>OW121770.1:12549700-15509605 GCA_933228765.1 Miltochrista miniata
ATATGATGATGGAGCCGGAAGATAGGCACTGAAACTGCGATGGAAAAAGTGGAATCTAAGGTAGCTAATTTATCAAGCTTCCAAGGATCGTAGCGTCATGAAAATTGGCAGCTGTATGTAGTTCTGATGACAATACAATAATATGGTACTGTCGAACTGATCTGATGATGGAGCCGGAAGATATGCACTGGAACTTCATGATGGAATATCGTATTATATCTGTTTTTGGATTCGTCAGAAAAGTCTTGTAATGAACTTTGACCAGGCTTAGGTTTCACGGTTATAACAAACCTTTTTTTAATTGACTTGTAAAACTATGCAATGGAATCTCAGGTAACTAATTTAAGCCGCTACGATCCTTGGATCTTCCAAGGAATGCGTCATGAAAATTGGCAGATGTTTGTAGTTCTGATAACAATACAATAATATGGTGCTGTCAAACTGATCTGATGATGGAGTCGTAAGATATGAACTGTAACTTCATGATTGAACATCGTATCATAGCTGTGTTTGGATTTGTTAGAAAAGTCGTGTAATGAGCTTAGACCACGATTAGGGTTTAAGGTTATAACAAACCTGTTATATATTGAAGTTAATATTGAGTGTACATATTGAGTGTACATATTGAGTGTAAATATTGACATAGGTACCTGCAGAAAATGTATATGTATTAGAGTAATAATGAAATATTTTCACATTGGTCGAACTCAGACAAAACACCATGCAATACAGAAATCCCTACTAATATTATAAATGCGAAAGTAACTCTGTCTGTCTGTCTGTTACGTTTTCATGACTAAACCACTAAACCGATTTTGATGAAATTTGTTATAAAGATAGTTTGAGTTTAAGAGAAGGACATTGGTTACTTTTTAACTGACTGCGCGAAAGTAGGGTAATGATTTTATGCGATAACGACTTCTACGCGAATGAAGCAGCAGGGCACATCTAGTTAAGGTATAAATGTTGTGACTAAAAAGTATAAAATAAATAAATGGTTTAAAAAACCCTAGAAAAATACGCTTTTATAATGCACGAAAAAACCCAAAAATAAATTATGGATCGTTCAAGTTGCCTCTATTTCTGGGCTGAAGTGTAACTATGTGCTTTTAGTTATAATATTTGATTATAAAAGCGTGGGGTGCTAGAACAAGAAAGACTTTTTTGTAAGCATATTCCTATTAATACTAATCCTTATATAATAAAAATCCTGACGAAAGCTGCATGACGTCGCACAAGAGCATAACGTTTATGCTGCCAAAGGGAACGCCTTTTCTTTCAGGCAATTAAGTAGATACATGAAGGGAATACGTTAACAGTGGCAAAATGTAGAGTTCTTGTTCGAGAACGAGATATCTTTGGTTACCGTTAAAAACCCGCTTGGGGATATATGCGTTTGTATTCCTATTACGTGATCACTATTCCTATTATGCTATAGTATAGAAAGTCACAAGTGTATATAGTCTATCTACTTGTGTAGATGCATAAACTCGATTGTACTACCCATGTTGTGTCCCGGTATCTCTCTATGTAGTCCAGTTCATCTAAAGGTTGCCTGGCAGAGATTGCTGTGTGCAATAAGGCCGCCCATTGTGTTAACATTTAAACCGCTGTATCACTGTACTTTTGCACTATTGTAAATTTTATGTTGTTAGTACAATAAAGCATATTTATCTTATCTTATCTTATCTTATCACTACATATTGTACTAAATATCTCGGAATGCCGAAACTTTAAGGACCTACCAATGAATTATCTAATAGAGATTCGTAACGGTAATAGATTTGCTCCAATTACGCGGGCGTCACGAAAAACTGGCAAAAGTGGGTGTTGAAAATGCGTAGGCGTGATTAACTACTTTACTTTTCAAGTAAGTATGTTATGTATTTCAATTAAAGCCTATCATCGTTAATACATTTCCGAAATTTAAAATGATATTAATAATAGTAAAAGTCACAATAGATATATAAAAGCGTGACAGTGTAAATTAATAGTTTAAAAACACGAGAAAAACACGCTTTTATAAATGTGACCTTAGCCTTAATCTGACAAGACATCATGCAGCTTCCGCCAGGAAAGTCTTTCGTGTTCCAGCGCCCCACGCTTTTATAATCAAATATTATAACTAAAAGCACATAGTTACACTTCAGCCCAGAAATAGAGGCAACTTGAACGATCCATAATTTATTTTTGGGTTTTTTCGTGCATTATAAAAGCGTATTTTTCTAGGGTTTTTTAAACCATTTATTTATTTTTATATAATAGATTAGAGATAATAGAAAAACCTCGCAGAACTTCAGAACAATACACACTCACACAGTACTGTTTTACGATTACCGATTATAATTATTTAAAGTTAAAGTTCATTTTTAAATAATTTATTATACTTACTATTAAACTAGGTAATTGTTGTCAAACTGATTATGATTAAACCTCTTTTCATAATCAATAAGCGAGTATATATAATAAAAAAAGAGGGTAGTCAAGGTGTAAACATCTTAAATAATTTGCTCCGTTTTTAATAATTAATTATAATAACTTTAATACAATTTTTAAATTATAAATGATATTAACTGACTAAATATAGTCCCTACCTGCCAGTATAGTGTGTTTTCTCAGTTCTACAAGCTATTAAAACAATATTTAAAACATGGTCGAGTCAGTGCAGAAATCCTTGTGCAACCTGAAGGAGTTCTTTGGTAAACGTATGGCAGAATTTGAGGCGGAATTGCCTAAGACACAGGCCACTACTTCTGTGGGTGGTCTCTCATCCGAATTTGCATCCTTCAAGACTTTCATTTTGGAAATCATGAATAACTTACAGCATCAGGTTGACACACTCTCAAAAACTGTAGACGCAATGGAGATGAGAGCGCGCAGGAAAATGCTCCTGCTGCATGGTGTGCCTGAGGAACAAAATGAAGAAGCAGCTGACATCATTGTTAAGGTCGTGCAACAACACCTTGCAATCACACTGTCAAAGACTGATATCCGCCGCTGCCATCGTATGGGACGTCCCTCTGGTGAGCGCAAGCCTAGGCCATTCGTCGTCAAGTTTCAGAGTAATGCGATCCGTGACAGGTTGTGGTACGCAAAAACCAAATTCAAGAACACGGGTATAACAGCTACAGAATTCCTAACAAAGGAGCGCCACCAGACCTTCATGCTGGCCCGTTTGAAGTTTGGCATCACTCAATGTTGGACCCGGGAGGGTTTCATCCACATAGTGGCACCAGATGGACAGCGACACCGTATTGCTTCTCACAATGAACTACTTGAGATTTCACCCCAAATTGTGAATAAGCCAATTCCCAGCCCAGCAGCAAAACCCGCGGCAAAGGCAAAGAGAACAGCAACTGGTACTCAGAGAAATAAGTAACATCTACATGTGTCATTTGTCTGGGTAACTAACTTTTAACATATTCTTCCAATTTGTGTTGTCAAGTTTCATCTCTATTCCTTAGTCACTTATTCGCTATTGCTTTATGTAATGTAACACACTTGTGTTGCTAGTTAGTGCATATCTATACAATTTGTATTTATATACTTTAAATTGCATACTTTTCACTTGTACTTTCAATAATTATGTTTCGTTTAATTTCACTTGGTAAAACTTTCACTTTCTTCTGTTTTTATTGTGTGTGTGGTGTGGTTGGTGTATACTTGCATGACACTGACACTGACATGACGTATGACATCGATCTGTCAAATTAAGTAGTAGTAGTATAAATATATTTATCCATTTTCGGAAAGGCAAAGGCAATTTAAGCCATACAGCCTATCTGTCAAATTAATATCAAACGCAGATAATCCATACTATAAGGGCGAGTACACACAGCGCACTCACAATGCTCTTTTTGAGTGTGCACAATCTATTTCTCATGTAGCAATTTTGTATTTTAAAATTCATTCTAATTAGTGCTTACGTATAAATAAGTGTATATATTCTTTTATTTTGGCATTTTTGTTCAGCGTGTAGACTTTTGGCTGTACGTAAGTGGCTTTTGTGAATATTTTGTAGGTAGCTATGTAGTATTTAATAACATGTGATTGCATTGATATCAGCACAGCTGGCAGGTGGTGAATGTTGGTTTGTGTGTTAGGTAGTATTGTAAAGTAGGTAATTAGTACATAATTATTACTATTTATTTGATATTATCATTATATATCTATATATAAATATATATATGTTTATGAGTGATGTAGAAAGTGAAAGCGATTCCGAAAGTTTTCACTCGGCCCTCTCCGGCCCAGACAGCTTCACTAGTGTGCCGACTCTTGCCCAGTTCGTCGATTCACAGTTTTCCGATGTACCAAAGAATTTCAATGCAGTTCACATCAACGCCCAAAGCATCTCGGCTCACTTCCCGGATATGCTGACAACGTTTGACTGTAAGAACATCCATGCCGTTTTAGTTTCAGAGTCGTGGCTTAAATCGACACACTCTTCCGCTCTAATCTCCCTTCCCGGGTTTCAACTTATCAGAAATGACCGCTGGCAATGCGGAGATAGGCGAGGGGGTGGTGTAGCTATATATCTTCGGACATATATTCCTTTTAAAATTATTAGCATGTCAGCGCAACCACCCCCCGCCAATGCTGGCGAGCATATTTTTCTGGAAGTTGAACTCAATCACTCTAAAGTCCTTCTCGGCGTTTACTATTGTAACTTATCAAGTGTACATTTCTTTCCCTCTCTCGAAACCTTGCTGGTAAATCTAATGCCCTCTTACAGTCATGTGATCCTTATGGGTGACTTTAACGCTTGTTTAGTTAGAAATGACTCTCGTACCTTTGCCTTTCATGCCCTTGCCAACTCCTGTAACCTATCCATTCTTCCCTCAAATACAACGCATCACGTCCCAAATTGCAAACCAAGCCTAATTGACGTTATATTAGTTTCCTCCCGTCAACACGTCGCTAAGCATGGTCAATATCCAGCTGACGCATTCTCTCTCCACGATTTGATATTCCTTTCCTACAAAATTCATGTCCCTAGAGCTAAGCGAAAAGTCCTATTGCAGCGCAATTTTGGTGGCATGAATCTGGACAGCCTTCGTCAGGATATCAATAACATTGATTGGAGTCCTCTTACCACCTCGGGGTCAACAGATGAACAAGTCACTATTTTCACCACCAACATTATTCAAGTTTATGATAAGCATGCGCCTGTTCGAGCTGTTAAAATTAAGCACCCTCCTGCCCCATGGCTCACTCCTGACATCAAAAATCTTCTACATAAAAAAGCAGCTGCTAGATTTAAATATAAAATAAAACCAAATGAAGACAACTACAATAAATATGTCTCCTTACGAAATCACTGTAATAAGGTGTGTAGGAAAGCCCAACGCCAACACATTCACAATAATATACAAAATGGAGACACTGGTAAAGTGTGGAAATTTCTTAAATCTTTGGGGGTTGGAAGTAAACGACAAGACACAATTCCAAAGGATATAAATGTTGATTTGCTAAATCAACACTTCGCGGCCTCTTCCAACTTTGATGGGATAACAAAGGCACAAACAATTGATTTTCTTTCATCTCTTCCAAAACCCAACTATCCACCATTCGTCTTTGATCTGTTCACTGCAAGTGATGTTCGGAGAGCTATTACATCAATTTCATCCGATGCAACAGGTGTTGACTGCATCAGTCGTAAAATGATCCTTCCCATCCTCAATGAACTCCTTCCCATTATATGTTACATTTTAAACTATTCCATCTCCAACGGTGTCTTCCCAACTTCTTGGAAAAGCAGTCACATAATTCCTATACCTAAAAAACCTAAGCCCCAGACTTTCACGGACTACCGGCCAATATCTATACTCCCATTCCTCTCCAAAGTCCTTGAGCGTCTGGTGCACTCACAAATCAGTAGATTCCTCTGTAAGCATAATGTCCTTAATCCCTTTCAATCCGGCTTCCGTCCTGGTCATAGTACAACCACAGCTCTTATCAATATTACTGATGACATTAGGTCCGGTATGGAATCTGGAAAGTTAACAATTCTCGCTTTGCTGGATTTCAGCAATGCTTTCAATACCGTTGACTTTGATGTATTGCTATATGTTTGCCGCTCTCTGAACATATCTCCTACAGTGATCGATTGGCTTCAAAGTTACCTGTGTGGTCGCCGGCAACGTGTATGTATTGACAACGCTCTATCAAATTGGTGTGATACTACGGTTGGCGTACCCCAGGGTGGCGTTCTCTCTCCTTTACTTTTCTCAATTTTCATTAATTCTATCTCAACTCATATATCTTCTTCTTACCACCTATATGCAGATGATTTGCAAATATACTGCCAGACACCAATTCTACAGTTGAGTGATGCTGTGGAGTCTATAAATAAGGACTTGAGTCATATAAGCGAGTGGAGTAGATCTCATGGTCTCAAGGTAAACCCTAGCAAGACACAAGTCGCAATCTTGGGCAGTTCCCAAATGAAATCAAAAATTGTGTGGGCAAATATTCCCCCGGTAATATTTGGCAACATTACTATTCCAATTAGTGATAAGGTTAGGAACTTGGGAGTATACCTGGACTCTACGCTATCATGGGAGCCACAGATGCAGGAATTGAGCCGTAAGATGTTTGTATCGGTGGGCTCATTACGGAAGTTACAAAGCCTTCTGCCAATGACCACCAAAATTGCGCTTGCAAACGCGCTACTGTTGCCCATACTCGATTATGCAGATGTCAGCTATCCTGATCTTGCCGAAAACCAGTTAGACAAACTTGAGCGTCTTCAAAATGTTTGCATAAGGTTCATTTTTGGTTTACGCAAATATGACCATGTTTCTCAATTCAGAACGCAGCTTGGGTGGTTATCAATACGACTTCGCCGGGATGCTCACGTTCTTTCACAACTGTATAGTATTTTATTTAACCCTTCAACTCCTTCCTATCTAAAGGAACGCTTCGAGTTCCTCCACAATACGCATTCGAAATGTCTGAGGTCATCGGAAAACTTAATATTAAAGATGCCGTCTCACTCGTCTACGTTCTTTGACAAATCTTTCACGGTTACGGCCATAAGACTATGGAATAAACTTCCAGTAGGGATAAGACGAGCGCAGACGATAGCAAATTTCAAAAAAATGGTGAATGATCACTATCTATCTGTGTAATATGTAGATTATGTATGTATTTATATTCGTATGTACGTATGTGTGTATGTATCTATGTATGTGTATTCGTATGTATGTATGTTATGTTTATATATATTCTTATTATGCTGTATATATTTTCAATATTTATGTGTTAAATGTAGAAATTTTTATAACTATAATTAAAAAGCTTTATTCGATCTAAGAGTACGCCTAAGAACTACCACTCGTTACCTTCAATCAACTTTCTCCATCCAAAGGTTGCCTGGTAGAAATTGCTTTTTAGCGATAAGGCCGCCCATTGTACATCTTCTAGCAGTGTATTTGTGTACCTTAATTGTATTTACTTGGCGTACAATAAAGTGTAAAATAAATAAATAAATAAATATATGCCAAAGACAAACAAGACTGAGAAAAAATAATTTAATGACAAGCAAGAATGACAGGTTTAAATTTTTATCATTGAAGTATTTTTCATGAAATTATTCTATATTCTAAAGGTAAATTAGTGTCGAAATGGCCGCATAAATCTAACTATGGTTCCTTAAAACGAATATGATCAGGATTGATATTTAAATGTAAGTAATTATGGAGAGTCGAGATCCAATCTGATTGTTTACTACATTGTTTGAATCTGTTGAATTCCACTATATTTGAAGTGTGAGATACACGAACGTGGCCGAAGGTAGCCGAGAGTGTGATTCGTTTTCGTGACAGAATTTCTGGATTCGGTCTCCACGCAAGGCCCGCGATAGAAGCTATGCAATAGCTTAAAACAAAAAGCAAAAAAACAAATCATTTCTCTTTATAATATTAGTATAGATATTCACCACAATGAGTGTAGCTTCCCAACAGTGAAAGAATTTTTCAAATCGGCCCAGTAGTTCCGGAGCCTATTCGATGCAAACAAACAAACAATCAAATCTTTCATCTTTATAATATAGTATAAATCTCTTTTCTATAACTTAAAGCACAACAATTTGACGTCCGAGTTCATTAGGGCTCGACTTGGTCCGTCATCTTGAGGTTTTGTGAACTGACCAGTGTGACTGAATAGGTAAGATTTTCGGAGATGATAAAATATAGCTTATATTCACCGCAATGAGTGTAGCTTCCCAACAGTGAAAGAATTTTTCAAATCGGCCCAGTAGTTCCGGAGCCTATTCGATGCAAACAAACAAACAATCAAATCTTTCCTCTTTATAATATAAGTATAAATCTCTTTTCTATAACTTAAAGCAGAACAATTTGACGTCAGATTTCATTAGGCCCGACTTTAGACACGTATTTTAGTGTCTGGACACTTCTAATACATTAACAATGGATCCAAAATTATAATTGTAATATGTTGTAGGGCTTAAACTTACTATAAAGAAGCTTGTTTGAATAAAACGTGCAAAGTCTAACGTATAAAATAGATGAATCATGAAAGGATTTCTATTGTACTTTACAAAGGAATTTTCTATTGTAATATCTATTTTCAAAAGCCTGATTGCTTTGCAAATCTCACTGCACATTTAGATTTTGAAATTTTTATTGAAGGTAATTCTGGTTAGGTATAAATTTTTTAATCTAATTTTGTGCTACGCGTTTCAATCGATTTTAAGGCAGTGCTGAGTACAACATTACGATAGGACCACTAGTTTTTAATTCACAAATCTATAGTTTAAAATATCACTTGATTGACTCATCAACATCCAACTGAACGTACTTAATATACTGATGTTAACGCGTCATTACAATATTTTCTCGATGGCCACTGGTCAACACAGTAGACGTAAACTGAAGCACAGTATATTTGCATTGTGATATATGTCAAGTATACCCACTTTAGATTGTAAGAGAAGATTGAGACTGTAAGTAGTCGAAGTGTGAAATACCCCGGTTTCCACGAGGATGTTTTCCGATGAGGTTTTAAGTGCTACATTAAGTATAATCCAGTACCGGATCAAAGTATTTGAAGTCAGTATATTCTACATTACATAACTATTTTACCATATTTTTATTAAAATACTATAGTTAAATTAAAATGATATATCTATCAAGTTTGGTAAATAACTATGATCTAGCGTCCTCGTCGCTAAGAAGTTGCGATACCATATCGCCGAAGATTTCGCCTTTCGTGGTCGCATCTCATCGGCGAAATCAACTTCGAACAAACCAAATTTTGCTCTGAAATCAAATTTTACAACAATATTATTAAAAGTTCATCCGTCTGATTTAGCAACATGGATATATAATATATGTATTAAGCGGAATAGAGGTGTTACGCAATACAGTGCGCTCGTGGCCCCGCGGACTCAGTGTTCTGTAAACGATCACTGCAGTAAGCAACATTTACTATGGCCGAATATGGATGGGTGACCACCACGTGGACCACTTTGTGACATTTATTTACGAGCGTTTCCGTGCTTCGGAAGGCACGATAAGCCGTTGGTCCCGGTTGTCAGTAAAATGACAGTCGTTAAGCCAAGTTGAAGGCCTTATGGGCGGCTTGAAAAATTTCAACTGTGGGTCGTCACAACCTGCGTCCAGGTCGGCCGCGCGTGTGTAGCGCCTCTGGTGTTGCAAACGTCTATAGGCTATGGTAACCAACCTTCCGGTGGGCCGTAAGCTTGTCTGCCACCTAAGTAGTATAAAAAAAAAATAGTGTGACTGTATGACAAAAAACAGCAGAAAAAATGTTTTATCTGATATAGCACAGGGACTTGTAACACTACCATCGCACGTGATTCGCTCGCGTTGGTTACAGCCCTGGGTTCTTCAAGAGAAAAGAAAGACGCATATGATAGGACCGTAAACTTGAGGTACTAATGAGATCTACATTTCCGTCAGTTAAAGCCACCCTCAATCTCTGGAGTTACCCATGGCTTTCCTTCAAGCAAGCTAGCAGCTTTTTCTAAAACAATTACATAATTATTGTACTCTGTTACTACTTACTTGAAACCCGATCTCCATTCAAAATTGTCCATAAGCGTCCAAGCAGTATAAGCTGTAACATTACAGCCATCTTCAATAGCATCCAGTACAGCATCTATATAGTCTTTGTAATATTGTATTCTGTCTTTATCATCCGAGCCTCCAAATGTTCCGTAGCCATTTTCTAAGATCAAGATTTGAGGATTGTTGTATTCCTCTCTTACCCAGTTCAAAGCTTTTCGAATGCCCCATGGTATTGACTGAAATTTCATCAATACTATAGAATAAGCCATTTAAAATATACGTACTTTATACTCATAAAGCATCTTGTGCAGAAACTTCTCTGTCTTTAGTTGCAAATGAACTTATGGATGTTGGCAAACATCTACTAAATTAGATGAACTGCAACCGTATAGATATTTCAACTTTCGTGGTAACCAACATTAGTATATAAATTCTACTTGGAATCCTGTGATATCCTTCCGAGGGCTTAGCTAACTGGTCACAGTTATAGAAAATGTAGTGATAAGGATATAGAAAGGGATGCTTAGATGGTTCGGACATCTGGAGAGAAAGAATGCAAATAGACTGACAAAACAGATTATGAGGCGAGAGTGAAATGGGCAACTGGTAGGGGTCGACCTCAACGTCTTAATGTCGATCTAATTAAAATATTCGAAGTGAAGAGTATAGTATGAAGACAATTGTGAATGTAGAAGAAGCGAAAGTTATATGCCAGGATCGTAACATGTGGAAAGCCATAGTCTCTGTCTACCCCGTTGATGATGATGATTTTATGTATGCACGACATAAAAAAAACAACTCGTAGTATGATGAAATTGACAATCTCAAAAAAAAGTACCTACCGTAGAGAAATTAATTGGTGCCTGTTTGTAGTCCAAGTATGAAGATATTGCTCCTATGTCATCATCGTACGAAGGTATGGGGTAAAATCCTGGTGTATACCCTTGTTCAGTATAAAATTTAGTTGTGTAATGGTTGGAGCCAAAGAAGTCACTGGTCCCTGTAAATACAATGCATCCTCAAACTTTACGTCAGGAACGTTCGAGCAATAGGAGCTTGACTCTGCGGACGCTGAGTATTCTGCTTAGATTGTGGACTGAGCTTTGTGCTTCACCTATTAGAAACGCCTAACGTATCAATCAAATCATCCCACCGCTGGACGTAGGGGGTTCTTTTACCGGGGGTCTGAGGACGGTGAGAGGGCCGCTCACCGTCCTTACAGAAGCAGGCCCATGACGGCAGCGTGACGTGAGCAACTCACGCACGCCCCCCCTTTGAAGCGGGGTCACACCCGAAACCCCCCATAGACGCGGGATTGCACCCGAACCACCCCCTGGGCGAGGCCGCATAAGCGGCCGTAGGTCTGTTGGGAGTCACGGGACATCCTTCCTGAGGGCTCACCCGGGGCTCTCAACCATAGGCTGTTGGGCGCTACGTGAGGTTTTTTAGTCGGTAAGAGTCCGGCATAGCGCTTTAAATCCTACGAGGATTTTCCCTCACGTTAAAAAAAAAAAAAAAAAAAAAAGGGGGGTTCTTTTTCTTAGAGGTTACGACTACGTCGGCAGAGCAAGTGTAGCATCTCTGTTGCAAACGCCCATAGACTTTTTTTATATTCATTGCAAGGATCGTTCAAGCAGTTTCGGAATTACAGTGGCGCTACCAACACGTACGAACGCATAACACAAATTTATAGCATTCTTACTGAGCAAAATATTATAATGAAAGATACAACAATACGTGCCTTCCAAAGACTAAGCCTTACCTTTTATGTAATTAACTTCATCAGGTGTTAATGTTGGAAGTCGGCTTCCTTTAAAACCCTGTTCAACACTCTTTTCAGCAACACGTTTAATGACTTCTGCAGGAAAACCTCCAGTGGTGGAAAATATTGGATGACTATAAAGGCCAATTTCAAAATCTAAAGCCAGTCTACCAGTTTTTATATCATGTGTAGAATTCGTTGCTCCCTCACAAAAGCTGGTTGCTATTGTTATGCCACAAATACCTGTAAAAGTAAATACTGGTAGATTAAAGCCTGTTGAATTGCTCATGTAATATTTTCATTTTGTATAAATTAAATTAGAAATGTGTTCTGTAAAGATGTTGTGCATTTACTTTCATTCTGAGTCAGGAGTACAACATTCCTGACTCAGAATGAAAGTTAATGCAAAACATCTTTACAGAACACATTTCTCTCTTCAACTTCTTTAGAAGTTACCGGTTCTAAAATGACGTGAATTATCTTAAGTTATGTTTTGTCAGAATAAAAAGTCCAATATCCAAAGAATTTTATAGTAGGTACATAATATCAATGCCCCCTCACCTTTTTGTGTACTTCTGTATTCTCTATCATACAAATGCCATGCTCTGGCGTGTGCTAACAGAACATTCTTCACTGCCATATAATCACCAATCCCGGACATATTAATACCAGGAGCAAAGCCTCTGACTCCATACGAAAATACCGTAAACTGTTTTGGTTCGTTCACAGTTATCCATGTCTTTACTCGATCACCAAATGCTTCATACAACACCCGAGCATAATCTTCAAACCAATCTACAATAAGAGGATTTGTCCAACCACCGAGTTCTTGCAAGTTTTCTGGTAAATCCCAATGGTAAATAGTTACCATTGGCTGAATATTGTTAGCTATTAGTTGGTCAATAAGTTTATTGTAGTGTGCAATTCCAACTTTACTTATGACGTTTGCAAACCCATTAGGTAGTATTCTCGTCCAGGCTATGGAGAATCGGTAGAAATCAATACCTAAATATTTTAACATTTGAATGTCGCGTTCGAAGAACTCGTAGGACTTGCACGCGTCGTCACCTGTTGTGCCATCTTCAACAATACCTGGTTTATGGCAATGTACATCCCATATACTTGGTGTTTTATCTGGAATAACAGTAATAACTTGGTTATCACCCTAACCTAGAATGTATTTTCATTTTTCTTCAAATTCAAATTAAATCCAAAAGGAATGTAAATGTCACCTATGTTATAAGATGTGACAGTTTTCACTACATTTTGTATTGAAGGTTCAGCCAAGGTATGAACATTACCAATTAAGGAATCTTCGTTTCCTACAGCTTTTATGATATGTTAGGTATACGTATATTATTCCAATTTGCAGAAATATTTACCTAATATTAGCATATTTTTAAGGTTCCGTACCCAAAGGGTAAAAAACGGGACCCTATAATGAGACTTCGCCGTCCGTCTATCTGCATGTTTGTCTGTCTGTCTGTCCAGCACAAGGCTGTTTCTCATGAACGGTGATAGCTCAGATTAAAAGAATAACAGATAGCTAGAGAGATGAAATTTTCACAGATAGTGTGCTTCTGTTGCCGCTATAATAACAAGTACTAGTAGGTACTTAAAACAAAAAAAAAACAATAATATTTAAAGGAGGCTCCCATATAATAAACCTGATTTTTTTGCCATTTTAATTTATATATTTATAAGGGTGGACGCTTGAAATACTTTACTTTAAAAGTACATTAAAACAAAATAAAGATTTATAGGGGGCTCCCATTCAACAAACGTGTAATTTTGTAATCTTTTGGTACCTACGTAACCCTCTGTGCACGAGTCCGACTCGAACTTGGCGGTATTTTTATATTTCGTCGTCGTTTTGCCTAGAATAAGCTGAGGCAGTAAAAAAGACGGAAAAAAAAATATTTTTTCGCGGTCAATAACAAAGTAAATTCTAAGCAGGTGAGTCTTAAAAAGATTAAAATAAAAATTACCTGAGACATTCCAAGCACCCTCGATTTGGAAACTGCTGGTTGCAACACCGAACTTTAACCCTCTTGGAATACTTCGAGTGGTCGATACTCCCCAACATATTACTGAGGAATACGCCAGTACCGAAATAAAGATAAAGGCAGCATTCCTAAAAAAAAAAGCTAGTCTATGAATCTATTATAAAGTTTTGGTGGAGGTTTATCACCATCCATCCTCACAAAAACCTACTGTATATTGATCATTATAATGTGTGTTTATTGGTATTTAGCACACACATTTTTTTTCTTTTTTCACGGACATTTCACACAACGCTATCTGATCCCAAAGTAAGCTAGGAATAACCTGCTTGTGTTATGGGTATCAGACCGCGGATATTAATACTTATATACTTTTAAATACATACATATTATACATAGAAACACCCAGTCTCTTGAGACAAACATTTATAGGTCACACAAATATTTGTCTCCGGTGGGAATCGAACCCACGACCTCCAGCACCGCAGGCGGTATCTCTCCGACTGCGCCACAGAGGCAGACATTATGATGTCCATCATTGATCGCGACGCTGCTATCGAGTAACCAGAGTGGAGGAAGTTACATTCTTCCGTGAGAATAATATGCTTCAGAAGGATAGCGCTGAGCGGGAGCCGCTTAGTTCTTAGATCAAGAGGAAGCTGTTATCCCAAGGCGGTCGGAGGAGTACCTAACCAAACAGTATGCATGCAACCTATAGCGACGCGAAACACCCGAAATGTGCTTCAGTCATGAAACATAGCAGGGAGGTATCCACGAGCCATTGATGCATTTTCTGGGCTAAGCAGTCATGCCAACGGGAGTCAACTATATTCATGTCATTGAATGCTATGAAATTGACGGCCACTGGAGCCAGCAAAGCTAATAAAGGTTCAGATATTGTCAATATTAATACATATTAATGTATTTTTTTTATTTTTCTTTCTGTTAATAACATTTCTGATAATAGCATAAATGATTCAGTTCAGTTTCATCTTCAGTTGGTGAATTCATATTGAATAGTTATATTGGCTCACAAAATACATTTCTATTTGAAAATACATTATTATATACGTGACTTGTAAACGAACGACTCAGACAGTGTTGAATTAACTAATAATAGGTATAAAATAATGATTTATTTTTACCTAAAACCAAAAAAAATATTTGATTTTTCTTCTTTTACAAGATAATTAGGTTGTACTACTTCAGGTACCAGAGATCCTGGTACCTGAAGTCTGAGACTTCTATAAGTCTTTGCCTCAAGTCAAGTGGATAATAAATTACCTGTGTTACTGGTCACCAGGTTTCCACTAATCACAGGTTATTTTACTTGATAATATTTAGAATTAAGAATTGTGAATACTTACTTCGTTTTCCGCCACATATCACACAAAATACTTATAAACTAATTAGGTACTTGTTACAAACACACAATCATGTCAATTTATCTTACGAAGTCCCGTAACCTCTATCACCGTGTTATTAAACTTAAATAATGTACAGTCGCGGTCAGGAATGTGTAAAGTAAACAAATTCAATTCCTTGAAACAAGTGTAGGGACACAATGCCGGCGCATTCGTTTTGTACATCGACGAGTGATCATTGGTTTTCTATAGGCGTAATAGTTGTCTACCTGCTTGTTTTTGTTTTATATATTTAGCTCGCCAAATTGACGTCGCCACCAGCCTGATGGTAAGCAATGGCGCACCTAGCGATTGGGGCCAGTCTCACAGTCCGCAAGACTTTCGACAGTGGTCCTTGGCGGCCCAGTGACGTGCCTCTTCACGCTCCTCTTGAAGAACCCAGAATTGTAAGATAAGGGCAACAAGTTTGCGGGCAGGTCGTTCCATGTTTTTATAGTTCGACAAAGGAACGATCTTTTTAAACGCTCAGTTCTGGCGAAGATTCTCTCCACTGTGAATGAGTGGCATCTCTGCCCGGCACGCGTTGTTCAGGATCGGAAAGGAGAGGGTGGGATCAGGTTGAAGAGCTCTTCAGAACATTCACCGTGATACATTCGGTAGATGGCAGCCAAGGACGCTTTGGTTCTTCGCTGCGCTTACGGTTCGAGGCCTCCCGTCACCTCAGGACAATCAATTATTCGGATAGCACGTCTCTGCATAGCGTCAAACGCGTCCAGTAAGTACCTCGCGGAGTCATCCCAAAGGTGAGAACAGTTTTCGACGCAGCAGGGGCGAATTAGCGTCTTGTACAGTAAAAATCTCTGATGTGGCGTGAAGTAGGTACCAAGTAAGTAAGTAAGTACGTAGTCACACCTTATTTAGGACTCCTAGTTTCCGCGAGGCCAGCCCAATACAACGCTGTATGTAGTTTTTAAGATTGAGCTCACGCCGGACGTCTATACCAATGATCTCTATGTGGTCCTTTAGTGGAACCGTAATGCTCTGAAGAGAGGGTAGGGGTAGGAATGGGGACTTCTTAACTGTAAACGCACACGCCTGTGTTTTTCTGGCATTGAACTTGACCTGGTTAACTGAACCCCATTGGAAAATGTGACCCAGGTCCCGGTCGAGATCCGCCACGAGTTGCCGTCTCTTTTCCTCCACATCGCCTCGCCCCTCCGCTGGACGACCAGAATAGCTCCCATGCAGAGTACTATCATCCGCATAATGTTGTGTTGTGGGTTAAAGCATAATTATTTAAGGGTACTTATAATTCTTCCCCGGGGCTCCCAACCGTAGGCTGTTAGGTAGGATACGTGTGGTTTTTAGTCGGTAGGAGTCCGGCATAGCATCCCTGTAGAAATTTCCTCACGTTAAAAAAAGGGTACTTTTATAACTTTAGTTTTTGATTTGTGAATCTATTTGGTGAATTCCAATCATTCAGTGAATTTCTTTATTATTTTATATGAAATCATGAATCAAATACAAAATTATAATATCCCTCAAATTGGAAAAAAAACAAACGTGAATATCAAAAAAATTGGTTTAGAGTCGTTTAGGACAATAATATGGTGATATCGAGGAAAGATTTGTTTTTTTTGTTTGTTTGTAACGAATAGGCTCCGGAACTACTGGACCGATTTGAAAAATTCTTTCACTGTTGGGAAGCTACACTCTTTGCGGTGAACATAAGCTATATTTTGTTCCCGTATTCACACGGGAACGGGAACAACGCGGGTGAAACCTAAATATATAATAATAATAATATAAATAAGATAATAAAATTAGTGTAAACTGTGAAGATAATATTTATGACCACGAGTGTATTAATGAATATCTCTTATCGATATGTTCATAGACAGCAACAATTTTATTAGGTAGGTACCTACTTACTGACAACCCAATGATAATGAAAATTGTTTATGAAAGTGAAATTTATATTATGCACTAGCTGATGCCCGCAGCTTCGCCCGCGATGGTATGTGAAATTTTGCTGAATTTTCTTTGCTATAAACCACACGGAGCCTGAGACCTTTCCAACGAATGCAAAACCGTGTAAATCGGTTCGTGCGTTCTTAAGTTATAGCGTCAGGAAGGAAAACCCGACTTATTTTTATATAATAGATTGTAGGTATCTTTTTAGGGTTTCGTAGCCAAATGGCAAAAACGGAACCCTTATAGATTCGTCATGTCTGTCTGTCTGTCCGTCCGTGTACCACAGCCACTTTTTTCCGAAACTATAAGGCCTATGCTGTTGAAACTTGGTGTGTAGATGTATTCTGTGAACCGCATCAAGATTTTTATATAAAACTAGAAAAAAAGCAGTTAATGTTGGGGGTCCCCATACTCAGAACTGAACCTCATAATTTTTTTTTCATCAAACCCATACGTGTGGGGTATCTATAGATAGGTCTTCAAAAATGCTATTGAGGTTTCTAACATATTTTTTTTCTAAAATGTATAGTTTGCGCAAGAGACCCTTCCAAAGTGGAAAAATGTGTGTCCCCCCCCTCTAACTTCTAAACTAAGAGAATGATAAATCTAAAAAAAAAATATAATGTACATTGCCATAAAATCTACCAACGAAAATTGGTTTGAACGAAATTGTATTATGTTACTTGCTGCTACGGAACCCTTCATGGGCGAGTCCAACTGGCACTTGCCCGGTTATTTATAAATAGATTTAGCTCGTGAAAATATGACACCGTGTGGCGACGGGGCCCTTGTGGCAACGGGAAAGATGACAAAATGTCGCCATCACAATTCATTCATAGGGTGTCGTAGGAGGCGACTAATAAGGGAACACTCGCAAAACGATCCATTGCGTAGAGAAGGAAAAATCGAAATGAAATCCGGTTGTCAGTAAAATGACAGTCGATGTGCCAGTTTCAAGGCCTTACGAGGGTGGCTTGCAAAATTTCAGCTGCGGTTCGTCGCGACCTGCGTCTGTCGTATTTGTGGGACATAAAAAACTATAAGTAACTAGCTGCCCTGCGCAACTTCTTTTGCATGATGAATGAAGAACCGCTCGACCGATGTTGTGCAAACTTCACATAAACTATCTACTAAATAGTCCGAACAAAGCCTAAACATTTGGTTTGGATAGCTGAGCCCGCGACTGAGTTATAAAATTACAACGAAAAGTGCCATTGATTTTTAATAAGCTTTTATTAGGTCGTCGTGTAACAATGTAATGGAATCTAAGGATACTAATATAACCATCTTCCAAGGATCGTAGCGTCTAGAAAATTGGCAGATGTATGTAGTTCTGATGACAATACAATAATATGGTACTGTCAAACTGATATGATGATGGAGCCGGAAGATAGGCACAGAAAACCAGTGGAATCTAAGGTAGCTAATTTAACCAGCTTCCAAGGATCGTAGCGTCATGAAAATTGGCAGCTGTATGTAGTTCTGATGACAATACAATAATATGGTACTATCAAACTGATATGATGATGAAGCCGGAAGATAGGCACTGAAATTTCGATGGAAAAAGTGGAATCTAAGGTAGCTAATTTAACCAGCTTCCAAGGATCGTAGCGTCATGAAAATTGGCAGCTGTATGTAGTTCTGATGACAATACAATAATATGGTACTGTCGAACTGATATGATGATGGAGCCGGAAGATAGGCACAGAAAACAAGTGGAATCTAAGGTAGCTAATTTAACCAGCTTCCAAGGATCGTAGCGTCATGAAAATTGGCAGCTGTATGTAGTTTTGATGACAATACAATAATATGGTACTGTCGAACTGATATGACGATGGAGCCGGAAGATAGGCACTGAAAACAAGTGGAATCTAAGGTAGCTAATTTAGGCATCTTCCAAGGATCGTAGCGTCATGAAAATTGGCAGATGTTTGTAGTTCTGACAACAATACAATAATATGGTGCTGTCAAACTGATCTGATGATGGAGTCGTATTCAATTCAATTCAATTCAATTCAATTCAATTCAATTCTTTATTGCATTCATGTGTACATACAGTTGTTGCTTATAGATAAGGTACTTACAACATGAAACCCTGTACGGGCACAGCAATGTAAGGTAGGGTACATTACCCGTTTGAAGTAATTGTATTTAACTTCAATCTTTAATGTTTTAAATATTATACATTCTTATGATACTAATTACTTACGTTTACAAAATTAGAAAATTATTTATTTACAATATATTTTTTTATCAACAAAAAATATGTACTCGTAAACTACTTAGGCACTATCTTTGTTTTGAGATCTTATGAACATAATATAAAATTATAAAATAAAATAATTATATATATTTTAATAAGTTGTACATTGGAAATTGTAAATATTTTGTGGACATTCTCACAAATATAAAAATGTATAAGCAAGTACGAGAAATAAGTTTAGGTACATCTATAAAGTATATATAATTATGTTATTATGGTCTATAATTAACAAGAAACAATTATTTAAAATGATGTATCATAAACGGTGGCTTTCTCATCGAAAAACTCCTGCAATGTGTAGTAGCATTTCTGGGATAGATATTTTTGTAACTTACTTTTGAATAAGTTATTACTTTCAAGAGCTTTTAGTGCCTGTGGTATTTTGTTATAGATTTTAATAGACATAAAATATGGGCCTGAGTGTAGCATGGACAAGCTTGATGTAGGTAGTGCTAATTGGTTTTGGTTCCTAAGATTACGGGGTTGTGTATGATTGTCTTTTCTTAGGGTATATAGCGACATATGTTTCCTGACGTAGCTGCTTATTTCCGATATGTATATAGAGGTAAGTGTTAAGATGTCCTGCTGTATAAAATGTTGTCTACTGTTGTCTTGTGTAAATGTTGTCGTAAGATATGAACTGTAACTTCATGATTGAACATCGTATCATAGCTGTTTTTGGATTTGTTAGAAAAGTCGTATAATGAACTTAGACCACGATTAGGGTTTAAGGTTATAACAAACCTGTTATAAATTGAAGTTAATATTGAGTGTAAATATTGACATAGGTACCTGCAGAAAATGTATATGTATTAGAGTAATATTGAAATATTTTCATATTAGTCGAACTCAGACAAAACACCATGTAATACAGAAATCCCTTCTAATATTATAAATGCGAAAGTAACTCTGTCTGTCTGTCTGTTACGTTTTCACGCCTAAATCTCTGAACCGATGTTGATGAAATTTGTTATAAAGATAGTTTGAGTTTAAGGGAAGGACAAAGGCTACTTTTTAACTGACTGCACGAAAGGAGGGTAATGATTTTATGCGATAACGACTTTTACGCGGATGAAGCCGCAGGGAACAGCTAGTTAAGGTATAAATGTTGTGACTAAAAAGTATAAAATAAATAAATGGTTTAAAAAACCCTAGAAAAATACGCTTTTATAATGCACGAAAAAACCAAAAATAAATTATGGATCGTTCAAGTTGCCTCTATTTCTGGGCTGAAGTGTAAACTATGTGCTTTTAGTTATAATATTTGATTGTAAAAGCGTGGGGCGCTAGAACAAGAAAGACTTTTTGTAAGCAAATTCCTATTAATACTAATCCTTATATAATAAAAATCCTGGCGAAAGCTGCATGAGGCCGCACAAGAGCATAACGATTATGCTGCCAAAGGGAACAACGCCTCTTCTTTCAGGCAATTAAGTAGATACATGAAAGGAATACGTTAAAAGTGGCAAAATGTAGAGTTCTTGTTCGAGAACGAGATATCTTCGGTTACCGTTAAAAACCTGCTTGGGAATATATGCGTTTGTATTCCTATTACGTGATTACTACATATTGTACTAAATATCTCGGAATGCCGATACTTTAAGGACCTACCTATGAATTATCTAATAGAGATCCGTAACGGTAATAGGTTTGCTCCTATTACGCGGGCGTCACGAAAAACTGGCAAAGTGGGTGTTGAAAATGCGTAGGCGTGATTAACTACTTTACTTTTCAAGTAAGTATGTTATGTATTTCAATTAAAGCCTATTATCGTTAACACATTTCCGCAATAATAATTTAAAAACACGAGAAAAACACGCTTTTATAAATGTGACCTTATCCTTAATCTGACAAGACATCATGCAGCTTTCGCCAGGAAAGTCTTTCCTGTTCCAGCGCCCCACGCTTTTGCAATCAAATATTATAACTAAAAGCACATAGTTTACACGTCAGCCCAGAAATAGAGGCAACTTGAACGATCCATAATTTATTTTTGGTTTTTTCGTGCATTATAAAAGCGTATTTTTCTAGGGTTTTTTTATTTATTATATATATACTTTAACTCAGCCTATCCTTTCGGGGAAAAAGGTTAAACAGAAAGCTGCTTGTGATAGCGGTTTTCAATCGCTTGAAAGGCTTTTACTAGCTTTAGCCAGAATCTCAGATCCATAAATTAACGACCTGCTTTTCAGCATTCGTTTGGAGAATTTAAAATTGCAAGAGTGGGGTACTAGTTGATAAATTAACGACCTGCTTTTCAGCATTCGTTTGGTGAATTTGAAATTGCAAGAGTGGGATACTAGTTGAGCTGTGTATTTATTGTCACACCTTTTTCCCTTTAGGGGTAGACAGAGGAATAATATGCACATTGCAACAGTTGTATTTTGTCCTTGCCGTGTTGAACCGCACAGGTAGTACCGCTGCTGAATTTTTTTCAAACCGGCTATGGGTATGTCTTCTTTTGCGATCCCGAACAACGCGTGCTGGGCAGAGATGCCACTCATACACAGTGGAGAGAATCTTCGCCACAACTGAGCGTTTCAAAAGCTCGTTCCTCTGTCAAACTACAAAAACCTAGAACGACCTGCACCGCACATGTGTTTCCTTCTTCTTACAATCCTGGGTTCTTCAAGCGGAGCGTGAAGAGGCACCAACTTGAGGACCACTGTCAGAAGTCTTACGGACTGTGAGAGCGGCCCCCAATTGCAAGATGTGCCACGGCTTTCCATTAGGCTGGCGACGTTAATATTATAAAAAATATCGGTTGTCTGTAAAGTCGGTTTACTGACGATAGTTGATCGTGGCAACTCATCCTTGAATGGAACGCCTCAGAGCGAGGTAACACCACATACGTCATGTTTTTTCGTGCATGCAGCCGGCTCCATCGGAATATAAGACGTTGTCACGTCATAAAATTACCCTTAATTTGACTTGACCAGCACCAAGTTACTGGCAATCTGAACAAACGGGCTCCCGAGCCAGCTACGTTTATTGTCAGAGAGTGAAAGAGTAACAAACTTCCACACTCACAACGTTTCGCATTTATAACATTAATAAGTAAGATAAGAAGTAGGTAAGATATAATGTTTGGC
This sequence comes from Miltochrista miniata, assembly GCA_933228765.1. Lineage (NCBI taxonomy): Eukaryota > Metazoa > Arthropoda > Insecta > Lepidoptera > Erebidae > Miltochrista > Miltochrista miniata. Next base: position 12,572,214 of record OW121770.1, read on the forward strand.
ATTTTAATACGCTTTTATTAGGTCGTCGTGTATGTAACTAACAATGTAATGGAATCTAAGGAAACTAATTTAACCATCTTCCAAGGATCGTAGCGTTATGAAAATTGGCAGATGTATGTAGTTTTGATGACAATACAATAATATGGTACTGTCAAACCGATATTATGATGGAGCCGGAAGATAGGCACTGAAAACAAGTGGAATATAAGGTAGCTAATTTAACCAGCTTCCAAGGATTGTAGGGTCATGAAAATTGGCAGCTGTATGTAGATCTGATGACAATACAATAATATGGTACTGTCAAACTGATATGATGATGGAGCCGGAAGATAGGCACTGAAACTTTGATGGTAAAAGTGGAATCTAAGGTAGTTAATTTAACCAGCTTCCAAGGATCGTAGCGTCATGAAAATTGGCAGCTGTATGTAGTTCTGATGGTAATACAATAATATGGTACTGTCAAACTGATCTGATGATGGAGCCGGAAGATATGCACTGGAACTTCATGATGGAATATCGTATTATATATGTTTTTGTATTCGTCAGAAAAGTCTTATAATGAATTTTGACCAGGCTTAGGTTTCAAGGTTACAACAAAACTTTTTTTAATTGACTTGTAAAACTATGCAATGGAATCTCAGGTAACTCATTTAACCATCTTCCAAGGATCGTGCTGTCAAACTGATCTGATGATGGGGTCGTAAGATATGAACTGTACCTTCATGATTTTTTTTTTATACTACTTAGGTGGCAGACAAGCTTACGGCCCACCGGAAGGTTGGTAACCGTAGCCTATAGACGTTTGCAACACCAGAGGCGCTACACACGCGCTGCCGACCCGGGCGCAGGTTGTGACGACCCACAGTTGAAATTTTTCAAGCCGCCCGTAAGGCCTTCAACTTGGCTTAACGACTGTCATTTTACTGACAACCGGGGCCAACGGCTTATCGTGCCTTCCGAAGCACGGAAACGCTCGTAAATAAATGTCACAAAGTGGTCCACGTGGTGGTCACCCATCCATGTCCGGCCATAGTAAATGTTGCTTACTGCAGTGATCGTTTACAGAACACTGAGTCCGCGAACACTGATTGAACATTGTATCATAGCTGTGTTTGAATTTGTTAGAAAAGTCGTGTAATGAACTTTGACCACGATTAGGGTTTAAGGTTATAACAAACCTGTTATATATTGAAGTTAATATTTAGTGTAAATATTGACATAGGTACCTGCATAAAATGTACATGTATTAGAGTAATAATGAAATATTTTCACATTAGTCGAACTCTGACAAAACACCATGTAATACAGAAATCCCTACTAATATTATAAATGCGAAAGTAACTCTGTATGTCTGTCTGTTACGTTTTCACGCCTAAACCACTGAACCGATTTTAATGAAATTTGTTTTAAAGATAGTTTGAGTTTAAGGGAAGGACATAGGCTACTTTTTAACTGACTGCGCGAAAGGAGGGTAATGCTTTTATGCGATAATGACTAATATACTGCATAACATACTTACTTGAAAAGTAAAGTAGTTAATCACGCCTACGCATTCTCAACACCCACTTTTGCCAGTTTTTCGTGACGCCCGCGTAATAGGAGCAAACCTATTACCGTTACAGATCTCCATTAGATAATTCATAGGTAGGTCCTTAAAGTTTCGGCATTCCGAGATATTTAGTACAATATGTAGTAAACATGTAATGCGAATACAAACGCATATATCCCTAAGCGGGTTTTTAACGGTAACCGAAGATATCTCGTTCTCGAACAAGAACTCGACATTTTGCCACTGTTAACGTATTCCCCTCATGTATCTACTCAATTGCCTGAAAGAAGAGGCGTTCCCTTTGGCAGCATAAACGTTATGCTCTTGTGCGACCTCATGCAGCTTTCGCCAGGATTTTTATTATATAAGGATTAGTATTAATAGGAATTTGCTTACCAAAAAGTCTTTCCTGTTCCAGCGCTTTTGCAATCAAATATTATAACTAAAAGCACATAGTTTACACTTCAGCCTAGAAATAGAGGCAACTTGAACGATCCATAATTTATTTTTGGTTTTTTCGTGCATTATAAAAGCGTATTTTTCTAGGGTATTTTAAACCATTTATTTATATTGGTAACAAAATGTTTAGCTACTCGTATTACACAATCCGACACCTACTTATCTTTTTTCCTAAACTTATCTTTTTCCTATTTATACTTTATTTAATTAACTACATACGTCGGCCTAATTTGTTAACCTGCTAAGTCCTTTTTTGGCGATTTTTAGATTTTATATCTATTCGAAAGTTCAATCCAATATCTACCGTATCATTTAAGAAATAACAGCTATATTAGCCAAAAAACGTAAAAAATCCTATGCCCGAAAAACTGCTTTCTGATCACTAGTCAATCTCCACAATGTAAACCTGTTAAATCCTGTTGGGGTCTCAGTTTTGTACTGACAACGCTCTCAGACTCGCGTGCCGTTAGCGACGCGTCAAGATTTGTATATGTCCTGAAATTAATGCTGAAGATGGGACAAAAACAATTATAATTTACAGTGACGGCTATACTTACCAGAATAGAAATTGTATTTTATCTAACGCTCTTTTGAATATTGTTATGAGACACAAGAATATAACTATTGAACAAAAATTTTTAGAGGTGGGTCACACCCAAATGGAGGCCGATTCAATGCATTCCACTATAGAACTATTATGAAGCGCTCGTGGCCCCGCGGACTCAGTGTTCTGTAAACGATCACTGCAGTAAGCAACATTTACTATGGCCGGATATGGATGGGTGACCACCACGTGGACCACTTTGTGACATTTATTTACGAGCGTTTCCGTGCTTCGGAAGGCACGATAAGCCGTTGGTCCCGGTTGTCAGTAAAATGACAGTCGTTAAGCCAAGTTGAAGGCCTTACGGGCGGCTTGAAAAATTTCAACTGTGGGTCGTCACAACCTGCGCCCGGGTCAGCAGCGCGTGTGTAGCGCCTCTGGTGTTGCAAACGTCTATAGGCTACGGTTACCAACCTTCCGGTGGGCCGTAAGCTTGTCTGCCACCTAAGTAGTATAAAAAAAAAACCTTGCGAGATTACTGAACTGTCTCCATTGCACCAGAACCGACGTAAAATTACTGCACGAAAATTTGAAGACTTGCAGCAAATAAAAAAGACCCTTCCTTCTGATTATCATAAATATTATGATGACTTGCCTCATGAGTAGCATAAGAACCAATAAGTAGAATTTAAGTTTGATTACAACTATACATATATTTAGACTAATTACAACTTTATATACAGACTGATTTTTAAAATATTCTTAATTAAGAAGTATTTTTTTCTGTTTTGTATTATTATTAATATTAACTGATTGTGATATCTATGGTAGTAAAGCAATAATAAATTGTGATCCTTAATTATAACAAAATACTTCGGAGTATCCTGCATTATGCGTTGGTTTTGTAGTATTATGTGTTATACATAATACCACAGAACCAACACAATACATAGTAACGTACTTATTATTCAAATTACTGTAAGGGATACTGTAAGATATATTTCCCCCTGTATCCTATTAAATAAGACTGATTGTTAAATTTTTAATAATAAATAATAATTATTTTGATTACTGGTCGACTTCGTTTTAATTTATCTACGAGTATACAACATACTAAAATCATAAGAAAATCTGCTAAGTCCTGAAGCAAATTAAAACTTCACCTAGACATACTGCTTAATAATTGTTTTCCTAAATATTTTAAATCACGAATAATTTATACTGCTAAATATATTGTTAAAATGTCCAGAAACATTATAGAAACCAACGGGATTTTCAGAATTTTGATTGCTTAATTAATAGAAATATTATTCACATTTTTCCTCCTCCTGTAAAATATGTCAAAATGGACTTAGCAGGTTAACAAATTAGGCCGACGTATATATTTTAACATACGGGGAACCCCTGGAGATATCCTCAGAAAATCCCAAATCTGAGACAAATAAGGAAACAATTGGTAATATAGTTTTATAATAAGCGTTTCCTATTATTATACTTACATCATCATTATTATAATGTATAAAAATGCGGTTTCCAAATCTTTCACAACATAATAATTAGTATAGAAGTATAGATTAGTATAGATAATATAATTCTTTGTCCCAACAAATATACTAAATATAAAAGAAGTCTAATAAACAATTGCGGCTAAAAGTAGATGAAATAGTAAACGACAAAAAGAATATTTTTATTAAGGAAATGATTGTGTGTCTCGCATTACAATCTAGGGTGCAATTCTAATGATAAGAATTGTAGTTTATGATCTCGACGTTTACGGATTTCAAATTATAAGCATGAATAATAGATTATTACATTCCAAAATCACTGTTTTACTAATGTCTTATATACATATAAATGGAGTACCTACGCAGATATCCACGAAAGGTTCATTTACATTGGCTTGTTCCAAATAAACTCAATTTTATGAGAATTCATGCGACTGTTTATGAATTAAAGTGGCGTCTTATAATAGGTAACATTTGACGTCTGTCAGTTAATTCTTCTTCTTCTTCTTTTAATTAATGGCCCTCCGTTTATTAACGATTTTGTCAGTTTCCAGTAAAATAAATAGATATAAATTAAATCATTAAAAAATGGCGATACGCAAGTCCTAAGTAAAATCGTAAAAAAAGGTCAGTTATTTCGTTTATTAATGAAAGCAGAACGTAAATTTACTTATATCTGTCATTATTACAATAAATATGTAATCGTAATTGAATAAAGTTAAGGAATTTAGTTTAATTGTGCAGTTCTAAAAAAACGAAAATATTTTTTCTTTCTTTAATTATTTTATGCCCGCCGTTACAAGGTTGCGTTGTTGAATTTTGATGAATTGTCAAATGTTACCTATTAAATTGACTCCACTTTAGTAGTTGAATAGTCCAGAGGGTTTCTTGCCAGGTCTTATTTCTTCTTAAGCAGGCCGCGTGTTGAATTGGTGGTACAACCCTTGCAAAGGTTTTGTATCTTTGGGTAAAAACGGAAACCTAATACTGAGGCTGTCGTCTGTATTTGTGCGTCACTAAATTGTATCTCATAGATCGTGATAGCGACACAGATGTATTTTTGTTGCCGCTATAACAACAAACATTTTAAACTTTTTTTTACGAGTAGAAATCCTTCATGGATGCTCTGGACTCCTATCGTCTACAACCATACGGTGCCCTAGAACTGCCTACGTCCAGATGTCCTGGGTAATTTTGACCAAAAGATACAGACTATACAGAGCATTACCCAGTCCACAAACAGACATCGGCAAACACAAACGTCAGAATGTCAGCAAATTATTGGGTTACCTGTAAGCTGAGTCAATTTAACTTTGCAGACTCATTTGAATGTATAACTACTCGACATTGAATATTATTAGATAGAGATATGATTTTCTGTTATTGAGAGAATGATAACTTTATCTGTTAAGTTGTCTGTCAGAATATCGAATCACCTTGGCAGGTTTGATGTTGAAATGCATACCGCTATTAGGATTGTTTATGAAAAGTAGGTTGAATTTATTGTGTTACTGGAGTTATCGTCTCATCTTTCAAACGTCATGCTGAAACCTTGGACCTAGAAACTGAAAATGATTTCTGGTAAGCAATCCTATTAAAGTGGACCCACGACAAAGATTTTGTTTTTCCAAAATTAAATCGGTACAGCTAATAATATATATTTACATTATTATCTACACTGTATTATTATAAAGAGGAAAAGTTTGTATTTTGGTGTGTATGTTTGTAACAATTAAATTCAAAAACCACTATGCCGATTTAGAAAATTCTTTCACCATTAGAAATATACATTCACCCTGAGTAACATGGTCTATACTTTATTGATGTATTCCCACGGGAACGGGAACTAGATGCGTGAAACCGCGTGACGTCCTGTAGTCTATACTATCTATACTAATATTATAAAGAGGAATTTTTTGTTTGTTTGTTTGCATCGAATAGGCTCCGGAACTACTGGACCGATTTGAAAATTTTTTTTACTGTTGGGAAGCTAAACTCTTTACAGTGAATATTTTATGCCCGTATTCCCACGGGAACGGGAACTACGCGGGTAAAACCTCGTGACGTCCGCTAGTATAGTATAATCGAATAGACGATTGATGGTGCTGAAAGGTTCTATAGTGGGAAGATCTTCCGTAAGGTGGACTGACGACCTAATAATGGTCGCGGGAATTTTATGAATGCAGACGAACGGGGTTGTTCAAGTGGGCTGCCCGTTCAAAGTTAAACTTCTGGTTGCATCTCTGCCCCTCAGCTGACATGACTCTTCTCATCAAGAGAAGACTCAAACGCGCCGCTTGGAATTTGACATAGACTCTATCGAGCGAATATCGGAGCGCCGCCCGCCACCCAAGTCCTCTCGATGGTGGTTACCCTGCCAGGATCAAGGATGGCGAAACAACCACAATGACTGGCCCATAGTGATGATTCACGAGCAACACTTCCACAAGGAACCCAGCGCTCCAGATGAACACCCAAGAAAGAGTGAGAAAAAATATATTGTCTGATGAACGCTGTTGACACAATACAGAACGTTTTGTCGATCTTTGCATGAGACCAATGCCTTTTTTTAACGTAAGAAAAATCCTACATGGATGCTATGCCGGACTCCTACTGACTAGAAACCACACGTTCCCTACCTAATGCCTAAGGTTGGGAGCCCCGGGTAAGCCCTCGAAAGGATGACCCCAGGATTCCCAACAGACCTTGGCTACCACTGCGGCCCCACCTTGAGGGTTCGGGTGCTATCCCATATCTTTGGGGGGGGGGGGGGGGGGTTGTTCGGGTGTTATCCCGCTTCTTGGGGTGAGTGGCGTGCGTGAAAGTATCACATCGTCTTGGGTCTGCTTTTGTAAAAACGGAGCAGTCCTTTCACCATTATCAGACCCCTGGTCATGGAGGCCGATAGTCTTGGCCGATGAAACCAATGCCTAGCACTGCAATGAGCGTCAAATCATGTTATATATTTTATATTTATTAATGGTTTACTCAGTAATTCACATTGTATAGGTACTTGTATAATATATTTTATTCTATTCTTCTTTCGAAAAATAATTTCATTAAGTACCTACATAATATACAATTACATAGTAGCATACAAGTAGAAGATCTAAACGGTATGTGGTACTTACTATTAAAACGTATTTACTTTGCATTCAAACAGAACAATGTAATAATTACTGAAAAGTTAACACTGCATTGTCTTTATTGAACAAAAGATAACATTAATTATGGTAACACTACACAGTTGTACAGATATCGACTAAACGGTTAGGTATACCAAACAGAATAAAATAGGTAAAGAATAATAAGCAGAAAACAAAAACCGGCCATCGGATTTGTTCACAAAAGGTTCAGTTTCATAGCTTTGTTTGATTAACGTAAGGGAAAATCTTTCATGGATGCTATACTATATACTCCTACCGACTAAAAACCTCACGTAACGCCCCACAGCCTACGGTTGGGAGCCCCGGGTAAGCCCTCGGAAGGATGTCCCAGGACATCCGTTTCATAGCTTTGTAAAACTAGATGATGCGAATGTCTTCTCCTGCGTGAAATTCTGATCCCGTTCCATCTTCACTTGAAAACGTTTTCCCAAGATAAAAAAAAACTGACAGAGTATAATCTATCCCTGTACCAAATTTCAGCCAAATATGTGTAGCCGTTAGAGCGTGATTGAGTAACTTAACATCCCCATATTCAAAAACCCACACTCGCACACTTTCGCATTTAAAATAACAGTAAGATAAATATTTTGTGGCACTTATACTAAAATAACAATGAGTCACAGACTACATAAATGTGACACACAGATTGACCTAAGACAGGTGTCATTGACACTGACTGACTAAACTAGTTTATTCACAAAGCCAGATATAGTTAATACGAAATAAGAATTTGAAAGCATAAAGTGTTGATTAATTTTGACGATATTTATGAGATCCATTGATAAAACACATACAATCTAACACTTTGCATCCGGATCGTTCGATCGCTGTAAAGGTCCTACAGAGGTTATCTCCCGCGAACGCTTAGATAGTGGAATTATCTCCCTGTCTCGGTTTTCCCAAACGCCTACAGTAAAGGGTTATTCCTTAGGGCTCTTGCAAGGTCGACAGCGCCAGTTTGGCGCCTCTGGTGTTGCAAACGTCGCTAGGCTGGTGGAAAGTTATCACGTATGACCACTTTCTACCAGGTGAGGGCAAACATGGAACTATGCAATGGAACTAGGATGCGGCAGGGCCATTAGCCTGTTTGCCACCTTATTGGTATAAAAATAATATAGATAACTGGTAGGTACTTATATTCCATAAAACACAACCTGACCGGTTTTACCCATATATAACGCTGTCAGGAATTTAACAAATTTAGTATTAATAATGTATTTGAACTAGTTCCACCAGTGTCAACTATCGAGATTATAAATTACTTGTTTAAGAAATAATTCAGTTTATCTTGTTAGAAGTTGTGTAAATATAAACTAAAGTTATATGACCAGTGAAAGGGCATAGATTTTCTACTTCAACGTACCTAAAAATGTTATACAATCAAATGAACAGTGTATGAATTCCCAGCTTACTGTAGAAAGAATTTGTGAATAGAATTTTGAATCTAACGGTTTCGATCATGACATCAGAACACATATTTCCATCAGCAAGGTAAGTTATACGAAAATTTGTAAATAGAAAACCTGGTTTAGTCATAAGTCTTGAAGAAATAAGTACTTCTTAATACTTGTAATATCATTTGAGTGTAGCTCACACATTAAATATCGGATTTGGAGTAGAAACACTTGAAAGATATTCAGGTATAAGGGATAACGCTATTGTATTAAGGCTTTTTGCCTCATGATAAATGATAACTTTTCTTAATTCTCTAATGATGTTCGATAGCACGTTTAATACAACACTGAATATGAATGGGCTAAATATAGAGCCTTGCGGAGCCCAGACTGATAGATATGCTACAGAAAAGTGTATTGCGTTAACTGCAGTTGGCGGTATGATCGATGATCGTATCGTATGATGATGGTACCGAAATGATCCTCGTGATATTGTGAGATGAGATTTTAAAGGTGTTACACCTTTAAAATCTCAGATCCCTCAAAATATTTTTTTGAAATACGCAGTCGATCGAAGGCCTTTTGCATGTTATGGTGTGCAATATTGTTTGACGTTCAAGACAGATGACTCAGTTTAAAACTAAAATTATAAATACTAAAGTTTTTGAGTGTGGCTGTGTAAATGTGTGAATGTTTGCAACTCTTTTACGCTCAAACTGCTAAACGGATTTAGTTGAAATTTATCATAGAATAGATTATAGTCCGGAATAACACAAGCCTACCTTTATTCACTGAATGTATTCCTGTAGGAGGCAGGAGTGCCGCGAGCGTCGTTTGGTTTAATCTATACTTATAATAAAACTGTAGAGGGTCGGGAGTCTGTACATGGAAGATATTTTGAAAATTTTAAGTGTAGGGCGTTCTCTAGTCGATACTGAAGCCGAAAATGTAATTTAAAATTTTCATGTCTGTCTGTCTGTCTGTCTGTCTGTATCCCGACTAAGTATCACGCCGAAACTACTGAACCGATTTGAATGATACTTTGTAAGATCTAAGCATATAGTCCGAGGAACGTTCTTAAATACTTTTGATCCCGATATCTTGCGCGGTTCCTTCAGGAGAGGGGATGAAAGGCAAAATAGGTTTTTAGCTATAATTTCTCACTGCGTGGTTCGATTTCAAATATTTGTTTAGTGTCTGAAAGGGAGTACTTTAAGCATTATTCCATACAATTTTCAATATTGAGGGTTATGTAGTTCAGAAATTAGGGGCATCTCAACTTTCGGTAAATCTAGAATTCAACGTTTCTTTTGAAAGTGAGTCTAAACGGGCGTGTTGGCTTAATCATAAAAGAGCTTAATGATTAAGGCTATTGTAAAACTGGGCGAGGCCGCATTGGCGGCCGTAGGTCTGTTGGGAGTCACGGGACATCCTTCCTGAGGGCTTACCCGGGGCTCTCAACCATAGGCTGTTGGGCGTTACGTGAGGTTTTTTAGTCGGTAAGAGTCCGGCATAGCATCCTAGGAGGATTTTCCCTCACGTTAAAAAAAAAAAAAAAAAAAAAAAAAGGCTATTGTAAAATAATTCACGAAATAATGATTCACTAAAACAATACAGTCCACGCCTTCGGCGCGGACTGTATTGTTTTAGAATCGACTTTTTAGAAGCAAACAGGGCCGTTTCACACGCTGCTTGATGAGTCTCATGAAGAAGTACCCCTCCATTCGTACACCTTATGTGACGTAAACGAAGTTGCGAGGGTCAGCTAGTTTTAAAATAAAAACGTCTCTCTGACTGGCATGTCTTGTAGAATTGCAGTATTTGCTTGTATTAAAGTACTTATTTCAAGTTGGAAACTTCTTTTATCAACGACATGTTCACATTTTCCCTATAATGTATAGAAACAGAAAATATAGAAGCACAATTCTCCATCCTGTATTTCCTCCAGATAGTATTCAGGGTAAAAACCAGAATTCTTATCTGTTTCATTCGTTTTATTATAAATACTTGTACATTTGAGTTATTTAAATCAATAGTTACTTGTGCTCCACAATTACTGTTTGGACCTTTTATTATATTAAAATATAGAAATAATAAATAATGTAAGTAAATTAATATATTCAAATATCGAAAAGTGTTAATAAGACATGTGACACACAAGTTATTTGTTACGTTTGTTGTGACAGATAAATTTATTTCAACACAATCTCCAATTTTGAGGGTCACTTACTCGTAAGTCGTAGATATACGAGTAGTAGTACACTCGAGAGCAATGAATCCGGGTCACTTAAAGAATGTTAAAAATCTCGGAAACTAAAAATGATAGGTTAATGCAATAAATTGTATTTAATAGACAATGTAATACTCCTTAAATGAAAGTAAAAAAAATATGAGTCACCATACATTTTATTAACACAAAATTATTGCCTCCTCGTGCTTCCATTACTGCGTTTACGCGGTTTGGCATGCTGTACACCAAGTTCCTTATACGATTTTGGGGAATATTCTCCCATTCCTCTGTGAGAGCAATTTTGAGCTCACGAAGCGTGATTGGGGGAGGGTTTCGTTGTTTTACGCATCTGCCTAGCTCGTCCCAAGCATGCTCGATCGGGTTGATATCCGGGCTGCGCGCTGGCCACTCCATACGAGTAATGTTCATCTCTTGAAGGTAGTCATTCACAATCCTACCTGTATGAGGTCGGGCATTGTCATGCATAAATATAGCATCCTCACCTAAATTGACCATAAATGGACCAACGTGATCATTGAGGATTTCTTCCACATATCTTACGCTAGTTAAAGAGCCGTTTTCTATGATCACAGAAAACGGCTCTTTAACTAGCGTAAGATATGTGACAGACCCACCACCGTGGGCTACTTTTTCTTCGATGCATGCTTGCTTGAATCTTTCCCCTGGTCTTCGATACACTCTGTGTCTTCCATCGTGCTTGTAGAGCATAAATTTTGATTCGTCGGAGAACATAACTTTTGACCAATCTTCAATACTCCAATTTACGTGGCTCTGGGCATACCTTAGTCTCGAAATACGATGCCCACGCTCCAGTTTAGGGCCGTTTGCAGGTCTAAGGGGTTTTAAGTTAGATTCAGCAAGCCGACGTCTTACTGTCCATGCACTTGGGTTACTTCCTCCGAGGCGTCGAAACTGATTGGTGAGTTCAGTTCCTGTGAGAAAGCGATTTCGAAGCATGGTGTTCACCAAGTATCGGTCTTCTCGTGCTGTGGTACACCTGGTTCTGCCCGTTCCTGGTCTGCGTAGGTTAGAACCAGTTTCTTCGTAACGTCGGAGAACTCTTTGTACTGTTGACAGCGACACACCGACAGTCCTGGCTGTATCGCGCTGACTCCGGCCGGTTTCCAGCATTGTAAGTATTCTGGTGCATTCTTCAGGCGTAAGCGACATAATTTCAGCTTGATTAATGAATATAGAGCACTATCAACATGGTTTATGTACCCACATAAATGACAGATTACAAACAAAAGCAACACCAAATGCTGTAATTTCGTAGTTCCATCTTCGAAAGTGGCCCTTTTTCAAATTTGTTTTTTTTATGATATAACTTTATACTATGATATAAGTTTTAATACCTTCATTTAAGGAGTATTACATTGTCTATTAAATACAATTTATTGCATTAACCTAGCATTTTTAGTTTCCGAGATTTTTAGGATTCTTTAAGTGACCCGGATTCATTGCTCTCGAGTGTAGTTCAAGTTAATCCAAATTTATATTAAGCGTGTTTTGGTCTTTAAAGTGCTCTCGATGTTATACTAATATAATACAGGTGGCATGACATACCTGTATATTGTAATACGATGATAGAGGTTAACAAATTTGAAGTTATATTCGAGTGTGTACGACAACTAGCTCCGCATAATGTGACAACATTTTATAAAATTAACGTTTTAGTAAACTTTTGATCATTTTACATAGTAGAACAATTAATTTAAATGTATAAGATTAAGTATAGCTGGAGTGACATTGATGGATAAAGAAAGAAATTGTGTAATTAGGGAACATTGCGGCTTGACAGAAGATGTAGTGACTAAGATAAAGAAAGGGATGCTCAAATGGTTCGGACCTGTGGAGAGAATGATGAAAACCGACTGACAAAAAAGATTTATAAGGCGAGAGTGAATAGACAATCTGGTAGGGGTCGACCGAGTCGCACTTATGTCGACCAAATTGGACACCTTTTGGAAAAAGGCCAGGTCAAGAGTACCCTTAATCGGAGAGCATGTATAAAAACATTGATGAAAGTAGAAGAAGCGAAAGTGATATGTCAGGATCGTGGCAAGTGGAAAACCATAGTCTCTGCCTGCCCCGTTGGAAAACAGGCGTGATGTTATGTATGTATGTAAAACTAAGTTAACATACTACGCTAAACAATATTGACTTCTTGTTAAATAGTCCATTATTATTACATACTTTGTTATCTGTGTAGAAACAATCTAATCTACAATGAAATAGAAGCATTACTTACCTAGTGGTATCTTCGTGTTCTTGTCTTACAGTTTATTTATTTTCATTCATTGCATTTCTTTTCTTTCTTTCAGGGCGACTACTAAGTTCCTTGTTCTAGCGTTGGCAATATCTTCGTTCACAGTTTGGGATCTGTCAAATGGTTATGCCACAAAAATGAGAACTATACCTAAAGGATTGAAACTGGGCGTAGCTACCAGTGCTTTTCAAGTTGAGGGAGCATGGAATGTCTCGGGTGAGTAATTTTTAGACGTTATCGTAATAATTGAAAAAGTATTTTTTTAATTCGTACTTTCATTACTATGCTAAATTATATGTATCTTGTATCATATACCATAATCTACCTAAGCTACTACGCATATTGAAATACATACATATATAGTCACACCTTTCTTTATTTTTTTGTCACACGTAATACCTAGATGGTCCTAGGTGGTCCTAGGTGGTCCTAGGTATTACGTAGAACAAAAAAAAAAAATATTTTTGCCCCACGTAATGCCTAGCCGTGTTGAAATAGACACTTACCTACTGATGAAAATTTTCAAAAGCAGTTAAGTCAAGTAACTTGCCATATGTCTAATATGCGGTGAGTCGTATTGCCCTGTAAAAATGGACAGGCGCAATGTGTTTCTGCCCGCTCTGTTGAAAAATTTCAAGCCCCGATGAGGCCTTCAACATGGCTTAACAAGTTGTTACTGCTGCCATGTTACTGATAACCGGAACCAGAGGCTTAACGTGCCTTCCAGAGCACGCAAACGCTTGCAAATGAATCACAAAGTTGTCATGAGGGGGACCAGCCAGTATCATAAAGAAAGAAAAGTTCAAACAGAATAGAAAGCCAGCATCGTAAAGATAGAAAAGTTTAAATAAAATATTAAACTGAAAAAGGTAATTTTATACACTTTGTGATTTCAGATAAGACACCCAGCATGTGGGATTTATTTTGCCACAAGCCAGGATACACAAAAGACGGTTCAAATGGTGACGAAACGTGCAAGTCCTATGAATTTTACGAACGTGATATTCAAATGCTAAAGTATTTAGGTGTCGATTTCTACCGATTCTCTATTTCGTGGACCAGGGTGCTACCAAACGGTTTTTCAAATGTCATCAGTAAAGATGGAATAGCATATTACAATAATCTAATAAACGGACTCATAGCAAATGGGATAGAGCCAATGGCAACGATTTTTCACTGGGATTTGCCACAAACTCTGCAGGACCTTGGTGGTTGGACAAACCCTCTTGTAGCAAACTGGTTTGAAGATTACGCCAGGGTGTTATATGAAGCATTTGGTGATCGAGTCAAGACTTGGATAACTGTAAATGAACCTAAACAGATAGCGATAGTTGGATATGGGACAAACATTTTTGCTCCAGATTTTGTATCGGCAGGAATCGGTGATTACATGGCGGTGAAGAATGTTCTTTTAGCGCATGCCAGAGCATGGCATTTATATGATAAAGAATTCAGACAGAAGCAAAAAGGTAAATTATGTTAATATTTTGTAGAAAATCACATTGTACAGCCGTCACCCTAATTGTAACCGACTGCACGCGCACAACTGTAAGGTAAGAACCTACGGAGCCCTACCTAACACGCAAGTCCCTATTGAACCCTAACGTGCCTAATTCGCTAAGGCTCTGTTCTACCCTATAGTGTGATTTTAACCCTAACGTATCTACCTAACACGCTAAGTTCCTAACGAACCCTAACGTCCCTCGTACCCTAAGGCCCTAGCCTAGCATATACCTAGTATGGTGAATATATACATAGATAGATAGTTACGGGATGCCTGCACCATGCGACCTAAGGTGGCAGACGGATGGTTGGAAGGATGTCCAGGATGCGGAGAGATTACTCACTGCCAATCGCACAGACTCATACGACTGCTGAGGCTAAGGGTGTCTTGGCCACAGTGAGGGGTAGTGGTGGTAGGTGAGGTGGTTGGCCTATTCTTCAGATTCGCCGCTGAACACCATAAAGGGTAGTGGTCGACCCACAATTATATCAGCACTGAAGAATAGACCGGAGGGAGTGAGTCAAAGTCGGGTGAGACGTAATGACTGATTTATTTACAAAATAATTGTTCTTATATATTAAAATTATCCTAAGTACACAAGTATGGGTGTTTATTAGTGTGCCATCGGTGTAAATTGCCTCTGCAGTAGTTTAAATCTTGGTCAAATATTTTGATGATTACAGCCGACCTTTGGAGCGCTGCTGAGTGATGAGTTGCAAATTTGATTGCATTATGTTCTTAATTGAACATTCTGGCAGCTCTCAGGAACGGGCTCCAACTCGTACAATTCGTTAATCTTGGTTGTGGTGTCAGTCTTCTCCGTAGGTTGTTTGACAGGTTGGCTGTATATCGCTTCCATGTTGATTGATTCACCATGCAGAGGTGGCCGCTTGGCACAGTTTCGAGCTCCAATGTGTTGCACTAGTTTTGGACCAAAACATATTAACATTAGTATAAGTATTATAACTATAATAGAGGATGTAACTGCAACGAGATAAGTGTGTGACGTTAGTTTGATCCATATAGTATCCTGTAACTGCGTATTTAATGCGTTTTCATTATCTAATAGGTGCTGAAAGATGTCTTGAGATGAACCTATTACGTCTTCTTTTGTAATATTTGTTATTTTTGTATCGTCTAGGGTATATGTTTCTTCTAAGAAATTGACTTCTTTTGAGTAGGATGACATTATTTGTACTGGTACCGATCTTTGTGCAGCAAGAATATTATTTATCGATTTTATGATACAACTATCAGAAATTTGTATTACACCTACGTTTTGTAGTACTACTTCTTCTCTTTGCCCATCACATATGATTGATACTGTAGTACTATCTTTAACCATATACAACCACGTGTTTTGCATACAAAGTTGTTTCCAAATTATGCTGTTAGTTAGAGTAAAGGTCTTTGCGGGACATCTTGTGCGAGTATGATTTTTAAAGATCTGATCAACAATGCAATTTTTATTAAATTGCATGTTCTTCACCGCGCCAGGGAAACAAATATAATGATCACCTCTACGTAAACATGATTTGAACTCCTCTTGGTTTAATTCATAATACAACTCATTCGTGTAATCGATTGCTATGTATGCCTTTGATACTTCTATACTTTGAAAGGATTTATCCGCGTTTCTTTTTGGAACTGACGTAACGTGAATAAACATGTATTTTGTGGTATCCTGTATCGGAAAATATGCGTGTACTTGTATGTGACTACTATTTTCACATATCTTAGTTTCTAATAATTGTTGTTGAATTATTTTTAAGTTCGAAGGTAACTTGATATTTGCAGATGCTATTAGCTCGCTTACATTTTTTGGTGGCAAAATGCTGTATATAGTTGCATGTGCTAGATAAATTTCTAATAGGCCATTATAATGCTCTATTATTTCTGATATTAAGTTGTTGGCAAGTTGATAAGTCTCCATTATTTGTATATTAATATTGTTATGATTGATTGACTTATACCAGTGATTTGAGTTGTCTATTTTTTCTATTATTTCATTCAATTTATTTTGAAATCCTATTAATTTCTGTCGTACTCTGTATTCCGTACCGTTTACTTGTGCAATTGTTGAGAGCATGAACTTTGTTTGCTTGTTGGCGGCATCTATTAGATGTAGTTGATTCGTATTTAAAGAGTCAATGTTCTTATAGACTTCGTCGTTGACACCAAATATCGAGGTTAAGAATTGTCCTAAAAGACCCCTTTTCTTTCTTGTATCGTTCACTGAATTCAGGTATTCCTTAATCCGTAAAAAACTATTTTCTTCCTCTAGTAAATGATGATGTAATTGTTTACAGTGTGTTCCAACTCCTGTGGATTCTGCACTTCTACAGAGTTGATCAAATTTGTACGTTACCGCTTTTATTTTTGTACCATCCTGTTGCAGTCGCTCTCTTTCGTACATATATTCTATCCTAAACATTCCCCTGTCAATGCTCGAGGTTCCTATATGTTCAACATAGAATCCTGCGTCAATATTCTTCATTTTATATGGATGTGAACTTGCCACGCTTCCAATCATTAACGCTAAGAGTGTGTAACTTATTAATTTCTGATACCAACTCGGTGATTTTACACGTAAGTTCTTACTTCTTGTCAGAGTACTGTTACATTGTGTCTCCGTGGGGTTCTCCGAACCGTGTTCAGTATCATATTCGTTTTCGTTAACAGGAAGTGGTATTAAGGAATTAATCGATCTCCTGACAAAGGTTCCGGTTGATTTTTGAAGAGTAACTACTCTTACTATTTCATCGTCTCCTGGATGAACAGCTGTAATTTTTGCTAACGGCCATTTACTTGGACTTATGCTGTCGTCTTTAATGAGCACAATTGTACCAATTTTTACGTTATCCCGGACTTGTTTCCACTTATATCTTTGCTGAAGTTGATTTAAATAATCTTTTGTCCAGCTATTCCAAAAGTCCTTTTTCATTTTTTGAACCTTCTTCCACCTACTAATAACATCAGCGTTTATGTTTTCGATAGGATCAGGTGTACCGACTGCTTCTCGACCAATAAGAAAATGGCTGGGGGTTAACACTGTATTTTCATTTATGTCTTCACTTTGTACACACAGCGGTCTCGAATTTAAACAAGCTTCGATTTGGTATAAAAAGGTTGTCATTTCTTCATATGTCAATGTGCTTTCACCTATTACTCTATGTAAGTGGTATTTTACTGACCTCACACCCGACTCACTTATTCCATTTACGTGAGGGCTTGCTACTGGACTGAAATGCCACTGTATTCCTATGTTTGTTACTGATTTTTGGAATTCTGGTGACTGCGATATTTGTAATATCTCTTTATTTAGAAAGTTTGCCGCTCCTACAAAATTCGTACCGTTATCACTATACATGTGTGAAACGGGACCTCTTCGGGCAGTAAATCGCCGTAATGCAGCGATAAAAGTCTCTGTGCTTAAATCACTGACTAACTCTAGATGTATAGCTTTTGTTGCTAAGCATACAAATACGGCAATGTATGATTTGTACGATTTGTGACCTCTCCCTTTCATAGCTCTTGTTTGTATTGGACCTGCATAATCCACTGCAGTATGCGAAAACGGGTGAGATTGTGTCACTCTTGCTTTCGGTAGCACTCCCATCTTTTGGCAACATGTAGCTGCTTTATACCTAATACACTTAACGCATTTGCTAAGTATCGTTCTAACTTTTCTTTTCCCACCGATAATCCAATACTTTTGTTGTATATATGATAAAGTTAATTTATTACCACCATGTAAAGTTTTCAAATGAGCATCTTGGATAATCAATGACGTCACATGGTGATTATATGGTAAGAGTATGGGATGTTTTTGAGTGTATGGTAAGTCTGAGTTGTGTAACCTGCCTCCCACTTTTAATAACCCATCTTCATCTATAAACGGGTCTAACGTGGATAGTTTGTCATTTTTCTTAAGTGATTTTCCACTGTGAATAGTCCTCAACTGTTCTTCAAAATACTCGTGTTGTATTGTATGCATAATTTGTTTTTCAGTCAGGCTTAATTCAGCACAAGACAGCGGTTTATTTGATGTTTGATTATTTCTCCATCTATAGCAGTATGATAATACTCTAATCATTCTATTAAAACTAGAAAATCTGTTCCATATTTCATTATGTTGTACAATAGTTGCAGACATATAGGAATGTTTTATCTCCTCGTTTGTATTTGGTATGGTTCTCGTGACTGGAATTTTATCGCTTTTTAACCATGCTGGGCCGTTCCACCATAGCTCATTGTTTACTAGCATTTTTGGATCGGCGCCTCTTGACACAATATCAGCTGGGTTTTCGGCGGAGACCACATGATTCCACTTAATATCTGGTAAACATTGTCTAATCTCTGACACTCTATTCGCTACGAAGGTCTGCCATCGTTCAGGTTCGCCTTTTATCCATCCTAACGTTATCATTGAGTCTGTCCAACAGGACATTGTAAGGTTTCTGCAGTTAAGCGCTTCCTTTACCTTCTGGATTAATTTAGCTAATAATACTGCAGCACATAACTCAAGTCTTGGTAACGTGAGCTTTTGCTTTTTCGGTGCTACTTTTGATTTTGCTTGTAATAATGTAACATAGTAAACATTATTAACTTTTATCCTACTATACACTACAGCTCCAAACGCTTTTTCACTGGCGTCACAGAACCCGTATAACTCAACCCACGTGTCATCTGTGATATAGCACCACCGTGGGATTCTTATATCTTCAATATATTTAAGGTTCATTATGAAAATTCACTTGTACTATTCCACTTTTATTTTAATTTAAAAAAATATTACTGCAAAATATAACGGATATTTAAGGTTGTTTTGTATGTCCTTCCATTTTTTTTGTATCGTATTGTCTACGGGCTGATCCCATTCAGTATGATTTGTCCAGAGTTATTGTATAAGTAACTTCAGTTTAACTATAATGGGGGCCAACCAACCCAGCACATCGAATATTTTCGCAACTTCTGACATAATAAATCTTTTTGTAGGTTTATTATTCTCTGTTATAATAATTTTGAAGCAAAAATTATCTTCCCGAGGTAACCATGTTACTCCTAGGGATTTTCTTGTTTCGTCCAAGGGGAGCTTGAGCATCTGATCATCCCTGTCTCCTTTTGGTATATTTTGAAGTAATTCTGGACTATTGGACGACCATTTTCTCAACGTAAACCCTCCTTTGCTTAACATTGTTATTAATTGTTGTAGTAATTCTTTTGCAGAATCCACATGTGATTCTCCAGACAGTATATCGTCCACGTAAAAATCTTCTAATGTAGTTTTACTAGTCATGGGGTAGTAGTGTTGCTCGTCTCTAGCCAGTTGTTGCAATGTTCTGACGGCAAGGTAAGGTGCGCAAGTGGTACCATAAGTAACTGTCGTAAGTGCGTATTCACTCATGGCATGTTTTGGAGAAAATCTCCAGAGTATTCTGTGATACTTATAATCTTCTGGATTTATTTTTATAAATCTGTACATTTTCATTATGTCTGCCATAAAGGCAATCTTGTGTTTACGCCATCGTAATAGTATCGTAGATAAGTCTTGTTGTAGTCGTGGACCTTTATGCATATTGCTATTAAGGCTCAATTTCGTGCTGGTTTTGCTACTCGCATCGAAAACCACGCGTAGTTTTGTAGTTAGTGAGTCCTCTTTTATTACAGCCTGATGAGGTATATAATATTTACCTACATTGTAGTTTGCTATTTTTACTTTTTTCATATGACCCATACGTAAATACTCATTCATGAAGTCAATATATTGTTGTCGTAAATTTTCGTTTTTTGTGAATTGTTTTTCTAGTTGTATTAGTCGTGCGGCGGCTGTTTTCCGTGAGTCTCCGTATTGTACGTTTACGTCTTTAAAGGGAAGTCGTACTGTATACGTCCCGTCGTCGTTTCGTATCGTAGTATCTGTATAGTAATTTTCACAGATTACATCGTCTATGTTTTGTTTGTAATTCTGTGGAATTTCCTCTAATTCCCAAAATTTCGTCAGTTGTAGCAAGTCATCCATACGGGTAACCATGCTTATTAGTTTTATACCACAATCTATGTTGTTGGGGTATACTCCAGACAAAATCCACCCGAACTCTGTATTTTGGGCGATTATTCCATCATGGAGCCGTTTGAATCCCTGTAGCAATATCCTACTATATTCTTTGGCACCTAATATAATATCTATAGATCCCTTTTTATAATAGGTGGGGTCTGCCACAAGTATGTTGTCCAAGCAATTTGCTTGTACTTGTTGTAAGTCGTTCCTAGGTAAGGAACTAGTTAGTTTTGGTAGTACAATTAATGTTACTGGTAGTTGGTAATCGCTAGAGTACCTTGGTTGTAGAGTCAAATCGATTGTATAACTCGATTTCTTTGGGTTTTCGTCTCCAATACCTTTTATTTCGGTCTGGACTTTTCGTCGTGGGTAAGATAAGAGCTGTGCTACTTCTTCTGTACAAAAAGAAGCCTCTGACCCTTGGTCACACAGTACTCTCAGTAGTTGTGGCATGCCATCATAAGACTTTGTTCTCACTAAGGCAGTTGCTAATAATGTAGTATTGTTTGTGTCTAAATTTGTCGCTGACAAGCTAGAGGTTGCCGTATTTGGCTGTTTCTCAGTAGAAGTAGGCTTTGATAAATTTTTTCTCGTACTAAAATGAGATTTGTTATTTTGTTCGTAAGTGCGATGTAACAGTGTGTTGTGACCTTTATTTTTGCAAATTTCACATTGCTTATATATTTCACTCATACACTTTTTCTGATAGTCATGGTTTAAGCGACGTTTGCACATCTTTTTATCGATCACAGTCGAGGTTCGCTCGTTGACATTCAGTGCTTTGAAACTAGGGCAATGATTTATAGTATGTTCAATGCTATGACAATACCAACAGCGTTTCAATTTTGATGAGTTTGGAGTTTGTACTAGTACAGCAGCTGGTCGTTGACTTTTTGTGTGTGATGATGATACGTCGTAAGATTTTAAACATTTAAAAGCGATTTTCCAAGAATTTCATCAAATCAGTGAATGATTGTAACTTGTTTGAACTTCATACTTAGCATCTTTTTCATCGTCCCATTTCCTACTAATTATTCGTATTAACAGAGGATCCCAATGTTTACTCCTTGGTTTTTTAATGCCTCAAGACACTCATTCACGGTGTCATGCATATCCCTCAAAGATGATGGGTTCGATGAACAAATTTTTTGTAAGTTTAATAACTTATCGATGTAACTAGAAACAATCATACGCTCGTCATAAAATCTTTGTGTAAGCAACTTCCATGCCGTCTCATAGTTTATTTCGCTTATCGCCAAGTGACGTATGAGTCGCGCTGCGTCACCTTTAACGTGTGTTTTCAGATATTGCATTTTTTCTGTATACGATAATGACAAATCTTCGTGTATATTTTTTTTAAATAAATCTTTGAATGTACACCAAGAGTCGTAGTCTCCATAAAAAACAGGTATATTAATCCGGAGTAGTTTGGCTGTCGACTTGGGAAAACTAATTTTTTCGTCCGATTGTTGGAATATTTTCTCCTCTAACATCTCAATCAAAATCTCATAATCTTTTTGTAGGTTTTCGAAGCGGTTTTCTACGAAATAGTTATTCTCGAATGTAGTTTCTTCTAATAATAATTCGATGTGAGATTCTTCGATTTCTTGCCACTGTTTTTGCAATAACTGCATAAGCGATTTTAAGTACCATACCGGTTTATTTTCTGTAATAGCTGTATTTGCTTGTGAAAATTTTTTGCCAATTTGTGTCATTCGGAATTGCTGAATAAACATTTACGTAACGTTAGAGCTACTTGCTACACGTGTGTTAACCTCCTCTACGTCATTTGTTGGTTCATAGACACTTTGAACCAGTTGTAACCTTTCCTCGCATTTTTTCAGGTGTTCTAATCCTTCGGTATAGTGTGCCTGTATGTTGCCAAAGTAGTTCATAGTTATGTATTTATGAGATGACAACACTTCCTGTTCCTTTAATCGTTCGTGCTTAGTCTGAACCCGCTGGAAAACTTCATCAAGTGATTTTCTTCTGTCATCAATATATTTTTGGGTTTTCCTTACCGCAGAGTCCTTTTTTATGTTAGTAATTATCCTCCTGATTTCATAGAAATCTGCTTCCTGGCTCTTGATTATTTCGTTAATGTCCGGTATCTCCATGTTGCTCTTCTTTCTTCCTGCCTAATGTCCCTACCCTAGGAAAGTCCGTACTTGTCACCCCTGCTCTTCTCGTTTTCGTACGTGATGATGCGACTTCTCAATCAATTGATGGAACCCGCTTGTGGGAAATCAATGACCGATCCGCAACGAGATGCTATAGGGTAAACAGGTACAACGTACTCCAGATTCCTGACTAACTGGTGCTTTATTGAGTACACCAGCCGGCAGTCGTCTGAAGGGTAGGTCCGTACCGTCAATTCCTACAGGAGAAGAGAGGACCGCGATGTTATTTATTTATTTTTTGCTCGAAGGACCAATGTACAGCCGTCACCCTAATTGTAACCGACTGTACGCGCACAACTGTAAGGTAAGAACCTACGGAGCCCTACCTAACACGCAAGTCCCTATTGAACCCTAACGTGCCTAATTCGCTAAGGCTCTGTTCTACCCTATAGTGTGATTTTAACCCTAACGTATCTACCTAACACGCTAAGTTCCTAACGAACCCTAACGTCCCTCGTACCCTAAGGCCCTAGCCTAGCATATACCTAGTATGGTGAATATATACATAGATAGATAGTTACGGGATGCCTGCACCATGCGACCTAAGGTGGCAGACGGATGGTTGGAAGGATGTCCAGGATGCGGAGAGATTACTCACTGCCAATCGCACAGACTCATACGACTGCTGAGGCTAAGGGTGTCTTGGCCACAGTGAGGGGTAGTGGTGGTAGGTGAGGTGGTTGGCCTATTCTTCAGATTCGCCGCTGAACACCATAAAGGGTAGTGGTCGACCCACAATTATATCAGCACTGAAGAATAGACCGGAGGGAGTGAGTCAAAGTCGGGTGAGACGTAATGACTGATTTATTTACAAAATAATTGTTCTTATATATTTAAATTATCCTAAGTACACAAGTATGGGTGTTTATTAGTGTGCCATCGGTGTAAATTGCCTCTGCAGTAGTTTAAATCTTGGTCAAATATTTTGATGATTACAGCCGACCTTTGGAGCGCTGCTGAGTGATGAGTTGCAAATTTGATTGCATTATGTTCTTAATTGAACACACATAAATGTTTAATTTCTTCTCCTTTTATACATTAGGGACTTTTTATTATAGATACTCTTTTATTTAATCCGTATAACTGTAACATAGATGCTTTTTAGCACATTATAGACCATGCTGTATAGATCAGAATTGTTAGTCAATATTAATTTAACTTAATTATAATATACTTACAGGTACTTGTGGTATAACAATAGCAACAGATTTCCGCGAAGGTGCATCAAATTCCACATCTGACGTTAATGCTGGCAGACTGGCCCTAGATTTTGAAGTTGGCCTGTATAGTCACCCAATATTTTCCACGACCGGAGGCTTTCCTAAATCGGTGATCAAACGCGTAGCAGAAAAAAGTGCTCAGCAGGGCTTTTCCAAAAGCAGGCTTCCAGTATTTACTGAGGAAGAAGTGAATTATATTAAAGGTTATTATTTATTTTACTATTTGTATACACCTAGAATATGCTTTTAAGTTACTGATAACTTTGTCGATTGTATATTTTACCTATGTGTATTTTTGCAGGATAATTATGTATAGTGTAATTACCTTCATCGTTTAACTTCCTATTTTACTTTTATTTTAATTTACAAAACATCACATAATCTACCATCGTATTAGAAAAAATACAAATTTCTTACGTTTTTCATTTCTATGCAGGCACCAGCGATTTCTACGGATTTAATCACTACTCCACCCAATTTTACACCGAGGATGGATACACTCCTGGAATGTATCCCATACCTTCGTATAAAGATGACATAGGCGCTGTGTTCTCGTTCTTGGATTACAAAACAGCTCCTATTATCCATAGTACGGTATGTGGCTTTAATATTTTGGAGAATGAAATATTTAAAAAATATTTTTTATTATTAGTCGAAATCTGATTTATCCACAAGAGGCAGCTCGTATCGCATGGGTCAGTAATGTCATGCAAGAAAATTTCTCTGACAAAGTAAATGACCAATTTATGCACATTTTCACTACTGTTAGATATTTTTAGAATTAGGAAACGATTGCATATTTAAATCGTGACTGGGTTCACGACAATGGTAAAAGTCTTGTTTGAACTCCTGAATATAAAAGCTTGTCATTACGATGTAATAAATCAGTAAATAATTCTAAAAGATACTATTAATATTTCAGCTAATCCCAACGGGCTTCCGAAGAGCCCTAAACTGGATAAGAACGGAGTACAATAGTCCACCAATCTTGATCACTGAAAATGGGTACGGCACTTTCGGAGGTATCATGGATCAAGAAAGAATAGATTATCATACGAAGTATTTAGGAGCGATGCTGGATGCTATAGAAGATGGCTGTAATATTACAGCGTATACTGCTTGGAGCCTCATGGATAATTTTGAGTGGAATACTGGTTTACTGTAAGTGATTTTTGTCTGTAAGATGGGTGAAATGAATATTTTAACCAATGTATGATTGTATGTTAGTATTTCGTTTGACATCATGACAGCGCCGGACAGTAGGTCCGTGTCTGTCTACGATAGGCTGTGGCTGAAAACGGCGGACGTTTTCAGCCACGGTCAAATAATCCGCATCCATTTGCGCCGTCCTCTGCGCAGCCCTTTGGCGGTACTGATTTCGCTTATACATGAGGCATTCTCAACTAACGTCGAATCAAATTTGAATTGACAGATCGATGTTGTGTAGTAGGTTCCTCCTCCCCATCTTTAACACCTGGTTTCATTAGATTTTTATGTAATTTTATAGTAGAGATAAAGCAACGGCCACATTCACTCACACAGTTCGATTTTAGTCCTTACGAATAACTCAACTTTTTAATCTAGTCTGCATTGAATCTAGCAACAATTCCGAAGTTTCATATTATTGATCCATCGAATCAGACTATGGCAGTCTAGTTCTGGACGTAAGCCTCTTCCAATTTACGACATAGCTCACGGTCCTGCGCCCTCCGCATCCAGTCCTTGCTTGCGACCCTTTTTTAAGTAAAGTTTCATACAGTTTGGGTACAGGAGAAATAATTCTATTCTTATTTTTTCTTTCAGGGCCAAATTTGGATTATTCGAAGTCGATTTCAACGATGAAAGAAGAACTCGTAAGGCGAAATCTTCAGCATTCTGGTACCGCAAGCTTTTATCAACGAGGATATTGGATGATAGTCGTAATTCTTCATTGGAGTTCAGAGAACTGACGTTTTAGCTTACATTTATTTATACATATGTACCTATTTATAAGATTAATAAATTATTGTTGAATTACAAAGTAGTTTCGACTGCGACGAATCATTTCGTTAGACCTGCTACCGAAATCTTTAAATTAGGTATCATTATGGAGATCCAGTTTGACTTTGTACATTGTTCGTAACTGGCTGCTTTGGCCAATGGCAAAGACAAGTTGAATTGAGTGTTTATGTAAATCTCATGAATTTAAAAAAAGAAGAGGCGTAAATTTGTAAAATGTCGAACAATTAATCCATGTCTCCTAAAATTCCATTTCCTAGTTAGAAACAAAAGAAAGAGTATTGTCAATGTAGTTACCTATCTGATGGATGTTACGAGTTTCAAATATGATTAAAGAATTACCTACCTGTGGAACACCCAGGTATACCAACCAGACAGCAGCTAACAGTGGAACACCTAGGTGGACAACTTAGGTGGACGGGTCAGAAAGGATTGTTTGAACTCATATATATATTAACATCTAATTCTTCTTTTTTTTTCTAAACAAAAAACAAAACATAAAAAAAAAGATGGCCTCTGTTGCACATGCGGTAGTGCCTGGGTCGGTCCAAATATTTTGTATGATCCATCCACAAATGTTTGTTTCGGAGTTTGGGTGTTTTCTATAATATAATATATATAAATCTATAATACATATAAGTTCATATGTTTACAGTCGTCTAGATCCCCATAGCACAAGCTTATATTACTTAGCTTAATTTGGGTTAGATGAAGATGTGTGAGATTATCCACAAATATTTAATTATCACATTGATATTGCGAACACGAATGCAAATGCTCCAGCCACAGAGTTTTGATGCACCTTTTTTTGTACGTGAGGAGAATCTTACAGTCCTGGATGCTATGGACTCCTACCGACTAAAACAACATGTTCCCTACCCAATGCCTGCGGTTGGGAGCCCCGGGTAAGCCCTCGGAAGGATGACCCCAGAAACTTTTTTTGTACACAGGTCTCCAATATTGCATGGGCCCCTTAAGGCTAGTATTTCCGAAATCGACCAAAATCGACCCATTTTGAAGCGATCTTTATACTAGGAAATATTCTTTGATTTGATCTGATAAAAATGTATTATTATAGTTTAATAGATGCTCTTGCTTCCTTTAATTTTTACAACACGATTAATAAAACTTTATATGATAAAAATCGTTCTCGAAAAACTGGAAATGTGCAAAAATTTTAAAGATGAATGTTGTTATTGCTCAAAATATACTTGTTTATTTTATACAAACACATGTCTATATTAAAGATATTGATCTTATGAACAATATTCATGCTATTATTTATTTTTTAAACACCTCAGATTTTAAAACAATGATAAAAAGTGTAGAATCTAGAACAATTAGGCATTTAGCGTACACTTCAATCACTTCATACGCCTGACAGGGCTGTTCTGGGTAGGACCTGTGTCGCTCTGTCATCCGTGCGTGACCCGCTACGTTCGTTCGCGCGAATCGATCGTTTTAATTAGAAGTAGTTGCAGAAATCTGTAAATATTATTTTGTTTTTATTTGTAAATATTAGGATAAGTACGTTATTGTGTATAAATAAATAAATATCGTGTAATATAGTGATTAGTGACTAGGTACTCAGTGAATATGGGTAAAAAAAAGCCAAGAGAAATAAAATGCCTAGATGTCAATTGCGGCTACTACGACGGCAAGTATGGTAAGTTCCTACAAGTATTGTTTTATCTTTATTATATTTATAAAAATACACAACCAAATAATTCACTGACGGGCATGATGAAATTATAAGGTTGATGCTGAGCGAAGCGACTGAAGCCAACAGCTACCATTATTTTGCTACCTGATGAAGAGGCAGTACAGTAGCTAAACGTACTCATATAGGCTTAGAGATCTCCCATTCTAGTCCTCTTCTACGTAGGTACAGGTAGGTGTCATTTAGCAAAGGCCCAGTAAGTTAGATCACGGCTGTTTTTGGTAATAAATGACTATGAGAAATGAACTCGGTGCCCCAAAGTTGCTTGGGACCTTACGATAAGAAGAGGGATAGTATTTACCTAAACCACAGTAACTACTAGGTATAAAATATTATCTTTTTACTATGCCTGAACAATCAACGTATTGCCCGTTCGCTCTAAGTTTGCCTTTCGCCTCCCATACTACGCCTGTACACCATCCTGTCCGCCAGCGGCAACCTTAGCGCGAACGGGTAGTAAATAATAATTATAATGTTTGACGCTTAGAGTATAATAGTAGGTTCACGTTTTTATTGCTACACTGTATAAATTATAACAGTAGTACCTACCCACTACCGACATAAAAGAATAAACGTGTAGTTTATTTATTTTTCGTTGTAGTCTAGCCGTTTCGTTGTAGTGTACCCTCAAAGTCTTTTTTTTTTCAGCTCATCGATTCCGAGATTGAACGGTGGTTCATTTGCAAAAAAAGATACACGTGAATCGTAAGTACCTAGTACTCGTAGGTGCTTTCATACTTTAATTTTGAGTGTAATAATCGTTACTTTCTTAGTAAATATGAATGTATGAAAAAGTGGATAATTTTTAGGGTTCCGTAGGTACCCAAAGGTAAAAAAACGGGACCCTATTCATGAGACTTCGCTGTCCGTCTGTCTGTCTATCGGTCAGTCTGTCTGTCGGTCAGTCTGTCTGTTTGTCTGTCCGTCTGTCTATCTTTCTGTCTTTCCTTCACGAGGCTGTAGCTCATGAATGGACATAGCTAGAGATCTAAAATTTTCACAGATAATGTGTTTCTGTTGCCGCCATAACAACAAATATTGAATTTTGAATGCCAGTATTTCTATCAATAAGCTGATTCACCGAATTGACCTAGGCCTAGGGGAAGGTTCGGGTGCAATCCCGCGTCTTTGGGGGTTTCGGATGTGATCCCGCTTCTAAGGGGGGTATGCATAAATCCCTCACGTCACGCTGCCGTCATGGGCCTGCTTCTGTAAGGACGGTGAGCAGCCCCATCACCGTCCTCAGGCCCCTGGTCATGGAGACCAATAGTCTTGGGCGAAGACACGTCTGCGGCGTTCATTTCAAGTGTGTACTTGTTGCCGTTATTAATAAAAAAGGCAAAAAAAAATCACGTTTGTTGTATGGAAGACCCCATAAATATTTATTATTTTTCTGGTTTAGTACTCAATTCAATCCTTTATTTCTGCAAACAAGGGTTTATATCCCTTGTGCTTCCACGGACCTCTGAAGGGGCCACCTGCGGGAGACTAAGAATAGGTTTTTGAAAACTTTCTAGGCAACCTAAGTTCCTAGTCTATTATACATATAATAAAAAGATCAAAAGTCAAAACTGTACATTAAACATAATAAAAAAAATACTCGTGGGGGATTCTACACAGGATACCGAAGCCGAAAATGTAGTTAGAATTTTTTTGTCTGTTTGTCGTCTGTTTGTCTGTTAATTTTGCTTTGTCCGGAAGGATCTCGAAAAGTACTCAATATTTTTGATTTAATTTTGCACAAATATTAACTAGGGGTAGGGTCTTCAAATAGGCTACATAGGTAATTATTATCCCGCTACATATCCTAGGGGCTAAGCAGTAATATAGAGCGCCAGTAATATACCACACATTTCAAATTAGTTTTTTCTTAGTTTCCCATTAGTTATTAAATTTATGAGAATTTTTGTTTTAGAAAATCAAGTCAACTACAGAATGAATTAAGTGCGCCTAAAGCTTCTGAAACTATGACATTCATTCCTCATCTAGCCAGGTCAGTTTACAATATGATAAATACTATTATTAGAGTTATCGGGATATTTACCATGTATTATTGGTTTTTCCGATATATTGACGCTGTTGCAAGCAAGCAAGATCACGGTGGAACTGAAGTACTGGCGGTTAAAAGTTAAAGTCTAAGGAGCACATATATCGATCTACCCTCCTTCGCACTCGTTTGTGTCGTGCAACACCACAATTATTGGATTCGCTCTCACTTTCACTGTGGATTCGCACTGAGCCTCGGTCGCGACATACAACGCTTACCGTATCTTCGCGCGGTTTCGGTTGGATATGTTTGCTATTATTTATGCATACGCGAACCACTGGATGCCTGACGCTCGGTAATTGAAACCCGTCCTCACGATCGAAATTTTTATACTTCTTAATTTCAATCGCTTCCCTAACCATATACGGGAGTGTACAAAATTTACTGCAGCTGCAGTAGTTTGTTTATAGGACAAACCAAACGAACTGTTACGTGCCGAATAAAAGAACACATCAGGGCAGTCAAAAACAACGAACCACAGAAATCCGCAACAGCTGAACACCTGTTGGAGTCTGGTACGGACCACTGGATTGAGTTACATAACCCCAAGATGCTGTCGACAGAACGCCACTACGTGAACTGAATATTAAATAAATAAATAAATACCAAGACTGGTTAGGGAAGCGATTGAAATTAAAAAGTATAAAAATTTCAATCGTGATTTTGAAACCCTTTGGTTTCAATTGCCGAGCGTC
The DNA here is from genome assembly GCA_933228765.1 of Miltochrista miniata. Taxonomy (NCBI): domain Eukaryota; kingdom Metazoa; phylum Arthropoda; class Insecta; order Lepidoptera; family Erebidae; genus Miltochrista; species Miltochrista miniata. The sequence goes on from OW121770.1 coordinate 12,602,777, forward strand.
TGACATCCAGTGGTCCGCGTATGCATTAATAATAGCAAACATATCCAACCGAAACCGCGCGAAGATATATCACCTAAAGTCCGAAAAAAACTGTTGCAAATAACACAAATATTTGATTCGACTCGAGACTGAGCTCCCGCCGACAGTAAATCCCTAAGTCAGGAGTCAGAAAATATATTGGGATATGGGACCATTCTTTTTCAGGTAGTCTTCCTCGTGAATTCAAAGGGCCTTGGAAGAGGTCTAGGACCTGTGTCTGGATTTCTTTGACTTCTCCCCTGATTTCCCACGTTACCTGCCAACTCATAAAAATATATCATGTTTTGTTTCAGTGACCCTGATGATTCATTAGAATTTCAAGTTGAGGAGACAATAATGAATAATCATGAACAGTTGGTTTCTGGACGAAGAATTGTTGACATTAACTTTTTTTTGCGAGAAATACAAGAAAAGGCGCGTCATAATAATCTTTTTGATTGCGGACCCAGTACTTTTCGGTTAATTGGGTCTAAGCTGACATGCGGCGTGCATGGTACTTGTCTTATTCATATTATAATGTGAAATAAATAAACGCATTATTTTACTCACAAGATGCATTCTATTCTTTTTTTGCTACTTATGTTATACCTATGCTTACCTCTTCGAAGACTGCTCGAATTGATTTCATAAATTATTGACGGATTTTTTTCTTATTATCTTTTCTCGGCTCGTCTCACAATTAAAATGATGATAAAAAAAATTAGTAAAAAATAGAACCGACTTCAAACAAATCCTGTAAAATTAAATTTACTTGGCACAAAGATAAATGTATTTTGATTTTTCATATTTTATTCAATATCATATTGAAGTCGGCGCCAAGTAAACCCATAGGTTGAGGTAGGTATTATTAATGGCACCAACTTCAATATCATATTGAATACAATTTGATAAATCAAAATACATATTATTACTTTGTGCTAAGTAAATTTTATTTCTCAGGATTTTTTTGAAGTCAGTTCTATTTTTTACTAAAAATTTTTTGATCATCATTTTAAGTGACGGGTGGACCGAAAAGTATATCTATCTAGGTGTAAAGTTCTTATCAATACAAATCAATCAAGCCCAAACACAAGGTACGTGCTGTAAATCGTTAAGGAATTCCCTCGACTGTCTTTCGGTTCCATCATCAGATCGACTCCTGATCTTCATTAAATTGTAGTACATTAACAGTGGGCGCACACTAGGCGTCTTGTCACGGCGACAAGCTGTGGGCGCCAAATTACATACATTTTGTTCTAAGCTCCGCACACTAGGCGACATGTCGCCGCGACTCCGAGACAAGCAAGGGGAGTCTTCGCGTCTGTCGCGCTATTGTCGCGGCGACACGGCGACAGTCGCCCAGCGACAGCTTTGGACAACGTGTTCCTTGCACAACGTCTGTCACGGCGTCAAGTCGCCCGTTGCAGGCGCACACTGCGCGACAAGTCGCCGCGACTGTCGCCTAGTGTGCACCCACTGTAAAGCACTTCATTAAAAAGTTACCAAACGCACTAGTTGTCCCTACAATTTTCGGTGGTTGCCCTCGATTTCTCCTGGATCCCATCATCAGATCCTGACCTGGTAAAAATGGGACTACCTCAGAAGTAAACCCTATTGAAGAAAAGAAAAAAGAATTAAATCCGTCTATAATTGACGGAAATATCAGTGAACATACATAAAAACTAGTGACCGACCGAAGTTTCGGTTTCGGTTTCGGTTTCGGCCAGTTTCGGCCAAAAAATCGAGTTTCGGCCGCAGTTTCGGTTTCGGCCAAAATGGGCCGAAACTTTCGGCCGGGCCGAAACTCACGTGTTCATGAATTTTGAACTGGTTAGGGTCTGCTTGTGACGTGGTTAGGGTCAGCCCAACCAGTTAATATGTTACTAACCGAAGATTTACAGATTTACAAAGTACCTCCAATCAATAGTTATAATAATACAATTTTCACGGAATCCTAAAAAGGTGATCTAGGACATTACATAACCCTACCCCTTTGTTGTCGGTTCCGTTGACTTCGTTGATCGTCTGTCTGTCTGTCAGCAGACTCATGTACCGTGATAGTTAGACAGTTATTTTTTTTACAGATAATGTATTTCTGTTGCCGCTATAGCTACAAATAATAAAAATATACTAATTAATAATATTAAAGGGGGCCTCCTAAACAACATACGTGATTTTTTGCTGATTTTCTTGTACGGAACACTACGCGCGCTAGTCCGGCTCACTGTTCTCCAGAGTTAGTTATATACCTACTTCTAGAATGTAACCAAAACCAGCCAAGAGCTACTAGCAGGGCACCGTGTGGTTTTAGTCGGTAGCAGTTCGCAATAGCATCTGTGAGTAATTCCACACGTAAAAAAAAGAAACTCATCTTTATGTGGAGATATTTCTAAAATGAATTCTTGAGAAGATTTACACCGTTGATAGATGGCACTTGGTGGAACTTGCTGCACCTATTGAAAAAATAACCCGTCAAGCGCGAGTCTAACTCACACACGGAGGGGTTAAAGCCTATTAACGAGAAATGAGGCCTAGCCGTCCGTCTGTCTATTAGTCACAAGGTTGTATCGCTGGAACCGTGCCAAATATAGGCCTAAAATTTTCACTGTACAATAGTCCTACCGATTAAAAACCACGCGTATCCTACCGAACAGCCTACGGTTGGGAGCCCCGAGTATGCCCTCGGAATGATGCATACTGCAGCCGCGTCTCTGGGGGTTGTTCAGTTGTTATCCCGCTTCTTGAGTGGGGCGTGGATAAATCTCTCACGTCATGCTATCATCTAAGGCCTGCTTCTGTAAAGACGGTAAGCAGCCCCGTCACCGTCCTCAGGCCCTCGGTCATGGAGACTGATAGTATGGAGCGCCGCCGCAGACTGTGGAACTCGGGTGGCAGAGTTCTCTCCCGCTTCCTCCCCGCCGTCTCTTTTACGAGCATGACCTGCTCACAGGAAGAGCCCTATGGCCCCGCTCCAGCACCTCCTTGCGCCATTTTAAACAATGATGCAAGGGCCCTTACTTCCAGGTCCCATAGAGGGGTCCCGACTAGAAGATATGCCGCCTCAACTGAGATCGTGCGGTATCTCCTTATCACCCTGACAGACGTCGCCTTCTGCGGGCTAAGCAATCTAGCCGCATTGCTGGCCATCAGGATCTCCGCCCATACGGGGGCCCTGTATAGGGCCATGCTCCGCACGATCCCAAGGTACAGTCTCCTGCACGGAGCGTTGGGTCTCCTGATATTGGGCAACAACCGCGAGAGTGCGACAGATGCCCCCTTCCTCAGCTATGGGACCATACTTCGGAACTGGTATCCGAAGTTCCACCGGCTATCGAGTACGAGCCGCAGATACGTCATCGAAAGCTCGATGCCGATGCTGACGCCCCCTATATGTAAGCTGGATTCAGCAGGTGGCCTCAGGGCTGCGTTTTGGTGCGTTGCTCCTCGCACTGTAATGAGGGTGTTGTCGTAACACGTTACGCACGTAACACGTTACGCCAACATCTCTGAGCAGCGAACCACGCAGCACCCAATCGTAACCGATGTTCCACAGAAGCGGTCCTAAGACCGAGCCCTATGGAACACCGAACGACACATCTCGCGGACCCAGCTCTAGCCAGCTCGGGTAAGTTATGGCCCTCTCGAAAAGATAGGCCCTGACAATTCGACGGAGGTATGGAGGGAGGCATTCCATGGTAAATTAGCGCCTTCCAAATGCAGCTCCAGGGCAAGGTGCTGAAAGCGTTGGCGATGTCAAGAGACACTGCCACCACCACCTCACCCTGTTCTAATGCCGAAAACAAAAAATACCTATTAAAATCAGAAAAAAAGCATCCACTTAACAAACGTAATTTTTGTGCCCAATTTTGTATCGGAACCCTCTGTGCGGAATCCGACTCGCACTTGGCTGGTTATTTTTTTTCAATATGAACACGTGAGTTTCGGTTTCGGTTTCGGTTTCGGCCGAAACTGACCCTGGGGCCGAAAGTTCGGTTTCGGTTTCGGTTTCGGCCGGAAAACCAGTTTCGGTCGGACACTAATAAAAACATACAGACGAATGTTGAACCTCCTCCTTTTTTGAAGTCGGTTAAAAATAAGGAAAGGTTTCTTACAACCCCATTTTGAATATACCTGCTAACAGGCACTTACTAAATAAAATGTCTTATAAAGGTTTGATAAACTTATACTTCTGTTGTAATTTATTTGGTGGTACGAAAAGTGCGGCATGAAATACACGCTGCACCAACTGTCAACGTCCAATTGCACCAACTGGCAACGTCCAAACAAGTGCTTGGGGTCAAATGAGTTCATGTCGATCGCATGCTACGGGGGTATCGCCCGCGGTGAGGTGAGGTGGTAAAAATACCTAATGCGCTCTGGCATTCGGCCCTTAAGATTTATAATCTCACCGTGTGTACCTAAAATAGTAAAAACGTTTTTCATATTAAGCCGTCAAGCAATGTTCTCAACGGTTGTAGGTAATTACCGATTGCAGTAATCTGATGCTGTTGATTTTCTCTTATAGCTCTGAATCAATTTGGATAAAATAAATTTGGACCCACTTCTCAATTCTCTTCTCTTCTTCACAAAACAAAAAGGAACGATCAAAAACTATTTACGTTACATACAAAACAAAAATAAAACATACGGTCGTATTAAGAATTTCCACCTTTATTCAAGTCAGTTAAATTTAGATAGTACTAGATAATCATTATAACATCACTTGATAAACTAGTAAATAATTACTATAAGGAAACAGGGGATAAAACTCTACCACAGTTTTAAAATCTAATTACTGTGATGCTAAGGGTTCATGAATTGCAATGAAATCAAATTATCAATCATCAATCGTTAAGTCACCTACGATTACACAATCAAGCCAGCAATGTATGCTGTTCAAGGAAAAACGTCGCAAATCACAGTAACTACACAGAGTTTTTCAATGACACCTCAATGTTTGAGTGTTTCAATACTGTAGAACTATTGAACCAGACTATTTTAATGAAGATACTCATTTTGAAAAATAATGACGTTTATACAAAAGGAAACTATAATTTATTCAATGTTATTGAGAGCACCAGTACTTACGTTAGTGATATTGGTTTTATTCTGTACAAATTGGAGAGAAACGCTCGTGGCCCCGTGGACTCAGTGTTCTGTAAATGATCACTGCAGTAAGCAACTTTCACGAATCTTACTAATACACTCATTTGCAAAAAAAACGGGCGGTTTTGATTTTCATTCATCTTTAAAAAGATACAATACCAAAAAGGTTTCAATCGTTTGTACACGTTACTGGCCGGTTTTAAAAATGCCGTAGTATTTAAAAAAGTACGTTCTAAATTCAAATTTTCATTTGATGCTCATTTTTACAGAAAACCCCCCTTTATCCTACATTTTATGCGCGAAGTTCCAAGAGTTAACATCGACTTTCACAACTTTTATTTAATTTTTATCGATTAATTTCATATCCTTGACTGTCAAAGCTTTATTTATTGCTGTTTGGCTGTATCAAAAATGGTAGATAAAGTGGTAAAAGCTACCAAAATTATCGCGCTGCTTGAGAGGGTTGCAGCTAATGTTTCGTGGCTAGGAGGCTAAATGTTAGTCGCTCGACGGTCCAAAGGACCTGGCAGCGATATCAGGAGACTGGTTCCGTCGAGAGAAGGCATGGTTCTGGTAGAAAACCATGTACCCAACCACGGGATGATCGTTTTCTTTTAAGTCGCGCATTGAGAAATCGCAAATCTTCGTATGTGGATCTTAAGAACAACCTCCAAGAAGTAAGAAATGTGCATATTAGTCTATGGACGGTCAGGAGGAGGCTTCTCGCTGCCAATATACGCAGTCACCGCCCGGCCCGCGGCCCCGAATTACTCCGTGAGCACAGAGTTCACAGGCTTAGGTTCGCTAGAAATTGTGAATCATGGACTTAAGAAGATTGGAATAGGGTTTTGTTCTCTGATGAAGCCAGGATATCTCTGTTCGGTGAAGATCGACGTCGGCGAGTGCTAAGAAGACAAGGAGAACGCTTTGCAGAGGCGTGTTTCGAAGAAATCACACCTTATGGTGGGGGCTCTGTTATGTTTTGGGCAGGAATAAATTCAATGGAACGTACAGAGTTAGTCTTCATTGAAAACGGCTCACTGACTGGGCATCGATACATAACGGAAGTTCTAATTCCTCATGCACAACCCGCATTGGCCGCTCTAGGTTAAGACTCGATTTTTATGGACGACAATGCTCGCGCCCACCGATCCCGCGATGTTAATGCGTATGTGCAAGAGGTCGGCATTCGTCGTTTGGATTGGCCAGCTCGAAGTCCCGACCTCAATCCCATAGAGCATGTCTGGGACGTTCTAAAACGGCGTGTGAGATCAGTACACCCGGCTTCGCAGACCATCAGAGAGCTGAAGAATGTGATTACTGCGGAGTGGGAACGTATTCCGCAAGCATGCCCAGACGAATTCAAGCTGGGATTTTAGCAAGAGAAACGGCGTGTGAGATCACACTCGATACTAAACATTTATCTGCTTTTACTTTATCTGCTTTTACTTTATTAAAGAAAAACAAACAAAAAAACCTTTTTATTTTTACTTCATGAGCATAATGCACTACTAGCGAACATACACTACTAGCGAGGTTTAGCATTATTTCCCATAAATTGTAACAAAATTTTATGAAATAATGATGAAAACGATTATTTTCTTATTAATTTACCAAATTGTGAGGATAAAAGTACCTATAATTATCAAACAAAGCAATATTAACATTTGGAATGGTTCATTGCTTAGGTGCCCGTTTTTTTTGCAAATGAATGTATTATAAATGCGAAAGTTTGTGAGTGTGGATGTGTAGATGTTTGTTACTCTTTCACGCTCTAACGGCTAAACGGATCTGGCTGAAAATCGGTACAGAGGTAGAAATAGGTCTGGAATAACACATAGGCTACTTTACCCGAGATTATGGTCTCAAAGCAACAAAACTTGACGCGGGCGGAGCTGCGGGCGTCAGTTAGTGTCTAATTATGTAGTGAGTCGTATTGCCGTGTAAAAATGGACAGGCGCAGTTTGTTTCTGCCCGCTCTGTTGATTTTTTTCAAGATAAGGCCTTCAACTTGGCATTTTACTGACAAGCGGGACCAACGCTCCTAAATAAAATGTCACAAAGTGGTCACATGGTGGTCAGCCATCCAAGGACCGGCCATAGCTAATGTTGCTTACTAAAGTGATCATTTACAGAACATTGACGCCGCGGGGCAACGAGCGCTATCTGACATAATATCCGTGGCTGGCGTGAACAACTTGACATCTCGACTTGTATGATTTTCTTTTTATTAGCTTAATACGATCCTAACGGTATGAATCTATATATAAAAAAATTACAACTGAATATGTACATAATTTTTTTTGTAATCACGCTTGGTAGTATGTTGACATCTCGCATTTTATCGTCTCTAATTTGATAAATCTACATGCCTAGTTATCGATTATTTATTTTTGGTGAACGAAGTTTGATATGTGGTTATATCAAGATATACTTAGCTACCAGGATAATGTCGGTTTCTGGATATCTCCACTTACACACTTATGACTGTCTGAAAAAATGAGAGATTAAAAATGACAAATTGATATATTAAGTTATGTCGAACTGAATATTCTGTTTGAATTCTGACATAATGAGATATCAAGTTATAGACAGCCGTCTTCCTCAAATTAAGTCATGATAAGTTATGATGTCAAGTTATGAACAGGTTGAATATTTCTGTTCAATACGTGACATATCGATATGTCCAGTTATGGCCGCAAATTCCTAGCTCGCAATTTGGTAAACAAACAAAAAATAAAAAAACAATTCAAGATTTGAAGCTTTCAGGCCACATTTTTTCACTTTTTTTCAGGCCACATTTCTCAGATATGAGAGCCATTATTGTAGAAAGTTGACTGGTAAGAAATAGTTAGGCGTTGAACAGCGTTTATTTAGCAAAAATGTACAGTTTTTTTTTTAACGTGACGGAAAAAATCTCATGGATGCTATGCCGGACTCTTCTTGTAACACAATGATGTTACTCACCAACTAGCGCGAGGTAGCTATGCAGAGAACTCTTTCTCAGGGCGCCTTGTTACAGAGTTTCTAGTGGGTGCGCAAGGGAGGCCAGGGCTCTGACGAAAACAGCCAATAGGGTGTACACACATATATTTATACAACACACAGTTCACTACAGAGACACTGAGATAGACAGCATAGACATACATAAGACAGTTAAACTAAAAAAACAGTATAGGTTTAGGTACTAGAGGTGAGGAAGTAAGTTAGGCGGCTAGGCTACACGTATAAGTATGGGTGACAAGTACTGGCCTTCTAATCGAGCCGAGAGCGACCCCGTACGTTGTCACAGCCAGGTGGAGTTGGCAGGCTCCTCTCGCAACAACCTCACTCGTGTGGTCCACGTGTTTTCGGGTGTGGTTCGAAACCGTGGCTGACCAATCCTTCCCCGTACTAAAAAACCCTGTTATGACAAGTAAACGACAAATTAAGATGCTGATTATGTGTATAGACAGACGAAAATCAACCCGCTTAGCAACAATAAAGAACAACTCACCAGTTTCCTGGGTAAAGTTAGGTTAACACAAAATGTCACTAACGAAGTTACTAATTTTGGTTGTAACTTTAGAAAAACATCAATCAGAGCTTGAGATATTCGAAATTAGAGGCTCAAAAGATAATTGGCAAAAGTCGCGGAACCATCAGTCCTCAAGCGCCTAGTCATCTGTCATCGATGTCCATAGACTACCTGTCACTCGCCAACCAAAGACAACTCAAGATAAAAATAGAAGACGATGAATCGACTACTTAAAGGAAAACACAAAACAAATGCTACAACCACCCCCCCCCTTTAATAGTATTTCCTGCGGATTCGACACGCTGGAAATACACAATAAAGAAAACAGAAAATTACTGACTAATAAACTAAGACAACCAGCTAGGTAATTCAAACACCAGCTGACTACAACCATTACACTACCAAAGAGAGATCCTCCTATACACCTAACTAGACACTGACTCGTGTACCGGATAGGCTAAGTAACTAAAGTCTAATGCCCTTCATAGAAAGCGAATGCTCCCTTTACTCGCTGCTGATACCCTAACACTACACAAGCTCTCAGGATATTGTAGAGCGAATGAGAGAAAAACGCTCGGTGCGGTGCATAGAAGAAACTACAACGTGACAATTTGAAGTCACGTACACACATAGAAATACAAACAAAAGATTAAATAGTCTTACATAATGATCACATAGCACTGGTTTAATAAACTAGAGAGACAGTGCTATGTAGTTACGTTAGGTATTGGAGACGGCTCCTCCTGATACTTCAGGATGTCCTTGATATGGTACTCCCCAAGATCCTTACCGTCCAGATCTGACAGCCTATATACTAAAGGGGATCGTTTAGCAGTCACCACACATTTAAGGAACTTAGGGGCTAGCTTAGAAGTAAAATTCTTGGCCTTGTTGGACAGGTAGAACGTGCGTTTGTAAACTATCTGTCCCACTTTCAGCTCTACATGCCTTTTTCTGAGGTTGTAATACTTTTCATTACGCTGGTGGGCAACGTTCAAATGTTTCCTCACCTGGTCGTAAATGCGTTGTATTTCTCTCAGCTTGACACCGAAGGCTGATGGATCGTCTACAGAGACTGAAGTAGGATGGCACGCGATATCTGTCTGCCTGTATAACACTCCATCCCCAATAAATTCCCTACCGTGTACCAAAAAGTAAGGGGTGAAACGAGTTGCTTCGTTAACTGCAGTGTTTAAAGCACACTGTATCTCAACCAAGAACTGATCCCAAGACTTGTGTTGTGACTTCACATAGCATGAGATCGCTTGAACCACATTACGAATAGCTCGTTCCGCCTGATTAGTTTGGGCATGATACCTAGGGTTATAATATATATTAGGTACATTGTATTTAGCCAACAGATCCTTAAATGGCTTACTCACAAACTGAGGGCCATTATCCATGTAAATAGTCTTGCAGACCCCGTGCACGAGAAACACACTCTTCTCTATAAATCTCGCGACTACAGCGCCTGTGGCAACCCGAACAGGGCACAACATGACATATTTGCTAAAGTAGTCGGAGACCACGATCAGGTGTACGTTTCTATTGCTCGAAGTGGGAAAGGGACCTAGCAGATCGACAGAGATAGCTTCGAATGGCTTCGAAACCCGCTTCGGGCTACCCATTAGGCCGGGACGAGACGTGTTTACGGGTTTGTACTGCTTACAGATTTCGCAATTCCCGACATATTCTTTGACGTCCTCGTACATCTTGGGCCAGTAATAATTTAGGGCTAACCTTTTATGTGTCTTCCAAACACCACCATGGGCACTTAGTGTGTCATCGTGGTACTTAGAGAGCAGGGGCAAGCGATCCTCCTGAGGTACCACCAGCTTCCAGTCAAAGTCTGAAGTCAGAGAATATTTATTTTTAGTTAACCTATATAAAAGGTTGTCACGAATGTCAAAGTTTGGTGACTTCCTCGGGTTCTTCCGAACACTATTCATGGTGTGGTCATACCACGGGTCTTTAGTGGGTACTGCATCGAGGGACTCAATCTTGATACGAGACAGAGCATCAGGTACAACGTGGTCTTTACCTTTTCGATGCTCTATGTCAAAATCGAATTGACTGAGCCTCATGCTCCAACGTGCTAGACGACCCATGGGATTTTTTAGTTTATGGAACCACAGAAGAGATGAATGGTCCGTGACGACCGTACATTTTTGGCCTTCGACGTACTGTCGAAATTGTTCCAAAGCGAAAATCACGGCCAGAAGTTCTCGCTCAGTTGTGCTGTAGTTCACCTCGTTCTTGTTGAGAGAACGGCTACAATAGGCGATAGGGTGCTCAACACCATCGTGAGTTTGTGTCAGTACAGCAGCAACTGAGTAAGCTGACGCGTCACTAAGAATGCGGAAGGGCAGCTCAAAGTTAGGCATTTTTAATATAGGGGCAGAGACCAAGGCTGACTTTAGCAGGTTAAAGGACTGTTCAGCCTCAGGGGTCCATTCAAACTTAAAGTTCGTAGAAGTCAGTTTGCACAGAGGTTTACTAATCCTAGAGAAGTTGTTAACAAAGCGACGATACCAGCCGGCCATTCCCAGAAATCTCTTAACCTCCTTAGGGTTAGAAGGGGTGGGATAGTTGAGGATAGCCTCAACTTTACCCGGGTCTGTCCGTAGGCCATGTTTGTCCACATAATACCCCAGGTATTTGAGTTCACTCCGACAAAAGTGGGATTTTTTCATGTTAATAGTTAGGCCAGCATCCTTGAGTTGCTGATAGACTCTATGTAAGAGCTCTACATGCTCCTCAAAGGTGCTGGACACACAGACTATGTCATCCTGAAACGCAAATACCTTGTTGTCGAACTCGGGACCAAACAGACGGTCCATGAGGCGTTGCATCGTGGCACTGGCACCGACAAGACCGAAGCACATCGAATTGTATTGGAATAATCCTCTCCGGGGAACCGTAAAAGCAGTCTTCTCAGCAGACTGGGGTGAGTCAAATGGAATCTGCCAGTAAGCCGCACTCAAATCTACAGAAGTCAAATACTTAGCGTTATTAAGGTGGTCCAAGATTTGATTGATATAGGGTAAGGGGTAGGCGTCACTCTTTGACACAGAGTTCAGCTTGCGAGAGTCCAAGCACAATCTGAGGTCACCGTTTGCCTTCTCCACCATGACACTGGAGAGTTCCACGCGGACTGAGACGGGGACACTACTCCCATCTCCAGCATTCGGTCCAACTCGGCTTCCAGGGCCTTCTGTTTAAGGGGAGAGAGCGGATAATAACGCTGCTTTATCGGCTTGCTGTCACCAGTGTCAATGACATGATGTACAAGTGAGGTCCGACCTAAGCCCACCTTATCAGTGTTCAATGAGTCAAATTTCTCAATGACCCCGTTGATTACACACCTTTGTTTAGCAGTCAAGTTGTTGTAATCCTCGAGGCCACCGTTAAGGGACACAGACTCTATAGGATTAGTATCACTAAAGCTATCAAGACTAATATTTTGTAAAATTAACTTATCACTTAACTTAAATTGTTGCCAGAAATCCACTCCAAATATCATGGAGGTGGTTATACCTGGGACAACATAGAACTTTACAACTCGGATAACCGAATTGTACTCAATTGGCAAAGAGATACAACCCAGACATTGCAAGTGAGTGCTGTCTGCAGTTGTAATACGAAAAGTAGGATTGATACTCACAAGATCAAAACCCAGTTCCAAGAAGATGCGGTGCGCTCCCTTACCTAGTATAGAGCAGGAGGCACCGGAATCTAGAAGGCCTAAGACATTTAAATTTAAAACCTTAACAACTAGATACGGTCTAATGTCACTATCCCGTTTAGGAAACAGGACCTTATCAGAAATAGACTCAGATACAGAGTAATGCACAGAGTTCCTAATAAGGCCCTGGCCTACGCGTTTTTTGACTTGCTAGTACAGTGTGAGCAGTCTGGGGTCTTGACTCCTTTGAGACCACACCGGAAACACACCAGCTCCCTTGACTGTGTGCAGCTGTATGCAGTGTGACCGCCCCCGCCGCAACGAAAGCATTTGCGATCGTGGGGGGTAACCGGCGTCTCCACTGCAGACACCTGCTTAGCGGGCTTTTGTACACCTTTGTTCTTAAGCTGGTGTAAGTCAGATGTAATCTCAAACTTGTCAAGAGCAGGCTCATGGAAAGCGTCTGCCCTAGTACGCGCAAGCTCCAAGCGCTTACCTAAACGTCTCAAGTCATCTACAGAGTTGACATCATGCAAGGCCAGTTCCTTCATGTAGTCAGGTCTAATGTTGTGCATGAGAATGTCCAGCTGTTCCTCACTGGGCATCTTACATGACAACCTTGAGAACATGGCTTGCATTGTACATATATAGTTAACCAAGGACTCAGAGCGGGCTTGTGTACGCTGTCTTATCTCGTTCCTGAGGCGGTAATCATAATCAGGAATATCGAAGGTATCTCTAAGCTCACTAATAAGATCCTCATATGAGATGAAGTTAGCTTTGTTTGTACGGAACCAAGACAAAGCCGGTCCATCCAACAGGTCGGAGAAAGCCATAAGGAGTCTAGGCTTAGTAACCTCCCGAGCACATCTAAGTTCCTCTAATCTCTCTAAAAACACACGTACATAAGTAGAACCATCATATTTTAAGTTAAATGAACATAAGTTAAGGGGACGTTCTTTATACACTATGTTACATGTAGAACTATTCCTACTTGAACTAGCTCGCACCGAGCGGTCCTCTCTCACTACTGGTGAAGTATATTCCACCTGGTCACGACCCGAAGGATCATCACCATCATCATCCGAACCTTCGGATTCAGAATCACTACTGGGTTCAGCCATCCACCAGGTCGGGGCAATCCAGACCACAACGAGCTAACTTACTCAATAAGTAGTTGGCTCTGATAGACACCCTAAGACGACTACCCTTATTAATGAAGATGTCACCTGACTGAATAGCCTCCTCCAGCTCGGAGACTTTTGAAAGGCAGATCGAGAGCTCAGCCGATGCATCAGCGGGTACCGGAGCACTCGCTTTGATGCTACCTCGACGGACGAGTCGGTGTGCCGTTCTTAGCTCACTCCGAAGGCCAGACACTGTCGTTTCCGGTTCCACTGAAATACCCTTGTGGGACAGCTCGTTAGCAAGTTCATCCTTTCTTAAATAATTAATATATTTTTTCATCTGTGCCATTATGTAAAAATTTACTTACAACAATTATAAAGATAAAATGGCACAGATAGGGATCAATTACAAAGTAAAAATGTAAATTGAGTTACAACAAAGTGTACTAAGTTAGGTAATTATGTTTCAAATTGACTTTTAGAATTTAACACATATTAAGGGTATATTAAGAGAGAAAAGTTTCTAAATTTTCTGATAACACAGTTCAGGTTAATACTTAAATTTCAAGGTATCTACACACCTTCAACAAAGTTTACAATTACAGAGTTCACTAAGACATTCACTAAGTTAACACAGAGAGATTCACTAAGTTTACCTTACAAGGTGAAGCTATAGAATAATATATATTATATATTAATCTACACTAATAATATAATAAATATATGTGTGCACCATAAAAAAAAAAAGAAACATAAAAGAAAAAGAAGTGGGTATGCCAAATAAAATCAAAATGTTTTTCCAAAATCACAGCTATTTTAAATTTTGAATTTAGAATTTAGTGTCTTTTCCAGCCAAAGATGTAGGTAGCTGGAAGAAGACGAAAGGGATAATTTTGTGCTTAGCTGTTAGCACCACCAATTAACGTCCTGGAGCGTCTCGGACGATTCCAGAATGGTTTCGCCAGAGGTAACCACCTATGCACACACACTAGACTGAGACTACCGCAGAGTAGTTCTCAGAGTCTTGCCACTACGTTGGGAGCCAAATTTGTAACACAATGATGTTACTCACCAACTAGCGCGAGGTAGCTATGCAGAGAACTCTTTCCCAGGGCGCCTTGTTACAGAGTTTCTAGTGGGTGCGCAAGGGAGGCCAGGGCTCTGACGAAAACAGCCAATAGGGTGTACACACATATATTTATACAACACACAGTTCACTACAGAGACACTGAGATAGACAGCATAGACATACATAAGACAGTTAAACTAAAAAAACAGTATAGGTTTAGTACTAGAGGTGAGGAAGTAAGTTAGGCGGCTAGGCTACACGTATAAGTATGGGTGACAAGTACTGGCCTTCTAATCGAGCCGAGAGCGACCCCGTACGTTGTCACAGCCAGGTGGAGTTGGCAGGCTCCTCTCGCAACAACCTCACTCGTGTGGTCCACGTGTTTTCGGGTGTGGTTCGAAACCGTGGCTGACCAATCCTTCCCCGTACTAAAAAACCCTGTTATGACAAGTAAACGACAAATTAAGATGCTGATTATGTGTATAGACAGACGAAAATCAACCCGCTTAGCAACAATAAAGAACAACTCACCAGTTTCCTGGGTAAAGTTAGGTTAACACAAAATGTCACTAACGAAGTTACTAATTTTGGTTGTAACTTTAGAAAAACATCAATCAGAGCTTGAGATATTCGAAATTAGAGGCTCAAAAGATAATTGGCAAAAGTCGCGGAACCATCAGTCCTCAAGCGCTTCTTCATTCTTGCCTAGTCATCTGTCATCGATGTCCATAGACTACCTGTCACTCGCCAACCAAAGACAACTCAAGATATAAAATAGAAGACGATGAATCGACTACTTAAAGGAAAACACAAAACAAATGCTACACTACCGACTAAAAAACCTCATGTAACGCTCAACAGCCTATGGTTGGGAGCACCGGGTAAGCCCTCGGAAGGATGTCCCAGGACTCCCAACAGACCCACGGCCGCCGCTACGGCCTCGCCTAGGGGGTAGTTCGGGTGCTATCCCGCGTCTTTGAGGGGTTTTAGGGTGTTCTTCTAAGGGGGGGGGGGGGCGTGCATCCCTCACGTCACGCTGCCGTCATGAGCCTGCTTCTATAAGGACGGTGAGTAGCCCTCTCACCGTCCTCAGGCCCCCGGTCATGGAGGTCGATAGTCTTCGGCGAAGACACGTCGGCGGCGCCCAAGCCGCCTACTGCAGATCTCGGGTGGGAGAGTTCTCTCCCGTACCCACCCCGCCGCCTTCTTCACGAGCATGACCTGCTCGCAGAAAGAGGCGGCGCAGTCCCACTTACTTCCGCTGGAGATCATGGCTCGCACCATGGCCTCGAGCGAGAAAGTGTCCACGTCCAGACCCACTACGAGGACCTGGCGCTGTTGCGCCCACGCCATGCACTCCACCAGCGTGTGGAGCGCTGTGTCATCGCTGCGGTCCTCGCAGTGCTGACACTCGGCCGTGGTTTCCCGGTGTCTTCGCCACAAATACCTACCGAAGCTACCCTGCCCGGTAAGTATCTGTGACAACCAGTAGGAGAGAGCACCGTGTCTCCTCTCCAGCCACTCGTCCATGACCGGTCTGATGGCCGCGATTGTGGCGAATCCCCCCTTTGGTTGATCATGTCGCACCTTCATGTCTCCACGGTTTCCTGGTGGAGCAGGGACCGCTGGGCCTCGATTACCCGAGACTCAGGCCTTTAACCTCGCCCCAGCGCCTCCTTGGGCCATCTAAACAGTGACGCAAGGGCTCTCGCTTCCAGGTCCCATGGAGGGGTCCCGGCTAGGAGACATTCCGCCTCACCTGAGATCGTGCGGCCCCCAAGTTGAAGGGAGTGGCGTTGTCGTTATCACGACTACTGCCTAACTTAAGGGGGCCTGACACCTCTTGCAGAAGACTATGCTGCGTGCGATCCATGGCTGTTTACGGGGCTCCGGTATGGGCAGGGAATCCAACGGCCAGTAACGTGGCAATACTGCGACGTCCACTGCGGCTGCTGGCCGTCAGGATTAGAAGAGGATAGCGCACGGTCTCTTTTGAAGCGGCAACTCTTTTAGCCGGTACACCTCCATGGGACCTGAAAGCTAGAGCCCTTGCAGCACTATACCTGTGGTGCAAAGAGGCAGGGGAGCGAGATCTGAGACCTGCTTCACAGGAAATCGAGAGACAGAGGTCTCAGCTCCGCCAGGTAGTCGTGGAGGAGTGGAAGGACCGACTTGGACAACCAACAGCCGGGCATGATATAGTTGAGGCGATAAGGCCTGTAATGAAGGACTGGCTGGAGAGGCGCCATTGTTGCCTCTCCTATCGGCTGAGGCAGCTACTCACCGGGCATGGTTGCTTCGGTTTGTACCTGCATCGGATAAGGCGGGAGCCAACGCCAGAGTGCCACTACTGTTCTGGCTGCTTACCGGATACGGTGCTCCACACTCTGGCAGATTGCACAGAGTGGACGGATCAACGATGTGGCCTTTCAGTGGCCTTAGGAGTGATAAATATCACGCTTCAGGCCATGGTTCAGGCTATGGTCAGCAGCGAAAGTTAATGGAACTCCGCCGCCTTGTTTTGTGAGGAGGTGATGGTTGCAAAAGAGGCGGCGGAGAAGGAACGGGAGAGGAACAGCAATCTTACGTGCCGCAGGAGAAGACGCGCTGGGAACCGGAGATCGCAGAACGATCTCCGTCCCCCATAAGAGTGAGCCTGGGGGCGACACTCAGGGCTAGCTGTCGCCCTGGCAGAGACAGGCCCAGGGTGGTGTCGCGTGACGTATTCTGGCACGCACCTCAATTAGACAGAAGAGGCAATGTGTGGTCTCTCTCCACGAGGAGGGGTCGCCGGTGAATGGCGACCAGGGCTGGTCAGGGTCCCTGGGATTTCCTTTCTAGGGGGGAAACCAGGTACCCTGGCAACATACAGCCAAGACGGAGTAAGAAAAAAAAGGGACCTTTTGTAATCAAAAAGCTAGACGACTTAGGGGAGAAATATCTCTGGCAACCATTTCAATGGCTCCAGTACGATGAAAACTGACTTTACCAATAAGTAATGAAAAAAAAGGGCTTGTGGGATGTCCTTGATTTAATCGACGAGTCTTTTAAAGACTTTTATTTGCAACTTAAAACAGTTAATTACCCCTTGACATCTAACACTGATCCAGATTTGGACGAAGCAATTGATTATTCTACAGTGATTACTCCTTTTACCATATGAAACTAATAGAATCATAGCATTTGATTTTAATATTTATCCAGTTACCTCTTTTTTTTTTAATTTTGATAATGATGTTTAAATAGTAAGTACCTAGCTCCCTTGTTTTTGTCAGTTAGGTATCATGTATTATAAAAAACATTGCTTACCCAAGAAAACAATACTTATTTTGATGGTGCCTAAGTTGATAACTACTGTAAACACTTTTATAGTTGCTGAGAACAAGTTGATAATTCGGTGATTAACTTGATAACTCGTCGGTGAACAACTTGACAAGTCTAATATTGCCAAAACTGTAAGGATTTTGTCTCATTTACTATCATAGTTTTAAAATTGGCCTAAAATAATATGGAAAACAATACATACTCTTAAATTTAACAAATTTACCGATTTACCAGAAACGGTCAAACTTTCAAATGGCCGCCTTCTAAAATTGACATTTTATACTTGTCAACTTATTCACGCCAGCCACGGATATATGTGTAAGTATTTACATAGGTACTTACTGACATTATTATGTCAGTAATTACGTAAATTATCTATGCTAATAAGTATTATCAAAGATAATATAATAGTATTACATAGTATTATAAAGAGGAGAAAATTTTTATTTTTGTATGGGGGGTTAAAAACTACTGAACCTACACTATTCCCGGGTAACATAGGCTATGCTTTTATTTCGCATATTCCCACGGGAACGGGAACTACGCGGGTGAAACCGTGTGACGTCGACTAGTATTGTGTATTAGCATTGGATTAAAACATAATTTCGTGGTTAATTACTATGTAGGTATGTCACGTGTTAATTGCACCTAACGATATAGTTAATTGTGTGTGTGAAACCTGTTTAGATTGTCATTATTGATAACAACTATCTCACTCAGAGGACTTGGTACAGCCGAGAACTTTGATTTGGCACCCATCGTAGATGAAGTATATAAAAGTAAAAACATTTCAAGCTACTATAGTGAGATGTCGCTCCTGGTCCCGCTTTCCAGGGGAACTTATTCACGGGAAAAAATCAGAGGTAGATTATAGTCTAAAATAAATAAATTTCATTGACGTTTTCGCACAACGCTGTCTGAAGCCAAAGTACGGTATTAATAATCTGCTTGTGTTATGAGTATTACTTTAATACTTATATGTATATATTATACTGAATATGAAGTCTATCGCCTCAGTGGTTCCACGCGCTGGTTGGCCAGTTTCCTGCACGGGCGACGTAATGGTCAGGCTTCCTGCTTTTTGCAGGTAAATGCCGGAGTACCACTGGGATCGGTATTGTCCCCAACTCTCTTTCTTCTGCATATCAACGACATGCTGTCCCTTGGGTGCATTCATTGTTATACGGATGATAGTACTCTGCATGGGAGCTATTCTGGCTGTCCAGTGGATGGGCGACACGACGTGCAGGAGATGAGACGGCAACTCGTGGCGGATCTCGACCGGGACCTGGGTCCGGTCGAGATCCGCCATTCCGATCCCGAACAACGCGTGCCGGGCAGAGATGCCATTCATACACAGTGGATAGAATCTAGGCCAGAACAGAGCGTTTCAAAAGATCGTTCCTCACCTGCCCGCACACATGTTTCCCTCATCTTACAATCCCGGATTCTTTAAGAGGAACGTGAAGAGGCACATCACAAGGCCGCTAAGTTGAGGACCACTGTCAGTAGTGGCCCCCAATCGCTAGATGCGCCACGGCTTTCCGTTAGGCTGGTGGCGACGAGACATCAATTTGGCGAGCTTAATAAAAAAATAAAAAATAAGGGGCAGTCATAATGATGTGAAGTTTTAAGCTTCGTTGCATTGTGACTGATCTGTCATGAAAACTTTGTCAATAAGTAATATCGAAATGTAAAAATTTTCTCGTCTTTGTACAGAAGGGTTTTATTCTAACCAATTTTCCAGAAATTGGGTCCCGAATTAAAGTTCGTGATCGTACTTCTATATTATGTCTGTTTATTTATGCGTGGGAGATGTTAGTATCAGATCTTGCAACAGATTTGATATTCGCATTTTCTTGTAAAAAGTGGGTACCTAGTAAAAGCATAGTGTAAATACGTAAAAGTTAGTAGCAAAAACGTCATAAGTCACTTCACATAATATTCATATGATAAAGTGACCTTTGAGATTTTAATTTTAGTTTTTCATTTTTGCAACTGTGTCGTTGTCACTTAGGACATTTTAGCATTATAAGATGTAAGAGTTTATTTTATTCAATTGTTTCTTTGATAAACGTCATATGAAACCGGTTGGTTTTCGAGTTTTCAAAACGTGTGTTTACTTTTGTATTATGTGTATATTATGGCTAACATGTTTCCTTATTAATTAATTTATTTATTTAAAGAATATGGAAGACTTACAGCTACATTAAGATGAATGCAAATAAAAAGATAAATACATTAATACCGTAATATTAACAATATATTTAACATAAACGATGACTGTTAAACATTCAGTTCATTTTTGCTACCAAAGGTGTTGGACGTGAAAACAGGATCAGTGTTTTATTGTTTTGTGCTAATATGTACTCTTTAAATTCAACAATGTAAGTAATTTGTTTAGATATTTACATACATACATATGGTCACGCCTCTATCCCCGAAGGGGAGGGCAGAGGCATATTATATGCCCACATTTCACCTTTTTTTTATAATTTGTCCCACGTAATAGGTGGTGAGCCGTATTGTCGTGTTTAAATGGACAGGCGCAGGTTGTGACTGCCTGCTGTTGAAATAAAGCCTTTAATTTATCTTAACGACTGCCATTTTACTGAGTCCGCGGGGCCACGAGCGCTTCAAATATTTTATACAACTTTTTTTTATACAGCAATTTAGATATTTACATTATGTAAATAAATTGCCTATAATTATGTGCGTCGCTAATGCTTGACTAGTATTCCCTTACGGGAAATAAATTTGCTAGATCAATGAAGGTAAACATCTATAGATACAAATATTATAGGAAATAATAATATGTCTGTCTGTTATGTCTGAATAATAGCTTTTTATGATATAGGCACGTGTGAATATACCCAATGTTTTAACGCAGCCGGAACTCGGGTGGGAGAGTTCTCTCCCGCTCCCTCCCCGCCGTCTCTTTCACGAGCATGACCTGCTGCCAGAAGGAGGCAGCGGAGTTCCACTTATTCCCGCTGGAGATAATGGCTCATGATGTGTATCATCCGTTCCCGTCGCATTTACTCCCGTCGCATTGTGTTTAGTCCCGTAGTTTAATTAGTAGTAGGTATGTTTGTGAACTGTTCAATTATTAGAAGGTATTTGTGATCTTATAATTACTTTGAGGGATTGCAATCTCAAAAGTCTGAATAAAGTGTGGCTGTCAATCAGCGTGTAGGTATGTTACATACAACCGTTCAATTTCAAAATCTATGCTATCTTCGTAATTAGCATTTCTCACGAGGGACCATAGTTCACAATATACTATGAAAACGATACGAATAGGTATTGCTGTTCAAAGGGGGAATGCTGCTAGTCTTTTGGGCACAATGCCACGGGGGCCTTATTTTTTTTTTGATGACGCGGGGAACGCATTTTCGCGCCTTCATCCCAGCTGCGGGGGCAACTGGGATGGTGTGTGGGGACTCCCGGCCCGGTCCGGAATGGACCGTCCTACCCACTAAACCCCGCGGTGTTCCTCCTCACCCTTTAGCCGGGCCGAGGGATATCAAGAGATTATTCACGTCGACCCGGCTAGGGGCGCCCCGTTTATTCGGGGCTCTCCTCGAGGGAGCCAGATGGGCGGCTCCACAAAGCTCCCTAAGGAGCTGAAGACCACGCCTGCACCGCTCTCGAGCGCCCCTCTGTAATAGAGGAGACAGAGAGCGGCTTGCGCAGGCGTGCGCTAATGGGCACCCCCGGAACACGGGAAAGGTGCCCACCGCCATGTGACCGTTGGTGGGCGGGGTCCCCCGACCTTACACCCACGGTCAAGAAACAATCGGGGGTGCGCAGTGACTCCTCACCGCGGCGCCCCCGAACTGCACGGCAGAGCGGGAGCATTATCGGTTACTCCCGCTCCCACGCACAGTGCACCTCCCGCTTTGCCGCCATCACCTCGCCCACTGGCGAGGTGACAGCGGCCCAGCACTGTTGCCACCGGTCGTGCCGTTATTCACGGCCAGCAGCCCGAATTGCATGGCAGGGCGGGAGAATTTACCCAAACTCCCGCCCCCCACGCAGTGCCTCTCCCACTTTGCCGCCATCGTCTCGCCAGCAAAGGTGGCGAAGCGACGGCGACCCAGCATTGCTGCTGCCGGCCGTGAATAACGGCACGGCCTGCAACAACACACACCACCGAGCAACCCACAGGTGGGTTACTCCCGCCTCGGCCGGAATTAGCCAGAGTAGCACAACTTCCCCACAGAGGAAGGGGAGTGGTCGCTACTCCGTTGCCCAGGATGCACCACGAGGAGGATCCGACCCATTGGGGTCCTTAGGATGTTAGTAGGACCCCGCATCCCGGCCTTATTTAGGTTTAGTTTAGATAGTAATAATGTAAATATATAAGATTTGTAATATTTATGTTTCTCTGTAATTTTTAACAATAAATGTATACTTTTTAAAACGATACCCATATTGATATTTTGAGCTATCAACCCAATTGGGGACTTTTCCCGCTCTAGGGATTGAATTTTCAAAAAACCCTCATCCTACAATCCCGGGTTCTTCAAGAGGAGCGTGAAGATACACATCATGGGGCCGCCAACTTGAGGGCCTCAATCGCTAGATGCGCCACGGCTTACCATCAGGTTGGTGGCGACGTCAATTTGGCGAGCTGAATATAAAAAAGAACCTGATAAACGTGTTTATTTATCTACTCATTTTTAGGGTTCCATACCTAAAAGGAAAGAAAGATAATTACTGACTATAATATTACAATTTATAAAACAGTATTAAATACTGGATATTCTGTTTAAATAAAAAGTGTTTTCATTTTATACGTAAAGAACATTGAACTAAAATTACTACGTCTATATTATCCTTATATTTGCTCCATGATATTATCTCAATCGTAAAGAAGATGACATCTATAAAGATAATTATAATGGTACTAGCTGTTGCCTGCCAATTCTTCTGCGTGAAGAATGTGTTATTTATTATCTTACTGATATAAATGCGAAAGTTTGTGAGTGTGGATGTTTATTACTCTTTCACGCTCGAACGGCTGAAGGGATCTGGCTGAAATTTGGTACAGGGATACATTATAGTCTGGAATAACACAAATGCTACTTTTTATCCCGATAATAAGTTCCTACGGGAAGCGAGCTTAATTTTAAGCGGGCGAAGACGCGGGCGAAGCTACGGGCATAATATGTAATTAATCAAAATTTTATTTGCGCTCTATCAAGTCCCTAGAATAGGTGGTAGCCAAAACCTGCGAAGGCCCTTAGGATATCCTCCCGAGAACATAAGATGGTGGGCACTATGGTAAGATCTACTTAGATGCTCTTTTTTTTTTTTTTTACGTGTGGGAAAATCCTCATGGATATTATGCCGGACTCCTACCGACAAAAAAACCTCACGTAACGCCCAACAGCCTATGGTTGTGAGCCCCGGGTAAGCCCTCGGAAGGATATCCCAGGACTCCCAACAGACCTAGGGCCGCCACCGCGGCCTCGCCTAGGGGGTGGTTCGGGTGCTATCCCGCGTCTTTGGGAGGTTTCGGGTGTGATCCCGCTTCTAAGGAACGCTTCTTACGAGGCGTACGTGAGGAACTCACGTACGCCCCGTACGTGAGTTCCTCACGTCACGCTGCCGTCATGGGCCTGCTTCTGTAGGACGGTGAGCGGCCCTCTCATCGTCCTCAGACCCACGGTCATGGTGGCCGATAGTCCTCGGCGAAGACACGTCGGCGGCGCCCAGGCCGCCGACTGCGGAACTCGGGTGGGAGAGTTCTCTCCCGTACCCGCCCCGCCGCCTCCTTCACGAGCATGACCTGCTCGCAGAAAGAGGCGGCGCAATCCCACTTACTCCCGCTGGAGATCATGGCTCTCACCATGGTCTCGAGCGAGAGAGTGTCCACGTCCAGACCCACTACGAGGACCTGTCGCTGTTGCGCCCATGCTGTGCACTCCACCAGCGTGTGGAACGCCATGTCATCGCTGCGGTCCTCGCAGTGCTGACACTCGGCCGTGGCTTCCCGGTGTCTTCGCCACAGATACCTACCGAAGCTACCGTGCCCGGTTAGTATCTGTGACAACCGGTAGGAGAGAGCACCGTGTCGCCTCTCCAGCCACTCGTCCATGACCGGTCTGACGGCCGCGATTGTGGCGAATCCCCCCTTTGGTTGCTCAAGTCGCACCTTCCATGTCTCCACGGTTTCCTGGTGGAGCAGGAACCGCTGGGCCTCAATTTCTCGAGACGCAGGCCATTGGCCCCGCTCCAGCTCCTCCTTGCGCCATCTAAATAGTGACGCAAGGGCTCTCGCTTCCAGGTCCCATGGAGGGGTCCCGGCAGGAGACATGCTGCCTCACCGGAGATCGTGCGGTATCCCCTTATCACCCTGACGGCCATTGTCCTCTGCGGGCTCAGCAGTCTGGCCACATTGCTGGCCGAAGATCTCGATGCTCTAGTCTAGATGGATTGTACAGACTGTAGAAACAGTGTGGTTTAAGTCGATTCCAGGTCGGTATATTATAAATTGGTTCCTTTAACTTTAAAAGGTAAGGGTAAGAGTAAGTAGCGGGATAAATCAAACATACATATGGTCACGCCTTTATCCCCGAAGGGGTAGACAGAGGCATAGTATACGCCCACATTTCACCTTATAGTTTTATGTCGCGCGTGGTGGTGGTGGCCTATTGCCTTGTTGAAAGGGCTTGGACAGGCGCAGGTCGTGACGACATGCCGTTGAAATTTTTCAAGCCGCCCATATGGCCTTCAACTTGACTTAACGATTGTCATGGTAGCGGTCGGAACGACGACGGGAGAAGGGGTGCGAAGAATCTCCGGGATACGGTAGGCGACCATCCACGACTGACCTTGGCTACGTAAAATGGACGAAAGCTGTTGCTGGATGAATACCTCACCGAACTCGAAGTAGAACTAGGTCGCATAAACTGGCACATACTGGGGTTGTGCGAAGTCCGTAAAGAAGGGGAGGACACGCTAATCGCGGAGGGTGATGGAAGGACCTCCTCTGAGGGCAGTGTCGGTTTAATGGTGAAAATGGACCTCATTGGCAGCGTTGTGGAAGTCGGCTCGGGTAGCATACCATACTCAATCTTACCGACAGGTACACACTCTAAAGGTGATACAAGTGTATGCCCCGACTTCGAAAAGCCCGGTCGAGGCAGTTGAGACCATGTACGAGGACATAGAAAACGCACTACATGGTACTGCCAAGGCTCATTATAACGTTGTTATGGGACTTTAACGCCAAAGTGGAAGTACAAGAACGCGGCGAAACGAAAATTGGTCCTTTTGGCGTGGGGCGCAGAAACGACCGAGGGCACATGCTTATCGGTTTCCTCGAGCTCCAGGGACTCTTCTTGATAAAGAAGCCCTGCAGAAAGTGGACGTGGCGAAGCTCTGACAAGGACACAAGGAACGAGATAGATTTCTTCTTAACGGACAGGAAGTGTATATTTAAAGATGTTTCTGTGATTAACAGGTTTAATACCAGTTTAGTGATCATCGACTTGTCCGAGCATCTCTAAATTTAGAGTTCCGCGCCTACCGGGCCTGTATGATAAAGCCTACTCTCCGACCTACTGCGCTCTAAATGGTTATGGTATCCGATAGGTTCCAACAGAAACTTCAAAATCGATTCGATCTGCTGGAAACCACCGACAACATTCACGATAAAACCAACACAGTGGTCAGAACGCTACAGCGTGTCCCGAAGGAAAAGCTAAATGATGGACCCAAAACTCTCACCCGAGACTCTCGCTCATCAAGCGAGCCAATGACCTCTGCGACCCTGAGCATTTACAGCAGGAGTTGGACTATGTTCAGGAGATACTGCAGATGATTGGGTATGCTGCGAGTAGTAGAAAAGCACGACGTGGAGAGTGAAGCCGGAGGTGGAACGTCAACCAGCTTATTTGCCAGATAAAAAGGGAATAACGGACCTGATCGGGTCGTGTTTACGGCGGTTCTCCATTCGGATGATCTTTAAGCCGTTAACCAAAGTGAGTGTGGTGTGTCGCCGGCCTGACCTTCGTTGAAATAATTACGGAGGGTAGTTCGACATGAAATAACTTCGTGGTTTTTGTCGATCCTCGCCTTGCCTGTCCAACAGCGGCAACGGGCGCTGCAACGTGTCCGAAACGTCGGTCCGAATCTATAATTCTAGGTAGTTATATCTGTACTGAACCGGTATTCAAACTCGTAACGCTCATAGTGACTCTACCTCTGCCTCAACTAGATTCCTTAATCACACACCGTTTCATCCTAATCTAATCAAAAAAGCACGAAATCTTAAGTAATTAAAATGTTGTTATAATATTTATTTAAATGATAGTACTACTTTCTTCTTGTTTTTAAGTGATAGCCCGCTTCTAGGAGAGTTTAGTTGCTTTTAGCGTTCTAAACCATAACTTATTAACTTCTAGCAAGGAGTTACCACCAGACACTAATAGGCAAGGCTTCGTATGGTTTTAGTCGGTTCGAATCCTGTGTGGCATCTGCGAGTATTTCCACGCGTAAAAAAAAGGTTAGTTGGTTAGGTTACGTTGTTTATTCTTTATTCTTTAATTCTTTATTGCAAAACATACAGTAATAGGCTAAAAAGATGTTATACAATTCATAGTCTTTATGTTCCTACCAATAGGCGTGCATAATACAATTTACAAAATAAAATCAATAATATTATTTTTCAACAAAAAATACAACAAAATCATCATTAATGAAGTCACATAAACAATACAACCAATACAACTCTGAACTCATCGGTATTTATGTCTGACAGGTATCTATTTACAGAATAGTAGGCCTTTTCTATAAGCAGAGTTTTTAATTTAGTTTGAAGAGAACTAGAATCATTGCATTCCAATAGGAATTTAGGTAATTTAGCTTTAGTTTTTGGTTAAGGTACCTACACAGGGCGCCCGGTGCAAGATAGATGTAGGGATCGTGTGGTTTTAATTAATTCGAGTCCGGCGTGACGTAGTAACTATTTTGTAATCTGTGGGCGTGACGCACGCACGGTATAAGTCCGAACTCGACCACAAGCAGCATTGCTGTCGCTGCAATGCAGCCACTGACTGTGGTGCTGCGCGACAATGCTGCCTGCCGCATTGATTCCGAGCACAGCAGTACTGTCGCGCTGCAGGTCGTGTTATTCTTCCACATATCTAACTCATTAACTTTCACAACATAAAGGGGTGGATATGTGTACATTAAACTCAAATAATTGTTCCTCTTTTGAATTAGATAAATTATTTTCTTACCTACCCACCTACTAGAGTTGCGGCGATGACGTCATTACCTACTGATCTGTCGCGGCGGCAAGGTGACAGTACCGCGCAGCAATGCTGTGGCTGTAGTGCAGTCGCGATGCTGCTGCCGAGTTCATAATGTATTCTAATATTAATCTATACAGAATGTATGGGGACCAGCGGTGCTGTCGCGGCACTGCAGCGACAGCAGTGCTGCTTACGGTCGAGTTTGGACTCGTAGCTAAGTCAACGTGTTAGGAGTGAGTGTACCTATTCATATTTTCATAATATTAATATGTATCTTATTGTTTTTGTTCAAGGAGTGTAACTAACTATTGGACTTTAGTGCTGGCGATTTCATCCATTACAATTTGGAATATGACAACAAGTGATACCAAAAATATGAGGGCCATCCCAAAAGGAATGAAATTGGGTATAGCGACCAGTGCTTATCAAGTGGAAGGTGCCTGGAACTCCGCAGGTATTGTATTGTATTTTGAATACTAGGTAGCTACTAAAGTATACCTACCTTACCTACCCACAGTCAGTAGCATTCATTACTACATAGTATAAAAAAAAATTATAAAAAGAAACCGACTTCAAGCAAAACTAAAAACTGAAAAATAAAATATTTAAGGATATCTGATAAATCAGAATATACTAACTTTGTGCTAAGTAAATTTTATTTTTCAGTTTTTAGTTTTGCTTGAAGTCGGTTTCTTTTTTGTTAAATTTTTTTTTCACTATTTTTAGTGACGTGTACACTGAAAATCTATCTATTTAGGTGTAAAGTTCTCGACAGTACAAATTAATCAAGCCCAAACACAAGGTACTGCTCGTTCGCTCTAACTTTGCCGCTCGGCTCTATACTAAAGTCGAATTTTTGATTAGACGAAGAATATTGACAGCAACTAATGTCACTTCTTCTTGTAGTGTTGCGTATTTTCTATGACGAAGTGACATTAGCTACTGTCAATTTACTTCGTATAATTAACAATTCGGGTATACGCCTCTACGCCAGCGGCAAAGTTAGAGCGAACGGGTAGTAACTGCTGTATATCGTTAGGGAATTCTCTCTACTGTCTTTCGTCGCCATCATCAGATCGACTCCAGACCTTCATTAATTTGTACTAATTTAAAGTCCTTAATAAAAAAGTTTATAAATGCCCTAGATGCCCCTACAAAGTTCCCTTGGATTTCTTCAGGATGCCATCATCAGATCCTGACTTCCTTAAAAT
The DNA here is from genome assembly GCA_933228765.1 of Miltochrista miniata. Lineage (NCBI taxonomy): Eukaryota > Metazoa > Arthropoda > Insecta > Lepidoptera > Erebidae > Miltochrista > Miltochrista miniata. Next base: position 12,631,103 of record OW121770.1, read on the forward strand.
GGGAACATCTTGGGAGTATAAATTTCAAATCTGTCCATAAACGACGGAGTACCTACTGCGCGAACAAACATAAAAAAGAAAAATATATATGAAATAAAAATAAAATACAATAAAATTTATTCCCTTTGAAATTTTTTTAAAAAAAATTTAGGTTTGTCAAAATTTTTGTGACTCTACCGTGGGTTCGGAAATACTACAGACTGAGAAGAACACCCCAAGAAACTCAGTCCGGTCCCTTCTCTTCTAGTATCTTAGTATCTAATACAGTTTTTTTTTATGTAGAAAGGAGCAATTCGTGTCACTGCCAGGCAGCCTTGTCTTCTAGAAAGTCTTTAATGCTATAATAAGCTTTCTGGCACAATTTAAGTTTTATTAGTTTTTTAAATTTATTAACTGACAAAACTGTTATGGCTGTCGGCCTGTATGTATATATATATATATATATATATATATATATATATATATATATATATATATATATATATATATATACATATATATATTTTTCTTTTTATGTTTGTTCGCGCAGAATTGAGTAACCTCCTCCTTTTTTGAAGTCGGTTAAAAACAAAGTCGCTTTCTCTGTCCCTCTGTACGCTTAAATCTTCAAAACTACGCAACGGATTTTCATGCGGTTTTTTTAATAGATAGAGTGATTAAAGAGGAAGGTTTATATGTATAATAACATCCATTAAATAGTGGAGAAATACTGTTATTTTTGAGGTTTCTAATGTGATGTCGTAAATTATTACATTTTTTCCACTTACATTGCAAACGCAGGCTGAATCCTACGAGATTCATTAAAGTAATGTACTAAGTATTGTACACATTGTAAAGGTCTACAGAAAACTCCGCGATGGCATATCTCTATCTCTTATGGATATCCCACAATAACATTTTTATGTCATTTACTTTTTACGTAAAATAATGGCTTATTTTCGAAGCTGTTTTAACCAATACATTGTTTATATGGCCCTTTACAGCAAATGATTTAAATGAATATTTTCTAAGATATTACAGATATAAAAAGTGCGGGACGTAGCGTTTGCAGCTGTACCGGCCGGCCGCACACTGGTCCGGATTTTAAAATACGATCTAAGATGTCAAATTTGTTTTGGATAGGAAATATAGTGCTAATTAACATTTAGTACTACAACTTTTCCATGCAATGACTCATTCATGCCTAAAAAAATAATGAAAATAAAAAATTCATGGGGGAAAATTTATTTGGTTCAATTTCTCAGTTCAGTATCAAAGTATAAAGGTCTCACCTTATATTTTGATAAGCAACTATGGTCTTTAATACGACAACATAAAAGTTTTCCGCGTATCCCTGCGGGTTTGGGATCCACAATGCTTTAAAGTTCACAGTTTTTCTGTACTTAGTGTATTTAGTATCAGCATGGCACCCGTGCGAAACCGGGGCGGGTCGCTAGTTAAGTCTTGCTAGTTATTTTTATATGTTTTATAGCCACGATTATGAGATATGCTCTTGGGATAACTTGATCTTATCAACTACCATTTTACGGGCAACCGGGACCAGCGGATTAACGTAGGTTCCGAAGCTCGCAAATAAATGTCACAAAGTGGTCACGTGGTGAGCACCCACCCAAGGACCAGCCATAGTAAATGTGAACAAGATGCCGTGAGACGGTCTCACCCGACTGTCCCTCTAACGTTTATTGTGAAAGTGAAAGTTCAATCCGATTGACGTTGCCATTTTTGTTTTATTTCAAACTTTAAACAGATGATCCACGTGACCTAGTGACGTAATTTAATGCAACAGAGTCACAGGTCTCTCTGCAATCTATTTTATAGAGAGGGACTAAAAGGACCAGTCGCAGCAAAAGTTGCTTAAGTACTGCACGTGGTGAGCACCCACCCAAGGACCAGCCATAGTAAATGTGAACAAGATGCCGTGAGACGGTCTCACCCGACTGTCCCTCTAACGTTTATTGTGAAAGTGAAAGTTCAATCCGATTGACGTTGCCATTTTTGTTTTATTTCAAACTTTAAACAGATGATCCACGTGACCTAGTGACGTAATTTAATGCAACAGAGTCACAGGTCTCTCTGCAATCTATTTTATAGAGAGGGACTAAAAGGACCAGTCGCAGCAAAAGTTGCTTAAGTACTGCAGCGATCTTTTACAGAACACTAAGCCAGCAGAGCCACGAGTGTATATTTACTTATTTTACTATTCATCTCCACTATTACCCTCCCAAAACTAAATTTCTACAATTTGCAGTGGACTATGATAAGCTGATTTATTTGATCCAATATATTTTAGATATTGTCAAATGCCATTTTAGATAAAGCGCCCAGTATATGGGATGTCTTCACTCACGACCCAAAAGCAATAGAGGACGGGTCAAACGGTGACCACACTTGCAAATCTTATGAGTTCTACAAACGTGACCTGGAAATGCTGAAGTTTTTGGGCGTCGATTTTTATCGATTTTCAATATCTTGGCCGAGAGTTCTGCCAAACGGATTCCCAAACGTGATAAGCAAAGATGGAATGCAGTATTATAACAATCTGATTAACGACCTAATAGCAAATGGAATTGAGCCTGTTGTGACTATATTTCACTGGGATTTACCACAGAATTTGCAAGATCTTGGTGGATGGACAAACCCTCTTATTGCCGATTGGTTTGAAGACTATGCACGAGTGCTTTATGAAGAATTTGGTGATCGAGTCAAGACTTGGATAACTATAAATGAACCCCAACAGATAGCGATAGTCGGATATGGGACAAAGTTCTATGCTCCCAATATTTTATCACCAGGAGTTGGAGATTATATGGCATCCAAAAATGTTCTTTTGGCGCATGCTAGAGCATGGCATTTATATAACAATGAATACAGAGAAACACAGAAAGGTAAATAAATATTCTTCATACTATTAATGGTTCGAGGGATTGGTTCATGCCCACTGATCATCACACCGCTCGTTACAGTCGGGGTGATTATCCTCATTTCATTACTTTGAGTTTCCTGCCTCTGTTTGCCTCAACGTCTACTGTATGGGATTCTTGAAAAAGTTGCCTTACAAAGTTTTACAGGATTGGATGCGTAACGGTAGCACCAGTTCTAGTGTTATGGGCACTCAACATTCACACGAAAATCTCGCGAGAACACGAGAAAAGCACGTGAATCGTGAATGTGGATATGATTCACATAATCTTCGCAAGTTCTCGCCGTGTTCTCGCCGTGTTCTCGCCTTGTTCTCCGAATGTAGATCTAATACAAGTTCTCAGCGAGAAGTCTCGGCGTGATTCGCGTCTGAATGTGGAGGACTTATAACAAACGTCTATGGCTATGCAGTATATTTATTTAACACTAGCTGACGCCCGCAGCTCCGCCCGCGTCAGGCTTTGTTCCCGTTTCTGCTTGCCGTGGGAACTAATTCCCTTAAAAAGGTAGCCCTATATCTACCCCTGTACCGAATTTCAACCAGATCCGTTCAGCCGTTAGAGCGTTAAAGGGTAACAAACATCCACACTCACAAACTTTCGCATTTATAATATTAGTAAGAAGATGGATTACATATTTGATTGTCAATGTAATTTAAGTATATATTTATTTCAATTACTTTACTCTCCTTAGTAAAGGTAAGATTTAATCTTGCATGTTCGAAGTGCAAGAAAACAAATGCCAATATCACTCGTTATTATGTACCCATCAAGTCTGCAAATATGACCAATGACTGCAGGAAAAATTCACAATTTTTCAGGTATTTGCGGTTTATCAATAGCAACAAACTACTACGACGGCGCAACAAATTCCACATCTGACATGGAAGCTGGCAGATTGGCGATGGATTTCGAAGTTGGCCTGTACAGTCATCCAATATTTTCGGCCACTGGAGGGTTTCCTGAAAGAGTGATCAAGAGGGTAGCTGAAAAGAGTGCTCAACAAGGTTATTCCAAGAGTAGACTACCTGAATTCACACAAGAAGAAATTGACTATATTAAAGGTTAGCAACTATTTTTTATCTTGTACCTCTAACTTAAATATCTACCAGATGGACCAACGACCTAGAAATTTCGCAGGCTGGGACTGGATGAGGAATGCGCTGGACTGTGTGTTGTGGCTTAACCTGGGAGAGGCCTACGTCCAGCAGTGGACTGCTATAGGCTCATTTGATTAATTGATATGTGGGTGGGCTGAGAGTTTGTCTGCTAACGTAGTTTTGAAAAAAATATCATATACTGGCGGACGCCACGCGGTTTCACCCGCGTAGTTCCCGTTCCCGTGGGAATACGGGAATAAAATATAGCCTATGTTTACCGCAAAGAGTGTAGCTTCCCAACAGTGAAAGAATTTTTCAAATCGGTCCAGTAGTTCCGGAGCCTATTGTAGCTTCCCAACAGTGAAAGAATTTTTCAAATCGGTCAAGTAGTTCAGCAGCCTATTCGACAAACAAACAATCAAATCTTTTCTCTTGATAATATTAGTATAGATAATCTCGTTGTTCACTATTAGTTTCATTCAAAGAAAAAATCAGGACCTATGAGTTGAAGTTTTGGATCTTTTATGGAGCCAATTCCAACATCTCAGACAAATGTCTGAGTCAAAAAAATAATAATGGTTACTTCTACACTTAGGGACGAGTGACTTTTATGGAATCAACCACTACTCAACCCTGTATTACACGGAGACGGGATATAAACCTGGACTATATCCCATACCGTCGTTCGAAGATGATATTGGAGCAGTTTACTCGATCTTGGATCATAAGCCTGCACCTGTTATACATAGTACGGTACGTAACACAAAGAATTATTACATTTTATCAACTTTGTCCTAGAATAAAGGTATTTCTCCGTCTATAATATAAAATCAATGCCACTTTTCGTTGTAATTTTATAACTTAAGAACAGGCTGACCTATCCAAACCAAATGTTTAGGCTTTGTTCGGACTATTTAGTAGATGTGAAGTTTGCACAAAATCCGTCGAGCGGTTCTTCATTTATCATGCATACGAAGTTGCGCGGGTCAGCTAGTATTTTATAACTATTATATCGCCCGCCCCGTGTGGCAACGGGGTCCCATGCTAAGACGGGTAAGAGTACAAAATGTCGCCACCCCTATGCATTCCGAGGGTGTCGTAAGAGGCGACTAAGGGAACACTTTCGCAAAAAGATCCATTGCGTAGAGAAGGAAAACTCGAAATGAAACTCGGTTGACAGTAAAATGACACTCGTTAAGCCAAGTTGAAGGCCCTATGGGCGGCTTGAAAAATTTCAACTGCAGGTCGCGGGGACCTGCGCCTGTCCGTTTCAACAAGGCAATAGGCTCACCACCTATTACGTGGGACATAAATGTGGGCGTATACTATGCCTCTGCCTACCCCTTCAGGGATAAAGGCGTGTGTATGTATTATGTATGTATGTATGTTTATACCTATATTGATTGTTTCTGCATTTTATAGTTTTGTGTCCCTAAACGTGCTCAAAATCTGATATTAGGATCCGTGTTAAAAGATGACAATTAATTTTGGCCGTGGATCCCAATCTAGGAGGCGCCACATGACCAAAGAGTTCGAAATTAATGAATTTCATTGAATATGGTGCAATTATACATAGATCTTTAGGGCCCAACTAGTTCTGACTGCTATCTGTGCAACTGTTACTAACAAAGAAGGTCATGATGAAGAGCAGGACACGAAAAAAGCCCTTACCGTGAAACCTTCTTAAAACTGAAATTGGGAGAGTCCTACATTCAGTAGACTGCGATTTATAGCTTGCTAGCTGTTAGAAATCGTTATGGTGTAAAAGTTGTTATCGCGTAAAATCATAACCCTCCTTTTGCGCAGTCGGTTAAAAAGTAGCCCATGTCCTTCCCAGGGCCTCGAACTATCCCTATGCCAAACTTCATCTCAATCGCTCCTGCCATTTAGGCGTGAAAGCGTAACAGACAGACAGAGTTACTTTCACATTTATAATATTAGTAGGGAAGTAGGGATTTGATTGATTGTGTACGGTAACTTAATTGTAAAATTTGATCATATTATTATATTATTATACCTCTTTGGGTTATTACTCTGTGGGTATTATACCTCTTACATTATTATTATTATTATGTCTCTCTTTAACACGTGTATCTTCTTTTTTTCTTACGAAGACACTCGGACTTTTGGTAGGCTTACACAGGGACACAGGTCCAACATGCAGAGGCCCTTTGAGACTTTTAATCTTATCGGAAATGGGACCCCCACTGCAAACAATCCACATCCGCCTTATGTAGAAGAACGGTAATGGACCATCTTATTATTATTTCAGTCGATACCTGGTGGCCTGCGCAAATCCCTGAACTGGATCCGAGAACAATGTAACAATCCGCTAATTTTGATCACTGAAAATGGATACGGCACTTATGGAGGTTTGAACGACACAGACAGAATACAGTACTATATCGACTATTTGGGAGCTATGTTGGATGCTATTGAGGATGGCTGTAACATTACAATGTACTCTGCTTGGAGTTTAATGGACAACTTAGAGTGGGATCTCGGTTTGAAGTAAGTACCTAATAATTAAATGTATATTAATACGCCCCTTTCTGATCAGTATTACTTATTATATTGCCCACCGTGGCGACGCGGACGGGGCCCCGTGTGGCAACGGGAAAGAGTACAAAATGTCGCCACCCCAAATTATCCTGAGGGTGTCGTAAGAGGCGACTACGGAAACACTTTCGCAAAACGATCCATTGCGTAGAGAAGAAAAACTCGAAACATATTCCGGTTTCCAGTACAATGAAAATTTTCAACTGCGGATCGTCACGACCTTCGCCTGTCTATTTCAACACGCCAGTAGCCTTACCACCTTATTACGTGGGACATAAAAATATAAGGTGAAATGCGGACGTATATTATGGCCTCTGCTTACCCCTTCGGGGATAAAGGAGAGGCTATATGTATGTACTAGCCGACCCCGCAACTTCGTTAACGTCACATAGGGTGTATGAAAGGAGAGGTATTTCTTCAGCAGACTCATTAAGCAGCGTGTGAAACTAACTAACCTGTTTGCTTAATCATAAAAGAGCTTAAAGATTAAAGTCTTTTCTTAAAATAGCCTTAATCATTAAGGTCTTTTATGATTAAGCCAATACGCCAGTTTAGATTTGCCCATTTTTAGATTCAAATATCAATGTATGATTCTTTAAAGTGCTATAACTTTTTTATTTATTAGCCGATTGACATAAAATAAACACAAAAATGTTAAGTGGAGCAAACCTCAACACAATGAATAAAACCGCATTGCAATCGGTTAAGCGGTTACTGAGATTAGCGTGCACAAACGTACAGACAAACAGACATACAGACATACAGACAAACAGTCAAAAATTTTAAGAATCATTACTTTGGGTTCTATTGCGTTCATAAAGTTCCCTTTTTTTTTTTTTATACCACTAAGGTGGCAGACAAGCATACGGCCCACCAGAAGGACCGGTGGTCACCGCAGCCTATGAACGTTTGCAACACCAGAGGTGCCACACTCGCGCTGCCGACCCTGTAAAAACCTTCTAAGACCCCTTTTGAAGAACCCCATACTGTAGGCGTTTGGGAAAACCGAGGCAGGGAGGTCATTCCACAACCTAAGCGTGCGCGGAAGAAAACACCTATCGGATCTAACCGTGCTGGAACGCACCGGACGCAGAGTGTGAGGATGAACTCCCTGTCTGTGGCGAGCGGTGCGATGATAGACCGTAGCCGTGGGCATCATATCAAACAATTCCTCAGAGCACATACCATTGTACTGGCGGTAGAACACGCATAAGGAGGCAAAGTCTCTCCTGTCGCGAAGAGGTTCCACACCAGCTGTAAGTACAGGATCGTTGACAATTCTTACAGCTCGCCTTTGCACCGAGTCAAATGGACGAAGCTGATATTCAGGTGCTCCCGCCCAGAGGTGACAGCAGTACTCCATATGCGGCCGCACTTGCGACTTATAGAGAAGCAGTGTTTGCGCCGCAGTGAAGTACCGCCGCGCCCTGTTGAGCACACCTAGCTTTTTGGTCGCCAGCTTAGCCTTGTCCTCCAAATGACTACGGAACTGAACGTCACTGGAGATGTCAACGCCAAGGATTCCTATACTTTTGGAGATGGAAAGAGATGTGCCCTGAAATTGCGGCGCTACAGTAATTGGGGTTTGCTTAGCGGTGAAAAAACACGCTTGTGTCTTGGAAGGGTTGAACTGGACAAGATTTTGTCCACCCCAATCGGACACTCTAGTAAGAGTAGCCTCGATTTCAGACACAAGCTGTTCACGATTTTCCTCCACTGTGTCCCGAGAGATACCGGGGCGGCCCGTGTAACAAGTGTCCCCCGTACTGTCGTCCGCATAACAATGAATGCCGTCAATAGACAACATGTCATTGATATGCAGCAGAAACAGAGTAGGGGACAACACTGAGCCTTGCGGTACTCCAGCGTTTATGGCCATGCAGTCTGAACAGCTGCCGTCAACGACGGCCCTGATGCTTCTACCGGCCAAGAAACTGGACACCCATCCGCATAATCTCTCGGGTAGTCCATATGAGTGCAGTTTCGTAAGAAGACCACGGTGCCAGACCCGGTCAAAGGCTTTAGAGATGTCGAGGCTCACAGCTAGAGCCTCACCCTTACTCTCGATAGCCGCCGCCCATCGGTGTGTTAGGTACACAAGAAGATCGCCCGTCGAGCGAGCGTGACGGAAACCGTACTGCCGGTCGCTGAGCTGGTCGTGTTCCTCAAGGTACCCCAGTAGCTGTGTATTAATTACACGCTCCATCACCTTGGATAAAAGGGAGGTGACGGCTATAGGCCTGTAATTGGCCGGGTCGGTTCTGTCACCCTTCTTGGGTACAGGATGTACATACGCGATCTTCCACGACGCCGGGACTTGTTGCATAGAATAGGAAAGTGTGAAAAGACGTGTAAGTACCGGACACAACTCTGGACCACAATGCTTAAGTACCACCGCGGGAATGCCGTCTGGCCCACTCGACTTATGAACGTCCAGAGATTGAAGCTCCCACCGGACATTCCGCTGTGTAAATTTAACTTCCGGCATGGAAGTGCCACAACTCGGAATGCCCGGCGGTAAAGCACCCCCGTCGCTCATGGTCGAGTTAGAGGCAAAGAGATTACCCAAAAGGTCGGCTTTCTCCTTGGCACTCTGGGCCAAACTACCGTCGGGTTTAAGCAAGGGTGGTAATCCTGACCGACAGAAGTTTCCCTCGGCAGCTTTGGCAAGCGACCAAAATTCACGACTTCCTGAAGGGTAGCCTGCTAGCCGTTCGCCAATTCTGCCGACGAGATCGAACTTGGCCTTGACAATTGCTCTTTTACTGGACCTCGAGGCGGCATTTAATTTGCGTTTCACCTCAGAGATGTTTGGATCTGAATTTGCACGAGCCGTGGTCCAAGCTCTGTAGGCAGATTCTTTCTGTATTAGAGCTTCTCTGCAGAGCCGATTGAACCACGGTCGCTTTTTTGCACCTACAGGGATCCATCGGTTGGGAATGTAGCATTCCATACCCTCCAAGATCCCCTCAGCGACTGCTACAGCACAAGAATCCAGATCCTCTGAGGCAAAACAAAGCCGCCGCCACGGGTACGACGCATAGAACTCTCGCAGTCCATCCCAGTCTGCTGACTTGTAGTGCCACACATGTCGCCACTCCTTGGGCCGAGGTGGTTCAGGCCTTGCGAGAGGCACATGCGTCCGAACGACACAGTGGTCCGACGATCCTAGCGGAGCATCCACTGAAACGTTGTATCCGTCCGGACACGTTGTCAGCAGAAGGTCCAGCAATGCACTATGCTCGTTCTCCTTGTCTGGTATCCTTGTATGGGATTTAACCAGCTGGGAGAACCCATAGGTCAAGGCAAATTCGTGAGCAGCTTTTCCCGCAAAGTCGGTGGTCCGGGAGCCCATTCAGTCAACATGATGACCGTTGAAATCTCCCAAAACCACTATCTCAGCGGAGGGACACTGCTCAATCACCCTGTCAGTCGATTGCTGCAGGTGGTCATAAAGGCGAACTGTGTCCGTATTACCGCTGTGAGACCTATACACGCACGCGTAGATCCGGGTGTGGCCCCCGTGATCCACGCGCGCCCATAATGTAGACAGGTCCCTGTCTTCGAGGCTTGTAAGACGGCGACAGCAGACATCTTCCCGGACGTACATACACACCCCTGCTTTCCGCCTGAAGTTGTACTCCAGCTTGTAGCCAGGGTACATCAAGTCAGATGTGTCTTTCGGGCATGAGATCTGCGTCTCCGTCAAGAAAAAAAGGGTCGGCTTCGCAGTTTCAAGATGATGGTGGACTACGTTGATGTTCGCGCGCATGCCTCTGATGTAAAATTCCCTATAATATTTTTTCTAATTTATCTTCCATGTACAGGTAGTGATTTGTTACGATTTTATTATATGTATTGATTTATATTAAATGTATTTATTATGTATGTTTCTGAGCTGTTGCTCACACTCACCGGGTAACTCACTATTAACATCCGCTCAAAACTCTTACATACACCAATAAATATGTGTGTTGTAGGATTGCGCACTCAAAGGGTAAAAATGGGACCCTACTACTGAGATTACGCTGTCTGTCTGTGTGTCTGTCTATCAACAGGCTGTATTTCATGAACCAATAGCCGTATTGGTAAAGCATCTGGTTATTTTTATCAGGTCATTGGGAGCCCTTCTTATTTTTTAGTTTGTGTTGAAGCGTTTTCAATTGTTTATTTACAAAGTTTTATGAGATTCAATCTGGTGACAGACGGTCAGCGGATTCTCAGTACCAGGGTACTGAGAATCCGCTGACCTCAGTACTCAGGATCAGTCGACGATTTCAGGATCACTCAGTAGGTACCAGGTTGTGGAACCCTAAAAAGGGACCCCCTTGTTAGGGTTCCACACCTAAAAGTTAAAAAACGGGACCCTAATTCATGAGACTTCGCTGTCCGTCTGTCTGTCTGTCTGTCCTTAACGAGGCTGTAGGTATCTCATGAACGGTGATAGCTAGAGACCTGAAATTTTCACAGATTAGGTGTTTCTTTTGCCGCTATAATAGAAAATACTAAAAAAATAAAAATAAAATATTTAAGGGGGCTCCCATACAACAAACGCGATATTTTTGTTGTTTTTTGATACGGAACCCTCAGTGCGCGTGTTCGACTCGCACTTGGCCGGTTTTATTTAAGTACCCTTTGGTTATAGAACTCTCATTAGTTAATTTTTTCAGGGCAAGATTTGGTCTATTCGAAGTTGATTTCAATGATGAGAATAGAAAACGCACAGCAAGATCATCGGTATTCTGGTACCGCAATCTCACATCTACAAGAATGGTAGACAGAAATTATCAATTAGAACTGAAAGAATTGACGTTTTAGTGAATAAAATTGTTATTAGTCTAACTGTATTTTTATTTGCTCGTGACCCCGCGGACTCAGTGTTCTGTAAACGATCACTGTAGTAAGCAACTTTCACTCTGACCGATCCTTGAATGGGTAACCATCCATGTGTTGTCACTTTGTGACATTAATTTGAGCGTTTCCAAGATTTGGAAGGCACGTTAAGCCGTTGGTCCCGGTTGCACGTAACATGGCAGTCGTTAAGCCAAGTTGAAGGCCTTTATGGACGGCTTGAAAAATTTGAACAGCAGGCAGACACAACCTGCTCCTGTCCATATCAACACGGCAATACGGCTCACCACCTTTGTTTTTTTTACTAGGAAAGCTCCGCTTAAGGACTACCCAAGCTGGCGAGGCATGGGCGCGTATGAGGGTCGCCCAGCACCTGATCACGATAGCACTGGGAATACTCACTAAAACTCCTTGACACCGATCTGCCCCTGTGGGGGTGTTCGGGGATATGTCTAATTCACCAGAACAACCGACCATATGTATGTATGTATTTTATTGGTCCATGTTGTCAGTAATACGGCAGTCGTTAAGCCAAGTTCAAAGCCTTATTGGCTTGAAAAATTTCAACAGCGGCAGGCTGATTACGTTTAAAACAGCGATCAGCGGAAAAAAATGGTATTACGTTAATTCTATAGCGAATCGTTCGCTAATCGCTACGTTGCACTTATCACTACGAAACTAGCGCCATAAACAATTACGTGGCGATTACTGAAAATTGGGAACTGTCACATCTGTTGCGCATTTTATTAGTGTATGTGTGTACTGAGAGACCAAAAAAATAAATAACAAAAGAACTGCACGAGCCATTCTTACTTTACAATCAAATATTTCAGTACACAGTAAGATCACAACTCAACACTTACACTAACTATAGATACTCTTTACAAAACAAAATTAAGTACACGACAATTCACTGCTGTAAAGTTTTTCGACGTTTATAATTACGCTTTAAGAATAATAAAATTGGCAATTACTAAATAATTACGCAAAAATAGATTATTAACCCTCTGTATCATAGTGTAGACTGTAGGCTACATACCGTTTGATTACCTACAAAATTTATACATTTGACATTTTGATATAATTACGCACTGTAGCTGTTGTTCTACACTCTCAGCTATCAAACTGGTACGGAATAAAATATCTAGGTGGCAAAACTATTCGCAAATTGATATTTATTATTCGACGGTCGAGACATTTGAAAAGTAGCAGTCAGCTCCGATTTAAAATTGAGATAAAAATAATAAGATGTTTGTGTTTTGAGATTTTAATGGAAACTCTGGGTAGGTTAGTGTCGTAATTATACTGTACAATAATGTTTTTGACGATTTATTATATTTAATTTTGATTTTATGGGCAAATCTTATTTGTAGCCCGTAGGCTACATTAGGCAAAAGTGTCATATTTTGGTTAGTGTTCATTGTCGTAATTTACTGTTTTAGGATGTCTCGTAAGAAGTTTCTTGGCAATAATGACATAAATCTTGTGCTGCATAATGCTTCTGATAGTGAAGGTGGTTTATATTTTAGTGGTGATAGCCTCGCCAAACATGATTTTGGTCCTGACTTAGAAAATTTCGAAGATGATGCTCCAGAGATAGATATTGATGTAGAATCGATAATGAAAACCCTATAACGTAATGATGAATGGTTCTTCTTCTAGTTCGAAATCTGATTTGCTACACGAGAGTACTGCACAACCCTCCCAAGCCAAGATAACTCGACAAGATGCTGCAGGAAAGCCTGCTTAGTTGAATCTACACTGAAAAGCAAAAACAATTAGAATTGACTGCCAGAATAGCTTATGCATGCTCATAGTTACAAAAAATAAGAGCCTGATCGAGAGATCCATTTGAGTTAGACACACCCATACAATTTTGTTTCCGTTTCTTCTCACAAGAACTACTTACGTAAATTATTGAGGAGACAAATTTTTATCCAGTTCTAAAAATCCTACAGGACTTTCCGATTACATGAGTCTGTCGTAGGGCAATAATTTCATTGCTGAGGTATACCTGAAATCTGCCCTACATTCACTAGAGTTTCCACTAGAGCCCCATACTTGGAAACCTTCTTCTAAAGGAAACAATGACATCGAACAAATTTTAAAAAGTTCATCAAGTTTTGCACTTCACCAAAAATAACAATAGTCTTCCAAGTATCCGTATCATGATCAGATTTACTAAATATGTCCAGTAGTGGACTCCTTGAATGTAGCATACAGTTGAGTCCTATGAGAAGAGAACATTTGTGAGCAATATAATCCACAAAAGCTACAGGCTAATTGACGGTAGTCCTCAAGTTGGCGGCCCTATGATGTGCTTCTTCACGCTTCCTTTGTAGAACTCGGGGCTGTAAGAGGAGGGAAACACGTGCGCCCGCAGTTCAATCCAGGACACTTTATAAATTGAATAAAAAGCTTAGTTTGTCTAGATTTGATTGGAAAACGAGTTTCAAGCTAAAAACTACAAAGGACCTGCTCGAATGTACTACCAAAAGCGAAGAGAAGAGAGACGAATTACTAACTGGCCGCAGTTTTTACACAATGTATGATATGAGACATGCGGGGTGGCATTATATTACACTAAAACCAAAAAGTTGCATTAGATACTTTCATCTTTCCTAATACACAATATGCTCATAAATTATGGCCACTTGCCGCAGTGTTGCCTACAGGCAACACTCCCTATTTTTGTAGTTTTTTACCAAAGTAATAGAAAAAAATTAAAATCCAGAAATACGTGTATTTTATTTTTTTGACGTCAATTTGAATCCAAAAAATCAAATAAATCGCATTTCTTGAGTGATAGAGGGTTAATACTAAGAAGAGATTAGCGAACGATCAGCAATCAGAGAAAACGCAATCGCACTTTTGACGTTCAAATTCGCTTAGCAAGAACTCACACGGCCACTCTATTTCTTTTTTCTTTTAAAACTTCCAATAAGTAGATAATGTAGGTAATTATTTTTGTTGCTGTCTAAAAGCTCTAAATGAATTTCGATAAAATTCATTTGGACCTACCAGAGCAAAACCTACCAAACAAAAAGGAATGATCACAATCAATTCGCTTTTAACATACAAAATAAAACATTGCAGTTGTAATGAGATCCTCCTTCTTTATTAAAGTCGATTGAATTTGGGTAGTGTAGGGTTCGGTATGAAGGTATAAAATAATAAACCAATTCGTTAGCTAACACTCACACTCGTACGATGGTCGGGAGAGAATACTTAGTATTAAATGGGTACGCTTCAGAAATAAAATAAAACACTGCAAATATAACTTTAACATCATTCTGCATTTATCCTATAGTCTGCATATATCCCCTAGCTAAGCAACCAGTGACAAAGAGAGCTCACAATATTCTCACCCGCTTTTTCATACATTTTCACAACAACATGTAATATTCAACATTAACTTTTCCCTTAATTATAACTCAAAATTAGTATAATAACATAGCTTACAATCTCATTTAATTATTTAAGCGATCAATATAATACAAACCACATAGCTATCAGGTAAAAGATACAATTAAATAGTTTTCTTGACTACGCCGGTAATCAGCCGATAAGCGCTATCTATCATTGGTTGTATTTTTTAACACTAGCGAGCAAGCCGCTCGCTATATCCCCACCTCGGCACGTCAATTGTGCAGATGTACATATACATATTTCAATATATGCTACATCTACCTTTTACAAAAGATAATAGAAAAAAAAATCTGATTATACATTTACTGCCAGATTCGCAAGACAATAGGCAGAGCCTGTGAGAAAGAACCTGGCAAGAAAACTCACGGCCACTCTTTTCAAATTCTTCGCAATTACACAATATGCTACAGATAGTAACTACATAATAGTAAATTACAACAATTATATAAGTAATTGTAACAATACCGCTTGATAAACGAGTAGATAATGACTATAAGGAAACAGTGAATAAAACCCTACCGCAGTTTTAAAATGCTAACCGATAGAAATACCATACGCTAAATTCCACGAATTGCAATTATATTAGGTATATGAATCATCAATCATTAAATCACTTACAATCAAGCCAGCAATGTACCTTGTTCTAGGAAAAGTATCGCAAAAACACAGTACACAACACCATAGTGTTTGAGTGTTTCAATACTGTAGAACTATTGGACCAGACTATTTTAATGAAGATACTCGGTTTGAAAAATAATGACGTTTATACACAAGGTAAATATAATTATTCAATGTTATTGAGAGCAACTCAGTACGTTAGTGATATTGGTTTTATTCTGTACAAATTGGAGAGAAGCGCTCGTGGCCCCGTGGACTCAGTGTTCTGTAATGAATCACTACAGTAAGCAACTTTCACTATGCCGGGGTTCTTGAATGGGTGACCTTGATAACCTTGACAACTATGTTATTGGCAACTGTGGCCAACGGCTTAACGTGCCTTCCAAAGCACGAAAAGCGCCAATAAATGTCACAAAGGGGTCACCCACCCAAGGAGCTTTCTGTCGTGAGTTTCCTTGCCAGTTTCTTTCTCTTACGTAGTAACTATGTATTTAGTAATCTGTGGTTACGTTGTGACCATTTTTAAGTGAGTCCGCGGAGCCTCGAGCTCTTTCTGATATACTCGTGTGTAAGTATGTATAATATTACATACATACCTACTATACATTGTTTACAAGCATTGGATTAAAACATTTATCGTGATAATTATGCATGAATGTCACCTCACGTGTTTAATGCACATAACGATGTAGTAAGTTGTTTGTGTGAAACCTGTTTAAACTGATATTATTGATAAGACAATCTCATTATTAAATAACACTCAGAGGACTTTAGTACAGCCAGGAACTTTGATTTCGTACCCATCATAAATGAAGTATAGCTAACTAAAAGCATTTAAAGCTTATTTAGTTTGGACATCTCTAAGGGCACTCACTTTGTTGCATTGTGTCTCTTGCGCAAACTATTCACTTTAGAAAAAAATGATGCTAGCAACCTCAATAGCATTTTTAGAGACCTATCTATAGATAGCCCTCACGTATGGGTTTGATGAAAAAAAAAATTGTGTTTCAGTTCTGAGTATGGGGACCCCCAAAATTTTCTGCTTTTTTCCTAGTTTTATATAAAATCCTTAATGCGGTTCACAGAATACAATCTAGATATTTTTATCATTTTTATACCCCTGAGATGGTAGAACAGCGTACGGTCCACCAGATGCACTGGTGGTCACTGTAGCATTGGACGTTGCAACACCAGAGGCGCTACACTCGCGCTGCCAACCCTGCAGAAACGCCAAACGTATAGGGTCTATGGTGTCTCCATTTGAAGAACCATAAATACTGTAGGCGTTTGAGAATAGATAATAATTATATCGACAAATGTAAGAATTTGGTCATCTATGTACGGTTCAATTTTATCAACTTGTGCATTACCTAATTGGGTCCCGAATTAAAGTTTGTGATCGTACTTATAGATTATCTTTGTTTATTTATGCGTGGGAGATGTCAGATAAATCGAGTCTTGCAACAGATTCGGTATTCGTATTTCCAAATAACAAGTAGGCAGTAAAAGTTAGTAGTGAAAATGTCATAAGTCACAACACATAATTCATGTTAAAAGGACCTTTGAGACACGATTATAGTGATTATTCTTGCATACGTGTCGTTGTCACATAAGAAATTTTAGTATTAAAAGATATAAGAGTGTATGTACTTGATTCAATCATTGTCTCTTCGTCGTTACCTACTGGTTGATACTGTCTATATTTTTGAATTTTGAGTTTTCGATACGTGTGTTTACTTTTTTATGTGTGTTTGTGGCTAACGTATTTACATATATAACAATACTAGCTGATGCCCGCAGCTTCGCCCGCGTAAAATTTGTTCCCGTTCTCGCTTTCCGTAGGAACTTATTCCCAGGATATAAAGTAGCCTATGTGTTATTCCAGACTATAATGTATCCATGTACCAAATTTCAGCCAGATCCGTTCAGCCGTTCGAGCGTGAAAGAGTAACAAACGTCCACACTCAGAAACTTTCGCATTTATAAAATTAGTGAGATTAGTAAGATTTAATATTGGTGACTGTTAAATGGGCAGTTGATCTTTACTGCCAAAGGCGTTGGACGTGAAATCCGGATCCGTGTTGTAGCTTTGAGCTAATATGTAATCTTTGAACACAATAATGTAAGTAATTTGATTAGATATTTACATATGTAAATAATTTTCCCATAATTAAGAGAGTCGATAATGTTAAACTAGTATTCCTAACGGGAAATTAATTTGCTAGATCAATGAAGGTGAACATCTTTATAAATATAATAAGAAACTAGAGGACGTTACGCGGTTTCACCCGTGTAGCTCCCGTTCCCGTGGTAATAAGGAAAACGCCATCGCCAATTACGTGGGATGTAATCAAAAGGTGAATTATGAGCCTCTCTGTATCGGGGATACAGGCGTGACTATGGTATAAATCTATGTATGTACAAATATTTGTTCTGACCCGTGACTTAAACCTGCCACCTCAGACTAAAAGAAATTTTAATCTGAGCCTGCCACCTCAGCAACTTTTACAGTCATAGCAGTACAATTGCGCCACCGACGCAGTAGAAAGTAAGCCTCTTATCGTTTCACTCTAATCTAATCAAAGAGAACTATATCTTCAGCAAATAAATGGTTGTTACATAACATACCTAACTATAAATTCTGGCGTGATGGTACACCTGGAGAAGTTAGAAAGTTGGTTAGGTTATGTTGTTTTATTGTAAGGAGTTTAGGAAAAGTTACATGGAGTGCTAGGCGGTAGAAAATGGGGCCGTGTGATTAAAACTAAAAAGAAAAAAGAAAAATAAACCCACGCACCATAATGTCAGGGTCGATAAAGGCTTGTTAGGAGTAAGAGTATTTATATAGACAGGTATTAATATCTATCTCATTGTTTTTGTTTAAGGAGTGTAAGCAACTATTGGACTTTAGTGCTGGCAATATCATCCATTACAGTTTGGCATATATCTATAAGTGATACCCGAAATATGAGGGCCATCCCAAAAGGAATGAAACTGGGTGTTGCAACCAGTGCTTATCAAGTGGAAGGTGCCTGGAATTCCTCAGGTATTGTATTTAGAATTCTTAGTTATTATAGAATAGAAACCTTCCTACCGAGTGTAAACAACTCAGTTGCATAGGTTTCACGATAGCCAAGTCTTGGAGTAGACATGTTATTATCTTCGATCAACAATGTCTACATAATGCAATATCGGGTGCAACGGTCCCAACAGAGATCTTCAGGACCCAAGCCAGCTTGACCTGCTAGTGGTGCACCAGCAGGGGGTAAAGTTATGGCAAAGAGTAGGAAAATTCGAACCTAAGCCTAAGCCAACATAATCATCTAACCGCGGCGTGGCACATACAGTAAGGTCCATAACCCTCCCAAAATGAAATTGCGTCTTTCAGTAGTGGATTGTGGATAATCTGATTTACTTTATGCAATACATTTTTCTATTTTAGATAAATCCCCCAGTATATGGGATGTATTTACTCACGACCCAAAAGCACTAGAGGACGGGTCAAACGGTGACCACACTTGCAAATCTTATGAGTTCTACAAACGTGACCTCCAAATGTTGAAGTATTTGGGCGTCGATTTTTATCGATTCTCCATATCCTGGCCAAGAGTTTTGCCAAACGGATTTCCAAACGTGATAAGCAAAGATGGAATGCAGTACTACAACAATCTGATTAATGACTTAATAGCAAAGGGAATTGAGCCCGTTGTGACTATATTTCACTGGGATTTGCCAAAAAATTTACAAGATCTTGGTGGTTGGACAAATCCTCTTATTGCCGATTGGTTTGAAGACTACGCACGGGTGTTATATGAAGCATTTGGTGATCGAGTCAAAACTTGGATAACTGTAAATGAACCCAAACAGATTGCGATAGTCGGTTATGGGACAACATTCTTTGCTCCTAATATTTTGTCACCAGGCATTGGAGATTACATGGCTTCCAAAAATGTGCTTTTGGCGCATGCTAAAGCATGGCATTTATATAACAATGAATACAGAGAAATACAAAAAGGTAAATTATACTTTATACCATTAATGGTTCGAGGGCTTTGTCGATGATGATGCCTACTGATACTTTCGAGCATCACACCTTTCATCACAGTCGGGGTATCCATCCTTAGTTAATGGTGGTCTTTTACGATAAGTCCGCTAAGGGCTTTCTTGCTTCTTAGCTTCCTCAAAGGTTGGCATCTTCAAAGGTTTTTTTCATTAGTTGACTTTTTTGAGTCAAGATTATTTTAATCTTGCATGTTCGAAGTGCAAAAAAGCTCAGTAAAAACTCACTCATTGTTTTGAACCTATTAAAGCTGCAGATGGGACGCAATGATTATATGAAGAATTTACTATTTTTCAGGTATTTGCGGTTTAACAATAGCGACCAACTTCTACGAGGGTGCGACAAATTCCACATCAGACTTGGAAGCTGGCAGATTGGCGATGGATTTCGAAGTTGGCCTGTACAGTCATCCAATATTTTCATCCACTGGGGGTTTCCCTGAAAGTGTGATCAAGCGTGTAGCCGAAAAGAGTGCTCAACAAGGCTTTTCCAAGATTAGACTTCCAGAATTTACACAAGAAGAAATTAACTACATTAAAGGTTAATAACTGTTTATCCTCGGACAAATACTCGGACTCTGTAAGGTAGAACGTCCACCCGCCAGATGGACTGACGACCTAGTAAAGTTCTCAAGCTGCGACTGGATGCGAAAGACACAGGACCGCGTACTGTGGCGTGAACTGGGAGAGGCATGACGTCCAGCAGTGGACTGCTATAGGCTGATTTGATTGAACTGTTTATCCAGTCACTCCGACGACCTACGACCTTTTTCAGGTCGTCGGTTCGTCTGGCGAGGGGTCGTCCCTCTCCACGTTTGCAGATCGCGGTCTGTACTCCAGAATACGTTTGCTTCACCAGCCATTAGGTCTTCTACAGATGTGGCCAGTCCGCTGGCACATCACAACGCATACTCTGCCAGCTATATCATTTCGCATAGCATAGCTCGTTCCATCGCTCGTTGCACATGAAGGATGCAGGATCGATTGTGGCGTAATTTCGAAGAGTCCTATGCTAAACAGGGAACTGTCATAGGCTGATTTGATTGATTGAAAAACTATCTATATAGTAACTCTATCTTTTTATATGTGTTATAAAGTATTTCCAATATTTCGGCACAATTGTAAGAACCATAACCACAGAGGAACCTATATTAAGATATAATCTCAGTATTGAGTACCACTTGAATTCACAATTCATCGCCTTACGAAAATCTAAATCTGAACCTTGTTTTTCGATCTGTAAAAACTAAAAAGTAAAATGGTTTCCTATAAACTCAGGTACAAGTGACTTTTATGGAATTAACCACTACTCAACATTATATTACACCGAGACTGGATATAAACCTGGGCTATATCCCATACCTTCGTTTAAAGATGATATTGGAGCAGTCTTCTCGATCCTGGATCATAAGCCTGCACCTGTTATTCATAGCACAGTAAGTTACACTTATGATTTTTTATTAACTTTTACGGCGCCGCGGCGTGTTCTGGCAAAATAAGTTAAATTGCCCTAGGACAAAGCGTATTTTTAAAATGTTTTACTGATGTTGATTGTTATTGCTTCAAGTTTTTGTGCCCCTAAACGAGTTCAAAATCAAAATTTTGGATCTTTCTTTTTTTCTTAGCCCTGGATTCTAATCTCAAAGGCACTTCAAAATTTATAAATTTCATTAAGTAGGGTTCGAGGACACCGAGATCCTTAGGGGTCAAGCTAGTGGAATGTGGGTGCATGATACACATTGGGGTATAAAAAACTTGTCTATTTTATGTCATTATTATTATAATTTCAGTCAGTACCTGGTGGCATGCGCAAGGCCCTGAACTGGATCCGAGAACAGTATAACAATCCGGTAATCTTAATCACTGAAAATGGGTACGGCACTCTTGGAGGTCTGAATGACACAGACAGAATACAATACCATATCGACTATTTAGGAGCTATGTTGGATGCTATTGAGGATGGCTGTAACATTACAATGTACTGTGCATGGAGTTTAATGGACAACTTAGAGTGGGATCTCGGTTTGAAGTAAGTAATATGATTTAGTCTTTGATAATAAACTTACCAGGTAACAGACGAAACTTTATTTTTAATGTTTCGTGTCCAAAAGGTTAAACGGGTATTTTTGTGGAAATCCTCATGGATGTCACGCCGGACTTCTACCGACTAAGACCACGTGGTGCCTTACTCGGACTCGGACGTAAAACATGACCTTACTCTTGAAATTCCGCGGAGTCCCAGTACTAGGTTCCTGCTTTTCCTTTGGGTACGAAACCCTAATTAATTATTTTTTTCCAGGGCAAGATTTGGTTTATTCGAAGTCGACTTCAATGACGAGAATAGAAAACGCACAGCTAGATCATCGGTATTCTGGTACCGCAATCTCACATCTGCAAGAATGGTAGACAGAAATTATCAACTCGAATTGAAAGAATTGACGTTTTAGGGAATTACTTAAATTGTTTTTAGTTTAACTGTATTTTTATTTACGTTTTTGAAGGGATGTATTAAGTTTAATAAGAAAAGTACAGTACTATCATAAATAAAAATTAAACCTATCTAACCATAACTAAAAAAATAAAAGGAGAAAGCTAATCATAATATACATACATAATTACATACATGCGTCGTAGAATTCCTCCGCATCATCGCTAACTGGAAACGTTCCCAGAAGACTGGCAGCATTGCCACGTTGAATGGTAATGCTAATCCTTTGTGCAAGGAAAAAGCCAGCCTTCTGGTCCCGCAGAGTGTCGACTAACCGCTTTAGAAGATATACAAGCTGGTCTGCAAGTAGCAGTCTCTGTCTATTATTACCTAGATAAAAGAAAAAACTTTAAGCCGTAGGTCCCAGTTGTCTGTAACATGGCTTTCGTTAAGGCAACTTGAAGGCGATTATGGGCGGCTTGAAAATTTCACACAACAGCGACACAACATGCGCCTTTCTATTTTAACGCGGCAAAAGGTTCACTGTCTACGTCGAACAAAAACTAAATAAATCATTCGTCATTGAAAGTGCTAAGGTATTGTTGGCATAAATCTGAATTTGAAAATTGAATGAATTTCTCCTATTTCCTACCTTCGAACAGTGATTATTTCTGGGTATTACCACCTATGTTGACGGTCCGTGAAAATTTTTTCACACGTAAAAAATATAAATCGAGAATGTTATCTATAGATCTGGTACAGTGCACGGCATCTAACTTGGTTAGATTTTGAAGTAGGGGGGGTAAGTTCGCAAATCGTGTACTCTCTCCAAAACTTTGTCAAGTGAGATGCCTTGCACTGTACTTTTATTCTTGAATATCACTTGAGTTCATAAAACAACGCGAGGTGTTCTTTTGCATCAAATTAACAACCGCGCCTGCGAAATTACTACATGCAACATTTTGTAGAATAACAAATAGGAACTATTGCTACTAAAAATGTTGAAGTGAATTCTACATTATTTCGTAGTAGTCAAACAAAAGTATTTTCTACAGATACGAGTATACTTCGTCAATAATAGATAACTTAATCGTGCCTTAGTAACGCTTCAGAAATTCCACTCATCTACTCAAACAGCTGTTTAATAAAAATTGCTCTACAACATGACGTAACGTAGAGGATAATCGTCAGGAAATTTGCGAATGGATTAGTCACTGGGTCTTCCACAAGAGAATTCCCAACAATACCAATGGTCTGATAGGTTAACCAATACCACAAGGAAGTGGTTACTAAATATAAGATGGAGACGTGGCTCCTTTCGGTTCAGTTATTATAAAACCGTTGAGCGATACAAAGGTGTGCATTGACGTAATTAGATAAGATTTTGCAATCTGTAAAGGTCAAGTACATACAATGAGAGCCATACCAAAACACGTGAAGTTGGGTGTAGCTACCAGTGCTTTTCAAATTGAAGGTGCTTGGAATGCAAAAGGTGTGTAACCGTTCAAAATTTTTATTTTTAAAACTTAAATAAATATTCAAGGATATTTTCACACAACGCTATCTGATCCCGAAGTAAGCTACGAATAACCTGCTTGTGTTATGGATATCAGACCACGGATATTAAAACTTATATACTTTTAAATACATACATAATCCTCATGGATTGAAGTGAGGGAAAATTCTCATGGATGTTATGCCGGACTCCTACCGACTAAAAAACCTCACGTAACGCCCAACAGCCTAGGGTTGGGAGCTCCGGGTAAGCCCTCGGAAGGATGTCCCAGGACTCCCAACATACCCACGGCCGCCACTGTGGCCTCGCCCAGGGGGTGGATCAGGTGCCATCTCGCGTCTCTGGGGGTGTGATCCCGCTTCTAAGGGTTCCTCACGTCACGCTGCCGTCATGGGCCTGCTTCTGTAAGGACGGTGAGTCCACAGACAATCTATGGACTTTTAGCCACTTCCAGTTTTCGGCAGTTTTGCTTAAGTGAGCAATTTAGCAATAGGTACAGTTTAAAGCCGTTCTCCGAACCTAGTTTATTCTGGGCTCCATTCATGGTCTAATCTAAGGCTATTTATAGCACGAAATCGTAGCCAGCAGTTGTCGGAATGACACGCACATTAATCCTATTAGATTTGACTAGTTAGTTCACAAAAGTCAGTATAATAAGAACAATTCTTCTAATTTTTCAGACAAAACACCCAGCATGTGGGATAATCATTGCCACAAATCGGATAGAGTAGCCGACGGCACATATGCTGATGACGCATGCAAATCTTACGAGTTCTACCAAAGAGATGTTCAAATGCTAAAGTATCTGGGAGTAGACTTCTACCGATTCTCTATATCCTGGCCAAGAGTATTACCAAACGGATTCGCAAATGTCATAAGCGAAGATGGCATAGCATATTACAATAAAATTATAGACGAAGTTATAGCAAATGGAATTGAACCAATCGTGACAATTTACCATTGGGATTTGCCACAAAACTTGCAAGACCTTGGAGGCTGGGCGAACCCTCTAATTGCAGAATGGTTTGAAGATTATGCTAGAGTGTTGTATGATGCATTTGGTGATCGAGTTAAGACCTGGGTTACAGTGAATGAGCCTAAGCAATTTACGATATTCAGTTATGGATCTCGATGGAGTTTTGCTCCATGTGTTGAATCATCAGGAATTGGCGATTATATGGCCATTAAAAATGCTCTGTTAGCTCATGCTAGGGCATGGCATTTATATGATAAAGAATATAGAGAGAAACAAAAAGGTAATTCTTGTCATAATACGTTTCAAATAAATATTCATTTTCTATCTAGAGGCTTAATGTTAAAATCATATTTTATTATTGGATTTTGTAGCTATTTTCCCACAATAACAATAATTTACATTGTATGTAAATATTGACTAACACCTTGTTATGATTGTTTTAACAGGTATTTGTGGCATAACTATAGCATGTGATTTTTGTGAGGGCGCGTCAAATTCACCATCAGATCTACAAGCTGGAAAGCTGGCAGTAGATTTTGAAATTGGCCTTTACAGTCACCCGATATTTTCCGCCACTGGAGGGTTTCCTGAAGGAGTTATCAAACGAGTTGCTGAAAGAAGTGCCGAGCAAGGATTTCCCAGAAGTAGACTGCCAGAATTAACACCAGAAGAAGTCAAATTCATAAAGGGTTGGTAATTCTTACTATAAAACTGTCGTCATTCTTTAGAGGGGAGGTGACCATACCGAGGGGAGCACTGTGTCGGTATCTGGAACTTGCGACCCAGGTAGGTTTCAGTAGGTATAAGTAAATTTGGGTATATGTAAATCCGCATCAGTTCTGTTATCTTCATCAAAGGCCGTCGGTTTTCATGACCTGGAGGTCTGAGGATGGTGAATGAGGGTCAGAGGAAATCCACGATGATGGCGTGACGTGAGAAATTTACAAATGGCTCAAGCCACAAGAAGCGTTGCAAAACTCGAACATTTCCCCAAAGAAAAGAGATATTATGAACCAAGGTCTGTTTGGGCGCCCCGTGTGGCGACGGAGTCCCCTGATGCGACGGGTAAGAGTACAAATTGTCGCCACCCCAATACATCCCAAGCACGGTGTCGCAAGAGTCAATTAAAGGAACACTTTCGCAAAAAGATCCATTGTGTAGAGTAGTAAAACTCGAAATGAAACCTGGTTATCAGTAAAAAGACAATCGTTAAGCCAAGTTGAAAGCCTTATGGGCGGCTTAAAAATTTTCAAGTGCGGGTCGCGGAGACCTGCACCTGTCCATTTCAACACGGCAATAAGCTCACCACATAAAACTATAAGGTGAAATGTGGGCGTATACAATGCCTCTGCCAACCCCTTCGGGGATAAAGGCCCTAGATAAGCATGACATTCGTTCCTGGATATATCCTTCCGAGGTCTTACCCGGGGCTCCCAACCGTAGTCGCAGTAGGTAGGTAACGTGTTGGTATTTAGTCGGTTAGAGTCTTAGATCATCTAACCACAGGATGCGCCTTACTTAAGCATTGTTTTCTGCCATTGCACATGACCATTTGGTCTTTTGGCTTTATAAAAGCACTGTACATCAGTACATCATTTTATATGCTTAAACTAGTACATTTCATTGTAGTTGACTGTACAATAAAAATTAACACACAACAGCCATTATGCGTTTGTCGATTAATACATTTTTAAATGCAATGAAATTTTATATGTCTTTGTGTTTCCCCCTTCACTTGTATGAAAACTGGCAGAATATTTTTGTATGCGGTGGTTCGCAAAGGCTAGTCCCGTGATATATGGTCTAAGGTAAGAGTCCATGCATGCAATAGCATCCATGTCGGATTTTCGAGAAAAAAAACATGACATTCGTGAGAAAGTTCACACGTTTTTGTAGTAGTTGTCCTACATTTGTTTTTTTTATATATCACAAGGTTGTTGTATGTTTATATAAAATGTTTTACCAACCTAATATACTTTGGACTGTGTGCCAGCGTCATTAGTAGCGCAGGATTAAACGTCATTTTTGGCTAGAAATACGAGGTTAAAATTATTTTTGAAATACAACTTGTAACAGCAATTTCATAAACAAACGTTGTTTTCAGCGTGAAAGTTATAATTATTAGGTACTCTCAACTGTAGATGAATTCAAGTAGAACTTTAATATTACAGTTATCGAGGTTTTTCTATACATACTTAAGAATACCTTTAAATGCATGCAGTTCACGGAGTGGAAATAGGCTTGCCTCCATTATATTGGACCCACAAAACAACAAGCAAAGTTGGAGTTTAGATCACACCTTCAAATTCGCCTATTAACAACTCCGTAAACTATTGAAAATTAAGAATTCTATGAAAATCTAAAGAAATGTAAAAATTGCAGGAACCAGCGACTTCTTCGGTTTCAACCACTACTCGACCCAGTTTTACACAGAGAATGGATTCACACCAGGACTTTATCCAGTTCCTTCAAACGATGACGACATTGGAGCTGTAGCCTCATATCTGGACCACAAGCCAGCACCTATTATCCACACTACGGTAGGTTTTTAAAGATAAATAAATAAATAAATAAATATTCACGAACATTTCACACAACGCTATCTGATCCCAAAGTAAGCTAGGAATAACCTGCTTGTGTTAAGGGTATCAGACTACGGATATTAATACTTATATACTTTTAAATACATACATATTATACATAAAAACACCCAGACTCTTGAGACAAACATTTATGGGTCAGATGTACATAGGTATATGATATCATTCCTGTCTCACTTCGGAGTAAGCAATGACTTTCCTGCTATACAACTTTGGCCTCATCTACTTTCATAAATTGTTTTCGTACACGATTCATACCGAAAAGTGAAATATCACTCACAATAATCTCATAGTAGGTATTAAATATAAAGTGAAAAAAAAACCGGCCAAGTGCGAGTTGGACTCGCCCATGAAGGGTTTCGTAGCAGCAAGTAACATAATATAAAAGTTCGTAGAGTTCGTTGTAACTTTGATTGATGTTTGAAAATTGCGGTTTATGACGTACTAGCTGTTCCCCGCGGCTTCGACCGCGTAGAAGTCGTTATCGCGTAAAAGTCGTTATATCGTAAAATCATAACCCTCCTTTTGCACAGTCGGTTAAAAAGTAGCCTATGTCCTTCCCAGGGCCTCGAACTATGCCTGTACCAAATTTCATCTCAATCGGTCCAGTCGTTTAGGCGTGAAAGCGTAACAGACAGACAGACAGACAGACAGACAGATAGACAGACAGACAGACAGACAGAGTTACTTTCGCATTTATAATATTAGTAGGGATTAAAAAAAAACTACCAATTCTATCTCGTTCAAACCAATTTTCGTTGGTAGTTTTTGTGGCAATGTGCATCATATTTTTTTTTAGATATATACATTTAATGTTAAAAATTACAGAGAAACATAATTATTACATATCTATGTTTACATTATTACTATCTAAACTAAACCTAAATAAGGCCCCCGTGGCATTGTGCCCAAAAGACTAGCAGCATTCCCCCTTTGAATAGCAATGCCTATTCGTTGAGCGAGAAAACTGCCAGCCCTTGGGTCACCAGTTGACTCCACAAGGCGCTTTTTTTAGATTTATCATTCTCTTAGTTTAGAAGTTAGAGGGGGGGGGGGGGACACATTTTTTCACTTTGGAAGTGTCTCTTGCGCAAACTATTCATTTTAGAAAAAAATGATTTTAGGAACCTCAATAGCATTTTTGAAGACCTATTTATAAATACCCCACACGTATGGATTTGATGAAAATAAAAATTTTGAGTTTCAGTTCTGAGTATGGGGACCCTCAAAATTTACTGCTTTTTTCTAGTTTTATATAAGAATCCTAATGCGGTTCACAGAATACATCTAGTTACCAAGTTTCAACAGCATAGGCCTTATAGTTTCGGAGAAAAGTGGCTGTGACACACGGACGGACAGACAGACAGACAGACATGACGAATCTATAAGGGTTCCATTTTTGCCATTTGGCTACAAAACCCTAAAAAGACACCTTGGCCCATAAGAGATTTGAACCCATAACCTTTGCCTAAACCAGGGCAATGCTCTAACCAATTGAGCTAATGGGACCGCAATGAATCAAGTTGAAATTCTTCACCTTATTGTAACCGCCATTATATGAGCACCTATGGCACAGTTATGGGTTCAAACCCCGTATGGGCCACGTTGTCTTTTTTCACTTTATATTTAATATTATGAAAAAGTCAGCATACTAATTTGCTTTAAATACTAATCTCATAGGTCTCTAAGAAGATATTTTCAATCAGATTACCTATTTCTTTTAGCTATTACTTTGCCTTACATTATTATTCCGTCATTATTATGTAACTCAAGACTATATTTTCATCAAGTAATCAATTTCAACTCAATCCACTGATCATTTCGGTTTTTGTACAGAACTTGCTAACGATCGAGACTTCAGCCGCGTGATAAAGTTTTCCCACACCTGTTTCTACCAAGAACTTGTAGCCTAGCTCAATTTTAGCGCAGGATATAATCTATCTGTACACAAAAATTCAGCGAAATTAGTTCAGAGATTAGAGCGTGATTGAATAACAACCATTTTCCCAAACTTTCACACTCTTATTTTTTACGAGTGAAAATCCCCACAGCTGCAGTGCTATGTCGTACTAAAAGTGACTTAACCACACTGTCCCTATCTATATGTTTAGCATCGGGTAACCTGGGTAACCCTCAGATTGCCGGCAGACTCGGGCCTAAATTTCCAGGTGTGTTGGGGGTCCTGTGGTGGTGGGTTGGGGTGTTATTTAGCTTCATAGCTTAAATAATCCTCACGTCACTTGTGCCTCTATAACTTTAACACTTAAAATATTAGCAGGATATAAAATCGACTCAAACAAACTACTAAAACAAAGATACTTCACTTTCTTCAATAACTTGATTTCTTTTCATTTCAGCCGATACCAAGTGGTATTCGAAACGCCCTAAACTGGGTAAGAACCGAATACAACAATCCCCCAATCTTGATAACAGAGAATGGGTACGGCACTTTTGGAGGTTTGGACGATGAAGAAAGGATCGACTATTACAAGAAGTATATAGATGC
The DNA here is from genome assembly GCA_933228765.1 of Miltochrista miniata. Lineage (NCBI taxonomy): Eukaryota > Metazoa > Arthropoda > Insecta > Lepidoptera > Erebidae > Miltochrista > Miltochrista miniata. Next base: position 12,660,663 of record OW121770.1, read on the forward strand.
TGTGCTGGATGCTATTGAAGATGGCTGTGATATCAGAGCATACACTGCTTGGAGTCTTATGGATAATTTTGAATGGAACATGGGTTACAAGTAAGTTCATGTTTATTTCTTGATTCTGGCTCAGAATGGGATAGAAAATTTCTTCTTCCATGAAATATAAAAGATTATTTTTTTATTCGGGGTTTCAAGGAGTAAGGAATAGATTTATTATAACAAACCTTGAACCGCTTTGGCCTCAAAATACACACTGAATGAGTTTGAACTATTATGTCGTTGAGTTCTGCCTACATTATGATTACGTCGGTTGATATCATCTCCGAGCGTAGCTCGACAGCTTAGCAATCAACGACGGGTTTTTCTCCTTTTAAATCCAGCTGATATTTTTTACATGTTTGATTAGGTACTAAAGAACAAAATAAATTAGACTAACTTACGTATTTATTTTACTGGTTTAACCTGGTTTGAAAGATAGGTTACAAAACGCTATGAAACCTCAAATAGCCTCGTTGATTACCTTAAAGATACTATATTCCATTCAAGTCACTGAGGTACAAGTCACTGACCTTCTTACCACGGTTTGCTAAATTAATATTTATTATTTACCTACATATTATATCTTTTGATTTCAGGGCAAAATTTGGTTTATTCGAGGTAGATTTCACCGATGACAAGCGCACACGAAAGGCAAAATCGTCAGCAATGTGGTACCGCAACCTCTTAGCCACGAGAACGTTGGATCGTGAATTTGTGCCGGAGCTGAAGGAAATTACGTTTTAGTAATAAAATTAATATTAAATTATATACATCGAGTTTTCATTTTCAAACCAAGACCTCTAACTTGAAGGGGTAGGTAAAAGCAATAATATGGTTTTCAGGTCTTTACCAAAATTATTGGAAACTGTGGTCATCCCTCAACGTCTTGGCGGTTTCAGCTATGTTCTAATAGCCATGATCATGAATAGACTCTCGTCACAAATTAGAGTACTTACGACGACGCAGAAAAGATCAACATCGCAATGCGTGAAACAAAGTCGTATTCGATTAAAAGCATTGATGGACTCTTTTTACAGAAATCATTTTAGTGGCCCAATCGAATTATCCAGTACAGTCCAGTACTGGACATAGGTATAGCAGCAGTAGCTGTAAGTGATTGACGATCGTTGATTGGCGTCCTCAGATTTCGTACTGAGAGTTTTATAGGGCAACTGCAACGAACGACTTTACATGCCTTTCGAACGGTCAGTCATCCCATTTGCATAACCAGTAATATAAACGAAAATGTGAACATATAACTAGTACATTTATTGTTAAAAATGACAGAAACATAATTTTTACATATCTATATATTTACATTATTACTATCTAAACTAAACCTAAAAAAGACCCCCGTGGCATTGTGCCCAAAAGACTAGCAGCATTCGCCCTTTGAATAGCAATACCTATTCGGATTCTCTGAGCGAGAAAACTGCCAGCCCATAACAAGTTGGATTCTATCAAAATGAGAATTATATTGCTCAATAGTAAGACTGAGACAAAACAGGAAAATCTATAAACAATTATAAGATTATTCACTTCGTCTAAAGGATTTCCAACTATTTGGACTGGCGGTCTGATGGGTTAAACAACAACACAAAATAATTATGTTGTCACGTGTGCGGAAAATGTTTCTAAAAATAATCTATTATTTTAGTACGACTGTGAATGTCAAAGTGTGCTATGTACTCTAGCATTTATACTTCTGCCTGATGTGAGTATGTTATCTAATAAAAACAGGTTAATAGGTTCAATCACCAATAATCACGACATTCCGTACCTAGTGCTTTGTTTGGGTTTCCTCACGACCTGTTCAACGAACTAAGTGCGATGATACTCAACAGGCTATTTTGAGTCCTTCGTCGGTCTAAATTATAATTTGACTGAAGTACACATAAGCTTGCAGATGAATGTTTAACCTATCACACTTTTATATTTATAAGGTTGACGTTTAGAAAATGAGATCCATACCTGAGCATTTGAAGTTGGGAGTAGCCGCTAGTGCTTTCCAAATTAAATGTGTATGGAATGTAGCAGATTAGTTCTAATTCCTGCAAAAAATATCTATAAGTGTGAGAATGACAACCAAGATCAATTTTAAGAATATGTCGTAGTGAACTTTGTCAGTTTCGTTTCTTTTGACTTGGCTGGATACACTGCCGCGTAACTAGAAATAAAATCAACACGAGTGTTGCTAACCAAGTAGTATTTGTACATTTTCAGGATCTCAATTGTAAAAACTTTCTGAGAGTACCCCAACATCCAAACTTCCAAACTTTACTTGTCTGTTATATTGGTATATTACCTGTTATATAGATATTTGAATTGGATTCACAGGAAAAAGTACGAAATCAATCATAAAACTGGCCACCGTTATTGGATTTTTTTCCCGGCAAACTATTTTTGTTCTGTGATTGACGCCGAACAACTGAGCGAAACTAAGGCAGTTTCTAAGAATAGGAACTGACTACGTACAATATTGGATTCGTCAATAGGAATGTAATAAATAAAAGGAATGTATTAAAACAATCATATGAATTTTAACATTCACACTAGCTAGGCTAGATCTTGATTTTTTTTTTAAATTGTTGCATAATGAGGCCTACTGATGGACTTAGGTCTTCCTTAATTTTCATCATAACACAAGGTACCTCTACTTCTTCTGAATATTAAATTAAGGTCGTAGTCGGTTCGGGGCGGCGGGATCGTCGCGTCGCCGGCTGCTTTACGCCCAGGGCTACCGGCCTCCATGAACGAGGGCCTGAGTACGGCAAGGTGGCTACTCGTCGTTCATACAGAAGCGGGCCAAGACGGTGGCGTGTCTCTTCGCCCTTAGAAGTGGGATCAACTTTCCCCTATTCGCCAATACACCCGAACCCCCCAGACGCGGGATATAGCACCTGAAAAATCAAAGCAAGGCCGCGGTGGTAGCCAAAGTCTGCCGGGAACTCCGGGACATCCTTCCGAGGGCTTACCCGGGATAACCCGGCCATAGACTGTTGTTAGGCATTGTGTGGTTTTAGTCGGTAGGAGTCCGGCATAGCATCCATGTAGGATTTCCCCACAACAAAAAAGAATAAAAACGCAATTGTCGGTCCGGCCACGGTATTTTGACCATTAAAAATTCCACGGTACCGAGGCTTTATTATACACATATTTCCATGTAAGTCACACCGGAGTCGAACCGACTAAAACCACGCGGTCCCTACATATCCGTCTATCACTGGACGCCAAGGAAACTCCTGAGAAGCAAGTTTCAGAATATGCTTACAAATTCTTACTAGTTGCGATTTACAAATTGATAAAATTATAAGAATAATAATAATAATGATAACGTATCGTGACCGTATGCTGCACTTGTTTCGTGAACTTGAACCGGCTGTCGACGTTTCCGCTCAAAGATTGTCGGATCAAGTACGTGCTATCCAACGTAATCGTATGTTGGATAGTAACGTACTTGAGAGACTACGCTTAGAGTATCTGCGGAATGACCATGTTATCTACAATCCGCCGCTAAGAGAAGAAGCTAGTATCCCAATCAACTTTGTGGTTAGTCAAAATACGGCAGTAGATGACATGGTTATATCAACAGATACTAGGTACAATGAGGAGATACTGGTAGCTTTGGAGTGTGCGATTGGGGAATATCGGACTATGCCCATTAATATTAGGCCACGTCTACCTCGATTGCCCATGCATAGAAAGAACTTGACTCTGGTGAGTACTGTTGATTCACTATTATCTATGTATTTAGAAAATAGTGAAACTCTTAGTGATACTCATTCAATCCTGTACTGCGCTGCCATGGCAACATGTCGTGTAGCAGGTGTTCCGCTTTTGACGGAAAACCATGATACACGACCAACAAGACCTATCGTGCCGGGGTGGCAGCGTAGGATTGAACGACGTATCACTGAGACAAGAGTACTCATCAGCAAGTTATCATGCTTTAGATCTGGGAATACTCGGCCGAAGGTGATGCGCTTTGTGAACCGAGCATTTTCAGGAACTGGAGTTAGTTCCATGGATTATGTGAATCGGGTCACAGAGCGCATTGACTTCCTAAAGCAAAAAGTTTATGCATGGGCACATCGGATTCGTAGATTCAAAAAACGCGTAGACCGATTTACTATCAATCGCAGATTCCAAAGAGACCAGAGATGGGTCTATAGAAATTGGGAACAATCTGATAAAGGTGTGAATGACGGACATCTACCGGATACTGATGAAACAAATAAATTTTGGCAAAGTATCTGGTCGGTACCCGTTAGTCACACCGAGGGTGATTGGATGTGTGATGTCGAGCGGGCATGTGAGAATGTATCAAACATGGAAAAAATCGTCATTGACAGTTCTGATGTAGCTAGTGCAGTCCGTCCGTTATCTAATTGGAAATCTCCAGGGCCGGACGGACTGCACAATTTTTGGCTAAAATGGCTACGCAGTTCACATGCTCGATTGGCATCTCACTTCCAATCTGCTCTAGAATCTGGATCGTTGCCAATTTTTATGACAACTGGTGTGACTCATCTGCTCCATAAATCTGGAAGTACTTCGAACCCCAGCAATTATAGACCGATCACGTGTCTGCCGTCGATCTATGAACTTCTGACATCCATTTTGAGAGATAAAATAAATAAACATATTAATGTCAATAAAATTATGAGTGGCTCTCAAAATGGATGTAGAAGTGGGGCTCGGGGTACTAAGGAGCTTCTCCTCATTGATATGACTATTAGCCAACAAGTTCGTCGTAACCGTAAGAATCTATCAACATGCTGGATAGATTATAAGAAGGCGTTCGATTCTGTACCTCATACGTGGCTCTTAAGGGTGCTGGAGTTGTATAAAGTTGATACAACTCTATGCACCTTTTTACAGTCATGTATGAGGCAATGGAAGACCCTTCTTACATATCCAGGATGTGGGGGGTTCTGCGGTGACGATGAGCCGATTAGGATTAAGCGGGGCATCTTCCAAGGTGACAGTTTGAGTCCTCTTTGGTTTTGCTTAGCACTGAACCCTCTTAGTACTCTACTAGAGAGTTCAGGGCTAGGTTACAGATTACGGGGAGGAGGTCAGGTTATATCTCACTTACTTTTCATGGACGACTTAAAGCTATTTGCCACAACAAATTCTCATTTGATTGATTTACTAAAGGTTACTGAGAACTTTAGTAATTCAATCAAAATGGAATTTGGTGTGGATAAATGTGCAGTTATGCATGTTAAGCGAGGACGGATAGTGGAATCGGAAGGTATTCAGCTTTCTGATTCCATTCATCTGACATCACTCCTCGTATCTGACACCTATAAGTACTTGGGTATGTCACAAGCGTTGGGCATCAATGAAGCTGACATGAAACAGTCGTTGCGAGAACGTTTCCTGAGTCGCCTGAGAAAAGTATTGAATAGTCTTTTATCGGGCGGCAACAAGGTGCGTGCTTTTAACGGCTGGGTCATGCCACTCTTGATGTACTCCTTTGGCATACTCAAGTGGACTCAAACTGAACTAGATGCCTTAGACAGGAGAGTTCGTACACTATTGACATCATATCGAATGCATCATCCGCGTTCATCGGTGATGAGGATGTACATCCCGCGGAAATGTGGCGGCCGAGGCTTCTTGAATGCCAAAACCCTACATAACCGCGAGGTGTGCAACCTTAGAGAATATTTTCTCCACATGAATGCGGATGTGCATCGGGATGTTGTCAAAGTGGATACTGGACTCACCCCGCTTGCCTTGGCGAAAGAGAACTGGCGCAAACCTGTAATACTGGGTGTTGATGACCGGCAGGAGATATGGAAGGGCAAGGAGCTCCACGGTAGGTTTTATAAGGCTCTGCATGGATCTCATGTAGACCTTATAGCCTCTGTGGCCTGGCTACGATTCGGTGATCTCTTTGGAGAGACCGAGGGTTTTGTCTGTGCAATTGCAGATGAAGTTATCATGACGAACAACTACCGGAAATATATACTGAGGGATGGTACGACTGATGTATGTCGAGCGTGTCATCTTCCTGGCGAGTCCCTCAGGCATATTATTTCTGGTTGTTCTCGTCTTGCTAACGGCGAGTACTTGCACAGGCACAACCTAGTAGCCAGGATCATCCATCAGCAACTTGCTCTGAAGTATTACCTGGTGGATATCGAGGTTCCATATTACAGGTATGTAGCTGAGCCAGTTCTTGAAAATGGTCATATCACATTGTACTGGGATCGATCTATTATCACAGACAGGACTGTTGTAGCCAACAAGCCTGATATTGTGGTAATAGATCGATCTGAGCGGCGAGCAATGATTGTTGATATCACAATCCCCCATGACGAGAATCTCGTGAAGGCTGAGAGCGACAAAAAAATAAAATATGTGGACTTAGCTCGCGAGATTGTCGACATGTGGGAAGTCGATACGGCAATCATTGTTCCAATAGTCATTTCCGCTAACGGTCTTATAGCTAAGAGCCTCGACCAACACCTTCAGAGGCTCGCGTTGGGCAACTGGATCAAGGGCGTGATGCAAAAAGCAGTGTTACTGGACACGGCACGCATTGTGCGGAGGTTCCTCTCTCTGGAGCCCTGACCACCGGTAGCTTGGTCCCTGTACCCGATGCCGGTGGGATACTATATTTTATATTTTTAAATGTATTTTTTTTATAACTATATTTAAAAATGTATTATATAAGTTATTTTATTGAATAAAGAGCATAATAATAATAATAATTAAAATAGGTATATTGAAATGGCAGACGCCGTCTTCATCCATAGCCTAAGTTAACCAGACCATCTAACATCCATCACAATAGCCCATTACGTAGTTAGCATATTTTACAATAGTTAGCTCCCATTACAGATGGTCCATTATCGTTCTTCTACATAAGGCGGATGTGGATTGTTTGCAGTGGGGGTCCCATTTCCCTTTAGATTAAAAGTCTCAAAGGGCCTCTGCATGTTGGACCTGTGTCCCCATGTAAGCCTACCAAAAGTCCGGGTGTCTTCGTAAAAAAAAAAAGGAGATACCCGTGTGAAAGAGAGACATAATAATTAATATAAGAATTATGAAGAAACTTTTCAACTTTGATGTCGTGAATTTGAACAGAAAACTGAATCGTAGATCCGACCGTTTTCCCCTGAAAGAAGGAAAAATCGCCTGTAAAACAATAATTCGTCCATTCTGTCTTAAACCGAATGTCCTTTAAGCCACAGCTTTAAACGTCGACCATAATTCTTTTTAATAACATCACTTTATCGTGTCTTGAAAATTTCGTAGTGTTACAATAAATCACTTGAAGAATACCAACCCAAATCTCATAAAGCTTTTTGGACTTCAACAAAAACCTTTTGCGAATTATCAAAACGACTGTGGAATGCACAGACGTACAATAAAAGATGTCTGTGAAGTATAATGGTCAATGTTTCAAAAGAATTCAGGTGTATAAATCTTTATAAGAAAAAACAGAAACTAGATTAGTCTGTATAAAACTTAGAGTAAATTTTAACCTTAAGGTGCTCCCTCACCGGGAGCATTCGCCTGTAATGTAACAAATTAGATTCGACTCGAGCATTACGTTACGATGCTACCTCCCTGACCGACGAGCGTTCGCGTGTAATGTAACATTTATAGATTCGACTCGAGCATTACATTACGATGCTACCTCCTTGACCGACTCGAGCATTCACGAGTAATGTAACATTTATAGATTCGACTCGAGCATTACGTTACGATGCTACCTCCCTGACCGACACGAGCATTCGCGTGTAATGTAACATTTATTATAGACTAGCTGATGCCCGCAGCTTCGCCTGCGTGAAATTTTGTTCTCTTTTCCGCGTCTCATGGGAACTTATTTCCGGGATAAAACTTGTATCATTTCAGACTATAATCTATCTCTGTAGGTGATTACATGATAATTTTGCAATCCAATATGGCCGCCGCGCCTAAATCACAAAATTTCATGATGGGTATCGTTTAAGGGGGTTTTTGGTATGCTGAGTACGAATTTCGGGTTAATTTAGAGATCCAATATGGCCGCCGCGCCGAAATCACAAAATTTCATGATGGGTATCGTTTAAGGCGTTTTTTGGTATGCTGAGTACGAATTTTAAGATAATTTTGCAAAATTAACCCTAAATTCGTACTCAGCATATCAAAATTCCATTTATACGATATGCTACATGAAATTTTACAACGGTGGCGAGGCAGTCATATTGGATTGCAAAATTCACCTGAAATTCGTATTTGGCATACCAAAAAACCCCAAAACGATATACAACATGAAATTTCACAACAGTGGCACGGCGGCCATTTTGGATGGCAAACGTTAACCTGAAATTCGTTCTCAGCATACCAAAAAACCCCTCATACGATATACAGCATGAAATTTTACAACGGTGTAAGGCGGCCATCTTGGATTGCAAAATTGACCTAAGATTCGTACTCAGCATACCAAAAATCCCCTTAAACGATACCCTTTATGAAATTTTGTGATAACGGCGCGGCGGCCATATTCGAATCTTTAAATTAACCTGAAATTCGTACTCAGCATACCAAAACACCCCTTAAACGATATCCATCATGAAATTTTGTGATAACGGCGCGGCGGCCATATTGGATCTCAAAATAACCCGAAATTCGTACTCAGCATAGCAAAAAACCCCTTATACGGTATCAACATGAAATTTTACAACGGTGGCGCGGCGGCCATCTTGTATTGCAAAATTGACCTTAAATTCGTACTCAGCCTACCAAAAAACCCCTTAAACGATACCTATCATGAAATTATGTGATAACGGCGCGGCGGCCATATTGGTTCTCTAAATTAACCCAAAATTCGCACTCGGCATACCAAAAAACCAATTATGTGATAACGGCGCGGCGGCCATATTGGTTCTCTAAATTAACCCAAAATTCGCACTCGGCATACCAAAAAACCCCTTAGACGATACCCATCATGAAATTTTGTGATAACGGCGCGGCGGCCATATTAGATCTCTAAATTGACCCGATATTCGTACTCAGCATATCAAAAAACCCCTTAAACGATACCCATCATGAAATTTTGTGATAACGGCGCGGCGGCCATATTGGATCTCTAAATTAATCCGAAATTCGTATTCAGCATACTAAAAAACCCCTTAAACGATACCCATCATGAAATTTTGTGATAACGGCGCGGCGGCCATATTGGATCTCTAAATTAACCCGAAATTCGTATTCAGCATACTAAAAAACCCCTTAAACGATACCCATCATGAAATTATGTGATAACGGCGCGGCGGCCATATTGGTTCTCTAAATTAACCCAAAATTCGCACTCGGCATACCAAAAAACCCCTTAGACGATACCCATCATGAAATTTTGTGATAACGGCGCGGCGGCCATTTTAGATCTCTAAATTGACCCGAAATTCGTACTCAGCATATCAAAAAACCCCTTAAACGATACCCATCATGAAATTTTGTGATAACGGCGCGGCGGCCATATTGGATCTCTAAATTAACCCGAAATTCGTATTCAGCATACTAAAAAACCCCTTAAACGATACCCATCATGAAATTTTGTGATAACGGCGCGGCGGCCATATTGGTTCTCTAAATTTACCCGAATTTCGTACTCAGCATATCAAAAAACCCCTTAAACGATACCCATCATGAAATTTTGTGATAACGGCGCGGCGGCCATATTGGATCTCTAAATTAACCCGAAATTCGTATTCAGCATACTAAAAAACCCCTTAAACGATACCCATCATGAAATTTTGTGATAACGGCGCGGCGGCCATATTGGTTCTCTAAATTTACCCGAATTTCGCACTCGGCATACCAAAAAACCCCTTAAACGATACCCATCATGAAATTTTTTGATAACGGCGCGGCGGTCATATTGGATCTCTAAATTAACCCGAAATTCGTACTCAGCATACCAAAAACCCCTTATACGGTATCCAACATGAAATTTTACAACGGTGGCGCGGCGGTCATCTTGGATTGCAAAATTGATCTTAAATTCGTACTCAGCCTACCAAAAAACCCCTTAAACGATACCCATTATGAAATTTTGTGATAACGGCGCGGCGGCCATATTGGATCTCTAAATTTACCCGAAATTCGTACTCAGCATATCAAAAAACCCCTTAAACGATACCCATCATGAAATTTTGTGATAACGGCGCGGCGGCCATATTGGATCTCTAAATTAACCCGAAATTCGTATTCAGCATACTAAAAAAACCCCTTAAACGATACCTATCATGAAATTTTGTGATAACGGCGCGGCGGCCATATTGGTTCTCTAAATTAACCCGAAATTCGTACTCGGCATACCAAAAAACCCCTTAAACGATACCCATCATGAAATTTTGTGATAACGGCGCGGCGGCCATATTGGATCTCTAAATTAACCCGAAATTCGAACTCAGCGTACCAAAAAACCCCTTATACGGTATCCAACATGAAATTTTACAACGGTGGCGCGGCGGCCATATTGGATTGCAAAATTAACCAGAAATGCGTACTCGTACTACTATTTTTTTCCCAAAAGCATTTGACAGCTTAGATCGTATGTCCACCTATTTTAAATACGGACCAGTGTGCAGCCGGCCAGCCGCAATAAAAAAAGCGCACTGATGTTACAAGTTGTATCAAAACATTACACATTGTATCATTAAAAGGTGCGCAAAGCGCATTGATGTTACGAGTTGTATCAAAACGATACACATTGTATCATTACAAGGCGCGCATTGTAATGCTCGATTCTCCTCCCTCACTGGTGTAACCTCGTCTTGTATCATTACAAGGCGCGCATTGCAATGCTCGGTTCACCTCCCTCACCGGCTGTAATTCTCGACTCGTAACGTTACATTACGCGCGAATGCTCCCGGTGAGGGAGCACCTTTACGTAGATTTTAACTTGATCAATAAACAAGTCACTAAAGTATGCTCATTGTATATGGCTAGATAAGATTAAAATAAGTAAAGTTTCGCCATAACTAGCTGCATCCTGCAAAATAAGATCATTTTTCAAGTAAGTATACACAACAGAAGAAAGAAACTCGAATAGCAAAAAGTCTTTATGCTTTTTAAGAAAGTTTCTTCTAGTATCTTGTATCTTCGTAAGCAGTATTCTACCTCGTCTATCTCGGTTAAAATACCTGACTTTCTTAGTTATTTTTCACGGAGTAACAGTTATAATACACGTAAATGGGTAAAATATTGTTAGTTCGCGTCAACCATATGGCTCCATCAGTTGGCATTCGCCAAGACTACATTTTGTAGTAGGTATTTCCTTTATACTTTTGATTGTTGGCTCTTAATGGAACTTGCTATAGCACCTTTGAGAATGCTATGATAGCGAAACCGGTCAAGTATTATTAAAATCATAATAAAAGTGAGTGAGTTTTCATAATGTGTTAGTAGGTATTTAGCTTGTCCTGGGACATCCTTCCGAGGGCTTACCCGGGGCTCCCAACCATAGGCTGTTGGGCGTTACGTGAGGTTATTTAGTCAGTAAGCAGTCCGGCGTAGCATCCATTAAGGATTTTCCCTCACGTTAAAAAAAAGGTATTTGACTTACAGAGTCTATTTTTATAGACAATGACTATTTCAGAAGTAATGGAGCTTAGAGTATTGCAGCAAATAATCATTGTTCATCAAGGCCCTTTCCCAGGTCATAGTTGGAAATACCGTACGTACAATATAGTAATAGCTATACACACACAGCGCTAACATTATATTCTGTGTTACACTGATTGAATCATCCGGCAGGTCAGCAATATTTTACCATCATCACAACGTTTAAGGTCACTGTATGTCATCATTTGATATTATAGTTACTGGTCAGAACAACTAGGGGAAATACCGAGCAATTCAGTTTGGTCTTATGTAGTTAGGAGAATTTAATCATGAGAACTAGGTTGCTCAAGGTTATGACTTATGTCAATGTAGTTTATATTGATTTATAAGTAAGTAACTAAAGGACGTCACACGATTCGTACTTCCCGTTACCGTGGGAATACGGGAATAAAATATAGTCTATGTTCACCGCAAAGAGTGTACCTTCCCAACAGTTAAAGAATTTTTCAAATCGGTCTAGTAGTTCCGGAGACTATTCGATGCAAACAAACAAACAAAGAAACAAAATTTTCCTCTTTATAATATTAGTATAGACAACTGTACACACATGAATGCAAATAAACTTGAATTGAATTGAATCCATTTGAAGGTATCCATTATTGTACAATAGGGGACGATATACAGCGACTGAGGGTACATGTCGTCATTGTCATGGGTAATTGTTTTGCATTGGGTCTCGATAAGCAGTGGATGGGAACTGTCCTACAATGAAATAAGTCCTTCACTGGACGTTAGCTTCTTCTAATTTTCTTCAAGAGTATGACGGTACTCTACAGAGCCGGCAAGACAAATTGATACAAGGTTTTGTTTCAAGATTTTCTTTTATTCCCCATGTCCTCGTCCTAGTGAACAACTTAAAGTGAGGCTGGCTTGAAGACCGCATTGAACCCTCATATACATAGTATCTATACTTATACCAGAGTGTGTGATTGCCAAGAAACGGTTGGCTGTATGTATCTCAAGGTAGGTTTAAGGTAAATATGAGTCGATATCATTAAGTCCCTGATCGAGGTAAGTTTAGAGAGTAAACGAACTTTCAATACAGAAATAGGGTTAATTGCATTTATATACTCATGAGACCAGCAACAGGTAAGGCGTGAAATTAGAACTTTCAGACTGTGCTGGGATGTATTTGTCATTCTGTAGAATCTTATTCTGATAACAGTAATACCTTAAAAGATTGCATTATTGGAGTTAGATATGTCATACAATGCAAACTATCCGATTTTTAGGGTTCCGTAGGCGAATGGCAAAATCGGAACCCTTATAGATTCGTCCTGTCTGTCTGTCCGTCCGTGTGTCACAGCCTCTTTTCTCCGAAACTATAAGGCATATGCTGTTGAAACTTGGTAAGTAGATGTATTCTGTGAACCGCATCAAAACTAGAAAAAAAGCAGTTAATTTTGGGGGTCCCCATACTCAGAACTGAAGCTCAAAATTTTTTTCATCAAACCCATACCTGTGGTATTGTGTAAGTCTGATTGGCAAACTAAGTTGGTCCAAGTTGATCTGTAAGCTGATGTATTGCGATCAGTATACACAAGTTTTGTGAAGGCCAAATCTATAGATAGGTCTTCAAAAATACTGTTAAGGTTTTTAATATATTTTTTTCTAAAGTGAATGGTTTGCGCAAGAGACACTTCCAAAGTTGAAAAATGTGTGTGTCCCCCCTCTAACTTCTAAACTAAGAAAATGATAAATCTAAAAAAAATATATAATGTACATTGACATAAAATCTACCAACGAAAATTGGTTTGGACGAAATCGAGTTGGTAGTTTTTTTTTAATACATCATAAACCGCAATTTCTGCCTAGAAAAATCACTACCACTGCGAACGTGTTAAAACATCAATGAAAGTTACAACGAACTTTTATATTATGTTACTTGCTGCTACGGAACCCTTCATAGGCGAGTTCAACTCGCAGTTGGCCGGTTTTTTCATAATATGGTTCTATTTATTTTTCTTTTTCCTAAGCCTCGGTGACGTGGACATTGCATATTGCGACTTCCGTTGATGAGGTCTCCGGTTCAGGTTCATCATCACGCCTTTATCCCCGAAGGGGTAGGCAGAGGCATATTATATACCCACATTTCACCTTTTTATAATTTGTCCCACGTAATACGTTGTGAGCCGTATTGCCGTGTTTAAATGGACAGGCGCAGGTTGTGACTGTTGGAGGATGTTTTTATTCTGGATGTATTTAAAATACACACTGCTAGGTTAAGCTTCTCACGTTTTCATAATAATATAGATGCCAGAGATAGTGCAATGAAATAGAGTAATCAAAGTCACGGTGTAGATCAGAATAACCCGCAAGTCCAACTTCAAACGTGTGGTATTGTGTATTTGTGTAAGTCTGATTGGCAATCTAAGTTGGTCCAAGTTGATCTGTAAGCTAATGTATTGCGATCAGTATACACAATTTTAGTGAAGCCCAAATCTGAAAGCCTTTATAGGAAAGAAATTGAAATAATATTTAGAACGGTGTAGGTCTAGGTACATCTCTCAACGTAGTTTTCAAAAGGTTTGACTTGATGAGACAAATATAACGCACTTTGTCACTACAGAAAATACACAGTGTTTTGCACCTTTCGGTCGACTTTGTCCATTTCCTAACTTGACCACTTCCAAACTTGTCCACTTCTTAAATTGTCCACTCCAGAACCTCAATATTTAAAGAAACAGTAATAAAAAAATAAATACATTTTATTTAATGGGTTTTTTTACGTGAGGAAAAATCCATCATGGATGCTATGCTGGACTCCTACCGACTAAAAAACCTCACGTAACGCCCAACAGCCTATGGTTGGGAGCCCCGGGTAAGCCCTCGGAAGGATATCCCAGGACTCCCAGCAGACCTACGGCTACCACTGCTGCCTCGCCCAGGGGGCGGTTCGGGTGCTATCCCGCGTCTTTGGGTGGTTTCGGGTGTGATCCCCCGCTCTATGGGGGTGCGTGCGTGAACTCCTCACGTCACGCTGCCGTCATGGGATTGCTTCTGTAAGGACGTTGAGCAGCCCTCTCACCGTCGTCAGGCCCCCGGTCATGGAGGCCGATAGTCTTCGGCAAAGACACGTCGGCGGCGCCTAGGCCGCCGACTGCGGAACTCGGGTGGGAGAGTTCTCTCCCGTTCCGGCCCCGCCCTCTTTCGCGAGCATGACCTGCACGCAAGCATGACCTGCTCGCATACTTAGGTAAATGGGCTACTCGTCGGTGCTTATGGAAGCATGCCCAAGATGAAAAGGTGACGTGAAAGTTTTCACTACGAAATTCTTCAAAAGAGAATGCAGTTAAAGGTGTACTTACTTTATTACAATCCTCAAATGTAAATACTTTATTACAATTTGTAAATATTTATAAATAAAGTTAAGGAATATTTTACAGTTTCCTAAATATAAATTGGAATAGAGATTAAAAATCTAGTTGCATACACACTTTGACATCTTCAGAAGTTTTCTCATTTTTTCTGTTGCTAAATCTTTTGATAAACAGTATAACATGTATCGTACACAATAAACATGTTTTGTACTAGTACTAGTAGTGAAATGCCAAATCCTTCCATTTCCTTATTAGTTTTGAAGAATGCTTATTTATGCTTGTGTTAACATTTATTTATCTCATAATGAATTCAAATCAACAACAAATCCACACGTTGTACTTTTTTGATAAAATAATATTGTTCAATTGGTTCATATCAATCTCTTTTTAGTTCTTGCTCGACAAGTACAGGGTTTTTCAACTTGAGGTCCTTGTCCTGGCCTAAGACCGCGGAAAATGGCACCTAGGGTATTTTTCTCGGGTTGATTATCACAACAAGAAAGTTGCTGCATTGTAGCCATCAGGTCATTGAGCTGACTTGTAAGAAGACCAATAGTGTTACACATGTTCTCTATAGCTTGAAGTGAAGCTGCGCCGCTTACTGGAGCTGATCCGACGTCACCAGGAATATCGGGTCTAGCCGTATTTGGAGATGCACATCCAGATGCACACCTGTTCGGGTCTAAACAGCCGTCTGACATAGAAGGAGAAGGTCTTGCTGGTGGTAAAGGCACACACGGCTGCATTGGACATGGTATATTTGCGTTAGGAAGTTGAGGAGTACTGTACTGTTTACAACTGGTACCACATTTACCCAGAGGGCAAGAAGGAGCAGGTGGCCCTTCATTAATATTTGTTGGACACTTCATATTTTCACATTTTGGGGGACGATTAGCTGGACACTGCTGGTTGGTGCAACTATAAGGTTGATCAGTTCGGTACTCCTTGGGCATAATGGTTTTGCAGTCTGGACATGGACATGTAACTCTGATGATGCCATTCTTAATATCCTTGATTTTTCCGGGGGTGTAGTTCAAACAGCTATAGTGCACCCAACTTTGGCAAGCTCCCTGGCATTGTAGACCGTTCTTCTGGTTTACAGTGTCTAAACAAATCTTACACGGTCGTTTTACTTTGGAGCACTTTGACATTTTAATTAACAAGATTCTTCGGATTTCTATCGACAAAATATCATTTTATACTTGTGTTGTTATTACTGTTTTTGTTTCTGCAACAAATTGTTCATTTTTGGTGGTAATAATCCATGTATTGGGTGAAAACTACGTTTGTTCTGTTCATCTTGCAAAAAATTTGGTAATTGTAGAAATGTGCACTGACGGATATTTAATTTCTGTCAAATTTTCTCCTGATGATTCATAGTTGATGACATACTTTTTACTATGGTCGTTACTATCAATATTGACTATCCTCTAGAAGTATAGATATAACATAGAGGTTAATAAAAAACTATTAATTTAAAACGTTAGGCATGGAATACTACATTCCATACACTGATGTCGCCAGGATCCTCAAAGCTCGCTCCTGGTTCGGGCGTGAGTGCGCCGTTGCTGTTTAACAAAGACAGACGGCGTACCACGCCTGGATTAGGGCTCGGACGATTAGTGACCCGAACGTGGCCCGCCTAACAGCAGCGTACAATAGAGCCACTAGATCCAGTAAGAGGGCCTTCAAGAGAGCGGACGCCCAGCACGTCACGCGGCTTGGTCAGGAGCTGACGTCGCATCCAACGGGCAGCCGTGGATACTGGTAACTGGTCAAAGCCGTGCAGGCCAACTTCTGCAAGCCCTCGCTGCCGCCGTTGCACTATCCTGACGGATCCCTGGCTCACAAGGCCAAAGAAAAAGCAGAAATGCTTGCCAATCTCTTTGCGGCTAATTCCCGGGTCGATGACTGTAGTAAATGGCTATCGCTGACTGTGCAACTACGATGCGGTGCTACTGTAACTCGACACGCGGAAAGCCAGTGATCCTGCTGGCATTCCGGCGGCGGTGCTGAAGAAATGTGCAGCTGAATTATCTCCAAGCTAACACGCCTGAATCGCCTTTTCTATTCGTCAGGGGAAGTGCCGGAGGCTTGGAAGGAGGCGAACGTCCAGCCGATACCAAAAAAAAGGAATCGATCGGATCCGGCCAACTATCGAACAAAGCAGGAAGCCTGGAAAACAAAAGCAGGAAGCCTGGAAAACAAAGTGTTCCAGGCTTCCTGCTTTTTGCAGGTAAATGCCGATGTACCACAGGGATCGGTATTGTCCCCAACTCTCTTTCTTCTGCTTATCAATGAAATGCTGTCCCTTGGGTGCATTCATTGTTATGCAGATGATACTATTTGCATGGGAGCTATTCTGGCCGTCCAGCGGATAGGCCACGCGACGTGGAGGAGAAGAAACTGCATCTCGTGGCGGATGTCGACCGGGACCTGGATCGCATTTTCCAATGGGGTTCAGACAACCTGGACGAGTTCAATTCCAGAAAAACACAGGCGTGTGCGTTTACAGCTAAAAAGTTCCAATTCCTGCCCCTACCCTCTTTTCAAAACATTACGGTTCCACTAAAGGACAACGTGGAGATCCTCGGTATAAATGTCCAGCGTGAGCTCAATCGCAAAAATTACGTAGAGAGTTGTATTGGGCTGGCTTCGCGGAAAGTAGGACTCCTTAATAAGGTGAGGCGGTACCTAACGCCACACCAGAGCTGTACAAGATGCAAATGCGCCCCTGTGTCGAATACTATTCTCATCTTTGGTATGACTCCACGAGGTACTTACTAGACGCGCTTGACGCTATTCAGAGACGTGCTATCCGAATTATTGGTTATTCTGAGGTGCCAGAAGGCCTGGAGCCATTAGCGCAGCGAAGAACCATGGCGTCCTTGGCTGCCATCTACCGAATGTATCATGGCGAGTATTCTAAAGAGCTCCTCAGCCTGATCCCACCCTCTCCTTTCCGATCCCGAACAACGCGTGCCGGGTAGAGATGCCACTCATACACAGTGGAGAGAATCATCGCCAGAACTAAGAGTTTTAAAAGATCGTTCCTCTGTCGAACTATAAAAACCTGGAACGACTTGCCCGCCACGTGTTTTCCTCATCTTACAATCCAGGGTTCTTCAAGTGGAGCGTGAAGACACACATCACAGGGCTGCCAACATAAGGACCACTGTCAGAAGTCTCAAGGATTGTGAGAGTGGCCCCCCCATCGCTAGATGCGCCACGGATTTCGATAAGTGGGACGTCAATTTGGAGAGCTTACTTAACCTCTCAACCGTTTTGTGCCGTATCCGTCCATACCCCACCATCTGCGTTGTCCCGTATCCGTCCCAAGAATACCGGCTCTAAATTTACGAAAATAAAATGCTTATGCTCTTGAAAATAGGTTCTTTTATTGCTTGATATTGTATCTATGATCATCAATTTTACCATTCAGTAGTGCCATTGTTAAAATATATATATATATATCAGTCAAACAATTCGACAAGCGCCGATTTGCAATATTTGAAATCTGTTTTTAGGAGTGATTTATTGTTGGAATCCAGAGAGTTTACTTATCAATGGATTGGAAAATTATCTAGGAATGTGTAAAAATAAAAATAACCAAATTCTGTCAACTAATTTATTGACAAAATCGTTCATGTTTTGCAACAGGTAATGTTCGGTAATATTATTAAAAAAACATGATTTTATAAATAAATGTTCATGAATAACATTATTCACTTATTTATCTTCCTAAAACAGTCATTGTTCATATTATGATTCATATAAATTTTCCTTGAATTTTGAGAAATTCGAAGAGCAGTCGCGCGCTCCCAGCGGCCTGTGTAACTTGCCACAGACGACTGGTACAAGTTTGTTGCCCCTTCCACATACGAAAGGCTTAAAACGAAAAGAAAAATAAGTAACACTATTTGTTTGTGTTGTGTAAGTATTCAATCCTCTTCGTGATAATCATTTCTTAAATCTTCCCAATTACTTTTAAACTCTACCTGGATTTGACGCCAGGGACTTGCTTTTTTTATGCTGTGAGCAGCGATGATTTTTGTAATAATCTTAGAAATTATTAGAGGCAGTTTCGATGTCTGACCTCTCAACCCGGGTCCAGTGCCTGCTGGTCATTAGTTGCACCACGATCAGATTAGGTAGGCTCATGTCTCAAGGATCTTGTTGGGTCCTGACTACATGGATATCAGTGTCATATCAGTTATCTACCTCTTTATCTACTTACCTATTAATGCATGAGGTATTTTGTGACCTATGACTATCACAAAATACCTCATGCATTAATAGGATCACTAAATAGTGATCAGCACTACAAGTATACCCTATTCCTGGGCCAATCGTTTACATTCAAGATACGAGTTTTCATTTCCAGCATTTTTACTTGGAAAATTTTCATGCTGTTCCAGTCGAGTTTATGGGTCCACCTCGACTCGGAAACAGCATAAGGTAAATGCAGGTATTACCGACCCTGTTAAGACAATTTTAAAATCGATGATAGTTATTAAGAATGGTGATTGAGTTTACACCCAATGTTTTGTTTTTATATGAAAATTTAGTTTGTCTTGTTTATGTTTAAAGCCCTAAATTGCCCTTAAACACAATACTCATAAATTAAAAAAATAATTAACTGAACAAGTCCATTGTTTGTATTACCGACCCATGCGAAAGGCTATGAAGCTATTTACCGATTTTTATGAACCTATTACCGACTGTTAAAAACAAGAAGAATGTATAGGCAGGTATTTTGTTTGAATAAGAAGTAGTATTAGAAGAAGTTTTGTAGAAAGTCATATAGGTTTGCTCTAAGTCCTTTCTTACTACCTTTCATACACTTTCATACTATAGTTCATAGGAAAAGTCACTTAGATAGTCTGGTGTATGCTGTTTGACTAAGACATTATGTTGCAAAAGGGATTTTATGATTTTTTTATCATCAAATACTTTTGTTTGATAATAAGCTAACATTTCATTTAACTAGTGTAATATTACATAAACGATCAGGATTTGTATAGAATCGGCAATAGCTTCCCGTACTTGCTATTATCGACTCATATAGATCGGTAATAGTTGATATAATACACAATTACCAAATTGTATGGCCGACTCATAAAAAAATGATTATATGTATTTATTTGATTTTTGTAGCCATAGCAGAGATTTTAAATAAATAGTGTTGCAAATAATATGAATTAATACAAACATTGTAATGCAATAAAAGTAATTTTATAATGCTCCTTTATAATGACAATGGATGATTAAAGTTGTATTTCGTAGTAAACATGAAACGATAAAATAAGAAAACTAGACCAAATAGTATAGATCGGTAATTGTGTGTTACAAAGGCTGACTGTATTAGATTAAGATGTCATATTAAAATAATTGCTTTATTGTCACATATCGACGAGAAAAAGGTAAAACAAAATTTAATATGCATCGCAATCACCGACCCATGAGTCGGCAATAGCTGCTACTATTAAAATCACTGAAAGTATTACCGCTCTATTTCAATGTGAAGTTTTATAATATTTAATTAATTAAATTTTATGAAATACTCTAAGAAATTAAGACCTCACATCTATGTGGTCCGTTGCTCAGAGGGGTCGGCGTAACGTGTTACGCCGACGACACCCTCGTTACGGCGCGGGGAGCAACGCACCGTGCCGCAGCACTTAAGGCCACGGCAGGGGTTGCTCAGGTCGTGGGTCGGATTCGGCGGCTGGGTCTCGAGGTCGCCCTTCACAAATCCGAGGCTCTGTGCTTCCACGGACCTCGGATGGGGCCACCTGCGGGATCCAGCCTACAGGTAGGGGGCGTCAGCATCGGCATCGAGCCCTCGATGAAATATCTGGGGCTCGTACTCGATGGCCGGTGGAACTTCGGACATCACTTCCGAAGTTTGGTCCCAAAACTGAGGGGAGCATCGGCCGCACTCGCGCGGTTGATGCCCAACATCAGGGGACCCAACGCTCCCTACAGGAGGCTGTACCTGGGGATCGTGCGAAGCATGGCTCTGTACGGGGCTCCCGTATGGGCGGAGAGCCTGACGGCCAGCAATGAGGCTAGACTGCTGAGCCCGCAGAGAGTGATGGCCGTCAGGGTGATAAGAGGATACCGCACGATCTCCGGTGAGGCGGCATGTCTCCTAGCCGGGACCCCTCCATGGGACCTGGAAGCGAGAGCCCTTGCGTCACTGTTTAGATGGCGCAAGGAGGCGCTGGAGCGAGGCCAAAGGCCTGCGTCTCGAGAAATCGAGGCCCAGCGGACCCTGCTCCACCAGGAAACCGTGGAGACATGGAAGGTGCGACTTGAGCAACCAAAGGGGGGATTCGCCACAATCGCGGCCGTCAGACCGGTCATGGACGAGTGGCTGGAGAGAAGACACGGTGCTCTCTCCTACCGGTTGACACAGATGCTTGCCGGGCACGGTAGCTTCGGTAGGTATCTGTGGCGAAAACACCGGGAAACCACGGCCGAGTGTCAGCACTGCGAGGACCGCAGCGATGACACGGCGCTCCACACGCTGGTGGAGTGCACGGCGTGGGCACAACAGCGACAGGTCCTCGTAGTGGGTCTGGGCGTGGACACTCTCTCGCTTGAGGCCATGGTGCGAGCCATGCTCTCCGGCGGGAGTAAGTGGGACTGCGCCGCCTCTTTCTGCGAGCAGGTCATGCTAGCGAAGGAGGCGGCGGGCCGGGTGCGGGAGAGAACTCTCCCACCCGAGTTCCGCAGTCGGCGCCCTGGGCGCCGCCGACGTGTCTTCGCCGAGGACTATCGGCCTCCATGACCGGGGGTCTGAGGACGGTGAGAGGGCCGCTCACCGTCCTTACAGAAGCAGGCCCATGACGGCAGCGTGACGTGAGCACTCACGCACGCCCCCCCTTAGAAGCGGGGTCACACCCGAAACCCCCCATAGACGCGGGATTGCACCCGAACCACCCCCTGGGCGAGGCCGCATTGGCGGCCGTAGGTCTGTTGGGAGTCACGGGACATCCTTCCTGAGGGCTTACCCGGGGCTCTCAACAATAGGCTGTTGGGCGTTACGTGAGGTTTTTTAGTCGGTAAGAGTCCGGCATAGCATCCTATGAGGATTTTCCCTCACGTTCAAAAAAAAAAAAAAAAAAAAAAAAAGACCTCACATCTAAATGAACACATTCAATAATACAGAACAATCATAGGTTTCATACATTTCTTTAAAAAGTGTTAAACGAAGTTTTG
The DNA here is from genome assembly GCA_933228765.1 of Miltochrista miniata. NCBI lineage: Eukaryota > Metazoa > Arthropoda > Insecta > Lepidoptera > Erebidae > Miltochrista > Miltochrista miniata. Next base: position 12,682,877 of record OW121770.1, read on the forward strand.
ATGTGCTTATCTGTAAGAACAAGGATTTGTACCACCAGATCGGCAAGTTCACTATCGTCATAGAAACAAACGAATTTCGTCTCTTTCCCGGAATATCACGCACACTAACGTAAGTATTTGCGACACTCAATGAACAAATGTGCGTATCTCGTCAAATGTCTCTAGCATAAACTGTTCCAGTAACGTAAAAATTGCAGGTTAATGGAATGGATCGGTAATACCTGCGAATTTTCGATGGGTCGTTAATAGCTGCGTTTACCTTATAATATATTTAAGTAAGAAAGGATATCGGAAACAGCGTAGCGATTCTTGGTGCGAAGAATTCCTTGGCCGTATCTATAATACTTATTATAAATAATTAGAACAATTAATCTAATAGTTCTTGGTTGGGAAAATCCGAAGACTTTACTTCTTTGCATTACTTGTTCAGTAAATGGTGTCGGTTGACTGAAGCTTTTGTGATGCATGCACCTACTACCCGTTCGCTCTAAGGGCGAGCGCCCACTGCTTTGCGATCCGGTGCGTTTGTTGTATTTGACAGCTTTTTCTTTTTTAATTTGGCATGGCTTCAAATTGAGAACATTGGTGAATGAACTAAAAACTGGATTCATAAAGGTCGCCTTACACTCATAATTAGCCGGATCACGAGGACCACGAGTGACAACTGACTGTTTCTCGTGGTCCTATTACGAAAACGGATGTCAATATTTTAATTTTGATGTTTTTTGCTTATATACACTTTTTCAATAGGTATAACATTAAATTTTAAAATAAAACAAATAAGGAAGTCAGTCTTCATTTAATTTATCGATTTTAATTTTTTGTCAATCTTCATTTGTTTTTCCAATTTTCACATGTTTCACTGATCTTCATTTGTTTTGAAAATTAGCGCATACCTAGTTATATACAGAATGTAGATAAAAAGTAGGGACCACGAGGGAGAACTGCTTTCTCGTGGTCCCACTATTTCGTCACACTAATGGTACCACGAGAAAACATGGGTAAATGTGTGTGCAACTGTACAAGTGTTCGTGGTATGATCGTGAAGTTAGAGCCGGAGGTGATTTTTGGACGCGAACTCGAACACATGAATTTGGTGTATAAGTTGTGTGCATTAAGTTGCTCTAGCTATCAACTTAATGCATATTTAGCCACCAGATGACATTATTTTATCTACAGACTGTCGGATATGGTCTGGAAGCGAACCAAATCCGTGAGTCGCTCGAACCAAATCAGTGCGTGTATTGTGTTACAGATACAGGTTTTTGTGACAAATAAAGCTACCGATGTTGACGAGTATTGAATTTGTCTCTTCTATTAAGTAAGTACCAACCAATTCCTACCCTCTGTTCAGGACCTTACGGTTCCACTAAAGCATAACCTGGACAGGACACCCTTGGCATGAGCTCAATTTGAGCGTAGGCTCAATTGTAAAAAACTATATTGAGAGATTGCGGAACGCGAGCCTAATGCTCGCCTTGCGGAAATTAGGGTTTAAGGGGCCCCACTAACAACAAGACTCAGGGGCCCTAGTGACCTCACCGGCACGCGGTGCACCTTCCGAACAACGGACGACGCTCCGCGTATTTAGGTACCCACATGGTGGCCTAGGCTCCCATGTGGTACAAGGTGGTACAATATTGGTCCGGGGGGTACCACCGTGCAGTTGTGAAAAGCCCCCCAAGTAACCCAGCCCCGGTTGGGTTGCGTTCGGGGTTCAGCAGCTGCACAGCCTGGCCCGGGGCGATGTTTGATGCAGCAGGGGGGGACCAGTAGGCGGTACGTGGTGCCTAGTGTGGCTGACGGATGTTGACCCCCCGGCCAGGGAGACCCGTAGAAACGGTCTTGCCGCTGGCTGCCCGTGGCATATTATAGGGGCCTAACAGGGACTAACCACCCTGGGAGGCTGCCCTACTAGGCCGCGCATTATCCCGATGTGGTCCGTCGTGCGGGATGGTGACCGGAAGGGGACCCGGCGGCCATACCCTTCCGTCCGGCGGGTCGACTTCCTTCTAAACACACAGTCATAGATAAAGCTAAGCCCCTACGCCTTGTCACTCACTGCTGCAGCAAATGTCGCTCCGTCTTCACGTCTCCCTTTAACCCAATCATGGCAGCGCAAAATAAAAATAGAGGTTTCACAGCGGCCGCTGCGACCATTCCCCAAAACGCACTATTCGAGGTGGAATTCGCTAACATCCGCGGACTCCAAGCCAACCTCGACGCCGTCTTTCATCATCAAGAGACGGCACGGCCTGCTGTGATGTTCCTAACGGAGACGCAAACACGCCGCCCTGCCGATCAGTCGTACCTTTGTTACCGGCTATATCATCGAGGAACTATTTCGAGATAAAGCCGGGGTGTGCGCGTTCGTTAGGGCGGATGTTTGTTTCCTTCTCCGTCTTTTGGCTGCACGTAGATCACGGCTCTATGAGTCAGATCTACGTCTGTTTCTATCGACCCCACACAGGGACAGCTGAGATAACGAGGCTGTATCAGCACCTCAGCGAGGGGGCTGATGGCGCGCAGGTGCGGTTCCCGGACGCGAGTTGGTTTTTCTGGGGGACTTCAATGGTCACCACACTGAGTAGCTGGGGTCCCTCAAGACTGATCCTGCGGGACAGGCCGCCCACGCGTTCGCTCTCTCCCATGGTCTGACCCAAATGGTACTCGGGATTACGCGCATACCGGACAGGTCAGACCATGGACCCGCCCTCCTGGACTTACTGCTGACGAGTAATCCAGTACGAGAATACTTTGCAACCATCCCGTGGATTTAGCGCTGCTTTGCAGAGAGGGCTTCATTGGAAAGCGCCTCTGCTGTTGCTGGTGAGATAACATTAGGTATGGAATACTACATTCCATACACTGATGTCGCCAGCATCCGCAAAGCCCGCCCCTGGTTCGCGGGTGAGTGTGCCGTAGCCTCTCAGCCAACACAAGCGGCTTACCGCACCTGGATCAGGGCTCGGGCTGTGCGCAACCCGAATGTGGCTCACCTCAAGGCAGCGTACAACATAGCCACTCGGTCGAGTAAGAGAGCTATCAGGAGAGCGGACGCCCAGCGCGTCACGCGGCTTGGTCAGGAGCTCACGTCACATCCGACGGGCAGCCGTGGATACTGGCAACTGGCCAAAGCCGTGCAGGCCAACTTTTGCAAGCCCTCGCTGCCGCCGCTGCGCTATCCTGACGGATCAGTGGCTCACAAAGCCCAAGAGAAAGCTGAAATGCTGGCCAATCTCTTTTCGGCTAGCTCCCGGGTTGATGACTGTGGCAAGCAACCTCTCACTTTCGCAGACTGTGGAACCACGATGCCGGATATTCATATCCAGCAATGCGATGTGCGGGGTGCGCGGCAGCAGAGATGCCACTCATACACAGTGGAGAGAATTTTCGCTAGAACCCAGCGTTTTAAAAGACGTTCCTCTGTCGAACTATAAAAACATGGAACGACCTGCCCGCTCACGTTTTTCCCTCATCTTACAATCCCGGGTTCTTGAAGAGGAACGTGAAGATGCACATCACAGGGCCGCCAACTTGAGGGCCACTGTCTAAAGTCTTAAGGACTGTGACACTGGCCCCCAATCGCTAGATGCACCACGGCTTACCATCAGGTTGGTGGCGACGTCAATTTGGCGAGCTAAATAAAAAAAAAAGGAATCTTAATTAAGGTGAGGCGGTTCTACGCGCCGCATCAGAGATATTTGCCTGCGTCGGAAAATGTTTTCACCTTTGGAATGACACCGCGAGGTACTTACTCGTCACGCTAGGTGCTATGCAGAGATGTGCTGTCCAATACGATTGATGGTCCTGATGTGATGTAAAAGCCCCACGAACACTTTTACACACATTTACCCGATGTTTTCTCGTGGTACCACTAGTGTGACAAAATAGTGGGACCACGAGAAAGCAGTTTTCTGTTCTACTAAGTATGTCCTGTTTTCAAAATAAATGACGATCGACAAAACAAATGAAGATCTTTAAACAAAGAATGACAAAACAAATCAAGATCAGTGGAACATGTGAAGATCAGAGAAAAAAAATTAAGAATTACAAAAATTTATATAAATAAAATAATGAACACTGACTTTTTTAGTTACTTAATATTAAAGGGCAATGCCGAAATTAGGCCCTGATTGCCCATACTTGGCATTTAGCTGAAAAAATAAGTAATGAATTTTCATAATTTTTGACGCTATTCACGACTCGATAGAAGTTAGGATTTATTTCGTCAAAATAAAAAGTTATTCAATAAATACACCGCCATTTGCATCTGCTGGGTTGCCAGTCCTTTGTAAACTAATAGAATAGGTAGTATTTTTACAAAATACTCAGATTAAGTTTTTACTTAGATACTTTTTTCTTTTTTTTTATACCGCCAATGTGGCAGACAAGGATAACGTTTGTAACACCAGAGGTGCTACACTCGCGCTTCCAACCCTGTAAAAACCTTCTAAGACCCCTTTGGAAGATCCCCATACCGTTGACGTTTGGAAAAACCGAGGACGAGAGATCATTCCACAATTCCTTATCCTATCTTACCGTGCTCGAACGCTCCGGATGGAAAGTGTGGGGATGAATCTGAGGCGGGTTACGTAAATATTTGTATATTATAATTATTTATACTACTAAGAAATACAAGACAATCATGCACCGTGACCTGATGGAAAGATCTTGATAAGAAAACGTATAGGTACATAGGATACTTATTTATGTATAAATCTAATTTTCTAAACGGTAAATAGTAAGTTTTATTGAATTTCACTGTATTATAATTATTATTATACACGTTGACGCTGAGCTTACAAAATATGGATATACTTGTTGCGACGATCGACAGTAGACATTTTGTTTGTTTAAATAGCAACACTAAATTAAACTGACTTTATAGTCAAGTGAGCGACTGACAGTCACCCAGTGTTATGTCATTGTCAAAATGGTACTGCATCATTGTATTTACGTTTTTCTGTTTATTTTTATCAATAATTAAATATTCAATTCTGATCATGAATACTGACTTAGGTGAATGAATAAATGTATGAAAGACAACAAATACAAAATTAACTAGCTAAATGACTGCAGGAAGAGTTTCTGCTTGTGTAAGGGCACATTTAGAAAAATTAAAAGCCTTGATATTTTGGAAACCCCAACTTATGTTTTAACTATTCTTTTATGAATAAATTATTTTTATTTACAAGCAATATATTGTACCCATTTTCATGATTGGGCACCCAGGGCCTAAAGTACTATGAAGACCTGGCATTGTCCTTTTAAAATTTAATTTAATGTTATACCTATCTAAAAGGAGTATATAAGCAGGTAACATCAGGACCAAACAGTTGACATCCGATATCGTAGTGAGACCACGACACGAGAAACAGTTCTCCCTCGTGGTCCCACTAGTGGTTCAAAATAGTGGGACCACGCAAAACACCGACATTTATTCGATATCCACCTCGCGATTCTCACGAAAGTGTGAAACGGCATTATGCCGGCTAAATAAGCGTGTAAAGCGACCTTAATTAATCCAGTTTTTAGTTCATTCACCAATGATCTCAGTTTATAGCCAGGCCAAATTAAAAAAGAAAAAACGCAAACGCACCGGATCGCAAAGCAGTGGGCGCTCGCCCTAACTTTGCCGCTGGCGTAGAGGCGTATACCCGAATTGTTAATTAGACGAAGTAAATTGACAGTAGCTAATGTCACTTCGTCATAGAAAATACGCAACATTGTATGAAGAAGTGACATTAGTTGCTGTCAATTTACTTCGTCTAATTAAAAATTCGACTTTAGTATGGAGCCGAGCGGCAAAGTCAAGTCGGTTTAGTCCGTTAATCCACCCATGAAAATCCACCCCTTGGGTGGATTTCCGGAATTGTATATTATTAATCAAAATAGTCCGATAATCCACCCACGAAAATCCACCCAAGGGGTGGATTTCCGGAATTATATATTGTTAATCAGTGGCGAATTGTCCATAGAAGCCCATTCCTTGTGGCTTCCCTTTTCAGATCGGGCAGTGACATGTAATATTTACTCATAACTAATAAACACAATTATATATTCTCGAACACTCATTCAAATATAAAAATATTTGCAAATTTACATGGTAAGTCGGCATTTTCGTCTCAACCCCTGCTACAAAAGTCATAGCAATAAATTTTCGAGTCAAAGTTCAAAGACCCTATCTCTGACATCACGCGGTAAGCCCGGCTTCCTGATCATTTTGCGTCTGCTTCGTTAGTACTACGCAAATGTATATATGCGTCCTATTCTCTCACATTTTTTCAAGATTTGATTCGTGGATTTTCGCCTAAAGTAAGCCATGAGTTCGTGGCTTACACCTGAGACAGTCATATTAATAGAAAAGGACAACGTATTTGACTTGAAAACTCGACCAATTTAAATGCACCTAACGCACGTCGAAACGTTTTGCATCGAAGTGTGTTTTTAATTTGATGTGTTGTTATTACTTCATTTCACATGCGTTTCCCGTGAATAATAATAAAACATAACATAGTTTCAATTGACTTTATAAAGTATTGTGCTGTTTATTAGTTAATTATAAATAATTATCTACTTCAAGTACTAAATACATCGTGAAAGTGTGTAAAATTGTGTTTTGTGTTCTGTATTTTGTTGTGATTTCTGTACACATGATTATTGTTTTGGAGTCACATAATGCTCACTGATGGACGTAGGCCTTCGGTATTACGGGTTCGATAAAAAATAAAGGTCAGTGTTTTTTTTATATTTATCAAGTAGGTATCTCAGAATACGCTAGTGATATTAGTGGCTTGGGATACCTAATAATCTTTATTTTGGCTGAATGTTTCATTAATAGTTTATAACATAATAAAGCAGTTTTGTTCCACAGAATCACTTTGTCAGATATTTTTGAAAAAATAGATAAGAAGTATGTTTTTATTTCAATTTTGTATTGTAAAATATCGCGGTTTTTAATACTCTATAGGTACTTGAAATCTTACTAATATTATAAATGTGAAAGTTTGTGAGTGTGAATGTGGATGTTTGTTACTCTTTCAGGCTCGAACGGCTGAACGGATCGGGCTGAAATTTGATACAAATATCCATTATAGTCTGGAACAACACATAGGCTACTGTTTATCCCGGGAGTAACTTCCCACGGGAACTAATTTTACGCGGGTGAAACTGCGGGCATTAGCTAGTACATGCATATTATTAAAAACATTAGAAGTACCTGTACCTATTTCGCGTCTAAGTCCCAAATTTATGAATTATTTTCAATTAACTTCAATCGAGACAATTTGAAATAGGTAGGTATGAGCTTGCAGAGAGTAGTAGAATAATTTCAACACATGGTTAGTGTTCAAGTCAGGTTTTAGTTCAAAATATGTAACTAGATGGCATCACTTTTTTGTATATAGTATCTAGATCGCGGTATGGTTTCGTTACCTGAGCAGACATATATAGCTGTGAATATTATTTTAATAAAAAAAAATTTAGTACAAGGATATACAGTCTATTATTTACACCTAAGGTCGGTTAAGACCTTTTCAGTTAGTGTAAATTTGAATATCTTTTTAGTCATCAGTAGATAATTTATGATACTTTTTTATAAGCCAATTTATCATGCACGTAAGACATTGTTTTGAATTAAATACATGGATCTTACGAGTATAGTACAGGTGGCAAACAAAACACAAAAGGCATTACACCGCCGCGCGCCACCATTTAATAAATACGCAAAATACCTACACTACAGGTGTGACCAACTGGATATTATTTTTTTCACCGGCTTTCCTTTTGAAAAAATTCAGCTTCGCCGCTGTTGTTAATCCAATTAGTCCGTTAATCCACACATGAAATGGGTGGATTTCGAAGACGGATAAAACACATGGAGATCAACAAAACAAATGAATCGAAAAAAAACAAATGAAGATCGTCAAAACAAATGACGGTTAGATAAACAAATGATGATCGAGAAAACAAATGAAGATCGGCAAAACAAATGAAGATCGTCAAAACAAATGACGGTCGAATAAACAAATGACGATCGAAAAAACAAATGAAGATCGACAAAACAAATGATGGTCGGATAAACAAATAAAGATTGACAAAACAAATGAAGATCGACAAAACAAATGAAGATCGACAAAACAAATGACAGTCGGATAAACAAATGAAGATCGACAAAATAAATGACGGTCAGATAAACAAATGACGATCGAAAAACAAATGAAGATCATCAAAATAAATGACGATCGAAAAAACAAATGAAGATCGACAAAACAAATGATGGTCGGATAAACAAATAAAGATTGACAAAACAAATGAAGATGGACAAAACAAATGAAGATCGACAAAACAAATGACAGTCGGATAAACAAATGAAGATCGACAAAATAAATGACGGTCAGATAAACAAATGACGATCGAAAAACAAATGAAGATCATCAAAATAAATGAAGATCGAAAAACAAATGAAAACCGATAAAAAATATGCAACTTAATAAAACAAAAGACCTAAGTATGAGCTTTGAGTTTTGGGTTTTGAGTTCTGAGTTCTGAGTTCTGCCTTTTGAGCATTCAGTCTTGTTGATTTTTGAGGGTCAAAAATTACTTGCAGCCATTTTTTGTAATCTAGATCGTCTCATCTCATAATGTCCTTTTCTCGAAATGTCCTTTCTCATAATGTCCTTTTCTCAAAATGTCCATTCTCATAATGTCCTTTCGCAGATTGTCCTTTTCTCGAAATGTACATTTCTCGAAATGATCTTTTCTCAAAATCTCCTAGATGCGTGTGCCATTCAAAAAAATAGGTGCAAGCAAATCTCGACCTTAATGACACTTCTCTAAAAATGTTCTTTTAGGCGTTAACAGACATCACTGATCATGACTATGTAAAAAATAAATAAATATTATGCATGTTCATAAGATCGAGAATTGCTGGCACCTATTTTTTTCAATGGCAAACGCAGCTAGATTATTTGTCGATCTTCATTTGTTTTCCGATCGTCATTTGTTTATTTAACCGTCATTTGTTTTGACGATCTTCACTTGTTTTGCCGATCTTCATTGGTTTTTTCGATCGTCATTTGTTTATTCGACCGTCATTTGTTTTGACGATCTTCATTTGTTTTGCCGATCTTCGTTTATTTCTTCGATCATCATTTTTTTATCCAACCGTCCTTTTTTTGACGGTCTTCATTTATTTTGCCGATCTTCATTTGTTTTTTCGATCGTCGTTTGTTTATTCGACCGTCATTTGTTTCGACGATCTTCATTTGTTCTGCCGATCTTCATTTGTTTTCTTGATCTTCATTTGTTTTGTTTTTTCGATGTTTTTTATTTATCATGAATAGATCCGGAAATCCACCCCTTGGGTGGAATTCCGGACATACCATAACATGTAATTCCGGTTATCCACCCCATTGGGTGGATTTTTTGGGGTGGATTAACGGAATAATCCGAACCCGGCAGTACTATCTAGTTATGTAGTATGCTAGTAGTTATGTCACTGCCTTTATGTACGACTCAGAGGAAGTCAGTAGGCGAAACTACAAATTCACTAAACCGCTGGTGTTCCGACTAGAGCCTCTCCTAGATAGAAAACTAGCTGTTCCGATAACTGGAAACATTATTCAATGGAGGGTAAAGATCTATTTATTTACAGAAGCAAAAGTTTTAGACAAATATAAGATATTATTTATTTATCACTTCGCCTCAGGTTTTACTTTCTCTATGAAAGTTTTGATCTGCGTACTGAGTTTGCCCACTGCATGCACCATATCCTGAAGGGTTGTCATCAGCACATCGTGCCGTTTTGGAACTTGGGTGGCTGATGCTGATATCTTTCCTCTGCTCGTATCGTCATCTTCTGAAATATTTAAATTCAATTTAGATAATGAATCTACTTGCTTCTGTGGGATCTTTCTTTCATTAGACCTTACCATTACTTTACTGTAAAGTGTGTTGTTGTGAGTGGTAAAAGCTTGAAACCTCCATAATATTGTAGGATTAAATAGATACCTCTTAATTAATCATTATGTAGGTAGCTATTTGGCAATGGCAGCTGATAAAGTGATGCTGGCCTAAAAAAGCTATGTCTGCTGTTTCTAGACCCGTTCAATCTAGAAAACTGTTAGGTGCGAGCGGCACATGACCGAAAGCTCTGGCGATATTTGAGGTATCTACCCAGCAGTTGGCGACAATTTACTGAAATAAATAGCTGAATAGGATAACTGTAAATTCTTACAATATTAAAACAGCTAGTCTTCAGTACTCAACAGTTTATTTTCAGTTTCATAAATCAACGCATCTCGACTTTTTCCATCAATGTTTGCATCTGTGTAGTGAGCTGACCCATGGCTGAACACATGTCCTGCAGAGCTGATATCATAGAATCTTCAGAGTCATTTGCTACTTGCGTGGTTGACGTTTTGGTGAGCGGTTCTTTCGTCGTTGCATAATCTAAAATCATTGAGAATATTTTAAAATCTATGTCTAACCTTGTTCACGGTAGTCCTAGCCGGCGGCGCGTGAGTTCGATACTTCACTTTTATCACAGGGCGGAAACTCCAGCTTGAATGTGTGCGTGTGATCAATAAATGTAAGCAAATTGTACGTCAACACGACCGTCAACTCTATTGACAGCTGTGGCGCGACAGGTAGTTGCCGATCTGTATGTAATACTATTATATTATCTTTGCTATCATGTAACATGGGTTGCTAACCATTATGCATACAGTAATTGTACTTAATCAGACAAAATTTGTGCAAATTTATTAAATTTTACATGATATCTATATCTATACTAATATTATAAAGAGGTAAAGTTTGTGTGTTTGTATATTTGTTAAATTGTAAGGAGTAATCTCGAGATCTACTGAACCGATTTTAAAAATTCTTTCACCAATAGAAAGCTACGTTATTGTGGAGTGTCATAGGCTATATAACATTACGCTGCAACGAATAGGACCGGAGCAGTAATAGTAAATGTTTCAAAAAGGGGGGAAAAGTTATTCCTTTTGAGAGCTTCGTTGCGTGTGCTGCGTGACTAATATTATTTAACCGATTTCAAATAAGGAGGAAGTTACTCAATTCAACCGATTTTTTTATTTATTTTTTATGTTTGTTCGCGCAGAACTCCGTCGTTTATGGACTGAATTGAAAAATTTTTTTTCGTTCGAAAATAGATACTCCCAAGGTGGCCCCATTTTAAGGAAGCCAGGATCTGATTATGGCATCCTGGAGAAATCGAAAGGAACTTTTAAAAATTGTAGGGACATCTAGGACGTTCGTAATATTTTTTATTTAGGGCCTTAAAGTAGTACAACTTAATGAAGGTCTGGAGTCGATCTGATGATGGAGACGATAGACAGTAGAGAGAATTAACTAATGATATACAGCAGTTACTTTGTGTTTGGGTTTGATTAATTTGTACTGTCGAGAATTTTACACCTAGATAGATAGATTTTCAGTCCATAAAAATAGTGAAAACAAAAAAAAAATAACAAAAAAGAAACCGACTTCATACAAAACTAAAAACTGAAAAATAAAATTTACTTAGCACAAAGTTAGTATATTCTGATTTATCAGATATCATCTATACTTCTATATCTACTAATATTATGAAGAGGTAAAGTTTGTGTTTGTATATTTGTTAAATTGTTGCGTGTGCTGCTTAAATATTTATAGTTATGTAAAAAATATGTGCCTACTACAAAATTGTTTCTCTTAAAAAAGTTCTAAAAAAATTGCGCGATAGCATGTGTCTATCTTTGGGTTGGTGCACAATAACCATTTTAATGGCAATCAAGTTTTTCTACAATAATGCCACGGGATACCTCTTTCATAAACGAAATTGTTCTTAAAAATAATGCGACGGGAATACACGCGACGACAAATCGTTCTCTCTCTCTCTCTCTCTCTCTCTCTCTCTCTCTCTCTCTCTCTCTCTCTCTCTCTCACGTATTATTGAATATTAACGACTAGACGCTACGGGAGTAAACGCAACGCGACGGGAGTAAATGTGACGGGAACAGGTAATACTCTCTCTTATGTGGCGCAAACGAAGTTGCGCGGGTCAGCTAGTAATTTTATAAGAACAAAAATAAAAATTTGCCAAAATGTAACGAGTTACTTCCAAAGACGCCGGATAGTACCCGAACCTGTAGTTGTGGCCGCGGAGGTAGTCAAAGCCTGCTTTGAACCCTGGGATGTCCCAGGATGTCCTTTCGAGGGCATACCCGGGACTACCGGCCGTAGGCAGCTGGTAAGGCAATTTGTGGTACCTATTAGTCGGTTGGAAACCGGCACAGCTTCCATGAGGATTACCACACGTAACAGAATAGACGTAGTACTCCGAAACAAGACCTAATGTTTTAAGCGCTGAAATTTACTGAGTAAACTTCTATATGGTTATTGAATGGCCCAACCCCTACAGACAGTAATATTTGACAAAGGAAATAAAAGGTCAAGTGCGAGTTGAACTCGCCCATGAAGGGTTCCGTAGCAGCAAGTAACATAATATAAAAGTTCTTGTAGATCGTTGTAACTTTCATTGATGTTTTAACACGTTCGCAGTGGTAGTGATTTTTCTCGGCGAAAATTGCGGTTTATGACGTATTAAAAAAAAAACTACCAACTCGATTTCGTTCAAACCAATTTCCGTTGGTAGATTTTATGGCAATGTACATTAAACATTTTTTTTAGATTTATCATTCTCTTAGTTCAGAAGTTAGAGGGGGGGGGGGGGGCACATTTTCCACTTTGGAGGTGTCTCTTGCGCAAACTATTCACTTTTGAAAAAAATTATGTCAGAAACCTCAATAGCATTTTTGAAGACCTATCTATAGATACACCACACGTATGGATTTGATAAAAAAAAAATGTTGAGTTTCAGTTCTGAGTATGGGGACCCCCAAAATTATCTGCTTTTTTTCTAGTTTTATATAAAGATCTTGATGCGGTTCACAGAATACTACTCTACTTTTTTTTTTTTTTTTTTTTTTTTATACCACTAAGGTGGCAGACAAGCACACGGCCCACCAGAAGAACCGGTGGTCACCGCAGCCTATGAACGTTTGCAACACCAGAGGCGCCACACTCGCGCTGCCGACCCTGTAAAAACCTTCTTAGACCCCTTTTGAAGAACCCCATACTGTAGGCGTTTGGGAAAACCGAGGCAGGAAGATCATTCCACAACCCAAGCGTGCGCGGAAGAAAACCCCTACCGGATCTAACCGTGCTCAAACGCTCCGGACGTAGGGTGTGCGGATGAAATCCCTGTCTATGGCGAGCGGTGCGATGATAGAAGGTAGCCGTGGGCATCATGTCAAACAATTCCTCGGAGCACATACCATTGTACAGGCGGTAGAACACGCATAAGGAGGCATAGTCTCTCCTGTCGCGAAGAGGTTCCACACCACCTGTCAGTATAGGATCGTTGACAACTCTCACAGCTCGACTCTGCACCGAGTCAAACGGGCGAAGCTGATATTCAGGTGCCCCCGCCCAGAGGTGACAGCAGTACTCCATGTGTGGCCGCACTTGCGACTTATAGAGAAGCAGTGTTTGCGCCGCAGTAAAGTACCGCCGCGCCCTGTTGAGCACACCGAGCTTCTTGGACGCCAGCCTGGCCTTGTCCTCCAAATGACTGCGGAACTGAACGTCACTTACCAAGTTTCAACAGCATAGGCCGTATAGTTTCGGAGAAAAGTGGCTGTGACACACGGACGGACTGACAGACAGACAGACATGACGAATCTATAAGGGTTCCGTTTTTGCCATTGGCTACGAAACCCTAAAAACGCATCTATTTATTACTAAATTAAATTTAAACATACACATATCAAACACTAGAATATAAAATCCAACATTAACTGATTTACTACTTATCGTTTGAGCTAAAGGGGATTTACTACAATTTACTTACCCCGGTAATTTTGTCTGAAGATTTTTTCACATTGCTCACATAATTGCGTCCCAGACATCGTCTGAAATGGTGCTTTCGGCGAAGGGGAGGCTGAAAGTGTTAAAAACCATAAATCACAAGCTATGTATGTATTCGGCTCGCCAAATTAACGAAGCTGCCCAATGAAGGGCCATGGAAAGAAAGAAGGAGCAGAGCAGCAAAATCGGATAGATGGGTAGTTTTGGCTCATTTCCAAATGTCCTGTAGTCATCGTCACTTATAATTTGGATCGAATTACTGACGTAACTGAAGCTGGCTACTCAGCAGTACTGCACATGCTTATGAAAGTACATAACTAAATGTGACGATTTAGCTGCACTGTGGCCCGCGGCATGGCTTTTATTAGTTTGCCGAAACCCTAAAAGCAAAGTCTACTGTTAGTTACACAGAGAGAACTCGTAAAGTCTTTTAATGCTTTAGATACTAGGCAGTTAAATTGGTAGGTACTTACTTAAATTCGGTGATGATTCTTCGTTACTAACACAACTTCGACGCTGCTTAACAAATGGTATGTACATGTATATATATATGTAATGGTAGGTAGCAAAAAGTAAGCGTCAAATATAGGTAAATATGAAACGTTAGTGGATAGATAATGAAAATGCTTGAGATCTAGCAGCGCAGCACTACTGAGCCTGTACTAAGTAAGTGTATCGCCAGTTCAATTGAACTTAGTAGACACTGCAACGCCACTGTACTCAATTGAGGTGGAGTTTTCAAAATTCCTACTTTGGATGCTACGTTACAATAACTTCTATTTTAATTCCATTTTTATGAGCTAAAACCTTTAGCAGTGGTTTGAGCATTAGGTATTGTAAGATCAGTCGATCACGGTTGCGTTTTACATTAGAACTTGCGAAGTGATGACTTTTAAACAGTGGTTCTGGTTACTCATATATATTCATAGGATTACCATATCCTATATTGGAGTTTCCCATCATCATCTCTGCTGATTTACGCGCGGTGATGGCAATAGGCACTCATCAAAGTTCGCCGTAACGTTCAGCTTTATGCCAGCCGCACCCGTCATGCTATCGTTATTGTCGGCCGTGCTTATCTGCCAACTTATTGCCAAGTAGTACACTTGGTACTAAGGTGGCAGACAAGAACGGCTGACGAACATACGGCCCACCAGTTGATATGCTTGTCTTGTTACTCGAGAACCTCTCGACCCCATCGGCTGTCAGTTTTCTAAGCAATGTGTCCCGCATCAGTTATTGCTAGATGTCGGTGGCTGTGCTAGTACTAAGCTAGTTTCTACAAATATCAGTATAATAAATCTTACCTGGAACATCATACGATATTACTGAACAGGACGGCGATTTCGCCACTGGAGATCCTATTTCAGTTATGGCAGAGTAATTCTTACAAGGGGGAGGTGGGCTAGGCATGCAACTAGGGGAATTTGGAGACCTGGGAGGACTTCGACGAGGTGACCTCGGTGGGCTACAGGGAGGAGATCGAGGCGGGCGAGGACGAACAGCCTTGGGGGGACTGCAAGGTCGACGTTTGGGGGGACTGCAAGGTCGACGTTTGGGGGGACTATAAGGTCGACGTCTGGGGGGACTACAAGGTCGAGGTCTGGGTGGACTACGAGGTCTGGGTGGGCTTGGAGGACAGTAAGGTTCAGGAGGACAGTAAGGTGCAGGAGGACAGTAAGGTTCAGGAGGACAGTAAGGTTCAGGAGGACAACTAGGTTCAGGAGGACAGTAAGGTTCAGGAGGACAGTAAGTTTTAGGAGGACAATAAGGTTTAGGAGGACAGTAAGGTTCAGGAGGGTTTGGAGGATAGCAAGTTTTAGGAGGGCAACACCTAGGAGGGCTACGAGAACAATGCAGCCTTGGAGGGCAGGGGGTCTTTGGAGGGCAGGCAGGAGGTGCCTGACAACAGGGCCTGGGAGGACTTGATGGGCAGCAATGCTTGGGAGGAGCAGGAGAACAACAGTTTCTGGGAGGAGAAGGAGGGCAACAATTCCTTGGGGGGCTGTGAGAACAACAATGCTTGGGTGGGTTAGCGGGGCACGGCGGCTTGTGTGAGCACTTGGGAGGTGAGCAAGGGCGAGGTCTAGGTGAACAAGGGCGAGGTCTGGGTGAGCAGGGGCGAGGTCTAGGTGAGCAGGAGCTAGGGCTAGGTGAGCAGGAGGGAGTTCCGCTCGGTGGAGTTGGAAAACACCGTGAACTTGGAACACACCGAGGACTGGGAGGACACGGAGGACTAGGTGTGCAACAAGAAGTTGGTGGTTCACACGGTGGTGGTGGAGGCGGTATTGGTCGATTCGATGGACATACATCTGCGGTGCACTTTTGAGGTTTATTTGCTGGACAATCATGATTTGAGCAGCTGTATGGTGGGTTTGTCAAAAATTCTTTCGGTTGTGATGTTTTACAATCAGTGCAAGGACACGTCACTGTAATGATACCAGCTTTTATGTCAGAAATTTTACCAGGAGTGTAATTGAGACACGAGTAATGGGCCCATTTCCTGCACGCCCCCATACACTGTATACCATTTTTTTTACTAACGGTCTGCAAACAGTATTTACAAGCGTTTTTAACTTTACCACAACATGGTTTCACTTTGTTTCTGTTGCACAAACTCATTTTGTAATTCAATTAATTCAATGCTATAGTTAATAACGGCATGCAACGTTGGCGACTCAGACCTGAAGATTCCACAAAAGTCAGACCTGCAATACAGCGTTAGGAGAAGCTCTACCCGAGTCCAGATAACATATTCTTACTGTTAAAGGCTTGGAATGATGAGTCATTGTTAGCTTTTATGGTGAATGTGACAAAATATCGATGTTTCTTTTTTACATCTTCAACAGTTATTATTTTAGTTGTATAACTCTGTTTATTTCATTTTGTGTATTCAGTTCTGACGTAAAAGGACTGTATCCTCTTTCTTTTCACGTTTTGACAGTTTAATATTCTTTGATATACTACAAAGGTCAGTTACAAGAAGTTTATTCTATTTTACACAGCATCTTGGGCGTTTTGTGCGATAGATGGGACTGTCCAATGCTCGGACGTTGGATAGGACTGCATGCGAGACATTCAGTGTCCTAGTAGTATGATGGTCTCATACATATCATTGTTGTAATGTCCGTGTACGTAAATATTACTAACACTAGTTGTAAGAATTATGTTACTAACACTATGGATCCTGGTCCGAAATAAATAATTTATTATTATATTATTATTATTAATTAAACAGCGCGGTTGCTTGTCACCCGCAAATTTTCCTGTGCGAAAAATTCTTATGAAATACAGTTTCTATCTACAGTACATAATATGGCATACTTAATTTCATACATAGATATAATAGTAAAAAGTGAAGACGAAAGAAGACTTATTGATTCACAAGCACTGCCCCCCTGCTGCGCCCAGGGTATACTTCGATAAACTTGCCACGTCCTTTTTATTTCATTAGCGCTGAAATTTGCTGGGCTGGGCGCTGATAGGTGGTGAATAGATTATACTGTAATTTTATTATACAGATTAATGATTGAATGTTTTCCAATTAGGTAGGTATACACCCTTCGGGGTAGATTTTCGAAAGATTCTGAAACAATGTTCATTTATTTTTAAAGCAGGTAAGTATACGAAAGAAATAGTTGTGTTTGAAAATGAAGATACGAGTATTCACATACAAACTTAAATTCCCTGTTTTACGCCTTTATTGGATATTTTTGCAAATCCCTGATACACGTGTCTATTCTTTTCTAATGAAAAACACGTGTTGGAATTTCAAGCAGCTTACTTTTAAAATGGCGAAGTTCCATACAACTTTTAGGTACTTATACCTTATTTTGCCACCTAAGTGGTGGAATTTCCAAAAATCCTTTCTGATCGGTAGCCTACTAGGCATTTACTTTTATGTGTGGAAATCCTACATGGATGCTAAGCCGGACTAAAACCACACAATGCCTAACAACAGTCTATGGCCGGGAGTCCCGGGTAGGCCCTCGGAAGGATGTCCCAGGGTTCCTGGCAGACTTTGGCTACCACCGCGGCCTCCCCTAGATTGTTCGGGTAGTATCTCGCCTCTGGGGGGGTTTGTTCGGGTGTTGCCCCACTACTTGGGGAAGGGGGGGGGGGGATAGTTGGTTGCTATCTCACTACTATGAGGGGCGAAGAGACATGCCACCGTCTTGGCCTGCCTCTGTAAGAACGACAAGCAGCCGTCTCACCGTTCTCAGGCCCTCGGTCATGGAGGCCGATAGTCCTGGGCAAACAGCAACCGGCGACGGCCCCCGTCGCGGACTGCGGAACTCGGGAGGGAGATTTCTCTCTCGCTCCCTCCCCGCTGCCTCTTTCTCGAGCATAACTTGCTTGCAGAAGGACGCAGAAGCGTCCCACTTTCCACCGCTGGAGACCATGACCCTCACCATGGTTTCCAGCGTGAGAATGCTCACGTCTAGGCCCGCAACGAGTTCTTGGCGCTGCAGTGCCCAAGCTGAGCACTCTGCCAATGTGTGCAGCACCGTATCTTCGCTACAGTCACCGCAATACTGGCACTCAGGTGTTACCTCCCGGTGTATGCGCCACAGATACTTTCCAAAGCACACGTGCCCGGTAAGCATCTGTGACATTCAGTAGGTTAGGCTGCTATGGCGCCTCTCTTACCACTCTTCCATGATAGCCTACTACATATTATTATTAGGTATAGAAGGGTAGCTTACCTTAAAAATTTCAAGTTTCTAGGTTTAAGGGTTTGGGGTGGGCGCTGATAGATGAATAGATAACCCTGTAATTCTACTCACTCATAGGTACTTGGGAGTTGGAACAATAAATCTGATATAATCGATCCAGCTTTTGACTCTATCGCCTAGGTACGTTCCTCCTTAGACAGTGATTGTCCCTCCCTTCGTATTTTTAGGGTACCTAACTACCTATAATGCGCTTGTAATTAAAAAGATGAAATGTGGGCGTAGGTAGGCCTCAGACTAAAAGAATAACAGATTAATCTGAGTAGGTAGACCTTTGTCTACCTCTTCGGGGATAAAGGCGAGACGTGTAGGTACCTATGTAAAGTAATAGTCCTGGTTTATGAAATTTTAGTTCCGATTACTGAATTGAGATTTTCACGTGTACCTACCTATGTCGTGAGCAGTGACGGCAAAGGTCATAGGTAGTACCTATTATGTGAGAAACTGAGTGTTATCGGCATGGACTGATCAAGGACAGAACCTCCAAAAAGTTGATTATGAGAATATAAGTCTACAGCCTAAGAATACGTACCTACTAACCTACGTACTACGTACTTAATAACTAGGTACGTACATAACATATGTCTGTCTACAGCATAGAGCAACGCGACCTGTTAGTTTGTGGTATACTGAGATGAAATCTGTCGTTTTATTTTCATTGTCCATCTATATCTACTAATATTATAAAGCTGAAGAGTTTGTTTGTTTGTTTGTTTGAACGCTAGGATCCCAGGAACTACTGGTTGGATTTCAAAAAATATTTTACAGTTTGATAGTCCATTTATCGAGGATGGCTATAGGCTATATAACGTCACGCTAAGACGAATAGGAGCGGAGCAGCAATCAATAATGTTTTGAAAACGGGGAATATTTTTTACCGTCTGAGAGTTTCCGAGGCGTACGCTGCGTAAATGGTTACAGTTAGGTGAAAATTGTATGAAACAAAATTGTTTCTCTTAAAACGTTCTAAAAAAAAGTCCGGAACAGCATATGTCTATCTTTTATGGTTCGCTCACAATAACCTGATTTGTCTATCTCTTAAGTTTCGCTCACGATATAATGAAACTGAAGAGTTTGTTTGTGCTAGGATCTCAGAAACTACTGGTTGCATTTCAAAAATTATTTTACAGTTTAATAGTCCGTTTATTAAGGCTGGCTAATGGCGATATAACATCACGCTAAAACGAATAGGAGCTGAGCAGCCATGAATAATGTTTCGAGAACGGGGATTATTTCTTTTTTTTTTTGATGTAAGGGAAAATCCTCGTAGGGTGCTATGCCGGACTCTTACCGATATAAAAAAACCTCACGTAACGCCCGACAGCCTATGGTTGAGAGCCCCGGGTAAGCCCTTCCATTGCGGACGCTGCATAAATAGTTAGTTACGTACAAACTGTGTATTACAAAATTGTTCCCCTTAAAAAGTGATAAAAAAGTCCGTCACAGCATATGCCTATCTTTTAAGGTTCTCTTACAATAACCCTCTTATTAAGTTTTAAACAAAGACTTCACGAACAAAGACTTCAACAAGAAACGTTTTAAAGTGTGAGCGACGGCGACGCGACGGGAGTAAACTTGGTTTGCAGTGGCAGCCAGTCAACTGAACGATAAAAACCGGCCAAGTGCGAGTCGGACTCGCACACGATGAGTTCCATACCGAAAAACGGATGGGTAGAAGTAAAGGCGACGGGAAACATTATATCACTTTAACATCTCTTTCCTTCTCACTCTCATGTGACGCAAAAGAAGATATGCGGTTCAGCTCCGACGCGACGGAATTAAGCGCGACGAGGGTAAATGCAACGGGAATCATTATAATACTCGAAATATTAATACCATACCTCTCTCTTTCTCACTCTCATATGACGCAAATGAAGTTGCGCGGGTCAGCTAGTACTTATATAAAATTCCGTCTCGAAAGCTGTGCGTATCCCGATACAAGGCAATATAGCTATGACCTCTTCGTCGGCACATAGTCAATTTAAAAAAAAACACCTGATTGACACTGACAGTTTTGACAAATCAAATCGAAGATGACAGTTCACATGTTGAGGTTAGCCGTAGTTATTTTACTTGAATTGAGTTTGTATTTCTGAGTTTGTGTTTTAAAAACCAATATAATGCCTTTCATGAAAGGAAGAGCTCCTATTAGACGGACACTGAACTACTTGAACGCTGGTAAATTAGTCTTGAAAGATAAAATCAAGATATTTTCTGTTGCTTATAACATTTGTGGTCAGAATAACGCAGGTGCTAAAGAATTTGTGTTTTGGTATTTACCACAAATTCAGTACAAAAATCCAGACGTACAAGTAGCAACATTAAAGAATTTGACGCCTTCACCTTTTATTAAATGTTATTTTGAAGATGGCAGAAAAATTCTGGTTGATATTGACAACAAATCCAAGGAAGATATTTTAGAACATTTAATTAACACTGTCGGTAAGTGCATTTAGTAGCAGGAATCAAATCATTCTAAACTTACAGAATGTTTATGTCAAGGGACAAGGCAGCACTGAATTATTATTATTTTCTTGTGGGGGACACTGGCTATGCCAAGCCTACAATCCGACCATCTTTCTTGCTGCCCATTACGTCTATTTCCCTAGCCACCTCTCTGGGATTAGATTGTGTCCCAGCAATCTTCACGGTGCCCCTACAAATCTAGTGTCCTTACAGAATCGGACAGTCTGATCCACCTTCAAATGTTCCAGATCCTCTAAATTTAATCTGTCCGTGCCCATTGTCTCCCATCTGCTTAGTGACTACATGGGGCATACAGCCAGTAGGTGTAGACTGGTCTCTTCTTCCTCCAAGCACTTTGGGCATATGGTATCGTCTTTTACTCCTATCACTTGTCAGGTGCCTGTCAAGGCAACAGTGCCCTGTGATTATCTCGGTAACTAGCCTCATATTTGCTCTGGTCAGTTTGAACAGTTGGCTAGTTCTTTTAGCATCCATGCCTTAGATGAAGATCTTTAACTGTCTCATTCCAGTCTATGATCTCCATCAAAGGCAACACTCAAAGGGCTGTTTCTTCTGGCAAACAGTTCGAAACACTGAGCAGATTTTGTATGCATCTCAATACATTGAAAATCAATGTATTGACAAACATAAGCAAGTTTATATAAAAAAAAATTAGGTTAGCCAACCAGTAAAGTAATGACCTGCAGAGACGATCAATCTACTTAGTCAAGTCATGATTACATACATTCACATTATAGCACATGCATGCAAAGAAAGCAGGTACACTGAAGCTACTTTCCATTAACATTTCAACAGACTTTTTTCTTATTCCTTGTCGTGATACTGTTTTCCGCTAAAGACTCAGTGTGGATTTGGTAACTGTTTATGCCGTCCTCAAATATTCAATTCAAATTGCAACAGACTTGACTCAAATTGCTTGCCTGTCTCCAGAGTCCATAACAATGTACTCACTAATAATAAGTTACTAGAAGAAAATGTTTTACTTTATTTTTTCCTTCATAATAAAACGATAATGACTGTTTACCTACTTATTTTCAAGTCACTATCTTGGTTATAGTGCATCAGTGGTGCAATAGGTAGCCTAACTGACTGCATAGGTTGGTGCAAATATTTGTTTGATTTGCAAATGTTTCTTTTAAAATTTGGATGTTTTCTACGTACATCTATCTTCTATCTATATATATAAAAATCAATGCCACTTTTCGTTGTAATTTTATAACTCAAGAACGGGCTTACCTATCCAAACCAAAGGTTTAGGGTTTGTTCGGACTATTTAGTAGATGGTTTATGTGAAGTTTGCACAAAATCGGTTGAGCGGTTCTTTATTTATCACGCAAACAAAGTATATATATATTATGACTGCCTCGATGGTCTAGAGGTCGAAATGTGCAACTGCGGATCACGAGGTTGTGGGTTCGATTCCCACCGGAGACAAAAGTTTGTGTGACTCATAAATGTTTGTCTCAAGAGTCTGGGTGTTTCTATGTATGATAAGTATGTATTTAAAAGTATATATGTATTAACATCCTAGTTATTCGTAGCTTACTTTGGGATCAGATAGCGTTATGTGAAATGTCCGTGAATATTTTTATTTTATTCTAGAATGTTGGACACTATAATAATATTTTTTTTCACCTAAACTTTTGTTTTTTTTACAGGTAAATCAAAAGATGTGCTCGCAGCTGAAGCCCTAACTGCTGAAAAGAAAGACAATCCAGCCAACTTCGGTATTGGCTGTGAACGTCCTTGTATATGCGAAGTATACGGACAAATACCATGTACAGGTGTGGTGCAATTACCAAAGTTCATGCGAGGGAAATATAAGTATCAACAGAATTAACCTCCAGAAGTGACACTGATTTTTGTAAGATTAGCTTTAATTATTATCATTTAGATTATTGTAATAAAATATTGTTACTAATTTGTTCTTTACTTATCTTAATACTATATGAAGTTCCTGTTTCCCATGGGAACATTTGCCTGGGATAAAAAGTAACCTATATGTCTTATGTTATTCCAGACAAATCTATCTCTGTACCAAATTTCAGTCAGATCTGTCCAGCTGTTGAGCATGATTGAGTAACAAACATTTAAACATCTTTACAAACTTTCACATCTATTATATTAGTAGGACAAGATCCCTGAATGAAATCTAACCACAGACAGTAGGAACCCTACGTCCACTTGGATCCATTGAATGAGTCCATTGATGGATCCAAGTACACTTTTCCTCCACAATTCTAACTCTCTTAATGTAATCGGTCTGAACATAAATCATAATCATAAATAATGTTATTGTAATATTATTATTTTAGCTTACTTTGGGATCGCATAGCGTTGAAAAAAGTGAAAGTTACATGGTTGTGTCACAAATGGCTACCCATCACAGGACTGACCATAGCTTAACACTGCTTTCGTTACCTGAGTTAAGGAGGCTTTCAGGACCTGTATGAGACTCGCAGTGTCAGAGGTCGAAAGTTGTCATGCGGCGTTACACAGGGTGTGGTAGGTACTGGGACCACTCGTTATGACAGAGTCCTTCGGGGTGCTTTAGGAGGATATCACCGTAACGTGCAACAGTGATGATATCATAACGACGCGGCGAGGGGGTAAGTCCCAAAACGCAGATAAAGAGACCACCTGTAAAAGATGACCGAATGGGCATGGAGCCCTCAATAAAGAACGATGAAAGAACATCAGATTTTACTTTAGAAGTCTTTTTTTTCAATTTCAACCGTATCATTAGTCCAAATAAGCGATCTGGTCACTGCTGAAAGAATTTTTTTTTTTTTTTTTTTTTTTCTTTTTTATTAAGAACAATGTTCTTAATAATTAATTACAATCTAGCCGTTATATAAGTTTATGGCTAATAAGTAATTTACATCTAACTTAATTTACTAGGTATACTGTTTTTAAACTAAGATTCATGTTCATTGCACTTTCTTAGAGTCTGTTAAGTATGAAAACACTTTGTTCACGTGTTCTATATTATAGCACTCACTAATATTTGTTCACTACACTAATTCAAAAGGCTTAGTTCGTTTTAATCGTCTCACTATGTCCGTGGTATCAAGCAATTGGATCGCTTCGATATTCACATGGTGTAGGAGTCTGCGTTCGTGGGCTGCAGCAGACTTCTGTATGGTTTGGTAGACAGTATCCACGTTGAGATCACGGTGGAGGTCGTCATTTCGTACGTACCAAGGCGCATTGACGATTGCCCTTAGTATTTTGTTTTGGTATCGCTGTATTATGTCTACGTTGGTTGGTTTAGTACAGCCCCAGAGTTGTATACCGTACTTCCAGATAGGCATCAATGTAAGCTTATATATTAGTAGCTTATTATGAATTGACAGACTAGAGTTTCTGCCTAGTAACCAATGCATACTTTTGTATCGAAAGTCCAGCTCTTGCCTTTTCTTTTTAACGTGAGCTTTCCACCGAAGTTTGGCATCAAGCGTCATGCCCAGATATTTTGCTGTGTTTGCGTGTGGCACTTGTAGGCCATTTATAAATATGGGATGGTACTCATGTTTTTTATTTGAGAAGTCAATGTGTAAGGACTTTGATTCATTTAACTTTATTTGCCATTTATGTGCCCAGTCATAAATTTTCGTAACAGCCGCTTGAACTTTCCTAACGGCTTCTTTGTGGCTCGACCCTGTAGCCATAATGGCAGTGTCGTCAGCAAAAGTAGCGATTGTATTTTGTTGTGTTTCTGGTATATCGTAGGTGTATAGCAGGTAGAGAATTGGACCTAATACACTCCCTTGTGGTACCCCTGCTTCAATTGTGTTAAGCTCAGAATACGCATCTTCTTGTCGTATTCTGAATGCTCTGTTGGTGACGTAAGATGTTAATATGTCTGAAAAAGCTTTTGGCAGCGTTTTTTTTAGTTTATATATTAGTCCTTCGTGCCAGACTTTGTCGAAAGCTTGTGCTACATCTAAGAATACTGTACTACAAACTTTTTTACCTTCTAAAGCTTTCTCAATGTTATTCGTTATCCTATGAACCTGGTCTATAGTAGAGTGGTTTTCTCGAAATCCAAATTGGTGGTTTGGTATTAAATTATTCTTGCTAATAATTGGTTTCAACCAAAGACTTCTATATAAACTGAGGTAGACGCGCCTTACTCTAACAAACGAGATTTCAAAAGCAATCCTCAAATACACACATTAATAAGACTACACTCACTTATAAATATTATTTTACGTAATTGTCACCACACACAATAGCAATATACGAATAGAAAAAGAGTAAAAGAGAAGGCGTATGGATTCCGATTGCAAATCGAGCACCTACTTTCGAAGTTTTGACTCACAACAGTGCGAGCAACGCTGCTAATTAGCTCAGTTTATAGGTTTCAAAAATCGGTGCGTAGGGCATGTCTACCTCAGTTTATATAGAAGTCTTTGGTTTCAACCGCTTTAATAAGAGCTTTTCAAAAAGCTTAGAGATCATAGGCAGCAAGGAAATAGGCCGGTATGAAGTTGCTTCATGAGGTGGCTTGCCAGGTTTAGCGATCATGATGACTTCAGCGACCTTCCATGTCTCGGGTACATATTTTAACACAAAGATGGCATTAATAATCTTTGTGATTTTAATGATGGCTTTCTGTGGCAATTGTTTTAAAATTTCCCCTGTGATCAGATCATATCCTGGCGATTTTTTAGAGCTAATGTTATTTTTAATTTCTTTCATCACTTCCTTTGGCGTGACGAGTTTAATTCTTTGATCCTCTAATACGTTGAGACACGTGAGGTTTTCTGTCTGGTGTCTGTATGGTTGAAAATTTTTTGCAAGATGCTGTGCAAATCTGTGTGCTTTTTGCTCGTTGCTTATTGCCCATTTTCCATTGTCGTCCCTAATAGGAGGAATTTGTGTCACTGGCCTTTTGAGTTTCTTGGTCACTTTCCATAGGGAGTAATCTGTTGTGTGGTCACCAGTTAGCTGCTGTAAATTATTCCTTAAGCATTCATCGTTAAACTGTTGAATTTTTTTCTTTAAGATTTTGCTAATATTATTAAGTAAAGTTTTGTCTTTGGGATATCTGGTCTGTTGCCATCTTTTTCTCTGCTTCCTTTTTTCTGTTAGTAATGTAATTATTTCCTTGGGATAAGTATTACCCTTGTACTTGGCTCTTAGTGATGGCGAATTATTCCATGCACATTGCTGAATATTCACGGTCAACTTATTAGTTTCTAAGTCGAGATTGTGTAATTTTAAGGGCACATTTAAATCTATAGTTTTTTCTAATTCTAATCTAAAGCTTTCCCAGTCTGTATGCTTATTTGATAGTGTCAAATGGGAATTTCTGAGTAAAATTTTATTACTTAATCTTAATACTATCGGAGAATGATCCGAGTTCATGTGACTGTTTTCCTCAATACATAAAAAATTACTTGATATATTTTTAAATACGAAGAAGTCTATAAGGTCAGGTACTTTATTCCTATCAGTTGGCCAGTACGTTGGTTTTCCTGTACTTATTGTTTCACACCGCATCTCTTTAATCGCACTTAGTAGTTGTCTTCCTTTTGTCGTAGTTAACCTGGACCCCCAGTACTTATTCTTAGCATTAAAATCACCTCCCAGTATGAACCTGGATCCGAGGAGGTCAAAGAGATGCTTATATTGTTCTGTTACTATTTTGTGCCTTGGGGGACAGTAAATAGAAGCGACGACACACAATTTAGTTTCGATAGATACCGCCATGGATTGCATGTGAGGTGCTTCATATGTATTATATTCATAGTGGATAAAATTTTTCTTGATAATAACCGCACTACCTCCTCTAGCAGTATTGTCCGGGTGGAGTGAGTTATATATTTTGTATCCTCTAAATTTAATGTGAGACTGTTTAGTGAAGTGCGTTTCAGATATCAAGCACACGTCAATGTTTTCTGTATCTAAGACTAACTGCAACTCATTTTGGTGTTGTAGTAATCCATCAGAGTTCCATGCCATAATTTTGAGACTGTTATTCATGGTTGTTTTGTGGGGCAGCTATTTTAACGCTGGATTCTAGTTTATCTAGTCTTCGATCGAATGAGGATATATATTTTAAAATTTGACTAAGCTTGTCTTCTATGCTCGATGGCTGTAATGATTTCTTGCTTACATGCGCATAGGAAGCTTTGTTTGTAGTCAGTATACTAGTGGTTGCGGGGGGCATTGGATTGGCACTTTTCCTAGTTGCCTGAACATTAGAGTTGTTCTTAGGGGTAGGCTGTTGTGTGATCGCCTTTTTATTTAGGGTTTTATTCTTTAACTTTTGCATTTCCTTAGCTACGACGCACCCTCTGTAATTGGCTGGGTGAGGGGAGCCACAATGAATACATTTAGGTTTTTCTTCGGCGGGTTTCGTACAGTCAGCTGTGAGATGCTTGCCTGTGCATTTAACACACCTTGGCTCTTTTGAGCAATATTTTTGTGTGTGCCCGTAAGCTTGGCACCTCTTGCACTGAGGGATAAGCTGTGAGTTTTTAATTGGGTGTATCTCAACCTTGCAACCTAATATATAGTTAATGGCATATATATTGTTAATATTTTCCGAATTTTTAAATGATAATATAAACATGTTTAAAGGCTCTTTATTTCGCCAGCTTAACTTGTTTATAACATTTTCTACTTGGAATCCCTGTGACTCCCAATCATTTTTGATTCGGTCGGGTTGACACGAAGAGTGTAATCTCTTAACGATTACTCTTATCGGCCTGGACTGCTTATCTTCATAAGAGTGCCAGCGGTAGTTCTTCTCACTTAGTAATGTAGTGACTGACCTATAAGAGTCTTCATTTTTGCAATTAATTTTGACACAATCCCCACTAAGCATTTTTGCAGTGAAGGATTGTATTGATTGGGTTTGAATTAAACTATCATAAAATAATTGATAGTTCAAAATGTTGTCCACAATAATTGGCGGTGGAAGTGGGACTTTTTTTGCAATGGTTGCATTTTGAGTGGACCCCTGTTCTTGCTGGGGACTTGTGCTGGCGTGTAGTGGCGAGAGGGAAGCATTTAACTTCCGTTTCTTCCTACTCTTCACCCTAATCCACTCAGTTTCTTTCGCTAGCTCCTCCTCATCCGTGCAATACTCAACGGGCTCGTTGGATTTTGGCTGCGAAAAACTTATTTTCGAACTTACCTCGGTAGGCACATTTTTTTCACGCTCCTTGAAACATTGCAGTTCTCCCTGTAGAACCTGAAGTTGTCCTTGGAGGCTTTGGACCTGTTCCTTAAGGTCTAGAATTACCTGTTGTAGGCCTTCATTTTCTTGCTTTTCCTGTATGTAATAATCATACAGTTGTCTTTCAAGCTGAAAGAAATGAAAATTTTGACTAAGTACCTAGGTGCTTAACTTATACAGTCGTTAGTCAGCATCACCTCTATAGTAAAAGACCGTTCTAATATTGAACAATAAAAGTCGTGTAGAGTAATATAATATTTCCAATATATTTCAATGTTATGATTTATATTATTTTATATTACATCTTAAGCCTTAACACACATTCATAAAACAAAAAAGTAGGTTCCTTCGAAAGAAAAATATTTTAAATACCAACAGGTATTAGGTACGAGTGTCATACTCTGTACAATATAATTTAAATTTACTTATTCCCCTTTTCCGAAATCTGTTTACATTAGGATATTTCCTTAGACGGTACTTTCTTATCCTTTTAACCAACACTAGGTAATTTAAATTTATAGGCATTCAAATATTTAAACATGAAATAGGCACCCCTTTCATCCTCAGAGAAACATGATTTGAAAAGTAACTTTAGTGTTTACTCTAAACATAAAACATTCGTGCTACTGCAACTTTATCGGTCGAGAACGCTCAAGTTGTTCAAGTTCTTGCTTTGCAAGCTGGCCTAAAATCTGTTTAAGGATACCGTCCGGGATGATCATAGATCAAATGTCTTTGAAGAATGTTATCCACGAGTATTATTTTCATCTCTACTATCGCCTGTTACATAGGTAAGTACTTTTAAAATATCCGTGCTTGAAGAAGATAAACAATCAGAGCAGCAGCAATGAACTGCGTGTTCCGAAAAGCGTTGAAGGTCCTTGCATTGGGGTGGTAGAACAGTTTATCGTCCACCTCCTCTCCTCGGGGAAAAGTGTGATAGAAGGTCCAATTCATTATTGTGTTCTTTTGAATCTCCTATAACATAAATAAAAGGATGCTACACTGTATGATGTAAGAAAAAAATAACCTTGTTTCTCTTTCAAAATTGACACCATAATCTACCTACTAACCTGGTACCTAACTGATACAGGGAAAAAATTATTTAACCTTACACTAGAATCCTTTAACAAAGTATGAGTATTGAGGAAAACTGTGCTGAATGGGACTCTACCCAGATCCTTCGGGGTCCAAGTTAGCCTCACCTGTAAGTGCTAACAAGGGCATGGCAAAGGGAAGGAAAAGTCTAAACAAAGCCCTGTAGAAACCGTTTGATCAGTACGGTATGACACAGTGAAACATTCTCCCATAAAAAAGTTCGGAGAGGCAAGTTTAGCAGTGGACTGGTTCTTGTAGACCCCTCAATACACTTGTAACTTGTAGTAAGTAGTTTTTATATAGAAATATTGCTAAAAAAGCTCCTCACGTCAACTGATAACACGAACTCCGGAATTTTCTCCTTCTTTTTGGTCGTTTGCCCAGCAATTATAACTACT
Organism: Miltochrista miniata; assembly: GCA_933228765.1. Taxonomy (NCBI): domain Eukaryota; kingdom Metazoa; phylum Arthropoda; class Insecta; order Lepidoptera; family Erebidae; genus Miltochrista; species Miltochrista miniata. The sequence continues at coordinate 12,712,723 of OW121770.1, forward strand.
GCGTCTTTTAATGCCTCTTGTGTTTTGGTTACTTGCGACATATTTGTAGCTGATTGTGCAGCAATGTCCTTGCAATCTCCTAGTAAAAGAGGGCTAACGGGGCAAACCTGTTGAAGGAATTTTTAGTTGTTATCTTCATGAAGTACCTACAAAAGCTATTTGCTAAATACCTACATTTAGGTACCTACTTACTCAAGGAAGAATTTAAGTGCAGAGTAGGTAAGTACTAAAATATACACATTCACGCTGAAATACGAGTAGGTATGTCGATTTCTCAGGGAATCTTTTTTATTCCACTCATTTTTTTGGTTATGATCCACGACGCAGTAAAATGGAGTGGGGTTGGCCATATTTTGCCTAGAAATTCCAAGGTTAGTTTACAAAAGAACTCACAAAGCCGGTGTATATAATAACTCACCGTCTTAAACTGGGCAACGCTCAACACAACAGAAGTTAAAAGTGTTGAACTAGACCTTTTGGTAGTTTATGACCATTTCCTGTTTTGTCTTGTTCTAGATATGACCATTTCCGGATTTGACCACTTCCTTCTGTGACCAGATATTTAGAGGTCCAGTTCCTGGTATGACCACTTCCTTATCTGTCCACCCTTAGTACGGTGTACAAAATGATTTATCAAAATAAATATAAAAAACTATTCACGGTCCTATTCACACAACGTCATTCTAAAGTAGGCAAGGTTTAAGCGGCTTGTGTTATGAGTCTCAGACCACGGATATTAGTACTTATATACTTTAATCAAACCTGGGTATAGAGGAATAAACCAACCCCTGTTTCATAATTCTTTATTTCTTTGATTAAAGTAGCCGCTTAAACCTTGCCTACTTTGGAATGACGTTGTGTCCTTGGTCCGTATGGAGATAAGAGAGCGAATGATGCTGGTAAGTCAATCTTAGACGTATGCTTGGAACGAGACCTCCTTGTGGCGAACAGTTTATTCCGTCACAAAGATATCCACACGTATACCTACATGGAGACGGAAGGAAGAAAAACGTGTGATTGATTTGATTTTGATAGACAATCGTCTTCGACAGGCTATAAGGGATACAAGAGCCTACAGAGGCCCCACTCTTGAAACTGATCGCTACCTGGTGGTAAGCCGGTTTGTTGGTCTTTTCAAGAAGTGGAGGCACTGGCGAGTGCGTGTCCCTTTCGGAGACTATGAAAGGATAAAGAGTGAAAAACTGGAAGATGAAAGCGTAAGGAGTATGTATGTTGGCTTAGTCAGTGAAAGGCTTGCAAACGCGAGCTTTTCCGACTTCGATGTGGATGAATGCTGGAATATTATGAAAGAAAGTATAGTGGATAGTGCAAAAGAAGCATGTGGGAGTGCAAAGAGACATGAACATTCGAAAGGTGATGCCTGGTGGGATGCAGAAGTTCAATCCTGCGTAGCAAGAAAGAAGAAAGCGTGGTTGGATTATGTCTCATCTTTGCAACTGAATGACAGTATGAAAGAAATTTACCGCCTCTGCAAGAATGAAGCCAAAGCTTTAGTGAAAGAGAAGCGTGAAAGAATAAATATGATTGCGGAAGAGAAGCTGACGAGGAACTTCGAGACGAATACCAAACTCTTTTGGAGGGAGGTCAAGAAGTCTCGGAGCTGTTCGTCAGTTTCCAGAATGGATAATATAAAGAGTAAAGCTGGGGACATTCTTGCGGACCCCTTAGAGGTGTTAGAGCGGTGGAATGAGTACTTTGGAGAAATGTATGAATATCTCCCGGATGCGGGCACTGCGAGGGAGGCGATGACTGATCTTGCGGTGCAAGCATCAAGCGGAGATATTACTTTGGAAGAGATTGAATGGTCGATACGTAGCTTGAAAAATGGAAAATCTGCGGGAATTGATAGGATATCTGCTGAAATGATCAAATTAGGTGGTCCTTGCGTCCGGGACGCCTTCTGGTCATTGAGCAATCTATGCTGGCAGACTGGAAGGCGGAACTGAAAGGCGGAACAATTTTTAAAAGTTTTCACAGTTCTTGTTTGTTTTCATGAAGATATATGAAGATATAGGATCACTTTTCACTAGTAATCGTAAACTCGCAGCTATTTTTCACTTAATTAATAACACAGGCCTGCAAAATGAGGGTCATAACTTCCTCTCTAGAATTTGATAGCTGATTCTAGGGTATTTTGGTGCGCTGATTACGAATATGTACTTAGTTTTTCTGCATCACCTCCAGATTTTTCAAAAAAGGTACAGAAAGAAAATAGAAAAAAAAGACCAAAGTTTTCTCATAAAAATATATATTTAAAAAAGTACATTACTTTTAACTTTAAAAACGACTAAAATATAATAACAACTTGTTACTAGTCTAAATTACATGTAAATTTTATTTGTTGAACCTGGTCCTTTTTTCCTGGAACCTTCGGTTATGCGATTTTCGGTTAAAATTCCAGTTTGGATCGTCGCGCTTCAATATCCAACAATAGTCCGCCATCATGCTAGTATTCCATGTTCTTTGATACCAGACTTCAAGCTCTTTCAAATCTCGGTAAAATCTTTCGCCTTGTTCTTTGCCAACGGCTCCTAGATTTTTTGGGAAGTAATCAATGTGCGAATTTAGGAAATGAAGTTTAGTGCTCGTTTATGTCCCTTTTATTATTAAAATTGTATCCAGTTATGTCACAACAACAACAGTTGCAATCTTTATCATGGTTGTTAGCCTCTCTTCGTAGCATAGGCGAAACGATTTTGAAGCTATTTTTCTGTCCTTTTGACCACTGGCAAAGTTCTTATAAACAAGTCGTACAAAGTTTATGAGGTGTCCAAGTTTTGTCTTTGGTTAATTAAAACGTCTCCATAATAACTTTTCTAAATATTTTTCACAAAGTCAGTAATGCTGTTTCGTTGTTTTATCACCATAAAATTCCCGCAAATATTACAAAAACAATTTGGAGAATTTAAACATCTTCGCGATGACATTTTAAAGTTCATGTTGCAAGATGCGCACTTCAACTGTTTATTTTCTAAATAAGTGCGGGTACTTAATAAAAAAAAAGCCTTTTGGATTATCTTTATTACACCCTTTTTAATAATATTTACAACAATTAGGTAATATTACTACTAGGTAATATTTTTATTATTTTATTACTAAATTAAGTAAAAATTACCCGTTTTCAACATGGTTAATGCGGATTACTTTTACTTTTTATGTAGTAATCATCAAATTACTGATTTGCATTAATTTCTATGTCCCCTTACACGAATTAAATGCAATAAAAATTAATCTGAAGTATTTTAATGACGTTTTATAAATTTCTAAAGGTAGACGCTCAGACATTTTGGAGCTAAATCTTAAATATTCAATATCAAAAAATCCTGACGTGATGGATTTTTTTTATTATTTTTCTCGTAATCAGCACATCAAATACTATAGAAAATGTTACTCAGATTTCAAAGAGGAAAACCATTGCAGACCTGTGTAATTAATCCTGAAATGCTTTCCTCCTTTTGCTCCTGACATTAATCACTTTTTATCTCGTCGTCGTCTTGTGTATGCTTTTAATAATAACTTATAACTTATTTTCTGAAGTTAACTTGTTTATTTATCACTTTTTTGCTTTAAAAGTATATTATTTATAATTTTAAATTCGAAAATTACATAGAAGAAATGTTTACGTTACGGCTCCAGTGTTGCCAGTCCTTGTTCGCTTGGTCGCCACCCATCCATTCAAATCACCACACATGATCAACTTTTCATTCCCGTCAGCCAAATCGAGGACGTCCCTAACAGATTCCCAGAACTCCGCGAGCACTTGGGCATTAGCCGAGCTGACGGGAGCATAGGCTGCGACCAAAAAAACTCTCGTGATCCCCAGTTTTATACGTACCCACAGGAGTCTTGGGCCTACCAATCCATAATCTTTCACTCCAGAGGCCAAACGGGAGGAGAGCAAGACACCCACTCCCTTACTGGCATGATCCTCTTGGTCCACTCCGGACCACAAAGCAATTATTCCGCCAGGAAGATCGTCGATGCCGCTCCCCTTCCGGTTAGTCTCAGTGACACACAATACATCCAGGCATCGCTCTTTCATTACATCCATCAATTCATTCATCTTACCTTCCATACCACCACGCACATTCCACGTGCCTATCCGGCACTCGGCTCCTCGCATCCCGCCAGAGTTGGCGCTGCGTGAAGGGTGGCGGCCCCCTTCGCCGCGTGCGCATGCAGTCGTACCGACGGGGGCACACCGGTACGCGTCGCCTTGGGGGGACGCCCTAGCCCTGTCGGCACTCATCGGTAGTGTTTTGTTTCGCGTTTTCGCTTTCACCGCTACTTACGGGGAGGGTCCGAGCACAGGTAACGCTCTTCGTGAAGGCACACTACATCCCCCCCACTACTATCTAATTTACATTTTTTAATTTAGTTTTGTTCGGAGGACAGTTTCCGATATAGTTATGGTTTGCAATTAAATTCAACTCTATCAATTTACAATTTTGGCTAGAGGGTAATTCCTCTGTTGTCCCAGCAGTTAATTTAAATTACTTGGAACAGATTCCAAAGTCCTAAATCTACTCTGCTCAAATAAAGCAGTTTTGTCAGCCAAGTTTTTGGCTACAGAATAAAAATAATTAAATAGCAAACTTGCTATTTGTCTTTTATAATATTTGGGTCGACAATACCTACCCTTGTGATTATTATAGACTTTATACTTGCTATGTGACAAATCTGTGTTAAATACAGAATTAAAGTCAATTATATTAAATTTATTATTATACTGACTTATTAAGTTTAAACGTAAATTCATCTTATATCTAAATGAATTTTCCAAATCTGGCACACCTTTTATAAATGGAAGTGTGAACATTACAGCTTGTATGACATTTAAGTTTAAGATGTAATTCATGTATATAGGGACAAATCATCATTGCTAATTTTCCCCCTGTTTGCACAGAAAATTATTTTACTGTTAGCTTCAAATTTATATTCTAATATCTTTTGCATAATATCACTTAATGAAGCACCCGGATGTCATTGCCAAAAACTTAGTAGTGAAGAAGTTTCTAACCATTAGTGAATATTAATTTCTGCAATACCTATCGTTCCGTAATAGGTAGGTACCTATCATTTCTCATACATTACAAAGGTGCGTTTCATAAGACTCGGGATTCAGGAGGGATCGAAACCACGTGAATTAACCAATCTAGATATTGTTTAGTCTATAAGGTTCACTTACATTGCAACAGCATTTAAACTTGATGTTGGCGCCAAGAAGAGGGCAAAGAATGAGATAGTCATTGAGGACTTGATGTGGAGCGCCAACGTAAGCTATGTTCAATCTATCCAGTCTACAATAATCTTCCTGAAAATAACATTTCACATAATATTTACTAAGCCTGCACTGCGAGGAGCACTAATAATAAAAAAGTTCTTATTGCCGCTTTCATTAAGTTCAATAGTTTTTTTTTTTATTCAAATTCAGATAATATCATTTCTCATTTTTTAACCGACTTCAAAAAAGGAGGAGGTTCTCAATTCGTACGCTATGTTTTTTTTTTTTTTTTTTTTTGTATGTATGTTACGCGATAGCAGCGACAATTATGGATGGATTTTGAAATTTCTTTTTTTGTTTGAAAGAGGTTACTTCTGAGGTGGTCCCATATCCAGGGTATCAGGATCTGATGCTGGGATCCAGGAGAAATCGAGGGCAACCACCGAAAATTGTAGGGACAACTAGTGCGTTTGTTAACTTTTTGATTAAGTGCTTTAATGTACTAAAATTAAATGAAGATCTAGACTCGATCTGATGATGGAACCGAAAGACAGTCGAGGGAATTCCTTAACGATTTACAGCAGCTATCTTGTGTTTCGGCTTGATTGGTTTGTGTTTATGAGAACTTTACACCTAGATAGATATACTTTTCGGTCCACCCGTCACTTAAAATAAAAAAAATAAAAATTTTAAATAAAAAAATAGAACCGACTTCATACAAATCTTTAAATATAAAATTTACCTAGCACATAGTAATATGTATTTTGATTTATCAGATTTTATTCAATATAATATTGAAGTTGGTGCCATTAATAATACCTACCTAAACCTATGGGTTTACTTGGCGCCAACTTCAATATGATATTGAATAAAATCTGATAAATCAAAATACATATTACTATGTGCTAGGTAAATTTTATATTTAAAGATTTGTATGAAGTCGGTTCTATTTTTTTATTTAAAATTTTTATTTAAGATAAGATAAGATAATAATTTATTGCTTCTGAAAGATACATGACAATGACATATAAGTAGGTAATCGACGTTCACAATGTAGTATACACTCATTTGTTGACCACTAAGCTGGTACCCAAAGTAAGATTTAACTTGTGGTATGGGTACCAGGGTTCTCAATCCTAATTGAATTAAGTACATAATGTGAAAGTAGAGTGTATCCTAGTAATGTACGTATGAGGTGTGAGTTGCTTAAGGCTTAAGCTAAGGGAAATCTACGTACCTAAGTATATAATATATATCATAGTTACAATTTTCTATATTATGGTTACTATTTTCTAAATTACCGTGTGAGTATCTATACAGCCTGACCACTGAATACTGAATCCACCTTTGGTGTTGCAAACGTCCACAGGCTACGGTTACCTTCTTTCCATCATGTGAACCGTATGTTAATCTGCCAACTTATTGGTATTAAAATAAAAGAATCTAGTGGACACAAAACTGCCTTAGATCCAAAATTCAAGTTGGCTCGTTATGAAATTTGTACAAGTAGCTATTAGGTACACATCTAACCTCTTAATTAGCAGAAAACCTTAAGACCATTGTATGTTCTTACCAGTATAGACATGATGGTAGCCAAGGACTGGATACTAGCGTGTCTCCTGGACCTCATACAAACCACAGGAACAAGGGAATGTTGCGCGAATCGCCTCATACACCCATGTGTTTCTGATGACACGAATATAGCATCCGCCATTTCTGAAAATATTCTAAAGAGAAATGAAATTATTAAGTTCACTGTATTTTAGCTCTCCTAGTGCTTTTTATATCTGGGTAGGTATATCTGTATAAAATATTTTTCTGATTGCATCCGAAGCCTTTAATTTACAATCTAGTTCATCAGTTTTTCTGCTGGTGTACCAATCTACTTCGGTATGTAGGTACGGTCAGATTTCTTGGGACTAATTCCTCTGGTATATGTCCATAGAGAAAGAGATCCAGGTTATGAGCAAGATACTGGGCGTGTGTACACCTCTGGCATGTACACAATCTTTCTGTATTATCATCATCAACATCCCAACTGTTAAGCACAACAACCAGTTCTTTAGCTATCCGGTAAACGCACCAAGGTTAACTGTTGCAAATCAGAGTTTGTTTCATTATTATTTATCAGGCACACAGTTCTATACAACTGATAGTACCCGTATCCTTTGCCTTTATTTTTTTTGTCGTTCATTTTGCTTTAAATGTTTGTCAAGCCTGTTCTTGAGTTGAATCGTGTTTTCAGCGGACACTATGCATTCAGGCAGCCTGTTCCATGCTCTGACATGACATGCCTTTAGGACTAGTATTTTATTTTATTTATTTTCATATTCCGTTTCCAGTAGCACGATATCACGTTTAATGAGTGTCTATAGTGAGTGTGTGTGACGCGTGCAAATGACAATCATTGGAAACTTCCAATGATTAGGGGACCCCCATTTCAGGAGATCACTAAAGACTTGGAAGTAAGTGGACAAATGTTAGAACTATATTTGATACTGTTGATTGATTGCACTTGATGGAACTTGCTACACATATTGAAAAACTTTACTTGTAGGTACTGTTCCTCAACATTGTCGAACAGTATAAGTGGAGTTCTTCAAAACGTTGAACTAACCGGCCGTTATAGTCATGCTCCCAATCAAACTTTTCGACAATGTGAACATCGGTGGCTCCTAGCAATGATACAGCTTTTGATACGGCCATGCGCAGAATGGGTTCATTATGGTCTTCCAGTATCATAATTTTTGTGCTTTTCAGTACATTCTATAAGGAAAATTTAGGTGTGTAGTTTACAGATGAGTAATAGGATATTTCAATCAGTTTTAGTCTGTAAACTTAGTGGAGGACCTGCAATGAAGAGTGTTCCAGTTTCACTCAATGTGTCGCAATATTGGATTGAATGGAGCTCTACGTAAAAGAAGGTAAATAATTCTTGTCATGTGTCTCCAAGCATACACTTTAGGTTTAGATGGATAGGGTTAGGGATACTTTGAGGTTTCTTTGTGGACGCCCCGTGCCTGAGTTGATTTCAAATGGAACACTGAACACCATTTGAGGTCAACTTATACCCCTTAGATGTAAAAGAAGTCATCAGAGACATGCAGTTCCATCCGAAATTGCGGATACGTAGGTACAACCTAAGAATCGCAATCTCGGATATTATTGGAACTCTATCCGGATGTGAAATGGAAACATTGTTTACCAGTTTCTTCCCATGCGTGTCTCGAAGCATACACTTTAGATGAAGTGCACTAGTCAACACATTAGTGATCATTGTAATGTTCCAGTCCTTGAGGCATACTAAATGTCGATGCCGTTCGCTGTAAATACAAATGCTGTTAACAAAATAGTTGAGACATCTGATGAAAAACCATAGATGCAACAAATGGAACGAGATAAAATTTTATTAAACTATATTAATACAGCGTAGTTCCATTTGATGAATCAATTTGTACCGATCATTTTATCTGAATACTTACCTACTAAGACATGATATTATCTACTTATGGTTCAATAATTTTCTTGGCACTAATTTGCAGGTGTATTTAGCTTATTAAAATTCGTAGGTCCTTTTTGATGATGATGTTTGATAGAAAAAAAAATCTTCAGTGGACATCGTTTTCTTAAAGAAACCGCCCATGAACAAAAAGCGGGTTAAGGGAGCTGCTGCATAAGTTTTTAATCATCTAATGTAGTGTTGACCAGCAAGGTGCTGACACAACTCATCATTCAAGTTTCAGTAGCTTGGAGTTGTGTAATATACACATATTACCATGACCTTCAGGCTTTATCGTATGTAATTTGTCCATAAAAACTTTCCATCTTTGTATGAGCAAAGTTTTGTAGTAGGTGCTTATGGGAAATTGAGGAAGTTCGCATCTCTGTCGAGGTTACTTTCAGCAAAAATGAGAAGGTAACGTAATCTAGAAAGAAAGAACCTACTTTGGATCGCCTTGATGAGTGCGCCTAATTTGATGAACCGCTGGAGTCGATTGTGTGCTATGATACGAAGAGACTGACACGCATTTGTTGGAAAACATGTTTAGCACTGAGTCTTCTACATAAAAAAGACGGATACGACGAATTTTAAACATCTTGTTATATGGAGCAATACACCAAAGGAAATTATGAAAAATTTTGCATTTTATGAGCAAGAAAAGTGATGGATACAAAAACCAGTCTGTCGCAACTACGTACAAGCAAAAAAATGTATGAAAATTGACCAAATTGTAATGGCGACTATATGTGTCTCACTCAATTACTCTATCTGCCTCGCTCGTTCCTTGAGGAAATGTCATCTGTCTGTCACTGTAGATGTCAAGTTGTTATTCGTTATTTATTGTTAAAAATTACAGAGAAACATAATTATTACATATCTATATTTACATTATTACTATCTAAACTAAACCTAAATAAGGCCCCCGTGGCATTGTGCCCAAAAGACTAGCAGCATTCCCCCTTTGAATAGCAATGCCTATTCGTTGAGCGAGAAAACTGCCAGCCCTTGGGTCACCAGTTGACTCCACAAGGCGCTTTTTCAAATTCTTGAAAAATTTTTGCGCATTGGGACCCCATGGACCTAGGGTCTCGACACCGACTGGACAAAAACGATACGATGAGTCGAGACCCTTATATTTATTAATTTTAATATTTTCAGCCGCTTCCGCTGCGGCACTGGCTTTTAATTTTGTTTTAGGAAGATGGGACGGGGCTAGAGTGTCAACACAAGTTGCATCCCACACCAGGACCCGACCCATCTCCCACGGTATCAAAGTTATACCATCCGGTCTCTTGCCATCGTCCCTGAAAACGCCGTTTGGCTCTAAGAGCGCAGGCACATTGGCGGTGGCAAGAGCACGGCGGATGATGTCGTTCAGCGCAGCGTGGCGTGAGAAGCGGCCTGCGCTCTTTAAACATGAAAGACCATGATGCCCCAAAGTGTCAACGTTAAAACCGCAGGGGCATCGATGTGGAGCGCAAAGCGTGACGCCAAGTCTCAAACCAACTGAAATTCTTAGGATGTCCGGTTCCAAAAAAGTTCCGGTGTTGGCTGTAGGGAAAGCTTTCAACCAATCACCGGATTCCTTTCTACTGAGCGCTAATAATCTGGCCCGATCCGGGCCTAAGCTAGCATTTAAAAAGGAGTCAAAGGTTAATTTTGACATAGCGTCGTCGTCCCAGCTCCGTTGTAAATTTGGATGGGTGGGTAAATTTTGTCCCGGACAAGCCATTAGCCAAGCATTTCAATTTATTTTTCTCTGAAAGATATTATTGAAATAATTGAGATAATAGCTTATTGTTGCTATCAATTCGTTCTCTATATTATATTCTCTTGTGTTTGTTCTACATAGTTTATCGAATTATGCATTATAAAAAGTGTGAAATATGCGGTTTAAAATCTGGAAGAAAAGACGGCACAAAACGGTTTTTCATGGCCAGATTTCCTATGGATGAGCTTCGGTGAGTAGTATATTAGTAAATCTATCAATGGTTCATAGGTTATATGGGTGAAAACAATGAAAATTATATATTGTATAATCGTTAGGAAAATAGTGTGGTAGTAGTTTTGCAATTACTTATATATCGATGTTTTATTTTTTGTTTTAAGGAATGGGTGAAGAAAACAGGAAACGAGGATTTAGCATATATACCCATAGAGAAACTCCACCAGTTAAAATTTGTTTGCGGAAAACATTTTACTGACAAAGATTTTAGGAAAAAAAGGACGCAGTTAAAGAAATTTGCAGTTCCATCAATAAGACTCACTGCCAAGCCACTTAAAACAAAAATATGTTAAAAAAACACAAGAATAATTGTCATTATTTTTGTTTCAGACAATTACCATGTGTATAAAGTGAGTGGTACAAAGTGATTAAAGACGAAGGCAATAATGAAGCAAGCATCCTAATATTTAGTATTCAAAAGGGTCAATATTATATACAGTCACTACAGCAGCGAGCTGCAGAATTGATTGAACAGACAAATTTAATTCAAAATAAAATTGCTTGATTAATGGATTCAGCTAAATAATCACCATCACCATAACAAAAGGTTGGTGCCACTTCAGAAATCATGGCTACATATCTATAACTCGTACGATAAAAAATATTAAAAATAACACAAAAATATTGTAATTATCTCATTATTTTGTTTCAGCTAATTACTGTACTTTAGTGATTAAAGACGAAGGCAATAATGAAGCAAGCGTCCTAATATTTGGTAATTAAAAAGGGTCATTATGATATACAGTCAGAAGTCAGAATAAGAAATAAGGCGCTGAAATTACTATTACAATTATTATTTTAAATAAATATAATAATATTTTATGAACTTATCATTTCACAACCAAAACTCAGCCTATACTATAGCCTATACTAGAAGTAAAGACCACTGCATTTATCGATATCGATAAATATAGTATCGATATCGATAAATATAGTAACATCACTATTTTCCCCTAATGTTGGCAACTGTATGTGTTAAAGTTGTTAGGTTGGCTACTGTCAGTTGATCATGGTTTGACATTTCGTAAGACTATTTCGCACTATGGAAGTCCCGTCTCTTCTAACGTAGTATTGTATTCTCTTTGACAAAAACATTGAAGAATTTCACAATGACTTAAAAATTGTCAAAAAAGCACAGATATTGTACCTACGATTTTACAAAGAAGATTGCGCTGGTCTGTCAGCTTTAGCTCAAGGAAGATTATTGCATAGCGTACCTACCTGGTTGTCAAATAGGTATTTGCAATATCTGACGAAAAGCAACTCAATTGCGTGGGCTGGGCACACTGTAAGTTTTCGTGGCTTCTTAAAACATGTTCGATGTTTTTAAATAAAAACCCTTGTTACTTTTAAATTATCGCGGTTTTTAACACTCATACTTATAGAACTCGGGACTTCACGCGAAATAATATTTACTTACAGTCCAACCGCGACCACGGGCGCTGCAACGCGCTCGAAACGTCGGTGAATATAAGTAAATATTATTTCGCGTGAAGTCCCGAATTCTATAGGTATGAGAATAAAATCCCTATTTACTCCGATGCTATTTTCTTAGGTGGTTGACGATTACTCGTAAACTTGCATACAAAGCCTAACTATCCGTGATAGTTTCCAGTAATTTAGTTATGAATCTATTCCTGACCGTAATTTTTACATGCTAAGAAAGAAAGCACCTTTTTAATGAAAGGGGCGGAACTAGAAAAAAAGTGCTGTTTAGGCTTCATTTTTCGCAAACGGATTCCATTATCGAAACATAGTTAGACTTCGGACATACTCATTCCTGATTAGTGAAGGGCTCGGCTCTACGGTATTTGTATCTAGATGGCTACCACGGCTCCTACAATCCTCTTAACGTTTCCGCTCCCGATGGAAACTTATTCCAGGGAGTGAAAGTAAGGAGTCTAGGTGTTATTCCAGTCTATAATCTATCCCTGTACCCAATTTTAGTGCGAGGCCGCATCTGCGTTTTTTCTCGGCGGTTTCTAACCTCAAAAATTTAAAACCTATGAAACCCTGTACAAGCGGCCGCACTTGCGGTTTTTAACCGCGACTGATTTCTAAACCGCTTACCACAGAGTACTTAAACCAACTTAAGCTGCGTCTGCTGCATATAGTACGTCTGCGACAACATGTTTTTTAGTTTCTACCAAATATTTAGAATAGAATAGAAAACACACTATATTAATGATTACACTTAATTTTTGTAATGGCTTAGTTTAGTACGTATATTATTTTGGAGTCCCATAACTAAGTTAGCCGCCGGTTGGCCAGCTTCCTGAACGGGCGACGTATACGGGTGGCACGAGAGGGGTGGATCAGCCACCTATCTCGGTCCAAGTATAGGTATATTTATATGATTATGATTATAAATAAATAATATTCACGGACATTTCACACAACGCTATCTGATCCCAAAGTAAGCTAGGAATAACCTGCTTGTGTTATGGGTATCAGACCACGGATATTAATACTTATATACTTTTAAATACATACTTATCATACATAGAAACACCCAGACTCTTGAAACAAACATTTATGGGTCACACAAATATTTGTCTCCGGTGGGAATCGAACCCACGACCTCCAGATTATGATTATGATTATATTTACCAAGGAGATAAATATGAACAATAGGGTTGAAGTAATACTGCAGTTATCTGCGTTTATTCTCATATAGCGAATCGATATATTACAAGTACAACATAGAACGAGCAAGAGAGGGTTCTTCAAGTCCTAGACCACCAGACCCAGTGATGTCGCGCAGATGGTGTATGGTACATCACCTGAAGGGCAGCAGGCAGCGAGAGAGGCAGACACCGCGCGTGCAGCCGTTTTCATAATGGATTCTCTGTGATGGCTGTCTACTCCCACCTGTTCTGTTGACTAGTTCGGTTGTTATTAGTTTATATATTCAGTATACCCATTAGTTGGTACTACCAGTGGTACTACTGGTAGTACCACGAGTAAAAAAATTACCCGTGGTACTACCAAGTGGTCCCAGTAGTACCACGGGTAATTCAATTTTACCCGTGGTACTACTGGATCAAAAATAAATGAAGATCGGTTAAAACAAATGAAGATCTGTGAAAAGAAATGAAGATCGGTAAAACAAATGAATGTCTGTAAAAACAAGTGAAGATGGGAGAAAACAAATGAAGGTGGGTGAAAACAAATGAAGATCGGTAAAAATAAGTGAAGATCGGTAAAAACAAGTGAAGATCAGTAAAAACAATTGAAGATCGACAAAAACAATTGAAGATCTGTCAAAACTAGTGAAGATCGGTGAAAACAAATAAAGGTGGGTGAAAAAAAATGAAGGTCGGAAAAAACAAGTGAAGATAGGTACAAGCAAAAATTAAAATTGTTAAAAAAGATCTCCTTTTTCAAGGGCATTTATGCTAGAAAATTGCAATCAATCAGTAGGTTCTATTTAAATTGTCGCCTGATTTTTTTATATCTTGTCTTTTTTTTATATCTTACTGGATCTTCACCCAGGAAATACAAAAAAGGAACAAAGTTCATGTATCTTTACTTATTGGTACTTTATTTTAAAATCTGCAGAGAGCCTTACCATTTTATTATATTTATGTTTAGATGTTGTTTTTGTTTATGACTATTCTACTTCCTAACCAACTTTAAAAAAGGACGAGGTCCTTTATTTAACTGTTTATTACCTCCATAACTTTTTGTGCACAAATTCAATCTTTATACAAACTTGTTTATTATCTAGATTGCATCATAAAAGTGTAGGTCTTTGATATTAAAATTATCATTTTTTCTTTACATCGAGCGCCATGATCTACCACGTTTAGGTTTGAATCGTGCATCTATGTATAGTTCATTTGTCATTGACAACGCTTTATTTGTAAACATACATCAAAGACAATCTTAGACAACAACAACAACACCAACAACAACAACAACAACAGCAACAACAACAACTACTCAAAATACAATCTTTGACTACGCTTTCGTGAAATCCGCTAGGAAAACAGATGAGGCTGATTAGTTACTATTGGCTCCTTCAAGGCCACTACCTGACATTTACAGTTGTATGCTAATATGTATAGGACATACTAATTGCAATTGCGCAAATCACACGTTTTACAAAATATCATCATTCGTTTGCACCGATCTTTATTTGTTTTATCGATCTTCGTTTAGTTTTACCGATCTTCATTTGTTTTTCACGATCTTTACTTGTTTTTCAAGACTTTCATTTGTTTACATTCATGTTCATCTGGTTTTTTCGATCTTTATTTGAATTCACCGATCTTGACTTGTTCTCACCAATCTTTATTTGTTTTACGCATCTTCATTTGTTTTTATAGATGTGCATTTGTTTTTATCGATCTTTACTTGTTCTCACCAATCTTCATTTGTTTTTATCGATCTTCGCTTGTTTTACTGACGTTCATTTGTTTTACCGATCTTAATTTGATTTTACCGATTCATTTGTTTTTATCAATCTTCACTTGTTTTCACCAATCTTCATTTGTTTTACCGATTTTCATTTGTTTTCACCGATCTTCATTTGTTTTTACTGATCTTCATTTGGTTTTAAAGATGTGCATTTGTTTTTATCGATCTTTACTTGTTCTCACCAATCTTCATTTGTTTTCGCGATCTTCGCTTGTTTTATTGACGTTCATTTGTTTTACCGATCTTCATTGGTTTTCACTGATCTTCATTTGTTTTTATCGATCTTCACTTGTTTTCACCAAGCTTCATTTGTTTTATCGATCTTCATTTGTTTTTATCGATCTTCATTTATTTTTATCCAGTGAAGTTGACGAAGTGGTCCCAGTAGTACCACTGGTAATTCAATTTTACCCGTGGTACTACTGGGATCACTTGGTAGTACCACGGGTATTTTTTTACTCGTGGTAGCAGAGCATTGTAGCTCGTCATACGCATTTTCTGTTTGATTGTACAAAATCTGGTTAACTGCGAATCTGGTGAGTTGAGAATCTGGTAAGTTGCGAATCTGGTGTGTCGAGAATCTGGTGAACTGCTCCTGAGGGCTACCAGTAGTACCACTGGTAGTACCACGCGCAAGAAAGGCAAAAATATCCGAAAAAGAAAATCCAAGTAGTCCGATCGTTAGTATTAAATCAAATCAGAAAAAAATACGGCAACGAGAAAATCGGTTTCTAGTGGTGTATCTTGATCGGTCAGTTGGTCCGGCCCAGCCGTCCACGTGTTCGGATTTGGTGCAGAGCAGACCACATTCAATGTGCAAACAAGCAGACCACGACGGTCTTCTATTACATAATACTAATGATCTCCTCTGGATTGCTCTACAGACTGTTTGATATGGTCCGGAACCACTGCACCGAATCCATGGTCCACTCATATTAAATCCGGAACCACTGCACCGAATCCATGGTCCACTCATACTAAATCAGTGGATGTGTTTCAGGTTTAAGATAACAGACAAGCTTACGGCCCTACCTGATGAATTGTGGTCACCGTAGTCATATTTAACTATATTCGTAAAAGTCAATAAAATTACCAGAAAAGTATTAAAATACTTAATTCGGTCACACTGTCATTACGTTAGTACTATTAGTTGTCTGTGCTGTCGAGCGGAGTCAACCGTAGTGCGGCCTCATCAGCGGTTCTGCGGGTGTCAGCTACAACCGCAACCGCATATGCGGCCTCGCCCTTAGCTAGATTCGTTCAACTGTGAGGGAGAGAAAGACTGATAAACATCCGAACCAAAACTTTTGCATTTAAGTATCTAAGTATACCTAGGATTAGTAAGAAAGTACCTAAGGTCTTAGTGCGAGGCCGCATCTGCGTTTTTTCTCGGCGGTTTCTAACCTCAAAAATTTAAAACCTATGAAACCCTGTACAAGCGGCCGCACTTGCGGTTTTTAACCGCGACTGATTTCTAAACCGCTTACCACAGAGTACTTAAACCAACTTAAGCTGCGTCTGCTGCATATAGTACGTCTGCGACAATGTGTTTTTTAGTTTCTACCAAATATTTAGAATAGAATAGAAAACACACTATATTAATGATTATACTTAATTTTTGTAATGGCTTAGTTTAGTACGTATATTATTTTGGAGTCCCATAACTAAGTTAGCCGCTGGTTGGCCAGCTTCCTGTACGGGCGACGTATACGGGTGGCACGAGAGGGGTGGATCAGCCACCTATCTCGGTCCAAGTATAGGTATATTTATATGATTATGATTATGATTATATTTACCAAGGAGATAAATATGAACAATAGGGTTGAAGTAATACTGCAGTTATCTGCGTTTATTCTCATTATAGCGAATCGATATATTACAAGTACAACATATAACGAGCACGAGAGGGTTCTTCAAGTCCTAGACCACCAGACCCAGTGATGTCGCGCAGATGGTGTATGGTACATCACCTGAAGGGCAGCTGGCAGCGAGAGAGGCAGACACCGCGCGTGCAGCCGTTTTTATAATGGACTCTCTGTGATGTCTGTCTACTCTCACCTGTTCTGTTGACTAGTTCGGTTGTTATTAGTTTATATATTCCGTATACCCATTAGTTGGTACTACCAGTGGTACTACTGGTAGTACCACGAGTAAAAAAATTACCCGTGGTACTACCAAGTGGTCCCAGTAGTACCACGGGTAATTCAATTTTACCCGTGGTACTACTGGATCAAAAATAAATGAAGATCGGTTAAAACAAATGAAGATCTGTGAAAAGAAATGAAGATCGGTAAAACAAATGAATGTCTGTAAAAACAAGTGAAGATGGGTGAAAACAAATGAAGGTGGGTGAAAACAAATGAAGGTCGGAAAAAACAAGTGAAGATAGGTACAAGCAAAAATTAAAATTGTTAAAAAAGATCTTCTTTTTCAAGGGCATTTATGCTAGAAAATTGCAATCAATCAGTAGGTTCTTTTTTATATCTTGTCTTTTTTTTATATCTTACTGGATCTTCACCCAGGAAATACAAAAAAGGAACTAAGTTCATGTATCTTTACTTATTGGTACTTTATTTTAAAATCTGCAGAGAGCCTTAGCATTTCATTATATTTATGTTTAGATGTTGTTTTTGTTTATGACTATTCTACTTCCTAACCAACTTTAAAAAAGGACGAGGTCCTTTATTTAACTGTTTATTATAACCATAACTTTTTGTGCACAAATTCAATCTTTATACAAACTTGTTTATTATCTAGATTGCATCATAAAAGTGTAGGTCTTTGATATTAAAATGATCATTTTTTCTTTACATCGAGTGCCATGATCTACCACGTTTAGGTTTGAATCGTGCATCTATGTATAGTTCATTTGTCATTGACAACGCTTTATTTGTAAACATACATCGAAGTCAATCTTAGACAACAACAACAACACCAACAACAACAACAGCAACAACAACAACAACTCAAAATACAATCTTTGACTACGCTTTCGTGAAATCCGCTAGGAAAACAGATGAGACTGATTAGTTACTATTGGCTCCTTCAAGGCCACTACCTGACATTTACAGTTGTATGCTAATATGTATAGGACATACTAATTGCAATTGCGCAAATCACACGTTTTACAAAATATCATCATTCGTTTGCACCGATCTTTATTTGTTTTATCGATCTTCGTTTAGTTTTACCGATCTTCATTTGTTTTTCACGATCTTTACTTGTTTTTCAAGACTTTCATTTGTTTACATTCATCTTCATCTGTTTTTTTCGATCTTTATTTGAATTCACCGATCTTGACTTGTTCTCACCAATCTTCATTTGTTTTACCCATCTTCATTTGTTTTTATAGATGTGCATTTGTTTTTATCGATCTTTACTTGTTCTCACCAATCTTCATTTGTTTTTATCGATCTTCGCTTGTTTTACTGACGTTCATTTGTTTTACCGATCTTAATTTGATTTTACCGATTCATTTGTTTTTATCAATCTTCACTTGTTTTCACCAATCTTCATTTGTTTTACCGATTTTCATTTGTTTTCACCGATCTTCATTTGTTTTTACTGATCTTCATTTGGTTTTAAAGATGTTGTAACGTTGTGTAGCAACGTGTGAATAAATTCATTAAAATTAGATAATTAGAAATGAAATTTAGGTCATATAAATGAAAGCGCCATCTACCGAGTAGGTGTCGCAACGACGGAAGCTTTGGTTCATACTCATAGTTGCGGTCTTGACGTTGAGTTAGTTTCGAGTTATGCCGCCAGAGGCGCTGTTCATTAGTATATAAAGCGGTGCATCAATGCAAGAGGACCGCCAGATTAAATTAGCTCACGGACGTATAAGTGTCGTTTGAAATTTGTGAGAATAGTGAAAGCATAAAAGTCGTCGTTTATAAGTATATTTATCAAGTATAAGGAGCAAATAGCTCTAGACAGAAGACCCCATATTTGGGTACGTTAATTAAATATATCGTGATCTAGTTTTAAACTGTGAAAATTAACGGCTGTTGGTCCACCCTGTTATAAGGGGGTAGTTAAAGGGGTGTGAAAAAACGCTTTGTAAAATAAGTTCTGTAAGCAGATATTGTAAGACCTCCGACTCCTGCAATGGTTAGCGGGAGCCGGCTGGTCTTTGGGAATATTGAGGAAAAAGGGTTTCAAACTAACGCCTAGTCTGGAACATTCCATGGTTCACCCTCCGGGTTCTACAAAGAAGCGTCCACCCTCCGGGTTACCGAAGTCCACCCTCCGGATTACGGAAGTTCACCCTCCGGGTTCTACAGAAATAATTCACCCTCCGGGTTGAGAACAGATCACCCTCCGGGTTGCAATATTTCACCCTTCGGGTTAGCACACATTCACCCTCCGGTTCAGCAATACCGTGCTGTTCGATGAGTGGACGGCACGGAGACGTCGCTGACTGGATCACTTCAAGAAGGCCAACCCCAGATAAGTCGAAACCCTGCGAAGGCCTTCGGAAACCGCACTTTCTGCCTGAAAATACCACGACCCCGAGTTCTTTCTTTTGTTGAATAAATTGTTATTTTTTAAATTTTAAACGTCACCTCTTCTCATTTCTCTCTTCTTCCTGAAAGCCATCAGCTTTTCAATGTGCATTTGTTTTTATCGATCTTTACTTGTTCTCACCAATCTTCATTTGTATTCGCGATCTTCGCTTGTTTTATTGACGTTCATTTGTTTTACCGATCTTCATTTGTTTTCACCGATCTTCATTTGTTTTTATCGATCTTCACTTGTTTTCACCAAGCTTCATTTGTTTTATCGATCTTCATTTGTTTTTATCGATCTTCATTTATTTTTATCCAGTGAAGTTGACGAAGTGGTTCCAGTAGTACCACTGGTAATTCAATTTTACCCGTGGTACTACTGGGACCACTTGGTAGTACCACGGGTAATTTTTTTACTCGTGGTACTACCAGTAGTACCACTGGTAGTACCACGCGCAAAAAAGGCAAAAATATCCGAAAAAGAAAATCCAAGTAGTCCGATCGTTAGTATCAAATCAAATCAGAAAAAAATACGGCAACGAGAAAGTCGGTTTCTAGTGGTGTATCTTGATCGATCAGTTGGTCCGGCCCAGCCGTCCACGTGTTCGGATTTGGTGCAGAGCAGACCACATTCAATGTGCAACAAACAAGCAGACCACGACGGTCTTCTGTTACATAATACTAATGATCTCCGCTGGATTGCTCTACAGACTGTTTGATATGGTCCGGAACCACTGCACCGAATCCATGGTCCACTCATACTAAATCCGGAACCACTGCACTGAATCCATGGTCCACTCATACTAAATCAGTGGATGTGTTTCAGGTTTAAGATAACAGACAAGCTTACGGCCCTACCTGATGAATTGTGGTCACCGTAGTCATATTTAGCTATATTCGTAAAAGTCAATAAAATTACCTCTGCGAGACTTCAGTGTCTATGCATGAGTTCACATAAACACGTTTGTAGGCATAGTTACCACCAATTTAACAAAGCTGAAAAATCGGAATGTTTGTTAGTGCCAATTGGAACCCTCAACACTTTTGTGGCATTCGTTAGCAGAACAAACTGTGTGGAAACATTTATTTGTTATGGCCATAAAGGAGGTCAAGGATAGAAGTTGAGCTTCGTACCACAATTCGGGCAAGATTAATGAAGCGATAAATGTATTGAATTATACTTGCGTTGAACAAATCTTCTGTTTTGTAGCCAAGATTTTTTTAGCTTCGAAATTTTATTCAATCCTTTCGTCCAGTAAACAGATAAGCCATTAAATCAGCCTATTGCACTCCATTTTTCGATGTTATTGAACTAACGTTACTGTACCACTCCGCATACGCTCCATGCAGGGTATTGTTTGATTTCTTTCGTTTCGGCATTACCTTGTCCGTGAGTCAGCAGGCGCGCCAAATGTAGGTGCTGCTGGCTTGGGCCCAAGGCTAGAACCTCATCGCTCCAAGGCAGATAGGTACCTAGATATCATAATTTGTGCTCACACATTAGATAGTAAAATATCTACAGGCACACAAGGATATGTACCTACTTTGGTTTTAAGAATAGATGGTAGATAGGTAAATGCTATTCCAATCTATCAAAGCAGCTATTCTCAACTATTCGACTTGAAATCGTAGACGAAATTTCACTAATAAATTTTCACTTTCAAATTTTCAAACAAAAAATTCATATTATGTTCAAATTAATGTTCTTCTTCTTCCAAACCAGAACCTTATTATGTTCTTTTACTTAGTGGTAATTCTGTTGTTTGCTGTATTCCGACCTTTCGGGTCTAACTTTATGTTGTTAAACCAACTGTCAGTCGTTTCTGTATATCATTCAGAAGTTAGCATGTTGCTTGATTCAACTTTTAGTGCTAACAACTGTTACCGAAAGCGGACCTGACACTTACATACAGCGTTTCAATTTTGCTAGTTTCAGCCTCTCTCTATTAACCCCTCAATCCACGAAAGAAATATATCGAAAATTGGTAATGACGAGCAGGTAAAGGGGTTAAATAGATTGCAGAAGGGTTTATGGCGAGACTTGTGTCTGTAGTCTGTGACTCTGTTGCATTAAATTACGTCACTAGGTCACGTGAATCATCTGTTCAAAGTTTGAAATATAACAAAAATGACAACGTCAATGGCTTCACACGCGTGTAATTTTGTTTGGTCTCACTCATTTAGGCTTTAACGACTGAACGGATAAGGCTGAAAGTCTGGAATATTTTTTAATTTATCCCTAGAATCATCAGGCATCAGATAGTATGAGATAAATATTATTTCCTCCATTAAGTTTTCGTTTTCCTTTCAAGTAGTGTGATTCAGAATTACCACCCTGGATGGTAAAAAATCATCTTGAGATCGTTTCTGTCACTATTTAATTATCTATTAATTTATCTATTAATATCTATTATTATCTATATCTATTATTATCTATTAATCTATTTCGGAGATTTTATATCTATCTCGATAAGTTTTGATGATACTGAAAATGATTCTAGCTACCCCAGTTTCACAAACGGGCATATTTTACGGAATTATGTAGCTGCAGTATGATTAATTTAATAATAATGCATCGTTGTTTCTAGTGATGAACAACATGAGAAATATAATGTCGATAAATTAAATAAAACTTTAAAAACTAAGTTTAATAGTATTATACCTGGCATCTTATGCTATGGTCGTTCGTAAGATGGGTGACCGTTTGTGGCTAGTCAGTAACATGCACGCACGCCCTCCAAGAAGCGGCGTAACACCTGAACAACCCCCCAAAGACGCGGGCCCCCGAACCGAACACCCGAAGCACCCAAACCCCCTAGGTGAGGCCGCAGTGGTAGCCGTAGGTCTGCTGGGAGTCATCCTTCCGAGGGCTCACCCGGGGCTTCCAACCGTAGGATGTTAGGTAGGAAACGTGTGGTTTTTAGTCGGTAGGAGTCCGGCATGGCATCCATTTTGACAATTTCCTCATGTTAAAAAAAAGCCTTTGAGCCGAGTTGAAGGACTTATGAGTTGAAAACTTTTAGCAATTATAGTAAGTCACAACTTCTCTTTGTCTATTTCAACACGGCAGCAGTTTCACCACCTATACGTAGGATAAAATACAACTAGGAAATAGGTGTGACTAAAATTTTATAGCAAGATAGCTTTGATCATTATTTATTACAAAAAAACCACTTATGAAATAAGACCCGTTCTATTTTTTCTATCCTCTTGAAAATTGTTTATGAATATACAAAATGGATAGCACTTTACTTTGATAAATTATTCACTAAAGCACTTTCTTAAGCACAAACATAGGAAGTAACTTTATTAGTGAATTGAATTGTTATGCATATCTTCTGATTAAATTGTTCAGTGCCAAGCAAATTCCATTTGGCAAATTGGAGTATGTATATTGATTGCTTTTGGCAAATGTACCTAAGCATTCAGGCGTCCAGACAGGTGTCTTAACATCTACAACTACCTACTAAGTGAAATGAATAGTACAAGAATATAGATTAATATCTATCGTTATTATTAGTATTTTCACATTATAAGCTAGGTTTTTTTTAGATTACCGTCCTGAAAAAAAAATATTTTAAAAATATATCTATGTCTCACTAACTAGGTATATATTGTTTTTGTATTGATTATCCTATCCCTCCGATTCGTATTAAAGCCCCTGTTATGTGCTCATTTAATTAATAAATACTAGCTGAGTGAAATTCCATTTCCGTTCCCGCTCGCCATGGGCTTCCCGGGATAAAAAGGATGTACCTAAAGATACATATGTGTTATTCCAAATCGAATTTAAGAATCCCAAAACCAAATTTCAGAAAGACCCGTTCAGCCGTTAGAGCGTGATTGAGTAACAAACATTCACACATCTTCATAAACTTTCACATTTTTATATTAGTAGGATTAACAAGAAATATCGATACAAAATAGGCACACATATCATGTAGGAACATCACTATTTGGCTACCAGTTTGCAGACGTGGTTAACCGCGTTTTATCGCTAAGCTTAAAAGCTAATTCATATAACATACACTCTCACGAATGAATGGATTAAGCTGCTTTTGAAACATTATCATATTGTGATACAATTTGTGTTAAACAAGAGAGAAAAACAAAGGGTATTCTGTGTATCTGTCTATTGCATCATAACTGTCGAATGGATACACCATTTATAATGATTCCAGTGATAGAAGTAAGCATTATATATACAGCTACCTACTATACAAAAGTTATGAGAAATAGTCAATTTAATCACCTTCGCCGAGATCCATCGGGACTCCCTGGAACAGCTAGATACAGACAGCGATAAATTGCGCGCCACATTTGAAGGGTTGTTTTGTTGGCTTAAAGCCCATTATAATAATAGTACTAAGCCAGGGCTTCCCAAACTGTGTGTCGCGACATCCTGGGGCGTCGCGGCATTGTCCTTGGGGCGTCGCGAGCGAGTCGAGTTATCGCCAATTCTTTTCTGATAATTTGATCAATACGCCTGATTCACAAACCTTTTCAGACATAGTAATCAACTATCAAGTTGCAATTTTCCAAACTGGAACTCCAGTTTCAGAATGACCAACCGAATGGGCGCTGCGTAGAGTTCCTTAGAGAAAATTATACCGTCGTGTCGTAGAGACGGCGCACACGCACTTTATGGCTCCTACATATTAGGGCGCAGTCTAGCCAGCCTCCTGGCGGCGCGGCGTACCTATGTCAGTAACTTCTGCGTGATTGGTCGGAATTCTGTCGGTCGTGATGGAACGAAGCCCTGCCAATTGTCAAATACCATTTGACGCTGCGGTACCTCAGTGCCTCGACCATGGTCTGCTAGAGGATGGTGTTGAAAGCGTTCATAATGTCTCTTATTGTTACTTTGATGGCATTTCCACGACATAGTAATCTGGTACTTGCTGCTGCATCTAGTAGTGTACTGGATACCCATCTCTTCAGAATACTCTGGTGTTGCAAACATCCATGGACGCCGGTGACTTAATTTCGATCAGGCAAGCTACTAGACTAAATTTGTCAATATAAATAAGTGCGTAAATTCGGTATTCAAATTTCTCTACGATTGTAACAAATCAGCCGGCGCGGCGCACATAGCCGTATAGTGCCAATTGTTGTTACTAACAAGTTTGATACTTTTGTTTTCCTTGATGTATTACCGGTGTCATATTCTTAGTCTAAGCGTTCAATCTTTTAATTTAATTTTTATGTTAGTAATATTAGTTAATAATTATTGATTATTTTATTGCAAATTGATTGATATTAAGTAGTGATAGACACTGACATCATAAAATTAATAAAGTTGACATTTATTTACCTAACTAATATCAATATTGCAATTAGAAATACCGAACCGAAGGAACCGACGTGCATGCATGAAAAGAAAAATTAAAGTTGAAGAAGCAAGTGAGGTGTGTATGGAGCGTGCCGTGTGGCGCTCGGTTCTTTCTGCCTACCCCGCAAGGAATTTGGCGTGAAGATAGTATAGTATATAATACACACATAGGTACATGAAAACGGTCCATAAGTTTATTTTTAAAGTATCTAAATATACGAAAATTGTAGAAAGTAATGGACAATATTCTATTTTACACTATAAATATTTAAGTTTGACAATACACATAGTTAAAAACAATAATATTAACGTAACAATGCGCAGGCGCTTGGCATGGTCCGATGTTTTGCTGCCTACTGCAGATTCAGTGCTGCCAGGAACATTAAAATATTTTTAATAAATAATCAATAAATATTGTTGGATATTCTCACACAACATCATCTAGCCCAAACTGAGCTATAAGCTTGAGCTATGGGATCTAAACCTAATCTTAATTGATAGTAGGTGTTTTTCATTTACAACAACCAAATATTTATTAAGAGGTATTTGCATAACAATGCACACCGCCAAAAAAAGCCATTCCGTATCGGCATTGATCGATTATTAGATACCTACTAAGATGAATTTTGGGAGGGACCGAACTGAGTTTCTTTTGGTGTTCTTCTCAGTTTGTAGGATTTCCGAAAAAATGTTGACAAACCTATTTTTTTTTAATTTCAAAGGTAATAAATTTTATTTTATTTTATTTTATCGGCTCTTTCTGGGCTCAGTCATTTTGGGCAACAGACATTAGTCGTAAAAAATTAACAATTTAGGTTCCATCCTCTCGTAGTCCAGAACTCGTCGTCTTGCGAAATATTTACTGTGCTTATGGGCAAATTAGTGTTCAGTCTACACCGCAAATCGATAAATGTTGGCTTGACTGAAAGTAATTTTAATACAATTCATTAAAAATATTTATTATATACACAAGATCACTAGAAGATAAAATAAACGCAGCTTCTCACTTGATTTGAAGTTGGCCTTGGATTTTAAAATACCAGTCATGCTTTGTAAACAGATCCGTTTTTCTCCATAATTTAATTTTACCATCTGCTATGGCTTGTTCCACATCCATGTATATAGGGACTGTTCTAGGTTAAATTAATTTATTGACTGGTTATTAGGTCGTCTACAACAAGGTTCTTTAGCAGTGGTGAGACCACGCCCCCTTGTGGACAACCTTTGGCCATGGCTGCGCACTGGTTTCTGCTTGTCTGTAGCTTTAAAATGAGTTTGTTTACCATGTTATCTATCCATTCACTGACTGTGTATACTCGGTGTTTTGCCAGTGCCGTGGTTATGCTTCTTCTGTCGAAAGCTCCCTCTATGTTTATGAAAGTGCCGAGGTACATTGATTGATTGATTCTGGATGACCTCTTCTATTTTGTGTACCACTGCATGTAGTGCTGAGTCTGTAGACCTGCCGGGGGCATTATGCGCGTTGGTTGGAATGCAGTGGCTTATTTTGAAGGGCCGTCCCTCGTTTGTCTCTGTCACACAATCTTCCCAGAGTTTTTAGCAGGAAAGACGAAGGGCTTATCGGTCTGTATAACCAGAGGTCTGAATCACAAACATAATCCCTTTACCGGGTTTTGGTATAAAGAACACTTAGACCTCTCTCCACAGTCTGGGTCACAGTCCCATTCATTGTCTGGCGTATAGATACTATGTAACTGACAATATCAACTTGTGTCCTCCCCCATTTTATCACTGCAGGGAAGACTTCATCCTGTCCTGGAGATTTGAAGGACTTGAAGCTGTTAATTACCCATTCAGTTTTTTTAAAGTTGACAGAATAGATTAGAACAGGTCTTGCGAGCTCCCACTGGACTTCTTCTGTGGATACGTTTTCCACCAGCCACATGAGTGTCTGCAGCAATTGGCATTCTGGGAAGTGCGTTTGTATCAAAATACTCTCGGCTTCTTTTCATGATAGTTAACGTTAGTAGAATGATGTAGTGTTAATTTATATGTTACTAATTTATTGTTTTCGAGTAATTAAGTGATTTAGTGGTCATTATACATATAATGTTAATTTGCCTTTGAAAATGCCGAAAGGTTCCACCAAGTGCCATCAATCAACAGTATAAATAATTCTTTTCATGTGTGGGTCAAGCCGCCGCGCCGTCAGGTTTCTTTATAGATACGGACAGTTCTGTCCCTTGTTTGGCTAGTATTAGTCTGACTCTATCAGAGGTTTCTCCAAGACTTGGTACTTTTGTATCTCAGTCGCTACTTGTATTTTGCTTTAGCGGCTTTATAGCCGTCCCAATCCTGGTCTGGTTCCTCACAGGTGTTCCATAATTACCACTTATGAAAATGGTGTGTTAATGTATTATTATCAATACCACACGAATAGTGACTACCTGCCTTGAGTATAATACCTACACCTACGCTGTTCGTGAAGAAAATAGTGCAACTGTAAAAGCTTATAACTTGGTCAGTTTTCGTTAGTTTAATTTTTTTTTTCATATAGTATTTCGAAGCGAAACTCTAGTCGGGGTGTCTGAGCTTTGCACTATACAAAAGTTCACGTTGTGTATCGACCATAAATATTTATATATATTATATTATACGTCACAAAGTACTAAGATTGTTTGGTCACGCTAGAATTAGACTATTTTTGTTCATTTTTTCGTATTCAAAAATGGAACATCGAGCGATATGACCACTCTCTGAGAGCCTCTCGGCGGTACTAAATCGTATTTATTCGCGTATCTGCATTTATAGAGGTTCACAAAATAAAGGGTGTCTCAATAAGAGTGCACTTTTTAAATTTAGTGCTATTTTTTTTTTGTGCAAGTGGCGACTCTGAGATTTGGCAGCTTACACATTTATTTGTTCCGATTAATAAAAATGCAGCGCTTTTCGAAAGAACAACGCGTAATAATTGTGAAAACTTATTGCAAAATTTTGGAAAGTTATGCTGAGACCGCTCGCAAACTACGAACAATTTTCAGTCGAGAAAGTGCACCTAATGTGTAAACCATTCGAAAAGTTGTCAAAAAAAATGAAGAAACTGGGTCGGTAATGGACAGTAAGACTCCTGTGCTTCCGTTGTGTGCGGACGGCATGTGGTTTCAGCAAGACGGCGCGGCGCCACCTGCTACACCGCGCATGAAACAATCCATTGCAGCAACGATTGCCGGAAAAAAATATCTCAATAAATTCTGATGTGAAATGGCCACCAAGATTTTTAACGCCGAGCAATTTTTTTCTTTGGGGTTTTCTCTAATCGCAGGTTTAAGCGAATAAACCAGAAACAATGCCTAAGCTCAAATCCGAGATCCAACGAGTCATCGGTGCGATACAGCCTCATCTCTGTGAAAAAGTCATGAAAATTTTAATGAATAGAGTAATGGCCGGCCATCAGAGCCGTGGAGGCCATTTGACGGATATTTTGTTCCATACTTAATCGGAACATGTCTTTTTGACAATTCAATAAAAAAATCACAACTCTCTCAAAAAAATATGTTTTTTATATTAAAATGAAAAAGTGCACTCTTACTGGGACACCCATTACTTTGTAAAAAAAATCTGTATCTAGTTACATAAAAAGAAATATATTTATTGTCAAAGGAGAAGTTTTGACATAATATTACATAATTATCATAATGATTTAAACTACAGAAGCTGGTGAAAAGACAACTTTATTTTGGTGAAATTTCTCACTATTTGAGCAAACTTTACAGTCATTTTTCTCTAAAAAAAGGAACCTACCTGATATCAGGTTATTCTACAAACAGATAGCCAACCCCCTTCGCAATTGCTTCGTATCCCTTGTTTATTAAATTTATCAGTAATTTGACATGAATTTAAGCCTCGAAAACTATGAAAATCGTATGATTTGAAAAACCTGTTTCACTTTCATTGATAATTACCATATGTAATCCGTTGTTAGGTAAAATATGTTTTAATAAACGTTTAGAGAGCTAAATTTACTAAGTATGTTAGTGAATACCATGTTTGTACGATAAATATTTAATGACTTTAAATGCAATGAAAAGTATGGTTTCTGAGCAATATGTGGCGCGAAATATGTTAGCCCTCTTAAGTAGAACTTCCTTTGTTCAAAAGAATTCTACTTGTTTTAACAAAATTGTGAAATATGCGTCGAATGGCAATAACGCCTACGCCCGTCCTTATTTCACACGTTAACTTATGATTAGTTGAAACCAAATTACTTCAGAATTAAATTTTAAGTAAATAAAATATTCGATTTAAGTTTCAGAGATATCAAATTTTACAGTGGACGCTTATCTACACGAAAGTAAGTAATTTATCACCCTTCCCTTGGGTCGATCTATCAATCTATATCTACATAAAATATAATAAAATGATAGAAGAGTCAAAACTGTACATTGGAAATATTTAAAAAAAATACTCGCTGGGTGTTCAATATAAGATACCGAAGCCGAAAATATAGTTAGAAAAATTTTTGTCTGTTTGTCAGTTTGTCTGTTTGTCTGTTTGTCTGTTTGCTTTGCTTTGTCCGGAAGGATCTCAAAAAGTTCTCAATAGATTTGGTTCAAATTTGCACAAATATTACTTAGGGGTGGGGTCTTCAAATAGGCTATATATTATGACGCTACATTTCCTAGGGGCTAAGCAGAGAACAATGAAATATGTGAGATGGTGGATTGATTTAACCAAAAACGCAGGAATATTAGTAAGAGATAGGTTTTACACACAGGCTACATATTATTACGCTACTTAGCCTAGAGGCTTGGCAGAAAAGAATTCAAACCAAACCAAATTGACGTTATAGCATAATTTCCACGCGTACGAAGTCGCAGGCAACAGCTAGTTGGTGAATATAATTGGCATTCTTAGTTTTTCACTTCAAACAGGCAACCATAACTAGGTATCCATTATAAATGTATGCGAGGTGCGATGGGCCTCTGTTGAGATATTAAGGGTTCTGACAGACAGATAGTGGTTAGGCGTTCAAGTATATTTATGTAATGGGTTTTCCATTTCACACTCACATGTAACGTAATACGACACAAAGAACGCAATACTGACCTTTTAAACTCTCTGACTCTCTCTGTCTCACAGAAGCCAAAAGGCAGAAACATACTTAGGTGTCGTGGCGTGTCGTGACGCGCCAGAAGTATATCGATATATGGCGATTTGCGACACGACACGACATGCAAATGTGTCCCTAACCATATTAAATGTATGAAATCGATATGCTTCTGGCGCGTCATGACACGCTACGACACGCAAGTTTGTCTCCGCCTTAAGCTAGCCTCATCTACAATTGGTGCATCGGCTACCTAATAAAATCCTGTACCAATTGTGGTACAGTAAGGTCAATCGGCCTCACAAAACAAAATTGAAAGGGTCCTATGAAAGCAGTGGACTGTGCTAAGCTAAAATATTTGATTGATGAATAGAATTACGTAAGCAAAAGGATATGATTCACTCAACCGAAGGCTCTTACGTAGTGCTATTAGTTATTCTGGGCTATTACGCTACAGTAGCTACTAGCTTGTTTCGAAAGTCAGCGATCTTAAGAAACAAGCTGTGCTTACTTCTGTAATAAAGTTCTAAGTATGTAAACAAAATAAACTTTCATAACTAACCTTTGTGTGGCGCAAAATTGTTTTAAGAAGTTATATTTGAGCGTTTGTAATGGGTTATATACTCGTAACGTTGTTGTATGTACTTTGACAATGCGAATGTCGCTTTCACTGTTACATTACGTTTCACTGCGAATACCCGACTTTACTGCGCATTTTTCATTACTCACACACTTTCATTATTCACAACCACCCGTAAAATTTTCCGAGAAGCCTAAGATGCTATAAGAACTTCAAATCAAGTTTTCGAAACTATCAAATCGTCTTTCAAGGAGATATTGAAAGTCCGTCGCAAAATTCCCAATAAGGGGCTGGCTCTTCCGGTTTGGGCTGATAGTGGTTGACTAAAAGACAGTAAGTTGCAATCGTACAGGATAATATCCCACCAATGGCATCGCTATAATTTATGCGGAAGGCGAAATAATTTAAAACAGTATAGAGGAAAAGCAAAGCTACCATGTCATTGGAACTTGAAATTATTTGGCAGCACGAGTTGAACTCTTTATGTAGGTAACTACTCACTAAAGTAGAAGCATTTATCACAAGTCCCAGAAATCTCTTTTTTACGTGTCCTAAAAAAAAATCCTCATGGATGTTATGCCGAACTCCTACCTACTAAAAGTGTGGATTGAACAGCGGAACTGGGCAACGGAACCTGACGCGAGGTAGTCGATGTGACGCTATCGCAATTTTTTTATATTATTTTTATAATCTGGATGACTTAAAAATATTTAGGTCTATTTCAGATGGCTTGAAGCAGTTTTTCCGTAAACTCCACGTCTATTTTATGAAAAAATATTAGTTTTACTCTGTATTTTTGTCAATTTTAACAAACCCGCGCATAGACAACGCGGCACCGCAACAAAAAGGCGAGTCCTCCTAGATGGGACAGAACTTGACGAAATTACTGCGGTTCTGCTATTATAGATTCGCGGCGGAGGTGTGCTACAGGCGTAAAGACACATAGTGCCCTTCCATCAGCTCATGGCCGGGAGTCCCGGGTACGTTCTCGGAACGATAACCCCAGGGCACAGAAAATCTCCTTTCATACCAAATACTGTATGATTTAGTATAAAATCTTATAGGTAACTCAAAGCCTCTGTTATTCTCTTTCAAAACCTCACAAAAATTCAACTTCAACTTTCATACCAAACGCCAAAACACTGAAAACAAAGCCCTTTTGGAGATAATACGGAAAAGAATAAAACCAAATCCAGATAAAAATAAACCAAGAAACTTCAAAGGCATATTCCAACAGAAGCAATGAAAATTGCAATACCCGTGCTTGTATTCAAATGCAGGGAAAAAAGAATACGTGTATTGCAATGCACGGCTT
Source organism: Miltochrista miniata (assembly GCA_933228765.1). Lineage (NCBI taxonomy): Eukaryota > Metazoa > Arthropoda > Insecta > Lepidoptera > Erebidae > Miltochrista > Miltochrista miniata. Next base: position 12,744,703 of record OW121770.1, read on the forward strand.
TCGGTGTCTTCCATATGCCGCTGCAGCCCGCTTCATTCAATATTTTTAGGGTTCCGTTACTCAAAATGGAAAACAGAAAACTTTATGATCCCTATTTTTTTGTTTACGTGGGGGAAAATCCTCATGCATGTTATGCCGGACTCCTACCGACTAAAAAACCTCACGTAACGCCCAACAGCCTATGGTTGGGAGCCCCGAGTAAGCCCTCGGAAGGATGTCCCAGGACTCCCAAAACTTTATGATCACTTTCCATCCTTCCGACCGTTGGTTGGTCTGCCACTGCTCTGTATATAGCTGAAGCCTGGAGGTATCGAATTGAAATTAAAAGCTTAAACGGAGTATACTGCTTTCAATTTGAAATTAAAAGAAAAGAAAAAGAAAGAAATTGAAATTAAAAGCTTTAAACTGCGTATAATGCTTTTAATTTCAATTCACTTAAAGGGACTGTGTCCTGGGACATCCTTCCGAGGGCTTACCCGGGGCTCCCGACCGTAGGCTGTTGGGCGTTACGCGAGGTTTTTTTAGTCGTTAGGAGTCCGGCATAGCATTCATGAAGGATTTTCTCTCGCGTAAAAAAAAGACCTCTACAGTCCCTTGAAGTTACAAAGAAATCAAATTTCTAAGTACGCAGAAAAAACTTACTACTATTTATGACGCATAAAATAATGTGCATTTTAGCACTCTCCTAATCCAATCCCAGAACTAATATTTTCCCGTTGACCTACTACTTACCACAATGTAGTTAGGCAAGTATTTTTGTCTCCACAAGTGTATGTAAATATCTGAAAAGTAGACATGGGTAATTAAATAAAAAAAGTACGTAAACAAAAACTGCGAGTCTCGAATCCTGAATTGAAAATGTATTACGAATTTCTACAGAACCATCAGCAGGCGAGTCTGACTCGCATTTCCAGTCCAATATTTTGTATTTAGAAGAGGAAAAATCCATGTTTAATAAATCTGTGGCTGTAAGATAGTATTTTTGGTGCCAACTTGCATTTCATTTACTCATTATTCGCGACAGAATTTACGTCGACTATAATAGCCTTCATTTGCAACTCACACTGTTTCACCCGCTTAGCTCCCGTTCCCGTGGGAAAACGGGAATAAAATATAGCCTGTGTTCACCGGGAAGAGTGTAGTTTCCCTCATAAACAGTGATGGAGAATTTTTCAAATCGATTCAGTAGTTTCGAAGCCTATCCGATGCAAACAAACAAAAAAACTTTCCTCTTTATAATATTTGCAAAGAGCAAAGTCATTATGTTTGCAAAGAACAAAGTAATGTTTTCTAATGATAATTCATTTGAATAATATTAACAAAAGTTTTGTGAATGTCGACCAAATCAAACTTCTAACTCTCAATTATGACAGTATTGATCGTTGCACACCACATTACTTCTCTCTCAGAAAAATCGGCTAAATATATCACTATTATTCGAATTGACACAGCGAAAAAAGTGGGTATCGTCTTGACAACCTTAAGCGAATCTTAAGGGCTCGTTTAAGGAGACGCGGGGCGTCAAGCGTCGCGTACGACGTGGCTTGCAGCGGCGCGTAAAGCGATTTGACCGTTTATAGTCAGGCGGCGCGTGAAGCGGCCCGCGTAGCATCACGCGCAAAATCAAACATATAGAAATGTAGGAGCTCGTTTAAGGAAACGCGGGGCGTCGAGCGACGCGTGCGCTGTGGCTTCTCTCGAGGCTGCATCCGCCGCGTGGTACGCAGCGACACCCGCTGCGTCACCCGCTGCGTCACCCGCTGCGTCACCCGCTGCGACACCCGCAGTGTCTCGTCTCGACTAGGGATGTAAACTTTATTTATAAATGATAATGATATGTATATCGATATTTCAAAAATATCAATATATCGTTTATAAATATCGATATTTTAGTAACGATATTGTAACCCAAAATATCATAAAATCATTAAAAAATAAAATCATTGTTTTGGGTTGTATTGCGTTCATAAAGCCCCCCGTATAATATTTTTTCTTATTTATCTCCCATGTACAGATAGCGACCTGTTACGATTTTATTATATGTATAGATTCGGAGGGTTCTGCTCCGGAGGGATTTATTGTGGTGTAAATTTGGAGAGGCCTACGTCCAGATTTGATTGATTTTGACTATCTAATTTGAATTACCAAAACTATTAAAATGTAAAATACAAAGTTAACACTTGGCTGCCACCGCCACGGTGGCGGAGTGAAAGTGCATGCGACTGCCACACTGAGGTCTTGGGTTTGATTCCCGAGTCTGATCTGGGGTTCAAACCGATGGGCCGATCGAAAAAAAAAATATTTTTCCAAGTTTGGGTGTTTTCCATCTACAAGTACTACTCGTATTAAAAAAATTTGAAGTTGTCGTGTCTGTACAACAGAGATATGGCTATGCTACATGGAGGGAAAGTACCTTAAATATTGTAGATGGAACATTTTACTGAAAGAAGACATTATTTTAATTTAAAAAACAACTTAAACTGCATTCATAGATTTTTAAATAATTACATGGTTGAGCCGGGAATCGAACCCGCTACACGAGAAAAAATAATCACCCCTTAGGTTAATCATACCAATCGAAAGGCTTCATCATAAGGATTATTTTTTGCTAAGTAACATTGTGTCAGAAATAAACGGAAGACCATGAATTTTCACATTTTTAATGCAAAAGTCCCATATTGTTGAATACAAAGTCGCACACTTTTGATTATTTTACTCCTTGTCGATCTTTTGATCTTGGTGTGGTGGATATTTATAATAATACGTCCAAGTTCTGTTTGTAGCTCGTGGACATTTGCATTTCTTGTAAACTACATTTAATATTGGCTGCGGTGACCTTCTGGTGGGTCGTATGCTTGTCTGCCACCTTAGTGGTATAAAAAAAATTACATGTCATAACCCCATAAAAAATCTAACGTTGTTAGATCTGTGGATCTCGGCGGCCATCGTATTTGTCCCGATCCAGGAACGAAAGTCTTCATTGAGATCACCGGCGATGCCAGCTTTTCATTTTTGTGAACAAAGTTTCACATCAAATGTTAAAATACATGCTCTTCCTTTTATTTTTGACACTATGTTACTGAGCAAAAAATAATCCTTATGATGAAGCCTTTCGATCGGTATGATAAACCTACGGAATGATTATTTTTTCTCGTGTTTCGATTCCCGGCTCAACCATGTAATTTTTTAAAAATCTATGAAAATAGATTAAATTGTTTTTTAAATTAAAATAAGTCTTCTTTCAGTAAAATGTTCCATCTACAATATTTAAGGTACTTTTCCTCCATGTGGCATAGCCGTTGGACACCCTGTATATCTTTCATAAATATCGATGTATCGTTTATTTTGCGTACATGACATTTTGCTTTCATGACGTTCTGCTCCAGAGGGTTATAAACATCGATTACATTTTTTTAAATAAAATATCGATATTTTATTTTGAAAAATATTTTTATTTTAATATCGATATTTTCTAGGAACTTAATTGCCCGACATTCCTAACGCATACTCCGCACCTCTCCCACCCCTTCCTTGGCGCGGCCTTTGCGGCGTCACCCGCAGCTTCATCCGCCGCGTTCCTCCATTGCGAGACTCGCTGGTTTACCCGCCGCGTCCTCCGCGGCGTCATTTGCCGCGTCCGACGCGACGACACTCGCCGCTGGGGCAGCTACAACTCAAACAAACGCCTACAAAAACGCTTCTCCTTGAACGCTCTGAACATTTCCATATGTTTGTGTTTCTAGCGGCCCGCTAGGCGGGCCGCGCCGCTCGAAGCGCCGCGCCGCGTCTCCTTAAACGAGCACTAAGGTTGTCAAGGCGACGCGACGCTCACTCATAATAAGTTTCTTCTAAAGTATTCAAGAAAAAAAAGAGGGAAGCGCGTATGGTTGTGATAAATTCCAAGCCTTTATGGTAGGTACTGTAAAGAAAAAAGAGGACTATCGGCCTCCATGACCGGAGGCCTGAGGACGATCCCTTAGAAGCGGGATCACACCCAAAACCCCCAAAGACGCGTGATAGCGCCCGAACCACCCCCTGGGCGAGGCTGCAGCGGCGGCCGTGGCTCTGTTGGGAGTTCTGAGACATCCTTCCTAGGGCTTACCCGGGGCTCCCAACCATAGGCTGTTGGCCGTTACGTGAGGTTTTTAGTCGGTAGGAGTCCGGCATAACATTCATGAGGATTTTCCCTCACGTTAAACAAAAAAAAATCTGTAAAGAAAATTTGAGATATGAGAAAATTTGTTAGATTATCACCTGTGGTCAGCTTGAATGTAACGGCTTTGAATTAAGTCTTATATGGGCCGAGATGAATGAATGAATATGTTTGTACCTATACCTAATTAGATTTTTGTGTGTTGTAAGAAACATCTGGAGATGAGATTACTTATTAAATATCATAGTATTTTATTTTAGTACTTACCTACCTCTTATTAATATGATATGGTGTCTGTGTATTTCTAGATTTGAGATCTTAAGATCATCCCACCCATATAAATAGCAAAGTTAATACTATAGTCCAATCCTGCCCGATCTGACAATAATGTAAACATGTCATGTTTTGACAATCGTTGTCTAAGACAGATTACTAGAAAAATATAGTATGACAAATCATTGAATTTTTTACTATCCTGAGTAGGTATTTTAAATGAAAATAAACTATCATAAAGAAGTTATTTGTTGTCGAAATGATCGTAAGAACACTGTATGACTCCTGGGTACTGGAATATAATCAGGGTGAATACTCAATCGCAAGTAACTATGGATATATAGGATCAAATGTGTTTGTTTACATTTTTGCGCAAAGCTATTGAAATACAGTATAGCGTGATGGGCTTTTTAAAAATAAATAACGTAAGATTGAATTACAGAGATGGATATTATTCCTGAATAGAATCGTACATGGACGAGGTTATTCGGCGTCGCGTGACGCAAAGGACCTCTTTCCTAAATGCATTAAGGTATACTGAAATGATGTTTGATTGGCAGTTGTGACCGACAATATCTAACTGCCATAATTTTGAAAAATCCAGCGCTTTTGATAACTCGATGTTATTATAATAATACATACATACATATACACAAGGTAGGCAGAGGCATATAACATGCCACGTATAAAATCAATAAATAAATAAATAGATATAAATATTCACGGACATTTCACACAACGCTATCTGATCCCAAAGTAAGCTTGGAATAACCTGCTTGTATTATTGTACGTAATAGGTATTATAATAATAGAATATTTTATTTGCTAGAAACATGGTTACGAGGTTGTTATAGTAATTAGGTACAGCATTATATAAAAGAACAAAAAATGTACTACATTATCTGTGAACAAACTAAATCAGTATTAGATAATAGTACCTACATGAAAAATAAATTTGTAACCTTTAACATAATGTTAAAGGTTATTAGTAGGTACATTACAAATATCTCTTTATATTTATTGTATACAAAGTTAGTATACAATTATTATAACGCTGAACGAATATCTACGTTAATATCCTAATTCGTAAGCCATTAACTTTTTCACCATGACGACCTCTTTCTAAGAAATGACGATGTTCTGGCTGCTATTAATCGATTGATCTAACGAAAGTAGGTAGTATAAAATATAAGATAACCAAATATTATTTTGTGTGCGTGTGTTAGTTCTCCCCTACAGTGAGAAAAACATGTTTATTAATTGTATGAACTTGTTATCGATGACGATTTTAGTTTGAGGTGAAAGGGGCAGCAAGGGTGGAAACTTGCTGGAGCATCACTTATTAGCCGATTTAATAATGCTTGCCGTGAGACAGCTGAGAGAGGGCAATATTCTGCATAATGGTGACGGTTGATATCCGAGTATTATTTATAGTTTGCATGTAAAGAAAAGTTATTTTTTTGTTGTCTAGTCAAGTATACTTAATTATACGTCAACAATTTTTTTGTGGAATAAAACACTTTTTCGTTTTTGCTAATACAAATTTAGAGGAAAATCTCTTGACGATCATTCGTGTAGAAGACTCATTTTACTCTATGTTTATAATAATTATAAACTATAGGTATACCAATAGACGCAGTTTACAATTTAAATTAAATTATGCAAATAGTTTAATTTTTAATATGCTAAATGCATATTCCAAAAAATACTGCCGTAGGTTTTGCCAGAAAGCCTCTAAAAGGAAGAATGTCCAAAAATCTTTACATAATTGATGACTTCGTGATAATGATGTACAAAATTCTATTCAAATCCGTCCTGTGGTTTGCGCTGCGCGCTGCCAAGTCAGATGTCAGGACAAATAACTTCATATTTTATGTCTTTAATATGCTATTTCCAAAAACCACACAAAGAAAACCCAAGCTATGCTTTTTAAAGTTTGTGTACGTACTAAAACTTGCTGGTTGCAAGACCGCCTGAAATTCACACCATACTAAGACCTTCAGTAGCGATTCAACTTTCAAAGCGCACGGATGTCGCGTCGATAACCCTGTATCACAGCTCGCGAACTTACAGAAAAGTGCTTAGACTAATAGTATTATTATTATTATTATTTAAACAAATAGTATTCAGTATTTTACTAGATATATAAAAAAAAGTACGTGGTGTAAAAAAGTGTATTTTGGTCCCCGTCTGTGTGTTTGTGTAATTAAAGTGTGGAAAGTAAACTTTGGTGAAAGTTAATGTTAAATTCAAGTACTTAGTTCTTTTTGTTGGTAAGTATTTATTGTAAGTGATAGAATAGCCAAGGCTTAGTTTTCTAACTTTGATTGGATTTCTTAGCTTAATTCTCTAGTGTGTAATAAATTTAAATTGTTTATGTTTACGTGTGGTTAATGTTGGATTTGGTTTTTTGTTTGGGATTTGAACAAGATTTTTTATTTAAAATTTTAATACAAACTCAAAATATGATTTGAACTGTTAAGCTAGAGTCTACCTCTCTATCTAACCGTGACTTCATTTGTGTGAAATATAATTTTTACAAAAATAAACTGAAGCTGATTTTCTAATAAAGATAATAATTATTAAGATTGAGTAGAACGTTTTTGATTTCTTTTTAATAATGTTGTGGGTTCTCAACCTGTTTAAAACAAGTTGCCTTTTTCACTTTAAAAGTAGAATTAATCATCAAAAACATGTTTTTCTCAAATCTCAAAATATCATTAAGAAACTATTTGACAAAAAGCATATTTATATTATAATATCTTCCTCAACAGCCAAATAAAGACTAGCAATTTATGCGGGTTAGTATAATAATGTCATAAATAAAAATGTCCTGTCCGAATAATGTCCAAAAATAAAAATGTTCTTTTAGTAGGCAAAGTGGATTTTTATTCCCAGTTTTACTAATGTAAGAATACAGGAAATAAATCGAAGATTGAACCCCAGCGAATTATTATATAAGTACTCCGAGAAAGTATCAAATCGAGGTACCGTATTATAACTACATAATCGGCCTTGGATAGGTAATTTTGTGAGAAAAATAATCCGTAAGAACTTATAAAGTAGTACATTTGTCCTGGGACATCCTTCCAAGGGCTTACCCGAAGCTCCCAACCATAGGCTGTTGGGCGTTACGTGAAGTTTTTAGTTGGTAGGAGTCCGGCATAGCATCCATGAGGGCCTTCCCTCACATTAATAAAAAAAAAGTCTCTACTGCGTCTAAGTGCTATCTGCAGAAATCTACATGAAATCGACGTAGATGTGTCGTAGACTCGTAGTATTCGTAGTACGTCGTAGCAGTGAACTTTATTTACGTAGCTGTACCAACGGGAGGCTTTTAAGGCTAATAAAGGTAGGTCTTTATTTATTATACAGGATGTTTATTTCAATGGCCGCCATTAGGATATAATTTTACTTATAATTTGATGCAAATATTGTAAAGAGGTAAGATTTGGTTGTTTGTGTGCATTGAATAGGCTACGAAACTACTGAACCGATTTGAAACTGATTTCACAGTTGGGAAGCTACACTATTCCCGCGTGACATCAGCTAGGAGCAGTTATAATCTGTTTTATACCTCTAAGGTGGCAGACAAGCATACAGCCCACCAGAAGGACCGGTGGACCGGTGGTTTTACAGTCACCGCAGCCTATGAACGCTTGCAACACCAGAGACGCCACACTCGCACTGCCGACCCTGTAAAAACCCTCTAAGACCCCTTTTTAAGATAAATTAGAAGATAAATTGACCATCACATTCTCACCCCATCGTTAAATAATAAAATGACATTATCAAATCTTGATATAAAATCATTTGCCTTTAACATACTTCTTTCTTAAAACTGTCCTTTCGCCGGACTGCTGAAAGAAATATCATATTTTAGAAATATTCAGTAATATTTTACTTACCTATTTTTTCCTATAAGTTTCTAATTTACCTGTTCTAGCATTGTGTGTACATTGTTAATTTGGGCTAGATGATGTTGTGTGTGAATGCCACAAAATAAAATGTTAAATAAAATAAATAAATCAAATACAAATAACTTCATCAGTCGTCTCGTGTCGTGTTTTAGCGAATTATTGGCGTGACCTTTATTATAGCAATCGGCATAAGTTTCGCATAGTCATTCATGACGTCACAAAGGCGCACAAGACCGAACGTTATGCCAATATTTGAAGAAGCCTATTCTTAGCATCGACTATAATCGACTATGGTTATGATGATTATCAAAATTGTCGCTACGTCACAAAAGTCAACTAAAGTGGAGTCATTTTAATAGGTAACATTTGACTATTCAATTTCACAATCATCTATAGGTACATATAATAAAATGATAGAAAAGTGAAAACTGTACATTGAAAAAGACTGTAAGTTTAAAAAAAAATACTCGCTGGGTGTTCAACATAAGATACAGAAGCCGAAAATATAGTTAGAAAAATTTTTATTTGTTTGTCTGTTTGCTTTGCTTTGTCCGGAAGGATCTCGAGAAGTACTCCATAGATTTGATTCAAATTTTGCACAAATTTTAACTAGGGGTAGGGTCTTCAAATAGGCTATATATTATCACACTACATATCCTAGGGGCTAAGCAGAGAGCAGTCAAATGGCATTATAACATAATTTTAACGCGTACGAAGTCGCGGGCAACAGCTAGTTGACTATAATTATGTAAATATACTCTGTTAAAATTAGGATGATAATTTTGACAGCTCTTAGTAGGGCACCCCATAGTGTCCAATCGTTAATGAATCTATTCGATTTATCGATAGTTGTGGCGCAGTTGTGGCGCGTCAGTGACGCTGCAACGGCGCTTCTAAATATTGTATGAAAACGCGCTTCCTCGCGCCTCTAATTTGAAGGCGCCCTTAATGTTCTGATTGCCAAAAATGACTAAGTATGAGTATATTTACTTTAGAACACATACGTATCACAAGATATCTTTCCGAGGAGTTACCCGGGGCTTGCAACCCTAGACAGTGGTAGGTCACAATGTGGTTTGAGTCATTAAGATACCGTAAGAATCCGGCATAGAATCCATATGAAATTTCAACACGTAAGAAAATATGTTCTTTCTTTGTACAGAGTTGTTATTTGACGTAACTTTGACGAAGTTACTTTTAAAAAGTTTATCATTTTAGGGCATGAATTTTGAAAAATGTTTTCTTATAAAATCTCTACGTCACAAAAGTAACTGTTCCAATTTCCTGTTTTTATTTTCGGTAATTTTGTCTGGGAATGATGAGTCAGTGAACCAGCCTCCACCTTTTAGATGTTGCAGTTATGTTTGCCCAAAACGGCTAAGTTATCTAACGTTATTCTCCGGTACAAAGTTGTTGTTGTTATACGACTTAACTTAGACGGAGTCACTTACAATCTGCAACAGACTTCCGTCAAGTTACACCCACCGCTTTTAAGTAGGTACTTTGGAAGAGTTTATGACTTGCACTCTCGACGTATTAGACAGACGTATTTTATGACTTATATAATGAGTATCGAGAAATAAACAAAGAAAATAATAAAAAGATATTTTTAGAGCCACTACATTATGTGCTACCTATAAGTTTTATAGCAATTACTATGCTGTCTTCTAAATTTACACTGATACTTTTTTCCGCGGCTTCGTCCACGTAGCAGTCCTTATCGTGTAAAATCATAACCCTCCTTTTGCGCAGTCGGTTAAACAGTAGGTTATGTCCTTCCCAAGGACTCAAATTATCTCTATACCAAATTTCATCTAAATCGCTTTAGTGGTTTAACCGTGAAAGCGTAACAGACAGACGGACAGAGTTACTTTCACATTTATAATATTAGTAGGGAAGTAGGGATTATAAAGAAGAAAGACTTAATTGTTAGAATAGGCTCCGAAACTAATAAACTTAAAAAAAAACTATTTCACTGTTGCAAAGCTACACTATTACTAGGGTGACATAAGCCATATGTTATTCCCGTATTCCCATGGGAACGGTAACTTCGCAGGTGAAACCGCGTGACAATGGCACGCGTAAAGTATCTAGCGCGAACTTTGTACAGTCAACTACAATGAAATGTACTAAGTGCCATAAAGAACTAACCAAAGATTATGACAGACATGGTATCCATCGAACTTGACAGCATGTATTGATTGCTATGCATATTATGCATGTTATTTATTATTTTATTTCCAAGTTGATATTCTCAGTCGACTTAAAAATGGATTGGGGTGCATAATTATTGCTCTTTACACGCATGTTACTGTCAAGTTCGGTCGATACCACGTTTCGTTAGTTCATTAGGGCACTCACAGGGATACATCATTTTGTAAGATTAAACTAGTTATTTCATTTTAGTTGATTGTACCGCCTATAAAATTCGTTTATTCTTGATTTTTGACCCTTAAAACCTCCACTAGACTTTCACAAACATATTAAAACTAAAATCAGCCAAATTAATCTAGCCATTCTCGAGTTTACACCCGCCACATAAAAGTTACACCAACCACGTTTAAGTACTTTGGAAAACTTTATGGCTTGCACTCTCGACATATTACACAGACGTATTTTATTAAGACTTATTAATCAAGCAAACAAGTTGATAAAATATTAGGATAAGTTTTTAGAGCAATTTCTATGCTATGACTTCGAAATAAGGTACCTATTCGTAATTATCTAGCTAGCTTACGCGATGAACTTCGCACCTTAAGAACTTCGATTTGAATAGAAATAGAGTAATCCTCTGTCTTCAAAGATACATACAATCACGACGAATTTCCCGAAAAGATGAATAACTGATCTGATCACTAAGCTGTTTCGTTGAAAAAGAAAATTTTTTTCAAAATTTCAGTCGGTACGAGTCTGTCTGGTCTATAAATTTTAATAATTTGATTTACTTACGTTTTAAACACTGGATTAAAAGTAAACGAAACGAATCAAAACTAAAATGATCCATTTTGATCCAGCCATTCTCGAGTTTACACCCGCCACATAAAAGTTACACCAACCACGTTTAAGTACTTTGGAAGACTTTATGGCTTGCACTCTCGACATATTACACAGACGTATTTTATTAAGACTTATTAATCAAGCAAACAAGTTGATAAAATATTAGGATAAGTTTTTAGAGCAATTTCTATGCTATGACTTCGAAATAAGGTACCTATTCGTAATTATCTAGCTAGCTTACGCGATGAACTTCGCACCTTAAGAACTTCGATTTGAATAGAAATAGAGTAATCCTCTGTCTTCAAAGATACATACAATCACGACGAATTTCCCGAAAAGATGAATAACTGATCTGATCACTAAGCTGTTTCGTTGAAAAAGAATTTTTTTTTCAAAATTTCAGTCGGTACGAGTCTGTCTGGTCTATAAATTTAAATAATTTGATTTACTTACGTTTTAAGCACTGGATTAAAAGTAAACGAAACGAATCAAAACTAAAATGATCCATTTTGATCCAGCCATTCTCGAGTTTACACCCGCCACATAAAAGTTACACCAACCACGTTTAAGTACTTTGGAAGACTTTATGGCTTGCACTCTCGACATATTACACAGACGTAATTTATTAAGACTTATTTATCAAGCAAACAAGTTGATAAAATATTAGGATAAGTTTTTAGAGCAATTTCTATGCTATGACTTCGAAATGAGGTACCTATTCGTAATTATCTAGCTAGCTTACGCGATGAACTTCGCACCTTAAGAACTTCGATTTGAATAGAAATAGAGTAATCCTCTGTCTTCAAAGATACATACAATCACGACGAATTTCCCGAAAAGATGAATAACTGATCTGATCACTAAGCTGTTTCGTTGAAAAAGAATTTTTTTTTCAAAATTTCAGTCGGTACGAGTCTGTCTGGTCTATAAATTTAAATAATTTGATTTACTTACGTTTTAAGCACTGGATTAAAAGTAAACGAAACGAATCAAAACTAAAATGATCCATTTTGATCCAGCCATTCTCGAGTTTACACCCGCCACATAAAAGTTACACCAACCACGTTTAAGTACTTTGGAAGACTTTATGGCTTGCACTCTCGACATATTACACAGACGTAATTTATTAAGACTTATTTATCAAGCAAACAAGTTGATAAAATATTAGGATAAGTTTTTAGAGCAATTTCTATGCTATGACTTCGAAATGAGGTACCTATTCGTAATTATCTAGCTAGCTTACGCGATGAACTTCGCACCTTAAGAACTTCGATTTGAATAGAAATAGAGTAATCCTCTGTCTTCAAAGATACATACAATCACGACGAATTTCCCGAAAAGATGAATAACTGATCTGATCACTAAGCTGTTTCGTTGAAAAAGAATTTTTTTTTCAAAATTTCAGTCGGTACGAGTCTGTCTGGTCTATAAATTTAAATAATTTGATTTACTTACGTTTTAAGCACTGGATTAAAAGTAAACGAAACGAATCAAAACTAAAATGATCCATTTTGATCCAGCCATTCTCGAGTTTACACCCGCCACATAAAAGTTACACCAACCACGTTTAAGTACTTTGGAAGACTTTATGGCTTGCACTCTCGACATATTACACAGACGTAATTTATTAAGACTTATTTATCAACATACAAGTTGATAAAATATTAGGATAAGTTTTTAGAGCAATTTCTATGCTATGACTTCGAAATAAGGTACCTATTCGTAATTATCTAGCTAGCTTACGCGATGAACTTCGCACCTTAAGAACTTCGATTTGAATAGAAATAGAGTATCCTTAAGTCTTCATAGATACATACAATCCCGACAAATTTCCCGAAAAGATGAATGGCTGATCGCTAAGCTGTTTCGTTGAAAAAGAAAATCTTTTCAAATTTTCAGTCGGTACGAGTCTGTCTGGTCTATAAATTAAAATAATTGGATTTACTTACGTTTTAAACTCTGGACTTAAAAGTAAACGAAACGAATCAAAACTAAAATGATCAATTTTGATCCAGCCATTTCCGAATTAACACCCGCCACGTAAAAGTTACACCAACCACGTTTAAGTACTTTGGAAGACTTTATGGCGTGCACTCTCGACATATTACACAGACGTGTTTTATTAAGACGTATTTATCACGCAAACAAAGTAAGATAATAATCATTAGATACTTTTTAGAGTTACTACATATTCCCTACTAATATTATACATACGAAAGAACTCTGTCTGTCTGACTGTTACGTCTTTACGCCGAAACTGATGAACCGATTTTGACGAAATTTGGTAGGTTTAGAGATAGTTTTAATCCAAAGGAAGGACATAAATGCTACTTTTTAATTGACTGCGCAAAAGGAGGGTACCTAATGATTTTATGCGATTACGAATTCTACGCTGACGAAGCCTTGGGGAACAGCTAGTTTGCTATACATTTTCATTTATTGCGATGAAGGACTATTTGGTATTGATGAGGCTTGAACCCTTTGTCTAACAAGAGTAATGCTCTAACCATTCAGCTACAGTACCTTTTGCTAACTAACTGTACGGTTCTGTGCCTAAATAGCCAGACTGTTGCCGTAGGGTCACTTAAGCTAGTTTCTAAATAACTACAGATAAATGGATAACTTTGGAAGATTAAACAAAGATATATATATATATATATATATATATATATATATTTACTTAAATACATTGAACTTTATGAATATTATATGTTATAAGATAAAGATTATTATCCTTCCTGACCCCACAATCAAAATGTCTGTACGGTTTTGTGGGACAATATTTAGATCATATACATATACCTATATGTAAGTTCGTTTTATAAATAAATATACAATAATAATAAATAATTGATCAAAACTAGAGTTGGATTAACTCTAAAGCTCTATCTTTATTCAAACACACAAATAAATACAATCTTATCTGATCATTAAGTTGCTTCGTTGTAAAAGAAAATCTGTTCAAAGTTTCAATCGGTCGGCGGTCGTCCTTCCCACTCCGGCCAATTGAATGGGTCTCATAGCTATTTTACGACCGGATATCTCTTTGACGTCAAATATCCTTTGCGGATTCACGCAGGATTATTTTCAGATCTCACAATATTATTGTCTCTGCTATGCAATAGATAAAAACAGAACCGATTTCAAAATAGATTATTTAAAATTGTACTTTCAGGAAATCTATTTTGAAATCGGTCTCGGTATATTTGGGCCAAGGCTGGTGAAATCGTATCGTTTGGATAATCTCAGGAATTGCTAACTCGATTTAACCCTTAGCCACCTACCACCTATTTCAGTCTTTTAACCACCTACGTGCGGTCCAGGAGACCGCAAACTGATCATTACCTATAATTCGGAATCTATCGTATTAAATTTACATAAATATGATTAAAATAGTTGATTATACGTTAAAGCTTTATAAAAATAACTCAAAAACCAAAATCATTACCTAGTAAATTTCGTAATATTCTAGAAATTTTGTAAAATCAACAAATTTCGTACACAAAAACACTTCTCTAATAAAATGAAATCCCTATCATAAGGTAATTTACTTTTCATTTTTGATGTTAGTCATTAAAATTGAGAGAATAAACTATAACGTAAGAATGAAAAAATATAAAATGAAAATGTAAACAAAATTGCAACCCTTTTACTTTCACATTTTTTCGTGGCTATTTCTGGGTCTACTTTCAGATTGCAAATGTTAAATGGGGATGTTGTCATCAAAAGAGTCACTGTTATGCTATGCTCTAGATGAAGGCAGAGCTAAACATTAAATTTCGTATTGAAGTGAACTTTCTTGTATAGTAACTTCTTCATCAAACTCAATTTCAAAATCGGTTTCTCAATCATCAAGCCGAACAATGTCATTAACCACATCAGGGTCCACGTCACTATAACCCTCGTCTGGCATGTACTCCTTCGTCTTTCATTTCTTTCTGCAGTAATACTTTAAACATTTTATTGATTTAATTCATTTTGACGTTAAAAATACAAACCTAAATGAGCACAAAAAAGTCACACAACCACCTACGTGCGGTCACAGACCGCTTGCTAAATATTTTTAGTTACCCACGCCAAACACAGGGATTTTGTTTACTGATCAAGCCTAAGCGCGTAACTTTTAATGCCTAGAAAAGGTACAAAGACGCACACAGTCTTATAACTTTCACGAATTGAAATATTTTAGTTTGAAAAATCGTTGCGGTCTGTAAGACCGCTGGTAGGTGGTTAAGGGTAAAAAAATGTTAATTTGAATAGCCTATAGATCGAGGAAGGTTATTGGATTCATTTCTCGATCTATATATTTGTTAACACGCTACTTTTTAAGGGGGCATTGCAGTAATCGTAAATGTAATGAAATCGGGTTTAATTTCCATCAATCATTTTAAAACTAATAAAGTAATCATAGTACGAATTTAATCCAAGTTTACAAATTATACTTAGGTATTAAAATTAGAAACCACAAAACATGCAATATTCTAGAGCCCAGGTCTTGTCTCAATTCCATTGTTCTAGAATATAATTTTGCAAAAATCTTAACAAGTAGTGTACTATTTTTATCTAAATAAATGAGTTTAATTCTCATAAAAACTTGTCACAAAATAAATATAGGTCTTTAGAACAATATTTTACATATAGATTTTTTCTTAAAACCCCTCAGATTTTATAACAGTAATATAATGTATTAGAATCGAATGAAATCCGGCAAAAGCGAACGCTGCAAACGTTCGAATTAATTGCCTTAGGATTTGTCAAGGTCGAACATTGCAGCCTTAATATATCTGTATTGACATCATAGCTCAATCTTATATTTTTTCTATTTTTTATAATATGCACTCCTTTTATTATGATAACACCTACATATTTACAAATTGGGAAATTAAAACTATATTTTACAGATTGCAGGAAAAAAAACAAAGAAAATGTATTTCATAAATTAGTATAATTTGGACAAGATCACTGTATCACAATTCCTCCTAGATAGATGGCACTGTGTAACAGGCACATTACATCACACTTTTGAATTAAATTTTCACTCTTAAGATAAAGGTTAAATTAAAATGTAGCCAGAACAGTAGGAATGCATCTTCTAAACGGCTCCCATAATATTCTTATTACATAACTTTCGAGTAACTTAATATTTTCCCCAAGTCTTTATCTACTTCATTATAAAGTTGGTGTAATTAGCGTAGTGGCCCTAATTTCTGAGACTTCGTTTTAAGCTAAGTCTACACTAGTCTAACTTCATCTTTCTTGAGCAGAATATAATTTTTACTTAGGCGCATAAAGTGTCCTGGGACATCCTTCCGAGGGCTTACCCGGGACTCCTAACCATAGCCTGTTGGGCGTAACGTGAGGTTTTTTAGTCGGTAAGAGTCCGGCATAACATTCATGAGGATTTTCCCTCAAGTTAAAAAAAAAGGCACATAAAGTTTATAAAATATTAACATTTGCTCAAACCTTTCTTGAATTTGGGGCCTGAGGTCCAGATGTGGATTTTATTTTTCAACATCAATGTGGTGCAGGAGTTAGACGGCTGCGTCATTTGGGCTCGATAGATATTTTTGGTACCCTTTCCATCAATTTTACAAATTGCAACTGAAAAATTCTGCAAAGAGTCTTAACATGATTACATGTGCAGAATATGACACATTATAGGTTTGTTTTTAGGGTTCTGTACCCAAAAGGTAAAAACGGAACCCTATTCATGAGACTTCGCTGTCTGTCCGTCATGAGGCTGGATCTCAGGAACCGTAATAGCTAGAGAGCTGAATTTTTCACAGATGATGTATATCTGTTGTTGCTATGACAACAAATACATAAATATCATAAAATTAGAAAAAGGGGAGGATTAAAGGGGGCTCCCTTAAAACAAACGTGATTTTTTGCCGCTTTTTGGGACGGAAACCCTCTGTGCGCGAGTCCGACTCGCACTTGGCTGGATTTTTCTTATACGATAATTGCATATTATGGAATAGTTTTCCAATGTTCGACTTACTGGATTTAACATAATTACAGCTTTATAAAAGGTGCAATAGGGGCCTTTCCTTCAGCGCCAGCCACCCTATTTTTCAAGTGGGTGCACCTCTTCAACTTTTCTGGGTCATGACGCAGATGTCAAAAACTTTCAAAATACAATCCTTAATCAACCACATTTCATTCATGCAGATATCAAAATTGATAATTTTCCCGCAAGCATGCACTAAGCCTTACAATAAGAGGGCTCATTATCTTAACCGGTTTCGGGTACTTTTTCTCGGTAAACTTTACTAAGTTACCCTTGTGGTACACTTCTGCTTGTTTTGCGTTTTATATAGAATTTAAAGTAGATAAAATTTAATATTTTAGACACACTTTTGCTGTCAATTAATCATGTGTTAGTGGAGGGTGGTGTCAAGAGCCGTAGGAACCGACGTGCATGCATGAAAAGAAAAATGAAAGTTGAAGAGGCGAGTGAGGTGTGTATGGACCGTGCCGTGTGGCGCTCGGTTCTTTCTGCCTACCCCGCAAGGGATTTGGCGTGAAGATAGTATGTATGTATGTATGTACTTTTGCTGTCATTATTGTGTTTTAGTCATTTTAGAGGATTAAATCTTATGAAAATTCCCTCAGGGTAAATCTTTATCAGAGGTTCAAACTCTCATCTTTAAGCTGGATCCAGTACTAATCCAGTAGAATTTAGTTTAGCTGGTAGTCGCTGGAATGGTAGCAAAAAACTCTAGCACAGATTCCTGCTGCGGCGACGTCAGGGCCAGGACAGTGGCTCTTCACCCCTCAAAGAAGTTGAATAGCACTCAAACCTCCCACCCCTGAAAGTAGGTTTAAACCCGAAACCACAGGAGATCTGGGGTTATGCTTCCGAGGGTGTTCCCAAGGCTCAAATGAAAGGGCCCGTGTTGATTTAGCCAGTAAAAGCCCGGCTAGCATCCGTAATGCGACAACGCATCCCGAGGATGTTGTAAGAGGCGTCTAAAGGAACACTTTCGCAAAACGATCCATTGCGTAGAGAAGGAAACCTCGAAATGAAACCCGGTTGTCAGTAAAGTGACAATCGTTAAGCCAAGTTGAAGGCCTTGTGGGTGGCTTGAAAAATTTCAACTGCGGGTCGTGGCGACCTGCGCCTGTCCAGTTCAACACGACAATAGGCTCACTACCTATGGGGGACATAAAACTATAAGAAATGTGGGCGTAGATCATGCCTCTGCATACCCCTTCAGGGATAAAGGCGTGACAACATGCATGTAAGTACAATCACAGTTCACAATTTCTTGGGCCGGCTTCTGTTCGTTTTTGCACTGCAATCTGTAATGAACTGGAACAAAGTAATAAAGTAGGTAATGTTAGAGGTCTATAACCATAAAAACTCAAGTATTATTGGTAGTTCATCAATGACTAGATATAAAAGTTCCATTTCATTCAGCTTCTGAAATATAAATAATATATCAAACACTAAAAAAATAGTTACACTTTTGGCTAATTTGACTAAAACTGTTTGTGTACTTGTGTTCCGATAACATTGACATCGAAACCTACGGTTGCGAAATTTCAAGGTAATCTAAATCGAGTTCAAATAGGTATTCCATTTACCAGATAGGGCGTACCAAAAAGTTCCTTGACAGGCTATCATTGTGGCTGAAAAATAGAGACCCGCATTGTCAACTTCCTTTCTTGAACATAAATATCTTAAAATAACATAGTACGTTGGCATTGATTTATGATGATAAGCCTTAAGCCTTTTTTTTTATTAACTTGAGGGAAAATCCTTCATGGATGCTATGCCGGACTCCTGCTAGCTAAAAAAACCTCACGTAACGCCCAACAGCCGACGGTTGGGAGCTCCGGGTAGGCCCTCGTAAGGATGTCCTAGGACTCCCAACAGACCCCCACTGCGGCCTCGCCTAGGGGATGGTTCGGGTGCTATCCCGCGTCTTTGGGGGGGTTTTCAGGTGTGATCCCGCTTCTTAGGGGAGCGTGCGTAAATCTCTCATGTCACGCTGCCGTCATGGGCCTGCTTCTGTAAGGACGGTGAGTAGCCCACTCACCGTCCTCAGGCCCCCGGTCATGGAGGCCGATAGTCTTATCGTACCCGCCCCGCCACCTCTTTCACGAGCATGACCTGCTCGCTGAAACAGGCGGCGCAGTCCCACTTAAGCCTTAAGCCTACAGAAAGATTCAATCTATCAAATCAACCAATAACAATCCGTTGCTGTATTTAGAGGGGAGAAAATTCGCAAGGAATTTGCGAAATAGGTATTTGAATTTAGGTATTGCCATCGTTCTGCACCTGGATAACTCCGTACAGTGCAATAAGGATGACTTTGGTTCAGACGAATTTTATTTGAACAAATTCGATGATTCCTATTCCCCTATTTGCTCCATGGAAACTGAAAAAAAAAAATTATTATACACCATTATTTCATGAGACTTTACCGTACATCCGTCTGTCTGTCTGTCTGTCCATCACGAGGCTGTATGTACGGAAACACTCTGACGGCTTTTAAAAGTTAAAAACTTTTCAAATTTGTTTGAAATCCCTTTAAACATGACAATAAAAACTTGTAACTTTTCGCCATTTTTATAGTCATATTTTCTTTATTTATTGTTTGCCGGAAAAGTAAAAGTGATGAGACATGTAAATAGCAGATCTTAATTTTACGAAAAAAACAAAGATTTTTGTAGGACATTTTTCAGGAAGAAAACAGGGGAATAGGTTTGTTTGAACAAGCGCTTGGCAGTCTATCCTCTTAAGCCATACCCAATTTCATTTTTTGGAAGCTAGCCAGACGGATTGTTTCAGGAGGTTGGTTAATTTGCTTAGTGTCCCTAATTATGACAAGTGAGCTGTCAGAGAAACGGGTATCTTTATTTCCTACTAGCTGTTCCCCGCGGCTTCGTCATCGTAAAATTATCGGGTAAAATCATAACCTACCTTGTGCGCAGTCGTCGCAGGGACTTGAACTATCCCCATACCAAATTTCATCTCAATCGCTCCAGCTGTTTAGGCGTGAAAGCGACAGACAGACAGAGTTACTTTCGCATTTATAATATTAGTAGGGACTAACTGTTCCCGCGGCTTTGACCGCGTAGAAGTCATTTATCGCGTAAAATCATAACCCTCCTTTGGTGCAGTCGGTTAAAAAGTAGCCTATAACCTTCCCAGGGACTCGAACTATCCCTGTACTAAATTTCATCTCAATCGTTTCAGCCGTTTAGGCGTGAAATCGTAACAGACCGACAGGCAGACAGACAGAGTTACTTTCGCAATTATAATATTCGTAGGGATGAACATTGAATAACTCCACGGGTAGCCCGCCGACTCAGTTTCTATAAACGGTTATTGCAGTAAGTCATTTTCGCTATGTCTGGTCCTGGGATGCGTGACCACTTTGTGACCTTACACTTGCAAGCAGTTTCGTGCTCCGGAAGGCACTTTAAACCGTTGGTTCTGGTTGTTAGTAACATGACTTGAAAATTTTCGACAATAAGTCGTCACAATCAGCGCCTGTCCATTTCAACAGCAATAAATAAATTAAATAAAATGTATTCCCATTGAAATTAAAAAGATAAGGTTTGTCAAATTTTTTGTGACTCTACTGGGGGCTCGGAAATGCTACAGAATGAGAAGAACACCCCAAGAAACTCAGTCCGATCCCTCCCAAGAAACTCAGTCCGATCCCTCCCAAGAAACTCAGTCCGATCCCTCCCAAAATTCATCTTAGAATCTAATAGGTAGTTATTTTTTAATGTAGAAAAGAGCGATTCGTGTCACTGCCAGCCTTGCTTCTAGAAACTCTTTAATTAATGCTCTTAAATGCAATAGGTTTACCACCTATTATATGACCCAAAAAACTACATGGTGAAATATAATGGCGCATGAAATATGGCGTATACATGTCTCTGCCTACACTTTCCGGGATAAAGTCGTGACTATATTGTATGCATATTAATACTTTTATCCCTTGCCCACAGAATCCGGGTCATATACTTGCATTACACCAGTCATTCTCCTCTGATATGGCTTACTCCCCGTCAAATCGAGAAACAAAGTGGTACCTTTTTTCTCGAACCACTTAATTTAAATTCAAATAAACATTTATTTCGCATAATCCTAATACATAGGCACTTGCGGCACGTCAATGAATACAAAACAAAGTCATTACCACCAGTTCGAAACGCGGCCCGCTTGAGAAGAACTGGCAAGAAACTCGGCGGTTAGGGTTACACATAGATGTTTTCATGATATTTTACTATAAGATGTGTGCCTTTTTGCACTAAACTTAAGAGCAAACAATCAAAACTACATTCATTTTACTTAGGCATTATATAGATGCACTTGTATAATAAACGTCACTTATATAAACCAAAGGAGTACCACCAGCTCACAACGCGACCCACCTGAGAAGAACTGGCAAGAAACTCAGAATAATTTTCCTCTTCTAAAACTCTAAAAGTCTTTTGCGGGAAACTTTGTTACGCATATCTTTAGTATCTTTATTACAATAGACTTACTTAATTTTCTTTTTGTGTAACATCTTGAAACAAAAGGCTCTCCAGACTGTTTGTTGAGATTGCTTTTGTGTAGAGTTTTCGGACGTGATAAGATTATTTACTAAATTTGATAATAGATGGCATTAGTAGGTTGTTATTTCTTAGGTGTAACACTACGAAAACGTTTTGTACTTATTGTGGTAGATTAGATACTTAGTAGGTCCATGATTGGGTCTTACCGAACAGAGGCCATTCCTTAGATTCCTAACAGACAAAAATTTTGTTTTTTCTATCAAGTGCTGAATGCACTTAAAACTAAATTCACCCCCAACTGAAGAAAAAAAATTAAGGAAAGTAAGTAAGTAAGCCTTTGCGCCCGGAGCTTACGAACACGGTAGGATGATTCCTTCCGCGCACGCTTACCTCAGTTTTACAACACGTCTACAATATGAGGTTATCTAAATGGGTCTTAGAAGGTTCTTGCAGGATCGGCAGCGCGAGTGTGGCCTCTCTGGTTTTGGAAACGTCCATGGGCTACGAACTTCCATTAGGTACAACACTCTGACACTTACCATTAGGTAGTATGTAAAATTTAATTTAAATTTCTTTTCCATATCAAATTTATGATCTACTTATTGCTTTTCAAAATTAGCTCTAATGTTTGAGCTGGTATTGTGGAGGAAAGGTTGGGAATGTTCCTCCAACACACAAAGGGAGGATCCTCCGACCAGGCTAGGTGATCGCGCCTGGCGGGCCGAAGCCCAACGGTGGATGTTGGACTGTTGGTTATATCATTCATCATCGTGAGAATTCTGATATCGCGATTTAGGATATATCTATACTTCGTTGCGAGAACTTTCATATCGCGATGCAGGACTTCAACTGATCTTCGCTATGTGGCGGTCGCCACATCACTCCCCTCCGAGACCGGAGGTCGATTGCGAGTATGAGTCTGGTGTCTTGTAGTCTGTTGTCAGATGCGCCAGTGCCAGTTCGTGTAGTTCCATTTAGTTGGAACTGTACTCCGCTAGTTCCAGTGAGTCGGAACTGTGCCGCTGATTTCAGTGAGTCGAAATCGTATGCCGCTGATTCCAGTGAGTCGGAATCAAATACTGCTAGTCCCAGTGAGTCGGGGCTAAGTACAATGGTGCGGTGCGCGGTGCTGCGGTACCCTCGGTGAGTCGGGGCGGTTCGATGCGTAGGCTGCTGCGTAGACGGGAGAGATGCGCTCTTCTTACAAGTACCGTAGTAGTGCAGGGTTCGGTGCCTAGACGCTGATGTGGCCGAAGAGGTAACCAGGCTGGAGAGGTCGCTGCTAGCTTGTGGTATCCCAGTAGAGGCCGTAGATGCTGGCTGGCTGAGACTGTTTACCGGGCATACTGGAGTGCTGTAAAGGTGGCGATGATGATGATGATGCTGCTGCTCTGCTTCGTGAAGGCTGCTTTCAATCACGTCGGGGTCACCAATGTGGAGGAAAGGTTGGGAATGTTCCTCCAACACACAAAGGGAGGATCCTCCGACCAGGCTAGGCGATCGCGCCTGGCGGGCCTAAGCCCAACGGTGGATGTTGGACTGTTGGTTATATCATTCATCATCGTGAGAATTCTGATATCGCGATTCAGGATATATCTATACTTCGTTGCGAGAACTTTCATATCGCGATGCAGGACTTCAACTGATCTTCGCTATGTGGCGGTCGCCACAGTATCATCGCAAATCGAATGATTACCTATATAGGTGCAATCCTAAACATTTGTGCCGTGCAACTTTATAAAAAGTGCCGGTAGATGAGTTATTTGGTTTGGTTTATTTTGGTTGGTTCCGAATAGCTTTCGGTGGAAAGTGGCTAAAGCGTCTGCACGGTATGCAAGAATACGCAGGTCCGAATCCTGCTCGAAACCAATTCTTTTTCTTTTTCCATATTTAAAATTTATGATCAGTTAACATACTAATTGCATTTCAAAATTAAATCTAAGTATGTAAATTTGTTTGTCGCGTTAGTAATAAGTAAGTATAAAAAAATAATATTTGCTTAGATTACGTATTCGTGATTAATTTGGGTAACACCTGATTCTCATTCGTGTTTTGCACTAATTCACAATTTTTTTATTATAATTTGAAGAACTATTGATTTAGACGATGGATGAGGTAGAGTAACCCAGACAGTCATTGGACAGTTAAGCAAATAAACTAGTAAAAATATTTTTATTTCGTCGGCTACTATAGTAACTTAGATAATATAGAGATATTTTGAAACTAGATAAAATGAGCTATCGTAAGAATAATTTAAAAATCTTATATCTTGTAAAAAGTTGCAAAATATCAGTGTTATTAAAAATATGACCAAAAAACATAGTTATTGGACAAAATTTATAATTATTGGACAGTAAATAACAGTTATTGGACAGTCTGTAAATATAGGGAAATAATAGTTATACCAGTAATAAAACAACATAAAAAAGTAATAAAACTATATGAGAATATTTAAGGTTAACAAAATTGTTTTTCTAAAGCTAAAATATCCATAAAAATCGGTTAACTAAACAGTGAGCAAATTGTTCATCATCAAACTTTATTCTGTCTTGATAATTGGAGTTCATTAAATTTGAAGAAATTACATCACAAAAAAATAGAAGTAATAAAGAAATTAAATAAAAATCAACTAAATAATATTATTTGGACCATCTTGGTCTTAAAAAAATAATTAATTAAATAAATAAAACAAAAAATATTTTTTCTAGCAATCTCCATTATGTTTAGGTTTTTCGTTTCCCTTACTTCCTTAGTGCTAAAATCAAATCATTTGGGTCATAATGCTTCTATTTTCCCTTAGGCATTTTGTTTTTTGACTCCAATTTGCAAGCAAACAATTATTGGACACTATATAGCACAGTTATTGGACGCTGTCCAATCTCTGACAGGGTAGTCCGTGATGTCTGAGATTGAAAGTAATACCTATAACAAATTTAATTGTTATACAATTAAAGCTAAAAGTCGTTTAAATTCATATCTCTGGAAAAATTATAGTGATTGGACACTGTCCAATAATAGTGTTTTTTAAATTGTGGCATACAATCATTGGACAGATTAAAATAGTCTCAAAATATAACATTTATGAGTTAGAAGTCATTTAATCATGTAAATTGTTTAATAACTTACCGCTTTCCAAACAGTCAAAACAATAACATACACCACTGCGCCAATAACACATCAAAACACTTTACCCAACCTTATTAAAAAAATAATTTTTCACGACGATTGTCCGTTACTATGACAGTCGCCGCGAAAAAAATATTTTGTCGCTTTCTTACTGCCAGCTGTTGTAAAACCTATGAACTAAAACAATATCGACTAATAAGAGCTTTCGTCAATAAGTATAGATGCTCTTTGTTTGTAGTTATCTTATTATTTGACATTCAAAAGCGACTGTCCAATAATTATTCGGTGTCCAATGACTGTCTGGTTTACCCTAGATGTATTACCAGTAGACAAAATTGAGTATGTTTTGAGAGTCTCCAGTTTAAGACGCTCTAAAGCCTGTTCTCACTAAAAAATAACGAAGTGTCATAATGTTCTTATGAAGAATCATGAGAAGCAGTCATGAAAATATACAGAGTCAGTGATAAAACTGATTTATACAGTCAACCTGTACTTACAACAAAAGTTAAAACATTTTTACGAGTATAATCTATTGTTCGGAAAAGGCTTTTGTTGACAAAGCCGTAAAAAATAGATAAAGGCACTTATTGTGGGACACAAGTTACGCTTTATTTTAGAATTTTAGTACGAGTGTGTATTTTAAATGTTAAGCCTTTATGAATATAAATGATGTGCTTAAAAAGTCCGTAAATGAAAAGTTTTATGTAAGGCATTAAGCACACAAGTTAATGACAAATGACCGCTTTTGCCGAGTTATATTTCTATACTATGGCTTTAGTTAGTAGAAATAAGGTTAGATGAAAATTAGAACTTCTTTTTTGCAATATTTAGCTTCAAAGTTATAGAATTTGGAACTTCATGAGGAATTCGAATTACTAATGTGATATTTCAGACACGTTTAACTCACTGTTAAGGTATGAGTCCGAAACGTTCGTGCACGTACCTACCTACTACCCGTTCGCGCTGGATGGTGTAGAGGCGTAGTATGGGAGGCGACCGGCAAACTTTGAGCGAACGGGCAATAAGCAAATAGTATTTTGCATGAAGTTATAATATATGAATGTAAAAAACCGCGATAGTTTAATAATATTGGGTTTGTTTAATAATACCAATAGAAAGTCGCCGTGACCAGAATATTTCAAATGCATTACACAGTTAGTATTCTGTAAACGATCACTGAAAACGAAACTGCGTTATTGTATATTTTGTGGAATAAAACTCAAATAGTGAAATGTCCAGTGATATGAACTACACCCAAAATCTATAATAGTTGAGAATCACACCAATTTTGTACTCGGCAACCGAGATTGTTCATACTCGTTAATGATTGGAGTCACGTGTAAACACTTATTGCTTTCGTGTTGGAACAAAGCTATTTAGCTCTATTGAGTAATCTCCGAAATGTGAGATATTGCGGTGATATTTTGGTGAACATTGAGTAATTTAGTTGCTTACAATATTATATTGGAGTAGCTCGTTCCGGCAGATCACTTCCTAAAATTTTATTCTTCTTCAAATATAAAAAAAATGTTTGGATGTTTGAATGTTTCACTCAATCACGCTATATGGAATTATTCCCAGTAGTTCCGTTGTGGACTGATCTATTGTAAAATTAATCAATTTAAGTTTTGGTATGGACTGAATTATTTTTACATTAAACATACTTAATTCTTAAACTTTTTAATATTAAAGTAGACACAACAGTTTTACACGGTCCTTTGAGCTTAATGAGTAAATTTATAGAACTTCACTTACTCTCTTTTTTTTCTCTCTTATGTTACGTAAATAAAGCTATTATCTAATAAAGCCAGCAAAACCCCGGGTGTCGCTAATAAATAAAGTTTCAAGATTCGAAAGGAAATGAAACTCGAACTTTTCTTGATATTGTATATCATGCTTTCATTATCTTTAAATAGCTAGTTAGAGAATGTTTGTTCTGAATCGCGGTATTACGCCACCGACTTCTGTAGATATTATATTGGTGGAGGGGAAATTAAATGAAAACAGGAATATCCTGTATCTCTGGAAAATAACTTTTTGTACAATTTTACTAGCAATTTCTTTTGACCTGTGTGTATTGATTTATAACCAGGATGGTTAGAGGTCAAACTCGTTGGTATAAATCTCGATCGTTTCCTTGTAGGTTGGAATAATATATTATCTTGTAGCTGTAAATGGCCGCTTTAACTGGTCTCTGCCGATTGAGGGTGCACTGAATGACTCGAGTACCTAGTGGTTGTGTTATGATTTCGCTGGAACCCACTTAGGGTTCTTGAATAAGCACGACCGTAACTTTCCTCAGCTTGGCTGTGGCTTTCTTGCAGTGTCTCGAATTTGCTTGATTGAAGTGCAAACTTATGTGTCGTCTCTTTGGTAGGGATGTAGAGCCTATATTTAAGGTGCCCTTAGCAATATGAGATCTTTGAGCGACCTATATTGTTCCATGTTTGACCCGTGTGCAGTACTAGCCTTTTGGAGGTTGGCCCTGTTTGCTGGCGGGTTCCTGGTACAGGTTCTTAGTAAAATGAACAAGTTGAAGGCCGCAGTGGTAGCCTTAGGTCTGTTGGGAGTCCTGGGGTATCCTTCCGAGGGCTTACCTGTAGGGCTCCTAACCGTAGTCTGTTAGGCGGGATACGTGAGGTGTTTTAGTCGATAGGAATCTGGCATAGTATTTATGTAGGATTTTCCCTCACGTAAAAAAAGGCCTTATGAACGGCTGAAAAATATCAACAACGGCTCGTCACAATATGCACCTGAATATCCTACTATCCCACTAGTCCAACTAATATTAAAAAGTTGGTGAAGATGTTTGTTACCCAATCACGCTCACGTACAGACATAGATTGCCGGGTAGGCCGGTGCTGGGTACCCGGCGGCGAAGTGTATGGCCATATACCTACTATAGCTTTCACACGTACCGGCGTAATTTGCCCAGCATGGCCATACACTTCGCCGCCCGGTTACCCGGCACCGGCTACCCGGCAATCGGTAGCCCCTTTTCACTCGTACCGGTTGCCGGGTAGCCGATGCCGTGTACCCGGCGGCGAGTGTATGGCATTACCGGGCAAATCACGCCGGTACGTGTGAAAGCTATAGTACATGGCCATATACTTCGCCGCCTGCCGGACACCCGGCTACCGGCACGTGTGAAAGGGGGCGTACGTGTGAAAAGGCACTTAAAATCTGTCCAACCGTTTATTTTACTTTTGACAGCTCGATTACAAATTACAAATTACTATAGCGATGTTATAATGCATTCCCAATTCGATTTAATATAACAATCAACTCTATTTATGAACTTTAAATCGATTTATCACATCGTTATTTTATTGTTATTTTTTTGTGTTTATTCATTCTCAGGTCGCGGTCCAAAGTAAAATAAACGGTTGGACAGACTATAGCTACGTGGATAAAAATATAAAAGGCAAAACGTGAGCGTATAATATGCCTATTCCTTCAGAAATAAAAATGTGACTTTATGAATGTACTCGTATGATGTAACTAATGTTCGTGTGGGTGTTACGAGTCACGTTTAACACCCACGTGTCACAGCCTCAATATCCTTCAATGTATGCCTACGATTTAAGAGTGTTATCATCTGGAAATATTTTCTTGCATGAACTGTTTATACTTACGCCAATATCTCCTAATTTCCACGTAGGAAGAAGAATTCCACGAAGGTTTCATATAAAACTTTTTTATTGAATTGCTACAATTTTCTGGACAAAAGTCTAAGTGAACGCCCACAGTGTTACACCTACGTGCATTTATATAAATAAACCTTTGCAATACTAATTTCGGAGGACTTCATAATTACATTTTTTGCTTTGTTTAATGTGCAATTTACTTTCGGAAACAAGAAATAAAGAATTCGTAAAATAACTTTCGCTTGGCATAATCTGAGCTTATAATCCGAGGAAGGCTTTAGGATACTTTTGATCCCGATATTCTGCGTGTTTCAGACATAATGGTTTTTCAGTTGTAATTTTGCAACGTGTGGTAGGGGTAAAAATCATGACTGGAAATTGGTGTTTATCGTAGTCTATTGTAGTCAGACAGATATTCAATTGATGTGCAGATAAAGCTAGAGACCTGAGTGGATTCCTTTATACCTTCTATGTGATACGAGACGAGACCCTCTCAGCAGGAAGCCTTTGATTTCTTTATTTAAGTTTCTATTGGACTTTTCTGAACAGAATTATTTGGAAAATAGAATGCGTTTAAACTAGTCCCTTGCTACACTAACCTATGCTTAACGTGTTGCTTTATTACATATATACGTATTTATTTACCAAAGGGGTAGGCAGAGGCTTACAAACCGCTCATATTTCACTAGTGATATTTGTCCCACGTATTACGGGTAAGATTATTGCCATATTGAAATGAATAGAAGAAGTTTGTTACTTTCTGCTGTTGACTACCAGTTACTGGCAGCCGAGACCGACGACTTAATTTGCCTTTTGGAGTAAATAGTTGCCACAAACAGTCGTATCTCAGGAATCGTAGTATAAGATGCTTGAGGCAGTGATTATTTACAAAACACTGAGCTAGTGAGACTACGAGTTTTTGTTACCTCACAAGTGTAAGTGCTAGCCCAATGTAAGTACCTAGATAAGAAAAGTATTATTTGTTGTTAGTATATACATTTACATATTGTTAAAAATTACCGGTGAAACATAATTATCCCTGCTAATATTGTAAATCCGAAAGTAACTCGGTCTGTCTGTCTGTTACGCTTTCACGCCTAAACTGCTAAAGCGATTGAGATGAAATTTCGTATAGAGATAGTTTGAGACCCTGGGAAGGGCTTAGGCTACTTTTTAAACGACTGCGCAAAAACAGGATAATGACTTTACGCGATAACGACATCTAAGCGGACGAAGCCGCGGGGAACAGCTAACACATACCTATATATTTACCTACATTATAACTATCAAAACTAAACCTAAATAAGAATGGTTTTGTGCCCAAGAGACTGGTAGCATTACCCCTTTGAATAGCAACACCTATTCGCTGTGAGAAAAAACTGCTAGCCTTTGGGTCACCTGTTGACACAACCAGGCACCTTTTAAAAATTTTAACCATAATAAAATTAGACATAATAGTTAGAAATAATAATAAGACATACTAATTAAACATAATAGTCAGTTGCCCGAATGAGTGCAGTGGAACTGGGCTGAAGGCACGTGTTCGTACAAATTACTCTACAAAGAATAGTACCTACCACTAAAATGTCTCAATCTCAACCTGGAGCACCCTCCTCTACTTACTTATCTCTGCATCACGCAAAGGTCAACTGGTAGAAAATGCCTATGGCATTAAGTCCACCTCTGTACGAATTTGTGCATAATAAATAATTTTATATTATGCGTATTGGGATCCCAGAGACCTATCGTTTCAACAAAAGAGGGTCTACGAAAATGCTAACCGTAAATACGTGCTTATGACAAAAGTTCTTACCTGTAATCCTGTTACCTGGTTGGCCTTCTAATTTTACAGTACAAAATGCTAATCGACTATTAGATGACGAAAGTTTTGTAAGGAGGTACCTACTAACTAACCTAGTTTAGTAAAGTAATCATTACTTTAAGCAAACACTTCAAATACCGCTTGTGAATTTGGGATCGTCGGCAGTCCCAAATCGTCTAAGGCCTTTAAAACTTTGAAGTATGATGGCCCTTTTCGCCAAAGTGTGTTCTATGAATAATACATTGATAGTATTACCTATTTGGCATTCATCTGAAGACAAGTCAAGACATGTTCTTATAATATCTTTAGAAGTTGACAGCTGATGATATTAGAAAAGGCTGGTGCCTTGTAATAATATTCAACATCTTTGTAATCCTGCGTCCCAAGGTGATCTTTGTTTGGTCCTACCAAGAACGATGAAGGTCATGTTAAAAAGTTTGAATTACATCTGCCGTCTACATAGATCGCAAAAAGTATAGGTTACTCTGGATGGGGCGCTAGATCGTTCGTGTAGCAGATGCTTTAGGCAACAAAAAGGTAGTTAACGGAATGGTCTTCCCCTTAAAAACAACTTGCAAAGACCGTTTTTCACTAGCCAGCCTGTCTGTGTGTGATTATACAGGCGTTTAGATATTTCTGAAAACAACTTCATATTTATTGAAAAAACGACAGGACCTGTGATGTTATATAATTTTCACGTATCTGTTTATCAGGTCTTCCGCTTTGCAAAAGAGGGAAATCGAGTCACTAGCTTTTCAGCTGCCCAAATTTTCACGTTGGACATTTTAACGTTTTCAGGAAATTTCCCGCGTTGTAATGTGGTGTTGTTTTTATGGTCTTGGTAATAGCTGCGGTCTTAGGTAAGTTTATAGGAATCTATCATAATGTGGAGGGATTACCTCATGAGAATTATGTCAAGCCCGAAACGTACTGAAAAAAAATCCCCGCAAAAGGAACCAACGGCAAAGATGGAATTTATTTCTAGTCATTATAATGTTATACCGTCTATCACCATTTAATGGTGTGAAGGCTATAATTCCTTTTCCGGAAGTAATGTTTCTTTGGAAACCGATAGGAAGCCACCGAATGTTCCTTTTATTGCCCAATTGGTACATAAAATAAGATGAATTTGAACCCATAAGGAATTGAGTAGTAGGGGTTTATGTTCTTTATTAGCTGAGCTTTAGTATGTCTGTTTGCATGTTTACATACATTTTACGTCATAACAAATAAATCTTGCATGATGAGATGCGGTCCTGGGGTCCGAGGGCTTACCCGGGGCTCCCAACCGTAGGCAGTAGGTAGGATACGTGTGGTTTTTAGTCGGTAGGAGTCCGACATATACCTAATCAATGTCGGATTATCCTCACGTATAAAAAAAGAATGAAAAGAGGTTTTTTTTTAAATATTTAGCTCGCCAAATTGACGTCGCCACCAGCCTGATGGTAAGCCGTGGCGCATCTAGCGATTGGGGGCCAGTCTCACAGTCCACAAGACTTTCGACAGTGGCCCTCAAGTTTCAAGTTTATTCGTCAGTGAACAACACATTTGCATCTAAGTCATTTTACAAATAAAAAAGTATCGTGCTTGAACTACAAACTTATTTATAGTCACATCTTATGTTTCAAGGAGGTTGCCAGTGGAATATTAAATGCACACATTTCATGACCACGCGTTTCCCTCCTCTTACAAACTGGGTTCTCCAAGTGGAGCGTAAAGAGGCATATGACTGAACCGTCAATAATCTTGGGGACTGCACGAGTGGCCCATTATCGCCTAAGTTTCCCTTCAAGCAGATGAAAGAAATTAACCGCTATATTTTATTGCTTATTGCCGGCCCTGAACTAAAGATCCAGTTTTCCCAAGGGCAGATAGATACTTATACATAATGGTATATTTATGTATCTACCATTGATCGTTATTGCTCTTATTTTGGCAAAGGAATGAGGCAAGAAATATATTTTTAGAGAGGCAATTTCACCAGATTAATTAACTTTCTTAAAATATACTTACTTACCTACACTTTGACCTAAAATATCTTTAGTCGAACGTAGGTACTCGATTCCTTGATTTTAAGGAGGGTTGGCTCATTAGTAAGGGTTAAGCGTTTAGGGACACAAAATAATAATTATATTTACTTCTAAGAAATCTATAATCAACTAGCATTAACCGATGGCTTCGCCCGTTGGTTAGACTTCCGCGGACTCAGTGTTCTGTAAACGATCACTGCAGTAAGCAACATTTACTGTGGCCGGTCCTTAGATGGGTGACCACACATGTGACCACTTTGTGACATTTATTTGAGGGTAAAATGGCAGTCGTTAAGTCAAGTTACGAAGCACTAACTTGACTTAACGACTGCCATTTTACAAACAACAGGGACCAACTGCTTAATGTGCCTTACAAAGCACGGAAACCCTCAAATAAATGTCACAAAGTGGTCACATGTGTGGTCACCCATCTAAGGACCGGCCATAGTAAATGTTGCTTACTTCAGTGATCGTACTAAGTCACCTTCATGTGAGCGGCTTGAAAAATTTCAACAGCAGGCAATCGCAACCTGCATCTGTCCATTTCAACACGGCAATTACGGCTCACCACCTATTTCGTGGGACAAAATGTTAAAAATCTTAAAGGTGAAATGTGGTCATATAACTTGCCTCTGCCTACCCATTCGGGGATAAAGGCGAGACTATATGTATGTATGTATCATGTCAATAAATGGACGTGTACCTGATATATCAAATAGTTTCATGACCGTAGTTCTAACCGTTTACGTTATCATTAAACCCTTCCACATCTCATGTCACTATTTTAGAGGTGGAAATTTTAAAAACTGTAACATTAATTCTTTAGATTGCAGCAGACAAGGCTCATAAAATACCTGGTTTCATGATCGCAGTCCTAACGCTTTCAAAATTACTAAAAGCTCTAACCCATAACCACTTCACACACTTTTGGGTAAAATTTTAAAAAAATCTTTACTCAATGGATGTCTACATTACAAGCATTACAAAGTTCTAGTTGCCAACCCAGGTGACCCTATCAGTGAATTAAGGGGTAAATTCTGGCTTCTCTACAAATAACCTTTGACCTAAAACTGCCACTGCCAGTGCGACACCTATCCATCAAAGACTTCTATATAAACTGAGGTAGACGCGCTATACCTACTCTAACAAACGAAATTTCAAAAGCAATCCTCAAACACACACATTGCTAAGACTACACTCACTAATCTATATATCTATATACATATAATAAAAGGATAGAAAAGTCAAAACTGTACATTGAAAATATTTAAAAAAAAATACTTGCTGGATGTTTAACATAAGATACCGAAGCCGAAAATGTAGTCAAAAAAATTTTTGTCTGTTTGTCGGTTTGTCTGTTTGTCTGTTTGCTTTGCTTTGTCCGGAAGGATCTCAAAAAGTACTCAATAGATTTGATTCAAATTTTGCACAAATATTAACTAGGGGTAGGGTCTTCAAATAGGCTATATATTATCACACTACATATCCTAGGGGCTAAGCAGAGAGCAATCAAATTGGCATTATAACATAATTTTCACGCGTACGAAGTCGCGGGCAACAGCTAGTAAATAATAATTGTCACCACAATAGCAATATACGAATAGAAAAAGAGTAACAGAGAAGGCGTATGGACTCCGATCGCAAGCCAATACTCTCAAAGTTTTGACTCACTACGGTGCGCGCAACGGTGCCAATTGGCATCGTTGATAGGTTTCAAAATCGGTGCGTAGGGCATGTCTACCTCAGTTTATATAGAAGTCTTTGCTATCTGTACGCTTATGAAAGACGGAAATTATTCCACAGGCAACAGAAATACATCATTCTGTGAAAATTTCAGCTTTCTAGCTATCAAGGTTCCAGAGATACCTCGTGACTAACAGACAGACGTACGGACGGCAAAGTCTCATGAATAGGATCCCGTTTTTATCCTCTAGGTAGGTACGTAACCCTAAAAAGACGAAGACCTTCTTTTTCATCGAGAAAATTTATAACCATTCAGTAAGTATGCCACAGTAACATTTCTGAAGTTCAAGTCCTAGATCCGAAACAAAATTAGGGTTTCAAAACTTTTCAAACAAATTTGAACTGTATGTATAAGACTTAAAGTTTAAATTCGGCTGTTAGTTGTTATTGTGTTCTAGACTTTGCTCGTATTATAGAATCCTTATTTTACTTGCAATATTACCCGAACAGAACAAGTTAAAAAGAAACTTGTTAAAAGTTGGGATTTACGTTGAAATAACGAGACATTGTTGTATGAAATTTGTAAACCCACTCTTAAAATCCTGAGTAAGCATATTATTTCCCTTTATTTCCCGTGGTCCACCTCGTGGTTCACCCAGGTGAACCACGGGATTTTTTTTTTACCCGTGGTCCACCTGCATAGCCATATGTTTGTAACAGTAAATTATATAATAAAATTATGGTTCTCTTGAAAAAATAAACATTACAGTACATTACTCAGATAAGCTTTTTTTCTTACGTATCCTATTATCGATACCTAAGGAGTAGAAACAAGAACGTTGGTGCACCTTGACCACTTCCTGGCATTGAATATGATACCTACTGAATTTGAACTTGAAAAACAATAGATTTTTCATCTCCTATACATAATTGGCCACCTCGTTTCATCCCCTCAGACCATTTCACTCTTTCAAATTCCTTTCTCCATCGATCTCCAGATCACGAAAAAAGTCCTTTGTTTCTCAACGTAGGTACCTTTTCTTGGCAGCTAACTTAAACAAGAGTAATGTAATATTTATGCTGAATTTGTAGACAATCCACCTTGTTTCAACCCTCAGCGCGAAAAATCCTTTCTCGGTATTCTAGGTCACAAACAAATCTATTGTCTTTTAATGTTTATATTTTCACTATACCTATATGGTCACGTAAACCAATTTGTTACATGATCTTAAGCAATTAAACCACAAAATAATAAAGTACAGCAGGAAATCTACATACATACAGACAAAGTGAGCTCGGCCTACTCACACATAGTTCCGAGTCCGACAGACACCGCTCACGGAGTTCACGAACACGAGTTCAAATGATTTTAAAAGTAATTTCGATACTGGTTAGTGCGCGAGTGTGCGTAGCCGAGAGTAAGTTTGAAAAAAAGTACATACACGAAATTGCTTTCTGGTTAAACACAATTTGGGATGGTGTCTTCAACGACAAAATAACAGCGATGCCAAAGTTCATTGCGAAGTTCATCATTACAGACACAGACATAAAGATGTCATTTACTGCGAGATATTATTAAAGCACTTTATTTATGTCCTCATTATTGTCAATTTATGAGCTTTTTGTATGAGCACAAGCTAAGGCAAGGTCATGGGCTAAGCAAAAGTTAGGTAAAGATGCGAGACTCCATGCATCATCTAAGAGCAATGAAATTAAATACCTACTTTTGATTTGCCTCAGTAGGTAGGTACTGTAGAGCAGAGAAGATATTTTGTCAAGCAGTGGTTTAGGATAGACTGATAGTTTCGTTGAATCAATCCATCAAGTAAGAATATCGCAGCCCGTTGCTGGATTACTGTGACATTTATCTTAAAAATCTCATATTATGAATGTTCAAAATAATATACCTAATATACCTACTACATGGGTACAATTATTATTATAATTTTGGTCCCTGAAAATTAAACAATTTAGCTAATAATGAAATGCTTCAGCGATCAGTATAGTCTTTTTTAGATTCAGCTAGCCAAAATGATGCAGCCCGCCTGATAGATAACGAAATCAAGGGAATGGGGAGCCACTCTCACAGTCCACAAGTTTATTGACAGCCAACCTGATGATGTACCTCTTCATGCTTCGCTTGAAGAACCCAGGATTGTAAGAAGAAGAAAACAGCTGAGCTGGTACAGCTGTCCAAGGTTTGATAATTACATAGGAAAACGATGAGTTGAATAGTTCGGCTCTGACGAAGATTCTCTCCAATGTATACCTAGAAACCTCTGCCTAGCACGCGTTGCTCGGGATCCAATAAGAGCGAGCGGGATTATGTTTAAGAGCTCTTCAGAACACTCGCCGTGATATTCAATATAATGCAGTCAGAGTAGCTTCAGCTATACATACTTACTTGTACTATAGTTTTAGTAAAAAGCAACCACTTTTAGCACTAAGCTACCACTCAGTAAAAAAGTCAACAAAAGAACAAAAAGGACACATCGAATCCAATATATCTTGTCATTTGGTTAGTAGCTAAGCTGAAAAGCTGATTGAAAAATATTGTTGTCAGTTTGTCGATCCTTATAATACTAATCCAGCGCTTAATAAAACCCGCTTTATCGATACAGTAGAAAAGGAATGGTCCCTAGGGATCCACTACACTTTTGTGACAGCGAATGGATTAGCCGTTGACCGGATTATTGCAAAATTGAAAAGCTACTTTATATTTTGTGGGATAAAGTTTGTTTGAATAATGTTTAAAAGTAATTGTGTCTTAGTAGATGTTATTTTAACGAGTCTTCAAGAGGTTTATTTATGAGACATAAGCTCCGATAGAGCCTATAAAAGAGTTTTTTTTAGGGTCGGCAGCGCGAGTGTGGCACCTCTGGTGTTGCAAACGTTCATAGGCTGCGGTGACCACCGGTCCTTCTGGTGGGCCGTATGCTTGTCTGCCACCTTAGTGGTATAAAAAAAAAAAAAGTTGTTGTTAGTAACCAAAGACTAAGAATTACATCATATTATTTTAGTAGTTCAGCCACCTATGGTATGGTAGTATAGTAGTTTCAGTTCAGTCTCTGAAAGTTGCCACGCAAGAGGCTGTTGACCAGGGAATTTGAAGGTTACTGTTTAATAAAGTGGCTTATGGCCCCGTATCCAGCAAAGTGGAAAGGAGATGAGATGTGTTTTGATAACCAATTAGGTTTCGATATTTCCACTTTTATTGCGAAATCTGTTTGTTTTATAAACACACATCTCTCGTCTCCAGTTTGGTACAAAGTTGTACATACCGAGTCATAAATGACTTTATTAAACACTAAACGACTTGGACGGAATATGACGGTAGACAGAATGTTGTTCAATAAAATGACACTCGTTTGTTTTTCTTTATCTGTTAGGAAATTATTAGTTGTATAATAGATTCACAATAGTAACAAAACTACTGGCGTGCGGGTGTGTAATTTACCTCTGACTACTATTCGAGGATATATATGTGCATGTATGTAACCTATTTAATTTCTGTAAACAACGGTCAAATCAAAGTCAAAAACAAAACTTCTTCGGAGTCAAATTTATTACCCTCTCGTATGCATCATTTGCCAAATATGCCATAAAGTATACCCACATAGTCCTTGTACGTGTTTTATGGTACTTTAGGGGTTTGTGAGAGGGAAATCAGTCACAAAATAGAATAACTCGTTTGCACAAATGTTTATTTTATTTCGCAAACGATGTGTCGACGTCAATACGTCTTATTTTCTACAAGGGAGATATAGTTCAGAGAAATGATGAGAAAACAAGGAAGCTACATCGAAAACGTAATATTGAAAAGATGGAAAACTTTCGCGGTGGGCTAGGTAGAGACAGTGTATTCGACTGCCGTTTAATAAGGTACAGGTTCGAATGTACTCGAATTTTAGATATAAATATGTTATCAGCCTGTTATCTAGACCCAATAACACAAGCTTACTATTAATATTGAGCCGGCGGTCGCTTTGTAAAACAA
This sequence comes from Miltochrista miniata, assembly GCA_933228765.1. Classification (NCBI taxonomy): domain Eukaryota; kingdom Metazoa; phylum Arthropoda; class Insecta; order Lepidoptera; family Erebidae; genus Miltochrista; species Miltochrista miniata. Next base: position 12,782,875 of record OW121770.1, read on the forward strand.
TTTGATTTTGCATTGAGTTATAATGTACTACGTAGTAATAATAACTCCATGTGATTATGTGAGATTTTTACTTACACAACGCTACCAAAACTAAGCTAATAAAACCTTGTGCTATGAAATCTACACAAGTGACAAATATACTCTTAACTTAATAGAGTATATGAAGGTTTGAAGTATGTCGCTGAAGAAAGCACAGCACAAGACTAATGACTACCTACTTTTTTCATGAATGTGTGAATTCTTTTATAGCAAACTAGCTGATGCCCGCAGCTTCGCCCGCGTAAAATTTGTTCCCGTTCCCGCTTCCCGTGGGAACTTATTGTCGGGATAAAAAGTAACCAAATTTCAGCCCGATCCGTTCAGCCGTTACAGCGTGAAAGAGTAACAAACATCCACACTCACAAACTTTCGCATTTATAATATTAGTAAGATTGACAAGTTTTGGCTTATCAAAATAATGTCGCCTCATAGAGGATCACGGCGATATTCAGATATTACGAACCACTTTGAAGCCGGAAAGGCTTTTTGTGGCACTCAAGTTGATAGCCCTAAAGCTCAGGTTCAAATGCGACAGAGTAATGAACGGGAAATGGCGAGCTGACTGACTCATTTTTAATGATATGAGTTTTGTTTTCCACCATTAAACTTTGTACATCATAGTTCCTATTTATCAATGTCAATGTATTTTTGTTTCTGTGTACAATAAAGAATTAAAACTAAATAAACAGTTTAAAAGTGATGTAATGATGCAGTAATGACTGATGAATGACCCTGTAATGATTAATTAATTAGAACTATTTCTGTTGCCCGGTCCATATATCCCGACCATTAATGGTGAGATAGCAAGTAAGCAGTTTTCTGTTGCGAGTTAAGTGGATTCATTAATGGACCCGCCCAGCTTGCGTTGGAGACTGTCCTTAAGATTATGACGTTTTCCGCTCCGCTCGAGGAACTTGAAGTTCAGTGATGAGGACACACGTGTTTTGTTAAAGAATTTTTAATTTTAACATACCACGCCATGGCGGCACTCGCACGGTTATTCCATGAAATACTAAGAATTTGGTCTAAAGCCTTATTCCTAGAAGGGATAGGCAGAGTTATAGTTAGCGATAAAACTTCACCAGTTACATTTTTTCCGGTGTAATAATGTTCGCCCCTTTGAAACTGTCCTTCAGCAGGCTGGCAGGTTGACCCTCCTAGATGTTGAAAGTTCTCAACCATTTAACTTAGCTTAGCAATTAGGTAGGCCATCTAGAATAAACGGATTAACGTGCCTTTTGAAGTACTTGTACATAAGTAAGAAAATTAAAAACGATGCAAGAGCTGTTAATTATTTTTGCGCGGCTAGCCACTTATTTGAAAACATCACTATGGATTTGGTTTCCCTGAGTTCGTAAGTCAATTCTATCTAGCTTAAAGTGGTTGCCAAACTTCGTCCTAAGATTAGGTCAATACTAAGCTAAATTACATTAACCGTAGGATAAGAAAAGGCTAGATTTCTCAATAACTTCGGGTTTCCTTTCGGTTCATTGATCTTAGACTGACAAACAGGATTAGTGTTAAAAGGAAATCTTTTTTTTTCTTGAGTGATCTTGTCTTCACCGAAACGATCTCGCTTGTTTTTTTTTCTCGTTTATGGTATTAGAGCAATGATTTTTAAAAGCAAAATAAATATGAATTACTTGTTTTTCTCGTTATTTTCCTATCCGATAATACGTTATATCTTCATGAGCACTACAACCCTTGGAAAGTGCTCAAATTGCTTGTGTTTTCAAGTTGTCAAGGCCTATTTGGACAAATATTACAGATATAAAGAAACATAAATATACATAAGGATATAGTTTATATACTTATTGTTGAGGATGTTTTTAGGGTTTCGTACCCAAAGGGTTGTTTTAACGTGAGGGAAAATCCATCATGGATGCTATGCCGGACTCCTACGGACTAAAAAACCCCACGTAACGGCCAACAGCCTATGGCTGGTAGCCCCGGGTAAGCCCTCGGAAGGATGTCCCAGGACTCTTCGTACCCAAAGGATAGAAACGGGAGCCCATTACTTAGATTACGCTGTTTGTTTGTCAGTCACCAGGCTGTGTGAAAACTAATAGACGGCTGAAATTTTCACAGATGACGTATTTCTGTGACGGTTATAAAAATCAAATACTTACTAAACAATGAAAAAAAAAAGGAAATTAAGGGGCTCTCATACAGCAAACGGAATCTTGAGTTCGACACGCACTTTTTGGTGGGTATTTTGCTTCTGTTTTTTTTAATTGGTTTAATACCTACTAGAGGAGAAAGTAGGTGAAAACCTAACCTAATTTTTTTTTTATTTGGGCAATTCGGTTTGGTATGCAAGCAGTGTCTGAGCGAGAACAATTAGTGCTTCATATTTCTTTATGTCGGTGTTATCTGAGCCCATACAAAAGTATCACAAAATTTGAAAATAATGCAGTACATTTGTAAAACCTCGATAAAAAAGAAAATACTCTACATGAAAAAGCTACAATACCAGGGCATTAAAATCATAGAGTCAGTTTATGTAAAAGTGTATTTCAGTGGATATTGTAAAAGGGTAGGTAGGTAAGTAATTGCATTATAAACGGAGTGGTTGTGAAAGTGCACTTTTTATTTTTAACAAGCTACAATATTTACTTTTCACTTCTTATGCTCGTAAAGTTCTTGTTTATGCTGGGTGTATGCGGAATAAAACAACATTTTATGCTCTAGTGCATAAAGTTCTTTTTCTTCTTCTTAAACAATATGGCCATACTAGACCGTAGAGAGGGTACCATGAAGATCGTGTTACTCTATGAACCAAACATAATAAAACGCTATTAAATAACTTGTTTTTTTTTGTACTTTCTGTGTTCTATATAAATTAAGAAACATTAAAAATCAGATAGTACTTATTATGAGTGAAAAAATATTATAAAATGAACTTATGATTAGGCAATATAGGTCTCGTTACCCATGCCTAATGCTTCATGTAGAATGATTAAAAAAAACTTAAAGACTTTTATTTACAATATCACTGTTTCATTTCCTTGCAATCGAAGTGAAAAGCAGAGTGTATAACTCGATCATAAAACCCATTTTATCCTCGACTTAATATCCACCCTCGCCTTTGGCTCGGGCGGATAAACGTCTCGTATAAAATGGCTTCTTTTATGCACTTGTGGTACAATCTACTATTTTTGCCTCTATTTTTTGCAAAATAATTTTGTAATTTTGGCACAAAGTCGCCATGATTTGCGAATTTTGTATCACTTTATTGGCATTCTGATCTGTCCAAACCCTGCGGACAGTAGCAAATCATGTGTCTGACCGAGTAGTATTTGTCTCAAGACAGTGATTATATACTACCCGTAACTTTGCCCCCTTCAAATACTGTTTTCGTTCCCGCGTACCCTAGGAACATGATTGCTGGACCATTTCCCTTCAGCCAACCATGTATTGCTTGCGGCTTGACAAGTTTCAACTGCGGGTCGCGGCGACTTCAACACGGCAATAGGCTTACCCCACCTATTACGTGGGACATAAAACTATAAGGTGAAATGTGGGCGTATCGTATACTATACCTCTGCCCACCCTTTTGGGGATAAAGGTGTGATTTTATGTATGTATGTATGCAACCAGTTATTGAAGACCTAAATATATTTTCTCTGCAGTAAAATATCTACACAAAATAGATATTTCATAGTTTTCCGCTATAAATAACTAGATTTCATCTTTCACAAACAAGAATAACACCTAGTTCACGATTACATAGAAACATAACAGTTATCGTAAACCAAAACTATTCTCATTTTCCGGAGTCATTCTTACCCACGCCACATGGTTCTTGGTGAACATAACATCTGATACACACGTATTACTGATAGTTTATCATCAGGATATACTACCGAGGTAACAAAATAGGTATATTAGAAAAGAAAGACTGTAAAACAAAAGAAAACTATATTTGCACTAGTAAAGAAATCAAAATATAGAGTAGGTAATATTGACACAGATTGTTATCAATTTAGAAACTGCTTCGAAATCACTAAATTGCAACTGAAAAAATAAACTATTTGCCTTACAGGGAAATTGGTTAGAAACAAAAGAAATTTTCTTTCCTTATTCTGGCAACCTCAATTTTTTTTTACGTTTAAAGACCATAAGTCTATGGTCTTTAAATCACGTAGTCACGGACAATTGCAAAATCAGAGGAGCTGGCGCTGCAGATCACCTAAGATCCCTTTTAAAGATCCCCTTACCATAGACGAACGGAAAGATGTAAGGAGTTCATTTCAAAATCGTGCGCGGAAGGAAAAGACTTTCGGATTACACCGTATAAGAGAATTCCGGACGCAAAGTGTGTTTTTGTTCTGAAAGAATCGAGCGATTTATGGCTATTCAATAGCATACGAAAACAAGTTTTTATCTTCGATGAGAAAACTTGCTATCAATAGTGTGTTTATGTAATAGTTATTACATACAGGCTTACACCTATTTAACCGAAAGGTGTAAAATAACTAGAAAACTGGAGGATATTTTTTGACCAAGCGAGCTTCTATTCTATTTCGTTGCTTCTATAAATCTGATTACTCAACCGATTTTAATTAGATATTAGTTCAAAATTAATGTTTTTCTTTTCGTAAGTAAGTAACCTGTTTAAATACAATTTTATTCATGTAACTTTCTACATTGAAATACGATAATTTAGTTCTAAGACTTTTTGTCTACTAGAAATCCGGTTTACTGTCGCAGTCTGCTTTTAATTCATCGTGTTATCATTTTCCGGATCTCTAAGGAAATTGACTGCAAGATTATTAGTCTTATCAACCCAAAGCTGCGGTTGTTTTCTGGTTGCATTTCTTTGTTCAGCATAGCAGTGCATAACGAACTTGGTAACATTACTTTTTGGACCAGACCTTTCCAAAAAAAACAACATTTTTCTCAACTCATCTTCAGCCTGCCCTGTACGTCTTATTCGTTGTGCTTCATTAAAAAAGTATTGAGTTGAAGCGCGGTGACTTTTCAAAAAATTCATTATTTCATGAAATCTTAACATGTGTTCCACCGTCCTCTTTAGGGTCCATCCAGGAAGAACCTTTACTTTTGGTGGTTTCACCCCATGTACGTAATAAATACGTCTGGTAGGGAATTTTAAATTATTTTCATTTACATCATTATCTTCTTCTACAAATTCTTCTTTATTCAATTGCTTAGCAAGATTGTCATCTATTACGTAAAGACCACCTTGATTAACGATTACGATCACGGAATTATTTGGTACTATTGTTTCTTCAACTGAATGAGATCGAAATGGTTTTATGTAGCTCACATATTTTGATAATGTTTTTAAAACTGTTACATCATCTAAAATATTACTCTCTATGTAATCTGCGGTTACGAAATTTAATAAAGAGATCTGCAAAAATAAATAATCTGCAACAATGTTTCAAGAAATTTAAACATCTAATACAAGATATTTGGCCATGTATTGGTTGATAACAAGGTTTCTTCCATTCCCATAATCTAAACGTTTCAGATCTATTGTTATTCTAGAAATTCTTATAAATATTCTGAAAGTATGTAATTAAAGATATGCTTTAAGTAAAAATAACTACACATGATTATACTCACACTTAAGAATTGAAACAAAAATAATAAAAATATCATGATGTGTACGCTCAAGAAAAATTACATAACTTCAGAATAGCTATTTACATTTTCAATTTTGTTGAATATAATTGCAAGCAATTTAATTATGAATCACGTAAAATGTTATTGATAAGGTAACAAGAAAAAAGTTCATACATACGTTATTCCTATAAAAAAATTCTGTGGAAGTCAATCGAAAATTTAGGTACCATGTTGATCAAATATTTTGGCACCGCTGCAAACGCCATGACCACGGAGGAACTGAAGTACTCCCATTTATTAGTGAAAGTCTTGGTCCGTTTGATTGGCCTCGTGGTCCGGTGGTTAGTGTGCCAGAGTAAGAATTCGGAGGACACCCAGGACAAATCTCTTTGTGTGATGAGCACATTGATTTGTTCTGTGTTTGGGAGTAATTTATGTATAACTAGCTGAGCCGAAAGACGTTGTCCTGCCAAAACTATGAATATGGAAATCGGTACCCCTAGGTCGACTTTTTTATTTTTTTTTTCCATAAGAACCATCTCCTGACAATAACACAACAAAAAAGAATTAGCGAAATCGGTTCAGCCGTTCATGCGTGATGTCGTGACCAAGGAAATAGGAATTCAATTTTATATAATAATGTAAGATGTGTATGTATTTAGAAATATATGAATAAGTATGATTATAAGTCGTCTTGATCCCATAGCACAAGCTTATATATGTTTAATATGATCCAAATGATGTTGTGTTAGAATGTCCATATTTTTTATTCAATTATTGTATATATCGATCTACCCAGCCATCAGGTGGGCTGTAATATAAGCTTGTCTGCCACAGTAGTCGGTATCAAAGCCTTCTAAAATAGCTAGGTAAATCAATCACGAGCCAATATAAACAATTTTACATGATATATCACAAACTAAAGAAAGTTTTCAATAAATCATTCATTCTTTGGATGTTATTTAATCTGTCAGTATTCCTTTCAGCATATTCAATTTGACATATCAGTATTGATAGAGTAAACGTGAATATTATATGCCCTTTTGGATGCGGAGCTCATGATGCTAAATTTGTTTTTAATTGAGCGTCGCGCAAACCTATTTTAGAATTGGTGGATTTGGTGATAGGGGGAATATAAGTACCCTAGTCTTTTCTTTCAGAGATTTCTTTCCGCGGTGGAAAGCTATTGTAAAAATTAATGAAAATTAAAAACGCTATGAATCTGTAATATCGAATATTGATTATATTCTTTCAGCCTCCAAATGTCTCTGACATGAAATAAATAATTATTTATTGACAATTTGTCCTCGGTGAACGATTTTTGGTGGTCATGCAGAAGAGGAGTAGAGACCAATTAAAACTTTAATGGATGGCATCAGATTTTCCTTAGGCGTATTCAGTACACCCCACAGATATTGCAATTTCTTAATATGACGATTTTGAATTGACACCAGCTCGCAACTAGTGATAAAGGGCACCCACCAATACTATAGTCTGATACCTATCTGGAGGTATATCCATATTTTAATTTGACGCCTTCGAGAAACTACAGAAATTTCTCTTAGAGCTCCCCAGCTATTTGCCTTTAGAAAGATGGTAAGAGGGTCGTGAATAATAGGTAATATAAAAAGGGTTTTTGTATTACCAAAAGATTGATATCGATCTACTTTTTGTTAGGTAAATTCTATTGTGTGAATGGTAGATTGTTTCTTACTGTCGTCTATTTAATCTTTACGGTAATTTATTTTCATGCTTCAGCGATTTGAAAGTGGATAATGTATGAGTCTATAGCGTGTTCCATTGCGTGATAGAATTAAGTATTATGTATATTGGTTTTCAGTCCGGTCTAGCAATATTGTTAACATGTCATGTTTTGACATGTAAAAAAATACTATGACAGGTTACATAATCATTGCAATTTATTCACTCCTGAGTATTTAAAAAAATAATCTATCCTATAAATTATTTGGTGTAAAAATGATTGTAAAAATACTTAATGGTTTCTTGATACGTAAAGATAATCGGGGTGAAAATTCTTCTGTAAATAATTATGGAGATATCGCTAAAATATGTTTATTTACATTTTCGCACAAAGTTATTGAGATACAGTATAAAGTAAATCACACGGCCGCCAACTTGAAGACCACTGTTTAATGGACTGATAGATTGGCTGATTGATAGATTTCCATAGCTTTTTTATCTGTTAATAAATGTGAATACATAGCCTGGCTGCGGCTAGTATGATCTACGAAATTTGTCTAACATCATCTAATTTACATTCAATACCCAAGTCCACTTTGTCACATTAACTGACAAATTGAAACATATTATTTTCAATAGTCAGTAAGTAGTGACTACACTCGAGAGCAATGAATCCGGGTCACTTAAAGAATGTTAAAAATCTCGGAAACTAAAAATGATAGGTTAATGCAATAAATTGTATTTAATAGACAATGTAATACTCCTTAAATGAAAGTAAAAAAAATATGAGTCACCATACATTTTATTAACACAAAATTACATAAAGAAAAAACTGCTGATCTCTCCTTAACCCGTCGCACGTCGGCGCGTCACACGCGCCAACTTTCTATCCGGTAACCGGGTGACGCGAGCGACGCCCCGTAGCCCGCCCGGGTGTTCTTCAATCGACGATATCTCATAACTTTTGTATAGTACCTCTATGAAACTTGTAGCATTTATTTTCTATAGATGCAGTATTTAGGATGTGAAAGCAGCCTTATCGAGTTATCTTTTTTTAATCGGTTGTCAGTGGTGACATTTCTGCTGTCAGATTGACAGGATGTCATAAGTTCGGTGACGAAGCGTTTCGCATTTAAAGGAACGGGTTTTTGTTAAGATTTTTCGTGAAAGACAAGACTTTTGACCGAGACCTGCTTTGGGGTAGTTGGAGGTCCTTTGGCTTATGCTCTGAGACTGTGCCGCGAATCAGTTTTTCGCTCAAGCGCGATTATTTGTTGCCTCGCATGGTCTAGCGGGCTGTGATTGGGTTGCTGCATTGCATCTTACTACATTTTACCCAGAAAACTGGTGAGTCACTTCTTCTTTTGCAAAGCGGGTCGATTGTCGTCTGTCGCGCAGCCAAGATCTTAATTTGTCGTTTCTTTCATGACAGGGTTTTTTACTACGGGGCTAGTTGCCGGATGAGATATTTGGTGCCGCACCTATAAGTTAGTGGGCTGCACGTGGTACGACAACGTGGAAGTGCGGACTACACGAGCTTCTCATGTGAGAGGTATCTGCCGTCATCACCTGGCAGTAACAACAGGCAGTCACTCTCACTCAGCTCACTCTGCAGGCCAGTAAATCCACTACTTATGTGTAGCTTAGTAGCATAAGTACCTAAGCACTGACTATACTTCTGTGTACCTGTGATATTTGTGTCTATCAGTGAATAAGCTCTCTGTGTGTCTCTGTGTATCTCTGTGTTATATAAATATATGTGTGTACACCCTACCTGACTGTTTTCGTCAGAGCCCTGGCCTACCCTTGCACGCACACTGGAATCTCTGTAGTAAGGCGCCCTGGGAAAGAGTTCTCTGCATAGCTACCTCGCGCTAGTTGGTGAGTAACACTGATCATCTAAGTGTTATAAATTGGCTCCCAACGTAGTGGCAAATCTCTGGGTCTACTCTGCGGTAGTCTCAGTCTGGTGTGTGTGCATAGGTGGTTATCTCTGGCGAAACCATCCTGTAATATCGTCCGAGACGCTCCAGGACGTTAATTGGTGGTGCTAGCAGCTAAGCACAAAACCTTCCCTTTCGTCTTCTTCCAGCTCCCTACATCTTTGGCTGGAAAAGACACAAAATTCTAAATTCTAAAATTTAAAAATAGCTGTGATTTTGGAAAAACTTTTTGATTTTATTTGGAATACCCACTTCTTTTCTTATTGTGTTTTTTTTCTTCTTTATGTTCTTTTTTTTATGGTGCACACATATATTTATTATATTATTAGTGTAGATTAATATATAATATATATTATCCTATAGTTTCACCTTGTAAGGTAAACTTAGTGAATCTCTCTGTGTTAACTTAGTGAATTTCTCTGTGTAACTTAAAACTTTTTTATAAGGTGTGTACATACCTTGTAATTTTGAATGTTAACCTGAACTGTGTTATCAGAAAATTTAGAAACTTCTCTCTTAATATACCCTTAATCTTTGTTAAATTCTAAAAGTCAATTTGAAACATAATTACCTAACTTAGTACACTTTGTTGTAACTCAATTTACATTTTTACTTTGTAATTGATCCCTATCTGTGCCATTTTATCTTTATAATTGTTGTAAGTAAATTTTTACATAATGGCACAGATGAAAAAATATATTAATTATTTAAGAAAGGATGAACTTGCTAACGAGCTGTCCCACATGGGTATTTCAGTGGAACCGGAAACGACAGTGTCTGGCCTTCGGAGTGAGCTAAGAACGGCACACCGACTCGTCCGTCGAGGTAGCATCAAAGCGAGTGCTCCGGTACCCGCTGATGCATCGGCTGAGCTCTCGACCTGCCTTCCGAAGGTCTCCGAGTTGGAGGAGGCTCTTCAGTCAGGTGAGTTTTTGGCCAATAATAATTCTCGTGTTAGGGTGTCTATCAGGGCCAACTACTTATTGAGTAGGTTAGCTCGTTGTGGTCTGGATTGCCCCGACCTGGTGGATATTCGTGGTAGGCTAGTGAAGATCATCGCTAGGGCTGAACCCAGTAGTGATTCTGAATCCGAAGGTTCGGATGATGATGGTGATGATCCTTCGGGTCGTGACCAGGTGGAATATACTTCACCAGTAGTGAGAGAGGACCGCTCGGTGCGAGCTAGTTCAAGTAGGAATAGTTCTACATGTAACATAGTGTATAAAGAACGTCCCCTTAACTTATGTTCATTTAACTTAAAATATGATGGTTCTACTTGTGTACGTGTGTTTTTAGAGAGATTAGAGGAACTTAGATGTGCTCGGGAGGTTACTAAGCCTAGACTCCTTATGGCTTTCTCCGACCTGTTGGATGGACCGGCTTTGTCTTGGTTTCGTACAAACAAAGCTAACTTCATCTCATATGAGGATCTTATTAGTGAGCTTAGAGATACCTTCGATATTCCTGATTATGATTACCGCCTCAGGAACGAGATAAGACAGCGTACACAAGCCCGCTCTGAGTCCTTGGTTAACTATATATGTACAATGCAAGCCATGTTCTCAAGGTTGTCATGTAAGATGCCCAGTGAGGAACAGCTGGACATTCTCATGCACAACATTAGACCTGACTACATGAAGGAACTGGCCTTGCATGATGTCAACTCTGTAGATGACTTGAGACGTTTGGGTAAGCGCTTGGAGCTTGCGCGTACTAGGGCAGACGCTTTCCATGAGCCTGCTCTTGACAAGTTTGAGATTACATCTGACTTACACCAGCTTAAGAACAAAGGTGTACAAAAGCCCGCTAAGCAGGTGTCTGCAGTGGAGACGCCGGTTACCCCCCACGATCGCAAATGCTTTCGTTGCGGCGGGGGCGGTCACACTGCATACAGCTGCACACAGTCAAGGGAGCTGGTGTGTTTCCGGTGTGGTCTCAAAGGAGTCAAGACCCCAGACTGCTCACACTGTACTAGCAAGTCAAAAAACGCGTAGGCCAGGGCCTTATTAGGAACTCTGTGCATCACTCTGTATCTGAGTCTATTTCTGATAAGGTCCTGTTTCCTAAACGGGATAGTGACATTAGACCGTATCTAGTTGTTAAGGTTTTAAATTTAAATGTCTTAGGCCTTCTAGATTCCGGTGCCTCCTGCTCTATACTAGGTAAGGGAGCGCACCGCATCTTCTTGGAACTGGGTTTTGATCTTGTGAGTATCAATCCTACTTTTCGTATTACAACTGCAGACAGCACTCACTTGCAATGTCTGGGTTGTATCTCTTTGCCAATTGAGTACAATTCGGTTATCCGAGTTGTCAAGTTCTATGTTGTCCCAGGTATAACCACCTCCATGATATTTGGAGTGGATTTCTGGCAACAATTTAAGTTAAGTGATAAGTTAATTTTACAAAATATTAGTCTTGATAGCTTTAGTGATAATAATCCTATAGAGTCTGTGTCCCTTAACGGTGGCCTCGAGGATTACGACAACCTGACAACTAAACAAAGGTGTGTAATCAACGAGGTCATTGAAAAGTTCGACTCGTTGAACACTGATAGGGTGGGTTTAGGTCGGACCTCACTTGTGCACCATGTCATTGACACTGGTGACAGCAAGCCGATCAAGCAGCGTTATTATCCGCTCTCTCCCCTTAAGCAGAAGGCCCTGGAAGCCGAGCTGGACCGAATGCTGGAGATGGGAGTAGTGTCCCCGTCTCAGTCCGCCTGGAACTCTCCAGTGGTCATGGTGGAGAAGGCGAACGGCGACCTCAGATTGTGCTTGGACTCTCGCAAGCTGAACTCTGTGTCTAAGAGTGACGCCTACCCCTTACCCTATATCAATCAAATCTTAGACCATCTTAATAATGCTAAGTATTTAACCTCTGTAGATCTGAGTGCGGCCTACTGGCAGATTCCATTCGACTCACTCCAGTCTGCTGAGAAGACTGCTTTTACGGTTCCCCGGAGAGGATTGTTCCATTACAATTCCATGTGCTTCGGTCTTGTCGGTGCCAGTGCCACGATGCAACGCCTCATGGACCGTCTGTTTGGTCCCGAGTTCGACAACAAGGTATTTGCGTTTCAGGATGACATAGTCTGTGTGTCCAGCACCTTTGAGGAGCATGTAGAGCTCTTACATAGAGTCTATCAGCAACTCAAGGATGCTGGCCTAACTATTAATATGAAAAAATCCCACTTTTGTCGGAGTGAACTCAAATACCTGGGGTATTATGTGGACAAACATGGCTTACGGACAGACCCGGGTAAAGTTGAGGTTATCCTCAACTATCCCACCCCTTCTAACCCTAAGGAGGTTAAGAGATTTCTGGGAATGGCCGGCTGGTATCGTCGCTTTGTTAACAACTTCTCGAAGATTAGTAAACCTCTGTGCAAACTCACTTCTACGAACCTTAAGTTCGAATGGACCCCTGAGGCTGAACAGTCCTTTAACCTGCTAAAGTCAGCCTTGGTTTCTGCCCCTATATTAAAAATGCCTAACTTTGAGATGCCCTTCCGCATTCTTAGTGACGCGTCAGCTTACTCAGTTGCTGCTGTACTGACACAAACTCACGATGGTGTTGAGCACCCTATCGCCTACTGTAGCCGTTCTCTCAACAAGAACGAGGTGAACTACAGCACAACTGAGCGAGAACTTCTGGCTGTGATTTTCGCTTTGGAACAATTTCGACAGTACGTCGAAGGCCAAAAGTGTACGGTCGTCACGGATCATTCATCTCTTCTGTGGTTCCATAAACTAAAAAATCCCACGGGTCGTCTAGCACGTTGGAGTATGAGGCTCAGTCAATTCGACTTTGACATAGAGCATCGAAAAGGTAAAGACCACGTTGTACCTGATGCTCTGTCTCGTATCAAGATTGAGTCCCTCGATGCAGTACCCACTAAAGACCCGTGGTATGACCACACCATGAATAGTGTTCGGAAGAACCCGAGGAAGTCACCAAACTTTGACATTCGTGACAACCTTTTATATAGGTTAACTAAAAATAAATATTCTCTGACTTCAGACTTTGACTGGAAGCTGGTGGTACCTCAGGAGGATCGCTTGCCCCTGCTCTCTAAGTACCACGATGACACACTTAGTGCCCATGGTGGCGTTTGGAAGACACATAAAAGGTTAGCCCTAAATTATTACTGGCCCAAGATGTACGAGGACGTCAAAGAATATGTTGGGAATTGCGAAACATGCAAGCAGTACAAACCCGTAAATACGTCTCGTCCCGGCCTAATGGGTAGCCCGAAGCGGGTTTCGAAGCCATTCGAAGCTATCTCTGTCGATCTGCTTGGTCCCTTTCCCACTTCGAGCAATAGAAACGTACACCTGATCGTGGTCTCCGACTACTTTAGCAAATACGTCATGTTGTGCCCTGTTCGGGTTGCCACAGGCGCTGTAGTCGCGAGGTTCATAGAGAAGAGTGTGTTTCTCGTGCACGGAGTCTGCAAGACTATTTACATGGATAATGGCCCTCAGTTTGTGAGTAAGCCATTTAAGGATCTGTTGGCTAAATACAATGTACCTAATATATATTATAACCCTAGGTATCATGCCCAAACTAATCAGGCGGAACGAGCTATTCGCAATGTGGTTCAAGCGATCTCATGCTATGTGAAGTCACAACACAAGTCTTGGGATCAGTTCTTGGTTGAGATACAGTGTGCTTTAAACACTGCAGTTAACGAAGCAACTCGTTTCACCCCTTACTTTTTGGTACATGGTAGGGAATTTATTGGGGATGGAGTGCTGTACAGGCAGACAGATATCGCGTGCCATCCTACTTCAGTCTCTGTAGACGATCCATCAGCCTTCGGTGTCAAGCTGAGAGAAATACAACGCATTTACGACCAGGTGAGGAAACATTTGAACGTTGCCCACCAGCGTAATGAAAAGTATTACAACCTCAGAAAAAGGCATGTAGAGCTGAAAGTGGGACAGATAGTTTACAAACGCACGTTCTACCTGTCCAACAAGGCCAAGAATTTTACTGCTAAGCTAGCTCCTAAGTTCCTTAAATGTGTGGTGACTGCTAAACGATCCCCTTTAGTATATAGGCTGTCAGATCTGGACGGTAAGGATCTTGGGGAGTACCATATCAAGGACATCCTGAAGTATCAGGAGGAGCAGTCTCCAATACCTAACGTAACTACATAGCACTGTTTCTCTAGTTTATTAAACCAGTGCTATGTGATCATTATGTAAGACTATTTTAATCTTTTGTTTGTATTTCTATATGTGTACGTGACTTTAAATTGTCACGTTGTAGTTTCTTCTATGCACCGCACCGAGCGTTTTTCTCTCATTCGCTTCTTAGTACTCTACATTATCCTGAGAGCTTGGGTAGTGTTAGGGTATTGGCAGTGAGTAAAGGGAGCATTCGTTTTCTATGAAGGGCATTAGACTCTAGTTACTTAGCCTAACCGGTACACGAGTCAGTGTCTAGTTAGGTACATAGGAGGATCTTTCTTTGGTATTGTAATGGTCGTAGTCAGCTGGTGTTTGAAGGACCTAGCTGGTTGTCTTTGTTTATTAGTCAGTACTTTTCTGTTTTCTTTATTGTGTATTTCCAGCGTGTCATATCCGCAGGAAATACTATTAAAGGGGGGGTGGTTGTAGCATTTATTTTCTATAGATGCAGTATTTAGGATGTGAAAGCAGCCTTATCGAGTTATCTTTTTTTAATCGGTTGTCAGTGGTGACATTTCTGCTGTCAGATTGACAGGATGTCATAAGTTCGGTGACGAAGCGTTTCGCATTTAAAGGAACGGGTTTTTGTTAAGATTTTTCGTGAAAGACAAGACTTTTGACCGAGACCTGCTTTGGGGTAGTTGGAGGTCCTTTGGCTTATGCTCTGAGACTGTGCCGCGAATCAGTTTTTCGCTCAAGCGCGATTATTTGTTGCCTCGCATGGTCTAGCGGGCTGTGATTGGGTTGCTGCATTGCATCTTACTACATTTTACCCAGAAAACTGGTGAGTCACTTCTTCTTTTGCAAAGCGGGTCGATTGTCGTCTGTCGCGCAGCCAAGATCTTAATTTGTCGTTTCTTTCATGACAGGGTTTTTTACTACGGGGCTAGTTGCCGGATGAGATATTTGGTGCCGCACCTATAAGTTAGTGGGCTGCACGTGGTACGACAACGTGGAAGTGCGGACTACACGAGCTTCTCATGTGAGAGGTATCTGCCGTCATCACCTGGCAGTAACAACAGGCAGTCACTCTCACTCAGCTCACTCTGCAGGCCAGTAAATCCACTACTTATGTGTAGCTTAGTAGCATAAGTACCTAAGCACTGACTATACTTCTGTGTACCTGTGATATTTGTGTCTATCAGTGAATAAGCTCTCTGTGTGTCTCTGTGTATCTCTGTGTTATATAAATATATGTGTGTACACCCTACCTGACTGTTTTCGTCAGAGCCCTGGCCTACCCTTGCACGCACACTGGAATCTCTGTAGTAAGGCGCCCTGGGAAAGAGTTCTCTGCATAGCTACCTCGCGCTAGTTGGTGAGTAACACTGATCATCTAAGTGTTATAAACTTATATCACTAGAATCGTTATGAAACAAGCTAAAAACTATTTTCGGCTTTTATCGTTTTGTTTTTAATTGTTTTTATAACAAAATAATTAGTGTCCGACCGAAACTGGTTTTCCAGCCGAAACCGAAACCGAAACCGAACTTTCGGCCCCAGGGTCAGTTTCGGCCGAAACCGAAACCGAAACCGAAACTCACGTGTTCATATTGAAAAAAAGAAAAAATAACCAGCCAAGTCCGAGTCGGATTCCCGCACAGAGGGTTCCGTTACAAAAATTGGGCACAAAAATTACGTTTGTTGTGTGTGGATGTTCTTTTCTGGTTTTACCCTACAGGTATTTTTTGTTATAGCGGCAACAGAACAGGGTGAGGTGGTCGGTGGCTGTGTCTTGACATCACCAACGCCTCCAACTCCTTCCCCTCGAGCTGTGTTATGGGAGGCGCTTATTCACCATGGTATGCCTTCCTACCTCCGTCGAATTGTTTCTCTTTCCGAGAGGGCCATAACTTAGCCAAGCTGGCGATATGTGTCGTTTGGTGTTCCACAGGGATCGGTCTTAGGACCGCTTCTGTGGAACATCGGTTACGATTGGCGCTGCGTGGTTCGTTGCTCAGATTTTTCGGCGTTACGTGTTACGCCGACGACACCCTCGTTACAGAACGAGGAGCAAAACATCGCGATGCAGTCCTGTGGTGGGTCAAATACGTTGTCTGGGTCTTTATGTCCCTTCACAAATCCGAGGCTCTGTGCTTTGGAACCTTAGAAGGGGCCACCTGTCGGATCTAGCTTACATGTAGGGGGCGTCAGCTTCGGCATTGGGCCCTCGATGACGTATGTGGGGCTCGTGCTCGATAGCCGGTGAAACTTTGGATACCAGTTCCGAAGTTTGGTCCCAAAACTGAGGGAGGGCATCAGTTGTATTCTTGCGGTTGTTGCCCAACATCAGGAGACCCAACGCTTGAGTCTCTTGCATTGAGTGTCTGAGATCTGAGCGGAGATTGTACCTTGCCCTATACGGGGCCCCCGTATGGGCGGAGATCCCGACAGCCAGCAATGCGGCTAGATTGCTTAGCACGCAGAAGGCGATGGCCGTCAGGGTGACAAGGGGATACCTTACGATCTCAGTTGAGGCGGTATGTCTTCTACCCAAGACTCCACCATGGGACCTGACAGCGAGAGCCCTTGGGTCATTGTTTAAATGGCGCCAGAAGGAGCTGGAGTGGGGCCATAGGCCTGCGTCTCGGGAAATCGAGTCTCGGCGGTCCGAGCTCACCAGAAAACCAAGGAGACCTGAAAGGTGCGACTCGAGCAACCAAGAGGCGGAATCGCCACAATTGAGGCGGTCAGACCGGTTATGGACGAGTGGTTGGAGTAGAGCCACGGCGCTCTCTCTTACCGGTTGTCACAGATGTTTACCGGGCACGGAAGAAGAAGAATGTCCTCTGGATATTCTTGCAAGGGCATACCCAGGGCCCTGGTCTGTTAAGTAGGATCCCTGTAGGAATTTCCTCACGTTAAAAAAACGGCAACAGAAAAACATCATCTCTGAAAATTTAGGTCTCTATCTGTCACGATTCCACCGATAAAACCTCGTGACTAATAGACAGATGGACGGCTAAGTCTCATGTCGCGTTCATAGGGTCCCGTTTTTACCCCTCCGTGCGTGAGTCTGACTCGCACTTGGCTGTTTTTTTTTCTTCAATAGGTGCAGCAAGTTCCACCAAGTGTTATCAATCAACGGCATAAGTCTTCTCAAGTGTTCATTTTACAAATATCACCACCTAAAGATGGGTTTCTTTCTATTAGATGACGAATTACTAATAGGTGCTATCGCGCAAGTAGGGTTCTATACAAGAAAATCGGCAATAAATCACGTTTGTTGTATGTTATTTAATAACTAGCTGTTGCCCGCGACTTCGTACGCGTGGAAATTATGCTATAACGTCAATTTGGTTTGGATTTGAATTCTTTTCTGCCAAGCCTCTAGGCTAAGTAGCGTAATAATATGTAGCCTGTGTGTAAAACCTATCTCTTACTAATATTCCTGCGTTTTGGTTAAATCAATCCACCATCTTACATATTTCATTGCTCTCTGCTTAGCCCCTAGGATATGTAGCGTGATAATATATAGCCTATTTGAAGACCCCACCCCTAAGTAATATTTGCAAAATTTGAACCATATCTATTGAGTACTTTTTGAGATCCTTCCGGACAAAGCAAAGCAAACAGACAAACAGACAAACCGACAAACAGACAAAAAAAGACGTGTGGCACTCGGGGACTGCCGCGGTAAAGCTATTACATAGCATTTTTTATCAACTATGCTAGTATAATTATTTCTATATAAGAATACTAGCTGATGCCCGCAGCTTCGCCCGCGTAAAATTTGTTCCCGCGGGAAGTTATTCCCGGGATAAAAGGTAGCCTATGTGTTATTCCAGACTATAATGTATCTCTGTACCAAATTTCAGCCCGATCCGTTCAGCGGTTTGAGCGTGAAAGAGTAACAAACATCCACACTCACAAACTTTCGCAATAATATTATATACTAGCTAATGCCCGCAGCTTCGCCCGCGTAAAATTTGTTACCGCGGGAAGTTATTTCCGGGATAAAAGGTGGCCTATGTGTTATTCCAGACTATAATGTATCTCTGTACCAAATTTCAGCCCGATCCGTTCAGTGGTTTGAGCGTGAAAGAGTAACAAACATCCACACTCACAAACTTTCGCATTTATAATATTAGTAAGATAAGTAAGATTTTAAGGCCTATGTTCAACAAAGTAAAGTACCAGGTACCTACTTGACTGTCGACATTTGGGCTTTTGGACTTTTGGACTTTTGGACTTTTGAACTTTTGGACTTTTGGACTTTTGGACTTTTGGACTTTTGGACTTTTGGACTTTTGGACTTTTGGACCTTTGGACTTTTGTACTTTTGGGCTTTTGGACTTTTGGACTTTTGGACTTTTGGACTTTTGGACTTTTGGACTTTCGGACTTTCGTACTTTGGACTTTTGGACTTTTGGAGACTTTTGGACTTTTGGACTTTTGGACTTTTGTACTTTGAACTTTTGTACTTTTGTACTTTTGGACTTTTGGACTTTTGGACTTTTGTACTTTGGACTTTGCACTTTGCACTTTTTTACTTTTGGACTTTTGTACTTTGGACTTTTGGACTTTTGGACTTTTGGACTTTTGGACTTTTGGACTTTTGGACTTTTGGACTTTGGTTTTTTGGACTTTTGGACTTTGAACTTTTGGACTTTTGGCGTTTTTGGACTTAAAAGTCGTACCAAAAGTCCCAATAGTCCCAAAAGTTCCAAAAGTCCCAAAAGTCCCAAAAGACCCAAAAGTCCCAAAAGACCCAAAAGTCCCAAAAGTCCTAAAAGTCCCAAAAGACCCAAAAGTCCCAAAAGACCCGAAAGTCTCAAAACTCCCAAAAGTCCCAAAAGACCCAAAAGTCTTTGCTTAAATTCTGCAACACTTTTCAGTACTGCGCCATCGAGACGTATCGCAGGTACACGGCAAGGCTTGTTTTTTTTGTTGAATATACCTAAAAACTTTAAAATAATTATAAAATATCCTGGTGTTATTGGCTTTCTTCAGAGGTACCCATCCTCGATTCTTCAATCCTAACGTACAACAGTTACGGATAACCAGGATAGGATTGACGAATCGAACTCCTCATCGGAGGAAATTTGGATGTAGGAGAAGAAAAATATCTGTACCCTCCAGATTCTTATTTGCCTGCCTCGGTGGCATTCGGTAATATAACTGACTGTCGCGCTGGGGTCCTGGGTTCGATTCCCGGGCAGGCCAAAAAATCGTGGGATCTACCAATGTTTGTTTCGAAGATTTGATGTTTTCTAAGTATAATATGTATAAATAAATAGATAAATTCTTTATTGCCATTAATTGTGTACATACATGAAATTGGAATTCCCTGATACCTGCGCTAGTACAAACTGTGTTGCAGATATCAGTGTTCTCCCCCAAAATATTGACACTTGACAATATGTTTACACAGAACTATTAAAATATTAAAATTGTTTCCTACTAACTTATAATAATTTTACATAGAGAAAACGATAAAATATGAAACAAAACCAATACAAAATCTTAAAGCATGCTTAGGCTTTCGTGTGTGTGCGTGCGTGTGTGTGTGTAGGTGTGTATGAGTGTCTGTGTGTGTGTGTCTGTGTGCCTCTCTCTCTCTCTCTGTGTGTGTGTGTGTGTGTGTGTCTGTGTGTGTGTGTGTGTCTGTGTGTGTGTGTGTGTGTGTGTGTGCGTGTGAGTGAGTGTGTGTGAGTGTGTGTGTGTGAGTGAGTGTGTGTGTGTGTGTGTGAGTGTGTGTGTGGGTGTGTGTGTGTGTGTTTGTTGCATGTATGTTTATGTAAGTTGATTTTTGAGTGTGTGTGTGGGTGTGTGTGTGTGTGTTGCATGTATGTTTATGTGAGTTGATTTTAAAGAACTTGTAGAAGGTCTTCCACAGATTCATATTCCATTGGTTTTAATCACTCAGTTACTGCCGTTTTAAATTCTCCGTATGTATGCATACTAAGAAATTATATGAGTATGTATAAAAAAGTTTTAATTAGATCGCAAAGAAAATGTCCAAAAGCCAAAGTACTTGAAGCAAAGTCGTTGATATACCTAATTAGAGATAATAGAAAAACCTCGCAGAACTTCAGAACAATACACACTCACACAGTACTGTTTTACGATTACCGATTATAATTATTTAAAGTTAAAGTTTATTTTTAAATAATTTATTATACTATTAAACTAAATTGTTGTCAAACTGATTATGATTAAACCTCTTTTCATAATCAATAAGCGAGTACAACCGTTAAACAACACTATGCCAAAGACAAACAAGACTGAGAAAAAATAATTAAAGACAAGCAAGAATGACAGGTTTAAATTTTTATCATCGAAGTATTTTTCATGAAATTATTCTATATTCTAAAGGTAAATTAGTGTCGAAATGGCCGCATAAATCTAACTATGGTTCCTTAAAACGAATATGATCAGGATTGATATTTAAATGTAAGTAATTATGGAGAGTCGAGATCCAATCTGTTTGTTTACTACATTGTTTGAAAGATACACGAACGTGGCCGAAGGTAGCCGAGAGTGTGATTCGTTTTCGTGACAGAATTTCTGGATTCGGTCTCCATGCAAGGCCCGCGATAGAAGCTATGCAATAGCTTAAAAAAAATCTAACTATATTTTCGGCTTCGGTATCATAAATTGAACACCCAGCGCGTATTTTTTTTAAAATATTTCCAATGTACAGTTTTGACTCTTCTATCATTTTATTATATGTATAGAAGATATTATTTTGTCCATTTCTATTATTTGTTGCTATAGCAGCAACAGAAATACATCATCTGTGAAAAGTTTAACTGTTTTACTATCACGGTGCATGAGTTTACAGCCTGCTGACAGACAGACAGACGACCGACGAAGTCTTAGGAATGGGGCCCTGTTTTTAACCTTTTTATACGGAACCGACTACTAAGGGGTAGGTTCATGTAATGTGAAGATCACCTTTTTAGGATTCCGTAACCAAAAAGTAAGGACGGGACCGTAAAAAGGTGGTCAAAGACATAACACAGGCGTAATTGTCTAATACTTATCAATGATTGTCGTATCTTGTGGTTTGAATAAAATTGTATTATTGGAACTATTGATTGGAATTCGTTTGTAAGTCTCTAAATCTTAGGTTAGTGACATGTTAACTGGTTGGGCTGACCCCAACCACGTCACAAGCAGAGCCAGGCACCCAAAATTCACGAACACGTCAGTTTCGGCCCGGCCGAAAGTTTCGGCCCATTTTGGCCGAAACCGAAACTGCGGCCGAAACTCGATTTTTTGGCCGAAACTGGCCGAAACCGAAACCGAAACCGAAACTTCGGTCGGTCACTAAAAATAATAAAATCAGAATTTTAAATTTTTCCTCATTTTATGGCATAAAATTAGTTAGTATGAAAAAACTTAACCGATATTTGGAATTTTATTTATACACTTTACTTCAATAGGCATTATTTCGCAATATAAAAAAATTAAAAAAAATGTGGGTAGCCTTTTATTATATATACCCGACCTCATACATCTGTCACGCACCATCCGCGGCGGCCCTACTTAACAATAACAAACACACTCCACTTGAAATCCGTGATAACTGCAATCCGAATCGCTTGTTGATGTTAACAAAACATTTGAAGCACTTAACATTCTTAATTATAAACACACTCTCGATTTCAATAAGTGGGTTGTTTATAAAATATGGGATTGTTATTAAAACAATTCACATCACTTCACACAGAGATTTTTTATAGATTCTCTCGAACTTTGGCACGCGTTTTTTATAAACTTAGTGATTACTTTTTGTATAAATAACTTCACTAATCGATTAGCACATTAAACAGCAACACTGAATCATAAATTTCTTTTAGGAAATCATTTATTTCGTACACAATAATCAACCATTATCGTCAGCGCGCGGCGAGTGACTGCCTCAAGTGGGTGGCGCGCGCCGCGCGCTTTTTAAATGAATGAGTATTACAATTCAACTTATTTTAGAGACTTCGCATGCACCAATATGTCTAGCTTGTTCTTTCCTCTAAAGATTGGTATAACTTTTAGCAAGATAGACACAGTGAGTGGAATTTTATGAACGCGGCAAGAATTGGCGAAAACGCAATCTCTTTTAAAGCGATTTGACCGTTCCCAGCATTTTTTTCCTTTCTATACTGTAGCAACTTAACCTTCGAAGGGTTAAAACAAAAATAGGAAACATGAAATTTTTGAACTTTATTACGATTTTCTTGAATTTTAATACTTCGTATTGCCTCCTCGTGCTTCCATTACTGCGTTTACGCGGTTTGGCATGCTGTACACCAAGTTCCTTATACGATTTTGGGGAATATTCTCCCATTCCTCT
This sequence comes from Miltochrista miniata, assembly GCA_933228765.1. Classification (NCBI taxonomy): domain Eukaryota; kingdom Metazoa; phylum Arthropoda; class Insecta; order Lepidoptera; family Erebidae; genus Miltochrista; species Miltochrista miniata. The sequence continues at coordinate 12,805,643 of OW121770.1, forward strand.
GTGAGAGCAATTTTGAGCTCACGAAGCGTGATTGGGGGAGGGTTTCGTTGTTTTACGCATCTGCCTAGCTCGTCCCAAGCATGCTCGATCGGGTTGATATCCGGGCTGCGCGCTGGCCACTCCATACGAGTAATGTTCATCTCTTGAAGGTAGTCATTCACAATCCTACCTGTATGAGGTCGGGCATTGTCATGCATAAATATAGCATCCTCACCTAAATTGACCATAAATGGACCAACGTGATCATTGAGGATTTCTTCCACATATCTTACGCTAGTTAAAGAGCCGTTTTCTATGATCACCAGCTCTGTGCGACTTTCAGAAGAAATTCCGGCCCACACAAGTACAGACCCACCACCGTAGGCTACTTTTTCTTCGATGCATGCTTGCTTGAATCTTTCCCCTGGTCTTCGATACACTCTGTGTCTTCCATCGTGCTTGTAGAGCATAAATTTTGATTCGTCGGAGAACATAACTTTTGACCAATCTTCAATACTCCAATTTACGTGGCTCTGGGCATACCTTAGTCTCGAAATACGATGCCCACGCTCCAGTTTAGGGCCGTTTGCAGGTCTAAGGGGTTTTAAGTTAGATTCAGCAAGCCGACGTCTTACTGTCCATGCACTTGGGTTACTTCCTCCGAGGCGTCGAAACTGATTGGTGAGTTCAGTTCCTGTGAGAAAGCGATTTCGAAGCATGGTGTTCACCAAGTATCGGTCTTCTCGTGCTGTGGTACACCTGGTTCTGCCCGTTCCTGGTCTGCGTAGGTTAGAACCAGTTTCTTCGTAACGTCGGAGAACTCTTTGTACTGTTGACAGCGACACACCGACAGTCCTGGCTGTATCGCGCTGACTCCGGCCGGTTTCCAGCATTGTAAGTATTCTGGTGCATTCTTCAGGCGTAAGCGACATAATTTCAGCTTGATTAATGAATATAGAGCACTATCAACATGGTTTATGTACCCATAGTCCAGTCATTATATACATTTGGAAATGCAAATGAACCGAGAAAGCCAATTTTTGGATATTACGTGTGGAGGGGCTAGAAATGCTTAAGTTCAAATTGTCGACCAAAATAACCTGGTGGGTTTTCCGCCATCTTGAAAAAAGGGTTATATTCAGTTTTTTCATCATAATTCGGTTCCCCGTTGAGATACGAAAATTTTTATAAAAGTTTTTTGTTGCTCTTTGTACGATCTACAATTAAGGTCTACACATTTTTCACGTATCGATCACCGTTATCGAAATATCGATCCAAAAAGCCGCAATTTGGGGCGAAAAAATTGTTTTAGCTATTTCCTTCTTTCTCGTGAAATATATTGAAAAATAAGTAAATAAGTAGAGCAGGCTTATGAGGATGCTGATACCCTCATTGTAACCACAGCAATTAGAGAAGCATCGTTTCATGACTCTGTGGAAATCGTCGGCGAAGATATCGATCTTTTGGTTTTAATTTCCGGACTTGCACAGGACAAAAAAAAAATATTTCGCAAACCAGCTAAAGACAAAACACCGGCAAAACTATACTCTCCGAATAGTTTTAAGCATGATAAGTCTGTTCTTGAGAACATTCTTTCCATCCATGCTTTCAGCGGTTGTGACACCACGTCGTCTTTTTATAATATTGGAAAGTCGAAATTCATCAGCACCCTCGAGAAGAACCCGAACCTCCGGTCATCGGTAGAACTATTCAAGCAAGAAAAGGTCGATCCGGAGATGCTAGCTTGCGCGTGAAAACTATTCCTTATCGCTCTGTATGGTGGTCGTAAAGAGGATACAACGATGTTTGCGATTCCACCGCTTTGCAAAATCAATGACGACAAATAAGACGAATATTCTTTCACTACTCCCACCAACGGAAAGCGCAGTCCGCCAACTTGTTTTCCGGACATATCTACAGGGACAAACGTGGCTCGGAATTTTCAAAGACCCTCAGGAATGGTGTTGGCGACAGACGAATAACGGGCTTGAACCAATATGCACCACAGCCGCACCCGCTCCACCTGAACTTTTAAAACTAATTTCATGCAAATGTAAAGGAAAGTGTGGGGCTGCTTGTGGGTGCAGGAAAGCAGGAATTAGTTGCTCCGTTATTTGCCTGCACTGTAGTGGACAGACATGCAACAATGTCGCCAGAGTCGAGATTTTATTCAACGACGATCACGATGATGATGATTATGTTTTTATAACCGTCCCAGCATCATTTACTGCGATTCAAGAGTTTTCACGACTCGAAGAGTCTACCGAGGAAGAACTTCTACAGCCAGGACCATCGAAACGGCGAAACACATGTGAAAAAAATTACCACCTGTAATTATTGTTTTTTGCTGCATAAAAATGATTTGATCAATAATTTTCATGTGTTTGATTTATAATTTGGCTGGTTTATTAACTTATTTTGTACTAGCGGACGTCACGCGGTTCCACCCGCGTAGTTCCCGTTCCCGTGGGAATACGGGAATAAAATATTGCCTATGTTCACCGCAAAGAGTGTAGCTTCCCAACAGTGAAATAATTTTTCAAATCGTTCCAGCAGTTCCGGAGCCTATTCGTTACAAACAAACAAACAAAAAAACAAAAGAGCAAAAAAACAAATCTTTCCTCTTTATAATATTAGTATAGATTGCAATAATTGCTTGAATAACCATTCATCCATTTTGACGTATGGATATAACCGTGCGAGCGGCTAAATCAAAACCGGGCACAGTCTTACTGACTTAGCGCCGCGCTAGAGGTCGTAATTCTTATCAAAAATAAAAAACAAAAAAAACCAAATGTAGGTCTGAACACGCTCACCAATTTTCATTCTGGACATTTTTCGATATCTTTCACGAGAAAGAAGGAAATAGCTAAAAACAATTTTTTCTCCCCAAATTTATGGCTTTTTGGATCGATATTTCGATAACGGTGATCGATACGTGAAAAATGTGTAGACCTTAATTGTAGATCGTACAAAGAGCAACAAAAAACGCTTCATTAAAATTTTCGTATCTCAACGGGGAACCGAATTATAATGAAAAAACTGAATATAACCCTTTTTCAAGATGGCGGAAAACCCACCAGGTTATTTTGGTCGACAATTTGAACTTAAGCTTTTCTAGCCCCTCCCCACGTAATATTCAAAATTTGGCTTTCTCGGTTCATTTGCATTTCTAACCCGATTTTTTCGACGTAATGACTGGACTACCACATAAATGACAGATTACAAACAAAAGCAACACCAAATGCTGTAATTTCGTAGTTCCATCTTCGAAAGTGGCCCTTTTTCAAATTTGATTTTTTTATGATATAACTTTACAATAACTAAGAAGTTTTAATACCTTCATTTAAGGAGTATTACATTGTCTATTAAATACAATTTATTGCATTAACCTAGCATTTTTAGTTTCCGAGATTTTTAGGATTCTTTAAGTGACCCGGATTCATTGCTCTCGAGTGTATTTGAAATTGGATAACTAGCATTATTTGCAGTACTATCACCACAGCAAGTTGTTTTTTCGTGTGGGTATTTATGCTCTCTATTAAAGCTTCTAAGGCTAGAAAAGCCGCTCCTCCAAATAATCGTAGTACCACTAATAGGTACTAGGGTCACAGGAAATCTTAGCAGGTACCACTTGTAGTGCTAGGACCACTGTGAATTCTTTCGTCAGTGTGAATATTGATGGTAGCGTGTATTAACATAACTTGCAGATTCATTGTATTTGATATCTTCATATACATGATATTCACTACTACTATCATTGATATTACTAGGACAGTAAATAGTTTCTTCAGTATTAATGTTGATATTTCTTCTGTTCTGGTGAGGGGTATTGCTGTATCGAGCTGATTCATGTACGTTGTCTTTCTGCTCAGAGGGCTTCTTTGAAGTCAGTTTTGGAGTATTTTCATTGGCACTGATATTGTTTTGTTTCTGTAAAGAAAATAAAGATAAGCTCGGGTGAAAAGTGACATAAAGCTGTTCGCTGTTCTGCATTTCTTCAATTAGCGGATGTTTATCTCAGACATGTTCCAATTTAATATATCTTCATCTTCATCATCATCTATACTAATATTATAAAGAGGAAAGGTTTGTTTTTTTGTTTGTTTGTTTGTAACGAATAGGCTCCGGAACTACTAAACCGATATAAAAAAATCTTTCACTGTTTGGAAGCTACGCTCTCTGCTGTGAACATAGGCTATATTTTATTCCCGCATTGCCACGGGAACTACGCGGGTAAAACCACGTGACGTCCGCTAGTATATTATATCTTTATCACAAAAATTATCCAAGTTTGGGAGTCACAGTGGCACGAAAAAAATGTTCGGTCTCGTATCGTATCGTAACGTATGGTAGTCGTTTAGTGCCGCTGAAGGTTTTAACATCACAAAGTCACCCGCGCCTGTCAATCTCAACACAGCAATCGTCTCATCAATTATTAGGTGGAATTAAATAAAACTACCTCAAATGTAGGCGTAAAGTATGCCTCTAATTAAAACATGTATTTTTAGTGTTATAGGTAAATCGTAAAATTAATAAAGTTTTCTTTTTCACATACCTTGTTATTTTTCCTTCTTCTTATCCTCCAACAACAGAATATGCAAATACTGGTACATAAAATTATTGCTGTTGCACCCACTATGATGGATATCTTTATTAAAGCGTTTTCAGACCCTAAAATGGGATAAAAATATTATGTAAGGCTAAATCATAAAAGAGCTCGAGTGATCTTAGAGAACAGGTAATAATAAATTAAAAATGAATCATTTAATCCTGCCATTACAATTTCACAGTACCTATACACAAAAAATAAAACATTTTACAGTATAATAATTGTATGGTTACATAGGTTTTGCGCCCTTGACACCCAAGCTAAGATTTAACTTGTGTTATGGGTGTCAAGTCCCTCAAATACGTGTTATCCATGTAAAGACATAAAGTGGAACGCTACGAGTACATCTAGGTCTACATTAATAATCATTCTTAAGTGATATAATAATAGTAAGTGTGAATAGAGCGCATTCGTAATGTAGATATCTAGACTATAGTCAAAAATTGACACATTTTTTTTATATTATAACTAGCTGATGCGCGCGGCTTCGCCCGCGTGAATTTTGGATCCCGTTCCAGCTTCCCGTGAAAACAATTTTCTGGGATAAGAAGTAGCCTATGTGTTATTCCAGACTATACTCTATCCCTATACCAAATTTCAGCTGGATCCATTCAGCCGTAAGTACGTGATTGAGTAACAAACATCCAAACATCTAAACATCCAAACATCTTCACAAACTTTCACATTTATAATATTACTAGGACTAGGACTAGGATGGCCAGCCTATTGCAACTCACACAAATTTGAAGTTGCTATGGGCTGGTCACATCTATAGAACAACCAATAGCCGATGGAGCAAACAAGTTCTGGAGTGAAGATCGCGACTCTGTAAACTTTAGACGTCCACCCGCCAGATGGACCGACGAAGAGCTGAAGAATGTTACAGGGAGTGACTGGATGCGTTTGGCGCAGGACCGTGTGTTATGGCGTTATTTGGGAGAGGCCAGTGGACTGCTATAGGCTGATACTGTATTTTAAAGAAGCGCCCTGAAATTTATTTTGTGCTTACTTTTTTGATGCAGTAATATACGAGATCTTCCCCATGGCGCTTGGTCACTCGACTTCAAATCATCGATCTGACTATTCAAAATACATTCTATGACTGTATTGTCATATTTTGAGTTCATTTGCATCTCGCTGAATACACTGTCAGGTGCAATTTGTCTGGACGCTGTAAGCAGAAAGACATATTAACTATGGGGAATACTAGAGTCCGTAAGTTGGTATACATTATTAATTATTTTTCCTCAGAGCTTGCCGAGTGTAAAGAGGTAAATTGTTCTAATCTTGACCTATGGTAGCGAAGGAAAATTGCATTTCCATATATGAGCGTTGCCGTACTTCAACAGGCAAGCTAAACCGTGTAAATCTTTTTTTTAACACGTGTCCTACCACTGCATTAGGTCGAGAGCCCGGGGTTAGCCCTCGGAAGAATGGACCCTGGTCTCCAGTAACATGGTGTTGGTTAAGGTCATATAGATACTGGAAAATTTTCGCACACCATTACTTGTCCATGAAGCATACGCTTCACCTCCATCGCACTCAATACAACTGGCAATATGAGGGTGCTCCTTTCCTTTACCTTTGGGGAAAATCGCATAATACTGCTCGTTCGGTCTAACTTTGCCGCTCGGCTCTATACTAAAGTCGAATTTTTAATTAGACGAAGTAAATTTAACAGCAGCTAATGTCACTTCTTCATATAATGTTGCTTATTTTCTATGACGAAGTGACATTAGCTACTGTCAATTTACTTCGTCTAATTAAATATTCGGGAATAAGCCTCTACGCCAGCGGCAAAGTTAGAGCGAACGGGTAGCACGTATGTTGACTGCCTATGTGGCGCAGTTGGTAGTGATACCGCCTGCGGCGCTGGGTTCGATTCCCACCGGAGACTAATATTTGTATGACCCATAAATGTTTGTCTCAAGAGTCTGGGTGTTTCTGTCTATAAATATGTATGTATTTAAAAAGTATATAAGTATTAATATCCGTAGTCTGATACCCATAACACAAGCAGGTTATTCCTAGCTTACTTTGGGATCAGATAGCGTTGTGTCAAATGTCGGTGAATATTTATTTATTTATTTATTACCTGAACTTGTAAAAGTCACAAAACCTAATACGGTCCGCGATGATGTAGAACAATTCACTGTCAACCAATGTCCATCTTCGTATTCGTAATATTTTACTTTTTCACCCTCATAATTGTAATACTCTATAAGCATTTCTTCTTTAGGAATATTTATTAGAAGTTGGGGATGATCTAAAATGTAAAAAAAATTTACTTACCTATCGAATTTCATTTAAAATTCCCGTATATTTTTATGACAACATAATGCCCCTATAGATGAAAACCTTCCGGTCGACTTTGTCCATTTCCTAACTTGACCACTTCCAAACTTGTCCACTTCCTAAATTTTCCACTCATAAGTTGTCCTTTTCCTGAATTGCAATTCCTTAATTCTTAATTTTTCTATATCTCAGATAGTCTATTCTAAATTCGTCATACTTTGAAATAAAAGTCATTTTTGTTTACGTTAATATAACTGTCACAGGGATCAAGCTATATTTTTCAGAGTATGGTCTATTTTTGTATCTAGAAATAATTTAGGTACTTGGGGACTGGTTTAGAAAATGACGAAAAAGAGGTTCAAATAAAAGCGTTTTTTGTCTGCGTAAGTAGACGGGAAATTATAGCCAAAAATTGATTTATAATCTACAAGATGTGTGTCAAAATATGGTTTTATTGTAAATTGTATATTAATTATACATAATGGTGTAAAAGGATCATAGGGTCACCCCCAAATTTTTAGATGAATACATTTTATGACTTCAATTTTTATCGACGCGAAAGATTAAAATATGCCAACATATAAAAAAAACATACACCTATAAATTGGTTTTCTTCGATTTTGAATAAGAATGAGTATTAGCTTATTACAACTAAAATAAGCTATAAAATACTAATACTACTTTTCCTAGCCTGAAGGACGCGTGTTTTGTATGGTGAAGGTCGTTAGGCCTACCCACGGCCTTAAGAAGCAGCATTTTTAGTAAAGTCAGAAAAAACCTACATGGATGCTATGCCGGACTCCTACCGACTAAAAACCACACGTATCCTACCTTACAGCCTATAGTTGGGAGCCCCGGGTAAGCCCTGGAAGGATACCCCAGGTATGAAGCAGCATTAAGAATAATTTTAAAAATCGTGTATAAATTTACCTGCCTGCTAAGTTTAAACGTAGTATTTCAAATTGTAATTCTAATTCTTTCACCCAATGTCTTGTTATTATATTATATGCCACAATGGTAAGCTTTAATGGCAGAAGTGGTGCTTTTAACTCCGTATGTGTATCTGTTTCATCTGTAACATAGAAAAATAAGGAATAAAGTACACAGGCACTAATCTTATCCTGTCCTACAGGTTGTGCCTCTCACTTTCGAGTCCCAGGTCTTTTAAAAACATACTTTTATTAACTTGACCTTTAAAATAATCATTTCTCTATCAAACTATAAAAAGCTGGAACGACCTGCCAGCGCACGTGTTTTCGGAAGAAATAACGTGCAAGCAGGGTTGTAAGAGAAACTTGCAACCCCGAGTTTTGCAATTCTAGGACCACAGTTTTATTATCATTCTCACAGACTATAAACATACTTGTATACAATTTTAAATACATTATTATACATAAATACACCCAAAACTCCAAAACAAACATTTGGCCCATAGTTTTTAGACTGTGAGGGTGGTCCTTAAACGATCCGAAACGAAATTTTCAAACACTATAATATCTGTCTGTTGGGAGTCCTGGGACATCCTTTCGAGGGCTTACCCGGGACTCCCAACCATAGGCTGTTGGGCGTTACGTGAGGTTTTTTAGTCGGTAGGAGTCCGGCATAGCATCCATGATGGATTATCCCCCGCGTTAAAAAAATAAGCCCTACAATATCAGATTACGTGAAATTTTGCACACTCATCAGAATCTAATGACTAAGCATTTTTATTGTTGAAAAATGTGGGATGCTATCAACCCCCGCTTTTATTCTCCGGCTTTATTCCCGAAAGGGCACAGGCATATTAAACGCCGACTTTCACAGACTACCTATCCTATGTAATAGGTGAAGATATTATTGACGTGTTGGAAATAGGTAGTGACTACTCGCTGTTGAAAAAATTCGAAAGCTTAAATAAGGCTTTCCGATTACGAGCACTTTTAGAGAAATATCTATTAAAGAAAGAGATTGAATATACTTACTTATAAAATTGTAAAACTTTCTATTATCCCTATCAAATAACTCCAATACAACATTTTCTTCATAAGTATAGCATTCAACGTGTATTTCTTTATTTTCCATAAAATCTTCCCTTAAAATAACAGTTAATTGGTTTCTCGACCCCGGTTCAACCTCTCTCACTGTCAGGCCATTAATTTTGAGGTTCAGTATATCTGTAATGTTTATAATAAATTAAGTTTATATTTTGTACAACAATATATCAGGTATAATTAATGGGGTATTATGTGCTGTAAAATAATATTAAAGGTATAAAAGTAAATAATTATGTAAGCAGTGAACTGCGATATAATGATTTATTACTCATTATTTTTATCAGTTTATTATTTCATGATTAACAAGATATCGCACGCGGCTCCACCCGTGTCGTAATAGTAGTTTTCGATACAAGTGAGGGATTTCTGTTATTACGACGAGTTTCGACAGATGTTGACCCGAGCCGAAGGCGAGTGTGGACAGTCGGAACGAGTTGAAATAACAATCCCACACGTTGTATTGAACAACTACTATTACGACACGGGTGGAGCCGCGTGCGATATCTTGTTAATCATGAAATAATAAACTGATAAGGCCCGCACAGGTGTTTCCCTCATCTTACAATCCCGGGTTCTTCAAGCGGAGCGTGAAGAGGCCCATCACAGGGCCGCCAACTTGAGGACGACTGTCAGAACTGTTAGAACTCTTCAGTCTTACGAAGTGTGAGAGTGGCCCCCAATCGCTAGATTTTTTTCTAGATGCGCTACGGTTTTCCATCAGGATGGCGACCACCATTTGGCGAGCTTTTTTTTTCTCGTAGTATAAAATAAAATAGAATAAAAATATTCGTTGCCAAGCTCTCTCTATTCTATCTCGATACAACAAAATCTTAACAAAATTTTATCACAATTGGTTCAGCGATTTATTTTTTACGAGTGCAAATCCTACGGTGTCGATGGTTCAGTAGTTCAACGTTCACGAAAAAAAAAGTCTTGACAGACAGAGGGTCGCACAACAGAGTGACCGACCCTAAATGGGGTCCGTTTTTTTCCTTTTAAAGTAAGGAACCCTAAAGTAGTTGAATTAATAAACTTGCAAAAAATACTAACGCCCTAAGCACACCTCCGCCGCGAAACCAGAACAGCGGAACCGCTGAATGAATTCCGCTGTGATCAAGTGTGGATTGAACAGCGGAACTGGGCAACGGCACCTAACACGAGTTAGTCGATGTGACGCTATCGCAATTTTATCATATTATTTTTATTATCTGGATGACTTAATAAATACATAAAGGGTCTATTTCTGATGGCTTGAAGTAGTTTTTCCGTGAAGTTCACTTCCATTTACTGAAAAAATATTAGTTTCGCCGTTCCGCTCTGTATTTCTGTCAATTTTGACAAACCGGCGCGTAGACAACGCGGCACCGCAATAACAAGGCGGCCGAAGCGCGGAGGTTTGACTGGCGTAGGAGCAGATTGGCGAAACCGTGCGGTGAAAGAGATAGAAGGTAGTTAAATCTATGCATTAGAACAGGCGGTTTCGCTAGAGTTCCGCTCCTCCTACATGTGACAGAACTTGGCGGAATTACTGCGGTTCCGCTATCATGGTTTCGCGGCGGAGGTGTGCTAAGGGCGTCAAACGATTTGCATACTCCACAAGAAAAGATGATTTCCTTTATACTTACTATGGAAATTTTTCTGTAAGATGAAAACAATAGCAAGGGTATCCCAACAACCAATACACTTGCACGATAACTGAGTGTTATTATGTAGAGCCTTCAGCTTGTAACGAAAACCAGCTCCATACCTCGAGTAGTTGGATTGCAAGGAACCTGTAACAGTAATAACATTATTGACCCCAATGTACCCTTAGGGCGTTTTTTCATAACAGGTAAGGTACTTACGTTGCTCTCGACGCGTTTGGTATCCACCAATCACATTCGTCGGTCCGCATGCAACGTTTACTGTTTATATTGTCAAACTGTGCGACTGACGCATCATATGATTAGATGACCAACGGTTTCACGTGCCTTCCGATGCACGGAAACGCTTGCAAATAAATGTCACAAAGTAGTCACGAAATGGTCACCTATCCATGACCGGCCACAGTAAATGTTACTTACTACAGTGACCTGTTAATAATCTAAATTCTAGAGCATCCATAGCAATGTAGCACAGCACATCTCTTGTGGAACAGCATCCTATAAATGTAACATTGCTAAGGCTGCGATACATTTCACCGATCATATTCATTGATCCACATAGCATAGCACTGGTGGAAACGGATTCAACTAAGTTATTTTCTTTTTAAGAAGGGATGAATGCTATGAATGGACGCGAGTCAGTGGTGTAGGTATCCTAAGATCAGAATAAGTCCTCTTCTTACTCACTCCGCTCTCGGGAAACAGTCCCGTAGTGTCAAAGATTAGCTTTTAAATCCTTGCAACATAGCTGCATAGCACATTTCTGGTGGAAAAGCCATCTAAGAGTATATGGAGGTAGTAAGCATAGCAAAAACGCAAATTCAAAACCTGAAGTGTTTAATCGAGGAACTGCTAGCTACATTTTAATGTAATACTGACGAATTTCAGGGTCTGCTAAGTATAAAAATGTGTATTAATAGAAGAACAATCAATTAATAACACATCATACATTGTATTTGCATGGCGAGTGTATGTGGCCATAATACGAACTTCAGTGTCGTTGAAATTCAGTATTCCTTCTCTCTTAAACAAGAAGGTACATTAGTCAACAATCTATACTCACTATCAAGCGCTGTAGCGTAGTCATAATTCACTTGTACATCGCATTTGATCTCCAGGCAGGTACAAGACACATCTACTAAGTCGCCTTCGTCGTAATAGATGATAGTGGGACGATTGTTTCGACGTGCTGTTTCTTTTGTAGGCGAAATTACCACATTGTTCACCAGCATTGTAAGAAACGGTTCTGGAGAAAAATATATTTCTTTTTAAATACATTAACAATAGACATTTTTTTTATACCACAAAGTGACAGGCAAGCATACGACCCGCCTGATGCAATGGTGGTCGCCGTAGCATATGAATGTTTGCAACACCAGAGTCGCTACACTCGCGCTGCCGACCCTGTAAAAACCTTCTAAGACCTCTCTTGAAGAACTCCATACTGTTTCGTTTTACTGAAATTTGGCACTGTTAGAAGCTTGTGATGGTCACGGAGGAATTTAAGTACCAATGCTCGCAATCAATCTACTCTCCTTCGCGATCATTTGTGATGCGCAACACCGCTACCTCAATAACAGAAACTCTAAATGGTAAATTAATTAAAATTAATACTAGTATCAGGGGTTATGTAAGTTTAAATACCTACTATATTGATTAATTTTAAATATTTTGGAAAGCAATGTCAAGGAAGTATCAAGATAATGAAAAAATATGAAGAGTACCTTCATTCCCAACACAGATTTGTATAAATAAAACCATGATACAACCCCATGCTATCATGGTAAACATCGGAAAACACTTCTATAAAAGTCACTTGAACATACTTTTATTCAAAAGCACACATTTCGAATATAAAATCACAAAATATTGTACAGAAAATGAAATTCGACACATTTGTAGCAAGTATCAGAGAATATATTCGCAAACCACTGCAGTATGGCGCTGATATTCAATTTAATATTACGGCCAACATGTGTTTGGTCCACACACTATGAAATATTTATGACACTATTATTTATTTCAATGTTATCCTATCCTTATTTATGACGTATTGGAGATTTTATAACAACGCTAATTTCCTTATACTCTGACTTCAAGAGTTACATGTAAACATAATTATGTAGTTAAGAGCCTACCAGATGCCAAATTCTTAAAAGAAGATAGAAGATATACATTTTAGCGTGCAAGAACGAGAGAGATGCGATCGATTTTTGTGCGTAATTAACGAAATAAATTAATTGTAAAAAAACTATGACCAATATGAAAAAAGTGGTCTAGTGTAAATGAAGATTTTACTGTAATCTGTCTTAAAATTATTTTATATTATAAAGAAAACTTAAAACTAATGAGATCTAGCTGAAAATTTCACGAAATCGAAGTATTTTCAGCACAAAAATCTATCGAGGATTTTATCAGTAATCGTGTTTCTAGCCTAGAGCGTTTTTAGTTCATGAACTGAAGTTGTCTGTGTTCAAATTTCAATTCATCAGACCTCACGAGTTCTGAGATCTAGATCAAAGTAATAGTCTATTTGGCGTCAGGCGGACTCTTAAGGAATTCCTTATTTATTATTAGAAAATGTATACATAGTTAGCCCGTTGTGACAATTTTTCATCGCGACGACTCTTATTGACTGGTTCTGGAATATGCTAATGAAAGTGACGTTTTCTTAAATGTTAAAATGGGCCTATTCATTTTTGACAGCTATACAAGACTAGACTTAATACTCGTAGTCGAAAAGGTACCACGGGCAAGAAAGGGCGGCTAGTCAAGATAAGGGTTATATATTATGTAGTGAATCTGAAACTGTATCACAATTTCATTTAAATATCCTACTATCCTACTAACATCCTACTAATATTATATCCTACTATATCCTACTAATATTATAAATGTGAAAGTTTGTGAAGATGTTTGGATGTTTGTTACTCAATCAAGCTCTAACGGCTGAACGGATTGGGCTGAAAATTGGTACAGGGATAGAGCATAGTCTGGAATAACACATAGGCTTTTCATCCCGGGTATATGTTCCCACGGGAAGTGCGAGCGGGTACAGAATTTCACGGGGGCAAAGCCGCGCGCATTAGCTAGTAGCCTATATTCCTCAGTGTGAATGTAGCTTGCTAATAGTGAAACAATTTTCGAAATCGGCACAGTAGTTTTTGTTGAGTTTATTTTTTCCTCTTTACAATATTTGTGTAAAAGAAATGAGCATGATAATAAAAACCCGACAGACTCAAGCACAGAGCGTTCCGGTTGCGTTGAAAATTTTCAACAGCAGGCAGTCACAACCTGCGCCTTTTTTTTTTGTTTAACGTGAGGGAAAATCCTCATAGGATGTTATGCCGGACTCTTACCGACTAAAAAACCTCACGCCACGCCTAACAGTCTATGGTTGGGAGCCCCGGGTAAGCCCTCAGGAAGGATGTCCCGTGACTCCCAACAGACCTACGGCCGCCAGTGCGGCCTAGCCCAGGGGGTGGTTCGGGTGCAATCCCGCGTCAATGGGGGGTTTCGGGTGTGACCCCGCTTCTAAGGGGGGGCGTGCGTGAGTTGCTCACGTCACGCTGCCGTCATGGGCCTGCTTCTGTAAGGACGGTGAGCCGCCCTCTCACCGTCCTCAGACCCCCGGTCATGGAGGCCGATAGTCCTCGGCGAAGACACGTCGGCGGCGCCCAGGGCGCCGACTGCGGAACTCGGGTGGGAGAGTTCTCTCCCGCACCCGGCCCGCCGTCTCCTTCGCGAGCATGACCTGCTCGCAGAAAGAGGCGGCGCAGTCCCACTTACTCATGCTGGAGAGCATGGCTCGCACCATGGCCTCGAGCGAGAGAGTGTCCACGCCCAGACCCACTACGAGGACCTGGCGCTGTTGTGCCCACGCCGTGCACTCCACCAGAGTGTGGAGCGCCGTGTCATCGCTGCGGTCCTCGCAGTGCTGACACTCGGCCGTGGTTTCCCGGTGTTTTCGCCACAGATACCTACCGAAGCTACCGTGCCCGGCAAGTATCTGTGTCAACCGGTAGGAGAGAGCACCGTGTCTTCTCTCCAGCCACTCGTCCATGACCGGTCTGACGGCCGCGATTGTGGCGAATCCCCCCTTTGGTTGCTCAAGTCGCACCTTCCATGTCTCCATGGTTTCCTGGTGGAGCAGGGTCCGCTGGGCCTCGATGTCTCGAGACGCAGGCCTTTGGCCCCGCTCCAGCGCCTCCTTGCGCCATCTGAATAGTGACGCAAGGGCTCTCGCTTCCAGGTCCCATGGAGGGGTCCCGGCTAGGAGACATGCCGCCTCACCGGAGATCGTGCGGTATCCTCTTATCACCCTGACGGCCATCACTCTCTGCGGGCTCAGCAGTCTAGCCTCATTGCTGGCCGTCAGGGTCTCCGCCCATACGGGAGCCCCGTACAAGGCCATGCTTCGCACGATCCTCAGGTACAGTCTCCTGTTCACAACCTGCGCCTGTCCATCTCAACACGGTGATACTGCTCACCACCTATTACGTGGGACTCATTAAAAAGAAAGGTGAAATGTGGGCATATAATATGCCTCTGCCTACCCCTTTAGAGAAAAAGGCGTGACCATATGTATTCAGCCGTTACAGCATGGAAGAGTAACAAAACCCCAAATATCATGACATCCACACTCACAAATTTTCACGCAAGATAATAAGAGATGGAAATTCAAATCGTTACAATACCGTAACTTAAGGAAAAGGTCGACAAGGTTTAAGACCTCCTTCGTAAGGTTTCTTTTTTCACAGTAAACAAATTTGTTGTCCAAACAAATTTCTCTACATAAAGTTCAGCCTTCTAACGAGTGAATGATTCATATTCACCCGACGTACTGTCGACGCGAGTCACGAAGCAAATTACGTGATATCAATCGAAAATTTACGTGTACCAGCTTAACATATTCTCATTTTGTGTAAACCACAGTCATTGACGACTTGAAATCGTTTATCATGATTTTTTCTTAAATTGAAAACAAAAATATCTACCGTCATTGACATATATTCTACCGATAGACAGGAACGTCCACACATTGAATATGTTCAAGGGCGAGACTTATGGACTCGCCCAACGGGTGCTTTACAACACATATTTTAATATAAAAAATACGGTCTAAACGTTGTATAATGATATTGCTTAGCATTAACTTTAATATTTTTACCTCTGTACATTGCGTTTACAACACTTTGATTGATAAATCTACCACAATAAATTAAAATATCTTCGTCACGTGCGTGTCATTCGTATTATGGCACAAACCGAACTAACCAAGATATCTGTACTTGTACCGCGGTTGAGTTGTACACAACGCTTGTTCTGATCGCCGCATCTAGTACGTAGTACATATAGATCGATGTCTGCAGTACTCTAAAATGTCACTTTTAAGGTTCTGTACTCTTTGCTGCCCGTCTGTCTGTCTGTCATGAGGCTGTACCTCATGGCCGGTGAGAGCTAAAGCTGAAATTTTCATAGATTATGAATTCTTCTTCTCTTATTCTTCTTATTCTTCTATTGCCGCTATTACAGCAAACACAAAAACAGAAAAATAATAATATTAAATGGGGGTTCACCCACTCAGCTAAACTGGTGGAATTTAACGTAAAATATTTTCCCCTTTTTTTGATGCAGAACCCTCCATGAGCGAATATGACTCGCACTTGGCCGCTTTTTTATGCCATCAGCTGGCATAAAATAACAAAATTGGATAGTTACATTCACATTGCCAAGCCTGAGCATTGAAGTTATCTAGGTAGTAAACCAACTCATGGCTCTTGTTTTCTCATTGATTTCTCTTTTTTTCACAGATGGCAACAGTAACGGCGAATAGTGATTTATAAGGTATGTAAATATGTATGATCAATGACATAATATTCTGCCAATAGACAGGAACGTCCATTCATTGAATATGTTCTAGAGCGATACAAATGGACTCGCCCAACAGGTGCCACAAAACACATATTTTAGTATGAATTATTATTCATACTAAAATATGTGTTTTGTGGCACCTGTTGGGTCTAAACGTTGTAAAATTATATTACTTAGCATTAACTTTAATATGTTTACCTCTGTACATGGCGTTTACAATACTATACCACAATAAATTAAAATATCTCCTAATACGATACTGATGGACTCGCCCAAAAATAGTATCGTCCAAATTGACGGGTGCTATAAATACACATATTTTAGTATGAATATTACGGTCTAAACGTAGTACAATTATATTACTTAGCATTAACTTCAATGTGTTCACCTCTGTACATTGCGTTTACAACACTTTGTTTGATAATTCTACCACAATAAATTAAAATATCTCCGTCATTTTCGTGTCTTCGTATTTTGGCACAAATCGAACTAACGTTACGGTCCGTTCGGTGTATAAACCGCTGTTGAAGGAACACGATGCTTGTTCTAATCGCCGCATCTAGTAAGTAGTACATATAGATTGATGTCTATGATTATATTAAATGCATGGAAAAGTAGCAAAGGTTTTGAATTATAGAATACTAGCTGACCCGCGCAACTTCGTTTGCGTGATAAATAAAGAACCGCTCGACCGATTTTGTGCAAACTTCACATAAACCATCTACCAAATAGTCCGAACAAACCCTAAACATTTGGATTGGATAGGTGAGCCCGTTCTTGAGTTATAAAATTACAACGAAAAGTGGCATTGATTTTTATATATATAGATAAGAAAGATATAGATATTCGAATCAATCAAGTTAGACTAACGCACAAACATGACACACATATTTTGGTAGAGCAAGGTACTTAATTAGTAATCCTTACAGATAAAATCAAATATTTATAAATACTTAGCAGAAGTAGGTAATTATGAATAACACATATTTATACAGAGAAATACCAGTTACCAAAACACTTACCTATTATATTGAAGAATTTATTTGAAAAAAGAAATAACCGCTGTTAAATTAATATTACTGATTAAGGAAAAAACAAGCATAATTACCTAAATAAGACATACCACCAAATATGACATAAATATGAAATATTATTCTAATTAACATAAATTAATATTTACTGAATAAAAATGTAGTTACAATTCTATTAAAGGCGATTTAGGCATAAATTATATTTCCCTTTTCCGTTTATAATAATACCCAGTTTACACGCAAGCGATGTAAAGTTATATTTTTGTTGTTAAAAGCGAATATTGGAATGGAAATCTACGATGTTATGGATTAGGATACTTTAGAAAACGAAATAATGATTTTTATCTGCGTTTGAATAAATATTCAATTTTACACCAAACAAATGACGTTTCACCTGTAAACTTACGTCCACGCTTTCAATTCATAGGATCGAGAATTAGCGCATTAGCAATAAGTACGCTCTATAAAATTTTGATTTGTTCTACAAAAAATTGCGCATCTTTACAGTAAAATTCACCTATCGAACACAAGTTGTGAGAGCTTCAATCGATTTCAGTCACAATTTATAACTATAATGGCTGTAAATTCTATTCAAATTGAATATTAATACGACTTTTATATGTAACGGATATAAAGTCATTGCCGAAAATTGGACATCAGTAAGGTTAATGATCCAGGTATTTTTTATTAGGTAGATAAAAAAGATTACTTTTATGTTATCTATATTTACAAGGTTATTAAATATTAATTTAATTTTAAGAGTAAAATATAGAACAGAAAAAAGGTTAACTACAACAGTAAATTAAAATTTAAAAAAAGGAAATGCCTATACAAAACTAGATGTCGAAGAATTCCTCCCCATCAAAGTCAACTGGTAAGGTTCCCATATGGCTGGCCGCATTACCGCGTTGTATAAAGGCAACTTGTCGTTGTGTGTTTATCTATTACTAGCTGACCCGCGCAACTTCGTCTGCGCCACATAAGAGAGAGTATTACCTGTTCCCGTCGCATTTACTCCCGTCGCGTTGCGACTGCCGTAGCGTCTCGTCGTAAATATTTACGCAGCACACGCTACAAAGCTGTCAAAAGGAATAACTTTTCCCCCGTTTTTGAGACATTTACTATTACTGCTCCGCTCCTATTCGTTGTAGCGTGATGCTATATAGCCTATGACACTCCACAGTAACGTAGCTTTCTATTGGTGAAAGAATTTTTAAAATTGGTTCAGTAGATCCCGAGATTACCCCTTACAATTTAACAAACACACAAACTTTACTACTTTATAATATTAGTATAGATTGAAATCAAAGTACAGTTTTAACTCCACACTGTTTGTTTATTTTTGAGCTAGCTGATGCTCGCGGCTTCGCCAAAGTGAATTGTGGTTCCCATTCCAGCTTCCTATGAGAACATATTCAAGGGATGAAATGTTAGCCTATATGTTATTCCACACTATAATCTACCCGGGTTCCAAATTTCAGCCCGATCCATTCAGCCGTTAGAGCGTGATTGAGTTACAAACATCCAAACATCGTCACAATCTTTCACATTTATAATATTAGTAGCATTTCCCAGCCTTCCGAACAAAAGACTGTCGGGAATCTTGAGGCATACTTTTCATGCGGGGGATTACCCCGGGCTCTCATCCGTAGCAGCAGTAGCGCACCGTGTAGTTTTAGTCGATAAGATTCTATAGCTTCCAATTACCATGAGCACTACCAGTAGTTTCACGGGAAAGTAAAAATTCCATTCACTCAATTGGCAGTACCAAGCAGCGGGAAAGGATCTACAAGGATACCTTAAAAAAATAAATTATTGATTGCATAATTTTTCATGTTGAAAACGTTCATAACGAGAGACAGTACGTAGTGTATATCTTTGAGAATTTCCAAGTACCTAATAAAAGTCTCGCAATAGTTCGATTTATATTCGCTATTCGGTGCGCGTCGTCTGTATTTGACTAATCTCCAATATGGAGCCCAAAACGTTTGCATAGTACTCCTTATTATTATTACTTTTACCTTAGAATGTTTCATTTAGAATTCTATCATAATATCTGTAGAGAGGTGAGCAAACTTTTAGATGAATACGCAAAAAATATCCGAAATCTATCTATATCTATTTGTTTGTTTGTAACGAATAGGCTCCGGAACTACTGGACCGATTTGAAAAATTCTTTCACTGTTGGGAAGCTACACTCTTTGCGGTGAACAAAGGCTATATTTTTTTCCCGTATTCCCACAGGAACGGGAACTACGCGAGTGAAATCGCGTGATGTCCGCTAGTAATGTATAAATTGTGCCTTCTACAAAATAAACTGACAGTACCTAGTTTATTTTGTAGAAGACACAATTAAGAAGAGAGGGAGTTAATAATATGCCTATGTAAAATAAAGGCCAAGTGCGAGTCGGACTCACGCACGGAGGGTTCCGTACCAAAAAGCGCCGAAAAATATCGTTTGTTGTTTGGAAACCTCCTTAATCCCCCTGTTTTTTTTTATATTTTAGTCACTGGCGGCGAAGTCTCATGAATAATAGAGGGGTCCCGTTTTTAACCTTTGGGTACAGAACTCTAAAAATTTACTTACCTGAAATCACAAACAGTAGGTACTAGAAACTGTGAGTTTTGACGACAGGTTTAAGGCCATACCCAGGGCTAACGACCTTGAGCAAATGGGCGATATGACTCGCTAACATAGAGTAGCGCAACTACAGAGACATCAGAGTAAAAGAACCACGGAAGAAGAAGAAAAATAGTAGCGGAAATGCGTTCCTCGCTTCACCAAATAAACAAGAAGCTGTGAGACGGTCTCACCCGACTGCCCCTCTCTAAAACGTTAATGTGAGAGTTCAATCCGATTGACGTTGTCATTTTTGTTTTATTCCAAACTTTGAACAGATGATTCACGTGACCTAGTGACGTAGTTTAATGCAACAGAGTCACAGACTACAGACAAAGTCTCGCCATAAGCCCCTCTGCACTCTATTTTATAGAGATAGGCGAAAAGTAAATTAAAAACAAAGGAACGTTTGTATTTCAATTTTCCTTTGTTTTTAAGTGTAGTAAAAATATACTGCAAAAAATGTGATTGATCATTACGTAAAACTTAAATGTGACGAATTCACAAAGACGAATGTTCATATATTCATTGTTTTAAACTTAAATTATTACAAATCCAGAAAGGGGAGTCTTCCACTCGCTTAAAATTTTTGTTACTTTTGGAACAAAATTTCATTTCATTTTATTATTACAAACAAACAAAAATAGACGTAAACGCAGTTGCGAGGGTCAGCTTAGTCAGCTAGTTATGTATAAATAAGAAGCGCTCGTGGCACCGCGGACTTAGTGTTCTGTAAGCGATCACTGTAGTAAGCTCATTCACTATGGCGAGTCCTTGGATGGGTGACCATCCATGTGACCACTTTGCGACAGT
The DNA here is from genome assembly GCA_933228765.1 of Miltochrista miniata. NCBI lineage: Eukaryota > Metazoa > Arthropoda > Insecta > Lepidoptera > Erebidae > Miltochrista > Miltochrista miniata. Next base: position 12,826,543 of record OW121770.1, read on the forward strand.
TATTTGAGCGTTGTTTCCGTGTTTCGGAAGGCATGTTAAGCCGTTGGTCCTGGTTGCCCGTAAAAGGCAGTCGTTAAGCGAAGTTGAAGGCCGTTGTGGCGGCTTGATTAATTTTAACAGCAGCAGGCAGTCACAAGCTGCGCCTGTCTATCTCAACACGGCAATACAGCTCACCGCCTATTACGTGGGACAAATTCTAAAAAGTTGAAATGTGGGAACATAATAATATGCCTCTGCCTACCTCTTCGGGGATAAAGGTGTGACCATATGTATGTATGTAACTAGCTGTCCCTCACAACTTCGTTTACGACGCTTAAGGTGTATGAAACATGAGGTATTTCTTCATCAGTCTCATCAACTGCCCTGTTTGCTTAATCATAAACGAATTTAAAGATTAAGCATATTGTAAAACTAGCTGACCCGCGCAACTTCGTTTGCGTAAGAGAGAGAGAAATAGAAAGGTCCCCCGTCGCTTCTATTCTTTCGTTTTCTGTCGCGTGTATTCCCGTTGTATTGTTTTGACACAAATTGGTTTTTCATTAAAATGGTTATTGTAAACGAACCTAATTCGAAGCACAATCAGTAGGGTTACGGGATATTTTACTTTCCCGTGACTCTACTGGATGCCAAGGGAAATATGGGGGTTGCAAACGTTCACTATACGAATTAGTCCACTACAGTAACAAACCATCAGGTGGACCGTGAGCTTGTCTGCCATAGTAGTATAAAAAACTGGCAAAGTGCAAAGCGGACTCGCGCACAGAGGAACTAAATAAATAATAAAGCATAGATAGAAATAAAGTCCCTTAATGAGTTCCATTCCGAACCGGTTCAGTCTTCAGTCTTCAGTCTTCTTGGGCTCCCATTTTCCGCACTTAGGTCCGCCAGTGGACCCATTGTACGTGACCGTTGGCTGTCACTCCAGCCAACCCAGCTCCGACCAGAAGCGCAGGATCCTCTTCGGGTCCTCACACGCCTCCCGGAGTGTTGTGGGGCTGCCAAGTATGTCGACTCTGTATGTAACCAGGCTCTCGCACTCCAAGATTGCGTGAGCTATGGTTTCTTCTTTCAACAGGCACGCTCTGCACAGCGCGCTGTCCGTGATACCTAAGACATTCAAGTGCTTATTTACTGTGCAATGACCCGTTATTGTGCCCACCATGGTTCGCAGATCACCTTTATTCAGATGTAGCAACGTTCTAGCTAGTTTTGGCCTGGGTCTCGGTAGAGCTTCCCTTGATTGCCTGCAACTTACTGTTTGTGCCCATCTCTTTTCATGCCGCTCTTTCGTGCGTTGTCTCAGCCATGCCCTTACCTGGTAGAATGGTATTGGTATAATCGGGCTTGGTCCCACCGGTGTGGTGCTGGAACCCAATCTGGCCAGTTCGTCAGCTGCATCATTGCCGCTCGATCCGCTGTGACCTTTTATCCACTGAAGGCTTACCTTGTGTGTTAGGGCCAGCTTTTGTAGCCCCTGGTGGCATTGAAGCACCAGCCCAGAGTCGATTGTGGTGCTCCTCAGAGCTTTTAGCACTGCTGCACTATCGGAGAGGAGCCTGATGTGGTTGTGCTCAATTTTCCTGGAGTCGATTGCATTGGCGGCGTTAATTAAACCTATGCACTCACATTGGAAGATTGACGAATGAGACCCTAAAGGTATTGATGAGTGTATGTTGAGCTCCGGGGAGTAGGTGCCTGCTCCTGATCCGTAGTCTGTTTTGGATCCATCCGTGTACACTCTGAGTTCTCTTATACCGGAGTGGTCCTTGGCGGACTCTGCCAGCGATATATTGTACTTACGGTCAAACACGTATGTTTTCGGTATCCTGTCGTTAGGGGCTTCCACGAGAGGTTCATACTCTATTGCGTCCTCTAGTATGCGCCTATGACCTACCCTTGAGCGCGTCCATTGTTTTGACGCCTGAAGTCGTGCCGCCGCGGCGGCCGCTTCCTGGTGAACGAACAGGTCCAGAGGCGGTAAGCAGAGCATTGCCTCCATCGCTGCTGTGGGTGTGTTGCGAAAGCATCCCGTGATGGCGCAACACGCCGCTCTCTGGAACTGCTGCATTTTATCTATGGCTGAAGCTAGTTCGGCCCTGGGCCACCAAACTATTGCGCCATACGTTACCTGTGGTCTTATGACTGTGGTGTAGAGCCAATGTATGATTTTCGGTGAGAGTCCCCACTTCTTACCGATCATTCGTTTGCATTGCCAGAATGCAATGGTGGCCTTACTGATTTTTTGTGTGAGGTGCTTATTCCATAGCAGTTTGCTGTCCAGTGTGACCCCCAGGTACTTGACTTCATTTACTAAGGAAAGTTTTGTGCCAAAGAGCTGTGGGAGTTTCAGATCATCTATTTGGCGTTTGTTGGTGAACAGAACCATTTCTGTTTTCGTCGGATTTACCGTGAGATCATGTCTGATGCACCATTTTTCGACGATCCTCAAGGCGTTGTCCATCAGGTTTGTTATTGTACCTAGGAACTTGCCACTTACCAGTATGGTGAGGTCGTCAGCGTAACCTACAGTGAGGTATCTCTCTCTGTTGAGTACGTCTATGAGCTCGTTCACCACGAGATTCCACAGGAGCGGAGATAGAACCCCCCCCTGCGGACATCCTTTGGCTGCGATCCCTCTAGATGTGGAGTTCACTGTAATTTGTATAGCCCTGTGTCGTAGCATGTTCACTATCCAACTTACCACAGTGGGGTGTACTTTATGCTTTTGCAGGGCTCTTTCGATACTTACAAAGGTCGTCTTGTCGAAGGCACCTTCGATGTCTATAAAGACGCCCAGTGTTGATGATTTACTCTCTAGGGAGTCTTCTATGTACGATACTACCTCATGCAGTGCTGATTCGGTGGATTTTCCGGAGCAGTAAGCGTGCTGCTTTGTGTGCATTGGTATTTGTCGGAGTACTTTCTCCCTTATTTCTCTCTCGCATAGCCTCTCTAGAGTCTTTAATAGAAATGAAGTGAGGCTTATTGGTCTAAAGGACTTAGGATGAGTGTAGTCACTTTTACCTGGTTTAGGTATGAAGAGTACTTTGACTTCTCTCCATGACTTTGGCACGTACCTGAACGCGATGCATCCCGTGAAGATCTTTGTCAGGTGCGTAGTGATAGCCTCTATACACCATAACATAAGTCCGGGGAATATACCGTCTAGTCCCGGTGATTTATATGGTTGGAAGCTTTCGATTGCCCATCTTACCTTGTTATCGGATACTATGGCCCTAGCTGTGGACCAGTCCGGCTCGGATTCGATGGCGCCTTCTGTGTCTTCCCAGTTGATATCTGATTGGATTTGACAGCCTGGGAAGTGTGTCTGTAGTAAGACCTCACACGTTTCGGAGTCAGATTTTGTGTAGGTGTTGTCTACCTTTTTTAGAGATCCAATAGACTTATCCGTGTCCTGAGATAGAAGTTTTTTGACTCTTAGTGCGTGACTATTGGATTCAATATTGGAGCAGAAGCGTTTCCACGCCTCTTTTTTTCTCTGACTTAAACGCTTTTTGAACTTTGCTTGTGCTAGCTTATAGGCGTCCCAGTCAGACTCTGTTCTGGTGTTTTTGGCTCGGTTGAAGCGTTTTCTTACCTTGGTTCTCAACCGTTCGAGGTCCTTACTCCACCATTTTTCTCCCGATTTTGCTCGATTGTCAGGGACGGTTAGGGGGCACGTTTCCTCATAGCAAGTGGTGAGTGTGTTTGTCACCTTCCGGACATGTTGTTCTATGTCGGCGGTGCCAGAGTAACTTACCTCTGAGTGTGCATCTCCTATGTTTAGACCTACTAGAATTTTGTATTTTTGCCGGTTCGTTTTACGTGGGTTACGTCTTGGGGCCGTGGGAATTTTGCTCCAGTCCAAGTCGAACATGATTCTTCTGTGGTCGGAGCATGATGGTTCCTCTGATAGTCTCCAGTTTTTTATCAGATTTGATGCTAGATTAGATGCTAAAGTAATATCTATGAGTGTGTGGGCCCTACGAGTATTGAAGGTCGGTTCGGAGCCTACATTTAATACGTTTAGCTGTGTGGATAATAGGAAGTTGAAAAATGACTCACCTCTATTATTTGTGTCTGCGCTTCCCCAGATGTGGTGATGCGCATTAGAGTCTGCGCACACGATGAGCTCCAGGCCCTCATCTTCGCAATATCTCGTCAACTTGACCAGTTCGTCGTTGGGCACTGCGTCTTCTCCGGGCTGGTAGGAGGACGCTAGTATGATGTCACCGGTCATGGATGTTGTGCTGTCAACAGCGGAGGTGTTCCTGAGTCTAACAGCAGTTAGATCTCTAGAACAGAACTCATTTAGTAAAGTGGCGGGGATACTGTTAGGCATATAAACACAAGTACGAGGCCCGCTCACTGTAGTATCTAGGAGTAACTTACCTCCAATGTTGGAGAGACCACAGATCTTGTTCTTCGCTATCCACGGCTCCTGGATAGCGGCTATGGTCAACTTGTTTACCTCCAGGTGTCTGCGCAGGGCAGCCGCTGCGAGCCGCTTGTGCTGGAGGTTTGCTTGCACTATCGGTATAGTGCAAGCCTGGGGATTATTGGGATGAGGTGGTGGCGGCTGGGAGGTCATCATTGTTGATGGTCTCCATCCCCTCTTCCTTTTTCTTCTCGTCGCTCGACGATGCACCAGGGGTTTCCGGCCTTGCGGCGGCACCTCGTCCGGTGGGGGCGCTTTCGCTTCTCCCCTGAGTGGCGAGCGACTTGATGCCCGATGGTCCTGCCTTGTCCACGTTGGTGTCAACCTGGGATTGGGCGGCTTCGGTCGTCTTCTTCGTCTCTTCCTGCGCGGCGGAGGATCCGAGGAACCTGAGGTAAAGGCTGCCTAGCTCGTAGGCGACCCGAACCGGTTGGCCGGTTTAGTTGGTCAGAGTGGAAAGACAGAGAGTTCCGTACCAAAAAAACACCAAAGCATCACGTTTGTTGGATGGGAGCCCCCTTAATCTCCGCCCCTTTTTCTGACGTTAGTATTTGTAGCCACTATACAGAAATATATCATCTGAAAATTTCCCCTTTATCCACGTCGTGGCACCAACTTGTCAGCTCTCTAGCTATCCCGATTCCTGAGATACAGCCTCATGACGGACAGATAGACAGACGGACAGCGAAGTCTCATAAAAAGGGTCCGGTTTAAGGGCACGAATCGTTTCTTTGTGCGCAACTATGCCATAAATCTAATTTCAAGGTTCTAGATCTCGATCAGGTATCTAAGTCAGTTTTTATTTTTATATCAAGCAAATCAGCATGTACCCTCCTAGACGTAGGTCTCTCCTAATTTACGTCCTGGGCCTTCAGAATCCAGCCTGCGACCTCTTCTAGGTCTTCGGTCCATCTAGCGGGTGGACCAAGTTGCGATGCCCGCTTTGGAACTCGTTTGCTCCATCTGCCGTCGTCTTTCCTTCTGTGGCCAGCCCGCGGCACTTTACAGTAGCTACTGTTTTTATATGTATAGATATAATTCTGACTAAATGTCTTCAGACTTTTGAGGCTGAAGCAACCCGTACTAATACAATTTCTCCTATTGTGACCAGACATTTACTGTAGATTTCATCTGCTAAATGTTCATCTATAACGCCTCTGATCATTTGTATTATCCCTGTATAAGTGTACCATATAGTAAGAAAGTAAGCGAAAATAGTAATAAATACTCTGTATTATTCGGATGAACCGTGTACACCTTACCTAATCCGACTTTAGAATCGTTTTTTCATGATTCCTAGCCAGCCATGTACAGGTTTTCATTCTCACAAATGTATTTTTGTGACATACAAAATATGAAGGCAATTCCGCATATGTAAGGGCAAAAATCAATAAAATATGCAATTTTAATAAAATTATTATTTTGACATTTATTAAAAATAGCCACCATCTTTTTAAATCAAATTGAGCGAAAATAGTAATAAATACTCTGTATTATTCGGATGAACCGTGTACACCTTACCTAATCCGACTTTAGAATCGTTTTTTCATGATTCCTAGCCAGCCATGTACAGGTTTTCATTCTCACAAATGTATTTTTGTGACATTCAAAATATGAAGGCAATTCCGCATATGTAAGGGCAAAAATCAATAAAATATTCAATTTTAATAAAATTATTATTTTGACATTTATTAAAAATAGCCACCATCTTTTTAAATCAAATTGAGCGGTCAAACATGGCAATGTGTCAAAAAAAATAATTTAAAAAGTATGTACCGTTAAGGAGTATCAATATGAACTATGAGGCAAATGCCCCCAATTTTTTTTCTAACCCATTTAAAACAGTATAAATGATAAATTTCAATAAAATAAAATACACGTCTCCCATCAATTCAGTTAAAGATGTTTTATGCCAAATTTGAAGAAGATCGGACCAAGGAATCAGGTAGTCCCATACAAACTTTGCAACCCTTGTTTACCCCCTTAGGAGTGGAATTTTCAAAAATCCCTTCTTATTGCTCGCCTTCGTCGTATAAGGAGCATTTGTGCAAAATTTCATGGTTTTAGACCCAGCGGTTTAGGCTGTGCGTTGATCGTCAGTCAGTCAGTTCTTGTTTTTATATATATAGACTAGCTGACCCTCGCTACTTCGTTTACGTCACATAAGGTTTGCAAAAGGAGAGGCACTTCTTCATCAGACTCATCAAGCAGCGTGTGAAACGGCCCTGTTTGCTTAATCATAAAAGAGCTTAAAGATTAAGTTTATTCTAAAACAATTCAGTCCCCAACTTCGGCGCAGACTTAATTATTTTACAACAGCCTTAATCATTAAGCTCTTTTATGATTCATCCAACACGCCTGTTTAGATTTACCGTCACATTCCAAGGAACCCTTGAATTATAGGTTTTGAGAAAGTTGAGATATCTCTAATTCCTGAACTACAAAACCCTCAGCACTGAAACTTGTGTGAAGCAATCCTTAAAGTACTACCGTTATAACACTGAAAAAAAATGGAATCGGACCACGCATTGTGAAATTACAACTAAAAAAACCATATTGTCTTTCATCCCCTCTACCAAAGGAAGCTCGCAGAATATCGGAATCAAAGTATCCAGGAACCTTCCTCGGATTATAAGCTTTAATTGTTCAAAGTTTCATTCTAATCGATTCTGTAGTTTCTACGTGATACTTATTCGGGATACAGACAGACAGACAGACATGAACATTTTAAATTGCATTTTCGGCTTCAGTATCGATTAGAGAACACCCTTAAAAATGATAAAGCAACACGCAGGTTTAGATTTATCCTCACATTCAAAGGAACTCTTGAATTCTAGGTTTAGAGAAGTTGAGATGTCTCTAACTCCTGAACTTCCTCGGATCAATTTTCATTCAAATCAGTAGTTTCGGCGTGATACGTATTCGGAATACAGACGGACATGAAAATTTTAAATTTCATTTTGGCTTAAGTAGGTATCGATTAGAGAACGCGTTCTTTTTTTTTTAAATAGCTTCCATATTCAGACTCTCGACCCTCAACAGTTTTATTATTATGATAGATATAGACTAGCAAGAAACTCGGCGGGCACTCACTTTATTTACTTTTATACCTTAACCAATTTGCCGGTAGATGGTGCCTACTTGTGGCGACCCACAAGACGTAATAAGCTAAAAGAGTCAATTCTTTCAGCTTAGGTTGAGAGCAGTGTCTCAAAAAAGCAGTGTGTTAATAATAACTATAATATAAGTATTTTCATCAGTTGTCTATATCCCTTAGCGCAAGGTTATAATAGCTTAAGTTGTGTGCGAGTGTCCACAAATATTTCTTCATTTATTTATATTGAAATGATTAAGTACCGCTTACAATATAAGCATGATTACCTTTCAAAGTAATTTAATAAAACAATACGAAAAATAAGTTGAAATGCATTATATTCTCATGTAATGCAGCATGCATTGTGTAACTCGGGCTCTGGCTCTGTTACACGCATTACTCTGTACATGAATGAAAATATAACATTTTACGAGAATATTTTGCAGACCAGAGCGACACACGTCCGTCTAGCAACACGACTCCCCCCGCACTAGATTTTCGGGCAAGCGCGGGGAAGCAAGCAATGTGATGTATTTTTTGAATACATTATTAGTTATAATTAGTTAAAACTTATACTAATTCAAAATTGAAGAAAACCATTTTAGAGGTCTATGTTTTCTTTAGTCTCTGATATAAATTTTATTATCATTCATTAATAAATAGATGTCATATAACGACTTCTTCTAAAAAATTATGGGCTATTTCAGTGATGTTTTACTAGTTATTTATAATAAATACACAATTTCTGATGAAACCATTTTCTGGAACACATCTTGTAGATTTCAAATCTACTTTTGGCTGTCATTTTTCGTATACTAATACCGAGAAGAACGTCTTTATTTGCACCTCTTTTTCGCAAACTTTGTCAACCACTCCCCTTAACTGAAATTCTAACATTTTAAAACTAAACCTACATATGGAACGGTAATAGCTCCATATGCATACCATGTCTCTGCCTGCCCCTTCGAAGATAAGGCGTGGCTATATGTATGTACCTACATAATGGTAGCAAAATAACAGAACTCAATTTACTGGTAACTTCAAAAAACTGACAGGATATGAGATCTAATTTGGCCAAGACACTCAAAATATATTATGAAGCTTCCTAAACACAGGAAATTACAAAATTCGTACGCCTTACATGTCGAATGATCCATCTCTGTCATCGCGTACCAGAAGCGTTTAATTAGCTTACAAACTGTCTGCGAAGTTGTTGAGTGGAGTGTTGAAGATAATCTTATTTAGACTTAGAATATTGAACATACGTGAGCCTTTTTTTCGCGTAGATGTCATGGCGGACTTCTACCGACTAAAACCACACGATGCACTGCCATCTAACTATAGCCGGGAGTCCGGGAGACCTCGGAGGCATAATCCCAGGGCTCCCGACGGGCTTAGTCTACTGTCGCAGACTTTCTCCTAGGGCTTGGGTTTTATCCCACTTCTCGGGGGTGCAGGCGAAATACCTGAGCCTATGTGAATTGTTCACAAGAAAAATTCATTTATAGGGTTCTTCGACTGTTATTGAGGGTGTTTTGGGAGATTATATAGGTAGATAAATTATAATGACCAGGTACCAGTTTTACTTAAATATGAACTACAATACGATGGGACTTTTAAACTACTTTCATACATACTTAACGGTATACCGTCACAATTCCAGAAATCATAATGCCTTTATTTAAAATGCATGAGCCGAAAATACCCGAAATCGAAATATCAATATTCAAAAGGCAAAGTATGTATAATATAAATAATTTAAAATGCCGTACGGTCGAATAACCGAAACCCAAAAAATCAATTTACTAAATACTTAATCCTAAAATATTCAAATGCAAAATACTTTTTTTAACGTGAGGTACATCCTACATGGGTGCTATATCTGTGAATGGTTAACAGCCCGACTCAGAGTACCCCGACTCGGATAGGTTAGGTTAGAAGGCTAATGCAGGAGCGAAGCGGAGTGGAGCTCCCGCCTTAGCCTTCGTGGTTATTTTTTTGTTTTTTCGTTAGCCCACTGTAGTACTTTTGTAACTCTGCATCAAAGTGTTCATTCGCGTGAGTCGTTCAACCAATCAACATACATCTCGCCTTCGTCGGATTATTTATCGGCTAGACGGCCGTCAATTAATTAATTTACTAAAATATGTACGTTAAATAATACATTTGAACTGCCGTTTATTATTTGTTGATCAACTACCTAGAAAATTTATCAACTTACGAGTCTAGTTATTTTCCGGTGACATAGGTACACACAAAGTTGTATAATTATTTTTCCTTAAATTTTGGTGTTATTATAGGTACCTACCTAATTATGTGTTACATTTTACGCAGTTATGACAGTGACACATTGTATTCTATTTTTGGTATTGCAATTTAAGGATAATTGAAAATTTGAATTTTGAATTCTGATATAATAATTAATATGTATTTTAAATTTAGTGATTGTACGATAAGGTGAACTGAATTAAGGTATTTTGAATGTTAAGTTATTTCGAATTCGGGTATCTTGGGCTTATGCATTTTATGTAAAGGCATTGCGAGAACGACTTTAGTACCTGACGAATGTTGGAGCAATTTATCTACCTATATCATGTATGTATTTTTAGAAATATATAAAGTATGTTTATCAGTCGTCTAGATCCCATAGCACAAGTTATATTATCTTAATTAGCAAAAAGACTAAAAAAGAAAGAAAAACTAAAATAAGCAAAACGACTAAAAAACGAAAGAATAACGTAAAAAAAATCAAAAATAACTTAACAAGTGTCCAAAACTGATGTGTCAGAAGTGCATCACTAAACCTTCGATCACTCCCACTTGTAAAATTATCGTTTACTTCTACCTTTTACCAATTTTCCCGTAAATCATGAACCCACCGGAATGCGTAATTGATATAACATATCCACATCCACCTGAATAACCACATTCTAACACAAGTCACGGAATAGATTTCGTGATATCAATAGCTAAAATTTGCTAACTGCGAGTCGAGTTCGCACACGAAGGGTTCCATACAAAAAAAAACACTTTTGATAAATGGGAGCGCCACTTATTTTTTGCTTATTGTAGTACGAAATGTATGTCGCTGCCGGAGGACCCAAGGAAAACAAAATAAATATACTTTTCACTTCTTATGCTCGTAAAATTCTTGTTTATGCTGGGTGTATGCGGACTAAAACAACATTTTATGCTCTAGTGCATAAAGTTCATTATCTTCTTCTAAAACAATATGGCCATACTAGACCGTAGAGACGGTACCATGAAGATCGTGTTACTCTATGAACCAAACATAATAAAACGCTATTAAATAACTTGTTTTTTTTGTTACATTTAATTTGTACTTTCTGTGTTCTATATAAATTAAGAAACATTAAAAATCAGATAGTATTATGAGTGAAAAAATATTATAAAATGAACTTATGATTAGGCAGTATAGGTCTCGTTACCCATGCCTAATGCTTCATGTAGAATGATTAAATTACATTGAATGTACAAAATTGTTCAAATGTTACTTTTAATTTTAATTAAAGACTTTTATTTACAATATCACTGTTTCATTTCCTTGCAATCGAAGTGAAAAGCAGAGTGTATAACTCGATCATAAAACCCATTTTATCCTCGACTTAATATCCACCCTCGCCTATAAAATGGCTTCTTTTATGCACTTGTAGTACAATCTACTATTTAACTTAATTTAATTAATTGAAAAAAATTACAAGTGAGTTATAATACGAGTATCTAAAATCTAAAAGCGATTTGTCCCAACCGATGTTAGGATCAGAATGTCCTCTCTACACTGGCATTCAGCCACCAGGGTTTTGTATGACGAACATCGCCTCATCGAGTCAGCAGTTTAGTCTCACCTACTTCGTGACGGACGGACAGACAGTCCGTTTTTATACTTACGGTAAAGAACCCTAAAAATACTCAGGTTCGAGATTGATGTTCGGATTTCATTTGGATCCGATGTAAAAAGTTGTAGGGTAAATGTTGCATGCATTTTTAACCTCGGAAATTTATTTAGCTTCTATACTTACCTCTGCATAATTTATCTGGTTGACGTTAGAAATGTATAGGTATGTATTGGGGATCCTGAAGTGTTTTGGTGAGATTCACAGGCCCCAGAATATCTCTGCTAGGGCACAACGGTATAAGTTTTAGTGAGTATTCCCGGTGACAACACGATCAGGTGGATCATCGTCTGGTAGCGGATCATTTTTTGTATAAAATACATAAATAATATAAGTATGTGTATAGACATCACTGTTAAATTGGTGATAGAGTTGTGGTACAAACAGTTCCAAAACAGTATTCGAAAGGTCCTACTCTATCTTTGTATGATACTAGCGGTTGAGGTCCTTGAAAAGGGATCTGAGAAGGTACTTGCAGGTCGGGCAGCGCGAGTTTAGCGCCTTTGATATTGCAAACGTTCATAGGCTAATGTGTCCACATTTCATCATGTGGGCAGTAAGCTTGCCTGCCTTAGCAGCATAGTCTGTCTGCCTTAGCAATATAAAAAATGTGACATAACGTCCCTACTCACTTTAATCCCGTGGGCTGAATGAAATGAACTGAGTTAATTCAGCAACCGTTGTCACAATGACTGAATCAGAGCATCCATCTTAATATATTTTATCCCTAAACTCTACATTTCATTTGTATTCCTCAGTGATAATAAATAAACAGATCACGATTTTGATTACGACACTGTGTAGGTACCTGAAACGCAAAATGGCTGAAGTAAATAAAATATTCTGTGCTTGTCCCTTTTTATGTAAGGAGCGTCTAAAAATGTGAATAGAAAAACTCGACTATTCAAGCCTTATGATGCAAGTTCTTAATTTTTATGAAAAATAAAGCTTATTGAATTAATCTTATATATAAAAATGAATCGCAAAATGTGTTGGTAAGCGCATAACTTCGGAACGGGTGGACCGATTTCACTAATTCTTTTTGTTGTGTAAGGTATTGTCAGGAGAAGGTTCTTATGGAAGAAAAAATGTTGTATTCCGACGGGAACGGGAACTACGCGGGTGAAACCGCGTGACGTCCTCTAGCAAATAATATTTATTAATTCAATAAGCTTTAAACTGTGTACCTGAAACGCAAAATGGCTGAAGTAAATAAAATATTCTGTGCTTGTCCCTTTTTATGTAAGGAGCGTCTAAAAATGTGAATAGAAAAACTCGACTATTCAAGCCTTATGATGCAAGTTTTTAATTTTTATGGAAAAATAAAGCTTATTGAATTGATAAATATTATAAAGATTATTTTTATTTTTTTAATAAAATTGCAGTCTATTTTTTTTTAAATATGCTTAATGTTTCTTTATTTATAGGTACCTACCTAGTCTTTTATCCCCAAAGGGGTTGGCGTATTATACATTTCACTTTTTAGATTTTTATCCCACGTAGGTATAGGTGGTGAGCCGTATTGCCGAGTTGATTTGGACAGGCGCAGGTTGTGACTGCCTGCTGTAGAAATTTTTCAAGCCGCCCGTAAAGGCCTTCAACTTGGCTTAACGACTGCCATTTTACTAGTAAACAGGACTAACGGCTAAACGTACTAGCCATTTTTCTACTCAAAGAAAATACAGCGACGAATATTACGTCAGTGTTGGGAGCTCTGGGGTTATGCTTCCAAGGGCGTACCCGGGACTCCCTGCCGTAGGCAGATGGTAGGACACCGTGAGGGTTTAGTCGGTAGGAGTATATAGCATACATGATGATTGCCCCACATGAAACAAAGGACAATTACAGTCATATACTCGTAAATTAATAGCCATACTTTTATCCCCAGAGGGATATACGCCCACACTTCACCTTATTGTTTTATGTCCCACGTAATAGGTGGTGAGCCTATTGCCGTTTTGAAATAGAGAGCGCGGGTTGTGACCATAATTAAAAAAATTTAAGCCCGTAAGGTCGATGGGTATTTAATACTCAAGTATTTGGTGAAGGTATTTTGTGGCAAACCTCATTAAATTAATTCTGTTGGGAGAAGTTAATTTGTATTTTTAGATGTGCAGTAAGTATTTTTGGAATACAAAATCTACAATAACTTTTAGTTGTATTTTGATCAATCAATAATTTATTTTCTACATTGTAAGTTTATTATTATAATTATCATCAACATCTTTAGACCATAGTAACTAAATTGTCTAAGTCAACATGCGATTGACGCTAACACGTCGGCGTCGCCCCAATATCGTATTCAGTATTCGGTCTTTTCCTTCCCTTATTTCATTCCAGGGATTCAAACTAGCTTAAGTGCTATTCCAGGCTATAGGCGTAATCTTTTCCTCGACTTTTGGAAATTTTAGCCACATCCGTTTAGTCGTTAGAGCGTGAAAGAGTTACAAACACCATACTTACAAACTTTCGCATTTAATCTATACATATAATAAAACTGTAGTAGTTTGAGAATCTGTACATGGAAGATATTTGATACTGTACACTGAATCAATTTGAAAAATACTTTGCACAATTTGAATTTATTATCCGAGAAAGGATCTAGGAATATTTTGATCCCGCTATTTTGCGCAGTTCTTTTGGAATAGGGGATGATTGACAAAAAGGTTTTCAGTTATTATTTCTCACCGCATAGTCCGATTTCAAATATTTTTATTAATCGGAAATGGATTACTTTAAGAATTGTTCTACACAAGTTTCAATATTGAGAGTTTTGTAGTTCAGAAATTAGGGACATTTCAACTTTCGCTAAACCTAGAATTCAAGCATTCCTTTGAATGTATCGAATTGTCATTCTAAACAGCGTAGTTTCACACGCTTCTAGGAGACTGATGAAGAAATACCTATCCTTTCATAGACCTTATGTGACGTAAACGAAGTTGCGAGGGCAGCTAGTATATCGACGCTGGAAAGGCAAACTGCATTAACAGCCAATTTGGTCGAATATGAGTTATATATATCGTTAGAATCGCCTGATTTTTCTCTTTCGAATGGTCTAGGTAACAATTTAATCAGAGCACTTTGGTGGTCGTTAAGACATCGGTGATTTTCGATATTTTAGTATATTTTTGTGTTTTAAATCCACTCATTTTTTGATTTTGGTTAATAAAGCGCCCATGACAGCAGCTAAATACTGATAAGTCATTTAGCCTGCATATGATTTAAGAAATCATTATTTTAAAAAATTTAGCTATCCCATTTTTTGAAATTTTCACGGCTTAAAACATTTTACTGGTTGGTAATTATTTTAGAATTTCAAAATAAGTCAATTTACTGGTCAATAAATTTTAGTTTATTGTCGTATAAACCCTTTTACTTTCCTTCTAATTGTAAAAATTAGGACGTTAAACCAACTTTGTCGATGGCCCTTACTAATAAATTGGTCGATAACACAATTTTACCTAAAAATATTTTGATGTGTTTAGAGCACATAAGCTACTCTGCTTAATGCAAAATTCATTTTATTAGTGTGATAAAACCACCAAAAAAGAAAGACAAATATAAAACACTGGCGGTTAGACAACAAGGTCGTCGTTTGCAGTTAGACCGCGGCTGTTAGCTAAGAGCCAAACGTTCTGTGGGTACTTCAGCCACCTATACGGTATAAAACTGGGAGACTAGTCATAATTGACTAGTGACAACGGGTGTCATCTTCAACGATTATAACGAATGCTAATTTCTGGACATTTGCGAAGGCGAATATCTGCAGCCGTTATTTGCACAAATGCGAAAACCTACTTATTGAATTCCAAATTTGCGTCACTTCACTTCACACGTTACAAAAATTGATTAAATTATAAAAGTATATTTATTAGTATTGCAGCTAACGGGATATTTTCCATGTGTTATTGAGAATATTTGATATTTCGGCATATGGTCAGTATGTGCATCTTTATCACAAACGGACCACTGAATCTGTTCATAAATACCATAGATGTGTTCAAAGAAAAATAACAAACAATATAAAGATGAGAAGAAATAAACACATTCAAAGAAGAATACAGAAATGAAAGTAGATTGCGGACGTTCTTCGTGGGGCTAAAAAGCAGCCACTCGCAGCAAGACCTATAAGACGTTTTTAAGGTTAACATCTGCAAACATAGCGTAGCGTCTTATGATCTGGGTAATTTAAAAAACTGCAATCATTAAAGTAGAACACCTACGATGCAATATCCAGTCTTTCTAGCCCTGCAAGGCAGCCGGACCAAATGGCGCAAGGAGGCGCTGGAGCGGGGCCACAGGCCTGCGTCTCGAGAAATCGAGGCTCAGCGGTCACAGCTCCACCAGGAAACCATGGAGACCTGGAAGGTGCGACTTGAGCAACCAAAGGGGGATTCACCGCAATCGCGGCGGTCAGACCGGTCATGGACGAGTGGCTGGAAAAGAGCCACGGTGCTCTCTCCTGCCGGTTGTCACAGATACTTACCGGCCACGGGAGCTTCGGTAAGTATCTGTGGCGAATACACCGGAAAGCCACGGCCGAGTGCCAGCACTGCAAGGAGCGCAGCGAGGACACAGCGCTCCACACATTGGTGGAATGCATGGCGTGGGCGCAATAGCGCCAGGTCCTCGTGGCAGGTCTGGACGTGGACACTCTCTCACTGGAGACGATGGTACGAGCCATGATCTCCAGCGGGAGTAAGTGGGACTGCGCTGCCTCTTTGCTTGCTCACCGTCCTTACGGAAGCAGGCCCTAGACGACACAGCGTGATGTGAGGGATTCATGCACGCCCCCTAAAGACGCGGGATAGCACTCAAACCCCCCGCCCCCTAAATGAGGCCGCAGTGGTAGCCGTACATTTGTTGGGAGTCCTGGGGTATCCTTTCAAGGGCTTACCCGGGGCTCCCAACCGTAGGCTGTTAGGCATAATACCAAAGCAGTTCGCGTTAGGGTACTTCTTTGACGTCAAGGAATCTTTAATTCTCCGATATTAATAGAAACTACCCTAAACTGCGAAGAAAGTGACAAAGACATAAAAATGGGTGAAACATAAAATGCTGAGACACCGGCTGATGGAGTCAGAGATGGCAGCCGTAATTTGCACGATACACGTGAGTAAGGGAGGATATCTATCGCTACTTATGTGATGTCTGGTAATAAGATGAATAATAATAAAATTAAGAGGATGCACATAATAATACACATAGGTATATTCCGACGTTGGGGAACTCTTTGTTCTCTCTGAAGAAGGCTCTGGCACAATGTGTAAAGCAAAGAGACGAACCTAAATTAAGATAATGCAAAGCAGTGCTGAACCAGTGAGACTGAACAACCACGCTCTGGAAGTGGTCCCAATAATAAAATAAATGGTGTTAATGTGTGAAATCACCGCAATCACTGAGAGCATGCAAATAATTTACTACCAAACAAACTCGGGAAAGGCAACCATATACAGCGACAGTGAAGTGGCATTGAAATTTAAGGAAGAAAAAAATAACATCAGCAATCGTGAAGGAATATAGAAAGTCACTTGACATGTTGGAGGGAAAGACCGAAGTACACGTACATAGATTGGGTTCCTGGAACCTAGGGAATTTCGGGTGACGAAATAGAAGATAATCTAGCCCCAGAGGGAGCAGATGAATGCTTGGTTGAACCTAAGACTGAACTTCCCATCGCTCATAAAATCACCAAGGGCGTTATCAGCAGGATCATAATGACTGAAGTTTAATCTCAATCTCTAATTCAAGAAAATTTCCAGCATCTGGATGGGTCAAATAGTACGATCCTGTTAATAAACGAGAATTTGACCGGACGCCGTGAAAACTACTGGAATACTCATACTCATTCTTAAGGGAAGTCTGGGGAAACGGATGGTGTGGTGTTACACGCACAAAATAAATCTTTTCCATTTTAATAACAGTGATTCATTTCACAATCGCGTAGTTTTATTTTTTGATAATACATAAAGTTAAGCTCTTGATTTTTAAGAAAAATCAGTATATATATGTTCAGCAATAAATAAATGATTATGATTATGATTATAAAAATATAATGTAATTTGAAGATTATTTTACAGATCACTTCCATAAGTCATTCATATTGGGAGATAATACTAAAAGTCTAGGAGTGACTTAACGTTTCATGCCGGATAAGATAATCTGGCTGTCATCGTTTGACTTGATTCAACCCGATAAAACATTTTACTTTGATGTGGAACTATGCTGAACAGAATATAAAACATTTATCTAGTTCATTTTATACAGCTATTTGATCATTCAAACGTCTTTAGCGAACCGCAATGAGGATGTTACAGTAACTTAAGTCATTTTTACCTTACCAAAATTATGTTGTGCATTGTATTATCTCCAATATATTAGGAAGGAGGATACAAACATTTTTTTATTTATATACATTTCATAGTAAACGTTATTTATAATAACCATTCTGATTTTCAATGGGATTACTCAAGTGGTTATTTGGTTATGGTATTTTTTGCAAAATTTGAAACTTTAAATGCCTCTTCTGAACAATTCATATAATGGTCGTTAATGCAATTAGCCTTTCCAGCGCCGATATAATACAATTATTAGTATGATTTGGTCCACCTAACAGCAGATCTACCCACGCTGGGATTTCCGGTAGTCAGTCATAAATTCAAGATCATTTTGCCCATTCCGCCCTAAGATGTATATAAAGAAAATGTGTACCTAAATAATATCCGTACGAAGCCAAATGGCCTTACTTGCACAATAACATATATTTATATGATACGGAGAAACGCCTACGAGTGCTCCAAATTGATTAATATCCTATTGAGGTTAAGTTATTGTTAGTTGGAACCTAAGGCTAATACCACACTACTTGAGCCTCGCTAAGTACTAAGAGCCCAGAAGTGAAACGCGGGACTATTCAGGCAACAAGCTAAGCACGTCGCACCACAAAATAATAAGGTACAGAACGCAATCTCATGTACGTACTTTTCTTTCACACCACCCTCTTTTACGCACACTTGCGCGCAAATACGTATCGAAAACTACTATAAAAGTCTTTGACCTTGTGCCTGTGAACTCTGTGAGAGATGTCTATGTGTGCGCAGCCTCTGCGAATTTAGTATTTAATTTTATGTTTGCATCTGTACTATCTAATTTGTGGTCGCACGCAATATAGCCGCTGTACGTAATGCGGCTGTCCGCTAGAATGAAGGAACTAAGCGAGTAGCTTGGCTTAATCTCCAGGAACTTGCAGGCGCCTCGCACATTGTGCATTCTGTTTGCTAGAATCAAGGCATTAATGACTTAGATTTTGCCTTCAAGCGCTGAGTTAGGCGCATTTCACGCAATGTGTCCGCTTTGGTAGAAACGTAATGCGTCAGTTCGCAAGGAAAAAGGCACTAAGCGAGTTGCTTGGCTCTTAGCAACCAGTAAACCATTTATAGTGTGGCCTTAGCCTTAAGATCACTTGTAATACTTTAATAAGCAACAGTGAGTAGGATTATATTAAACTAAGTTGGGAATAAGCTGGGTACGAGTAATCAACTTGACTTATATAATATACTTGATTGATTTGATTACATTTATAACTTAGAATAGGTAATCAAACTGAATAATTAATTAACACCTACAATTTCTGTACAATTTAATCAGCCGTGCGCACAATCATAGGTGGATTTCGTGACATTTTGTGTGCGGAATACGAAATCTTGCTGCTTTTTTAAACGAATATGGTGGCAGATAAGCATAAAACATACCAGAGGGGCAAGTGCGAGTTTCGGTGAGCGCCTGTCGACATTCACGAACGAGCGCGTTATCACCGATTTGTATGGGATCGAGACAAGTTCCCGCGTTTACAGCTAGGTGGCGGGGTCTCGATTCCAAACGAATTGGTGAGCCGTGAATGTCGACAAGCTAACGCAAAAACTTGCACTTGCCCCTCAGATCAAGAGTGTTCGCCGTGACCTATGGACACTTGGACCATTAAATGTGGTCATGCTGTCCACCCGGCAAGAAACTTCTAGGATTCCTTTATAAGAACCCCATACTGTAGATCTCTGAATAAACGGAGGCAGGAAGATAATTCATCAATCCAAGCAGAAAAAAAAGTCGCTTCGAACCTCACCGTTCATGAATGTTTCGGATGCAAAGTCTAAGGACGAATACCCTGTCTGTGGCAAATATCTGTTGTGTAGCTTAGCGGTGAATTCAATTTCAAAGTGCTCGAAGTGGAGATTTCGAGCATTGTGATTGACCAATGCAGTCTACTCCCCCCAGCTCCGCGTTAGTGAAAACATACCCTTATTGTGCAAACAGCCGCGGAGCCGTTGACGTTCACTAGTTAATAAATATTATTTACTGTGTTGGAGCAAATATGATAAAGTGTTGATTTATTGCCCATTAAGCATAGATGAATTGAATAGTCTGTTGGTAAATGAGATCTGTGCCAAATACCATAAATATTGTTACGCAAATGGAAATAGTTATATTTATATTTTAGCTGAACCGCGGAAATTCGCTTACGTCATTATGAGAGAACGAGAGGGAGGTGTGTATGTATTCATCTGGCTCAAAGGAGCATGCGAAACTGTACTGCTATTTTTCATAAAAGAACTTAAAGATTAGTCTTCAAGATCGATTGTAGAATGTCCTACGACTAATAACAATATCTTCGATGTACAGATTTTCGATCCTCTACAGTTCAGTATAAGTTCAGATATATTTAGAATGTACCACAAGAGGACTTTAATTTATACACGAGTCACAAAGGATTAATTACGCTTTATTTAGTCCGAGGGTTGTGATTTAAGATTGTATGTTATTTGAATTATTCATTATGTCTTGACAATTTGTTAAATTGTACGCATAATATGTTTATTAAGTAATTTATCACGTAGCTGTACGCCATTAGATAATATGCTTACTTTTAATGTTTACCCAGTAAGTACTGTTATAAAATGTTTAACTCAATGAACACTGTAAGTTTAGCTCTCTAATAGCATTGCTAGTTAAAGTAAAGTTTTAAATATTATGGAAAAATAATTCGTTTCTAATTTTTTATATATGTATATTCGTGCCGTGTAACTTTCTAAAACCGGTATATGGTGGCTTCGTCGCGTCGCTCGTTTCATGATGTATATAAGGTGGCAAATTAGGTTGGTTCCGAGTAGGTTTCGATGGCTGTCGAGTTAAGGCCAAATGGTTAAGACGTCCGCACGGTATGCGAGAAGACGCAGGTTCGAATCCTGCTCGGAACCAATTCTATTTCCATATTTAAAATTTATGATCAGTTAGCATACTAATTGCTTTTCAAAAATTATCTAAAGGTATGGTTGTTATATTTTAGGTAGCACAATAAAATCTGTGCTGGCAGTTACTAGATTCATTAATTTTTTTCTTAGAATAACCTAGTCTAATTATTTCAGCTATTACATTACAATCAATGAAATTATCCTACAGTAGTCCACTGCTGGACGTAGGCCTCTTCTAATTATATTCAGTACTAGCTTTTGCCCGCGACTTCGTCCGCGTTTTCGTCGTTTTTCGTAAAAAAGTAGCATAATTATGTCCTTCCTCAGGGTTCAGTGGTTTTAATGTGAGAGACAGATTAACTTTCGTATTTTAGAAGGAAAATATAATATGTCAATCCACAATACTGTTAAAAGATATCGCAATAAGGAACCGCAGAATATTATTATTAATAGCTGTGCCCCGAGACCATCAGCGTGTAACTTCTTGTATGTTATTATGTTGATGTGTTGGTAGTATTGTTTAGATCACTTTCACATGAGGCTTAAGTACATATATAATGAAAATACTTCAGCGCAAAGCTTCCGGGTAAACTACGTTGAAAGTTGACCCGTCCGGCACGTGAACATAAAGATTTCTAGAACTGCTAACCCGGGAAAGAGCGACATATAACTAACCATGTGAAAAACAACTGACACCGAGATCTACTCCAGCAACACGAAAAGTCTGCCCTTGAGCCTTATTTATTGTCATTGCATAACACACCGATACTGGGAATTGCGTTCTTTTAAATTGGAATGGAAAATTATTTGGTATTATGGGAATTCTGGAAATAAAGATGGTTTCTCCTGCACCGCAACCTGTTAAAATTTGAGCCTCGATTACATTTTGTTGCAACTGGGTTACTTTAAGCCGAGTTCCATTGCAAAGTTGTGGTGGTGTTAAATTTCGGAGCAGAATAATCAGAATGCCAATTTTGAAACAAATTTCATGAGAAGGAAGTCCGGGCATATTAAAAGAATTTAAAAATTCTTTTACCATACCTTTAGATAATTTTTATGTTCCTCTGTCGAACTATAAAAACATGGAACGACCTGCCCGCACACGTCTTTCCCTCATCTTACAATCCCGGGTTCTTCAAGAGGAGCGTGAAGAGGCACATCACAGGGCCGCCAACTTGAGGACCACTGTAAGAAGTGGCCCCCAATCGCTAGATGCGCCACTGCTTTCTTACCATCAGGCTGGTGGCGACGTCAATTTGGCGAGCTGAATATAAAAAAAAAAAAAAATAATCTATCAGGTAATTAGTGACTTCTTGTTCATCAACCATTTTATTTATTGAACTATAAACTTTGCTTTCCCCCTGGATATTCGACAGTATTTCATTATTAATCTCAGATGCCTGGTCATTGCGAGGAGTTAAAATGGACCTTTCGCATAGCCAAGAATTGTCCTTATTTAATACATTTGTTACGTCACCGTAAACTGACGATATAAAATGTTGTTGGGATTGCACTATACAACATAACTCAGGCGTCAGAATAAGTTTTCCTTGGTGTAGCAGTGGATAGGTACCTTCACCAATTTTAATAATATATCAGAAAATTCACGATCATCCGGGTTATCTCCAGTTCTCACTCGCATGTTTATAGTCAAATGCACCGATTGTATAATTATCACGCCACAAATAAGAGCTTTTCAGGCAAGTCCTAACCTCATCAGCTCGGGTTCCCCGTGGTATTACCGGTAAGGTTTGTCGGAAATCACCACAAAATAAAACTGTGATACCGCCCATTGGTCGATCATTTTGTCTTATATCCCTTAAAGTTCTGTCTACCGCCTCTACTCCTTTTCGAAGGGCCATTGTACATCCATCCCATATGATTAAATTACACTCACGTAATAACTTAGCTTTGTCACTGTTTCTTGAAATACTACATGTTGATCTTTCCGTGTGATCTAAATCAATTGGTATTTTAAACATTGTGTGAGCAGTTCTTCCTCCTGGTAGCAATGTTGCAGCTATACCTGATGAAGCCACGGCAAGAGCAATTTTACGCTGATTTCGAACATAAGCTAATATTAATTTAGTCAAAAAGGTTTTCCCAGTTCCTCCAGGTGCTTTTCACGCGATCATAGACTGAACGTTGTTCTGCAGTCATCATTGGGACACCGTTTTCTAATGTTGCTAGCAGTTCCATTGAGCTGTAACCAATCTCTGCGGAATATTCTCTATTAGTAACCTCTCCGACTGAGGTTGGTGTTGGCAAACTAAATTCACACAGTGATTTACCGCCTTCTGCTGTTAAGTCTTCCTGAAGAGCTAATAAGCACTGATTTATGGCAAGATCTCGAAAAATTAATTATTATTAGTTGCGCCATCATCATTGTGAGATGTATTCCGAAGAAATGAGTCAACCATAAAAGATAGACATAGGGTTTAGACAATTTTATGTAGAATACGAATATATATTTCCGTCATACATGATTTTTATGTAACTTTAACCATTAAGGCTGCACACTCGACGGAAGCTTAAAAAATGCAGTAACTTCTCCCGTTTCCCCAAAATTTCCCTTCACTACTCTGCTCCTATTGATTTAGCGTGATGAAAAGTATACTATAACCTGCCCAGGAGTATGAAGAATAATTAATATTGTCTCAATTTTCGTTAAAATCCGTCGAGTAGTTTTTGTTTCTATAAGGAACATACAGACAGACAGACAGACAGACAGACAAAAATTTTACTGATTGCATTTTTGGCATCAGTATCGATCACTAATCACCCCCTGATAGTTATTTTGAAAATATATTTCATGTACAGAATTGACCTCTCTACAGATTTATTAGGTACTAGCTGACCCGCGCAACTTCGTTTGCGTGAGAGAGACAGAGACAGAGAGAGAGATAGAGAAATAGAAAGGCTTCCCGTCGCGTGTACATATGCTATGCGGAAGTATTATTGCTAATTTATTCAGCCAGATCCGTTCAGCCGTTACAGCGTAAAAGAGTAACAAACATCCACACTCACAAACATTCGCATTCATAATAATACCTAGTTAGATAGATTTCTGATTAACAATTTCATAATGCATAATATATAAGCCAAGTAAATTTATTTAAATACATTTCTTAATTAAATGGCTAAACTACTACTTGACACAACTTCTCTTCTAAGCAATTAACATCGTAACTTAGTTCCTTCTTCAGGTAGTCCCAGCCTATGACGTTTAAACAAACCGAACTACTGTAGGCTTTGTCCTCCTAATACAGATGGTCCAACCAAGACCTGGTAACGTAATAACAATGTAAATTTCATCAGCTGAGCGTTCATTTTTATTGTAATAGCTCTTTTCAGTCCTGTCGAATGTAGTCTTCGTAGAGGTCATTCCCGTATTTTACAAAGACTTAGTGAGTCTGTGTCCTGACAGAATGCAGTCATCACTACATGTAGAATAATTTTCATGCCTTCCATGATCAGTCTGCTGACAATCTTTGTAGTAAGGATTGAGCGTAGATGGTAACAATCGGTGTTATTTTATTGACCAGTGGATACTACCTGAAGCGTGGTATTGATTTTTTTCTGGCTAGCCATCATAGAATTTTCTTCTTCTTTTCACAAATGTATTTTTACATACATACATACATATGGTCACGCCTTTATCCCCGAAGGGGTAGGCAGAGGCATATTATATGCCCACATTTCACCTTTGTATAATTTGTCCCACGTAATAGGTGGTGAGCCGTATTGCCGTGTTTAAATGGACAGGCGCAGGTTGTGACTGCCTGCTGTTGAAATAAAGCCTTCAACTTAGCTTAACGACTGCCATTTTACTGGCAACCGGGACCAACGGCTTAACTTGCCTTCCGAAGCACGGAAACGCTCAAATAAATGTCACAAAGTGATCACATGGATGGTCACCCATCCATGGACCGGCCATAGTGAAAGTTGCTTACTGCAGTGATCGGTTACAGAACACTGAGTCCGCGGGGCCACGAGCGCTTCGATTCGCAAATGTATTTTTGTCTCACAAAATTTGAATAAATTAGCAATAATACTTCTGTATAGCATATTTGGTTAATATTATACGAAAATAGCGCTTTTTATTTAACTTTATGGCTTTGTAGTAAAATCATCTCTTTGAAGTCTGAAGTAAAACCATATACTTAACAAATGACAACGCTTTCACAAATTATGTGTCAAAATAAAAAGTAATTTAAGTATAAAATAAGAGTATTTTAAGGAGTATTGATATCAACTCCGGAGAAAATCAGCCCCAAAATAATTTACATTTCTTTTTTAGCTCGCTACAGTATAAATTTCACTAAAAATACGAAACACGTCTTCAATTAATTAAGTTATTAATGCTATATGCAAAATTTTAAGTAGATCGGACCAAGGAATCACGTTGTCCCATACAAACTTGACCCTCCTTTTTTATACCTTTGGAGGTGGAATTTGCAAAAATGTTAAAATAACTTTTTTCAAATTGTAACAAACGACGCTCATGCTTAGTTTTATCATCGTACCATTAACCGTTTAAGCAATAATTGATAATAACTTTGGGTCTAGGGATCTAACCGCAAAATTAAGTTTGCTTTGAATTCTATATACTTTTCCGGGATAAAAAGTACCCAGTGTGGTGCCCAGGCTATTAAAGAATAATTATACTAAGTTTCATCGTAATCCAACCTGTAGTTTTTTCGTGATGCCTGAACAAACAGACAGACAGACAAAAATTTTTTTAATTACATTTTTGGGTTCCGTGTCGGTCTAGTAACACCCTCTGCTATTTATTTTTTTGATATTTTGAATGTACAGAATTTTCACGTCTACAGATTTATTATAAGTATAGATAAGTAAAGTAATAAGTAATAAGTATAGGTATAGATTTTATTGGCCTACTCTTAGACATCGTTCTTATCCAGGACTCACAACGGTAGACAGACAGTTGAGAGCACCGTATGATTTTTGTCGGTAGGAGACCGGTCCTCAAGTTGGCGGCCTCATGATATGCCTCTTTACACTCCTCCAACCCTGGGTTGTAAGAGGATCAAAACACGTGGGTGGGTGTTACAAACTTTTATAGTTTGACAGAGGAACAATCTTTTGAATTGCTTGGTTCTGGTGATAATACTCTCCACTGTGTATGAGTGGCAACTCTGCCCGGCACGCATTTTTCAGGATCGAAAAGAAGAAAGTGGGATTAAATTTTTTATCGATTTTGTGGACATTCTCAAACAACATCATCTAGCCTAAATTAAGCTAGTATAAGCTTGTGCTATGGGATGTAGACGACTGATGAACATACTTAAAAATTGCTAAAAATATACATATGTATATTAGATAAACTGGAAAAAGAGATGTATATTAGATTAGATAAATTACCCCAGACACAGAACAAATCAATGTGCTCATCACACAAAGAAATTTATCCTAGGTGGGAATGGGAATCGAATCCGCGACCTCCGAATCCGTAGTCAGGTCAGGCACACTAACCACTGCACCACAGGCCAAAATTACTAGTTGTATAACAGCTTCACAAAAAATCCATCTTATTTGCAACGTTCGTCAACATTCCAACTCAATTACACAATCCTTACAAAAACATTCCTGAAAATCTAGCTCCGTAATCTGATTTACAGAGTCGAATTCGTTTTGAATACTGAATGAATTGGTTATTGAATGTACAAATAAACGTATATAAAAAAGTAACTCTCTTCTTGGCTCTTTGAATCTATCAATTTCGACAGTAGGTATGTACTTTCAAACAATAAAAAGACAATCTATAATTTACAAGCTGACCCAAGTAAATTCGTTCGCGTCATTTAAAATAGATAGAGGGAAATGTGTATTTAGTTGGATTAGGATTTTTGGATAAGGATTTATACAGGAGATAAATTTCTTAAGCAATTAGTTTGCTAACTAAACCACACATTTAATGTGAATTTTAATCATTTATCAGTCTCAAGCAGGAGTCAAACCTGCGTTTTCTGCCAATCCTCGGTCTCGTTGGTTTATATCGGTGCTTAAGGCGTTTGCCCCAGATTTATTGGCAGTAGATGAAGCTACTCAAGACTTATAATATTTTCACATTTGTGATTTATAGAGGAGTTTATTAAATTAAAAATGTTTAAGAAGAATACAAAACTAGTGCACGTGTTCCACTTCACAAATTTTAAAACTGTTTTCACGTAAGAATGCCGGTGTTACAGGATAATAAAAACCGGCCAAGTGCGAGTTGGACTCGCCCATGTAGGGTTTCGTAGCAGCAAGTAACATAATATAACAGTTCTTATAGTTCATTGTAACGAACCTCAATAGCATTTTTGAAGACCTATCTGTAGATACCACACACGTATGGGTTTGATGAAAAAAATATTTTGAGTTTCGGTTCTGAGTATGGGGACCCCCAAAATTTCCATTTTTTTTTCTAGTTTTATATAAGAATCTTAATGCGGTTCACAGAATACATCTAGTTACCAAGTTTCAATAGCATAGGCCTTATAGTTTCAGAGAAAAGTGGCTGTGACACACGGACGGACAGACAGACAGACAGACATGACGAATCTATAAGGGTTCCGTTTTTGCCATTTGGCTACGAAACCCTAAAAAGTAGCTTATAACCAGACCACTAATTCTCTAAACAGCATGGACGACCAACAGCTGGTGACAATGTTTTTTTTCTTTATCGTTAGGAAAATCCTATATGGATACTATGCCGGACTCCTACCGACTAAAAAACCATACGTATTTTGCTATTTCTTATCATGACAATGTCAGGTCGTACATCTAAATCCATACTAATATTATAAAGCTGAAGAGTTTGTTTGTTTGTTTGTTTGTTTGTTTGTTTGAACGCTAGGATCTCAGGAACTACTGGTTGGATTTCAAAAATTCTTTTACAGTTTGATAGTCCATTTATCGAGGATGGCTATAGGCTATATAACATCACGCTAAGACGAATAGGAGCGGAACAGCAATCAATAATGTTTTGAAAACGGGGAATATTTTTTACCGTCTGAGAGTTTCCGAGGCGTACGCTGCGTAAATGGTTACAGTTAGGTAAAAATTGTTTATGACAAAATTGTTCCTCTTAAAAAGTTCTAAAAGAAAGTCCGCGACAGCATATGTCTATCTTTTAAGCTTCGCTCACAATAACCTAATTTGTCTATTTCTTAAGGTTCGCTCACGATATAATGAAACTGAAGAGTTTGTTTGTGCTAGGATCTCAGAAACTACTGGTTGCATTTCAAAAATTATTTTGCAGTTTAATAGTCCGTTTATTGAGGCTGGCTAATGGCGACATAACATCACGCTAAGACGAATAGGAGCGGAGCAGTCATGACTAATGTTTCGAGAACGGGGATTATTTCTTTCTTTTGAGAGCTTCAATAAACGGAACGAATTACAAAATCGTTCCTCTTGAAAAGTTATACAAAAAAGTCCGTCACCGCATATGCCTATCTTTTAAGGTTCTCTTACAATAACTCTCTTATTACGGGAGTAAACTTGATTTGCAGTGGCAGCCAGTCAACTGAACGATAAAAACCGGCCAAGTGCGAGTCGGACTCACACACGATGAGTTCCATACCGAAAAACGGATGGGTGGAAGTAAAAGCGACGGGAAACATTATATCACTTTAACACCTCTTTCCTTCTCACTCTCATGTGACGCAAACGAAGATATGCGGTTCAGTTCCGACGCGACGGGAATACGCGCGACGAGGGTAAATGTAACGAGAAACATTATAATACGCGAAATATTAATACCATACCTCTCTCTTTCTCACTCTCATGTGACGCAGACGAAGTTGCGCGGGTCAGCTAGTATATAATAATTCAAAGGTGACTGACTGACTGACATAGTGATCTATCAACGCACAGCCCAAACCACTGGACGGATCGGACTGAAATTTGGCATGCAGGTAGATGTTATGACGTAGGCATCCGCTAAGAAAGAATTTTGATAAATTCTACCCCCAAGAGGATAAAATACGGGAAGCGAGAACGGGAACAAATTTTACGCGGGCGAAGCTGCGGGCATCAGCTAGTTTAAGAATAAATTGCTGCCCAGATTTACAACTTACTTAGTGCAGATAGTGAAAAATACATTCACATAGTTCATGAATTGTTTTAGATATCTAACTCGACGTCACTCAAGAAGTTCAAAGATAAAAGCTTCAAGCAGGGCGTGTTCAGACGATACGCGCACGCTAAGCGCACGCCACGCTCGTCAGCACGCGTCTAACACGCTTTGTTTTTTTTTTAAATATAGTTTAGTCCCTATTTTCATGTCCATAGATCTCAAATTGAATTGATGCGCGTATGCGCGGGGCGCGCGCGTTGTTGGCGCGGGGCGGGTGCAAAGCGGGCGCGTGGCGTGTGCGGATGGACTTTAATTAATGCAATTTGAAATCTATTGATGTGATAATAGGACTTAAATTATATTTTAAAAAACAAATAAAACGTGTCAGAGGCGTGCTGAAGAGCGTGGCGTGCGCTTAGTGTGCGCGTGTCTATTGAACACGCCCTTAAAACCAATATAAAAGTAAACAGTACACACATTATTCATTCTGTAAAGATAACTTCACGACTCCCTGCGTCCAAGTTTCGATAAAAATTTCAGCGCTAACATATACCGTATCTATTTATAAGATTTTCGCTCGAACGAAGCGAGAAATTAAAGCCTTCGTGTCGTCTCGAGCACGTTGGAGCGTAAGTGTAATAATATCATGAGATTTTCTTCTAATTTGGCTACTTATTCTATCAAGGAAATTCCGTGGAGACTTTGTGTACCTAATCCTAAATTAAGAGTACGTAATTATTCTATAAATAGTCACGGTTTTCTCTGGAGGAGTCCTCCTACGCACGTAATATGTGAGTACACTATCGTCGTCTTCAAACGCACACAAATTTTCAAACTACACGTACAGCCTCTTATTTGGCTTAACGAATACTATGAATATTTTTTAAAGTGAGGGAAAATTCTCATGGATGCCATACCGGACTCCTACCGACTAAAAAACCTCGAGTAACGCCCAACAGCCTATGGTTGGGAGCCCCGGGTAAGCCCTCGGAAGGATGTCCCAAGGACTCCCAACAGACCCACGGCCGCCACTGCGGCCTCGCCTAGGGGGTGGTTCGGGTTCTATCCCGCGTCTTTGGGGGGTTTCGGGTGTTATCCCGTTTCTAAGGGGGGGCGTGCGTAAATCCCTCGCGTCACGCTGCCGTCATGGGCCTGAGACGGTGAGCAACCCTCTTACCGTCCTCAGGCCCCCGGTCATGGAGGCCAATAGTCATTGGCGGAGACACGTCGGCGGCGCCCAAGCCGCCGACTGCGGAACTCGGGTGGGAGAGTTCTCTCCCGTTCCCGCCCCGCCGCCTCTTTCACGAGCATTACCTGCTCGCAGAAAGAGGCGGCGCAGTCCCACTTACTCCCGCTGGAGTACATGTCTCGCACCATGGTCTCGCGCGAGAGAGTGTCCACGTCCAGACCCACCACGACGAATACCACATTAGAAGCCTTTCGAACGTCTGATTATAAATGCTTAAAGCGGTGATTACTTACACAACAATGAGTCAACGGAACTACGAGCGCTTTTCTTTATAACACTAACGGTTAATGTAGCTTTTATGCATATTGTACGCGGTAACTACGCACTAGAACTGCAGATGAACCGTTTATACAGATATCAGTTTGGTACAAACAGGTCATTGGATTATATTTTGGTAAGTTTTTAAAGTAAAACTATTTTAAGCTGATATCAGATTCGTAGAAATAAATTTCCCTGTAAAACTGTAGTTACTTGCCCGCCACTAACAAGCCGGGATAAAAGATTTCATCGGATAAAACATTTTCAACAAATTTACTGCCGTTGTTATAAATTCATTATGGAAGATTAATCGCTCGCAGGTCAAAGGTCATTGAGTTTCAAGATTTTAACGAGCATAGTTAATTGGCTACTGGCAATTTTTCTTTTAGTTATTAAATTGAGGATAATCGGCTTACAAAGTGCTTGAAACGACTTATTAAAACAGTAATTTTGGATAATCCGTTATATTTTAGGGTTCCGTGGCCAAAAGGTAAAAACGGGATCCTATTCATGAGACTTCGCCGACCGTCTGTCTGTCTGTCTCTCTGTCCGTCACGAGGATGTATCTCAGGAACCATGATAAATAAATAAATATTTGTGGACATTCACACACAACATCATCTAACCCAAATTAAGCTAATATATAAGCTTGTGCTATGGGATCTAGACGACTGATATACATACATATTATACATAGAAAAATAAATATATGATAGCTAGAGAGCTGTACTTTTCACTGATGTATTGCTATTGCAAAATCAGAATTATAATTTATACTTCTATACTATATTATAAAGAGAGATAACTTATAGATAAGTAGGTTTATAATTTAACTGAACTTAGGAATTTTGATAATAATTTACTTCAATAGCTGAATACAAGAAGCCGTGAGATCGGTCTCACCAGACCCCTCTCTAACGTATTTTGTTTTTTAATTTTGTATTCTCTTTCAAAATGACCAGCTATTAGGTACTGCAACATTTCAGTATTGAAACTGGAAGTCACGTGGTTTTGAAGTTATGAGTTTAATGCAACAGAGTCACAGACTACAGACAAAATCTGGACATAAGTCCCTCTGCACTCTATTTTATAGAGAGGGGCTAAAAATTGATAAAATTTTCATGTGTTACAGTGCGTGTGTACATACCTAAATGTACGTGTGGTTATTAGTGCGTAAGAATTATAGTAGGTATAGATTTTTTTTGGTGACGCAGGGAATGCGGTTGGGCACCGTCATCCCAGCCGCGGGGGCAGCTAGGACGGTGTGTGGGGGGCTCCAGGTCCCATTAAACCCCGCGGTGTTCCTCCTCACCCTATAGCCGGGCAGTAGGATATCCAAAGATTATTCACGTCAGCCTTTATAAGCACAGATAGACTAATTGAGGTTGATCTAGGTGCCTCCCTCATTAGGTTTTGTTAAGCTGATCATAATTTTAAACTTTAGTTAAAAATTCTAATGATTCACTATTCCCACTAAAAACCAGAATTTCTAGATTATGAACCCGCAAACAAAGCTAATTGAAAAGTGATTGATGAGGATCTTTTGAGGTTAATTATATTACCTACTGAAAAGTCCTTCAACCAATAAGAATTAAAATTAGGTAGCTTCATCCAACTTTGTCAAGGAATCTCTAGGGATATTAAATTTGCATAAAATTGTTATAGCGGAAGTTATTTTGCAACCAGTATCTCTTTATTACCACCAAATAAATTTTGATACATAATATAAATTATTATCTAAACCCAAATCAAAATTAAGGGATATAAGGTACATTTTTAATCCGGGTTTTACATACACTATAGTCTACTAAAGAGTATGTAAAAGGTAGGTACGATACTGGAATGAAAATGTATTTTTTTTGCATTTAATTAATATTAGTTTTGATGAATTTGAAAGATTGAATAAATTATATTTCTACAAAACATTATAAAATGACTATTCGTAAGTTGTTTACGAATAGTCATTTTATAATGTTTGTTTTTTATTGTCAAAAATTACATATGAACATAATTATTACATATCTATATATTTACATTATTACTATCTAAACTAAACATAAATAAGGCTCCCGTGGCATTGTGCCCAAAAGACTAGCGAATAGGTATTGCTATTCAAAGGGGGAATGCCCCTTTGAATAGCAATACCTATTCGCTGAGCGAGAAAACTGCCAGCCTTGGGTCACCAGTCGACTCCACAAGGCGCTATTATATTTTTTTTTTTTTATAAAATTGAATACTTAGTTGTGTTGACATAACTGCTGTTAAAGATAATTTTTGACGACCACAGCACATTTTATAGCTAAGTTATGAGTTTAGTCTGACGTTTCAATATGCGTACAAAACAATGTAACACAAAATCAAATTCTAAGCGCCTAGATGCCCTAGATTTCTCTGACAGCCAACTGCAAGTCAAACGAAACCGCATTGTCTAACAAGTTTACAAACAATCACACAATTCGTATGAGCTAAACTTGGTTGATGTAATATGGGATAAACAAGATGATTTATACCTTACGCTCAAAGTGCTAAGGTTCAAACTCGGGTAAGACGAGATGCAATAGGCTAGGAGCTAGAAGACTGATTAGATGTTTAATTGATTTGGGTTCTCAAAATGTAGAAGATTGGTGTTCTTATCTCTCTATCAAGACATTCTGGATATTGGGCTAGAGAATCTTATTACACTGCGCCAAAGCAGATGTTAGTACTAAACTCACAATAGAATTTTATGGAATTGAATTTAATATCGAATGTTGTTAACTTTTCCCTGAACACATAAATTATTTCAAATACTGAGTCCGTTATGTGTTCCTTCTAGTCATATATAGACTCTTCATCATTATCCGATCGAGGG
This sequence comes from Miltochrista miniata, assembly GCA_933228765.1. Lineage (NCBI taxonomy): Eukaryota > Metazoa > Arthropoda > Insecta > Lepidoptera > Erebidae > Miltochrista > Miltochrista miniata. The sequence goes on from OW121770.1 coordinate 12,859,678, forward strand.
CTAACGAAACCCTCGATTCGAAGCAGGGAGTTTATTAGGTAACTAGCCTTATTCAAATTTTTATTTCACACCTTTGGAATAATTTTGATTTGACGAGATATTACTTACGTCCAGCGGTAGACTGATTTGCACTGATTTGATTAATAAATCACAAAATAAGTTCATATATTTCGTTTTATAATTTTATGATTATATAAATATATATCGATTCCTATTCAAAGATGAAGATTTAAAAATTGAATTGAATCAAGGCTTCTTGTAGTTTTATATTGCTACACAGCACGCATAACATCACTAACGTATAACGAACTTAGTTCAGGAAATATTATGTCAAGCAGATCAACATCCTTACCGTAATCTACTTAAACACGTCCTTTGCAACAAACTTGTAAAGCTGTTTCTACTTTGTAATCGGATTATACACATAAGAAGTACATGCAAAGTATTTTGTTTTTAGTGTCTGGCGTGTTTTGGGCAGGAAAACGTTTCTTATCGCTGCCATCTGACATTTCAGTACAAAATGCCGGGAAAGTAATTTGTTATTCTCAACTGTTTTGAATGGATGTTATGTTGAGCTGAGCTCGAAGTAATACTTGTAAGAGAGCGACGTCGAAAGTTATTTATAGGTGTTAAAGATCAATATCTACGTATCAAGCCCATTTAAATGTCTCATTGTTCGATTGATTGTATAATGCGACTGCTGGTTGCGGGTTCAATTCCCGCCACGCTTAGAGTAAATATATTAGAAGGTACCTACTAATATACTCTAAGTCGCCACGGTACAAAATTTGTGCGATCTATACCTAAATATTTTTTAGTCTCGAGAGTCCAGGTGTTTCTATGTATTTTATATATGTTTGCATTTCAACACGGCAATACGGCTCACCACCTGTTACGTGGGACAAATTATAAAAAAGGTGAAATGTGGGCATATAATATGCCTCTGCCTACCTCTTCGGAGATAAAGGCGTGACCATATGTATGTATGTATGTATGCATTTACAAAAATAGTAAGTAAGTATAAAATTATTAATATTGGTAGTCCGATACCCATAATACTTTGGAATCGGAAGGCGCTGCGCTGTGTTGAAAAAACGTATTCAGGATTCAGTATCTTAATTTGCCATTCCACAGTATCTCGCCTACCTCAGTTTATTGAAATAAGTCTCAATGAAACAGAAAGCGGATATAAAAACTAGGAAGTTAATTATAATGTCGTCCCAAAACTCGACCATTTTCTAAAATCGCTCGCAGACTCACTGGCTTGTAACTTGTAAACGTGTATTCGAAGACAAGCTTTTTCCTTAAAATACTACTCGGTACAAAATCAGTTCATATTAGGTTTTAAACACCCAGCTCTTAGACTAAACTTTACACATTATACTACATACCTTTCTTAAGTATACAAACTGGTTTAATTTAGCAGCTTTATTGTCGCCCCAGGCTGCTGTTAATTTAGGAGGTAACTTGGTAAACCGATTAGTTCTACTGGTAGTGTGTATTTTAGGTTGTCAACGCTTAAATTATTATTATCGCCATTTAAATTTATTGTTATCATAACTTATGCAATACCATTTTAAGACAATGGTATTATGTGCGTTATTACTAATATAATTTGTAGGACAGGACGCGTTTTAATGCTGCGCCGTCTAGTCTAAGTTAAGTTAATATTAACCTTTTGCAATGGGATCTAGACAAATCATAAACATACATATTATACATAGGATAACTCCGAAGCAAATCAACCCGGGTATCGAACTTGAAACATCAGCATGCCAGGCGCCATGTTAAAAGTACATACACAGTAAATCTTTATGATATCATGTCAAGGGATTTCATGAACTACCAGTTTCTCAAATTTTCATTAATAGACTTGAAGAAAAGTTTTCTTGTTTGTACAGAATTTTTCAATAGACCTCTATTGTTCCATTTCCAATTTTAATAATGAAACCGTCGGTCCTATCTTATTATATATTTCATTATATTGTAAACTAGCTGACCCCGCAACTTCGTTTACGTCACATAAGGTGTATGAAAGGAGATGTATTTCTCAGACTCATCAAGCAGAGTGTGAAACTGCCCTGTTTGCATAACATACACATAAACAATTCAGTCCGCGCCGAAGGCGTGGACTAAATTGTTTTAAAATAGCCTTAATCATTAAGCTCTTTTATGATTAAGCCAACACGCCAGTTTAGATTTACTCATTTTTAGATTCAAATGTCTACGTATGATCCTTTAAAGTGATATAACTTTTTTATTTATAAACTGATTGACATGGAAATAAACACAAATGCTAAGTGGAGCAAACTTCAACACAATAAAGAAACCCGCATTGCAATCGGTTAAGAGGTTACTGAGATTAGCGTGCACAAACGTACAGATAAACAGATATTTAGAGACATACAGACATACAGACAAACAGACAAAAATTCAAAAAATAATTGTTTTGGGTTTTATTGCATTCATAAAGCCCCACTATAATATTTTTTCCTATTTATCTTCCATGTACAGACAGCGATCTGTTACGATTATACTATATAAATTGATATTGATGGTCGTATGGCTATTCATAACATGATTTATAAGATACCTACCTTCAGCTGAATGAGGTATGAGAGAAATCATAATTTTTTGACAATTCTACTTCGATGGTGCAGTAATACCCGAATTTATTTAAGGGCGATTGGTCCCTACCCAGATCATCAGGACCTAAGTTCTGAATGTTCCTGTTCATCCAAAGGTTGCCTGGAAGAAATTGCTGTGTGCAATAAGGCCGCCCATTGTATCTAACTTTAAAAACGTCTGTATTTCTGTACTTTGTTATTTTGTAGTTAGTACAATAAAGCATATATCTATCTATCTATCTAAGTCAGTCTCATCTGCAAGGGCTGCAGAAAAAAAGAAAAGTTGCTCTTTTCTTTTTTCTGCAGCCCTTAAGAGATTAAAAAGTCACAAAATTTCACTTTACTGAGGTACTTTGCAGACCATCCAGCTGGTCTGCAAAGTACCTCAGTAAGGTTGTGGTAAGGGTGTTACCCTTTAAATATTGCGAATATTTGAAGCGGTCTACATTCAGCAGTGCACTGCGATATACTAATTTGATTGATGGACTTGATCATACAAATACAACTGTATTAAATTCAAGTAAAATACCATAAGACCTTTAAAAATTATTTGACCACTTCGATATTATCCAAAAGTGCGCACAGCAAAGTAAAATTAGCTGAACAAACGATACTCGTAATTAATGCATTAATAAATTTAGCTACATAAACGGTAAATTTATCTGGTAAATTACCATAATCCAACCCTACAGCTAAAACCAAGCCTGCGTGACGTGGGCACAACATGATTTCAATCAATTAACTACCAATTACATGAAAAGCTGCCTCCGCTGTAGAAAATTAACGCAAATATTGTACCGGGTTTCCGGGACAAAGAAAATGGTAGCCGATTGGGTAATGAACTGCATAATACATTAATTATGATCTAATTATGTGACACATCTAGTAATTATAAATAATTAGCTATTTCCCAGGTTTGCCTTGACATAATTACGAATCCCGTACATGCCTGTATTTCGGTACGACACTGCTTAAAAAGTGTACCGATTATTTTGCAATTTGAGACAGAAATAGAATAGAGATTGGAAAAAAACCTGGGATAATTTTTTGATCATGGAAACCAGATACGGGAAAACCTGACCACGCGTGTTGAGTCATATAAAACGTGTGATTAGAACTAGCTAGCTCTATAGTAATAATTTTGCCAGTCCTTTGTGACTTCTAAAGTTCTATCAACATGTTCTAACCGTTCGTAACATCTTTTTTTTTCTTATACGTGTTGAGAATCATTTGTTACAAATGAAATGAAGTACCGCTCGACCGATTTTGTGCTATCTTCACATAAACCATCTACTAAATAGTCCGAACAAAGCCTAACCATTTGTTTGGATAGGTGAGCCCATTCTTGAGTTATAAAATTACAACGAAAAGTGGCATTGATTTTTATTATATAGAAAATAGATGAAGTGCCTATGTGCTCTATCACTAAACGATCATTGCTGTAAATACGGTAAGTTTAATATTGATCATACGGTAACTAATATATGGTATTCCCATTTATGAGCGTTTCGAACGATACACTGGGTTACATGTACATGATTAAGTCAACACGCCAGTTTTTTTTTCTTTTTTTCACTGACTTTTTATTTTTAGATTCATATGTCTATTTATGATTATATTTAAAGTATTATAACTTTTTTATTTATAAACCGATTGACACTAAATGCTAAGTGGAGCAAACCTCAACACAATAAAGAAAACCGCATTGAAATCGGTTAAGCGGTTACTGAGATTAGCGTGGACAAACGTACAGATATACAGACGTATAGACAGACAGACAAAATTTCTAAAAATCATTGTTTTGCGTTCTATTGCGTTCATAAAGCCCCCCTATAATATTTTTGCTTATTTATCTTCCATGTACAGACAGCGACCTGTTACCGTACGATTTTATTATATGTATTGTTGATTGATGAGGAAGTTCAACATTTACGGGTATGATACACGCAAGACAATATAAAACGGTAATAACGTATCATCATGATAAAAACAAGCCAAGTGCGATTCGGACTCGCACACAGATGGTTCCGTACCAAAAAAAAACCGGCCAAGTGCGAGTTGGACTCGCCCATGAAGGGTTTCGTAGCAGCAAGTAACATAATATAAAAGTTCTTATAGTTCGTTGTAACTTTGATTGATGTTTTAACACGTTCGCAGTGGTAGTGATTTTTCTAAACGAAAATTGCGGTTTATGACGTATTAAAAAAAAACTACCAGCTCTATCTCGTTCAAACTAATTTTCGTTGGTAGTTTTTATGGCAATGTACATCATGTCTTCTTTTTAGATTTATCATTCTCTTAGTTTAGAAGTTAGAGGGGGGGGACACACATTTTTCCACTTTGGAAGTGTCTCTTGCGCAGACTATTCAGTTTAGAAAAATATGATGTTAGATACCTCAATAGCATTTTTGAAGACCTATCTTTAGATACCCTACACGTATGGTTTTGATGAAAAATAAAAATTAGAGTTTCAGTTCTGAGTCCCCCCAAAATTTACTGCTTTTTTTCTAGTTTTACATAAGAATCTTAACGCGGTTCACAGAATACATCTAGTTACCAAGTTTCAATATCATAGGCCTTATAGTTTCGGAGAAAAGTGGCTGTGACACACGGACGGACAGACAGACGGACAGACAGACAGACAGACAGACAGACAGACATGACGAATCTATAAGGGTTCCGTTTTTGCCATTTGGCTACGAAACCCTAAAAACAGCAAGAAATCACATATAGGGAGCCCCCTTGATACCCCCATTATTCTGTTTTTAGTATTCGTTGTTATAGTAGCCACAGAAATACATTACATACAACATACATATGGTCACGCCTCTATCCCCGAAGGGGTAGGCAGAGGCATATTATATGCCCACATTTCACCTTTGTATTATTAAAGAAAACATTGTGCTTTGAAAATTTCACCTCTCTAGCTATTACGGTTCTTGAGTTACAGCCTCGTGACGGACAGACAGACGGATGGTGAAGTCTCATAAATAGGGTCCCGTTTTTAACCTTCGGGTACGGAACCCTAAAAGTCAACGATAGCAGCTGTTGGTCTGTTCGCGGTCTGAAGCTTGAAAATTAGAAATAAGAGGGGTCCCAAGAGAGATCCCTGAGGAACTACAGACGGTATACTCCGCCCAGTACCCATTCAGCACAAAAATAAAATGTCGAAAAAAATAAAGCCAAATTATGGATTTCATCGAAATTGCTGCCTAAATCCTGCTTTGCCCTTTTTCTCAGAGACATTAAAATTTATAACAAAACAATGTATAACGATAATATTCTTTTTGATGTTCAGAAAGCTCCACGATGATGGTAGGAAGCTTAGAACTGAGTGCTTGTCTTAACTTTAAATTAAAAATAAAATGAAATAGATTATCCCAAAGATCCAAAACAAAAATGTATTAGTTATGACTTTAGAAGTTATTTTTACAAGCTTTTATTTAAAAGCATGTTTTCCTCTCCTGGAAAAACTTAATACGAAAGCGATGCAGGAAAAACGCTTTTAAGCGAAATACTTAAAACAAGTCACAATAAAATAAGTATAAATGTATTATAATGTGATTTGTTTTAAGTAAGTGCTTACTTAAAATTAAATTTAATTTATTTTGTACTTTTTTGTGTATATTTTTATTTTTTACTATTTTATTTATTTATTTATCTTTTCTTTTTAATTTATTTATAATTCGATTTAAATAATGTACTTAGTCAAAACTATCCATAGTAGTTACATCCGGTGTCGCAAATGCTCCTTAGCTACGGTAATAATTTTTGGTCAAGTAGGCCGAATAGAATTAAAACAAGAAGCCGTGAGACGGTCTCACCCGTCCCTCTCTAAAACGATTATTGTGAAAGTGGAAGTTCAATCCGATTGACGTTGTCATTTTTGTTTTATTTCAAACTTTGAACCGATGATCCACGTGACCTAGTGACGTAGTTTAATGCAACAGAGTCTCAGACTACAGACACAAGTCTCGCCATAAGCCCCTCTGCAATCTATTTTATAGGGAGGGGCTAAAAGTCCATCAAATAACTAATAGGTACAAAGATAAACCTGGGACACTAAAACGTAGCAAAACAAATCTTGTGTTATACAACCGAGACTTTACTTTTGCAACACAAAAGCAGTTTAATAAATGTAACTTGGCAGGATAACTGAAAACATGAGAGAGAAAAATAATACAGTTACCTGGTTGAATTATTTTCAACGTTAAATTTAATGAACTACTGAAAATGTTGCACAAATGATGCTAAAATGAAAAATGATCACCGCTCACTTTCGGTAAAAACACATGAAAACCGAACTACGGCACTATAAAGATTTTGTTCGCGACAAAAGAGCTTTGAACTAGGTTCGAAAAAAGGCATAAACGAACAAGGGAAGAAACCGTTACTTTATCAACAGAAAAAAATGTTTAATTGGGCTGGGGTGTACATTATTTTCCGTGAGTGTGAAGTTTCATTTCTACTGCGTCGTAACCAATATTGAAATCATTTTTCAGGTTCAATTTAATCGCCATATAATAACCATCGGGCCTTTTGACGTTTTCGAAATTCTCATGGATGCTATACCGGATGCCTACCGACTAAAACCACACGGTGCCCTACTGTCTGCGGCAGATAACCTAGGATAAGCCATTGAAATCCGATGCGATCTCCCAGAATATCAAAAATATGAGAAAATCTGATTTAGAAAAAAAACTATTTTCGGTGGTTCCACTGCGAATGGAACTACGGTTAAATGACTTTTATCCATCGTCCCATCAATGGAATGTCCCATGGAACTACGAAAAAGAACGGAAATAAATAACGATTAGTTACAATTAGATATTAAAATAATGTAGCTTCTTCAGCATGTGCTAAAAATCTAGATTATTTTGTGATGAGAAATAGGTTATGGGCTTTACAGGTTTGAAATAGATAAAAATATAGGTCAGTCTTTATACATATTTATGCCTTTTTCCAACCTGTAAATTCCTAAAGTTTATAATATGGAGAAAGATTAGATTCTAAGATTTATTCACTTCTTACTTGACTCCGCGTTCGAATTAGAACTAGACAATAAAACCTATATTGAGAGTAGGCACCATCTTGTGCTCTCATAAACTTAGTATATGGTTGTTTACGCCGCCTGTACAGAGATTTCTATTAGACTAGACTCAGTTCGCGTAAAATATAGCTAGCTTTACACGCAAATTATATAGTTTACGATAGAATAGATACGTTACCCAGACTGCGCAGTCGCAAGACGAATGGGAGGTAATTGCCCACGGACTGTTTAGTTACGCACCAACCAGTGTCGCAACAACATGCTTTGTGAAAGTACTAATTGCAGTGTTTTATATTCTGTGCGTAAAGAAAAGTCGTGAAAAACATGGATTCGTGTATTTTCAGCAAATTACACTGCAACTATGAATTATAAAAAAGTGTCATTTTATCGCATGTACACTGTTGTGTCTAAAAAATGTCTGTACTTTTTTATTATTTTCTCCAGACGGTCCCACTGGTAATGAAGGTAAGACCACAGAGTACCTAATCACTACATGAGATTAGTGGAAACAACTTTTAAACACGTGATGCATTTATTATTATTTGGGATTGACTTAAAATCCTATGTCCCCTAGATGGGACAGAGGGCGTCCACAGTGATCTTCCATCGCGTTCGGTCTTGGGTTTCCCGTTTCATCTCGCTCCAGCTTCCAACGTTCTTCGCTTCGTCGGCAACTGTGCGCTTCCAAGTTTTTTTTGCATCTGCAATTTTTTGGGATTGCCCAAAAAAAAATGATAAATCTGTAAATACTTTGGGTATGTATTTGTACCAGTACAATTGGATAGACACATACATTTCTACAATAATTGACAGTTCAACTATCTGAAACATATTTTCAAACAACAAAATTTCACTCAACGAATTATCGTAGCACTCTGTGACCGTGTAATAAAAAATATTCAAACTCACCTGAAGTCAGCACAAATATGTTTCATTGCTGAATTAATTCTGCTCACGCCTGTTCCATTGAGTTTGCTTACGTTGCAACTTACGGCAATAACAACGGGACTAAAGACCGTGGACTGTAATAAAAATCGTGTTTCCGTGTTACAGAGGACTCATTTTAGCTCATTCTTTGCGTAAAAAACAGTGCTTTTAGTTTCAACTTGAGAAAGATAACAAAAAATGCTAAAATACGTTAAAACTACCTGAGTAGGTAGCTGTAATTTTGACCGTAAACCTAGTAAGGTGTTAAGTAGGAGAAAATATTTCTCATGAAAGTTTATGTATGCCATCTACCATGTTTAGAATCTATTACATTACATAGAATAATTATGTGTGTACACAGTTTAAATTCCGTTCATAAGTTTCCTTTGCATTTAGGATCATATCTTAAGCCCAGATATTCCGAGTGATTCCAAATCGGCCCCTCTATAACAGCAGATATTGCTCTCAAATTGAAAAGATTGTAACTTCTGTTCTGGCTGTTGAAATTTTGTGCAGATTACAGAATCATTTTTACAAGTTGGCGCCTCGTGACAAAAATATGCTTAGGTACAAAAGGTACTTCCTATTACATGGGCCTAACAAAACTATCATGTGGGTGTGTAATACACCGACATGCTCGCGGATTTACGTAGGATTAAATGTTATTAAAAAAATCAACTTCAATGTACTTTTTGTTTCAGATAATGACAACAAAACCAAAAACACAAATGCATCAACGAAAATAGATGTTATCCCTAACAGACCTGGAAAAGCAGCCACAATGGAACCTCACAACCGAAACTCAAACAGAAATAATTATAGAAAACGTGAACGAAGAAAAATACAATTTCTCCAACAATTTTTACAATGTCATCACAAAAATAGATGAATTGAACAACGACTGTGACAACTCAACTGTAAATATAACTAAAGTTCACGAATGCAATGAAAAGCTCTACGACAGTATAGAAATAAGTGTAGTGATAATATTGTGCTTGCTAATAGTTGTGACAGTGATAGGTAATACGTTGATAATATCCGCGGTTGTGACAACGAAACGGTTGAGAACTGTGACGAATTGTTTTGTGACAAGTTTGGCGGCGGCTGATCTAATGGTTGGGATATTTGTGATGCCACCCGCGATTGCTGTTCATATAAGTGGTGAGTCATATTACTTTTTTATATATTTTCTATATTTAATAAAGTTATACAACATTGAAAGCTGTAAGGAAAAAAAACGTACATGCAAAATATCTAAAGTTTGCAAGCATATAGCACAGAAGCCTCATATTTATAGAATTCGGGACTTCACGTGAATTACTTCTTTACTCACATACATCGATGTTTCAGACACACGGAAAAAAGTCTCTCTCTGATAATATCTGTGAGAATGCCCGTGTATTTGTAGAAGTACAGTTCTGAAGAATTTATTCGTCTACTCCCACCTGTTCTGTTGACTAGTTCTGTTGACAGAACTACTGGCATTTTTTTAGCCAATAGTTTTGTTGTGGTTTTCCCCGACTTTTATTTTTAATGGGTAAGAGAGAGAGAGAGAGAGAGATAAGCGCTCGTGGTCCCGCGGACTCAGTGTTTTGTAAACGATCATTTCAGTAAGCAGCTTTCACTATGGCCAGTCCTTAGATGGGTGACCATCCATGTGACCCCTTTGTGACATTTATTTGAGCGTTTCCGTACTTCGGAAGGCACGTTAACCCGATTCCGGTCCCGATTACCAGTAAAATGGCAATAAGCCAAGTTGAAGGCCATTTTAGGCGGCTTCAAAAATTTCAGCAACAAGTCACAACGTGCGCTTGTTTACCTCAACACGGCAATACGGCTCACCAGCTATTGCGTGGGACAAATTTTAAAATGTGGGCAAATAAGAATAGGCCTCTGCTTACCCCTTCGGGGATAAAGGCGTGACCATAATGTATGTACGTAAAAGAGAGAGAGATGGCTGTTACTCTGTGAATGCCAAGCCACAAAGTTTGAGTCACAGAAAGTTTGTCTTTAGAACGACCATAAGAACTGTCCTTCTATATAAGTATGAATTCGTTGGCACGGCCAATCATTCTCCTAAATCGGAAGAAACCTTCGTACAACAGTGAACTATAGCACAGTATAAAGAGAACTATCTGTCGGCTGTGATGATAGTTTGATTTGATTGATGAGGATAGGTACCTAAGCAGAAATTTATTTAGCTAAAAGAGAAGATTGTTTTCTTGTCAACAAAATTATTAGGCAATTAATTTTGGCTCAATATCAAAGGAATCCCTCACAGCCCTAAAAAGTGAAATAACATTTCGAAACCCTTTTTAAAGACCCAAGATTTTACTAAAAAGAAAATTAATGTTGTATAATGAAATTCCGAATCTATCTATACTTATAATAAAACTGTAGAGGGTCGGGAGTCTGTACATGTCTATACTTATAATAAAACTGTAGAGGGTCGGGAGTCTGTACATGGAAGATATTTTGAAAATTTTAAGTGTAGGGCGTTCTCTAATCGATACTGAAGCCGAAAATGTAATTTAAAATTTTCATGTCTGTCTGTCTGTCTGTCTGTCTGTCTGTCTGTCTGTCTGTATCCCGACTAAGTATCACACCGAAACTACTGAACCGATTTGAATGATACTTTGTACGATCTAAGCTGATAGTCCGAGGAAGGTTCTTAGATACTTTTGATCCCGATATTTTGCGCGGTTCCTTCAGGAGAGGGGATGAAAGGCAAAATAGGTTTTTAGCTATAATTTCTCACTGCGTGGTTCGATTTCAAATATTTGTTTGGTGTCTGAAAGGGAGTACTTTAAGCATTATTCCATACAATTTTCAATATTGAGGGTTATGTAGTTCAGAAATTAGGGGTATCTAATCTATACTTATAATAAAACTGTAGAGGGTCGGGAGTCTGTACATGGAAGATATTCTATACTTATAATAAAACTGTAGAGGGTCGGGAGTCTGTACATGGAAGATATTTTGAAAATTTTAAGTGTAGGGCGTTCTCAAATCGATACTGAAGCCGAAAATGTAATTTAAAATTTTCATGTCTGTCTGTCTGTCTGTCTGTCTGTCTGTCTGTCTGTCTGTATCCCGACTAAGTATCACACCGAAACTACTGAACCGATTTGAATGATACTTTGTACGATCTAAGCTGATAGTCCGAGGAAGGTTCTTAGATACTTTTGATCCCGATATTTTGCGCGGTTCCTTCAGGAGAGGGGATGAAAGGCAAAATAGGTTTTTAGCTATAATTTCTCACTGCGTGGTTCGATTTCAAATATTTCTTTGGTGTCTGAAAGGGAGTACTTTAAGCATTATTCCATACAATTTTCAATATTGAGGGTTATGTAGTTCAGAAATTAGGGGCATCTCAACTTTCGGTAAATCTAGAATTCAACATTTCTTTTGAAAGTGAGTCTAAACGGGCGTGTTGGCTTAATAAGCTCTTTTATGATTAAGCAAACAGGGCCGTTTCACACGCTGCTTGATGAGTCTCATGAAGAAGTACCCCTCCATTCGTACACCTTATGTGACGTAAACGAAGTTGCGAGGGTCAGCTAGTAAAAAATATTAGCGGTTATTGCCTAGTACCTACATAATAAAATTCTTTGGAAGTAAATCTTAAAATGATTTTAATCTCTGCGGAGACTACTGAAACCTGCCGAAGTTCAATACTTACGGAAATAAAAAATTTAATTCTCCGAATTTTGAAAGTTTCAAGCTAAACGAAAAGGTCCATTGAAACACAGCACTTTTATTGCACAAATTTTAGCGTCAGCAATTACGTGAAAGACTTTTTAAGAACACGCTTCAAATACTTTCATAAAATAAAGTATTTCATAAAGTCACATTTTATTTTTCTTCGGAGTAAACAAAGTAATTCCATCTTCTTCAAGCGCTGCTTTATAGGGACAGACAGGCATCATTATCAATATTTATGTCAGCTATCAAAATGCGCAAGCTAGAAATTTTATATGTAAGTATGTGTGTTCCTGGTAGCTAATAATTTTTACGCACAGAAGCTAAATAGTTACTTTTGTTCACAGTTAAAAAATATAACCATTTGTTATTAGGAAATTTTCTACTGAGTTTGAAATATATGATTTTTGGAATCAACAAAGGTAAAATGTAAACATGCGAACTGACAAGACTACTAAACTAGGCCTGGGCGCCGCCAACGTGTCTTCGCCGAAGACTATCGGCCTCCATGGCCGGGGGCCTGAAGACGGTAAGAGGGTGGCTCACCGCCTTTACAGATGCAGGTCTAAGACGGCAGCATGACGTGAGGGATTCACGCACGCCCCCCCTTTGAAGCGGTATCACATCCGAAACCCCCCAAAGACGCGGAATAGCACCCGAACCGCCTCCTGGGCGAGGCCGCAGTGGTGGCCGTAGGTCTGTTAGGAGTCCTGGGACATCCTTCTGAGGGCTTACCCGGGGCTCCCAACCATAGGCTGTTGGGCGTTACGTGAGGTTTTTCAGTCGGTAGGAGTCCAGCATAGCATCCATAATGGATTTTCCCTCACGTTAAAAAATAAAATAAGACTACTAAACTACTCGACTATACTAAACATTCGTGAGAGTTTTGCCACAATCATGTCATTAGCATTAGCGCAACGGTGACGCAAACCCATAAGATTTTTTTTCTACCAAACTGAAAAAGAAAACTTCGTCAGAACCAGGCGATTCAAAACATCTTTTCCCTGTCGAATCATAAATATGTAAGTATTTACGCTCTGCCAGCTCACGTATTTCCCTCTTCTTACAACCTCTGGTTCTTCAAGAGGACCGCGAAGAGGCACTTCATTGGCTGTCGGAGCTAATTTAAGGCCCGGGTAAATTGTCAAATCTTGAGAATCGTGAGAGTGGTTCTCAATTCGTTGGATGTCACTATGGCTTGTCATCAAGCGGGCGGTGTCATTTTGTCATTCAAATATAAAAGAAAACTAACATTGATAAGAGATTTCGGGAATCCCGGTACATTCTTCTGACTTACCCGGGGCTCTCGGACCATAGGCAGTGGTATGGAAAGTGTGGTTTTAGTCAGTCAGAGTTTGGCATAGTATCAATTAAGGAATTTTCTCCAAAAAAAATACACAGATCTCGTGCTCTATATGAATTTAAAAGGCATTGAAAATGAATCTACCTATTATAGATTACATATTCATAAAAAAGTTTGTAATACACAAATAAATAATACTAATAATTAGTTAATAATAATTATATTCTCATACGTTCTCGTGGCCCTAAACCTCAGTGAGAGTAGAGTCGCACTTTCAGCGACAATAGGAGCCTACTGAAGCGAACGAAAAAACATTTTCAATGTTAAAAATATTGAAAAGATGCGCTGCTAAAACAACTCGCTTTGCATAATGGAATAGTCGATAAATATTTTACCAGCCATCGCTCGGAGCGTGATACCAGTGATACGTCATGTTATCACTGTCTAGACGTAGTCGGCAATCTCTGCAAAATCAAAGGCGTTACTTTACTGAAGACAAATAGCTTTGCGCTATGATACTAAGATAAATACTATCAACGGAAAATACGGAAGCTTAATCGAAAAGGTTCGTGGAGTTCACGTGGAAAGTGGAATAGAATAGTCTGTAGATCAATCTATACTCAGAAGGAAAGGTTTCTTTATTTGTAATCGAAAAGCACTGAAACTTCTGAACCGATTTTATAATTGACTCGTTCCAATATTTAAGTATCAATAATTTAATATTGTATGATATTGGAACGGAGGCGGAGGTCAGAACTTGCCTGGCTTGAATATGTGGCTTAGGCAGTGACCGCGGTTATTCATGTTTCCTACCGCTAGAAGCAATTTTCTCTATGACTACATTAAACATAGTTTTCGATAAAAAATATTTTATGTACTGTTCTAAAGCTTACCTTCTTCTTCTAAGGTGTAGATAGTCCCATATTTCACCAGTTATAAAGTTACGTTAGACACTTAGTATTACCTATCCAGTTTATGTAATCAAAGTTAACTACGAGTAGTTAAACTGTTCAATGGGGTTACGTAATTACGAGAGTTTATTATGCTATAAGAAAAGGAGAGTGAACGGGTATAAATTAAGGATTTAAGAGGTCACATTAACTTTTGGATGGTTCAACACCAAAATGTGCTACACTTGCGCTGCCGACCCTGCAAAAACCTGATATAGAAGGTCTGTAGATATTAGGAAAAATCGAGGCAGTGAGTTCATTCCACCATCCAAGCAAACTAAGCTTCTAAATAATCGGTACTTCTTAAGCTTAAAGGTTTAAGGGTCTCAGCAGGTTGAGAGAAATTGTAAAAATATTTTCGTAAAAATTTATCTGCACTTTTTTGGAATAAATAGTAAATACAACGGGTCGGATATAATCAGAAAGAATTTGAAAATAACCGTCTCAAGGTCACTCACGCTCAGAAAACCCTTGCGAAATCAGATTTTATTTCTATTGTGTGTATATTATGTGGGTACTGTAACAAACGTATCTGTTGTTAGAAGTCAAGTGCTTTGGCCTCGTCAGTTCGTACTCTACAAGTTGAGGGTTAAAATAGTTCGTTTTCGGGTATCCACTTTATGCTTCAGCCCTTATTATCTCAGCGCCTCAAGTCGGTACACATACATTTTCAACCCTTATGTGAGAAGTGAGGACAGAAATTTTGGGTTTATCAAAAACTGACATAGTATTTTAGAAATAATATAAGCCGAGGTCAGTCTCCCAGCGATTACTAAAATTCTTTGTTTGGTTTAATATTAAAACTGACTAAATGACTAAACAAAAAAAGAAACAACCTAGTTAATTTATGATGACTGCGTAGCAAGCATCCAAAACAAAGCATACAATAGAACTTATATCGAAATCCTTTTAAAGGTTTCGGTAACCAATCGGTAAAACCGGGACTCCGGGAACCGGATCTGGCAATAGGCCATATCTCTTGAATTAATCTAGCACCGATAGATGAACAGTTGAATTTTCACAGATGATGTTTTTCTGTTGCTAGTAAAAAACACTCAATCTATACTAATATTATAAAGAGGAAAGATTTGTTTTTTTGTTTGTTTGTTTGTAACGAATAGGCTCCGGAACTACTGAACCGATTTGGAAAATTCTTTCACTGTTGGGAAGCTACACACTTTGCGGTGAACATAGGCTATATTTTATTCCCGTATTCCTCCTTCCTTAACATGTTTTATTAAAGGTTTCAATTTTCTATCAAAATACTTCTTTTATCTTTTTATTGAATAGAATTTTTGAGACTCAAAACTCGGAATAAAATAAACTAGATTGAAACTTTTATAATTTATCTGAAATTTTTGTGATTTTTTTGTAAGGTGGTTCACACCGATTTGCTTTAGAAATATTTTGTAAGAAAGTAAATTGGAATTCATCACAACAAAGAACCTATCAAGTGATTGATGGTTGGGTTCTCAGCGGTGTTTTCGCCACCTGTCGTATTATACTGTAGTTTTTAATGTGTTTTCTTTTTTAAAAATATTTTGAGCGAAATTTTACTACCTTTTTTATGTATGTTTAATGAATTAGTGTCATCATTTTATTGTAGAGAACAAAATACTAAAATATTTTTCTTTCTTTCCACTAGTTACGGTACAGTAAAGAGACAGACAAATGCAGCTACTCACCTTAACTCGAGTTTATCATAATTTATTATTCATCTGTATTTCAGTACGATGAAGATTTCGGGATTTGTGTAAAGTATTTTCAAAAAACCAATTTCCTAAGAAATATCCGGTACATTTCGAAATTTCTGTTTTGTAATTATTAACTATTTTGATAATTCTAAGAATCTATTAACATTTATAAATATTTAAATAGATAATAGTCACTTAACAAACTGTAATAAAATTAACTGAAAACCCAAATCCTTGTAGCAATAAATATATATATCTACTTACATGATCTGGGTCAGACAAATCGATTGGATTTTTTTATCTCGACTTATGTAACTCAGGTTGTATCTAAATCTCAGATTCTTAACCTTTCATTTTTCATTTTAAATAGTTACCCACGTATCTCTGGTTTCCAAGATTAAAGAATGGCAGCAAAATATTTTTGAAGCTCACTACAATTTTTAAGAACACCATTTTTTGTTTTTTCTGTGTACTGTATAATATTGCATTCCCAGACGGCCACCGAGGGTCATATATTTTCAACATAATTGACACCAGTGTTGCTGTGCTGCTAGACACACGTATTTGTATAATATAGGTCTTTCTGACAAGGGTATGAGATGCAGACACATTTCATCTTCTCAAATCATAAAATAAATTGATACGGCTTGCTTGATATAAGAATTTTCAGCGTGATGTAAGCCGAACGAAATCTTTTATCTTTCTGACCAATATGATATGAATGCAAACGAGGTCTGGAGTGGAGATTGTGACTTGGTAAATGTGGGGTAAGATGCCTAACTGCCAGATGGACTGACCTGGAAAAAAGCACAGTTCAGCCAGTCAGACAGTTCTTGTACTTGATGCGGAAGGCGCAGGACCGTATGTTGTGGCGTAAATTGGGGAAGGCCTACGTCCAGAAATGGACTGCTTTGGGCTAGGTTGATTTGATTCATTCATTGATGTGTGGCAGACAAGCTTACAGCCACACCTGATGAACTGTGGTCAACGTAGCCTATGAACGTTTGCAACACCCGAGACGCCACGCAACGCGCTGCCGACCCTGCATGAACCTTCTTGAGCACTTGATAACGTTACATTACGTTGGAAATTCTCTCACTCAGTAAATTCGATGACAATGCAATACTTAATCAAAACGACAACATGTCGTCTGACCGAAAAGAATTCGATTATTCCCAGTTGTTCCGTTCAAGTAGTTCCGTTGCGGAACTAGTGAGACTTTTTTTCCCAGTTGTCCCGCGGAACAAAGCATCAATAATTCAGTTCCCATTAGTTCCGCGGAACAATGTAGAAATGAAATACTAATAAATTCATTCCCAGTAGTTCCGCGGAACAAAGCATAAATTAAAAACTAATAAATTAAGTCCCAGTAGTTCCGCGGAACAAAGCATCAATTAAAAACTAATAAATCAAGTCCCAGTAGTCCCGCGGGAGAAAGCATCTCTTACATACGAATATTTTATGTTCCCATTAGTTCCCTACGGTGTCTTACAGCGATTTTCTCATACAATTAAAAAAAATGAAGACCGACAAAACAAATGAAGATCGGTATAACAAATGAAGACTGACAAAACAAATGAAGATCGACAAAACAAATGAAGATTGACGAAACAAACGAAGATCGACGAAACCAATGTAGATCAATGAAACAAATGAAGATCAGCAAAACAAATGACGGTTGGAAAAACAAATGACGGTTGGAAAAACAAATGACGATCGAAAAAACATATGCAGATCAATAAAACAAAAGACTATAAGCAAGTTGATAAGGTCAAAAGTTTCTTGCAGCCATATTTTGTAAACTAAATGCGATTACCATTAAAAAAATAGGTGCAAGCAATTCTCGACCTTATGAATATGCATAGCATTTATTTTTTTATATATTCGTGATCTGTGATGTCTATAAACGCCTAAAAGCACATTTTTAGGGAAGTGTCATTAAGGTCGAAATTGCTCGCAGCTATTTTTTTGAATGGTTATCGCATCTAGATTACAAAAAAAAGGGTCCATGCCAATTTCGACCTAATGAGCATGCATAATATCTATTTATTTTTTATATATTCGTGATCTGTGACACCTAAAAGCATATTTTTTAAATAAGTGCCATTAGGGTCGAGAATTGATTGCACCAATTTTTTTAATGCTAATCGCATTTTGATAACAAAACATGACTGCAAGTAACTTTTGACCTTATCAACTTGCTTATAGTCTTTTGTTTTATTGATCTGCATATTGTTTTTTCGATAGATATTTGTTTATCCAACTGTCATTTGTTTTGCTGATCTTCATTTGTTTCGGCGATCTTCATTTGCTTTTGTCGATCTTCATTTGTTTTTGTAGATCTTTATTTGTTTTGCAAATTATTTAACTACTTTATACTTTTAAACTAGATGTTCTTCGTATAATGGATCTTTTTCCACTCGCATGTTCTAAAAGATCCACATTCATAAAAAATACTTTAAGGCTTTAAGGTATTAAATGGGACATAATATAATGTCCATAAAAGATCCATGACAGTTCCGCTACGGAACTATTGGGAATAGAAAAGTCTCACTAGTTCCGCTACGGAACTACTGAGAATAGAAAAGTCTCACTAGTTCCGCCACGGAACTACTGAGAATAGAAAAGTCTCACTAGTTCCGCCACGGAACTACTGAGAATAAAAATGTCCCAGTAGTTCCGTGGTGCGGAACTACTGGGAAAAAAAGTCTCACTAGTTCCGCCATGGAACTATTGGGACAAAAAGTCTCACTAGTTCCGTCGCGGAACAACTGCCGCGGAACTACTGGGAATGAAGGCGTTTTGCCAAAATTTCACTTCCCAAACAAATTTTGGCAACCTTTCTTTATACTTATAAATGGATTGTTTGGAATAACTTTAGTACGTTGCCTATGAACGTTAGCAACACCCGAGGCGCCACGCCACGCGCTGCCGACCCTGCATGAACCTTCTTGAGCCCTTGATAACGTTAGATTACGTTGGAAAATCTCTCACTCAGTAAATTCGATGACAATGCAATACTTAATCAAAACGGGAGCACGTCGTTTGACCGAAAAGATTTTGCCAAAATTTCACTTCCCAAATAAATTTTAACAACCTTTTATTATAACGGGTGTTTTTTTTAGAGGTATAGAACTTTAAGTTGGCATAACTGTTTTAACTGGCGGTATTATTATCAGCTGTAAAGTGATTTATGTTTAGTTTGGTTGGGCATTTCAACATGAATAGACTGAAGCCTGAACAACGCTTCCAAATTGTGCAAATTTATTTTGAAAATATTGGTTCTGTCCGTAATGCGTATCGTGATTTTCATAAGCGAATTTTGTTTAGCGGTGCCGCTCACTTTTGGTTGAATGGATACGTCAATAAACAAAACTGCCATATTTGGGGTGAAGATGATCCTCAAGTGTATGTTGAGACACCGTTACATCCAGAAAAACTGACTGTGTGGTGTGCTTTATAGGCTGGTGAAATAATTGGTCCGTACTTCTTTAGAAACGATGCTGACCAGAACGTTACAGTCAATTGTGACTGCTATAGAGCGATGATTACTGACTTTTTTGTTCATCAATTGAACAACCATGATGTGCTGTAGTAGTGGTTTCAACAAGACGGCACAACATGTCACATAGCTCGTGCCACAATTGATTTATTGAAGGAAACGTTTGGTTACCGCATAGTTTCGCGTTTTGGACAAGTGGATTGGCCTCCAGGGTCGTGCGATTTTACGCCACTTGACTATTTTCTGTGGAGATATGTGAAGTCGCTCGTCTACGCCGATAAGCCCGAAACGATTGACCACTTGGAGGACAACATTCGGCGCGTTATTGTCGATATACGGCCAAAAATGTTGGGAAAGTCATCGAAAATTGGACCTCTAGATTAGACTACGTCCGAGCCAGCCGTGGCGGTTATTTGCCAGAAATCATATTTTAATTATAATGCCAGAAGATTTCCTTTCGAATAAAGTCATTTTCATATCAATAAAAACAATCACCTTCGTTTTATTCCATTTCAAAGTTCTATACCTCTAAAAAAAACACCCTTTACCAGTGCAATGTTTGGAATAATTTTAGTACGCACTTTTTCATAATCTTTATCAATATTACAAAGGATATATCATTACGGCATTTGATCTTTAAACAAATAATTTATTATCTTTAGACAATAAACGTTTGGTAAAAGAATTTGCTATGACAAAAAACATGAAGGCAAAGATAAGAATTTTTGGGGATAATATCAATGGAATTTTATTTTATAGATTCATCAAAATTTAAGGCATCAATTTAATAACCAATTTCGATGGTGTAACTCCTACGTCCCACGTAATAGGAGCGAACGAAAAACATTTTCAATGTTAAAAATATTGAAAAGGTACTAGCGCAGCTAAAACAATTCGCTTTGTATAATGGAATAGTCGATAAATAAATGTTACCAGCCATCGCTCGGAGCGTGATACCAGTGATACGTCATATTATCACTGTCCAGACGTTGTCGGCAATCTCTGCAAAATCAAAGGCGTTACTTTACTGAAGACAAATAGCTTTGCGCTATGATACTAAGATAAACTATCCCCGGAAAATACGGAAGCCTTAATCGGAAAGGTTCGAGCAAAGTAAAATAGAGTAATCTTTTTTTTACATCAATGTATACTCAGAAGGAAAGGTTTCTTTGTTTGTAATTGATAAAAGTGAAAGTTCTGAACCGATTTTAAAATTGACTCGTTCGAATATTTTAGTACTTTAAAATGTAATACTGAAATGTTTGGCTCGACGCAGGAGTTCAGAACAGGCCTGACGAGTACAGTGGCGAGACAGTAAAACGATATTAAGCCGAGAGAGTGGGCACTCGGCCTAGCAAACAAATCGTAGTTTTAGTGACTCTATCGCCACTCTGCTCGGCCGAGTCACTCGTCAAAATGTTCATACGTGCCGAGCACTCGGCCGAGGGCACTGTCTCGCCACTGTACTCGTTACGTGTAAGAGACCCATATTAGGCAGTGACCGCGGTTATTCATGTTTCCTACCGCTAGAAGCAATTTTCTCTATGTGTACATTAAACATAGTTTTCGATAAAATATATTTATGTACTGTTCTAAAGCTTACATTATAGCCATGCCTTTTTCTTCAAAGGTGTATGTAGCCCATATTTCACCAGTTATAAAGTAAACGCTAGGCATTTATTATTACCTATCCAGTTTACATAATCAAAGTTAAGTATGAGTAGTTAAACGGTTGCGTGGGGTTACGTTATTATGAGAGTTTATTATGCTGTAACGGGTATAAATTAAGGATTTAAGAGGTCACATTAACCTTTGGACGGTTCAACACCAAAATGTGTTACATTTGCGCTGCCGACCCTGCAAAAACCTGATATAGAAGGTCTGTAGATGGTAGGGAAAATGCAGCGAGGCAGTAAGTTCATTCCACCATTCAAGCAAACTAAGCTTCTTTTTATTTTATTTTATTTTATTTATTTATCACACGTAACAGATTACAACCAATAAAAAATATAATAATACAAAGCAGTAGGTTAGAGCCTAGGTTGCATTCCACAAGAACGCGTGTACAAATGAATTAAAATGAAGGAGTTTCTCACAATAACACATATAAAAATAGTTTACAATTTTGACACATTAGACAGGATGGACTTCAAAACTACAGTTGATTTAGAAGTTGCTTTACCGCTCTAACAAACAAATTCAATTTAGGTACAAAGATATCGAAGGCTGGATTATCCCTGGCGATTTCGTTACACTGACGCGCCATACGAACTATAGGGTTGTAAAAAGAAGTATTATTTTTATAGACTTGTAAGGCAAAAAGTCCCGTTTGGTTGGATCTACGAGCGCTGTATCTGATATTAAAGGTCAATTGAGCAAGCAAATTAGGTACATCAAGTATAGAGTGAATTATTTTATAGAGGCAAATAAAATCAAATCAAAGTACCGCCTGCGTACTTCCAACCTTTGCACGTTAAATCTAATCAGACGCGCATCGTAATCGATAATGTTGCGCCCCAAGTGCTGACGGTAACATAATATCCGCAGACACCTTCTCTGCACCCTTTCTATATTTTCAATGTGAACATTGTGATGTGGAGACCATATTGGGCAGCCGTATTCCAATATGCTTCTCACGAGTGTGTAGTATAGGTAGAGAAAAGAACAAGCACCTTTAAAATCCCTAGCAGTCCTCGCAATAAACCCAACAAGTTGATTAGATCTCATCACTACGTGATGGTAATGGTCTCGAAAGCTAAGTTTATCGTCGAAAATAATCCCAAGATCTTTAATGACATTGGATCTTCTCAGGACCTGTCCATCAATTGCGTAATTGACAACGATCCTATGACGCTTATTAGTAAAAGTAACGACGGAGCATTTGGCAATATTAAGGGACATCAAATTACTTTTACACCAATGAGAGACAGCTACGAGATCACTCTGCAAGAGATTGCAGTCATCAGGAGAGGCTATCGCTTTATAGATCTTTAAGTCGTCAGCGTATAAAAGATATTCACAAGATATATTCTTTACGAGATCGTTAATGAACACTACAAATAACAACGGCCCCAAATGCGACCCCTGAGGTACCCCAGATGGCACACCAACAGGAGAAGAAATATATCCTCTCAAGGCCACCAACTGACTTCTGTTAATCAAATAAGAGGACAACCAACGAAAAAGACTACCGTGCACACCATACGCAGCGAGCTTACTGCAAAGTAATCTATGATTAACCTTGTCGAAGGCTTTGGAGAAATCTGTATAGACTGAGTCAACCTGCCCCCGCACAGCAAAGCTTTTACACAGGTAGTTTTTGTAAACTAAAAGGTTAGTTATTGTTGACCTTCCCTTCACGAAACCGTGTTGATTTTCAGATATTATGGGCCTAAAATGGTTGTACAGCTGTGTATATATCAGAGATTCGAAGACCTTTGCAAAACAGGACAAGATACTTATGGGTCTATAATTTTCACACCGAGACTTATCGCCGCTTTTAAAAATAATAGGTACTTCTTTAGAGTATAAATTAGTAGATAGCTTCTTATATAGTCTCTAAGGGTATTCCTTAACTTAAATGTTTAAGGGTCTCAGCGTGTTGAGGAAAATTGTAAAATATTTTCATAAAAATAATCTGCACTTTTTTTGAGATAAAAAGTAGATACAACGGGTCGGATATAATCAGAAAGTATTTGAAAATAACCGTCTCAAGGTCACTAACGCTCAGAAAACCCTTGTGAAATCAGATTTTATTTCTATTGTGTGTATATTATGTGGGTACTGTAATAAACGTATCTGGTGTTAGAAGTCAAGTGCTTTGGCCTCGTAGGTTCGTACTCTACAAGTTGAGGGTTAAAATAGTTCGTTTTCGAGTATCCACTTTATGCTTCAACCCTTATTATCTCAGCGCCTCAAGTAAGGTACACATACATTTCAACCTTTAGTAGGTACTCTATATCTGAGAAGTGAGGATAGAAATTTTGAATTTAACAAAAACTGACATATTATTTTCGGATTAATATAAGCCGAGGTCAGTCGTCCGGCGATTGCTAAACTTGTTATTCCTAGACTTTGTTAAATATTATAACTGAGTAAATAACTAAACAAAAAAAGAATCAACCTGTTAATTCATGATGACTGCGTAACCAGCATCCAAAACAAAGCATTCAAAAGAACTTATAACGAACTCCTTTTAAAGATTTCGGTACCCAATCGGTAAAACCGGGACTCCGAGAACCGCGTCTGGCAATAGGCCATAATATCATCCATGAATCTATCACCGGCAGATAAACAGTTGAAGTTTCACAGATGATGTTTTTCTGCTGCCAGTAAAAAACACTCAATACAACCTACTTAACATTTGTCTGCTTTTTGATACAGAAGCCAAGTAACAAGCATCCAAAACAGCATTTAATAGGCTCATACTTATAGAATTCGGGACTCACGCGAAATTTAAAAGTTCTATAAGTATGAGTGTTGAAAACCGCGATAGTTTAAAAATAACATTAGCATTTACTAGAACTCATTACGAACTCATTTTAAAGTTTCGGTACCCAATTGGTAAGACCGTTACTCCGAGAACCGGGTCTGGCAATAGGCTATTGATTGGCAATCATGAATGAATCTATCACCGATAGATAAACGGTTGAAGTTTCACAGATGATGTTTTTCTATTGCCACTATAAAAAAAACGCTCAATACGTGATTTTTAGTACGGAACCCTTGGTGCGCCAGTCCGACTCGCACTTGACTGTTTTCGAAGGATATTCATATAAATCGCGGAGAAAAATCAATATCAGTAAAATTATAAGGTGTTTTTTACGACTGTCTATAAACGGGGAGCCAGATGCGTTTTAGGAGGTTCAAAAGACATAAAGCCTAAACTTATGAGTTTTTATTGAAAACTAATGGAATAACTCATAACTAATACCTTTAGTAACAAAAAATGACAGAATAACTACCAATAACATTAGACAAATAGGGTTTTGGTGAATTTAAAACACATTAAATAACTTTTAAAATATATTTTCTCATGTACTTCTCAATGCGTGAATGCCGCCGTGACAAATTATGCAAAACCTATTTTCTGTAACATGTTTTATTAAAGGTTTCAATTTTCTATCAAAATACTTCTTAGTTAGTTAGTTAGTTAGTTATACTTTATTGTAACACCAAAATACATTTTAAAGAACTTCTTTTATCGTTTTATTGAATAGAATTTTTGAGACTCAAAACTCGGAATAAAATAAACTAGATTGAATCTTTTATAATTTATCTGAAATTTTTGTGATTTTTTTGTAAGGTGGTTCACACCGATTTGCTTTAGAAATATTTTGTAAGAAAGTAAATTTGAATTTATCACAACAAAGAACCTATCAAGTGATTGATGGTTGGGGTCTCAGCGGTGTTCTCGCCACCGTGTAGTATTATACTGCAGTTTTTAATGTGTTTTCTTTTTTAAAATCATTTTGAGCGAAATATTACTACCTTTTTTGTGTATGTATGAATTAGTGGTTATAAAATACGTATTGTATTAGCATAATCAGCTATACCCT
The DNA here is from genome assembly GCA_933228765.1 of Miltochrista miniata. Classification (NCBI taxonomy): domain Eukaryota; kingdom Metazoa; phylum Arthropoda; class Insecta; order Lepidoptera; family Erebidae; genus Miltochrista; species Miltochrista miniata. The sequence continues at coordinate 12,884,991 of OW121770.1, forward strand.
GTAATTTTATTATTATCATAAAGAGGAAATATTTGTTTGTTTGATGGAATTGAATAGGCTCCAAAAGTACTGAACTATTTAAAAATTCTTTCTATCACGGGATGCCACACTTTCCAGGGTGACATAGGCTTTTTTTACGTGAGACTACGACTAAAACCATACATATTCTATTGCTGGGAGCCCCGAAAACTGAGATCGTGCGGTATCCCCTTATCACTCTGACGGCCATCTTCTGCGGGTTAAGCAATGTAGCCTATGTTAGAGGCTATATTTTACTCCCGCATTCCCACGGGAACGGGAACTAGGCCAAGTGCGACATTTAGACAAAATTAAGGTCTAGACAATTGTAATAGTCTCATCAAAACTTGAGAACTTCTGGCCTGATTCGCCTAATTTTGGTTTAAAAGTATTTGTAAAAGTTCAAGGAAGGTTTTTCTAGTGCTTATTACAGAGCTCAATGTCCATTCCCTTTTAATCTTCATTGGTCTTAACAGAATATCAGCGCTTATTTGATAATTGTGAAAAGTAACATACAGCATCATATTCCTTAAAAAATAAAAAAGACGTGTGGCACTCGGGGACTGCCGCGGTAAAGCTATTACATAGCATTTTTTATCAACTATGCTAGTATAATTATTTCTATATAAGAATACGAGCTGATGCCCGCAGCTTCGCCCGCGTAAATTTGTTCCCGCGGGAAGTTATTCCCGGGATAAAAGGTAGCCTACCTATGTGTTATTCCAGACTATAATGTATCTCTGTATAAACCAAATTTCAGCCCGATCCGTTCAGCGGTTTGAGCGTGAAAGAGTAACAAACATCCACACTCACAAACTTTCGCATTTATAATATTACTAGCTGACCCGCGCAACTTCGTTTGCGCCTGAGAGAGTATTACCTGTTCCCGTCGCCCCCGTTTTTGAAACATTTACTATTACTGCTCCGCTCCTATTAGTTGTAGCGTGATGCTATATAGCCTATGACACTCCACAATAACGTAGCTTTCTACTGGTGAAAGAATTTTTAAAATCGGTTCAGTAGATCCCGAGATTACCCCTTACAATTTAACAAACACACAAACTTTACTTCTTTATAATATTAGTATAGATATACTAGCTGATGCCCGCAGCTTCGCCCGCGTAAATTTTATTACCGTTACCGCTTCCCGTGGGAACTTATTCCCGGTATAAAAAGTAGCCTATGTGTTGTTCCAGACCATAATTTATCCCTGTACCAAGTTTCAGCGAGATCCGTTCAGCCGTTTGAGCGTGAAAGAGCAACAAACATCCACACTCACAAACTTTCGCATTTATAATATTAGTAAGAAGTAAGATTTTAAGGCCCATGTTCAACAAAGTAAAGTACCAAGTACCTACTTGACTGTCGACATTTGGGCTATTGGACTTTTGGATTGTTGGACTGTTGGACTTTTGGACTTTTGGACTTTTGGACTTTTGGACTTTTGGACTTTTGGACTTTTGGACTTTTGGACTTTTGAACTTTTGGACTTTTGGACTTTTGGACTTTTGGACTTTTGGACTGTTGGACTTTTGGACTTTTGGACTTTTGGACTTTTGGACTGTTGGACTTTTGGACTTTTGGACTTTTGAACTTTTGGACTGTTGGACTTTTGTACTTTTGGGCTTTTGGACTTTTGGACTTTCGGACTTTCGGACTTTCGGACTTTCGGACTTTCGGACTTTCGGACTTTCAGACTTTGGACTTTTGGACTTTTGGACTTTTGGACTTTTGGACTTTTGGACTTTTGGACTTTCGGACTTTTGTACTTTGGACTTTTGTACTTTTGTACTTTTGGACTTTTGGAGTTTAGAACTTTTGGACTTGTGTGTGTCTGTGTGTGTGTTTGTCTCTGTGTGTGTGTGTGTGTGTGCGCGTGTGCGTGTGAGTGTGCGTGAGTGTGTGTGAATGTGTGTGTGTGTGTGTGTGTGTGTGTGTGTGTGTGCGTGTGCGTGTGAGTGTGCGTGAGTGTGTGTGAGTGTGTGTGTGTCTGTGTGTGTGTGAGTGAGTGTGTGTGTGAGTGTGTAAGTGAGTGTGTGTGTGAGTGTGTGGGTGTGTGTGTGTGTTTGTTGCATGTATGTTTATATGAGTTGATTTTTGAAAGTGTGTGTGTGTGTGAGTGTGTGTGTGGGTGTGTGTGTGTGTGTGTGTGTGTGTGTGTGTGTGTGTGTGTGCGTGTGTGTGTGTGTGTGTGTGTGTTTGTTGCATGTATGTTTATGTGACTTGATTTTTGAGTGTGTGTGTGTGTGTGTGAGTGTGTGTGTGGGTGTGGGTGTGTGTGTGGGTGTGGGTGTGTGTGTTGCATTGGTTTTAATCACTCAGTTACTGCCGTTTTAAATTCTCCGTATGTATGCATACCTACTTAGAAATTATATGAGTGTATATAAAAAAGTTTTAATTAGATCGCAAAGAAAATGTCCAAAAGCCAAAGTACCTACTTGAAGCAAAGTCATTGATATACCTAATTAGAGATAATAGAAAAACCTCGCAGAACTTCAGAACAATACACACTCACACAGTACTGTTTTACGATTACCGATTATAATTATTTAAATTTAAAGTTCATTTTTAAATAATTTATTATACTATTAAACTAGGTAATTGTTGTCAAACTGATTATGATTAAACCTCTTTTCATAATCAATAAGCGAGTATATGCCAAAGACAAACAAGACTGAGAAAAAATAATTTAATGACAAGCAAGAATGACAGGTTTAAATTTTTATCATTGAAGTATTTTTCATGAAATTATTCTATATTCTAAAGGTAAATTAGTGTCGAAATGGCCGCATAAATCTAACTATGGTTCCATAACCCTTAAATGCATGATTTTTCCTTTTTAAATACCATAAATTGAAACAGGTAGAAAATTTTACATATATTAAGGGAAAAATAAACAAAAAATGTTTTTATTTATTTTATTTATAGTTTTATAAAAATAAATTACTGATGTAGATCTACATCAGTATGCATTACGGTTACTTTTAATAATGTAAACTAAGTACTATTCCATTAAACGATTGTCTTCGAATTAGGCTTACTGCACTGTATGAAAATGTCTGAAACAGTCATTTTTTTGATTTAGACACAACGGTACATTACCTTTGGTACACGACCATTATGTGGTGCCCTCTTTTTTTAACGTGTGGGAAAATCCTTCATGGATGCTATGCCGGACTCCTACCGACTAAAAATCCCGCTTCTAAGGGGAGGCGTGCGTGACTCCCTCATGTCACCCTGCCGTCTTGGGCCTGCTTCTGTAAGGACGGTGAGCGACCCTCTCACCGTCCTCAGGCCCCCGGTTGTGGAGACCGATAGTCTTCAGCGAAGACACGTCGGCGGCGCCCAGGCCGCCGACTGCGGAACTCGGGTGGGAGATTTCTCTCCCGCTCCCGCTCCGCCGCCTCTTTCACGAGCATGACCTGCTCGCAGAAAGAGGCGGCGCAGTCCCACTTACTCCCGCTGGAGAGCATGGCTCGCACCATGGTCTCGAGCGAGAGAGTGTCCACATCCAGACCGACCACGAGAACCTGGCGCTGTTGCGCCCACGCTGTGCACTCCACCAGCGTGTGGAGTGCTGTGTCTTCGCTGCGGTCCTCGCAGTGCTGTCACTCAGCCGTGGTTTCCCGGTGTCTTCGCCACAGATACCTACCGAAGCTACAGTGCCCGGTAAGTATCTGTGACAAACGGTAGGAGAGAGCACCGTGTTTCCTCTCCAGCCACTTGTCCATGACCAGATTGACGGCCGCGATTGTGGCGAATCCTCCCTTTGGTTGCTCAAGTCGCACCTTCCATGTCTCCACGGTTTCCTGGTGGAGCAGGGACCGCTGGGCCTCGATTTCTCGAGACGCAGGCCTTTGACCCCGCTTTAGCGCCTCATTGCGCCGTCTAAATAGTGACGCAAGGGCTCTCGCTTCCAGGTCCCATGGAGGAGTCCCGGTTAGAAGACATGTCGCCTCATCTAAGATCGTGCGGTATCCCCTAATCACCCTGACGGCCATCGCCTTCTGCTGGTTTAGTAATCTAGCCACATTGCTGGCCGTCAGGGTCTCCGCCCATATTGTGTGGCCGACAGAAGTTGTTCTATGTCTCTATCTCCACTTTACGGGACATGCTGGAAAAATAATTATAAAATTTGTATGAATAAATTACGTATCTATAACAAATAAGTCAAAAATAAAAATAAAATATTATACCTACAGTAAAACTATTTCTTGCCGATTTTGCATACTGATGTATTTCTACATCACATTTATATCGCTGATATTTACAAAAAAACTGTTTTTGAAATAAAAAAAAACAATGTAATGTGTTCTTCTTACCTTTATCCTCTCGTAAATTATTTTTAGCACGTAATAATACTATTTGGTATCCACAATGAAATCACAAATTTGCCGCCACAGCGGGTAGTTGTTAGTGGTGCGCCAAGCTGTCAAATTAAGACATTTAATTAATTGAACTGCCATTATCATGTAGGTTTGCGTTTAAAAACCAAGATAGATATTTTTAACACCTAATAAAAGTAAAAAGTACTGTGTTAGAGTTACTGTTAACAAATTATGTCAGGAAAAAAACACCGATGTATATATACATCATCATGCATTTAAGGGATAAAACGAATATGATCAGGATTGATATTTAAATGTAAGTAATTATGGAGAGTCGAGATCCAATCTGTTTGTTTACTACATTGTTTGAATCTGTTGAATTCCACTATATTTGAAGTGTGAGATACACGAACGTGGCCGAAGGTAGCCGAGAGTGTGATTCGTTTTCGTGACAGAATTTCTGGATTCGGTCTCCACGCAAGGCCCGCGATAGAAGCTATGCAATAGCTTAAAAATTCCTTGCATGAGAGATTTTGATATGATATTTCTCTCATGCAAGAATTTTTTTTGATAACTATCCTAGTAGAGAACAAAATATTTTTTAATTTTTTTATTATTTCTACTTGTACGGTACAGTAAAGAGACAGACAAATGCAGCTACTCGCCTTAATTATTATTCATCTGTATATCAGTACGATGAGGTATTTGGAATTCGTGTAAAGTATTTTCAACGAACCAATTTCCTAAGAAATATCCTCTAAATTTCTAAATTTCTGTTTTGTGACTATTATTTTGATAATTCTTAGAATCTATTAACATTTACAAAGATTCAAATAGATAATACCTAGTCATATAACAAACAGTAATAAAATTGACTGAAAACCCAAATCTTTGTAGCAATCCAAAATATATCTACCTTCATGATATGGATCAGACAAATCGATTGGATTTCTTATCTCGACTTATGTAACTCAGGTTGCATCTAAATCTCAGATTCTTAACCTTTCATATATTATTTTAAATAGGTACCCACGTATCTCTGGTTTCCAAGATTATAGAATGGCAGCAAAATATTTTTGAAGCTCACTACAATTTTTAAGAATACCGTTTTTTTTCTTTCTCTGTGTACGGTTTATTATTGCATTCCCAAATGGCCACCGTGGGTCATATTTTTTCAACATAATTAACACCAGTGTTGCTGTGCTGCTAGACACACGTATTTGTATAATCTAAGTCTTTCTGACAAGGCTATGAGATGCAGACACATTTCATCTTCTCAAATATCTTATAAAATAAATTGGAATGGCTTTCTTTTTATAAGAATTTTCATCGTGATGTAAGCCGAACGAAATCTTTTATCTTTTTGACCTATATGCTGATATGATTCATTCATTTATGTGTGTGATATAGGAATCTTTGAATGTGATTCTTTTTAAATACTGCTAAGGTGGCAGAGAAGCTTACAGCCCCACCTGATGAACTGTGATCACCGTAGCCTATGAACGTTTGCAACACCAGACACTCCACGCAACGCGCTGCCGACCCTGCTCAGGAAGGTTCATACCTTCATGAGCAATTGATAACGTTAGATTACGCTCGGAATTCTCTCACTCAGTAAATTCGATGACAATGCAATACTTCATCAAAACGGGAGCCTGTCGTTTGACCGAAAAGATTTTGCCAAAATTTCACTACCCAAACAAATTTTGGCAACCTTTCTTTATTTAAATGCAATGTTTGGAATTATTTTAGTACGCACTTTTTCATAATCTTTATCGTTATTATAAAGAATAATATCAATAGGTACAGCATTTGATCTTTAACCAAATGATTTATTACAGTAAACAATCTTTAGACAATCAACGTTTGGTAAAATGATTTGCCATGACAAAAAATATGAAAGCCAAAGTAAGAATTTTTCGGAATAATATAATCTATTTATGGCTTCAATTTAATTATAGTAAGTTCAACTCATCTGTGCGCGCGGCCCTATGTGTGGGTAAACCTCGTATAAACACAGTGACTTCGTATGCGTAACAAGAGGTACAGTGAAGTACAAAATACAAAAACACTCGTTTAACTAAAATTAAAAACTTAAGGGGTGAAATGTATGTCACGGGACATCCTTCCTGAGGGCTTACCCGGGGCTCTCAACCATAGGCTGTTAGGCGTGGCGTGAGGTTTTTTAGTCGGTAGGAGTCCGGCATAACATCCTATGAGGATTTTCCCTCACGTTAAACAACAAAAAAAAAAGGGGTGAAATGTATGTTAAACAAATTAATATGTTTTGCTGCTAAAAGAGTAAAATTGAGGAAATTTAGGATTCGCTGCTCTCTACAAGGTTAATTATAAATTCAGATTCCATATCAAAATGTCCATAGTATTCTTCTTCTTTGTATTACGCCACATCTCTTCATCAATTTGACCTTAACGTTCGTTTATTAATTTCATTATTCCCATCACATTTTGTTCGATGCTATGCGAGGCATTATAATTTTTTTTAATTCCCCCTACATTTTTGATTGGGTTTAGTTCAGGATGATACGGTGCCGCGGTGGTAGCCGAAGAACTTTTAAGCCATGTGGCTGAAGAATATCATCAATCTTATTACAAACTAGCTGACCCTTGCAACTTCGTTTGCGTCACATAAGGTGTACGAAAGGAGAGGTATTTCTTCATCAGACTCATCGAGCAGCGTGTAAAACTGTCCTGCCCTCTCCTAAAGGAACCGTGCAAAATATCGGGATCAAAAGTATTCCAGAACCTTCTTCGGATCATAAGCTCAGATTGCACCAAGTTACATTTAAATCAATTCAGTAGTTTCAGCGTGATACTTATTCGGGATACAGATAGACAGACAGACGGACATGAAAATTTTCAATTACATTTTCGGCTTCAGTATGTATCGATTAGGAGAGAACGCCCTACAATTAAAATTTTCAAATTATCTTCCAATTGTACAGACTCTCGACCCTCCACAGTTTTTTTAGATGTATAGAGTATGGTCTTTTTACTTTTTAAATCAAGTCATACAGTAAAAATATTGTCATATTTACTGTTTAAGCAATGTTTTTTTCTGTCGACTATCATCTCTGCATTTCTATTTTTTTCTGCATTAGGATTTGGAGTTCTATCATTTTTCGACTATTCTGTAGGCCTTTATAAGTTACACAATTCTACCATACATAATTTTGTTATGCCTCAAAGGGTTTAGGCAACGTTTTCGTTAAAAGCTCCCATACACCAGATTTTTTTCCGACATCTCCAACTAATATCGTTATATTTTAGTCAATGTCAAACAAACTCAACAAACTATATACGCAAACCGTTCTCAAGAATCATTGGTGATCTCAGCATGAAAATCAATGCAGTAGTTTTTAAGTTTGTCGTGAAGACAGACTCGACGGCAACTTTGTTTTATAATAATATATATGTAGTGATAAAAAATATTAATTACCTACATCGAATTGACACATCAAAAATATTTATCTGACTTCTTAAACATTTTCTCCGTGAAGAACTAGACATTTTCTTTAACGACTGTACCCATGGTATTATCACTTAGAACACTGTATAATGGATTATAATGTAACCAACTTACACAGGATGTCAACATTGCAGTTACATTGAGAATTGTCATGGTATTTAATTTTGTTTCATTATAACGTAAGAGTTGCCTTCAAAACGTGGTAGATGACGCTGTATGCTTTTTGTTTATTATAATTTTTATTTCGCGGTCACGCAGAGAGTTTCCTGCAAAGACTGCTTGGCACCGCTGGTGTCGCCAATAAGTCGAGTAAAGTCTCTATCTCATAATAAACAAATGTACTCTGTGAAGACGGCTGCGTCACTGGCACACAAATGAAAGCTGTATAATTACTAGCGCACGCACACATAGCGCCGCGCGCACTGATGAGTTGAACTTACTATACCAATTTCGATGGTGTAACTCCTACGTCTCACGAAATAGAAGCGAACGAGAAAACATTTTCAATTTTAAAAATATTGAAAAGGTACTAGCGCAGCTAAAACAACTCGCTTTCTATAATGAAATAGTCGATAAATATTTTACCAGCCATCGCTCGGAGCGTGATACCAGTGATACGTCATGATATCACTGGCTAGACGAAGTCGGCAATCTCCACAAAATCAAAGGCGTTACTTTACTGAAGACAAATAGCTTTGCGCTATGATACTAAGATAAACTATCACTGGAAAAATACGGAAGGTTTAACCGGAAAGGTTCGAAGAGCTCACGAGGAAAGTAGAAATAATCTGTAGACCAATCTATACTCAAGAAGGAAAAAATTCTTTGTTTGTTGAAAAGCACTGAAACTTCTGAACCGATTTTATAATTGACTCGTTCCAATACTTTAGTATCTATAATTTAATATTGTATGATTTGGAACGGAGGCGGAGGTCAGAACATGCCTGGCTTGAATATGTGGCTTAGGCAGTGACCGCGGTAATTCATGTTTCCTATCGCTAGAAGCAATTTTCTCTATGCGTACATTAAATATTGTTTTCTATAAAGTATATTTTTATGTACTGTTCTAAAGCTTACATTATAGCCATGCCTTTTTCTTCAAAGGTGTAGATAGCCCATATTTCACCAGTTATAAAGTTACGTTAGGGATTTAGTATTATCTATCCAGTTTATGTAATCAAAGTTAACTACGAGTAGTTAAACTGTTGCATGGGGTTACGTTATTATGAGAGTTTATTATGCTATAAGAAAGGGAGAGTGAACGGGTATAAAGTAAGCATTTAATAAGTCAACTTAACCTTTGGATCGTTCTACGTCAAAATGTGCTACACTTGCGCTGCCTACCCTGCAAAAAACTGATATAGAAGGTCTGTAGATGATAGGGAAAATCAAGGCATAGAGTTCATTCCACCATCCAAGCGAACTAAACTTCTAAATAATCAGTACTTCTTAAGCTTAAAGGTTTAAGGGTCTCAGCGGGTTGAGGGAAATTGTAAAAATATTTTCGTAAAAATTCCTCTGCACTTTTTTGGAATAAACAGTAGATACAAGGGGTCGGATATAATCAGAAAATATTCGAAGATAACCGTCTCAAGGTCAATGGCGATCACGAAAACCCTTGTGAAATCATATTTTATTTCTATTGTGTGTATATTATGTGGGTACTGTAATAAACGTATCTGGTGTTCGAAGTCAAGTGCTTTGGCCTCGTAAGTTCGTACTCTACAAGTTGAGGGTTAAAATAGTTCGTTTTCGGGTATCCACTTTATGCTTCAACCCTTATTATCTTAGCGCCTCAAGTAAGGTAGGTACACATACATTTCAACCTTTATGTACTCCATATTTGAGAAGTGAGGATAGAAATTTTGAGTTTAAGAAAAACTGACATAGTATTTTAGGAATAATATAAGCCGAAGTCAGTCGTCCAGTGATTACTGAAATTGTTATTCCTAGATTCTTTGTTAATATTATAACTGACTAAATGACTAAACAAACAAACGAAATACCATAGTTAATTCATGATGACTGCATAACAACCATACCTAAAAAACAAAACATTCAATAGAACTTATAACGAACTTTCAAGCATAGGTACCTAAAAAAAAACATTCAATAGAACTTATAACGAACTCCTTTTAAAGCTTTCGGTATCCAATCGGTAAAACCGGAACCCCGAGAAACGGATCTGGTAATATAGGCCATATCTCATGAATGAATCTGTTGTTTGATCATCGTGATGTTTTTCTGTTGCCAGTAAAATACACTCAATACAACATAGGTACTTGAATTTTGCCTGCGTTTTGGTACAAAAGCCTTGGATGCCAGTCCGACTCGCACTTGGCTGTTTTCAAAGGATATTCATATAAATCGCGGAGAAAAATCAATATCAGTAAAATTATAAGGTGTTTTTACGACTGTCTATAAGCAGGGAGCCAGATGCGTTTTAGGAGGTTCAAAAGACATAAAGCCTAAACTTATGAGTTTTTATTGAAAACTAATAAAATAACTCATAACTAATACCTTTAGTAACAAAAAAATGACGGAATAACTACCAATGACATTAGACAAATAGGTTTTTGGTGAATTTAAAACACATTAAATAACTTTTTAAATATATTTTCTCATATACTTCTAAATGAGTGAATGCCGTGACGAATTATAAAAAACTATTTTCTTTAACATGCTTTATTAAAGGTTTCAATTTTCTATCAAAATACTTCATTCATGTTTTCATTGAATAGACTTTTTGAGACTCAAAACTCGGAATAAAATAAACTCTAAAGATCGAAACTTTTATAATTTACCTGAAATTTTTGTGATTTTTTTTATAAGGTGGTTCACACCGATTTGCTTTAGAAATATTTTGTAAGAATGTAAATTGGAATTTATCACAACAAAGAACCTATCAAGTGATTGATGGTTGGGTTCTCAGCGGTGTTTTCGCCACCGTGTCGTATTATACTGCAGTTTTTAATGTGTTTTCTTTATTAAAAACATTTTGAGCGAAATTTTACCACCTTTTTTGTGTATGTATGAATTATTGGTTATAAAATACGTATTGTATTAGCATAATCATCTATACATATTATCATACTAGATTACCTTGTAATTTTATTATTATCATATTGATATTTTATGTGCATTCAATACGCTCCGAAAGTACTGAAACTATTTAAAAATTCCTTCAATCATGGGATGCCACACTTTCCTGGGTGACATAGGCTTTTTTTACGTGAGACTACGACGAAAACCATACATATCCTATAGCTGGGAGCCCCGGAAACTGAGATCGTGCGGTATCCCCTTATCACTCTGACGGCCATCTTCTGCGGGTTAAGCAATGTAGCCTATGTTAGAGGCTATATTTTACTCCCGCATTCCCAAGGGAACGGGAACTAGGCCAAATGCGACATTTAGACGAAATTAAGGTCTAGACAATTGTAATAGTCTCATCAAAACTTGAGAACTTCTGGCCTGATTTGCCTAATTTTGATTTCAAAACATTGGTAAAAGTTCAAGGAAGGTTTTTCTAGTCCTTATTTCAGAGCTCAATATCCATTCCCTTTTAATCTTTGTTGGTCTTATCAGAATATCAGCACTTATTTGATAATTGTGAAAAGTAACAAACAGCATCATATTTCTCTCATGCAAGGATTTTTTTGTTATCCTAGTGTAGTAGTAACAAAATACTTAAATATTTTATATTCTTTCCACTTGAACGGTACAGTAAAGAGACAGACAAATGCTGCTACTGGCCTTAATTCGAGTTTTTTTATAATTTATTATTCATCTGTATTTCAGTACGATGAGCAATTCGGAATTCGTGTAAAGTATTTTCAACGAACCAATTTCCTAAGAAATATCCGGTACATTTCGAAATTTCTGTTTTGTAATTATTAACTATTTTGATAATTCTATGAGTCTATTAACATTTAGAAATATTTAAATAGATAATAGTCACATAACAAACGGTAATAAAAATTACTGAAATCCCAAATCTTTGTAGCAATCCAAAATCTATCTAAGTACATAGGTAATCTTGGTCAGAAAAATCGATTATATTTTTTATTTATTTACTGTATTATTTTGTGGTACATAGTTGTAACAAATGATCTTAATAACAATACATTCAGTGCGCTATGTCCTACCATTTAACATGGTGTACAAATTAAACATAAAATATGGTTAGTTTAATTCTTAAAATAGGAATGGTTAGTAGGTATTATTAAATGAAATTGAAACTTATATCCACAGCACCAATTCATAATATTACATGGATGCCCTTCTTATTTTTAATTGTCCACATAATCAATTCATAGATATTACATAATTATTTTTATTAGGTACTCAATGCTCTATAAATTTTCGAGATTTATAAATTTTATCTCGACTTATGACAACTCAGGTTGTATCTGAATATCAGATTCTTAACCTTTCATATTTAAAAGGTATTCTCTGGTTTCCAAGAATATAGAATGGCAGTAAAATATTTTTGAAACTTACTACAATTTTTTAGAATACCATTTTTTGTTTTTTCTGTGTACGGTATAATATTGCATTCCCAGACGGCCACCGAGGGTCATATATTTTCAACATAATTGACACCAGTGTTGCTGTGCTGCTAGATATTTGTATAATATCTGTAGGTTTTTCTGACAAGGGTATGAGATGCAGACACATTTCATCTTTACAAAATATAAAACAAATAGAAACGGCTCACTTGGAATAAGAATCTTCATTTTTATATTAGGTGGATGAATTCCTTTATCAGTTTGACCTGTATGTGGAACCGCCATTTACGTAGGTACCTTAATTTTAGCAGATTTCAGATTCTTTAATTACGAAAAAGGAAAGGGGCTCACAGGAGCAATAGTGATGCTCTCGATTGTGGCTTTATGAGGTTAAGCGTAATGTGTGTCTTCAGATGGGCTCTCGACGGAGCGGCTATCGATTGTGTGGCGGTTAAGTGTACAATGGGGCGGGGAAGGATTGTGTTGCCAAATACAATCTATACTAATATTATAAAGCTGAAGAGTTTGTTTGTTTGTTTGTATGGTTGAACGCTAGGATCTCAGGAACTACTGGTTGGATTTCAAAAATTCTTTCACAGTTTGATAGTCCATTTATAGAGAATGTCTATAGGCTATATAACATCACGCTAAGACAGATAGGGGCGAAGCAGCCATCAATAATGTTTCGAAAACGGGGAATATTTTTTACCGCCTGAGAGCTTCCGAGGCGTACGCTGCGTAAATAGTTAAAGATGCGTAAAAATTGTGTATTACAATTTTGTTACTCTTAAAAAGTTCTAAAAAAAAGTTCGATGCAGCATATATAATATGTCTATCTCTTAAGGTTAGCTCACAATAACCTAATTTGTCTGTTTATTAAGGTTTGCTCACAATATTATAAAACTGAAGAGTTTGTTTGTCCTAGGATCTCAGAAACTACTGGATGCATTTCGAAAATGATTTTACAGTTTAATAGTCCATTTATTGAGGATGGCTAATGGCAATATAAAATCACGCTAATGCGAATAGGAGCGGAGCAGCCATAAATAATGTTTCGAGAACGGAGAAAATTTATTTCTTTTGAGAGCTTCCACTACGTACGTTGCGTAAATGGTTAAAGTTACGTGAAAATTTTGTATCACAAAAATGTTCCTCTTTAAAAGTTACAAAAAAAATCGTCAACAGCATATGCCTATCTTTTAAGGTTCACTTGCAATAACCCCTTTTAATAAGTTTTGAAGTATGAGCGACGCGACGGGAGTAGGTAAACATGGTCTGCAGTAGTAGCCAATCAACTGAACGATAAAAACCGGCCAAGTGCGAGTCGGACACACATGAGTTACGTACCAAAAAAAGGACGGGTGGAAGTAAATGCAACGGGAAACATTATATCACTTTACATATTAATACCACACCTCTCTCTTTCTCAATCTCATGTGATGCAAACGAAGTTGTGCGGGTCAGCTCTAATGAATATAAGCGACGCGACGGGAGTAAGGGCGAAGGGAAACATTATATCACCTTTAATATTACTACTACACCTCTCTCTTTCTCACTCATGTGACGCACACGAAGTTGTGCGGGTCAGCTCTCATGTATATAAGCGACGCGACGGGACTAGGCACGACGAGAGTAAATGCGACGGGAAACATTATATTACTCAATCAAAATATTAATACCATACCTCTCTTTTTCTAACTCTCATGTGCCGCAGACGAAGTTGTGCGGGTCAGCTAGAACCTATATAAATGCGATCCGTGGAGTTACGTGTGTTGACATCATAGGAGAATTAAAATGTACCACATCCACAACACGTCGATACTGGTGCATTTAGTATGTATGCCGTTTGCATATACATACTGTATGTCCCAGTATCGACACCGTAGTCCTGGAGTGGAGACTGTGACTTGGTAAACCTGTGTTAGCACTTGAGAATGTCAGATTACGTTTATCATTCTCACACATTTTGATTGCAATGCAGTCAGTTTAGAAAATTATTAACGACCAATCGTAATAAAAATAAGAAAGATTTAAAGTCCAGTTTTAAGAAATGTCTAACTAAATAAGAAATGCCTACAATCAAAAGTATACTTATTATTAACTAGCGGACGTCACGCGGTTTGACCCGCGTAGTTCCTGTTCCCGTGGGAATACGGGAATAAAGTATAGCCTATGTTCACCGCAAAAAGTATAGCTTTCCAACAGTGAAAGAATTTTTCAAATCGGTCCAGTAGTTCCGGAGAATATTCGTTACAAAAAAAAACAAACAAAAAAACAAATCTTTTCTCTTTGTAATATTAGTATAGATTTACTTTATCAAGTACTAGCTGTTCATGCGGTTTCACCCGCGTAGTTTCTGTTCCCGTGGGAATACGGGAATAATATTGTCTATGTCACCCGCGGATAGTGTAGCCTCCCAACAATGAAAGTGTTTTTCTAATCGGTACAGTAGTTTTGGAACCTATTCGATACAAACAAACAAACATTTCTTTCCTCTTTATAATAAATAAGCCTAGCTGATGCACGCAGCTTTGCCCGCGTAATATTTGTTCCCGTTCCCACTTCCCGTGGGAACATTTTCCCGATATAAAAAGTAGCCTATGTGTTATTCCAGTCTATAATGTATCCCTGTTCCAAATTTCAGCCAGATCCGTTCAGCCGTTTGAGCGTGAAGAGTAACAAACATCCACAGTCACAAACTTTCGCATTTATAATATTAGTAAGAAGTATAGATAGCATAGACAGCCAAATATTTACATTCAGTTCTTGGTAGAAATAAATAATAAAATATTAAAAAATAAACAAATAAATTGAACAAGCCCTTTTTTCTAGGAACCCAAAGTTAGAGGTATTATCATAAGGTAAAATGTTACAAAAGGTTCGCTATTTATAGAATAAGAACAATATCGAAACTCGAATTAAACTTAGCATATATTATGTACTTACTTACCTACTTATGAAAAATATTTTCTAAGAATCCTACTAAAAAGCTTTTTCAAAGCATTTCAGTTGCAAATTATTCAATTCGAATTCAATAGTGTTAATAGTGGCAATGTCACTTAGATCACTCTGGTTCTGACCTTGCCATTATGGGCCTCCGCAAAGCTAACCGTAGTGTAAAATACTAATCCTGGGGCATCCTTCCGAGGGCTTACCCGGGGCTCCCAACCACTGGTCGTAGGTAGTAGAAAACGTGTCGTTTTATTTAATCGATAAAAGTCCGGCATAGCATTTATCACGGATTTTTTGTATTTCTTCATTAGTTATGTTGTTTTCTGTTTGTTTTTTTTGTAGACTTGTCTTCAAAAAGAATAATTTTAAATAGCTTGTCATGTGTTCAGCTGAGCGCAAAATTTTGATTTCTTTAATAAGATTTTAAATTAAGGCTGCCCCTGTCAAATTGCGTCCGGCCACCTCTGAAAACCAGCGCTGTCTGCCTATAAACGCAGAAGGACAGCATTACATACTATTGTATATATATATGTATTTCCATCTGTGCTATCTAATTTGCGGCATTGCGCAAAGCTGAGACATGGCCGTTATTCTACTATCTGTGTTTATTACCTTTAATTTTTAATACTTTTGTTTAGGTAGAATAAAAAAGCTTTTTCTTTCTTCTTCTTTGTCTTCTTTTATTTTCCACACGTAAAAAAAGCGTAAAATGCTAACTCAGTTATCGTTCGTTTACACAACCTTCTACAGGATGATGGCCTAAAGGGTGTGCGCACTCTCGTGAACCTTTTTGTAGGACCTCAAATTTAGCAGTACAAAAATGCATGAATGTTTTGATGAATAAATTGAATATCCCATCAAGACATAAAGTCAATACCTTTTATTTTTAGCACAGAGTATTTTCCAACTCTATTTTGCTTGAGTGTTTCGAAACGGGAATTATACACTCTTAGTCAAAATTGTATAAATGAATTTCCTTTTATTTTTATCGTTTAATAATTGTAATTTGAAATGGTTGAAAGCAGTCAGTTTATTTACAGATGATTAGACGATTTGATATAACTGTATCGTAGTAATCTTAATGTACTTCAGAACAAACGAAATCTCCAATATTTTTAAGCTGAATTATTTATTACAAACGATTACCTTTGGACCGCTTGTAATGTACGATATTATTTATTTTTGTAAGATTTTCAAATTTAAATGTTTAATTGCGAAGAATGGGTAAAGAATGTGATGGTATAAATATCTGCATTTTTTTATTTTATGTCGTTTGATTTGCGAACCATTCCTAGAGATAACCTTAATAAATGGGCAAGGCATTTCGATCTTAGATCATCTAACCACATTTCGATACGGGCAGACAAACTACGACTGATGAAATGTGCTTTTAAGATAATATCTACATTCTCATTCGGGTAGAGTCGCGATGTATAGGTAGGTATAACTACTTTATACATTACACGTGTGTGAATACTCAACAGAAACGCCTTTTAGCCCTTCACTATAAAATAGATTGCAGAGGGACTTGTATCTGTAGTCTGTGACTCTGTTGCATTAAATTACGTCACTAGGTCAAGTGAATCATCTGTTCAAAGTTTAAAATAAAACAAAAATGACGACGTCAATTGGATTGAACTTTCACTTTCTCAATAAACGTTAGAGGGGCAGTCGAGTGAGACCGTCTCACGGCTTCTTTTTCGATGTTGTTTAAGTCGTTTAAGCATTGAAACCACAAAATAAAACTCCAAACCCAAGTCCTTTACCCCTCGGGGTTTCGGGGACGTGCGTTACTTCTCATGGAGTTAACGTTACACCCTGAGGGTACAGTAGTGGCTTCTTCAATCAGATCCCTAAGATCCAATATCTTAGGGATTAACGAAAAAGCCCACATTAGGAGGAAGGGCCTAACGGTACTTCGTTCGTTGAGCAGCCCGCCAGGCTGTACGGGACCCGAACCTGGGGATTACTTAATCTCCGCCCCAGGAGGCTGAACCAGCAGCCTGTGTAAAGTCCCTGGAGCTGTGGTCGTGCCGGAGGAGGATACCGGAGTGGACGCGGCTACTGCATCGGAGGGGGACCGGGGGCCCTTCCGTACGCCGTGCCAATCTACCGCACTACATCTGTCTGCCTTCGGTGAGTTCGAGCCTCGCCTAGTCTCCTGCGCCACCGGCACAAAAGCGCCCCCTTCACCTTCTTAATTCCCCATTTTTTTTTAAGAACTATGGCTAAAGACAAAAGAAAGAAAAAGGTATCCACAGCGGCATCGTCGTCCACACTTCAAGTGGATTTTTGCAACATCAGAGGTATGCGCGCGAACATCAACGTAGTCCACCACCATCTTGAAACTGCGAAGCCGACCCTTTTTTTCTTAACGGAGACGCAGATCTTAAGCTTGAGTACCACTTTAGGCAGAAAGCCGTGGTATGTATCGCTCCCTTAATAAAGTAAAGGCCTATCTCAAAAATACAAACTTTTGGGAAAACGTGTTTTAAGCGTCAGAGAACCCGATAGTTCTACTCTATTATCCATAACATCATAATTTAAAATGCTATGGCTTTCATTATTTTTTTAAGTAGACTACATTAAATGTACTACAGTATTCTTAATTAAAATATAAGAAAGAAAATATATTTAAGTACAAATAAATTCTTTATTTAAAACTCTTCCGACTTAGGCCTGTTTAACATTAATTTTATTTTAGATTTATAGGCAATGTTTGGAATGTGCCTTTCTAAGTCTTAAAAATAATCAACATTATAAAGACTATCACAAAATAATGCTTTATCACGCAATATAACCTATTACATAATAGGTAAAAGTGCCTTATTGGAAAATGAAAATACCACAAAAAATTGTTTTCATGAAAAATTATAATAATTCTAAAGTTACCAAATGGCACATAATATTTATTGAATATAGTGGAAAATTCCAAAAAAATAAAAAACCTAACTTAACATTACTCCACAAAGTAAGAAAATTGCAGATATTATTAGGTAAATTAGGAACTTCTAAAAATTCGCAAATTAAACTTTATATTTATTTATTTACTTATTTATTTTACACTTTATTGTATGCCAAGTAATAAATTATGGTACATAAATACAGTGCAAGAAGATGTACAATGCAACAAAAACAAAATTGCACGTAATAATAAATCAAGTAGGAACTTTGCAACAATTACAGACACCCTTTCCTTTTTCCTATTATTAATTTGACCATAAAAAAAAATTATTATAAACATAACCTTTTTAATTATTTTTTCTTATGCCATGAGTATCAGCAACTTTCGTAAAATTAACAGTCTAAAAGATTTGAAATATTTCATCCTTTTGTGGTGGTCAAGTTTATCGCTGCATTTAAGTCTATATTTTTGAGAGCATGGTGGTTTCATTTCTCTAGCAGGAACAAGTTTCTTAGTAAAATTAGAAATGAATTGTTCTCCTAAGTTTCGCTTATTTTTTGAGCTGGATTGAGCTCGGGCCGGACGTCTATGCCAAGGATGTCCAGATTGTCCCCAAGTGACATCGTTGTATTGTGAAGAGAGGGTAAGGGCAGGACAATAGATTTTTGCTGTAAACGCAAACGGCAGTGTTTTACGGGCATTGAACTCAACCAGGTTTTCGGATTCCCGTCAAGATCAGCCACAAGTTGCCGTCTCTTCTTCACAATGTCGAATCTCAATGCCGATGGACGGGCCAAGTAACTTTCGTGCAGAGTGCTTTCGTTTGCATAGCAATGAATCCTCCCGCGGGATAGCATGTCATTGATATGAAGAAGAAAGAGAGTTGGGAACAACACAGATCCCTGTGGTACCCTGGCATTAACCTGCATATATCAGGAATACTGGCCGTCACAGAGGACCCGTATTCATCGTCCATGCAGAAAACTGGTCATCCAGCTGCAAAATTGGGGGCCGGAAGCTTGGAAAGCAGCGACGCGTGCCATACTCTGTCGAAGGCTTTCGCAATATCGATCGAGGCTTATAGCCAACGACTCGCCGTGCCTCTCCATAGCCTCACCCCAAACATGCGTCACGTACGCCAGGAGGTCACCCTAGCTAGACCGCTTTGGCCTAAAGCCGTATTGTCGATCATTGAGTAGCGGGTGATCCTCGAGGCATGAGCTTTTTGTTGATGATAAGCTTTTCGTTTTCTCGTTAAAGTTCTAGTTAATCTAATGTAAATTAAAAGATTAAGTATTTGATGATGAGCTCAAAGAACGCTGTTAAGCTTCTGGTTCTGCATTAAAGGTTGTATCATTATCACTGCCTCAGTATCACTCTCTGCAGAACTAACTGGTGAAATGCGATAATCCAGGAGCGCGAATCGTTGTTATTGGCATAGCTGTGGGTTAAACATTTTGAAGTGTCAGTAACAAGGGAGACGTAGATTGTCCTCGAGGAGTACGTGGTTGCTCATCCGAGGGTATAACATAAATTTAAAAAATAGGATATGCTCGAGTTATTAGGAAAGATTCTCGCGAGGATTGGCGGCTACTAGAAGTTGTACTCGTCAAACTACCGCTGTTGGAACTTGAAGATGAGCTGGAACTACTTAAAAATGATCTGCTTGAGCGCTTCGACGGTGTTCCAATAAAAGCAGTCAATGATCCAGACAACGCGACTAACAGTTGTGTATTTTCTGAAACGCGTCCAGTACTAACCTAAAACATAAATTATACGATTAGATGCTAAACATTACTTACACCTAATCTGAAATAAGATTCGGGTGAACTGACTGTATAAAAAGTATGTTAAAGTTAAGGATTTAGCTAGAAAGATTACAATACAAAAACTTACTTTCTGATCCTTAGTCGATTCATTTTGTTACTCAACTTGTGGTTCTGGCAGATTAAGTTGGTTTAAAATGTTATGCGACCGCGACGTCATGTTTCTGTCAATAATAGAAATAACAACTGTATCTATTTTACAGCTACTTACCCTATATACAAACTTCACACCTACTTAACCAATAATTACTTTTTGTTAAGCTTATCATACTGGAGATTATGAAGGCAATTCAAAATTTGATTAAACATTTTGCATCGTGTAAAGAACTAACCATAAAAGTAAACACAATTCTTGAATCCAATTTTGTAAAAAAAAGAATGACTTTGAGATTAACATAGAAAAAACTAAATTTTGTTGTAAAATAAAGAGCTAATTTGATTTAAAATGACATATTCTAATAAATTTTGGTGATAAAGGAGCCTAACTCTAGTTCAACCTGTCTAGTACTAAAAAATAAAGCAATACTTGCCCGTTATTTAGTAATAAAAAGGCATAATTCCAATTCGAACAACACGACCGGCGGTTCGGTGTTATCAAGTAACGGCACCTTACTGGTTAGGCCTCTCTAGCGGAAAGGCGGGGGTGCGGAAGAGGGTAGTGTGAAAGGGGCACTATAGCCGTATTTCATTTTTTTCTCTTTCTGTCAAGGTCAAGTGATAGAATAGTTGTTATTGAGCCCATATTATAACACAAAAACTCAAAACCTCTAAATTTCGAATTGTGCCCTTATAATATTAAGGGAGCGGTATGTACGTCCGGTATGATGCCTGCTGTCGACGTCTTACAAGCCTCGAAGACAGGGACCTGTCTACGTTATGGGCACCCTTGGATCACGGGGGCCACACTCGGATCTACGCGTGCGTGTATAGGTCTCACAGCGGTGGTAACACGGACACAGTTCGCCTTTTTGACCACCCGCAACAATCGACTGACAAGGTGATTGAGCGGTATCCCTGCGCGGAGATAGTGATTCTGGGGGATTTCAACGGACATCATGTTGACTGGTTGGGCTCCCGTACCACCGAATTTGCGGGGAAAGCTGCTCACGAATTTGCCCTGACCTATGGGTTCTCTCAACTGGTTAAATCCCACACAAGGATACCAGACAAGAAGAACGAGAATAGTGCATTGCTGGATCTCCTGCTGACAACGCGTCCGGACGGATACAGTGTTTCAGTGGATGCTCCGCTCGGATCGTCGGACCACTGTGTCGTTCGGGCGCATGTGCCTCTCGCAAGGCCTGAACCACCTCGGCCCAAGAAGTGGCGACATGTATGGCACTATAAGTCAGCAGACTGGGATGGACTGCGAGAGATTTTCGCGTCGTACCTATGGAGGCGGCTTAGTTTTGCCTCAGAGGATCTGGATTCTTGCGCTGCAGCAGTCGCTGCGGGGATCTTGGAGGGCATGGAATGCTACATTCCTAACCGTTGGATCCCTGTAGGAGCAAAAAAGCGACCGTGGTTCAATCGGCTCTGCAGAGAAACTTTGATGTTGAAAGAATCTGCTTACAGGGCTTGGACCACGGCTCGTGCAAATTCAGATCCAAACATCTCTGAGGTGAAACGCAAATTAAATGTCGCCTCGAGGGCCAGCAAAAGAGCAATGGTCAGGGCTAAGTTCGATTTCGTCGGCAGAATTGGTGAACGGCTAGCAGGCTACCCTTCAGGGAGTCGCGAATTCTGGTCACTTGCCAAAGCTGCCGATGGAAATTTCTGTCGGTCAGGTTTACCACCTTTACTTAAACCCGACGGTAATTTGGCCCAGAGCGCTAAGGAGAAAGCCGACCTTTTGGGTTTTCTCTTTGCCTCTAACTCGACCATGAGCGACGGGGGTGCTTTGCCGCCGGATATTCCGTGGTGTGGAACTTCCATGCCGGAAGTAAAATTTACACAGCGGAATGTACGACGTGAGCTTCGATCCCTGGACGTTCATAAGTCGAGTGGGCCGGATGGTGTACCCGCGGTGGTACTGAAGCAGTATGGTCCAGAGTTGTGTCCGGTACTTACACGTCTTTTCACGCTTTCATATTCCAAGCAACAAGTCCCGGCGTCACGGAAGATCGCGTATGTGCATCCTGTGCCCAAGAAGGGTGACAGGACCGACCCGGCCAACTACAGGCCTATAGCCGTCACCTCTCTTTTATCTAAGGTGATGGAGCGTGTAATTAATACACAGCTCCTGAGGTACCTAGAGGAACACGACCTGCTCAGTGACCGGCAGTACGGTTTCCGTCACGGTCGCTCGACGGGCGATCTTCTGGTGTGCCTCACACACCGATGGGCGACGGCTATCGAGAGTAAGGGCGAGGCTCTAGCAGTGAGCCTCGATATCTCTAAGGCCTTTGACCGGGTCTGGCACCGTGGTCTTCTTACGAAATTGCCCTCATATGGACTGCCCGACAGATTATGCGGATGGGTGTCCAGCTTCCTGGCCGGTAGAAGCATCAGGGCCGTCGTTGACGGCAGCTGTTCAGACTGCATGGCCATAAACGCTGGAGTACCGCAAGGCTCAGTGTTGTCCCCTACTCTGTTTCTGCTGCATATCAATGACATGTTGTCTATTGACGGCATTCATTGTTATGCGGACGACAGTACGGGGGACACTTGTTACACGGGCCGCCCCGGTATCTCTCGGGACACAGTGAAGGAAAATCGTGAACAGCTTGTGTCTGAAATCGAGGCTACTCTTACTAGAGTGTCCGATTGGGGTAGACAAAATCTTGTCCAGTTCAACCCTTCCAAGACACAAGCGTGTTTTTTCACCGCTAAGCAAACCCCAATTACTGTAGCGCCGCAATTTCAGGGCACATCTCTTTCCATCTCCAAAAGTATAGGGATCCTTGGCGTTGACATCTCCAGTGACGTTCAGTTTCGTAGTCATTTGGAGGACAAGGCTAAGCTGGCGTCCAAGAAGCTAGGTGTGCTCAACAGGGCGCGGCGGTACTTCACTGCTGCGCAAACACTGCTTCTGTATAAGTCGCAAGTGCGGCGAGTTGTGTTATTGAAACAATTGTTCTCGAACGATTACCATTTATTACTCCCTCTTAAAATACAAAGCAACTTTATTTATACTAAAGTCTGTCATAGACTGTATTACTACACTTCACCTCGGGGGTGAGAAAAAGAAAAAAAAATTTTTTTTGTATTTTCTAAAATATTTAAAGGCAATTTAAAACTTTGTCATTTAAAGACATTAATCTACATTATTTTATGATACAAACGGTTTTGTTCTATTTTTATGCAAGACATAATGTTTATTATTTTTCAATATTCTAACATTAACTCCTAAATCATCTAAAACTACAAATGGTCCATGCCATTGTTCATCTAATTTATTAGTTACCTTATTTTTAACTAATACTAACTGTCCGTTAACATAAGTATCTAATATTATTAGTGGTTTTATCATAATTAGCTTTACGGTTTTGTTTACTTAATACTAGATTATTACGAGCATCTTGATGTGCTACTTTTAGCCTATACTTAAGATCTAAAGGTATACTGTCTGGGCTATACAAAGGTTCTACATACTGACTTACTCTACAAGGTAAAATACTAGCTCTACCAAAAACTAATTCGAATGGTGTGTATTTGGTTTCTGAATGAACAGTATTATTAAAACTGTAGCACCAAAATGGTAGCCACTGCTCCATGTCTCTTTTTGACTATTACATTGTAGTCTTAGGAATGAACCTAAATGTTTATGAGCATTCTCAAGCGCACCTGACTGGTGGTGATATGCTGTAGATGTAAGTTTATTAATATTGAAAAGTTTACATAC
The DNA here is from genome assembly GCA_933228765.1 of Miltochrista miniata. Lineage (NCBI taxonomy): Eukaryota > Metazoa > Arthropoda > Insecta > Lepidoptera > Erebidae > Miltochrista > Miltochrista miniata. The sequence continues at coordinate 12,908,862 of OW121770.1, forward strand.
CTGCTCCATAACCGAAGAAACAAATTCTGTTCCACGATCAGTTGCCAACGTATTTGGTATTGCAAATCTCAATATAAAGTTATTTACAAATGCTTTAGCTACACTTACCGTATCTTTGTTTTTTAGAGGATATGCCTCTACAAATTTAGTAAGTTCGCATTGAAGCGTTAATATGTAAATATTTCCTTCGCAGTCTGCTTCTAAAGGTCCTACAATATCGAGATAGATCTTATCAAAAGCATGTGAAGCCGTTGTAGTTATTTCCATGGGCGCCTTGATATACCTACAATGCTTCATTTTTTGACACAAAGTACATTTTTTAACGAATTCTTTCACATCGTTGTCTAAGTCTGGCCAGTAAAATTGTCTCTTAATATTATTTATCATTCTACGTACACCTGCATGACCTGCTGTGGGTAGTAGATGAAAATCGTGTAAAATATAATTTCTTTCTTCTTTATCGTCAATGCGCTTAACTCCTCTTAACACATAAACTCGTGGACCGGTCCAATCCTTTCTATCTTTTATCTCTTTTAAAAACTCTTTAATAAAAGTTTCATATTCATTATTATTTTTTACTATGCATAGTTCACTTATATTTACTTTGTTACAAAAGTCTCTTAGTTTTGACACAAATTCGGCTCGCGTAAATTTTGCTTTAAAACTGAGATTTAAAAATAACGTGTTTCTACCACTACTGTAAGTAAAACATTCTTCTTCATTACTTATATTATTTTGTATTTTTAATGCATGTATTTCGTCCTCTCCTATAAAAGTCATTTCTACTGAATTACTTGGCTTTTTTAGTATCTCGACTACTTGTGGTTGATCAGGCCTCACGTGTGTCGTCGGGATTTCTAATACCAGCGGCATTTATTTGTTCGTCTAAATCTAAACGCCTTTTTTGTCCTCTAGTTGTTACTAACATAATTTCATCATTCATCTGTTTTAAATAATCTGATGTTACACTTATTCTTGATAATGCGGCTGCAACACTGTTATCTTTTCCTTTCACGTATAAAATTTTAAAATTATATTCTTCTAATGCTAATCTAAATTTGAAAAGTCTACTAGAAGGATCTTTCATCCAAAATAAATAAATTAAAGGTCTATGATCTGTCATAATAGTAAATGGTTTACCATACACATATGGCCTAAAATACTTTACGGCCCAACCAATAGCAACTAACTCCTTCTGAATAGTTGGATAGTTCAATTCTAAGGTAACATCATGTTCATTTGTGTTTAAAATTCTAACTGGTAATCTATTATTTTTTAATTTTCCGATACATCCCGCTAAAAACATTTTCCGCTAACTGTTTACTATGAATAACACAGTCTCCCTTTATGTCAATGTCCAAAAATAAATAGTGTATTGATTCACTTCGACCTGGAATGTATAACAATTCACTTGAGTAATCTAATGAGTCACGAAGCGCTACCGAATATTCCATTCCATTTTGGCATAAGGTGATGACGTTATCTCTCAAGTTGATATTCAGGGCATACTGACAAAGAAAGTCTAAACCTAATATTCCATCTGCCTTTAAAGGTATACTATCAAAAACATGAAACTTAATATTAAAATCAATAGAACATTGCTCATCACGGTGAGTCAAACTAAGGTGAACAATCCCGTTTGATTGAATCTGACCACCAATACCATTTATAATAGTCTCATCTCTAGTTACACAAATGTTATGAGGTAATGCATCTCTCTTAATAACAGATAATGACGCACCAGTATCTACTAACCAATAATATCTTCTATTTCCCAAATAAAAAGTTAAAAATTTTGCTTTACCGTGTAATGCTAAAATACTATGTTTCAACTCGAAAAAACTGCATTTCTTTTGTATCTTCTTCCACTGTGTTTGAACTCATAGGCTCACGTTCATAGCATTTATTAGTATAAAATACTCGTTGATTATTTCCACTACTATGAGTTTTATAACTCGATCGATTCTCGTTTGGGTGAAATCCTCCTCGGTTCATATTATTGTATGTACTTCTATTTGTACCACGGGGATGATAGAACATTCTACCACGTGAATTTGTAAAATGGTTTCTACTAGTGTTAGAAAAATTGTTAAAATTACCTCTAGTGTAATTTTTACCAAAATTATGAAAATTTTGCTGGTGCGAATTTCCTTGATAATATTTATTAACATGCATCTTACCTCTACCACGACGTGAAAACTGCATCACACTGTCACCTGCAGATGTCGATGGCGCCCCCAGCTCCTCGTCCTTAGCTGCCTGAATTGCTATTTTTAAGCTATCATAGTTACACGCTGCTATAATAGTACCTAGGCGCGAATCACTCAATCCATCGGCAAATCTTTTAATAACTAACTTTTAATTTAAATGCTTCAGAACTGAAAAGTTCAGAGTTACCCTCTGCTTGCGATATGGTTAAATTGGTGAATAACTTTTCCAATTCTGTACCATACTGGTCGATAGTACGCCAACCCTGTATTGCATTTTGTAACCGCGAATGAATGGCTGTGAAAGATTTTTTAGTAAGGAGATTATTTCGTAAATCTCTTACAAAATCGGTTGTAGATGAATATCCTTGAGACATACGGAGTTTAGCATTCTCGGATAAACGACTCTTTAAAACAAATGTTATGAGCAATTTTTTACCTGCCTCTGAAAGCATATCGTACATTTTTATGGAGTCAATGATACTTTTGGTGCTATTCTCGTTACCATTCATAACAGGAATCAAACTACACGCCGTTTTTAAGTCAAATTCCATGATGATATCGGTATTTGGCCTCGCTTCACAATAATCACTGTCACTATCACTTTCAACTTTTGGTTTAGTACATAATTCAATTATTTCCTGGTGATAGTTATTTATTATTACATTTCTTAATGAATCTAAAGATGACAATATTTTATACTTAGTATTTTGATTCTGTATACAATAATTATTTAAGTCATTGCTCTTGTTGTATATATAATTTCTGTTGTATATAGTGTGTTATTTTTTATAATATTACCCTTATATCTCGACTTTCCTTTTTAAATTAAATATTTTCTAATTACTTTAAGTTCCTCTAAACATGATAATAATTCATCTTCAATAACCCTATACAAAATAATATATTAATACATACCATAGTCCTTTATTGAGTTACAATAGTAGGGGACAAGAGTGTAAGTTGATACTCCTCACAATGATACACAACACTATCTAAACTATTTTAGATTACTAATAATAAGACGATAATTAACACTACATTTAAAGTTTGTAATTGTCCCTCTGTCCATTGTTTTTATACAATTTCGCGAACTATTGGTATTATAAAAAAAAAACACTTTTATTTATTTTGCACTTATTCACATAATTAAGCACTTTATTTTATAGTTAAACAAATTGATACACCATAATACGCACCGACACAAAAATTATACTATTTTAATTACTTCATTGGAATACGTATCTCGGTTTCTTCACGATTGGCTCTGGAACGGGTGAAGGAGTTAAATGACCGTCGGAAATTGTTTTGTTGTATTTGGTCCCGGATCCAGGAATGATGACATTTTTTGTAGTATTTCCATGCAAAATACACAAGCATAACACCGAATAAAAGGCATAATCTATTTCTTGCTTATTAGTTCTTCAACGTGAGCAGAATTTTCACCAAGAGCATTCTGATTTACGAACACCGTATCTTTTTAGACGTTGGACCGACACATTTTGATTTAAGTTTATAAATTATTTTGTTAAACACATTACACGCTTTGTTTTCTATTAGGTATGTTTTATCAATTTCGCTATTCACTTTTAATGAGAGTGCATCGCGTCGCGTCACAGATCTCAAATATGGCAGGGTCGCCATGAGGGGAGTTGTGTTATTGAAACAACTGTTCTCGAACGATTACCATTTATTGCTCCCTCTTAAAATACAAAGTAACTATATTTATACTAAAGTCTGTCATAGACTGTATTACTACACCTCACTGCTGTCACGTTTGGGCGGGGGCACCTGAATAACAGCTTCGTCCATTTGACTCGGTGCAAAGACGTGCTGTAAGAGTTGTCAACAATCCTATACTTACAAGTGGCGTGGAACCTCTTCGCGACAGGAGAGACTTTGCCTCCTTATGCGTGTTCTACCGACTGTACAATGGTGTGTGCTCTGAGTAATTGTTTGATATGATGCCCACGGCTACGTTCTATCACCGCACCGCTCGCCACAGACAGGGAGTTCATCCTCACACTCTGCGTCCGGAGCGTTCCAGCACGGTTAGATCTGATAGGGGTTTTCTTCCGCGCACGCTTAGGTTGTGGAATGATCTCCCTGCCTCGGTTTTCCCAAACGCCTACAGTATGGGGTTCTTCAAAAGGGGTCTTAGAAGGTTTTTACAGGGTCGGCAGCGCGAGTGTGGCGGCGCCTCTGGTGTTGCAAACGTTCATAGGCTGCGGTGACCACCGGTCCTTCTGGTGGGCCGTATGCTTGTCTGCCACCTTAGTGGCATGAAAAAAAAAGAAAAAAAAAAGTCCTCTCCAAGAAAATTATCATTAACCTATTTCTCTACCTTCCAGGTACATGGGAGCTCGGCTGGATACTCTGCGATATATGGATAAGTCTGGACATCCTTCTCTGCACTGCTTCCATCCTGTCACTTTGTGCTATCAGCGTGGACCGATACCTGGCCGTGACAAGACCTTTGACGTATTCAAGAAGAAGAAGATCCAAGAAACTAGCGCTGACTATGATATTATTTGTCTGGATTGCTGCTGGAGCTATTACTTGTCCTCCTATGTTTGGATGGTAAGCAATCACACTATATATTACCAGCAGTTTTGCCTGCGTGAAATTTTGTTTCCGTGGTAACGTATTCCAGAGATAAAAGTAATCTACATATATGTTACTAGCTGATGCCCGCAGCTTCGCCCGCGTGGGAACTTATTCCCGGGATAAAAAGTAGCCTACGTGTTATTCCAGACTATAATCTATCCCTGTACTAAATTTCAGAAAGATCTGTTCAGCCGTTAGAGCGTGAAAGAGTAACAAACATCCACACTCACAAACTTTCACATCCATACTAATATTATAAAGCTGAAGAGTTTGTTTGTTTGTTTGTTTGTTTGTTTGAACGCTAGGATCTCGGGAACTACTGGTTGGATTTCAAAAATTCTTTTACAGTTTGATAGTCCATTTATCGAGGATGGCTATAGGCTATATAACATCACGCTAAGACGAATAGGAGCGGAGCAGCAATCAATAATGTTTTGAAAACGGGGAATATTTTTTACCGTCTGAGAGCTTCTGAGGCGTACGCTGCGTAAATTCTAAAAGTAAGGTAACAATTGTGTATTACAAAATTGTTTCTCTTAAAAGTTCTAAAAAAAAGTCCGCGACAGCATATGTCTATCGTTTAAGGTTCGCTCACAATAACCTAATTTGTCTATCTCTTAAGGTTAGCTCACGATATAATGAAACTGAAGAGTTTGTTTGCGCTAGGATCTCAGAAACTACTGGTTTCATTTCAAAAATTATTTCACAGTTTAATAGTCCGTTTATTAAGGCTGACTAATGGCGATATAACATCACGCTAAGACGAATAGGAGCGGAGCAGCCATGAATAATGTTTCGAGAACGGGGATTATTTCTTTCTTTTGAGAGCTTCCATTACGGACGCTGCATAAATAGTTAAAGTTACGTAAAAATGTTTATTACAAAACTGTTCCTTTTAAAAAGTTATAAAAAATGTCCGTTACAACATATGCCTATCTTTTAAGGTTCTGTTACAATAACCCTCTTATTAAGTTTTAAAGTATGAGCGACGCGACGTAAGTAAACTTGGTTTGCAGTGGCAGCCGGTCAACTGAACGATAAAAACCGGCCAAGTGCGAGCCGGACTCGCACACGATGCGTGGAAGTAAAAGCGACGGGAAATATTATATCACTTTAACACCTCTTTCCTTCTCACTCTCATGTGATGCAAACGAAGATATGCGGTTCTACGCGACGGGAATAAGCGCGACGGGGGTAAATGCAACAGGAAACATTATAATACTCGAAATATGAATACCATACCTCTCTCTTTCTCACTCTCATGTGACGCAAACGAAGTTGCGCGGGTCAGCTAGTTTATAATATTAGTAAGATTCCAGACTATGTCTGTACCAAATTTCAGCCAGATATTTCAACGATTAAGAAACAAACATCCTAATATCTTGCTATAGACTGATTAACTTTTGGCGTGTGGAAACGGACAAGGGAAGATTGTCACTAACTTTGCTTATCGACTAAAGCAGCTTGATGTGCTTTTAGCCCCTCTCTATAAAATAGAGTGCAAAGGGGCTTATGTCGAGACTTTGTCTGTAGTCTGTGACAATGTTGCATTAAACTAAGTCACTGGGTCACGTGAATCATCTGTTCAAAGTTTGAAATATAACAAAAATGACAACGTCAATCGGATTGAACTTTCACAATAAACGTGTTAGATAGGGCTGGTGAGAACGATCTCACGGCTTTCTTGTTTAAAACACGAAAGCGCTTGTGTCATCCAGGAGACTGGCCATTGCGCAGTATTCATGATCGTTTACAAAAGACTGATCAAGAGAAGCTACGAGCGCTTTCATTTCATTAGCAACTTATAACTTCTTTTCACGGTTCCGTACCTCAAAAGGAAAAAGCAAACCCTTGTAGGATCATTTCAAATCCATAATGCTGGTATGATAGAAACAAAGGGACCTTTATAAGTAGGGTAATCCTTAACGCAGATGACGAAGCAACCACTCATGCAAGGAAGGCTGTGATTTTACGAGACAAGTACTGTACTTGAAAAGCTTTAGAAATCCTTCGTAATGTTTTTTGAGCCGCTATTACATGGGATAAGTTTAAATTTACGTAATAATTACACATACATACATAACATCACGAATGTGTCCCAACAGGGTAGGCAGAGGTTTCCACTTGTCACGATCCTGGCAAACAACTTATGCTTCTTCGACTTTTATAAAAAGTGTTTTCATACGTGCTCTTCAGTTAAGGGTACTCTTGACCAGGCCTTTTCTCGGAAAATTATCGATTTGATCAACATGAGCACGCCGAGGTCAACCAGTTTGCTCATTCATTCTCGCCTCATAAATCTGTTTCGTCAGTCTATTTCCATCCATTCTCTCCACATGTCCAAACCATCTGAGCATCCCTTTCTCTTTCTTAGTCACTATCATCTTCTGTCAAGCCGCACTCTTCTCTTGTTACGCTTTTCCTTACTTTATCCATCAATCTCGCAATAATTCTTTGAGAGAAATCGTGGGGCACTCCTATATTAACATTGTAACTTGTAGCAAAGATAATTAAAGTAAAAGGTATTTCTTACATATCTATTATTATTACATATTATATTATATTATACTAGATGATGCTCGCGGCTTCGCCCGCGTGAAATTCAGTACACGTTCCCGCTTCCCGTGGAAACATAATTCCTGGGATAAAAAGTAGCCTCTGTATTATTTCTGACTCTAAGCTATCTCTGTACCAAATTTCAGCTCGATCCGTTCAGTCGTTACGGCGTGAACAAACATCTCAACATCTACACAAACTTCACTGATAATATTAGTAGGATTGCCCTATTCCTTACTTAATCCATCAATGTGTCTGTTACTGTCCGTGGCACGATATCGTCCAAGATATCGTACGATGTCGTGGAACGATATAACCGAACGAAATTGACACAGTATAACCCACAGCTTGTTATTCGGTTAGTAGCTTTGCGCCAGGAAAGGTAACCACGCGATTCTTAAAGCTAATTAATATATTACCTATCTATAATTTTGTAGCTGAGAGGTAAAGAGTAATAAATCCACTTTATTAAAATTTTGTTTTTTTGTTGTTTTCAATTCCTAAGTGCGTATTCTAGGGCGTGGTAAAAAGTAATAAGTCCTATTGGCAATACTTTTTAGTTACTAAAAATAAAATAGTAATAAGTCAATTGCTGATTACTGGTAAAAGCTAACAATAACCCTTATGATAGTTTACCTCGCGCACTAGAAGGAAACACTGTAAAACAGTAGATAGTAAGTCCAAGCACGCTGCTCACAACGCGCCGCTCGAGCCGGATTTCTTATTATTCACCCCACAGCGGTTCAGACAGGACTGAAGAAAATAGATATGGCATATTTAAGCTTTTTTGGGATGTCCATAAAATCGTCTCGATCTACTGGCAACCACTGGCAACGTTCACAAATAAACCATACCCATAAACCATACCCATAAACGATACCCATTATGGAATTTTGTGATTACGGCGCGGCGGCCATATTGGATTGCAAAATTATCACGTGATTCGTACTCAGCATACCAAAAAACCCCTTTAACGATACCCATCATAAAATTTCGTGATTACGGCGCGGCGACCATATTGGATTGCAAAATTATCACGTGATTCGTACTCAGCATACCAAAAAACCCCTTAAACGATACCCATCATGAAATTTTGTGATTACGGCGCGGCGGCCATATTGGATTGCAATAATATCACGTGATTCGTACTCAGCATACCAAAAAACCCCTTAAACGATACCCATCATGAAATTTTGTGATTACGGCGCGGCGGCCATATTGGATTGCAATAATATCACGTGATTCGTACTCAGCATACCAAAAAACCCCTTAAACGATACCTGGAGCATGACTTGTAGCTCACTACAAGTCATGCTCCAGGAATGTCACGGGTCAGTAGATGCGCACGTCTGTGTGAGTGAGCCGTTTCGCACGTATCTATGAAGTTACTCTACTGTTGTAAGTATCTGTATATTGTGACCGCGCTTTATATCGTCACACGATATCGTCACGACAGTAAATATCGTCCACGATATCGTGCGATATCGTGACGATATCGTGGCAGTGTATCAAATCAATCAATCATTGTATAAAAAAAAACAATAATTGTATCAAAACACCGCTCCTACGATATCGGTCGGTACCGTTATCGTGGCAGTGTGCAAGCGCCCAATGTCGTAATAATGCTTTGAGTGAAACCGTGGGGCACTCCTATATTAACATTGTAACTTGTAGTAAACAAAACACTTTCACTCTGCAGCGAAATTTTTGCTAAGGGAAGTGTGCCAGAATGTATCTACCTATTATATTTTTGATCTCATTATATTCATGTTTGCCAAGTGGCACAAGGGAAATTTATGCCATAAGAAGAAATTTCCCTAGTCGAAGGTGTGGCGAAATAATATCACGTAGTTAAATTAAGGGCAAGTCAAGTTGAAAAGCCTCAGCGAGTTTTGACCTACTTGTTTTACTTTTATCCTAGTTGTAGTCCATATAGTCATGCTTTTTTCTCTAAAGAGGTAGTCAGAGATATACATTTCACCATGATTATTTGTGTTTTAATATGTGATGAGCCTGTTGCCTGCTGAAATGGTCTGGTGTTTATAAGTTTCTAGACAAGTGACAATGTTTGATATTTTGTATTAATGCGCTACGAAAATGTTCAATAAACATAAAAAATGCAGTTAGCAGGTAAAGTAATTCTTGCGAGGGCTTACCGTAGGCTATGGTGGTTTATATTTTTCAGATAAAAAATGCGTACAGGCCAGTCTGACTAACGAGCATAGATTGGTCTGTAAGCGAATTGGGAGAGTGGCAACTTTGAACAAAAAAAACATGTCTAGACCGTATTTTTAGAATGTACCGAAAAATCCTAATCATAAATCATCAATACAAAATAGACTTCAGGTATTAATGTTGCGATATTGAAAGCTTAGCTAAAGAAGATAAAGTATTGAATTTTATTTATAAACTAGCGGACGTCACGCGGTTTCACCCGCGTAGTTTCCGTTCCCGTGGGAATACGGGAATAAAATATTGCCTATGTTCACCGCAAAGAGTGTAGCTTCCCAGTAGTGAAATAATTTTTCAAATCGGTCCAGTAGTTCCGGAGCCTATTCCTTACAAACAAACAAACAAACAAAAAAACAAATAAACAAATCTTTCCTTTTTATAATATTAGTATAGATGCACCGAGAATAACGCTCAATCATTTAAATAAGGACAGCAAAAAAAAATGATACTCGTTATAACGATGTCTGCGCTCTGCACAATTTTTTTTTTGTAACATCTGAGTTAACAAAGGTTTAATATTCAATACTGGTTTATCTTTCTGATCATAGTTTACGATTTTTTTATACTGATTGGGACATTTTATTTATATTGGTCGTTTTTAATTAATTTTTTCTTTCTTTTGTCTTATCTACTAATATTCTAAGTGTGGATGTGTAGGATGTTTGTGTCTATTTCACGCTCTAACGACTAAACAGATCTGGCTAAAATTTGATACAAGGATAAAATAAATCTGGATTAAGTGCGCTTTTATTGTCACGCGTGTTTTCGTGCGCATGCGGTCCCATTATCATGCACGCCTCAAGCACGCGGAACGCGGGTGAGACGGTACGATGATGCGGGCCCGGCCAGCATGCGCGCTAAAACACGCATGACAATAAAAGCTTCCTTACACATTGACTTTTAATCCCGGGAATATGTTCCTATGGGATGCGGAAAGGAGAACCGATTTCCACGCGGATGAAACTGCGAGCGTTACCTTGTAAATTATATAGACTAAAATATTTACTGAAAAAAAAAAACACTGAATAGTTTAAGACAGGAATTGCCATAACTAGATATTGAAGAATTATAATATAGAATATTGACAAATATTTGCATGCCTTCTTTCTAGACTGAATATAATGGACCTATCATATCATACCTACCTATTTTCTTGAAAATAAATTTTATTATTATTATATTATAAGAATCACAATAGAACTAAAATTAGAATATTCTTGTCCTCAGGTACGAACCAGATCACAACCAAGGAGGTGTCTGCCGCTACAACCAGAACCCTGGTTACGTGGTCTTCTCAGCCATGGGCTCTTTCTTCCTTCCTATGGCCGTTATGGTGTATGTGTATGCCAGAATATCCTGTGTGGTCGCGAGAAGACATCAGCAGTTAGCTAGCAGTACTAAGTGTAATAAGGTTAGTATCGAGCAACGGTTTGAAAAGAAAATAAACTTAAAAATTTAGAATACAAAAAACCCGACACGTAAACATACAACTGAAAGCAAAAAACAAGCTCTACATTTCTTTTGTGATTTTCTTTATTACTTAGCTACTCACTGTTTTACTTTGTCGTCAACATGTGCAGGCGGGAAGAAGCTATGATGTTCCGGAGGGCATGTTCCCATAGCTTGTTCCCGCCTGCAAATGTTGCCGACAAAGTAAAACAGTGAGTCGCTAAAGAAAATCACAAAAGAAATGTAAAGTTTGTTTTTTGCTTTTCAGTTGTATGTTTACTTGGCAGTCGGGTTTTTTGTATTCTAAATAATTAAGTTTATTTAAAACTTTTTAGTTATGTTAGCTGTGGAGTTATTAATTTTTGTGTAGTGAAGGGACATCACCAAAATTCAACCTTAATTATTATATTTTTGGTCATATTTCCGGTGCTCCTCAATCAAACCAATGTAAGAATTTAAGTCTGACCATGGCCTTATAAACACATAATACCGCATCAAAATCGGTTCAGTAATTTTGCGTTCGTCGCAGGCAAATAATTATTACGCCAAAAGTCCACTATTTTGATTTTCTATGAATTGTCACTCACACAATCACGACACATCAAATGACACCTTGTTTGTCAAAATCCGTCAAGCCATTGAGGATGTACAAGAAAAAAATCAACGTTTTCATTTTAGCGCCAAAAGTCAGTCATTTTGATTTTTTAGAAGTTTTAATGTACTTGGTGTCACTCACACAATCACGACGATAAATGACACCTCGCATGTCAAAATCCGACAAGCCATTCAGGCTGTAAGACGTGACAAAGTAAAAATTTAAATTAAATGTAATTTATCTCTGTGAGCTATAGGGAGATGTGGTATTTCCTTACTGAGTCCTTTGTCACAATATACAGATCACTTCGTCATCATTGGTCATCATTATCAGAACGTTGATCTTGTTGTTTGCAGCCGAGTGCCAAGGGTTACATTTTACTTCTCTCAGTAATCAGTCAAATCTTGCGTTTTGATTGATGACTACGAGAAGCCCGGTGTGGCGACGGGGTCCCATGTTGCGACACGGGTAAGAGTACAAAATGTCGCCACCCCAATACATCTCGAGGGTGTCGTAAGAGGCGACTAAGGGATTACGTTCTCAAAAAGATCAATTGCGTAGAGAAGGAAAACTTGAAACGAAACCCGGTAGTTAGTAAAATGACAATCGTTAAGCCAAGTTGAAGGCCTTATGGGTGGCTTGAAAATTTTCAACTGCAGGTCGCGGCGACCTGCGCCTGTCCATTTCAACACTGCGATAGGCTCACCAACTATTACCTGGGACATAAGGTGAAATGTGGGCGTATACTATGCCTCTGTCTACCCCTTCGGGGATAAAGGCGTGAATATATGTATGCATGTGTGTACTAGGAGAAGTGACCTATGATAGCCTTATCACAATCTACTCCTGGACGTAGGCTTCTCCTAATATCATTCAATAGACCGTTTCCGTTTCTTAGGTGAGCGTCTTATATTTCTATTGCCCCATTGAAATTGAAAAGCGGCATTAAAAAAGCATGATTTTCCAAAATTAAAAATTAGTCTAAAACAGACATGTACACGAATAAAGTGTATTTTAATAATCTAACCAGTCAATGGACCACTCTGATTTTAAGTGAATAATAACATTTTTATGAATAAACTTTCTTTAAAATACATGAAATTATTAGTAGCTATAACAGTCTACAGGATTGCACGTTTATTCGATGGGTCGGTCCATCGATTTATGTTAACAATCCACTAGCGGTATAAAAATAACACGATTCAAAAAGTATTACAAAGCATAAATAAGCGACAGTAAATCCACTTTGTGAAGCTTTTGAGATAAGGAAGGAATCGACTAAAGCAGATTATTTTAAGGATTCTGTCATTGAGTTGGAATTGCGAATATTTATCTCCTCTTTTCATGTAAATTCACTACATCGTTACAGGCATTTGTGTTCTACTTGGAATTCTGAATAGGTTTTTAAGGAAAGTATTTATTTTTGAAATGATAATAAATATTCGTAACTAGCTGTATCCCGCGACTTCGTACGCTGCATTTTCTTTAGATTGATATAACTTTTTTATTTATGAACCGATTGACATGAAACCAACCCCTAAATGTTAAGTGAAGCAAGCCGCAACCCAATAAAGAAGACTGCATCGCAGTCGGTTGAGCGGTTGCTGAGATTAGCGTGCACAAACGCACAGACAAACAGAAAAACAGACAAAATTTCTATAAATTATTGTTTTGGGTTCAATTGCGGTCATAAAGCCCCCCTATAATATTTTTTCTTATTTATTTTCCATGTACAGACAGCGGCCTGTTACGATTTTATTATATGTATATTGTATGTATTGATATTGATGATGTTGTTTCATATTTATGTTGCTTTCGGCTTTCAAATAGCATTAATGTGTTTATTTTTAACAGCCAACGGCAAAGACTTTGACCGTTTTTGCAGCTTCGGCAGCGCGAGTGTAGCGCCTAGTTTGGTGTCACAAACGGTCATAGGCTACGGTGATCAATTTTTTTTGGGTTTCGTAGCCAAATGGCAAAAACGGAACCCTTATAGATTCGTCATGTCTGTCTGTCTGTCCGTCCGTGTGTCACAGCCACTTTTCTCCGAAACTATAAGGCCTATGCTATTGAAACTTGATAAGTAGATGTATTCTGTGAACCGCATTAAGATTCTTATATAAAACTAGAAAAAAAGCAGTAAATTTTGGGGGTCCCCATACTCAGAACTAAAGCTCAAAATTTTTTTTTTCATCAAACCCATACGTGTGAAAAAAACATTTTTTTCTAAAGTGAATAGTTTGCGCAAGAGACACTTCCAAAGTGAAAAAATGAGTATCCCCCCCCTCTAACTTCTAAACTAAGAGAATGATAAATACAAAAAAAAAATATGTTTTATATTGCCATGAAAACTACCAACGAAAATTGGTTTAAACGAGATAGAGCTTATAGTTTTTTTTTAATACGTCATAAACCGCAATTTTCGATTAGAAAAATCGCTACCACTGCGAACCTGTTAAAACATCAATCAAAGTTACAACGAACTATAAGAACTTTTATATTATGTTACTTGCTGCTACGAAATCCTTCATGAGCGAGTCTAACTCGCACTTGGCCGGATTTTTTTATTGTGTGGATATCTTACATGGATGCTATGCCGGACTCCTACCGACTAAAACCACACAAAGCCTTACAACAGTCTATGGCCGGGAGTCCCGGGTAAGCCCTCGGAAGGATCTCCCAAGGTTCCCGGTAGACTTCAGCTATCCATCGCGACCTCGCTTATATGGTTCGGGTGCTAAATCCCGCGTCTGGGGGGTTTGTTCTAGTGTTATCGTGTGTGTTCTAGTGCTACTTAAGAAAAGGGGGGGTATTTGAGTGCTATCCCACTACTATGAGATGCGAAGAGACACGCCACTGTCTTGGCCTGCTTCTGTAAGAACGAAGAATAGCCACCTCGCGTTCTCAGGCCCTTGGTCATTGAGGCCGGTAGTCCTGGGCGTACAGCAGCTGGCGACGACCCCGCTGCCGACTGCGGAATTCGGGAGGGAGATTTCTTCCCCACGGTGACCACTTTTCATCAGATGACCCGTAAACTTGTCTACCACCTTAGTAATATGAGCTCATCAGACTGTATGTTCTTGTAACCTTAGTATTTAAACTACTTAAAAGACTATGACAGAAGCGACTTTAATCGTCTATGGACCTTGTGATACTACTTCATATTCTTTAAGGCACCCTCTAGAGGAAATAAGTCGTCTATAAAAACTCATTATTATCTTATCTTATCGTAAGATAAGATAATAATGAGTTTAAACATTTATAATATTAGTTCACATTTATAATATTAGTAAGAGTAATCTTACTAATATTATAAATGAGAAAGTTTGTGAAGATGTTTGGATGTTTAGATGTTTAGATGTTTGTTACTCAATCACTCTCTAACGGCTGAATGGATCTGGCTGAAATTTGGTACAGAGTATTACCTGGGACATAGAACAGGTGGGCGTATACTTTGCCTCTGCCTACCCCTTCGGGGATAAAGGCGTTAATATATGTATGTATGTATGTAGGTACCTACTAAGAGAAGTGACCCTATGATAGCCTTATCACAATCTACTGGTGGACGTAGGCTTCTCCTAATATCATTCAATAGTATATTAGTAAGTACCATTATTATATTTAAGTCCCTAATATGTACCTTCTTTCTATTAAAACACTAATAAAATAACTGCCCAGCAATAAACTTGATCTCTTACACTCATATCTATCCAAAGGTTGCCTGGAAGACGCACTTAGCGATAAAGCCGCCCATTGTACATTTTAAACCCTGTATTTCATATTCATGTAAATTTCAATTAGTCTACAATAAAACATATTCTATATTCTATTCTATATTCTTTTCTATATTCTCATTATTTCTTAATGTACCGTGCATGGTAAAAGCTATGATAGATTCCTTGTTATTTTGTTTGTTTTCCTTCGTTTTTGCCGTGACGTTGCAAAACAGTAAACCAAAAAACATGTCATCAATCACCCTATTGGTTGAGGTTCATTTGACGTCTATTTCCTTTTGCAATAATATTATGACAATGGCCCTGCTCTTTATATTTGCGTCATAACATATTATGTCAAACTTGAATTATTACCTACAGCTATTAATGCAGCGACTACATATTGTTAAAACCCATCGACGCTTAGCAGTAATTAACAATGTCTACAAAGCTATTACATTTTACACACTATTCAATATGGGCATGAATGGGTTAAAATAGTGCTACGGGGTTCTAAGTATGTCAGAGGTGAGTGACGCCTACATAATAAAGTGAGGCGATCATCAATTTTACCTTTCAATTCAATCTGCCTTTCAACTTACGAACAAAAACCTGACAAGAAAACTTTCATTGTGTACGCCTCTAAGCTTCGTACTCAGCGTTCATCATCCATGACATTGTCAAATGCAGTGCTCGAGTCGTTGATAATATTCTTTCAAAGCGCAGCACTTTTTCTTTTCAATATTTTCAATTCACGGCGTCTACCCAAGCGACGGTTTTCTTGAACATCCATCAAATTACAAAGTAGGACAATACCTTCCTTGTGTCTCCTGAGAGCCTAGTACGAGATAAAAAATGAGGTACCAATATCCCTACTAATATTATAAATGCGAAATTAACTCTGTCTGTCTGTTACGCTTTCACGCCTGAACGACTAGAGCGATTGAGATGAAATTTGGTATAGGGATAGTTCGAGGCCCTGAGAAGGACATAAGCTACTTTTTAACCGACTGCGCAAAAGGAGGGTTATGATTTTACGCAATAATGACTTCTAAGCGTTCGAAGCAGCGGGGAACAGCTAGTAATTATATAATACTAGCTGTTTTCCGCTGCTTTGACCGTGCAGAAGTCGTTATCACGTAAAATCATAAGTTCATAACCCTTCTTTTGCGCAGTCGGTTAAAAAGTATCCTATGTCCTTCCCAGGGCCTCGAACTATATCTATACCAAATTTCATCTAAATCGGTCCAGCCGTTTAGGCGTGAAAGCGTTACAGACAGACAGACAGAGTTACTTTCGCATTTATAATATTATAGTAGGGAAGTAGGGATATTCATTGTTATAAGCACGCTTGCGGATGCTCGCTTGGAACGTGTGAACCTTTTGGAATTCCTCTCTCAATGTTAATTTACGATGGACGATTATTTGATTGATACTCAGATATGGGAGTCAGTTCTTCGAACGAGCTATTTAGGTCATTCCCTTAAGGTTTTGTTCCTAAACTTGCTAATATTATCCACTTAACCACTGTAATTTGATAAATAGATAAAATTTCTAACTGATGGAAAGGGTCGTGAGCTTTTATTACCAGGTTTTTTACCAGGTCTATTTTGCAGTACAAATCTGGTAGAAAATGGAGAAGCGATTATCTTGACAGAAGTATTACTTTGTGATCTATTTAATATGAATAAAAATTATTTCATTTCATTGAAGGAAAACCGTATGAAGTAGTATTAGTTATTGAATTTATCACGTTCAAATAAACAAAAACACAACCAAATACAAGGAGAAGGTTCATAATAAATAATACACGACGTAAGGTTTAACCAATATAGTTCTGGTTGTATGTTGTGTTCGTGTTTTCAGGCGATTTCCTTACGATACGATCTATTTCTGTAGCTCGGTGATATTTTGGTCGATATTTTTTCGTTTGCTATACTTATTCATACTTAGTAAGGTTTCACAATAATAAAAGACTACACTCACTAGGGCAATGCCTAAACAATTACATAAATGACTTGATAAAACTGTTTTCGTTTTCAACTTTTAAGGTTAAACTTGTACCTTCTTTGAATTGAGTGCTTGTATAATGCAGCACTTAGTTTAATTCATAAATTTCTAAAAATTTTAATCTCGTATGTTCTAGAGTACTTTTATCAATGGGTCCCAAAATATTGGTAATCCAAATTTTAACAGCTCCTAATTATGTTTTCGTCAATTTTCTTAAATTTGTTCTTCGAAATATCCAACTCTTTTCTCACCGATGCGGAAATCATTCAATAGATCCCATATAAACTTAATTACGTTCGGAGAAGTGGTTTCCTTTAAAAAGAATCTCATTTTCCTTAAAGCCGAATATTAAAGCGATCAGGTTTTTTTCCTCTTAATATACTTAGGTACCGCAAAAATATTTAAATTGCTCCTAAACTTTGCAAAAAGAAAATTTTATGACACACTTTTGACGAATTTGAAAGCTGATTTCATCTAGCACGGCCCTTTTGGGAATATTAGGGTTTGGAAGTTATTAACTTTACTTAAATCTTACCTCCTTTTTGCCCTAAGGCACATGTAGATGTAGCTGGGTGGAACCAAGGGTGGAACTTGGAACCATTGAAGGTTCCAAGTTCCACCCTTAATGTTGACTTTTTCCTAACTTTAAGTATTACAGTACCCCAGGGACTTATGCATCCGAATTTCGTGGCAACTCTGAATTGAGATGTATGTTTTCATAAGCCAAACGCATTCGCACTTAGATTGAAACCAAAATCTAAAATGTTAAATAATTCAATCAAAATGTAAAAAATCAAATTCAACCAAAATCAAAAAGTAAAAAGCCCATTATAAACTACGCTGATACCTGCTACTTGGATGCCACAGAGGAGCTGTTAGATAAACTTGAGAGGCTAAATTTGTGCATTCGATTTATTTTTAACCTCAGAAAGTATGATCATGTTTCTCATTTTCGCCGAGAACTCAAGTGGCTCCCAATCCGTCTTCACAGGAACACTCGGATACTCTGTCTCCTCTTAAATATACTGTACAACCCTAAATCCCGTCCTACCTTAAGGAGCGGTTCTCATTTACACGTTCTCCTGATGCTCCTTGCAGGACACACCTTCGTTCCATCCTTTAAATCCGATTTCTATTCTTACTCCTTTTCAGTTCATGCGGTTAGACTGTGGAATTCTCTGCCACCTAATATCAGAGACGTTAACACAGTTGCCAATTTTAAGAAGAAAGTCCGCGAATACTATCTCTCTACCACTTAACAGATAATGCCTTTTTTTTTCTATACATATAATAAAACTGTTGAGGGTCGGGAGTCTGTACATGGAAGATATTTTGAAAATTTTAATTGGAAGGCGTTCTCTATTCGATACTGAAGCCGAAAACGTAATTTAAAATTTTCATGTCTGTCTGTCTGTCGGTCTGTCTGTATCCCGAATAAGTATCACGCTGAAACTGCTGAACCGATTCGAATGATACTTGGCACATTCCGAGCTTATAGTCCGAGGAAGGTTCTTGGATGCTTTTGGTCCCCTATATTTAGCGCGGTTCCTGCGGGAGAGGGGATGAAAGATAAATGTTTTTTTCGTTGTAACTTCTGAATGCGAGTTCCGATTCAGAAAAAAAAATAGTATTATAAAGGGAGTACTTTAAGGATTGTTTCACACAAGTTTCAATGTTGAGGGTTTAGTAGTTCAGGAATTAGAGACATCTCGACTTTCGCAAAACATAAAATTCAAGGGTGCCTTTGAATGTGAGGGTAATTCTAAACGGGCGTGTTGGCTTAGTCATAAAAGATTCAGTCCGCGCCGTAATATAAATGTAATCTCACGTATGTAAGTATTTTTATTTATTTTTTGTTATAAATATGTTTATATATATTTATATATATATTAATATTAATATTATTGTATTTGTATAGTAATAGTATTTGTATAGTATGTATAAATAGTAGATTCTACCTAGTTATCTCACACACTTCTACCTCTCTGAATTATTCTATATCATGTTCTTATCTAGCTGGCCTGCTGGATGAGATTTCTAGAAATAAGCAGTGCCATTGTACTATTTTTTTCCTAACTATGTATCTCTGTAATAATTATATTATGTGTGTTCATAAATCTATACATATAATAAAACTGTCGAGGGTCGAGAGTCTGTACATGGAAGATATTTAGAAATTTTTTTTTGTAGGGCGTTCTCTAATCCGAAAATGTAATTTAAACTTTTCATGTCTGTCTGTCTGTCTGTATCCCGAATAAGTATCACGCCGAAACTACTGAATTGATTTGAATGAAACTTGGTACAATCAGAGCTTATAATCCGAGGAAGGTTCTAGGATACTTTTGATCCCGACATTTGGCCCGGTTCCTGTGGGAGAGGGGATGAAATGAAATATAGACAACAAACATAATAAGATGTAGAAGTCTAAATAAGTCTATTCCAGAAACATTTTTTATAATGTGATGAACTTGATACTTCAGACACACTTTCTGTCTTAGTTTCTTGTACAGGAAGATCTCATTAATTGGTTACGCCTCTAAGCATCTAAACCACGTTACTAATCTTCAATTTCAGAACACAGTTAATTGGTCCTATGTACCAATTAGCCCGTGCCTTATTCAAAAGCATTGTATTCTTAGGCACAACCCGGCCCAATAATAACATAGGAGAAAATCTATAATAAATCGTCTCCTGCATTTTCCGCATCCAGTTGCTCCCTACGTCTGGGTGCATTTGATTTGATACTGATGTCTATTATAAAATGTTATTTTTGTTACAGAAAGGAAAACTGTCATGCATACGAACAGAATCAGAATCGGGTTCAGACAAGCTATCATTGCGACAGCCAGCTTCAAGACAATCATCAAAACACACAGGACACCAAAGCGATTGCTGTTCACATGACCACAAATGTCCATGCTGTTTCCGACCAGAAAAGAAAAAGAAAAGAAATTGTAAAGAAAGAGAATCTCGCTTCTATAACAATGACGTCACGTTTAAAGCTAATTTTAGATATAAGAATACTACTAGAAGACAACATTCAATGAAAGAACATGTAGAGAATAATAGAGTTTCTTCTTTAAGAAGAGAAACTAAGACAGCTCAAACTTTAAGTTTAGTTGTAGGAGGTTTTGTTGCGTGTTGGCTCCCTTTCTTTCTATACTACCTTCTCACTCCTTTCATTCCAAGTGACTATGTAAATCCTGTATTAATGTATTTTATGACGTGGCTAGGTTGGTTTAATTCCGCGATAAATCCTTTTATATACGCTTTTTATTCTCCCGATTTTAGACTAGCGTTTTTTAGACTTACCATTAAAAAATGTAAAAGAAATAAACGTTAAGATTATGAAATAATTTTGTGGGTAGATATGTCTGTAGTATAAATTACAGGGCCAACAGTTCGTACACCGATAAACACCAAATAATTATAGTGTTTCCAGCAGTTTACACTCATAAACTGTTTTATAGTCTAGGGAGTACAGTGAAATTTTGATTTTATGGCCCCTAATATTATTATGACATGGGTTAGTAAATAAATAATCTTGTTAGTACTGCGTATTATGTATTGCACACTTATGGGCAAGATTGGTTTAGATTTCATTGTTTTTATAGTTTTTCTTAGAATGGGATATAGTAATAGTCGTACAATAAAATAACTTTTGTAAAGCATACCTACAAATATGTAATAAGAGTCAAGAAACTTTGTTTTAGATAGTTGAATAAATTACTACAGTTTCTTTAAAATTGAGATTCCGTAACTATTTCAAATAACTTCACAAATTGGAAGACCAAAAACAAATTCCCTAGGGAACGAAACTGTAATCAAATTAAAATGTAATCCTACCAAAGACAGTTTTAAAGCCAGCCTCATTTATAAGGACGAAGCCTGAAATGAAATTGTTCGAATTCAAGACCGGTTTATGCAAATTTTTATGACTTTGTAAATGTGATCATTTGTCTCCACTTTACTACAGTATAGAAGTCGTAGTACTGGTTTTACTTTTGTTGAAATATTGGCCAGGAAAATTAGTGCCAGCATTTCAAAACCGCAAAATAAACAGTAAAAAGCTATATAGCTTAGTAATATTTTTATAGCGAGCTATTTCTCGAACATAACACTCGAAAAGTGTACACTAAAATTGACAAATGAAAATGAGACCAGTATACCGTCTACACTTTTAATGGTCTAGAATTGCCGTCCTTCAGTTAATTGAGGTTCAGGTCCCTTAGTTAGAGCATAACGAGAAAGCCGTGAGATCGTTGTCACCAGACTGCCCCTCTCTAACACGTCTTTTGTGATACTTCAATCCGATCGACGTTGTCATTTTTGTTTTATTTCAAACTTTGAACAGATGATCGACGTGACCTAGTGACATAGTTTAATGCAACCGAGTCACAGACTACAGACAAAGTGTCGACATAAGCCATAAAGAGAGGGGCTATAAGTGACTAAAAGTGCATTGCAGTTGACGCGCTATTTAGAGTTCCGTGGTTACTATATTTTACGATTCTTTTTCTGCGAAAAGTACATTTTCAACGCCGTCAGTTGCAAATTGTAGACTTTGTAAAGTCTTGTCGGTGACTGATTTATTTTTAATTTCAGTATTAAGGGGCGCGTCCGCAAAATGCACAAAAATACATTTGGGATTTTGGAAATATTCAAGAACTTACTTCATTAAATGACACTGATATGGAACCTTAAATTCTTAATAGATGAGACTACATTAACACCGTGCGCTTTTTACAAAATATTATATACTTGCGAAAAAACCTCTGAAAATCATCGAAATTTATCTTTGTCAATTTGATTGTTTCTGCTTTTTCGATGATTTTTAATAACTTTGAGAGGTGTTTTTTCTAATGGTTATAATTATTTTGTAAAAAGCGCACGGTGTTAATGTAGTTTCATCTATTAAGAATTTAAGGTTCCATTTGTGGCTTTTACTGAAGTAAGTTTTTGAATATTTCCAAAATCCTAAGTGCATTTTTAGCGGACTGGCCCCTTAAGGCAAGTAAGACTAAATAGAAAAAAAGGTTTGAGCAATTCCTTTATTTTATTAAAAGATCTATCCAATGGGAGCGTCTCCGTTTAAAAGTTTAAGGTAGGTAACTAATTAATTACCTATGTCTTTTGAGTTTGATGAGAGACATAGAAATGGTGAAACTAGCTACGAGATATCCCACTCACATAAATACAATCACATCTATTATATCCGAGGAGGATAGACATAGGTGAAATTAACACCCACACTTTAACATTAGTTTAGTTGGTTATATGTAGTAGGGTTAAATTCTCCATCTCCAGGCTGTATTTAAATTTTCTCTTGTGTATACTTAGACACAACAACAAAATTTAAATACACTGTAAACCAAACCAAAACTCCAATAGGTACCCAGGTCAGACGTTACACATTCAGGCATTTAAACAATGGAATTCTAACGCCAAAATAATAATACCATCTCTTACAATGAACAAACAGACATTAGTTTGTACCAAGGTATTTTGTAAATAGCTAAGAACTTAGATATGATATATTGTTCGTTATTGTAAGTATAAACCTTATTATCTAAATAATCCGAACCCAGCGAATTGTTCTAGTCTGATTCATGTTAATTTTAAAATATTTTATAATAGACTTTAAGCATTAAAAACCATTTCACAAAATATTGCCAAAATAAATTGCTAGAATAATTGTTAAAAATTGTTTGGGTCGGTCCAAATATTTGTGTAATCCACAAATGTTTGTTTTGGAGTTTGTGTGTTTTCTATGTATAATATGTATGTATTTCGAAATATATAAGTATGTCTATCAGTCGTCTAGATTCCATAGCACAAGCTTATGTTTTTTTTTTTTGTTGACGCGGGGAACGCATTTACGCGCCTTCATCCCAACCGCGGGGGCAGCTGGGATGGTGTGTGGGACTCCCGGTCCGGTCCGGAATGGACCGTCCTACCCACTAAACCCCGCTGTGTTCCTCCTCACCCTATAGCCAGGCCGAGGGATATCAAAAGATTATTCACGTCGACCCGGCTAGGGGCGCCCCGTGAATTCAGGGCTCTCCTCGGGGGAGCCAGATGGGCGACTCCCCAAAGCTCCCGAAGGAGCTGAAAATCACGCCTGCACCGCTCTCGAGCGCCCTTCTAGAATAGAGGAGACAGAGAGCGGCTGACATAGGCGTGCGCTAATGGGCACCCCCGGAACACGAGGAAGGTGCCCACCGCCATGTGACCGTTGGTGGGCGGGGTCCCCCGACCTTACGCCCACGGTCAACAAATATTCGGGGGCGCGCGCAAGCTCCTCGCGACGGCGCCCCGAACTGCACGGCGGAGTGGGACCAATTGTCGAGTTGCTCCCACTCCCCCACGCAGTGCGCCTCCCGCTTTGCCGCCATCGAAGCGATGGCGACTCAGCACGCCTGACTGCCGACCATGGCTTGCACCATGACCAGCAGTGACAGGCCGCTACCGGTGCTGTACGGAGCGGCCGCCCGGACGGAACGGCCGCACAGGCGGAACGGCCGCACAGACGGAACCACCGTACATGCGGCAGCCCGCACACACGCAGCAGTCTCTGGCAAACTGCCGCGCTACGAAACTGCCGCACAGGTGGACTGCCGTACAGGCGGAAACAGCCGCACAGGCGGAACAGCCGCACATGCAGCCGCTGCCGCACAGTAAACTTGCTCCAACCGGCCGCAGCCGGGAGCAAACCTCACTAGACCGCGGGCCTTAAAGGCTCGCCATACCACGCCCCATCGTGCAATGGGGTTAACTCCGTCAAAAGACGGCTGTTTAACGTTCCCAATGCTTCTACCGGCTGGAAGACCGGGAGCATTGGGGCGTCCGCCACGGTGTGTTGCGCTGCAGATGCAACGCAACACCGTGGGCCTAGCAGGCCCATCGAACTGCGACCCCCTCGCCATGGGGTCAGCTTGCCGGGATATCAGTACATCGACTAATGGGGGCAGCACGCCGCACCCAATAGCCGATGTTCCAGGGTGCACCGTCTTAGTCCAGTTGCCACTCCCTCCGGGCATATAACCCAAAGGGATAGAAAACCGGACCAAGCTCACTAGGAGGTTTCCCGACCTAGCACCCCGCACAAGCTTATGTTAGCTTAATTTGGGCTAGATGATGTTGTGTGTATTTATTATTTATTATTATTACTATTGTTATACCTATTAAGTTTATTTATTTTATTTTGTACTGTTGTTAATAATAGAGTATTTTTCATATAATGAATAACACTCTATCTACTGTTTCACAACATTTACTTTGTAAATACTCTTGTGCCATCTTTGTTATTTAAATGACCGCTCTTAATCTTAATAACCGTTGACAATGCCATGAGACAAAACCGATCAGGTTTACACAGTTAATGTTGTGGAACAGTACAATTGGAGTTATTTAATTGAAGGTATATAAGTCACAGGACTATGGTAAAATCAGGTTATTTATTAAAAATCTTATGATATGCTTAAAAACTAGACCTAACTTTAATGTTTTTGATCAAGAACAATTATTTAAGCTTTTTTTTTCATATTGCTGAATATGGGTACAAAGGATGTTACAGTTTTTTAACAAAAACCTGAGTTTAACATAATCCTGATAATTAACTATTGTGAAAGATATTTTTTCCTGCACACCAGGACATTTTAAACATGAAAATCTTTATCGTCCTACGAAACCGAAAAGAAGTATTAGCACAGATTAAATAATAGTTACTACGTAACAGATACATCACTCCCATACTTAACCTCAAAAATATTAGCTATAACATATCGCTACAGTGAAAAAAATGCTCTAGGACGTATTCCGAGAGTCGAGATTCGTGCGCACACCGTATAATTGCGTCATCGAGTGACAACTATTGACAACATTAGGGTTGTAAGCACGTAACAAAAATACATATAACTACAAAAAACAATAAACACAGTGTCTGAAAAAAAAACTTAATAATATTTTATAACTTCTTCTTCTTTACATAAGAATTATATTATAACTAGCTGATGCTCGCAGCTCAGCCCGCGTAAAAGTTTGTTCCTTTTCCCGCTTCCAATGGGAACTTTTTCCCGGGATAAAAAGTAACCTATGTGTTATTCCAGACTACAATCTATCCCTGTATCAAATATCAGCCAGATCCGTTGAGCCGTTAGAGCGTGAAAGAGTAACAAACATTCACAGATCTACACATCCGCACTCAAACACTTTCGCAATTAATTTTAGAATATTAGTAAGAGGTAAGATGAAAAAAAAAAGCAAGACTAAATAAAGCGAAATATTATTTTACTCGGGAAATGTACATTGGTTGTGCGCACTTCGCTCGGTCTAGCGTGTGGCAGCCCTCTGCCGGTCGGCCACGTTAGTTCTGCGTCATAATACTTAGGAGTAGGTGCTTATAAAACGAATTGTAGAGAGTGACGGAGGCCTGGTATTAGTTCTTATTAAATAATATTCCCTTATAATTAGGTAAATGTGCCATATGTTGATTCACTGTATTCATTAAACTTTAATGAGGCAAATTTATATTTCTTTTTATAAATTTCAATGTTTTTGCAAAACTGCTGTGGACCTACCCTCGAAAATTTTGTGAAATGGCTCCTAAATTACAATCATAAGCAGTCGCATAGGACTACGAATTTTGTGATAAAACAAATCCTAAAA
This sequence comes from Miltochrista miniata, assembly GCA_933228765.1. NCBI lineage: Eukaryota > Metazoa > Arthropoda > Insecta > Lepidoptera > Erebidae > Miltochrista > Miltochrista miniata. Next base: position 12,934,898 of record OW121770.1, read on the forward strand.
TAAACAATTTTAATGAAGATGTGTTGTTTTATTCTAACCATTAAATTTGTCCCTTTTTAAGACCGTCATATTTCACAAGAGTATTAAGCGACTTAAATTCTTTTGCTGTTTACTGAGAGCCTTAAGTATTGACCAAGATTAACTTGGTGGTGTTAAAATAAAAGAGAAGCAAAGGTAAATAATTCTGTTATTAATGAAGCTAGTATATACTTGTTACACTGAAATAGGATGTATTTTTTACATTTTAAACTCATTAAAATGACGTAATGTACTGATGGTCGTTGAATAGACATGTATTCTGTTTGCATAAGATTTTTTCCCTTGATTTGTCAATAGGATTACAAATGCAAGTTACTGTCGCAGAAAACAAGGAAATTTGTGAATATTCCGAATCCATAGTTGTTATATTTGGAAGTATGTAAAACTCTTAAGGACCAATCTATCGAAGATTACAATAGGTATAGCTATCAGACCACAGAACATGAAGAGATTATGTCAGACTTTAATCGACCAATGCTTCTTCCAAATAGTTTTGTTTTATCTATTTCCCCAAGTTAGCAACTACTAACGAATTGGTGGACAAACCCACAGTCCCCAACATTATTGACCATGGCCCTCAAGTTGACAGTTGGCACACCAATGACGGCGAAACAATTAAGGTAAGAGAAAGGATATGCAGTAGAGCGTTCCGAGTTGATAAGGCTTGACAGAGAAGCGATCTTGTCTGACCATAGAACTAGGTAAGTATACCCTCAAACGATAGCCCACTGAATCGTTGACTAGTCTTGGCTATCAATTCACATTGCGAGGTTAATAATCACCCAATCTATTGCTAAAATATTTATCGAAACTACCAAGAGATTCGCGATCTCGGGTTGAAGAGTCGTAATGGAATTTAAATCGACTACCTACTGTATTACTTTGATCTCAGCTCCATTTGCGAGGGAAAATATTTATTTGGTACGGCAACATTGTTTAGTTTACAAATCCTTTCTTTCTTTAAAATTTATCTACAACTAGATGTCTAACAAACAAGGCTTCGCCTGTGACATTTAAAGAAACCCGTGAAACTTACTTGACCCATACATCCTCGTAGTTATAATACATACATATATTGTCACGGCTTCATTCCCGAAGGGGTAGGCAGAGGCATATATATATGCCTACACTTTAAGGTTTTGACCCACTTAACAGGTGGTGAGCCGTATTGCCGCGTTAATATGACAGGAGCGGGTTGTGACTGCCTGCTGTTGAAATTTTCAAGGTTTATTAATGTCTGCCATAATTTAAAATGCCATAATTTCATATGCCATACTGGTATTTGCCATAATTTCATTAGAAATAACGCTTCAGTTGCCATAATCGTGAAATGACACAAAATGACTTTCACTAATTCCATTGGTCATAATCGATCAAGTGTCATAATAATTTAAATCCATAAATGTATTTTCCATAATTTTCGTTTTCAAGAATGCCATTTTCCATAACTTTTATTCACCATAATATACCTACTTCTGGGTGGTGTAAAAAAAACCTTGAAGACTAAGGCGGGAGCTCCGCTTCGCTTCGCTCCCGCCCTAGTCTTCTAATTTAACCTATCCAAGTCGGATTGCACTGAGTCGGGGTGTTAACAATAATTAATTTCTACCTAACAATATTATGTATTATTTTCATAATTATATCAAATTTTGATTATGTCAAGAGTTGATTATGAGATGTGTTACTTATGGAAACTAATTATTATGATATATGTTATTATAGAAAGTCATTTTATGGCAAATAAAAGTTATCACTGTTGAGTTGTTAAGGCAAACGTTATTAGTATAAATGATAATTGTGCAAGTAAATATTATGATCGGGGATGATTATGGCAAACAATATTAGTGCAAATAATTGGAGTGACGTCACGGACGTTAAGTGTAGCTGTCTACCTAAACGTAAATCTTTGATTGAAAATATAAAAAGCGTAATAATTTCATTAACATTTGTGTGAATATACTCAGTGTGGACCAACTGTGATCGTATATTGTTATCTAGTGCAAGTGCTGAGTTATTAAGCGTTTTTAAAATTAAATTGAGTTAATCAATTTACAGTGGACTCAAAACTACCCTAACTTGGCTAATAATAGTACGAAATCAGCATTGGGATATTTTAAACATAAGGTTGTCATAATAAATAAATAGGGCAGTGTGTGGGGCTACTTTGCATCCCTAGTAATTGGAGAGACGAAGGCTCGATTAATATAAATACAGCCTTCAAGTTAAATTGAAAACAGCGCCATCTACAACCAAGAACCGGAACTACCAAACAATAACAAACAATTACCATGGCTAAGTGCAATGCATGTGGGAAGTTTAAATCGGTAAAGGGCAAAGATGGCGCAAATATCTGCAAGTGCTGCATGGAGAAAGCTGGTGGGGCTGTTGGCAAAAGGGAATTGCAGAAGCCAAATGTGCGTGTGCGGGGTACGCCCTCTGACTCCAGCAGTCCTGGTGTTGGCTTTGAGGTCGCTAATGACACTCCGCCCGAGAGCACATCATCGAAGACAAACCTGGGGGAGGAAATTAGGCTGTTTAGGGCGGAGCTCCGCAGCATGAGAGAGGAGCTTAAGAGGGAGCTCAAGGACCTGCGGCGAGAGGTGGGGGATCTTAGGGCTAGCATGGCCAGCTGTATAAGTCGACTAGACGGTCTGGAGGGAAAAGTACAGGAGATGGAGGCTCGTGGATCTAGTACTGAGCGTCTGGAAAAGACCGTGAGTAAGCTGAAGATGGAGCTAAATGACCGGGATCAGGACATGCTGGCTTGTGATCTGGAAATCTCTAACCTACCAGAGGTGGGGGGTGAGAACACTGTGCACGTGGTAGAATTGATAGCAAAAAAGATAGGAATGCAGCTGGAACCACGTGACATTGTTTTCGCTGAGAGAGTGGGTTCTGTATCTAAGAACAGGGGTGATGGAGCTGGTCATGCGGCTGCTCGACCCCGCCCCCTGGTGGTCCGGGTGACAAGGAAGCACCTGCGGGACGAGATGCTGCAGTGCGCGCGCGTGCGTCGCGGCGCCACCTCTGCTGAGTTGGGTCTGAACGTCCCTCCGCGCCGGTTTTATCTTAACGAGCGACTTAGCCGTTACAATAAGATGATTTTCTACCACACCCGTGCGGCGGCTGAACGACTCGGGTGGAAATATGCGTGGATTAAGCGTGGTAGGATATTGACTAGGCAGGCGGAGGGTAAGCAGATCTATAATATTCGCAACGAGTCTGATCTGCAAAGGGTTTTTCATGTTGAGGTGCCGCTTGAAGCCACTGGTTAATTACACGGGACAGGGTTTGGGAGTGTACAAAGCTATACAAGTAATTAAACACACTCAAGTTAATAGTAGTAAAAATTTAATAATAATTATAAAACAATATTATGATCTGATTTTGAATGATTTATGTGACTATTCTGATACTGCGTTTCTAATAAATTTTCTACACATTTGTATGATTGATAATGACATTTCTTATACCGATGCATATTGTTGTATTGATAGTATAGCTTTATTAATAAATGGAAAAAAATTAATCCCTCAAATTAAGTCAAGACTGCCATATACACTATCTAGAATTGTGATATTTTGTAACAGTGTTGTAAAGCGTTGTAATATGCCCATTGATAGTATGTCCATTCTTGTGGTGTCTCAGCATGACGTGTGTGTAGTCGCCGGTGCAATATTCGTAGCTTGTGGATGCGGTGCGTTTCGCTTTTCCCTGGTTGACAGTGCCAATGCTTGCTGTAAATGTATAATTATGATTTGTAAGTATATTAAGATTAATGATTCTAACCTTGTAATGTGTATACTGATTATATGTAATAAAAATGCATAACAAAAGGGAGAAACGTTTGAAACTCGGATTATTCAATGCGGGGTCGCTGGGGACAAAGCATGAGGAGTTCATCGTTGCTATGGGGAACCTGAATGTCGACATCATGGCAATCAATGAGACTTGGATTAAGGTGGACACGGGTGACGGTCGTGCACCTAAGGTGCCTAACTATAGGCTTCGTCACACCCCGCGACCGACCTACATATGTGATGGCTGTGGCGGTGGGGTTGGCTTTTACGTGCGACGGGGGATTCATGTGCGCGCTGAACCGTTTCCCGCTACGGCAAATGTCGAGCAGATGTGGCTGAGGCTAAGCAGGAGAGGCCAGTCTATTATAATTGGCACAGCTTATAGGCCCCCTTGGCTCAATGCAAACACATTTGTGGATGCAATGACCGACACCATTGCTTCTTTTTGTAAGGCTGACAAGGTGATTCTGCTGGGTGATTTTAATATCAATATACTGGAGAGAGAGGATTATAAGACGAAGTTGCTTGACTCCTTTCTCGTGGGCATGAGTATGGTCAATCTAGTCACAGAGCCCACTCATTTCACAGATCACAGTGCAACGTTGATTGACTTGATGTGTACAGATGCTGAGGCAAGTAGTATATCGGTGAGGCATATCCCTGAACTTGGTCGGCATGCCATGATCTCGGCTGAGTTTAAATTTAGAATAGAGAAACCAGCACCTAGGTGGATTACATACAGACCTCTGCGGGACATAGTAATGGATAGGTTTGAGGAGGATCTGGGCAGCATAAACTGGCATTCCATCACGGATTTAGGTCATGTTGACCACATGGTCCAGGCATTGAACGCTTCCATTGTTTCATTATTTGACTTGCATGCACCTGTGAAAAGAACTCTAGTCAAAGATAAATGCTACCCGTGGATTACCAGTACTGTTAAAGATATGATGCACCTTCGTGACAAATACTACCAAAAGTTTAAAGTCTCTAATCAAGAGTCACATAGAAAAGTTTATTTGGAACTCAAATATCTTGTACGAGATGCAATTGAGAGTGAAAAGAAGGCTTACTTTAAAACACATATCAACAGCAGTATTGGTAATCCAAGGAGACTCTGGAATCAGCTTAAGTCGAGTATTGCAATGAGTGGTGGGGGTGTTCCTGATTTACCTGACTTCTGCAGTAACCCTGATGTTCTGTGCCAACAATTTTTAAAGGTGCCTGGCAGTGATTCTGTGTCCATTTCTGACCTTACTTTCTTCGAATGGAACCGTTTTAATGGCAATACTTTTCAGCTGGAGCTGGTAACAGAAGAAGAGGTAGGAAAAATTATTAGGAAGCTGAAGTCGAACGCCATGGGTGTGGACGGAGTTACACTGGATATGCTGATAATGACCCTTCCTCAGACACTCAGTATCATAACACATGTTGTCAATGTGTCCATCGCCACATCAACATTCCCAACCTCTTGGAAGACAGCGAGGGTGAAACCGATACCTAAAGTGTCATGTCCTGCTAGACCAAAGGATCTAAGACCTATTAGCATACTGCCTTGTCTATCTAAGATCTTGGAACGGGTGGTCAGTAATCAGCTAACTAAATACTTAGAACTTACAAATGTGTTGCCAGTTAGGCAGTCTGGGTTTCGCAAGGGACACAGCACAGCGACGGCCCTATTGGATGTTGTGGACGACATCTTGACGGCTCAGGATCAGGGCATGGGTACAGTACTGACTCTCCTGGACTTCAGCCGTGCCTTTGATGGGATAAGTTTGGCGCTGCTTCTCTCTAAACTTGCATACTATGGTTGTTCTAGAGGGGTTGTCAATTGGTTTAATAGTTACCTGAGTAATAGATTCCAATTTGTGCAAGTAATGGATGGCAGTACTGGTTATGTTATGGAATCTGCTCATTACCCCGTGACCAGGGGTGTTCCTCAGGGTTCGATCCTCGGACCGCTTCTCTTTGTCCTGTATTGTTGTGACATTACTAGTGCTGTCACTAATTGTGGGTACCATCTGTATGCTGATGACATGCAACTGCACTTGTCGTTTTCGGACTCTGAAAGTTTGGAATCTGTGAACAGGATTAATGAAGATTTGGCTAGCATCGCAGACTGGGCCCGTAGGAATGCTTTGGTACTTAACCCAGAAAAGTCCAAGTTTATGGTTTTGGGTACAAGACATGTGAGAAGCCAGATCCTCCAACATCAATTGGACGTGAGGATTGATAATTGCCCTGTGGAACGGGTGTCTGTGGCTCGCAATCTGGGTGTGACATTTGACGAGCAGCTTCATTTTGAGACTCATATCATGTATGCAGTCAAAAATTGTTTCTACCGATTAAGATTGCTGTACGGAATACGCCCATACATCAGTGTCAGCATAAGAATACTGCTTTGTGAGTCACTGATTCTCTCTAAACTCAACTATGCTGACACTGTGTATGGAAGTTGTCTTCTGAAGAGAACTGAGCGACTGATACAGAGGGTCCAGAATGCTTGCGCTCGCTTTTGTTTTGTAATCCCACCGCGCACACATGTAACGCCCTTCCTGAACAATGGCAATATGTTGAAAATGGTGGAACGGCGTAAGTTTCATTTTGCCACACTCCTCTTCGGAGTGGTGAAGACTGGTAGACCCAAATACTTGTGCGATAAGCTATCCTGGTCGAGAGACATAAATACACACATAACAAGAGCGTCTGCTTACCTTATGCTAATACCGAGGCACTCGACCACTCTCTATCGCGGAAGCTATAAATTCATGGCAAGCCATATTTGGAACGACCTGCCACCACCTTTTTACGCACTAACTTCAGTCCACTCGTTTAGAAAAAAATATAAGTTTCTTCTGCTTAATAGACAACAAAACGAATAGTATCCATGTTTTTATCACTCTCGCTTCGGCGGTTTTTCTTTTGTTTGGTTGCTGACGCCATGATCGATCACATATTGTTTAGCTTTAAAATTAGTTTGAACTTGGGTGTAGGTTATGCTTGTTATTTGTTTTATTACAAGTACATAAAAACACGTTGTGATGAGCCGGTCCCGGTTGTGCCTGACACTTGACAGACTCAGTGACAGCTGACTGCTTAGTGACAGCTGACAATTAGTTTGGCGACGAATAGTAAACGAAAAAAAAAAAAAAAAGAATCTGTGTTTTTATAATGTCTAAATAATGCATGCAGCAGTCGTGTCGATGTCGTCTCGGTCTCTCTCTGGTTCAGTCGGCATGGCTATAAGGCTAAACTGTGAGAACGTAATTAAAAAAACAATAAGTGTGTTTATTTAGTTATATTATGTTCATTTTATTACATTTTAAATATTTTAATATAAATAAATATCTGTTTAAATGAGTACAATTTCATTAATTGAAGTTCAATTTATGCTTTATTTTTATTGATGCGAATTGTAGGTAATTTTTAATGTTTTTTTTTTTCTTCTTATGATTTGTAATTTATTATTATGATGTGCATGATTATTGGTAATTATTATTTATATTATATAATGAATTATTAATTTATTGTTATTGTTTATTATATTGTAAGAGATATTTATTATTATGATGTTCATGATTAATTGGTAATAGTTATTTATATTTTAATTAATGAATTATTAATTTATTGTTATTGTTTATTATATTGTAAGAGATAATATACTTTGGTATTTACGCTAAGTTTGTTTTGCATATTTTTAGTTGGTTAATGTGTATGTTAATAATTAGCTGTTTTTTATTTTTATTTTATTTAATTTATGTTTTCAAATTGTTCGTGTTGTCACCTTACTTACGAGTAGGGGCCATCTGAAAATCAGCGCTGCATACCTTTCAATTTTTGGAATGGTATGTAGCTATTGGCTGAGATGGCTTCCTTTTCGGGTGCATGCTTGTTATTATTATTATTTACTTATTAATTTTCTCATGATCATTGTTTGTGCCAGAATAAATTTATTTCTTTCTTTCTTTCTTTCAAATGAATTCATGGAAAATAAGAGAAGACCAATTTTCAAGCCGCCCTATAAAGGCCTTCAACTTGGCTTAACGACTACCATTTTACTGGCAACCGGGACAAATGGCTTTCAAAGCACGGAAACGGCCAAATAAATGTCACATGGGTCATGGTCACCCATCCATTGAGTTATTAATACTACGTACGTAGTACATTATAACTCAATGATCTGAAGCTCTAATTCGAAGCGCTCGTGGCCCCGCGGCGGCAGACCGGTGTTCTGTAATCGATAACTGCAGTAAGCAACTTTCACTGTGGCCAGTCCTTAAATGGGTGACTGTGTTTATATTTACCGGGCAACGGCAAAGACTTAGACCGTTCTTGCCGGTTCGGCAGCGCGAGTGTAGCGCCTAGTCTGGTGTCGCAAACGTTCATAGGCCACGGAGACCACTTTTCATCAGATGACCCGTAAACTTGTCTACCAACTTAGTGATATGAGCTCAGCAGACTGTATGTGTGTGTAATTCTTTTAACTTTAGTATTTAAACTACTTAAAAGGCTATGGACACAGATGGGGATTCAATGGAAGTGAATTAATCGTCTATGGGTTATGAGATGCTACTTCATATTCTTTGAGGCACCCTCTAGAGGAAATAAAGTCGTGTATAAAAATTCATTATTTCTTAATGTACCATGTATGGTAAAAGCTTTGATAGATTCCTTGTTATTGTTTGTTTTCCTTCGTTTTTCGCCGTGACGTTGCAAAACAGTAAACCAAAAAACATGTGATCAATCACCCTATGCGCAAAAATGTAAACAAACACATTTGATCCTATATATCCATATTTACTTGCAATTGAGTATTCACCCTGACTATATTCCAGTATCCAGGAGTCATAAAGTGTTTTTACAATCATTTTGACACCAAATAACTTCTTTATGATAGCTTATTTTCATTTAAAATATCTACTCAGGATAGTAAAAAATTCAATGATTTGTCGTACTATATTTTTCTACTGATCTCTCTTAGACAACGATTGTCAAAACATGACATGTTTACATTATTGCCAGACCGGGCAGGATTGGACTATAGATTTGTACACACTATTCAATATGGGCATCAATGGGTTAAAAGAGTGCTACTAGGTGGTAAGTATTTCAGAGGTGAAGCCTACATAATAAAGTGAAGCGATCATCAATTTACCTTTGAATCCAATCTGCCTTTCAACTTACGAACAAAATCCTGACAAGAAAACTTTCATTGTGTACGCCTCTAAGCTTTGTACTCAGCGTTCATCATCCATGACATTGTCAAATGCAGTGCTCGAGTCGTTGATAATATTCTTCCAAAGCGCTCAAAGCACTCTTTATCTTTTCAATATTTTCAATTCACGGCGTCTACCCAAGCGACGGTTTTCTTGAACATCCATCAAATTACATAGTAGGACAATACCTTCCTTGTGTCTCCTGAGAGCCTAGTACGAGATAAAAAATGAAGTACCTACCAATATCCCTACTAATATTATAAATGCGAAAGTAACTCTGTCTGTCTGTTACGCTTTCACGCCTGAACGACTGGAGCGATTGAGATGAAATTTGGTATAGGGATAGTTCGAGGCCCTGATAAGGACATAAGTTACTTTTTAACCGACTGCGCAAAAGCAGGGTTATGATTATACGCAATAATGACTTCTAAGCGGTCGAAGCAGCGGGGAACAGCTAGTAATTATATAATACTAGCTGTTTTCCGCTGCTTTGACCGTGCAGAAGTCGATTCGTTTATATCGTAAAATCATAACCCTCCTTTTGCAGAGTCGGTTAAAAAGTAGCCTATGTCCTTCCCAGGGCCTCGAACTATATCTATACCAAATTTCATCTAAATCGCTCCAGCCGTTTACGCGTTACAGACAGACAGACAGAGTTACTTTCGCATTTATAATATTAGTAGGGAAGTAGGGATATTCATTGTTATAAGCACGCTTGCGGATGCTCGCTTGGAACGTGTGAACCTTTTGGAATTCCTCTATCAATGTTAATTTACGATTAACGATTATTTGAATGATACTCAGAAATGGGAGTCATTGATTGTTCTTCAAACGTGCTAGTTTGGTCATTCCTTTAAGATTTTGTTCCTAAACTTGCTACTGTTTGTCAACTAAACTACTGTAATTTGTTAAATGGTTAAAATTACTAACTGATGGAAAGGGCTGTGAGCATTTATTACCAGGTTTTTTTACCAGGTCTATTTAGCTGTACAAATCTCGTTGAATACGGAGAAGCAATAATCTTGACATAAGTGTTACTTTGTGATTTATTTAATATGAATAAAAATAATTTCGTTTCATTGAAGAAAAACCGTATGAAACGTATTTGGTAGTTATTGAATTTATCGCGTTCAGATAAACAAAAACACAAACAACGACAAGGATAAGGTTCATAATAAATAACACGTAAGGTTTAACCAAATATAGTTCTGATTGTATGTTGTGTTCGTGTTTTCAGGCGATTTCCTTACGATACGATCTATTTTGTAGCTCGGTGATATTTTGGTCGATAATATTTTCGTTTGCTATACTTATTCATACTTTATAAAGATTCACAATAATAAAAGACTACATTCACTAGGGCAATGCCTAAACATAAATAACATAAATAACTTGATAAGACTATTTTGCACGTCTGGTGGCCATCAGAGTCACAGTCTCCCAGCGTTCTATTTTAGTACTCTCGGTCTATATGCCTACTAACTCGCCGGAGAATTTGCCAGTCTTTACGAAATTGTTGGGGGAAATAAATGCAATCGTAGAGAGTGAAAATGTTGAGAGTATATTTATATTGGGGGATTTTAATGCTCACCCGAAAGAGCTGTTCTATAAGGAGCTATGCAACTTCTGCTCTGATTTGAGTTGGAAATGTGCTGATGTGGAAATGCTTGGTCGCCAGTCTGATACTTATACTTTCGTCAGCGGGGCTCATTGGTGTAGGCGTTGGCTGGATCATTGCGTGGTCTCCGAGTCTGCCTTCAATACTATTTCTGATATAGAGGTGATTGAGGATTTATTTGTATCGGATCATCTTCCTCTTCTATAAGATGCGATTTAAAATCTGTACGTCCAAAGGCTCCGTCATTCAGCTTAAGTCGAAGCTCAGTGGTGTGGGGTGAAAGAGATGATGCTCAAATATCGAAATATCATGAACTATGTCACAAAAGTTTACGTGACGTTGACTTTCCCCCGAGTTACTGGTTGCAGTCATGGGTCCTGCAACATAATTGAGCACAGGCTTGTGCTAGACAGCTTCTATCAGAAAATTGTGAGGGTTCTCAGCGACGCGGCGGCCATGAGCGCTGACCGGGCTGGTGGGAAATCTAAGAGGCGAAATAAAAGTAAACAGCTATGTGGTTGGAATAAACATGTCCAGGAGTCCCATCGTTTGGCCAGGCTTCATTTCCAGACGTGGCTGTCATATAATAGACCGCAATCCGGGAAAATTTATGACGACATGAACGAGTCGCGTAAAATTTTTAAAAGTCGATTAAAATGGTGCCAGCGAAATCAAGACCAGCTAAAAATCAACGTTTTAAATAAACACAGAGCTGCAAAGAACTTTGGTAGGTAGTTTCTGGAAGGCCACAAAGAGTAGTGATGCTAAGCCTGGCCTGCCGTCAAGTGTGGGGGGTGAGTGTGACCCAGCTAAAATAGCTGATATGTTCATGGACCACTTTAAAGTACACTCTCCTCTGGGTCCCTCAACCACCACGGTAAGCGACTTGGATGGGTGGCGGGGTGGTGTGCCGCTATTGCGCGTTACTACAGTGCAGGTGCGCAATATCATCTGGGGGATGACCGGAGGGAGTACTCCTGGCCATGACTATATTAGCGTTGAGCACTTGAGACATGCAGGGGTTCACCTGCCGAGGGTATTGGCTCTTTTCTTCACAATGTGCATAAGCCACTCCCATTTACCACAGGACATGTTAAAAACCATCATAGTGCCCATTGTGAAGGATAGAACTGGCGATATCTCGGATAAGGGGAACTATCGCCCTATCTCACTGGCAACCACCATCGCTAAGGTTCTGGACAGTGTGCCATACATTTTGCTCAGTTCGGATTTAGATCTGGACTTTCCACTGAAAGCGCTATCGCGGGTCTTAAGCACACTGTTCAGTATTATACAGATCGTAAGACTCCCGTGTATGCCTGTTTCCTGGATCTCTCCAGGGCCTTCGACTTAGTGTCGTATGATGTGCTGTGGAGGAAGGTGGGGGACAGGGGTGTACCGGCGGAAATCTTAAATATATTTAAGGTTTGGTATGCCCATCAAACTAACCATGTTAGGTGGGCTGACACACTCTCAGACGCATATATGTTGGAGAGTAGGGTGAGGCAGGAGGATTAACCTCTCCCACACTCTTTAATATTTATATCAATGACCTCGTTGTGGGGCTGAGCAGCATGCGTGTCGGATGTAGGATTGACGGCGTCAGTATCAATAACATATGCTACGCAGATGACATGGTGCTGCTCAGCCCAACAATAGGGGGTCTGGTAGACATGTTGAGGGTGTGCGAGGACTATGCCGAGGAGCATGGGCTCTCTTATCCCTCTATCACTCAAGAAATGCGATTCATTTGATTTTTTGGATTCAAATTGACATCAGAAAAATAAAATACACGTATTTCAGGATTTTTTTTTTTTATTATTTTGGGAAAAATCTATAAAAACATGGAGTGTTGCCTGTAGGCAACACTGCGGCAAGTGGCCATAATTTATGAGCATATTGTGTATTAGGAAAGATGAAAATATCTTGTGCAATTTTTTGGTTTTGTGTAAAATAACGCCACCCCGCATGTGTCATGTCAAAAAACTGCGGCCTGTTACTATTTGTCTCTCTTCTCATCGCTTTTGGTAGTACATTCTGAGCAGGTCCTTTGTGGTTTTTAGCTTGAAACTCGTTTTCCAGCGTCCTCCATCCAGACATACTAAGCTTTTTATTTTATTTATAGAGAGTCCTGGATTGAACTGCTAGCGCACGTGTTTCCCTCCTCTTACAGCCCCGAGTTCTACAAGCGGAGCGTGAAGAGGCACATACTAGGGCCGCCAACTTGAGGACTACCGTCAATTAGCCATGTAGCTTTTGTGGATCATATTGCTCATATTCGCAAATGTTCTCTTCCTATAGGGCTCGACTGTATGCTACATTCAAGGAGTCCACTACTGGACATTTTAGTAAATCTGATCATGATACGGATAGTTGGAAGACTATTGTTATTTTTGGTGAAGTGCAAAACTTGATAGACTTTTTAAAATTTGTTTCATGTCATTGTTTCCTTTAGAAGGCGGTGTCCAAGTATGGGGCTCTAGTGGAAACTAGTGAATGTAGGGCAGATTTTAGGTATACCTCAGCAATGAAATTATTGCCCTACGACAGACTCAGGTAGTCGGAAAGTCTCTAAGTCGGATCTTTAGAACTGGATAGAAAAATATCTCCTCAATAATTTACGTGATAAGTTCTTGTGCGTAGAAGCGGAAACAAAATTGTATGGGTGTGTCTAACTCAAATAGATCTCTCGATCAGGCTCTTATTTTTCGTAACTAAGAGCATGCATAAGCTATTCTAGCAGTCAATTCTAATTGTTTTTCTTTCCAGTGTAAATTCAGCTAAGCGGGCTTTCCTGCAGCATCTTGTCGAGTTCTCTTGGCTTGGGAGGGTTGTGCAGTACTCTCGTGTAGCAATGCAGCTTTCGAACTAGAAGAAGAACCTTCATCATTACGTTGTAGGGTTTTTATTATCGAATCTACATCAATATCGATCTCTGGAGCCTCGCCTTCGAAATTTTCTAAGTCAGGACCAAAATCATGTTTGGCGAGGCTATCACCATTAAAATATAGACCACCTTCACTATCAGAAGCATTATGCAGCACAAGATTTATGTCATTATTGCCAAGAAACTTCTTACGAGACATCCTGAAACAGTAAAACGACAATGACCACTAACCATAATATGACACTTTTGCCTAATGTAGCCTACGGGCTACAAACAAGATTTGACCATAAAATCACAATGAAACATAAAAAATCGTCAAAAACAATATTGTACAGTATAATTACGACACTTATCTGCCCAGTGTTTCAATTAAAATCCCAAAACACAAGCAGCTTATTATTTTTATCTTAATTTTAAATCGGAGCCGACTGCTACTTTTCAAATGTCTCGACCGTCGAATAGTAAATATCAATTTGCGAATAGTTTTGCCACCTAGGTATTTTATTCCGTACCAATTTGATAGCCGAGAGTGTAGAACAACAGTAACAGTGCGTAATTATATAAAAATGTCAAATGTATAAATTTTGTAGGCAACCAAACGGTATGTAGCCTACAGTCTACACTATGATACAGAGGGTTATAATGTAAAAAAGACTGAGTAGGTATATGGTCTATAAGGCCGCCGGTAAGTGTCCTGAAATCACATATAGTGTTACCCTAAATGGCTTGAGCATCAAACGTGTCAACACGTTTAAATATTTAGGACACATTATTGCCGACGACCTTAAAGACAATTTAGATATTGAGAGGGAGCGCAGGGCTCTGGCAGTTAGGGGTAACATGCTGGTTCGCAGATTTTCTCGTTGCTCCGAGGATGTTAAGATCACCCTTTTTAACGCTTATTGCCAGAACATGTACACGGGAAATCTGTGGGTCATGTTTGCCAAAAAATCGCTGGATACCCTGCGGGTCCAATATAACAATATTTTCAGGATGCTGTTGGGACTGCCCCGGTTCTGTAGTGCATCAGGGATGTTTGCAGAATATCAAACTGACGGTTTCGCAGCCGTCATTCGGAAAAAAACGGTATCCCTGATCCACAGAATACGCACCAGTCGCAACAGCATCCTGAGGACCCTGGCGGATCGATATACTTCACCGCTCTGGAAGTGCCTTATTAGGTAGGAGTGTGATAGCTGAAGGAAATACACCTCAGTAGATGGTGTCAGTAGGGCCATTAGTTTATTTATTACTCTTAAATTATTATGTATTTACAGACAGTTCTATTGTGATTTTATTATTAATTATATTTTATTTTAATTCTGATTTTATTTTTTCTTAATTTTATTTTGATGTATTATTTGTTTGTGTGTATTATATTATGAATTTTTAAAATATGGATCTTGGACATCTGAATTAAACAATTTTTATTTTATTTTATTTTTTTATTTAAATATTATTTTCGTTTTCAACTTTTAAGATTGAACTTGTGCCTACTTTGAATTGAGTGCTCAGCACTTAGTTTAATTCATAAATTTCTTAAAATTTAGATCTGGTCTGTTCTATAGTATTTTTATCAATGGGTCCCAAAATATTGGTAATTCAATATTTTTGGAGCTTAATAGCTCTTATTTATGTTTTCGTCAATTTTCTTAAATTTGTTCTTCGAAATATCCAACTCTGTTCTCACCGATGCGGAAATCATTCGAAAGATCCCATATAAACTTAATTACGTTCGGAGAAGTGGTTTCCTTTAAAAAGAATCTCATTTTCCCTAAAGCCGAATATTAAAGCGATCAGGATTTTTTTCCTCTTAATATACTTAGGCACCGCAAAAATATTTAAATTACTCCTAAACTATGCAAAAAGAAAATTTTATGACACACTTTTGACGAATTTGAAAGCTGATTTCATCTAGCACGGCTCTTTTGGGAATACTGTGGTTTGGAAGTTATTAACTTTACTTAAATCTTACCTCCTTTTTTGCCCTACGGCACATGTAGATGTAGCTGAGGGACTTCAATGGTTCCAAGTTCCACCCTTAATGTTGACTTTTTCCTAACTTTAAGTATTACAGTACCCCAGGGATTTATGCATCTGAATTTCGTGGCAACTCTGAATGGAGATGTATGTTTTCATAAGCCAAACGCATTCGCTCTTAGATTGAAACCAAAATCTAAAATGTTAAATAATTCAATCAAAATGTAAAAAATCAAATTCAATCAAAATCAAAAAGTAAAAAAGGCCATTATAGACTACGCTGATACCTGCTGCTTAGCTGCCACAGAGGAGCTGTTAGATAAACTTGAGATGCTACAAAATTTGTGCATTTGATTTATTTTTAACCTCAGAAAGTATGATCATGTTTCTCATTTTCGCCGAGAAGTCAAGTGGCTCCCAATCCGTCTTCACAGGAACACTCGGATACTCTATCTCCTCTTCAATATACTGTACAACCCTAAATCCCCGTCCTACCTTAAGGAGCGGTTCTCATTTGCACGTTCTCCTGATGCTCCTTGCAGGACACACCTTCGTTCCATCCTTTAAATCCGATTTCTATTCTTACTCCTTTTCAGTTCATGCGGTTAGACTGTGGAATTCTCTGCCACCTAATATCAGAGACGTTAACACAGTTGCGAATTTTAAGAAGAAAGTCCGCGAATACTATCTCTCTACGACTTAACAGATAATGCCTTTTTTTAAATATAAATTTAATCTCACGTAGGTACGTAAGTATTTTTATTTATTTTTTGTTATAAATATGAATATATAAATATATATTAATATTATTGTATTTGTATAGTATGTATAAATAGTAGATTCTACCTAGTTATCTCATACACTTCTACCTCTCTGAATTATTCATTATCATTTTCTCCTCTCGCTGGCCTGCTGGAAGAGATTTCTTATAGAAATAAGCAGTGTCATTGTACTCTTTTTTTTCCTAACTATGTATCTCTGTAAATATTATGTGTGTACACTTGTTAAATTACAAGTACTAAGTACAATTGTTAAATAAAATTTTTAAAAAAATGTAGGTACCAAAATTTGTTTTGAATATCTTTTTATACAAAACTAAATAATAGGGTTCTTATCGTAGGCAAAATAGCAGCAAGAACCATAAACGAAAACTCGCTATTACACATGACGCACACATTACACACACTATTATTTTATCAGTCTAATTCGAAAAGTAAATTATATGAACGTAAGCAAAAATGGTACTGTTGGATTTCAGTAATGCATTTAACTCGGTTGATTTCAACATCCTCCTGAGAATACAGGCATCTCTTAATTTGTCTAGACTTGTAATTGAATGGTTTAAATTTTATCTGAAGGGGACGATCGTTATCGGTATACATTATCAGTGTTTGTTGATTATGTTTCTGTTAAACGGCATGATTAGATTGCGAGTGTCCTTCAAGGTGCCATTCTTTCTCCTCTTCTTTTCTCAATGTTTAAAATTAAGTATTAAAGTAAGTGTTTCCCATTATCATCTCTAAATAGACGTTTAGAACCTACAGACGTACGTAAAAAGACAATAAATTCATATCAGCATCCCAAGAATCTTGAGAACGTTTCAAATTAAATATATTCTTGTAAAAACGTTACTTTTACTTTACGACTGTGCTGATGTTCAAATGCCTCAGAAAAATTCCTGACTTGAGTGCCTAAAGATTTGAAATGACTATTTATATTCAGTTCAACAGGACGAGTTTCCTATACAACAGCTCGCCCCATTGCATTACAATTGCCATAAATTTCTCCCAGACGAGATTTAGTGTCGCCTCGAAATAGATTGAACTTAATATGAATCACGTCGGTTTAGCCACGAACAGTAATATAGTAAATAATGAACACACACATTTAGCTCACTTAACCCGCATATTGCAACATATATTAGAGTTATCGCAAACAATTCCCACTCCACAGCTAGCATTTCCCAGCCATAAAAATATAACCAGTTTTAACGGCCACTAAATTTGCTTTAGCGCCATTTTATCGGAATTAGAACAAAGGCCTTGTATAGAAGGGCGGAAATAAATACTTATTACAAGAATGTTCATTTCGTTACTGTTCTTCAAACTTAGTTAATAAAAATATGAATTTTGTTTTTGAAGATGCCTTTATTTTCTTTAATGGAGAAGAACGGTTTAGTAAATAACGTTCAAGTTTAAGGCTTATGTTATTTCCAAAATTACTTAAGTTTTATTTTTAGTAAGCTCTTAATGATAGACTTTTTATTAAAAGACGCCCATAGGAATAAGACGTTCATCGGGTAAAGCTAGTTACCTATGGCCCCCTGTAAGCATGGCACTCACATTGAAAGTGAAATATAGACAAACAAACATAATAAGAGCCTATGTAGAAGTCTAAATAAGTCTATTCCAGAAACATTTTTTATAAAACAGTATGTGATGAACTTGATACTTCGGACACACTTTCTGTCTTAGTTTCTAGTATAGGAAGATCTCATTAATTGGTTACGCCTCTTACCTTCTAAACCACTTTACTAATCTTCAATTTCAGAACACAGTTAATTGGTCCTATGTACCAATTAGCCCGTGCCATATTTAAAAGCATTGTATTCTTAGGCACAACCTGACCTAATAATAAAATAGGAGAAAATCTATAATAAATCGTCTCCTGCATTTTCCGCATTCAGTTGCTCCCTACGTCTGGGTGCATTTGATTTGCTACTGATGTCTATTACAAAATGTTATTATTTTTACAGAAAGGAAAACTGTCCTGCATACGAACAGAATCAGAATCGGGGTCAGACAAGCTATCATTGCGACAGCCAGCTTCAAGACAATCATCAAAACACACAGGACACCAAAGCGATTGCTGTTCACATGACCACAAATGTCCATGCTGTTTCCGACCAGAAAAGAAAAAGAAAAGAAATTGTAAAGAAAGAGAATCTCGCTTCTATAACAATGACGTCACGTTTAAAGCTAATTTTAGATATAAGAATACCACTAGAAGACAACATTCAATGAAAGAACATGTAGAGAATAATAGAGTTTCTACTTTAAGAAGAGAAACTAAGACAGCTCAAACTTTAAGTTTAGTTGTAGGAGGTTTTGTTGCGTACCTTTCTTTCTATACTACCTTCTCACTCCTTTCATTCCAAGTGACTATGTAAATCCTGTATTAATGTATTTTATGACGTGGTTAGGTTGGTTTAATTCCGCGATAAATCCTTTTAAGTATATACGCTTTTTACTCTCCAGATTTCAGACTAGCGTTTTTAGACTTACCATTAAAAATGTAAAAGAAATAAACGTTAAGATTATAAAATACTTTTGTAGGTAGATATTTCTGTAGTATAAATTACAGGGCCAACAGTTCGCACACCGATAAACACCAAATAATTATAGTGTTTCCACCAGTTTACACTCATAAACTGTTTTATAGTCTAGGGAGTTAAGTGAAATTTTGATTTTATGGCCCCTTATATTATTATGACAAGGGTTGGTAAATAAATAATCTTGTTAGTACTGCATAAATTATGTATTGCACACTTCTTGTAAGCAAGATTGGTTTAGTAAATTTCATTGTTTTCATAGTTTTTCATAGAATGCGATACTTATAGCAAATGCTAAACAATAAAATAACTTTTGTAGAGCATACCTACAAATATGTGGTAAGAGTCAAGAAACTTTGTTTTAGATAGTTGAATAAATTACTACAGTTTCTTTAAAATTGAGATTCCGTAACTATTTCAAATAACTTCACAAATTGGGGGACCAAAAACTAAATTCTCTAGGGAACGAAACTGTAATCAAATTAAAATGTAATCCTACCAAAGGCAGTTTTAAAGCCAACCTCATTTATAAGGACGAAGCCTGAAATGAAATTGTTCGAATTCAAGACCGGTTTATGCAAATTTTTATGACTTTGACAATGTGATCATTTGTCTCCACTTTACTACAGTATAGAAGTCGTGGTACTGTTTTTACTTTTGTTGAATTATTGGCCAGGAAAATTAGTGCCAGCATTTCAAAACCGCAAAGTAAACAGTAAAAAGCTATACAGCTTAGTAATTTTTTTGTAGTCCTAAGCTTGTGAAATACTGAAAAAATAACCGGGTTTAGTTCCCAAATAGCTATAGCGCGCTAATTCTCGAACATAACACTCGAAAAGTGTACACTAAAATTGACAAATGAAAATGAGACCAGTATACCGTTTACACTTTTAATGGTCTAGAATTGCCGTCCTTCAGTTAATTGAGGTTCAGTGCTGGAATAGAAACTGCGATGCCCTTAGTTAGAGCATAACGAGAAAGCCGTGAGATCGTTCTCACCAGACTGCCCCTCTCTAACACGTTTTTTGTTTTATTTCAAACTTTGAACAGATGATCCACGTGACCTAGTGACGTAGTGACATAGTGACGTAGTTTAATTCAACAGAGTCACAGACTACAGACAAAGTGTCGACATAAACCATAAAGAGAGGGGCTAATAGTGGCTAAAAGTGCATTGCAGTTGACGCGCTATTTAGAGTTCCGTAGTTACTATTTTTTACGATTCTTTTTTTGCGAAAAGAACATTCTCAACGCCGTCAGTTGCAAATTGTAAACTTTGTAAAGTCTTGTCGGTGACTAATCTATTTTTAATTTCAGTATTAAGGGGCGCGTCCGCAAAATGCACAAAAATACATTTGGGATTTTGGAAATATTCAAGAACTTACTTCATTAAATGACACTAAAATGGAACCTTAAATTCTTAATAGATGAGACTTCATTAACACCGTGCGCTTTTTACAAAATAATTATTTACTTGTGAAAAAACCTCTGAAAATCATCGAAATTTATCTTTGTCAATTTTATTGTTTCTGCTATTTCGATGATTTTTAATAACTTTGAGAGGTTTTTTTTCTAATGTTTATAATTATTTTGTAAAAAGCGCACGGTGTTAATGTAGTTTCATCTATTAAGAATTTAAGGTTCCTTTTGTGGCTTTTAATGAAGTGAGTTCTTGAATATTTCCAAAATCCTAAGCGCATTTTTAGCGGACTGGCCCCATAAGGCAAGTAAGACTAAATAGAAAAAAAGGTTTGAGCAATTCCTTTATATTTTTAAAAGATCTATTCAATGGGAGCGTCTCCGTTTAAAAGTTTAAGGGAGGTAACTAATTAATTACCTATGTCTTTTGAGTTTGATGAGAGACATAGAAATGTTGAAACTAGCTACGAGACTTCCTTGTTTGCCACTATATCCCACTTACATAAATACAATCACATCTATTATATCCTAGGAGGATAGACAGAGGTGAATTAAACACCCACACTTTAACAGTAGTTTAGTTGATTATATGTAGTAGGGTTAAATTCTCCATCTACAGGCTGTATTTAAATTTTCTTTTGTGTATAAGTCAAAGACTTCTATATAAATTGAGGTAGACACGCCGTACTCTAACAAACGAGATTTCAAAAGTAATCCTCAAACACACACATTGCTAAGACTACACTCACTTATAAATAATATTTATGTCATTGTCACCACAATAGCAATATACGAAAAGAACAAGAGTAAAAGAGAAGGCGTATGGACTCCGATTGCAAGCCGAGTACTCTCGAAGTTTTGACTAACTAACTGTGCGAGCAACGCTGCTAGTTAGCTCAGTTTATAGGTTTCAAAAATCGGTGCATAGGGCATGTCTACCTCAGTTTATATAGAAGTCGTTAGTATAAGTATACACAAGAGAAAATTTAAATACACTGTAAACCAAACCAAAACTCCAATACCCAGGTCAGATGTTACACATTCAGGCATTTAAACAATGGAATTCTAACGCCAAAATAATAATACCATCTCTTACAATGCACAAACAGACATTAGTTTGTACTAAGGTATATTGTAAATAGCTAAGAACTTAGATATTCTATTGTTCGTTAGTAAGTATAAACCTTATTATCTAATCTAAATAATCCGAACCCAGCGAATTGTTCTAGTCTGATTCATGTTAATTTTAAAATATTTTGTATTAGACTTTAAGAATTAAGAACCATTTCACAAAATTTTGTCAAAACTTAATAATATACTTGTAAAAAAATGCAAGATGATGTAAATGATGTATGTACTCATTATCATCAATACATATAATACAATCGTAACAGGTCGTTGTCTGTAAATGGAAGATAAATAAGAAAAAATATTACAGGGGGGCTTTATGAACGCAATAGAACCCAAAACAATGATTTTTAGAATTTTTGTCCCTATGTCTGTTTATCTGTACGTTTGTGCACGCTTATCTCAGTGACTGCTTAACCGATTGCAATGCGCAATTTTACTATGTTGAGGTTTGCTCCATTTAACATTTAGCGTTTATTTCATGTCAATCGGTTAATAAACAAAAAAGTTATAACACTTTTAAGAATCAGATATTTTGAAAATTTTTATTGTAGGGGTTTCTTTGAATGTGAGTGTAAATTTAAACTGGTGTGTTGGCTTAATCATAGAAGAGCTTAATGATTACGACTACTTTAAAACCATTCAGTCCACCATCCAAAGGCGTGGACTGAATTATTTTAAAACAGGGCAGTTTCACACGCTGCTTGATGAGTCTGATGAAGAAATACCTCTCCTTGCAACACCTTATGTGACGTAAACAAAGTTGCGGGGTCAGTTAGTGTTTAATTTAAACTGTTAACTCCTAGCAGTTGGTGGAATAATAGTAGATAGAGTTTTGTTCATTATGTGCAGTAAATACGCATAATGAATAACACTCTATCTAGTGTTTCACAACATTTACTTTGTAAATTCTCTTGTGCCATGTTTGTTATTTAAATGACCGCTCTTAATCTTAATAACCGTTGACAATGCTTTGAGACAAAACCGATCAGGTTTACATTGCTAATGTTGTGGAACAGAACAAGTGGGAGTTATTTAATTAAATGTGTATAATTAGCAGGACTATGATAAATTCAGGTTATTTATTAAAAACCTGATGATGAGTGACTTTAGAGTTTTGCTTAAAAACTAGACCTATCTTTAATGTTTTTGATCAAGAACAATTATTTACGTTAGTTGTTTTAACAGAAACCTGAGTTTAACACAATCCTAATAACAATCAGGTAAAGTAAAAGATTTTGGTTCCTGCACTTCAGGATATTTTAAACTTAAAAATCTTTATCGTCCTGGATTGACGAAACTGAAAAGACGTATTAGTTCTTATTATAATTCGGTGTATGTTGATTAACTCTATTCATTAAACTTTAATGACGCAAATTTTATTTCTTTCTATAAATTTTAAAATTATTTCGGTAATTTCTGTGTACCCTCGAAAATTTTGTGAAATGGCTCCTAAATTACAATCATAAGTAGTCGCATAGGACTACGAATTTTGTGATAAACAAATCCTAAAATAAACAATTTTAATGAAGATGTGTTGTCTTATTCTAACCATTAAATTTGTCCCTTTTTAAGACCGTCATATTTCACAAGAGTATTAAGCTACTTAAATTCTTTTGCTGTTTACTGAGAGCCTTAAGTATTGACCAAGATTAACTTGGTGGTGTTAAAATAAAAGAGAAGCAAAGGTAAATAATTCTGTTATTAATGAAGCTAGGTACTTGTTACACTGAAATAGGATGTATTTTTTACATTTTAAACTCATTAAAATGACGTAATGTACTGATGGTCGTTGAATAGACATGTATTCTGTTTGCATAAGATGTTTTCCCTTGATTGGTCAATAGGATTATCAATAAATAATTTAAATAAATAATACTAATAATTTAAATAATAATTTAAATCCATAAATGTATTTTCCATAATTTTCATTTTCAAGAATGCCATTTTCCATAACTTTTATTCACCATAATATACCTACTTCTGGGTGGTTTAAAAAAAACCTCGAAGACTAAGGCGGGAGCTCCGCTTCGCTTCGCTCCCGCCCTAGTCTTCTAATTTAACCTATCCAAGTCGGATTGCACTGAGTCGGGGTGTTAACAATAATTAATTTCTACCTAACAATATTATGTATTATTTTCATAATTATATCAAATTTTGATTATGTCAAGAGTTGATTATGAGATGTGTTACTTATGGAAACTAATTATTATGATATATGTTATTATAGAAAGTCATTTTATGGCAAATAAAAGTTATCACTGTTGAGTTGTTAAGGCAAACGTTATTAGTATAAATGATAATTGTGCAAGTAAATATTATGATCGGGGATGATTATGGCAAACAATATTAGTGCAAATGAATTCATGGAAAATAAGAGAAGACCAATTTTCAAGCCGCCCTATAAAGGCCTTCAACTTGGCTTAACGACTACCATTTTACTGGCAACCGGGACAAATGGCTTTCAAAGCACGGAAACGGCCAAATAAATGTCACATGGGTCATGGTCACCCATCCATTGAGTTATTAATACTACGTACGTAGTACATTATAACTCAATGATCTGAAGCTCTAATTCGAAGCGCTCGTGGCCCCGCGGCGGCAGACCGGTGTTCTGTAATCGATAACTGCAGTAAGCAACTTTCACTGTGGCCAGTCCTTAAATGGGTGACTGTGTTTATATTTACCGGGCAACGGCAAAGACTTAGACCGTTCTTGCCGGTTCGGCAGCGCGAGTGTAGCGCCTAGTCTGGTGTCGCAAACGTTCATAGGCCACGGAGACCACTTTTCATCAGATGACCCGTAAACTTGTCTACCAACTTAGTGATATGAGCTCAGCAGACTGTATGTGTGTGTAGTTCTTTTAACTTTAGTATTTAAACTACTTAAAAGGCTATGGACACAGATGGGGATTCAATGGAAGTGAATTAATCGTCTATGGGTTATGAGATGCTACTTCATATTCTTTGAGGCACCCTCTAGAGGAAATAAAGTCGTGTATAAAAATTCATTATTTCTTAATGTACCATGTATGGTAAAAGCTTTGATAGATTCCTTGTTATTGTTTGTTTTCCTTCGTTTTTCGCCGTGACGTTGCAAAACAGTAAACCAAAAAACATGTGATCAATCACCCTATGCGCAAAAATGTAAACAAACACATTTGATCCTATATATCCATATTTACTTGCAATTGAGTATTCACCCTGACTATATTCCAGTATCCAGGAGTCATAAAGTGTTTTTACAATCATTTTGACACCAAATAACTTCTTTATGATAGCTTATTTTCATTTAAAATATCTACTCAGGATAGTAAAAAATTCAATGATTTGTCGTACTATATTTTTCTACTGATCTCTCTTAGACAACGATTGTCAAAACATGACATGTTTACATTATTGCCAGACCGGGCAGGATTGGACTATAGATTTGTACACACTATTCAATATGGGCATCAATGGGTTAAAAGAGTGCTACTAGGTGGTAAGTATTTCAGAGGTGAAGCCTACATAATAAAGTGAAGCGATCATCAATTTACCTTTGAATCCAATCTGCCTTTCAACTTACGAACAAAATCCTGACAAGAAAACTTTCATTGTGTACGCCTCTAAGCTTTGTACTCAGCGTTCATCATCCATGAAATTGTCAAATGCAGTGCTCGAGTCGTTGATAATATTCTTTCAAAGCGCTCAAAGCACTTTATCTTTTCAATATTTTCAATTCACGGCGTCTACCCAAGCGACGGTTTTCTTGAACATCCATCAAATTACATAGTAGGCCAATACCTTCCTTGTGTCTCCTGAGAGCCTAGTACGAGATAAAAAATGAAGTACCTACCAATATCCCTACTAATATTATAAATGCGAAAGTAACTCTGTCTGTCTGTTACGCTTTCACGCCTGAACGACTGGAGCGATTGAGATGAAATTTGGTATAGGGATAGTTCGAGGCCCTGATAAGGACATAAGTTACTTTTTAACCGACTGCGCAAAAGCAGGGTTATGATTATACGCAATAATGACTTCTAAGCGGTCGAAGCAGCGGGGAACAGCTAGTAATTATATAATACTAGCTGTTTTCCGCTGCTTTGACCGTGCAGAAGTCGATTCGTTTATATCGTAAAATCATAACCCTCCTTTTGCAGAGTCGGTTAAAAAGTAGCCTATGTCCTTCCCAGGGCCTCGAACTATATCTATACCAAATTTCATCTAAATCGCTCCAGCCGTTTACGCGTTACAGACAGACAGACAGAGTTACTTTCGCATTTATAATATTAGTAGGGAAGTAGGGATATTCATTGTTATAAGCACGCTTGCGGATGCTCGCTTGGAACGTGTGAACCTTTTGGAATTCCTCTATCAATGTTAATTTACGATTAACGATTATTTGAATGATACTCAGAAATGGGAGTCATTGATTGTTCTTCAAACGTGCTAGTTTGGTCATTCCTTTAAGATTTTGTTCCTAAACTTGCTACTGTTTGTCAACTAAACTACTGTAATTTGTTAAATGGTTAAAATTACTAACTGATGGAAAGGGCTGTGAGCATTTATTACCAGGTTTTTTTACCAGGTCTATTTAGCTGTACAAATCTCGTTGAATACGGAGAAGCAATAATCTTGACATAAGTGTTACTTTGTGATTTATTTAATATGAATAAAAATAATTTCGTTTCATTGAAGAAAAACCGTATGAAACGTATTTGGTAGTTATTGAATTTATCGCGTTCAGATAAACAAAAACACAAACAACGACAAGGATAAGGTTCATAATAAATAACACGTAAGGTTTAACCAAATATAGTTCTGATTGTATGTTGTGTTCGTGTTTTCAGGCGATTTCCTTACGATACGATCTATTTTGTAGCTCGGTGATATTTTGGTCGATAATATTTTCGTTTGCTATACTTATTCATACTTTATAAAGATTCACAATAATAAAAGACTACATTCACTAGGGCAATGCCTAAACATAAATAACATAAATAACTTGATAAGACTATTTTGCACGTCTGGTGGCCATCAGAGTCACAGTCTCCCAGCGTTCTATTTTAGTACTCTCGGTCTATATGCCTACTAACTCGCCGGAGAATTTGCCAGTCTTTACGGAATTGTTGGGGGAAATAAATGCAATCGTAGAGAGTGAAAATGTTGAGAGTATATTTATATTGGGGGATTTTAATGCTCACCCGAAAGAGCTGTTCTATAAGGAGCTATGCAACTTCTGCTCTGATTTGAGTTGGAAATGTGCTGATGTGGAAATGCTTGGTCGCCAGTCTGATACTTATACTTTCGTCAGCGGGGCTCATTGGTGTAGGCGTTGGCTGGATCATTGCGTGGTCTCCGAGTCTGCCTTCAATACTATTTCTGAGATAGAGGTGATTGAGGATTTATTTGTATCGGATCATCTTCCTCTTCTAGTAAGATGCGATTTAAAATCTGTACGTCCAAAGGCTCCGTCATTCAGCTTAAGTCGAAGCTCAGTGGTGTGGGGTGAAAGAGATGATGCTCAAATATCGAAATATCATGAACTATGTCACAAAAGTTTACGTGACGTTGACTTTCCCCCGAGTTACTGGTTGCAGTCATGGGTCCTGCAACATAATTGAGCACAGGCTTGTGCTAGACAGCTTCTATCAGAAAATTGTGAGGGTTCTCAGCGACGCGGCGGCCATGAGCGCTGACCGGGCTGGTGGGAAATCTAAGAGGCGAAATAAAAGTAAACAGCTATGTGTTTGGAATAAACATGCCCAGGAGTCCCATCGTTTGGCCAGGCTTCATTTCCAGACGTGGCTGTCATATAATTTGAGAGGGAGCGCAGGGCTCTGGCAGTTAGGGGTAACATGCTGGCTCGCAGATTTTCTCGTTGCTCCGAGGATGTTAAGATCACCCTTTTTAACGCTTATTGCCAGAACATGTACACGGGAAATCTGTGGGTCATGTTTGCCAAAAAATCGCAGGATACCCTGCGGGTCCAATATAACAATATTTTCAGGATGCTGTTGGGACTGCCCCGGTTCTGTAGTGCATCAGGGATGTTTGCAGAATATCAAACTGACGGTTTCGCAGCCGTCATTCGGAAAAAAACGGTATCCCTGATCCACAGAATACGCACCAGTCGCAACAGCATCCTGAGGACCCTGGCGGATCGATATACTTCACCGCTCTGGAAGTGCCTTATTAGGTAGGAGTGTGATAGCTGAAGGAAATACACCTCAGTAGATGGTGTCAGTAGGGCCATTAGTTTATTTATTACTCTTAAATTATTATGTATTTACAGACAGTTCTATTGTGATTTTATTATTAATTATATTTTATTTTAATTCTGATTTTATTTTTTCTTAATTTTATTTTGATGTATTATTTGTTTGTGTGTATTATATTATGAATTTTTAAAATATGGATCTTGGACATCTGAATTAAACAATTTTTATTTTATTTTATTTTTTTATTTAAATATTATTTTCGTTTTCAACTTTTAAGATTGAACTTGTGCCTACTTTGAATTGAGTGCTCAGCACTTAGTTTAATTCATAAATTTCTTAAAATTTAGATCTGGTCTGTTCTATAGTATTTTTATCAATGGGTCCCAAAATATTGGTAATTCAATATTTTTGGAGCTTAATAGCTCTTATTTATGTTTTCGTCAATTTTCTTAAATTTGTTCTTCGAAATATCCAACTCTGTTCTCACCGATGCGGAAATCATTCGAAAGATCCCATATAAACTTAATTACGTTCGGAGAAGTGGTTTCCTTTACAAAGAATCTCATTTTCCCTAAAGCCGAATATTAAAGCGATCAGGTTTTTTTTTCTCTTAATATACTTAGGCACCGCAAAAATATTTAAATTACTCCTAAACTATGCAAAAAGAAAATTTTATGACACACTTTTGACGAATTTGAAAGCTGATTTCATCTAGCACGGCTCTTTTGGGAATACTGTGGTTTGGAAGTTATTAACTTTACTTAAATCTTACCTCCTTTTTTGCCCTACGGCACATGTAGATGTAGCTGAGGGACTTCAATGGTTCCAAGTTCCACCCTTAATGTTGACTTTTTCCTAACTTTAAGTATTACAGTACCCCAGGGATTTATGCATCTGAATTTCGTGGCAACTCTGAATGGAGATGTATGTTTTCATAAGCCAAACGCATTCGCTCTTAGATTGAAACCAAAATCTAAAATGATAAATAATTCAATCAAAATGTAAAAAATCAAATTCAATCAAAATCAAAAAGTAAAAAAGGCCATTATAGACTACGCTGATACCTGCTGCTTAGCTGCCACAGAGGAGCTGTTAGATAAACTTGAGATGCTACAAAATTTGTGCATTTGATTTATTTTTAACCTCAGAAAGTATGATCATGTTTCTCATTTTCGCCGAGAGGTCATGTGGCTCCCAATCCGTCTTCACAGGAACACTCGGATACTCTATCTCCTCTTCAATATACTGTACAACCCTAAATCCCCGTCCTACCTTAAGGAGCGGTTCTCATTTGCACGTTCTCCTGATGCTCCTTGCAGGACACACCTTCGTTCCATCCTTTAAATCCGATTTCTATTCTTACTCCTTTTCAGTTCATGCGGTTAGACTGTGGAATTCTCTGCCACCTAATATCAGAGACGTTAACACAGTTGCGAATTTTAAGAAGAAAGTCCGCGAATACTATCTCTCTACGACTTAACAGATAATGCCTTTTTTTAAATATAAATTTAATCTCACGTAGGTACGTAAGTATTTTTATTTATTTTTTGTTATAAATATGAATATATAAATATATATTAATATTATTGTATTTGTATAGTATGTATAAATAGTAGATTCTACCTAGTTATCTCATACACTTCTACCTCTCTGAATTATTCATTATCATTTTCTCCTCTCGCTGGCCTGCTGGAAGAGATTTCTTATAGAAATAAGCAGTGTCATTGTACTCTTTTTTTTCCTAACTATGTATCTCTGTAAATATTATGTGTGTACACTTGTTAAATTACAAGTACTAAGTACAATTGTTGAATAAAATTTAAAAAAAAAATGTAGGTACCAAAATTTGTTTTGAATATCTTTTTATACAAAACTAAATAATAGGGTTCTTATCGTAGGCAAAATAGCAGCAAGAACCATAAACGAAAACTCGCTATTACACATGACGCACACATTACACACACTATTATTTTATCAGTCTAATTCGAAAAGTAAATTATATGAACGTAAGCAAAAATGGTACTGTTGGATTTCAGTAATGCATTTAACTCGGGTGATTTCAACATCCTCCTGAGAATACAGGCATCTCTTAATTTGTCTAGACTTGTAATTGAATGGTTTAAATCTTATCTGAAGGGGACGATCGTTATCGGTATACATTATCAGTGTTTGTTGATTATGTTTCTGTTAAACGGCATGATTAGATTGCGAGTGTCCTTCAAGGTGCCATTCTTTCTCCTCTTCTTTTCTCAATGTTTAAAATTAAGTATTAAAGTAAGTGTTTCCCATTATCATCTCTAAATAGACGTTTAGAACCTACAGACGTACGTAAAAAGACAATAAATTCATATCAGCATCCCAAGAATCTTTAGAACGTTTCAAATTAAATATATTCTTGTAAAAACGTTACTTTTACTTTACGACTGTGCTGATGTTCAAATGCCTCAGAAAAATTCCTGACTTGAGTGCCTAAAGATTTGAAATGACTATTTATATTCAGTTCAACAGGACGAGTTTCCTATACAACAGCTCGCCCCATTGCAGTACAATTGCCATAAATTTCTCCCAGACGAGATTTAGTGTCGCCTCGAAATAGATTGAACTTAATATGAATCACGTCGGTTTAGCCACGAACAGTAATATAGTAAATAATGAACACACACATTTAGCTCACTTAACCCGCATATTGCAACATATATTAGAGTTTTCGCAAACAATTCCCACTCCACAGCTAGCATTTCCCAGCCATAAAAATATAACCAGTTTTAACGGCCACTAAATTTGCTTTAGCGCCATTTTATCGGAATTAGGACAAAGGCCTTGTATAGAAGGGCGGAAATAAATACTTATTACAAGAATGTTCATTTCGTTACTGTTCTTCAAACTTAGTTAATGAAAATATGAATTTTGTTTTTGAAGATGCCTTTATTTTCTTTAATGGAGAAGAACGGTTTAGTAAATAACGTTCAAGTTTAAGGCTTATGTTATTTCCAAAATTACTTAATTTTATTTTTAGTATGCTCTTAATGATAGACTTTTTTATTAAAAGACGCCCATAGGAATAAGACGTTCTTCGGATAAAGCTAGTTACCTATGGCCCCCTGTAAGCATAGCACTCACATTGAAAGTGAAATATAGACAAACAAACATAATAAGAGCCTATGTAGAAGTCTAAATAAGTCTATTCCAGAAACATTTTTTATAAAACAGTATGTGATGAACTTGATACTTCGGACACACTTTCTGTCTTAGTTTCTAGTATAGGAAGATCTCATTAATTGGTTACGCCTCTTACCTTCTAAACCACTTTACTAATCTTCAATTTCAGAACACAGTTAATTGGTCCTATGTACCAATTAGCCCGTGCCATATTTAAAAGCATTGTATTCTTAGGCACAACCTGACCTAATAATAAAATAGGAGAAAATCTATAATAAATCGTCTCCTGCATTTTCCGCATTCAGTTGCTCCCTACGTCGGGGTGCATTTGATTTGCTACTGATGTCTATTACAAAATGTTATTATTTTTACAGAAAGGAAAACTGTCCTGCATACGAACAGAATCAGAATCGGGGTCAGACAAGCTATCATTGCGACAGCCAGCTTCAAGACAATCATCAAAACACACAGGACACCAAAGCGATTGCTGTTCACATGACCACAAAATATGTCCATGCTGTTTCCGACCAGAAAAGAAAAAGAAAAGAAATTGTAAAGAAAGAGAATCTCGCTTCTATAACAATGACGTCACGTTTAAAGCTATTTTTAGATATAAGAATACCACTAGAAGACAACATTCAATGAAAGAACATGTAGAGAATAATAGAGTTTCTTCTTTAAGAAGAGAAACTAAGACAGCTCAAACTTTAAGTTTAGTTGTAGGAGGTTTTGTTGCGTACCTTTCTTTCTATACTACCTTCTCACTCCTTTCATTCCAAGTGACTATGTAAATCCTGTATTAATGTACTAGCTGTTACCCGCGACTTCGTCCGCGTGGAAATTGTGTTATAAGCAAAGTTTGAACCGTATTCTATTTGAGCCTCTAGCTAGGATAAGTCGTAACCAAAATGTGGGAACAAATTTAGGACATCCTCCAACTTACCCGGGGAGTTATGCGCTAGACGGTTTTTTTTAAAGTGAGGAAAATCCCACATGAATGTACTATGACTCCCACTGACTAAAAACCACACGTATCCTACCTAACAGCCTACGATTGGGAGCCCCGGGTAAGCCCTCTAAAGGATACCCTAGGACTGCGCTAGATGGATAGGAAGAGACCTCATGGTTTTAGTGCGTCCAAGGCCGGTATGACGTACGTGTTTATTAATTAGCCCCTTTAATAATTATAAGAGTAAGTAGTATGGTGAAGCGCGAATACGAAACGTTTGTTAGATTAGGGCCACAGACTGAAAACTTTACGCATAATCGGAAGAGTTGAGACGATAACACTAACGCTAACGGTAGCCAGTAAATGGCAGTCGTTAAACCAAGTTGAAGACCTTATAGATTTAATAATTTACAAAAGTAGGCAGTACTAACGCCTGTCCATTTCAACACGGCAATGCGGCTCACCACCTATTACGTTACGTGGTACAAATTAAAAAAAGGTAAACATATAATATGCCTCGATACCCCTTTGGGGATAAAGGCGTGACCGTATGCATGTACTTATTATGTTTAAGGTGATTTAATTTATGTACCCATGTCACTGTAGCCAAAGCTCAACATTTTTCAGTAAAGTTGTTTTAAGAATGTTCATTATAAACAACGTTTGTGTGGCGTGTTGGCTTAATCATAAAAGAGCTTAATGGTTAAGGCTATTGTAAAATAATTCAATTTCAATTAAATTAATTGCTTTAGAATAGACTTAATCTTTAAGCTCTTTTTTGATTAAGCAAACAGGGCAGTTTCACACGCTGCTTGATGAGTCTGATGAAGAAATACCTCTCCTTTCATAGATCTTATGTGACGTAAACGAAGTTGCGAGGGTTAGCTAGTCTATACATATAGTAAAACTGTTGAGGGTCGAGAGTCTACTGAAGCCGAAAATGAAATTCCATTTTTCATGTGTGTCTGTCTGTCTGTATTCCGAATAAGTATCACGCCGAAGTTACTGAATGGATTTGAATGAAACTTAGTACAATCGGAGCTTATAATCCGAGGAAGGTTCTAGGATACTTTTGATCTCGATATTTTGCGCGGTTCCTTTGGGAGAAGGGATGAAAGACAAAACGGTTTTTTAGTTGTTACTTCTCAATGCGTTTTCGGATTCCAAATTTTTTTTTTAGTGTTATAAAGGGAATACTGTAAGGAATGTTTCACACAAGTTTCCATGTTAAAGGTTTTCTAGTTCAGGAATTAGAGACATCCCAACTTTCGCAAAACCTAGAATTCAAGGATCCCTTTGAATGTGAGGGTAAATCTAAACTGGCGTGTTGGCTTAATGATAAAAGAGCTTAATGATTAAGGCTATTGTAAATTGTAAAGATCCTACCTCTAGATTGCTATTCAAATAAAAGATTAATTAAAATTATTCAGTAATTTCTGTATTTTGCAAAAATATACAAACAGATTTTCATTGTTCTCTGCCGAGCTCCTAAAAAATTTGGCGTAATAATAATTGTTGTCTGAGTGTAAAACCTATCTCCTACTAATATTCCTGCTACGTTTTAGTTAAATCAATCCAACGGTTTAAACATTTCATTGCTCTCTGCTTAGCCCCTAGGATATGTGGCGTGATAATATATAGCCTATTTTAAGACCACACCCCTAAGTAATATTTGTGCAAAATTTGAACCAAATCTGTTCAGTACTTTTCGAGATCCTTCCGGACAAAGCAAAGCAAACAGACAAACAGACAAACAGACAAAAAAAAATCTAACGATATTTTCAGCTTCGGTATCTTATGTAGAACACCCAGCTAGTATTTTTTTGTTAATATTTCCAATGTACAGTTTTGGCTTTTCTATCATTTTATTATATGTATAGATAGGTAGATAGATGCTACTAAATAAGATCTAGACGCTTTTGTGTTTTTACTCTCACATACATACAGAATTCAATTGTTCTCTGCCAAACCCCTAGACTTAGTAGCGCAATAATAATAATTATGAAGCTTATAAAAACCTATCCGCATGCCGCGACTTCCCACGCGTGAAAATTATGTTATAATGCCAACTTGATTGCTCTCTGCTTATCCCCTAGGATATGTAGCGTGATATTATATAGCCTATTTGAAGACCCCACCCCTACGTAATATTTGTGCAAAATTTGAGCGAAATCTGGTCAGTACTTTTCGAGATCCTTCCGGACAAAGCAAAGCAAACAGACAAACAGACAAACAGACAAACAGATAAACAGACAAACAGACAAAAAAATTCTGACTATATTTTTGGGTTCGGTATCTTACGTTGAACACCTAGCGAGTATTTTTTTGTTAATATTTCCAATGTACAGTTTTGGCTTTTCTATCATTTTATTATATGTATAGATTTTTGAAATATATAAGTATGTATATCAGTGGTCTGGATATCATAGCAAACACAGGATTTAATTTTTCTCTATCGGGCCTCCAAGATATTTAGCGTGATAATGTAGCCGGTGCGTAAAACCGATCTCTTACTAATATTCCTGTAACGTTTTAGTTTAATCAATCCACATACTTACATATGGCACTACCCTCGGCCTAGTTCCTAGGATATGTAGCGTGATAATATATAGCCTATTTAAAGATGCTACCTCTAGATTGCTCTTCAAGTAAAAGATTAATTAAAATTATTCAGTCGTTTCTCTATTTTGCAAAAATATACAAAAAGATTTTCATTGTTCTCTGCCGAGCTCCTAAAAAATTTAGCGTAATAATAATTGTTGTATTAGTGTAAAACCTATCTCCTACTAATATTCCTGCTACGTTTTAGTTAAATCAATCCAACGGTTTAAACATTTTATTGCTCTCTGCTTAGCCCCTAGGATATGTGGCGTGATTATATATAGCCTATTTTAAGACCACACCCCTAAGTAATATTTGTGCAAAATTTGAACCAAATCTGTTCAGTACTTTTCGAGATCCTTCCGGACAAAGCAAAGCAAACAGACAAACAGACAAAAAAAAATCTAACTATATTTTCAGCGTCGGTATCTTATGTAGAACACCCAGCGAGTATTTTTTTGTTAATATTTCCAATGTACAGTTTTGGCTTTTCTATCATTTTATTATATGTATAGATGACCCATACATTCTCGTAGTTATAATGCATACATATAGTCACGCCTATATCCCCGAAGGGGTATGCAGAGGCATGTATATACCCACACTTTAGGATTTTGACCCACGTAACAGGTGGTGAGCCGTATTGCTTTTTTATTGGTTGCTTAACGTGCCTTCCGAAGCACGGAAACGGTCAAATAATGTCACATGGGTCACCCATCCATTTCGTTATCATTACTACGTAGTACATTATAACTCAATAATCTGAAGCTCTAATTCGAAGCGCTCGTGGCCCCGCGGACTCAGTGTTCTGTAATCGATAACTGCAGTAAGCAACTTTCACTGTGGCCAGTCCTTGGATGGGTGACAGCAATACGGCTCATCTATTATAAGGAACCAATTCTAAAAAGGTGAAATGTGGGCATCTAATATGCCTCTGCCTACCCCTTCGGGATAAAGGCGTGACCAATATGTATGAATGTTTCTCTAATCTGTCGCTCTCACAACAACTCAAACATAATGTTGAGCGCCCACCGTTAGTCCGTTTAAATTAAAAAGTCTTCACGTCTTAGTTCGTATTGAGGAATTTTAAAATAGGAAGTTTCATTTCGACTGCCAAATGACGCTCCAGAAAACTTTTCTCATTTTCTTCTCAATCAAAAAACGCCGGCACACAAAAATCTTTAAATCAATGAAAACCTACGTATACCAAGTCCTTCAACATTCCTTATTATCGAAACCTACTTTACGCTTTCAAGTGCTAACATTTTTACGCGGAAAAGCGTTTAGACGCCGTCATTCTAGCCACAGGCCATCAGAGATGGTGTGTCTGAGCTAGAGGAGTTCATTCTTCTCAGTCTGTAGCGTTTCCAAACCCTCACCCAGAGTCACGACAATTTTGACAAATTTTTTTTTTAATTTTAAAGAGAAAATAATTTTATTTTGAACAGGACTCTCGTCTCCGGAAAGGGACCGTCCTACTGTCAATGTTCCTTCTTACCTTATAACCAGGTCGCAGGATACCCTGAAAGCACAATCACTGCGACCCAGCAAGGGCAACCCTTAAGTCCGGGGTTCTCCACGGGGGAGGTAGATGAAACTCCCCGGAGTTCCTTATGGAGTGAACGGGTGTGCTAATTTTATTCATGGTTTTTGAACAAGTTCTATACAATTTATACATGTTATCTATACTTAATATTATAAAGAGGAAAGATTTGTTTTTTTGTTTGTTTGTTTGTAACGAATAGGCTCCGGAATTACTGAACGGATTTGAAAAATTCTTTCCCTGTTGGAAAGTTACAATCTTTGCGGTGAACATAGGCTATATTTTATTCCCGTATTCCCACGGGAACGGGAACTACGCGGGTGAAACCGCGTGACGTCCGCTGGTAATATAAATTCCATAAAACTATCGTTCCGTATTTGACTTGGCGTGTATCCATTTGTAGAGAGAATAAGTTTGTGAATATGTAAATGACTTTTCAGGTTCCATTTCAATTCAAGTAACTCAATACTATGAATTTTAAATATTTTTGTCTCATTTACCTGAGAGAATATAATTCACTACTAGTTACAGTGTATTTAGTACCAATCGTTATTATCACTACCTCCTGAGGTTATCCTTTTGAGAACGTAGAATCTACGAAATGTGATGAAAGAGCACCGTATGGGTTTAGTCGGTAGGAGTCTGGCATAGCATCTATTCCCACATTAAAAAAAAGAAATAAATGGTCCATAGTCCATAGACATTCAAACTAGGAAGTTCAGTTAAGATATCTTTGGGTCAACTTCACTTTTTTTTTCAATATTTCATGACAGCGCCTCAGTCATGACCATAGATTTAGAATGTACAAGATGAACAGTGTCAAACTGAAGACGAGACCAAAAATGAAAGATCTATGTGTGGGTTAAATAGTGTTGTTGAATGGTCACACCTATGTTATCGATAAAAGTATCTGTATAAATGGATGGAATGGAAATGAAACTTCTAAGCACACAAAGTGCTTAGAAGTTTCATCTCCAACTTCTTGTTTTGGGGAATAAATTGTTAATTTGAATGTAATCGACTATGAAAAAGTAAAAATGGGATTATATGGGGTAACTCGTAATATTAGAAATTCTGTAGTGATTTTACGAATTTTAATTCAGTGTGTGAATGTGAAAATACACTTTTAACATGTAATTTATGGCATCGTACATTGCATTATTGCCGTACATATATATTTTGCCAATTGAATTTGAAATTTTACTAAAAATCCAACTCTTATCGTAATACGAAACCTAGAAACTCATTTATTATTGAACCCTAGTAACAATAAAATATTACTCGTAGATTTTTTTAAATATATTAACCTCGCCAAATTGACGTCGCCACTGATGGAAACTAATGGAAAGCCGTGGCGCATCTAGCGAATGGGGGCCATGCTTACAGCACACAAGACTTCTGACAGTAGTCCTCAAGTTGGCGACCCTATGATGTGCCTCTTCACGCTCCGCTTGTAGAACCCGGGATTGTAAAATGAGGGAAACACATGTGCGGGCAGGTCGTTCCAGGATTTTGTAGTTCGACAGAGGAACGATCTTTTGAAACGCTCAGTTCTGGCGAAGATTCTCTCCGCTATATATGAGTGGCACCTCTGCCCGACGTGTTGTTCGGAATCGGAAAGGAGATGGTGGGATCAGGTTGAAGAGCTCTTCAGAACATTCGCCGTGATACATTCAGTAGAAGGCAGCCAAGGACGCTATGGTTCTTTGCTGCGCTAACGGCTCGAGGCTTACCGTCATCTTAGGACAACCTATAATTGAAATCGGATAACACGTCTCTGCATAGCGCCAAGCGCGTCCAGTAAGTACCTCGCACAGTCATCCCAAAGGTGAGAACAGTATTCGACGCAGAGGCTAATCTGCGCCTTGTACAGCAAACATCCCGGTGTGGTGTGGAGTAACTTAAGTGAAGTAAAATTATAAAAATTCAACTCAAAATGGATTACAAATTTTGGAAATATTATATTAAAATAGGCACAAAACCCTAAAAAAAGGTTAAATAACACAGTTCGAGTAAAAATCAATCATATTTATAGTAAATTAAATCCAGATAAGTTTGTTTGTAGCAATGTCACTATAATGAACTATCGACATCCTTATCGATACCTACCCATGACTATTTTACTGTAAACAGCCCTTTCTATTTCTGCCTTAGGTATATATCCTCCAAAAATGCATTTACACATTAAATATTGTGGTATGTATGAAGGAAAATGCATAATCTACGTTATGAGTTGAACTTTCAGTGAAATTTTACATCCAATTTGGCAA
The DNA here is from genome assembly GCA_933228765.1 of Miltochrista miniata. NCBI lineage: Eukaryota > Metazoa > Arthropoda > Insecta > Lepidoptera > Erebidae > Miltochrista > Miltochrista miniata. Next base: position 12,973,043 of record OW121770.1, read on the forward strand.
AATATGTACCTCAAAAATGGAATGAACGAAGTCACAAATGACCTGTTAAACGAGTCTTTCTTCGTATAATTGCGTTTTGTAATATCCTATTCACACACTAAACACGACAATATTGTTGAAAATATAAAATTTTCTATTTTAATCGTAAGATCACTACAGATTATTGGATATTATGAATAACATGGAGCCGCCATAGGATCCCAGCGGGCTCAGCGATTCAAAATACTGACATATGAGTACACAATTTGCTTTCTCTTTTCCTCTCGCGCTAAGTGCTATGGATAATGAGGTCTCGCTCGCACGCTTTGTATATCTATTGAGAGTAGCGAAAAATTCTAAATCTATGGTCATGACGACATCCTATCGATTTGACCGCCACTCTTAAAATCAAGAAGACTATACAATGTGTTTGAAGTTGCCGAATGATGTGCTATTTCACGATTTGCTTGAAGAACCCAGAGTGGTAAGTGGAGGAAACATGACGTGCGCTGGCAAGTGGTATACCAGCTTACCACAAGACTTTGGTAGCTTAAAAGTTTACAAAGACAGACGGCAGTTGCTTATTTACTACATCATTGAATGAAAAAGTAAAATATAAAACCGAGAAGCCTTCAACACATTTTTAAGTAGAAAATTTTAAGCAACATCTACTTATTTTAATTAACGAACCTGCTGAAGATTTCATCCCTGCTTTCAAGCTTCAAACTCAAGGATCTATAAAGTACGCGACAAGCAAAAAAAAGCTTTATAATTTTAGCTCAAAAGATACCGTCTAACTACTTATTAGCTACGATATTTTAAAGAGCGGCTGTTTTATTATGAAGAAACATTTTACGACGCTTTTTGCTTGGACTTGGCTGAATTTCCGAGACAGATTTGGGACGGCCAAGTTTCTTGACTAAATAAATATGTCTAGCCTCTTTCGTAGTAAATATTGTGTTCCTAAAAGTAATAACAGTGGACTTAGTAGGTATATTTATGGATAAAGTTTGTAACACACCAATTTGTCTTTTTTTTGTTTAGCGTGAGGGAAAATCCTCATGGATGTTGATGTTGCCGGACTCCTACCGACTAAAAAACCTCACGTAACGCCCAACAGCCTATGGTTGGGAGCCACGGGTAAGCCCTCGTACTGATGTCCCAGGACACGCACCAATTTGCCTATAAATACCGCGTTTCCCAACAGTAAAACAATATTTCAAATCGGTTCAGTAGTTTCAAAGTCTATTCATTGAGTCCTGGGATATCCTTCCGAGGGCTTACCTGGGGCTCCCAACCGTAAGCTGTTGAGCGTTACGTGAGGATTTTTAGTCGTTAGGGGTCCGGCATAGCATCCATGAAGGATTTTCCCTCACGTTAAAAAAAATAGACGAAGGTTATCACTGCCCGCTGTAAAAAAAATTCGAGCGGACTTTCAACATAAATATTACTTAGCTTAATTTGGGCTAGATGATGTTGTGTGAGAATGTCCACCCAATATACATATATTATTATTATTAACTTGGTTTTACGACTTCCGTGTTACTGGCAAACAGAACCAACGGCTATTAACGTGCCTCCCAAAGCACGGAAAAAATCCTCAAACTCATCGTATTTATTCAATTTTTACCCCTTCATAATTATATAATACTTTATACGTAATGAAAACGTTTAGATACGTAGCCACATTGGTTAGGTTACCTAGATTTTTGACAATGACAGATGTCTAGAATTTTATTCCAGACTCTGTCTATCTAATTCAAATCTAGGTCAAAGAGTAGCAGAAAATTCTCAATCTATGGTCAACACCATAGATTTAGAATGTCTAAAAATTCTAAATCTATGGTCAACACTCTGAAACAAGTAACAAAGGCTACAGGAATATTATTATAAGTACTTAATAAACTTTGTGACTTGCGTAGAAAGATGTCTAGGTAAGTACAACATTTCAGTCAAACTAAGGTAGCAGACAACCTTACAGCCCACCTGATGGTTGGTTATCTAGTTTGGGTCACCAACCACTAGGTGGGCTTAACTACTTACCCTGTCAGTCACTGACAACAGGGACCAACGGCTTAAGGCTTGTATATTCGAAAGAATCTCATCTTGGGGTGAACTTTATACTAGGAAATATTCTTGATTTGATCTGATAAAACTATATTATTGTAGTTTATTAGATACTCTTGCTTTTTAACGGTTCAAAACACGATTAGGAATACTTTGTTCGATCGAAATCGCGCTTGAAAAATAAGGAATACTGCAAAAATATTAACAAGTAATGTACTTTTTATCTGAATGAATTAGTTTAATCCTCATAAAAACTTGTCATCTACAAGTAGTTCTTTAGAATGATTTTTTACGGCTAGATTTTTTCTTAAAACCCCTCAGATTTTATAACCGTAATATACACTTCAGACTTTATGTATTAGAATCGAATGAAATCCGGCAAAAGCATAGGCTGCAATCCTTTGATTTGCCTTTTTTTTTAACTTGAGGGAAAATCCTCATGAATGTTATGCTGGACTCGTACCGACTAAAAAGCCTCACGTAACGCCCAACAGCCTATGGTTGGGAGCCCCGGGTAAGCCCTCGGAAGGATGTCCCAGGACTCCCAACAGACCCACGGCCGCCACTGCGGCCTCGCCCAGGGTGCCCGACTCCTACCTACTAAAAAACCTCATGTAACGCCCAACAGCCTATGGTTGGGAGCCCCGGGGAAGCCCTCGGAAGGATGTCCCAGGACTCCCAACAGACCTACGGCCGCCACTGCGGCTTCGCCCAGGGGGTGGTTCGGGTGCTATCCCGCGTCTTTAGGGGGTTTCGGGTGTGATCCCGCTTCTAAGGGGGGGCGTGCGTGAGTTCCTCACGTCACGCTGCCGTCATGGGCCTGCTTCTGTAAGGACGGTGAGCCGCCCTCACACCGTCCTCAGGCCCCCGGTCATGGAGGCCGATAGTCCTCGGCGAAGACACGTCGACGGCGCCCAGGGCGCCGACTGCGGAACTCGGTTGGGAGAGTTCTCTCCCGTTCCCGCCCCGCCGCGCCGTCTCTTTCACAAGCATGACCTGCTCGCAGAAAGACATGGAAACGCTCACAAGTAGATTGTTCTCAAATTGACCTATTTATATTTCAAAATAGCATATTATCTGGATTTTAATTTCGTGCAGTTAGCGCTAGGTAAATAGATCATACCTGTATACCTGTGTATCTACGCACAGAATAGCGTAAAAGCTTTGCATTTATAAAAGCTTTTACTAGTAGGTTGGTAAACAAAGCACTACAGAGTAAATAGAAACCATGTTATAATAGGTTTTAGTGCCAAACACTTTCCTAAGAAAGGTACATACATACATATAATCACGCCTTTACCCCTGAAGGGGTAGGCAGGATAGTATCGCCCACATTTCACCATATAGTTTTATGTCCCACGTAATAGGTGGTGAGCCTATTGCCGTGTTGAAATAGGCCGGCGCAGGTCGCCGCGACTCGCAGTTGAATTATTCAAGCCGCCCATAAGACCTTCAACTTGGCTTAACGATTGTCAATTACTAACAAGCGGGTTTCATTTCGAGTTTTTCTTCTCTACGCAATGGATCCTTTCCCTTAGTCGCCTCTTAGGACACCCTCGGAATGTATTGGGGTGGCGACATTTTGTACTCTTACCCGTTGCAACACGGGACCCCGTCGCCACACGGGGCATGGAACAACCTAGGTACTAATTATATACGAATAAAAACTTCTGTTTAAAGTTACATATAGGCTGGTTTAGAAAAGACAGTTTTTTTACATACATACATACATATGGTCACGCCTTTATCCCCGCAGGGGTAGCAGAGGCATATTATATGCCCACATTTCAACTTTGTATAATTTGTCCCACGTAATAGGTGGTGAGCCGTATTGCCGTGTTTAAATGGACAGGCGCAGGTTGTGACTGCCTGCTGTGTTTTTTAAAGAATATAAAATAGGTAAGTGTGTAAGTTTTTCTCCGTTTCTTGGTGGTCATACTGGCATGTCATACTGATATGACCAGTGAGAAAAGCTTATATTGCAGGTCATACTGTCATTGTCCTGGTCATACTAATATGACCAGTGAGAATCGCTTGTACTGGTGGTCATACTTGTCATTGTCCCTCTAAATATAATAGTTTTCTCTTCCCCTGTAGATATAGTAGGAGCCACCATGCGAAAGAATCTATGTAGTGTGCGGATGTTTATAACACTGAGAATATACAGCGGTACCACTGGAAGTAGAAAATGATACCTACTCTTCAGCCATCCACTCACACTGCTCCTAGCGTTGCCGCGAATATTGCTGTACCAGCTCTTATTGTGGCTACTTTGATTCGCGCTAAAAAAACTAAAATAAAAATGAATCACTGAACAGTACTCGCGGCATGACGAGTAACGCATATCCCTATAACCCTCTCTCCCCGTCGAGTGTGTGGTCGGTCCATTATACTCGCTCTGGATCTCTGCTAATGATGATGGATAAGATGCTACATTGAGTTTTGAGCAAGATTATTGAAAAGAGTTTTGATTGATAGATGATACAGAATAATAATGTCTTGAAACTGACAATGTTGAAAGTGGCAGCATACTGTATAAGTAAGCAAGCACTAAAGCTTTATTTTGGTAAAACTGACCCAGTTTTTTAACCAATCTTACTCAAGTTAGACGACTGGATATTATTCACATTAATATGGCTCCAATCACAATAAGAAAATGCCTCGGAGGGCCTAAAAAGGCAACATTGTATGTTTCACATTATGAAACGTAAAATGTTTGGTATGCTTTGTATGTTCTGTTTTTCAAATTATATGAATTTTATGTTTCATATAATGAAACATACAATGTTGCCTTTTTAGGCCCGCTGATCGTTGTAAAGTTGACCCTCCAAATATAAGTTTCAGTCGCCTAATTAGAATTTGAATTTTATGATTTCTTTACGAGGGCACTGAGGAGACTGGCGGTAGAACTTGAAATAGTCTATGGACTTTGTGATACTACTTCATATTCTTTGAGGCACCCTCTAGAGGAAATAATTCGTCTATAAAAACTCATTATTATCTTATCTTACTAATATTATAAATGTGAAAGAACAATGGCAAAAAATTGTCTGATAATTTAAAAACGCCCATAAATATTAGTTACGCCAAAGTAATTAATTGTTTATTTTATGATTTTACTAGTATCTAAATGTTCCAATAAAAGCCGGCGTTAAATCTACATTTTAAAAGATTTTCAACGATTATTTACAGCAATGAAGCGCGTGAACTAGCCAATCAAACCGTGCGTTCAGTTCAGTCCTACCTTGTCACTTTGACTTGACAGATCACAGAATTGACAGTATATTTCGCGCTTTTTGTCGAAAGTGTTGTTTTGTGTGCATTTTCTGATTTTATTTAATAATTCTGACCCTGGACTGTTTTATGGACTCCGATTATTTCCTCGAGTGACTATTGTGTGCCCAACGGACTCTTGATATAGCTTTTGAATGACTTTGTGCTATTCCCTACTGGACTGCTTATTTGTGAATTGGATTTTTTGTTCTTCGATAATAGGAGATCGTGGACAATCGAGGCCTACGCGCCTTTCATGTGTCTAATTGCATTATATGTGTGAACATATTGCGCCGATGTGAAGTGTAATTTATGTGAAATAAAAGAAATGAAAAAAAAAGTGGTTTTATTTTTCTTTCATGACACGACTCACGATCATATTGACAACAAAACTATACCCTACTCCTGTATGTACCTACTAAAATGACCATCGAGAAACACTCCAGTCGGCTATTTAATACTGTAGTCACCATAGTGTTTGAACATATTATTATATAGGAGTTTTAATGACTGCTGAAATGTCATTTCGTATTCACATATCTAATATTTGCAAGAAAGCGTTCAGGAACTTAGGATTCGTGTTAAGACAATCACGAGATTTTACAAATATTAGCGCGGTGAAGGTTTTGTATGATGCACTAGTCAGGAGTCATCTTGAACATAATGCTATGATATGGTCTCCACATGAGGCGAAGTACCAACTCATGATGGAAAAAGTCCAGAACAAGTTTACGAGGTACCTGTATTTGAAGTTGTACGGAGTATACCCATTTTACCCACTAATGTATCCGACATTATTTGTACTGGGTATGGTTGGGTATGATCAGTTGAGAGTGCGCCGTGATTTTTTTATTACGGCCTATGTACTTAATCTTCTGAGAGGAAAGGTATGCAACCCAGGAGTACTTAAGCATCTTAACCTCTGTGTTCCGGATCGATACGTTTGGAGGCGGAGACGTCCACCATTGCTGGATATGCCTGTAGCCAGGACCAATTTACTTCGTAAAACGCCTCTCAGCCGGTCAATAAAAATTGTTAATGATGTTTGTGACAGGATAGATATATTTTCTGGTCAATGGAGTGAGCTCGTAAAGGTGTTATTATATGTTTTATGTTACAGTATTGAATGATTTTGTTTTATTTATATTTTATTTTTTATTTTTTTTTGTTATTATTAGACTATTTTGATTTTGATTTGTATAGATGTATGCTTCTCGTATTTTGTTTCTTTGTATTTCTCATATTTTTAGGTATTGTTTTTATTTGGGTGTATTTAGTTTTTAAGTTTATTTTATTAGTTAATTGTATAATTTTGTTAAATATAAGTCCATTATCGTTTTGGGGTAATCCCTGTCAAGATAGTGGAAGATTGTTATAAATAAATAAATAAATAAATAAAGGTATGTAAAGGTAAGTATGGCGGGACTATACGACAACTTATCCTAACAATCAAAACACAATATCTTTATTTTCCGGCTTTCTCGATGAAAAATGAATTCATTTATGGAATCTACTAGCGAAACTGAAAAGTTTGACATATTTTTCACTTATGTGCGCTCATCTTTTATGTCAGACAATTGCTAGTAAGGGAAACTGCCATTGTTCTTTGTGAAGATGTTTGGATGTTTGTTAGGTACTCAATCACGCTCTAACGGCTGTATAGATCTGGCTGAAATTTGGTAAGTACAGAGATAGAGTATAGTCTGGAATAACACATGGACTACTTTTTATCACGGGAAAATATTCCCGCGGAAAGCGGGAACGGGAACCGAATTTCACGCGGGCGAAGCCGCGCGCATCGGCTAGTACTATATATTAAGTACCGTTATTATATTTAAGTCCCTAATATGTACCTTCTTTCTATTAAAACACTAATAAAATAACTGCCCAGCAATAAACTTGATCTCTTACACTCATATCCATCCAAAGGTTGTCTGGAAGACGCACTTAGCGATAAGGCCGCCCATTGTACATTTTAAACCCTGTATTTCATATTCATGTAAATTTTAATTAGTCTACAATAAAGCATATTCTATATTCTATTCTATATTCTCTTCTATTTTTTCATTATTTCTTAACACGTTGAACGCCACGTGGCTCACCGTGTGAGCCGCGTGAGAAAACTTGTTTAGGCCAAAGTGAAAATGATATTTCTTTCAATTTTCATAAATGTGTTTTTTTCACGTAATCCGTAAAAAAGATGAAGTAATATTATATCCATTTAAAACAATCGATTTTTATGCCATAAATACTGCATTTAAGAGTTATGGCTCACTGGTGGGCCGCGTGGCCACATCAGAAGGAAACGCGATCTTACTACCGCGGGGGTCACGCTGTGGCTCACCCGCGCACCACCCACCCGCCTGCAAATTAGTCGACCGTTTGCAATACGAGTAAATCACGCGCAATTTCTTGTGATAAGTTTTTTTTTATACCACTAAGGTGGCAGACAAGCATATGGCCCACCAGAAGGACCGGTGGTCACCGCAGCCTATGAACGTTTGCAACACCAGATGTGCCACACTCGCGCTGCCGACCTTGTAAAAACCTTCTAAGACCCCTTTTGAAGAACCCCATACTGTAGGCGTTTGGGAAAACCGAGGCAGGGAGGTCATTCCACAACCTAAGCGTGCGCGGTGCTCCCTGTCTGTGGCGAGCGGTGCGATGATAGAACGTAGCCGTGGGCATCATATCAAACAATTCCTCAGAGCACATACTATTGTACAGGCAGTAGAACACGCATAAGGAGGCAAAGTCGCTCCTGTCGCGAAGAGGTTCCACACCAGCTGTAAGTACAGGATCGTTGACAACTCTTACAGCTCGTCTTTGCACCGAGTCAAATGGACGAAGCTGATATTCAGGTGCTCCCGCCCAGAGGTGACAGCAGTACTCCATAATATGCGGCCGCACTTGCGACTTATAGAGAAGCAGTATTGTGAAGTACCGCCGCGCCCTGTTGAGCACACCTAGCTTCTTGGACGCCAGCTTAGCCTTGTCCTCCAAATGACTACGGAACTGAACGTCACTGGATATGTCAACGCCAAGGATCCCTATACTTTTGGAGATGGAAAGAGATGTGCCCTAAAATTGCGGCGCTACAGTAATTGGGGTTTGCTTAGCGGTGAAAAAACACGCTTACGTCTTGGAAGGGTTGAACTGGACAAGATTTTGTCCACCCCAATCGGACACTCTAGTAAGAGTAGCCTCGATTTCAGACACAAGCTGTTCACGATTTTCCTCCACTATATCCCGAGAGATACCGGGGCGGCCCGTGTAACAAGTGTCCACCGTACTGTCGTCCGCATAACAATGAATGCCGTCAATAGACAACATGTCATTGATATGCAGCAGAAACAGAGTAGGGGACAACACTGAGCCTTGCGGTACTCCAGTACTCCAGCGTTTATGGCCATGCAGTCTGAACAGCTGCCGTCAACGTCGGCCCTGATGCTTCTACCGGCCAAGAAGCTGGACACCCATCCGCATAATCTCTCAGGTAGTCCACATGAGGGCATATGTCACCCTTCTTGGGTACAGGATGTACATACGCGATCTTCCACGACGCCGGGACTTGTCGCATGGAATATAAAAGTGTGAAAAGACGTGTAAGTACCGGACACAACTCTGGACCACAGTGCTTAAGTACCACTGCGGGAATGCCGTCTGGCCCACTCGACTTATGAACGTCCAGGGATTGAAGCTCCCATCGGACATTCCGCTGTGTAAATTTAACTTCCGGCATGGAAGTGCCACAACTCGGAATGCACGGCGGTAAAGCACCCCCGTCGCTCATGGTCGAGTTAGAGGCAAAGAGATTACCCAAAAAGTCGGCTTTCTCCTTGGCACTCTGGGTCAAACTACCGTCGGGTTTAAGCAAGGGTGGTAAGCCTGACTGACAGAAGTTTCTCTCGGCAGCTTTGGCAAGCGACCAAAATTCACGACTTTCTGAAGGGTAGCCTGCTAGCCGTTCGCCAATTCTGCCGACGAAATCGAACTTGGCCCTGACAATTGTTCTTTTACTGGACCTCGAGGCGGCATTTAATTTGCGTTTCACCTCAGGGATGTTTGGATCTGAATTTGTACGAGCCGTGGTCCAAGCTCTGTAGGCAGATTCTTTCTGCATTAGAGCTTCTCTGCAGAGCCGATTGAACCACGGTCGCTTTTTTGCACCTACAGGGATCCAGCGGTTGGGAATGTAGCATTCCATACCTACCCTCCTAGATCCCCTCAGCGACTGCTACAGCACAAGAAACTAGATCCTCTGAGGCTAAACAAAGCCGCCACCACAGGTACGACGCATAGAACTCTCGCAGTCCATCCCAGTCTGCTGACTTGTAGTGCCAAGTATTTGTTTATTGAAGTAATTACACTCGAGAGCAATGAATCCGGGTCACTTAAAGAATCCTAAAAATCTCGGAAACTAAAAATGCTAGGTTAATGCAATAAGTTGTATTTAATAGACAATGTAATACTCCTTAAATGAAGGTATTAAAACTTCTTAGTTATTGTAAAGTTATATCATAAAAAAATCAAATTTGAAAAAGGGCCACTTTCGAAGATGGAACTACGAAATTACAGCATTTGGTGTTGCTTTTGTTTGTAATCTGTCATTTATGTGGGTACATAAGCCATGTTGACAGTGCTCTATATTCATTAATCAAGCTGAAATTATGTCGCTTACGCCTGAAGAATGCACCAGAATACTTACAATGCTGGAAACCGGCCGGAGTCAGCGCGATACAGCCAGGACTGTCGGTGTGTCGCTGTCAACAGTACAAAGAGTTCTCCGACGTTACGAAGAAACTGGTTCTAACCTACGCAGACCAGGAACGGGCAGAACCAGGTGTACCACAGCACAAGAAGACCGATACTTGGTGAACACCATGCTTCGAAATCGCTTTCTCACAGGAACTGAACTCACCAATCAGTTTCGACGCCTCGGAGGAAGTAACCCAAGTGCATGGACAGTAAGACGTCGGCTTGCTGAATCTAACTTAAAACCCCTTAGACCTGCAAACGGCCCTAAACTGGAGCGTGGGCATCGTATTTCGAGACTAAGGTATGCCCAGAGCCACGTAAATTGGAGTATTGAAGATTGGTCAAAAGTTATGTTCTCCGACGAATCAAAATTTATGCTCTACAAGCACGATGGAAGACACAGAGTGTATCGAAGACCAGGGGAAAGATTCAAGCAAGCATGCATCGAAGAAAAAGTAGCCTACGGTGGTGGGTCTGTACTTGTGTGGGCCGGAATTTCTTCTGAAAGTCGCACAGAGCTGGTGATCATAGAAAACGGCTCTTTAACTAGCGTAAGATATGTGGAAGAAATCCTCAATGATCACGTTGGTCCATTTATGGTCAATTTAGCTGAGGATGCTATATTTATGCATGACAATGCCCGACCTCATACAGGTAGGATTGTGAATGACTACCTTCAAGAGATGAACATTACTCGTATGGAGTGGCCAGCGCGCAGCCCGGATATCAACCCGATCGAGCATGCTTGGGACGAGCTAGGCAGATGCGTAAAACAACGAAACCCTCCCCCAATCACGCTTCGTGAGCTCAAAATTGCTCTCACAGAGGAATGGGAGAATATTCCCCAAAATCGTATAAGGAACTTGGTGTACAGCATGCCAAACCGCGTAAACGCAGTAATGGAAGCACGAGGAGGCAATACGAAGTATCAAAATTCAAGAAAATCGTAATAAAGTTCAAAAATTTCATGTTTCCTATTTTTGTTTTAAGGAGAGATCAGCAGTTTTTTCTTTATGTAATTTTGTGTTAATAAAATGTATGGTGACTCATATTTTTTTTACTTTCATTTAAGGAGTATTACACTGTCTATTAAATACAATTTATTGCATTAACCTATCATTTTTAGTTTCCGAGATTTTTAACATTCTTTAAGTGACCCGGATTCATTGCTCTCGAGTGTATATTGGCTATTGGTTAAAATGGATGTAGATATGTTTGACGATTTTATTTTTATACAAGAAGGCTTAGCAGAAATAGAAAATGTCGAGATAAATCTTTTGGACAAAAGTTTTAATTTAGCCGAAGATGATGACGACTTGAATATCATCTCGAAGAAGAAAACAAGCGAGAGAGAAAAAATAAGACTTCCAGACACTAATTGTGCCATATTAAAAATTCATGTTAAGATTTTTGTAATTCCTTAATTTTAATTCATTTATTATGAATGTACCGTGCATGGTAAAAGCTTTGATAGATTCCTTGTTATTTTGTTTGTTTTCCTTCGTTTTTTGCCGTGACGTTGCAAAACATTAAACCAAAAAACATGTGATCAATCACCCTATTGGTTGAGGTTCATTTGACGTCTATTTCCGTTTGCAATAATATTATGACAATGGCCCTGCTCTTTTTATATTTACGTCATAACATTATTATGTCAAACTTGAATTATAACAGCTAGGTTTTTGCAGCTACTACCCATCGGTGCTCAGCAGTAATAATAAATGTCTTGAAAGCTAGTAGGTACATTTTAATACACTTATCCAAACGGATGTTTTGTCCACGTGGAACCCTGTAGTGAAGATGTGTAAGTGTCACGATGAACCACCTAACGCCCGTTCGGATATCGTGAGTGAAGTGTGTCGCGACCCTAATGACTGATAATAAACTAATAAGTTGGTACCTGTAACATCATCGATACAAAAGGATGACACCCGCTGCATGCATTCCCCAGTCTACTCGTGACCACGGCTATTGCAACATAGCCGAAACGTCGAGAGGTGAGCAAAGTTTTAAATGTATAAGTACGCGAAGAAGACCCGCAATCAATAATGTGTAGTGCAAGTTGTGTGGGTTTAAAAACCTTACTATTAAATATGGGCATAAATGGGTTAAAAGAGTGCTACGGAGTTCTAAGTATGTCAGAGGTGAAGCCTACATAATAAAGTGAGGGGATCATCCATTTTACCTTTGAATTCAATCTGCCTTTCAACTTACGAACAAAATCCTGACAAGAAAACTTTCATTGTGTACGCCTCTAAGCTTCGTACTCAGCGTTCATCATCCATATCATTGTCAAATGCAGTGCTCGAGTCGTTGATAATATTCTTTCAAAGCGCTCAAAGCATCTTTTCAATATTTACAATTCACAGCGTCTACCCAAGCGACGGTTTTCTTGAACATCCATCAAATTACAAAGTAGGACAATACCTTCCTTGTGTCTCCTGAGAGCCTAGTACGAGATAAAAAAATGAGGTACCAAACCGACTGGAGCGATTGAGATGAAATTTGGTATAGGGATAGTTCAAGGCGCTGAGAAGGACATAGGCTACTTTTTAACCGACTGCGCAAAAGGAGGGTTATGATTTTACGCAATAATGACTTCTAAGAGGTCGAAGCATCGGGGAACAGCTAGTAATAATATAATATTATGTAATTATATATTTACGTTATCGCGTAAAATCATAAGTTCATTACCCTCCTTTCGCGCAGTCGGTTAAATAGTAGCCTATGTCCTTCCCAGGGCCTCGAACTATATCTATACCAAATTTCATCTAAATCGCTCCAGCCGTTTAGGCGTGAAAGCGTAACAGACAGACAGACAGAGTTACCTTCGCATTTACAAAATTAGTAGCGAAGTAGAGATATTCATTGTTATAAGCACGCTTGCGGATGCTCGCTTGGAACGTGTGAACCTTTTGGAATTCCTCTATCAATGTTAATTTACGATTAACAATTATTTGAATGATACTCAGATATGGGAGTCAGTTGATTGTTCTTCAAACGAGCTATTTAGGTCATTCCCTTCAGATTTTGTTCCTAAACTTGCTACTATTGTCAACTAAACTACTGTAATTTGTTAAATGGATAAAATTACTAACTGATGGAAAGGGCTGTGAGCATTTATTACCAGGTTTTTTTACCAGGTCTATTTTGCTGTACAAATCTGGTAGAAAACGGAGAAGCAATAATCTTGACATAAGTATTACTTTGTGATCTATTTAATATGAATAAAAATTATTTTATTTCATTGAAAAAAAACCGTATGAAATTTATTTGGTAGTTATTGAATTTATCACGTTTAGATAAACAAAAACATAAACAAATACAAGGAGAAGGTTCATAATAAATAACACGTAAGGTTTAACCAAATATAGTTCTGGTTGTATGTTGTGTTCGTGTTTTCTGACTATTTCCTTACGATACGATCTATTTCTGTAGCTTGGTGATATTTTGGTTGATAATATTTTCGTTTGCTTATGTACTTATTCATACTTTATAAAGATTCACAATAATAAAAGACTACATCCACTAGGGCAATGCCTAAACAATTACACAAATAACTTGATAAAACTATTTTCGTTTTCAACTTTTAAGTTTGAACTTGTACCTTCTTTGAATTGAGTGCTTGTATAATGCAGCACTTAGTTTAATTCATAAATTTCTTAGAATTGAAATCTCGTCTGTTCTAGAGTACTTTTATCAATGGGTCCCAAAATATCGGTAATCCAAATCTTAATAGCTCCTAATTATGTTTTCGTCAATTTTCTTAAATTTGTTCTTCGAAATATCCAACTCTTTTCTCACCGATGCGGAAATCATTCAATAGATCCCATATAAACTTAATTACGTTCGGAGAAGTGGTTTCCTTTAAAAAGAATCTCGTTTTCCTTAAAGCCGAATATTAAAGCGATCAGGTTTTTTTCCTCTTAATATACTTAGGCGCCGCAAAAAATATTTAAATTGCTCCTAAACTATGCAAAAAGAAAATTTTATGACACACTTTTTGACGAATTTGAAAGCTGATTTCATGTAACACTGCTCTTTTGGGAATACTATGGTTTGGAACCTCGATGTAAATATTAACTTATCTTAAATCTTACCTACTTTTTTACCCTAAGGCACATGTAGATGTAGCTGAGGGATTTCAATGGTTCCAAGTTCAACTCTTAATGTTGACTTTTTCCTAACTTTAAGTATTACAGTACCCCAGGGATTTATGCATCCGAATTTCGTGTCAACTTTGAATTTAGATGTATGTTTTCATACGCCAAACACATTTACTTAGATTGAAACCAAAATCTAAAATGTTTAATAATTTAATCAAAATGTAGGTACAAAAATTTGTTTTGAATATCTTTTCATAGAAAACTAAATAATAGGGTTCTTATCGGAGGCGAAATAGCAGCAAGAACCATAAACGAAAACTCGCTATTACACACGACGCACACATTACACACTAATTATCAGCCTAATTCGAAAAGTAAATTATATGAACGTAAGCAAAAATGGTACTGCTGGACTTCAGTAATGCATTTAACTCGGTTGATTTCAACATCCTCCTGAGAATACTGGCATCTCTTAATTTGTCTAGACTGTAATTGAATGGTTTAAATCTTATCTTTGCGGACGATCGTTATCGGTTTACGTTAATGGTGTATGTTGATTATATTTCTGTTAAACTGTATGATTAGATTGCGAGAGTCCTTCAAGGTGCCATTTTTTCTCCTCTTCTTTTCTCAATGTTTAAAATTAGGCATTAAAGTTAATGTTTCCCATTATTATCTCTAAACAGACGTTTAGAGATGATGAACCTACAGACGTACGTAAAAATATCAGCATCCCAAGAATCTTTAGAACGTTTCAAATTAAATGTATTCTTGTAAAATCGTTACTTTTACTTTACGACTATGCTGATGTTTTAATGCCTCAGAGAAATTCCTGACTTGAGTGCCTAAAGATTTGAAATGACTATTTATATTCAGTTCAACAAGACGAGTTTCCTATACAACCGCTCATCCCATTGCAGTACAATTGCCATAAATTTCTCCCAGACGAAATTTAGTGTCGCCTTGAAATAGATTGTACTTAAAATGAATCTCGTCGGTTCAGCCACAAACAGTAATATCATTGGTAAATAATGAACACACACATATAGCTCACTTAACCCGCATATTGCAAGATATATTAGAGTTATCGCAAACAATTCCCACTCCACAGCTAGCATTCCCCAGCCATAAAAATATAACCAGTTTTAACGGCCACTAAATTTGCTTTAGCGCCATTTTATCGGAATTAGACAAAGGCCTTGTACAGAAGGGCGGAAATAAATCCTTATTACAAGAATGTTCATTTCGTTACTGTTCTTCAAAATTAGGTAACGAAAATATGAATTTTGTTTTGAAGATGCTTTTATTTTCTTTAATGGAGAAGAACAGTTTAGTAATTAACGTTCAAGTTTGAAGACTTATGTTATTTTCAAAATTACTTACTTAAGTTTTATTTTTAGAACGCTCTTAATGATAGACTTTTTTTATTTCAGTAAAAGACGCCTATAGGAATTAAATGTTCTTCATGTAAAGAAAGCAGAAGAAGAAAATAAAATAGACAAAGAAACGTAATAAGATATGGAAGTCTGATTAAGTCTATCCCAGAAACAATTGTTTGAAAACAGTGTGTTAAACTTCAGAAACACTTTCTTTCTTAGCTACTAGTATGGGAAGACCTCGTTTATTGGTTACACCTCTGACCATCTAAGCCACTTTGTAGCCCGTGCCTTATTTAAAAGTGTTGTCTGTTTAGAATAGGGCACGACGCGGGGTTAGGCAAATGTCGTCCGCATGAAATCTCGCTTGCGCCCGCAAGCGAGATTTCATGCGGTCAGATGTTGAGGCCGCACTCGACTGTATTTTTCGACCGGGCCAGTTGTACTCCGGAAATACCACTAATTGTGAAATCTTCCACTGATTTAGATTCTTATACCTACACATTCGGAGACTAATAAAATAGGAGAAAATCTTTAATAAATCGTCTCCTGCATTTTCTGCATCCAGTTTCTCCCTACGTCTGGGTGCATTTGATACTGATGTCTATTATAAAATGTTATTTTTGTTACAGAAAGGAAAACTGTCCTGCATACGAACAGAATCAGAATCGGGGTTAGACAAACTATCATTGCGACAGCCAGCTTCAAGACAATCATCAAAACACACAGGACACCAAAGTGATTGCTGTTCACATGACCACAAATGTCCATGCTGTTTCCGACCAGAAAAGAAAAAGAAAAGAAGCTGTAAAGAAAGAGAATCTCGCTTCTATAACAATGACGTCACGTTTAAAGCTAATTTCAGATATAAGAATACTACTAGAAGACAACATTCAATGAAAGAACATGTAGAGAATAATAGAGTTTCTTCTTTAAGAAGAGAAACTAAGACAGCTCAAACTCTAAGTTTAGTTGAAGGAGGTTTTGTTGCGTGTTGGCTACCTTTCTTTCTATACTACCTTCTTACTCCTTTCATTCCAAGTGACTATGTAAATCCTGTATTAATGTATTTTATGACGTGGTTAGGTTGGTTTAATTCCGCGATAAATCCTTTTATATACGCCTTTTACTCTCCAGATTTCAGACTAGCGTTTTTTAGGCTTACCATTAAAAAATGTAAAAGAAATAAACGTTAAGATGATGAAATACTTTTAAAGGCAGAAATTTCGGCAGTATAAATTACAGGGCCAACAGTTCGTACACCGATAAACACCAAATAATTATAGTGTTTCCAGCAGTTTACACTCATAAACTGTTTTATAGTCTAGGGAGTAAAGTGAAATTTTGATTTTATGGCCCCTAATATTATTATGACATGGGTTAGTAAATAAATAATCTTGTTAGTACTGCATAAATTATGTATTGCACACTTCTTGTGGGCAAGATTGGTTTAGTAAATTTTATTGTTTTCATAGTTTTTCATAGAATGCGATACTTATAACAAATGCTAAACAATAAAATAACTTTTGTAGAGCATACCTACAAATATGTGGTAAGAGTCAAGAAACTTTGTTTTAGATAGTTAAATAAATTACTACAGTTTCTTTAAAATTGAGATTCCGTAACTATTTCAAATAACTTCACAAATTGGGAGACCAAAAACTAAATTCCCTAGGGAACGAAACTGTAATCAAATTAAAATGTAATCCTACCAAAGACAGTTTTAAAGCCAACCTCATTTATAATGACGAAGCCTGAAATGAAATTGTTCGAATTCAAGACCGGTTTATGCAAATTTTTATGACTTTGTAAATGTGATCATTTGTCTCCACTTTACTACAGTATAGAAGTCGTAGTACTGTTTTTACTTTTGTTGAAATATTGGCCAGGAAAATTAGTGTCAGCATTTCAAAACCGCAAAGTAAACAGTAAAAAGCTATGTATCTTAGAAATATTTTTATAGCCCTATGCTTGTGAAAGACTGAAAAAATAACCGGGTTTGGTTCCCAAATAGCTATAGCGCGCTAATTCTCGAACATAACACTCGAAAAGAGTGCACTAAAATTGACAAATGAAAATGAGACCAGTATACAGTCTACACTTTTAATGGTCTAGAATTGGCGTCCTTCAGTTAATTGAGGTTCAGTGCTGGAATCGAAACTGCGATGCTCTTAGAGCATAAAAATGTCTAAAAGTGCATTGCAGTAATTGACGTGCTAATACAGAGTTTCATAGTTTCATAGTAGGATTCTTTTTATTTCGAAAAGTACATTTTCAACGCCGTCAGTTGCTTTAAAGTTTGTAAAGCCTGCTAATAGTTGATTGATCTATTTTTAATTTCAGTATTAAGGCAAGTAAAATTTGATATTGAGACTTAATAGAAAAAAAAGGTTTCAGCAATTCCATTATATTTTAAAAGAGCCATCCAATGGGGGCGTCTCTATTCAGAAGTATATAGGAGGTAACTAATTAGTTTAGTCTAGTTAGTCTTTTGAGTTTGATGATGGACATAGGAATGGTGAAACTAGCTACAAGGCTTCCTTGTTTGCTACGACATCTAATATACATAAATACAATCACACATATTTTTTCGATAAGGGTAAGCAGAGGTGAAATAAAAACCCTAAACTTGACAATAGTTTTGTTATTTTTTAGTAATAGGGTTAAAGTCTATTATACAGTGTAAACCAAACCAAAACTCCTACAGCCAGGACAGATGTTACACCTTCAGGCATTTGAACAAAGGAATTCTAACACCAAAAAATAATACCATTTCTTACAATGCACAAACAGACATAAGGTACTTTGTACCGAGGTATTTTGTAAATAGCTAAGAAATTAGATATTATATTGTTCGTTATTGTAAGTATAAATCTAATTATCTAAATAATCCGAACCCAGCGAATTGTTCTAGTCTGATTCATGTTAATTTTAAAATATTTTGTATTAGACTTTAAGGATTAAGAACCATTTCACAAAATATTGCCAAAATAAATTGCTAGAATAAATTGTTAAAAATTGTTTGGGTCGGTCCAAATATTTGTGTAATCAACAAATGTTTGTTTTGGAGTTTGTGTGTTTTCTATGTATAATATGTATGTATTTCGAAATATATAAGTATGTCTATCAGTCGTCTAGATTCCATAGCACAAGCTTATGTTAGCTTAATTTGGGCTAGATGATGTTGTGTGTATTTATTATTTATTATTATTGTTATATACCTATTAAGTTTATTATATTTTGTACTGTTGTTAATAATAGAGTATATTTCATATAATGAATAACACTCTATCTACTGTTTCACAACATTTACTTTGTAAATTTTCTTGTGCCATGTTTGTTATTTAAATGACTGCTCTTAATCTTAATAACCGTTGACAATGCTATGAGACAAAAGCGGTCAGGTTTACATAGCTAATCTTGTGGAACAGAACAAGTAGAGTTATGTCATTAAATGTCTATAATTAGCAGGACTATGATAAAATTAGGTTTTTGATCAAAGGTTTAGAGTTTCGTTTAAAAACCTCATCTAACTTTAATGTTTTTGATCAAGAATAATTATTTACGTTAGTTATTTTAACAAAAACACAATCCGAATAACAATTGGGTACCTAAGTAAAAAATTTTGGTTCCTGCATTCAAACTTGAAAATCTTTAAAAAAATAAGTTTTATTTCTTATTATTCCCTTATAATTAGGTATATGTTGATCAACTCTATTCATCAAACTTTAATGAGGCATTTTTTTGTTTATTTCTATAAATTTCAAAATTATGCAAAATTTCTGTGTACCCTCGAAAATTTTGTGAAATGACTCCTAAATTACAATCATAAGCAGTCGCATAGGACTACGAATTTTGTGATAAAACAAATCCTAAAATAAACAATTTTAATGAAGATGTGTTGTCTTATTCTAACCATTCAATTTGTCCCTTTTTAAGACCGTAATATTTCACAAGAGTATTTTATTACTTAAATTCTTTCGCTGTTTAGTGAGAGCATTAAATATTGACCAGGATTAACTCGGTGGTGTTAAAGTAAAAAGAAGCAAATGTAAATTATTCTGTTATTAATGGAGCTACTTGTTACACATTTTTTACATTTTAAACTCTATAAAATGACTACTATCTCCAGATGGTTGTTAAATTGACATTTTTTTTACGTGTGCAAATCCTATATGGATGCTACTGACTAAACCACACGATACGTTACAACTGTCTACGGCCGGGAGTTCCGGGTAAGCCCTCGGAAGGATGTCCCAGGGCTCTCGGCCGACTTTGGCGACCACTTCAGCCTCGTCTATTGGGTTCGAGTGCTATCCCACGTCTAGGGAGATGGTTTGGGTGTCATCCCGCTTGAATAGACATGTTTTCTGTCTGCCATAAGAGGTTTTCTCTTGATCTGGTCCGTAGGATTACAAATGCAAGTTACTGTAGCAGAAAACAAGGAAATTTGTGAATATTCCGAATCCATAGCTATTATGTTTTTAAGTGTGTGAAACTCTCAGGAACCAATCCATCGAAGATAACAATAGGTATAGCTATCAGACCACAGAATATGAAGAGATTGTGTCAGACTTTAATCGACCAATGCTTCTTCCAAACAGTTTTGTTTTATCTATTTCCCCAAGTTAGCAACTTCTAACAAATTGCAGGACAAACCCACAGTCCACAACATTATTGACCATGGCCCTCAAGTTGGCAGTTGGCACACCAATGACGAAACAATTCGAATGGAAATGAAAAAAATCGAATCGAATGGTAAGAGAAAGGATATGCAGCAGAGCGTTCCGAGTTGATACGGCTTGACAGAGAAACGATCTTGTCTGAACATAGAACTAAAAATAAATAAATAAAATAAATAAAATAAAATTTATTCCCTTTGAAATTTTTAAAAAATTATTTATGTTTGTCAAAATTTTTGTGACTCTACCGGGGGTTCGGAAATGCTACAGACAGAGAAGAACACCCCAAGAAACTCAGTCCGGTCCCTCTTATTCATCTTAGTATCTAATACAGTTTTTTTTTTAAATGTAGAAAGGAGCAATTCGTGTCACTGCCAGGCAGTCTTGTCTTCTAGAAAGTCTTTAATGCTATAATAAGCTTTCTGGCACAATTTAAGTTTTACTAGTTTTTTTAATTTATTAACTGACAAACCTGTTATGGCTGTCGGCAATGTATTGTACATTCGAATACAATTGCCCGCAAAAGAATTGCTTATTTTATTAAGCCTAAATCTAGGTACAGCCAGCCTAGGTGAGTATACCCTCAAATGATAGCCCACTGAGTCGTTGACTAGCTTTACCTATCACAATCATTCTCATTGCTAGGTTAATAATCACCCAATCTATTGCTAAAATATTTATCGAAACTACCAAGAGATTTGCGATCTCGGGTTGAAGAGTCGTAATGGAATTTAAATCGACTACCTACTGTATTACTTTGATCTCAGCTCCATTTGCGAGGGAAAATATTTATTTGGTACGGCAACACTGTTTAGTTTAATAATCCTTTCTTTCTTTAAAATTTATTTACAACTAGACATCTCCCAAGGCTTCGCCTGTGACACACGTTCGGCACGCTTTGGGGATAGCAAATACGATAATGTTTTTTTTTTAACTGAACAATTATTCTCTCTTATAATTTGAATGTAAGTATCCTTAATGCGAATGCTGAATAATTTTTTTTCTTTCCTTCTTTCTTTCTTTTCTTTACATACAACGAAACGCGTGAGTCTTATTTGACCCATACATTCTCGTAGTTATAATGCATACATATAGTCACGCCTATATCCCCGAAGGGGTATGCAGAGGCATGTATATACCTACCCACACTTTAGGATTTTGACCCACGTAACAGGTGGTGAGCCGTATTGCTTTTTTATTGGTTGCTTAACGTGCCTTTCAAAGCACGGAAACGGTCAAATAAATGTCACATAGGTCACCCATCCATTGAGTTATCATTACTACGTACGTAGTACATTATAACTCAATAATCTGAAGCTCTAATTCGAAGCGCTCGTGGCCCTGCGGACTCAGTGTTCTGTAATCGATAACTGCAGTAAGCAACTTTCACTGTGGCCAGTCCTTGGATGGGTGACGGCAATATGGCTCATCTATTATAAGGCAATTCTAAAAAGGTGAAATGTGGGCATCTGATATGCCTCTGCCTACCCCTTCGGGCATAAAGGCGTGACCAATATGTATGAATGTTTCTCTAATCTGTCGCTCTCACAACGACTTAAACATAATGTTGAACGCCCACCGTTAGTCCGTTTAAATTAAAAAGTCTTCACGTCTTAGTTCGTATTGTGGAATTTCAAAATAGGAAGTTTCATTTCGACTGCCAAATGACGCTCCAGAAAACTTTTCTCATTTTCTTCCCAATCAAAAAACTCCAGCACACAAAAATCATTAAATCAATGAATACCTATGTACCAAGTTCATCAACATTCCTTATCGAAACGTACTTTACGCTTTCAAGTGTTAATTTTTACATTTTTACGCGGGAAAGCGTTTAGGCGCCGTTATTCAAGTCACAGGGGCAGCAGAAATGGTGTGTCTGAGTTTAGGAGTTTGTGTTATCATTCTGTAGCATTTCTGAACGCTCAGTAGAGTTACGACAATTGTGACAAATCTATTTTTTTCTAATTTCAAAAAGAATAAATTTTATTTTATTTTGTGAAGGACTCCAGGCCCCGGAAAGGAACCATCCTACTGTGTTCCTCCTTGCTTTATAACCGGGTCGCAGGATACCCTGAAAGCTCAATCACTGCTACCCGGCAAGGGCAACCCTTAAGTTCGGGGTTTTCCACGGGTAAGCTAGATGAATGAATCCCCGGAGTTTCGTCATGGACCGAACGGGTGTGCAACTTTTATTCATGATTTTTTGAACAAGTTTTATAAAATTTATAAAGACGAGTATAATAATTTATATTCGATCAGATGCTGTCGTTCCTATTATGTATTTGACTTGGCTTGTATCCATTTTTAGAGAGAATTAAGTTTATGAATATGTAAATGACTTTTCAGATTCCATTTCATGTAACTCAATTCTATGAATTTTAAATATTTTTGTCTCATTTACCTGAAAGAAATTCACTACTAGTTACAGTGTATTTAGTACCAATCGTTATTATCACTACCTCCTGAGGTTATCCTTTTGAGGGCGTAGAATCTACGGAATGTGATGAAACAGCACCGTATGAGTTTAGTCGGTAGGAGTCTGACATAGCATCTATTCCCACATTTAAAAAAAGAAACAAAAGGTCACATTCAAACTAGGAAGTTCAGATAAGATATCTATGGGTCAACCAGTGGCGTAACTACACCATCTGGGGCCCGTGGCACATTCGTTGGATGGGGCCCCCTCAGTGAACATGAAAGTTTTGTGATTAGTAGCATAAGCCAGCAATAATAACCATGAATCCAGGTCAAACTTTAATTTATGGGGGCCTGTTGAACTAGGTAACCTCGCTTTTTGGGGCATGTAGTGTGCGTTAAACTCTCATGTGATAGGGACATGCTCCACAAAGCCCTAATGCTGTACTTATCGCGCGTCATCTCGAAGTGGTGATGAATATATCTAAAAAGTGTTCACCAGGTAAAACTGGCGGGCTACAACCCTGGCCTACCTCTCAGGGTTGCAGCCAAACGAAACCCTAACAACGGTTCTTACAGTGTGGTAGCACAAGAGGATTTCCACATCAAAAAAAGCCTTGAATGTAGGTTTTGAAACATTTTCGAATACTTTAATTAAACTTTTTGGTTTTTATGGTGCCCACCTAATAAAGCTTCGATTTTTCTTTTGGGGGCACTGTGTAACCCTGCGTGCCCCCGCAAAAAATGCCCAGGTTTTAGGAATCAATAGTTTGGTCAGTTTATTGTAAAAATAAGGGCAAGTCTACCACAATTATATTCCTACAGCGCTCAACGTGGGTATGGATGATCAAAACACCATTATGGATGAAGTGTAAGAAGGCTCCATCGATTCCTCTAGTGAAAAAAAATCAACCTCTCGTTTCCTTTCTTAGGAATCTACGTTTCACATCATGCCTGAAGCACAATAATATTAAGTCTATAGTGTACTCGCAGACAACCGCAGATGCGACAAAACTCTATTCGTGAAGCAGACCTGACATCACAGGACGGCCGCAAAGTAATCACAAAGACTGCCTCAGCCAGCTCGCAAATTGTGCCATAATCCAGCTCAGCGTTCAGAAACAGCAAATGTGCGTCATGAATATCTGCCCTCACGGGTAGGTAACAATAGTTGCACACGTTATCCTGTCTTATGGCGCCATAATTCATGTAGAGCCAAATGATGGAAAATGATGGGTTCTGCATGCAGCACAATCGGCGCCAGCAAACATCGACCTTGACAAATACACAGACCCCGGCATCATCTCAAAACAGCTCCTCAATTTTATATTAGTCAGGGTAACACAGGTTCAATGTATCGTCAGTGCTTCGAATTTATGATTTCGTCAGGAACATCACAGCTGGCTGTGCTGTCTTTAGGTAGTGGAAGACGTTGTCTAGGTTTAAATGGAGTCTACGATGTTTGTGAACGTACCGCCTGAAATTGCGATTTTGCGGGGTCTTGTGCGGTCGCTGTAACTAAGATCATCCTTTTTTTGGCGCACTGCCATGGTGTTTAAAAAAGGGATGCGTTAGGATGGGCCGACATTCGCCGCAGTCACTGCGGCGAATGTGACTAGACGCAGGATCTGGTTTCGTTTGTGTCCGTTTGGTTAAATGAAAGCAGATCCACAATATTTAGATTTGTTTCCTGTGGCTTATTCGACTGACGGAAGGGACCCCGTACCGCATTGGGTATGATCGCCAGAACTCCGCGCCACCGCGGCGGTCGCAGTACTGGTACAGGTCTTCCTGGTTGACGGGTCGACCCACATCGCAAACACGATACTCTACTTGGCGTCTACTAGTCCCCACTTGCTGCGGCGATCATCGCATTGGGCCTGGCTCTGTAGCTGTTACTTACTACTAGTGTTGGGTTACTTAGCTATACTCTACTTGTTCTATACTTTAAGCTTAGGGGGCTTTTCACAGCTTCACAGGCTCAACATCAACTACGTGGGTACTTTAACGCGTCGTCCGTTAATACAGGTGCGACGTTTGCAGTTGAACCTCTAAATATTGGTGCGGATCCACCAATATTTAGGGGTTCAAAGGGGTTTTTTCAATTTGCTTTCGGGCTGGGGCCCCTTTAGGTCAGGGACCCGTGGCATTTTGCCACCCTTGCCACCCTGTAGTTACGCCACTGGGGTCAACTTCACTTTTCTTACAATATCATGACACCGCCTCAGTCATGACGACATCCTAACGAATTGACCGCCACTCTTACAATCTAGAAGACTTTAAACAGTGGGATTGAAGTTGTCAAATGATGTGCTATTATTTTACGATTCGCTTAAAGAACCCAGAGTGGCAAGTGCAGGGTAACACGTGTGCTAGCAAGTGGTGTACCAGCTTACCAGCGAACAAGACTTTGGCAGCTTAAAAGTTATTCACAGCATCATTGAATAAAAAAGTAAAATATAAAACCAAGAAGCCTTCAACACATTTTTAAGTAGAAAATTTTAAGCAACATTTACTTATTTTAATTAACGAACCTGCTGAAGATTTCATCCCTGCTTTCAAGCTTCAAACTCAAGGATCTATGAAGTACGCGACAAGCAAAAAAAAGCTTTATAATTTTAGCTCAAAAGATACCGTCTACTTATTAGCTACGATATTTTAAAGAGCGGCTGTTTTATTATGAAGAAACATTTTACGACGCTTTTTGCTTGGACCTGGCTGAATTTCCGAGACAGATTTAGGACGGCCAAGTATCTTGGCTAAATAAATATGTCTAGCCTCTTTCGTAGTAAATATTGTGTTCGTAAAAGTAATTACAGTGGACTTAGTAGGTATATTTATGGATAAAGTTTGTAACACACAAATCTTCATGGATTCTATGCCCGACTCCTACATTTTTTTTTGTTTAACGTGAGGGAAAATCCTCATGGTTGTTGATGTTGTCGGACTCCTACCGACTAAAAAACCTAACGTAACGCCCAACAGCCTATGGTTGGGAGCCCCGGGTAAGCCCTCGTAAGGATGTCCCAGGACACGCACCAATTTGCCTATAAATACCGCGTTTCCCAACAGTAAAACAATATTTCAAATCGGTTCAGTAGTTTCAAAGTCTATTCATTGAGTCCTGGGATATCCTTCCGAGGGCTTACCTGGGGCTCCCAACCGTAAGCTGTTGAGCGTTACGTGAGATTTTTTAGTCGATAGGAGTCCGGCCTAGTATCCACGAACGATTTTCCCTCACGTTTAAATAAAAATTGGAGAAGGTTTTCACTGCCCGCTGTAAAAAAAATTCGAGCGGACTTTCAACATAAATATTACTTAGCTTAATTTGGGCTAGATGATGTTGTGTGAGAATATCCACCCAATATACATATATTATTATTATTAACTTGGTTTTACGGCTTCTGTGTTACTGGCAAACAGAACCAACGGCTATTAACGTGCCTCCCAAAGCACGGAAAAATCCTCAAACTCATCGTATTTATTCAATTTTTACCCCTTCATGCGTAATGAAAACGTTTAGATATGTGGCCACATCGGTTAGGTTACCTAGATTTTAGACAATGACAGATGTCTAGAAAATTCCAGATATCCGTTACCGACAAAAATCTAGGTCAACACCCTCAAACAAGTAACAAAGGCTACAGGAATATTATTGTAAGTAGATATTAAACTTAGTGACTTGCGTAGAAAGACATTTAGGTAAGTACAACATTTTAGTCCAACTATGGTAGCAGCAGACAAGCTTACAGTCCACCTGATGGTTGGTTATCTATTTTGGGTCACCAACCATCAGGTGGGCTTATTAACTACTTACCCTGTCAGTCACTGACAACAGGGACCAACGGCTTAAGGCTTGTATATTCGAAAGAATCTCATCTTGGGGTGAACTTTATACAAGGAAATATTCTTTGATTTGATCTGATAAAACTATATTATTGTAATTTATTAGATACTCTTGCTTTTTAACGGTTCAAAACACGATTAGGAATACTTTGTTCGATCGAAATCGCTCTCGAAAAATGAGAAATACGTCAAAAATATTATGAAGTAATTTACTTTTTTATCTGAATTACTTAATTAGTTTACTTAATCCTTATAAAAACTTGTCATAAAATAGATATATGTAGGTCTTTAGAACAATATTTTACGGCTAGATTTTTTCTTAAAACCCCTCTGATTTTTTTAACAGTGATATAATGTATTAGAATCGAATGAAATCCGGCAAAAGCGTACGCTGCAATCCTATGAATTGCCTTTTTTTTTACGTGAGGGAAAATCCTCATGGATGTTATGCCGGACTCCTACCGACTAAAAAACCTCACGTAACGCCCAACAGCCCATGGTTGGGAGCTCCGGGTAAGCCCTCGGAAGGATGTCCCAGGACTCCCAACAGGCCTACGGCCGCCACTGCGGCCTCGCCCAGGGGGTGGTTCGGGTGCTATCGCGCGTCTTTGGGGGGTTTCGGGTGTGATCCCGCTTCTAAGGGGGGGCGTGCGTGAGTTCCTCACGTCACGCTGCCGTCATGGGCCTGCTTCTGTAAGGACGGTGAGCCGCCCTCACACCGTCCTCAGGCCCCCGGTCATGGAGGCCGATAGTCCTCGGCGAAGACACGTCGACGGCGCCCAGGCCGCCGACTGCGGAACTATGTTGGGAGAGTTCTCTCCCGTTCCCGCCCCGCCGCGCCGTCTCTTTCACAAGCATGACCTGTTCGCAGAAAGACATGGAAACGCTCACAAATAGATTGTTCTCAAATTGACCTATTTATATTTAAAAATAGCATATTATCTGGATTTGAATTTCGTGCAGTTAGCGCTAAGTAAAGATCATAGATATACCTGTGTATCTACGCATAGTGGTAAAAGCTTTGCATTTATAAAGGCTTTTAGTAGTAGGTTGGTAAACAAAGCACTACAGAGTAAATAGAAACCATGTTATAATAGGTTTTAGCGCCAAACACTTTCCTAAAAAAAGCTACGTACATACAAATAATCACGGCTTTATCCCTGAAGGGGAGGGCAGGATAGTATTGCCCACATTTCACCATATAGTTTTATGTCCCACGTAATAGGTGGTGAGCCTATTGCCGTGTTGAAATAGGCAGGCGCAGGTCGCCGCGACTCGCAGTTGAATTATTCAAGCCGCCCATAAGGCCTTCAACTTGGCTGAACGATTGTTCATTACTGACAAGCGGGTTTCATTTCGAGTTTCCTTCTCTACGCAATGGATCTTTTCCCTTAGTCGCCTCTTAGGACACCCTCGGGATGTATTAGGGTAGCGACATTTTGTACTCTTACCCGTTGCAACACGGGACCCCGTGGCCACACGGGATTTTTTACAGTTTTTTTAAAGAATATAAAATAGGTTTGTAAGTTTTTTACCCCTGGAAGTAGAAAATGATACTCTTCAGCCATCCACTCACACTGCTCGCGTTGCCGCAAATATTGCTCTACCAGCTCTTATTGTAGCTACTTTGATTCGCGCTAAAAACACAAAAATAATAAACCGGCCAAGTGCGAGTTGGACTCGCCCATGAAGGGTTTCGGAGCAGCAAGTAACATAATATAAAAGTTCTTATAGTTCGTTGTAACTTTGATTGATGTTTTTTCTAACCGAAAGTTGCGGTTTATGATGTATTAACAAAAAACTACCAGCTCTATCTCGTTCAAACTAATTTTCCTTGGTAGTTTTTATGGCAACGTACATTATATATTCTTTTTAGATTTATCATTCTCTTAGTTTAGAAGTTAGAGGGGGGGGGGGGGGACACATTTTTAAACTTTGTAAGTATCTCTTACGCAAACTATTCACTTTAGGAAAAAATGATGTTATAAACCTCAATATCATTTTTGAAGATCTATCTATAGATAACCCCACACGTATAGGTATGTTAGATGAAAAAAAAAATTGAGTTTCAGTTCTGAGTATGGGGACCCCCAAAATTTACTGCTTTTTTTCTAGTTTTATATAAGAATCTTAATGCGGTTCACAGAATACATCTAGTTACCAAGTTTCAGTAGCATAGGCCTTATAGTTTCGGAGAAAAGTGGCTGTGACACACGGACGGACAGACAGACAGACAGACAGACATGACGAATCTATAAGGGTTCCGTTTTTGCCAATTGGCTACGAAACCCTAAAAATGAATCACTGAACAGTACTCGCGGCATGACGAGCGCATATCCCTATAACCCTCTCTCCCCGTCGAGTGTGTGGCCGGTCCATTATACTCGCTCTGGATCTCTACTAATGGTGATCGATATGATGCTACATTGAATTTTGAGCAACATTATTGAAAAGAGTTTTGATTGATAGATGATACAGAATAATAATGTTTTGAAACTGGCAATGTTGAAAATGGCAACATACTGTATAAGGAAGCAAGCACTAAAGCTTTATTTTGATAATACTGACCCAGTTTTCTAACCAATCTTACTCGAGTTAGATGACTGGAAATTATTCACATTAAAATGGCTCCAATCACAATAAGAAAATGCCTCGGATCGTTGTAAAGTTGACCCTCCAAATATAAATTCCAGGCGCCTAATTACAATTTGAATTTTATGCTTACTTTACGAGGGCACTGAGGAGACTGGCGGTAAAACTTGAAATACTGATTTTATATGACGAAGGAAGTACGCTGTTCAACTTTTTTTAGGACTAAAGACGTTAATGTTCTCTGGAATTCTTGTATGAGGCATATTTGGCCACCATTATATTTATTACTAGCGGACGTCACGAGGTTTCACCCGCGTAGTTCCCGTTTAAAATATAGCCTATCTTCACCGCAAAGAGTGTAGCTTCGCAACAGTGAAAGAATTTTACAAATCGGTCCAGTAGTTCCGGAGCCTATTCGTTACAAACAAACAAACAAACAAAAAAACAAATCTTTCCTCTTTATAATATTAGTATAGATTTTATGTGTTATTGGTAGCCACGAAATGTATGTTGAGGAGATTCGCAGTCGTCTCCCTTGGGGTGAAAGAGGCCCTGCAAGGAAATACCTATATTTTACTTTATTTTGTTACAATCCCTTACGATACATTTGTTATTCATGCTATACAGGGTGGAATTTAAAGACGGTAGTTGGAGGGAAAGTACCCTTAATATTGATAATGGCAAGTTTTGCTGAAAGGAAACATTCCTTTATTTTCAAAAGTAAGTAAAACTGCATTCTCTCGTTTAGACGGTTTTTTCTTCTTCGGATAGTGAGTAAGCTTTACAATAAAACATATTTTACTAGGTCTTCCTTTAATTTAAGATACTAAGTTGTTTAAAAGAAATTGTTCCTTATTAAAGACTCTTTCAGTTGGTATCATAAAATACAGGATGTTAGATTCGCAGTCGTCTCCCTTGGGGTGAAAGAGGCCCTGCAAGGAAATACCTATATTTTACTTTATTTTGTTACAATCCCTTACCATACATTTGTTATTCATGCTATACAGGGTGGAATTTAAAGACGGTAGTTGGAGGGAAAGTACCCTTAATATTGATAATGGCAAGTTTTGCTGAAAGGAAACATTCCTTTATTTTCAAAAGTAAGTAAAACTGCATTCTCTCGTTTAGACGGTTTTTTCTTCTTCGGATAGTGAGTAAGCTTTACAATAAAACATATTTTACTAGGTCTTCCTTTAATTTAAGATACTAAGTTGTTTAAAAGAAATTGTTCCTTATTAAAGACTCTTTCAGTTGGTATCATAAAATACAGGATGTTTTTTTTTTCACATCTCCTAGGCCTTCCTTCCCGGCTCAAGCAGGTGATTTTTCAAAAATCTTTAAATGCAGGTTTACTTACTTTTCAAAATAAAGGAATGTGTCCTTTCAGCAAAACTTGCCATTATCAATATTAAGGGTACCTTACCTCCAACTACCATCTTCAAATTCCACCCTGTATATTACAAAAGGGAACAATCATTCGTTTGTAATCAATAAACACTGAAATTACTCTACCGATCTTAATCATTTTTACAGTTAGAATGCCGAATAATTTTAAAGTACATAGGCTATTTATCATCATGTCCCAAGGGAGCGGAGCAGTAATAAAGAATGTCGTCAAATTAAACAAATTTCCATACGCTGCTGTAAATACGCAGCACGAATGGATCAAATTAGTGCTATGGGATTTGAAATAAGTTACAGGCAAAGCCATGAGGCACAGCTAGTATTACATGAGAGTATTACGAGATAGGTATTCTTTATTTGTCTGTAAATATACAACAAAAGCCTGGTATTTAAGAGTAAAGATCATCCGATGTGGGTTGAAGTGCCGGTGCTTTATCAAACCAGGCTATTGTTGTACATCGAGCCTCTATTGTTAAAAAAACCGGTCAAATGCGAGTTGGAATTATGCTTAGGTTCCGTATTGAAAAACGGCGATATAAAATACGTTTGTTGTACCTATTACTACCCTTTTTTAAACGTAAGGAAAATCCTACAGGGATGCTATGCCGGACTCCTATCGACTAAAAACCACACTTTGCCTACCTAATTAAATGCCTACGGTTGGGAGCCCCGGGTAAGCCCTCAGAAGGCTGACTCCAGGACTCCCAATAGACCTACAGCTACCACTGCGGCCTCTCCTTGGACGGGAATTCGGGTGGTATTCCTAGTCTTTCGGGGGATGTTCGGGTATTATTTATTTATTAATTTATAAATTTGTGAACATAGGTTACAAAGGAGTTTTTTTATCCCGCTTATATAGACTATTATCCCGCTTCTTGGTGTATTACCCTCCATAGATATATTATTGGCATTGTTTTGATTTTAGTATTTTGTTGTTATGATGGCAACAAAAATACATCATCCGCGTAAATTTCTGCTTTGTAGCTATCACGGTTTCTAGGATACAGCCCGATGATAGAAAAACAGACGTAGAGCGAAGTCTGAGTAACAGGGTTTCGTTTGTAACATTTATTTTCTAAATGTGGCAAGTCTGGTCTCGGGCTTGTCAATATATTTGAGCGTTTGAGAGCGCCATGATCGATTGATTGTTTTTTTTTTGCTGTGGCAACAGCTGCTCAAGAAAACGGTCTATAGTCTATGGGACATGACTAGAGTTTTTTTGGGAACTGACATCGGAGAGAAAAGGTTAATGAAAAATTAGAAGAGGTTTCTTGAGATTGGATGGCTTCGGTGCTTTGATTCTCTGAGCTACTAAGTTTTATGTTAGTCACTCCAGTTGATGTTTTTTGTCAAAGTTCTTTTCTAATTTCTACCCAGATTCTGGTAAGTTTCAATTAACTATTTGCAAAGCGGGTCGATTAGCGTCTTTCGCGCAGTCAGAATCTTAATTTGTCGTTTCTTTCATGACAGGGTTTTTTAGTACGGGGAAAAGTTGTACAGCCACATTTGAATACACCCAATAACATGTGGACTACACGAGCGAGGTGACTTAAGAGGAACCGGCAATCTTCATACACCTGGCATTACCACCAGCCACTGCCACTCTACGCACACAACGCAGGCCAGTACTTGTCACCCATACTAATATGTGTAGTCTAGCCGCCAAAGTTACTTCCTCACGCTGAATTAGTGTAGTGCTGTTCTATTAGTACCTAAATCTGTAATATTCTTATGTATGTCTGTGCTTTCTGTATCTATGTAATCTCATTGTCTCTGTAGTGAACTGTGTGTTATATAAATATATGTGTGTACACCCTACCTGGCTGTTTTCGTGAGAGCCCTGGCCTACTTTTGCACGCACACTGGAATCTCTGTAGTGAGGCGCCCTGGGAAAGAGTTCTCTGCATAGCTACCTCGCGCTAGTTGGTGTGTAACACTGAACATCACTGTGTTATAAATTGGCTCCCAACGTAGTGGCAAATCTCTGGGTCTACTCTGCGGTAGCCTCAGTCTAGTGTGTGTGCATAGGTGGTTACCTCTGGCGAAACCATCCTGGTGTCTCGTCCGAGACGCTCCAGGACGTTAATTGGTGGTGCTAACAGCTAATCACAAAATTATCCCTTTCGTCTTCTTTCAGCTACCTACATCTTTGGCTGGAAAAGACACAAAATTCTAAATTCTAAAATTTAAAAATAGCTGTGATTTTGGAAAAACTTTTTGATTTTATTTGGCATACCCACTTTTTTTTCTTATTGTGTTTCTTTTCTTTTTTATGTTCTTTTTTTTCTTTTTTTATGGTGCACACATATGTTTATTATAATATTATATTAGTATAGATTAATATATTATATATATATATGTCGCCACACCGAGAATTACTAATTAAAATCTATTTGATTATAAATAGATTAAAACCATTACAATGAGCAACTTTACTGATACCTTACTATTTTGTGATATAAGGTTCGAATAGAAATAGTTGTAGAATTTATTAACACTGATTTGTATAACTGGATGTAGTGTTGAACTAATTAGGTTACCTAAGTGTTATGTGACTATGTAGGTTCGTAAGAACCTACAATAAAGACTATTGTTAAATTCTTATTGACAATTAATACGAATATTGTCGACATTTGAAAATGTTTTTAATCAAAACAGGATTTTTGTTATTCCTATAGTTCCGGCAATGTTCATTTTACTGAGAATGAATTAATCTTTGTATTTTAACGATTTCATTCAATTTAACAGTTTGTTTGACTAATTAAATTAATAACTTTATTTCTCAAAAATAAATTGAACCACATTTCTTTGATTTAAAAAGAAAACATTAAATATCAAGCCACGTGTTTTGTGAGAACAATTTGAGTGGCGGGGATTTATAAATAGACAGTGGTTGTGGCCGAGGGCTCACTTTGTTGCTGGAATTTGGAGAGAAAACATTGTGAGTAGATTCTATGTTGGTTTTAATTTGGAATAAAAATTATGTTGTAATAACCTACTGGAAGTTAAAAGAGTGGCCGGAGTTTTATTGCCAGGTTCTTTTTTCTCCAGCTCTACCTATTGCGTTGCGAATCTGGCAGTAAATGTAGATTGTGACTTACATGAATAAAGATTTTTCATTTCATTTGATTTTATTTCATTGGTGTTCCATTTGCTTGTTTTGATTACTGTGTTTCTGAAATAAATACCGCCTAAGTATTTATTTCACTGTTATTTAACTAGATATCCATCTATAAGTGTAATAAAGCATAAAGCAGACCCGATGACCTACTCCAGGTCAGCGGGCCTGCGCTTTTTAAAAACAGCTGCCGCATGTCTACTCCGACATATATATATATATATATTATTCTATAGCTTCACCTTGTAAGTAAACTTAGTGAATTTCTCGGTGTAACTTAAAACTTTTTTATAAGGTGTGTAGATACCTTGTAATTTTGAATATTAACCTGAACTTTGCTCTCAGAAACTATTGAAACTTTAAACTCTTTTAGTCAACTTGTAATTTTGTTAAAATTCTAAATATTAATTTAAAACCTTAGTTATCATACACTTAGTGAAACTTAATTTATATTCTTTGGTAATTGAACCCCATCTGTGTCACTTACATTATTATAACTGTTGTATTTAAACTTTTAAATCATGGCACAGATGCAAAAATATATTAATTATTTAAGAAAAGACGAACTTGCTAACGAGCTGTCCCACATGGGAATTTCAGTGGAACCGGATGCGATGGTGACTGGTCTTCGTGGTGAGCTGAGAACGGCACACCGACTTGTCCGTCGGGGAAGCATCAAAGCGAATGCTTCGGTACCCGCTGATGCATCGGCTGAGCTCTCGACCTGCCTTCCGAAGGTCTCCGAGTTGGAGGAGGCTCTTCAGTCAGGTGATTTTTTATCGAATAATAACTCTCGCTTAAGGGTAGTTATTAGAGCAAACTATCTGCTAACTAGGTTGGCGCGTTGTGGTTTGGATTGCCCTGACCTGGTGGAAATTCGTGGTAGGCTAGTGAAGATCATTGCTAGGGCTGAACCCGGTAGTAATTCTGAATCCGAGGGTTCGAATGATGATGGTGATGATCCTTCGTGTCGTGACCAGGTGGAATATACTTCACCAGTAGTGAGAGAGGACCGCTCGGTGCGAGCTAGTTCAAGTAAGAATAGTTCTACATGTAACATAGTGTATAAACAACGTCCCCTTAACTTATGTTCATTTAATTTAAAATATGATGGTTCTACTTGTGTACGTGTGTTTTTAGAGAGATTAGAGGAACTTAGATGTGCTCGGGAGGTTACTAAGCCTAGACTCCTTATGGCTTTTTCCGACCTGTTGGATGGACCGGCTTTGTCTTGGTTCCGTACAAACAAAGCTAACTTCATCTCATATGAGGATCTTATTAGTGAGCTTAGAGATACCTTTGATATTCCTGATTTTGATTACCGCCTCAGGAATGAGATAAGACAGCGTACACAAGCCCGCTCTGAGTCCTTGGTTAATTATATATGTACAATGCAAGCCATGTTCTCAAGGTTGTCATGTAAGATGCCCAGTGAAGAGCAGTTGGACATTCTCATGCACAATATTCGACCTGATTACATGAAAGAACTGGCCTTGCATGAAGTTAACTCTATAGATGATTTGAGACGTTTGGGTAAGCGCTTGGAGCTTGCGCGTACTAGGGCGGGCGCTTTCCGTGAGCCTGCTCTTGACAAGTTTGAGATTTCGTCGGACTTACACCAGCATAAGAACAAAGGTGTACAGAAGCCCACCAAGCAGGTGTCTGCAGTGGAGACGCCGACTACCTCCCACGAACGCAAATGCTTTCGTTGTGGCGGGGGCGGTCACTCTGCATACAGCTGCACACAGTCAAAGGAGCTGGTGTGTTTCCGGTGTGGTCTCAAAGGAGTCAAGACCCCAGACTGCTCACAATGTGCTGGCAAGCCAAAAAACGCGTAGGCCAGGGCCTTGTTAGGAACTCTATGCACTACTCTGTATCTGAGTCTATTTCTGATAAGGTCCTGTTTCCTAAACGGGATAGTGACATTAGACCGTATCTAGTTGTTAAGGTTTAAAATTTAAATGTCTTAGGCCTTCTAGATTCCGGTGCCTCCTGCTCTATACTAGGTAAGTGAGCGCACCGCATCTTCTTGGAACTGGGTTTTGATCTTGTGAGTATCAATCCTACTTTTCGTATTACAACTGCAGACAGCACTCACTTGCAATGTCTGGGTTGTATCTCTTTGCCAATTGAGTACAATTCGGTTATCCGAGTTGTCAAGTTCTATGTTGTCCCAGGAATAACCACCTCCATGATATTTGGTGTGGATTTCTGGCAACAATTTAAGTTAAGTGATAAATTAATTTTACAAAATATTAGCCTTGATAGTTTTAGTGATAATAATCCTATAGAGTCTGTGTCCCTTAACGGTGGCCTCGAGGATTACGACAACCTGACAACTAAACAAAGGTGTGTAATCAACGAGGTCATTGAAAAATTAGACTCGTTGAACACTGATAAGGTGGGTTTAGGTCGGACCTCACTTGTGCACCATGTCATTGACACTGGTGACAGCAAGCCGATCAAGCAGCGTTATTATCCGCTCTCTCCCCTTAAGCAGAAGGCCCTGGAAGCCGAGCTGGACCGAATGCTGGAGATGGGAGTAGTGTCCCCATCTCAGTCCGCCTGGAACTCTCCAGTGGTCATGGTGGAGAAGGCGAACGGCAACCTCAGATTGTGCTTGGACTCTCGCAAGCTGAACTCTGTGTCTAAGAGTGACGCCTACCCCTTACCCTATATCAATCAAATCTTGGACCATCTTAATAATGCTAAGTATTTAACCTCTGTAGATCTGAGTGCGGCCTACTGGCAGATTCCATTCGACTCACTCCAGTCTGCTGAGAAGACTGCTTTTACGGTTCCCCGGAGAGGATTGTTCCATTACAATTCCATGTGCTTCGGTCTTGTCGGGGCCAGTGCCACGATGCAACGCCTCATGGACCGTCTGTTTGGTCCCGAGTTCGACAACAAGGTATTTGCGTTTCAGGATGACATAGTCTGTGTGTCCAGCACCTTTGAGGAGCATGTAGAGCTCTTACATAGAGTCTATCAGCAACTCAAGGATGCTGGCCTAACAATTAACATGAAAAAATCCCACTTTTGTCGGAGTGAACTCAAATACCTGGGGTATTATGTGGACAAACATGGGCTACGGACAGACCCGGGTAAAGTTGAGGTTATCCTCAACTATCCCACCCCTTCTAACCCTAAGGAGGTTAAGAGATTTCTGGGAATGGCCGGCTGGTATCGTCGCTTTGTTAACAACTTCTCTAGGATTAGTTAACCTCTGTGCAAACTGACTTCTACGAACCTTAAGTTCGAATGGACCCCTGAGGCCGAACAGTCCTTTAACCTGCTAAAGTCAGCCTTGGTTTCTGCCCCTATATTAAAAATGCCTAACTTTGAGTTGCCCTTCCGCATTCTTAGTGACGCGTCAGCTTACTCAGTTGCTGCTGTACTGACACAAACTCACGATGGTTTTGAACACCCTATCGCCTACTGTAGCCGTTCTCTCAACAAGAACGAGGTGAACTGCAGCACAACTGAACGAGAACTTTTGGCCGTAATTTTCGCCTTGGAACAATTTCGTCAGTACGTCGAAGGCCAAAAATGTACGGTCGTCACGGATCATTCATCTCTTCTGTGGTTCCATAAACTAAAAAATCCCACGGGTCGTCTAGCACGTTGGAGCATGAGGCTCAGTCAATTCGATTTTGACATAGAGCATTGAAAAGGTAAAGACCACGTTGTACCTGATGCTCTGTCACGCATCAAGATTGATTCCCTCGATGCAGTACCCACTAAAGACCCGTGGTATGACCACACCATGAATAGTGTTCGAAAGAACCCTAGAAAGTCACCAAATTATGACATTCGTGACAACCTTTTATATAGGTTAACTAAAAATAAATATTCTTTGACTTCAGACTTTGACTAGAAGCTGGTGGTACCTCAGGAGGATCGCTTGCCCCTGCTCTCGAAGTACCACGATGACACACTTAGTGCCCATGGTGGCGTTTGGAAGACGCATAAAAGGTTAGCCCTAAATTATCACTGGCCCAAGATGTACGAGGACGTCAAAGAATATTTTGGGAATTGCGAAACATGCAAGCAGTACAAACCCGTAAATACGTCTCGTCCCGGCCTAATGAGTAGCCGGAAGCCGGTTTCGAAGCCATTCGAAGCTATCTCTGTCGATCTGCTTGGTCCCTTTCCCACTTCTAGCAATAGAAACGTACACCTGATCGTGGTCTCCGACTACTTTAGCAAATACGTCATGTTGTGCCCTGTTCGGGTTGCGACAGGCGCTGTAGTCGCGAGATTCATAGAGAAGAGTGTGTTTCTCTTGCACGGAGTCTGCAAGACTATTTACATGGATAATGGCCCTCAGTTTGTGAGTAAGCCATTTAAAGATCTGTTAGATAAAAACAATGTAGCTAATATATATTATAACCCTAGGTATCATGCCCAAACTAATCAGGCGGAACGAGCTATTCGTAATGTTGTTCAAGCGATCTCATGCTATGTGAAGTCACAACACAAGTCATGGGATTCGTTCTTGGTTGAGATACAGTGCGCTTTAAACACTGCAGTTAACGAAGCAACTCGTTTCACCCCTTACTTCTTGGTACATGGTAGGGAGTTTATTGGAGATGGAGTGCTATACAGGCAGACAGATATTGCGTGCCACCCTGCTTCAGTCTCTGTAGACGATCCATCAGCCTTCGGTGTCAAGCTGAGAGAAATACAACGCATATACGACCAGGTGAGGAAACATTTGAATGTTGCCCACCAGCGTAATGAAAAGTATTACAACCTCAGAAAAAGGCATGTAGAGCTGAAAGTGGGACAGATAGTTTACAAACGCACGTTCTACCTGTCAAACAAGGCCAAGAACTTTACTTCTAAGCTAGCCCCTAAGTTCCTTAAATGGTGACTGCTAAACGATCCCCTTTAGTATATAGGCTGTCAGATCTGGACGGTAGGGATCTTGGGGAGTACCATATCAAGGACATCCTGAAGTATCAGGAGGAGCCGTCTCCAATACCCAACGTCAGCAATGCTGTAACTACATAACACTGTTTCTTTAGTTTATTAAACCAGTGCTATGCGATCATTATGTAAGACTATTTTAATCTTTTGTTTGTATTTCTATGTGTGTACGTGACTTCAAATTGTCACGTCGTAGTTTCTTGTATGCACCGCACCGAGCGTTTTTCTCTCATTCGCTCCTCAGTACTCTACAATATCCTGAGAGCTTGGGTAGTGTTAGGGTATCGGCAGTGAGTAAAGGGAGCATTCGTTTTCTATGAAGGGCATTAGACTCTAGTTACTTAGCCTATCCGGTACACGAGTCAGTGTCTAGTTAGGTACATAGGAGGATCTTTCTTTGGTATTGTAATGGTCGTAGTCAGCTGGTGTTTGAAGGACCTAGCTGGTTGTCTTTGTTTATTAGTCAGAACTTTTCTGTTTTCTTTATTGTGTATTTCCAGCGTGTCATATCCGCAGGAAATACTATTAAAGGGGGGGGGGGGTGGTTGTAACATTTATTTTCTATATGTGGCAAGTCTGGTCTCGGGCTTGTCAATATATTTGAGCGTTTGAGAGCGCCATGATCGATTGATTGTTTTTTTTTGCTGTGGCAACAGCTGTCTCAAGAAAACGGTCTATAGTCTATGGGACATGACTAGAGTTTTTTTGGGAACTGACATCGGAGAGAAAAGGTTAATGAAAAATTAGAAGAGGTCTCTTGAGATTGGATGGCTTCGGTGCTTTGATTCTCTGAGCTACTAAGTTTTATGTTATATAGTCACTCCAGTTGATGTTTTTTGTCAAAGTTCTTTTCTAATTTCTACCCAGATTCTGGTAAGTTTCAATTAACTATTTGCAAAGCGGGTCGATTGGCGTCTTTCGCGCAGTCAATATCTTAATTTGTCGTTTCTTTCATGACAGGGTTTTTTAGTACGGGGAAAAGTTGTACAGCCACATTTGAATACACCCAATAACACGTGGACTACACGAGCGAGGTGACTTAAGAGGAACCGGTAATCTTCATACACCTGGCATTACCACCAGCCACTGCCACTCTACGCTCACAACGCAGGCCAGTACTTGTCACCCATACTAATATGTGTAGTCTAGCCGCCAAAGTTATTTCCTCACGCTAAATTAGTGTAGTGCTGTACTATTAGTACCTAAATCTGTAATATTCTTATGTATGTCTGTGCTTTCTGTATCTATGTAATCTCATTGTCTCTGTAGTGAACTGTGTGTTATATAAATATATGTGTGTACACCCTACCTGGCTGTTTTCGTGAGAGCCCTGGCCTACCTTTGCACGCACACTGGAATCTCTGTAGTAAGGCGCCCTGGGAACGAGTTCTCTGCATAGCTACCTCGCGCTAGTTGGTGAGTAACACTGAACATCACTGTGTTATACGTTGTCCTGGGACATCCTTCCGAGGGCTTACCGGGGGCTCCCAACCATAGGCTGTTGGGTGTTACGTGAGGTTTTTTAGTCGGTAGGAGTCCAGCATAAAATCCATGAGGATTTTCCCTCACGTTAAACAAAAAAAAAAGGGTTTCGTATTTATTCTTGGGGTGCGGAACCCTACAAATGGTAAGTACGGTCTTTATAAGCAGTGTTTGACATCCCCTCTGCCGTCATCATATTCACATTATTTATTGGCATTCTATATACCTACTGTCGAATATATTGCATGATTTGCATTTTGGCAGTGACTTGCTTTGTTTTGTAATTGAGTTTGCACGAAATTCTCTCATAGATGAAGCTCTTACTTAACTGCTTACCGTAGGACTTAGGCACGTTACGCCGTGGGTTCTGATTAACTTAGGCATGTTACGCCGTGGGTTCCGATTAACTTAGGCACGTTACGCAGTGGGTTCTGCTTAACTTAGGCACGTATCGCCGTGGGTTCCGATTAACTTAGGCATGTTACACCGTGGGTTTTGCTTAACTTAGGCACGTTACGCCGTGGGTTCCGATTAACTTAGGCACGTTACGCAGTGGGTTTTGCTTAACTTAGGCACGTTACGCCGTGGGTTCCGATTAACTTAGGCACGTTACGCAGTGGGTTCTGCTTAACTTAGGCACGTTACGCCGTGGGTTCCGATTAACTTAGGCACGTTACGCTGTGGGTTCTGCTTAACTTAGGCACGTTACGCCGTGGGTTCCGATTAACTTAGGCACGTTACGCAGTGGGTTCTGCTTAACTTAGGCACGTATCGCCGTGAGTTCCGATTAACTTAGGCATGTTACACCGTGGGTTTTGCTTAACTTAGGCACGTTACGCCGTGGGTTCCGATTAACTTAGGCACGTTACGCAGTGGGTTTTGCTTAACTTAGGCACGTTACGCCGTGGGTTCCGATTAACTTAGGCACGTTACGCAGTGGGTTCTGCTTAACTTAGGCACGTTACGCCGTGGGTTCCGATTAACTTAGGCACGTTACGCTGTGGGTTCTGCTTAACTTAGGCACGTTACGCCGTGGGTTCCGATTAACTTAGGCACGTTACGCAGTGGGTTCTGCTTAACTTAGGCACGTATCGCCGTGAGTTCCGATTAACTTAGGCATGTTACACCGTGGGTTTTGCTTAACTTAGGCACGTTACGCCGTGGGTTCCGATTAACTTAGGCACGTTACGCAGTGGGTTTTGCTTAACTTAGGCACGTTACGCCGTGGGTTCCGATTAACTTAGGCACGTTACGCAGTGGGTTTTGCTTAACTTAGGCACGTTACGCCGTGGGTTCCGATTAACTTAGGCACGTTACGCAGTGGGTTCTGCTTAACTTAGGCACGTTACGCCGTGGGTTCCGATTAACTTAGGCACGTTACGCTGTGGGTTCTGCTTAACTTAGGCACGTTACGCCGTGGGTTCCGATTAACTTAGGCATGTTACACCGTGGGTTTTGCTTAACTTAGGCACGTTACGCCGTGGGTTCCGATTAACTTAGGCACGTTACGCAGTGGGTTTTGCTTAACTTAGGCACGTTACGCCGTGGGTTCCGATTAACTTAGGCACGTTACGCAGTGGGTTTTGCTTAACTTAGGCACGTATCGCCGTGTGTTCTGGTTGCTAAGAATAAGACAGTTCGTTATGCAAGTTAAAGAGGTCAGCCTGAAGAATTACAACAGTGAGTCGTCACAACCTACGCCTGGGTAGGCAGTGTGCGTGTAACGTCTCCGGTGTTGCAAACGTCCACTGACTACGATAAATACTTACTTTTCATCAGAATCGCTCGTGGCCCCGCGGACTCAGTGTTCTGTAAACGATCACTGCAGTAAGCAACTTTCACTATGGCCGGTCCATGGATGGGTGACCATCCATGTGATAACTTTGTGACTTTTATTTGAGCGTTTCCGTGCTTCGAAAGGCACGTTAAGCCGTTGGTCCCGGTCGCTAGTAAAATGGCAGTCGTTAAGCTAAGTTGAAGGCTTGATTTCAACAGCAGGCAGTCACAACCGACGCCTGTCCATTTAAACACGGCAATACGGCTCACCACCTATTACGTGGGACAAATTATACAAAGGTGAAATGTGGGCATATAATATGCCTCTGCCTACCCCTTCGGGGATAACGGCGTGACCATATGTATGTCATCAGGTGGCCATCATTTCCGTAAGATTGTCCGCCACCTTAGTAGTACCTAACTATAAAGAAACTTAAGTGACGTAGTTTTGAACAGCATTATGCCCTTAAAATACTAAAATACATTATTTACTATCTATATTTTAAAATGCAATTTAAAACCAATGTAATCCATCAAAGTCTGTTAGTTAAGTAATTCATTGCAGTGTAACTGTATACGAATTGAAAAAGCTTTCGAAAGAAAATAATATGCGTCCATGAATAAACTTAAAAGTTTAATTAAAACGTAACTTTGCCAGAAAATCTATTAGGAAAATTAACGTATGTTTGAATGAAAGATTACAAACTTTATATTGACTGTCCCCCATTCTCTACGTTCTTGTATTCCGTATGTGCTTGCGGTTTTGGTGACACGCGTATCTCCCAAACGGCTTGGCTGATTCAGAAACTTCATACGGCATATTGTTTCGGGCCCATTAGGGGGAGGGG
The DNA here is from genome assembly GCA_933228765.1 of Miltochrista miniata. Classification (NCBI taxonomy): domain Eukaryota; kingdom Metazoa; phylum Arthropoda; class Insecta; order Lepidoptera; family Erebidae; genus Miltochrista; species Miltochrista miniata. The sequence goes on from OW121770.1 coordinate 13,015,697, forward strand.
GGTTTGCAACAGCTCTTCTGGTTAGCCCAACCGGAAGTCGCAGGGGGCTATTCATATGATGCAGTGTTTATATAACAGTCATTTACAGCTGAGTTCTAACATTTAGTGTATTAATGGCGAAAAAAAGCCCCATGTAAAAGTTTATTAAACCCCGTGTGGCGACGGGGTCCCATGTTGAGCCGGCTAAGTGCTCGTTTAAGGAGACGCGGCGCTTCGAGCGGCGCGGCCCGCCAGGCGGGCCGCCAGAAACACAAACGTATGGAAATGTTCAGAGCGTTCAAGGAGAAGCATTTTTGCAAGCGTTTGTTTGAGTTGTAGCTGCCACAGCGGCGAGTGTCGTCGCGTCGGAAGCGACAATTGAAGCGACGGGTGATGCCGCGGAAGACGCGGCGGGTAAACCAGCGAGTCTCGCAATGGAGGAACGCGGCGGATGAAGCTGCGGGTGACGCCGCGAAGGACGCTTCAAGGAAGGGGTGGGAGATGTGCGGGGTATGCGTTAGGTAGAAATGTCGGGCAATATGGTTCATAGAAAATATCGATATTAAAATAAAAATATTTATCAAAATAAAATATCGATATTTTATTTTGAAAATGTAATCGATGTTTATAACCCTCTGGAGCAGAACGTCATGAAAGCAAAATATCACGTACGCAAAATAAACGATACATCGATACTTATGAAAGATTGGCGTTCAATTCCATACGTCGAACTCGAACATTTCCATACGTTTCAGGGTGGCGTTCTATCTCCTCTTTTATTCTGTATCTTCATCAACTCGGCTACGAGTCTTATTTCCAGTAACTTCCATCTCTACGCTGACGACTTGCAGCTGTACCGACGTTTTTCGGCCACTGACGCCCCATTTGGCATATCGTGCATTAACCGCGACTTAGACGAAGCGACTGGGCTAATTCGGTCGGACTGCGCATCAACCCTCTGAAGTCGCAAGCCATCGTCATTAGCAGTAAGTATCAAACTGACAATATGCCGGTGTCTGAACTGGATCCAGTTCTTTGGCCGGTATTCAGATACCCTACGCAGACACTGTGAAGAACCTGGGAGTGATCATGGAGTGACCACGCTATCCTGGAGTGCCCATATTAGTGACGTCAGCAAGAAAGTGCACTTCTCCTTTCATTCGTTGAAGTGCCTCCAGAGCCTCTTACCCTTGAGGACGAAAATTAGTCTTGCTCTAACTATTATTCAGCCCATTATTGACTACGCCGACGCCTGCTATTTAGACGCCACTGAGGAGCTTCTGGATAAACTTGAGAGGTTGCAAAATTTGTGTATACGCTTTATATTCAATCTTAGAAAGTTCGATCATGTTTCTCACTTTCGCAAAGAACTCAAGTGGCTCCCAATCCGCCTTCGCCGTAACACTCGAATCCTCTGCCTCCTTTACAATATCCTTTATAATCCATCTTCACCTCCCTATCTAAAGGAAAGGTTCTCTTTTGTTCGTTCTCCTGATGCTCTCTGCAGATCTCACCTACGCTCAAATCTTAAATTTCCTTCTCACAAAACCGGTTTTTATTCATCCTCTTTCACCGTGCATGCAGTCAGACTATGGAACTCACTTCCGCCTGGTATCAGGGACAGTAAAACTATCAACACTTTTAAAAAGCAAGTCCGTGGACACTATTTTTTTTTGTTGCCTACGGATTTTTAGTTTTTGAATAATTTAATTTACTTTTTATTTATTTGAATATTTTGTTGATTCAATGTGAAAAACATTTAATTTTCAACCTTATTGTTCAACAACTTTAATTTGTGTTGATTATTAAGAACTTACTATTGTTTATTTTAATATTTTGAATCTGTTATAATTTGATTGTTCTAAAACTTTAATTTGTGTTGATTATGTAAGTACTTACTATTTCTGTTGTTTATTATTAATGAATAAAACTTGATATGGTATTTATTTTATAAAAAAATAAATGTCAAATTAGGAAAAAATCGATTAATTTAAAAAAATCGATTATTTTCTTGAGAAAAAACGATAATTTACTAATCGATTTTTCATGCTTAAGAAAAAATCGATTAACTAAAAATCGTTTTTTTATGTACAATGTCACATCCCTATGTCGCACTGAACGACGCCGTATATGAAGCTGCGTGCAACGCGGCGGATGCAGCGCCGAGTGAAGCTGCGTGCCACGCGGCGGACGCAGCGCCGAGAGAAGCCACGCCACGCGCGTCGCTCGACGCCCCGCGTGTCCTTAAACGAGCTCCTACATTTCTATATGTTTGATTTTGCGCGTGACGCTACGCGGGCCGCTTCACGCGCCGCCTGACTATAAACGGTCAAATCGCTTTACGCGCCGCTGCAAGCCACGCCGTACGCGACGCTTGACGCCCCGCGTCTCCTTAAACGAGCCCTAAGAGTGCAAAATATCGCCTCCTCAAAACATCTCGAGGGTGTCGTAAGAGGCGACTAAGGTAACACTTTCGCAAGAGATCCATTGCATAGAAAAGGAAAACTCGAAATAAAACCCGGTTGTCAGTGAAATGACAATCGTTAAGACAAGTTGAAGGCGTTATGGGCGGCTTGAAAATTTTAACTGTGGGTTTTCGTGACCTGCCCCTGTCCATTTCAACACGGCAATAGGCTCACCACCTATTACGTGGGACATAAAACTATAAGGTGAAATGTGTGCGTATACTATGCCTCTTCGGGGATAAAGGCGTGACTATATGTTTAAATATATAGCCCAAAAAAGCGGGATTATACTCGAACAGCAGTGGTAGCCCAAGTCTTTAGGGAATACTGAAATACCCTTGTGAGTCGTTATACGGCAGTGATCGTCTAGTTTTCGGTTCGAGCTCGGCATGACATTGTAGGGACTTCTGCATAATGGAATACAATAAAGTTTGCATTTGTCATTCTAGGTAGGTTTTTTTTTTTTTAACGTGCGGAAAAATCCTTCATGGATGCTATGCCGGACTCCTACCGACTAAAACACCTCACGTAACGCCCACAGGCTACGGTTGAAAGTCCCGGGTAAGCTCTCGGAAGGATGTCCCATCTACATTCTAGGTAGGTATATCAAAATTTATTAGACACAGTTATTATAAATAGGTTACTAATTCTTTACTCTCTCTACAGGCAATTCTACTGAGAGAAAAGTAGAAATAAACATGGGATCTAATACTAAAATAAAGTTTCATGTGACAATAGTGTCATTTTTATCATCTTACTTGGCTCATAAAAGTACCCATATCAGAAAATTTCGAAATTGTTAAAAGTTGCTTTATTCGCCAAATAATAGTTCGATATAAAGTAAATTATGTCTTTTATTTATCTTTCTCAAAAAAAAAGCACTTGCGATCATAGCACCGCAAAGTAAGCACTCTCGTTGGAATTAAATCAATATAGGTACGTTTGTACTTATAGAATTCGGGACTTTACGCGAAACACATTTACTTACATTTTCACACCGCACAGTGTACGCTGTAGAACAAGCCAGGTGGACAAAAACATTTTCAAATTTCCGAAAATAGATAATTTCTACATGTAAACAACACCCCTAAACCCCAGATTCTGAAAACTATTTACGTCTATCATTCCATTCTGAAGCGTCATCGCTTATCAAAGTAAGCTAATGAGGGTAAATGTTTTTAAATAATTGCGTCCATTGCATTTTCGCGACACTTGCACTAACATCTTACGGTGACAGTTTGTTGTTTTGTGGAAAGTTTTAGTGATGGATTTTATATCTGAAGGTATGTTTATTATTTTATACTTATTAAAATCTTTTATTGCGTCATAAACATTATTAAAATAGGCTATCAATGAAGACACAGAATAAACTTTTTTTTCTTCTATTTTTTAAAACTTATCAAGACTGGGAAACCAATGTTTCCTCTTGTATCCAGGCTAAATTTTCGATATGTTGTAGCTGGACGTCTATAGATCGATGCCTCCAAGGAACACTCCTCTAACTTCAAATTCGTAGGTTTACACGAGAAGCATGTGAACGAAAAAACTCGATAAAATGTTTATTAATGCAGATATATTCATGATTTTTTGTATGTTACTAGCTGATTTACTCTTGCTTCAAACCCCATTTATAGTATATTGTAAATCCTTTTAATTTTAAAGTTAGCCCCAGTTAGCGGATTGTAACAGAAAAAAATCTAGTTCAAGTTTAGGATACATTCCACTAACTCATAGTTGGAGGAATATATGAGGGAATATTAGATAATACACAATAATAAATAAAATCCTTGAAAGAATAAAATACACATATTAGTTACGTCTAAAATCGAATTTGTAACTTATTTACAGTTTTTTAACCAATATTTTCTGCCAATAAAACCAATTTATATCAATTTATGTTAGTTGGAGTTTTGTAGTTGGGATAACAAGAAAATGTTACGCCGTGTAACAAACTGCTAATAATCATATAGTGGATTGTAACTCATAAAGTGTACGGACTTAACGTTTTGTATTAGTAGATAACAACGAAAACCTTAGAATTTTACATAATACTTTTTATTTTTATTTTATAGATGTATGTAAATAAATGGAAACAAAGTTTACTGTAAACATATCTATTTATTTTAAATATATTCATTATTATTTTGTATAATTATTAATAACGTCATTGTACAATACAAACGTCAAAAATTTTTAACTAAATAACCCGCCCCGGATTGTATCCGGTGCAAAGGTGCCCAAAACACTCGCCGCATTTCCACGCTGAATGGCAATAGCCAACCTTTGCACCAGGTACAAGCCGGACCGAGAGTCACCAGTTTTCTCCCCCATTCTTCTGCCTATGTCAGCCACTAATCTTTTGGCTTCCTTGCCCCAACTGCCCATTGTCTCGAACGCAGCCGGCAGCACAATGTAGCGCGACTCCAAAGCCGCGTACTTTTGATGCTTCCTGCTAGCCGCGTCTTCAGCCGCAGCAGCGGGGGAAAGAGCCGTTCGGCTCAAGTGACTCGCAGCCACGGTGCTCACGCAAGTCGCGTCCCAAACCAAGCACTTGCCCCTTTTCCACGGTACAAGAGTCAATCCATCCGGTCTCTTGCCATCTGACTTGGACAGACCAGGGGGCTCAAGAGTACAGGGCACATCTGCTGAAATCAGAGCTCTCCGTATTAAATCATTGAGGGCATGATGACGTGGGAACCTACCTGCACTTCGACGACAACTCAATGCGTGATGGCCGTCAGCCTCCACCATGGAACCGCAGGTGCATCTGTGGGGTTCACACACCCTACAGCCCAGGCGAAGAGCCACTGCCACACGCAAAGAGTCATCGCCCAATAAAGTACCCAGGTGAGGTGATGGCAATGCGTGCAACCATGCCCCCGCCTCTGATTGTGTTATAGCGAGCAACCTAGCCCGATCTGTCCCAGATGCACTCTCCAACCGCCGCTCATGATCCAGTTTTACTCCAACTTCATCCCAAGCCCTCTGGGCACGAGGCTCCGCTGGGAGACGAGCACCACCTGTAAGCGCCAACCAAGACTCCACTGCCTCAGACGCAAAGGGTATACTAGCCATGCCGCCCTCAGAGTGAAGTATAATAGCGACAAGGCCCGCAACCCCATGCGCCGACGCAAGGAACGCCGGCAAGCCAACATCCTGTGCGCGCCGAATCCCAAGACCCCCGTACCTGATCGGTTGAGAAGCTAAGTTCCACTGGGACTCAGTAAAAGAAACGTTTAGTACCGACTCCAGGAGAGATTTCAAGGCGTTATCGAAGGACGCGACCTCTGCCGAGCACATCCAGGTGGGGGTTGTTCTCAGCAAATATGTTATTTTAGGAACCGCAAAGCACATCCGTAACAATGTCATAGCAATATGCGCTGACAAACCCTCGAGACGTCCCTGAGCATTTAGAAGAAGATTTTGGCGCTCCTTTATAACCTCGGGAAGAGCGTCAGGAAACATAGGAGACCCTAATAGATGAAAAGTGTCGCGGGAAAGTTCCCTAAGACCGGGCAAGATAGAACTAAAGGTAGGATAGTGTGTTCTAGCCGAGGCACTGCAAGGGAAATATTCGCACTTGCGCGTATTTATCTTAAGGCCTAGTTCACTGAATTTAGGAAGAAGAGTTATCAGATCACGATACACGTCTTCTGGTTTGCCGCCAATCGTTCCATCATCCAAATACCAGACGTTAAGCGGCGACTTAAGCTCTTTGATGACACTGTGAATCGCCAAACTAAACACGAGGGGTCCAAGCGGGTCCCCCTGCTGTGCCCCAGCCTGTGACAGAATCAGTTCATTATTATAATAGACATTTGAAGGCAAGCGATACACTTGATGAAGGAAGGGATAGATAGAGGGAACAAGGTCACAAGATTCGCGCAACAGGACGTCTCTTTCAAGAGTGTTGAAAGCGTTACAGATATCTAATTTTACAACCACACTGTCTGCATTTCCAGCACCCATAACAAATGCGCGTGTAGCGTGAATTGCCGCCTCACACCCCAAGCGTGTTCCGAAACCCAGCTGCTGCGGTAGCAAATGCTCAGCAACACTCCCCCTCACCGATCGACAGGCTAGCTTGCCCGCAAGGCGGCGAAACACACTGCCGATTGCGATTGGTCTTACACCCCCATCCTTCTTTGTCAGCGCTAAGAGTGATGCCCCATACAAGTATGGGCACACATCTGAGTTAATTCGACCACTTAGCATGAAGTTTAAGAGCCTAGTCAGACGACTGAGTAAACGCGGCCCATTTTCTCCGGCCGAGCAAGTGGTAAGCTCCTTGAGATGGCTTGGCCGAATGCCATTCAAGCCAGCAGCAGATCCGCTGTAGAAGGATGTCAGGGCTTGGGCCACCAAATCATCAGTAACAGTCAAAGCCATCGAAGACAAGTCAGGCGCTGATGGAAAGTGAAGCGGCCGCGATGGGCCCGGGTGCTTCGATTTAAGTGTTGCAAGCGTCTCCGGCCCCCGCTGTGAAAAAGTATCGTCTGAGACTAATAATCGCACCGCACCTCTCACATCACCCTCATGCACTTTTGACTCTATAGTCTTCCGTAAGGACCAGGAACCGGAGTTCGAATGCCTGTTACTAGGTTCATCATGAACTTGCATATTCTCTAAAGACGCGATGTTGGCCTTTACTTTAGTTGTCACATTCCCAGGGAGGTCTCTGGACGGGACCCTAAAGGCGCCATACGCAAATGTTAGGAGGGCAGCCCAGTCCTCCAAACTATTAGAATCTACACACTTGTCAATTAATTCGCACATTCTGCCAGCCGCCTGGTTTCTTGCACCCTTAGGGATGTGGCGAAGTACTGGTGTGCTATCCCTCAAATAGGCCAAACTGTCCAATGGGCCTCGACTGAGGAGAGTACTGTGCGCCAGGTGCACCGGAGCGAAGTTGTTGGAAACTAAGGCAGTCTGTGCAGCAAGAGCCTGAACTTCCCTTAAACCCTTGTGTTTTCGTCCTATATGAACTTTGAGCCCATGTGTGCTAAATGTACGAACAGACCCTGGGCAGTGGGGGCAAGTCCATGTGGTACATGAATTGCTCATTTTGTAGTTTACTTTTACAGAATAAAATGGGAGAAACTTTTTACTAAAGTCACTACTTTCAAGTAGCTTGTTGTGAAATACCAAAATCCTATTGCACTTCAAAAAAACATTAAGTAGGTAATATCAAGTAAATCTACCACGTTTATGACTAGGTACCTATGACCAATCAAACAAAAATCAAATGTATCAATTGATAGACATAATAATCAAATTATCAACATTTTCATAATATCAATACATATAAATACACATCAAACCGGTATCACATATAGGCAACACAACATTATTCTTCAGATATTAATAGTAATAGACACATACACATTGTTCAGTTTCAGATATTTAAAGCAATGAAGAATATTAAAAAAAAAGAATTCTAGAATAGACACATTGTTCAGGATGAGATAGGTAGCTATATTCTATAACGATGAAAAATTGAATTGAATGTCATAACAATAAAATATCAAAAATCGACAATAAGTACACAGGTTAAATAAAAAAAAAATTTATACAATAGTATTACAAACTTGAGAGTTTATACGCATAGCAAACATTGATACAAGATGTGCATTATATGGTAAAAAAATACCCAATATTAAAGTAGGGAGTTATCTATATTACATAAATTTTATTTGATTTTACATTAAAAAATTGAAATTTAGAATTTAAAATAATTGTAGGTATAATATTGAATAAAAATAAAAAAAAAATAAAAAGGTATATAACGTCAAGTCTAAGTATTTCCTGAAACTATCCGAACACCACGCAGTGCCGCCCTCTTCTGTGCAGGCACGTAGGTATGACAATAACCAATCGATCGCCGCTGTCGCCCGCCTGTGTTAAATCCTTTGATTTTGTGTACGCGATGAGAAGGGTTGATAAAACATGCAACCTGAGACTGCTGAGACTCGCCTCTTGTGAGTATGTGTACGAACGGCAACTCCCAAAGGCAGCAAAGGACTGGAAGGTTTGACTGAGACGACTTGATACGGGGCTCAGTACAGAGATGGCACCACTTGTGCCTTTAAGCCGGGGAAGTTTTAAGGAAAATTACAATTTCCCCCCTTTCCTACAGGATTACAAACGAGCACTTCACAGACCACTCTTTTCTTCAACTCTCGGAAATGGGCTCACTTTGTTTTTGCTTATTGGTAGTAAAGGAACGGTCGTTCGTGGGCAGCCGTAGACGTCTCCACAATATCGCGGCCGATATATATTTTATAATGCTTGATAACAATAATCCAAGCGAGATATGCGTCAACTGGTGTCTTCAGTTGGTTTAAGCACAAAAATAAACGAGAAAACTATATTAATTTAATTAAAAACACGGAGGCTATTGTTTACATGGGCGCCTACCCTCTTTTCTTCTCTTTTAAATATTAAAAAAATTCTTAATAACATACAGTACGTACGAATAAAATAATTATTTTTAACTTAAAAACTTCTAGAAATTAATATTCTTACATAGTAAATCACAGTATATCATCGCTTTGGAGGTTAAGAGAGTCAAGCCACATTTACCAATTTTCGAGATAACGAGCATTTAAGTGTCGAGATTGAACTAAAAATAATAATTAGTCTACAACTTCCAAACCGTAAGAAAGATTTTAACAAGAGTGGCATTACATTAGGTAAACATGTTCCTTGTTTTTTAGACATAATAATACCTTTTGTTAGCAGACGAGTTTTTCGGTTAATTGCAAATTTGCACTTGTCTCTTTTCACTATTGAAATCTTTTGAACATTCCTAATTAATAAACATGGTGGTGAAAAGATATAAGTGTCATAGAACTATTTAGAATTTTCAAATTTAGAATCAATGCTTGCAATTTGTATCAGTTAGGACCTCATTTACATAAAACTAAAATTATCTTCATTAATAACAAAACAAAGGCACAAAGTAATAACAAAAGATATAGATATTTGTAAAAATCTTTTCTAATAATAGGCCTTCATCAACATTCTCACTTGAAGCATTGAGTTTTATATAAAATCATGGCAAGAGGTAGGAATTGTAACTTTCTTACAAAAGTCCTGGGTGCGATGGGGCCCCACCAGCATCCCTGGGGTCCAAGCCAATAAGTGGTGGTGCACCTGCCAATTAACGGACGGGGTCATGGTGTAGAGAAGGAAAACTCGCAAGAAACCCTTTACCAAACCCTGGCAACGTTCAAAGGAGCCAATCTGCGCCTGGACGAGCGGCTCATGGAACTCGAGGTAGAACTAGGTCGCATAAACTGGCACATACTGGGTTTGTGCGAGGACCTGTTTTACTTTCAAGAAAGTGACGGAAGGCATTCTCCCGAGGGTGGTGTCGACTTTGTGGTGAAAAAGGACCTCGTTAGCATCGTTGTGGAGATCAGCAGTGTTTCACCTTAGTGTACTAAGTCTTACCAACAGACTTCCTGAAGGGGATCCAGGTGTATGCCCCGACCGTAATCCCAAGACTCACTACAATGTTGTGATGGGGGGCTTTAATGCCATAGTGGGAGTACTAAATGCGGCAAAATGAAAATCAGCCTCTTTGCAGTGGGGCGTAGGAATGACCGCGGGCTTGTCAACTTTCTTGAGTCTCAAAAGCTTTTCTTGATGAACTCATTCTTTAAAAAGAAGCCCCATAAAAAGTTGATATTATAGTCAGGACGCTGCAGCAATAGTCCCGAAGGTTTTTGTCCGGAAAAAGCAATAACAGGTGCTCTAAGCTTTCGCCCGAGACTCTCGAGCTTATGAGGATAAGATGAGACATGCGATCTTTGCACACGTCTTCGTCAGACCAGTGGGATTTGAACCTAAGGATCCACTAGCTGATACGATGTGACCTCAGACGACATAGCACCAGCGTCGTCGAGGCTGTGATTGAGCAAAACAGGGGTTCCAAGGTCTTAGTCCGACAGCTTGGAAGACCCCGTCTGGTGAAATTAAAGACAGCGGGTGGCCATACCGTGACCTCAATTTTCGAGATTCTCAAGCTATTTTAGCAGTTAGCTGTATTCTCCACCATAAAAACAACATTTTTCTATGCATGTGGCATATTTAGTTCATAAACGTTTGTGGCATAAACAAACGAGCGCGCGCGTATATCCCACCAACCGTAGTTGGTGGAATATACCTCGCGGGCAGTCGCGGGCCGCCGCCCGTGCGCTCAGCATACGCTCCACTATATTGAGGTAGTGGCATGTCTACCCCATGATTGCTGGAAGTACATATACTAACCCCCTTATTCATAATCGTTTATTAAACCTATTTTAGTTAAAACACACTTTAAGTCTATTGCTGTCTCTAACCAATGACAGAGTATGGTTAGAGACAGCAATAGACTTAAAATGTGTTTTAACTAAAATAGGTTTAATAAACGATTATGAATATGGGGGTTAGAGTTTTGTAAATCTTAAAACTTTTTTGTTTCTAATGATATTTTTATAAAAATTGGGGGGCTTAATCCTTAGATAATATTAAAGAATCCTAAAAATCTCGGAAACTAAAAATGCTAGGTTAATGCAATAAATTGTATTTAATAGACAATGTAATACTCCTTAAATGAAGGTATTAAAACTTCTTAGTTATTGTAAAGTTATATCATAAAAAAATCAAATTTGAAAAAGGGCCACTTTCGAAGATGGAACTACGAAATTACAGCATTTGGTGTTGCTTTTGTTTGTAATCTGTCATTTATGTGGGTACATAAACCATGTTGATAGTGCTCTATATTCATTAATCAAGCTGAAATTATGTCGCTTACGCCTGAAGAATGCACCAGAATACTTACAATGCTGGAAACCGGCCGGAGTCAGCGCGATACAGCCAGGACTGTCGGTGTGTCGCTGTCAACAGTACAAAGAGTTCTCCGACGTTACGAAGAAACTGGTTCTAACCTACGCAGACCAGGAACGGGCAGAACCAGGTGTACCACCGCACGAGAAGACCGATACTTGGTGAACACCATGCTTCGAAATCGCTTTCTCACAGGAACTGAACTCACCAATCAGTTTCGACGCCTCGGAGGAAGTAACCCAAGTGCATGGACAGTAAGACGTCGGCTTGCTGAATCTAACTTAAAACCCCTTAGACCTGCAAACGGCCCTAAACTGGAGCGTGGGCATCGTATTTCGAGACTAAGGTATGCCCAGAGCCACGTAAATTGGAGTATTGAAGATTGGTCAAAAGTTATGTTCTCCGACGAATCAAAATTTATGCTCTACAAGCACGATGGAAGACACAGAGTGTATCGAAGACCAGGGGAAAGATTCAAGCAAGCATGCATCGAAGAAAAAGTAGCCTACGGTGGTGGGTCTGTACTTGTGTGGGCCGGAATTTCTTCTGAAAGTCGTACAGAGCTGGTGATCATAGAAAACGGCTCTTTAACTAGCGTAAGATATGTGGAAGAAATCCTCAATGATCACGTTGGTCCATTTATGGTCAATTTAGGTGAGGATGCTATATTTATGCATGACAATGCCCGACCTCATACAGGTAGGATTGTGAATGACTACCTTCAAGAGATGAACATTACTCGTATGGAGTGGCCAGCGCGCAGCCCGGATATCAACCCGATCGAGCATGCTTGGGACGAGCTAGGCAGATGCGTAAAACAACGAAACCCTCCCCCAATCACGCTTCGTGAGCTCAAAATTGCTCTCACAGAGGAATGGGAGAATATTCCCCAAAATCGTATAAGGAACTTGGTGTACAGCATGCCAAACCGCGTAAACGCAGTAATGGAAGCACGAGGAGGCAATACGAAGTATTAAAATTCAAGAAAATCGTAATAAAGTTCAAAAATTTCATGTTTCCTATTTTTGTTTTAAGGAGAGATCAGCAGTTTTTTCTTTATGTAATTTTGTGTTAATAAAATGTATGGGGACTCATATTTTTTTTACTTTCATTTAAGGAGTATTACATTGTCTATTAAATACAATTTATTGCATTAACCTATCATTTTTAGTTTCCGAGATTTTTAACATTCTTTAAGTGACCCGGATTCATTGCTCTCGAGTGTATATAGATTTGTAGCACACTCGAGTACAACATTGTTTTTTTCTTTCTTTTGCAGATAAGCTTTATTCTATTGGCAAAATAGATTTTTTTGAAGAGTGGCATGTAAAACAATTAAGAAATGATCGTTTTGAGTTTAGTTCATCCAAATTTGATTTCTATGACATCACTAAAGAATGTGAAAAGGAAATTAATGTGAAATTAGCCGCCATTTCTTGGAAAATTGCTACAAAATGGTTCTTTTCAGGAGAGTCAAAAGAACGTTTCCTTAATAAAAATAAAGCGTGGCTAGAAGGTGAAGAGATGAAATTCTGCGTGCGATCGTCTCGGTCGCAACCTTCTTTTTTTTTTTTTTTTTTTTTTATACCACTAAGGTGGCAGACAAGCATACGGCCCACCAGAAGGACCGGTGGTCACCGCAGCCTATGAACGTTTGCAACACCAGAGGTGCCACACTCGCGCTGCCGACCCTGTAAAAACCTTCTAAGACCCCTTTTGAAGAACCCCATACTGTAGGCGTTTGGGAAAACCGAGGCAGGGAGGTCATTCCACAACCTAAGCGTGCGCGGAAGAAAACACCTATCGGATCTAACCGTGCTGGAACGCACCGGACGCAGAGTGTGAGGATGAATTCCCTGTCTGTGGCGAGCGGTGCGATGATAGAACGTAGCCGTGGGCATCATATCAAACAATTCCTCAGAGCACATACCATTGTACAGGCGGTAGAACACGCATAAGGAGGCAAAGTCTCTCCTGTCGCGAAGAGGTTCCACACCAGCTGTAAGTACAGGATCGTTGACAATTCTTACAGCTCGTCTTTGCACCGAGCCAAATGGACGAAGCTGATATTCAGGTGCTCCCGCCCAGAGGTGACAGCAGTACTCCATATGCGGCCGCACTTGCGACTTATAGAGAAGCAGTGTTTGCGCCGCAGTGAAGTACCGCCGCGCCCTCTTGAGCACACCTAGCTTCTTGGACGCCAGCTTAGCCTTGTCCTCCAAATGACTACGGAACTGAACGTCACTGGAGATGTCAACGCCAAGGATCCCTATACTTTTGGAGATGGAAAGAGATGTGCCCTGAAATTGCGGCGCTACAGTAATTGGGGTTTGCTTAGCGGTGAAAAAACACGCTTGTGTCTTGGAAGGGTTGAACTGGACAAGATTTTGTCCACCCCAATCGGACACTCTAGTAAGAGTAGCCTCGATTTCAGACACAAGCTGTTCACGATTTTCCTCTACTGTGTCCCGAGAGATACCGGGGCGGCCCGTGTAACAAGTGTCCCCCGTACTGTCGTCCGCATAACAATGAATGCCATCAATAGACAACATGTCATTGATATGCAGCAGAAACAGAGTAGGGGACAACACTGAGCCTTGCGGTACTCCAGCGTTTATGGCCATGCAGTCTGAACAGCTGCCGTCAACGACGGCCCTGATGCTTCTACCGGCCAAGAAGCTGGACACCCATCCGCATAATCTCTCAGATAGTCCATATGAGGGCAATTTCGTAAGTAGACCACGGTGCCAGACCCGGTCAAAGGCTTTAGAGATGTCGAGGCTCACTGCTAGAGCCTCACCCTTACTCTCGATAGCCGCCGCCCATCGGTGTGTTAGGTACACAAGAAGATCGCCCGTCGAGCGACCGTGACGGAAACCGTACTGCCGGTCGCTGAGCAGGTCGTGTTCCTCAAGCTACCCCAGGAGCTGTGTATTAATTACACGCTCCATCACCTTGGATAAAAGGGAGGTGACGGCTATAGGCCTGTAATTGGCCGGGTCGGTCCTGTCACCCTTCTTGGGTACAGGATGTACATACGCGATCTTCCACGACGCCGGGACTTGTTGCATGGAATAGGAAAGTGTGAAAAGACGTGTAAGTACCGGACACAACTCTGGACCACAATGCTTTAGTACCACCGCGGGAATGCCGTCTGGCCCACTCGACTTATGAACGTCCAGGGATTGAAGCTCCCGCCGGACATTCCGCTGTGTAAATTTAACTTCCGGCATGGAAGTGCCACAACTCGGAATGCCCGGCGGTAAAGCACCCCCGTCGCTCATGGTCGAGTTAGAGGCAAAGAGATTACCCAAAAGGTCGGCTTTCTCCTTGGCACTCTGGGCCAAACTACCGTCGGGTTTAAGCAAGGGTGGTAATCCTGACCGACAGAAGTTTCCCTCGGCAGCTTTGGCAAGCGACCAAAATTCACGACTTCCTGAAGGATAGCCTGCTAGCCGTTCGCCAATTCTGCCGACGAAATCGAACTTGGCCTTGACAATTGCTCTTTTACTGGACCTCGAGGCGGCATTTAATTTGCGTTTTACCTCAGAGATGTTTGGATCTGAATTTGCACGAGCCGTGGTCCAAGCTCTGTAGGCAGATTCTTTCTGCATTAGAGCTTCTCTGCAGAGCCGATTGAACCACGGTCGCTTTTTTGCACCTACAGGGATCCAGCGGTTGGGAATGTAGCATTCCATACCCTCCAAGATCCCCTCAGCGACTGCTATAGCACAAGAATCCAGATCCTCTGAGGCAAAACAAAGCCGCCACCACGGGTACGACGCATAGAACTCTCGCAGTCCATCCCAGTCTGCTGACTTGTAGTGCCACACATGTCGCCACTCCTTGGGCCGAGGTGGTTCAGGCCTTGCGAGAGGCACATGCGTCCGAACGACACAGTGGTCCGACGATCCTAGCGGAGCATGCACTGAAACGTTGTATCCGTCCGGACGCGTTGTCAGCAGGAGGTCCAGCAATGCACTATGCTCGTTCTCCCTGTCTGGTATCCTTGTATGGGATTTAACCAGCTGGGAGAACCCATAGGTCAAGGCAAATTCGTGAGCAGCTTTTCCCGCAAAGTCGGTGGTCCGGGAGCCCAACCAGTCAACATGATGACCGTTGAAATCTCCCAAAATCACTATCTCCGCGGAGGGACACTGCTCAATCACCCTGTCAGTCGACTGCTGCAGGTGGTCATAAAGGCGAACTGTGTCCGTGTTACCGCTGTGAGACCTGTACACGGACGCGTAGATCCGGGTGTGGCCCCCGTGATCCACGCGCGCCCATAACGTAGACAGGTCCCTGTCTTCGAGGCTTGTAAGACGGCGACAGCAGACATCATCCCGGACATACATACACACCCCGGCTTTCCGCCTGAAGTGGTACTCCAGCTTGTAGCCAGGGTACATTAAGTCAGATGCATCTTCCGGGCATGAGATCTGCGTCTCCGTCAAGAAAAAAAGGGTCGGCTTCGCAGTTTCAAGATGGTGGTGGACTACGTTGATGTTCGCGCGCATGCCTCTGATGTTGCAAAAGTCCACTTGAAGTGTGGACGCCGATGCCGCTGTGTATACCCTTTTATTTTTCCTTTTTGCTGCCATGGTTGTTTTTTTTTAAAAGGGGAATTAAGAATGTTGAGGGGGCGCCTGTGTGCCGCTGGCGCAGGAGACTAAGCGAGGCTCCAACTCACCAAAGGCAGACAAAGGTAATGCGGAAGATTGGCACGGCGTACGGAAGGGCCCCCGGTCCCCCCCCAATGCAGTGGCCGCGTCCACTCCGGTATCCTCCTCCGGCACGACCACAGCACCAGGGACTTTACACAGGCTGCTGGTTCAGCCTCCTGGGGCGGAGATTAAGTGATCCCCAGGTTCGGGTTCCGTACAGCCTGCGGGCGGTCAGCGGTCAACCGTTTCACCGGGTCTCCCTGACCGCCGTACCAATACTCCGCGCCTCTATCCGCCAATGGAGCCAGGTAAGCCTCTGGTCTCACCGTCACCGACACAAAGTCGCCCCAATGAGCTCTGGATCCCTGCTAACCGACGGAGAACATAACCCAACCGGAGTCAGGTTACTATTACCGCGGTCTTCTGCAGGGCGGAGGTACTGCCCCAGGCGGGCTGCTCAACGAACGGAGTACCGTTATGCCCTTCCTCCTAATGTGGGCTTTTTCGTTAATCCCTAAGATATTGAATCTTAGGGATCTCATTGAAGAAGCCACTACTGTACCCTCAGGGTGTAACGTTAGCTCCATGAGAAGTAACGCATATCCCCTAAACCCCGAGGGATGAAGCCTTCTACCTCATCTGCTGATCTTCCTCGACCCTGAAGATCTAAAAAAGTCTTTTAAGATTCGTCTTTTTAAACTAAAACGTAGACTTTAAAATCTAGTTCAATCGCGGAGTGTTGGGGAATAAATGACTGCTGCATAGTTGCACGGTCAAGTGGACATTAAAGTGTTACTAGTGTTATAAAGGACATTGGTGAAAATCTAGCTTCTGCAAGTGCGTCCACAAGCCTACAAAAAGCAAGTGCTGTGCAAAGTGGCAGACCGCTAAGTAGTGACGAGGCCTAAGCGTATTAAATTGATTCAAAATCAACAACTCACATTATATAAACAGACTAGGGAGTGGACTATGAAAGTCAGACATCAGTACGTGTTCCCATCATATGATTGCATTTTTAAACAATAAAAAAAGTGTTATCCTTCCGAGGAGCATATTGTTGTGACACGATCTCGAGCCGAAATTGAGATACAAGCTAGTTAGGCTAGTTTATAAGTATAAAAGACAAAGTGATATTTTTACTTTTCTGTATTTTAATTATGTGCATAAAATAAAATATTAATATACAATTCCTATGCATTTTCTTTAAAATATGTATTTTTTCTTAACATTATTAATTAAACTCTATAAATACGAGAGTTCTTAGGTACTCAATCAAAGCAAAACGGTTCAACAGATTGATCAAATCAATTCAAATCAAATGAAATTTGATGTTGAGGAAACCGCCACCCTGGATTAATATATAGGGTAAATTTTATGGCAAAAGAATACAGTATTCCCGTGGGAAGGGCGGTTTTGTCGGAAAACGGATATCTACGCAGGCGGAGCCGCGGGAAACAGCTAGTAATACTACATATTTAATTGATTTATATATATAAATCCAAAAACGTGATAAAATATTTTTGTCCACCTGGCTTGTTCTACAGCTGACACTGTGCGACGTTTCGAGCACGTTGCAGCGCCCGTGGTCGCGGTTGGACTGAAGCGAGAATCGACGAAAACCATGAAGTAACTTCTTGCCAAACTACCCTCCGCCATTGTCACAACGAAGGATAAGGCCGGCGACACACTACACTCACTACGTCAGTTTTAATTGGCACAGTTTTACGTTCAAGTTTATTAATCACTGCATTCCACATCCCGGAGAGCTTATATTCATCATCCCTATTGAAATTTTTGCAACGTGCTCGAAACGTCGGTGTGAAAATGTAAGTAAATGTGTTTCGCGTGAAGTCCCGAATTCTATAAGTATGAGTGTAGAAAACCGCGATAGTTTTAAAATAACATAGGTACGTTTGATCAAATATTTAGGTTGCTCAAAATGAAACATTGGCTAACTTGAATTTTTGTGGACCTATTCTGCCTACCATTTTGGAAATACATAGAAGCGTAACTGTATGTATGTATGCTTCAACGAAACATATTAAAAGAATGGATTTGATCAGTAACAAGGATCAAACGTGTTAAAAATATAATACGCCTATAAAATATAGGCTCGAACATGCCTGTGGATATAAGATAAAATGTAATACTTTAGCTTCTCGTTCAGACAATATAAATGTAATTCGTAGCTTTTCGTCGCCAGCTAAGCCTAATAACCGAATCGATCAGCCTCAAACCCTGACATTGATCTCGAACCTAATATTAGGAAAGGATCCGTGTGGTGCAAGTCATACACTTTTATTTCTTCACCATATTAATATTCGTGTTTTGAAAGTTCTATATGGATATAATATAGTCGTCGGGATAAGCCTGCTTCATATCAGTTTCTAAAATATAATTGTCATTATACAATCAATCTACTTGGGTCTACGTTTTCTAATCATCTCATCGGTGAGGTACCGAAACCCAGCATGAAACAATCTCAAACATAGCTGCTCGTGCAGAATCTCGTGAAGACTGCCGAATCTGGATTATGTGGCGAATCTACTGGTACGTAACGAGTCTATTATCTTAGACTATCTTGGAAATAGAAGCGTAACTGTATGTATGTATGCTCCAACGAAACATATTCAAAGAATGGATTTGATCAGTAACAAGGATCAAACGTGTTAAAAATATAATACGCCTATAAAATATAGGCTCGAACATGCCTGTAGGAATAAGATAAAAATGTAATACTACGAGTATAATAGCATAATTACTCACAGAGCAACGCGACACATTGCTCTTCGAGTCCGTGAGTCTGTGATCTCTTGGATGTGACATAAAATCAGGTATGTATATTCTGCGGCTCACAACGTGATCTCTTAGTGAATGACCTGAACCTTCCTCTCCAGGGCTAACAGTCCCGTACATGATCTGCCATACTGCTCCCGCAGTGGAGTAGTCAAGTGCTCAAAATTAATCATGTCAAGAATAACTGGGAGAGGCCCTACGTCCATCAGTGGACTGCTATACGTTGATTTGATTGATGTCTCCAAAAGCTCTAAAAGCTCTAGACCTGTGCAAAGGACCTGGACCGGATACCATACCACCGGTATTTCTAGTTAATACCGCTGATTCTATCTGTAAGCCGGTGCATATAATATTTAAAAAGATTATCAATGAAGGAGTGTTCCCCTCTTTGTGGAAACTAGCCAACATAACCCCGTGTATCGGGGTTATGTTGGCAGGTTCAAGACAAGTTCAACAAACAGAAGCCAAAGAGTTGTTATTAATGGGTTTCAATCAAACACAATGAAAATAACATCTGGAGTACAACAAGGTTCCATATTAGGACCACTTCTATTCATTTTATTCATTAATGATATTAATGAGTGTTTCCTAAATTCAAATTTCTTGCTATATGCAAATGATCTAAAAATTTTCAAAACACTTAAGACTGACACTGACATACTACTTTTTCAACAAGACCTAGACCGTTTTTCCTGTTATTGTACACGCAACAAATTATATTTAAATATCTCTAAATGCAAAAGTAAATGAAAATGAAGCGCTCGTGGCCCCGCGGACTCAGTGTTCTGTAAACGATCACTGCAGTACGCAACTTTCACTATGGCCGGTCCATGGATGGGTGACCATTCATGTGATCACTTTGTGACATTTATTTTGGGCGTTTCCGTGCTTCGGAAGGCACGTTAAGCCGTTGGTCCCGGTTGCCAGTAAAATGGCAGTCGTTAAGCTAAGTTGAAGGCTTTTTTGCAACAGCAGGCAGTCACAACCTGCGCCTGTCCATTTAATCACGGCAATACGGCTCACCACCTATTACGTCGGACATATTATACAAAGGTGAAATGTGGGCATATAATATGCCTCTGCCTACCCCTTCGGGGATAACGGCGTGACCATATGTATGTAAATGCTTTCATATTGACTTCACTAAAAAGAAAAACATACTGAATACACGTTTTACCCTATGTAATACTAAACTTGCAAAAGTAAATGAAATTAAAGACCTTGGTATACATTTAGATTCAAAACTCCAGCTTGATACCCATATTGACAAAATTGTCAATAAGGCTTTCCAACTATACGGCTTCGTAATGAGGGCAACCAAAGACTTTAAACGTCCAGAAACCTATAGCTATCTATTTAAATCTCTAATTCGTCCACAGCCTGAATACGCAGTTTTTGTCTGGGACCCATATTACAAGAAGTACAAAGACAAAATAGAAAAGGACCAACGCAAATTTCTCCGCGCTTTTCACTTTAGAACTCATCGGAACTACTTACCATATGATCACCTTTTAATAAAATATAAATTCCCAACCCTAGAAAGCAGAAGGCTGCTGTTGCAGGCTATGACTCTATACGGTTTGTGTCGGGGCGCTTTTGACTGCAATGCATTGACCAACAATATCTGTTATGTCGTGCCACGAACAGTGCATGTCCGTATTGTCAGAAGGAGGCGCCTTTTCATGACCAATAAGTGCAGAACTAACTCTGGTTTGAGATCACCGTTGCGACGACTTGTAGATACGTATAATAGGCAATTTGAGGACATCGATATATTTGCGTTGACGGCACACAAATTTAAAAAATCTATTATAGCTGTTATTGCACCTTAAATATAATTTGCATAAATTAACAGTAAATTTAAGAGAACACTTTTTTTATATATTCTTACTAATCTGTTGTTGATAGTGTCATCTATTGTTGAAAATACACATTTTAGTAACACGAGGACAATGTTGTGGGCTATACATTGATGAATATTTTTGTAAACTGTACTTTAAACATCGAATGTATATCTATTTTTTGTCCCATTAAATAAATAAATAAATAGATGTCTTAAATGGTAATTTGAGATATTTAAAAACAGAATAATATTCGATATTTTATTAAACTTACTTTCTACTTATCTTGATGCGCTCATGGTTGCTTTAATTACATGTGTTTCTTAGACTCACCAATATTATGGACTCTTGCAACTTGTACCAAACTTTAGCTAGCGACACAAAAAGGTAGCGTGCCGTGCCAAGTGACATCGGTACCGAAATGGACCCTCGGGATATGTCTTCTCCAGCAAATATCTTCGACATGTGTAGAAACGGTACAGACGTCCTTCGAATAGATATTGTTTAAGCCTTCTGATCCTGACAGTGTTAAGTACCTAGTTTGTTATAAAACGCTTTTTATTTATTTTTTGTATTTGATAAAAATTAAATTGTTTTTATTAACGTGAGGGAAAATCTTCATGGATGCTACGCCGGACTCCTGCCGGCTAAAAAACCTCACGTAACGCCCAACAGCCTACGGTTGGGAGCCCCGGGTAAGCCCTCGGAAGGATGTCCCAGGACATTGCATGAAAAGAAAATATACATTGGTTTTATTTTCTAGTCAACATGGCTAAAGATATTGTTACCATTACTCGAAAACTTCACAGTAAATCTAAAATAAAAAATGAAAGAGATAGATTTAATTAGTTTCGCAGCGGGACTTGCAACGGATTTCTTTTTCTGATAAATTTCTTTGTGTGTGAAGATAACAACTAACTTACTGCACAATCGCTTTCCCAATAATTACACTTTGTACTTGTTAGACATGGTGTTGCCTATTGGGCGTTTGGTGTAAGACGGTCCTTGCTTCGCCCCACCTCGCTGATGTTGACAGCTTGACAAGTAGCTCAGCGGAAATGACGTATCCCCACTTTGGTCATTGTTCGAATAAAATTTACATATAAAAACTACAGTGTGATGAGCACGTTCTTACTTACGTTTACTTTATTGTGTTATACCTATATCTACACAAGCTAATAATTAGCTTAATTTGTGGACTATGTGGAATTATTACAGGGTATTTAATAATTTACTAGATGATGCTTGCGGTTTCACCCGCGAGAAAATTTGTCCAGTTCCTGTATTTCATGGGAACGTACTTTAGAGATAAAAAGTAAACCTGTACCAAACTTCAGCGAAATCCGTTTAGCCATTACAGCGAATTTGACTAAAGTGTAGTCATTTTAATAGGTAACATTTTTGACAATTCATCATAATTCAACAACGCAACTTTGTAACGGCGGGTATAAAATAATATATTTTTCGTTTTGTTACAACTGCACAATTGCTTAATTTTTTTTCAATTACGATTACCATATTTAGTGTAATAATGAATTTCAAGTTTTGCTTTCACTAATAAATGCATTAACTGACAGACGTCAATTGTTACCTTTTAAAGTGAAGCAACTTAAACAAACATCCCAACATCTTGACATTTATTATGTTACTAGGATGCCAATACAATATGCAATGAACGCCTTCGGCAAAGCATCATTAGTTTACTTAGTGTCACGAGCCAAGTTAAGCTAAATTGGGTCCATAATTAATGCTAACTTAGTTATGCATGAGGTGATACCAATAATGTATTGTAGCAATTAATTACATGTATCTTATCGTATCTTACTGTGTTGGGGCGAGATTTGGGAGTAGTCTACGTCTAATAACTCTGAAGGCTGATTTGATAGATTGTTTAGGATATGTTGTATGAAATACATACATAGGTACATAACATCACACCTGTCTCCCAACGGGGTAGACGGAGACTATGACTTTCCACTTGCAACGATCCTGGTCAACAACTTTCGCTTCTTCAACTTTCGTAAGTGTCTTCATACATCTTATCGTATCGTAGTGTGTTGGGGCGAGAATTGGGAGTAGTCTACGTCTCATAACTGTGATTTATGCTTTTTTTTTGGTCCGTTTGTTTCGGAGTTTGGGTGTTTTCTATGTATTTCATTTATGTATATATTTAGATATATAAGTATGTCTATCAGTCGTCTAGATCCCATAGCACAAGCTTATATTTAGCTTAATTTGGGCTGGATGATGTTGTGAGAGAATGTCCACAAATATTTATTCACTATTTTATTTATACGTAAAATATTTGTAAACTTCTTTGTTTAGACGAGTATACATTCTGTTTAAAAATTGTAACTGCACACAGTATTTGAGTCATCAATTACACCCAAAAGGCATTTATTACGTAAAAGCGAAAGAAACCAGAGGCGTGGCTTAATCTGACGCCGTGATCTATGGTCGCTGAATGAGGAAGTAATCTTTCTTGTAGAAAAGACGAACAATGCTTAATTATACGGGAAAATTGCTAAGTGTTTGATTTTTCAGATAGTATGTACTACGGACGATAAGATACGGCTATAGCCCAAATAATAGAATGTGGCAAACAGTAGCCTTTCGACGTATGCAACACTAGGGGTGCTACACTAATCCTAGGGTCATTCTTTCGAGGGCTTGTCCGGGGCTTCCAACTGTTAGGAATGTGTGGTTTTTAGTCGGTAAGAGTCTGGCACAGCATAGCATCCATGCAGGAGTTTCCTTACGGTAAAAAAAAAACAGGAGTGCTACATTCGCGCTTACAACCTTGCAATAACCTTCTAAGATATCTATAGCAGTAAGTAAGGGGTAATACTGCCGTGTGCACTAGTCTATAGATATTGAAGATGATACAGGAAGGAATTGATATACTTACAACGAGTGGTTCAAAATGCCAAATGTATATAAAAAACAGGAGTGCTACAGTCGCGCTTACAACCTTGAAATAACCTTCTAAGTTCAGGAAAGGCAAGGAAGGGGTCATTTCGCACACCAAGTGTACGCGAAAGAAAGCCCATAAAGAATCTAAACGTATATGAGCGCAACGGAAGCAAAATTAAAAGTGATTAGGTAGAACTAGTTTACTATCCAACTTCCGAATCGCTGTGATTGCGATTTTAAAACAAATAAATAAATGGTTTAAAAAACCCTAGAAAATACGCTTTTATAATGCACGAAAAACTGGCAAAAGTGGGTGTTGAAAATGCGTAGGCGTGATTAAGGCCGCGTGGGTCAGATTTTGAGTTTTTTGAAACAATCCTAGTCAAAAAGTAAAGGGTTTTTAAATCTGAAAAATATATATATAATAGTTAAGGATATAAGCTAAACATATTCCGAGCCCGTTACACGATCCAATAAATTTCACTAGATAGAAAAAAATCCCAAAGTTGACTCTCTCAGAAAAGTTTTTTCAAAACTGTGGCTAAACTATTAACATTTTATATATTTTTTTTGCACTCAATTAAAGGTATTAAGTTTTTATACACATTTTCCGAGCGTTTTTCTATAAACAACTATTTACATAGTTATCATGTACGAATATCTACCAAACGCAATAGAATTGCGCCGCTGACGGCCGATCAGTCTCGCCCTGGCGCTTGTGGAGGCAGGACCTGTGTCAGTTTTTTTCGCAACTATTTCGTAATTATTATGCCAAATTACGTTGAAATCGCGCCACAGTATAAAAATATCAGTAATGGGCAAAATGTAATTAGATTAACCGTAACAAATACATACGCGACTCATGGTAAAAATGTGGTGATCTTTTACTTTTTAAGTGTTTTCACGACATGGTAACCAGCTACCTAATGCATTAAAATGTCTACGAATTACATGATAATTTCGCAATCCAACATGGCGGCCACGCCGTAATCACAAAATTTCATGATGGGTATCGTTTAAGGGGTTTTAAGGTATGCTGAGTACGAAGTACGTGATAATTTTGCAATCCAATATGGCCGCCGCGCCGTAGTCACAAAATTTCATGATGGGTATCGTTTAAGGGGTTTGTTCGTATGCTGAGTACGAATCACGTGATAATTTTGCAATCGAATATAGCCGCCGCGCCGTAATCACAAAATTTCATGATGGGTATCGTTTAAGGGGTTTTTTGGTATGCTGAGTACGAATCGCGTACTAATTTTGCAATACAAGATGGCCGCCGCGCCGTAATCACAAAATTTTATGATGGGTATCGTTTAAGGGGTTTTTTGGTATGCTGAGTACGAATCACGTGATAATTTTGCAATCCAATATGGCCGCCGTGCCATAACCACAAAATTTCATGATGGGTATCGTTTAAGGGGTTTGTTCGTATGCTGAGTACGAATCACGTGATAATTTTGCAATCGAATTTATAATCGAAAAAGAGATAGAGACACATGTTCCATTCTTCGTTCTAACATTTGTGTGTGGTTGGATTGCATGGAACGACAGTCTAAAAAAACTTGTTCGGTTTACTGTGAATTAGTTAACCGCGTGCCAATTTGCAACTGTGCAAGACGTCGTCAGAGTTGAGAAGTTATTTATTTAACTCAGAGCTTACTAACTCTATATTTATATATTTAACTCGATTCTCCACGGCCTAAATAGCTTAGGCGGCCAAATTGAATTCCAAAATGATCATGTTATTCGTACTCAGCATTCGAAAAAACCCATTAACGATATTCATTACGAAATTATGTGATTACGGCGCGGTGGCCATTTTGGATTGCAAAATTATCATGGGATTCGTCCTCAGCATACCAAAAAACCCCTTAAACGATAACCATCATGGATTTTTGCGATTACGGCGCGGCCGCCATATTGCATTTCAAAATTATCACAGGATTCGTACTCAGCATACCAAAAACCCTTTAAACGATACCCATCATGAAATTTTGTGATTACACCGAGGCGGCCATTTTGGATTGCGAAATTATCACGTGATTCGTACTCAGCATACCAAGAAACCCTTTAAACGATACCCATTATAAAATTTTGTGATTACGGCGCGGCGCCCATATTGGATTGCAAAATTATCATGTGATTCGTACTCAGCATACCAAAAAACCCCTTAAACGATACCCATCATGAAATTTTGTGATCACACCGCGGTGGCCATATTGGATTGCAAAATTATCATGTGATTCATACTTAGCATACCAAGAATTCCCTTAAACTATACCCATCATGAAATTGTGTGATTACGGCGCGGTGGCCATATTGGATTGCAAAATTAGTACGTAATTCGTACTCAGCATACCAAAAACCCTTTAAACGATACCCATCATGAAATTTTGTGATTACGGCGCGGCGCCTATATTGGATTGCAAAATTATCACGTGATTCGTACTCAGCATACCAAGAAATTCCTTAAACGATACCCATCATGACATTTTGTGATTACGGCGCGGCGTCCATATTGGATTGCAAAATTAGTACGTGATTCGTACTCAGCATACCAAAAAACCCTTTAAACGACACCCATCATGAAATTTAGTGATTACACCGCGGCGGCCATTTTGGATTGCACAATGATCCCGTGATTCATACTTAGCATACCAACTTTAGAAACCTTTAGAAATTTTTATGACCAGCTATTATGTAATTTACATTTTTTACGCAACTGTAGCAAACGTACGCAACGGAAACTCTCAAAATAAATGAAATATTCTAATTGTCGAAAAATGTTTCGTTGCTGCTAAGCTCTTATTCGCCTTAGCGTGATGTTATATATTTTGGCATTTTTCAAAAATGGACATTCTGTTAAGAAACTCTTGAAATTCAACTAGCAGTCTCTTAGACTCTAAAGTTAGAACAACTAAACAAACAAACAAACTCTTTAGCTTAAAAATAACAGTATAATATACATAATTTATTTACGATTAACTCTTTTATTTTTATTTACGAAACTAATAAATCACTACACTTAATAAAGTTAGATGCATTTACTACGTCAAACAAAGTTAGCATGCTGTTTCCTTCTACTATACTGTATACTGTGGCATGAGAGTTGACTGCCGCTGCCGGCGCGCGGTGTGTCTTTCGCCCGGGGCGAGGGGAGCGCCAAATGCCTACTTGTGCGCTATAACCACCCCTTAACTACTTTACTTTTCAAGTAAGTATGTTATGCATTTCAATTAAAGCCTATCATCGGTAATACATTTCCGAAATTTAAAATGATATTAAAATAGTAAAAGTCACAATAGATATATAAAAGCATGACAGTGTAAATTAATAGTTTAAAAAACACGAGAAAAACACGCTTTTATAAATTTGACCTTATCCTTAATGACAAGACATCATGCAGCTTCCGCCAGGAAAGTCTTTCCTGTTCCAGCGCCCCACGCTTTTACAATCAAATATTATAAACTAAAAGAACATAGTTTACACTTCAGCCTAGAAATAGAGGCAACTTGAACGATCCATAATTTATTTTTGGTTTTTTCGTGCATTATAAAAGCGTATTTTCTAGGGTTATTTAAACCATTTATTTATTTTATACTTTTTAGTCACAATATTTATACCTTTACTAGCTGTTCCCTGTGGCTTCATCCGCGTATAAGTCGTTATCGCATAGAAGCATTACCCTCCTTTCGCGCAGTCAGTTAAAAAGTAGCCTATGTCCTTCCCTTAAACTCAAACTATCTTTGTAACAAATTTCATCAAAATTGGTTCAGTGGTTTAGGCGTGAAAACGTAACAGACAGACAGACAGAATTACTTTCGCATTTATAATATTAGTAGGGATTTCTGTATTACATGGTGTTTTGTCTGAGTTCGACTAATGTGAAAATATTTCATTATTACTAATTACATTTTATGCAGGTACCTATGTCAATATTTACACTCAATATTAGCTTCAATATATAACAGGTTTGTTATAACCCTAATCGTGGTCAAAGTTCATTACACGACTTTTCTAACAAATCCAAACACAGCTATGATACGATGTTCAATCATAAAGTTACAGTTTATATCTTACGACTCCATCATCAGATCAGTTTGACAGCACCATATTATTGTATTGTTATCAGAACTACAAACATCTGCCAATTTTCATGACGCTACGATCCTTGGAAGATGGTTAAATTAGCTACCTTGGATTCTACTTGTTTTCAGTGCCTATCTTTCGGCTTCATCATCATATCAGTTTGACAGTACCATATTATTGTATTGTCATCAGAACTACATACAGCTGCCAATTTTCATGACGCTACGATCCTTGGAAGCTGGTTAAAGTAGCTACCTTAGATTCCACCTGTTTTCAGTGCCTATCGTCCGGCTCCATCATCATATCAGTTTGACAGTACCCTATTATTGTATTGTCATCAAAACTACATACATATTCTGCTAATTTTCATGACGCTACGATCCTTGGAAGATGGTTAAATTAGTTTCCTTAGATTCCATTACATTGTTAGTTACATACACGACGACCTAATAAAAGCGTATTAAATATTGAAGTAATGGTGAGTTTGTTGTTCAAATTGATTTGATTTGAATAGAACAAACAAAGTTTCTATGGTTTTGAAACTAGCTTTTTTAATTTAAGAATTTCTTCCGTCCAATTGGTGGGTTATAATGACTCAGCTTTATTACATCATTTTCAAGGAACTATGTTTTATATTATGAACACTAATGCAAAGCATAAAGTGATGGCAATGAAAAACTGATGTACCATGATAATTTTTCAAGAATATGTTCGTTCATACCATTGATCTATATGTACTTCAGTATTTTTTTTTTTTAATGTGAGGGAAAATAATCAAAGGATGTTATGCCGGACTCTTACCGACTAAAAAACCTCACGTAACGTCTAACAGCCTGTGGTTGGGAGCCCCGGGTAAGCCCTCGGAAGGATGTCCCGGGACTCCCAGAAAATGTGACGAGGGGGACAGCGCGTACGCAGTCCCCACTACCAAAAATTACGCATCTGAGTTATCCACATTAGGGATTTTTTTTTTGTTTAACGTGAGGGAAAATACTCTTACCGACTAAAAAACCTCACGCCACGCCTAACAGCCTATGGTTGAGAGCCCCGGGTAAGCCCTCAGGAAGGATGTCCCGTGACTCCCAACAGACCTACGTCCGCCAATGCGGCCTCGCCCAGGGGGTGGTTCGGGTGCAATCCCGCGTCTATGGGAATCCACATTAGGGATAATCGCAAGGGTCGACCAATCCGCAGTGCAATGGAAAGGCCTTGCCCTGGGGGAACCGCCTTAGTGATTACGGTATCCCCTATGCCAGGTAAGTATATAGATGTACTTCAGTAGAATATAATAATATGTCAATGGTTCATACATTTTATGCTTATGAAACAGATAGATTCTCCGGAACTGCATCGAGTCTACGCTACGCGTACATCAAGTAATGCTACGATTCTACGAACATTGGAGCTATGCTACGAGTGCCGTCTACTCTAATGAAACCTAACAATATGCTACGACGAATGCGTTTCGATCTGGACAATGCTACGAGCATCGGAACTAAGCTCCTTCTCTTTTAGAGATGCGACTAGGCTAGGCTACAGCGCCGAATACGACTGCTTATTGGGTTTTGTAACCTATCTACGGATATCGAAAGTAAGTACAATCATTGATACCAACAACTTTAAAAACTAACAAGCTGAATCTCCGGGCGGTCTACTAGTACAACAATTCGGATACACTTTTCCATCCAACAGTATTGCTTTGTTTGTGCCAATATAACACCCCATCGGATCGCCATTCGAAAATGATCTGCATCAAAAAACGTGTAAGAATAATACATTCTTACACGTTTTTTGATGCAGATCATTTTATTGGATACTAAAATCTATCATAATATCGGTTAAAGCTAAGGTTAGGGTTAGGAGATATCATTCTGGTTATTACATACAATAAAAGTTTGCTCCGGTTGTTCCATCGCCGACCGAAAGTTCAAAAATCGCTTTTAGTCCAGTAAAACTAAGTGTTTTAAGGTTCAAAAGTTCCTATAATTCTAAAGTTGGTTTTTTTTTTACAGTGTGTGAGGTAGGTATATATAATGCTACTGTAGCGTTTTCTAACAGATCTGAGGTCGGGGCTAGGTATAGTTTAGGTATTTGTACGTCAATTCTATAACTGAAAGGATATTGAATTAGAGATAAAAATCTTTGCGCTATGGTGTTAAGCTAATAATTGCCGATATATATTTACATTTTCTAACAATTTCACCCATGGGTTTACCCGTAAATTACAAGAAATGATTTTTAGGGCCTAGCTCAGTGACAAAAATATTACAGTCTATAAAACAAACGTATTGTAACCTGGAATTCATAAATAAATGCACGAAACTAAATTCTAACAAATTACTCCACATACTTTTTTGTTTTCATTAATCTTATCTTTTATAATCGATTACTGCTTAAATAAAATATTAGAGATATTAGAGTTTGTCGCTACTGTTCCTCAAATATCTAACAAGAATAATACAAAAAATTCTAACACATTAGTCAAGAAATATGTAATATAATAACAAAAACTTTAAATTGGCGCGAACATAATTCAAAACGGCGCGAGAGACATCGACGCGGCGGCGCGCAGCCCTGGTACGCATGCGCAGTCGACGGTCTCTCGTCGGTTATTATTATTCGATCGATCGATTCCGATTCCACTTGAGACTGCACAATGAAATGATAATGTTAGTCTATTGTTTACTAATTCCTTTACGATCTCAGTTCTTCAATTTGGCACGTATAGTAGCGATATCGACGCTGGAAAGGCTAATTGCATTAACGACCATTATATGAATTGTTCAGGAGAGGCATTTATAGTTTCATATTTTGCAAAAAAAATCATAACTAATTAACCACTTGAGTAATCCCATTGAAAATCAGAATGGTTATTATAAATAACGTTTACTATGAAATGTATATAAATAAAAAAATGTATGTATCCTCCTTCCTAATATATTGGAGATAATACAATGCACAACATAATTTTGGTAAGGTAAAAATGACTTAAGTTACTGTAACATCCTCATTGCGGTTCGCTAAAGACGTTTGAATGATCAAATAGCTGTATAAAACGAACTAGATAAATGTTTTATATTCTGTTCAGCATAGTTTCACATCAAAGTAAAATGTTTTATCGGGCTGAATCAAGTCAAACGATGACAGCCAGATTATCTTATCCGGCATTAAACGTTAAGTCACTCCTAGACTTTTAGTATTATCTCCCAATATGAATGACTTATGGAAGTGATCGGTAAAATAATCTTCAAATTACTTACATTATATTTTTATACTGATTTTTTCTTAAAAATCAAGAGCGTAACTTTATGGATTATCATAAAAATAAAACTACACGATTCTGAAATGAATCCCTGTTATTAAAATGGAAAAGCTTTATTTTGTGCGTGTAACACCACACAATCAATTCAGAAGATGTGGACTCCTGCGCTGCAGCAGTAGCTGAGGGGATCTTGGCGGGCATGGAATGTTATATTCCTAACCGCTGGATCCCAGCAGGAGCTAGGAAACGACCGTGGTTTAATCGGCTTTGTAGAGAAACAAGGATGTTGAAAGAAACTGCCTACAGAGCTTGGACCACGGCTCGCGCTAACTCAGATCCTAGCATCTCTGAAGTGAAACGCAAACTGAATGCTGCCTCGAGGGCCAGTAAAAGAGCGGTTGCCAGGGCTAAGTTCGATTTCGTCGGCGGAATTGGTCAGCGACTAGCCGGCTACCCTTCTGGAAGTCGTGAATTCTGGTCGCTCGCCAAAGCTGCCGAGGGAAACTTTTGTCGATCGGGATTACCACCTCTACATAGATTGGATGGTAGTCTGGCCCAGAGTGCCAAGGAGAAGGCCGACCTTCTGGGTTCTCTCTTTGCCTCTAACTCGACCATGAACGATGGCGGTGCGCTTCCGCCTGGTATCCCTTGGTGTGGCACTTCAATGCCAGAAATTAAATTCAAGCAACGGAACGTCAGGCGGGAGCTTCAATCCCTAGATATTCATAAGTCGAGTGGGCCGGACGGCATTCCCGCGGTGGTACTTAAGCGGTGTGGTCCGGAGTTGTGTCCGGTGCTTACACGTCTTTTCACGCTTTCATACTCCATGAAGCAAGTCCCGGCGTCGTGGAAGATCGCGTGGAAGGTGGCGAACGTGCATCCTGTGCCCAAGAAGGGTGACAGGACCGACCCGGCCAATTATAGGCCTATAGCCGTCACCTCCCTTTTATCTAAGGTGATGGAGCGTGTAATTAATACACAGCTCCTGAGGTACCTTGAGGAACATGACCTGCTCAGTGACCGGCAGTACGGTTTCCGTCACGGTCGCTCGACGGGCGATCTTCTTGTGTACCTCACACACCGCTGGGCGGCGGCTATCGAGAGTAAGGGTGAGGCTCTAGCAGTGAGCCTCGACATCTCGAAAGCCTTTGACCGGGTCTGGCACCGAGGTCTTCTTACGAAACTGCCCTCCTATGGACTGCCCGAGAGTTTATGCGGATGGGTGTCCAGCTTTCTGGCCGGTAGAAGCATCAGGGCCGTCGTTGACGGCAGCTGTTCTGACTGCATGGTCATAAACGCTGGAGTACCGCAAGGCTCAGTGTTGTCCCCTACTTTGTTTCTGCTGCATATCAATGCTATTATGCTAGGCATTCATTGTTATGCGGACGACAGTACGGGCGACACATATTACACGGGCCGTCCCGGTATCTCTCGGGTTGCAGTGGAAGAAAGTCGTGAACAACTTGTGTCTGAAGTCGAGGCTACTCTCACCAGAGTGTCCGATTGGGGTCGACAAAATCTTGTCCAATTCAACCCTACCAAGACACAAGTTTGTGTTTTCACCGCAAAAAAGACCCCATTCACTGTGGCGCCACAATTTCAGGGCACATCTCTCACTATCTCTGAAAGTATAGGGATCCTTGGTGTTGACATCTCCAGCGATGTGCAGTTCCGCAGTCACTTGGAGGGCAAGGCCAAGCTGGCGTCCAGGAAGCTCGGAGTGCTCAGAAGGGCGCGGCGGTACTTTACTGCGGCGCAAGCACTGCTTCTCTATAAGTCGCAAGTGCGTCCGCATATGGAGTACTGCTGTCACCTCTGGGCGGGGGCACCCTAATACCAGCTTCGTCCATTTGACTCGGTGCAAAGGTGAGCTATTAGAGTTGTCAACGATCCCATACTTGCAGGTGGTGTGGAACCTCTTAGTGACAGGAGAGACTTTGCTTCTCTGTGTGTGTTCTACCGCCTGTACAACGGTTTGTGCTCTGAAGAATTGTTTAAAATGATGCCTACGGCTACATTCTATCATCGCACCGCTCGCCATAGACAGGGTGTTCATCCTCATACGTTGCGTCCTGAGCGCTCGAGCACGGTGAGATCTAATAGAGGCTTTCTTCCGCGTACGCTTAGGTTGTGGAATGATCTCCCTGCTTCGGTTTTCCCAAACGCCTACAGTATGGGGTTCTTCAAAAGGGGACTTAGAAGGTTTTTAAAGGGTCGGCAGAGCGATTGTGGCGCATCTGGTGTTGCAAACGTCCATAGGCTGCGGTGACCACCGGTACATCTGGTGGGGCCGTATGCTTGTCTGCCACTCTAGTGGTATAAAACAAAATAAAAAAAAAAAACAATCGGTTTCCCCAGACTTCCCCTAAAGATGAGTATGAGTATTCCAGTAGTTTTCACGGCGTCTGGTCAAATTCTCGTTTATTAACAGGATCGTACTATCTGACCCATCCAGATACTGGAAATTTTCTTGGTTTTTTCTTGTCGTACCCATAATCTTAGATCTGCTAATTGAAATTATTTTATACTCAGCCATAAGTTGAGACTGGTCTCCAGCAGGAGCATATCGGTCGTGAGGGGTAATCCATCACTCTTAACCAGTACTGTCAAGTACTATTCAGGCTACAATGTCCTGTAATTATCTCGTTAACCAGCCTCATATTTCCTCTTGTTAGCTTTGACTATCTCATTCCCGTTGAAAATCTCAATCTAAGATTAAACTTCTCGTTGTCATTATGCTCCTGCTGATAACGCCCTTGGTGATTTTATGAGCGATGGGAAGTTCAGTCTTAGGTTCAACCAAGCATTCATCTGGTCTCTCTGGGGCAAGATTATCTACTGTTTCGTCACCCGAAATTCCCTAGGTTCCAGGTACCCTATCTATGTACAGTCACGAGCAATAATATGTAAACATTGTCAAGGCTCCTAAAATATGTAAACACCTTCGGCTCCAAAACGAAGGGCTCTACGTGAAGAGCATAAAATTG
The DNA here is from genome assembly GCA_933228765.1 of Miltochrista miniata. NCBI lineage: Eukaryota > Metazoa > Arthropoda > Insecta > Lepidoptera > Erebidae > Miltochrista > Miltochrista miniata. The sequence goes on from OW121770.1 coordinate 13,049,528, forward strand.
TAACCACGGGTTCACATCATAAATATATATACACACTCTACCAATAATAAGTATACAACTAAAATTTCATAACTCTGTATACAAACAAATTCTTTAAAATTGTGAGAAACGAATGCATGCTAGAGTTCATGTCTGTAGGTCGGGCACCTTCGCGAACCATACGAATATCACCGATCTATTTTCTCAGAAAAATTCTTTATTATAATTTGTGGGACTTATATATGTGTATGAAAATGACAAAGTTTGTTTGTTTGTTTTCTTTAAAGTACCGTATTATAATATTAGTTTTAGTTAATCGATCTGAAACCTTTGCACGGGTTGTTTGGTATCGCAAACCCGAATGTGTTTTAACAGACTCCAAAAAAAGAGGAGGTTTTTTTTTAATGTTTGTTACCTTATAACTCCGACATTTACAGACCGGAATAAACCGGAATAAAGGATATATTTCCAGATTGGTATTTTTTTTTTTCAAAATATTGTCCTGATGGGTAGCTTTATGAGGACTTCAGTGTTTTGGTGCATTAGACAGATCACAGAACACCGTCACAGAGGCAGATCGGTGTCAAGGAGTTTTAGTGAGTATTGCCAGGCGCCCCTCACACGAGCCCATGCCTCGCCAGCGTGGGTAGTCCATAAGCGGAGCTCTCCTTGTGAAAAAAAAGTTTATAAAGACTTGAGGGAACTCCTCAAACATTATAGGTACACATATGACGATTTTTGTATTTATCAAATACTAGCTGTTCCCCGCGGCTTCGACCGCGTAGAAGCCGCTATCGCGTAAAATCATAACCACCATTTTGCGCAGTCGGTTAAAAAGTAGCCTATGTCCTTCCCAGGGCCTCAAACTATCCCTATTTCAAATTTCATCTCAATCACTCCACCCGTTTAAGCGTGAAAGCGTAACAGACAGACAGACAGAGGTACTTTCTCATTTATAATATTAGTAGGGATTTACAACATCAAATATTAAAAAAATATTTTTGAGAGTCGGTGCCAGCAAAATATATAAAAAAAAAAAAAAACCTATGCAATTTTGAGCACACATTATTTTTTCAGTTCAATATTCTTTTTGTCTAAGGTTCTATTTAGATATTAAATCATATATATATCTAATTTGGAGGTTTTCATCAAAAGTGGATACATATTTATGCAGCACCGTTCAGATACATGTTTTTGGCGGAGAAGTTAAATATAATTTAATGGAATATAAGATGAGTACACCTTATGAATCAACGCGTGAATACATGTTAATGAAGCAATAGTGTATAAATATTTATGGTGTGAACTCGTGGTTACAATTTTATGCTCTTCACGTTGAGTACTTCGTTTTGGAGCCGAAGGTGTTTACATATTTTAAGAGCCTTGACAATGTATACATATTATTGCTCTTGACTGTACGTATACTTCGGTCTTTTCAACATGTCAAGTGACTTTCTATATTCCTTCACGATTGCTGATGTTATTATTTTCTGACTTAAATTTCAATGCCACTTCACTGTCACTGTATATGGTTGCCTTTCCCGAGTTTGTTTGGTAGTAAATTATTTGCGCGCTCTCAGTGATTGCGGTGATTTCACACATTGACACCATTTCTTTTATTATTTGGACCACTTCCAGAGCGTTGTTGTTCAGTCTCACTGGTTCAGCACTGCTTTGCATTATCTTAATTTAGGTTCGTCTCTTTGCTTTACACATTGTGCCAGAGCCTTCTTCAGAGAGAACAAAGAGTTCCCCAAAGTCGGAATATACCTATGTGTATATTATTATGAGCATCCTCTTAATTTTATTATTATTCATCTTATTACCAGACATCACATAAGTAGCGATAGGTATCCTCCCTTACTCACGTGTATCGTGCAAGTTACGGCTGCCATCTCTGACTCCGTCAGCCGGTGTCTCAGCATTTTCTGTTTCACCCATTTTTATGTCTTTGTCACTTTTTTCGCAGTTTAGGGTAGTTTCTATTAATACCGGAGAATTGAAGATTCCTTGACGTCAAAGAAGTACCCTAACGCGAACTGCTTTGGTATTATGCCTAACAGCCTACGGTTGGGAGCCCCGGGTAAGCCCTCGAAAGGATACCCCAGGACTCCCAACAAATCTACGGCTACCACTGCGGCCTCATTTAGGGGGCGGGAGGTTTGAGTGCTATCCCGCATCTTTGGCGGCGTGCATGAATCCCTCACATCACGCTGTCGTCTAGGGCCTGCTTCTGTAAGGACGGTGAGCAAGCAAAGAGGCAGCGCAGTCCCACTTACTCCCGCTGGAGATCATGGCTCGTACCATCGTCTCCAGCAAGAGAGTGTCCACGTCCAGACCTGCCACGAGGACCTGGCGCTATTGCGCCCACACTGTGCATTCCACCAATGTGTAAAGCGCTGTGTCCTCGCTGCGCTCCTTGCAGTGCTGGCACTCGGCCGTGGTTTTCCGGTGTATTCGCCACAGATACTTACCGAAGCTCCCGTGGCCGGTAAGTATCTGTGACAACCGGCAGGAGAGAGCACCATGGCTCTTCTCCAGCAGCTTGTCCATGACCGGTCTGACCGCCGCGATTGCGGCGAATCCCCCTTCGGTTGCTCAAGTCGCACCTTCCAGGTCTCCATGGTTTCCTGGTGGAGCTGGGACCGCTGAGCCTCGATTTCTCGAGACGCCGGCCTGTGGCCCCGCTCCAGCGCCTCCCTGCGCCATTTGGTCCGGCTGTTTTGCAGGGCTAGAAAGACTGGATATTGCATCGTAGCTGTTCTACTTTAATGATTGCGGTTTTTTTATATTAACCAGATCGTAAGACGCTACGCTATGTTTGCAGATGTTAACCTTAAAAACGTCTTATGGGTCTTGCAGCGTGTGGCTGCTTTTTAGCCCCACGAAGAACGTCCGCAATCTACTTTCATTTCTGTATTCGTCTTTGAATGTGTTTATTTTTTCTTATCTTTATATTGTTTGTTATGTTTCTTTGAACACATCTATGGTATTTATGAACAGATTCAGTGGACCGTTTGTGATAAAGATGCACATACTGACCATATGCCGAAATATCAAATATTCTCAATAACACATGGAAAATATCCCGTTAGCTGCAATACTAATAAATATACTTTTATAATTTAATCAATTTTTGTAACGTGTGAAGTGAAGTGACGCAAATTTGGAATTCAATAAGTAGGTTTTCGCATTTGTGCAAATATCGGCTGCAGATATTCGCCTTCGCAAATGTCCAGAAATTAGCATTCGTTATAGTCGTGGAAGATGACACCCGTTGTCACTAGTCAATTATGACTAGTGACAATGGGTGTAGTCTCCCAGTTTTATACCGTATAGGTGGCTGAAGTACCCACAGAACGTTTGGCTCTTAGCTAACAGCCGCGGTCTAACTGCAAACGACGACCTTGACGTATAGTCTAACCGCCAGTGTTTTATATTTGTCTTTCTTTTTGGTGGTTTTATCACACTAATAAAATGAATTTTGCATTAAGCAGAGTAGCTTATGTGCTCTAAACACATCAAAATAAATTCAGGTAAAATTGTGTTATCGACCAATTTATTAGTAAGGGCCATCGACAAAATTGGTTTAACGTCCTAATTTTTACAATTAGAAGGAAGGTAAAAGGCTTTATACGACAATAAACTAAAATTTATTGACCAGTAAATTGACTTATTTTGAAATTCTATAATAATTACCAACCACTAAAATGTTTTATGCCGTGAAAATTTCTAAAAATGGAATGGCAAAATGTTTTAAAATAATGATTTTTTAAATCATGTGCAGGCTAAATGACTTATCAGTATTTAGCTGCTGTCATGGGCGCTTTATGAACCAAAATCAAAAATTGAGTGAATTTAAAACACAAAAATATACTAAAATATCGAAAATCACCGGTGTCTGAACGACCACCAAAGTGCTCAGATTAAATCGTTACCTAGACCCTTCGAAAGAGAAAAATCAGGCGATTCTAACGATATATATAACTCATATTCGACCAAATTGGCTGTTAATGCAGTTTGCCTTTCCAGCGTCTCAACAGTAAAATAAAGTCGGGCTAAGAGACACTATACTTAAGAGATACTTGATACTAGGAGTAGTCCACTTTCGGCATTAGTAGACAAGTTATCCCTGAAATTTTCCCAAGCATAGCATAGTCAGATGACAACTAGTTTTAAAAAATTGTTTATTATAATAATAATTCGAAAGAATCAAGACTGGACTGTTAAATATAAAACACCACGCCGCAAAAAAGTTTAACCAGGTAAGTATCTTCTGTTATCATAAAACCTATTTTTCACGCATAATGACCGTCTCAAGTGGAAAGGAAAATCGGAAAATCAAACAACAACGCAGAGTTAAAGTGGGGGCAATAAATTCCCAATACGCACTTGATGGCAAATGGGAATTTTATTCCCAATTGCCACCTGGTAGCAATCTATGTGTAGGTAGGCGAATGGGAAGATACCGTTGATGTCAGTTTTCCAGTGGGATAGATAGTAATAGTTTTTAAAGTCGTCAATTTTGTACGGAACCCTTAGTGCGTGAGTACCAGTCGCACTTGACTGTTTTATTACTAGAAAGTTAAAATATTTGTGGTCACCTGACCGCTGCGCCACAAGCAGCGCCTAGCAGTTAATTAGTTACACCACTGCAACGTCATTATAAAAACAAACAAATAACAAACAATTTATTATGTAAATAGTTTGCATAAAATTTTACTGGTTCTTATAATAGTTTCATCGCATATTTTTTAAATTCTACTAACAAAGTGTACAAAATTGTAACGGTGTGCGGCGTGAAAAGAAACCGGCGGCGCGCAACAATACGATACCTACTTAGACGATACGACTGGGTTATACTTGATCCTAGCGACTGGCACTGCGAACCCCCTCCCTACCCGCGCAGACTGCGGGGATAATATTTCATAGAAAACTCTTTTTATTTTTTAATTCACTGACTAATGTGTTAGAATTTTTTGTATTATTCTTGTTAGATATTTAAGGAACAGTAGCAACAAACTCTAATATCTCTAATATTTTATTTAAGCAGTAATCGATTATAAAAGATAAGATTAATGAAAACAAAAAAGTATGTGGAGTAATTTGGTAGAATTTCGTTTCGTGCATTTATTTATGAATTCCACGTTACAATACGTTTGTTTTATAGACTGTAATATTTTTGTCACTGAGCTAGGCCCTAAAAATCATTTCTTGTAATTTACGGGTAAACCCGTGGGTGAAATTGTTAGAAAATGTAAATATATATCGGCAATTATTAGCTTAACACCATAGCGCAAAGATTTTTATCTCTAATTCAATATCCTTTCAGTTATAGAATTGACGTACAAATACCTAAACTATACCTAGCCCCGACCTCAGATCTGTTAGAAAACGCTACAGTAGCATTATATATACCTACCTCACACACTGTAAAAAAAAAACCAACTTTAGAATTATAGGAACTTTATAACTTTCTCGTACCGGACTATTTTTGAACCTTTCTGATTAGAACAGTTATTTTTAACTAAATTTGATTTACGATATGAAGTAACGAACGCGTTCGAGACAAAACAAGTTCATAGTGTGCTTGCTTCTGCAGCAATACAAACCTCCACTAGTCAAACACCATTTTCTGATCCATTACTACATTACTACCCATTAAATACAACAAAACAGACAGTAATGTATTTGTACATGAAATGTGTTTCCAATCCTCACATAACAATACCTCCCAATGTTTTGTAATTTACTAACTTTAAATTAGATTTGTGCCGAATGGAATCCAAACTGACAATCACTGTGAGACCTTCACACTTTAACTACACTCAAATTGTTTTGCTTTGGAAGGTAGAAACTTTAACACTTTTTTTACAGCTTTTTTTACACTTTAACGTCACGTCGCGGCGCGCGCTACACGCGCAACCGATAATAATGGCGAAGTGTAATTCGTGCAATATTATTATTAACGAGCTTCCAGCATTTGTCCAAAACAAAATGGACATAATGGACAATGAAAGTATGGTGTTGATTTGTAGCCGTAGTTTCAATTCTAACGAAATCGTCGCCGCAAAGACGCTTCTATATGACGTCGTGCCAACTGATAAGCGACTGAAGAGTAGAAGAAACGAAGGAAAGTCGCAACGCGATATGGAAGATATCGTCCGACTTATGAAGTCTACGGATCCTAATGAAATTCCAATCTTCGTGGCTCGGGAACTGACCCGTCTACCGCCGGTGACTTGGGATCACATCGATGTTACACGCCTTCTTAAAGACATAACCGCCTTGAGAGTGGATATCGCAACACTTCGGCATGATGCTGCGTCAAAAGAAGCACTGGAAAAGGTCCAGAAAGAAGTTGCAAAACTTCGGGAGCAACATTTGTTAACACCGCCGCCGACATCATGCATACCCTCTGCTTCTTATTATATTCCGTCTACTTCGCAGTTTATGGAAAATAGTGGTCCAATGGGATTGACTGACGCGGTGGAGCCGTCAGAGATTATTAGCTCGCCTAATCCATCTAATGGAGCTGTCCCGGCCGCTCCGAATATTGAGGTAGTAGTACCCTTTGTCACGTCTAAAGGCAAGGACAACATTTTCAATGATCGTGATAATTCTGCTAGGAATCCTAACCAGCAAGTATCCGCTGGCGATAACAAGGTTGATGAAGATGGTTTCCAGGTCGTCATAAGTAGGAAGCATCGTCGACGCCGGAGTCGAAATATAGTAGGTATGTCAACCAACACATCTAGTAAAATTAGGGCAGCCCCACGTACGGCATACATGTATGTTGCTAACCTGGATAGTTACGTCTCAAGACCTCACAGACTATCTAAAAGATCTCGGGGAAACCGTAATAAGTATTGAAAAGCTACCTGAAAATTCTAAGGTTACCTACTCGGAGTATAAGGTGAGCGTACCATGGGATAGATTGTCTAATATTATTAAATAAGAAATATGGCCTCCGGGTGTAATTGTTGGTCGCTACCATCAAAATAGTGCTCGTTACAGCACCACCCGCACTAATAAATAAATTATAAGTATGGATTTAAGTACTCTAAGAATCACATCAGTTAATTGTAAAAATGTAAGAACGAAGGTTAAATTTATACAGGACCTTTGCAATAGTAATGAACTTGTACTGCTTCAAGAAACTTGGCTTTTACCTACTGATTTACACTTTCTTCAAACTATACATAGTGGATTTAACGGCGTTGGTACCTCTGCTATTGTAGATTATAAAACGTTAATTGGACGACCCTATGGGGGCGTTGCTATATTGTATAAGAACACTTTAAAATGCATGCCTCTTGAATGTGATAGCCCGCGGCTATGTGTGGTCGAAGTACTTAACAATAACACCACTTTACTAGTTATATATGTATATATGCCTTGCGACACTAAAGATAATAGCAACTCACCCGAATTCTGTGAAATACTTGGTAATGTGGAGGACAGGGGGGCCACGGATTGCTTGATACTCGGAGACTTTAACGCGGACCCTAGCTGTGAATTTGGCACCGAGCTAGATAGATTTTGTGCGGAGTATCAATACAAATATGTTGATAAGTTGAATCTACCGAACACGACATACACGTTTGTTAGCGGCGCGCATCACACTACTAGTTGGATTGACCACTGCTTAGCGACTGAGAGCGCGTATCGAGCCATTACTAGAATATCGGTAGACCTAACAACAGACTGGACTGATCATAGACCGCTCACAGTGCACTTAAAAGTACAACACATGACAACTTCGTGTAATGTAGCCCTGCCTGCACCAGCATCCTGGTCTTGGCGACCAAAGTCGTGGAATGATATCGAAAAGTATTCTATGACGGTAACGCAATGCCTCAATCCACTAATGTATACATTGGGAGATTTGGGGGAGGTGACATGTATTGATTATCTTTATAAATCAGTGATTGAAATAATGCAAAGATGTGCTACTAATTGTTTCAACTCGAAATACAGGCGAGAACAGAAAAAACACCCAATACCGGGATGGAATGAATATGTGGCTGACAAATATGCCGCGTCGCGTCAATCACTCGCTCTGTGGCACCAAACCGGTTGTCCCACTGCAGGGCCTGTGTTGGAAGAGCGTAAGAAAAAGCGTGCGGAATTCAAGCGAGCATTAAAACATTGCATGAACAACCAAAACCAATTATAATGGACAAAATTGCATCCGAAAGAAAACATAAGAATTTTGTACAGTTTTGGCACAGCGTCAACAAAATAGTCAAACCTTCTATAAACTATCCATCACATATAGAAGGCGAGACAAACGACAAAAATATTGCGGAAAGGTTTAGTCAAATATTTTTTCAACCAATACCGGTCAGAGAACATACGTTAGAGACGCCATTACGTTTTACACCTCGCGAGATATCCGTAACTGCGGCAGACATAGTAGCGGTCGTCAAGGAAACGTCAGGCGGGAAGTCGCCGGGATTAGACGGCCTGACTATAGAACACGTTAAGTTTGGAGGCGTGGGCATATATCACGCACTATCTATACTATTTACCGCCATTATAAAAACTGGGTATCTGCCGAAGGCTCTCACTGATACGGTCATCGTCCCAATCTGCAAGAACCGGCGAAAGAATATATCAAGTGCTAGCAACTACCGGCGAATAGCACTAGCTAATATGGTAGCCAGGTTGCTGGAAAAGATCTTGCATAGGTATACTGCACCATACATCATATCCTCAGATCATCAGCATGGGTTTAAAAAGAACGCGTCCACTAGCACTGCAATTTATGTGCTGAAACAGGTGGTAGGGTACTACAGAGAGAGAAAGACATCTGTCATAGCCTGCTACCTGGACCTCAGCAAAGCATACGACCGCGTCGATCACAACCGTCTATGGCAAAAGTTATATGACAAACAAGTACCCCGACAGGTGGTCCAGGTTCTTCAGAACAGGTACGGCCAACAGAGCAACCAGGTCCGATGGAAACGGGAGCTATCCTCTGCCACGGAGCTCAAGTGCGGTGTGAGACAGGGGGGAAGTATGTCCCCAGCCCTCTTTAATTGCTACATGGACGAGTTGTCTGAGCGACTGGTGGACACAGGCGTAGGGTGCTCCAATAATGGAGTAATGACCAATCACATCGCATATGCGGATGATATGGTTTTACTGGCACCAAGCATATCAGCGATGCGCAAGTTATTGAAGGTGTGTGAAAACTATGCAGCAGAACACAACATGCTATACAATGCAGAAAAGTCTGTATATATGGTCTTCAGATCCAATAACTGTGATGTAAGTATGGCGACCCTTAAGCTGTATGATGACACCCTAGAAAGAGTCGAAGTGGTAAAATACCTCGGACACATGATCACTTCTGATCTATCCGACCACGCTGATATCGAGAGGCAGAGGCGGGCCATTGCAGTCCGCAGTAATATGCTAAATCAAAAAATCTAATCAAAAATACATTTATTTCACATAGGCATTATACAAATGCGCTTGTAAAACGTCCAGAATATAAAACAAAAACTCTACCACCAGTTCACAACGCGACCCACCTGAGAAGAACTGGCAAGAAACTCAGCGGGTTGTTCTTTTTTTTGCTCTATTTACAATTTTAAAGAATCTAAAAACTAGGCATTATAACAATTTTTTTGAGAATCCAGCAGAGCAGGTCATTTCCAGGCTTCCTTATCCAACAAATAATCATTGATTGTATAGTAGCCCCTGCAGTACAATTTACTTTTAACAGATCTTTTAAACTTATTAAGGGACATACTTTTAATTTCGTCTGGAAGCCTATTGTAAAAGCGTATACAGTTACCCAGGAAAGAATTGCTGGTTTTGTGCAATCTGCTATGAAAAACAGCAAGGTTATTTTTATTTCTAGTGTTGACATAAACTATGTAGATTTCTTTGTACATACATAAGGTTTTCAAAAATATATTGCGATGCTACAGTAAGAATATTAACCTCTTTGAATCAAAGCTCGCCAGACGCTTCGCTCGTTGTAGTGACGCAGTGAAGACTCAGCTTTTTATCAGCTACTGCACAAGTGTCTATACTGTAGAATTATGGACGAAATACACGCAGGCTGCTATGAGCGAAATGAGGGTTCAATACAACAATGCGTGGCGTACTATATTTCGGCTTCCACGGTGGTGTAGTGCAAGCACCATGTTCTACGAGGGGCGCGCGCCCTGTTGGCAGGCACTGCTTCGGAGCCGGTCGGCCGCTCTGCGCACCGCCCTCAATCGTTCCGAGAACTTTTTGATTTTATGTATGATTGATAATTTACCATAATATATACCTAATTGAATTTATTATTATTGAGAATGTATAATTTTTATTTTATTTTTATTGTTTATGATAATTGTTATTGTTAATTTATTAATGTTTATGAATTTAATCTACTTATTATAATAATTTATTGATTTTATTAGTGGATCTTATTTGTTCATTTTAATATTTGTAAATTGGTTGTAAAAAAGTAATTGGATGGAAATCTGGATATTAAACTATTTCATTTTCATTTCATTTACTAGTACAGTGACTGACTGACAAGCTTACGGCCTACCTGATGGAAAGTGGTTACCGTACGTTTGCAATACTAAAAGAGTACTACCCGCATGTTACCGACCCCAGCACAGATTGCGACGTCCCACCGTTCCACTGTTAAAATTTTTTAAGCCGCCTAATATGGGCTTCAATTTTGAGCGACTGTCCTATTACTGACAACCGAACATGCATTCCAAAGCACGAATACGCTCGCAAATACGTGTCACAAAGTGGTCGCGTGGCCATCTATTCAAGGACCAGATATAATAGAGAATGTTGTTTATTGCAGCGATCATTTACAGAACACTGAATCCGCGGGGCCACGAGCTCTTCAAACGAATCTTATTATAAGGAATACTAGGGTGTCCGATGAATGTCTTGTAGACGAACAGCGAAATATAAGAAATTCAGTCGAGACTTATAGCCAAGATTGGTCGGTTTAAGGAACTTCTATCTAGCAGCATGGAGTTAAACTACAATTTGATTTAAACATGAAATCTTCAAGTGCTGTGCAAATATTAATTAGTCGTATTCAGAAATTGGCAATCATCCAAGCCATGTCTGCTAACTTTGTAATATATTTATATTGCATAAACTCAATTTCAACTTTGGCAATAACACCGGGTAAATTTTCGACCGTATTTTATATTGAGAGGTAGTGACGAAACGAAATTGATAGATTGCATTTTATGTGGATGAAATGAATCGTCCAGTTGCCATTTTTTTCGTGTGAGTGGGAATATAGCTGTCATTATCAATCTTTTGTGACAACTTTATATTTCAAGCTAGGTGGAAGGCGGATTCCGCGCTTAGTTTTTTAAAACAGTCTGGGTCCTAGAAGAAAGGGCTTTTATTTTGATATCGATGTACATGTATACTAGATAAAAAAAAATTTACGTGAGGAAAAATCCTCATGGATGCTACGCCGGACTCCTGCCGACTAAAAAACCTCACGTATCCTGCCTAACAGCCTATGGTTGGAAGCCCTTTTGTAAGCCCTCGAAAGGAAACCCCAGGAACACTAGTTATGGATCTATAGACTAATCAAATTCGATGTTGATTACAAGAATTAATGAACTTTACTGAATGGAAAAATATCCCAAAGTTATCACTTAAATGTTTTTAATAATCAAATTTGATTGTTTTTTGGTTATTACAAAATTGCTCACGGTGTCATAGTTGTAGCGATAGAGAGCTGTCTACTGCTGAATGAAGCCTTTTCCCACTGACATTTTGTGAGGGTGACTGGTCAGTCATACGTGTGTAATAGTAATAGGTACGTGTGTAAAAGTAAAGTAGCTGTAATAGTTGAAGTAGGCTTGTTTTGCATATTAAGGACTTTATGTATGTTTCTAGTGTGGATACGATGGGCCCTTCCTACTGATATTTTTAAGGCTTAAATCAGCCTCATCTGCGTGACTAAAGGGAGAGGTCATAGCGAGGAGACGAAGCTAGCTAGCGTGATCCTGTAAGATGTTACGTCCCTTAAAAATCTCAGTAGGAAGGGCCCATCGTATCCACACCACTACTAGAAACATACATAAAATCCATAATAAGCAAAACAAGCCTACTCCAACTATTACAGCTACTTTACTAAGTTTATTCGTAAAATTTCACTGCCCTATAAAAGAGGTTTCATGTGTCATAGCTATTTTACAGTTTTCATGGGTCTCTATCTATGGTCATAACAACTTTCAAGAAACGGCCAATATATTTGCAATTTCAGTAGACAGGATCGTCCTAATTTTCCACATCAACTCACATAGCCACAACATCCGAACGCTGAAAAAGGTTAAGTATAAGGAAGTTGCCATAAACAAAAAAAGTTTTTACCTCCCACGTTAAGTAATGGCGTGTAAAACAACGCCTATGGAACCCAAAATCAAATAACCGATGTGATCCCAAAGCTGTTTGTTAAGCTTCACAACTTTTTATCTGTTACACATATAATCTGCAGCAACTTATAAGTAGCTCTAAATTTATTTTGTTTATTTCTTTATATTTGTGGACATTCTCACACAACATTATCAAGCCCAAATTAAGCAAATATAAGCTAGTGCTATGGGATCTAGACGACTGAATACATACATAATAGAAAAAAAAGTAACTTAGTTATGCATGAGGTGATACCAATAGTGTATTGTAGCAATTAATTACATGTTTCTTATCGTATCGTAGTGTGTTAGTGTTTTTTTTTTTTTATTGTTTAACGTGAGGGAAAATCCTCATATGATGTTATGCCGGACTCTTACCGACTAAAAAACCTCACGCCACGCCTAACAGCCTATGGTTGAGAGCCCCGGGTAAGCCCTCAGGAAGGATGTCCCGTGACTCCCAACAGACCTACGGCTGCCAATGCGGCCTCGCCCAGGGGGTGGTTCGGGTGCAATCCCGCGTCTATGGGAGGTTTCGGGTGTGACCCCGCTTCTAAGGGGGGGGGGGGAGGGCGTGCGTGAGTTGCTCACGTCACGCTGCCGTCATGGGCCTGCTTCTGTAAGGACGGTGAGCGGCCCACTCACCGTCCTCAGACCCCCGGTCATGGAGGCCGATAGTCCTCGGCGAAGACACGTCGGCCGCGCCCAGGGCGCCGACTGCGGAACTCGGGTGGGAGAGTTCTCTCCCGCACCCGGCCCGCCGCCTCCTTCACGAGCATGCCCTGCTCGCAGAAAGAGGCGGTAGTGTGTTAGTCTATGTCGAATAACTGTGATATAGGCTTTTTTTTTAATGTGAGGGAAAATCCATCAGGGATGCTATGCCGGACTCCTACCGACTAAAAAACCTCACGTAACGCCCAGCAGCCTATGGTTGGGAGCCCCGGATAAACCCTCGGATGGATGTCCCAGGACTCACAACAGAACAGACCCACGGCCGCCACTGCGGCCTCGCCTAGGGGGGTGGTTCGGGTGTGATCCCGCTTCTAAGGGTGGGCGTGCGTGAATCCCTTACGTCACGCTGCCGTCATGGGCTTGCTTCTGTAAGGACGGTGAGCAGCCCTCTCACCGTCCTCGGCCCCTGGTCATGGAGGCCGATTTGTCTTCGCCGAAGACACATCGGCGGCGCCTAAGCCGCCGACTGCGGAACTCGGGTGGGAGAGTCCTCTCCCGTTCCCGCCTCGCCGCGTCTTTCACGAGCATGACCTGCTCACAGAAAGAGGCCGCGCAGTCCCACTTACTACCGCTGGAGATCATGGTTCGCACCATGGTCTCGAGCGAGAGAGTGTCCACGTCCAGACCCACCACGAGGAGCTGTGATATAGGCTGATTTCATTGATTGATTAGTACAGAATTAATCTACTGGAAACGTTTTATAAGGAATAGAAATCTAAAACATATGTAAGAAAGATAAAATAGGATTCGCAAAGAAATATGAATGAGAAATAATATAATAGCTTAGTGTAAGTATATATACCTACTTAATAGTTTAAAAAAATGGGTCTAATCGGTTCATTAACATTAATTAAAATTTATTTAATTTACTACCAACTTGAAATACGTTAGAAAAATTTATTACGTTTAAACAAAAAGGTTCACAAATATTTTTTTATCGTAGGTACCCTTCCGGTCGACTTTGTCCATTTCCTAACTTACCCAATATACGTAAAAATAATTTGTGAACTTCTTTGTTTAGATGAGAATACATTCTGTTTAAAAATTATAACTGCACAGTATTTGAGTCATCAATTACACCCAGAAGGCATTTATTACGTAAAAGCGAAAGAAACCAGAGGCGTGGCTTAATCTGACGCCGTGATCTATGGTCGCTGAATGAGGAAGTAATCTTTCTTGTAGAAAAGACGAACAATGCTTAATTATACGGGAAAATTGCTAAGTGTTTGATTTTTCAGATAGTATGTACTAAGGACGATAAGATACGGCTATAGCCCAAATAATAGAATGTGGCAAACAGTAGCCTTTCGACGTGTGCAACACTAGGGGTGCTACACTAATCCTAGGGTCATTCTTCCGAGGGCTTGCCCGGGGTTTCCAACTGCTAGGAACGTGTGGTTTTTAGTCGGTAAGAGTCTGGCACAGCATAGCATCCATGCAGGAGTTTCCTTACGGTAAAAAAAGCAGGAGTGCTACATTCGCGCTTACAACCTTGCAATAACCTTCTAAGATATCTTTTGAAGAACCCCATGCTATTATGTTCGGGAAAGCCAAGGCAGGGCTTATTTTGCACACCAAGTGTACGCGAAAGAAAGCCCAAAAAGGATCTAAACATATATGAGCGCTACGGAAGCAAAATTTAAAGTGATTAGGTAGAACTAGTTTACTATCCAACTTCCGAATTGCTGTGATTGCGATTTTAAAACAAAATATTGAAGTAATGGTGAGTTTGTTGTTCAAATTGATTTGATTTGAATAGAACAAACAAAGTTTCTATGGTTTTGAAACTAGCTTTATTGATTTAAGAATTTCTTCCGTCCAATTGTGTACATCTAGCAATGGTGGGTTATAATGACTCAGCTTTATTACATCATTTTCAAGGAACTATGTTTTATATTATGAACACTAATGCAAAGCATGAAGTGATGGCAATGAAAAACTGATGTACCATGATAATTTTTCAAGAATATGTTTGTTCATACCATTGATCTATATGTACTTCAGTAGAATCTTACTAATATTATAAATGCGAAAGTTTGTGATTGTGGATGTTTGGTTCTCTTTGACGCTCAAACCGCTGATCGGATCGGGCTGAAATTTGGTTCAGACATACATTATAGTCTGGAATAACACATAGGCTACTTTTTATCCCGGCATTAAGTTCCCGCGGGAACAAATTTTACGCGGGCGAAGCTGCGAGCATCAGCTAGTATAATAATATGTCAATGGTTCATCCATTTTATGCTTATGAAACAGACAGATTCTCCGCAACTGCATCGAGTCTACGCTACGCATACATCATGTAATGCTACGAACATTGGAGCTACGCTACGAGTGCCGTCTACTCTATTTAATGAAACCTAACAATCTGCTACGACGAATGCGTTTCGATCTGGACAATGCTACGAGCATCTGAACTAAGCTCCTTCTTCCGTGCGATGCGACTAGGCTAGGCTACAGCGTCGAATACGACTGCTTATTGGGTTTTGTAAGCTATCTACGGATATCGAAAGTACATTACTGCTCGTTCGCTCTAAGTTTGCCGCTCGGCTCCATACTAAAGTCGAATTTTTAATTAGACGAAGTAAATTGACAGCAACTAATGTCACTTCTTCATACAATGTTGCGTATTTTCTATGACGAAGTGACATTAGCTACTGTCAATTTACTTCGTCTAATTAACAATTCGGGTATACGCCTCTACGCCAGCGGCAAAGTTAGAGCGAACGGGTAGTAAGTCCAATCATTGACACCAACAACTTTAAAAACTAACAAGCTGAATCTCTGGGCGGTTTACTAGTACAACAATTTTGGGATACACTTTCCATCCAACAGTATTGCTTTGTTTGTGCCAATATAACACCCCATCGGATCGCCATTCGGAAGTATTATTCTTACACGATTTTTGACGCAGATCATTTTATAGGATAATTAAATCTATCAAATTATCGGTTAAAGCTAAGGTTAGGGTTAGGAGATAACATTCTGGTTATTACATACAATAAAAGTTTGCTCCGGTTGTTTCATCGCCGACCGAAAGTTCAAATATCGCTTCTTGAACCTTTCTGATTAGTTAGATTTGACAAAATTTTGATTCACTTTACCTCGTTTTACGATATGAAGTAACGAACGCGTTCGAGACAAAACTAGTTCATAGTGTGCTTGCTTCTGCAGCAATACAAACCTCCACTAGTAAAACACCATTTTCTGATCCATTACTACCAATCAAATACAACAAAGCAGATAGTAACGTACACACACATAACAATACCTCCCAACGTTTTGTAATTTACCAACTTTAAATTAGATTTGTCCCGAATGGAATCCAAACTGACAATCACTGTGAAACCTTCACCCTTTAACTAAACTCAAATGGTTTTGCTTTGGAAGGTAGAAACTTCTACATTTTTTTACTAGTACAGTGACTGACTGACAAGCTTACGGCCTACCTGATGGAAAGTGGTTACCGTACGTTTGCAATACTAAAAGATACCCGCATGTTACCGACCCAAGCACAGATTGCGACGTCCCAGCGTCCCACTGTTAAAAATTTTCGAGCCGCCAAATATGTGCTTCAATTTTGAACGACTGTCGTACGTACAGCTTAAGGCTGCAATGTTCGACCTTGACAAATCCTAAGGCAATTCGAACGATTGCAGCGTACGCTTTTGCCGGATTTCATTGGATTCTAATACATTAAATGAATGTTATAAAATCTGAGGGGTTTTGAGAAAAAATCTATACGTAAAATATTGTTCTAAAGACTTATATCTATTTTATGACAAGTTTTTTTGACAATTAAACTTGTAGAAGATAAACACTGGTTTTTTGGATAATGCGTGTAATCGAATGTTTTCGCGGTACACAACACGAAATAAAGCAGCGAATTGAAATATAGTAGTAATGGAGGCGGCGCGAGCGGCGGGAACTAGTATGCGCGTGCGGACCGATTTTGAATCGCGACGATCGACGACTAGACTTTTTCTAGATTCTTCGAAGGAAATGCATCCCTCCCCTCTCGCCCCGCACCGCTCTCGCCCTATCCATTGTGCCGCGCGCAGGCGACCAACATAACAAAATAAAGGTAAGTACAGATTATCTTAAACTATAGTTGCGTCGTCTACACACCCCACCCTAGTGCTGGGCTACCAGCACTCACCTTCTGTCGGTATGCAGACGACGCGTGCCACGGACCTTTTAAAAATCTTACCAGATACAGTCCTCACTTCCACCATTCTAATACGGCCATCTCTGCCGGGGAAAACCGCATGAACCATGCCTCTCGGCCACATATTCCTGGGGTTGTTAGGATCAACTATTATAACTAAATTTCCTACACGCAAAGGTGATGTCTCCTGATTCCACTTTTGTCTGGGGAGCAACGTTGGCAGCACCTCTCGTATCCAACGTCTCCAAAACATATCTGCTAAACGTTGCGAGATTCGCCATTGCCTGCGCAAAGCCAGGTCCGAATCGTCGAAGACACCTATAGTGGGAAGGTTAGAGGTCATGCCGAGAAGAAAATGGTTTGGTGTGAGCGATTCCGTACTACCCGGTTCCACGGACACATGCGTAAGGGGTCTACTGTTAACCATTGCCTCCACTTCTGCTAGAAGTGTACTTAAGACTTCGTCTCTTGGAGCTCGTTCTTTAAGAGTGACCTGAAGAGCTACCTTAACCGAACGAATAAGCCGTTCCCAGGCTCCGGCCCAGTGAGGGCTTAAAGGTGGTATAAAGGACCATTTTGTACCATAATTTAGCGCTTCCGACTCTAAAACACTGTGGTCGAGCCCCTCAACTGACTTCCTAAGTTCAATATCGGCCCCTCTAAGGTTGGTCCCGTTGTCCGAATACAAGAAGCGGGGCCATCCACGTCTAGAGGCCATACGTCGCAAGGCCATTATAAGCGAACTAGAGGTAAGCGTACTAACTACTTCCAAGTGCACTGCTCTTACGGTAAGACATGTGAATAGCACACCGTACCTCTTTTCCCTACGTCTACCTACAGCGACCTCCATCGGACCGAAAAGGTCTAAGCCGCAAAAGGTGAAAGGTCGCTGGCCATGAGCCACACGAGACTCCGGTAAGTCACCCATTCTAGGTACGCTTGGACTTAATTTTCTAATTCTACAAAGCATGCATTTAGAAATAACATTTTTTACAGTAGGACGTATCCTAACTATCCAATATTTCTGCTTAAGTTCATTAACTACAGTTTCTTGATTAGAGTGAGCAAATCTTTTATGAAAATACATAACTATCAATTTTGATAAATGATGATGCCCATCCAGTATTATAGGACGTTTAACATCAGATGAAATTCCTACGGCAGCATCAACGCGACCGCCCAGGCGCATCACCCTGTGCTCATCCAAGAATGGTGACAAGGTAAGTAACTTGCTTTTCCTATCTATACATTTACCATTAAGTAGCGCAGTTACTTCTGTACTAAAGGATTGCCCCTGTGCGTGACGCAATAACAAAACTTCTGCCTGTTCCATCAATACAATACAATCGACCGATTGTTTGCTACATTTTTTTATAAATTTTAGAAGTATGAATGTAGTTTTAAGAAGGCGTAACCAGCTAGAAAAACGAGTAACATCAGGTACAGGTAATGTTAAACAGTTAATTTGAATTACAGAAACAATTTCTAATTTATTTTTATCTATTTCAGATTCAAAAATATTTTCAGGCCACGAACCCTCTTCCTCGCGGAGAAAAGACGGTCCACTAAGCCACTCGGTAGACATGCTCGGACTGTCATACGAATCCCTAGTACCCATATCAGCGGTATTCATATAGGTAGGTACGTACCGCCACTCCGGCGCGCGAGTCAACTCGTCAATTTCGCCCAAGCGGTGAGCCACAAACACTTTATAATTACGCGCGTCATTTTTTATCCAATGCAACACGGTGGTCGAGTCACACCAAAAATATCTACTTGTTACAGTTAGCCTGTGCTCCCTTGTAACCGAATCTGCAAGCCGTGCCGCTAAAAGGCTGGCTTGAAGCTCAAGTCTAGGTACTGATACATGTTTGACGGGTGCAAGACGACATTTAGCGGCCACAAAGGCGACTCGAACACAACCGTTGCTATTCCATCGCCAATACGCTACCGCACACATCGCTTTAGTTGAGGCGTCACAAAACACATGCAACTGTAGGTTGCTATAATCCGTAGGTGTATTGTAGACGGCGGAAGGCGTAGCAGCGGCGAGCGCTGCCGGGTTAGTACCTGTGCTACGCGATAACGCGGTTACAGGCGCGAGCTCCGTATTGGGTGTAGCTTGACTGGTGTTGTAATAACGCGGTATACGAATTTGACTAGCATGGCGTAATTGTTTTATCCATAAACACCACTTATTAAATAAATCGTCATTTAATTGGTCGTCCCAATTAACGTTACATTTCCATGTCTCTTGTAATATAAGCTTTCCATTTAGGGTAATTGGCGTTAAAAAACCAAAAACATCAAAAATAGACATGACAATACGCAGGACTTCTCTCTTAGTGGGCCGCTGAGAGCCCTCAATAAGTTGTTTAGGTATGTTTTTAAAAGATAAATCAAACATTAAAATGTCACTGACTGGCTCCCACAACAAACCTAGTGTACGTTCGGTATCATTCTGCTGGTCGAATTTGAACCTTACTGCAGCAGAACCGAGAGATTCTTTTGGAATGCTATCTAACACAGAACTACTATTACTATTAAAATTACATAAATGGAAGCCACCTTGCTTATGAATAAAGGAAAGGAGAAAGCCCACAGATCGTTTCTTTTTGAAAAACCTTAATAGAAAGTGTATGGCTATCTAAGTAGATTGACAAATCATTTAATATTATTTTAACAATCTTTTAATTCATTTGATCAATATATTTTGTGGCGTTTAAACTTAGATATAATTCGTAGTGTTATCGTTTTTACGCGTCGCAGACTGACCAAATGAATGGTACTGACGTGACGAAGATGGCCGCCAATTGCAAATATCAATGTGTGGGGTACTCAAATGCACTTATCAGTTTCAAATAGATTAGTTCATGCATCAATGTTGTTGAGATCATAGATTTAGTATCAAAAAATTCTAAATCTAACTAAACTAAAGGATTTTTAAATCAAAAAGGTCGACAACGTGCACAAGTGTTGGAAAGTGATATAATGCAGTGAAACGTTACTCTTTAATTTTTCGACAAACTCCAGATAACTCGATATTATTATTTTATGTTCTAAAGGTAAATTGGTGTGAAATGTTTGTATAAAATAATTGTATGGTTCCTTATGAAGTGATTATGATCTGGATTGATAATTTAAATGGTAAGTAATTATGGAACTATCGAGATCCAATTTGTTTATTTACTACGTTATCTGAATAAGTTTCAATGTGGTAAGTATATACATTTTCAGGGTTATTTATAAGTGTTTTGGAACAAATACTTCTATCTTTTTTGAATTAAATGTAACGATTAGCATTTTTGGACAAATTGATTTGTTCGGATTGATGAACATTTGCTTCAAAACTAACCTCTAATTTGAGCAGCAAAACGAAGAATGAGAGAAAACCCTACAAAATAAGAGAATATTTTTTATTTCCTTTGAAAGTAGGATATCCTTCCAATTTAATATCCGATTTTCGCTGTCATACTACATTATTTGTTATGAAACGGCGGTCCATTGAAAGGTGGTCAATCCCCTTTCTTTTACTAAATTAATGGCACAATGAATATCAGGCAAACTATCAATATAATCGTCCATATAATGTTGTTGTTCTACAGCTAGAACAGCAGAAGGCATAGTCGACACATATGGTTGTGCGTTTTTATTTTTTATGTATTGAGCTATAAACGGTGAACAATTAGCACCAAAAATTAAAGATGTCATAACAAACGTTTTCACAGATTCGTCGGCTGTATTTCTCCAAAGAAATCTAAAGGCATCTCGGTCCTCAGGTCGGATCTTAATTTTTAAAAACATGTCTTTAATATCACCCGTTACGGCTATGGGATTCTCACGGAACCGTAACATGATGCCAAACAGAGACACTAGAAGGTCCGGACCCTTTAATAAACAATCGTTGAGAGAGACACCACTAGACTTAGCAGCCGCATCGAAAACTAAACGTAGCTTCCTCTTGTTAGGGTTATCTACCCCAAAATGTGGTAAGTACCACGTCTTTGCTGAGGTCCTAATGTCAAGTAACTCCTCAGCAAAATCATTATCAAATAAATGCTTTATACGGTCAGCATACCTAAGTGCATAGTTATTATTTAAACTCATTTTCTTCTCGACATTACGTAACCGTGACAGTGCATGGGAATAAGATTTAGGCATCACATAGTCAGGATCCTTCCACGGCAACCCTACATGCCACCGACCATCGACCAGAGATGATGTTCGGTCCAAAAGAGTAACGGCACGAATGTCATCTGAATTCTGTCTGGGTTTCCCATTCACTCCCATCGACTCAAAAGAAAAGAAATGACGTACCTCCCTATGAACTTCTTGGAGCGCTCGCTGACACTCCTCACTGGAACAAATCAGCATGGCACGGTGGTTCACGGGCCCTGAGGTAGAATAGGGGACCCTACCGTGGATGCACCATCCTAACGGGGTACGAGTAGCACATGGTTCAGTCGGTTTTCCCACAACAACATCTATGGGCAGAAGCAAATGATTATTGTCTTGACCAATTAACACTTCAGGTTTACACTTATTAGTAGAAAAACAATCTTTCAATTTCTGTAAATGCACAAAATTATTACAATTAACAGCTGACAAATCTTGAGAAGGTAGATCAAGTTGACTAACACTTCTAACTCTAATGCTATAAGGTTGACAATTCAATAAATTACTGCTAATATCAATGTTTACAATTTGAGAGTCACATACAACCTCGCTGTTATCCCATGCCCCGCTCACACGCAACGTTTCCCGCTTGCCAGCCACGCCTAACTTCTGTGCGAGAGACGCAGATATAAGCGACACGCTTGAGCCATCGTCTAAGAGGGCTGTAGTCTGAAAGGCACCCTTTGGCCCGTGAACAGTAATTGGTACCACTTTTAGTAACACTCGAAAGGACTTGATGTTTAAATTAGTCACGGACTCCGGCTGTGTGTCCGACGACGGTTCAAGCGCGACGTCTGAACATTGCTTTATGGGTTCGCTATCAGTAACGACATTATGAACATTCGATTTAGATACGTTCTCGTAATGCAATAATCTATGATGTGACTGGCCGCAATTATTTTTATCACATACAGGAGCGGGACAGGTAGTGCGATCGTGACGGTGTAATAGACATTTGTAACAAATACCTACACGTTTAACATAAGACCATCTATCTTTACGTAATGACTTTTTGAACTTATTACAGTTTGGTAAACTATGAACCGAAACGCGACAGTACTTACACTTGTTGTTATCGCTTCTTTCACTTTGCACTAATGCTAT
The DNA here is from genome assembly GCA_933228765.1 of Miltochrista miniata. Classification (NCBI taxonomy): domain Eukaryota; kingdom Metazoa; phylum Arthropoda; class Insecta; order Lepidoptera; family Erebidae; genus Miltochrista; species Miltochrista miniata. The sequence continues at coordinate 13,072,103 of OW121770.1, forward strand.
TTCCGATTGCACTGTATTTTTTACTTATTCGCTTGTGCGAGTCGTAATGACGAATGTTTATCAGATTTACGTTAGACGTAGTAGTTTTTTCGGCTTCGACACTTAGGAAATCTGACAACAATGAGAGTTTCGGTTGTGAACTAGTGTAGTTAACATGAAAGAAATCAGTCCACTTCGATAAAAGAACAGTAGGCATTTTCGACAAAATGTTTTTCGTTAGATTTATATCCTGTAGGTACTCACAGCGGTTAAGGGCGTTGACCGCTGCTACGTAGTTTTTTATCTTAATGGAAAACTGCACAATTTGTGTGTGGTAATCGTTAGGTAATGCTTGCAATCTACCTATTTCCCATCCAATGCGTGATACAATGACATCCGGGTTTCCGTATTGCAACTCGAGCGTGGACATCACCTCTTCCGCTGATGGACAGGTCACTAATAGGGCAGAGACTGCTTCCTTGGCAGCTCCACGAAGGCACTTCCTTAATCGCCATAAGTTTTCCTTCGAGCTGTACTTACAGAGTGAAGTAGACTCCACGAACGCTTGCTTGAACTGAAGCCACTCCATGGGGTCTCCAGAAAACCACGGTAAATCCTTTGGAGTGCTCAGTCGACACAACAGGTCGGTGCTCGGGTTTGCAGCAGATGTGGTGGCGAGATCCTTCAGTGCAGCAGCTAATTGGTGAATTACTGTTTCGTTGCCGGCTGCCGGCGCCTGCGCGACCGGTTCCGACGGGTACAGCGGGTTCACCCTTGTAGTATAGACATCATCGTGGGTAACCTGCTGTTTTAATTCACCTTGGCTGCGATCAATCCATTCGCCAATCTTGCTCCTATTGCACCTGGAACTTGGGTGTGAACTGTATTGACTACCGGCTGCCGCGATTTCCACCGCTAAGCGTTTATCTATCAGTTCTTTGTCAATACGCGCTTTTTCTTCTGCCGCCCTCAGTTCAAGTTCTAACCGGCGTGCCTGTGACGACGAAGACGAAATTTTGGATTTGGGAATCCGTGACGTGGAAGGAAAATCTGCTGGTACGCTTCCCTTCCCAATGCTATTTTTGCAGGCATCCTCGGCATCGTGAACTTCCTTCTGGGAGCGGGCTTTTCTTCCAGCGGTAACGCGTAACGCCATTTTGGAATTTGGCGGCGTAAAGAACATCGGATTCGAAATACACCAGTTATCCGGCCGAAGACCACTTTGTAGAAGATAAACACTGGTTTTCTTGGATAATGCGTGTAATCGAATTACTTTCGCGACACAATACAAATAAAGCAGCGAATTGAAACTATAGCAATGGAGGCGGCGCGAGCGGCGGGAACTAGTATGCGCGTGCGGACCGATTTTGAATCGCGGCGATCGACGACTAGACTTTTTCTAGATTCTTCGAAGGAAATGCATCCCTCCCCTCTCGCCCCGCACCGCTCTCGCCCTATCCATTGTGCCGCGCGCAGGCGACCAACATAACAAAATAAAGGTAAGTACAGATTATCTTAAACTATAGTTGCGTCGTCTACAAAACTCATTTATTTAGATAAAAAAAGTACATTACTTGTTAAGATTTTTGCAATATTTCTCATTTTTCGAAAGCGATATCAATCGAACAAAGTATTCCTAATCGTGTTTTAATACGTTAAAAAAGCAAGAGTATCTGATAAATTACAATAATATAGTTTTATCGGAGCAAATCGAAGAATATTTCCTAGTATGAAGTTCACCCCAAGATGAGTCTCTTTCGAACATACAAGCCTTAACATGCCTTCCGAAGCACGGATACGCTCGCAAATAAGTGTCACAAATTGTCGCATGACCATCCATTCAAGGACCGGCTATAATAGAGAATGTTGTTTACTGCAGCGATCGTTTATAGAACACTGAGATCGCGGGGCCATGAGCGCTTCAAAAAAAACTTCAAACAATTCTTATTTTAAGGAATACTAGTGTGTCTGACGAATGTCTCATAGACGAACAGCAAAATATAAGAAATTCAGTCGAGACTTATAGCCAAGATTGGCCGGTTTTAGGAACTTCTATCTAGCAGCATGGAGTTAAACTACAATTTGATTTAAACAAGAAATCTTCCAGTGCTCTGCAAATATTAATTAGTCGTATTCAGAAATTGGCAATCATCCAAGCCATGTCTGCTAACTTTGTAATATATTTATATTGCATAAACTCAATTTCAACTTTGGCAATAATACCGGGTAAATTTTCGACCGTATTTTATATTGAGAGGTAGTGACGAAACGAAATTGATAGATTGCATTTTATTCGGATGAAATGAATCGACCAGTTGCCATTTTTTTCGTGTGAGTGGGAATATAGCTGTCATATCAATCTTTTGTGACAACTTTATATTTCAATCTAGGTGGAAAGCGGATTCCGCGCTTGAATTTTTTAAAACAATCTGAGTCCTAGAAGAAAGGGCTTTTATTTTGATATTGATATACGTAAGTATTACACCAGTTATGGATCTAGGCTAGTCAAATTCGATGTTGCATACAAGAGCTAATGAACTTCACTGAATGTAAAAATATCCCAGAGTTTTCACTCAAATGTTTTTAATAATCAAATTTGATTGTTTTTGGTTATTACAAAATTGATCACGGTGTCATAGTTGTAGCGATGGAGAGCTGTCTACTGCTGAATGAAGGCTTTTCCCAATGTCATTTTGTGAGGGTGACTGACCTTACTGGATCACGCTAGCTAGCTTCGTCTCCTCGCTATGACCTCTCCTTTTAATCACGCAGATGAGGCTGATTTAAGCCTTAGAAATCTCAGCAGTAAGGGCCCATTGTATCCACACCACTACTAGAAACATACATAAAATCCTTAATAAGCAAAACAAGCCTACTTCAACTATTACAGCTACTTTACTAAGTTTATTCGTAATATTTCAATGCCCAATAAAAGAGGTTCCATGGATCATAGCTGTTTTACAGGTTTCATGGGTAATCATCTATGGTCATAACAGATGAAACGGCCAATATATTTGCAATTTCAGTAGACAGGATCGTCCTAATTTTCTACATCAACTCACATAGCCACAACATCCGAACGCTGAAAAAGGTTAAGTATGAGGAAGTTGCCATAAACAAAAAAGTTTTTACCTCCCACGTTGAGTAATGGCGTGTAAAACAACGCCTACGGAACCCAAAATCAAATTACCGATGTGATCCCAAAGCTGTTTGTTGAGCTTCAGAACTTTTTATCTGTTACACAAATAATTTGCAGCGAGATAGTTTTATTTTAGTACAATGATCTTCGGTATCCATGACAGCGGGCCTGATGACGTCGTTGTAATATTGTCTATTTTTATTTTGTTTCATGACATTCGGATAATTATATCACAGCCTACAGATCATCCTGGTACGTCCTTCCGAGGGCTTACCCGGGGCTTCCAACCGTAGGCTGTTGGGCGTTACGTGAGGTTTTCCAGTCGGTAGGGGTCCGGCATAGCATCCATGAAGAATTTTCCCTCACATTAAAAATAAAAAAAAAGCCTGCAGATCATAGGTGGGTTTTTTCTCTGTACTGTGATACTATGTTACAGACTTTAGGTATAATTTCCTAAAATACCTACCTACCTTTTTTGAAGAGAGCTCCGCTTACAGACTTAGACCATATATCACGGGACTAGCCTTTGCGAACCACCGCATACAAAAATATTCTGCCAGTTTTCATAGCGGGTGAAGGGGGAAACACAAAGACATATAAAATTTCATTACATTTAAAAATGTATTAATCGACAAACGCGTAATGGCTGTTGTGTGTTAATTTTTATTGTACAGTCAACTACAATGGAATGTACTAGTTTAATCATATAAAATGATGTACTGATGTACAGTGCTTTTTATAAAGCCAAAAGACCAAATGGTCTATTGGCTTGGCAGAAAATAATGCTTAAGTAAGGCGCATCCTCTGGTTAGATGATCTAAGCTTACAGACTACCCATGCGGTCGAAGCATGGGTTCGTGTGAGGGTTGCCCAGCACCCAGCACCTACCTAATAACGTTGGCGCTGGGAAAACTAACTGAACCTCCTTGACCCCGTTCAGCCCTAAACGAGGTATTTTGGGGCCTCTACCATTCACCAAATAATACATGCATATGGTCACGCCTTTATTCCTGAAGGGGTAGGCAGAGGCATATTATAATTTATGCCCACATTTCACCTTTTTAGAATTTGTACCACGTATTAGGTAATGAGCCGTATTGCCGTGTTGAGATGGACAGGCGCAGGTCGTTTCAAGCCGCCTAAAACGGTCTTCAACTTGGCTTAACGACTATCATTTTAACGCTCAAATAAATGTCACAAAGTGGTCACACAAATGGTCACCCATCCAAGGACTATCCATAGTGAATGTTGCTTACTGCAGTGATCGTTTACTGGATTGCATGCTTACTGCATTGAGTCCGTCGAGCTACGAGCGCTTCACATTCACCGAAACATTTCCTAAAGTTCCCAATATTTAAGTGTGTTTATCACCAGCGTCTTCCTCAAGTAAAAGGCGATAAATATCGTTGAATTGTTGGACGAAACTTGCGTTTGAAAGGAGGAAAATTTGAAGGTCGTAAATCTTGAATGTATTTTATCTGCGTAAGTGGATAAACGACCTGTCAAAATCAGTACCTACTAGATAGTAAAGTCAGATTAGACATTTTGATAATATAAGTATTTAACTTAATGAACGATCTTTTGATGTGCCATCGTTTGTAGCGTAGTGAAGCGCTCGTGGGTCTGAGGACTCGTTGTTCTGTGAACGACCATTGTAGTAAGCAATTTCCAATATGGCCAGTCCTTGGATGGGTGACCATTCATCCAGAGACCCCTCCGGGGATGAATGCATGACCATATGTATGTATGCATCATTTGTATTATATCCTTCCGAGGGCTTACCCGGCCGTCGGCAGTGGTAGGGTATCGTATGGTGTTAGTCAACACGTGTTGGCTGTTAAGAGAAGTTGTAACACATTGTGGTCACAACCTGCGCCTGTCCTTATCAATACGACAATATCATCACCGATTACTTATGTGAGATAATAATATACATACGAAAGTTTGTGAGTGTGAGTTAACGTCTACAGTTAAAGATGTCTGAATGTCACGGTCTAAACGCTGAACGGATATGGCTGATTTTTTTTAGGTTTGGTTTGACTACACGTAACACTTGGCTGCATTTTAAGTTCCCATGGAAAACGGGTTTAGGAACATAAAATCACGCGGGCGCAGCCGCGGGCATTATCTAGTCTTACTTCTATTACAAAATGCGAAAGTTTGTGCGAATGTGTCGATATTAGGATTTTTGTTAATACATATTTCACGCTCTAACGCCTGAACGGATCTGAATGAATTCTGAAAAAACCACAGGCTTTTGATCTCGGGAATTCATTCCCATGAGCAGCGGGAACATTTAATTTTATGAATGTAATGACCTATTATTATAAAAAAAAACAGTTAGAAGTTGCCATGCAGGCAACAATTAGTAAGTTATACCAGAGATAACATAATATCAATTCTTTTAGTAACACTTTTAGACTTGTGTCCACTCGGAATAAATCTGATTAATGTGTGTTTCTAACGACTATGTCCAATATATGAATAACAAAAAGTAATATAAATAAGTATACAAACTAAGGATTACTATTATTTTTAGAAAATAAGATTGGAAAAAATAGGCATTCAGTCACGTGACATCAAACACCATCAGAAAGTGTGACGTCACAGTTTGCTTTTTTGACGTTTGACGCACTCTGACAGTCGTGTCATCTTGCTTGTGTAATTGTTTTGATTCTCGTACGTTTTCATAAAATACAACGATGGATTTTGTCTGAACCAAAAGCGTTACCTTTTATTTTCGTTAGCTTGAATAATATACCCCCAGAAAACACATTTACTTTTGTTTTGTTTGGCAACAAGTGACGTCATACAAGGCGCCATGACAGTTTGGATCGTTTTCGCTACAAATTGAAATTCATTTTTTAAATCACAAAATAAACTATGTACTTAAATGATTGTTTTAAATCAAAGTAATACATTTTTGTGATCATATACCTAAATATAAAGCAACATATTTCAACCATTTTTGAAATTTAGGACACAAGCCTAATACACTAACTTGGTACCGAAAATTGATACAAGATCTTCACGTATGTCGTTTTCTAGGAATTTATGCGAGGATTTTTTGACTTGGAATATGGTTCTTTACCAACTGACATCGAGATCCTACCAAAGATAAATGGTTTTCTTTCGTAACAGATTAAGGAACCCTAAAGAGTAATGTAATAGAAATTGAACAGTATGGAACAGTTTTCTGTAAGTTTTGGTTAGGAAAATTGAATAAATAGCATTGAAAAATCTATTCTAATATTATTTCTAAAGAAAGATTTGTTTTTTTGTTTGTAACGAATAGGCTCCAGAACTACTGGACCGATTTAAAAAATTCTTTCACTGTTAGAAAGCTACACTCTTTGCGGTGAACATATATTTTATTCCCGTACTCCCACGGGAACGGGAACTACGCGGTGACGTCCGCTAGTGGTTGATATAACGGTTGGAGCGTTTGGTTTGGAATAACAAAACTAAGAAGCATTGGAATAACAAAGCTTTAGCTCGCTCTATTAGATTCGTAAGTACTAGGTACCTATCTAGTTTCAGGTCTGAATAATATAATACCTACTTATCTAATGGACCTGTCTGATGGAGGAGTGTGGAATATGATCCAACCTACCTAGGTCATTGAACCTTCCGTGTTTTGTTATATAAATGTTGTTAAAATTCCTTTTCGGCAGCCGTTATAGCTAAGAAAAATTTTTAATTGAGTAGGTAGGTATTATAATCAAGTAATAAAAATATTTTGACATAATAATGTACCGAGATATCATCGGTTACACAGTTAGTTATTCTTACAGGTTTAAATATCATACCAAATCTTTTTTTTTTTTGCATCGTGTCTGTTTGTTTGTTTGTTTATTTGTTCGGGGTTGAAGCAAAATTCAGAAGCTTGATCATAACTGTACTATTAGGATTTCGTAGTAGTATTTTTAAAACTTAAATATTGCTGTATGTTTCATCAAAATGAGTTAAGCGGAAATGATAATACAGCTTGACCTATGATTTACTAGAAGCTCTATGCATTGAACAGGTCAAAAACGATCGGTTATAGGTAAAGTCACTTTGCGAACGAAGTTGCGGGCAAAAGCTAGTTTATAATATTAGTAAAATTAATTCTTAAGATTTCATTATCTGTGACTATCACCACTCTGATTTCTCGTCATCACCTACAAAATAGAACTGTGATAAAACTTAAGCGTGTAACAGCTATGTAAATTCGATTTATACTACTAAGTAAGTAAGTAAGTAAGTAAAACTTTATTGTAGGTTAACCAGTTTACAAAAGAAACAAAAGCACAAATATGTACAAATGCTAAAAGCAGACGAGTATGCGGCAGTTGGAACAGTGTCTACCGTAACCTATACATACAACTCCGAATGCCCATTTTACTTCTTAGAATTTGTCCTACGTATGTGGCGAGCCGAATTGCCGTGTTGATATAGACAGGCGCAGGTTGTGACTGCCTGCTGTTGAAAATTTTCAAACGGCCCATATAGGTCTTCAACTTGAATTAACGACTGCCATTTTATTGGCAACCGGGACCAACGACGGCTTAACGTGCCTTCCAAAGCATGGGATCGCACTAGAATAAAAGTCACAAAGTGGTTATGGATGGGTGACCATCACGTGAGAATCAATACATATAATAAAATCGTAACAGGTCGCTGTCTGTACATGGAAGATAAATAAGAAAAAATATTATAGGGGGGCTTTATGAACGCAATAGAACCCAAAACAATGATTTTTAGAATTTTTGTCTGTTTGTCTGTATGTCTGTATGTCTGTATATCTGTTTTGTCTGTACGGTTGTGCACGCTAATCTCAGCAACCGCTCAACCGATTGCAATGCGGTTTATTTTATTGTGTTGAGGTTTGCTCCAGTTAACATTTAGCGTTTGTTTTATGTAAATCGGTTTAGAAATAAAAGAGTTAGAACACTTTTAAGAATTAGATATTTTGAAAATTTTAATTGTAGGGGTTTCTTTGAATGTGAGTGAACCTCCTTCCTGCCTTCGGCGCGGACTGAATTGTTTGAAAATAGTCTTAATCATTAAGCTCTTTTATGATTAAGCCAACACGCCAGTTTCAGACGCTGCTTGATGACTCTGATGAAGAAATACCTTTCCTTTCATACACCTTATGTGACGTAAATGAAGTTGCGGGCTCAGCTAGTCGAGAATAAATGTCACAAAGGGGTCACCTCATGGTCACCCATGGATGACCGGACATAGTAAAATTGCTTACTACAGTGATTGTTTTACAGAACACTGAGTCCGCGGGGTCACGAGCGCCACAACTATGGACGTTTGAAATACCAAAGGCGCTTCACTCGCGCTGCCGACCTTGTTAAAACCTTCTAAGACCCCTTTTGAAGAACGCCATACTGTAGGCATTTGAGAAACCTGAGGCAGGGAGATAATCCTTTAGCACAAAATCTTACTAATATTATAAATGCGAAAGTTTGTGAGTGTGGATGTTTGTTACTCTTTCACGCTCAAACCGCTGAACGTATCGGGCTGAAATTTGGTACCGAGATACATTATAGTCTGGAATAACACATAGGCTACCTTTTATCCCGGGAATAACTTCCCGCGGGAACAAATTTTACGCGGGCGAAGCTGCGGGCATCAGCTAGTATAATATAAATCTCGATAGTTTATAATCTTGCAAAGTACCTACCTAGTTTACAGTCTCAGATAGACAGTAAGAAAATTTTGTAGTTTACCAATAGATGGCGCTTATCGACAGAAATACAAACTATAGTTTGCTCTCATCTATACTTTTATAAATCCTTAGTAATTTGTTATCTGGGGCTATCACACGCTCAGGTTTTGCGTTTTCACCAACAGAATAGAAATGTGATCAAACTTGAGCGTGTAACAGTTCCTGTACGACAGAATAAAATATTATGTAAGTGCAGAAGTTGCACTCCATTGGGGATGATTTATATTAGACCGGTCCGTGTCCGGGCTGGGCCGAGGCCGGGACGGGGCCGGAGCGGAGCCCGTCCGTGCTTAATCTTGACAAAAGCTGCTGTTTTAATCGCCGTATCCCAGTAGTTCCATTGCGTAGTTCCATAATGGAACTGTTATCTTGTTTTGTCGTGTCCCAGTAGTTCCATTACACGAATAAAAGTACAGTTAAGTAGTGAATTATAAATGGAGATCGAAAATTCAAATGAATATCGGAAAAATTAAGAAGGTCGGCGGAACAAATGAAGATCGACAAAACAAATGACGGTCGGAAAAACAAATGACGATCGCCAAAACAAATGACTATACTAGTAGCCTACAATAAGATGGGTACCTCGTTCAATCTAAATCGCACTGTAACACTAGTGCGCGAGAGTAGTTTCTGTGTTTTCTTTTATACCAAAGGTGGCAGACAAGCATGCGGCCCACATGATGGACTGTGGTCACCGTAGCCTACCTATGAACATTTGCAACACCAGACGCACTAGTTCTGTTTTCTTTCTGCCTGTAAAAAAGTAGGTAAGTTCTAAGAAAACTAGTTTATTCAGGGTCAGACTCCATAACTTGAAATCACACAAAATCTTTTAAACATTTAATTGACTGTTTTCGTATTTGTGAGTTATTCTGACTCTCTGAGTTAGTAATAATTTTTACCAAGTTTCTCATTAGCGTTCAATCGCCTGAAACTAACCTATTTATACCTACATACACTAGCGGACGTCACGCGGTTTCACCCGCGTAGTTCCCGTTCCCGTGGAAATACGGGAATAAAATGTAGCCTATGTTCACCGCAAAGAGTGTAGCTTCCCAACAGAAAAACCTGATAACCTGATTAACCTGGTCCTTTTCGGATGACGTGTGAGGTACCTACACATTAATTTAATGCATATATTTGTTAAGCCTAGGATTAAGTTTTCTTCCTATATTGTTTTGTGTGCCCCATTATGTTTCCGAATAAATAATTTTTCTTTTCTTTTCTTTTTTTTTTCAACAGTGAAAGAATTTTTCAAATTGGTCCATTAGTTTATTCGTTACATACAAAAATACAATAATCCAAATCATTCCTCTTTTAAATATTAGTATAGATATAGATGTATACTTATAGTCACGTCTTTATCCCCGAAGGGGTAGGAAAAGTTTTTGGTGATGTTGGTATTTCTGATGCCACTATGACCACAAATACTAAAATCAGAAAAAAGGGGGGATTAAGGGGGACTCCCATACAACAAACGTGATTTCTTCCCGTTTTAGCCCCCTCTATAAAATAGATTGCAGAGGGGCTTATGGCGTGACTTGTGCCTGTAGTCTGTGACTCTATTGCATTAAATTACGGCACTAGGTCACGTGGATCATCTGTTCAAAGTTTGAAATAAAACAAAAATGACAACGTCAATCGGATTGAACTTTTACTTTTACAATAAACGTTAGAGGAGCAGTCGGGTGAGTCCGTCTCACGGTTCCTTTTAAGTGTGATTCGAATAATTCAGGTAGGTACCAGAGTACAGTGTTAATCGAATATTGCTAGAATGCACTCGAATGAATAACGAATGAATCGAGTCGTGTTTAATTTTAGAATGGACTCTGCTCGTCCAACCATTTTATTCAGTTGCGGTGAATTTCATTTTTGTCATGCCGTCGGCGTCCATCAAATTGAAATATTTTATTGCAACTTTTTCCTAGAATAAAAAAGAAGTGCATTTATTCTGTGGTAATTTTACCTACTTTTATGCATGTAGGACTCACGGACTACTGAGTCCGCGAACAGAACACTGGTTCTGTAAACGATAACTGCAGTAAGCAACTTTCACAATGGCCGGTCCTTGAATAGGTGACGGTTTTCAGAAACTAAATAGGCTCACCACCTTTTACGAGGGACAAAAAACTTTATGATAACGGCGACCGAGAAGATGAAATAATAATTAAATAAAAAAATAATATTCACGGACATCTCAGACAACGCTATCTGATCCGAAAGTAAGCTAGGAATGACCTGATTGTGTTATGGGTATCAGACCACGGATATTAAAACTTTTATATACTTTTAAATATATACATGTATTATACATAGAAACACCCAGACTCTTGAGACAAACATTTATGAGTCACACAAATATTTGTCTCCGGTGGGAATCGAACCCACGACCTCCAGCGCAGCAGGCGGTATCACTACCGACTGCGCCACAGAGGCAGGCAACAATAATTGCCATTGAAGTTCAACTTTCAAACAATTCTGAATCGCGATATTGTACAATGCGCCGGCTATACATATATTATTATACAACAGTCCAATATCACACGTGGAAAACTCATGTATGTACTTTTTTTTTCACACCACCCTCTGCTACACACACTCGCGCACAAATCAGTATCAAAAAGTCGGTTGAGGAGCGCCTGACCTCGTGTCTGTGAATGAGTTGTCTATGTGTGCGTAGTCTCAGCGAATTTAGTATGTTTCCATCTGCTTTATTTTGTGATCAAACGTTGCGCTTCAGCCAGCCAGGCGCGATCATCCCTTTGTTGGTGGAACATCTCTCTCACCCGTTACACCACAAGGCAAAATCTTCGGTGAAAAAGACTAATATTATAACCACACTAGCTGATGCCCGCAGCTTCGCCCGCGTAAAATTTGTTCCCGCGGGAAGTTATTCCCGGCATAACAGGTAGCCTATGTGTTATTCCAGACTATAATGTATCTCTGTACCAAATTTCAGCCCGATCCGTTCAGCGGTTTGAGCGTGAAAGAGTAGCAAACATCCACACTCACAAACTTTCGCATTTATAATATTAGTAAGATTCCAAAGATAGTTACGACTCATTTGCCATATCAAATAGGTAGTTATAATATTATAGATTCTCTTCACACGTTACGTGAGCGGCTTACGATACTCAGGAGAACGATAAAAGTCGTTAGAGCCACCACGCAAAAGCATTATTGATGAAAGTTTAAGCCATTCTGTCAAATAATGGATGTTCATTAGTCTTCTGTAGAAAGAAAAAATCCGTAGGTACAAGTGCGAGTCAGACTCGTGAACAGAGGGTTCCGTATCAAACAAAAAAGCCGTGAGATCGTTCACACCAGACCGCCCCTCTCTAACACGTTAATTGTGAAAGTGAAAGTTCAATCCGATTCACGTTGTCATTTTTGTTTTATTTCAAACTTTGAACAGATGATCCACGTGACCTAGTGACGTAGTTTAATGCAACAGAGTCACAGACTACAGACAAAGTCTCGCCATAAGCCCCTCTGCACTCTATTTTATAGAGAGGGGCTAAAATGCGGTAATAAAATCACATTCATTCTAAGGGAGCCATCATTGAGTTATTATTACTACGTATAGAGAAGCTATCCCGAACAAAAAACGAAGTTACTGCTTGTTCGCTATAACTTTGCCGCTCGGCTCCATACTAAAGTCGAATTTTTAATTAGACGGAGTAAATTAACAGCAACTAATGTCACTTCTTCATACAATGTTGCGTATTTTCTATGACGAAGTGACATTAGCTACTGTCAATTTACTTCGTCTAATTAACAATTCGGGTATACGCCTCTACGCCAGCGGCAAAGTTAGAGCGAACGGGTAGTACAACCAAGGTTCGCTGCAGCGATTAAACAATAAATTAGTCGTCTAATCATATTAAAAAATATTCAAGCGCGAGATCGCTTCTTAGTTATAGTTTTTTCACGACCAAAAACCAAACCAAAAATCTCTGTGAAAATTTCAGCTCTCTAGCTATCACGGTTCCTGAGATACAGCCTCGTCACAGTGAGGGGAGTTGTGTTATTGAAACAACTGTTCTCGAACGATTACCATTTATTACTCCCTCTTAAAATACAAAGTAACTATATTTATACTAAAGTCTGTCATAGACTATATTACTACACCTCACCTCGGGGGTGAGAAAAAGAAAAAAAAATGTAAACATATTTTTTTTTTTTTGTATTTACTAAAATATTTAAAGGCAATTTAAAACTTTGTTATTTAAAGACATTAATCTACATTTATGATACAAACGGTTTTGTTCTATTTTTATGCAAGACATAATGTTTATTATTTTTCAATATTCTGACATTAACTCCTAAATCATCTAAAACTACAAATGGTCCATGCCATTGTACATCTAACTTATTAGCTACCTCATTTTTAACTAATACTAACTGTCCGTTAACATAAGTAATATTATTAGTGGTTTTATCATAATTAGCTTTACGGTTTTGTTTACTTAATACTAGATTATTACGAGCATCTTGATGTGCTACTTGTAGCCTATACTTAAGATCTAAAGGATAACTGTCTGGGTTATACAAATGTTCTACATACTGACTTACTCTACAAGGTAAAATACTAGCTCTACCAAAAACTAATTCGAATGGTGTGTATTTGGTTTCTGAATGAACAGTATTATTAAAACTGTAGCACCAAAATGGTAGCCACTGACTCCATGTCTCTTTTTGACCATTACATTGTAGTCTTAGGAATGAACCTAAATGTTTATGGGCATTCTCAAGCGCACCTATTGACTGGTGGTGATATGCTGTAGATGTAAGTTTATTAATATTGAAAAGTTTACATACCTGCTCCATAACCGAAGAAACAAATTCTGTTCCACGATCAGTTGCCAACGTATTTGGTATTCCAAATCTCAATATAAAGTTATTTACAAATGCTTTAGCTACACTTACCGTATCTTTGTTTTTTAGAGGATATGCCTCTACAAATTTAGTAAGTTCGCATTGAAGCGTTAATATGTAAATATTTCCTTCGCAGTCTGCTTCTAAAGGTCCTACAATATCGAGATAGATCTTATCGAAAGCATGTGAAGCCGTTGTAGTTATTTCCATGGGCGCCTTGATATACCTACAATGCTTCATTTTTTGACACAAAGTACATTTTTTAACGAATTCTTTCACATCGTTGTCTAAGCCTGGCCAGTAAAATTGTCTCTTAATATTATTTGTCATTCTACGTACACCTGCATGACCTGCTGTGGGTAGTAGATGAAAATCGTGTAAAATATAATTTCTTTCTTCTTTATCGTCAATTCGCTTAACTCCTCTTAACACATAAACTCGTGGACCGGTCCAATCCTTTCTATCTTTTATCTCTTTTAAAAACTCTTTAATAAAAGTTTCATATTCATTATTATTTTTTACTATGCATAGTTCACTTATATTTACTTTGTTACAAAAGTCTCTTAGTTTTGACACAAATTCGGCTCGCGTAAATTGTGCTTTAAAACTGAGATTTATAAATAACGTTTTTCTACCACTACTGTAAATAAAACATTCTTCTTCATTAATTACATTATTTTGTATTTTTAATGCATGTATTTCGTCCTCTCCTATAAAAGTCATTTCTACTGAATTACTTGGCTGTTTTAGTATCTCGACTACTTGTGGTTGATCAGGCCTCACGTCGTCGGGATTACTAATACCAGGGGCATTTATTTGTTCTTCTAAATCTAAACGCCTCTTTTGTCCTCTAGTTGTTACTAACATAATTTCATCATTCATCTGTTTTAAATAATCTGATGTTACACTTATTCTTGATAATGCGTCTGCAACACTGTTGTCTTTTCCTTTCACGTATAAAATTTTAAAATTATATTCTTCTAATGCTAATCTAAATTTGAAAAGTCTACTAGAAGGATCTTTCATCGAAAATAAATAAATTAAAGGTCTATGATCTGTCATAATAGTAAATGGTTTACCATACACATATGGCCTAAAATACTTTACGGCCCAAACAATAGCAACTAACTCCTTCTGAATAGTTGGATAGTTCAATTCCGCTTTATTGAGGGGTCTGCTAGCATATGCTACTGGCTTCATATTTTTATTGCATAGCACTGCTCCTACAGCTGTACCTGAAGCATCTGTTTGAATAATAAATTCATTTTCCTCTGAAAAATCTGGAAATTCTAATATTGGTGGAGTTATCAAAGCCTGTTTTAATGTTTCAAATGCGCTTTGACACTCTGTAGTCCAGTTGAATTGTTCATATTTTCTAGTTAATTTATTTAAGGTGTAGCATTTATTTTCTATAGATGCAGTATTCAGGATGTGAAAGCAGCTTAATCGAGTTATCTTTTTTTAATCGGTTGTCAGTGGTGACATTTCTGCTGTCAGAATGACAGGATGTCATAAGTTCGAGGACGAATCGATTTCGCATTTAAAGGAACATGTTTTGTTAAGATTTTTCGTGAAAGACGGGACTTTGACCGAGACCTGCTTTGGGGTAGTTGGAGGTCCTTTGACTTATGCTCTGAGACTGTGCCGCGAATCAGTTTTTCGCTCAAGCGCGATTATTTGTTGCCTCGCATGGTCTAGCGGGCTGTGATTGGGTTGCTGCATTGCATCTTACTACATTTTACCCAGAAAACTGGTGAGTCACTTCTTCTTTTGCAAAGCGGGTCGATTGTCGTCTGTCGCGCAGCCAAGATCTTAATTTGTCGTTTCTTTCATGACAGGGTTTTTTACTACGGGGAAAAGCGGCCCGTCCACGGTTGGCAGAGTCACACCCAATGACACGTGGACTACATGAGCGAGGTGTATTGAGAGGGACCAGCCGCCTCCACGTGGCATTCTAGGGCTGTGCTGCTCTCAGCTTACTCAAGGCCAGTAACTGTCACCCCATTACAGTGTAGTTAGCTGCTTACCCGTGTTACCTGCTCACGCGGCAGTGGTCTATTTAGTAGCATAAGTACCTAAGCACTGACTATACTTCTGTGTACCTGTGATATTTGTGTCTATCAGTGAATAAGCTCTCTGTGTGTCTCTGTGTATCTCTGTGTTATATAAATATATGTGTGTACACCCTACCTGACTGTTTTCGTCAGAGCCCTGGCCTACCCTTGCACGCACACTGGAATCTCTGTAGTAAGGCGCCCTGGGAAAGAGTTCTCTGCATAGCTACCTCGCGCTAGTTGGTGAGTAACACTGATCATCACTGTGTTATAAATTGGCTCCCAACGTAGTGGCAAATCTCTGGGTCTACTCTGCGGTAGCCTCAGTCTAGTGTGTGTGCATAGGTGGTTACCTCTGGCGAAACCATCCTGGTGAATCGTCCGAGACGCTCCAGGACGTTAATTGGTGGTGCTAGCAGCTAAGCACAAAACCTTCCCTTTCGTCTTCTTCCAGCTCCCTACATCTTTGGCTGGAAAAGACACAAAATTCTAAATTCAAAAATTTAAAATAGCTGTGATTTTGGAAAAACTTTTTGATTTTATTTGGCATACCCACTTCTTTTCTTATTGTGTTTCTTTTCTTTGTTATGTTCCTTTTTATGGTGCACACATATATTTATTGTAATATTATATTAGCATAGATTAATATATTACATATATTATTCTATAGCTTCACCTCTGTGTTAACTTAGTGAATTTCACTCTGTGTAATTATAAATTTTTTTTTGAAGGTATGTTGATACCTTGTAATTTTAATTATTAACCTGAACTGTGTTATCAGAAAATTTAGAAACTTTTCTCTCTTAGTATACCCTTAATCTTTGTTAAATTCTAAAAGTCAATTTGAAACATAATTACCTAACTTAGTACACTTTGTTGTAACTCAATTTACATTTTTACTTTGTAATTGATCCCTATCTGTGCCATTTTATCTTTATAATTGTTGTAAGTAAATTTTTACATAATGGCACAGATGAAAAAATATATTAATTATTTAAGAAAGGATGAACTTGCTAACGAGCTGTCCCACATGGGTATTTCAGTGGAACCGGAAACGACAGTGTCTGGCCTTCGGAGTGAGCTAAGAACGGCACACCGACTCGTCCGTCGAGGTAGCATCAAAGCGAGTGCTCCGGTACCCGCTGATGCATCGGCTGAGCTCTCGACCTGCCTTCCGAAGGTCTCCGAGTTGGAGGAGGCTCTTCAGTCAGGTGAGTTTTTGGCCAATAATAATTCTCGTCTTAGGGTGTCTATCAGGGCCAACTACTTATTGAGTAGGTTAGCTCGTTGTGGTCTGGATTGCCCCGACCTGGTGGATATTCGTGGTAGGCTAGTGAAGATCATCGCTAGGGCTGAACCCAGTAGTGATTCTGAATCCGAAGGTTCGGATGATGATGGTGATGATCCTTCGGGTCGTGACCAGGTGGAATATACTTCACCAGTAGTGAGAGAGGACCGCTCGGTGCGAGCTAGTTCAAGTAGGAATAGTTCTACATGTAACATAGTGTATAAAGAACGTCCCCTTAACTTATGTTCATTTAACTTAAAATATGATGGTTTTACTTGTGTACGTGTGTTTTTAGAGAGATTAGAGGAACTTAGATGTGCTCGGGAGGTTACTAAGCCTAGACTCCTTATGGCTTTCTCCGACCTGTTGGATGGACCGGCTTTGTCTTGGTTCCGTACAAACAAAGCTAACTTCATCTCATATGAGGATCTTATTAGTGAGCTTAGAGATACCTTCGATATTCCTGATTATGATTACCGCCTCAGGAACGAGATAAGACAGCGTACACAAGCCCGCTCTGAGTCCTTGGTTAACTATATATGTACAATGCAAGCCATGTTCTCAAGGTTGTCATGTAAGATGCCCAGTAAGGAACAGCTGGACATTCTCATGCACAACATTAGACCTGACTACATGAAGGAACTGGCCTTGCATGATGTCAACTCTGTAGATGACTTGAGACGTTTGGGTAAGCGCTTGGAGCTTGCGCGTACTAGGGCAGACGCTTTCCATGAGCCTGCTCTTGACAAGTTTGAGATTACATCTGACTTACACCAGCTTAAGAACAAAGGTGTACAAAAGCCCGCTAAGCAGGTGTCTGCAGTGGAGACGCCGGTTACCCCCCACGATCGCAAATGCTTTCGTTGCGGCGGGGGCGGTCACACTGCATACAGCTGCACACAGTCAAGGGAGCTGGTGTGTTTCCGGTGTGGTCTCAAAGGAGTCAAGACCCCAGACTGCTCACACTGTACTAGCAAGTCAAAAAACGCGTAGGCCAGGGCCTTATTAGGAACTCTGTGCATCACTCTGTATCTGAGTCTATTTCTGATAAGGTCCTGTTTCCTAAACGGGATAGTGACATTAGACCGTATCTAGTTGTTAAGGTTTTAAATTTAAATGTCTTAGGCCTTCTAGATTCCGGTGCCTCCTGCTCTATACTAGGTAAGGGAGCGCACCGCATCTTCTTGGAACTGGGTTTTGATCTTGTGAGTATCAATCCTACTTTTCGTATTACAACTGCAGACAGCACTCACTTGCAATGTCTGGGTTGTATCTCTTTGCCAATTGAGTACAATTCGGTTATCCGAGTTGTCAAGTTCTATGTTGTCCCAGGTATAACCACCTCCATGATATTTGGAGTGGATTTCTGGCAACAATTTAAGTTGAGTGATAAGTTAATTTTACAAAATATTAGTCTTGATAGCTTTAGTGATAATAATCCTATAGAGTCTGTGTCCCTTAACGGTGGCCTCGAGGATTACAACAACTTGACTGCTAAACAAAGGTGTGTAATCAACGGGGTCATTGAGAAATTTGACTCATTGAACACTGATAAGGTGGGCTTAGGTCGGACCTCACTTGTAAATCATGTCATTGACACTGGTGACAGCAAGCCGATAAAGCAGCGTTACTATCCGCTCTCTCCCCTTAAGCAGAAGGCCCTGGAAGCCGAGCTGGACCGAATGCTGGAGATGGGAGTAGTGTCCCCGTCTCAGTCCGCCTGGAACTCTCCAGTGGTCATGGTGGAGAAGGCGAACGGCGACCTCAGATTGTGCTTGGACTCTCGCAAGCTGAACTCTGTGTCAAAGAGTGACGCCTACCCCTTACCCTATATCAATCAAATCTTGGACCACCTTAATAATGCTAAGTATTTAACTTCTGTAGATTTGAGTGCGGCTTACTGGCAGATTCCATTCGACTCACCCCAGTCTGCTGAGAAGACTGCTTTTACGGTTCCCCGGAGAGGATTATTCCAATACAATTCGATGTGCTTCGGTCTTGTCGGAGCCAGTGCCACGATGCAACGCCTCATGGACCGTCTGTTTGGTCCCGAGTTCGACAACAAGGTATTTGCGTTTCAGGATGACATAGTCTGTGTGTCCAGCACCTTTGAGGAGCATGTAGAGCTCTTACATAGAGTCTATCAGCAACTCAAGGATGCTGGCCTAACTATTAACATGAAAAAATCCCATTTTTGTCGGAGTGAACTCAAATACCTGGGGTATTATGTGGACAAACATGGCTTACGGACAGACCCGGGTAAAGTTGAGGTTATCCTCAACTATCCCACCCCTTCTAACCCTAAGGAGGTTAAGAGATTTCTGGGAATGGCCGGCTGGTATCGTCGCTTTGTTAACAACTTCTCGAAGATTAGTAAACCTCTGTGCAAACTCACTTCTACGAACCTTAAGTTCGAATGGACCCCTGAGGCTGAACAGTCCTTTAACCTGCTAAAGTCAGCCTTGGTTTCTGCCCCTATATTAAAAATGCCTAACTTTGAGATGCCCTTCCGCATTCTTAGTGACGCGTCAGCTTACTCAGTTGCTGCTGTACTGACACAAACTCACGATGGTGTTGAGCACCCTATCGCCTACTGTAGCCGTTCTCTCAACAAGAACGAGGTGAACTACAGCACAACTGAGCGAGAACTTCTGGCTGTGATTTTCGCTTTGGAACAATTTCGACAGTACGTCGAAGGCCAAAAGTGTACGGTCGTCACGGATCATTCATCTCTTCTGTGGTTCCATAAACTAAAAAATCCCACGGGTCGTCTAGCACGTTGGAGTATGAGGCTCAGTCAATTCGACTTTGACATAGAGCATCGAAAAGGTAAAGACCACGTTGTACCTGATGCTCTGTCTCGTATCAAGATTGAGTCCCTCGATGCAGTACCCACTAAAGACCCGTGGTATGACCACACCATGAATAGTGTTCGGAAGAACCCGAGGAAGTCACCAAACTTTGACATTCGTGACAACCTTTTATATAGGTTAACTAAAAATAAATATTCTCTGACTTCAGACTTTGACTGGAAGCTGGTGGTACCTCAGGAGGATCGCTTGCCCCTGCTCTCTAAGTACCACGATGACACACTTAGTGCCCATGGTGGCGTATGGAAGACGCATAAAAGGTTAGCCCTAAATTATTACTGGCCCAAGATGTACGAGGACGTCAAAGAATATGTTGGGAATTGCGAAACATGCAAGCAGTACAAACCCGTAAATACGTCTCGTCCCGGCCTAATGGGTAGCCCGAAGCGGGTTTCGAAGCCATTCGAAGCTATCTCTGTCGATCTGCTTGGTCCCTTTCCCACTTCGAGCAATAGAAACGTACATCTGATCGTGGTCTCCGACTACTTTAGCAAATACGTCATGTTGTGCCCTGTTCGGGTTGCCACAGGCGCTGTAGTCGCGAGGTTCATAGAGAAGAGTGTGTTTCTCGTGCACGGAGTCTGCAAGACTATTTACATGGATAATGGCCCTCAGTTTGTGAGTAAGCCATTTAAAGATATGTTAGCTAAATACAATGTACCTAATATATATTATAACCCTAGGTATCATGCCCAAACTAATCAGGCGGAACGAGCTATTCGTAATGTTGTTCAAGCGATCTCATGCTATGTGAAGTCACAACACAAGTCATGGGATTCGTTCTTGGTTGAGATACAGTGCGCTTTAAACACTGCAGTTAACGAAGCAACTCGTTTCACCCCTTACTTCTTGGTACATGGTAGGGAATTTATTGGGGATGGAGTGTTATACAGGCAGACAGATATCGCGTGCCATCCTACTTCAGTCTCTGTAGACGATCCATCAGCCTTCGGTGTCAAGCTGAGAGAAATACAACGCATTTACGACCAGGTGAGGAAACATTTGAACGTTGCCCACCAGCGTAATGAAAAGTATTACAACCTCAGAAAAAGGCATGTAGAGCTGAAAGTGGGACAGATAGTTTACAAACGCACGTTCTACCTGTCCAACAAGGCCAAGAATTTTACTTCTAAGCTAGCCCCTAAGTTCCTTAAATGTGTGGTGACTGCTAAACGATCCCCTTTAGTATATAGGCTGTCAGATCTGGACGGTAAGGATCTTGGGGAGTACCATATCAAGGACATCCTGAAGTATCGGGAGGAGCAGTCTCCAATACCTAACGTAACTACATAGCACTGTTTCTCTAGTTTATTAAACCAGTGCTATGTGATCATTATGTAAGACTATTTTAATCTTTTGTTTGTATTTCTATATGTGTACGTGACTTTAAATTGTCACGTTGTAGTTTCTTCTATGCACCGCACCGAGCGTTTTTCTCTCATTCGCTTCTCGGTACTCTACAATATCCTGAGAGCTTGGGTAGTGTTAGGGTATCGGCAGTGAGTAAAGGGAGCATTCGTTTTCTATGAAGGGCATTAGACTCTAGTTACTTAGCCTAACCGGTACACGAGTCAGTGTCTAGTTAGGTACATAGGAGGATCTTTCTTTGGTATTGTAATGGTCGTAGTCAGCTGGTGTTTGAAGGACCTAGCTGGTTGTCTTTGTTTATTAGTCAGTACTTTTCTGTTTTCTTTATTGTGTATTTCCAGCGTGTCATATCCGCAGGAAATACTATTAAAGGGGGGGTGGTTGTAGCATTTATTTTCTATAGATGCAGTATTCAGGATGTGAAAGCAGCTTAATCGAGTTATCTTTTTTTAATCGGTTGTCAGTGGTGACATTTCTGCTGTCAGAATGACAGGATGTCATAAGTTCGAGGACGAATCGATTTCGCATTTAAAGGAACATGTTTTGTTAAGATTTTTCGTGAAAGACGGGACTTTGACCGAGACCTGCTTTGGGGTAGTTGGAGGTCCTTTGACTTATGCTCTGAGACTGTGCCGCGAATCAGTTTTTCGCTCAAGCGCGATTATTTGTTGCCTCGCATGGTCTAGCGGGCTGTGATTGGGTTGCTGCATTGCATCTTACTACATTTTACCCAGAAAACTGGTGAGTCACTTCTTCTTTTGCAAAGCGGGTCGATTGTCGTCTGTCGCGCAGCCAAGATCTTAATTTGTCGTTTCTTTCATGACAGGGTTTTTTACTACGGGGAAAAGCGGCCCGTCCACGGTTGGCAGAGCCACACCCAATGACACGTGGACTACATGAGCGAGGTGTATTGAGAGGGACCAGCCGCCTCCACGTGGCATTCTAGGGCTGTGCTGCTCTCAGCTTACTCAAGGCCAGTAACTGTCACCCCATTACAGTGTAGTTAGCTGCTTACCCGTGTTACCTGCTCACGCGGCAGTGGTCTATTTAGTAGCATAAGTACCTAAGCACTGACTATACTTCTGTGTACCTGTGATATTTGTGTCTATCAGTGAATAAGCTCTCTGTGTGTCTCTGTGTATCTCTGTGTTATATAAATATATGTGTGTACACCCTACCTGACTGTTTTCGTCAGAGCCCTGGCCTACCCTTGCACGCACACTGGAATCTCTGTAGTAAGGCGCCCTGGGAAAGAGTTCTCTGCATAGCTACCTCGCGCTAGTTGGTGAGTAACACTGATCATCACTGTGTTATAAAGGGATAAGTTATTTTAGCAAAATTATCAATAAATTTTCGGTAATAGTTGCAAAATGCTACAAATATTTTTACTTCATCGGTACTTGTTGGAACTGGGTACTTTTGTAGTACTTCAATTTTTGCTGGATCGGGTAAAACTCCATTTTCTGTAACTAAATGACCTAAATAAAGTATTTCTTTCTTCAAGAATTTACATTTCTCAGGATTTAATTTCAGGTTAACTTTTCTAAGTCTTTCCAGAACATCTGTCAAGTTTTTATTGTGAATACTTAAATTTCTACCAAATACTATCAAATCGTCTAAATATATGAAACATTTTTCATAAGTTAATCCTGACATCGCTACTGACATAACCCTACTAAAGGCGCTTGGGCTTAAGGCTAAGCCCATCGGCAATCTTTTCATATGGTACTGTCCTGAGGCTGTACTAAACGCAGTGTACTCTCTGCTATCTTTGTCAAGAGCTACTTGGTAATATCCTTGATTTAAATCTAAATGTGAAAAATATACTGATCCAGAAAGAGAGTCCAAAATATCAGTGATATTCGGTAAAGGAAATTTATCATTTACGATACAATTGTTAAGCTTTCTATAGTCAACTACAAGCCGCCACTTTTTACCCTTTTCACTCTTCTTGGGCACTAATAAAATAGGGCTTGACCACTCGCTTTTTGCTTCCTCTATTATATCATCGTTAATCATCTTTTGAATTTGATTATTTACTTCACTTTTCAAAGAATGAGGTAAACGATACTGTTTAACATAAACGGGGTTTATATTAGGCTTTAAAGTTATTGATTGCTCATAAATGTTAGTGGTTGTTAATTTGTCACCGGGCAAAAAGAAAACATCCGAATATTTCGAACATAATTCTTGGATAGACGTTCGTTCTTCCGAATTTAAATCATTTAATTTTAAAATATTTAATAACTTTTTTGCTCGTTCTAAGCCGTTAGAGTTAGGTTTAAAATCACATAAGTTATAATCTTCAATCGGGTCCATATCCGGTTTGAACATGGGTAAGGTAAGATCATGTTCATTTGTGTTTAAAATTCTAACTGGTAATCTATTATTTTTTATTTTTCCGATACATCCCGCTAAAAAAACATTTTCCGCTAACTGTTTACTATGAATAACACAGTCTCCCTTTATGTCAATGTCCAAAAATAAATAGTGTATTGATTCACTTCGACCTGGAATGTATAACAATTCACTTGAGTAATCTAATGAGTCACGAAGTGCTACCGAATATTCCATTCCATTTTGGCATAAGGTGATGACATTATCTCTCAAGTTGATATTCAGGGCATATTGACAAAGAAAGTCTAAGCCTAATATTCCATCTGCCTTTAAAGGTATACTATCAAAAACATGAAACTTAATATTAAAATCAATAGAACATTGCTCATCACGGTGAGTCAAACTAAGGTGAACAATCCCGTTTGATTGAATCTGACCACCAATACCATTTATAATAGTCTCATCTCTAGTTACACAAATGTTATGAGGTAATGCATCTCTCTTAATAACAGATAATGACGCACCAGTATCTACTAACCAATAATATCTTCTATTTCCTAAATAAAAAGTCAAAAATTTTGCTTTACCATGTAATGCTAAAATACTATGTTTCAACTCGAAAAAACTGCATTTCTTTTGTATCTTCTTCCACTGTGTTTGAACTCATAGGCTCATTATTATAGCATTGATTAGTATAAAATACTCGTTGATTATTTCCACTACTATGAGTTTTATAACTCGATCGATTCTCGTTTGGGTGAAATCCTCCTCGGTTCATATTATTGTATGTACTTCTATTTGTACCACGGGGATGATAGAACATTCTACCACGTGGATTTGTAAAATGGTTTCTACTAGTGTTAGAAAAATTGTTAAAACTACCTCTAGTGTAATTTTTACCAAAATTATGAAAATTTTGCTGGTGCGAATTTCCTTGATAATATTTATTAACATGCATCTTACCTCTACCACGACGTGAAAACTGCATCACACTGTCACCTGCAGATGTCGATGGCGCCGCCAGCTCCTCGTCCTTGGCTGCCTGAATTGCTATCTTTAAGCTATCATAGTTACGCGCTGCTATAATAGTACCTAGGCGCGAATCACTCAATCCATCGGCAAATCTTTTAATAGCTAACTTTTCATTTAAAGGCTTCAGAACTGAAAAGTTTTCAGAGTTACCCTCTGCTTGCGATATGGTTAAATTGGTGAATAACTTTTCCAATTCTGTACCATACTGGTCGATAGTACGCCAACCCTGTGTTGCATTTTGTAACCGCAAATGAATGGCTGTGAAAGATTTTTTAGTCAGGAGATTATTTCGTAAATCTCTTACAAAATCGATTGTAGATGAATATCCTTGAGACATACGGAGTTTAGCATTCTCGGATAAACGACTCTTTAAAACAAATGTTATGAGCAATTTTTTACCTGCCTCTGAAAGCATATCTGCGTACATTTCTATGGAGTCAATGATACTTTTGGTGCTATTCTCGTTACCATTCATAACAGGAATCAAACTACACGCCGTTTTTAAGTCAAATTCCATGATGATATCGGTATTTGGCCTCGCTTCACAATAATCACTGTCACTATCACTTTCAACTTTTGGTTTAGTACATAATTCAATTATTTCCTGGTGATAGTTATTTATTACATTTCTTAATGAATCTAAAGATGATAAAATTTTATACTTAGTATTTTGATTCTGTATAAAATAATTAATTAAGTCATTGCTCTTGTTGTATATAATTTCAGTCTCATGCAATTTATTTTTTATAATATTACCCTTATATCTCGACTTTCCTTTTTTAATTAAATATTTTCTAATTACTTTAAGTTCCTCTAAACATGATAATAATTCATCTTCCATAACCCTATACAAAATAATATATTAATACATACCATAGTCCTTTATTGAGTTACAATAGTAGGGGACACGAGTGTAAGTTGATACTTCTCACAATGATACACAACACTATCTAAACTATTTTAGATTACTAATAATAAGACGATAATTAACACTACATTTAAAGTTTATAATTGTCCCTCTGTCCATTGTTTTTATACAATTTCGCGAACTATTGGTATTATAAAAAAAAACACTTCTATTTATTTTGCACTTATTCACATAATTAAGCACTTTATTTTATAGTTAAACAAATTGATACACCATAATACGCACCGATACAAAAATTATACTATTTTAATTACTTCATTGGAATACGTATCTCGTTTTCTTCACGATTGGCTCTGGAACGGGTGAATGAGTTAAATGACCGTCGGAAATTGTTTTGTTGTATTTGGTCCCGGATCCAGGAATGATGACATTTTTTATAGTTTTTCCATGCAAAATACACAAGCATAACACCGAATAAAATGCATATTACGATGAGCATGATACTTATTGTAGAAACGTGCGTTTTTAGTTCTTCAACGTGAGCAGAATTTTCACCAAGAGCATTCTGATTTACGAACACCGTATCTTTTTCGACGTTGGACCGACACATTTTGATTTAAAAGTTTATAAATTATTTTGTTGAACACATTACACGCTTTGTTTTCTATTAGGTATGTTTTATTAATTTCGCTATTCACTTTTAATGAGAGTGCATCGCGTCGCGTCACAGATCCCAAATATGGCAAGGGTCGCCATGAGGGGAGTTGTGTTATTGAAACAACTGTTCTCGAACGATTACCATTTATTACTCCCTCTTAAAATACAAAGTAACTATATTTATACTAAAGTCTGTCATAGACTATATTACTACAACAGATAGACAGACGGACAGCGAAGTCTTATTATTAGGGTTGGTTCCGTTTTTCCCAATTAGGTACGCAAACCTCAAAAACAACGCTGTAAGTATAATATGTAAGCAACAATCTCTATGGCTCCATAAACAGGACTGCCTGTCTTCAGGTCCAAAAAGTGTTGCCAGCGGTATCACCCGCGTGGAATCCCGCTTCTCATGGCAATTATTCCGGGGATAAAAAGTTACCTATAACCTATTCTAAACAATAATCTGTCCCTGTACCTAGTTTCAGTCAGATCCGTTTGGGAAGTTAGATCTTGAAGGAGTAACAAACATCCAGATATCTTCACAAACTGTCACATCTATACTAATATTATAAAGAGGAAAGATTTGTTTCTTTGTTTTTTTGTTTGTTTGTTTGTAACGAATAGGCTACGGAACTACTGGACCGATTTGAAAAATTCTTTCACTGTTGGGAAGCTACACTCTTTGCGGTGAACATAGGCTATATTTTATTCCCGTATTCCCACGGGAACGGGAACTACACGGGTGAAACCGCGTGAGGTCCGCTGGTCTATAATATTAGTAATTATTATTCCGTATCAAGAAAAAAGACAACGCCATATGATAAGCATCCATCTCTTTTACTCATCTACAAACAGGGCTCCCTATTTCCAGGTTCAAAATTTTATATCACAGCCGCTGTTTATTACAAAAAAAAATTAATATGAAAGAAGTTAAATAACTGAATTCACTGTCTGGAAACAATTTCAATGTTGAGTGGACGTTCAGGAATAATTTCAGTTTAACAACTTCGGGAAATGAGCAATGCAAATGCTGTTACAGTTATATTAAAAGTTTAGAAAGTTACTTGACTTGGCTTGCTTTAATAGCAGTTCCATAAAATATTAGAGATTTATACTTAAAGTTTTTTCTTTTTCATTTTCCCGTTTGGAGCATAGGTTCTTAGGTTTTGATTGGCTACTAACGGTTGAAATGTTGTGACTTTATTTTTTAAATTAGCAACCAGGTTTAAAATTTCATACCCTCTCTAATGCTCCTGAGTCCTGACTATTATAGGCTTTTAGGCACTATGCCACGGGGCCTTATTTAGGTTTAGTTTAGACTAGCTGTGCCCGCGACTTCGTCCGCGTGAAATGTAAAAAAGAAATTAGTTTTTAAAACTAAAAGTAGCGTAAGTTACTCCTTATTACATAAGCTATCTGCCATTGAAAATCCCGTCCAAATCGGTCCAGCCATTCCAGAGATTAGCCGGAACAAACAGACAGATAGACAGGCAGACAAAAAATTAAAAAATATATATTTTGGTATGTGTACCGTATATACATTCATATGCATGTAGTAGAAAGCGGTTATTTTAATATTACAAACAGACACTCCAATTTTATTTATTTGTATGTATGTATGTATGTATAGATAGTAATAATGTTAATATAGGTAATAATATATTATGTAATTATGTTTCACAGTAATTTTTAACAATTTCTTCATTTTTGTAATGTTTCTTGACTGATGCCACGTCACGTGACGAAATTTGAACAGACAGTTTTGGGACACTATAAATAATAATAATAATATAAATAAACATTCACGGACATTTCACACAACGCTATCTGATCCCAAAGTACCTTAGCTAGGAATAACCTGCTTGTGTTTACGGGTATCAGACCACGGATATTAATACTTATATACTTTTAAATACATACTTCCCTATTGAGACGATCATTTATGGGTCACACAATTTTTTGTCTCCGGTGGGAATCGAACCCACGACCTCGTGATCCGCAGTCGCACATTTCGACCTCTAGACCAACGAGGCAGTCGAAAACTGTTCTGCAGTATAAAAATGTTCTTTCTTTATAGGTCTTTGGCTATCGCATTTCATTTTAGCCGCTCCCGTCCTAAAAAGCACTTCCTAATTGCATTTCCGTTAACCAAAGTAAAGGTCATCGGTAACGAATAAACACAATCTACTTAATGAAATGACAAACAGTTGCCAAGACAAACAATTTTACTAAGTATCAGTTACCTACTAATAATTATTTGGCATCACAGTGCGCCTTCACACTAGCGTTTTTCCAGCGTAGGCTTACGATGGAAGTATGCGCGGCGGATACGCGACGGCAACGCGACGTATACGCGACGCATACGCCGCGTTACTGGGCGATCGTGTACAATACTGTTCACAAGCGACTTATCCTCGGCATGGAAATGATTGCTACTAGAAAATAGCAGATGACACTAACGCAGTTGTTTCAGAAGATGATATGGACAGTCTCAAGTTGAAGGTTAACGAAGCACTCAACCTATTTCATGACTGGTTTACATTTAATAACCTGAGTATAAATGCAAAAAAGACAAACCTAATATTATTTAAGACGACTTCTAGAAACACGGTCAAGCTATGCTGCGCAATTAATAAAACTTCCTTAAATACTGTGGATGGTGTGAGGTTTTTAGGGGTACAAGTTGACCCTTTACTAAACAGGAAACATGAACTGACTGCCATAGAGAGTTCAATTAGTAGTGCTTGCTATGTTCTTAGAACCTTAAGAGGTGTGGTTGGCATCGACCAGCTTAGGACGGTTTACTATGCTTTAGTGGAGTCCAAGCTAAGATACAGCATTCTTTCTTGGGGGGTTACTATGAATATAACGTCAATAAGGCATTTTTAATTCAAAAACGGGCAATTCGAACCATGACACGAATTCAACAACAGGAATCATGTCGCCAACATTTAAAAGATCTTAAAATTTTAACGGTACCCAGTTTGTATGTGATAGTCCTCTTAAAAATTTTTATTTATTTATTTAAAATTCAAAATTTTTTACCCCTCCCACGTATGATACACATAAGCACATAAGCAAATTGGCGCGACGCGATTCCGTTCTTCAATTGAACATAACAGCCGTCAACAGAGACTGTCGTCATTGGTCGTTGATATTTATTTTTTTGTTTATTTTTTTAAATTTTTTATTTTTTGAAACATGTAAATATTTAGATAAACTTATTCTGAAGCCGAGAAGGTATATTTTATACTATATTACTGTCATTACATTCTAAAATTCTTCGTTTTTTCGAAAGCCCTCTCAAAAATAAAAAGAAATCTTAAAAAGACGCCGAGAGGATTTTTGCAAATCGAGGCCTGGCGCGTGAGGGGTTAAAAGTAAAGCCATCAATAGTGTTTCCTGGTCAGAATCTATTTTGTTAACGATGATACCAAAATGCCAACGAAATTGTGTGACGCTAGCGCGGCGTATACGCCGCGTATACGTCGCGTATACGTCGCGTCTACGCCGCGCATACGTCCATCGAACGCCTCCGCTAGTGTGAAGGCGCACAAAATTAACCACAGAATGACAAATTTACCTGTTTTGTAACTCACATATCAAAACAAAATGAGACTGAATACCTAAATTCTTTCGCAAGAATTATCAAATGCGATATGTCAACAGTGGTTAGGTTAGGATATCAATTGTAAATTTGAAAATATCAATGCGATATTTTGCTATAAGGTAACTGGTTGTTTGAATTATTTATGTACACGCTGACAGTTATATTATTATTATATATATCTCCTATTAGGTAAGTGGGATCTACTATAGGTAGGTAAAATGCGGATGTGTAGTTCACTACTGCCTACTCACTTGGGGACACAGGGAATTATAGTCGAGGTTATAATCATGTTACGTAACAAGAGATAGCGCATTTTAACAAAAGAATAACAATTACTGTCATAAGAAGGACATAAGACCCATATTCGACCAAAAAGCAGTAACCCCTATTCATATTATTTCTTAGACCATAACAAGTAGCTTCCGAGCAGTTCCGAAGTCTCCAACACAATTCCGGATCTATCCCTATATTTGTATCCAACAATGAGGAAGGCCATTCTAAATATATGAATGAGACAGTTCAGAAATAAGTGGCAAGTATTAGTTCTATGACGTAAGTCGGGCACTTAAATAGGTCGTGTTATTTGGGAATAGAGGAAAGGGTGACCATGGTTTATGCATATACTTACAATATTTAATTTTAGTAGGTACTAGTGGATTTTCAATAGTTTTTTTGTTCGTTCTATAATTTAATTTGCTCAAATAATACTGCATATTGCTTTAGTGACATTTTTTCATCAATAAATTACCAGTTTTTCGAACGATAATATGATTACAGGATTATTGATAAGATTAGCACAGTACTCAGTGAGTACAGAACATTCTGAGCCTTAGAATTTTCATAATAAATAAAATTATGTCAATCTTCTTCATTATCTTGTCATCTAAATATTCCTTTACAGTTATTCATTTACAATTTTATGTTTTTTATTTTCCATCAATACATTTAATTTTTTATTGAAAATATTATGATTACAATGCGTACGTACAAGAAGTGCTATGTATTAGATCGGTACTCACGGTACTCACTCAGTGAGTTATATTCTACGCCATAGATGCTCAGTGTTCGTATAAAGAATTAAAATTATTTATGTCAATCTTATCTAGTATTTATCTAGTCATCTAAAAATTCCATAAAGGATAATCATTCAAAAATATGTATCTAATTTTGTGCGTATACGACTATATTTATGTCGTGTAAGTATGCGCAACTATACCTATGTATTAGTATTTATTAATTAACCGACTTCAAAAAAGGAGTAGGTTACTCATTACTCAATTCGACCGTGTATATATATAGGTATGTATATATTTTTTAATGTTTGCTTGCGCAGAACTTCGTTGTTTATGAACCGATTACATTCTTTTTTCGATGGAAAATTTATATGCCCAAGATGGTTCCATTACAAGGAAGTCAGAATCTGATGATGGCATCCTGGAGAAATGGAAAAAACTTTTGAAAATTGTACGGACGTATGTAATTTAGAGGGGTCTAGAGTCGATCTAATGATGAAAATGAAAGACAATCGAGAAAATTCGTTAATAATTTACAGCAGTTACCTTGTGTTTGGGCTTGATTAATTTATATTGTAAAGCACTTTATACCTAGATAGATAGATTTTCAGACTATCTGTCACTAAACGTTATGAAAAAAAATATAAAACCGACTTCAAACTAAAACTAAACCTGATAAATTTGATTTACTTAGCACAAACAAAGTACCTGTATATTTTGATTTGTCAGATATAATTAAATATAACATTAAAGCTTTTATATAATTAAATATAATATTAAAGCCATTAATTAGATTTCGAGAGATATTAATAATGGGTACACTACATTAATACGCAAAACTTAATTCCGAAAGTCACAATCACGAATTTCATAATTCCGAATGATTCGAAATCCCGAACGTCAAAAATCCGATGTTTCATAAATCCTTTTTATTAAAAGTCGTAATTTTAAAATTCCGAATGTTTACAATTCCGACTGTCAGAATGCCGAATTTCAAGAAACCGAACCGTTGAATTCCGAATCATTAAAAATCCACCGTATTATATTTTATAGATAGATAGATTATCAAAAATCCGAAATATCATAAATACGAAGGGTGCATGTCGTTTCCACCCGTTCCTGTTTTAACCCGAAAACATATCATTAAAGACGATTATTTATGTTCCCGATTCCACCCGTTTTTTTAATAAAGTATAGTCAAGTCTAACTACCGAAAATATTATTTCGAAGTGGGTGGAAGGCAAACGACAAAACAAAAAAAAACCACGAAGGCAAAGGCGGGAGCTCAGCTCCGCTTCGCTCCCGCCTTAGCCTTCTAACCTAACCTATCCGAGTCGGGGTACTCTGAGTCGAGGTGTTAACCATTCACGTATTATGGTTAACACCTCGACTCGTTAGACTTGGCCGTAATGTTTTAAAAAAAACTTAAACAGTGAATTTTCGGATATTTCAAATTCTGAATAATGTTTTTCGGGAAAATAACAGTCCGGTCTTTTGATTATTCGTACTAATGAAATAAGGAAAAATAAAAATTATTACTAATGACTTTCGGATAAATGAATATCGTCCTTTTGAGTATTCGGAGCTTTGTTTCTTAGGAATTATAATCTTCGGAATTTTGAACATCGGAACATTGAAATTCGGAAAAACATATACTATTAGTATTGGCTTAAAGTCCGTTTTTTTTGTTATTTTATTTTAATAAAGGTACTTACATTCTTTTAAACAACCAAACACAAGAATATTTTATCACTTACGAGTATTACAAAACATTGAGGGTAGATTATTTGTTAAAATTTATGATTTACCGCTAGCAACGGAACTAATTGATGTGATTCTGACGCAAGCTCCTAGGCTGAAATAGTCTAATAATTATTATCAGTTATCTTAAAACGAAGAAATGTATAAAGAACTTTATTCAGAGAAAAATATTTTTAAATATCACATATTTATTGTCACCGTAGTTAACTTGGGAATACAAAGGTCATGTGCTTTGAATAGTGCAAACTAACTTTAACCATTTATCTTAGTATGTTAGGACATATTCTATTTGAAATCGCTTCCGTACATTATGTATAGGAAATGGCCGTATTGAATTTGCTTGCTTTTGTAAATAAGGACAAGTCACAAGGCTGTCATTGAGATAATAATATAGAACTTAATTAAATGAGACCTACATTTATGGGAACATTTTAAGTACAACGTTTACATTGTAAATTTTGGACTTTTCGACCGGAGTCCCCAACTTGAGGACCACTATTATATAGTCTTACAGACTGTGATAGTGGTCCCCAATCGCTAGATATCATCATGGCTTTCCATCAGGCGGCGGCATCATTTACATACATACATATAAATACTGGGTGTAACAAAACTACCTCTCCAAATTTCATGAGATGACTTGGCATCGGAAATTAAATACTAATATTTAATAAAAAGTGGGGTTAATTTTTTTAGTTCAGTTCATCATCACGCCTTTATCCCCGAAGGGGTAGGCAGAGGCATATTATATACCCACATTTCACCTTTTTATAATTTGTCCCACGTAATACGTTGTGAGCCGTATTGCCGTGTTTAAATGGACAGGCGCAGGTTGTGACTGCCTGCTGTTGAAAATAAAGCCTTCAACTTGGCTTAACGACTGCCATTTTACTGGCAACTGGGACCAACGGCTTAACGTGCCTTCCGAAGCACGGAAACGCTCAAATAAATGTCACAAAGTGATCACATGGATGGTCACCCATCCATGGACCGGCCATAGTGAAAGTTGCTTACTGCAGTGATCGTTTACAGAACACTGAGTCCGCGGGGCCACGAGCGCTTCAAATTTTTTTATTTAAAAAAAAAATGTAGTACATTAAGAATCCATTTTTTACCGCGGCAATTCGAGGTAACATGGTCGCCGTGGCGAAACAAACACGGAGCACCCGTCAGGCTGTCGTTGTCGCTTTCTACTGCCGCTCAGTAGCGATAGAAAAGGTGATAATGAAAATTTATAGAACCTTTAAAACGGATTTACGGTTAAAGTATTCATGTGATGTTTTTTTCTTCATTTTTGTAATGTTTTATGACTGATGCCACGTCATATGACGAAATTTGAACAGGTAGTTTTGTTACACCCAATATATATAATCACGCCTTTTTCCCCGAAGGGGTAGGCAGAGGCATAGTACATACATACATACATATGGTCACGCCTTTATCCCCGAAGGGGTAGGTAGAGGCATATTATATGCCCACATTTCACCTTTTTGTATAATTTGTCCCACGTAATAGGTGGTGAGCCGTATTGCCGTGTTTAACTGGACAGGCGCAGGTTGTGACTGCCTGCTGTTGAAATAAAGCCTTCAACTTAGCTTAACGACTGCCATTTTACTGGCAACCGGGACCAACGGCTTAACGTGCCTTCCGAAGCACGGAAACGCTCAAATAAATGTCACAAAGTGATCACATGGATGGTCACCCATCCATGGACCGGCCATAGTGAAAGTTGCTTACTGCAGTGATCGTTTACAGAACACTGAGTCCGCGGGGCCACGAGCGCTTCTATACGCCCATAGTATACGCATAGAGAGGCATAGTATACGCCCAAATTTCACCTTACAGCTTCATCTCCCACGTAATAAGGTGGTAAGCCTTTTGCTGTGTTGAAATCGACAGGTGCAGGTCACCGCGACAATAGTTTCAAACCGCCCATAAGGCCTTCAACTTGGCTTAACGATTGTCATTTTACTGACAACCGGGTTTCCATTCGAGTTTAGGGTACCTACCTAGTAGGCCTCGGATGGGGCCACCTGCGGGATCCAGCCTACAGGTAGGGGGCGTCAGCATCGGCATCGAGCCCTCGATGAAGTATCTGGGGCTCGTACTCGATGGCCGGTGGAACTTCGGACATCACTTCCGAAGTTTGGTCCCAAAACTGAGAGGAGCATCGGCCGCACTCGCGCGGTTGATGCCCAACATCAGGGGACCCAACGCTCCCTACAGGAGGCTGTACCTGGGGATCGTGCGAAGCATGGCTCTGTACGGGGCTCCCGTATGGGCGGAGACTCTGACGGCCAGCAATGAGGCTAGACTGCTGAGCCCGCAGAGAGTGATGGTCGTCAGGGTGATAAGAGGATATCGCACGATCTCCGGTGAGGCGGCATGTCTCCTAGCCGGGACCCCTCCATGGGACCTGGAAGCGAGAGCCCTTGCGTCACTGTTCAGATGGCGCAAGGAGGCGCTAGAGCGGGGCCAAAGGCCTGCGTCTCGAGAAATCGAGGCCCAGCGGACCCTGCTCCACTAGGAAACCGTGGAGACATGGAAGGT
Source organism: Miltochrista miniata (assembly GCA_933228765.1). NCBI lineage: Eukaryota > Metazoa > Arthropoda > Insecta > Lepidoptera > Erebidae > Miltochrista > Miltochrista miniata. The sequence goes on from OW121770.1 coordinate 13,107,232, forward strand.
GCGACTTGAGCAACCAAAGGGGGGATTCGCCACAATCGCGGCCGTCAGACCGGTCATGGACGAGTGGCTGGAGAGAAGACATGGTGCTCTCTCCTACCGGTTGACACAGATGCTTGCCGGGCACGGTAGCTTCGGTAGGTATCTGTGGCGAAAACACCGGGAAACCACGGCCGAGTGTCAGCACTGCGAGGACCGCAGCGATGACACGGCGCTCCACACGCTGGTGGAGTGCACGGCGTGGGCACAACAGCGACAGGTCCTCGTAGTGGGTCTGAGCGTGGACACTCTCTCGCTTGAGGCCATGGTGCGAGCCATGCTCTCCACCGGGAGTAAGTGGGACTGCGCCGCCTCTTTCTGCGAGCAGGTCATGCTCGCGAAGGAGGCGGCGGGCCGGGTGCGAGAGAGAACTCTCCCACCCGATTTCCGCAGTCGGCGCCCTGGGCGCCGCCGACGTGTCTTCGCCGAGGACTATCGGCCTCCATGACCGGGGGTCTGAGGACGGTGAGAGGGCCGCTCACCGTCCTTACAGAAGCAGGCCCATGAAGGCAGCGTGACGTGAGCACTCACGCACACCCCCCCCTTAGAAGCGGGGTCACACCCGAAACCCCCCATAGACGCGGGATTGCACCCGAACCACCCCCTGGGCGAGGCCGCATTGGCTGCCGTAGGTCTGTTGGGAGTCACGGGACATACTTCCTGAGGGCTTACCCGGGGCTCTCAACCATAGGCTGTTGGGCGTTACGTGAGGTTTTTTAGTCGGTAAGAGTCCGGCATAGCATCCTACGAGGATTTTCCCTCACGTTAAAAAAAAAAAAAAAAAAAAAGGGTACTTTACCTCCAACTACCGTCTTTAAATTCCATCCTGTATATGCACATAACACAACAACAAAACACGCATCACAATCAAAAGTTATCCAGATTACTGTAACCCTTAACTTGGTGCATTAAATCTATTCCTATCAAAAGTTCGGCGTGTTGGAGCTCGCAACTTTACCTCCGTAAATTGTTTAAATTGTACTTTATAGTATTTAGGTGAGGCGCCTCCGAATAATCCTATTAGTTGTTGAAGGGTTAGATTTCTAGTTACAAACTTTAGTTTGTTAATGGGTGAATGTTTTTAAACTGGATAAAAAGAAACTTTACCAGGCTTTGTCAGTCATCTTTCTAAGCCGCCGCGTAGCCGTTAGGCAAAGTCGTACCCCGGGGATATCCTTCCGAGGGCTTACCCGGGACTCCCGGTCATAGACCCGGTAGGAGTCCGGCATTGCATCCATGTAGGATTTCCACACGTAAAAAAAGGCCAAGTTGTACTTGGTTTAAAAAACTGCCATGTTACTTACTGACAACCAGGACCGATCGTGTCCCCCGAAGCACGGAAAAGCCCGCGAAATGAAATAGCCCAAAGTGGTCACAAATCTGATGAGAAGCCACAGTATAAGTGGCATACTGCAGCGATCGTTTAGCAGAGTCGTGCGGCTACGAGCGCTTCAGATGAATGAAAACTGCAAAAATGCAGCAAGGATACTTCTATACTTATAATAAAACTGTTGAGGGTCGAGAGTCTGTACATGGAAGATATTGTGAAAATTTTAAGTGTAGTGCGTTCTCTAATCGGTACTGAAGCCGAATACGTAATTTAAAATTTTCATGTCTGTCTGTCTGTCTGTCTGTATCCCGAATAAGTATCACGCCGAAACTACTGAACCGATTTGAATGATACTCGGTACGATCTGAGCTTATAGTCCGAGGAAGGTTCTTGGATACTTTTGATCTCCATAGTTTGCGCGGTTCCTTTGGGAGAGGGGATGAAAGACAAAACGGTTTTTTTGTTGTAACTGCTCAATGCGTGGTCCGATTCTAAAAAAAATTCAGTGTTATAAAGGGAATACTTTAGGGAATGTTTCACACAAGTGCCAATGTTGAAGGTTTTTTAGTTCAGGCATTAGAGACATCTCAACTTTTGCAAAACCTAGAATTTAAGGATTCCTTTAAATGTGAGGGTAATTCTAAACGGGCATGTTGGCTTAATCTTAAAAGAGCTTAATGATTAGAAAATAATTCAGTCCGCGCCGAAGGCGGGGACTGAATTGTTTTAGAATAGACTTAATCTTTAAGCTCTTTTATGATTAAGCTAACAGGGCCGTTTCACACACGCTGCTTGATGAGTATGATATAGAAGTACCTCTCCTTTCGCAAACCTCATGTGACGTAAACGAAGTTGCGAGGGTCAGCTAGTAATCTAATAAAACTGTATTAATTGAAATTCAATGTATACTCTTGCAAACACGATTAAGATAACTTCGTTAGATCAAAATCGTTTTAAAAAAGATTAAATTTGCAAAAAAAACGTATAATAGTAATTTATTGTCCTACGTATCAGAATTAAATAAAGTCTTGTAATGAGCGTACGCTGTTCCCTTGCAACTCAGAATGGGTTGTTTTAGAATCAGCAAGCCGTTTATTAGGTACTCTTCCTGCTGGCTTTTCCGTGGTCAGACAAAAATAGCATCCGATTGTAACATCCATTTTCGAAACAGGATGTGGTCATCAATTTTGCTCAACTTTGCCGATATTAACATAAAATGTATTTACATTATACCAAAGTTAACACAATATGCCGTCAGCTTGCGGCCTGATTACCGAATGAAACCACTTACTTTATGAACATTTATTAAACTAGACGAGGGATTTTGCTCGCTTTAGCAACCTAGTAACATTATTCTGTAAACAAATCTTTATCAATATGATGTGTATTTTTTTACTTGAGGGAAAATCCTCACGGACTCCTACCGACTAAAAAACGTCACAAATCCTGCCTAACATCCTACGGTTAGGAGGGACTGGGAACTACGGTTGACAGGACTCCCAACAGACCTACGGCTGCCACTGCGGTCTCGCCTAGGGGGGAATAATGATGTTTATTGTAAAGTAAGCAAAAAGAGTTTTTGTTGGAAACGCTAAGATCGCAACTAGTTAGGTTTGGAAAATAAATCTTTTACAGTTGAATAGTCCAGTATTGAGGGAATTAATACCTAGACTGTAGGTATATAACATCATGTTGAGACGAATAGAAGCTGAGCAGCAATAAACCAGAAGCCGTGAGACGGTCTCACCCGACTTCCCCTCTCTAAAACGTTTATTGTGAATGTGAAAGTTCACTCCGATTGACGTTGTCATTTTTGTTTTATTTCTAACTTTGAACAGATGATCCACGTGACCTAGTGACGTAGTTTAATGCAACAGAGTCACAGACTTTAGACACAGGTCTCGCCATAAGCCCCTCTGCAATCTATTTTATAGAGAGGGGCTCAAAATTTCGATGTCGCCAATTGGTTGTGAAGGGCATTAGCAGTCACTACATGAAAAATATCTAAGTTCAGCAGCCTTATAATACCAGTGAGTATAGATAAAATTATAAACACAACTTCCTAAAAGATACTCTCTTGGACGCACAGAGCATCGCGCGCTTGGACGTGATATATCACAAATTTTACATAACGTGTCGATGAGAGTGTACCCAAGATACAAAATATATGTATATGAAAATATATACCTAATATCACGTCACGTTGACACAAAATTCATACGAAAATGGATGTGTCACAAACATTCAACAAAGATAATAATGTAGAATTCGGAGACACCGCGTAAGGACTTCGAAACTTTTTGAATACCTTAGCTCCTAGGGTTGACACAAAATGGAAAACTGTTTATCACAATTCGAAGAATAACTGCAGTTAACTTGCTGCTTTAACGTGAGATCAACAAAATACGATCAAAGTTTTGTAGTTAATTTATTCACAACCCCTCGGGGATAAAAACGTAATGTATGTTTGTATAAATTACTATAAATAGTCTAAATTTTACTTTTTATGAAACGTTCATAAAATCAGATTCCCAGAGTAGCCACAAGTCTCCTGTAAAAAACTGAAGTCTAAAAAAATCATTGCAGTTTATGATCAAAGTAAATATCAGTTATTTATACTAATTTGTTTTTTTTTTTTTTGCTACTTTATGAACCGTATTTATACGGCACGGTACAGTCATTGTAAATAAATAAATATTATTCTTCCAAGGCGCCCGGCGGTGCTGTATTCTTTACATAGTAATACTTTTATCGTTAGTGGCAAGTGGCAACCCTTAGAACGTTACTCATCTGAATAATTTACGTCGATTTTATGTTCGGCATAAACATACGAGTGTAAACTTTTGACAATGCCTGTACTTACTCTGAATCTTGAGAATATACAAGTGGTATAATATTATCAAATTTTGTGTATTTGAAAGGGATTGTACAAAGAATTTGTACTTTGTTTAAGGGTATGATAAATAGACATTTTCTCATAGCATTACGGAAAAAGCTTTGCATTGTCAATCACTCCATTTGTATTGACAATTTCAATTGACAATTTAAATAATCAATTATGAGCGATTTGAATTTTGTTTTCATTGGAAAATAGATACTCCCAAAGTGTTCCCATTTCAAGGAAGTCATCAACTTCAGTATGAAGTAGTAAAGTCGGTGCCAATATGACTATGAGCACAGATTACTAAATAGTTACTACGTAACAGATACATCACTCCCATACAAAAGCGACAATACCTACGCTATATTAGCCTACAAAATTTTAATAATAATACCTGCTGCTCAAAACGAGAAGAATTGTACCTTAAACACGCGCTCATAGCGTCGAGACTGTGTTGTTCGCTGTGCGAGTGACGTCATCGTAAGAATGCGCTAGGGTTGAACCTATAATGATTGTTGTAATAAAACAAATGTATACGCTTTTATTAGGTCGACGTGTATGTAACTAACAATGTAATGGAATGTAAGCAAAAAAATTATGAATGGTTTAAAAACCCTAGAAAAACACGCTTTTATAAATGCACGTAAACACCAAAAATAAATTAAGGTAGGTATACCTATATATTTATATTGTTTATCTTATGCCTACCCATACCTAAAATTATCAAAGAAATCTAAATTTAACTGACATTACCTTTAGCGTAAGTACCGGCTATTCACCTATCTCACCCGGCCATCCTACCTTACTATGTCACACACACATACATATGGTCACGCGTTGATCCCCGAAGGGGAAGGCAGAGGCATATTAGATGCCCACATTTCATTTTTTTATAGTTTGTACCAAGTACAGGTTGTGACCCTCTGCTGTTTAAATTTTTCAAACCGCCTAAAAAGGCCTTCAACTTGGCTGACTTCTATTTTATTGGCAACGGGGACCAACGGTCTAACGTGCCTTCCGAAGCACGAAAACGCTCAAATAAAGGTCACATGAATGGTCACCCATCCAAGAACTGGCCATAGTGAAAGTTGCTTACTACAGGGATCTATTACAGAACACTGAGTCCCCAGGGCCACGAGCGCTTCGACTACCTATAAAACCTATTTAAGTACCTACACATTCTATAAAACATTGAATTGCCTATAAAAACAACAATTTTATAATACCTGACTCAAATAACTCCTTAATTTACGATTTACATACTTATCACCTACCTACTTATGTTCAAACAAATAAATGGTAAAAACATTCAAATTGATAAGATTTAAAATATTTCTCAGCTTTCTTCGTCTCTCGGAAATTTAAAAAACGACAAATTTTCTTTTGTTTTTGTACTATTACACCCATCCCACTGCACAATAATTACGTGGTTTCGGTATTTCGAAGCGTAAGCGCGGGAAACGTGCGGTACGGTGCGATGCGAGCGCTCAGTCGGGCGTTCGGCAGCCCTCTGCCAGTTGTATCCCCAGGGAGATGCCGAGCGGTAGGTACATAGCGCGCGGTTTTGAGCGAGTGACGGAGGCCTGCTATGAGAGAGATTAATAATGCCTACCTAAGCCCACATACTTTCACTGGGCACCGATTTCAGTATTAAATTTTATTAAATCAGAATATACTTAATTTGTGCTAAGTATATTTTATTTTTCAGTTCTCAGTTTTGTTTGAAGTCGATTTTTCTTGTTTTTTTTTTAAATTTTAGCTTGAACATTGAAAGAACGGGATTTTGCGCGGTACCTACTATTTAGTTATTAAATAAAGGTTTCGATACCGATTCTCAATCCAAAGATCCTGTCTACCGACCGACATTACTACCCTAGGCTGGTTCGGGAAGCAGTCGAAATAAAAAAGCACAGAGCCTTCAACCTGGAGGAGGGATATAAGCTCTCAACAGCGTGGAATTCGATAATTAGTGCATTAAAGCAACTGGACAGACGCTTGTAACAGAAATAGTAAAATGTTAAATATCAAGCCTATTGCCGTGTTGAAATTGACAGGCGCAGGTCCCCGCGACCCGCTGTTGAAATTTTTCAAGCCACCATTTTACTGTCAATCGGTTTTCATTTCGAGTTTTCCTTCTCTACGCAATGGATCTTTTTGTGCTTATTACGTGGGATTTACAACTATTAGGTGAAATGTGGGCGTATATATACTATGCCTCTGCCTACCCCTTCGGGGATAAAGGCGTGATATATGCGCCCTATCCCAGTAGTTCCATTGCGTAGTTCCATGATGGAACTACTGGGAATTTTTCGTCCCAGAACTGTTATCTTATTACGTCGTGTCCCAGTAGTTCCATTCCACGAATAAAAGTACAGTTAAGTAGTCAATTAATTGTATGAATGTATGTATGTATGTAAAACATCAATACCTAACATCATTTCCATTAGCACTCAGAATTTTTACTATGTAGTTCAGTTTAAAATGTGAATTCACTGTCGAACTATTTTTTCCCTACTTGTAATATCCATTAAAGCCTTACAGGCAGTTTTCGATTTGAATAGCTAAAAAGCTGTATTGAAAATGTTCGGCCTAAATTTTACAACCAGCACTATTTTTTCATTTTTTTATTTAGCTCGCCAAATTGACGTCGCCAGCCTGATGGAAAGCCGTGGCGCATCTAGCGATTTTTACAGAAAGATGGCCAAATACCGGATTTTAAAGTTAAACTAGTCGACTGGCACAACTTCGTTTACGTCAGAATTCGGCTTTTCTTGTATAATATATAAATATAAATGTATTTTAAAATTATTAAACTTCGTCCTGAATCAATTATAATCATCTGAAAACTGCATTAAATTTTTTGTTTTGATTAGGTACCAGTTCCTGTGAGAGACAGGAGCTGGATAATGTTAGGTACCATAAATTTTGAGTCGACACTTTTTAGGGTTTCGTACCCAACGGCTGAGACGGGACCCAATTCGTGAGACTTCGCCGTTCGTCAGTCTATCTGTTTATCTGTCCGTCATGAATGACTCATGAGGCTGTATCTCGTGAACCGTGATAGCTAGATAGCTGAAACTTTCACAGATGATGTATTTCTGTTACCGCCTCTAACAACAAATACTAAAATCAGAAAAAAAGGGGATTCAGGGAGCTCCCATAGTCCAAACGTACTTATTTGCTTGTATTACTTACGTAACCCGTCGTATCTAAGCCGACCATAGAAATTAACTGTAGATACTCAAATTCTTTTTATACTCGTATGCAAAAACAAAACATCTAATATATAAAATTCTCGTGTCACAGTTTTCGTTGCCATACTCCTCCGAAACGGCTTGACCGATTCTCATGAAATTTTGTGAGCATAATGAGTAGGTCTGAGAATCGGCCAACATCTATTTTTCATACCCCTGTGACCGGGAATAACATTCATATAGGCATCAGCTAGTTACATACAAAAAAATACTTCAGTACTAACGAATGAAATGAATTGTTATAGCTATTACAGTCGTTTCAGTTCAAAACTGCTGGAAAGTTCCATTGAAATTGTATAATATTTTCTTCATTTTCAACCGTAATTCAAAAGCATTAGGGTTTGTTTTCCCGTGATAATTGATATGACTACATAAATCACTCGCCTGCAATGAGCCTAGCTGTTTTAAAAGAGAAGGAACGAAAACCAAACGTTTGTGGCAGTTTAGGCTTTATGATAATGCTCTTGTATGAGTGATGACTATAGATACGGCGTTTTTATTAAGTGCCTGAGTCATAGTAGGTATTACCAAAATCCTTCTACTTACACATAATGATACTGTTGATTGAAGCGCTTGTGGTCCCGCGTACTCGGTGTTCTGCAAACGATCACTGCAGTAAGCAACTTTCACTATGGACAGTCCATGGATGGGTGACCGTCCATGTGACCACTTTGTGACATTTATTTGAGCGCTTCCGTGCTTTGTAAGGCACGTTAAGCCGTTGGTCCTGGTTGTCAGTAAAATGACAGTCGTTAAGGCCGCGTGGGTCAGATTTTGAGTTTTTTGAAACAATCCTAGTCAAAAAGTAAAGGGTTTTTAAATCTGAAAAATATATATATAATAGTTAAGGATATAAGCTAAACATATTCCGAGCCCGTTACACGATCCAATAAATTTCACTAGATAGGAAAAAATCCCAAAGTTGACTCTCTCAGAAAAGTTTTTTCAAAACTGTGGCTAAACTATTAACATTTTATATATTTTTTTTTGCACTCAATTAAAGGTATTAAGTTTTTATACACATTTTCCGAGCGTTTTTCTATAAACAACTATTTACATAGTTATCATGTACGAATATCTACCAAACGCAATAGAATTGCGCCGCTGACGGCCGATCAGTCTCGCCCTGGCGCTTGTGGAGGCAGGACCTGTGTCAGTTTTTTTCGCAACTATTTCGTAATTATTATGCCAAATTACGATGAAATCGCGCCACAGTATAAAAATATCAGTAATGGGCAAAATGTAATTAGATTAACCGTTACAAATACATACGCGACTCATGGTAAAAATGTGGTGATCTTTTACTTTTTAAGTGTTTTCACGACATGGTAACCAGCTACCTAATGCATTCAAATGTCTACGAATTACATGATAATTTTGCAATCCAAAGTGGCGGCCACGACGTAATCACAAAATTTCATGACGGGTATCGTTTAAGGGGTTTTTTGGTATGCTGAGTACGAATTACGTGTTAATTTTGCAATCCAATATGACCGCCGCGCCGTAATCTCAAAAAATCATGATGGGTATCGTTTAAGCGGTTTTTTGGTATGCTGAGTACGAATCACGTACTAATTTTGCAATACAAGATGGCCGCCGCGCCGTTATCACAAAATTTCATGATGGGTATCGTTTAAGGGGTTTTTTGGTATGCTGAGTACGAATTTCGTGTTAATTTTGCAATCCAATATGACCACCGCGCCGTAATCTCAAAAAATCATGATGGGTATCGTTTAAGCGGTTTTTGGTATGCTGAGTACGAATCACGCGATAATTTTGCAATCCAATATGGCCACCGCGCCGTAATCACAAAATTTCATGATGGGTATCGTTTAAGGGGTTTTTTGGTATGCTGAGTACGAATTACGTGTTAATTTTGCAATCCAATATGACCGCCGCGCCGTAATCTCAAAAAATCATGATGGGTATCGTTTAAGCGGTTTTTTGGTATGCTGAGTATGAATCACGTGATAATTTTGCAATCCAATATGGCCGCCGCGCCGTAATCACAAAATTTCATGATGGGTATCGTTTAAGGGGTTTTTTGGTATGCTGAGTACGAATTACGTGTTAATTTTGCAATCCAATATGACCGCCGCGCCGTAATCACAAAAAATCATGATGGGTATCGTTTAAGCGGTTTTTTGGTATGCTGAGTACGAATCACGTACTAATTTTGCAATACAAGATGGCAGCCGCGCCGTTATCACAAAATTTCATGATTGGTATCGTTTAAGGGGTTTTTTTGTATGCTGAGTACGAATCACGTGATAATTTTGCAATCCAATATGGCTGCTGCGCCATAATCATAAAATTTCATGTTGGGTATCGATTAAGGGGTTTTTTGTTATGCTGAGTACGAATCACGTGATAATTTTGCAATCCAATATGGCTGCTGCGCCATAAATATAAAATATCATGTTGGGTATCGATTAAGGCGTTTTTTGGCATGCCGAGTACGAATCACGTGATAATTTTGCAATCCAATATGGCCACCGCGGCGTAATCACAAAATTTCATGATGGGTACCAATTAAGGGATTCTTTCGTATGCTATGTACCAATTTAATGTCATTGGCCTTAATTTTACAAAAAACCTGTTGTTATAGTATTTTCGCATTGCTAGGCCTAAACTTAATAAGCAAATCTTTTTAATTTACTACTGTAAATAGCTTAGGCGGCCAAATTGAATTCCAAAATTATCATGTTATTTGTACTCAGCATTCGAAAAAACCCATTAAAAGATATCCATCACGAAATTATATGACTACGGCGCGGTGGCCATTTTGGATTGCAAAATTATCCCGTGATTCGTACTCAGCATACCAAAAAACCACTTAAACGATACCCATCATGGAGTTTTGCGATTACGGCGCGGCGGCCATATTGGATTGCAAAATTATCCCGTGATTCGTACTCAGCATACCGAAAAACCACTTAAACGATACCCATCATGGAATTTTGCGATTTAGGCGCGGCGACCATATTAAATTGTAAAATTATCACGTGATTCGTACTCAGCATACCAAACACCCCTTAAACGATACCCATCATAAAATTTTGTGATTACGGCGAGGCGACCATATTGGATTGCAAAATTATCACGTAATTCGTACTCAGCATACCAAAAACCCCTTTAAACGATACATATGGTCACGCCTTTATCCTCGAAGGGGTAGGCATATTATATGCCCACATTTTACCTTTGTATAATTTGTCCCACGTAATAGGTGGTGAGCCGTATTGCCTTGTTTAAATGGACAGGCGCAGGTTGTGACTGCCTGCTGTTGAAATAAAGCCTTTAATTAAGCTTAACGACTGCCATTTTACTGGCAACCGGGACCAACGACTTAACGCGCCTTCCGAAGCACGGAAACGCTCAAATAAATATCACGAAGTGATCACATGGATGGTCACCCATCCATGGACTGGCCATAGTGAAAGTTGCTTACTGCAGTGATCGTTTACAGAACACTGAGTCCGCGGGGCCACGAGCGCCGAGCTTAAACGATACCCATCATGAAATTTTGTGATTACGGCGCGGCGCCCATATTGAATTGCAAAATGATCACGTGATTCATACTTAGCATACCAACTTTAGAAAACTTTAGAAATTTTTATTACCAGCTATTATGTAATTTTCATTTTTTACGCAACTGTAACCATCTAGCAAACGTACGCAACGGAAACTCTCAAAAAATGAAATATTCTAGTTTTCGAAAAATGTTTCGTTGCTGCTCAGCTCTCATTCGCCTTAGCGTGATGTTATATATTTTGATATTTTTGAAAAATAGACATTCTGTTAAGGAACTTTTGAAATTCAACTAGCAGTCTCTTAGACTCTATAGTTCAAACAACTAAACAAACAAACAAACTCTTTAGCTTAAAAATAATAGTATAATATATATAATTAACTCATTTATTTACGAAACTATAATAAATCAAAGTTAAAGTTAGATGCATTTACTACGTCAAACAAAGTTAGCATGCTGTTTCTTTCTACTCTACTGTATACTGTGGCATGAGAGTTCACTGCCGCTGCCGGCGCGCGGTGTGTCTCGCGTCCGGGGCGAGGGGAGCGCCAAATGCCTACTTGTGCGCTATAACCGACCCTTAATATATAGATAAGCCAAGTTGAAGGCTTTTTAGGCGGCTTGAAAAATTTCAACAGCAGGCAGTCACAACCTGCGCCTGTCCATCTCAACACGGCAATACGGCCTACCACCTATTACGTAGTGGGGTGTAGTGGGGCCCTACCAACACCTCCGGGCCCAAGTCAACCTCACGTGCAAGCTCCGTGCACCTGCTGAACAATGGACGAGGCTCTGACGTCGGTGGTCCATTTCAACACGGCGATGGGCTCACCACCTGTTATGTGGGACCGAATTGTACACGGTGAAATGTGGGCCGGTATAGGCCTCTGCCTACCCCTTCGGGGATAAAGGCGTGAGTATATGTATGTATGTATGTACCTATTACGTGGGACAAGTTCTAAAAGGTGAAAAGTGGGCATATAATATGCCTCTGCCTACCACTTCGGAGATAAAGGCGCGACCATATGTATGATTGAGGGCACTTGATGGAACTTGCTACATATACAGGGTGGAATTTAAAGACGGTAGTTGGAGGGAAAGTACCCTTAATATTGATAATGGCAAGTTTTGCTGAAAGGAAACATTCCTTTATTTTTTAAGGTAAGTATAACTGCATTAAAAGATTTTCGAAAAATCACCTGTTTGAGCCGGGGATCGAACCTGGGAGATGTGAAAAAAAAACCATTCTGTATTTTATGACACCAACTGAAAGAGTCTTTAATTAGGAACAATTTCTTTTAAGCAACATAGTATCTTAAATTAAAGGCAGACCAAGTAAAATTATTTTTTTTTTTATATTCAGCTCGCCAAATTGACGTCGCCACCAGCCTGATGGTAAGAAAGCAGTGGCGCATCTAGCGATTGGGGGCCACTTCTTACAGTGGTCCTCAAGTTGGCGGCCCTGTGATTGTGATGTGCCTCTTCACGCTCCTCTTGAAGAACCCGGGATTGTAAGATGAGGGAAAGACGTATGCGGGCAGGTCGTTCCATGTTTTTATAGTTCGACAGAGGAACGATCTTTTGCAACGCTCGGTTCTGGCGAAGATTCTCTCCACTGTGTATGAGTGGCATCTCTGACCGGCACGCGTTGTTCGGGATCGGAAAGGAGATGGTGGGATCAGGTTGAAGAGCTCTTCAGAACATTCGCCGTGATACATTCGATAGAAGGCAGCCAAGGACGCTATGGTTCTTCGCTGCGACAAAGGTTCGAGGCCTCCCGTCACCTCAGGACAACCAATTATTCGGATAGCACGTCTCTGCATAGCGTCAAGCGCGTCTAACAAGTACCTCGCGGAGTCATCCCAAAGGTGAGAACAGTACTCGACGCAGGGACGAATCTGCGTCTTGTACAGTAAACATCTCTGATGTGGCGTGAAATACCGTCTCACCTTATTCAGGATTCCCAGTTTCCGCGAGGCCAGACCAATACAGCTCTCTATGTAGTTTTTGTGATTGAGCTCACGCCGGACGTCTATACCGAGGATATTCAGGTTGTCCTTTAGTGGAATTGTAATGCTCTGAAGAGAGGGCAGGGGTAGGAATGGCGACTTCTTAGCTGTAAACGCACACGCCTGTGTTTTTCTGGCATTGAACTCGACCAGGTTGTCTGAACCCCATTGGGCAATGCGGCCCAGGTCCAGATCGAGATCCGCCACGAGTTGTCGTCTCTTCTCATCCACGTCGCCTCGCCCCGCCGCTGGACGGCCAGAATAGCTCCCATGAAGAGTACTGTCATCCGCATAACAATGAATGCACCCAAGGGACAGCATGTCATTGATATGCAGAAGAAAGAGAGTTGGGGACAATGCCGATCCCTGTGGTACTCCGGCATTTACCTGAAAAAAACAGGAAGCCTGACCATCACAGAGGACCCGAATCCGTCGCCCGTTCAGGAAGCTGGCCAACCAGCGGCACAACTGATGCGATAAACCATATGACGGCAGCTTGGAAAGAAGCGACGCATGCCATACCCTATCAAAGGCTTTTGCGATGTCTAGGCCAATAGCCAGAGATTCGCCGTGCCTCTCCATAGCCTCACCCCAGGTGTGCGTTATGTACGCTAGGAGGTCACCCGTTGATCGTTTCGGCCTAAAGCCATATTGGCGATCGTTAATTAACGAGTGATCCTCCAGATAGCGCATGAGCTGTTTGTTGATGATTAGCTCGAACACCTTGCAGATGACGGTGGTTACGGCTATGGGGCGATAGTTGGCTGGATCCGACCGATCCCCTTTCTTGGGGATCGGTTGGACATTCGCCTCCTTCCAAGCCTCCGGCACTTCTCCCGACGAATACGAAAGGCGATACAGGCGTGTTAGCGTTGGAGACAATTCAGCTGCACAATTCCTCAGCACCACGGCCGGAATGCCATCAGGACCACTGGCTTTCCGCGTGTCGAGTGACCGTAGCACCGCCCGCACATCGCACTGCCGGATTACAATTTCCGGCATCGTGGTTCCACAGTTGGCGATAGTGGGAGGTTGCTTGCCACAGTCATCGACCCGGGAATTAGCCGCAAAGAGCTTGGCCAGCATTTCCGCTTTCTCTTGGGCGTGATCCGTCAGGATAGCGCAGCGGCGGCAGCGAGGGTTTGCAAAAGTTGGCCTGCACGGCTTTGGCCAGTTGCCAGTATCCACGGCTGCCCGTCGGATGTGACGTGAGCTCCTGACCAAGCCGCGTGACGCGCTGGGCGTCCGCTCTCTTGAAGGCGCTCTTACTGGACCTAGTGGCTCTGTTGTACGCTGCCTTGAGGCGGGCCACATTCGGGTCGCGCACAGCTCGAGCCCTGATCCAGGCGCGGTAAGCCGCCTGTTTTTCTTGAACAGCTACGGCACACTCACGCCCGAACCAGGGGCGGGCTTTGCGGATGCTGGCGACATCAGTGTATGGAATGTAGTATTCCATACCTAATGTGATTTCACCAGCAACCGCAGAGGCGCTTTCCGATGAAGCCCTCCCTGCAAAGCAGCGCTGACTCCACGGGACGGCTGCAAAGTATTCTCGTAGTTCGTCCCAGTCTGCTGACGAGTAGTGCCACAGTCGCCGCGTCACCTCTACTGCCCTTGCAGGGGACGGTACCTGCAGGCGGGCACGCACAATACAGTGGTCGGATGTACCCAGTGGGGCGCTAACCGTCACACTGTACTGTGCTGGATTACTCGTCAGCAGTAAGTCCAGCAGGGCGGGTTCATGGTCTGACCTGTCCGGTATGCGCGTAATCCCGCGTACCACCTGGGTCAGACCATGGGAGAGTGCGAACGCGTGGGTGGCCCGTCCCGCAGGATCTGTCTTGAGGGACCCCAACCACTCAATGTGGTGACCATTGAAGTCCCCCAGAAAAACCAACTCGGCGGTCGGGAACCGTACCTGCGTGTCATCAGCCCCCTCGCTGAGGTGCTGATACAGCCTCATCATCTCAGCTGTCCCTGTGTGGGATCGATAGACACACACGTAGATCTGACTCATGGAGCCGTGATCTACGTGCAGCCAAAGGACGTAGAGGGAAGGGTCCTCAAGGCAGCGCAGCCGGCGACAGCAAACATCCGCCCTAACGAACGCGCACACCCCGGCTTTTTCTCGAAATAGTTCCTCGATGATATAGCCGGGGTAACTAAGGTACGACTGATCGGCAGGGCGGAGTATTTGCGTCTCCGTTAGGAACATCACAGCTGGCCGTGCCGTCTCTAGATGGTGATGGACGACGTTGAGGTTGGCATGGAGTCCGCGGATGTTAGCGAACTCCACCTCAAACAGTACGTTAGTGGGAGTGATACAATATGTTTTTATTGTAAAGATCTAAAGAAAAAAAAACAGTCTAATTGAGATTCTTCTCATTTTTTTTGAAGTTGGTTAAAAATATGTTCTAGTTACTGTGAATGGGAATATTCGATCTGGTTACTTAACCAACCAACTTCAAAAACAAAATGAGAAGAATCTCAATTAGACTGTTTTTTTTCTTCAGATAGTGAGTAAGCTTTAAAACATATTTTACTTGGTCTTCCTTTAATTTAAGATAATATGTTGCTTAGAAGAAATTGTTCGTTATTAAAGACTCTTTCGGTTGGTATCATAAAATACAGGATGTTTTTTTTTCACATCTCCCAGGTTCGATTCCCGGCTCAAACAGTTGATTTTTCAAAAATCTTTAAATGCAGTTTTACTTACTTTTGAAAATAAAGGAATGTTTCCTTTCAGCAAAACTTGCCATTATCAATATTAATGGTACTTTACCTCCAACTACCGTCTTTAAATTCCACCCTGTATATTGAAATCTTCACTTGTACATACTGTTCTACAATATTTTGGTATAAATATTGTGGAACAGTACAAGTGAAGTTTTTCAATATCCTTCTACTCTGCCTGAATGCTTAAAAAGCGAACTTAGTGGTTAGAACTAGAGTAATCTAAGTGACATTTTTATAAAAAAGTTTGTATAAAAATTTGTATAAAAAGGCGGAAAAGAGCGCGCTGAGCTCAAACCCAGGTCTATTAATTAGACACGTTGTTAAGCGGAGTAGTGATCATTATTAACAATCTGGAGGATACAGGGGGTACAGGTAATTTTCCTATCCAACAACCAAAATTCCTTTCCTGAGAAGTTCGGTTCGTCATTCCTCCCATACAATTAGTTGTGGTTATCCGTAACTGTTGGAAGTTAGGATTGACGAATCGAAGGTGTGAGGTGGGTTCTTCTCCCTCCCCTCCTTTATTATCATTCTAGGTTGGATTTCCGCCATGTAACGCCTGATTTCATTAGTTTTCTTGACTTTTTCTTTAATACCGACCTTCGCCTGTAAAGTTACAAACACAACGAAAGTCGAAACAGAATTAGCGAAATTGGTGCAGCAGTTCATGCATAATGTCGTCAGTACTCGTGACAAAGGGTAATAGGGATGTCCTGGGCAGCTGGGGTATCGTTCCGAGGGCTTACCCGGGGCTCCCAACCGTAGGCTGTTAGGTTAGGTTAGGTTAGGTTAGGTGTGATACCTGAGGTTTTTTAGTCGGTAGAAGTATCCATGAAGATTTTCTCCCACGTATAAAAAGGAGCGTGAAGGGGCACATCACAGGGCCGCCAACTTGAGGACCACTGTCAGAAGTGGCCCCCAATCGCTAGATGCGCCACGGCTTTCCATCAGGCTGGTGGCGACGTCAATTTGGCGAGCTGAATATATATTATAAAAAAAACTAAGCGAGAGAACAGTACAGTACATGAGATTCTTAAACATGGTTAAAATTTCGCGCAGAGAAAACCACATCATAAAATAAATAAACCGTCAATAGATATTAATTTACATTGGCGATATCAAAGCTCTTTGGAATAACGATCGATGATTGATATGACGTACATGAAGGCTTATTGAACATGATATTCTCATTAGTGTATGAAGACTTGTGTGTGTACCTATCATAAATTTGTAAGTTAATCTTCACTATTGTTGCTACTCATATTAAAAACCAGCCAAGTGTGATTTGGACTCGCACACAGAGGGTTCCGTAGTCAAAAGTTGCAAAAAAATAACGTTAATTGTTGTATGGCCGCCCCCTTTTTTTTCTGTTTATTATACCTATTTAAAAATAAAGATAAAAAATTTAAGTTTAAAAGGTAATAAAGTTAGGAAGGGCATGCTACGATGGTTCGGTCATGTGAAGCAAATGGGAGATGAAAGAATGGCAAAACAGATACCAACGCGAAAGTGAATGAACGTAGGAGTCAGGGAAGGTCACGAAGACACACCTACCACGTCCAAATTAATCGTGTGTTAGCAGAGGGTGGTGTCAAGAGTCGAAGGAACCGACGTGCATGCATGAAAAGAAAAATGAAAGTTGAAGAAGCAAGTGAGGTGTGTATGGAATGGACCGTGCCGTGTGGTGCTCGGTTCTCTCTGCCTACCCCGCAAGGGATTTGGCGTGAAGATAGTATAGTATAAAATTTTTATAGCGGCAACAGAAATACATCATCTGTAAATAGTTCAGCTCTCTAGCTATCACGGTTCCTGAGATACAGCCTGGTGACGGATAAACAGATAAACGGACGGCGAATTCTCATGAATAGCGTCCCGTTTTTACCTTTTGGGTACGGAACCCTAAAAATCTTACAGAAAACTAAGAACAATTTCTTTTGAGGCTTGTTTTGTGTAAATTTATGAGCACCTTCCGCTACGGGAGTCCTGGCACTGTATACTCTTTATACTGTGGTCCTGGGGTATCCTTCCGAAGGTTTACCCGTGCTCCCAACCATAGGATGTTAGGTGGGATGGGATACATAAGGTTTTTTAGTCGGTAGGAGTCCTACCGACTAAATCCTACATGGATGCTAATCCATATAGGATTGTACCTCACGTACAAAAACAGTCAGTCTTGAGATGGCAAAACCTTCTGCTACAGTCAGTCCTGAGATGGACATTTGAAAAAAAAATTCTTTTCTCTTCTGTACTATTATAAAATTGTAAAAATACCTGTGACGGTACATTTACGATAAATTTAAAGAAATAACTGTAATCGACTAATTTAGGGCTTCTGAGTCCAAATCTCTAATTTTATTTTCTTCGTGTCTGTTCGTTTATTTATTCGGGGTTGGAGCAAAATCTTGTGGACGCTTTTTTGTGGGTGTCCTGGGACATCCTTCCGAGGGCTGTCCCAGGCTGTTGGGCGTTACGTGAGGGTTTTAGTCGGTAGGAGTCCGGCATAGCATCCATGAGGATTTTCGCTCACGTAAAAAAGAAAAGGCTTTTGTGTGTATATATTAAACTTAGACAACGCTAGAACTGTTTCACTAGACGCCCTATGCGTCGGAGAGGTCAAAGTCGATTGGTTTTTGGTTAAAATCACCTGGCGGACGAAGTCGCGACCAAAAATTAGTTATTTTATAAGATAAAGAGCTCGTACAACGTCTAATGCAAAATTCCATTTTCTAATTACTTTTTTTAATTCATATAAACTTAGTAATTTCACTGCAGTCTGGTTTAGGTAGGTACATTTCATTCACGGTGATCAGTTCAAGAGTATTTTTTATACTTTTTCAATTAAGTAAAACCGCATGCAGTTTATTCCCAGTCATGCTCATGTCTCGGAGTTTAAAATAATCAACAATCATCAATACATATAATAAAATCGTAACAGTACGCTGTCTGTGCATGGAAGATAAATAAGAAACTGTAAGGGTTTCTTGTTTAGGGCTGCTCACCGTCCTTACAGAAGCAAGCCTATGACGGCAGTGTGACGTGAGAGATTCACGCACGCCCCCCCCTAAGAAGCGGGATCACACCCGAAACCCCCCAAAGACGCGGGATAATACCCGAACCACCCCCTAGGCGAGGCCGCAGTGGTAGCCGTGGGTCTGTTGGGAGTCCTGGGACATTCTTCCGAGGGCTTACCCGAGGCTCCCAACCGTAGGCTGTTTGGTGTTACGTGAGGTTTTTTAGTTGGTAGGAGTCCGGCATAGCATCCATGATGGATTTTTACTCACGCTAAAAGAAAGAGTTTTTTGTTTACTGTTGAACCCTAAAAATCAATCGAGAAAATAGGTTACACATGAGTAGCTTTTATTCATTCACAACATGTTATTGAGGCAAAAATATTACGTACCCTAATTTTCACTTTTCTACAGTAAAGAAAATTTCGTTATAATCTAATTTTTCTCAGTGCTGCCAGCTTTTTATTAAAAACAGATCTGTTTTTGAGTGTACGTGAATTCTGAATATGGATCTTAACTTTCAGCGGGTGTCAATAAATATTCAGTGCTTTAAAAAAGGAAAAATCTTATTTAATTTCTGTTTTATGATAAAATAGCGGCGTTTTCCCTGACAGAAAACGCATATTAAAATACTTACCTAATTCGAAGCTTATATAATGAGATAGGCATATCCGTTACCCGTAGGCTTATCTTACTCATGTTTGATGACGTATTTGCAGATGCTTATAAATGCAGATGGCGTCCATTTCGTCCTCATTGGCTTTTATTCACCAGGCAGATTTAAAAAGTAAGCTTTGAATTAGGTAAGTATTTTAATATGCGTTTTCTTTCAGGGAAAACGCCGCTATTAAAAGTACTTGACCGTAATTCGAAGCTTATATAATGAGAAATGTTTGTTTTCGCCTGGTGAGTGACGGAAACGCCAATGTGATTCTAATTTATTTTTAGGAAAATAATATTACAGAATGTTGTATGTATGGTATCTAGATTTATAATCTTTACCACATTGAACAACTTAATATGTTATCTTAAATAGACTAAATAAGGAATCTTATATAAGGACTAGTAAGATTCCTTCTATTGACAGGATTAAATAATTGCGTATTATTATTATATTTGATTGGTGGTAGTTGCTGACATTATTACCAACCCATCGTCAATTACTTCGTGTTAGAATTAATTTAATCTTACCACCACCACCAATTCTTAGAAGCTGCTGCTGACCGGGTAGTGCCGGGGCACAATTGTTGGAGTACCTCTCATAAGTAAACTATTTGACTGTGTAGTCTCTTATCGGTTACTCTGATTAACCTAATTTCTATCTAGAATAAAGGATTCAATTGATTAGTCGTAGGTATTATCTTTGTTTACAATAGTTTTCCAACCAGATTGTCTGTAATGAAAATGATCAGTTTCGGATTCTGATTCGGGGCTAAAGTAGTACCTATGACGTGAGTTAAAAAAATCAGCAAAGTTAGATCGTGGATGCGGCGACCTAAGCATAAAATCACTATGACGAGATACTTGAAAAATGTTCTCTGTGAAAATATAATACTTGGTAATATTTAACTAAGTCATCAATCCCAATATCAATCAGTATGTGACTTAATTTTCTTTACATGTTTCAAAGAGATCGACCAAGATATGTTTAACCAAAACATGCGAACTATGCAAGGGTGACTAGCGGTTTCTGTATTATCAAGTACAGCAACAACAGATTTATGTACCAGAATCGTATTATCTAATAATCATGAATAAAATGCAAGTCGGTTAAAACTGTAAAATTTATAAGTATCTTAAAAGGTAGGTCTCCAGGAGCTCAATAGTAGAAGCTTTTGATTATATATCTGTTATTTACCTCTTCGCCCCCCCCCCCCCCCCACATTTCACTACTCCACAGATTCTCTATGTGAGGTGGTGGGAGACCTGTTGAGGTGTTTCTTAGAAGGAAAGAAATGTTTATTAGGTTCTTTTGCAGGTTCTGCAGAAAGAATGGAACTTACAGAGCTCTCGCTTTGAGATCTGCCCTCTATTAATACCTTGTGCCATCGCGGCACCACAAACACAAACAATCCTGTTGACCGATTAAAGTGTGACAGCATCTTGGGTATTAAAAATGGTGGTGGAAGTAATATCCACACATTACAAACAGGCCTATCATGTAGTGTTCTCCATTTCATATTAGTAATATTGTTTGTAGACAATCTTGCCTTAGTAGTGTTTGAAGCAAGGATGCTCACAAAAAAATACCCGGAGGAGCGGTATCGGCTCGGAATGCAGTGTATGGTGAAGTCAATTTGATGTCGGACCATTACACGCAAGCTGACGAGTTAAGTTCGTCAAGGCAATTGATTTGGTCTCGTCCCTCTGGGGGGGGTGGACTACAACAGCTTTGAATGAGTACAGACTGTAACACAGTACAGGTATATGATTTCGAATCATGTGTAAGATTGTCAACATCTCTCTTTGATGCAGTGCAATCTTTGTTATTCTGGGCCCTCGAGCCTGTTAGAGAAATGTTTTCTAGCTGGGCTCCCAAGCGAAATCTGACGCGTCCGTGGTAAGAAAGCATCTCGGATGGAAAGCTTGTAAAATTGTCGAGAACCGGTAATTGCGGACCCACTATTGGAGTTCCACTTGTACCACTCCGTGCACTACTATTTTCTTCAGTGGGTTGTCGGTTAGGGGATTGACCGAATGTGACGCTGAGGTAAAGCTACCTCTAGGCACTGCGAAAGTGGTAAAAATTCAAAAGACCCACCAAGTTTGAATTTTCTTTAAAAGAACTAAGTTTCTTTGATTTGGAATTAAATAAATCTTCCTTTTATGTCTAATATCTTTTATTTTGGTATTGGACTTTCAGGTAGTTCTATTTCTATCGCATAACGATATGAGAGGTTTCTTTGGGAACCTATTATTGTTTTCTCCCAATTGTCTAACCATCCCTGGGTTTGAAGAGTTTTCAAGGCTATTTGTACGTGTTTGTGAAGAGTAACAGGATTTTGATGCGCAAAATGAGATTTTGTGTAGGTAGACGAGTATTTGAATACTCTTATTCTATAGAAATCGGGGCACCTAGATGGTGAGAAACGAAAATGTTTTGGGTGCGGCTTACCCGAGCGGAACACAAGAATGTGCTCTGAGAAAGAATAATGTACACTACATCAGCTTTACCATGAAAATAAGTTTGACTGAGATGTATTTTGCACATCCAATCTCGTGGTTGGAGGAAATCTGGTAAACGGAACATGCTGAAAGATAGAATTATTCTGGCTTCACAAAGGCGTACAATGTCCTAAAACTGAATTCTGGGCGGATGACCCATCGCTATTTGAAGTTAGGAAAAGTGGAGAAACCAAACTTGGAGACAAAGGAACTAGTTTTAGAGTGCCTTGAGCATTCATCTTTTGAACCATTGCACAATGTGGTCATTTCAGTTAAAAAGGAAACCTTTTTAAAAAGAGTTCGTTGTATGGATTCTTAAGTATTTAAAGCAATTAGTATTCCACCTTAGTCAAGTTTTCCATAGCATTTTAACATAAAGTGAAAATTTTACAACTTTGTCAGGACGGGACTTGAACAGAGTTCAGTGTAAATTTAAATGTGGGAAGGTTATCAGTTTTGAGCAGGATTCGAACCTGCGTCCTCTCGAATACCGTGCAGGACGGATTGGAGTTTCTGGATAAAGGGAATGCGGTACCCTTTTATAAATTTAATACTTTTGGTACTCTCGTTCCTTACCAACGTATTTTGTACAGAGTTAACTGACCGACATAGAATGACAGGGTCATATCATTTAGTGTTTTCTTTGCTGGTGTGGGCAGAGGATGTTAGACCTCTCCTCGTCTCTTTGAGAGCCTCGAGCTCGGAAATTTCGTAATTGAAGGGACATCCTTGCATGGTTACTTAGTATGTTATCGTACGCCTGGTTACTATCGTATACCCAATTATTATAGATACACAATATTGTACATACCCCTCGAGGGTAGTAACTGGTTAGTGTTTCCTTTGCTGGTATGGGCAGAGGATGTTAAACTTCTCAGTCTCTTTGAGAGCCTCGAGCTCAGAAATTTCTTAATTGAAGGGACATTTACTGTCGTATGCCCAATTATTATAGATATTGTACACACCCCTCGAGAGTGGTAACTGTAATACAGGCCTAAAAAGGCTCTTGGTACAATGGAATCTGGACTCCATTCGATGGAGATCTTATCTTGATTCGATTGATTCGATGGAGATCATTTTTTTATTTAGCTCGCCAAATTGACGTCGCCAGCCTGATGGAAAGCCGTGGCGCATCTAGCGATTTTTACAGAAAGATGGCCAAATACCGGATTTTAAAGTTAAACTAGTCGACTGGCACAACTTCGTTTACGTCAGAATTCGGCTTTTCTTGTATAATATATAAATATAAAAGTATTTTAAAATTATTAAACTTCGTCCTGAATCACTATATAATCATCTGAAAACTGCATTAAATTTTTTGTTTTGATTAGGTACCAGTTCCTGTGAGAGACAGGAGCTGGAAAATGTTAGGTACCATAAATTTTGAGTCGACACTTTTTAGGGTTTCGTACCCAACGGCTGAGACGGGACCCAATTCGTGAGACTTCGCCGTTCGTCAGTCTATCTGTTTTTCTGTCCGTCATGACTCATGAGGCTGTATCTCGTGAACCGTGATAGCTAGATAGCTGAAACTTTCACAGATGATGTATTTCTGTTACCGCCTCTAACAACAAATACTAAAATCAGAAAAAAGGGGATTCAGGGGGCTCCCATAGTCCAAACGTACTTATTTGCTTGTATTACTTACGTAACCCGTCGTATCAAAGCCGACCATAGAAATTAACTGTAGATACTCAAATTCTTTTTATACTCGTATGCAAAAACAAAACATCTAATACATAAAATTCTCGTGTCACAGTTTTCGTTGCCATACTCCTCCGAAACGGCTTGACCGATTCTCATGAAATTTTGTGAGCATAATGAGTAGGTCTGAGAATCGGCCAACATCTATTTTTCATACCCCTGTGACCGGGAATAACATTCCACGCGGGCGGAGCCGCGGGCATCAGCTAGTTACATACAAAAAAATACTTCAGTACTAACGAATGAAATGAATTGTTACAGCTATTACAGTCGTTTCAGTTCAAAACGGCCGGAAAAGTTCCATTGAAATTAGTATAATGGTTTCTTCATTTTGAACCGTAATTTAAAGCAACAGGGTTTGTTTTCCCGTGATAATTGATATGACTACATAAATCACTCGCCTGCAATGAGCCTAGCTGTTTTAAAAGAGAAGGAACGAAAACCAAACGTTTGTGTCAGTTCAGGCTTTATGATAATGCTCTTGTATGAGTGATGAGTGTGATGACTATAGATACGGCGTTTTTATTAAGTGCCTGAGTCATAGTAGGTATTACCAAAATCCTTCTACTTACACATAATGATACTGTTGATTGAAGCGCTTGTGGTCCCGCGTACTCGGTGTTCTGCAAACGATCACTGCAGTAAGCAACTTTTACTATGGACAGTCCATGGATGGGTGACCGTCCATGTGACCACTTTGTGACATTTATTTGAGCGCTTCCGTGCTTCGTAAGGCACGTTAAGCCGTTGGTCCTGGTTGTCAGTAAAATGACAGTCGTTAATATATAGATAAGCCAAGTTGAAGGCTTTTTAGGCGGCTTGAAAAATTTCAACAGCAGGCAGTCACAACCTGCGCCTGTCCATCTCAACACGGCAATACGGCTCACCACCTATTACGTGGGACAAGTTCTAAAACGGTGAAAAGTGGGCATATAATATGCCTCTGCCTACCACTTCGGAGATAAAGGCGCGACCATATGTATGATTGAGGGCACTTGATGGAACTTGCTACATATATATTGAAATCTTCACTTGTACATACTGTTCTACAATATTTTGGTATAAATATTGTGGAACAGTACAAGTGAAGTTTTTTAATATCCTTCTACTCTGCCTGAATGCTTAAAAAGCGAACTTAGTGGTTAGAACTAGAGTAATCTAAGTGACATTTTTATAAAAAAGTTTGTATAAAAATTTGTATAAAGAGGCGGAAAAGAGCGCGCTGAGCTCATTTGCTGCCATGCAGTCCTGAAGATGCCTCATGTGTAAGGCAAAACCCAGGTCTATTAATTAGACACGTTGTTAAGCGGAGTAGTGATCATTATTAACAATCTGGAGGATACAGGGGGTACAGGTAATTTTCCTATCCAACAACCAAAATTCTTTTCCTGAGAAGTTCGGTTCGTCATTCCTCCCATACAATTAGTTGTGGTTATCCGTAACTGTTGGAAGTTAGGATTGACGAATCGAAGGTGTGAGGTGGATTCTTCTCCCTCCCCTCCTTTATTATCATTCTAGGTTGGATTTCCGCCATGTAACGCCTGATTTCATTAGTTTTCTTGACTTTTTCTTTATTACCGACCTTCGCCTGTAAAGTTACAAACACAACGAAAGTCGAAACAGAATTAGCGAAATTGGTGCAGCAGTTCATGCATAATGTCGTCAGTACTCGTGACAAAGGGTAATAGGGATGTCCTGGGCAGCTGGGGTATCCTTCCGAGGGCTTACCCGGGGCTCCCAACCGTAGGCTGTTAGGTTAGGTTAGGTTAGGTTAGGTGTGATACCTGAGGTTTTTTAGTCGGTAGAACTATCCATGAAGATTTTCTCCCACGTATAAAAAGGAGCGTGAAGGGGCACATCACAGGGCCGCCAACTTGAGGACCACTGTCAGAAGTGGCCCCCAATCGCTAGATGCGCCACGGCTTTCCATCAGGCTGGTGGCGACGTCAATTTGGCGAGCTGAATATATATTATAAAAAAAACTAAGCGAGAGAACAGTACAGTACATGAGATTCTTAAACATGGTTAAAATTTCACGCAGAGAAAGCCACGTCATAAAAGAAATAAACCGTCAAAAGTTATTAATTTACATTGGCGATATCAAAGCTCTTTGGAATAACGATCGATGATTGATATGACGTACATGAAGGCTTTATTAATGACTTAATGTATATTGAACATGATATTCTCATTAGTGTATGAAGACTTGTGTGTGTACCTATCATAAATTTGTAAGTTAATCTTCACTATTGTTGCTACTCATATTAAAAACCAGCCAAGTGTGATTTGGACTCGCACACAGAGGGTTCCGTAGTCAAAAGTTGCAAAAAAATAACGTTAATTGTTGTATGGCCGCCCCCTTTTTTTCTGTTTGTTATCCCTATTTATAAATAAAGATAAAAAAATTAAGTTTAAAAGGTAATAAAGTTAGGAAGGGCATGCTACGATGGTTCGGTCATGTGAAGCAAATGGGAGATGAAAGAATGGCAAAACAGATACCAACGCGAAAGTGAATGAACGTAGGAGTCAGGGAAGGTCACGACGACACACCTACCACGTCCAAATTAATCGTGTGTTAGCAGAGGGTGGTGTCAAGAGTCGAAGGAACCGACGTGCATGCATGAAAAGAAAAAAGAAAGTTGAAGAAGCAAGTGAGGTATGTATGGAATGGACCGTGCCGTGTGGTGCTCGGTTCTCTCTGCCTACCCCGCAAGGGATTTGGCGTGAAGATAGTATAGTATAAAAATTTTATAGCGGCAACAGAAATACATCATCTGTGAATAGTTCAGCTCTCTAGCTATCACGGTTCCTGAGATACAGCCTGGTGACGGAGAAACAGATAAACGGACGGCAAAGTCTCATGAATAAGGTCCCGTTTTTACCCATTGGGTACGGAACCCTAAAAGTATTAGATACGGAAAACTAAGAACAAATTCTTTTGAGGCTTGTTTTGTGTAAATTTATGAGCACCTTCCGCTACGGGAGTCCTGGGGTATCCTTCCAAGGGTTTACTCGGGGCTCCCAACCGTAGGATGTTAGGCGGGATGGGATACATGAGGTTTTTTAGTCGGTAGGAGTACGACATAGCATCCCTGTAGGATTTTACCTCACGTAAAAAAAACAGTGAGTCCTGAGATGGCAAAACCTTCTGCTACAGTTAGTCCTGAGATGGACATTTGAGAAAATTTACTAAACGAAATGTAGGGTACCTACTTGTCGAAAGTCAGTACACGATGACGAAGCACGCCACTTTTCAGTCTACTCATAATCACGGTTTTTGCAAAATAGCCGAAACGTCGTGAGATGAGCAGATCAAATCTTGTTCAACTATCAGATGACTTACTTAAAACATTACCACAACCATTACTTACCAAAGCGTCGGGTCAGTATAGTTTGCAAGTTATCATGAAAAAGAATTATTTGTTGCAAATGTCACTGACATTCACTATTTCGCACGTTGTCACAATAATTTATACCTATTTTAATTTACATCTATAAATTTACCATTTTTACATATAAAACGACATTAATTTATTAACTAATTAAAATAAAGCGTCCGCAATGCTTTTCTTGACTAATCTGAGATTCGAAAAAATGCATTGCATTTGCATTGGCGAGTTCGTGCGTTCTATTTTCAAATTTCTTTTTTTTTATTTGTTTGTGATGTAAAATTAACACGCCACGCAGGTTACATCACTTATCTATTCTCTTCTCTACTATTATAACAAGAAAGCCGTGAGATCGTTCTCACCGGACTGCCCCTCTTTACACGTTTATTGTGAAAGTTCAATCCGATTGACGTTGTAATTTTTGTTTTATTTCAAACTTTGAACAGATGATCCACGTGACCTAGTGACGTAGTTTAATGCGACAGAGTCACAGACTACAGACAAAGTCTCGACATAAGCCCCTCTGCACTCTATTTTATAGAGAGGGGCTAAAATTGAAAAAATAGCTGTGACGGTACATTTACCATAAATTTAAAAAATAACTGTAATCGACTAATTTAGGACTTCTGCGTCCAAATCTCAGATTTTTTTCTTCAAGTCTGTTTGTTTGTTTATTTGTTCGGGGTTGGAGCAAAATAAAAATAAGACTATTAGACTGTTCTGGGTATATATTAAACTTAGACAACGTTTTTTGTTTCATCAAAATCGGACCAGCGAAAGTGATATGCTGCTAAAACTATGTTTCACTAGACGCCCTATGTGTTGGAGAGGTCAATGTCGATTGGTTTTTGATTAAAATCACCTGGCGAACGAAGTCGCTTGAAAAAGCTAGTTACTTTATGAGTAAAAGAGTTCGTACAACGTCTAACGCAAAATTCCATTTTCAAATTCCTTTTTTAATTCTTATACACACATAAAAAAAAAAACCAGAACAATTCAGTAACTTTATTTGAAATAAAGTGAAGGTTAGTGAGTTACCTACATAGTTAGGAATGTGTTAAGTGCTTTACTGTGCTTGTGTTACCTTTTAATAAATATCCCTAAAAGGGATCCCATTCTAATGGCTTGATGGGTATTACTTATATTTTTTTGCACGCTTACACTGTTTTAAATGCACATTTATGTATGGCATGAATTCAATATTGGTTTTGAAGCTTTCTATGGGATTATTTTGGAAATTTCTTTTTAATTAAAATAAGGGAAGGCGTTTACAACAAATTATCATCCAAATATGTATATATTTAAAAAAAAAATCTAGACCCAATAAAGCGACAATGAAATTAACTATTAACTGGTTTTTGTTACTTTTCTTGTTGCAAATCACACTCTTTTATGCAAGATCAAAGTAATATGTAACCAATTAAGATTTGCTATTAAAAATGTACTATTCTTGGGTTTTCACAGCCTTCGCATGTGAGGTTTAAAAGTAACATTGCAATTAGATGCTTTTATCAAAAATGTGCCTTGCGTTGTCTTTACAGATTTCCAAAAGATCCAACTTTTAAAAAGAAATGGATCGATGCTACAGGGCGGCCAGATAATTGGTTCCCCACAAAAAAATAGTACCATATGCTCAGTTCATTTTGAACCTGAAATGTTTCATCCTCTAAAAATAAAGCGGAGTTTTGTTTTGTCATGTCATGTCGCCGTTTCTAAGTAACTCTTCTAAGTTTAGAAATGAGATTTCACCAGCAAATCTCGGCCTACAAGGGGTAAGCCGAGAAATGGTATTATAGGGTTGATAACTACAATTTCTTTTTAAATCATCAAGTTTGTGTGTTTTAAAATGGTAATATGCGTACACTTAAGTACTACCCGTTCGCTCTAACTTTGCCGCTGGCGTAGAGGCGTATACCCGAATTTTTAATTACACGAAGTAAATTGACAGTAGCTAATGTCACTTCGTTATAGAAAATAAGCAACATTGTATGAAGAAGTGACATTAGTTGCTGTCAACTTACTTCGTCTAATTAAAAATTCGACTTTAGTATAGAGCCAAACGGCAAAGTTAGAGCGAACGAGCAGTACACATGATTGAAATTCATAGTATAGTTAATAATCCTAATTCAAAATTTTAAGGGACCTAGATTATAAGAAACTATTACATACATACATACATATGGCCACGCCTTTATCCCCGAAGGGGTAGGCAGAGGCATATTATATGCCCACATTTCACCTTTGTATAATTTGTCCCACGTAATAGGTAGTTAGCCGTATTGCCGTGTTTAAATAGACAGGCGCAGGTTGTGACTGCCTGCTGTTGAAATAAAACCTTCAACTTAGCTTAACGACTGCCATTTTACTGGCAACCGGGACCAACGGCTTAACGTGCCTTCCGAAGCACGGAAACGCTCAAATAAATGTCACAAAGTGATCACATGGATGGTCACCCATCCATGGACCGGCCATAGTGAAAGTTGCTTACTGCAGTGATCGTTTACAGAACACTGAGTCCGCGGGGCCACGAGCGCTTCTTTATTACTATTATTCAAAATAAAAGGTCCTATGCGTTGCTATAGTTATGTAGCGGATCATAAAAATGTGACATTATTTATTTCATTTACTTAGTACTAAGATTGTGATTGACTTCATGTTAATTAAATGAGTAAACACAGTATTATTTGTTTTTAATCTAACCACGCATAGATACAATACATAATACAGGTTACTATTACAGTTATAAAACATTTAGGTACTTCCCAATAAGTATATCACAAATGTTTTTTCACATACATTATTCTCTAAAACTGTATACAACTATCGATACTGTACCATTTCTTAAAATATTGCCCCATCACTAGAGCTATTTCATTGGCAGAGAAACCGACTTTTTTAGCCAATCATTTTGTTTGCAGCAGCGGAGCTGAGGTGTGATTGGTTTTTACTATTCCGATGATTGGTCGGGTTGATTCCATTGAGCACGGAGTGGGGCTCAGCTAGCGACACCCGGTTTCTATACATTTCCTTACTCAAAAGCACATCTCCTTTTTTCTGATATCTGTGGGCATGACTAATGTATTATATTCATGCCAAATTACACCCTTTTCGTGCATGATAAAACTGTAAGGGTTTCTTGTTTAGGGCCGCTTACCGTCCTTACAGAAGCAGGTCCATGACGGCTGCGAGACTTGAGAGATTCACGCACGCCCATCCCCCCCCCCCCCCCCCCTAAGAAGCGGGGTCACACCCGAGACACCCCTAAGGCACGGGATAGCACGCGAACCACCCCTCGGCGAAGCCTGAGTGGTAGCCGTGGGTCTGTTGGGAGTCGTGGGACATCCTTCCGAGGGCTCCCAACCGTGGGCTGTTATGACGTGAGGTTTTTTAGTCGGTAGGAGTCCGGCATAGCATCCATGATGGATTTTTACTCACGCTAAAAAAAAGAGTTTTTTGTTTACTGTTGAACCCTAAAAATCAGCGAGAAAATAGGTTACACATGAGTAGCTTTTATTCATTCACAACATGTTATTGAGGCAAAAATATTACGTACCCTAATTTTCACTTTTCTTCTGTAAAGAAAATTTCGTTATAATCTAAATTTTCTAGTGCTAGTGCTGCCAGCTTTTTATTAGAAACAGATCTGTTTTTGAGTGTACGTGAATTCTGAAATGGATCTTAACTTTCAGCGGGTGTCAATAAATATTCAGTGCTTTAAAAAGGCAAAATCTTATTTAATTTCTGTTTTATGACGAAATAGACACACACACACAAATAGACACACACAGAAATACAAGGGTTTTTCTGTTGTGGGGATGGGTTGAGGGTATAGGGGGATAGGGGGATTAGTAACCTGCATAATAATAATATTCACGCAAGTACTTGCACAATGGAAAGACGGTTTTAGGAATATGATTGAAAATTGGAAGGTTAACCGGTATCCGTTTAGTCGTTGCTCTTAAATATCAACAATCCGTCTAACACCATTCATAATTGAAAGTAGGCTCCTTGCAATATCATTTTGGAAAGGCGATGGGCCTTACCGAACCTACCACACTTGCTTGACGATTACGAAGGAATTTCGAACTAAAGCTTGTACCTACTATTTCGAGATTTTCTTGTTATCGCCAAGACCTCGTCTTTTTGACAGGTCGTGGATCACTTGCAGGTTAAACTGGGTTGGGCCCCAAAGGTCTTGATAAACTCTATTGCATCTAACAGATTCCTATGATGGCAAATTTTGTTGTTTACTACGAAAACCAGTTTGTTTTTAACTATGTTAAAACAAAAATACGGTTATTGCTATTCGCTATGCCTACTACCAGCGTTGTTTTGTGTTTAAATCTCCAAACATAGGCTGCATTGTACAATTTGCAAAAAAGTTCTATTTTTATTTTATTTGAAACTAGAGGACGCCACGCGGTTTCACCCGCGTAGTTCCCGTCCCCGTGGGAATACAATATTTTTTCTTCCATAAGAACCTTCTCCTGACAATACCTTACACAACAAAAAAAAAGAATTAGTGAAATCGGTCCACCCGTTCTGAAGTTATGCACTTACCAACACATTTTGCGATTCATTTTTATATATAAGATAACTGATGCCCAAGATTTTGAAAACCAATTCCATTGAGTTTCGTCGAGGAGGGAGACAGGGGCACGTAAAATTCCCGTTTAGCACCTCATCAACACGCTCGAAGACGTCTTTAAGTAGCTGCGCTGGACAGTGATGATAAAGTACGGTGAAGTCAAGCATTTTAATTTATTGGCGACCTCATCGTATGTCACGGTTGTTGTCCTTTGATGTTGTACTTTACAAAAATACCTAGGTACTATGAAAACAAAACAAAACAATTGTTTTTGTTACATTGAGACAGTTTTTCAATCTTGCTTACTAAGCCTTGCAGTTTTAAGCTGCACATCATTGGTGCACAAAGTTAATTGTCCTGACCGACGACAAATAGCGGCAGTCAAATCAAAGCGGAACCAGCACTGCAGAAGGCCTTTTCTTCAATTTTCTCCGAATTTATTTATATTATATTATATTTATCAGTCATAGGGTTGGATTTTTTTCTGCAGAGGGTTCTCATTTTTAATGACATTATTTCATAACGAAAAGGGCGAAATTATTCGAAAAAATAAATTGCGACGATAGTAAATTTTTCGTTATTTTGCCGACCGTACTAAGCAAAGCGTGTTCAAAGTTTATCCGAGTTTGTATTGTGATGTTGATGTACGGAATTGGGCCATATCGAGGCATATGCCAGCATTTGTGGACATTGATTGAACTGATCAATAGAAGCGAGTTTCGTTCATAATAAGATCTGTTTCTAATTGAAATAGGTCAATTTGAATATGACACTGAGGTTAATGGGTTTTCTAATAACAGCTTAAGCTATACCTACCTACTTCTTAAATCAATTATTTGGATCTAAGGACTAACTTAAAGCTCAAAATAAGGTTCCCGGCCATAGACTATTCTAATAAGGCAGTTTTATTTTAGTCGGTAGGAGACCAGTATTTCATTCTTGTAGGATTTCCACACGTTAAAAAGGTCCCTAATTCCTATCCATACTTAATAAGTTTTACACCATATCGCATAGATTTAGAATATTTCACACCATCGAGTCCTTAGACTTATGAAAAAAAAAGAAGTGATGCAATATTTTATTTATTTTTATTTATTTATTTATTTATTAAGTAAGACACACAATACATGATTTATACATCTCGTCCCACAAAACCGATAATTCGGTTTGACTGTGGGATCAAAGTCTCCGTACATAATACATTAGATAGCTACATACTTACAACTAAGAGTACACAATTTAATGTCATTGATAATTCGTGCGTACCATCACAGGAATTACCAATGACATATGTAAAGTATCCGCATCAAAAATTATAACTAAAGATAGCATACTAACCTGACCAGCCCTACGACATAGTCTTGGGATCGGTTTACTTTCCACTAGTCAGGTTGTATGTAGTACTATTACCTACTAGATAAATTAAAAGTATTTTACACGTAATGCATTAAATTTTTTTATTTTTTTTTTTATTTTTTATTTATACATCCCTTACACCATACATGTACCTACTTATCATAACTTTCTTTAGGTATGCGGACTGTAAAGTACATATTACAATAGACAGGTAAGTTCACTAACCAATAGTCAGGTAGTGTATTTTTAAATGTTTTTTGAAAATTGTTAGACTCTTTTCACTCCTCAATCTTTCTGGTAACCTATTATAAAGATAAGGTAATCGTTTTTTTAAAGTTCTGTCACCGTAATAGTTATTAATTCTAGGTACTACGAACCTTCCCTGAGCCATTGAGCGAGTGTTATATTTATTGATTACATGTGATAGCTCCTGCTCCTTTCTACCATGGTTATTTACTGCTAATAGGTATTTGTGTTTCACACTGACTGGTAATATTTTACATATCTTATACAATTTGCTATAGTCATTTTTACATTGCTCTTTCACTTTTTTACTGACAAGTAATTTTAAAAATCTTATTTGTAGTGACTCAAGCCTTTCTATATAACTTTTAAAAGTAAGACCATAGCAATCTAGTCCATAGCTCAGTATAGGCTCCACTTATGCCATATATAAACACCTTAATATAATAATGTTCGTTTTGAAACTAAGATGATAAAATTTTCCCAACAATGTTCTTAATTTTCCACAGATATACTCAACATGGTGTAACCAGGAAAAATTTTCATCTACTGTCATGCCTAAATATGTTATGTATCTAGCTCTTTCCATTGGTCTACAGTTACAATTTAAAAAATCGCTATGAAAACAATCAAATGTATGTGTATACAACAATGGCTCCATTGATGGGTTGAGATAAGGAGAATGTATCAATAGTAGCTTAGTTTTTTCGGAGTTCAAAACTATACCGTTATCATGGGACCATTTGACCACCCTATCTATATCTTGTTGTACTAAACTACAAATGTCGTTGATATCGGTGCCGGCGCGCAGCGCGCATAGGTCGTCTGCGAACATGTATGGCGTGCAGTGCTGCAGCACATTACACAAGCTATTCACGTGCATCAAGTAGCTGGTAGGTCCACATCCGGAGCCCTGCGGCACCCCGCACCGCACCTCCACCCTACCACTGAGCGTACCTGCCACCTTCACGCGATAACAGCGGTCATTGAGATAATCACGGAACCACTGGTTAAGCGGTTTTCTCACCCCGCACTCCTCCATCGCGGTTAGAAGGGTACCAGTTTCTAGGGTATCAAATGCTTTTTTGTAATCAAAGAATACTGCTATAACAAAGTTTTTCTCCTCTAAATAGTTGTTAATCTCATCTGCAAACTTTGACATTAGTGTATTAGTACTTTTCCCTTTAAGAAAACCATGCTGACAATTATGCAATACATTATGTTGTTGTAAAAAGGTACTTATTTGCTTGACAATACATTTCTCCATTATTTTATCAACACTAGACAATATGGTTATTGGACGATAATTTGATACACATTTACGATCACCTTTTTTATGTATGGGACGTACTATAGCTTCCTTAAGTCGGCTAGGCATTACACAGTGTTGTACAGATAAATTCACAAGTCTAGCCAAAACAGGACTCACCCTATCAACTACATACTTTAGATCGGACATACGAATGAGGTCACAACCGGGTGATTTATTTATATCTATATTGTTAATTGTCTTCTTTATATCTGTGCTACTAACCGGTTGCCATCTCATGCTCACGTCCGATTTTTTTACATATAAGTCCCTATTTAATAAATTTTCCCCACAAAAATGTTTGATACTATTAATTTCCCTGATAAACGTATTAGCAAAGTCGTCACAAATACCTTTAACACTCGTGCTCCCCCCACTCATGCTGCTCAGTATGTACTGATCTAATGACTGTTTCGTGTTTCCTAACATTTCATTTAATTTTATCCATAACTTTTTTATATCCCCATTACACTGCCTTATACTGTCCCTGTCGTATTTATTCTTACTTTTGTTTATAGATTTTTGACATTTATTTCTGTAATTTGTATAAATAAAGCGCTTTAACATATTCTTTGGATCATATTTCCAGACTACAAATAACCTGTCTCTTTCCTGCATCATTATCTTTAATTCACTAGTTACCCAATTTTTATCATTTCTTTTGGTAATACGCACAAGTTTGGTAGTGTAACATTCATTATAAATTGAATTAAAACACTGGTACATAGCGTTATACAACTCCGTTGGCGAGTCCAATAACATCATACTCTCGAAATCAATAGTAGACAATTTTTTTCGTACCATGTTATTGTTTAATACACGATTATTTGCTACCGTAGGCGTAGCACGTAAAGACAGCGACGGCGCTGGCAATGCCGTCACCGTGCGCTCACTGCCAGCGCCGTCCGCCGTCGCTGCCTGCGTGGTGCGTTTCCATTTTACTACAGCTGAAACCATATAATGATCGGCTATCTTATGTCTCACTACTGCGGAGTCTACAGTACCACTACTCATTCTCACATATATGTGGTCTAGACAAGATTTTACCAACTTTCCCATTAAAATTTCTTCTCTTGTTATGTCTCTAATACATTGTACAAACCCGTGTTCTGATAATAAATTTTTATATAAAATTACATGCTTTTCTTGATTTTTTAATAAATCTATGTTTATGTCACCACATAATATAACTTTCTTATTTAAAGGCAAACTTTCTAATAAATTGCAAAATTCTATTAAAAATTGGTTGGTTTTATCTATTTTATTAAACCGAGGCGGTCTGTAAATAGCAACTAAATATATTAATTCATTGTGATAGTTCAGTGCAATGGAAACGCACTCCGCTGCCCGCATTCCAGAGGTTTGTGGAGATTGGCAAACCGACGCACACAGCTGTGTTCTCGTGTATACCAAAACTCCGCCACCTCGTCGACCATCCCTGGTATAAGTATTCAGATTATACCCACTTATTTTGAATAATGATGTCAGCGAATAGTTTATGTTTGGTTCTGTAATAACAATTATATTCAAATATTTTAGGCTACTATCAATGGCAACCAAAAATTCATTGAAGTGTTTTTTTATAGAACAAATGTTAACATGTAATATACCTATACTATTATCACTTGTACACGTATCAATCCAACTATGTATATGATCAATACATGAACAGTTTACAAGATTTTCGGTTATACTATCGAAACTATTTAAGTCTGCGAATTTTATGATTTAGTTATGCTAATATACAGAATATATAATAATGTAAAATAAATACCTATTGTGATCGTAGTACTTCGTTCAGGTCCGTTTCATTTTTAATCCATATTGATTGCTCACCTTCGGCCTTTTTTACCAGTAGTTTACCATCGTTCACCCACACATAGTCGTATATTCCATGTAGTCGTTTCTTAGCGTTCCATATCAAGGTCTTGGTGGATTTGGGGAGATCTTCATTTATATAAATTTTATTGGTCATAGTTCCTCCGGTGAGCGCATTACTTCTCATGTCCATCAGTATTCTGCGCTTAGACAACCAGCTAACCCGTTCTTCCATGCCAGTAGGTTTGAACCCTATCATGATTGCTGGTGGTGTTGCACCCTGCTTTGGAGCGTGACTACGCTTTGCCCATTCAATTTGACTGCTACTCACACCCATTTTATTACCAATCTTGGACACTATTTCTTTAATGTTTTCACCTTGTAATTGTTCAACACCAATAATTTCTAGGTTATTTTTACGTGAAGATCGATCCTGCTCATGCACTTTTTGTTCCAGCACTAAGTTACATTTTTCCAGATATACACACTTGTTATTTATATTCACCAACTTTTTTTCAAGTTTAATTATTTTCTCTTTAGACTGTTCTTGTTCGGCCAACAAGGAATCGTACTTGTCAGATAAAACACTGATACTTTGTTGTATACTGTCTAAATGTTTCTTGATGACGGGTATTGAACTGACTTTGTTCTGGATATCCTTGAGAATTTTTGCAAGGTTTTGTTCTTCCTCTTCTGGCTCCTCCACATCCGTACCCTCATCTTCACAATTATTGCAGTGTATTCTATTTACGCCGGCTTTCATATCAGCAACCAGTCCCTTCACACAGCTTCTGTGGAACGTGCCTTGGCACGGTCCCTGGCACAAAAAGTGTGCTCCCTTTTTCGATAAAGATTTTTTACACTTTTGACACTCCATGTTCTTTCGTAGGTATGTAACAAAAATATATGAATAAAACAATGCGTACGTGCGCACCGAGTGACGTTGCGCTCGAGACTCCTCCTTATACAACCTCCTTTAAAATCTCCTGATTCCTTAAAGGAACTTGTTCTATACTCTAAGCCTGTTCCATTGCTTTTTTTTAGTGATCGATTTTCAAATATTTTACTCGTAAATTTGCCATGTATCATCACGGCTCATTTGTGATATTAAAATTTCAATTTGAACAAGATTTTGACAAAAAATAGAGCGTATAAAATGTGATTTATTATTTAACCAATGGCAGTTTTCAGTTTCACCGCCTGATTTACGGGACTACGCATTTATTATAACGAACGTTATTCACTTTGTATGTTGTAGACAGATGGCCTTAGTGTCATGGAATAAAAATCCTAAAATTTCTTATGGTATCTTATAAGAAAACACGACAGGCTTGGTAAAGAGTAAAAAATAATATTTGTAAAGAGTAAAAAATAATATTGGTGCCACTAAGTATGTTCTGTTTATGTGGCAACCGACTAGAAAATATATTTCATTTTTTGGGTAAAGTTTTCCACACGTATTGTCGTAAGTCCTTCATTATTATGTGACGTTTTGACAATGTAGGCAGGGAACAAAATATGTTGTATTAGCGTGGTTACAAGACCTTTAGCTCTTGTGAATGACTTGTTAATATTTTTTATAAAGAAGCATTGGTACTCTCTTTAGTTTATAATAGGGTAAACCACCCAATCAATGGCACTCCAATTATTAGCACTTTAGGGTATATTGCCCATTTCTAACTGAAAAATAATGTAATTTTACTTTTTAATGCATACCCATAACTACATAATGGGCAACAACTTTTGTTGTTTAATATTTGTGTATCACACAACATCATCTTGCCCAAATTAAGGTAATATAAGCTTGTGCTATGAGATCTAGACGACTGATAGTCAGTCATACTCATATATTTCTAAATACATATCTAAATATTATACATAGAAACACCCAAACTCCGAAACAAACATTTGTGGATCACACAAATATTTGGACCGACCCGGGAATCGAACCCAGGGACCTTAAGCGCAGCAGGCGGTTACACTACCGACTGCGCCACCGAGGCAGTAGTTAGTGTCTTTCGCTTCGAGTATGGATTCCGCTTTTTACTGACAGTACTTTTCATCGCCCAATGCTAAGTGCCCCGATCCATACAGCCCTAGCAGCATTAAGTTGCAAGTTATCAAAAAATACGCATACCCTACTTAAACATCTTTTTAAATAACAATATAGCTAAAGTGATTTGTTTTGCATAAAATAAAATAAAATTTAGTCTCTTTGAATTTAAAAAATAAATATTTAGGTTTGTCACATGCTAAAATCATATTATGCTGGTCTACCACCATTTTAATATTATGAAATATATCCAGATTTTCATCCAATTACTTTTTTACAACCAATTTACAAATATTAAAATGAACAAATAAGATCCACTAATAAAATCAATAAATGATTATAATAAGTAGATTAAATTCATAAACATTAATAAATTAACAATAACAATTATTATAAATAATAAAAATAAAATAAAAATAATACATTCTCAATAATAATAAATTCAATTAGGTATATGGTAAATTATCAATCATACATAAAATCATAATAAAAATCAATAAATTATTAACAATAATAAAATGTATAAATTATCATAGGTCCGAGGTAGATTCTAGGTCAGTGTTTCCCAATTAGTGGTACGCGTACCCCTAGGGGTACGTGAAGTTGCATTAAGGGGTACGTGCGGCTATCAGTAAAAACAAGAACAATTTCCAAAATATTATTTTATTACGATCACCAGTAAAAAAAAGAACAATGTCCAAAATATTATTTTATTACGATCATCATCATAAAAGCACGGAGCACCGAGCACTATGACCCATGACTGACCGTGCGCTATCCCGAGCCTCCCGCATCTCGCGTTATTCGGCCGCTCCCGCCACCCGTCACCCATTCCCACTTCCCGCCAGTTCAGCTTTTGTCGTGAGCCGTGTGACAGTGTTTTGTTTTGATTGTGAATTAAGTACTAAGCGTCGCGTTACCTCGGCCTAATATACTTTGAAAAAAAGCGTAACGTGTTACGCCGACGACACCCTCGTTACGGCGCGGGGAGCAACGCACCGAGACGCAGTACTAAAGGCCACTACAGGGGTTGCTCAAGTCGTGGGTCGGATACGGCGGCTGGGTCTCAAGGTCGCCCTTCACAAATCCGAGACTCTGTGCTTCCACGGACCTCAGATGGGGCCACCTGCGGGATCGAGACTACATATAGGGGGCGTCAGCATCGGCATCGAGCCCTCGATGAAGTATCTGGGGCTCGTACTCAATGGCCGGTGGAACTTCGGACATCACTTTCGAAGTTTTGGTCCCAAAACTGAGGGGGGCATCAGCCGCACTAGCGCGGCTGATGCCCAACATCAGGGGACCGAACGCTCCCTACAGAAGACTGTACCTGGGGATCGTGCGAAGTACGGCCCTATACGGGGCCCCCGTATGGGCGGATACCCTGACGGCCAGCAATGTGGCTAGACTGCTGAGCCCGCAGAGGGCGATCGCAGTCAGGGTGATAAGGGGATACCGCACGATCTCCGGTGAGGCGGTATGTCTCCTAGCCGGGACCCTTCCATGGGACCTGGAAGCGAGAGCCCTTGCGTCACTGTTTAGATGACGCAAGGAGGCGCTGGAGCGGGGCCAAAGGCCTGCGTCTCGCCACAATCGCGGGCGTCAGACCGGTCATGGACGAGTGGTTGGAGAGGAGACACGGTGCTCTCTCCTACCGGTTGTCACAGATACTTGCCGGGCACGGTAGCTTCGGTACGTCTTTTCCCAGTTATCGCCACTGGCTTTGTCGCCACTGCTGATTATTCTCAAATGTGGTCTAACAAGCAGGACATATACAAGAATGAGCGGTTCGATAAATAGTTCGTTGTGATAGCTGCGCAATTCGACTTGGTTACGTTAGGTTAGAAGCAACTACCTGTATACCAAAGTTCATCAAAATTGGTCCTGGCGTTTGAACGTGAAGAAGTAACAAACATACACACACACTCACAAACTTTCCATTTTAAAATATTAGTGTGATTGCTTTTAAGTGGGACTGCGCCGCCTCTTTCTGCGAGCAGGTCATGCTCGCGAAGGAGGCAGAGAACTCTCCCACCCGAGTTCCGCAGTCGGCGCCCTGGGCGCCGCCGACGTGTCTTCGCCGAGGACTATCGGCCTCCATGACCGGGGGTCTGAGGACGGTGAGAGGGCCGCTCACCGTCCTTACAGAAGCAGGCCTATAACGGCAGCGTGACGTGAGCAACTCACGCACGCCCCCCCCCCCCCTTAGAAGCAGGGTCACACCCGAAACCCCCCATAGACGCGGGATTGCACCCGAACCGGCGACCGAACCAACAGACCTACGGCCGCAGCGGCGGCCGTAGGTCTGTTGGGAGTCACGGGACATCCTTCCTGAGGGCTTGCCCGGGGCTCTCAACCATAGGCTGTTGGGCGTTACGTGAGGTTTTTTAGTCGGTAAGAGTCCGGCCTAGCATCCTACGAGGATTTTCCCTCACGTTAAAAAAAAAAAATTGTGATTGCTTTAATAAGGGGTACGCAGGTTTGAGTACATTTTTATAGTGGTACGCAGCAAAAACTAATTGGGAACCACTGTTCTAGGTAATAGGCGTATGGTAAGCCTGCCAGACTTTGTGTAGGGGACTAGTAGGGGATTATAATGGTGGTAGACCAGCATACAGTAAAAGTAATCGCAAACGGTAGCCCACACATCGTTACACTTGCGCTGCAAGTTGAGACTACCTAACGTTGAAGATTTTTCAGTCTTCATCATTCATAAGATCTTCAACCTGGATTATCGTCAAGTAACAACTACTTACCGTGTATTGGCTTCCAGGTCCATCAGCTACAGTACTTTCGCAAGCATGGAAACACTCGGAAATAAAAATGCTGCAAAGAGTTTTTCATATCACGACGGACCGTCTGCGCCGCGTCTCGTCGTAGCTTAAGATGTGGTCAAATTTTGCACAAAAACTCGAAAAATATCAACTTTATTACACTTTAATGTTCCAGACAATTTCAGTAAGTACAGCCATCATGAAAACTTTATTCTCATAAGTTTATGCTAAGCATAAAACCTACGCAAAATATTTACATGAATGATTTTGGTAAGGGTTGCCACTAGCTAGAAAATGTCATCCACAAGTTACAAGTTGGGTTTTAGAAACCTTTTCGCGATGGAGTGGCAGGGAAAATTACAATGATGTACATAATTAAAATAGCAGAATTTTAAGATTCTGATCGAATGTGGGTACCTACTACCGTAGCCATGGACTTTTGCTACTCGAAAGGTGCGACATTTGCACAGGCCGGCCCTGGAATTATGCCTATTTCCTTACTAATTATAAATATGAAAGTAGGTATGTAGTTTTAAATGTTATTCTTTCGCGCCTGAACCACTGAACCGACTAAGATGAAATTTGGTACAGTTAGGTACTAAATAAACCTAAAAAATAAATTAAATTAAAAACGGCGCACTTTTAGATAATTGGTATCGCACATTGGTATAACAATACAGAAATTCATTGTTTTTTATTCTATTACTCAAACTTTAGGTGAACATTTAAAAAAAAAGAAATATATTCTAAAATGTAGTTTAACAAAAAATTATAGAACATAATATTGAAGTAGGTACTATAGGAAAATACATGACGGGGATGATGAGATAAAAGTTTGTAGGTATCGGAAAATTTTCACTACAAAACCGCAGACAATAGCTATATAGTTCTGTATATTCCGTATCATTTTATTAATTTGCTTAAAATGACAGTTACTGTTGTACACCCAGCAACAATAATTTTAAACATCAGTCACTGTCAACCCTAGGCAGTGTACAGACAGTTTCAAAAGTTTTTGTGCGGTGAATTCAATGTTGTCTACTTTGTGAAATGTTTGTCACGTATCGACTTTTGTATAAATATACTCATCATGGATTTATGGCGTTTTGTGTTTTATGGCGTTGGTTTGTTCATATAAGTGATACATTTATTTAGAACTAATGATCGTGTGTGGCTTTACCCGCATGATTTTTAACTATTCTATTTCAACCACTTAAGCGTGGATAAAATTCAACTTTTTACGAATTCAACATTTTCGGTTTTCAACTTTCTGTACCTGGAGGTATTTTACGAGCCCTCTTTAGTGCGTGCCATCATTATATGCAAAGATCATTTAATATTATAATATAGGTACCTCTGCCTATCCATTCGAGGATAAAAGGCGTGATCGTATGTATGATCATTTAATATTACCAGGTATTTACTACGTATATTATAAGCACAGCTTATCTTAACATTTTAAGGTTTCAGTCACTTATTTGAATCAATACCTCCCTGTAGATTTCTTATGTGCTACATCCTGCGACTTTTCTAAGAGTTTCTGAACTTCCAACAGCCAGGAGAGTACCTATCCCAAATATAATTACTACAGTCCGAACAATAAAATTGTAAAACTTATCATATTCTCTAAATAATGTATAGGTATTATAATTATCGTTCATAACATAACGGAGCTTTTGACATACTCCTCGCTAGGCAATTACCAAAACATAATGACTTCCTTAAATAATCTTTAGTTATAATATCGTAATCTATGATTAATAATATGAGGTCAATGTACGTAATATTATCTTTCTATCACAAGAGAGTTCGGGGGTCAATACCCGGATCATTGGACGAAATATTATATACAAAGGCAGTTTCATAATTCGGTAAATGATTGTGTGTAAATATTTGTATGGATAAGTTTCTGAGTTAATTCAATAAATAGAGATTATATCAGAACCCTGGGACATTCTTTCGAGAGCTTACCCGGGACTCCCGGTCGTTGTCAGTTGTAAGGCATCCTGTTCATGTAGGATTTTCACACGTCAAAATAAAAGAAAATAAAAGATGTTATCGGTCCCCTTGAAGCGGTTTACTTTTGACGCGTTTGAATGAAAACAAAATTGTGAGGTGTTGTCCATGCACTTGGAATCTACGGATTCAATTTTAATTATTTGCCATTAGAAAGGCAACATTACGTTCTAAAGGTACATAATTAAACTACTTAATCACGCTCTAACGGCTAAATCACAAATTAGAGATAGTACATAATTATGTACCTACTATCTCTAATTTGTGATTTAGTCCTCAGCGAATTTAGTATCTAGGTTTCCATAATATGGAAACCTAGATACTAAATTCGCTAAGGCCACGCACACATAGACAACTCTTTCACAGACACGACACTGATTTGTGCGCGAGTGTGTAAAGCAGAGGGTAGGTGTGAAAAAAAAGCACATACATGAGTTTTCCATCTGTACATACTATCTCGAATTTGTGGCTAAATGTTCATCAGGTTTAGCCGTTAGAGCGTGATTGAGTCAACAAATATCCAAACGTCTTCGCAAACTTTCACATTTATAATATTATATTAAATTATTTATATTAGCAGGATAAAGATTAAATGTGGCTTAAATGCAACAAAGAATAAAAAAGTTACAAAATTCAGAGTTGCCTTGTAAATCCGATTAAGTACCGTCCTACCATCATACTTAAACATTTTTGTACTCATAAATTTTAACTTGAGCGTATCTAAATGACCGTTTACCAAAAGTTACTAAATAAGATAGAATAGATACCTATTTAATGATTAATTGGCTGTAAGAATAAAATATTTTATTCCTATACATTATTTTCCTTTTCACAAAACTTAACTTATTTACACAAAACTGTAAGCTGATCTGACACTGTAGGGTTTATAAACATAGGTACATAGAAAGAGCATAGAAAAGTCACACTATTTTCCCCAAAGGAATAGGAAAAGGAATACTCGTAAGTACCTACTACTCGCCTTAATCCCGAATTGTATTTGAGTCATTAATAAGTAACCTGAAAGACAACCAAACACAATGGTACGCATGTCGTGTATAATTCCGTTTTCAAATACCTTACAGAATAGGTAAGTACTTACTAAGGGCTCGTTTAAGGTACATAATTTTGACATATTTCGAACCAATTTTGCAACGGTGTTAACAAAGATTTCACAATTTTTTAAATGGATAATTATTATTAAGTATATTGACTAGGGATGTCAGCTCTCCAAAATACGATTGAGTA
The DNA here is from genome assembly GCA_933228765.1 of Miltochrista miniata. Taxonomy (NCBI): domain Eukaryota; kingdom Metazoa; phylum Arthropoda; class Insecta; order Lepidoptera; family Erebidae; genus Miltochrista; species Miltochrista miniata. The sequence goes on from OW121770.1 coordinate 13,151,678, forward strand.
AATTCGGCTCGATAGAAAATAATCCCAAAGTTCCCTCGTATCTGTAACTTTACCTGTGACTGCCTTGACTATATCTAATCAATTTCATTCAGTAGTTATATAATGTAACACACAATTTTTTTATTTCCATGTCCCTAATAAGTTACCTCGAGGTCCTATGTAATTATTTATTAATTAAAAACATATTGTTTTAATAAAAAAAACGTTTTTTTGAGCGGGAGTGCACTTTGCCGCTATCAGCCACCTCACAGAGCCCGCTCAGTAGGGATGGGCAAATGGAAAAAATATATCGATATATATCGAATCGATACTTTTCAAATGTATCGATAATTATTTTCAAAAAATATCGATATTCCGATATATCGATATTTTTTTGGGACCTTGGGACCTTGGGACTTTGGGACCTTGGGACTTTGGGACTTTGGGACTTTGGGACTTTGGGACTTTGGGACTTTGGGACTTTGGGACTTTGGGACTTTGGGACTTTGGGACTTTGGGACTTTGGGACTATATATTTTGCAATGTTAAAAATTTGATTATCAAAAATAAAAATACACATCCGATATATTTATTATTTTATTTATTCATCATACCAACACATATACATATTCAACATATCAACACGGCAATACGGCTTACGGGGACAAATTCTAAAAAGGTGAAATGTGGGCACATAATATGCTTCTGCCTACCCCTTCGAAAGAACCGGCGTGAAATGTCGTTAATTCATCCAAAACCTTATTGGATCTGACTTCCTATCAAGAAGTGGTTGGTCCAGATATTGCTTTAGCTCATTGGGCACAGATCCAGAGGTTGGGACCTCTTGCGTAGCTGATCTCAGAATTAAAAGATACTTATGTCTGCACCAGAGTTACCAGACTGATGACTTCTTTGTTTTTTCTGATGTTGCTCAGTCAGACCTTACATCTGGAGAACGTTGTCCTCTACGCCTATATTCTGAGCGAATATAGTCGTTTATTTTTGGTAAGGTTCGACGAAGTTGATTGATCGGTGACTTAGTAAACTAAATTTAATAGAGGAATGGCTAAGCGTTCCGTCACGTAATTGGCACTACTTATTTCTTCAGTAGCTTTTTTCAACGGGCCAAGAATAATAAGGTCGCGTATTATATTAAGTTGTGAAGTTATAACCATGTCGGGGCTATTTTTATTTGTTTCGCTTTTGGTAGCTAAAATTTTAACTACAAGTGCAGACAGTTTAACGAATCTCTCGAACAGAAATAATATCGTTTTCGATATCCGAAAATAAATATCGAAAATCGATATATCGATAAAATAAATATCGCCTATAAATATCGATTATTTTCTGAAAAAATATCGATATTTTGATATATCGATTTTTTTTTACCCAACCCTACCGCTCAGTCAGCCGACAGGCTTCGTTGAGGACACCCGTATACAACTTTGTCACGCCCGCTGACGTAATTCGCTGCCGTAGTAACGAAAATAGGTAATAAAAAAAACCAAAAAAGGAAGTATTCAAGGCTTAAGCTCAAGAGCGTAAAAATATCGCATCTGTTTGGGGAAGTTTCTTTGGTGTATTATATAAGTTATAGTAACGTTTTCATACTTTCCAATACAAAGTCCGCCTGATGCCACTTAATAGATAAGTCCAGAAGATTCACCTATAAATGCGCTCATGTATGTGACGCCCTGACCGAGCGTATAACATGTACATTATTTAAATTAATATTTAAGTAAAATCAATGTCATAACGAGTATAATACAAATGACTGATAAATCAGTGGGCCAATTCTCCTAAATTTACAATATAACAGTAGGTATAAACCTTAATTGAGTCTATAATAAATTAAACTCAAAAAATTGGTATTCTTCTATCCAATTATTACAGCTTTCAAGGTACGTATTGCGTATTGTTGATATTCTCGTAGTCTTACTTTACTACTCGTACGTCGTAGTTGATATAGGTAGGTATTGAATTTGAAGTTGTAAGTATGAGTTTCTTTTTTTTATATTTAGCTCGCCAAATTAACGTCGCCACCAGCCTGATGGAAAGCCGTGGCGCATCTAGCCACTTCTGACAGTGGTCCTCAAGTTGGCGGCCATGTGATGTGCCTCTTCACGCTCCTCCAAAAGAACCCGGGATTGTAAGATGAGGGAAACACGTGTGCGGGCAGGTCGTTCCATGTTTTTATAGTTCGACAGAGGAACGATCTTTTGAAACGTTCAGTTCTGGCGAAGATTCTCTCCACTGTGTGTGAGTGTCATCTTTGCCCGGCACGTGTTGTTCGGGATCGGAAAGAAGAGGGTGGGATCAGGTTGAAGAGCTCTTCAGAACATTCGCCGTGATACATTCGATAGAAGGCAGCCAAGGACGCTATGGTTCTTCGCTGCGCCAAAACGGTTCGAGGCTTCCCGTCACCTCAGTTTGAATTTTAACCAACAGTAAACTGAAAATAAACAGGTTACATACAACCCGATACAGTCAATACAACCCTAACTTTGTTTTTAAGCCATAATGTAAAATAGTAATACAATGTTCAATGGATAGTGGTACCTATATGTAAAGCGCTAGAAGATGATTTTTAGAATATATGTTACTGAAAAGGCCTTATGATTTAATATGATTTACGAATTATTTAATTGTGATATATGAAAGTCTGTGAAGATGTTAGTGACAAAATCACGTTCCAACGGTTGAGCAGATCTGGCTGTAATTGGTGGCCTATTATAATTATTTTATGCTTTTCCAGACTGCAATGTATTCCTGGACATATTATACACTAGCTGACGCCCGCAGCTCTGCCCGCGTCTAGTTTTGTTCCCGTTTCCGCTTCCCGTGGGAACTGATTGCCGAGATAAAAAGTGGCCTATGTGTTATTCCAGGCCTATATCTACCCCTGTACTAAATTTCAGCTAGATCCGTATAGCCGTTAGAGCGTGAAAGAGTAACAAACATCTACACTCACAAACTTTCGCATTTATAATATTAAGTAAGAAGTAAGATAATTTAGAAAATGGCATAAAGGCTATTTTATCCCTGGATATGACCCAATGGTACGCGAACGGTACGCGGTACGGGAACGCGAACAGAATTCTACACAGCTGAAGCTGCGGGCAATAGCTATGCGAAGTGATACGTAGAATGTTTAATTAAGGAAATGGTAATCATTTGGACAGGACTAAAGCCTAGTCTAGTTTAAATAACTAGTATCGAAATGTATTCCTTTACACCCTTGCATATATGCAAATAGCAATATTCATTTTTGTATATTCTTTGTTTTCTTAGCCAAACGGGACCCTATTACTGAGGCTTCGAAGTCCGTTTGTACATCTGTATCTCATCAACTAGGCAGTAATACATTTCAAAGATGTGTTTCTGCTACCGCTGTAACAACTATAATAACACTAGATAAAGAAAAAGTAAGGTTACTCCCATACAACGTTATCTTCTGCGGTTTTTTTTGTTAGGTCAGGTGTAGAGTAAATAAATGCTGTAAAACAGTACAAATGGTGGTTATTCAATATGCGCTGCAGGTTCCACCAAGCGCCAACAGTATAAATAATGTGTAATAACGCGATCCTATTACTGAGACTATCTATCTGTCATCTTATGCACCACTGCAATTGCTAGGCATTTGAAATTTACAAATCCTAAGAACAGAAAAAAAAATTAAGGAGGGCTCCCATACAGGTATATTTTTCAGTCTTTTTTTGTACAGAACCCTCCTTTTTCCTTTTAAGGAAGTACTAAAAAATATAAACAAAGGATAGGGGCAGCAGATTCTTACTTTTTCATTAAACCTGGCAAAAATCGTCACAGGTAAAAAAATAAATTGAAGTACTTCTTAAATATATTTTGTTCTATTCTTATTATGAAAATGAATTTCATTACATACATGATAGTGATAAAAATTGCATCAAAATCAATTACGTAGTTGCTCATGAGTAGAAGATCTAAAGAGGTTTATCTAAACAGGGCGAGAAAAATTGTTATGTAAACTTGTACTTCTGTCAATGATTTCAATTGCGTAGTGAACGGGTTAACGCGCGAAAACGTTTCCGACGCACGGAGCGTCCCGAACATCTCGCGTCTGCTTCACCCCCTCCGAATCGCTTGAGACACAATTTGCACTTCGCCTTAAGGAGACGCGGGGCGTCAAGCTTCACGTGCAACGTGGCTTGCCGCTGCACGTCGAGCGATTTGACCGTTTATAGTGAGGCGGCGCGTAAAGCGTGCACCTCTCCCACACCTTGATCGCCGCGTCCTTTGCGGCGTCACCCGCCGCTTCTTCCGCCGCGTTCCCCCATTGCGAAACTGACTGGTTTACCCGCCGCGTGCACTGCGGCGTCAGCTGTCGCTTCATTTGCCGCGTCCGACGCGGCGCCGTTTGTCGTTTGGGCAGCTATAACTCAAACAAACGCCTGCAAAAACGCTTCTCCTTAACCTTTAACTGGTGACATGGTTTTTTTATAACATAACTGGTGACGAGCGGCCTGACAGGCCGCTGTGATAATTGGTCTATAATACATTATATTAAAATATGGTAGGTTATCCTAATGTTGATTTTGTGTTAAATTAAATATTAAAGTAAAAATTAAAACAACGTCATGTAGTCTAAATATAATTTTAATTAGAAACTGGGTAGTTACAAAGTTTTGGATATCTGTAATTGAAAAACTAGAATCGAGATCAACGATTGCTTATAAAATAGTAAAAATCAACATAAATTATAAAATATTTGTTTTTTAACAAAGTTCAAACACTAATTAACTTAAAAAAAAATTAAACTCTTATCACAAGTGTCATGTCTCAAAAATGACAACTGTCAATCTTTAGTATTTTTATTGACAGTTAGGGCATAATTGCTTCGCACACTGCAAACACACATGTTTATCGCATGATATACATTCGTCACTGTCACTCTCTGCAAGCTGATTTTCCTGGTGTATTATATCATATATACAGGTTCTTCGTCTTCAGTAGCATTTTCTTCCGTCTCCGAGTTGTGGTCGCTATGCTCCGGGACATAATTTTTGGAAACCGCTTCAGCTTCCGATCCACTTGAGTTTTCTTGTGCTAAACCAGTATACAATTCGAGTAGGCACTACATTTTTGTCAACAACCTCTCCACGCTTTTTTCTAGGAAGTCCAGAGTCATTCATAGTAAGAAATATCTAAAAAAAACGCAATATAACACTACAGTGTAACTCCAAAAAAGTTACGTAAGTGGTGACATAAGGTCTGAGAGGCCGCCCGAGAATTTTCAATCGATCTAACTTACCGATTTGGGCCTGGCCGACGCAACTATCCCCCTCTAGGGCACTGCCTACACTAAACTCGAAGCTACTCAGGCGCTCAAACATGGGAAATGCGGGGAAGGGGGTGATCGCTGACGCCGCTCGGCCTGTGAGACCGCACGTCACCAGTTAAAGGTTAAACGCCCCGAACATTGCCGTATGTTCGCGGGCCGCACCGCTCGACGCGCCGCGTCTCCTTAAACCTCGCCCTTATTGTTGCAAATTTGTACATCGAGAACCTTTTATTTATATTAGGTACGTATTTTTTAAACAAAATATCATTTTCGAGGGCAATTTTCTATGCCATTTGTAAATTACATTTGAGAACAGAATCCTTAAATAGGAGCTTACAATTTTTATGCCAAATATTTATTAGCGCAATAAACATGGGTTACTTTTAAATTGCCGACGACGCCAAAATACGAGTAAAATTTCGAAATAATTCGAGTCTTAGCATTGGATGTGAATAAATAACAAAGCATTTTAATTCAAAAATTCATCTCTGCTGTGGTACTTTAGATTTAAAACTTTTTATTGACCGCATCAGGTCATGTAGCCAATACCTACAACTGAGTGCACGGCATCTAACTTGGCATGGTTTTGGAGTAGTGGGGGTAAGTTTGAGCATCGTACCCTTAGAGGCACAAGAAAGATCGTTCCCCTGCCGAACTATACGTCTCTCCCTCATCTTATAATCCCGGGTTATTCAAGCGGAGCGTAAAGAGGCACATCACAGGGACGCCAACTTCAGGACCACTGTCAGAAGTCTTACGGACAATGAGAGTGGCCCCCAGTCGCTAGATGCGCCACGGCTTTACATCAGGCTGGCGATCACTCACTTCAAAAAGTACTCTGCTCACTCCAAAGCCTTGCCAAGTTAGATGCCGTGCATTGTACTAGGTTTACTATTCCAGTTTAAAGAAAATTTTTAAGTGAATATTTATCCATTTCCTTTGTATTTTTTGCATCGAGTGGCAACCTCGTTTAGAAAGCCGATGCTAGTTCCAATTAATACTTTTTTCTAACATCGGATTAGTCATGAAGTCAAGATGTAATAAGTAACTTGACTTCACTAATATCATGTTAACGGCAGGGCCCAGAATCAACAACTTTATACAGCACAGAATATTTGAAACTTCGCTGTCCGTCTGTCTGTCTGTCTCTCTGTCTGTCTGTCTGTCCGTCTGTCTGTCTGTCTGTCTGTCCGTCACGAGGCTGTATCTCATGAACGGTGATAGCTAGAGAGTTGAAATTTTCACAAATTATGTGTTTATGTTGTCGCTATAACAATAAATACTAAAAACAAAATAATTATAAATAGGGTCCCGTTTTTTGCCCTTTGGGTAAGGAACCCTGAAAATGGAGAAGTGATTTTAGCTTTTTTTTTCACGTGAGGAAAATCCTACATGGATGCTGTGTCAGACTCCTACCGACTAAAAACCACACGTTCCCTGCCTAATGGAGGAGGAGGGGAACCCCGGCTAAGCCCTTCGAAGGATGACCCCAGGATTGCTGATGCCTGGAAGGTTCAAGGCTATATTAATGGTATGAATGACTGTAAGTGGAATTAACGTCTTTGGCTAGCTGACTAGTTATATCATTGAATCTTAAAATCGTTACGGTCAAATATTCGAATACATTCGAATTGAAAGATTTTTCGAATAAGTAGTACTTGTCCTTTGCTGAGGGTATCGATGACACATACAAGGACGAAAGGTTCCTAATCTCAAATCAGGGACTTGAGGGTTTCTTTGCACCCTACTTCACTTTTGTGAAGTAACGAGACCGCGGTTGGTGACAAAAACACTTTCATGAACACATTCTGATCCGAGGCTTTATCCTTATCCGACAGTATTATGTGTAGGTATACGTACATACATACATACATAAAGTCACGCCTTTATCCCCGAAGGGATAGGCAGAGGCATAGTATACGCCCACATTTCACCTTTAGTTTTTTGTACCACTAGCGGACGTCACGCGGTTTCACCCGCATAGTTCCCGTTCCCGTGGGAATACGGGAATAAAATAAGCCTATGTTAACCGCAAAGAGTGTAGTTTTCCAACAGTGAAAGATTTTTTTAAATCGGTCCAGTAGTTCCGGAGCCTATTCGTTACAAACAAATAAACAAATAAAAAAACAGTAATAGTACCTATAGATACATTATGTGGTGTGCCTGTTGCCGTGTTGAAATAGACAGGCGCAGGTCATGACGACCTGCAGTTGGAGTTTTTCAAGCCGCTCGTTAGGCCTTCAACTTGGCTTATTACTGACAATCGGATTCTATTTTGAGCTATCCTTCTCTACGCAATAGATCCTTAAGCGAAATTTTTCCTAAGTCACGCAGTAAAATTGTTCCCGTTCCCGGTTCACGTGGGAACTTGTTTTCGTATTAAAAACTAGCTTAATAATATGTGAATTTTTTAAAGCCGCTCCTTAGGCCTTCAACTTGACTTACGATTGTCATTTTACTGACAACCGGATTTCATTTCGAGCTATCCTTCTCTACGCAATAGATCATCCTTATGCGAAATGTTTCCTAAGTCGCGGCAGTAAAAAAATTGTTCCCGTTCCCGGTTTCCGTGGAACACTTGTGTTCATATTAAAAACTAGCTTAATAATATGTGAAATTGAGCTTGAAAGCCGCTCCTAAGGCCTTCAACTTGGCTTAACGATTGTCATTTTACTGACAACCGGATTTCATTTCGAGCTATCCTTCTCTACGCAATAGATCCTTTTGCGAAAATGTTTCATAAGTCGCGGCATCAAAAAAAAATGTTCCCGTTCCCGTTTCCCGTGGGAACTTGTTCTCATATTAAAAAGTAGCTTAATAATAGTTTCTCACGTTGATCCTTTTGATCGGAACCCTAAAAAAGATACTTGATGAGTTGCTAATGCAATGCCTAGATGGTGTTGTTCACTTATACTAAATCACGCAACTGTTTTAGCGCAGCGAATTAGTAAAGGTTTAGTATATTTTTATGTGGTAGCAAAAATGTCGGTGCAAATGCATTCTCCGCGTCAATAAAAAAGGACTTACAAAATATGACTTTGCACTAGTTCACCCGCGTAGCTTTGATTACATCACATAAGCGAAACAGGAAGATAGGCGTATGTATTATAGTCAGGCTCAAAGGAGCGTGCAAAAGTGGGGTGTTTGCTTTATCATAAAAGAGCTTAAAAATTAAGTTTATTGTAAAATGGTTTCCTCTAAGGTAACGACGTTTTGCTTTTCATAAAAAATCTTAAAGATTGAAAATCTATTGCAGAATAATTGTAATTCATTTCACCAAGATTGAGATGTCTCTAATTTTTATTTTATTTTTATTTTATTTATTTATTAAGGTCTTCCCACAGCTCGTGCGTACAATAATTTTTAACTAAACTAGACAATTTGTAACAGGCTTACACACTAGCTAATTTCTGAACTACAAAGCCTTTAATATTGAAAATTGCATCGGCTGAATATCGGGATATGAAATTGTAAGACGAAGTCATAACAAAGGTAAACGAAGATGCGCGGGTCAGCTGGTTAAATATACAGAAAGTATCTCTAATTTAGATAAAACTCAGACAGGCGCAGATTGAAGCAATTATTCAAGCGAATCTTTTTAGGGTCGCGTACGCGAAATGCAAAAACCAGCATGTATTATTTTTTATTATTATTATTTTTTATACCAATAAGGTAGCAGACACAGTCGGCGGCCTGAGCGACGCCGTCGTGTTCACCGAGGACTATCGGCCTCCATGACCGGGGGTCTGAGGACGGCGCGGCGAGAGGGTCGCTCACCGTCCTCGGCCTGGCCACAGCTTCTGGCGGTGCGGCGTGCGGTGCGGCGGGAGGTGCGGCGGGCGGTGCGATTTGCGGTGGTATGCCACAGCTCGACTATTGCGACTGCGACGGCGTCAACAGTAGACGTATTTAGAGCACGGCTAAATTATTAAAATGTCCCTATCAAAAGCGGCACGGTATTGTCTACCTACGGGGTGGTTCGGGTCTATGGGGGTTTTTCGGGTGTCATCACGCTTTTTAGGAGGGGGGGGGGGGGGGCGTGCGTGAATCTCTCACATCACGCTGCTTGATTGCTCAAGTCGCACCTTCCATGTTTCCACGGTTTCCTGGTGGAGGAGGAGGAAATACTTACCACTAATACCAGGAAATTGTTCTTTTATTTCTTCCCACATTTTTTTTTATAATGTGTCTCTATTTATGATGTTGATATTTTGACATCCATACTGCTGGTCTACTCAGTATTTCACTTATGAACCTTTCCGTATCCATTATTTTTAAGGCAACGCGCGTTAAAAACAAAATAATTTGTTCTGGACGCGCGATGCCTAAATGCGTCCGCCGATGCCGCCGCGCGCGCCGATATGAGCTGTGGCCACCTTGGTACTCGCCAGTACATTTGTTTCATCCGCACACCGCGCAGCCCGTTGCGGCCGCGTGCCGCGCGACTCTCGCCGCGCCGCAGGTCGCACCGCAATTCGCATCGCCGGTAGCTGTGGCTTACTACATAGGTTGTCAACCATTTGTTTTCGCCGCGTACCGCTAGCCGCGCCTCACGACGCGCCGCAATCCGCACCGCGGTAAGCTGTGGCCAGGGGGTTACAGAAGCAGGCCCATGACGGCAGCGTGACGTGAGAAACTCACGCACGGCCCCCCTTAGAAGCGGGATCACACCCGAAACCCCCCAAAGACGCGGTATAGCACCCGAACCACCCCCTGGGCGAAGCCGCTGTGGCGGCCGTAGGTCTGTTGGGAGTCCTGGGACATCCTTCCGAGGGCTTACCCGGGGCTCACAACCATAGGCTGTTGGGCGTTACGTGAGGTTTTTTGGTTGGTAGGAGTCCGGCATAACATCCATGAGGATTTTCACTTACGTAAAAACAAAAAAAAAGGTAGCAGACAAACATACGGCCCACCAGATGTACTGGTGGTCACCGAAGCCTGTGGAAGTTTGCAACACCGGAGGCGCTACACTCGCGCTGCCGACCCTGTAAAAACCTTCTAAGACCCCTTTTGAAGAACCCCATACATTATTACGATTTCGCTGTCCGCCTGTCTGAACCGTGATAGCTAGAGAGGTGAAATTATGATAGATAATGTAGGTATTGCTGATGACGCTATAACAAAAAAAAATCAGAAAAAATATCGAGTCCCCATACAACAAACGTGAATTTTTGCTGACTTTTCGGTACGGAATCCACCGCGCGCCAGTCCAACTCGCACTTGGCTAGTTTTTATTGTAATTAATTTGACTCTCTCTCTTATTTAATACAGAAATCGTATTTTTTGGCTGCAAACATTAATTTCAATCAAAAAGCAATCGTTTTCAATTCAGCTGTTTCGTTTCACAGATGCAATAAAATGGCCGTTAGCGTTAAGTTAACAAGTAAATGTAATATATTTACAAAGGTGTCTAATAGATAGCTCCCTTTAAATTCAATGCGTTATTTTTAAATTATTGCATACTAGCTATGCACCCTTGGGTTCGCCTGTGGTTTACTTTGCACACCACACGTTGTATTCTTTACGTTTTCACTGGTTTCAATATTGCTAACGCTGATCACCATTTTTTTTCTTTTTCAAAATTTAAAGTAACTATAGTTGCATTATAAAACATCAACTATCCTGCCATTGAGTCCAGTCACTTAAGAGAATCAAACAAAGAGTTAAAAATGAAAAACAAATCTCTTTTAATTTTCTTAGGCAAAATGTGAATATTTAGGTTTAGGTACAAACAGACACTCTAATTTTACTTATATGTAGATGTATGGATTTGGCACTAAGGTAGGTATCTAATTGAGAGCTCACTTCAACTCCGTTACATTATTTCGAAATAATTGCATATTAATCTGATTAACCCTTTGCCGATACAACATGTAACCTTAACCTTGATGCCCTATAAGGCCCGGTTCAATAGCCACGTTGCTATCTTATTAATTTGGACATTTTTATCTCAAAACCTTCGAAAAAATCTGCTACATTTCAATAGAATTTGAATTTCTTTTTTTATTGGATGATTTGGAGTACAAAATATTTATTGTGTATTTCAGTAGATAAATCGTATTTTAACTGACTTAGAAATAAAACTGAGGTGATGGTATTTTAGGTATGCGCCTATGTAACTATAGAAATCACTCTACTTATTAAAAATTGTAAAATTGGAAATCAAAAAAAGCAAAAACATTGTTTTTTGTCCTCTATCATTTGTTTTTGTTAGTTGGTAATGGTTGCGAAAACGATTGCACGGTTTACGGTGTTGTAAGAAAGTTCTTGGAGAAATTTTAAAAAAACTGATGTATTTTTGATTGTAATTTATGGACTAGAACGTATTATTATTTATTACATTATTTTTTGTAGAATCGTTTAATTATAATCATCAAGGTTGACTTTATTTATTTTCAGATATATCTGGACACATTTTTACCTGACTGCAAGGAAGGGTTATTAGTATATTACAATGATGCATAAAATGTAACATAACTCTGAAACCCGGCCAAGTGCGAGTCGGACTTGCGCACAGAGGGTTCTGTACCATAAAACGGCAACAAATCACGTCCGTTAGCCCCCCTCATTCACCCCTTTGTTCGGATTTTAGTATTTGTTGTAAAAAAGGATTTACAAATGACTACAAAAAAAAATTCAGTGGATCAGTCCCAAAGATTTAGGTTCGTACCTTACCGCTAATTTGACGTCCTAAAAACGACCATCTTTTATTCAGTACACTACATTGTGTCAGAAATTGGTACAATCTTCCTTTACTGTCATAAATATGTATGAGTTTGGGCTGCAGGAAGTGGTTAAAGCAAATTACTGCCGCAATTTGCGGATGTGCGGATTTTTAAGGGAAATGTTTGACGGTTTTTATTGAATTGGGATAAGGTTTTCATTTTTGAGTTCATTTTAAGCTGAGTGCTAGTACAAGTTGCGTCTAAAGCCCTTGCATTGAATCTTGGGATTCCATTTATATATTTTTACTAGCTGTTCCCGCAACTTCGACCACGTAGAAGTCGTTATTGCGTAAAATCATGACCCTTCCTTTGCGCAGTCGGTTAAAAACTAGCCTATGTCCTTCCCAGGGTCTCGAACTATCTCTATATCAAATTTCATTTCAAAAGCTCCAGCCGTTTAGGCGTGAAAGCGTAACAGACAGACAGACAGAGTTACTTTGGCATTTATAATATTAGTAGGGATACGATGCTATATTTTAACATTCAAATTTAAATCTTCAATAGATTATTAAATCAATACTAATATTATTAATAGGAAATATTTGATCATCTGTTTGCTTGTTTGCATTGAATAGGCTCGAAACTAATAGACTGATTTTCAAGATTATTGAAAACTGCGTCTTGCTAGAAAATGAATTAACTAGTAATCCAAGCACAGTTTATAAAGTCTTTCTTTCATTTTGTTCTTCCTACTTTCGTAGCACTTAAAGCAGTAGCATTTTATCAGTTCTTGTTGCAAATGAAATGTTTCAGAATACATTTTATGTCTCTGCTTTGAAATTTAAATGAGATTTTATTTTCATGCATACAGATGCTTCTAAGTGCATAAAGCATGTCTCTGACAGTTGGATATACATGTGATATACATACATACATATAGTCACGCTTTTATCCCGAAGGGGTAGGCAGAGGCATATTATACATTTCACCTTTAAGATTTTTCTCCCACGTAATAGGTGGTGAGCCGTATTGCCGTGTTGATATGGACAGGCGCAGGTTGGATTATGTTAATAGAATAGATACAAATTGTAGAAGATAGTGGCCCTTACAATCTGTTTGTAACTCCTCTATGGCTTTCCATCAGGTTTAAAAATAAGAAACAACTACGGTGCTTCTGCCCACTATATTGGAGTCATTTTAATTGGTAATATTTGACAGTTCATCAAAATTCAACAACGCAACCTTGTAACGGCGGGCATAAAATAATATATTTTTAGTTTTGTTAGAACTGCACAATTGCTTAACTATTTTCAATTAAGATTACATATTAGTCACATTGTTAAGCGGAGTAGTGCTAATTACCAACAATCTGGAGGGTACAGGTAATTTTTTCGATCCCACATCCAAATTCCTTTCCTGAGAAGTTCGGTTCGTCATTTCTCCCATACAATTAGTTGTGGTTATCCTTAACGGTTGTAAGTTAGGATTGACGAATCGAGGGTCTGAGGCGGGTTCCTCTTCCCCCCTCCCCTCCTTTTATTATCATTTTAGGATGGATTTCCGCCTTGTAACGCCTGATTCCATTAGTTATACATATTTATTGTAATAATGAAAGATACGACTAATTTTACGTTTTGCTTTCACTAATAAATGTATGAACTGACAGACGTCAAAATGTTACCTACTAAAATGACGCCACTTTTGTTTCGGTACGTCACTACTTATAAGGTGTTCCATCAGGAGAATTCATTTAGTAAGACCAATAGAGCAACATGATCTATGACGTTTACCGGGACTTTGGATCCAAAAAAGAAACAACCTTATTTCACGGTGACAAATTTCGGTTGTCGGCGTTCTTCGTAAAAAAATAGTGACTACTATTTCCTATGAAGTGCAATAAGTCTTAAGCCTATTGCTTTAAATCTTTTATGTACAACATTTTTATTTGAGATTTTTTTTTGGATTTGGAACTTTGGAATGCCCTTCATCTCGAAATTAGGACATTGGCCGACCGTTTTTCGTTGAAAACAGAGTACATCAACTTTATAGGGTTCCATTGGCAGAACCTTAATTTTCATTAAGTTTGTTTAGTATTTATTTATACCTATTTATTTATAGTTATATTCTATTTAATATGTAATGTATCTATATATTTTATAATTGTAAGGTTTTATGATTTTTTATTTTTTTCTATTTTTTATATATCTAATTATGATGTAAATTTATATTATCTTTATAATATGATATATTTATATACCTATGTACTTAGTAACTATGAGTTCTCAATATCATTATTATTTTTTGTTAAAGCTTTTAATTCAGACCATGTTTTTCTTATAACTTTCTTCGTCATACTTTGAGCAGCTAAAGGTTGACTGGTAGAAATGCCTTTGGCATTAAGTCCGCCTTTGTACAAATACATTTTTCTGCAGAAAGTTTAAATAAATAAAAAAATAAATAAAACGGTGTTAGATACAAAAATTTATAACTTAACTTTAACAGCGTCAAGGTTTTTTTTTTCGGAATATTTAGTCGCGTCAAATAGCTGTACAGTGTACAAAAATATAAAAGCCAAAATGCGGTCCGTGTGGATTTTCTTTGAATTCTCAGCACTCCAACATTATTTTTAATTTTCCTTTGCACACACATTCCAACTAGGTTTCACAGAGAACACATTGAAATTCTCACAATATGGAATGTTTCATATTCGGTGTTGAATAAAACTTCAATTTCAAAGGCTTACTATGGGCATAGTGGATGAAAAATAATTTTTGTTTTCAATAGAAACTGTTTTTCATGTAAATGTTTGCACAATTTCTGGATAAATACCACTTTAGTGGCTAAATCGTGATAGGTAATAATGCTGTTTAGAAAAATCTGTAAGTGCTTCTACATATTACTTTTGAAATCAAATTAAATTTAAATCATTTATTTATAAATGGTTATATGTAATTTTTTATATAAAACATACTTATTGTAATTTAAATGGGGTTTCCCAACAATGATGAAATTTGTACATTGGTTCGTAAAGCCACGTTCGATGTAGGATTTCTTAGCAATCATTACTTTTCAATTTTAAAATTATTAACAAATTACTTTTCAATCATTACTTATTTTATTTTTACTTCGCCCAAGTAATTTTTATCTAGTTCTCGAAAGATAAAAGAAATTTTTCCGAAGCAGTTTAAAATTTCTAAAAATTTTTTACATGACATAATGACTAGGTACTATAAAACTGGCTGCTTGGACCAACGCCTTAACTTGAGCATGGAAACACTCTTATTATACATAAATAGACAGGCGCAGGTTGTGACAACCCATTGTTGACACCTGTCCTATTAATGACAATCGGGATCAATCAGGACATAACAAAACCTTAGTGCGAGGCCGCATTTGCGTTTTTCCGCGGCGGTTTCTAACCTCAAAATGTCATCAAACTGTCAAAATCAATGAAATCAAGTCAATGTTTTGACATTTTGAGGTTAGAAACCGCCGCGATAACGGCAATTGCGGCCTCGGCCTTATACCCGGGACTTCCGGCCGTAAGGCATTGTGTGGTTTTAGTCGGTATGGTAGGAGTCCGGCATAGCATCCATGTAGAATTTCCACACATGAAAAAAAAAAGCCTTCTGAAACACGAAAACCTGCTCAAATAAATGTCACAAAGTGGTAATTCATCCAAAATCGACGTTGTTAACTTCAATATTTATATTCAGAAAATATGTTTTTTCAAGACCAAAATCTGTTTAGATGAAAGAAATACCGTAGGTAAGTCTCAGCATTCCATAGTTCAGCAAACGCCAAATAATTCAGATAAATAACTCCGCATCGATGAATGTTTGGTGAGCATCATAAATCTGTCACGAGGTATCATGGCTGGGGTTTTATATCTGACGATAAATACGCAATACTTTTCAATATTAAATAATAATAAATAAATGGTTTAAAAAACCCTAGAAAAATACGCTTTTATAATGCACGAAAATACCCAAAAATAAATTATGGATCGTACAAGTTGCCTCTATTTGTGGGCTGAAGTGTAAACTATGTGCTTTTAGTTATAATATTTGATTGCAAAAGCGTGGGGAGCTGGAACAGGAAAAGACTTTCCTGGCGGAAGCTGCATGAAGTCTTGTCAGATTAAGGATAAGGTCACATTTATAAAAGCGTGTTTTTCTCGTGTTTTTAAACTATTAATTTACACTGTCACGCTTTTATATATCTATTGTGACTTTTACTATTATTAATATCATTTTAAGTTTCGGAAATGTATTAACGATGATAGGCTTTAATTGAAATACATAACATACTTACTTGAAAAGTAAAGTAGTTAATCACGTCTACGCATTTTCAACACCCACTTTTGCCAGTTTTTCGTGACGCCCGCGTAATAGGAGCAAGCCTATTACCGATACGAATCTCTATTAGATAATTCATTGGTAGGTCCTTAAAGTTTCGGCATTCCGAGATATTTAGTACAATATGTAGTAATCACGTAATAGGAATACAAACGCATATATCCCGAAGCGGGTTTTTGAACGGTAACCAAAGATATCTCGTTCTCGAACAGAACTCTACATTTTGCGACTGTTAACGTATTCCCCTCATGTATCTACTTAATTGCCTGAAAGAAAAGGCGTTGCCTTTAGCAGCATAAACGTTATGCTCTTGTGCGACCTCATGCAGCTTTCGCCAGGATTTTTATTATATAAGGATTAGTATTAATAGGAATATGCTTACAAAAAAGTCTTTCTTGTTCTAGCACCCCACGCTTTTATAATCAAATATTATAACTAAAAGCACATAGTTTACACTTCAGCCTACAAATAGAGGCAACTTGTATGATCCATAATTTATTTTTGGGTATTTTCGTGCATTATAAAAGCGTATTTTTCTAGGGTTTTTTAAACCATTTATTTATTTTATACTTTTTAGTCAAAACATTTATACCTTAACTAGCTGTTCCCTGCGGCTTCATCCGCGTAGAAGTCGTTATCGCATTAAATCATTACCCTCCTTTAGCGCAGTCAGTTAAAAAGTAACCTATGTCCTTCTCTTAAACTCAAACTATCTTTATAACAAATTTCATCAAAATCGGTTTAGTGGTTTAGGCATGAAAACATAACAGACAGACAGACAGAGTTACTTTCGCATTTATAATATTTGTAGGGATTTCTGTATTATATGGTGTTTTGTCTGAGTTCGACTAATGTGAAAATATTTCATTATTACTCTAATACATATACATTTTCTGCAGGTACCTATGTCAATATTT
Source organism: Miltochrista miniata (assembly GCA_933228765.1). Lineage (NCBI taxonomy): Eukaryota > Metazoa > Arthropoda > Insecta > Lepidoptera > Erebidae > Miltochrista > Miltochrista miniata. The sequence continues at coordinate 13,168,914 of OW121770.1, forward strand.
ACACTCAATATTTACACTCAATATTAACTTCAATATATAACAGGTTTGTTATAACCTTAAACCCTAATCGTGGTCTAAGCTCATTACACGACTTTTCTAACAAATCCAAACACAGCTATGATACGATGTTCAATCATGAAATTACAGTTCATATCTTACGACTCCATCATCAGATCAGTTTGACAGCACCATATTATTGTATTGTTATCAGAACTACAAATATCTGCCAATTTTCATGACGCTACGATCCTTGGAAGATGCTTAAATTAGTTACCTGAGATTCCATTGCATAGTGTTACAAGTCAATTAAAAAAAGGTTTGTTATAACCTTGAAAGCTAAGCCTGGTCAAAGTTCATTACAAGACTTTTCTGACGAATCCAAAAATAGATATAATACGATATTCCATCATGAAGTTCCAGTGCATATCTTCCGGCTCCATCATCAGATCAGTTCGACAGTACCATATTATTGTATTGTCATCAGAACTACATACAGCTGCCAATTTTCATGACGCTACGATCCTTGAAAGCTTGTTAAATTAGCTACCTTAGATTCCACTTTTTCCATCGAAGTTTCAGTGCCTATCTTCCGGCTCCATCATCATATCAGTTTGAGCGTATCATATTATTGTATTGTCATCAGAACTACATACAGCTGCCAATTTTTATGACCCTACGATCCTTGGAAGCTGGTTAAATTAGCTACCTTAGATTCCACTTGTTTTCTGTGCATATCTTCCGGCTCCATCATCATATCAGTTTGACAGTACCATATTATTGTATTGTCATCAGAACTACATACATCTGAAAATTTTCATGACGCTACAATCCTTGGAAGATGGTTAAATTAGTATCCTTAGATTCCACTTTTTCCATCGAAGTTTCAGTGCCTATCTTCCGGCTCCATCATCATATCAGTTTGACAGTACCATATTATTGTATTGTCATCAGAACTACATACAACTGCCAATTTTCATGACCCTACGATCCTTGGAAGCTGGTTAAATTAGCTACCTTAGATTCCACTTGTTTTCTGTGCCTATCTTCCGGCTCCATCATCATATCAGTTTGACAGTACCATATTATTGTATTGTCATCAGAACTACAAACATCTGCTAATTTTCATGACGCTACGATCCTTGGAAGATGGTTAAATTAGTATCCTTAGATTCCATTACATTGTTAGTTACATACACGACGACCTAATAAAAGCTTATTAAAAATCGGCATAGTGCGGGTTGGATTCGCGCACAGGATGTTCTGTGACGAAAACGGCAAAATAATCTTGTTGATTCTGTTATTATTTTATTGTTTTTAGTATTTGTCTATATCTATACTTATATAATAAAGAGGAAAGATTTGATTGTTTGTTTGCATCGAATAGGCTCCGAAACTGCTGGACCGATTTGAAAAATTCTTTCACTGTTGGGATGCTGCACTCATCCCGGTGATCATAGGCTATAATTTATCGGCTAGTTATAAAAATATAAACTAAGTAAATAATAATTATAAAAATATTAACTATTTTTATAATTATTATTTGATATTTTTTTTTTTTTGAAAATTTAGCTCTATACTATACCGAACTCCTACCGACTAAAACCACACGATATCTACAGCAGAGCATCTTTTATATCAATTAAATATCTAATATCGTTACGATATCGGGTCGTTTATTATAAAAGACAATTGGATCTATATCCTTATCTTTATCACTTTATTTTTTCCGAAGCGTTCGGGAACTGTCAAAATATTTTTGAGTAAGCTTGTGATTGATTAAAGTATAAATTCCCAACCTGTTACAATTTTTGTGTGATTAGACATCCCCTTCCTATGTTTTTCCTTTCAATGGGTTTATTCTCACGCAGCTTCACCTTTTTAAAAAACCTTTTTAGAATCCGAAGGAGAGGGCTTACCCGGGGCTCCCAGCCGTCGGCAGTGATAGGGCAGCAGCAGCAGTAAAAGTCCGTGAAGCATCTATGAAGAATTTTCCTCACGTTAAAAAAAGGCGATAACTTTGTACATTGATCCACTATTTTACACACGTGAAAAAAAAACCATATTGTAGATAGACATTCACACAAGTCAGGAGAGATTTTCTGAGCTGAGAAGCATTCTTGAGAATAATTTTGTCCCACAATAATGAAAAGAAAAATTCTAATCGTGTAGGCTATACATACGACTAAGATAAAGAAAAATTTCCATATTCGTCATATTCTATAACAAGACAGTATGACAAGCTCCAGGCGGTTACGTAAAGACTTTTTCTGCCACAAAAGTACTACTATAACGAGAGACCTTAAATTATTAAAGCAATAAGGCTTGTGACACGCGGAGCTGAATAAACCGAGACATGGAGGTGAAAATGAAACAGTCGTCTTAGGGCTGCCACTTTTGAAAATGAAAAATCCTTTTCATGTAGGTCACAAACACACTTATGAATGTCAAAATTATTGATTCAACATTTACAATTATTGCCAGATTCGCGTAATTTGTTCTTTTACGTATATGTTTGCATACCCATATGACTTTTAGAGATTAATTTCCCTGTTTCAGGTTAGCCGCGCGCTCCTTGATACTCACTCATCTTTTTTTTTCACGGTACCTAAACAGTAAAAAGATTTTATGACGTAGCTGCAGAGTGAGTCTTAAGATATTTAATTATGTGAGCTGGTTTATTATCATGACTTGGAAGTGAAAATGAAATAGAATTGCTAGGGCTGGCCCTTTAACTAGCTATAAAAAAAAAGTTTAACCTCGCGCTATGTAAAATTACCACCTAATCTAAATAGCAACATTTTGAAAAATGATCAAAATCCAATGGTGTTTTTTCCATAAAGTTTTATATGATTTTGAGACTTTTAATTATTCTATTATATTACTGCTTTAATTCGACCAATTGAAAGCCGAATCGTGTTCCTTGGTATGCACCTTGTATTATTTTAGGGTGCCGAAGTAAAAAGAACCCTCAATTCTCAGATAACCTTTCTTGTGAGTTTAAATACTGACGAGCATGTTGAAAAGCCGTTAGAGCGTGATTGGGTACATTCAAACATTTTCACAAACATTCACATTTATAATATTAGTAGGAAGTAGGAATTATTAGGATAATTCTATCAGATATTTATTTTCAGAAATGTGATATGGAAATTGACAACCCTATTGCTTAATATTCGTCTCAGATGACGAGGCGAAGATGGGAAACCTGCAAGGATACCGCTTTATTGCTGTCTTACTTACTTTTGAAGGTATTAATTACTTTTCTGTCTCACATTTCTTTGATGGTTCCAGAAAAAAATGCATTCTTGACAATGTTTTGTGTTGTAGGAATTTACAGAAAGTACCGATAATAATAAAACATTGTGTGCTTGTTCGTTACAAAAACATTAATTGTTCATTTTATAAGTAGACTATGCTTCCTGGCAAATATCCTCCACTTCTACAAGAGAAGAAATGGTACAATTTACTAATTACTAAGGTTTTAAGGCTTAGTCGTAGACAGCTCGATTTCCCTTTATCACAAAATAAATACCTAGGAACTTAGGCGTCTTTAGCGAAACCCACGAGATGAATTGGTTTAGTGACTATTTTCCTCTAACCAATCACCACACATTCAACACAGTTTAAATTCTATAGGTTAAACCTATTATAAAGAGAAAGGATTAAATTGTTTGTTTGCATTGAATAAGTAGGTTCCGAAACTATGGATCCGATACAGAAAAAATCACAGTTGGATAGCTACACTATTCCCAGGCAAAATAGGCTATATTTTATTCCCATATTCCTATGGGAACCAGAACTACACGAATGAAACCGCGTGACGTCCGCTAGTTTACAATAAAACTTTTGCATAATTTAGATATTTACAGTAGAAAATTACATAAATAAATTTGTTAAGCAAATGAAGAACAGTAAAACGACTTATCTGTTAAACAAACCTGAAGTGCAGTTAAAGGCACAGGAGATAAACTGTTTTATGGCCTCAAATTTACTTAATGGAGTATTTGAATGGGTTGATAGCTTATCACGGATGCTGAACCACTGTAAAAGGTTGTAGGTAAAGTACTTCCTGAAGTGTCTGAACTTAACTCGTTGAAAATCTTCTGATTATAAAATTTTGCCCCGTATTTCTGGCCCCGTGTGGCGACAACGGGGTCCCGTGTTACGACAGGTAAGAGTACAAAATGTCGCCACCCCAATACATCCCGAGGGTGTCGTAAGAGGCGACTGAGGAAGCACACTCGCAAAAATATCCATTGCGTAGAGAACGAAAACTCGAAATGAAACCGTTGTCATTAAATTGACAATCGTTAAGCTAAATTGAAGGCCTTATGGGCTTAAAAACTTTCAACTGCGGGTCGCAGTGACTTGCGCCTGTCCATTTCAACACGGCAATAGGCTCACTACCTATTACGTGGGACATAAAACTATAAGGGTTTCTATACATGCCTTAATCCTTTATTTGGGGATAAAGGCGTGAATATTTATTTGTATGTATGTATGTATAACATTTTAGTGAGTCGAGTGACAATAATGGTCAAGGAAATTGAAAAGCCAAGTTGAAGGCCTTACGGGCGACTCGATAAATAATTGTTTAATGGAGTATTTAAATGGGTTGATAGCCTATCACGAATGCTGAGTCGCTGTGGAAATTAGGATAATGACTTTACTTACTGTAGCTGAATTTAACTCATTGAAATCTTTTAAGTAACTCTGATTAGGAATTTTTCGTACAAACCATATGCACAGAATACCACAGTGATAAATACGAGTAACATTGTTAGACAATGAAATAAAATCGTGATAAAGAAACCATTGCAGTAAAATAGTTTTAAGAAACGAGGGGATAAATCGTTTAAACACGTAGACTGACTCAGTGTTCTGTAAACGATCACTGCAGTAAGCAACTTTCCCTATAATCGGTTCTTGGATGGGTGACCATCCTTATGACCACTTTATGACATTTATTTGAGCGTTTCTGTGCTTTGGAAGGCACATTAAGCCCTTGGTCCCGGTTTCAGTAAAATGGCAGTCGTTAAGCCAAGTTGAAGGCCTTTATAGGCGACTTGAAAATTTTTAGCAGCAGACAGTCACAACCTGCGCCTGTCCATATCAACACGGCAATATGGCTCACCACCTACTACTGGGACAAATTATAAAAAGGTGAAATGTGGTCATATAATATGCATCTACCTATCCCATCGGGGATGAAAGGCGTGATCATATATGTATGTGTTATTGCTTGCTTATATACAGCCAAAAGTCATTTTCAAGCCCTTTCTATGAAACCTTATCAAACCGTAGGTAGTCCAAATCAATATAAGCGAGCAAGATAATGGATTACGTGAGTGATGGATTAGACCCCGTGTTAAATTACTGATCCCGGTTTGATTGGGACAATCTAATCAGAATTAATCTGTTCAGTAGCTTGTTAATGGGAATATTCGAATATTCACATATTTCTCTATAAGGAAAATTTACCAATCGCTAAAGAAAGGGTTTATAGACTCTAATTTATCTGTGTTCGTGAGTTGAAAGTGCTACGAATTATGAATTGAATTGAAATCAATTTCAGAAAAAATTTAAGAAAATTTACACAATCGTCGCTGATCTAGAGCTCGTTCAATTCTCACCCGGGACAAAAAATTGTATGATCCATAAATATTTGTCTCAAGAGTTTGGATGTATCTATGTACCTTTTATAAGTATGCAAATGGGTACAAAAAGAAAGTATATATACCTAGTCCGTTTGTCAATAGCCTACCTAAGAGACTCGGGTTGACCCACCAGCCAGAGCGACCTATAGAAACGATGGTAGGAGCGTGTATGTGCAGAAAATTAATTTTCGCATGTTCAGTAATAATATAAACCAATTGAGTAAGGAAATTAATTGTTGCTTGCATGTATATACAGCTCCCAAATCATATTCAAGCCCTTTCTATGAAACCCTATCAAAGCGTAGGTAGTCCAAATCAATATTAACGAGCAAGATAATGGATTACGTGAGTGATGGATTAGACTCCGTATTAAATTACTGATCCCGAATTGATTGGGACAATCTTATCAGAATTAATCTGTTCAGTAGCTTGTTAATGGGAATATTCGAATATTCGAACGTTCCTCTATAGGGAAAATTTACCAATCGCTAAAGAAAGGGTTTTATACACTCTAATTTATCTGTGGTTGTGGGTTGAAAGTGCTACGAATTATGAATTGAATTGAATCAAAAAATCAATTTCAAAAAAAAATTAAGAAAATTTACAAACATTTTTTTACAAAAACAAGCGTCGCTGATATAGAACTCGTTCAATTCTCACCCGGGACAAAAAATTGTATGATCCATGTATATTTGTCTCGAGAGTTTGGATGTATCTATGTTCCTTTTATAATTATGCAAATGGGTACAAAAAGAAAGTATATATACCTAGTCCGTTTGTCAATAGCCTACCTAAGAGACTCGGGTGGGTTGACCCACCAGCCAGAACGACTTATAGAAACGATAGTAGGAGCATGTATGTGCAGAAAATTAATTTTCACATGTTGAGTCAGGTTATTACTTGTTGCTTGCTTATATATACAGCTCCCAAGTCATATTCAAGCCCTTTCTATGAAACCCTATCAAAGCGTAGGTAGTCCAAATCAATATAAGCGAGCAAGATAATGGATTACGTGAGTGATGGATTAGACCCCGTATTAAATTACTGATCCCGATTTGATTGGGGCAATCTAATCAGAATTAATCTGTTCAGTAGCTTGTTAATGGGGATAAACGAATATTCACACGTTCTTCAATAGGGTAAATTTACCAATCGCTAAAGAAAGGGTTTATAGACTCAACATTTATCTGTGGTTATGGGTTGAGACAGCTACGAATGCTGAATCGAATTGAAATCGAATTAAGAAAATTTACTAACAATATGTTTACAAAACATTGACCGCCTCGCTGATCTAGAGGTCGTTCAATTCTCACCCGGGACAAAGAATTGTATGATCCATAAATACCTATTTGTCTCGAGAGTCTGGAAGTATCTATGTACTTTATATAAGTATGCAAATAGGTACAAAAAGAAAGTATATAAATATACCTGATCTGTCCGTTCGCCAATAGCCTACCCAAGAGACTCGGGTTGACCCACCAGCCAGAGCGACCTATAGAAACGATGGTAGAAGCATGTACCAATGTGCAGAAAATTAATTTTCACATGTTCAGTAATATTATTAACAAATTGAGCTAGTAATTACTTATTGCTTGCTTATATACAGCTTCCAAGTCATATTCAAGCCCTTTCTGTGAAACCCTCAAAACGTAGGTAGTACAAATCAATATAAGCTAGCAAGATAATGGATTACGTGAGTGATGGATTAGACCCCGTATTAAATTACTGATCCCGATTTGATTGGGACAATCTAATCAGAATTAATCTGTTCAGTAGCTTGTTAATGGGAATATTCGAATATTCACACGTTCCTCTATAGGGAAATTCCGATCGCCTAAGAAAGGGTTTATAGACTCTAATTTATCTGTGGTTGTGGGCTAAGACAGCTGCTAATGCTGAATCGGCTTGAAATTATATATATTACTAGAGGACAGATAGAAAAAGCGTTTTATATTCTACTAGCGGACGTCACGCGGTTTCACCCGCGTAGTTCCCGTTCCCGTAGGAATATGGGAATAAAATATAGCTTATTTTCACCGCAAAGAGTGTAGCTTCCCAACCGTGAAAGAATTTTTAAATCGGCCCAGTAGTTTCGGAGCTTATTCGTTACAAACAAACCAACAAAATAAAACAAAAAAAATCCTCTTTATAGTATTAAGTAAAGATAAGTAAAAATAAAGATTTCCTCTGTGTCAAAAGTCATATTATAACAAAGAGATTAACTCACGGTGATAGTATGGGGCTACACAAAATTGTTGGCTACGTTGGAAAAGTGGAGTTGTAAAAGAACATTCGTGTTCGAAACTCATATTGACGGAAAATTGGAACTACATGCAGCACCCTTGTTTAGGCAACTGGATTAAATAAATAAAATAAATATTCACGGACATTTCACACAACGCCATCTGATCCCAAAGTAAGCTAGGAATAACCTGCTTGTGTTATGGGTATCAGACCACGGATATTAATACTTATATACTTTTAAATACATACATATTATACATAGAAACACCCAGACTCTTGAGACAAACATTTATGTGTCACACAAATATTTGTCTCTGGTGGGAATCGAACCCACGACCTCCAGCTCCGCAGGCGGTATCACTACCGACCGCGCCACAGAGGCAGTCTAGTTAGATTACTTGGGGGTTGATGATGTTCTGCTAAGGTTTTATATGCGAGTTGCGAAAAATTCTATAAGAATGGGTATAGTTTAGCTATAAAGACTCATCTTATTTTTAAGGGTTAAGAATTTTTAAAACATTAAGTGTTAAAGAGTTTCATATAGCAAAAGAAGAAAATTTAAAATAATTTTTCTCTCATAAAAAGTGACTAATCCTTTATCCTTTAACAATACTCGGAGAATGAAATGGAATGGTCATATAAATTGCCCTTGATTTCGCCACCACGTAATTAATGTACGCAACGTATAAAAGACTAGCGGATGTCACGCGGTTTCACCCGCGTAGTTCCCGTTCCCGTGGGAATACGGGAATAAAATATAACCTATGTTCACCGCAAAGAGTGTTGCTTCCCAACAGTGAAAGGATTTTTCAAATCGGTCCAGTAGTTCCGGAGCCTATTCGTTACAAACAAACAAACAAATAAACTTACTTTTTATTTATACTTATTTATTTATTTATTATTATTTATTAAACAAACAAACAAAAAAACAAATCTTTCCTCTGTATAATATTAGTTTAGATACAAACCGGTTCATCTGTCAAACCTGAAGCAGCAGATTCATCAGATTTTAAAAGTAAACATCTGATTGATTTAGCAAGGATTTCAGTGGAAAACCAATTTGAAAATGAAGGAGGAAGAGTTACTTTCTTTCCAATTCCTATGAACGATTTCGATGAGGATTCCATCCAACGCTATCCTCTCCTGGGGCTTTGATGTGTTCAAGGCACAGATATCAGAAAAAAGATTCTTTCAGATTCTGATTTCTGATGTTCAAGGTCTCTCAAGGGTGGAATCCTTGTTAAAGCTGAAATTTTAACAATGAAATTGCTGTTGGAAATAGTTTCATTTTAAAGGGTTTTCTTGTTAAATAAACATTGAGCTCAAATATTTCAAAGAAAGTGATTTCTTATAACAGTGTGTCCCTATGGATGGTACATCAAAGTTTGTGATCTGTTATTGGGAATTTGTCAATTCGACCACAGGCATTCCACGAAGCAATATAAAAAGAGAGAAAAGAATACTTTGTCAAAAATTTTTCTTTGATAGAACTGAGGTATGCGAGCCGAAATTACTGTTTCGTTTCTTATTGAAACTGTGACGTTCGACGAGCTATATGAGTTGTATTATATCCTATCGTTTAGTAGTTGATTGTTTTGTGGATATCAGGTTTAGATATACGAAAATGGTTTTTGTTTTGTTTAGGCGAATACGTAGTAGTTTCTGAGACAGCCAAATTTTGCCAGTGAGATGCATTACGGTATTCAGCCTTGCACTATCCAAATTATTTACGTTTATTTATAACTAGCTTATTCCCGCAGCTTCGCCCGCGTAAAATTTGTTCCCGCGGGAACTTATTCCCGGGATAAAAAGTAGCCTTTGTGTTATTCCAGACCATAATGTATCTCTGTAGGTACCAAATCTCAGCCCGATCCGTTCAGCGGTTTGAGCGTGAAAGAGTAACAAATATCCACACTCACAAACGTTCGCATTTATAATATAAGTAAGATGTAAATATATTTTCGATTCTCTCACTTACAGTAATAATCACGTGATGCTTGTACAGAGCTTGTATGTGTGTGTGCACTGCACTATTCCCTCAAGACTACCTCCAACTTTTTGACAGCTGTGTCGGGGGTAGAGGAGCTTGCTCAGGATAGCAGGGAGTTGCCGTCTGTGTGTTTCGCTATTATAATAATTATAATTATCTGTGCTATTATACCGCGTAGTACACACATGCCTCATTTTCATTTTAATGGCTAAGCCAAGCATTAAATTATCAAGTACTTTACATGATGTTCATAAAGCTTTATGCCTGTATATTTTCAACGTTGTAAAAGAGATTATGAGTGTGATGACGCGTCTTTTTTTAAAGATATTATTTATCGTTGCTCAGCAAAGTTATTGCTGCAAGGGGTGCTTAAGCTATTATATTGTTGGTAGTGCTCTCATATCGGCGATAATGACCGCATTAAGTCACGTATATTGCGGCGTAGATGGCTGTAAAATCTATCTTTTATCCTTTTAAAAAGTGTTAAGAAAGTCTATACATTCGAGATATTTCAAAGATTTTTAAAGCTTGGGTTGTTGGTAACGTTTTTAAGGCAACATTTTTGTTTTATTTTTATGAACCTTATGGATTCGCTTCACCGTCATTAATTGTAATAACGTATTCAGGAGCGGTTCTTGTACCATGTACCTAAACAAACGTCGACGGTATACCCGACTCCCTGAATATACACAGAGAGGTCAAAGATACTCTGACATAGACTGCGGACAGACAGATGAACAGTTGAGCACTCCATCAATTTGTGGAGCGCTGTACCTCTCTCTCTCTGTGTTCTTCGCAGTGCTGGCTATGGTCTCCTGGTGTTGTCCGGTAATTATCTGTGACAACCGGTGGGAGAGCTTGCCTTGACTCCTTTTCAGTTGCTGAGTACAGAACTTTAAAGCATAGAACCCTACAGAACTTTCAGTAGTTATCGCGTCTAGAAAGAATCAAAATTTGATAGGAATATTATAAAAGACTAGCTGGTGTCCGTTGCTCGGCCTGCGCAAAACTATGTTCCAGTTCCCGCTTCCCATGGGAACTTATTTCCGGAATAAAAATGCCTACTTTTGTATTCCAGACCCTAATATATCCCTGTAGACCCTGTACAATGTTTGAGCCAGATCCGTTCAGCCGTTAGAGCGTGAAAAAGTAACAAACATACACACTCACAAACGTCATGTCACGCGCTTTCACTCGTATAGCTCCCGTTCCCGTGGGAAAATAGGATTAGAATATAGCCTATATTACTCAGGGTGAAAATAGGATTAGAATATAGCCTATATTACTCAGGGTGAAAATAGGATTAGAATATAGCCTATATTACTCAGGGTGAAAATAGGATTAGAATATAGCCTATATTACTCAGGGTGAAAATAGGATTAGAATATAGCCTATATTACTCAGGGTGAAAATAGGATTAGAATATAGCCTATATTACTCAGGGTGAAAATAGGATTAGAATATAGCCTATATTACTCAGGGTGAAAATAGGATTAGAATATAGCCTATATTACTCAGGGTGAAAATAGCTTTCCAGCTAGAAAGAATTTTTGAAATCTGCTCAGTAGTTTTTGAGTTTATTCATTACAAACATATTCACGCACAAAACTATTTTTTTTCTTATTATAATATTAGTGTAGATTAGTAATAATCTATTATACGCACCTAAAGATAGATAGGCAAGGGACAAAGAGGAAAGTTACTTTATAACTAATCTATCCTTTGTGGTTCAAAATTGGTAATCTAAACTAGAACAAAGGATTTACCCATTATTAATAAAGGAGATATCCGTCAGAGGTATCGCATGGTTATTTATTTAGGACTAGAGGATACCTGCGGTTCCGCCCACTGAAACTTGGCTTTCCCACTAATATGGAAACTTGGCTATACTTAATAGACTTTTTTTCAAAACCAGTTTCTTTTTAAGAAATATTATTACGTTATTAGTACAAAGGAACTTATAAATCGACTGTAGATTGTCTGTCTTAGTGACAAATAGCCATCCATAGTCGGTTTTGAGGACTCCATACTACCTAATTTTGCTGCCGGCAATTCAAGGACGTGGCGGTAAGTCAGAAGTTTGCCTATATTTAAAACGTTGGTTTTTCATATCTAGATTTCATACATTATAATTATATAGGTACTTACGGGAATTAAAATGACATTTTCTTATTTGGTAAAAAGCAGTATAATATATGTGTTCATACTTATAGAATTCGGGACTTCACGCGAAACATATTAATAAATATGTTTCGCGTGAAGTCCCGAATTCTATAAGTATGAGTGTAGAAAACCGCGATAGTTTAAAAATAACATAATATATGTGTTCTCCAAACTACCCTACTTTCTGTCTTACTGCTATTTATATAATGAGTGATTAGAACATATTATTATTTCTAGTTTTTAGTAAACTTTGTGGCATTTATTTGCGAGCATTTCCGTGCTTTGTAAGGCACATAAAGCCGTTGGTTCCGGTTGCCAGTAAAATGGCGGTCGTTAAGGCAGTCGTGAAGGTCTTTATGGGCGGCATTAAAAATTTCAACAGCAGGCAGTCACAACCTGCGCCTGTCCATATCAACACGGCAATATGGCTCACCAGTTCACCACCTATTACGTGGGACAATATCTCAAAGGTGAAATCTGGGCATATATATTATAATATGCCTGTGCCTACTCCTTCGGGGATAAAAGGCTGGTCAACCGATTTTTTTTTTCATTTAGGTTTAAGTACCTAATTTTTAAGGTCGATACTGCGTAATCAATAATCATTGTCTAGTTTCATTAAGGAACTACATACAGGAACAAAAAGGTTTCGAAGTCTGAGTGGCTATCGCGGTGTCTACAACTATGCCGATGTGCCGACACTGTCTTAATAATTATCGGTACGATACCCACTTACATCCTGCAACCAAGAATTTCTAAATTTGAATTTTTCTTTCTAAATTAGACAGAAAACGCAAAACAGTTTGTCTTCTAAAAAATAATGCTGTTCAACGCGATGCACGATGTACTTAGACCATATATCACGGGACTAGCCTTTTGTGAACCACCGCATACAAAAATATTCTGCTAGTCATAGCGGGTGAAGGGGGAAACACAAACACATATAAAATTTCATTATATATATTAAAAACTAGCTGAGCCCGCAACTTCGTTTACGTCACATAAGGTGTATGAAAGGAAAGGTATTTCTTCATCAGACTCATCAAGCAGCGTCTGAAACTGCCCTGTTTGCTTAATCATAAAAGAGCTTAATGATTAAGACTATTTAAAATAGACAACGATTAAGCCAACACGCCAGTTTAGGTTCACTAACATTCAAAGAAACCCCTACAATTAAAATTTTCAAAATATCTGATTCTTAAAAGTGTTATAACTCTTTTATTCTAAACCGATTTACATAAAACAAACGCTAAATGTTAACTGGAGCAAACCTCAACACAATAAAAAAAACCGCATTGCAATCGGTTGAGCGGTTACTGAGATTAGCGTGCACAACCGTACAGACAAACAGATATACAGACATACAGACATGCAGACATACAGACAAACAGACAAAAATTCTAAAAATCATTGTTTTGGGTTCTATTGCGTTCAAAAAGCCCCCCTATAATAGTTTTTCTTATTTATCTTCCATGTACAGACAGCGACCTGTTACGATTTTATTATATGTATTGATGTATTAATCGACAAACGCGTAATGGCTGTTGTGTGTTAATTTTTATTGTACAGTCAACTACAATGAAACGTAGTAGTTTAATCATATAAAATGATGTACTGATGTACAGTGCTTTTTATAAAGCCAATAGACCAAATGGTCTATTGGCTTGGCAGAAAGGAATGCTTAAGTAAGGCGCATCCTGTGGTTAGATGATCTAAGAGGATGTAGCGCTATCTGCACCTAATATTAGGACCTGGTGCCAATAAATAATACAATATATAAATAACACAGGCCTGCAAAATGAGGGTCATAACTTCCTCTCTGGAATTTGATAGCTGATTCTAGGGTATTTTGGTGCGCTGATTACGAATATGTACTTAGATTTTCTCCATCACCTCCAGATTTTTCGAAAAAGGCACAGATAGAAAATAGAAAAAAAAGACCCACGTTTTCTCATAAAAAATATATATTTAAAAAAGTACATTACCTTTAACTTATTAAACGACTAAAATATAATAATAACTTGTTACTAGTCTAAATTACACGTAAATTTTATTTGTGGAACCTGGTTCTTTTTTCCTGGAACCTTCGGTTGTGCGATTTTCGCATAAATTTCCGGTTTGGATCGTCGCGCTTCAATAAACAACAATAGTCTGCCATCATGCTAGTATTCCATCTTCCTCTATATCAGACTTCAAGCTCTTTCAAATCTTGGTAAAATCTTTCGCCTTGTTCGTTGCTAACGGCTCCTAAATTTTCTGGGAAGTAATCAATGTGCGAATTTAGTAAATGAAGTTTAGTGCATGTTTATGTCCCTTTTATTTTAGAATTGTATCCAGTTATGTCACAACAACAAAAGTAGCCATCTTTATCATGGTCTTTAGCCTCTCTTCATAGCATAGGTGAAACGATTTTGAAGTTATTTTTCTGGCCTTTTAAACACTTGCGAAATTGTAATAAACAAGTCGAACATAGTTTATGAGGTGTCGAAGTTTTGTCTTGGTTTCTTAATACGTGTCCAAAATAACTTTTGTAAATATTTTTCACAAACTCTGTAATGCTGTTTCATTGTTTTATCACCATTAAATTCCGGGAGATATTACAAAAACAATTCGTAGAATTTAAACAACTTCGCAATGACATTTTAAAGTTCTTGTTTCAATATTCAACTGTTAATTTTCTAAATCAGTGTGGGTACTTATACAAAAACCCTTTGGTTTATCTTTATTACACCCTTTTCTAATAATATTTACAAAAAATAGGTATCTAATATTACTACTAGGTAATTTTTTTGATTTTATTACTAAATTAAGTCAAATTCCCCGTTTTTAACATTGTTAATGCGAATTACTTATACTTTTTATGTAGTCATTACCAAATTACTGATTGGCATGAATTTCTATGTCCCCTTACACTAATTAAATGCAATAAAAATTAAACTGAAGTAATTTAATGACGTTTTATAAATTTTAAAAGGTAGACGCTCAGACATTCTGGAGCAAAATCTTAAATATTTAATATCAAAAAATCCTGACGTGTAGGATTTTTTTTATTATTTTTCTCGTAATAAGCACATAAGAAACTATAGAAAATGTTACTCAGATTTTTAAGAGGAAAACCATTGCAGACCTGTGTAATCAAAGATATAAGGTTCATGCTAGATGTGATAATTTATGAGGTAAGTGTAGGAAAAAGGGGCAATGGAAGAGTAGTAAAAACCTAAAATCACAAACAATTAGTTCTTACCTAAAAGACCCAGGCGCCTTCACCCACGCGGAATTCTCTTCCCTTCCCCACACCCCAAGGGAATGTATTCCAGGATTCCAGCCATAAAAAGTAGCCTATGTATCAAACATTTCCCTGGGGCAACCTTCCGAGGGTTTACCAGGGACTCCCGGCCGTAGGAATGCCGGCTGCGTAAGAAATCATGTGGTATTCGTAGGTTGGAGTCTATCATAGCATAGCATCTATGTTGGATTTTAATACGTAAAATAACCCTTGAAGCAAACTAAGTACTTTAAACTTTGAAAATATACTAAGTATATCACCGCAAATTATAAATTGAACGATCCGATCAGAGAAATTACAATAGTGACACTTCCAGCCAACTGTTATTCCAAAACTACGTTCAAATGAATTATCACAGTAATTTACCTTTGGTACAGGGTGAATTCGCCGCAAATTGCCAAACTACGGGAACTTGTAACTTGGTGTAAATTAGATTCTACTGTTCACATAAATACCATTAAACAGTAATTGCCTGGAACTATGTCTCATTTGTAAGTAATTTATAAGATACTAGCTGATGCCCTCAGCTTCGCCCGCGAAAAACTTGGACTTCCCGTGGGAACTTATTCCCGGGATAAAAAGTAAGCCTATGTGTTATTCCAGTCTATAATTGATCCCTGTACCAAATTTCAGAAAGATATGTTCAGCCGTTAGAGCGTGAAAGAGTAACAAACATCCACACTCACAAACTTTCACAATTATAATATTAGATAGTAAGGTATATTATAAGATATATGTATAATAAGGAAGGATAGTGATAGGGATATAAAATTTATCAGGATTATGAAATCATAGAGAGGGGTGCACATGAAACTCCTTCATACATATGATCACGCCTTTCATCACCGAAGGGGTAGGCAAAGGCATGTTATATGCCCACATTTCGACTTATTAGAAATTGTCCCACGTAATAGGTGGTGAGTGAGTATTGCCGTGTTGATTTGGACAGGCGCAGGTTGTGACTACCCGCTGTTAAAAAATTTCAAGCCGCCCATAGAGATCTTCAACTTGGCTTAGCTACTGCCATTTTACTGGCAACCGGGACTAACGGCTTAACGTGCCTTCCGAAGCACGGAAACGCTCGCTAATAAATGTCACAAAGTGGTCTTGTCTACCTGCTATCTTTTTCAGGTCGTCATTTGTATAAATCTAGTTAAGAGAGGGGACATTTTCCCCTCTCTATAAAATAGAGTGCAGAGGGGCTTTATGGCGAGACTTGTGTCTGTAGTCTGTGACTCTGTTGCATTAAATTACGTCACTAGGTCACTTGGATCATTAGTTCAAAGTCTGAAAGAAAACAAAAATGACAATGTCAATCGGATTGAACTTTCACTTTAACAATATACGTTAGAGAGGCAGTCGGGTGATCGGGTGAGACCGTCTCACGGCTCCTTGTTCAAATCATAGTTCCAGTGTAACTTTTAAATATAAACATTTGAAAAATGAAAGCTATATCAAAGAAGTATCTTCAAAAGAATTGTATACACAGTCAAAATGAGAACCTCTATTTTCTGATGATTATTAAAAGAAAAAAAAAACAATAATATCGACACTGAGCACAAACAACATTGGAACTTTAAACGTGAGAAAAATCCTACATGGATGCTTTGCCGGACTCCTACCAACTAAATACTACACGTTACCTACCTACAGCCTACCCCGGGATCACTATAAGATATCTGGTTCATGACTTTACAGTACATCTTAGTTACCGACTAATATGTACCTACTCTTAGATCTTAGTACTTACAAGTGATATCAATAAACTAATTCGAGAGCAAACATACCTGCATTATATTCTAACAAGACCACATTAAGTAGACCCCTCAACTTCCAAACAAACAATAAATCTCATCTGAATTTTCTCATAAATTTAGAAAACCACGGATCAGACTGTATTGGGTTTGGTTCTTCCAATAAAACTTTTGTTGCGGTCGTAAATTTCATCACAATCTATACAGGATGACGTTTTTATTGGGCTCTATGTGACCCCAAACGTTAAGGATTACAGGTGAGGTATAATTAGGCCATGGGAACAGAATTTATTGGGGCATTTTTCACTTCCATCGTTTTGAATATTCCGAAGAAATACGGATGAAACATCGAAAAGGAAAAGTTAAGAAGTCAAATAATTATATTTAGACGAATCCCTAACTTGTTATATTAAAACGTGATATTTGAAGGATCTTTTAAAAAACAAATTGACAGATCGAGGTAGAAAAGAAAAAGGAAGATTATTTCATTTTAACTCAATCAAATTAGTCTATCACAGTCTAGTCTAGACGTAGGCCTCTCCCAATTTCATTTTTGTCCAATTTGTATATTTTTGCCTTATAATTTATCGTCATGGATCACTAAACCAAACGGTGCCCTCCCATATCTGCCTACAACTGGGTGCGCCTTTTATTTGTTTAACGTGAACGAAAATAAAATTATTTGTATTATGTATTTTGAAAATCCTTCATAGATGCTATGCCGGACTCCTACCGACTAAAATACCTCAAGTAACGCCCAACAGCTTACTTTTCGTTTTCCTTTTTTTGTCAGGACTTTGGGTGTTACTCAGCATTCGCACCACTTGCAGCTGTAGCATATTCGGTCCCAAAAGTCTCAATTCAAATAACTCTCAAAAAATCTCTATTTACAAAAGTTTCATTGCATACCCTAATTTCGTCAACAGTTTTTTGGGGCCTAGACTATTGCTGTGACCTAGCACTTACAGAAAAGAAAATCAGCATCATGCTATATCATAGATTCCCGAATAGAATCTCAGCAGTCCGAGCATCGTAAAGTAGGTATATCAGCCTAAATCTAGTTTTAGATGTTCCATCTGAGTTCAACTGACTGTTAAACTACACTCGAGAGCAATGAATCCGGGTCACTTAAAGAATCCTAAAAATCTCGGAAACTAAAAATGCTAGGTTAATGCAATAAATTGTATTTAATAGACAATGTAATACTCCTTAAATGAAGGTATTAAAACTTCTTAGTTATTGTAAAGTTATATCATAAAAAAATCAAATTTGAAAAAGGGCCACTTTCGAAGATGGAACTACGAAATTACAGCATTTGGTGTTGCTTTTGTTTGTAATCTGTCATTTATGTGGGTACGTAAACCATGTTGATAGTGCTCTATATTCATTAATCAAGCTGAAATTATGTCGCTTACGCCTGAAGAATGCACCAGAATACTTACAATGCTGGAAGCCGGCCGGAGTCAGCGCGATACAGCCAGGACTGTCGGTGTGTCGCTGTCAACAGTACAAAGAGTTCTCCGACGTTACGAAGAAACTGGTTCTAACCTACGCAGACCAGGAACGGGCAGAACCAGGTGTACCACAGCACGAGAAGACCGATACTTGGTGAACACCATGCTTCGAAATCGCTTTCTCACAGGAACTGAACTCACCAATCAGTTTCGACGCCTCGGAGGAAGTAACCCAAGTGCATGGACAGTAAGACGTCGGCTTGCTGAATCTAACTTAAAACCCCTTAGACCTGCAAACGGCCCTAAACTGGAGCGTGGGCATCGTATTTCGAGACTAAGGTATGCCCAGAGCCACGTAAATTGGAGTATTGAAGATTGGTCAAAAGTTATGTTCTCCGACGAATCAAAATTTATGCTCTACAAGCACGATGGAAGACACAGAGTGTATCGAAGACCAGGGGAAAGATTCAAGCAAGCATGCATCGAAGAAAAAGTAGCCTACGGTGGTGGGTCTGTACTTGTGTGGGCCGGAATTTCTTCTGAAAGTCGCACAGAGCTGGTGATCATAGAAAACGGCTCTTTAACTAGCGTAAGATATGTGGAAGAAATCCTCAATGATCACGTTGGTCCATTTATGGTCAATTTAGGTGAGGATGCTATATTTATGCATGACAATGCCCGACCTCATACAGGTAGGATTGTGAATGACTACCTTCAAGAGATGAACATTACTCGTATGGAGTGGCCAGCGCGCAGCCCGGATATCAACCCGATCGAGCATGCTTGGGACGAGCTAGGCAGATGCGTAAAACAACGAAACCCTCCCCCAATCACGCTTCGTGAGCTCAAAATTGCTCTCACAGAGGAATGGGAGAATATTCCCCAAAATCGTATAAGGAACTTGGTGTACAGCATGCCAAACCGCGTAAACGCAGTAATGGAAGCACGAGGAGGCAATACGAAGTATTAAAATTCAAGAAAATCGTAATAAAGTTCAAAAATTTCATGTTTCCTATTTTTGTTTTAAGGAGAGATCGGCAGTTTTTTCTTTATGTAATTTTGTGTTAATAAAATGAATGGTGACTCATATTTTTTTTACTTTCATTTAAGGAGTATTACATTGTCTATTAAATACAATTTATTGCATTAACCTATCATTTTTAGTTTCCGAGATTTTTAACATTCTTTAAGTGACCCGGATTCATTGCTCTCGAGTGTATATCTGGTCTTAATTTTAACTCCAGTATTAATGAAAATGCCAGTGACTTCAGATCTTGATTTTAGATAATTTGTTGTATGCTTAGTGGTATTATGAAGCTTAGGGACCGTCTATATTGAGGCGTGTCGCAGCCTATAGATAATTTTTCTCTATAAACTGTGGGATTAAGACGCTTAGGGGCCGTATACACGAGCGAGAAAATCGCGGCGTCCTCCTCCTCGTACCACGAATTTCTATACGCTTTCTATGAACGTGTCTACACATTACTCATAGTGATATTATTGTGACGAGAGATCGCGTGGGGTTATAAAATGCCGCTGCCTTACCCTTTTGGAGATAAAACCCTTCAACCAATCCGTCATAGAAGCTATGCCCGTATTCTTACCGACTGGGTCCGTTCACACAGACCGGCTCGGAGAGCATCGGCGCGCACTTTTCTTTTCACACAGACCGGATCGTATACGCTTGGAGTTGGTCGGAGCGGAGCCGCCAACTATTTCACACGGACCGGCTGAAAGCGGATGCGCTCGGAGCCAGTCGGATGCGCTCGGAGCCGGTCGGATGCGCTCGCAGCCGGTCGGATGCATCGAGTGCATCGATTCACTAGAAATACAGTACCAGTATTCCAAGTTTTGTTTACGGTGTTAACGAGTGCTTTTCGGAACATGGTTTTAGATAGCTCCGATGAAGAAATAAATTAATTTTTCATCAGTCATGTTTTCGTATAAGTGCACACAACTGTACTGTTTAAATTGTGCTATCAAAATGGCGGTCGGCGTGGGGCGGTGCGCACGCATTTGGAGCCGATCGGCTGCGCGAGCGGTAAAGATCACGCAATCGGAGCCGATCGGCTACGCGAGCCATAAAGAGCATGCAATTGGAGCCGATCGGCTGCGCGAGCAAGAAAGAGCATGAAATCGGAGCCGAACGGATGCGCGAACGAAAAAGAGTACGCGACCGGAGCCGGTCAGCTCCTCTAATTATTTCACACCAAGCGCGTTCAAGCATTCTTAATGACAAAAGCAATGCACATGCAAAAATAAACCTTACTTTAAATAAAAAAAACTCTGTTTTCAACGTGATAAGAATCTGCTCTCCTCTCCGAGCCGGTCTGTGTGAACGGACCCCACAAGTCCAATCACTGCCTACGGTCGGGAGCGGTTAAGCCCCCGGAAGGATGTCCCAGGAATAATTAATTATTGGTACTTAAAGATAAAGTTCAATGCTATTCGCGTTTGTCTACAAAAAGTCGTTTCCATTCCGCGTCAGTGTACATTGAGCTCAGGCTCAATTTATACTGACCTTAGGGCCTTCTATTGCAGTTTATCAAAGAGCAATGTTAAGCCTGTTTGGACAAATAGACATATTTCAGTTATATTTAATCAGTCTATTAAAATATTTTTATTTTGTTTTATTGATTTTTATAAAAAACTCATAGCAAAATAAAACATTAGTACAAAATACTCCCCTTATAAGTTGTGCCACTGCCAAACCACAGACTACAGAGTACATTTTCCTTGCGCATTCATCATTGTGCTAGCCGACATTTTTTCGTTTTAAGAAAATAAAATAACAATTAATTTCTGTTGTGCTTACGCATGAAATAACACGTTTTTAGGGTTTCGTAGCCAAATGGCAAAAACGGAACCCTTATAGATTCGTCTGTCTGTCTGTCCGTCCGTGTATCACAGCCACTTTTCTCCGAAACTATAAGGCCTATGCTATTGAAACTTGGTAACTAGATGTATTCTGTGAACCGCATTAAGATTCTTATATAAAACTAGAAAAAAAGCAGTAAATTTTGTGGGTCTCAGAACTGAAACTCAAAACTGAAACTCATTTCTTTTTTTAATCAAACCCATACGTTTGGAGTATCTATAGATAGGTCTTCAAAAATGCTATTGAGGTTTCTTAAATCATTTTTTTCTAAAGTGAATAGTTTGAGCAAGAGACACTTCCAAAGTGGAAAATGTCCCCCCCCCCCCCTTCTAACTTCTAAACTAAGAGAATGATAAATCTCAAAAGAATATATGATGTACATTGCCATAAAAACTACCAACGAAAATTGGTTTGAATGAGATAGAGCTGGTAGTTTTTTTTAATACGTCATAAACCGCAATTTTCGGTTAAAAAAATCACTACCACTGCGAACGTGTTAAAACATCATTCAAAGTTACAACGAACTATAAGAACTTTTATATTATGTTACTTGCTGCTACGAAACCCTTCATGGGCGAGTCCAACTCGCACTTGGCCGGTTTATTATATTTAACAGTTACTGTGTAGTTTGACTAGTTTGTGCATCCTCTGAAGATACTTTAATTACAGAATATAAAACAGTGCTAATAGAACGTTTGCAAAGCCTATAGCCGCGACACTGATTGGTTCGTCAAAAGTCGAAAGTAAGGTAAATGCCTTCTTTTTGTGTTGCCATTTCGCAGTGCTGATAACGTATCTATACTTTTATATATCTTTGGGCACTGACGTGATAATGTGCAATTTTAGTACTACTATGCTAATTCTAGAGCACTCAATAGACAGACGAGATAGTTTTGCCTCGCTTTCATGTTTCAGTAGCGATTTTATATTTTTATACATTAGGTTGACGAACATTGAGCTGATATAAAGGCAGTGTGGGGTTCTGCAAAAAGAGTCTGTGAAGGTTTTTACAGAGTTCGCAGCGCCAGTGTAGCGCCTTTGGTGCTGCAAACGTTCTTTAGCTACGAGACGGCATTGCTGCATTCCACACGGGTGAAGCCAGGAGAAATAAAAATAAATTGAAGATTTTTTTTCTCCTTCTTTTTGATCCCATTGTGGGCAGGTAGTTCCTCGAGACATTGGCAAGGATTTAGCGAAATCTAGTCATTACTATTTTATTCTGAAATCAAAATAAATTAAATAACCCATCACACTCATACACAGTTTTTAACCACACTAAAGATTCTTTAATTTCAGGTTTTTTCCATACGTACGAAACGAAAATGCGTAGTCAACCTAATGATATTAAAAATAGGACTGATATTTGTGTAGCACTTCTGACAATTCTATATTAAATAGTGTCGTACACAATAGCATAAACATTTAGGTCAAATGGTTATAGTTCGTAATGGGTTCCGTGCATACAGATGCTGACATATTGTTAAGGAGATGTTTATTAAAACACTTATTTTTAATAGGTTCCGTAGATATCTATCTCTTTATTCATATCGCGGCGCCGCCGCGCCGCCGCGCCGGCGTGGTTCTTTCTTATAATTAGTTAAAATAAATAAAATGGTATTCCCACAATCCTTCCGGTCGACTTTGTCCATCCTTCCCTTCCCTTCCTTCAGCTTCGGAATCGTTTCGTTGGGCTTTCAAGTTTTGTCAGGTAGTCTCTACTCGTCGTCACCACGTTTATTGGTCGAAATATCGATAGGTAAGTTGAAGAAAGTTACAAAACTATTGATTATACTCGAAAATCTTATAAGACAGGTTTCATCCAATCTATACATCTATATATATAAAAATCAATGCCACTTGGGCTTTCAAGTTTTGTCGGGTAGTCTCTACTCGTCGTCACCACGTTTATTGGTCGAAATATCGATAGGTAAGTTGAAGAAAGTTACAAAACTATTCATTATACTCGAAAATCTTATAAGACAGGTTTCATCCAATCTATACATCTATATAAATAAAAATCAATGCCACTTTTCTTTGTAATTTTATAACTCAAGAACGGGCTCACCTATCTAGACGAAATGTTTAGGCTTTGTTCGGACTGTTTAGTAGATGGTTTATGTGAAGTTTGCACAAAATCGGTCGAGCGGTTCTTCATTTATCACGCAAACGAAGTTGCGCGGGTCAGCTAGTATATTATAACTGTAGAGGGTCGAGAGTCTGTACATGGAAGATATTTTGAAAATTTTAATTGGAGGGCGTTCTCTAATCGAAACTGAAGCCGAAAATGTAATTTAAAATTTTCATGTCTGTCTGTCTGTCTGTCTGTATCCCGAATAAGTATCACGCCAAAACTACTAAACCGATTTGAATGAAACTTGGTACAATCAGAGCTTATAATCCTAGGAAGGTTCTAGGATACTTTTGTTCCCGATATTTTGCAGATATTCGGGAGAGGGGATGAAAGTAAAACAGTTTTTAGTTGTAACTTCTCAATGCGTAGTCCGATTTAAAATTTTTTTTAGTGTTATAGAGGGACTATTTTAAGGATTGTTTTATACAAGTTTCAATGTTGAGAGTTTTGTAGTTCAGGAATTAGAGACATCTCAACTTTCCCAAAACCAACAATCCAAGGATTTCTTTGAATGTGAGGGCTATTGTACTGAATTGTTTTAGAATGGACTAAATCTTAAGCTCTTTTATGATTAAGCAAACAGGGCAGTTTCATACGCACCCATGAGTCTGTTGAAAATATAACCTGTCCTTTCATACACCTTATGTGGCGTAAACGAAGTTGCGCGGGACAGCTAGTCTATACTTATAATAAAACTGTTGAGGGTCGAGAGTCTGTACATGGAAGATATTTTGAAAATTTAAATTGTAGGGTGTTCTCTAATCGATACTGAAGCCGAAAATGTAATTTAAACTTTTCATGTCTGTCTGTCTGTATCCCGAATAAGTATCACGCTGAAACTACTGAACCGATTTTATTGATACTTGGCACTTTTCGAGCTTATAGTCCGAGGAAGGTTCTAGGATACTTTTGATTCCGAAGTTTTGCGTGGTTCCTGCGGGAGAGGGGATGAAAGATAAAATGGTTTTTCAGTTGTTATTTCTCAACGCGTGATGCGATTTCAAATATTTTTTTAGTATTGGAAAGGGAGTAGGTACTTTAAGCATTTCAAGATCCAAGTTTCAAAATTAAAGGGTTTGTAGTTCAGAAATTAGAGGCATCTCAACTTTCGCCAAACCTAGAATTCAAGGGTTCCTTTGAATGAGAGGGTAAATCTAAACGGGCGTGTTGGCTTAAACATAAAAGAGCTTAATTATTAAGGCTGTTGTAAAATAATTCAGTCCGCGCCGAAGGCGTGGACTGAATTGTCACACACGGTGCTTGACGAGTCTGATGAAGAATTACCTCTCCTTTCGTGCACATTATGTGACGTAAACGAAGTTGCGAGGGTCAGCTATTAAATAAAAAAAGGTACTAAGTATCGGATATCAACTATTTCACAAATGAAAGCTTCTCCTTAAATAAATTACACTACGCGTTTGCTGGTATACTCATCACAATATAATAATGACATTGAACTAATAATTACAAAGACTTCATAGCAACGACATCGCAATATGAATAAGCATCAGTTGTATCGTAAACGTCATGCAAATCCTACTGATTACAATTTCAGAACAGTTATAAATATACATAAGTGTATAGTGATGTGATTCAAATTCTTATACATTTTGCATTTTGGTCTTAGTACAATTCACAGTGACTCTCAAACTTTTTTTGTTTGTCCTAAATAACAAAATGGTTGTATTGAAACTTTTTACGAGCGCTGTAGTAATTCAGTTATTAGTAATAAAAGCGGGCGTTCAAAGTAAAGATTTAAATGAAACGGAAAGAACTTTGAGGGCAGCTTTTATACAAAAGCTTTTGAACAAACAAAAGTATTTGGACGGAAGGATTAAGTTGGTTGGTGGGTCAAATATATTTGAAGGTAAGGTACTTTGATCGGATTAAATAGCAGTTTATTCTTTTTTTAATGACATTTTTCCTGGAAACCGTGTGTTGAAAAACAAGTATTATGTCAAAGAATTTTCTCTTGTCAACCCTGTCGGGATAAGTTGAAATAATTCGATTTCGATTCGGTATGACTGCTTTGTTAGCCTAGAGGTCGAAATGTGCTATTGCGTATCACGAGGTCGTGTTCGTATGATCTGGAGACAAAACATTGTCTGATCCAAAAATGTTTGTTTCTACAGTCTGGGAGAGAGTCTAATTAATAGTAAGTGTACCTAATGATATCTGTGGACTGATACCCATAACATAAACAGGTTATTCCTAATTTATTTTGGGATCAGATACCGTTGTGTAAAAATCCCCATGAATATTTATTTATTTACTAGAGGACGTCACGCGGTTTCACCCGCGTAGTTCCCGTTCCCGTGGGAATACAATATTTTTTCTTCCATAAGAACCTTCTCCTGACAATACCTTACACAACAAAAAAAAATAGTGAAATCGGTCCACCCGTTCTGAAGTTATGCGCTTACCAACAAATTTTGCGATTCATTTTTATATATAAGATTATATTGAGATTTTGTAATCGCATCAAACAAAAGGTTATTTTATTTTATTTTATTTTTATTTTCATAAGTGTATAGTGATGTGATTCAAATTCTTATACATTTTGCATTTTGGTCTTAGTACAATTCACAGTGACTCTCAAACTTTTTTTGTTTGTCCTAAATAACAAAATGGTTGTATTGAAACTTTTTACGAGCGCTGTAGTAATTCAGTTATTAGTAATAAAAGCGGGCGTTCAAAGTAAAGATTTAAATGAAACGGAAAGAACTTTGAGGGCAGCTTTTATACAAAAGCTTTTGAACAAACAAAAGTATTTGGACGGAAGGATTAAGTTGGTTGGTGGGTCAAATATATTTGAAGGTAAGGTACTTTGATCGGATTAAATAGCAGTTTATTCTTTTTTTAATGACATTTTTCCTGGAAACCGTGTGTTGAAAAACAAGTATTATGTCAAAGAATTTTCTCTTGTCAACCCTGTCGGGATAAGTTGAAATAATTCGATTTCGATTCGGTATGACTGCTTTGTTAGCCTAGAGGTCGAAATGTGCTATTGCGTATCACGAGGTCGTGTTCGTATGATCTGGAGACAAAACATTGTCTGATCCAAAAATGTTTGTTTCTACAGTCTGGGAGAGAGTCTAATTAATAGTAAGTGTACCTAATGATATCTGTGGACTGATACCCATAACATAAACAGGTTATTCCTAATTTATTTTGGGATCAGATACCGTTGTGTAAAAATCCCCATGAATATTTATTTATTTACTAGAGGACGTCACGCGGTTTCACCCGCGTAGTTCCCGTTCCCGTGGGAATACAATATTTTTTCTTCCATAAGAACCTTCTCCTGACAATACCTTACACAACAAAAAAAAATAGTGAAATCGGTCCACCCGTTCTGAAGTTATGCGCTTACCAACAAATTTTGCGATTCATTTTTATATATAAGATTATATTGAGATTTTGTAATCGCATCCAATGAACTTGGTCATAGCATTTCTACGTATTTTTATGGCAACATTTTTCAACCAGGTTGCTTCAGTAATGGGTACAGGCCGACTGACCTGAATAAAACTGCGTTTTACCCCGAAAGAATAAATGTGTCGAAAGTTTTGTAGCTATTCAAACCCTGCACTTACTGATACCGTTTTTGAAAAAATAATTTAATACATCAACTTTGAAAGTAAAATTATCTTGGATGTTTCCAAATATTTCAGGAAATGTGTACATTTATCATGCTGGTCGTTGGGGGGCTGTTTGCGATGACTCGTGGGATAATGCTGCAGCTCATGTGGTCTGCCAAAAATTTAACAAAACTGGTACCGCAACACTTGGAAGTCAATACGGCGAGGCTACAGGTAGCTATTTACACAGTATTGTTGTAGTAAAAATATCCATCGATACACGATTTTATTTTAAGATTTTTGAGTTTAAGGGGCTTTCCATTATTTTTATCTAAAAAATTATTGCCTAATTACTTCACAAAGTCACGTCTTTTCCTCGAAGGGGTAGGCAGGAGGTTTGAATATTTTGTCTCACTCATAATGTGGTGAAAATATTGTTGTGTTGAATTGAAAGTGTAGGTTTTGGCTACCTACTTTTGAAAATTTTCAAAACCTTCAAAAGGTTTAACGATTATAATTTTACTACAGATGGGTTTTCTTAGCTTCAGAAGTACGAAAATGCCCGAAGTGCAAATACTACAAAAGGTCACCCATCTCAAGCCTAACAACAACGACAAGCATTCTTAAATAGGTTCAATAAAAGTAATATTCTCAGTTATCATTTATTTACAGAAAAGTTTTGGATGGACAACGTAGTCTGCCAAGGAGATGAAAAATCTTTATCGCAATGCATATTTTCTGGGTGGGGAAGCTCTGACTGCAAATTGGACGAAGCAGCTGGTGTAAAATGCACGAACAAGACAGAAACACCGAAAAATTATGTTAAGAAAAAAGGACGGAGTAGAAAAATTCATGAAGTTTTGGACATAAGTACTACAAGTTTGAGATTAATAGGGGGTCGGAGTAATAATGAAGGAAGAGTAGAGGTGATTATACTTTTTAATTATATTAGCCTAGATGTATTAACCAAAGACTTCTATATAAACTGAGGTAGACGCGCCGTACTCTAATAAACGAGATTTCAATAGCAATCCTCAAACACACTACTACACTTACTTATAAATAATATTTACGTAATTGTCACCACACAAAATAGCAATATACAAATAGAACAAGAGTTAAAGAGAAGGCAAAAGAGAAGGAATTTAGTCTTCAATTTCCTATTTAATATTTAGATTAATAAAGTTCTCAAGGGTATTTCCTAAAACAACAGCAAGTATAAATAATACTGTGTCTGCACATTTATCCCAAGTGATACTCTAATATTATTGCTGATATTAAGTAAACCGACGCGTTTACTGTACAAATGTTTATTTAAGGATTAGAATTATGTGTTACGCTGCGTTCCTACTATGGCGTCGAACGTCTCTATCTGTTCCCATTTTAAAAACTTTGGTCGTCAAGCGAGTTATTTACCTACGTATATTCCGATTTCGATATAAAAGGTTAGCAAAATTAACTTTTTTTTTCGGCAATTAACTGTTCTAAATCAGTAGACAGTAATTATTATAATTTTAAATTCTTAGATCTACCACAACGGCACATGGAGTAGCGTCTGTCCCGATGGCTGGACCTTGTACGAAGCGTCTGCAGTTTGTCGTCATCTGGCGTTAGGATATGCTGAACAGGCAGCACAGACAGACTACTTTGGAAGCTCCAAGATCATGCTCAGTGGTGTACACTGTGAAGGGAATGAAACAAACCTGTTCCAGTGTAGTCATGAAGAATATGGAGAGGTGACATGTCCAGGAGAAGTAGGTGAGTATTTTTGAAATTATCACCCCAGACAGGGGCTTTTCATTCTCATACTTTGAGTTTGAAGACTTTCTTTGGCGTACGCTAAGTTATTGAATGAGGTTATTTATACTGTTGATTGATGGCACTTGGTGGAACTTGCTGCACATATTGAAAACGACACTACTGTTCCACAATATTTATTATTATAAACCTTATATTGAATGAGGTCCTTGCCTCGGTCTATTTTTAGAGTAGGCAGCGAATGTGTGAGGCCCCTTACAAACTGTTGCAAACTTAACCTACACTGCTACAGTGTCTATTTTTGATCAGCCTTAATGTTGTAAGAAAATCTTGTAAGTTTACTGAAGGTCAATCAATTTTTGCCCAGTTACCCTTGCCTAGTAATTCTCATGAAGTTTTAAGACATACACAGTACACACATCTATATCTTCTATCCATATAATAAAACTAGCTGACCCTCGCAACTTCGTTTACGTCACATAATGTGCACGAAAGGAGAGGTAATTCTTCATCAGACTCGTCAATCACCGTGTGAAACGGCCCTGTTTGCTTAATCATACAAGAGCTTAAAGATTAAGGCTATTCTAAAATAATTCAGCCCACGCCTTCGGCGCGGACTGAATTATTTTACAACAGTCTTAATAATTAAGCTCTTTTATGATTAAGCCAACACGCCCGTTTAGATTTACCCTGATTTGACGAAAGTTGAGATGCCTCTAATTTCTGAACTACAAACCCCTCAATCTTGAAACTTGAGTCGAAAATTTCTTAAAGTACTCCCTTTCTAATACTAAAAAATATGTAAAATCGCATCACGCGTTGAGAATTTACAACTGAAAAACCATTTTATCTTTCATCCCCTCTCCCGCAGGAACCGCGCAAAACTTCGGGATCAAAAGTATTCTAGAACCTTCCTCGAAGTATACGCTCGGAATGTACCAAGTATCATTCAAATCGGTTCTGTAGTTTCGGCGTGATACTTATTCGGGATACAGACAGACAGACAGACAGACAGACAGACAGACAGACAGACAGACATGAAAAGTTTAAATTACATTTTCGGCTTCAGTATCGTTTAGAGAACGCCCTCCAATTCAAATTTTCAAAATATCTTCCATGTACAGACTCTCGACCCTCAACAGTTTTATTATATGTATAGATGGTAGAAAAGTCAAAACTGTACATTGGAAATATTTAAAAAAAAATACTCGCTGGGTGTTCAAGATAAGATACCGAAGCCGAAAATATAGTTACAAAAATTTTTGTCTGTTTGTCTGTTTGCTTTGCTTTGTCCCGAAGGATCTCTAAAAGTACTCAATAGATTTGATTCAAATTTTGCACAAATATTAACTAGGGGTAGGGTCTTCAAATAGGCTATATATTATCACGCTACATATCCTAGGGGCTAAGCAGAGAGCAATCAAATTGGTATTATAACAATTTTAACGCGTACGATGTCACGGGCAACAGCTAGTCTGCAATAAATTTACTTCTTAAGTTAGGAGAAGGTACGTAAATTCTGACACATTCACGTATAATAAGTTTAACCTCATACTTACTGTACTTGTCAGAAATTACTTCTTATATTACGAGTATTAATAAAAAGATAAATCTCCTTACAAAGTTTATGTAGAACTAGCTGTTTCCAGTGACTTTGTCGGCGTAGAAGTGGTTATCGCGTAAAATCATTATCCTCCTTTTGCGCAGTCAATTAAAAAGTAATCTATGTCCGTCCCTTGGACTCAAACTATCTCTATACCCAATGTCATCAATTTCGGTTAAGCGGTTTAGGCGTGAAAACGTAACAGACAGATATACAGATAAAGTTACTTTCGCATTAATAGTAGAGATAGAATTTCGACAAATCTTTGCATTATATTACCATTTAGTAATAACAACTAAAATCCAAATTAACGATGCAAATTGATTTACATAATTCCCAAGATTAACAATAATAACCATTCCCCCATTATTAGATCAGAATGGTTTATGACATGAATTCTCATACAACCCTTTTAAAAAATTGATGTCGCAAATCACTAATAGTCCCAATAATTCTTGATTCCAGGGTACTACGATAAGAAAGGGAGGTCATTACTTTCGTTTTATGTTTTTTTTGCAATTTTCGTATCTCCGTTCTCTCATAACATATGAATCACTTATAACTAATAGTGACTCTGTTTGCGATGTAAAGTTAAAGACCTTTGAATCACTTGATGCGAATGTCCGTTTCATTTGGGGTCATAGACAAAAAATGAGGCCTATGCCTACCGTTATTAGTTATAAACCTAAATTAACATCTTTATTACTCAATGAATAACCCCTCTTCCTTAAATTAGGACATACTAGTTGCTTTAAAGCCTGGGGTCTACTCTTATTTACAACTAAGTGCAGATAAAGTTTGTATTTTATAGTTCGGCATCACTTAAAACGTCATCTACAGGAAGCTGGCGCGGATGGCCCGGATCAGCTGGGGGCTTCACCCCGAGGTGATCCGGACGATCTACAACGCGGCCGTGGAGCCGACGATGTTGTACGCAGCCAGTGCTTGGCACACATCGGTGAGAAAGGTTTGTGTCCAAAAACAACTGAACGTGGTACAGCGCGGTTTCGCCCAAAAGCTGTGCAAGGCATATCGCACGGTCTCCCTGAACTCGGCGCTGGTCTTGTCTGGTCTACTCCCTCTGGACCTCAGAGTTCGTGAGGTGGCCTCATTGTATGAGGCCAAGAGAGGGGTGGGCCAGTCATGGCTGGGAGACTGGGAGGTCGAGCGAATGTCCCCAGCGATAGAGGCACCTCACCCTGCGGAGCATGCGTCTTTGGGGTTCACCAGTCTGGTAGACGAGGAGCACTTGAACGATGCAAACCGCTTTGAGGTGCGCATCTTCACGGATGGGAGCAAGATTGAGGGCCGAGTCGGCGCTGCCCTATCATTTTGGAATAGGGAGGCCGAAACCAAGGCCCTCAAACTTGCTCTCTCGCCCCATTACACCGTATACCAGGCCGAACTCCTGGCGCTATGCAAAGCGACCAGTGAGATCCTCAGGCGAGGCGCGTCCACGTTCGTCATCTTCAGCGACAGCAGAGCCGCTCTCTTGACGGTTACAAACCGTCATGCCCTCCATCCCCTGGTAGTGGCAGCCTGAGCCGCAATTCATCTTGGCAGGGCCCAGGGTAAGGAGATATCCTTATTCTGGGTCAAGGCCCACACAGGATTGGAGGGTAACGAGCGAGCGGATGAACTCGCAAAGGAAGCGGCTCTGAGGTTGAAGAAGGCACCGGACTACGGTCTGTACCCGGTTTCATTCGTAAAGCGTCTCCTACGTCAGGGGACGCTTGACGAATGGAACAAGAGGTACAGAGAGGGCGAGACGGCCTCCGTAACAAAACTTTTTCTCCCATGTGCAGTGGAAGCGTACAGCATCGTCCGCAAGATGACGATCGCCGGCATCACAACCCAGCTACTAACGGGGCACGGTGGGTTCTCCGGATACTTGGTTCGTTTTAAGTGTAAGGAGGACCCATCGTGTGCCTGCGAGCCGGGAGTGGAGGAGACCGTCGTCCATCTCCTGACCGACTGCCCTATTCATCTCGCGGACAGGACGGATCTAGCTATTCGGACCGGTTTAGTCATAGATGCAGAAGCTCTACCAACTTTGCTGAGGTTTCACAGAGACCAGTTTCTAAGGTACGCGGTAAAGATTATTAAAATTGTTAACACCCGGAACAGAACGTAGGAAAGGATTGCTTAAGCAGTATGCTTTCATATTGGCGCAAAGCAACAAGAATTGTAGAAGGATTGGTCTTTGGCGGACTGTAAATGGTAGCTGTAGTTGACGAAAAATCCTGTATCTATGGCTGTAGTTGGGCATAGTATAGTACACATACCCTATTTTAACAGAAAAACTTTTATTACAATGTAAAAATTTGAAATAGACGCAATATAATATGTATACAGGGTGAATTTTTGAAAAGGGCTTGGATGGCCAAATCCGAAACTATAAGGAATAGCTAAAAATGCTCAAAGGAGTCACGAGCCCGATTTTGATAAAACTTAAAACCTCATCATTAGATTTTTGAAAAACCAATAATCCTAGCTGGGAATCGAACCCATTGATTTTGAAAAAAAAAACACACCCTTTATTATTACACTATACGATAGTGTCGCTGATAAGGATCAAATTCTGCGAAGTAATGATATAAGGCAAATTTAAGGAAAGTTCGGAATTTTAATGGAATTCATATTTAATGTATCTAAATTTTGTATCATAATTTGTTTCGTTCGAAATCCCAGAATAGATCGTAACTATTCCGTGTTTTAAATCATGCTTAGAATGATTCTTCGGAGAATATTCTCAACGGAATCAATAATATTCCGATTATCGATATTCGAATCCAGCTATGTATTGAAAACAATGTTCTACATTTTGAACAACTTATCAGTTAACGTAAGAAAAATTAATTGTTTTTGTTAAAGATGAGCACTTTCCTTTAGTTTGCCGTATGTCATTACTTCCCAGAATAAGATCCTTAATAGCAACATTATCGTATGGTGTAATAATATAGGGTGTGTTTTTTTTTTTCAAAATCAATAGGTTCGATTCCCAGCTAGGATTATTGGTTTTTCAAAAATCTAATGATGAGGTTTTAAGTTTTATCAAAATCGGGCTCGTGACTCCTTTGAGCATTTTTCTCTATTCCTTATAGTTTCGGATTTGGCCATCCAATCCCTTTTGAAAAATTCATCCTGTATATCTAAGAGTAGAGTTTTGATTGGAAATATACTTGTAAATTTGTAGAGAATCATAATATTTTATTATTAAGTTCGGGGCCTTGTATAACTTGAAGTTTAAACGTTTAGCGTTAGTTGTTGCTAATGATATATACATACATACATACATACATATACTCACGCCTTTATCCCCGAAGGGGTAGGCAGAGGCCTATATATATATATTACTTATTATTTAACATTAGCAACAACTATAAATAGTATATAGCTGTAGTGACCAATTCTGTAACGGTAATGTTATTATTATTATATTTATTCGTGTATGAA
The DNA here is from genome assembly GCA_933228765.1 of Miltochrista miniata. NCBI lineage: Eukaryota > Metazoa > Arthropoda > Insecta > Lepidoptera > Erebidae > Miltochrista > Miltochrista miniata. Next base: position 13,202,869 of record OW121770.1, read on the forward strand.
TGACTTGTGTTAACAACACAGGTCAGACGGCAAGGTTTCGTCCCTTGTTCAGCCGACGTGCTGCTAGCAAGCGAGTTTTCCATTACATCCAATTTCCTGGCAGGTACTTAAAAATATAAAAAGTAAAATAAATAGTGATATTGAGGGAACAACCCTTAAAAGTTTGGGAAACCCTGTGAGGTATTTTGAAATATGTAAGACCTATGTATTATAATGCTATAAATTTATCATACCTACATAAATCATAATAAAATATTATGTTATAAATGACCTAGGATTTAACCAATACTACTTATTTGTTGTACATGAAATTACTTATACTCGTATGGTAATTTTTTTTATTTATTTAGGTAGTGTGGTACGAAGTATGCTAACCTTTTCTCGCCGCCTTATTTGGTGATATGCGCAAAAGTGGCAGAAGGAAAATAAATGAGAAGCATTGCACACTCCTATGCCACAGAGAACTCACTGAATTCTCGATATCCCAGAACATGCTAATCTCTCGTGGGCGTGAACCTTAGGGCAAACGGTGTGAACTGGTTGCCGCCTCAGCGGAGACAGACTTTCGATGGCGTCACCATTATTTTGTTCTCCTGCACAACATACTGGTTTGTGAAAGTCACATCCCATGTGCCTCAATGTTCGGTAAACTATCACTATGGTAAGCGGGGCACGGTAAATGCAGTCGTTAAGTAATAGTTTTTTTAAAGGTTCTATTCTATATTTACTAGAAGGCACCACATTTATGTAACATCCTTATTTGTTAACATCAGTTGGGTAGCTTACGAAGATGGGTACTTTGTATGTACCCATCTCCGTAAACTACCGGATCCGTAATCGTAGAATGTATGTACTACATTATTTATTTATTTATCTACACTTTATTGCACGCCAGATAAAAAAAACTTAAGATTATATCCTCCTTATAACTTTGCTGTAAAAATCTACATAGGCAGGTAATGCAAACCTTTTCTTTTTCTGAAATTGTTAATGAACTTTTAAAGTTATGTACATTCAATGCTTTGCCTTCAAACTACTTGATATTCTGTCTGAAAGTATAACTTTTAGTAATACTTTTCCAATACATTTCACATTGAAAGTTAGGTAGTAAATTCCTACACAAAGGTATTATATTCCGCCAATAGTTTGAAAGGATAATTTGATTATTGAGCCGGATTTGGTCACGTACTGCGATTGAACTTTTTGTATAAAACGTTCTGCATGCGATTTGACCACGAATGGTTAAATTCAAATGTGGTACGAATTTAATGAGCTTTTCGTTCTCTGTATTTATATTCATGAACTTGGTTATATTCCTGAAAAGGTGGGTAAAGTCATCCTGTGGTAATCATATTACTATTATGTTACTTCTTACTTATTATTACAGATGCGATAATTTCACTCTCACGCTACTTGCTACATACTCTTTTACGCTGTAACGGCTGAACAGATCCGGCTAAAATTTGGTACAGGTTAGATAATAGTTTGGAATAACACAAAGGTTACTTTCCCGGAGTAAAAAGTAGCCTGTGTGATAGCCTTTAAATAGCCTGTGCTGTAGGTACCTACTAGTTTAGTAAATAGTCAAAAACGCGGTTATGTTACATAGGCTTACAACTAATTCTATGTGAGACAATACATTTGGGTTTGGACTGCCTCTGTGGTGCGGTCGGTAGTGTAACAGCTTCCCGCGCTGGAGGTTCTGGGTTCGATTCCTGGGTTGGTCCAAATAGTTGTGTGATCCACAAATGTTTGTTTCGGAGTTTGGGTGTTTTCTATGTAGAATTTTTTTTTTTTCATTTCATTTCATTTATTTATTTATTTGTGAAACATAGGTACATTACAGGTCTTTTAAAATAATTGCTAGAGTTCTCTATGTTCTACCACACAGCGTGGTGTACAAATAGTGCAATTAATTACACAGTTATACAAAATATTTCTCATACAAACATAGAATCACAAATCATTTAAATTCATTAACATTAAATACAATCTGAAAAATGTCAAAATTTAAAAAAATAGAAGTCTAGAAATCATAAACAATACAAGTCACTACTGGTCACCATCACAGACAGTTGTCAATAATGTAAAATGTCAATCATCACATAGACATTTTAAAAAAAAAATTAAATTCTAGGTCAAAAAAAAAAAACTAAAATTAAGATATCAATATTGTATCAAAGGTTTAAGATGTCAATAAGTTAAATTACTTTTCTGCTAAATACTCTTCAACAGAGTAATAGGCCTTACTTAATAAGAACAATTTAACTTTATTTTTAAAAATATCATAACTTTTCAAAGACTTAATATCTTTCGGCAGCTTGTTGTATAGTTTAGGAGCCATTGCAAATATACTCTTGCGTAACAGGGCTGTTTTAGCTGTGAGCAGGTATAGATTATCAGCCCTACGACTGCTCGTGACTACTGAGAATTTATCCCAATTTCGCCTTACAAAAGTTACTGTCTCCAATATATACATGCATGGTACAGGAAGTATTCTCAATGTTACAAAATACGGCCTACAAGAAACTGTGCTGGCGATATTACAAATTGAGCGGATGCAGCGTTTTTGTGCTTTAAGAACGGAATCCCTACCAGTTGCATTTCCCCAAAATATAATTCCATATCTCAAAGTGGATGCAACCAGCGCGTGATATGCCGTGACAATAGTTACCCTATTGACAGTTTTACCCAACATGTATAGGGCATATGCATACTGGTTTACCCTGTTACAGACCAACTCAATTTGATGATTCCATTGTAATGTACTCTCAATCTGAAGACCCAAAAACTTCTCGACTGAGACATACTTAATTTCTTTGTCATTATGCTTTACTTCAATTTTTTTTGTGCTTTCCCTTTGACAGAAGTTCATCATATTTGTTTTTTCTAAGTTTACGTTAAGATTATGTGCCTGCAGCCATGCAATCAAAGAGGTAATAGTATTGTCAATAGTGTTGATGTCAAAATGATTGTTATTAAATACCACAGTACTGTCATCAGCATACATAATCATGGGAAACTTGGTAGCTGACGGGAATTTTTGTATTTACAATTATATAAGTATGTATATCAGTCGTCTAGATCCCATAGCACAAGCTTATATTCGCTTAATTTAGGCTAGGTGGTGTTGTGTGAGATTTTGTGTTGTGTGAGATTGTTCATAAATATTTATTTATTTACAACATACCAAACCAAAAATACCCTCAAAAAAAACTCCAAATTTATTTACCTTTTTTCACAACCTTTCCATTCCAGGTCATGTAGCCGCAGTGGTTTGCACACAGTATCTAGCCGATTTAGTGCTGGATACAGCGGTTATAGAGCATTCAGCTTATCTCCATGATGTAGTGATGTATCAGCTGCAGTGTGCTATGGAGGAATATTGCTTGACTAAGTCTGCCTACGAGGTTAGTTTTGGCACTTTTGAAGTATAATCTTTACTTTTTAGGGTTCCGTGCATACCTAAGGGTAAAAATGGGACTTCATTACTAGGAGACTATTCTGTCAGTCTGTCTGTCGTCACCAGGCTAATATCTCATAAACTGTTATAGCTAGACAGGTAAAGTTTATAGCTATGACAACAAATACTTACCTACTAAAACTGAAAAAAAATATCAAGGATTACTCGCATACAGAAAACGTCATATTTTTGCCGATTTTTGGTACGAAATCCTACCTGTGCAAGTCCAATTCTAAACAATTTCAATCACTTTTAAAATAAGTAGTAAATAAAGTTATTTGTTTTACTGACCTTATCAAAAACTAAATTGCCTTTTGCAGCAAGTTCGGACAACAAGTCCATTTATTCTCTTTTGATCACGTTTAATTTGATTTCACAGATTCAAAAAAAGAATTCAGATTGGCAATTTGAAACTCGTCGACTTCTCCGGTTTACAGCATCGTCCCTGAACGCTGGCAACGCAGAATTTCGGCCGTATCTACCAAAACATTTGTGGCAATGGCATTTGTGTCATATGTAAGTACAATATTAACTTCTTCTTCAACCTACTTCTTCGCCTTTTCAGGTGGTAAAAATACGTAATTTTTTAAATATTTTACAGTACAGGTCTCCAACTATTTGCTCATTCTGTCTGGCGTTTTAAAGTAGCAAGGACTTTATGCTAACAGTAATAGAATCATCTTTCAAGTCGAAAACCACCCACCACCTTGTTGAGGTAATATCATGGATCAGTCTTAATGAACAATGTTGGCAAAGGTTTGCAACAGTAAGTGATAGGTACATTTGGATAGATTTTCCTACAATTCAGTTGCACAAGCGCATTACTCATCTTCCAACTAGGACACCTCTTGAAGTCTTGAGGATCCTAATTTTTGTTGACCTGTTTTGATGACCAGTGATTCGTTTGGTGACAAAAAAAACCTACCAACAATTTTTTTTGCACTCACGGCGAGTAGGTACTGCTCCGCTCAGAATCATATCGACTGCCATTGTCAACTCAGCATTTGCTATGACTGTGATAACAATCATGACCGTTGCATCATATACCCATAACACAAGCAGGTTATTCCTAGCTTACTTTGGGATCAGATAGCGTTGTGTGAGATGTCCGTGAATATTTATTATTTATTTATTTATTTATTTATACCATCACACTTACTATTATCTGCATAATTTGCAGTGGCACCTTTTTAGTGCGACACCATAGCTTACCGCAATTCCAATAATCACCGAAAATACCTTCATACACATTAACATGTCCCAAAACAATATATTTCTAGGCATTATCACAGTATGGAAGTATTTGCTACATTCGACATCTTGGACGCATCTGGGCGAAGAGTGGCTGAAGGTCATAAAGCCTCCTTCTGTTTAGAAGACAACAGTTGCTTGCCGGGCGTTGAAAAGAAATACTCTTGTAAGAATTATGGGGATCAAGGTACGTATTTGTTATGAAATATAATATTATTTACCTACGATTTTACCAACCGTTTTTAAATATAGATTAAAGTCCAATTTTGGCCAAATTGGTTTACGGATTAGCGTGGGATTGGATGATACACCTTCGCAAATTTTAAACACAAAACCACTTCTCTGTCGATCCACCGAAACTTCAAAAGCTCTGCCAGAACACGTGATTCCCTGCGACTACATTCCCAGAGTCTTCAAGCTCAACAAATGAGGCTCATCATTGGGCGTTCAACTTAAGAATCACTGTAAAATAGTTTTCCGTCAATTTACACGAAATACGTACGTAATAGTAACCTTCATCTTGATAGATCTCATCATGGCTTTCTATGACAGCCGCTTCATTATGACGAACTAAACATAAAATAAGTTTTATAGTGGATTTGAACATGACAGGTCCAATGTCCATGTCGACTTGAGACCGGCGTATCGCCATTTTTTTACTGATTTTATTTGTATTCGAGATTGGCGGAATCGTTGATAAAAGAAGGGCCATTCATTAAGAGAAGAAGCAGCTTTACAGTAATAATATTAAAAAAAAGACGTGTGGCACTCGGGGACTGCCGCGGTAAAGCTATTACATAGCATTTTTTACCAACTATGCTAGTATAATTATTTCTATATAAGAATACTAGCTGATGCCCGCAGCTTCGCCTGCGTAAAATTTGTTACCGCGGGAAGTTATTCCCGGGATAAAAGGTAGCCTATGTGTTATTCCAGACTATAATGTATCTCCGTACCAAATTTCAGCCCGATCCGTTCAGCGGTTTGAGCTGAAAGTGTAACAAACATCCACACTCACAAACTTTCGCATTTACAATATTAGTAAGAAGTAAGATTTTAAGGCCTATGTTCAACAAAGTAAAGTACCAAGTGCCTACTTGACTGTGGACATTTGGGCTTTTGGAATTTTGTTTTAGAACTTTTTAAGAAGAACAATTATTTTGTAATAAATTATTTTTATGTAACTTCAACCATTTACGCAGAGGCGCAACGGATACTCTTATAACGATTAAATGTTTTCCGTTTTCGAAACATTCCTCATTGCTGCACCACTCCTATTAATCTTCGCATTATGTTATGTAGCCTATAGCCACTATCAATAAATGTACCTACTTACTATCGAACAGTTTTTGAAAGCCTACCAGTAGTTTCAGTAAGGCTTGCCTTGGTATGATGTGATTCATGGTCCCTTTGCAGCGTGTGTCCAATCCAGCGCAGCAGCTACACTTCCGACGTTTGATCTGTTGGGGTCTCACTGCAGCGTTCCAATAGTCTTACGTTCGTGATGTTCTCGGGCCCATATGTACCGAGGATCCATTGGAGGCAGCGTTTGACGAAGACTTATAGCTGGTAGCTGGTGCGAAATGTCTTTACTTTAGTGACCTTCCATGTCTCGCATCCGTATAGCAGTTAGCAGTACAGTTTTAACGTTTACTTTGTTTTGAGTTTCACTCTTCGTGTCTATTTTCGCAACTGCCTACGGGGCGCAGCTGTGTAAAGGTTATTCTGGCCTTGGCGAGACTCGAAATGATGTAGGGTACTCTTCTATTCCATCAGTTTCTGACACGACACTCCCGAGGTACGTGAATTAGTGCCTCCACCACATCTCTTGCGTCTGTCGATTTTAATTTCAGTCCAGCCATTCGCTGCCTCATCCTGCTCGTTGTCCTGCACGTTGTCCTGCAGACATGCATGACGGATGCATGTCTGCAGGACATCACATCCTGCACGTCCTGCAGACATGATGCAGACATGATGTCCTGTGCCTCAGCAGGCACAGGACATCGGCATCATTAATATCCTCCAGGATATTAGTATAGGCCCCATTCTATGCCGCGCCGATTGTTCTTTGCGGTATTCAGCATTATACCATCTATTTTCTATGGATGGTTGTTAACTATCCTGTTATCTTCATAACGATCCTCTAAGGTAGGTACAGTATGTATTTTCAAAAGAGTTTGTGAACTCTATTTTTAATTTCTTTTTCAGAATATTGATGACATTTGATTGATGTCATTTTATACACGTTACGTCTACTACATTGATACATGTAATAAAATTCTAACACGCCGGTGTTTGTACGTAAATTGTTTATACTGAGGAAAATTCTATACTGAGGAATAGTTTTAACCATTAAGCTCTATTTTGATATAGCATACAGGGCAGATTTACACGCTACTTGATGAGTATGATTAATAAATACCTCTAATTTCATAGACCTTGTGTGACGTAAACAAAGTTGCGAGGGTCAGCTAGTTAAAAGATAAAACAATAGGTTTCTTCTTTCTACTTAAAAACTATTTTTACAAATTTTATGGTAATAATAGACATTCTTTGAAATATGCATTTATGGTATTGTTGTGACTTTTATGACACGTTTAAAGTACATAGGTATGGGATAGATGGCGCTCGCGGCTACGTCAGCGTGAAATTTTCTTCCCGCTTCCCATGGGAACGTGCTCCCGGGTTTGGTTATCTTTATAGCAGTATTATATATAAATTAACAAAACAAAAAATGGTACTGCATTGGTGATAATAATAATAAAATGTATGTATATAGAGTACTCACTCATTTTCTTTCACTATTTTTCGTGACTTTCTACATTAATAAATGCACTTTGTTTATTTATATTTAAAACACTTTTTACACAAATTATACGAGTACAGTTCACTGTTGTACATAGATGATGAATACCTATACACCTATAGTCGAATTTTTATTTAGACGAAGTAAATTGACAGCAACTAATGTAATTGACAGCATCGAAATTGTCATTTCACATTAAGAACTCTAAATTCGACCAACACTCTTAATTCAACTTTGGTCGAGTGGTTAAGACGCGGATCGGTACGCAGAAGGCGCAAGATCGATTCTGGGTACAAGCATCAATTTTTGGATTATTTGACATAATAATAATAATATATAACGACTGCAGAGTTCATAATTGACGTAAACAAAAAAATTATGAATTGCTAGACTAGACTAGATACACGAACGTGGCCGAAGGTAGCCGAGAGTGTGACTCGTTTTCGTGACACAATTTCTGGATTCGGTCTCCACGCAAGGCCCGCGATAGAAGCTATGCAATAGCTTAAAACCTACTATCTATTAAGCTAACTTCATCATTATAATTTCATAAATTTCAGGCATATCCGTGAACTGCTCAGATATTTATTACTCAAGCATCGACTGCCAGTGGGTTGACGTTACTGACGTGGTACCTGGAGACTATACTTTTAAGGTCAGTTCGCTTTCTTACTCACCTTGCTTTTGTTTCTCTTTATCATCTTGGCATCGGCTACTTCCTAACTCTCGTAGCCCAGGAATTTTGGTGTTCAAACGCTCAGTGTCTTGTGCCGTCTGTTCTGAGATGGGTGATCGTTTAGGGCATTGTTATTTAGTAGCTTTTCCGTGTGGAATGCCTTCCATTTTTCCATTTGATTCGTTGGTCCCGGTTTTAACCAAGTGTCAAATCAATCGACTTGAAAACTTCATTAGCAGTTAGCCAGTCTGTCCCTGTCTGTTTCAACGCGTCAATGGATGGGACAGTTTCCTTACATAGTTGATGAACCGACCATCTATAAGACACAACACGAACACGTGTGGCTGAATAATATTGATGAAGCGCCTCTGCCAATGAGAAGCTTGAAGGATGGCAATGTCAATAGTGCAATTGAAAATAGGTTCACTGCCCACCTGATGGAAAGTGGTCACGGTAACAAATGGGCGTTTCCCGTTGGCGTCCGTGACGAGACGGATAGGTCGTGTGCTTTGAGCCACTTTGAGTTCGGCATTAAATCCTTCTCAGTAGATTTCCACATTGTTAATTAAAGTTGTATGTTCCTTTGCAGGTGGCCGTAAATCCTCACGCCAGGGTACCAGAACAGCACTACCACAACAATGCAGCTACTTGCCAGTTAAGGCTCTCTGAAACCTATGCCTTTGTATATGGTTGTAGATTAGGAAGACCTTGAAGGGGTTTTGTTCTTGTTTCATCTCACGTTTTACTTGTAAGAATATAAAAATATCTTTAAAAAAAGTATTATTTTCATTTATACCTATGAGAATGGAAACTCGATTTTTTTTAAATGGTTTGTAGCAAGGAGCAAATATTTGGAGCTTGTGCCGTATTGTTTAATTTTATTGAAATTGTGTAAATATATAAACCAGATGTATTAAAATGACACAAAATTACAAAAATAATCAGCTGAGCGGGTTTCAAGTATAACACAAAAATAATCTTCCACACATTGTAGATACGCACAAACAGAATGGCAATGGAACCTTGCATCTCCTGACCCAAGTCAGCCTCACCTGCTAGTGGACTACCTACCTGCTGACTTACAGACAAGGACATAATGAAGAACCTTGGATGAACCCCTGTGGAAAGCGTGGTAAGGCCAATGGCCCCTTTGAAAACAATTGTAAAAGAGCAGCAACCTACTACGTCCAGCAGTGGACTACGGCTGCTATTTGACAAAATATTGCAGCACACGCATTACAGATCTGCTTGATTAGCTGGAACCGATTTTGGCACCTAGTCTGCAACTAATATACCTGCTGAGTGCTGTCTAGCGAACGAGCTCAAAACAGAACCCTGTACAGCTTGGCAAAAAAGTCTAGAAACGGAACTAATATTTTGCAGGCTGGTTACATTGTCAAAAAGCTGCCAATAACGTCACATAATGTCTGTCAATCAATGACGTTATACAATTTGATTGATGGGTTTTATTGACGGTTGTTGACAACTGGATACTGATTGGTGGTTCTTTTAACGGGTTGCCATATGAACAGCACAGTGGCTCCTCTATTATTTTCTTCTCTTTTTTGCCAAGCTATACTAACCAATCTGGCTAACAAGTTAGCCAAATGATTGGAAGAGACCTTCTACCAGCAGTGAACTACAATGGGCTGATTTGATTGATAGATTTTGAGATTGCTAGGAACTGGAAAAATTGCAAGTCACTAAAAATAACAAGTCCATATATTTCGTATTCATTTATTAGCCTTACAATGTATTATCACAATGGCATCGAAAAACTTACGAAAAGGTTTATCTAACCACATTAAAAAAAACTAACGCTAAGACCAAAAACGCAAGAGCTGAAGCCGCAAATCGATTTTTGCATGAAACTAACTTGTGGTTTGAACTTAAAGTGCTTTCAGAGTTTCCTTTTTTTTTCTAGATCAGCAATTGGCAAAGTCGATTTACAGGTCCCAGGTAGGTAGGCTATCAAACCCAAATATTATCTAAAGTACTTACAGACAATTATGGCGAACTGCATAAGATTTCCATTTTATAATATGCGTCATGGTTTGTTTAGCCGTGTGGTGGCCTTGCGACCTCCTGCGCCCGCGCTTGCTTCGTTTTTGGTCTTATAACCGTAAAACTATTGTACATTACAAACTTACACCTAAAAGCATGGTGGATGTGGCACGTAATGTCGTATTTACTGTCGATAATCCCCTATAGCCCTTTATGCTAAATAATTCGTAGTCGAAAGCTTTTTAACAATATAACAAATAATTACTTAAAGTACTATTTACAATGGCACTTAAAGTAAGAAAAAACCGTTACCTAAGACCCTAAATAAATAGTTTTAGCACTATTCAAATGCATTTAAGCCGTCCAAGTAACCTTTTTATGGTCATCTTATTTTAGTACCTTGTTGTAAAATTGTGTGTGTGTGTGTGTGTGTGTGTGTGTTTATTGTGTATTCAATATAAAAAAAGGGTACATATTTTTAAGATTTGTGTAAAATACATATTTTATTTATACCTATGTCAAATATACACCGATAATTTCCAGGAAAATTGTAAATAACATTATTGAACCAAATCTAGTGTATTGGTACTATAATTTTATTCAATAATTCCGTGTAAATTTTTTACAAAATCTTATTATTTAACTTATTATTTGAAAAAGATGTTTAATATTATAAACACTTCTTTAAAGGAAAAGAAACTTTTTTTAGGATTTGTCAAAATTTTCTATCGTGTATGGAATGAAATGAAATAGCTTTCATTAAAAATTACTCATAATAAGTGCATAATTTAATTTAACATCTTGAAGTATTAGTTGAAGATCTTTTTGAAACGGTTTACTAATGTTTGCCATAATTTTAAATGCCATAATTTCATATGCCATACTGGTATTTGCCATAATTTCATTAGACATAACGCTTCAGTTGCCATAATCGTGAAATGACATAAAATGACTTTCGCTAATTCCATTGGTCATAATCGATCAAGTGTCATAATAATTTAAATCCATAAATGTATTTGCCATAATTTTCGTTTTCAATGATGCCATTTTCCATAACTTTTATTCACCGTAATATAAATAAAGATAATTTATACGACACAGATAATTTATTCACAATTAAACCTAAAACTAAACCTCTACTTTTGGGTGGTTTAAAAAAAAAACCACGAAGACTTAAGGCGGGAGCTCCGCTTCGCTTCGCTCCCGCCTTAGTCTTCTAACCTAACTAATCCGAGTCGGATTGCACTGAGTCGGGGTGTTAACGATAATAATTAATTTCGACCTAACAATATTATGTATTATTTTCATAATTATATCAAATTTTAATTATGTCAGGAGTCGATTATGAGATGTGTTACTTATGGAAACTAATTATTATGATAAATGTTGTTATAGAAAGTCATTTTATGGCAAATAAAAGTTATGACTGTTGAGTTGTTAAGGCAAACGTTATTAGTATAAATGATAATAGAGCAAATAAATATTATGATCGTGGATGATTATGGCAAACAATATTAGTGCAAATGAATTTATGGGAAACGAGAGAAGACCTTTTGAAATATGTCCTTTAAGTACCTAAAGTTCGACTTTTTATTAGATGCAGTAAACTGACGTTTCAAAATGTCATTCCGTAACGAAATTCAACCATTTTCGTTACGTAATGACGTTTAGAAACGTCAGTTTACTGCATCTAATAAAAACTTCAAGTATACTTCTTTTTATATGTGTATTTTTTAATACTTTTGTGTGTATTTTAAATAATTTTTATACCATGGAAATGAGGTCAATGAAGATGATTAATACACAACAAATAAGAAAATGTTAAATATAAAATTTTGTATAAATGACACAAGCTTTGTATTTTAAATTAGAATAAAATTATAAAGCATTATTCCTACACTAAATTACATTTCCAAGCCAAACTAATACTGGCACAACTGAATCCCAAAACTATCTTAAATAATAATAATATACCCAAAAACTATGGCATAACTTTGAGCAAGATTCCCTTAAAAATTGATTATCAAAAATATTGCGAAATTGATAATTTATGGTTGAAAATAAAAAAGTTTTTGGCAAACTTGTATTATTAACAAAAATTTACAAAAAATATTACACAAAAAAATTAAGTGAAGTTTGAAACCAAATAAGAAAATTGATACTTTTTTAGAATTTCGCAAAACTTTTGATAACCTTTAAAACATAAAAATTCTCAAAGGTATTAAATTTTCAACCCTTTTTAAACTTCAGTAGCAAAATACTTGTGGTCAAGTAAACTGCAATCCAAGTAGTGGTGGAGATAAATCCAGCATAGACAGTCGGCCTTCCGATCATCCAGCCTCTTTGCAGCATAGACCGTAGGGACTCCGTGGAGAGAGTCAGAGGGAGAATGTAGCTGATCCATTGGAGAATTATGTGCATACCTATGAAAAAGAAAATAGCAGATTTAATACCATTATACTTTAGTTCTTAGGTTACGGTCCACTTGAGTGAAGGTAATCAATCACCGGAGCCTATGTTCGTTTGCATTAATTGAGATGCGCTGTAATCAGATGCCTGCAAAACCTTCTAAAACCTCTTTAACGAATTTGTTACAAAATTCATGTGGCTTTGCATCAGGTGGACGGCCGACGCACGTCACTTAGGCGAGGTGAGAATTTTTTTTTCTGATATCCACACTGCAAACTGTAGCTTGCAAACTGTAGCTTGCAAACTGTAGCTAAAAATTTAAACTTGAAATATAACAAAAAATTTCAAGAATAAATATTTTAAAACATACCTTCGATAGGCCAGATGATTCCACACAAGAGTATCATGGGCAAGAAGGATCCTAAGGCCAAATATGTTGCTGTTCTATCTGTATCACAGAGGCACGATACTACGAAACCTGTGAAAAGAAAAACCATTATAAAATTCGATGTACTTCCTAAAAACCCCGTTGTCCTCCAAACGGTAATGAATTTTAAAATAGTGCAATTAATTATTTCTTGCCGTTTTTTTGCAAGTTTTGTATTTTACATACTGTGTCGGCGACTCGTTTAATTCTTTTTGAAAATTTTCCTTTTATAAAAATCTTTATCTAGCTAATATTTGAAAACAAAAATTTGTCTTTCTCTAATGTTACTCTTCACATTAATTCATTTTTAGCGAGTATTATAATAAATAACATTTTCATCGGATAAAGTGGAATTTAGTAAAATAAAGGATAATCTTGTTTCATCCTAGTAAAATGTGAAAAACTAGGTAGGATAAAGAATATTTTTAAACAGATTAACAAATTTAATCCGTTTTTATTTTGAATTTTGTTACTGAATATTTTGTATTGGACCTTGAAACTTGAGAAACACTCGTCATGAAGAAATCATAGAGAAATAATCCGATACATCAGTCTGTGAATTTTAGTAAAATCCCTATATCACTCAGGAAGTGAGTTGATGATCTTCACAACTTATAGGCAAGAACCATCTGTCACATCGGCTTTCGAATAAAAACATCGCATAAAAATAAGCCCATCTGTGGGGCCACAGAAACACAGATGCACGCGTTAAACCTATAACATTCTTATGTCTTGTCGGGGGTAAAAAAAAAATTTTTGGTAAATCAAGAACATACACATTACAGAGTAACTTATTTTACATTCTTACCAAAAGTCATTCCACATAATCCAGTAATGATGGTCAGGAATATGACCCAACCGACAGGCCCTTTCATAGTGAGGTTGAAGACCAGGAAACCGAGCAGCAGTACCATGGCCGATTGCAGGAACATCACCAGCATCTGGACTATTACGTGGGAGAAGAGGATTTCAGTACCTGGAAAAAGAGTATACAGTTTTTAAAAGTCAAGTATGTATTAATTAAAAGTATTTATTTATTTATTTAATATCCCTGAATTTCTTTGTCTCAGGATCTATGGACCCAATTCGAATTATTCTTTTTGTATAATGTGCAATTTTAATATTGAGATGTTTGTACACAGGGAGTTCGAAGACAATACGAGCGAAGCCTGGGGATACAGCTAGTTCGTAACTAGCTATATCCCCTGGCTTCCCCGTGATACGTTTACTTTGAACAAATTTTATGCCCACTTGCCAGAATGCATTCATTACCAAGCACCTCCTTTGTTGTAAACGTACCTAACCCCTTCAAACAGACGGACCGTGCCGCATGCTAGTCTGCTAGCTTAGTAGTACAAAAAAAAGCAAGTTTATATCTAAGAGATAATTACCCGCGCCATTCAGCTTTAACGATAATAATCTACTAAAAGGGGTTTTGTGAAACCAAAACCCATAACTTTAAATTCAGTACTGAACTGAATAAATTGCCTGTTAAGCCGTTAGCTACCCAATTAACTGAAATATTAAAGGTAGAAAATGATCCGTTTACGAACTAAATTTATTTTTAACGTGACCTTTAAAAGTGGCTAAAGGATTATTTTGGGCTAACCTTAAAATATTAAAAATAAATACTCATCTAAAACACAAATTTTAGGTATAACTATTTGCACAGCGCACGCAACGGAAGCTCTCCAAAGGTCCTAAGGTCTTTTTATCCTTTTTATCCTAGTGTTCCAAAAAACAGACAAACGATCTTTTCAGATTTATAATATTTGTATGTATTGATAGTAATTTATGCTCAAGGTAGGTAGAGCGGTAGGGTTCCATTGACAAGTCGTCTTCCATTAAATTTATCGGAATCTATACAGGGTGGAATTTAAAGACGGTAGTTGGAGGTTAAGTACCCTTAATATTAATAAAGACAAGTTTTGCTGAAAGGAAACATTCCTTTATTTTCAAAAGTAAGTAAAACTGCATTTAAAGATTTTTGAAAAATCACCCGCTTGAGCCGGGAATCGAACCTGGGAGAGGTAAAGAAAAAACATCCTGTATTTTATGATACCAACCGAAAGAATCTTTAATAAGGAACAATCTCTTTTAAACAATATATATTTTCTTAAATTAAAGGAAGATCAAGTAAAATATGTTTTTATTGTAAAGCTTAATCACTATCTATAGAAAAAAAAACCTATCTAATTAAAAACCACCTCCTTTTGCCTAGCTTTATTATAAAAAAACATATTTTACTTGATCTTCCCTTAATTTTAGATAGGTACTAAGTTGTTTAAAAGACATTGTTCCTTATTAAATACTCTTTCGGTTGGTATCATAAAATACACGGTGTTTTTTCTTTACATCTCCCAGGTTCGATTCCCGACTCAAGCAGGTGATTTTTCAAAAATAAAATTAAATGCAGTTTTACTTACTTTTGAAAATAAAGGAATGTTTCCTTTCAGCAAAACTTGCCATTATCAATATTCAGGGTACTTTACCTCCAACAGTAGTAGTAATTAAATTCCTAGTAATTAAATTCCACCCTGTATAGTGGCTGTCATGGACTTATAATTCTATGGTTGCTGTTTTAACTTACCAGTAATTCCTGAAACCAAAGACCTTTCTAGGATACCCTCGTTCCGTTCAGCTAACATGGAACCAGATGTCAGAGCCACAGCCAAGAAGAATACGATTCTGTTGAAGAAAGATTGCATTCATTCGATTGTACAGCAGAATTATCCAGTAGATCCAGCAGACACACACATCCAGCAGACAGACAGTAGATTTATTTTTTACTTTTGTACAAAATAAAACTTAAGAAAATCTAGTCTCGACTCTATTGGTTTCTTATTATTTTGGAAACGAATACAGTAATGGAGACTTTAAGTAATTAAATATTATTTACATTTAAAAGTAATGTGTACTCTTTTCTTTGAACTAAACTGTAAGAATATTTGTAAAAAAAAATCCATAGTACTTCTATTTCGAATGTAAACCTTATTATTTTTAAACCGTAATAATATTTATCTCTTATACTTACGTCAGTATAACGCCAGGACCAGCAAAATCAGTGAAATTTGGCACGTCTAAACCGTAGATGGGTTTGTTAAACTGAAACAAAATTAATATTGTGAACCCACGTGGCAATACTACTGAACCCCATTTGAAAAATTCTTTTACTGTTGTGAAGGTACACTCTTTGCGGAGAACATAGGCTATATTTTATTCCCGTATTCTGACAACAGGAACTACGCAGGTGAAACCGCGTGACGTCCGCTAGTCTATAATATGTATGTATTTAGAAATATATAAGTATGTTTATCAGTCGTCGAGATCCCATAGCACAATAAGCTTATATTCGCTTAATTTGGGCTACATGATGTTCTGTGAGAATATTCCTATTGTATTGCCATAGTAACACCTCTTATACCAAACATCCATGGGCGTCTTCTTTCGATCCTGGACCCGTATATTTTTCTGTCCTCCTAGTATTTAAAGAAGAATATTTTCCCTGAAAACTGGTTGGAATACGTATTTTTCGGAATTAATTATGATTTCAAGGAAATGTTTTTTTAGAAAAATATTGTTTCGGAGAAATGTATTCGAGATAATGACAATGTATTCGTGGAATCGACGTCCCATGAAGTCTGATGATAATTAATTATCTCTCGGAAAAGGAGAGAAAAATTATTTCAAATTATCTGATGATAATTTGAAATTAATTTAATTGAACGAATTTCTCTTGGAAATGTTTAATAAACACGATAACGAAAACAACGCGGGTGGAGCCGTGTGGGAAAGCCGCTAGATTTTTAATATTTTTCGCAAAATGACGCTTATAGGTAAACTATGGTTTTTTTTTTACGCGGGCACTGCAGGTTAGGCACTTCGCCGCCTTGTTTCGGGGGAGCAAGGCGGCTTTGTGTGGGACTCACGGTCAACATGGGACCGTCCTGCCCACTAAACCCCGCGGTGTTAGGAACTAGTCGGGGGCGCGCATCCACGCTGCAGGTAAACTATGGTGACATCTAGCAAATTGAGAGATAATCTCACACTATTAAAACTTTTGACTAAATTTAAGGTACCTACTTAATTTGCTGTAAATTTCCGACACTAAGGTTAAGGCCACACTATTAATGCCCAGCTAGTTGCTGAGAGTACCTACCCTCTACCGGCGAGCGTGTTTGACAGCACTTATGAAAGTAAAAGAAGCGAAAGTGGAATGCCAGGATCGTAGCAAGTGGAAAGCCATAGTCTCTGCCTACCCTGATGGGAAATTATGTAAGAGCCACTTGACTCGCTTACTGACATGGTCCAAGCGAATAGACGCAATACTTACTATTTTAACGAAAATATTGCAAAACACTAAGCAAGGCCCCTGTAGTGTGATTTAGTCTTATACTCTGTAAAATATAGCTTGATCTCTGTGACAGATATACATTAACGTAAACAAAAAAAGATGTTATTTACAGTTTGCACCTCTGTGTTCTCACTCTGTGCATTTCAACCACAAAAGCTTTATGCCGTTGACATAAAGTCTATTATTGTTTTTGTTTGTAGAACTGTCACAGAGATCAAGCTATATTTAATGGCGGCTAGTAGGGTGTTTTTGGGGATTCTGGAATCATTTCGTCCTCGCTTTCGCTCGAACTGCATGATTCCAGAATCCCCAAAAATTTTTTAGCTACCTTTACTATCATGATTTGTGTGATCTGATGCAGTTAGCAACATTTTATGAGAGAGTTAGAGTATACAGAGAGATATTTAATAACTAGCAATGTGCTTCCTTATTTAGCAAAATAAATAGGAATAACTTGCTTGTGTTATGGGTATCAGACCACGGATATAAATACTTACATACTTATAAATACATACATTTTATACATAGAAACGCCCAGACACTTGAGACAAACATTTATGGGTCACACCAATATTTGTCTCCGGCGGGAATCGAACCCACGATCTCCAGCACCGCAGGCGGTATCACTACCGACTGTGCCACAGAGGCAGTCATGACTTTACTTTTTTAATGAATTTTACTTTTGTCTCAGCATATAATATCTAAATATAATATTAATTTATACACAATATAAAAATACTAGTTTAATAACATTCCTATTAATTTTCTTCAATTACGTCTACCAGGTTGTTGTAGATTCTAATTACTCGGGCCCATAGCTTAAGCCCTTTATAACGAATTCTAAAGAAATTATTATTTTCACTATAATTAGGTATTAAGATTGCATTATATTGGTCATGACATATTATTTTTACAATATGAAGACCGCATAATCGTTTTTCTACTATTATGACTTGTACTCTATCTCCCATATTCAATGTCATGGTACCAATTTTTTATTTATGTATCTATCTACTATGTAGTAGTAAAATTGTATTATCAAACTGATACCATGTAAGATAAATACATAAAAAGACTACCTGTCAGGCTCCTGCATTAATGAGTTGTGTGACTGATTTTATTTATATTTTTTTTAATATTCTGTTTTTTCCAAATGGATGATCATCATTATCACCTCGGCGGGTTGACACCCACTTCTGTTCATAGGTCTCATATATTATATTATTTAATGAACGTATTATTATGAGATGGTCACTTAGCAAAATGTTTTTAATATTTACAATTATTATTTTACTAAGTAATATTGCTACTTAATAATGGTGTTGGATTAATTCATTACCCAAATTGGATTACGGCAAATGCTGAATAATAATAGCAGAGATTTTGGGGACTTTAAGTATAGCCAAAAATTTATAAACTCTGAAATTCAAATATTGAAATACTGAATATTTATAGTAATAATTTTAATTTAATGATTTATTGCTTTTCATTTCATTCCTATTTGAATATTACATAAATTATGAATAATTCTATGCTTAAAAATTAAGTATTACCTTTCAGATTGATTATATATAGGTACCAAGAACTCTGAAAACTCGAATTGAATTTACAATTTTTATTTAACTGATTTTATCTAAAGCCAAAGTTTCATATAATATAGACCTGCAATAAAAACATATTTTGATATTACGAAAATGAGATTCTGCCATGATTGTCAGCTATATGTCTCAAAGTCAAAGTATTCATCACATAAGAAAAGTAACAAACATAAAACAAATTGCTTACTTCATACTGAATTTGAAAATGTACTGTTGATAGCCAGTGCTTTTAAAGACAGAATAGCTAGTTACAAAATAAATCCACAAACTACTGATATCATAACACCTGATTTTTTTTTATCTAGCATATTCACCACTATTTTTAATTTATTGACACCATTATTACAAAAACATAAATCTATGAAGATAAACTTTGAACTTTTTGTGTTATATTTATTGCCTAAAAATGATGAACTGTCTCTAAAGTCTTTTAATACTAAATACTGTATATTAAATCAGAGTACAGAAATTATAACAATTTATAAACAATGCATTGAACGATTAGTATCTAAATGTTTAGAGTTTGAATTATCAGATTCTGGTTGGACCATAGATAAAATTAGTCATTTGGAGATGAACATTGCTAAATATAATCCTTTAAGAGCCGGAAGCTACATTGCTTTACCCTCAAGAATTAATAAAATAAAGGCTTGTCTTAATATTCACAATATGGACAATCATTGCTTTCTTTGGTGTATCATTGCTCATATGTATCCAGCTAAAAATAATCCCAATAGAATTTCATCATATCCACATTATTCAAAAATTTTGAATACTAATGGCATGTCATTTCCTCCAACGTTTGAAGATATAAAACGTTTTGAAAAACAGAATTGTAACATAAGTATCAATATTTACGGCTTAGAAAAAAACAATACTATTACTGGTCCGTTATATAAAACTAAAGTTCGAAAGTTAACCCATGTGAACTTACTATTAAAAGTACTTGACCGTAATTCGAAGCTTATATAATGAGATAGGCATATCCGTTACCCGTAGGCTTATCTTACTCATGTTTGATGACGTATTTCCGTCGACTCAGCAGGCTGGTGGCGCCATCTGTGAACTTATAAAGGTAGAACTGCGCCATTTTGTTCTCATTGGCGTTTTGATTCCCGTAGCAAAAGGTTACAGCAGGAATACCTGCTAGTGCATTTATATTTTCTAGTTACTAGTTATATACCTAGTAAAGTTATAAAAAGTGACTTGGGATGAAGTAAGTGAATTTACAGAAATAATTATTTAACGGCTTTGCCGTTCGTTTGAATATACAGTGAATCTAAAACAAGTGACTTGTGATTGAAGTAAGTGAACCTACAGACATATTTAACGGTTTGACCGTTCGTTTAAGTCTCAGGTATGTTTTTACTTCATATTTTTACGATCACATATGAGTGTGATACGTTATAACGTGAAATAACCTATTATTTTAAAATAGCACGTAAACCTTTCGAGGTTGCAGTTTCTTTTATTTATTATCTTTAGTTACAGCTAATATCAAACTGATTTTATAGATTGTATTCATAGGTACTAATACTTTTTTTTTAGATATTATTTGCTTCGTGTATGTACAGCGTAAGTACCGCCGAATATAGAAAATATTTTCAAAATGTTTTTATATCTACCCACATAAAGGCACATTAATTACTAGATGTTCCTATACATGTAAAAATATGGCCTATTATGGGTAAAATCGTAATCATCCCAAGTTTCTGAATACGTACGAGTGTGTCAAAGTAATAACTAAATGTTCATCATGAAAGTAGTACTTAAATTTTAGGTACCTAACATAATACTATTTCTTTTAGTTTGGTTTCTTGATAGAAATGAATCCTCCATCCTTAAAGTGAGCTAATTCCAAGTGGAGTATTTCAGAAGCGCGCTCTGAGCTCCAGTTACTGTATTAGGTACGTCAAAATAGCTACAGTTCCAGCTCATTTAGCTCGAACTTCAAATAAGGGCGATCGCGACGCCACGTGCATTGTCGTAAGTGGAGTAAAAGAAGCCGACTTCCACTAAACCAGATAAGGATGATGGAAATAGGTGAGTTATTTCTCATTTACCTAACACTGGTCCTGACCAAGTGTAAATTTCTTCACAGATCAGAGGTTAATTTACGAGGATGATAGAAACAATTATCCTTGCTTCGTATTTTATATAGGGACAGCATTAAAAGAGATGTCGGTTACCCAAGATCCTAAGACACAGTATAACCTAAGAGGTTGATAGACACGTTTTGGCGACAAATTGCCTAGATAAGATAATATGCTGATACCCACTATTGTAAAATTATAGTCCTGGGTTCGTCAACCGAAACAAAAACGGGGAGATCCGACAATTCGAATCCCTGCTACATTTTGAAAAAGCTGACAAGGCTCTTTCTGCCAAAAGGCTTTTGCTGCCAAAACCTTTTGTATTTTTTAAACAAAGAGAATCTTTTGAAAAACTTAAGTTTCTTCGAAAATATTAATGACAAAATTGAAAACCTACTTTAATAATAGGATTTACATAAATCTTTTATCAATTTATTACAAATGGCCTGCGGCCATAGATCTGATTTCATATAATTATTCTCAGAATTGTCAAATCTTAAAAATGAACCTTGATAAAATATCGCCTTCAAACACATACATTTTCGAGGCTGAAGCCTTTTCAACGGCACTCGGGAAGGCATGCATTTTGGTCTTCGATCTCCAAAAAGGATGACCCCGAAAAAAGTTCATCCAAATCATTACGCCAGCCTTCGAGAGGATCAGGCGTCAAGATCAGATCTCCATCGAATGGAGCCCAGATTCCGTTGTACCAGGAGCCCTTTTAGGCCTGTATTACAGTTACCACTCTCGAGGGGTGTGTACAATATCTATAATAATTGGGCATACGACAGTAAATGTCCCTTCAATTAAGAAATTTCTGAGATTTAGGCTCTTAAAGAGACTGAGAAGTTTAACATCCTCTGCTCATACCAGCAAAGGAAACACTAACCAGTTACCACCCTCGAGGGGTATGTACAATATTGTGTATCTATAATAATTGGGTATACGATAGTAACCAGGCGTACATACTAAGTAACCATGCAAGGATGTCCCTTCAATTACGAAATTTCCAAACTCGAGGCTCTCAAAGAGACGAGGCGAGGTCTAACATCCTCTGCCCACACCAGCAAAGGAAACACTAAATGATATGACCCTGTCATTCTATGTCGGTCAGTTAACTCTGTACAAAATACGTTGGTAAGGAACGAGAGTACCAAAAAGTTTTAAATTTATAAAAGGGTACCGCATTCCCTTTATCCAGAAACTCCAATCCGTCCTGCACGGTATTCGAGAGGACGCAGGTTCGAATCCTGCTCAAAACTGATAACCTTCCCACATTTAAATTTACACCGAACTCTGTTCAAGTCCCGTCCTGACAAAGTTGTAAATTTTCACTTTGTGTTAAAATGCTATGGAAAACTTGACTAAGGTGGAATACTAATTGCTTTAAATACTTAAGAATCCATACAACGAACTCTTTTTAAAAAGGTTTCCTTTTTAACTGAAATGACCACATTGTGCAATGGTTCAAAAGATGAATGCTTAAGGCACTCTAAAACTAGTTCCTTTGTCACCATGTTTGGTTTCTCCACTTTTCCTAATTTCAAATAGCGATGGGTCATCCGCCCAGAATTCAGTTTTAGGACATTGTACGCCTTTGTGAAGCCAGAATAATTCTATCTTTCAGCATGTTCCGTTTACCAGATTTCCTCCAACCTCGAGATTGGATGTGCAAAATACATCTCAGTCAAGCTTATTTTCATGGTAAAGCTGATGTAGTGTACATTATTCTTTCTCAGAGCACATTCTTGTCTTCCGCTCGGGTAAACCGCACCCAAAACATTTTCGTTTCTCACCAGATGGTGACCCAGATGGGTGCCTCGATTTCTATAGAATAAGAGTATTCAAATACTCGTCTACCTACACAAAATCTCATTTTGCGCATCAAAATCCTGTTACTCCACAAACACGTACAAATAGCCTTGAAAACTCTTCAAACCCAGGGATGGTTATACAATTGGGAGAAAACAATAATAGGTTCCCAAAGAAACCTCTCATATCGTTATGCGATAGACATAGAACTACCTGAAAGTCTAATACCAAAAGAAAAGATATTAGACATAAAAGGAAGATTTATTTATTTCCAAATCAAAGAACCTTAGTTCTTTTAAAGAAAATTCAAACTTGGTGGGTCTTTTGAATTTTTACCACTTTCGCAGTGCCTAGAGGTAACTTTACCTCAGCGTCACATTCGGTCAATCCCCTAACCGACAACCCACTGAAGAAAATAGTAGTGCACGGAGTGGTACAAGTGGAACTCCAATAGTGGGTCCGCAATTACCGGTTCTCGACAATTTTACAAGCTTTCCATCCGAGATGATTTCTTACCACGGACGCGTCAGATTTCGCTTGGGAGCCCAGCTAGAAAACATTTCTCTAACAGGCTCGAGGGCCCAGAATAACAAAGAATCATATACCGGTACTGTGTTACAGTCTGTACTCATTCAAAGCAGTTGTAGTCCATCCCCCTAGAGGAACGAGACCAAATCAATTGCCTTGACGAACTTAACTCGTCAGCTTGCGTGTAATGGTCCGACATCAAATTGACTTCACCATACACTGCATTCCGAGCCGATACCATATGTTTCAGCTCCTCCGGGTATTTTTTGTGAGCATCCTGCTTCAAACACCATTAAGGCAAGATTGCCTACAAACAATATTCCTATTATGAAATGAAGAACACTACATGATAGGCCTGTTTGTAATGTGTGGATATTACTTCCACCACCATTTTTAATACCCAAGATGCTGTCACACCTTAATCGGTCAACAGGAGTGTTTGTGGTGCCGCGATGGCACAAGGTAATAATAGAGGGCAGATCTCAAAGCGAGAGCTCTGTAAGCTCCATTCGTTCTGCAGAACCTGCAAAAGAACCTAATAAACATTATTTCTTTCCTTCTAATAAACACCTCGACAGGTCTCCCACCACCTCGCATAGAGAATCTGTGGAAATGGGGGGGGGGGGGGGGAAGAGGTAAATAACAGATATAAAATCAAAAACTTCTACTATTGAGCTCCTTGAGACCTACTTTTTAAGATACTTATAAATTTTACAGTTTTAACCGTTACATTTTATTCATGGTTATTATATAATACGATTCTGTTACATAAATCTGTTGTTGCTGTTCTTGATAATATAGAAACCGTTAGTCAACTTTACATAGTTCGCATATTTTGGTTAAACATATCTTGGTCGATCTCTTTAAAAAATGTAAAGAAAGTTAAGTCACATATTTATTGATATTGGGATGATGACTTAATTCAATATTACCAAGTATTGATACACAGAGAACATTTTTCAGGTTTCTCGTCATAGTGATTTTATGCTTAGGTCGCCGCAACCACGATCTAACTTTGCTCGATTGTATTAACTCACGTCATAGGTACTACTTTTAGGCCCGAATCAAGAGTCCGAAACTGATCATTTTCATTTCAGACAATCTGGTTGGAAAACTATTGTAAACAAAGATAACACCTACGACTAATCAATTGAATCCTTTATTCTAGATAGAAATTAGGATATCAGAGTAACCGATATGAGACTACACAGTCAAATAGTTTATTTCTGACTGTTAGAGGTTCTCCAACTATTCTAGCCCCGGCACTACCCGGTCAACAGCAGCTTCTAAGAATTGGTGGTGGTGGTAAGATCAAATTAATCCTTAACACGAGGTAATTGACGATGGGTTTTAAAAAAATTTATCGTCGAGTAATAATGTCAGCTACTACCACCAATCAAATATAATAATAATTCGCAATTATTTAATCCTGTCAATAGAAGGAATACTTACTACTCCTTAAATAAGATTCCTTATTTCGTCTGTTTAAGATTACATATGAAGTTGTTCAAGATGGTAAAGATTATAAATCTAGATACCATACATACAACATTCTATAATATTATTTTCCTAAAAATAAATTAGAATCACATTGGCGTTTCCGTCACTCACCAGGCGAAAACAAACATTTCTCATTATATAAGCTTCGAATTACGGTCAAGTACTTTTAATAGCGGCGTTTTCCCTGAAAGAAAACGCATATTAAAATACTTACCTAATTCGAAGCTTACTTTTTAAATCTGCCTGGTGAATAAAAGCCAATAAGAACAAAATGGCGCAGTTCTACCTTTATAAGTTCACAGATGGCGCCACCAGCCTGCTGAGTCGACGGAAATACGTCATCAAACATGAGTAAGATAAGCCTACGGGTAACGGATATGCCTATCTCATTATATAAGCTTCGAATTAGGTAAGTATTTTAATATGCGTTTTCTTTCAGGGAAAACGCCGCTATTTATTACTAAGGATAATAAGAATCATTTCTGCTTGATTAAAAACCTTGAAAAAGTTGTTCGAAGTCAACTGACAAAACATAAATCTAAGATTCATCTGTGTGAAGAATGTTTTTTGTATTTTAATACGTTGGAAAAACTAAACAATCATAAATGCGGTAGATTGCAAACTATACTTCCCCCAGAAAACAGTAAACTTAAATTCTCAAATTATAAAAAAACACAAAGAGTCCCAATAGTCATTTACGGAGACTTTGAAAGCTTATTAAGAGAATATTCTGATAAAAGCAAAAGTCAATACACTGAAAACATTCAAATCCATGAAGCCACTTGCTTTGCTTATTACATATGTTGTGAATCTAACCCTGAATTAAATAATTTAATATCATACCGAGGTCCAAATTGTTCAAAAAAATTTGTTGAGTCAATTATAAATGATTGCCGAAGGTTATATCAAATTTTGATAATGCATAGAAATATGTTACCATTAACTCCTGAAGAATATATTTCTTTTAAGACTGCAGAGAAATGTCATATCTGTAGAAAAGAATTTGTCCTCGATGATCATATTGTTCGTGATCATGATCATTTCACTGGTAAATATCGAGGGCCAGCTCATAACAAATGTAATTTAGAATTTCAAATGTGCAAATTTATTCCAGTAATATTTCATAATCTTTCTGGATATGATTGCCATTTATTTATTAATGAAATTTCCTCAGTATGTGGTTACATTAATTTGATTCCAAAAAACAAAGAAAAATATATATCTTTTAGTAAATTTGTACAGCTGGATTCCAGAAATACAGTACAGTTAAAATTTATTGACTCTTTTAATTTTTTAAGTTCTAGTTTGGATAATCTTGCAAAAACATTGAATGTAGCAGACTTTAAGCATTTGAAATCATTTTTCACGGATGAAGATTTATTTACACTATGCCTAAAAAAAGGGATATACTGCTATGAATATATAGATTCTTGGAAAAAATATGATGAAACACAATTACCAGATCGAAATAAATTTTATAGTAGACTTACATCAGAAACCGTGTCGATAGAAGATTATAAGCATGCATTAACTGTTTGGAATAAATTTGATATAAATAATCTAGGAGAATATACTGATTTATACCTAAAATGTGATGTGTTGTTACTATGTGATATTTTCGAAAAATTTAGATCTATGAGTTTAAAGCACTATGGACTAGATCCCTGTCACTATGTTTCATCTCCATCATTAAGTTGGGATGCTATGTTATTAGTTACCAAAGTTGAATTGGATTTATTATCTGATATAGAAATGTATGAAATGATTGAAAGTGGTATCAGAGGAGGTTTAGCTCAATGCTCATTAAGATATGCCAAAGCTAACAACAAATATCTGCCTAACTATAATGATCAACAACCAGATACTTTTTTAGCCTACTTAGATTGTGTTAATTTATATGGTTATGCTATGATGCAAAGATTACCAGTCGGAAATTTTCGATTCTTAACCGATAATGAAATAACAAAATTTGATATAAACACTATTTCATCTTATAGTAATGAAGGTTATATACTTGAAGTAGATATTCATTATCCTTCCGCTATACATGATGAGCATTCTGATCTACCATTTGCAGCGGAAAAAATAATTCCTCCTATGACATGTTGCAATAAAACTAGTAAATTAATTGCTAATCTTTATGATAAGTATAAATATGTTATACATTATATTCATTTGCAAGAGTGTTTGAAAAATGGTATTATAATTTTAAAAATTCATAGAATTCTTTCGTTTACACAAAAGCAGATTTTGGAACCATATATATCATTAAATACTTCTCTTAGACAGAAAGCTACATCTGATTTTGAAAAAGATTTCTTTAAAAAACAAAATAATTCAATATTTTGGGAAAACTATCGAAAATAAAAGAAAGCAAGTCGATGTTAAGTTAGTTAATGTATGGAAAGATGAGGTAAATAAAACTAAGAAGATTGATGGTGCTGAAAAATATATAAGCGCTCCAAATTTTAAAAACCTTGCTGTAATTTCCGAAAATCTTGTTGCCGTACAATTACAACCGGCAAAAGTAGTTTTGGACCGACCGATATACATGGGTTTTACGATATTAGAACTAGCAAAGAGTCATTTATATAATTTTCACTATTCGGTAATGAAAAGAATATTCCAAAATAAAATACAATTATGCTATACTGATACAGATAGTTTGTTATATTATATACAAACCAAAGATTTCTATGAAGATATGAAAAATAATATTCAATATTTTGACACAAGTAATTTTAAAATTAATAATATTTATGGCATCCCACATTCTAATAAACAGATACCTGGTTTCTTTAAGGATGAAATGGGTGGAGATGTTATATCAGAGTTTATTGGTTTGAGAGCTAAGTTGTATTGTATTAATACTCTGAGTGATATAATTAAAAAAGCTAAAGGTGTAAAAAAATCTGTTTCAAAAAAAATTACTGTACATAAATATAAAAGAGCATTAAATTGTAATACCAATTTTCGATACCCTATGTTTGTTATAAGGTCTAAAAATCATAAACTGTATACTCAAAGAATCAATAAAGTAGTGCTTGATGGAAATGATGATAAACGTCAAATCAAAACAAACAATGCTTCTACGTTACCATGGGGTCATTATAGCACAATATTATAATCTGAAGATGTTATTACTATATTCATTGTATCATATTATTTTTCTAGTAAGAATTATAAATTAAGACTATTCTGTTTTTTCATAACGAAATAAATATATTGTATGCAGCTATTTTGTTTAATTTGTTCCCTACTGAAAAATGAAAGGTTTATGTCAGCATAAACCATACCCATACTAATTTAATACGAGTAAGTATGTGATAAATACAGTAATATTCACCTAGTTTTTCTTTTTTGTAGAAAAGAAGAAAATAATACTTTATTCCCAAACCATAACTGCCTTGACTATTTGACTGCTTCGATGGTGTAGTCTTAGTGTATTGGACTGTTGTACTGAAGTCTTGGGTTCGAGTCCCAGGTCAGAGCAAATATTTATGTGTACATGCTGATCAATAGATGAGGCAGCAGGGTATTACCTCCATCCTCCACCAGACAGCAGTCACCGCCTCTCTCTGGGAATAAAAGCGGACTCCAGAGTCCTAAGTAGAGACTTTGGATGCAACCGAGATAACGGTAAGATGAGAACATACATATGGTCACGCCTTTATCCCCAAAGGGGTAGGCAGAGGCATATTATATGCCCACATTTCACCTTTGTATAATTTGTCCCACGTAATAGATGGTGAGCCGTATTGCCGTGTTTAAATGGACAGGCGCAGGTTATGACTGCCTGCTGTTGAAATAAAGCCTTCAACTTAGCTTAACGACTGCCATTTTACTGGCAACCGGGACCAACGGCTTAACGTGCCTTCCGAAGCACGGAAACACTCAAATAAATGTCACAAAGTGATCACATGGATGGTCACCCATCCATGGACCAGCCATAGTGAAAGTTGCTTACTACAGTGATCGTTTATAGAACACTGAGTCCGCGGGGCCACGAGCGCTAAGATGAGAAAATGAAACAAATTATAAGTATAGGTATAAAATATTAATATATTTTATTTTTTGTTTATCCACAATAGTGCTATTGTTATACTGATATTTTAATTTATTGTATCTTATGAATAAGTTGCTAGGTACACAATTATTTATTATAATTATTTATATTACAATTACAGTATTACAATGCGCAAACAAGTACATACAATGTAGACAATATATTAAATAATTTATAACTAATACAATTTATTATACATTACTAATTTTTTTTACAATTTTAGCTATGATATATTCAGTTTCTTTTAAAATATCATCATAATCATCCTTCACAAAATATTGAATGCTTATGTTGCAGCTATCACCGCATTCATTCACATTTTCACATTTATCACCATCATAAATATGTATTTTAATCAGCTTGCTCGGTTTCTCTATCTCCTTCCGAATAACATATGATGAAGAATGCATCGATTTTTTCACAGCCTTCTTGAGTATCGATTTCTTTTTCTTTTTCTCCAAGTACTCCTGTCGTGACTGATTAGCTACTTCAGTATAGTATCTTTCATTATCTTGTGCAAAAAGAAATGGATTTGCAAGAGCGTAATCCTGAACACAGGGTTCCTGTAAAGAAAATTGTAATTAATTCAATATTTTATAATAAGTCAAGATTCTGAGGTAATGAATAGATGAAAAAATATTCACCACAGGGCTGTATGATGGAGTGAGCGACATTATTCTGTAAAAAAAACAATAAATTATTTAATTAGACTAGGTTTATAATATTACTTGTTTATTTATTAAAATGTAAGTACTTACCTCGAGGAGCTGCGGATGAGAAATGAACTAGGCACAATACATTTGTTATGATAGTTATCAGGTTACGCTTTACGTATACACCAAAGCAAACACTAATTCGGCGATGCAAGATGCAACAAGTAGTAACGTGTAACTATAATTTTGTAGTAAGTATTTCAATGGAATTCCGTAACATGATATCTGACGTAAATCTATCTGAACGTTTTATTGTACCTAAATAAATGCATATAAATATATAAGTAAGTCATTCGATCATGTAATTTACAAAATGAAGTTGACGCAGCAACTTAAATTAGGTACTTAATAAAATTTTAATAAAACATGAAGCTGATCAAGCAGTCCACATCCCTAAATGTAAGCAATTTAGAACTTGACAATTCTGCTCGCCAGATCAGACATAGTATTTTATTACCTAATACAATTCGATGTATTATATGCGGTCCCTCAAATTGTGGTAAAACAAATGTTGTAATTACCTTGTTGCTACATAAAAATGGACTCAAATTTCAAAATCTCTATTTGTACTCAAAGACTAACCTTCAACCGAAATATTGTTTTTTGCGAGAAGTCTTGAGACGAGTGCCGAATGTAAAGTTTAATGAGTTCAATGATAATAAAGATGTTATTGCTCCAAGTGAGGCTTTATCTAACTCTGTATTTATTTTTGATGATGTTGTTTGTGAAAATCAAATAAATATCCGCAATTATTTTTCTATGGGTAGAAACAAATTGATTGTTTTTATTTATCTCAAACTTATTCAAAAATTCCGAAACAATTGTTACGTGATAATGCTAATTTCCTTATACTATTTAAACAAGATGATGTAAATTTAAAACATATTTACGAAGAACATGTTGGTACTGATATGTCATGGAGTCGATTTAAAAATGTTTGCAACATAGTTTGGAGCAATCCATATAATTTTGTCTGCATTAATAAAGATTCACCATTGAACAGTGGAAGGTATAGAAAAAATTTTGATGTTTTTTTCTATTTTGAGTAAAGATGTTAATGAGATAATTGAAAGAATAATTGAGTTCTTGCTGACCTTGATTAAGGTAGAAGTTATAAATGACTTTCATATATAATTATTTTAGTTTTATTGGTTATTTTGATGAGGAAGGTTGTCAGAATAACATGGAGAAAAATATTAAAAAAGCTTTAATGAAATCGGTTGATTCCATAAAGAGAAAACTAAAACATATGAGAAAACATGAACATGAAATTCAATTATCTTCTGATAAAATATTAAAACCTGTAATAGAACCACTTAAAACTTTGGTTAATTCAAAGTTACCTGAATACACTAATGCTGTGAATAACATTTCTGATATGACTGATGGAAACGAATCGGAAAGCAGTCAAAATTCTTCTACCAAGCTAGATGAATTTTACGATGCTGATTATGAATCTACTAAAAATGAAATAAAAGACAGTCTGGAAGGTGAAGATGTATTTGGTATTTACGGTACCATAAATATTCCATTTGGAATTAGAAAAGAAAATAACACTTTAATGATGGGTAACTCAATAGTATCATTTTCTAAACTCGATAGTAGTAATGTCTTGATGATGAAAATTGGGGACAACACTTATAAACTAACGAATGGACTAAAAGAACTTTTACTTCGAAAAAAACCTGATTTAATGTCTATCTCTAAAGAGGATAAACTTATCTACAGAGATATATTACATTATACAAGCGCTCATAAGAGAGATTATAATCCTAAAGGCCAGATTAGGGGAGACAAAGGTTTAAAATATCGTGAAATTATAAGACCTTTATTTTCTGATGTTAAAAGGGATAAAATTGAGACAAAATATGGAGGCGACTTACTTAAGCACCTCAGTTTACCAAAACTTAAGAAATATAAAAGTTGCACTGATTTAGTATATTGGGATGATCCTAATGAGCTTGTTGAAAGACTAAAATTGCTAGTTGCTTCTAGAGATGCTGGCAATACTAATCACGATAATGAAATTTTATCAATAATTGAGGAATTAAAGGAAGCTAACATAATTAAAGAATAAATACCATTACTCTTTTACCATCTGCCTCAGTTTAACGGTATCAGCGATGCTAGTAATTTCTGGATGCTCACAGATTCAATTGAAAATACATATTATATTCTTAAATATTTTGTAATATGAGTAAAGTTGATGTAGTTAATGAAATACATAAAAATGCTCGAGTGAATTTCCCTCGTAGAAACGTAATAATGAGAGATATAGATGACCTATGGCAAGCTGATTTAATTGACATGCAATCAGTATCCAAGAATAACAAAAACTTTAGGTTTATTCTTGCTGTTATCGATACATTTTATAAATACGCTTGGGCTTTTCCCTTAAAAAGTAAGAGCAAAGATATCGTATGTAATGCGTTTAAAACTTTATTTGCTAAGAAACGTATTCCTAAAAACTTGCAAACAGATAATGGTAAAGAATTCTATAACACATCGTTTAGAACTCTTATGAAATGTTATAGCATTAACCATTATTCAACATTCTCAACAAAGAAAGCATCAATAGTTGAACGTTTTATAAGAACATTAAAATCCAAATTGTATAAAGAGTTTAGTTTGAAAGGAAACTATGTCTGGATAGATAATACTCTCAATAATGTTATTTATAAATACAACCATACTCATCATAGAACAATAAATGATATTCCAGCCAATGTAAATGATAATAATAAAAATCAGATATTACAAAGATATGCATGTTTAGTAAAAAAAAGTAATCGGAAAATCAAGTTAAAAGTGAATGATTGGGTACGAATCAGTAAGTACAAAGGTATATTTGAAAAAGGATATACACCGAACTGGTCAACCGAAATATTTAAAATTCGAAAAGTGCAAAATACTACTCCTACGACCTATTTGATTGAAGATACACTCAGAGGTCAGCCTATATTGGGAGCGTTTTATGCTCAGGAGCTTCAGAAAACGAATTATCCTAATATATATTTGGTTGAAAAAATTCTCAGAAAGAATCGAACAAAAGTTTTAGTAAAGTGGTTAGGTTTACCTTCTACTGAAAATAGCTGGATAGATAAAGCGAATATAATAAAATGATAAATATAACAGAGATTAGCATATTTATTAAGAGAACATGCTAAAATTATCTCAGTCTGATGATGAATTGGATTAAAGAAGGAAGTCTTCTTAATTGGTTTATAAATCACCTGGATACAATTATTGCGGTCCTGGAACAAATTTAATTAAAAGACTTTCACATGGTGATAAAGGAGTTAATAAACTAGACGAGTATTGTAAAGAACACGATATTGCATATCATAATTCATCAAAATTAAGCGATAGGCATAAAGCAGATTTAGTTTTGTTGAAAATGGCTAAAGAGCGTGCTGTTGCTTCTGATGCGAGTTTAAAAGAGAAGATTGCAGCAAAATTGGTAAGCAAAGCTATGTCTGCAAAAGTTAAGACTGGGGCTGGGCATAAAAAACCTATAATAAAAAAGAGAGCTACCGGAGCTGGTTGTAAAAAGGTAATTGTAAATATTATTACCAAAACAAAAAAACACTTACAAAAAATGAGACCAAAATGTAAGAAAATGGCAATCGAATTAGCGATGGTGGCTGCTAGAGACTTAGCAAATAATCCATCTATGAAACTTCCTCGTATCATTTCTGTACCTAAAACAGGGGGAGTATTGCCTTTAATACCTATATTTGCAGGATTATCAGCTATGGGTGCTTTAGCAGGTGGTACAGCTGGAATAGCTAAAACTATAACGGAATTCAAAATGGCTAAAAAACGTTTTGCTGAATTGAAAAGGCATAATGAAAAAATGGAAGCTCTTTGTATAGGCAAAGGGCTACACTTAAAACCACATAAAAATGGGCTCGGCATTTTTGTATCGAAAGAAAAAAACTCAATTATCGGCTACCTAAACGAGCGTTGAATAATTTAGACATATTGAAATATGGGAACAGTATTCCCTATTTTCGCGGAGTCTATATGAGGGACGAGCTACCGAAAAAACCTCTTCACAAAGAATGTGGTGTAATTAATTTAGATAGCTCTCAAAATCTTGGTACTCATTGGGTAGCCTATGCTAAGTGTAATGATTATGTAGAATATTTCGATAGTTACGGCAATCTTAAGCCACCGAAAGAATTCATAAAATATTTAGGTTATAGAATTAATTATAATTATGAAAACATACAACGCGATCACCCATACAACTGTGGCCATCTCTGTTTAAAATTTTTAAAAAAAATTTGGAAAAGTCAAGCTTAAAATAAACAAACTCAGTCAAATACATTCAGTTTACAGGAATGTCTATAACAGTCACCATCTCGGGAAATAAATCCGAATTGGTTTCATACTTTCAACCATCATTGAATTTATCAGATCAGTACGAGTGTGGCTTGTTATACTTTTCAGTGTTTAATCTAATTAATAATATTGACTCTAACATTTTGCCTGTAATCAGAATTGAATGTGATCTTGTTTATGATTCGTATTCCAACGGAATACAAACTCATGTCATTCATGATTTTTTTCCAAATGCTGATAGAAAAAAATGTTGTATAGAAACACCACAAAACATCATCTATTTTCCGATTAATAAAGAAACTATTTCTTCGATATCTATTAGAATTGTGGATCAATTTGGTCACTTAATTAATTTTAGCAACGAGCATATTGAACTTCGCTTGCATTTAAGAAAAATAAAATGATTGCATATTATAAAAGCTCGCCCGCTACTGTGAGACGTAGTATTTGTTCAGAGTCTGTGAAGGGCCAACGACGTAAGAAGAAAGTAAAGAATTTGACTAAGTTAAATAAGGAATTTCTTAAAGCTCTAGGATTCAAAATATGAGCATACTTCGGGTTAACGAGTTACCACAATTTGATACATCGATCGAAAGCTATGAAATTCATTCATATAACCCCTATAATAACAGCTTCCGAGAAAACGATGAAATCCGCATCCCTATACATCAGCAAGACATATATGTTTTACCATCAGCCAGTTCAATTTATATAGAAGGTCAAGCTATCCCCTTCGGTAAAGATGGAAATCCGATTAAAAAAGCTAATGTTACTTTCACTAATAACTACATTTTGTCATTATTTCAAGACATTAGGTACGAAATGAATGGTATTGAAATTGATCGAACTAAAAATTCTGGAATAACTTCAACGATTAAATCATACATTTCATTAAATGAAGGAGAAAATAGAGTTGCTGCCTTATGGGGGTGGAACTTTAAGCCGTTTAGATGTGATGGTAGTTTTAGTGCTGTTATACCGTTAAACAAAATTCTTGGGTTTGCTGAAGATTACAATAAAATTTTAATTAATTGTAAACACGAACTTGTATTGAACAGAAGTAACTCTAACTTAAATAGTGTCATACTTTCGGATGATGTGATACATTTTCAAATAGAAATACAGAGAGTACAATGGAGAGTACCTCATATTAAAGTTTCTGATCGAGAACGATTGGTACTCTTAAAACAATTAGAAAGGGATAAACCTATTCAAATAGCATTTAGAAATTGGGATTTGTACGAGTATCCTTTATTACCTAAGACTACGAAACATTCTTGGTCCGTCAAAACTGCATCGCAATTGGAAAAACCTAGATATGTCATTTTCTGTTTGCAAACTAATAGAAAATGTAACAAATTAAAGGATAGTTCGCTATTTGATCATTGTGATGTCACAAACGTAACATTATTTCTAAACTCCCAATATTATCCATATGAACCTCTTGGCTTAAAATTCTCCGATGATAAGTACAGTATATTATACGATATGTATGTGAAATTTCGTCAGTCATATTACAACTGTCCAACAGATCCCTTGCTCAGTTTAAAAGATTTTAAAGACAAAGCACCACTCTTCATCTTAGATTGTTCAAGGCAGAACGATAGCTTAAAAACTGGACCTGTAGACGTGCGGCTGGAGTTTGAGTGTTCAACATTAATACCTGATGACACAAGTGCATATTGTTTAATTATCAACGATCGACTTGTGGAATACAAGCCCTTAAGCAACATAGTACGTCGGTTATCATGATTGCCATCGTAGATGTTCAAGGTTTTAAAACAGAAGCAAATGAATTTATAATAAAGGAAATAGCTATACTATGTAATAAAAAAAATGCAGGTTTTTTTAATAAAATCACCATTTCCATTTTACGACTTAACGAAAGAAGAACGAAAGCAAGTAAGTTGGATTGAGCGTAATCATAAAATATACTGGCGCGAGGGAATTATACCTTATTCAAATCATCAGAATTTGATTCAGGATATTCTAAGACATAAATGTATTTACGCCAAAGGAGTTGAAAAAGTGTTATGGTTAAAAAACATATTAAATAGTGATGACATAAACAATTTAGAAGATAAAGGTTGCCCTAGTTTGATAAGCTTACATGACAAATACAAACACTCCCTTGATTTGTATAGTTGTATTTATCATGATTCCGTTTGTGCTTTAAAAAACGTTATATGTTTAAATAAATGGTGTACAGATAATAAACTTTATATTTATAATGAAATTCACTTTATATTGTATACTAAATATTTTTGTGAACAAAGTGTTTTATTTGCTAAACTGAATGAATACCCTCAAGTATACTGATTGTAAGTACTGAATCATAAAATATTACTAACTGTATCATATCACACAAAATCTGAATAGTCAGAGGTGGTAAATAAAAACATATAAAAGTGGTAATAGAGAGCTTATATTCCCCTGAGGTAACAACATGTGAATCGTTCTTGAAAATTGAAACGGCTTCAGCAGAATGAAATTAATTTCATCTAAAAAAGCTGGAATGACTTTAATGCTTTTATATAACAGAGACTACGTTTACTTTATCAGATCACATAAATCATGATAGTAAAGATCGATAAAAAATATTGGGGAGTCTGGAATCATGCAGTTCGAAAATATTGCTAACTGCATCAGATCACACAAATTATCATGATAGTAAAGGTCGCTAAAAATTATTGGGGATTCTGGAATCATGCAGTTCGAGCGAAAGCGAGGACGAAATGATTCTAGAATCCCCAATAACACCCTACTGCGGCTGTACACACTCGTCGAGAGCCTCTCGCCGAGAGCCTCGGCCGAGAAGGCTCTCGACGAGAGCATGCCTGTACACACTCGTAAGCTCACAGTCTCATAGCACTCCCGCGACAATGGACGTGGATATTGCTGCTGCTGTTTGTTTTTGTAAAGCAAACTAATATTATAATAAAATGTTAATTAAATAAAAAAACGATTATAAACTGAAACCGCTGCAGCTCCAGACTCAATAGAGTCAAAAAAACTATAATTCGAGTTCTTTAGACCATTTAATAAAATACGTCTGTTCATTAAAACTTTCTGAGGGCAACTAAATGAACGAGTGTGTACATGCCCGCTCTCATTTACCTCGCGAGAGCCAAAGAGACCCTTTGACTCGGGCGCAAAAACCGACACGCCACCGAGAGCGACCGAGACGAGAACGAGAGAGCGAGACGTGACGAGTGCGCCCTGTACACACTCGCACTCGGCCTGTCTCGGGGTGTCTCGACGAGTGTGTACAGCCACCATAACAGAGTAGAGCGATATACAGTGTGTCAATACTTACATGAACGGGCACAGACATGAGTCTTGGAGGAAGGTCACAAACGCTAGCGAGATGTTCTGTAGCTTCCATGAAGGCAAGCTGGATGTCTCTGTTCAACATCCATTCCACTTGTTTGTCTGTTTGAAAAAGAAATTACGTATTAATAACATATTTCAGAACCAAAAGGAAATTAAGCTTTTGTTAGAAAAAGTTCAAAACCGAATTTATAGCTTAACCTTTTCAGTATTATGAGGAACCCTTCCGAGGGCTTACCCGCGGCTCCCCACAATAGGCTGTTGGACGTTACGTGAGGGTTTTTAGTCAGTAGGAGTCTGGCATAGGATCCATGATGGATTTTCCCTCACGTTAAAAAAATGTGAGACATTGTTTATGAAAATTATCTTTATGATAAAAATATGGTAAACTATATATTTCTTGTTGCAAGAAAAGATGTATTTGATACTAAAATATGGAGAGGCTAGCCAAAGGCGATACACACCCATGTTTTACAATTTTGCTGTCGGTATTTATTCGGAGAGAGAAAATCTATAACAAATCTGGAATCCGATTAAAATTTCAACAGATACAATCACAAATACAATCTCTGTAGTGCAAGCATCAAAATTAATACAATCTGTATAACTCCATTCTAAAATTTTAATTTAGATTCATGCACAATAATATTCTAAACACATCAATCTTCCAACAAGTAGTAATTAGAATACCGAGTTCCCTGTTCCATTTCAACTAAATATTGCCATGACATTGGGTCATCCAATTGAAAGCACGTTCCCATTATGTGACGATAAATTATTATAGTGTCATTTCAAGCGTTTAAAGCGTAGTTGTGTATTTAAATTAAAGGTCCGTCTATCGCTAATCAGATGAAAAATGACAGCAGATATTCATTTTGCCGTACAAGAAAGAGATTAATGATCGTATTATGTGCGTATTCAACGAAATAAATTATTTTTAAAAGAATTAAAAACCATTAGAAAATAGGTGGTTCGAGCAAATGAAGATTTTACTATTGTATTTCATAAAAATAAAAAGATATTTTAAACTCGCTTCAAACTTATGAGAACCGGCTTAAAATTTTACAAAATCGAGGTATTTTCAACAAAAAAGTCTTCAACAACAAAAATCGAGAATTTTATCAGTAATCGTTTTTGAGCTTCGAACATGTTGCTCGTAACGTTAATTCACATACAATATTATTATCGTTTGACGGCTGTCGTTCTAGTCGTTCCCACTGTGACGCCCATCTGTCTTCACCGTAAAATAAAGTCAAGACAAATTGAACTGTTTCTATTCTGCCTCTCATACAAGCCACGAGAGGCATCGAATGATAATTAGTTGTCACGACACGGAAATTTGTTGTCACGACATAATGTGAACGCACTCTAACTCTCAGAACAAGGCAGTATACCTCCCTATATTTAGATAAGGGTAACCCTTTCCTTTTCAGTAAACAAAGACAGAAGGGGTATTTGTTACCCCAGGGTAATAAAAGCTACCTCACTTGGAAACCCGTGTTCAGTAATGACACAATTAATATTGGGGAAATCCAAAACTCGTTCAAACTACTGTGATTGACTGTTTAATTAAAAGTATGGGTTTAGTAAAATTATAGTAACTTTGTGGGTATTATCTTTCTTTTTCTATTATAATTTTATTTCTTACTATCAGATATATTTGGTAAAATGAAAAGATAGATATGTATTTGTCACCCGTTTGTTGATTTGAAGGCAATATATATCTTTACCTATTATAAAATATAATGTTGATTTTTGAAGGGTCACTCACTCACAGTCCATACAGAAGAAGGCCCTAGATGACAGCCTGACGAGTGTGATTTATGGACTATCCTAGAGAGGGCATTGTTCTTCGTCAAGTTCGCGTTGTGCACTTTTAACTTTAAATATTAAAGATGTGTCATCAGCAAACAAAACTACCTCGTGAACGTCTCTTATGAAGTGAGGAAGATCATTTATGTAATAGAGAAGGTCCCAGAATTTAACCCTGAGGCACTCTCATTAATACAGGAGAATCATGTGATTGTTTTTCATTTATAATTACTCTCTATACTCTATCTCATATGTAAGAAATGATGAAATCCAAGGCAACAACAAGTACTTATGTATTTGACTATAATTAATACAACTATCTTCTTTAATTACCAAGTAATTAAACGAAGTACAAATATTAATTATCTGAATTTGGCGAGAGATCAATCAAGTGCTTACATATTGTATTACTAAATAAATATATCTAAACTAAGAGATTCTTAGGTTTCTGTACTGAAAGGGTAAGGGTGAGACCCTATTACTAACACTCCACTGTCCGTATGTCAGTCTACCTGTCAAGGGGTTTAGGAGATACATAGCCTGGTGGCTATGTATCTCCTAAACCCCTAATAGCTAGACACAAATAGTTGAAATTTTCACTCATTTTTCGGATGGCTGTTGCCGCTTTTACAACAAATACTAACCGAAAAAAGGAAGCTCCTAAACAAAAAACGTTATTGGTATGGGCCCCTTTGTGCGCAAATCCGACTCGCAATAGACAAATTTTATTCAACTGGACCTTTACGCACTGGGCGTTAAGTAAAATATCTCAGTCCTGGGACATCCTTCCGTGGGCTTACCCGGGGCTCCCGACCGTAGGCTGTTGGGCGTTACGTGAGGTATTTTAGTCGGTAGGAGTCCCGCATAGCATCCATGAAGGACTTTCCCTCAGGTAAAAAAGTAAAATATCTCATGTACCTATTTACTATCGATTATTTTTTTAAGTAGGTACTTACTTGATAATTGATTGATTAAATAATTTTGACTAAGCTTTTGTCTAGCTTAAGTTTCATCAAAAAGTGTAACTCATTGTAGCGTAACTTTAGTGTTAAATTTTCTATTGGAACTTTGTGAAAAGTTTTGGCAACGAAAATGTTGTTCGATGACAAAGTGGGTGTTATTGCAAAAGATTTATGGCTTTGTCGATGAGAACCGGGTGTTTTTGATAGCTTTAAAAGATGGAGGAACTGATCACGATTGTTTTGAAATGGCAGTAACGTAAACATAGGAGCCATTTCACTAATGTTTGACCAAAAATTGATCTTATTAACTGTAATATTTCGATGCAAAAAAATGTTGAAGGATAACTTCAATAAATAAAATTAACTTTAAAAAAAACCGGCCAAGTGCGCGTTGGACCCGTGTACGGACGGTTCCGTACTAAAAAATGGTAAAAAATCCCGTATGTTGTATGGTAGCCCCCCTTAATCCCTCCTTTTTTCTGATTTTAGTATTTGTTGCTATAGCGGCAACAGAAATACATGATCTGTGAAATGTCAGCTCGCTGGCTATCTGGGCTCCTGAGATACAACCTCATGACGGACAGACAGACAGACAGACGGACAGCGAAGTCTCATGAATAAGTTCCCGTTACCTACTCTTCGAGTATCGAACCTTAACCCTTAGCCACCTAACGTGTATTCTAGTAACACATCCACCTAACGTCGGTCAAAAACTTGCGACAACCTCGCAAAAGCTCAAAAACTGCTGTAAATCAAAACTACATTATATTTTTTAATTGTTTTTATTCAAATTGTTTTAATAAAGTCTTCAAATTAACACTTTCACTTTTTACTATCGTTATTAAAAGTTGACTTACAAATATTTTAACAAATTTTAAGTTTTTTAATTAAGATTAGATGTCAAACTGGAGAGGGAGGGGAACAAGTACACAGAGTCACAGGCTTGTGGCACGCGTAGTAACGGAAATATTTGAAAAAATATATCGAATGGAGTCACTGTGACCGACGCTAGGTGGTTAAGGGTTAATAATAAATCAAGTATTGGTGAGCATAGTGCCGTGTTAAATGGACAGGCGCTGGCTGATAGCCACTGAAAGCTTGAAAATCAAGCCGCCCATAAGACCTTTGGCTTGGCTTAGCGACTACCCTGATACTGACAACCGGAACCACAGATATCAGAAAAAACTTCTGTGACCGGAACCAATGGCTTAAAGTGCCTTCCGAAGTACGGAGACGCTCGCACCAATGGTACCAAGAGGACCAGCCTAAGTTCTTACTGCAGTGATCGTTTTTATGGTTTCGTAGCCAAATGGCAAAAACGGAACCCTTATAGATTCGTCATGTCTGTCTGTCTGTCAGTCTGTCTGTCTGTCTGTCCGTCCGTGTGTCACAGCCACTTTTCTCCGAATCTATAAGGCCTATGCTATTGAAACTTTGTAATTAGATGTATTCTGTGAACCGCATTAAGATTCTTATATAAAACTAGAAAATTTTGGGGATCCCCATACTCAGAACTAAAACTCAAAAATTTTTTTTTATCATAACCGTACGTGTGGGATATCTGTAGATAGGTCTTCAAAAATGCTATTGAGGTTCCTAAAATCATTTTTTTCTAAAGTAAATAGTTTGCGCAAGAGACACTTCCAAAGTGGAAAACTGTGTGCCCCCCCCCCCCCCCTCTAACTTCTAAACTAAGAGACTGATAAATCTAAAAAGAATATATGATGTACATTGCCATAAAAACTACCAGCGAAAATTGGTTTCAACGAGATAGAGCTGGTAGTTTTTTTTTCATATGTCGTAAACCGCAATTTTCAGTTAGAAAAATCACTACCACTGCGAACGTGTTAAAACATCAATCAAAGTTACAACGAACTATAAGAACTTTTATATTATGTTACTTGTTTTGTGAAACTTTTTTTCGAAAGAGGACAATCATGTTCTAGATAGGTGTTTTTTACACTTAAAGCTTTAGGGTCCGTTCACACAGACCGGCTCGGAGAGCAGAGCAGATTCTTATCACGTTGAAAACAGAGTTTTTATTATTTGAAGTAAGGTTTATTTTTGCATGTGCACTGCTTTTGTCATTGAGAATGCTTGTACGCGCTTGGTGTGAAATAATAAGAGGAGCTGACCGGCTCCGATCGCGTACTTTTCTCGTTCGCGCAGCC
Source organism: Miltochrista miniata (assembly GCA_933228765.1). Lineage (NCBI taxonomy): Eukaryota > Metazoa > Arthropoda > Insecta > Lepidoptera > Erebidae > Miltochrista > Miltochrista miniata. The sequence goes on from OW121770.1 coordinate 13,245,191, forward strand.
GTTCGGCTCCGATTTCATGCTCTTTCCCGCTCGCGCAGCCGATCGGCTCCGATTTCATGCTCTTTCCCGCTCGCGCAGCCGATCGGCTCGGATTGGGTGCTCTTTCCCGCCCGCGCAGCCGATCGGCTCCGATTGCGTGCGAGCCTCCCCACGCCGATCGCCATTTTGATAGCACAATTTAAACAAAACAGTTGTGTGCACTTATACGAAAACATGACTGATGAAAAATTAATATATTTCTTCATCGGAGCTATCTAAAACCATGTTCCGAAAAGCACCCGTTAACACCGAAAACAAAACTTGGAATACTGGTATTGCCTTTGTAGTGAATCGATGCACTCGATGCATCCGATCGACTGTGAGCGCATCCGACCGGCTGCGAGTGCATCCGACCGGCTGCGAGCGCATCCGACCGGCTCCGAGCGCATCCGCTTTTAGCCGGTCTGTGTGAAATAGTTGGCGGCTCCTCTCCGACCAACTCCGAGCGTATCCGATCCGGTCTGTGTGAAAAGAAAAGTGCGCGCCGATGTTGCTGCTGCTTAGCAGATTCTTATCACGTTGAAAACAGAGTTTTTATTATTTGAAGTAAGGTTTATTTTTGCATGTGCACTGCTTTTGTCATTGAGAATGCTTGAACGCGCTTGGTGTGAAATAATAAGAGGAGCTGACCGGCTCCGATCGCGTGCTCTTTCCCACTCGCGCAGCCGATCGGCTCCGATTGCGTGCACGCCTCACCACGCCGACCGCCATTTTGATAGCACAATTTAAACAGAACAGTTGTGTGCTGTGATATATTTCTTCATCGGAGCTATCTAAAACCATGTTCCGAAAAGCACCCGTTAACACCGAAAACAAAACTTGGAATACTGGTACTGCTTTTGTAGTGAATCGATGCACTCGATGCATCCGACCGGCTTCGAGCGCATCCGCCGGCTGCGAGCGCATCCGACCGGCTGCGAGCGCATCCGACCGCATCTGCCCGGCTCCGAGCGCATCCGCTTTCAGCCGGTCTGTGTGAAATAGTTGGCGGCTCCTTTTCGACCAACTCCGAGCGCATCCGATCCGGTCTGTGTGAAAAGAAAAGTGCGCGCCGATGCTCTCCGAGCCGGTCTGTGTGAACGGACCCTAAAGGGCGTGTTATCGTTTAAAACTCTAGAAAGGCTGAAAGTACCTACGAAAGTATTCTATCTTTAATTTGGTGAATATTTACCATAAAAGGATGCGAAACCCAGAAATAATTCTTAGCATGAAAATAAATATTGATAAGTATAGGTACCTAACCAAATTAACTTTCAAAAACTTGCACATCTTCTCCCATTCAAAGGGAAACTCTATCAGAATGAAATAAGGTCTATAAAAGAATAAAGAAATGTTATTAAAAAGCACAGCCCCAATCAAGGCGAACATGCTTGAAAAACTAATTTGAATGCAAATGACATAAGCCTTCAATTTTTACGATCATCTATAATGAAAAAATTGACACGTGTCATGTTTGCAAAATACCCTGTCACGAAAACAACGAATTTAGGGCACAGTGTCAACAATTTTTTTTTATACCACTAAGGTGGCAGACAAGCTACGGCCCACGAGATCTACTGGTGGTCACCGCAGCCTATGGACGTTTGCAACACCGGAGATTCTACATTCGCGCTGCCGGCCCTGTAAAACCGTCTAAGACCCCTTTTGAAGAACCCCATACTGAAAGCGTTAGAGAAAACCGAGGCAGGGAGGTCATTCCACAATTTAAACGTGCGCGGGAGAAAGCCCGTGTCGGATCTAACCGTGTTTAGTGTGGAAATCCATGATGGATGCTATGCCAGACTTCTAACGACTAAAACCACTCGGTGTCATGCAATTTCCTATGGCAGCGAGTCCCGGGTAAGGCTTCTGAAGAATGTACCGGGATTTACAACAGACTTTGACTACCACCGCGGCTTCTCTTAAGTGCGAATAAAGTTAAAAAATCCTTTGAAGAAAATCAATGCTAATGATCATCTTGGCTGAAATTCTTTACTGGTGAGCATGAACCTCCCCCAAAGGTAGCCAGAATGGACGACAAATAATCTCTACTAATATTATAAATGCGAAAGTAGCTCCTTCTGTCTGTCTGTTAGCTTTCACGCCTAAACGGCTGCAGTGATTGAGATGAGATGAAATTTGGTATAGGGATAATTCGAGGCCCTGGGTAGGAGATAGGCTACTTTTTAACCGACTGCGCAAAAGGAGGGTCATGATTTTGCGCGATAACGACTTTTACGCGGTCGAAGCCGCGGGGAACAGCTAGTATCAAATATAAATAACAAATCAGCCTATGGCAGTCCTGTGTTGAACGCAGGCCTCAACCATCCAGTCCCAGACCTTTTGTAGGTCGTCGGTCCATCTGGCGGGTGGACGTTCTACGCTACGTTTGCCGAGAAACGAATGAGAAATATTATTGGTTAATTTTTTCAAAACTGCAATACTAATGCAAAAGTTTGCGTTAAATTACGCAAAACTGTAAATAGCCAAGCCAATCTCAATATCTATTTTTTTTTAATTACGCGTCATATTCCTGAAAAGTCACATAAAAAACTTCTATCACACCCTTATAACGCCATTATAACTACGATTTTGAGACATTAAAACTATTGAGCATCATAAAATATTTGCGATCTCAATTTGGTGTCATAAATAAATGAAACAGTGCATAATACTTTCCCGAATTGCGTAGACACGTTAAATTATTAGGTTTTTGTAATTTATTGAATGTGATACGAAAAAAAAAACAAGTTTTTAGGGTTCAGTACACAAACCGAAACGTTATTGCTGAGACGTTTAGGCGCAGAATGTCATATTCGAAAATTGTCCAGCGGACGCATAATGTCCACTTCGCAAAATGTCCAGTTCGCAGAATGTCCGCTCCGCTCCGCTCCGCTCCGCTTCGCTCCCACCTTAGCCTTCGTGGTTATTTTTTTTATAACCCACCGGTATAATATGGACATTCTGGGATTTGAACATTTTGGGACATGGACAACGTTATGTCTAATATTGGACATTCTGCGAACTGGACATTATGCGAACTTGACATTCTGAGAATTGGGCATTTTGCGAACTGGACATTCTGCGAACTGGACATTTTGCGTCCGCTGGACATATTTCGAATATGACATTCTGCGCCTAAACGTGCTGAGACTCCGCTGTCTGTCTGTCTGTATCCAGGCTATGTCTCAGAAACTGTGATAGTTAGACAACCGAAATTTTCACACACGATGACATGTGTTTCTGTTGCCGCGATACCAACCAATATTAAAAACATTAAATATTTATACATGTTTATGGAGAGCTCCTACACATCAATCCTATTTTTCTAGCCGCCTTCTGGTACGGAACCCTACATAGCGCCAATCCGAATCGCACTTGGCCGGATTTTTATGTGTAAAGTTGAAAGCCAGTGGCGAAAACCTCGTTAACTTTCAGACTGACCTATTACAGAGTTATTTGTGACTATTGCTGAAATGCTATAAAGTTGGATGAATTATTTGAAAATCTTGGGTACTTCACATAGAGTTATGCGACCAGTACAAGGGGAGTAGACCGGCATATCATAACTGTAGGATTTTCCTCTCGTTAAAAAAAAGACACATTATATTTTGTAAAGACACATTATGTATTGACAGAGAGTAAAGTATTTTTTTATATACCACTAAGTTGGCAGACAAGCATACGGCCTACCAGAAGGGCTGGTGGTCACCGCAGCCTATTAACGTTTGCAACACCAGAGGCGCCATTCTAGCACTGCCGAGCTGTAAAAACCTTCTAAGACCCCTTTTGAGGAACCCCATACTGCAGGCGTTTGGTCTCCGTAAAGCGCCTCCTCTTCCGATTAAAGTCATAGGTCGTATTGCTCTATGCCGTAGGTAGGTACTTCATAATCATCTATCACTATTATTTTGGTTTATTGTCTGAAGTACAAACTTTAAAAGAGCTTTCTTGTGTTCTAACTGGAATCAATTTAGAAGTTATAGAACATTACTCGACTAGGCTGTTTATAGCCTTCTAAACAGGCAATTTGGAGAATTTTATGAGGATTTTAGTGGTCATAAAAATAATGTATTACTATACATTCACAAAGAAAAACTTAAATACATAGTTCATTTATACTGATTAATGGCACTTGGTGGAACTTGCTACGCTTATTAAATAACACCACTTAAACTGTTACACAATATTTATTTGATAATTTATTAAGGTTATCATCTCAATAACCTTTGAGAACGTCTTGACACGAAACTAGTCAGGTTTAAAAATTTACTAGATGATGCTCGCGGCTTCACCCGCGTGAAATTCGGTACCCGTTCCCGCTTCCCGTGGGAACATTGTTCCGGGAAACCCTATGTGTTATTCCAGACTATAAGCTACCTCTGTACCTAATCCGTTCAGCCGTTAGAGCGTGATTGAGTAACAAACATCCAAACATCTAAACATTCAAACCTTTTTTTTTTACGTGAGGGAAATTCCTCAGAGGATGTTATGCTGGACTCTTACCGACTAAAAAACCTCACGTAACGCCTAACAGTCTGTGGTTGGAGTCCCGGGTAAGCCCTCGGAAGGATGTCCCGGGACTCACAACAGACCTACAGCCGCCACTGCGGCCTCGATCATTCAAACATCTTCACAAACTTTCACATTTACAATATATTTTGTAGGATTATTGTGGAACTGTACAAATGGTGTTATCCAATATAGAGACATCAATCAAACAATCAAACCAGCATAAGGCAGTCCATAGAGAGAAGTAGCAGTTGTTACTTAGGTATATTACGAACTAAACCCTTTTAACCAATTTGACAAACCCTTTTTTGTGGTTGTGGGCATAGATTTAGGATTTTTCGCTACTCTGTTGTGGGTGCTATTCCATTGACAGGTATTATAAGCCCCGCACGTTGATATTGAGCTTGGCGGCCATCTTGGTGACGTATGTCCGTCAACCGTAAATAAAAATACCGTACGCAGCTTCGCGAGGTCAGCCCGCGCTGGCGTTACGTCACGATAACGTCACTTAGCTGTCATTATGACAAGGTTCCAGCGCAATATCAACTTGCGGGGCTTAAAAAGCATTTGAGCCGGTTTTGAAACTTGTAACAAACAAATAAATGAGAAGGTACTACATACAGCTCGGCATCTCTCCGCCCCCCACTGAACAACTTTTTTCAGTCTTCTCACCCCCGCACCACGTTTTTTTTTATAACGTAAGGGATAATCCTCATGGATGTTATGCCGGACCCCTACCGCCTAACGCCCAACAGCCTACGGTTGGGAGCCTCGGGTAAGCCCTCGGAATGATGTCCCAGTACTCCCAATAGACCTACAGTTACCACTGCGACTTTGCCTAGGGTCCCACACCCCGTTGTCTTAACACGTTCCGGGACACTCGACTTTTTGCAAAGTTTTGAATATGACACCACAAATTCCCATACATTTTATCATACCGTCTATACACGTACTGCCGTATTATGTATACTTGTAATTTTTTGAAACGAGTATACCGGCCACAGACGTCAACGCCGCGTTGTAACATGAACGGTAGTCTACGGCTGTCGGTGGTGTGTACATATTGTTTGGTACATGAGCCCTATGTACCTATGTGTGTGTTGAAAATAACTCGACAAGAGTTTACTGTGACACATACGAACGATCGAAGTCGCGTGTTGTGACACTAAATCACGTGCTTCCTAGATATATTATGGGAAAGCTACGACTATCGACGGTTTGCCAAATGTAATGAAATGAAGTTCACCGCCCTTAGCCGTACTGTCACGTAGCGAGATACCGAGGTACCGTCGACAAGCGGATTGTCCCGGAATGTGTTAAGGTGTACAGAGTGCTATTACTTACCAGTTTCATCCATATGGGCTTCCATGTCAGAATTCTTGATCTGCCAAAAGTTGGCTTTCCTCGGTTCGGTGATCCTCTTCTGTAACGACTCGGAGTAATTCGCCGGAAACACCAGAACAGTACGCGCTTTGCCTCTAGCTGCTTCTGCCATGGCGACGTCTTTGCTTTGATAGGGTATCTGAAGAAAAAGAATAATAATTTTAAAAAACCGGCCATGTACGAGCCGGACTTAGACACGGAGGGTTTGACAAAAAAACAAACTTCTAAATTATCGCGTCAAAAATTCACAGCTGATTATGTCGCAAGCAACGTACCTATAGGTATTTCGACTGAACGGTCGTTACTTTTTTCAGCGTTAACTTAGGACTTTGTTTTCTTATAGCTTCAAGAGACCATAGACTTAGGTCTATGGTCTCTTGAAGCTACCTATATTATTCAAAGACTTCTATATAAACTGAGGTAGACATGCCCTACGCACCGATTTTTGAAACCTATAAACTGAGCTAATTAGCAGCGTTGCTCGCACTGTTATGAGTCAAAACTTCGAGAGTAGGTACTTGGCTTGCAATCGGAGTCCATACGCCTTCTCTTTTACATACTTTTGTTCTATTCGTATATTGCTATTGTGGTGACAATTACGTAAATATTATTTATAAGTGAGTGTAGTCTTAGCGATGTGTGTGTTTGAGGATTGTTTTTGAAATCTCGTTTGTTAGTCTTTGATATTATTGTGTTAACTTGAACTGAATACCTTCACACGTTTACGAGATAAATGATCTTGACAGACAACAAAGTGATACTATAAGGGTTCAAAAATAACCCATATCAGGTCTAGCCGTATAGTAAGATCTTTAAGGCAATCATCGTTTACAGAATAATAAGCTAGCTACTCTTTAGACGACTATTACTCAAATGAAAATAAAAAATGAAAGTTGAAGAAGCAAGTGCCGTGTGGCGCTCGGTTCTTTCTGCCTACTCCGCAAGGGATTTGGCGTGAAGGTAGATAGATAGATAAAATACCAAATTATAACTCACCAAATTAGATTGCCTTTTCGATAAGAAATCCAAATATCGACAGCTGAAGCCAGTCAGGTTCCAAACATACGTCTCCGGGTCTTGAGGGCACCAGTTCTTGTCATAGGCGCAAAGCGGGTCAGTTGAGTTGTATTCATAGTTCACTACGGCAATGGGTAGGCCTACAGGATAATGTCCCACGGCGAGGCAGAAGAATATCATTTGAGAGACGGGCAAACCGAGTAGAAAAGCTAGTGCACTGAAATAGACAAAAAAAAAACATTTTTACTCCAAAGGATTCCGAACCAAAAAACGGTAAAACATAACGGCTGTCGTATGGTAGCCTTCCTTATCTATACTAATACTAGCTGATGCCCGCAGCTTCGCCCGCGTAAAATTTGTTCCCGCGGGAAGTTATTCCCGGGATAAAAGGTAGCCTATGTGTTATTCCAGACTATAATGTATCTCTGTACCAAATTTCAGCCCGATCCGTACAGCGGTTTGAGCGTGAAAGAGTAACAAACATTCACACTCACAAACTTTCGCATTTATAATATTAGTAAGATTATTTATATGTAAAAAGGAAAAATTTGATTGTTTGTTTGCATCGAATAGGCTCCGAAACTACTGAACCGATTTGAAATATTCTTTCTTTATTGGGAAGCTACACTATCTCCAGTGAACATAGGCTATATTTTATTCCCGTATATTTTTTAGATTAGTAGGTGAATAATTTTGATAGATTATAAACCTGCCTTACGCCTGAGAGGCAGGATAACACCTGAACCAACCCTTAACACGCGATACGGGGATTCCGCGGTTGCAGTCAAAGTCTGCCGGTATCCTGGGATACTTTCACGGGATGCCAGCGTCAGACGGATAGGTAGGGACCGTGTAGTCTTAAATGGTTCAAGTCACTTCCGCGGGACAATCCACACGAAAAAAAGGTATATTGTCTACTAATATAAAATTGTACAAATAGCTGTGACGGTATATTCAAGATTAATTTTAAAAAATAACTGTAATCGACTAATTTAGGGCTTCTGAGTTCAAATCTACGATTTTTTCCTTCGTGTCTGTTTGCTTGTTTATTTGTTCGGGGTTGGAGCAAAATCCAGTAGCCTGAACAAAATTTAACTTTTAGGATTTTGTGTTTGTTAAACTTAAACAACCCTTTTAGTATCATCAAAATCGGACCAGCGAAAGTACAGTTTGAACTATGTTTCACTAGACGCCATATGCGTTGGAGAGGTCAAAGTCGATTGGTTATTGGTTAAAATCATCTGGCGAACGAAGACGCGGGCAAAAGCTAGTACTAAATAAAATATTAAGAAAAAGCTAGTACTTACCTAAAATTCCTAAAAAGGCTTAAGAAGTTCTTCCAAATCAACGCTTTCATATGATGCCACTTCATCGGCATGTACGAGGCCAAGTTGGCCTTAGGTTTCTCCTCTGGAGGCATGGCTTCCATGGGTAATGTCAACTCTGGTGTCACCACAACTCTGCCCTTGCTGCTCATGGATGTATTGTCACCGAATTCACCGGATATTTCACCGATTTCGGCCTCTTCTAAGTCTATTGCGTTTGGGTTCTGAAAATGTATATTAAAATAAATTATTCTGTTCGAAGGAAAAACAGATATCTAATTTCGTTTCCTTGCTAGTTATGTATGAAACGAGAAAAAAAAACTATTTTACTATCGATACGAATGCGTTTTGTGTGTCTGTATGTATGCGTGTATGTTTGTCAAGAATTAACTCAATAACTACTGGATGTAATTCAATAATTCTTTCACCATTAGAATGCTACATTATCCCTGAGTATTATAGGCTATATTTTATTCCCGTATTCCCACGGGAACGGGAACTAAGCGGATAAAACCGAGTGACGTCCGCTATTAAGGGATAAAATAACGAAAACACAATCTGAGTTAAACATACTTTCAAAGATATAATATCTATAATATAATATCTTTTTCGTTAATAAATTGATTCATTAGCAACTTTATCAAAGGATAGGCGATCATACGAGAATTGGTGTCATGTATCTTTCGGCAAATAATTAAAGCAATTTGTAAACTTTCTTAATTATTTTGAGAAAGAGTAACTTCAGAGCGGGACTACACATTAACATTTGGCGTGGGTTAAATTTACGTGCTGAATATAATAGCACTAGCTGACCCGCGCAACTTCGTTTGCGTCACATGAGAGTGAGAAAGAGAGAGGTATGGTATTAATATTTTTGAGTATTATAATCTCTCCCGTTGCATTTACCCCCGTCGCGTCGCGTCGCTTGAATTCATTAGAGCTGAACCGCATATCTTTGTTTGCGTCACATGAGAGTGAGAAGGTAAGAGGTGTTAAAGTGATATAATGTTTCCCGTCGCTTTTACTTCCACCCATCCGTTTTTCGGTATAGAACTCACCGTGTTCGAGTCCGACTCGCACTTGGCCGGTTTTTATCGTTCCCGTCGCGTCGCTCATACTTTAAAACTTAATAAGAGGGTTATTGTAAGTGAACCTTAAAAGATAGACATAATCCGTTAAGGACTTTTTTTAAGAGAAACAATTTCGTAATACACAATTTTTACGTAACTTTATCTATTTATGCAGCGTCCGAAATGGGAGCTCTCAAAAGAAAGAAATAATCCCGGTTCTCGAAACATTATTCATGGCTGCTCCGCTCCTATTCATCTAAGCGTGATGTTATATCGCCATTAGCCAGCCACAATAAATTGACTATTAAACTGTAAAATAATTTTTGTAATGCAACCAGTAGTTTCTGAGATCCTAGCACAAACAAACTCATCAGTCTCATTATATCGTGAGCGAACCTTAAGAGATAGACAAATTAGGTTATTGTGAGCGAACCTTAAAAGATAGACATATGCCGTTGCGGACTTTTTTGTAGAACTTTTTAAGAGAAACAATTTTGTAGTACACAATTTTTACCTAACTTTAACCATTTACGCAGCGTACGCCTCGGAAGCTCTTATACGGTCAAAAATATTCCCCGTTTTCAAAACATTATTGATTGCTGCTCCGCTCCTATTCGTCTTAGCGTAATGTTATATAGCCTATAGCCATCCTCGATAAATGGACTATCAAACTGTAAAAGAATTTTTGAAATCCAACCAGTAGTTCCTGAGATCCTAGCGTTCAAACAAACAAACAAACAAACAAACAAACAAACAAACTCTTCAGCTTTATAATATTAGTATGGATATGGATTTCACATTGGAGTATCACACAATGGTATGTGTTCTGAGTAATTGTTTGATATGATTTTATAGGGTCGGCAGCGCGAGTGCGGCGCCTCTGGTGTTGCAAACGTTCATAGGCTGCGGTGACCGGCAGTCCTTCTCGCTTGCTTACACTACCACTGCGACTTTAGCCAGTAAATCATAATTAAAAAGAGCTTCCAATACTTCAGAGACCCAGAGTGGTCGACATCGCTCGCACAGTAAGCATTTAAAAGTGGTAATTGCCATATCTGTAGTACAACCGATGGCCGATAAAGCAACTGAGTTCTGGAGTGGAGACCACGACTTGATAAACGTGTAGTACGACACCCACTCGCAGGTGGAACGTGGTATGCGGTGTAGCTAAAGTCTGCTGGGAACCCTGGGACATCCTCCCGAGGGCTTACCCGGGACTCCCAGCCGTAGACAGCTGTAAGGCATCGTGTGGGTTTAGTCGGTAGGAGTCCGGCAAAACATCTAGGTTTGTAGGATATTTACACGTAAAAAAATGGGACGTGGTAAAGTCACAATCAGGAGCATTATTCCGAACCTGACCCGGTCGCGGGTTAGGTTAGGAACTTGAAAAAAAATGTAATATTTGTTCCGAACGTAACCCTCTTCTTCCTAACCTGACCCGACGTCTCGTTCCTATCATAACCCGAATTGCGCAGATTGGTCATTCTCTGTAATCTTTCTCAAATTAAAAAGTACATATGTGTCAAATCAGTATATATAATATTTACTATTTTGTGATAATTAACATTCGTAGTAATTAACAGAACAATTAATTCAACCATAATAAATGAATGGTTAACACCCCGACTCGGATGGGTTAGGTTAGAAGGCTAGGCTTGGAAGGCGGGAGCTCCGCTCCGCTTCGCTCCCGCCTTAGCTTTCGTGGTTTTTTTTGTTTTATCGACGTGTTCTTATTTTACATTATTTCGATTTATTAACATTTACGATTTTACGATTTTTACATTTTTCGATTACAGAGAATGACCAATCTGCGCAATTCGGGTTATGATAGGAACGAGACGTCGGGTCAGGTTAGGAAGAGGGTTACGTTCGGAACAAATATTACATTTTATTTCAAGTTCCTAACCTAACCCGCGACCGGGTCAGGTTTTCGGGTCAGGTTCGGAATAATCGCAATCAGGAACTGGATGCGAAAGGCGCAGAACTGTGTATTGTGACGTAAATTGGTAGAAGCCTACGTCCAGGAGTGGACTGCCATAGACTGATTTGATTGACTGACAATACTTACGGGTTGTTTTTTTTAAATATGGAAAAAGAATTGGTTTCGAGCAGGATTCGAACCTGCGTCTTCTGCAAACCGTTCAGTCGCCACTGAAACCTACTCGGAACCAACCAAATTCTCCATCGTATTATACGTCTTGTGGCGTAAGGGGGGTCGCGTGGGATTATGATCCGTTAGCATACTAATTGCTTTTCAAAAATAATCTTAATACTTACGGGTATCGCTGGCAGTTCAACTTTCTCAACAACGTCAGCTAGGATACTGGATCTCCTTCGTTTGCCCAAGTTCTGCAGCACAGATAACTTCAAGAACACATCTTCGAGACTTTCGCCTTGGTAGCGACGAATCAGTTCTGTTGGTGATTCTTCGGCTAAGAATCTACCTCCACGCATTAGACCAATCTGTGAAAAGAATAATTTTGTTAGTTGGTGTGTCCCATAGATGACCTTGAGCAATCTTTTAATAGGTAATGTAAATATATAAAATGTGAAAGTAATTTTCGACTGAATCACTGAACCTATCCTGATGCATTTTGGTTTAGAGATAGAATAGAGCATGAGAATGGACAAACATAAGTGGGTACATTTATTTAGGTATATAATCACAACTTTATCCCCAAATGTAGAAAGCATAGAAAAAAATACATATTAGACAAAGAAAACATAATTTTACCACGCCGTAAATTGACTAATTGTTATTTGTCCGACAAAATAGTTTTTGCCGTGATGGAATGGATAGGCGCAGATTGTATTAAAAATCAGTTAAATTTATCAACATACATAGGTACATACACTCACACCTTCATCCCCAAAGAAGCAGGCAAAGGCATATTATATGCCCGTTTCCCCTTTTAAATTTTTCAAACTGTCCATAACTACGACATCAACTCCTTTTAACGACTAGGTACCATGTGACCAATGCCTTCTTTCCAAAGCTCCAAAACAACCATAAAGTATATAGAAATACCCCAACGTCACTCGTCTCAAAATTGACCGTAGCTGATAAATGTCAAACGTCTGAAAACTTTTGTCTGAAAAGTCATTTTAGTCATAATAAAGATTGCAAAAAAACTGAAAGAGCAATAACTATTATGCGTTAAAAATTTAATGTATTTCTCTCAAAAAATAAATACATAAATGAAGCATCAAAAAATATATAAAGTATCTCATTAATATTCATGTCTAAACTTTCAAACTGACTGATCGCGTGAAAATTGTATTGTTGTTTTTAAATTTTATTGCTCTCTACCCAGCCCTTAGGCAATGAGCATGGTAATATTTTGTAGCCTAGTGTATAGCAAATCGTTTTAACATGTGGGTTACCATGGCATCCATGGGAAATTCCTCAGGACTCAAATTGAACTGAATAAAACCGCACGGACTCTGCCTATTCGTAAAACGCTGGGTGCCCCGGATAATTCCTCGACAGGTTGTCGCATGCAGGGTTCCCGGTAGACTTTCAAGCTTGCTCTCCTCGGAAGCAGCCCACAAAGAATTGCCTGGCTGGTTCCGGGATTATCTAAACCGAGTTTTGAGGAACGAGGCGTGGCTGAAACTCTTACGTCACAAAGCCGTTTTAGACCGGCTCTGCAACGCGTGAATTATAATATATATTACTAGGTGTACCCCGCGGCTTCTTCCGCGTAGAAGTCTTATCGCGTAAAATCATAACCCTCCTTTTGCTTTTTAAAAAGTAGCCTATGTCCTTCCCAGGGCCTTTAAATATCCCTATACCAAATTTCATCTTAATCAATCCAGTCGTTTCGGCGTGAAAGCGTAACAGACAGTCAGACAGACAGACAGAGTTACTTTCGCATTTATAATATTAGTAGGGATTCACGGACATTTTCACACAATGCTATCTAATCCCAAAGTAAGCTAGGAATAACCCGCTTGTGTTACAGGTGACCACGAATATGAATACTTATATACTTTTAAAAACATACATATCATACATAGAAACGCCCAGACTCTCGAGACAAACATTTATAGAACATATAATTTTTTGTCTCCGGTGGGAATCGAACCCTCGACCTCGTGATTCGCAGTCACATTTTGACAGAGGCGGTACATGTATATACAAGTACAGTACAGGTATAGGTGCAGCGCAGCATGATGCTGCTTCGAACCTTTGTCACACGCTACACCTGCACTGCCCCAAAACATGCCGCTTTTTTATAAACCACTGCTTTTTTTTTTTCTTTTTAACGTTAGGAAAAATCCTTCATAGATGCTAGGCCGGACTCCTACCGACTAAAAAACTTCACGTGACGCCCAACAGCCTACGGTTGGGAGCCCCGGGTAAGCCCTCGGAGGGATCTCCCAGGACTCCTAACAGACCTACGGGTGCTATCCCGCGTCTATGGAGAGTTTTCGGGAGTTATCCCGCTTCTTAGGGAGGGCGTGCGTAAGTTTATAATTCACTGCTAAGGATTGCGAACAGCCCAAGTTACTTCCACATTTATATATTAGTATGAAATTAGTATTTACTTACGATGTCTGCCTGTTTGGTCTCATCAATATAATGCGTCGTAATGATGACTGTAGTTTTTTCATTTTTAGTAATTTCGACTAAATGGTCCCAGATACTGTAAAGAAGACATTTCATTAATATTTTCCTCGTTAATGACTCATTCAAATCTGCCTAGCTCTAAATCCTAAATAGTCTGCACAATTTAGGCATCTTCCAAATTTTCACTCTTCTGGGAGAGAGATTGCGAAAGGTTAGTTTAGGATTTTATTCCAAGGTTTCCTCCTCTTCGTCACGATCTTGTCCGTTACTGTGCACCACTTCTAAAGTTACCTACATTATAGTGATCTAAGTAACCTTTGAGAGTGCCGTGAGGTGACACCAGCCAGGATTACAAATGAGCTAGATGATGCTCGCAACTTCGAAACTTAAACTTCTCCCCACTCCTCTGTCAAAAAAGTATTGTTTATCAAGAAACAAATTCAACAGTCCACTTTTAAGGTCCGATGTATCTTCTTTTGTCAATGTTCACGGCTGCCCAACCTCCCAACCCTAATGGCCGATTCAGACTCCCGTGGAGGCGACAGGAGGCGAGGCGAGCGCGAGAGTGTGGATGGGTGCCTCGCCTCGCCCCGCCTCCTGTGCGGTCCGAATTGTCCCATTCCAACAATCACTGGAGATCCTAATCGAGGCTCTCTACTTCCTTTTATATTAAATCTAGATGATGCTCGCGGCTTCGCCTGCGTGAAATTCGGTACCCGTTCCCATTCCCGTGGGAACATTTCCCCGGGTAAAAAAGTAATATGTGTTATTACAGACTATAATCTATCCCTGTTTTTAACCTGATCCGTGGAGCCGTTAGAGCGTGATTGAGTAACAAACATCCAAACACCCAAACATCCAAACAACTTCACAAACTTCCACATTTTTTATACTATTAGTCGGAAGTATGATAGTAGGATTTCTTACCTTTGACGCAGAACAGGGTCCACTCCGACAGTAGGCTCATCCAAGATCAGTAGCTCTGGGTCGTGAATTAACGCTGCTGCTAATGATGTCCTTCTTTGTTGACCACCGGATAAATTTTTGACTGGTCTGGAGAGAAAGATTATGCGTTTAAAGTAGGTACACGTTTTTTTTAAGCCGTCAAAGTGGCAGACAGATCCTATCGAAGTTTTTAGAACAGCTTGTGGATGTTTCTATAAAATTCCTTTCTGAAGAATCGCAGGCCGAGAATGTTTCATAAAAAAAAATGATAGAAAAGTAAAAAAAAGTACTCGCTGGGTGTTCAACGTATGATGCCGTAGCCGAAAATATAGTTAGAAAATTATTTGTCTGTTTATTTGTTTGTCTGTTTGTTTTGCTTTATCCGGAAGGATCTCGAAAAGTACTCAATAGATTTGATTCAAATTTTGCACAAATATTAACTAAGGGTATTCAAATAGGCTATATATTATCACGCTACTTATCCTAGGGGCTAAGCAGAGAGCAATCAAATTGGCGTTATAACACAATTTTTATAGCTCATAGCTCGTGCTTCATAAAATGGCACCCTGAGAGCATATTCCCCTAACCCGAGCGTCCGTGGAGTAACGTCGCTATTGAACTTTGATTGGTTTGTGTTTGATGAGATACTTACTGCATCTTGTTTGTAAAATGAATCATTAAGCCTATTGCAGCCGTCTGCTGGATGTAACCATCTTCCAATCATAATGAGAGGGTAATCAGCCTTACTGGTAGCACGCTGGCCACACGGGTTGGTTTCGAGTTTCCTACCATGGTGGGTACGTAAATCATGAGGTGAGGATCATGAGGAACACCTCATGATCTCATTTGTTTGTCAGCAAGTACACTTGCAGGTGACGCTAGTTTAGGCGCCAAAGGTTTCCGTAGAACTCCAATGCTACTATTACGATGTAAATGGTCGCATACAAAATTGGCTAAGACGGGTCTCATATTAGGCTTTTTCCGACATTTTTAGAAGACATTCCTGGGTTGACCTTCCAGCCTATCTTGTACCAAGCAAAATTAAGGGCTTGTGCCAGAAGAGCATACTTCCGTTAGGAAGTGTACCAACATACTGGTAATATTAGCCTTGGCCTTGGTAGGTTTTCCGGTAAATCTAAAATATACTTAGGGAAAAAAGATGTACCTGTTTGGATTCGGCAACTGCAGCAAGGTAATTAAAAAGTCAATTCGCTCTTCGATCTCTTTAGACCGCATATTTGCGATCCATCCGAAGTAGATAAGAGTTTCCCTGATAGAAAACTCGCCAAAAAGCGCGAGTTCCTGCAAAAAAAATGGATTATAAAATATTTATAGTCAATTTAAAAAATATTTTTTATCAAAGTTATCGAAAAACTTAGTAACTACAGAACCGATTTTAAAAGTCCACCTCCGGTCGCCTATGACAAAATCTATCGTTTACCGAACACTGAGCTAGCGGGTCAATCTATCGTTTACCGAACACTGAGCTAGCGGGTCAATCTATCGTTTACCGAACACTGAGCTAGCGGGTCAATCTATCGTTTACCGAACACTGAGCTAGCGGGCCTACGATCATAACTGAATGTCGTAAAATTTTCGGTTTTGAGCAGAACTGCAACGTGCGTCGTCTTACATGCTGGGTCAGACGCTAATCCATCTAGCCATGAGACCTACAGATCTTAAAATGGACTGACGACCTAAAAAAGGTCACAGACAAAGACTAAATGCGGAAGGCGCAGACTGTGTGCTGCGATGTAAACTAGACTCTCATATTATGCTGATTTTTTTTTTCTTTTTATACTACTTAGGTGGCAGACAAGCTTACGGCCCACCGGAAGGTTGGTAACCGTAGCCTATAGACGTTTGCAACACCAGAGGTGCTACACACGCGCTGCCGACCCGGGCGCAGGTTGTGACGACCCACAGTTGAAATTTTTCAAGCCGCCCATAAGGCCTTCAACTTGACTTAACGACTGTCATTTTACTGACAACCGGGACCAACGGCTTATCGTGCCTTCCGAAGCACGGAAACGCTCGTAAATAAATGTCACAAAGTGGTCCACGTGGTGGTCATCCATCCATATCCGGCCGTAGTAAATGTTGCTTACTGCAGTGATCGTTTACAGAACACTGAGTCCGCGGGGCCACGAATGATTTATGATTAAAACATTTAAAACCTACCCGCGACCAACAATTTTTTCCACCTCACATTCTTTTACGTGTGGAAATCTTTCATGCCGGACTCCTACTAACTAAAACCGCACAGTTCCCTACCACTACCTACGCCGGGAGCTCTGGGTGAGCCCCACCTCATTCTTACGTCTTGGGGCGACTATATACGGTCAGGTCGAAATCAACTACATAGCTCATTTATTCATAATCCCTTTTCAAAACATGGTCATCGGTAAAAACCGGTCAGTGTGAGCCAGACTCGAGCACGGAGGGTTCCGTACAAAAAAAAACTAAAAAAGAATCACGTTTGTTGTATGGGCTCCTTAATTATATTTTTTTATTTATTCAAATATTTGTTGTAATACATACATACATACATACATACATACATATGGTCACGCCTTTATCCCCGAAGGGGTAGGCAGAAGCATGTTATATGCCCACATTTCACCTTTGGATAATTTGTCCCACGTAATAGGTGGTGAGCCGTGTTGCCGTGTTTAAATGGACAGGCGCAGGTTGTGACTGCCTGCTGTTGAAAATAAAGCCTCCAACTTAGCTTAACGACTGCCATTTTACTGGCAACCGGGACCAACGGCTTAAAGGGCCTTCCGAAGCACGGAAACACTCAAATAAATGTCACAAAGTGATCACATGGATGGTCACCCATCCATGGACCGGCCATAGTGAAAGTTGCTTACTGCAGTGATCGTTTACAGAACACTGAGTCCGCGGGGTCACGAGCACTTCCTGTAACTTGTTGTAATAGCGGTAATAGAAATAGGTGCATCATCTTTAAAATTTCAGCTCTTTAGCTGTTATAGTTCCTAAGATAAAGCCTGGCGACTGACGGTACGGATGGACTTTGGGTACGGAACCCTAGGACCTAGGAAAGACGTTTAGATAATGTATTTATTTATCTAACAGCTACATGTTCACTTTGAAACCGCGTCATGGGGCCGTTTGTGCCACAAATTACATCGTAAAAAGTCACCAGGCATTGTAACCGCAACACTTTAAATGGTAATAAGAAATATCTACACAATGTTATTGTGCACACAATATTTTTAGTACTAGCTAATGCCCGCAGCTTCGCCCACGAAAATTTCGGTCCCGGTCCCGCTTTCCGTGGGAAATTACTCCCAGGATAAAAAGTAGCCTATGTGTTATACCGGACTATAATCGATCCCTGTACCAAATTTCAGCCGGATCCGTTCAGCCGTTAGAGCGTGAAAGAGTAACAAACATTCACACTCACAAACTTTCGCATTTATAATATTAGTAAGATTATATTTACGGTTTAAACAAGGAAACATCACTAAAAGGCGTCTTATGTGGATCAATTTGCGCTCTCGAGTTTGAATCATGGTTCAAGTCAAAGTTTGTTTCGAATTCCGATTTAGAATTCGAACCCAAGACTTCATTGAAGACAGTCACCATTCACTACCACTGCAACTGCGCGGAAATCATAATAATGTAACCATCTCCATTCAGCTTCATCCCTAAACTACATACTTATAGTCACGCCTTTATCCTCGAAGGGGTAGGCAGAAGCATAGTATATATTATGACTGCCTGCTGTTGAAATTTTGCAAGCCCACATTTCATCTAATAGTTTTATGTCCCACGTAATAGGTGGTGAGTCTATTGCCGTGTTGAAATGGACAGGCGTAGATTATGACTGCCTGCGGTTGAAATTTTGCAAGCCGCCTCATAAAGGCCTTCAACTTGGCGTAACGACTGCCATTTGACTGCAAACGGGACCAACGGATTAACGCTCAAATTAATGTCGCAAAGCGATCACATGAGTGGTCACAGTAAATGTTGCTTACTGCAGTGATCGTTTACAGAACACTGAGTCCGCGGGGCCACGACCGTTTCCTAAACTAACTGCATTAATTTGTACACCAACAAAATTCGGTTTACCTAGACGCCTAATAACTTGCTGTCATTAATTTAACTGACAAGGATAATGTGTAGTCATTTCCTATACCTGCCTAAAGGGATTTATTGTCTTAAAGGTTAATCGTGTGAATAGAACCTGCATTAATGCTTTTATAGCTTACTAGCGGACGTCACGCGGTTTCACCCGCGTAATTCCCGTTCCCGTGGGAATACAGGAATAAAATCCTATGTTCATCGCAAATAGTGTAGCTTCCCAACAGTGAAAGAATTTTTCAAATCGGTCCAGTAGTTACGTAGCCGATGAAACAAACAAACAAACAATCAAATCTTTCCTCTTTTTAATCTTATATATAAAAATTAATCGCAAAATGTGTTGGTAAGCGCATAACTTCAGAACGGGTGGACCGATTTCAATAATTCTTTTTTTGTTGTGTAAGGTAATGTCAGGAGAAGGTTCTTATGGAAGAAAAAATATTGTATTCCCACGGGAACGGGAACTACGCGGGTGAAACTAAACACTCTAGTATTAGTATAGAAGTATAGACGAACTGGGGTACCTATACGAATCGGAACGTATGTAGGCGCCTTCTTTAGGGTTCCGTTCCCAAAGGGTAAGAATGGGACCCTATTCATGAGACTTCGCTGTCCGTCGGTCTGTCTGTGTGTCTGTCCGTCACGAGACTGTATCTCATGAACGGTTATTTTGCCGATATAACAACAAATAAGTAGGTACAAAAAATTACTTTTAAGAGCCTACCAGACGCCAAATTGTTAAAAGAAAATAGAAGATATACATTTTAGCGTGCAAGAAAGAGAGAGATGCGATCGGTTTTTGTGGGCTTTTAACGTAATAAATTAATTATAAAAAAACTATAACCAATATGAAAAAAATGCTCTAGTGCAAATTAAGGATTTTATCAGTAATCGTGTTTCGAGCCTAGAGCGTTTTTAGTTCATGAACTGAAGTTGTCTGTGTTTAAATTTTAATTCAGCAGACCGCACGAGTCCTGAGATCTAGATCAAAGTAATAGTCTATTTGGCGTCGGACTCTTACTTTTTGGTATGGAACCCTCTGTACGCAAACTCGACTGGCATTTTAAAGTCTAGAAAATGGAAAATGCTCATGCTGCTCATGCTCAATCTATCACAGTATCACCATACTACCAACTTCCTAGCGCGCTTATTTTCACAAAAAATAACCCATTTAACCTACATACAAACCGACATTAACTTAAGCATAATAAATAACCGTATGTTAGAACCAGTTGCGCCAACAACGAAGATTGATAAAGAAATGGTACATTTATAAGAATTAATTTAAGCTTACAACCATTAATCAAGGAACTCATTTCCACGCGGATGTTATTACTTATTACAAATGGCGGATGCCTTCGCCATTTTTCTGTTTCTTTACATGCATATGGTACCTATTTGATAAGGGAATAAACTTGGTTATAGTAAAGTTTTTTTACTTGTTTATCGGCTAGGTTTCTTCGGCCAAAACTTAAGTATAGAACGCAATAGTTTATGTTATGTAAGTATGGATAAATTACATTTTTATTACCTACATTTTCATTATATTCGCACACTATGTAAATCGAACTATCGAAAGAAATGGTTGTAAAGAGGTTCCAACATTAATATATATTTATAGCCAGTATCCTCCAAGCCGTTTTGGAGTTACAGTCGTACTACCAAATAGTGTGGACGCACGAACGTAAATTTATAGCATTCCGCAAAAATGCAATTACTAAAAATAATGATATATGGTTTAAAGTACAATTTAAGGAGTTCACCATCGCACCAATTAGGATTCATGTTATTGACATACAACCTGTATTTAGACAAAAAAATTGTTGAATTTTTTCTCTTAAACCACGTTCCCAATTAAGATAATTTAGTTCATTGTTTGGTGTAATCAAAATTCATATCACGTTGCAGAGATTGAAAAAACTCGTTTGAATAGTTATCTTCAGAGGTTAGGTTTTAGAACGAGTCTTTGATGTTTTGAACAACAAAGTTTTTGGACAATGTTTTTTTTTTCTGTATTACATTAAATCATCAAAGTCTACAACTTGAACTGTGATTTTTAATAGCTGACTCGCAGAAGTTCGTTAAAGACTCGTCTTTGGTGTTTTGAACAACAAAGTTTTTGGACAATTTTTTTTTTTTCTGTATTACATTAAATCATCAAAGTCTACAACTTGAACTGTGATTTTTAATAGCTGACTCGCAGAAGTTCGTTAACGTTACAGCTCGAACAATACTATTTATTTCATTATACCTTTTATACGGTTTCTAAAGTATATAGCCTCTTTTTTTTACGTGAGGGAAAATCCTCATGGATGTTATGCCGGACTCCTACCGACTAAAAAACCTCACGTAACGCCCAACAGAATATGGTTGTGAGCCCCGGGTAAGCCCTCGGAAGTATGTCCCAGGACCGAGTATATAGCCTCTTGTGTGGCAAACGTCTATAGGCTACAGTGACCACCAGTATAACTGGTGGGCCGTATGCTTGTCGGCCTCCTTAGTGGTATAAAAAAATCTTCGTCTCTAGAATCACACAATATCTATTGCTAAAAACTGCATGAACATCCGTCGAGTAATTGTTATAAAATTTAAGCGTTATGAATTATAAAAATCTAGTATTATTATTCGTAGGAGCACAAACAGAAAAAGCGTTTTACGAAACCTTATCCAAATTTATGCACCTCTCTTACTCTCTCTCTTATGTGACGCAAGCGAAGTGTTGCTGCAGCTTTGTTTTTAACCGACTTCAAAAAAGGAGGAGGTTCTCAATTCGTACGCTATTTTTTTGTATGTATGTAACGCGATAGCGGCGCCAATTATGGATTGATATTGAATTTTTTTTTGTTAGAAAGTGGCTACTTCTGAGGTGGTCCCATATCCAGGGTATCAGGATCTGATGCTGGGATCTTGGGAAAATCGAGGGGAAATCATCAAATTTAAGGCAAAAATTCTGTTTCAAAATATCATTAAATATAATACTGAAGTCGGTGCCAATATGACTATGAGAGAGATTAATAATGCCTATCTAAGCCTACATAGTTTTACTGGGCACCGATTTCTGTATTATATGATATCTGATAAACTAACTTTGTGCTAAGTAAATTTTATTTTTTAGTTTTTAATCGGTTTCTCTTTCGTTACTTACTTTTTTTTTTATTTGTAGGGACAAGGCACTATATTTTAATGCCACTATGTTATTATTTCCTATAATGTCAGAGTAGGCCTAAACTCTCAACCGTACATAATTATATTTCTTAGAACCTTTACTTAAAAGAACTTGTTCCATTAGTGGAATTTTGTTGTTCCGGAGGTTAAAAATCTTCCGCTGCGTTTTTTTGTATGTTGTTTATAAACCCAAAGTTGAAGGATACATACTGTGTACATTAATTTTAACTACGTTATGCCACTTGGATACAAATAATGACGATATTGTACGTACTTACAAGTTTTTAGCAAAAACTAAAAGATTATTAGGTAATATTTTTGGTTATATAATTATAACATCTGGCCTAACATAAAAAAAATCTGTTTATGTGCCTGCTGACGGCATTATGCTTGCCCAAATGCCCATATTACCTACGTGGGAAAAACATATCTACTGGGGCCTAAGTTTATTACATATTGAGATTTATATTGTTTTTCTTTTATTAATTTGTATGTATATTAATTTAGTTCTAACCTATTCCTTTATTTACACACTTTTGAACGTTCTTTTTCCTTCTTGTTCTCCTTTCGCCGGTCTGCTGGTAGATATTTCTTATAGAAATAAGCAGTACCACTGTACCTATATCTCTGTATATTGTTTTTTGTTTTATTTCTTGTGTGTACATAAATAAATAAATAAATAAATAAATAAGTTTGCTATATCAATTGTGTTAGAATATAATCGTAGCTAGCATAAGGATTAGCTAGTACGTATATTACATAATACTAAATCGCCGTTATCTCAAAAGCAAATAAGACAACAAGTAAGTACATTGGTCCCAGTCCTACAAATTATATAATGACTGATGCATGTCGGAGTACAGGAATCATACTATGCCTACCTACTACACACACATGCTATAAGGACATACGCATCAGTGAGCACAACACTATCATTGACAGACGTGACATTGGTTGAACATAGTGCTGTTGAATAGGGCTGTCACTACGTGTTTATTTCTCAATTTTTTTTCAAGTCAGTTGAATGCCTCACGGGTGGCTTGTAATTGAAGGAAGCCCTGGAGTCATTCTCCTGAGGCTACATTCAGACTCTTGGCTAAAGGCAGATGAAAGGGTACCGAGTGGTTTTAGTCGGTAGGAGTCCGGAATAGTACCCATGTGGATTACCAGACGTAAAAAAGGGGTGGCTTGTAAAATTACAACATCAAGTCAGTCACAACCTCTCCGTTTCAAACAGGGCAATAGACTTGTTAGGGCCGATTAAGTGGGACTGAATACATAAAATGAAAATTGAGCACATTTTAATTTTACTCCTTCTAGAAAAAGGCTTGAATGACTGTATGGTTTTGTAAAAGCAGTATTAATGAAATCTCTAAATTTACACCCGATGTACACTTGAGTTTTTTACTGGGCTCAGTTTTGACTTTGCTAATTTTTATAATTCTAAGATCGACTACCACTAGACTTTCCACTGAATGAGTAAGTTAACCGACATCATTAATTTATTCACATTGAATGACTGAATAAAATAAACATACCTCAGAACATACCGACACCAGCTATTTAAACTACAGTAACTCGACGTTTGGCGGAAATCGTTTTTATGTTTTGTATTTGATAAAAAAAATGTGCAAAAATACTGATAAATGAAGAAGTTAAAAATCTTAAACAGCGCTAACTAGACCTACTCGTTAGTTCGTTTGCAAACGTAATTATTACGTTTGCAAACTAACTAGCATTGTTGACAACCCTAGCATGCAAATAGATTGCATTAAATCGTTTGAAATAAGGCAATTTTTCCTATGACAAAATAAATTACATGCTGTTATAAAGAAAATATCTCTTTTAAATGAAACGCTTTCTGGACACAAATTGAAAACAGTTTGAAGAAGGTTCGTATCTACATAAAAATAGCGACGAAATCTAACAAATTATTTTTCAAATTGTATTTCAAAAATGTTGTAAAATTTTGTGAATGCGTAAAAGCTGTTCTGTTCTGGCTATTAGAATTCTGATTTGGATTACAGAGTGGTAATACATATATTAAATAGATTTTCTCCTGTATTATTGCGCGATGGCTTGCTTCTATTATATGGGAGCAACCGAGCTACTGGCAAAGTAAGGTACCTATGTAATTAACCTCTTTCTACCTCCTCAGATATATAGGTGTGATTCATCTAGAAGACATTCAGTCTTCCTCAAAAGCTTGCAGCAGAATTCAGCTCTGTTTATATTGACTGACTATGTTGAGGTTACCAGTATTACTACAATAATTTTTCAAATATCCCAAAATCATTTTGACTCACTGACCTGCGGCATATAGCCTATCCTGGGTCCAGGAACTCCGCTCCCAGGGCTACCAGGTTTTCCTCCAAGGACCCAAATCTCTCCCGAGTTCAGTCTCCGCCTTCCAATGATACATGACAGAAGTGTTGTTTTACCGCAGCCAGAAGCTCCCAGCAGACCATAACTGAAAAGAACATTTTAACACACTTTTATTTTAACTGCCTCGTTGGATCTAGAGGTCGAAAAGTGTGACTTCGGATTAATCCGAACCTCTTAAGAGGTGGGTTCGATTCCCACCATAGAAATGAAGTTGTGTGTTCCATACATATTTGTCTCAAGAGTCTGTGTGTTTCACCACAGAGTATGTAGGTATAAGGTTGGGGTCACCCTTCCGAGGGCTGACCCGGGGCTCCCAACCGTAGGCAGTAGGTAGGGAACGTGTGGTTTTTAGTCGGTACGAGTCCGGCCTAGCATCCATGTAGGATTTTCCTCACTTTAAAAAAAAAGGATTCATAGACATGCAATTACAAAATGAGTTTTTTAAGTAAGTAGATAATATAACACACAAGCAGGTTAATACTAGATTACTTTGGAATCAGATAATGTTCTTTAAAAAAAACCGTGATTATTTAGTTAGTTGATTTGTATTTGCGATGGAATCATTGAACGTGATTTTCCAGCACTTTAAAACGTCAGTTTACGTTGAATTTTGCACACTCATTAAGTTCCGATGAGAATGCACTTTTATAAACAAAAAGTCATTATGAATTTACGAAGAATTGAATATAAAATAAATATAAGTAAGAAGTTTTAAAAACTAATAACTCGCTTTATCAGAAAACCCAACCCAAAAAAATAAATAGTGTGGGGGTTCTACCAAGAGGACCATCGATTTGTAATTCACTGTTTTTGACGTGACAAGGTCTTATTGACGTCAACGTCTTATAATTCGATGGAGCCGGCTGCACGAACGAAAAATGATGACGCAATACGTCGTTACCTCGCTCTGAGGCGTTCCATTTATTTTAGTAATGTTTTCAACAGATGGCACTATAATCAATTGATGTGTTTTTATATTTACCTATTTTTGTTTTGTAATGTTAATTTTATGTTTATTTTTATTTTTATTTTCTTATGACGTTGTCACGTTCAACCATCGTCAGTAAACCGACTTTACAGACACCCGATTTTTTTACTTAATAATTAAGTGATAACAAAGTTTAAAATATGTTTTACTAAATAGCTGTTCTAGAGAACTTGTCCTAGGGTATCCTTCCGAGGGCTTACGGGCTCTCCCAAACGTAGGCTGTTAGCCTCGTTCCGGGTTTAGCGTTCTCACGGTCAAACGTTCAATATGTAAAATTTTGCGTTCCGTATATAATACGCTTATTATGTTACATAGAAGTTGGCCGTAGTTTCGTTTCCTTCGTATTTTATACAGGTACTAGATGCTGCTCGCGGCTTCACCCGAGTAAAATTTGTCCTGTTCCCGCTTCCCTATGTGTTATTCCAGCCTATAACCTATCTCTATACAAAATTTCAGCCAGATCTGTTTAGCCGTTAGAACGTGAAAGAGTAACAAACATCCACACTCACAAACTTTCGCATTTTATAGTATTAGTAAGACTAGCTGATGCCCGCAGCTTCGCCCGCGTAAAATGTGTTCCCGCGGGAACTTATTCTCGGGATATAAAGCAGCCTATGTGTTATTACCTATATACCTGTATATATATACCTGTACAAAATTTCAGCCAGATCCGTTCAGCGGTGTGAGCGTGAAAGAGTAACAAACATCCACGCTCACAAACTTTCGCATTTATAATATTAGTAAGATGGGTATCCTATTTCCATGAAAACATAATTTTGCCTTGGTAATCTTGAGAAAAAATATTTTCAGGTATTTCTGGTTTTTAATAGGATTTAAAATACAAACATTTTAAACGAAATTTGTGCAGAATTAAATAGATTTTACATTTCGATAATTTTAAGTGACCCTGACGGGTAAATAAAGCAAAGGTCGAGAGTTAATTTTCACTTGGATTAATGTTTATTTGTTTACATGCATGCATACCAGGGCCGTTGCTAGTACTTTTCTACCAGATAGAATTAATTATTTGAACTAGAATTAATTATTTAAAAAATTAAATTATTATTAGCTTGTTTCATAACGATTCCAGTGATATAACTTTTGTATGTTGCTGCCATACAAAAGTTATGAGGTATGGTCGTTTTAAGAACACCCGCCGCGAGTTCCCGCGATGTTCCCCACCGTTGCGGTTTCACGCGCGGTCAGGCCGTAACAGACGATGGGATATAAACACGGCAATACGGCTCACCACCTATTACGTGGGACAAATTATACAAAGGTGAAATGTGGGCATATAATATGCTTCTGCCTACCCCTTCGGGGATAAAGGTGTGACCATTATGTATGTATGTATGTATGCATGCATAGACATATAGCGTTATAATTCTATGCAAGCACGCATGTAGTCATACCTTTATCCACGAAGGGGTAGTTTTATGTCCCACGTAATCGGTGGTGAGCCTATTGCCGTGTTGAAATGGACAAGCGAAAGTCGTGACGACCCGTAGTTAAAATTTCTTCAAGCCGCCCATAAGGCCTGTAACTTGGCTTAACGATTGGCATTTTATCATTTCGAGTTTTCCTTTTTTACGCAATGTATCTGTTTGCGTTCCCTTAGTCGTCTTTTACGACACCCTTGGGGATGAGTTGGGGTGGCGACATTTTGTGCTCTTTCCCGTCGCCACACGGGGCCCCATGACCACACGGGACTTGTATAATTAGATATATTGTAGGTAGGTACTCATTCTTGGTTCAGAATTTTATAGTTAGTTAGGTACATACTTTTATTCAAGCCTTTTCCCCCGAAATCAAAGGTTTGTCTACCTTTGATTTTGGGGGCTGCCTACCTGACATATGCCCAAAAATATTTTATGAAGTTATGCGCCTATTGCCGTGTTGTTTCTGGTAATACCATGATAACTTGTATTGCAGGTTGATGATTGTAAGGTCGACAGCGCAAATGCAAACTTCTGGTGTTGCAAACGTTCATAGGCTACGGTGACCACAGTCAAGTCAAGACAAAAACCTACCTAATGGGTCTTCCACACGTAACGAGTACAGTGGCGAGACTGAAAAACGATATTAGACCGAGAGAGTGGGGTAACGAGTAAGTGTTTAATGTATTTTGATTCTTGGCGAGTCAGCATGGATCGTAGAAGGCTCATACCATTCATAATTGGAGAACTTTGGGCCTTAAGATTATTTTTGAAAAGCAATTAGTATCTATGCTAACTGATCATAAATTCCAAGTTATGGAAAAAGAATCGGTTTCGAGCAGGACTCGAACCTGCGTCTTCTGCAAGCCGTGCAGAAGACGCAGACGTGAAGAAGAGAAACTATGGACCTTAATAGAAGAAGAGAGTAGAAGTATTTGGATAAGAAGGATGTTAAGAAATGCCCTTGACGTAATAAATAATATTTTTAATTCATTGCAAACCAAAGATCCTAAAGAATTCAGAGCACTTTTAAGGATGACTGTAGAACGTTTTGAGACAAGCAATAGCTGCAAAGGGTAAAATGCAAATAGCTTTAACTAAAAAAATACATACATAGGTGCACTACTGGCGAACGAGGAGAGAGTAATCGGTCGAGTGCATGTTCATACACTCGACCGATTACTCTCGCATCACATGAAGCGGGGAGGTGGGGGCCTAGCAAACAAATCGTAGTTCTAGTGACTCTCTCGCTACTCTGCTCGGCCGAGGAACTCGTCAAAATGTTCACATGTACTGAGCACTCGTCCGAGGGCACTGTCTCGCCATTGTACTCGTTACGTGTAAGATACCCTCACGAGTAAGTGTTTAATGTATTTTGATTCTTGGCGAGTCAGCATAGATCGTAGAAGGCTCATACCACTCATAATTGAAGAACTATGGGATTTAATGGAAGAAGAGAGTAGAAGTATTTGGACAAGGAAATGAATGTTAAGAAATGCCCTTGTCTGTCGCCCAGTGTGCGCCTACGGAAATAGTCCTTCAAAGCAAGGATTTTCCAAGCTACTTTTTTTTATTTGGGAGTTTCAGTGGCGCGACCAAATAGTGCATAGGCACGCACCACATAAATTCATATCATTCCGCAGAAATGTAATTATGTCCAAAAGATAATAATATTTTGTTTTACTTACATAGCTCCTTTAGGTACAGTCATGTTCAATCCATCCAATATGACATTTGGGCTTTTAGCTGTTCCATACCTCTTGTGAGCCCGTCTCACGCATACCGCCTGTTGTTTTCTGTAAAAAACAACCCCTGTATTAAAATTCATACATACATATAACCACAGTCACAGGCAGAGGCACAGTATACGTCCACATTTCAGCTTATAGTTTTTGTCTCACGTAATAGGCGGTGATCCTATTGCCGTGTTAAAATGGACAGACTCAGGTTGTTTTAGAACAACTGTTTAAAAAATTCATGTCACCCTTAACGATGACTCACGCTAGACCGTGCCGGGTCCGAGCCGAGGCGGGACCGAGTTGTTTCCTGCTTGGCCGTGGCAACCGAGTGACGGCCGAGCAACGGACAACGCTCGGAAACAACTCGGTCCCGCCTCGGCTCGGGCACGGCCCGTTGCATGAATACAGTGCCGCCGAGCTTCGCCCGAATAGTCGCGAACAGAAACGGCTCGGTGACTGTGCTTCGGCCGACACACGGCTCGGACTCGGCACGGTGTAGCGTGAGTCCTCCTTTATGGTCTTCAACATGGCTTGACGACCGTCATATTACTGACAATCTATAGGTATTTATACAAAGTTTACGTAGTGACAGAAAATTCAAACTTCTAGCTTTATTATCGACAACGAAGTTATAGGGTGTCGAAAATGGCCTGAATGGGTTCGAGAAAAGATATTAACTAAATTATAATTCTGTTTTGGTATCCGTTGAGAAGGGTCTGTAATTTTAGGTAATTTAAATGAATTGTGGTTTTAATTAAGATGGTTCTGTATGTAGGTACGTATTGATGGAATTGTATGTAGGTAGGTTGGAAAAATACCATAATGGAAAAAGTTTAAACTTTATATACACACATACTAAATCCCCAAAAGGGTACGCAGATACATATTAAACGCCATTTTGTGTATCATCCCACAAAATATACGTTTTTGGCGACATAAACTGACCGATCTATTTTTTCTTAGTAGTTTAATTCTTTAACAGCTGTAAAGGACTGTGCCCCTAAAATGATAATGGTGTGAATTTCAACTCGATCCATGCGTTCTCAAGATAAAGGGATTTCACAGACAAATGACCAAAAAGTTTTGAATTTGAATGAACAAAGAAATTTTCAAGCCGCCTAAATAGACCTTCAACTTGGCTTAACGACTGCCATTTTACTGGCAACCGGGACCAACGGCTTAACGTGCCTTCCGAAGCACGGAAACGCTCAAAATAAGTGTCACAAAGTGGTCACATGAATGGTCACCCATCCAAGGACTGGCCATACTGAAAGTTGCTTACTGCAGTGGACGTTAACAGAACACTGAGTCTGCGGGGCCACGAGCGCTTTCAGTCCTTAACGCAATTATGTTTTTAGCGATGTCCATTTAGTTTTAACGATGTCTAGTTGTATTGAACGATTTTCATTAAAGTCTAATTTTATTTTAATTTATTTCAAATTGCATTGAATATTATCTTTATATTTAAATATATTTGATCGTGGTTCATGACTATCGGTGGGTTCATGGGAAGTAGCCATTGATATAACGTTTGGGAATTCCAAGGATCTGTGGTTTTTACAAGCTTTTAGCAAGAAACAATTTAAAACATTATCGCTTTATTGCTTTTTCTCAGAGGTTAGATAAACTGACTAGTTCTATAGCCATGAATTAAATAATAAATTAGTCATGCAAATTTTTAATTAATTCCGCGTTTCAAAGCGACACGGTCGCAGCGCACGTCAGAGCGTAGATATTCATATTTTCATAGATACACTAGCTGATGCCCGCGGCTCCGCCCGCGTGTAATGTTATTCCCGGTCACTTAGGGGTATGAAAAATAGATGTTGGCCGATTCTCAGACCTACTCAATATGCTCACAAAATTTCATGAGAATCGGTCAAGCCGTTTCGGAGGAGTACGGGAACGAACATTGTGACACGAGAATTTTATAAGTATAATAATATAAGATTTATAAACAGTGAATTAAGGATATCCTCTCATCGTAGCATCCAGTACCTGTTATTTTTTAACGTCTATAGGCAACGGTTACCATTTTCCGTCAAATGGGCCCTATGTTTGTCTTTCGTTATAAATTCATACTTGTTTATTCGTTTTTACCCGACTTCAAAAAGGAGGAGGTTCTCAATTCGTCTGTATATATTTCATGTATGTTCACCGATTTATCCTTCAATTTTAGACGGATTTCAAAAATTCGTTTTTCGTTGGATAGTGTTCAATCCTGAAGTGGTCCCATTTCACCAGGTCAGGATCTGATGATGGGATCCAGGAGAAATCCAGGGCAATCACTGAAAATTGTAGGGACAACTAGTGCGTTTGTTAACTTTTTAACGAAGTGCTTTAAAGTACTACAATTCAATGAAGGTATAAAGGAATAAACATAATATAGGTTTACTTGGGGCCGACCTCAAAATGATATTTAATAAAATTTGATGAATAAAAAGACATATTACTTTGTGCCAAGTAAATTTTATTTTTATGTTTTTGTTAGAAGTCGGTTTTATTTTTATAAAGAGATTTTTTTCTTTTCAATTTTGAATTGGTAAGAGGACGAAGACAATGCGCTTGCAATGTATTCCAAGTTTTATATGGTTCGTCAAGAAATGATCTTTTAAATCACTTAATTCACTCTCTTTACTATAAGATAGTGGCACACAATGCTCGGGATCGAAAAGGAGAGGAACTCTTCAGAACATTGTTCTGTTAACGTTTACAGCACTAAGCAACTTTCACTATGGCCGGTCCTTGGATGGATAACCACCACTTGACCACTTTATGACCTTTTTATTTGATAGCGTTTCCGTGCATCGGAAGGCACGTTAAGCCGCTGGTCCCGGATGTCAGTAATGCCACAGTATATATATGTTGTTTAACAGTGGTAATGCCTAACGGGTGGCATGAAAATTTTCATCAGTTTTATTTAGTATTTTTTTTTAACGTGAGGGAAAGTCCTCATGAATGTTATGCCGGACTCCTACCGACTAAAAAACCTCACGTTACGCCCAACAGCCTATGGTTGGGTGTCCCGGGTAAGCCCTCGGAAGGATGTCTCAGGACTCCCAACATTTTCAACAGTGTATCGTCACAATCTGCGCCTGGATCTGCAGCACCTGTATAGCGCTTCTGGTGTCGCAAACGTCCTTATCGTAACCAACCATCATCAAGTGGACCATAAGCTTGTCTGACACCTTAGTACTCTATATTAATATTATAAAGAGGAAAGATTTAATTGTTTGTTTGCATCGAATATACTCTGAAACTACTGGACTGATTTGAAAAATTCTTTCACTGTTGGAAAGCTACACTCTTCCCGGTGAACATAGGCTATATTTTATTCCCGTATTTCCACGGGAACGGGAGCAACGCGGGTGAAACCACGTGACGTCCTCTAGTCTATACTAATATTATAATGAGGAAAGATTTGTTTTTTTGTTTGTTTGTTTGTAACGAATAGGCTCCGGAACTACTGGACCGATTTGAAAAATTCTTTCACTGTTATGAAGCTACACTCTTTGCGGTGAACATAGGCTATATTTTATTCCCACGGGAACTTCCCTACGCGGGTGAAACCGCGTGACGTTCGCTAGTATAAATTAAAAAGCTTACCTTGAAGCTACCGTACTCTTCTGTGACTTGAACTGCTTATTCCTTCTGGCTATTAGTTCTTGTTCTATGGTATTGATGGTGATTGGTGGATCAGCTCTGACGTCCTCCATTGATATTGTCGCCCCTTCATTGTCGTACGCCGGCATTTTGACTGCAAAGAAGGAGAGAAAGAAGATTAGTAATCAGTTTACGTTTCCATCAGGATTCGAAAAAATCCGATTTTTATAATAAATATCAAAAATCCGATTTTTTTATATATATCCGATTTTTTTTATATATCGGATTTATATCTTTGTAACCTTGTAAAATGAACCTTATGGCAGTAACATTAAGGTTTCAATTTCAGTTAAAAGCGGACCATACTGGTATGTCAAAAAGGATTTCCCCAACTTAAAATGAGGTTGCCATTTTGGGAAACTATCTAAAATAATTCAGAATTGTACTTTTTCGCAACGTGTTGCCCGAGTAAACATTAGTCTCCAATTTTTTTTACTTCAGAACACAGGAATAAATCCATTGATATATATCAAGATAAAAATCAATTGATAGATATCGTGATATATAATTATCATGATATATACATATATCGGCGAACCCTGGTTTCCATGACGCATTTGATATCCACCAATCATATTCGTCAGTCCACATGTAATGTTGACCGTATATTAGACCGTAAATATATATAATACCGAACAAAGATTTTCGTAACCATACTCGTAATACGGCGGTCAGCCTTATTAGCAAAAGGCGTTCAAGCTACTTTTCCAGCTCAATTGGCTTTGAGCAGAACTGGCGAAAATCTATGGTCAAAAGATATTGTATAAAAGGAGATCATGTGATGATGGCCAAGCGTATGCGAAAAGTGGCATATAAGGTACACTTATAGACCCTTTTCGTGGGTACAGTTTTACAAGCTAGTAGCAAATAAGCCGGGGCAGTATGGTGAAAACGATCGTTC
The DNA here is from genome assembly GCA_933228765.1 of Miltochrista miniata. Classification (NCBI taxonomy): domain Eukaryota; kingdom Metazoa; phylum Arthropoda; class Insecta; order Lepidoptera; family Erebidae; genus Miltochrista; species Miltochrista miniata. Next base: position 13,278,421 of record OW121770.1, read on the forward strand.
TCACCAGACTGCCCCTCTCTAACACGTTTATTGTGAATGTGAAAGTTCAATCCGATTGACGTTGTCATTTTTGTTTTATTTTAAACTTTGAATAGATGATCCACGTGACCTAGTGACGTAGTTTAATGCGACAGAGTCATAGCTACAGACAAAGTTTCGCCATAAGCCCCTCTGCACTCCAAAGGGGGGATTCGCCACAATCGCGGCCGTCAGACCGGTCATGGACGAGTGGCTGAAGAGAAGACACGGTGCTCCCTCCTACCGGTTGACACAGATGCTTGACGGGCACTGTAGCTTCGGTAGGTATATGTGGCGAAAACACCGGGAAACCACGGCCGAGTGTCAGCACTGCGAGGACCGTAGCGATGACACGGTGCTCCACACGCTGGTGGAGTCCTCGTAGTGGGTCTGGGCGTGGACACTCTCTCGCTCGAGGCCATGGTGCGAGCCATGCTCTCCAGCGGGAGTAAGTGGGACTGCGCCGCCTCTTTCTGCGAGCAGGTCATGCTCGCGAAGGAGGCGGCGGGCCGGGTGCGGGAGAGAACTCTCCCACCCGAGTTCCACAGTCGGCGGCCTGGGCGCCGCCGACGTGTCTTCGCCGAGGACTATCGGCCTCCATGACCGGGGGTCTGAGGACAGTGAGAGGGCCGCTCACCGTCCTTACAGAAGCAGGCTCATGACGGCAGCGTGACGTGAGCAACTCACGCACGCCCCCCCTTAGAAGCGGGGTCACACCCGAAACCCCCCATAGACGCGGGATTGCACCCGAACCACCGCGAGGCCGCACTGGCGGCCGTAGGTCTGTTGGGAGTCACGGGACATCCTTCCTGAGGGCTTACCCGGGGCTCTCAACCATAGGCTGTTGGGCGTTACGTGAGGTTTTTTAGTCGGTAAGAGTCCGGCATAGCATCCTACGAGGATTTTCCCTCACATCAAAAAAAAAAAAGCCCCTCTGCACTCTATTTTATAGAGAGGGGCTAAAACTATGTCGCAGGCACAGATATCAGAAAAGTTATCTGATTTCTGTGGTCGCAGGTATACGAGTTGGATTTGACAATTCTATTCTAACAATCAAGAATTAGAACCAACCATTTCTTAGACCATATATCACATTTGTGATGAAAAGGACTAATAATCAGAACTCTTAATGGAAAGAAATACAGAAACACACCTCTTCATTAAATATAAAATATTCTAAAATATCTTCTTTGTATCTTTTTTGAGTCAACGATGCTATAACCAGTATATACTCTTAAACGCAAATTAATTGCTTTTTATCAATGCTAATTATAGTCAAAGACCTTAGATAATTTTAAAAATACCTCAATGTCAACAAGTTGTGTCTTTTTAAATCATAAACATTTTTTTTAGAATATACTTCCTGCTAAATCCTATTAAAATATTGAGGCTTTGAAATAAGCGATACAAAAGTTGAGTGTAAGCACGCACAGGGCGGAAACTCCATGCAAAATGTTCGTTTTCACTACACAAATATACAAGTAATGTGAATGCTTGAATCAAGCTTGTATGTGTGTGTTAGTATACTAGGGTCACTTGCTATGGAAACAAAATAATAAAGAAAAGACCGCAATATGTTATACTATTATATGTATACTAGCTGATGCCCGCTGCTTCGCCCGCGTAAAATTTGTTACCGCGGGAAGTTATTCCCGGGATAATATGTAGCCTATGTGTTATTCCAGACTATAATGTATCTCTGTACCAAATTTCAGCCCGATCCGTTCAGCGGTTTGAGCGTGAAAGAGTAACAAACATCCACACTCACAAACTTTCGCATTTATTATATTAGTAAGATTATAATCTTTGGTGTACCTATGTTAGGAAATCGTTATTATCTGATGTCGAACGTCTTTTGAAAACACTCGACTATCTGAGTTAAACCTCAAGCACCAAGTTCTCAAAAACCGGCCGAAACCTTCCTACAACTACACCTACCACAGCACTGGCCGGCTCTTCTGCGCAACACGTGACCGAGTGTTCAAGACGAAGTTAGGATTTTCAAGGCACCTACGAGCATATGCCAGAGAATAGCTAGGGTCGCCGTCGTCGGACACGAGGCGGACGACGATGATGAACCTATACACTGCGAATCTTTTTTCTATCTTCGCCAGAACTGTGCGTTTCTAAATATCGTTCTTCTGTCGAACTATAAAAACCTGGAATGACCTGCCCCCGCACGTGTTTCCCTCATCTTACAATACCGGGTTCTTCAGAGCAACTGACAGAAGTCTTCGGACTGTGAGAGTGGCCGCCAATCACTAGATGCGACACGGCTTTCCATCACGCTGGCGACGGCAATTTGGCGAGAATATATTTAAAAAAAAATGTGCATTCCATCAGGGTTGGTAGCCCAGAGTCCCCGAAGAATTTCCCAGGATCTCTGTAGATTTTTGTGCAAAAAACAACAGTTTTAAAACGCACTATGTCGTCAAATTCAACTCGCTCAGACAAAAGCTCAACCACAGCGACACTGAAAACAAACCCTTTATCAAAAATTACCATTTAAAGTAAACAAAATAATCATATGCGGTTCATCCATCTCAGCAGTATAGTTATAGTGACAGATAGTCAGGGTGAGAGATACACAAAGTGACAACACACGCTCTTTTGATTTGCATCAGGGGTGGAAAACATTTCTATGAAGGTTACCAAAACGTCAGATAGGCCGCATCAATATGCGGCCTATCTGACGTTTTTTATTGTAGTATAAGTTTTATTGATGTACAATTGTAGTATAAGTATACTACAATTAGTATACTTAAACTTCTGGTAACATTAATAACCTCTTATGGATCTATTTATACATGGGTAGGCAGAAGTATAACATAAACACTACATGAAAATATATGGCGAGGAAACACGAACGCAACAGCTAGATAGTTGGTTGTTATTGTTAAATTAATCAGTAGAAGCCTTAGACTATTTAATTACAATTTTAAATATTCTGAGACGAAAACACACCTCTTTCAGCCGGTCTTTAATCTGTCTAAAACTCTGACTACTGATGTTGATGTCTCGGATTCGATTCCTAAGTGGAAACAAATCGGTAGGTACTATATACGGAGTTCGATATTTTCAGCGAAATATAATATACCTAAGTATTTTTCTGTTGTCTAGATCTCAAATCACAAGCGTATACCTATATTAACTTAATTTAGGCTAGATGGCGTTATTTAAACAAAATCTGGACATACAATATGACGAAGAAGAAGCCAGCTGATCTGATGGGATGAACTAGGAAAAATAAAAAAGACAAAGACTGTTTCTAAGCGCTAAATTAATGTTAGCACTTAGTTGACAACAATTGTTAGACGAGGCCATAGGTTACTAATTACAGTCTTATAATAGCCTTAATATGTAATTAAATGCAGTAAACTTGTATATAAAACTGAGATAATGTAAATATTACTGTCGGCGCCTTCGTAGTTATTTACACTAGCTAAATATACTGTTTCCGGGCTGCATGGGAATCAAAGAATCTACTAAGTATATACCTAAGTTTGTCTCTAGCTATCACTGTTCCTGAGATACATCCTGATGAGAGACACACGAACAGCAAAGTATCAGTGATAGGGTCCCGTTTTTACCCTTTGGCTACGAAACATTAGGAGAATTAATAAATAAATAAATATTCTCGGACATTTCCGACCGTTAAATCTACACGGTGCCCTATAGTCTGCCTACTGCTGTGAGTGCCGGGAAGAGTGTCCATATTTATCCAGCTTTTTTTTAAGGTGAGGAAAATTTTACATGTATGCTATGTCGGACTCCTACCGACTAAAAACCACACGTATCCTACCTAACAGTCACCAAAGGTTGTGAGCCCCGAGTAAGCCCTCGGAAGCATACCCCTGGACTCCCAACAGACCTACGGCTACCACTGCGGCCTCACCTATAGGGAGGTTCGGGTACTATCCCGCATCTTTGTGGGTTGTCGGGTGTTGTTCCGCTTCTTGGGGAGGCGCGCGTGAATCCCTCACGTCGCGCTGTCGTCTAGAACCTGCTTTTGTAAGGACCCTCACCGATAATTGCATTTTACACTTATTAACTTTTTAGTCGCTTTTTACGATAGCCACGAAATAAATTGTGGTGGTGACATAATACATGGGAACCGTGAGATGGATGCAAGCATATGTCTCTTGCACCCCATGGCAGGAAACAAATTCTGGCAGTTAGGAAAGAGCATAAAACAAATTGTTTGCTTAAATGCAGATGTGCGCCCTGAAAATAATCCTGGATGCATACATGCAGATGTTGGAAATGATCCTGGAGGCGTCTATAGTGACATTTGTGCTGTATTCTTCGCCACACGTGCAAATGAAACCTACACATAGTTATTAAACTACGAAGCAATAAACTTCACATAATTGCAGTAAAACATAGGTAATTAATCTACAACGTACATTGTCGTTGAACACAATAGGTATGTTGATTGCGCTTTATGAGATTGTCATTAAGTAATTATCACTATATCTTCGTCCGTCGCGTCTGTCTGTCTGTATGTCTGTCTGTTGGATATTGACTTTTAAACTACTGCGGCCCGCTTCCTGATCATACAAATTAAACGCGTAGAAAAAAAATTTGCGGTCTTTTGTTTCATACTTTGCCGTTTCTAAATATGAGACAGACGACGCATCACCAGCAAATTTATAATTTCAGTCAGTCGTGATGGAGAGTCGGGTCCCTGCAACTGAAGGGATTCTCATTCAATCGCGGCGGTCAGACCGGTCGTTGACGAGTGACTGGAGAGGAGACACGGTGCTCTCTCCTATCGGTTGTCACAGATACTTACCGGGCTGAAAAATTATCATCTGTTTCACATTACGAAAAGTCTAAAATAAAACAAACTCTAGTTCGCCAAGTTTCGTCTACGATTTTAAATCGTACGGCCAGGAATTTTACAAAAGCACTCTAAGGTTTGTTTCTTACAAGTTTCAAAATTGTGGCTTTTGTAGTTTAGAAATTAGAGACATCTTAACCTATCTAGAATTCAAGGGCTCTAGACTAAATATCTGGAATTCGAGGATTCCTTTGAATGAGGGCCATTCTAAATTATAGTGTTTGCTTAACGGCAAGGGCATGAGCTAAATTATTTTAGAACAAACTTTAATCTTTAAGTTCTTTAGCGATGAAGCAAACTTCAGTTTTGCATGGTTCTTTTTTTTTATACCACTAAGGTGGCAGACAAGCATATGGCCCGCGGGATGTACCGGTGGTCACCGCAGCCTATGAACGTTTGCAACACCAAAGGCGCTAGACTCGCGCTGCCGACCCTGTAAAAACCTTCTAAGAGCCCTTTTGAAGAACCCCATATTGTAGGCTTGATAAATAAATACACCTTCACTCCCCCCCCCCCCTCCCCTTCTCTCTCTCGCTCTTATATGACGTAGGTAAACAAAGTTGTGCATTTCAGCTAGTTATAATAACATAATAGGTAGTTCTATAAATAACTTGCATTCTGTGGCGCAGTCGGTAGTGTAACCACCTGCAGCGCTGGAGGTCTTTGGTTCGATTCCTGGGTCGGTCCAAATATTTTTGTGATCCACAAATGTTTGTTTCGGAGTTTGGGTGTTTTCTATGAATATGTATGTACATATTTACAAATATATTTATTCAGAATTATTTTTAATTCCTTCATGCCAACTAACTAAAAAAGCTAACGTTGATTTTATCAAAGTGTTTTGTTTTCGTATACGGAAATAACTTTTTGTTTGTGTATATTTTAACTAACTTCGTAATATTCACATGTCATTAAATTACTGTTTTGCATAAGAACTTAAAAAAGTGTTGACTTCTATTTTCAGTCGTCTTTAATTTGAGGTCATAGTTCAAATACTTAAAACTTTATTCGAGAAAGGGTACCTAATGAAAGCTACACCTGGGCGAGGCCGCAGTGGTGGCCGTAGGTCTGTTGGGAGTCCTGGGACATCCTTCCAACCATAGGCTGTTGGCTTAGACCATACATCACGGGACTAGCCTTTGCGAACCACCGCATACAAAAATATTCTGCTAGTTTTCATAGCGGGTGAAGGGGGAACACAAAGACATATAAAATTTCATTATATTTAAAAATGTACCTATTAATCGACAAACGCGTAATGGCTGTTGTGTGTTTATTTTTATTGTACAGTCAACTACAATGAAATGTACTAGTTTAATCATATAAAATGATGTACTGATGTACAGTGCTTTTTATAAAGCCAAAAGACCAAATGGTCTATTGGCTTGGCAGAAAACAATGCTTAAGTAAGGCGCATCCTGTGGTTAGATGATCTAAGGCTGTTGGGCGTTATGTGAGGTGTTTTAGTCGGTAGGAGTCCGGCATAGCAACCATGATGGATTTTTAATCACGTTAAAAAGAAAGGTTGAAAGCTACATAGTTTTGGTGGGGCCGTAAGCTTGTGTAAAAAGAAAATAGTTTGTGGAAAAAGGAGAATATTATTCAATACTAGAAGTGCCGCACGGTTTTGCCTGTGCATTGACTTTTCTTGTCAGGTTCTTTATTACAGACCTATTGCCTTGCAAATCTGGCAGTAAATTTAAATGTAGAATCAGAAATCTTGACGTTCATGTGTTACATTGTGACCTATATGAATAACTAGCTGACGCCCGCAGCTCCACCCACGTAAAGTTTTGTTCCCGTTTCCGCTTCCCGTGGGAACTTATTCCCGCAATAAAAGTAGCCTATGTGTTATTCCAGACTATAATGTATCTCTGTACCAAATTTAAGCCAGATCCGTTCAGCCTTTTGAGCGTGAATGAGTAACAAACATCCAAACATCCACACATCCACACTCACAAACTTTCGCATTTATAATACTAGCTGACGCCCGCAACTCCGCCCACGTCAAGTTTTGTTCCCCCGTTTCCGCTTCCCGTGGGAACTTATTCCCGGGATAAAAGGTAGCATATGTGTTATTCCAGACCTATATCTACCCCTGTACCGAATTTTAGCCAGATCCGTTCAGCCGTTAGAGCGTGAAAGAGTAACAAACATACGCACATCCACACTCACCAACTTTCGCATTTATAATTTTAGGAAAAAGGTATTTTCATTTTTTACTACTACGAGCCCTGTAGAATCAACACATACATGCCCGTATTTAAAATAACGAATGGGAATCTGATAAATTACAAAACGTAGATTTCTGATGGGCATATTTTTAAAATCGGTTTAAACGTTTCTTAGATTACCAATTACAAACAAGCAAATTTTACCTTGTTATAGTCCTTCCTTTGAATAGAACTTTAGCCATAAACAAAAAAAATATCATTTCAACAATATCGCATCAACTTATGTACAACTCATTATTTTTTGTTAGATAAAAATATTCTTTGTCAGTTTAAAAATAAATTCGTAAACAAATTCTAACCTCGTGGTTAAAGTCCATGAACGCATACCGGTTGGCTTAATGGGAAATACCCAGAATTGTGCTTCAAGGGCATCGGCTTAAAAGTTTAGCAAGTAAAAGGGGTTTTGGAAAAACCAAGCTATTTCACCAAACTAGATCCTGCGCAGCCTCTCTTACATCCAGTAAGAGAGAAAGATGTGTATTTATTTGGATAAAGATTAATATCACGTTTGTAAAAACCCCGTCGCTAATAATACATTATTATTAGAACACTTTTAAAGATAGACAAAATGGCTAACACAAACTTTTTTCAGAACTTCGTTTTCGTCAAACTATTGTAATGTAACTATTACTATTTTTTACACAGCGCGAGCAACGAAAACTCTCAAAAAAAAACACATTTACCCAATGATATATAAAAAACTATAGATACGTTACCAACACTTAAAAATGGCAACAAAAAAGTCAGGCAATTGCCTTAATTTTCATACATGCTACCATAGATAATTTCGTAGAAATTCTTTTTTTGAATATAAAAAATATTTGCCGTTTTTGAAAGCCGTGATGTTCGTACATGACGTGTCTATATTATATTACGTCGTTGCATTTACCCCTTTTTGTAACTTTTCTCATTACTTATAGTATAAATTATATAATACTGCTTATAACCATCGACAATAAATGTACTATCGCACTGTAAAAGAATTTTCAAAGTCCAACCAGTAGTTCCTGAGATCACCGCATTCAAACAAACTACAATAGCAATATGGATTAAATAAACTTTCCATTCGGCGTGCAAGGAAACAAGAGGTCATTTTAAAATGCGGACTTTCAGGGTCATATAATAAAACGCTTAGTCTATAAATAAAGTATTCTACATTGAAAAAATATCTGATGTAAAACGAAACTAAAACATGAACTAGGAATCTGTATTTTACCTACATTCCACTGGCTAGTTCAATTCCAAAAGACTTGGTACTAGTCGATTATGAAGTACATTTTGACCATTGCACGAAGTTTTAACTACCTACCTTTCAGTGGCGAATTGTCCATAGAAGCCCATTCCTTGTGGCTTCCCTTTTCAGATCGGGCAGTGACATGTAATATTTACTCATAACTAATAAACACAATTATATATTCTCGAACACTCATTCAAATATAAAAATATTTGCAAATTTACATGGTAAGTCGGCATTTTCGTCTCAACCCCTGCTACAAAAGTCATAGCAATAAATTTTCGAGTCAAAGTTCAAAGACCCTATCTCTGACATCACGCGGTAAGCCGGGCTTCCTGATCATTTTGCGTCTGCTTCGTTAGTACTACGCAAATGTATATATGCGTCCTATTCTCTCACATTTTTTCAAGATTTGATTCGTGGATTTTCGCCTAAAGTAAGCCATGAGTTCGTGGCTTACACCTGAGACAGTCATATTAATAGAAAAGGACAACGTATTTGACTTGAAAACTCGACCAATTTAAATGCACCTAACGCACGTCGAAACGTTTTGCATCGAAGTGTGTTTTTAATTTGATGTGTTGTTATTACTTCATTTCACATGCGTTTCCCGTGAATAATAATAAAACATAACATAGTTTCAATTGACTTTATAAAGTATTGTGCTGTTTATTAGTTAATTATAAATAATTATCTACTTCAAGTACTAAATACATCGTGAAAGTGTGTAAAATTGTGTTTTGTGTTCTGTATTTTGTTGTGATTTCTGTACACATGATTATTGTTTTGGAGTCACATAATGCTCACTGATGGACGTAGGCCTTCGGTATTACGGGTTCGATAAAAAATAAAGGTCAGTGTTTTTTTTTATATTTATCAAGTAGGTATCTCAGAATACGCTAGTGATATTAGTTCAATGGCTTGGGATACCTAATAATCTTTATTTTGGCTGAATGTTTCATTAATAGTTTATAACATAATAAAGCAGTTTTGTTCCATAGAATCACTTTGTCAGATATTTTTGAAAAAATAGATAAGAAGTATGTTTTTATTTCAATTTTGTATTGTAAAATATCGCGGTTTTTAATACTCTATAGGTACTTGAAATCTTACTAATATTATAAATGTGAAAGTTTGTGAGTGTGAATGTGGATGTTTGTTACTCTTTCAGGCTCGAACGGCTGAACGGATCGGGCTGAAATTTGATACAGATATCCATTATAGTCTGGAATAACACATAGGCTACTGTTTATCCCGGGAGTAACTTCCCACGGGAACTAATTTTACGCGGGTGAAACTGCGGGCATTAGCTATGCATATTATTAAAAACATTAGAAGTACCTATACCTATTTCGCGTCTAAGTCCCAAATTTATGAATTATTTTCAATTAACTTCAATCGAGACAATTTGAAATAGGTAGGTATGAGCTTGCAGAGAGTAGTAGAATAATTTCAAAACATGGTTAGTGTTCAAGTCAGGTTTTAGTTCAAAATATGTAACTAGATGGCATCACTTTTTTGTATATAGTATCTAGATCGCGGTATGGTTTCGTTACCTGAGCAGACATATATAGCTGTGAATATTATTTTAATAAAAAAATTTTAGTACAAGGATATACAGTCTATTATTTACACCTAAGGTCGGTTAAGACCTTTTCAGTTAGTGTAAATTTGAATATCTTGTTAGTCATCAGTAGATAATTTATGATACTTTTTTATAAGCCAATTTATCATGCACGTAAGACATTGTTTTGAATTAAATACATGGATCTTACGAGTATAGTACAGGTGGCAAACAAAACACAAAAGGCATTACACCGCCGCGCGCCACCATTTAATAAATACGCAAAATACCTACACTACAGGTGTGACCAACTGGATATTATTTTTTTCACCGGCTTTCCTTTTGAAAAAATTCAGCCTTCGCCGCTGCTACCTTTATAGGTATAGGTATACTAGCTGATGCCCGCAGCTTAACCCACGTAAAATTATTTCCTGTGGAAACTTATTCCGGGGATAAAAAGTAGCCTATGTGTTATTCCAGACTATAATGTATCTCTGTACCAAATTTCAGTCAGATCCGTTCAGCGGTTTGAGCGTGAAAGAGTAACAAACATCCACACTCACGAACTTTCGCATTTATATTATTAGTAAGAAGTAAGATATTAACTCATCTGTCATTTATCAGAATTTACTTTTTAATGTACGGGTATTAAGAAGGTTTAAATAATGTTAATTAACCCGCTTTTAGGGGTTTTACAATTTATTGCGCATATTTACGTTAGTTTTGGCACTAATAGGTTAGTTTTACATACCTTAATATTAACTAATAAATTAATCAATTAAGATACGTCAACTTTAATTAATAATATTGATAGCAATAATCGACGCAGTTAATAAATTTAACAATCCCACGAAAACTTGGAGCTTTAAATAACCACTTTACGCTGATCTCTTCAACGTATAGCCTGTCTAGTAAATGGGAGTTCGAACTCTAGCTACGTTTCCACTCAACCGAATTTGATGCTGCATTGACGCTGGAGATTTTTTTTGAAAAGGGATGAAAATTTAGAATTGTATTGAAATCGAAGTTGGCAACCGGGCAGTTGCATACACTTTGGGTTCTGGAAATTCTCATGCATGCTGTGCTCGACTCCTACCAACTGTAACCACACGTCATCCTTCAAAAGCGACCGGCAGGGTCGGGAGTCCTGGTACGCTTTCGGAAAAATAACCTCAGGATTCCCGGCACTTATAGAGGTAGGCACACTTAACATTAAGGCACTGATACAGTCATACTTCTCTGTATCGTTAATATACTAGATACCTGAATTGTTCCGTTGTAGTCTTAAGGAAAGCCCCGAGTCAAAGTCAATAACCTTAAAGATCTAACAACTAGTCTGGGAGCTTTTTTGATCTATCTTCGACCGTTATTTATTGAGTTGTGGTGGATCAAAACACATTATTTTGGCATCTAGGCAACAGAGTTTATCATTTTGCGGCTTCTCCAGTTGCTTCCAAATCGGATTTGGAGAATTTGTTCCGATCTCATTTCTGGGGCGTTGCGTTTTCGATAATAATTAATAAGTATCTGATTGCGAAATCGTCGATACGATAAATAACTTTCGCTGTGACTGGTCCTGTAATGGGTGACCGCTTGTGACATTTTAATTTACGAGCATTTCCTTGTATTATCATGGCAGTCATTAAGCCAAGTTTAAGTCCTTGAGTAGCTTAATTTGAACCTGCCCATTACAATATGTCACGCTGTAACTGCCAGGACGGAACTAGTTGGCTGAATGGTACAGGGATTATAGTCTGGACTGGAATAACAGCTTCTTTTAATTTCTGGAATGTATTCTACTGGATGTGGGAACGGTAACAGAATGCCACGCGGTCGCCATCTAGTATTTCAATAAAAATAATAATTTTCCACATTGAAGGTCAGAGAACAGGTGTAGGCTGATCACATCTGTAAAAGAACCAAAATTCGATGGCGGAGGTGAGCTCTGGAGTGGAGACCACGACTTGGTAAGCGTGGGGTAGGGCGACCCCCCGCCAGATGGATCGACAACCTGAAAAGGGTTACAGGGAGTGACTGGATGCAAAAGGCAGTAAATTTGGGTGAGGTCTACGTACAGCAGTGGACTGCTACAGACTAATTTGATTGATCCATCATCCAGCAGTAAAAATTAACAACATCCTTTTAAATAAATGCGGTATTGCTCTCATCAGGTTATCAGATATTAGATTGATATCATTAATAACTTCATTGACGTGATTGCTAACGTCATAAAGTGCGAACCGGTTCTTTTACGCAGGTGTTGTACAGTTAGCAACGAAAGTAACTATCCGGACCTTATCGTAAACAAAATATTCTGATGGAACTAATTTATTTTTCAACATTAAGAAGCAATAAGCCTGATGATAAAGTGTGCAAATTCTTCATGAATGCTATACCGGACGCTTACCAGAGATAAAATAATAGTATTACATAGTACAGATAGGGACCTCCCTGCCCCTCACTGATCAAGCTTCCCCACCCCCGCCAGTCCCGCCACAGCTGTCATTATAGTTGGCGGGTGTCGTGAGGGAACATTTGCTTAGCCTTATTGGTCACACACATATTCAAGCTCTGCACGAACATAGCGTGTTTTTAGTGTAGATGACAGAATTGAAAACAAATTATTTGTATGGAGTTTCCGCCCTGTGCTCTGACTGTCTATAACGACTACTGTCTATAGCCGGGAGCCCCGGGTAAGCCCTCGAAAGGATGTTCCAGGACTCGATACAGACTTGGGCTGCCACCGCGGCCTCGCCTAGGTAATTCTCATTGGTGTGAACTATAATTTTAGAGTTCATACAAGTGAGGTAATATATACCTATGTAACTTGTTTGGCAACGACACACAACCAATCAAACCAGCATTCTTATTCCAGTTATCTGTACGTTCAGGTCTATTCCAATTTACTCTATGTTAGCGCCTTGCTTGCGTCAAACAAACATGTATACTATAATATAGCAAAGTTTATTAATATTAGTTTACCTATCGCAACTAGATGGCGATGTACCAAAAATAGAATCGCGGTATGGTTTCGTTGCACTGAAAATATTAATATTATAGTTTTTTGTTGTACAGAGGAGGTCAAAATTTTATATGAAGTGATTACATTGTTGGAGTTGAACCATTGTATCATTTTCAAAACCTCCACGGACCCCTATTTCGTTCATGGTCCTCCGATAGCCGGATGTGGCATCGGATTAAGTTTTTGTGTAGCCTGTGAAGTGGTGCTTAGTGGTACCGCTTGCTACCACCCTGTCTAGGGGACAGTAATTTGTTGAGGTTACTGTCCTGTCATCCCTACTCAACTCGGAGAACTCCCAAGTGTTTGGGGTTCTACGCGGTAGTGGAACCGAAAGGAAACTCTCGGAGGTGGAGCGGTGTTAGCAGCGGAACCAAAGTAAAATACTACGTTAGAGGGCGTTGGTGAAGCATAAGGTGATCCAAAGGAGCAATTAACTTGGAGCTAACTTGGAGCAGTGCAGAGCCCTAGAGATGTCGCTACTTGTGTGGAAATAGTGAGTGCTATCAAATCGTGAGTACATTTTCATAATAAGTGATAGTGTAGAAGAAAACTTTCAATATTCGACCTTAAAGTCAAGAGATAAAAAACTTGGAAATAAATTTAGTCATTGTGTGATTTGATTGTTAAAGTCTTTAGGTAACTTGTTAATTTAGTACTAAGATTAGGACTTGTAATAGTTTTAGGTCATTTTGGTTCAGACGGGGAACCTATGCCCAAATTTTCCTAAAGTTGAAAAACTAAAAACACTTGTAAAATTTTCAGTTTTAGTTATTTGAGACTTAGAAAATTTGTAAGTCATGGAGTCGTTAATCGATTTACAAGATGACACCAGAAGTAAAATGATAAAAGTAATAACGAACTTTAAGAAATCGCCTAAGGATCGGTTAACGTCTTCATACATAGAAACAAGATTGGAAAATTTGGAGCATCAATGGGTATTTTTTAGGAATACCCATTCGCAAATTGTGAGCATGGGTAACCGGTCTGAACTGCACAACTCTAGCTATCATAAGTGTTGTGTTTATGATAACGTCGAAGATCTATACGTTGAGTTTAAGTCCGAACTAAAGGAACTCTTGATTAAGTTGAAAGCTCAATTAGAACCGGAAACTAAACCAGGCTGCAGTTCCCACGCAAGCGTTCATACACGAGTCAAGTTGCCCGAAATTAAAATTCCAACCTTTTCTGGTAAGTATACCGAGTGGCAGCCGTTCAGAGACTTGTTTATAGGTCTCATTCATGATAATAAATCTCTGGACAATGCTCAAAAATTCTATTACTTGAAAGGTCATGTTACAGGAGAAGCCGAGCAATTATTGCGTAACTTACAAACAACAGCTGATAGTTATAAAGTTGCTTGGCTAAAACTCAACAAAACCTATAATAATAGGCGGTTCTTAGCTAATGGCATTTTGAAACGATTACTTAATCAGAAAAGTTTGGTATCTGAATCAGCCCTTGAGATTAAAAAGTTGATAAACACTACATCAGATTGTTTAGAGTCTTTAAAAAATATAAATGTAGATGTGTCAACCTGGGACATTTTAATAATTCATATTATCGGTTCTAAATTAGACAAAGAGACGCGTAAAGCCTGGGAGTTCAACGTATCAGCAGATTCCACGGATAAGCTACCTAGTTTCGAACAGTTTTCTGAATTTCTTACTGGTCGGTTTCGAGGGTTAGAAAACTTAGACTTTAAAGAGAAATCTTTTGACAATAAGGAGAAAAGAGTTACAAAATCGTTTCACGTAGTTAACGATAAAAATGTTAGTGACTCTTGTGCGTATTGTAAAGCAGATCACAAAATATCAGTGTGTAAAGCATTCTGCAAGGAACCTAATGAGGTTCGTCGTAATATCGCGATGGAGAAAAAGTTGTGCTATAATTGTTTGAATAGCAACCACTCTGCCAAATACTGCAGGAACATAACCCGGTGTCGTGTGTGCAAACGCCGTCATCACTCGTTATTACACCCTAGTGGTGTATCTGGGTCCATGGAGGAGGAAGGAAATACAGTCCAAATTGAAGCCTCGTCGGGTAAGACTGATCCGATGAAGGAGGATGTGGTAACAAATTGCTACAAATCGACCGCGCAAGCGGAGGGGTCTACTAGTCCTCTGGTAGCCTGCCTTTCGACAGGAAGTAATATGTGTAAAACTGTCCTGTTAGCCACAGCGGTTGTGCAGGCACAGTCGAAAGACGGCACCTTTCGTACCATTAGGGCTCTATTAGACCAAGGATCACAAGGATCGTTTATCAATGAATCTGTGGTCCAACATTTAGGCCTCACAAGAGTTGCGGCAAAGAACACCCTAACGGGTGTAGGAGGTGACAGGGGAGTAACCTCAAGGTTCACCGTCACATTTAAAATAAGGTCGAGATACAATCCAAAACTAGAGTTTCAAATTAGTGCTTTCGTGTTAAAATCCGTCACTTCCGTTCTGCCTGTTACGAAAGTAACTAGAGTAGAATGGGTTGACTTGGAATTAGGAGATTTGGCTGATCCGGAGTACAACAGGCCTAACAAAATAGATATTTTGTTAGGTGCTGAAGTATACAGCCAAATAATACACGAAGGCATTAAACGAAACTCAACTGGTTCTCTTTTGGCGCAGAAGTCTGCGTTCGGGTGGATTTTGTCTGGGACTTGTGAAGTGGATAAGTCGGTGGAAGCTGATTCGCCAATCACTGTAATGCATTGCTGTTTGTATGCCGAAGAGATGTTAACAAAACTTTGGGAACTAGAATCTGAACCATCTACACGTAAAAGGATGCTTACAGATGATGAAACAAGGTGTGAAACTTTGTATGCTACCACCACAAAGCGGAATGAAAATGGTAGGTATATATTAGATTTACCTTTTCGAGACGGTGATCCTAGATGTAAATATTTTAATTCTAAGCAAGTAGCAATTAAGCGCTTTCATGCATTGGAAGCCAAATTGAATCGGGATTTACATTTAAAGGTTAAATATGCTGCGGATATAAATGAATATTTAACACTAGGCCACATGCAACAAATTACAGAAGCGGAGAAGCAAAATAAACAACCGGTGTACTTACCTCAACATGCGGTTGTCAAAAATGATAGGGACACCACTATGGTAAGAGTAGTGTTCGATGCCTCTAGCAAAAGTAGTAATGAAAGATCATTGAATGATATTTTGCTCATCGGACCTACTTTACAGCATGAGTTGAGACATTTGCTTCTACGTTGGAGATTCCATCTGATTTGCATTGTGCCGGACAAAGAAAAACTAGGACTTACCTGGAACCGAAGCAGTGACACGTTCCATTATTCTGTCCAGCTACCTCCTATACAGGAACCTGTAACAAAAAGAAGCGTATTATCAGATGTCTCAAAGCTCGACCCTTTGGGATGGGTCGCTCCAGTTATAATATTAGCAAAGACAGAGATTCAAAGGTTATGGATTCTTGGACTAGGATGGGATGAACAAATACCAGACAAAATGAAAATTGAATGGTATACTTACCGAGAGGAGTTGCAGCTCTTCACAAAATTTTCAAAATTTCGATGGTTGAGTGTGAAGCACGACGGTAAGCAAGTCGATCTTCATAATTTTTGCTACGCATCGAAGATTGCTTATGCAGCGGTCTTATATGCTCCTACCATTGATGCAAACGATAAACTTCACATTACCTTACTTACGGCTGAGACAAACGTAGCGCCGATCAAAACTGTATCGATTCCTCGGTTGGAATTGTGCGGTACCGTTCTTTTAACAAAACTGTTAGTTGAAGTTGCTGGGGTGAATGGAGTCAGTAAAGCAAATTTACACGCCTGGACAGAATCGGTACTAGTGTTGGTATGGTTGAAAGGCCACCCCAATTGGTGGAAGACGTTTGTTGGCAATTACGTGTACGATATTATGTGCGCGAGTGAACCACATGATTGGTATCGTATTCACTGTAAGGAGAACCCCTCCGATTGTGGTTCACACGGACTTCATCCATCAGATTGGTTGGAAAGTCCTGGTCCACTCATCAAATTGCTCAAAGTGGTTGCATATTGTCGACGGGTGCTAGAATGGAGAAAACCTAAAGTGGAAAGAAGTACTTCATACTTAAAGGTATTGGAGTTAAACCAGGCATTAGACATATGCATAAAGCAGTGCCAAAATCAATACTTTGGGAATGAAATTACATGTATGCACACCAAGGTTAATGTCAAGCAAACTGGTATTAGATCTTTCAATTCTTACCTGGATGTTTTTAACATATTGATGGTGGGCGGCAGATTGAAGCTGTCCAATCTCCACACAAATCAAAAACATCAAGTGTTGATTCCACATACTTTTTCCTTATCTGATCTGCTCGTCGCCGAGGCTCATCGCTTGATGCTACCCGATGATCCGCAGTTAATGCGTAATTATTTAAGCATTAAAATATACTATATTATAGGTGTGAAAAGATTACTTCAGGCATGTGTGCGGAAGTGTATAATATGCTTACGATATAATACTTCCACTAAAATAAAGTTTAAGTCAAATGTATATAGTCTGAAAAGGTGGCATTTGATTCAACAAATGACGCAGATCTTTTGGCGACGATGGTCAAGTGAGTATTTGACAACTCTTCTCTTCTTCACCGTTAAAGGTGGTCAAATCAAACACCGGAACCCGAGGTGGGTGATACGGTTCTAGTGAAAGAAGATAATTTGCCTCCGTGCATGTGGTTGCTTGGCAGAGTGGTTGAGAAACATCTTGGTCCAGACAACTTAACTCGCGTCGTCACACTGCTGTTTTAGTACCTACTGCTACTTTTAAGAGACCGACGTCAAAGTTATGTGTTTTGCCCATTAATTATAAGTTTTAATTTTAAGTTATGCCCATGTGTGCATGCTATTGTTGTAAATATTGTGAGAATTGTTTAAGTTTCTTTCTTTAGTTGTTTGTGTATTATCATTGTTAATAGTTTACTAGAATCTTAAGTTATCCCTGAAAGGACAATAATATAGCAAATTGTCCTTGGTGGGCGGAATGTTAGCGCCTTGCTTGCGTCAAACAAACATGTATACTATAATATAGCAAAGTTTATTAATATTAGTTTACCTATCGCAACTAGATGGCGATGTACCAAAAATAGAATCGCGGTATGGTTTCGTTGCACTGAAAATATTAATATTATAGTTTTTTGTTGTACAGAGGAGGTCAAAATTTTATATGAAGTGATTACATTGTTGGAGTTGAACCATTGTATCATTTTCAAAACCTCCACGGACCCCTATTTCGTTCACTCTACTATTATTGTTTATTTAGGAATGTCGTTGCTGACCATACCTACATATTGTGTGGATAACCGGTCTTCATACGTTTATTATGAACATTGACCAGTTCAAAAAAAAGTACCAAGCTAGTCTTTCAGCATTTTGATGTTACGCATGACTTATTATGCTTATAAGCGGGATATTAACAAATTATATGTTACCTACCTATGTTGGTAGAGACTCAGAGAAGCATTAGTATAATTGTATGCTACTGTTGTTGTTAAAGTCAATACTAGCACAGGGCGGAAATTTCATACAAATGATTCGTATTCAATTCTTCTGTCACCTACACTAAAAAAACCGGCCAAGTGCGAGTTGGACTCGCCCATGTAGGGTTTCGTAGCAGCAAGTAACATAATATAAGAGTTCTTATAGTTCGTTGTAACTTTGATTGATGTTTTAACACGTTCGCAGTGGTAGTGATATTTCTAAACGAAAATTGCAGTTTATGACGTATTAAAAAAAACTACCACCTCTATCTATCTCGTTCGAACCAATTTTCGTTGGTAGTTTTTATGGCAATGTACATCATATATTTTTTTTAGATTTATCATTCTCTTAGTTTAGAAGTTAGAGGGGAGGGGGGGACCAAATTTATCCGCTTTGGAAGTGTCTCTTGCGCAAACTATTCACTTAAGGAAAAAATGATTTTAGGAACCTCAATAGCATTTTTGGAGACCTATCTGTCGATAGCCTACACGTTTGGGTTTGATTAAAAAAAAAATTTGAGTTTCGGGTCTGAGTCTGGGGCCCCCAAAATTTACTGCTTTTTTCTAGTTTTATATAAGAACCTTAATACGGTTCACAGAATACATCTAGTTACCAAGTTTCAATAGCATAGGCCTTATAGTTTCGGAGAAAAGTGGCTGTGACACACGGACGGACAGACAGACAGACAGACAGACATGACGAATCTATAAGGGTTCCGTTTTTGCCATTTGGCTACGAAACCCTAAAAACACGCTATGTTCGTAGAGAGCTTGAATGTGTATGTGACCAATAAGCAAATGTTCCCAAACACCCGCCAACTATAATGCCAGCTGTGGCGGGACTGACGGGGGTGGGGAAGCTTGGTCAGTGAGGGGCAGGGAGTTGCCTCTATGTATGTTATGCTATTATATTTTATATTTGATACTAATCAATACTATTACAAATATTTGTAAGTACCGCAAATATTTGTACCGAAGTTTCTGCACAGAAATCCCATTCGCGTCTTTTGCTATAGGGCAGGTTTCGACCGGGTCATTGCTTCTTTTGTAAGATACAGAATATGCGGCGGATGTTTCTCGGGAACGTTAATATTGCTATGTGCCCCTATGATATCATGTGCAAGATGGGCAGAGAAATAAGACAAACTAAGATAGAAGAGAAGACGACAGCTAAATCCCTTTTCCCATCTCTAGTTTCCTCTCTATACCGTTGCCGAATAAACTTTAAAGATCATCAAACACTTTCGCATGCATTTGACAACAAGAGATGACAAGGTCTTCGACTAGATTTGTAGGAGAATATAGATTTTCATACAAAGAATAATACAGCGATTACATTGTATTGTCTATAGGATTTATAAAACTTAATGGCTTTATAGAACTATAGATGATGCTCGCGGCTTTGCGCGCGTGAAATTTAGTACCCGTGGGAACATCTTCCCGGGAGAAAAGCTTGGCCTATGTGTTATTCCAGACTATAAGCTATCTCTGTACCAAATTTTAGCCCAATCCGTTCAGCTGTTAGAGCGTGATTGAGTAACAAACATCCAAACATCTTCACAAAGTTTCACATTCATAATATTACTAGCTGATGGCTGCAGCTTCGCCCGCGTAAAATTTGTTCCCGCGGAAACTTATTCCCGGGATAAAAAGTAGCCTATGTGTTATTCCAGACTACAATGTATCTCTGTACCAAATTTCAGCCCGATCCGTTCAGAGCGGTTTGAGCGTGAAAGAGTAACAAACATCCACACATCTTCACTCACAAACTTTCGCATTTATAATATTAGTAAATAGGAAGTAGGATAAAAAATCCGCCGGAAAAAAATGTGTGTTTTGATACAATTTTATTGCAACATCGCGGTTCGGCGGACCTTCTCTTAGTTCTTAAATGAGCAGTCACCTTTACAATTAAACATCTCCCTCATTTTGACAGTTGTCACGAAAACCTATAATTAACTGTCAAAAAATTTAAAGATTTTTTTTTCAGAACCCTATCATTAGCTTCGACGCAACTGCGCAACTTTTTTTAAATATCGGTGCCAAGGCAAAGGTGTATCCGACAAAGTCCATAAGTTCAGTATCAGTACCATCAGTCTTCCTTATAAGACAAATAGGTAATAACTTACTGGTTTAAAAAATAAACCTATCGATAATACAAGGCCATCTACATAATTACGAGTCGAACGTAACATTGTAACTACTTATTTGGGGTTGAATGAGTGAGAAACATGAATTTTGCGGAATTGGGTATTTTCGTAAGATTACTTACCTACTTACTTACTAAAATACTTTGGGAGCTAAGAAAAAGATACAGGTCTCAAAACGGTATTACCGAAGATGTTATGCCGGACTCTTACCGACTAAAAAACCTCACGTAACGCCTAACAGCCTATGGTTGGGAGTCCCGGGTAAGCCCTCGGAAGGATGTCCCGGGACTCACAACAGACCTACAGCCGCCACTGCGGCCTCGCCCAGGGGGTGGTTCGGGAGCTATCCCGCGTCTATGGGGGGTTTCGGGTGTGATCCCGCTTCCAAGGGGGGCGTGCGTGAGTTGCTCACTTCACGCTGCCGTCATGGGCCTGCTTCTGTAAGGACGGTGAGCCGCCCTCTCACCGTCCTCAGGCCCCCGGTCATGGTGGCCGATAGTCCTCGGCGAAGACACGTCGGCGGCGCCCAGGCCGCCGACTGCGGAACTCGGGTGGGAGAGTTCTCTCCCGCACCCGGCCCGCCGCCTCCTTCACGAGAATGACCTGCTCGCAGAAGGAGGCGGCGCAGTCCCACTTACTCCCGCTGGAGAGCATTGCTCACCCCTGCTACCTTCTCTTAGTTCTTAAATGAGCAGTCACCTTTACAATTAAACATCTCCCTCATTTTGACAGTTGTCACGAAAACCTATAATTAACTGTCAAAAAATTTAAAGATTTTTTTTTCAGAACCCTATCATTAGCTTCGACGCAACTGCGCAACTTTTTTTTAATATCGGTGCCAAGGCAAAGGTGTATCCGACAAAGTCCATAAGTTCAGTATCAGTACCATCAGTCTTCCTTATAAGACAAATAGGTAATAACTTACTGGTTTAAAAAATAAACCTATCGATAATACAAGGCCATCTACATAATTACGAGTCGAACGTAACATTGTAACTACTTATTTGGGGTTGAATGAGTGAGAAACATGAATTTTGCGGAATTGGGTATTTTCGTAAGATTACTTACCTACTTACTTACTAAAATACTTTGGGAGCTAAGAAAAAGATACAGGTCTCAAAACGGTATTACCGAAGATGTTATGCCGGACTCTTACCGACTAAAAAACCTCACGTAACGCCTAACAGCCTATGGTTGGGAGTCCCGGGTAAGCCCTCGGAAGGATGTCCCGGGACTCACAACAGACCTACAGCCGCCACTGCGGCCTCGCCCAGGGGGTGGTTCGGGAGCTATCCCGCGTCTATGGGGGGTTTCGGGTGTGATCCCGCTTCCAAGGGGGGCGTGCGTGAGTTGCTCACTTCACGCTGCCGTCATGGGCCTGCTTCTGTAAGGACGGTGAGCCGCCCTCTCACCGTCCTCAGGCCCCCGGTCATGGTGGCCGATAGTCCTCGGCGAAGACACGTCGGCGGCGCCCAGGCCGCCGACTGCGGAACTCGGGTGGGAGAGTTCTCTCCCGCACCCGGCCCGCCGCCTCCTTCACGAGAATGACCTGCTCGCAGAAGGAGGCGGCGCAGTCCCACTTACTCCCGCTGGAGAGCATTGCTCACCCCTGCTACCTTCTCTTAGTTCTTAAATGAGCAGTCACCTTTACAATTAAACATCTCCCTCATTTTGACAGTTGTCACGAAAACCTATAATTAACTGTCAAAAAATTTAAAGATTTTTTTTTCAGAACCCTATCATTAGCTTCGACGCAACTGCGCAACTTTTTTTTAATATCGGTGCCAAGGCAAAGGTGTATCCGACAAAGTCCATAAGTTCAGTATCAGTACCATCAGTCTTCCTTATAAGACAAATAGGTAATAACTTACTGGTTTAAAAAATAAACCTATCGATAATACAAGGCCATCTACATAATTACGAGTCGAACGTAACATTGTAACTACTTATTTGGGGTTGAATGAGTGAGAAACATGAATTTTGCGGAATTGGGTATTTTCGTAAGATTACTTACCTACTTACTTACTAAAATACTTTGGGAGCTAAGAAAAAGATACAGGTCTCAAAACGGTATTACCCCTTTTTTTTTACGTGAGGGAAAATCCTCAGAAGATGTTATGCCGGACTCTTACCGACTAAAAAACCTCACGTAACGCCTAACAGCCTATGGTTGGGAGTCCCGGGTAAGCCCTCGGAAGGATGTCCCGGGACTCACAACAGACCTACAGCCGCCACTGCGGCCTCGCCCAGGGGGTGGTTCGGGAGCTATCCCGCGTCTATGGGGGGTTTCGGGTGTGATCCCGCTTCCAAGGGGGGCGTGCGTGAGTTGCTCACGTCACGCTGCCGTCATGGGCCTGCTTCTGTAAGGACGGTGAGCCGCCCTCTCACCGTCCTCAGGCCCCCGGTCATGGTGGCCGATAGTCCTCGGCGAAGACACGTCGGCGGCGCCCAGGCCGCCGACTGCGGAACTCGGGTGGGAGAGTTCTCTCCCGCACCCGGCCCGCCGCCTCCTTCACGAGAATGACCTGCTCGCAGAAGGAGGCGGCGCAGTCCCACTTACTCCCGCTGGAGAGCATTGCTCACCCCTGCTACATTCTAGCTAGCTAGAGTAAAAGAGATCATTGTGAAAAGGTTTTCCCGTGGAGATAATAAGAGAATGAAAGGCGATCCAAGCTACTGAACAGCGCAGCCCGTCGTGAATGTGTTTTATTATGCCTTCACAGTGGTCCCTGCTAACAAGAAAAATATAAAAGTGGTCCCTCACCACGAAAAGTTTGGAAACCCCTTCTCTAGATAGAGTAAAAGAGATCATGGTGAAAAAGTTTTCGCGTGGAGATAGCGTGGCGATCCGAGCTGAAACTGAACAGCGCGTCCCGTCGCGGCGTCGTGAATGGTTTTATTTTTGGTGACGCTTGGAATACTTTCATACCAGCCGGGCAGCTTGGACAGTATGTGGGACTACTGGCCCGGGTAAAGGATCATCCAACTCGCCCCACAACTAGGTCTCAGGATATCCCAGACGCTCGATCACTTCGACTTGGTAAATCGAATAAAGATAACCCTCGACACTAAGGAAGGTTCTCCGACCAGGGTGCCGATTCTCGCATCACACGATATGAATGCATGGACGCAAATTGACGGGTGAAACGTCATTCGCGCCTAGAGAAGTGACCAAAAATTGATTTTGACGAGATTTTTGAATGGCTATTATTAATTCATCTGTTCCCGCGCATCAGATCTGTAAGATGGGGTATTAGAGACCAGTACAATAAGACTGAGAAACATGTAGCAGTTGTAGAACACCGTGTGGATTTCGCCGCTAGGAATCCGGCATAGCATCCATGAGGATTTCCACAAAAAGCCTTTCAATAACAAATTCAAAATGCAAGCTGGGATTGTTCGGAATATGTTCTATAATATGTATAGCACAGTCGATACGTATGTAAATTCCAAAATTGCATGCCGTAAGTGCTAAGTTATGTTTACTGCAAATTAACTATTTGAAACACCTGCACTTAATGCTTTATAGAATTATGTATACAATTTATTTATCTTATATTTATTTACAATATCCGTTCGTAATTAAAATTCTCAACGTATTATCACCTTAATCTGAGCGCTAGACCCGGTTGCGTCAGAATCGCTCTAATTGTTCTTTTTCTACTTGGCATGGTCGTTATCATTCCTTCATGCTAGACTTTCTTAGCATGGAACTGCTCGTAAATAAAAAATACCACAAACGCTTACCCATCTCAGGATCTACCGAAGCGTAAAACGCTTACAGAACACAGAAATCGTTTACAGAACAATGAGTTGACGGGGCTTCAAATATTAAAAACAATGTTATCTGTCACGGAAATCTTTCTGCAATAACACACATGCCACAAAAACGAACAAAAAATATAATAATAAATAATCTGCCTCATCATGAAACCAACAAGAAGATGTAAGTACGTCAATCGCACAAAAACTAACAAAAACTTACGTAAAATGCAATGACATACAAAAACTACAACAAAATTTTCATTTTCAAAATATAATATCATAGGATCTCTATACTAGACGATGTTATGCGGTTTCACCAGCGTTGTTCCAGTTGCTTTGGGAATACACGAATACAATATAACTTAAGTCCCCCGGGAATAGCGTAACTTCCCAACAGTGAAAGAATTATTAAAATCGGTTCAGTAGTTTCGGAGTTAATTCAATGCTTAAAAATACACCATAAAATCCTTCCACTACAAAAGTAACTAATAATTATTATGCCCGTTTTTGTAACATAATTTATGCTCCGTTTCTATTCATCGAAGCGTAAATATAGAATCTTTTGTAGCGCTCACGTTTTCGTGTTTCAGATGGCTAGTTTAACAGTGCGTTGGTCGCAGGTCGCAGTTGCCTCAAAATGGCACTCGTAAACTCAAGTGGGAGGTCTTGGAGGGTTTAGAGCATAGGTCGGCAACAGGCGGACCGCGGTCCGTGTACACGGACCGCGATCCGCGATGGCTTGACATACATTGAAATGGCTCTGTTAAATAGCTTTCCTTGAAAAAAAATTAGTTCGAGGATTACGGACGCCCCTCACCAAGAAGTCAATTTTTTTTTGTCGTGCTATCCCGCCCTGCTTCATACTTGCGGTACTTGCTGATTTCTTTCCGGACCTCGTTAAAATTTTTCCACAGATTTCTGGACCCCACCTAAAAATTCTTGCCGACCCCTGGTTTAGAGCCTAGAAATGACAGATTGAAGACTTCAACAGCATGTTTTTTTTTGTTTAACGTGAGGGAAAATCCTCATGGATGTTATGCCGGACTCCTACCGACTAAAAAACCTCACGTAACGCCCAACAGCCTATGATTGGGAGCCCCGGGTAAGCCCTTGGAAGGATGTGCCAGGACTCCCAACAGACCCACGGCCGCCACTGAGGCCTCAGGGGTTCAGGTGCTATCCCGCGTCTTTGGGGTATTTCGGGTGTGATCCCGCTTCTTAGGGGGGTGGGGGGGGGGGGGTGAGTTTGCAATATAATATCACAAATTAGAGATAGTACCTACAGATGGAAAACTCATGTATGTACTTTTTTTACACCTACCCTCTGCTACACACACTCGCGCACAAATCAGTATCGAAAATTCGGCTGAAACCGCCTGACCTCATGTCTGTGAACGCGAATGTATGCGTAGCCTCAGTGAATTTAGTATGAAAGTTTCCATCTATACTATCTCTAATTTGTGACAATATCCTGGCTATCCAGTTATAGTGAACTGTGATTAGTTGATTTCTATGATTAAGGCTTGTATGTTCGAAAGAGACTTATCTTGGGGTGAACTTTATACTAGGAAATATTCTTTGATTTGATCTGATCAAACGATATTATTGTAGTTTATTAGATACTCTTACTTTTTTAACGTATCAAAACACGATTATGAATACTTTGTTTGATTGAAATCGCTCTCGAAAAATGAGAAATGTTAAAAAGTAATGTACTTTTTTAATCTAAATAAATGAGTTTAATTCTCATAAAAACTTGCCATAAAATAGATATAGGTCTTTAGAACAACATTTTACGTAGAATTGCCTTAGGATTTGTCAAGGTCGAACATTGCAGCCTTAATCAAATTTTATATTAATAGTTGGTAGGTACGCAATTTATTAAAACGTCTATCTGTCAATCAACTATCGCAATAAATATTGAAGTGCCAAAAAATCAAGTAACCGGTTCTTTGTTTAAATTAATATTCATAAACCTTTTTAACAATTTTGTGGAATGCGACTTGAGGTTACGAGGTCCTTTTTTTTCCTGAGTTTTTCTTGCTTAATTTAAAAGCAACAAATTGTATTCCTACATACTGTTCCTAATAATTGACAAGAAGGATTAATAGACTGATACATTATGGGAAGAGGCTTCGGTTAAGTACCTAGGTATAATAAATTTTTGACATTGTCTTAATAATTACCAAATTTAATATTTATAAAATTAAAGCAGAACAACATCTATCGGGCAGCTAGTTTTCATATAAAATTGACAGTTTAATAATTTTGCAAACTGAAATTCCAAGAAGAATTATTGAAAATGATCGCTGTGTGAAACGTGACAACAGACACACATACACACCATACATTAGATGACATACCTAATAAATGTACATTTTTTGTAAACATTTTTCTGTCTACCTTATTAAACAAGAAACTGGTTTGACTCAAAAGTATGTAAGTACTTAGCATACGTCTGTATCATACCAACAGCGATGTCTTTATTAACAACAACGTAAAGAAGAATGATTTGTAGTGATGTAAAAAAATACGATTATATTTTGATTCTACATTAACTGCTGTTGCGGTGGGAACAGCAGTTAATGTGGAATCAAAATATTTGACATTCATAATTGTCACTTTGACATAACATCAAAGATATTTTCATTTTCAACATAATGACAGACAGTTAAGTATCAGGGTAACATAAAAAGCGTCTCCCTTTAATAGAAATAGTGTTATCTATGTTGTAACCCATTCTATTTTAGCATTTTCGCAACAAGTCGCTAAAAACGCATAATGTTGTAACAAGGTCAGGCGTCCCTTTTAGCGGTATATTTTGACGTAAGAATTCCATTTTTACCGATCAGACTAGTATGGGAAGAGGTTTCGGTTAAGTACCTAGGTATAATAAATTTTTGACGTTGTCTTAATAATTACCAATATTCATAAAATTAAAGTAGAACTACATTTATCGGGCCAACTAGTTCTCATAAAACTGACAGTTTAATAATTTTGCAAACAAATAAAATTGACAATGATCGCTGTATGAAACGTGACAACAGACACACATACACACCATACATTAGATATGACATACCTAATAAATGTACTTTTTTGTAATCATTTTTCTGTCTACCTTATTTAAATATAAAACTGGTTTGACTCAAAAGTATGTAAGTACTTAGCATACGTCTGTATCATACTACCCGTTCGCTCTAACTTTGCCGCTGGCGTAGAGGCGTATACCCGAATTGTTAATTAGACGAAGTAAATTGACAGTAGCTAATGTCACTTCGTCATAGAAAATACGCAACATTGTATGAAGAAGTGACATTAGTTGCTGTCAATTTACTTCGTCTAATAAAAAATTCGACTTTAGTATGGAGCCGAGCGGCAAAGTTAGAGCGAACGAGCAGTACCAACAGCGATGTCTTTATTAACAACAACGTAAAGAGGAATTATTTTATTTGTTTGTTTCTAATATAGATAAACTTTATTCTACAAAAGCGTTTTAAACACTCTTTGACCTTTAGAAAACCAAACTATTCTAAAGTAACAAAGGCTTTGTTTCATCGTACTACCAACCACATCAGGAAGCACTATTAAAAAATGTCTAAAAATATGGCAATTTACATACGTTATAATATTGTATTATCTGGCATAAAAAACTAAGGTTACGCAACTACGTCGATTTATGAAACCGAAATAAAATCGATCATGTGCTGATTTTGTTCTGCACTGTGACCTTTAACGCGACCAATTTTTTTTACGCGAGGAAAATTCTTCATGGATGCTACCGATTAAAAATCCTCACGTATCCTGCCTAGCAGCCTAAGGTTGGGAACCCGGGTAAGCCCTCGGAAGTATCCCGCAGGACAACAACGCGATCTATGACTTTAGACGGAAGGACAGGCACCATACGAAGACTTCCCCTCTGTCAATAGACAAGTTCAATCGGCTATACTTATACAAATAGGTACATAATATGAAGAAACATAATTATTACATATCTATATTTACATTATTACTATCTAAACTAAACCTAAATAAGGCCCCCGTGGCATTGCGCCCAAAAGACTAGCAGCATTCCCCCTTTGAATAGCAATACCTATTCGTTGAGCGAGAAAACTGCCAGCCCTTGGGTCACCAGTTGACAACACGGCGACACCACAAGGCGCATTTTCAAATTCTTGAAAATTTTTTGTGCATTGGGACCCCATGGACCTAGGGTCTCGACACCGACTGGACAAAAACGATACGATGAGTCGAGATCCTTATATTTATTAATTTTAATATTTTCAGCCGCTTCCGCTGCTGCACTGGCTTTTAATTTTGTTTAAGGAAGATGGGACGGGGCTAGAGTGTCAACACAAGTTGCATCCCACACCAGGACCCGACCGATGGGTCGGGTATCAAAGTTATACCATCCGGTCTCTTGCCATCGTCCCTGAAAACGCCGTTTGGCTCTAAGAACGCAGGCACATAATATTGTATCTGAAATTATGATTGTATTGTTTTGATAGTTTTGTGTAAGTTCCGTAGTGATGTGACAGCCGATTGTTTTTGTAGTTATGTAAACAAGAAGTCGTGAGAGACGGTCTCACCTAAGATTTAGTATTTTTCGCTACCTACTCACCCAACTGCCCCTCTGTAAAAGTGAAAGTTCAATTCGATTGACGTTGTCATTTTTATTTTATTTCAAACTTTAAACAGATGATCCACATGACCTAGTGAAGTAATATAATGCAACAGAGTCACAGACTACAGACAAAGTCTCGCCATAAGCCCCTCTGCAATTTATTTTATAGAGAGTGGCTAAAAAATACGATTTCCCACCGCAACAGCAGTTAATGTAGAATCAAAATATTTGACATTCATAAGTGTCACTTTCACTTTGACATAACATCAAAGATATTTTCATTTTCAACATATGACAGACAGTTAAGTATCAGGTAAACATAAAAAAGCGTCTCCCTTTAATAGAAATAGTGTTATCTATGTTGTAACCCATTCTATTTTAGAA
Organism: Miltochrista miniata; assembly: GCA_933228765.1. Lineage (NCBI taxonomy): Eukaryota > Metazoa > Arthropoda > Insecta > Lepidoptera > Erebidae > Miltochrista > Miltochrista miniata. The sequence continues at coordinate 13,307,758 of OW121770.1, forward strand.
TTTTCGCAACAAGTCGCTAAGAACGGATAATGTTGTAAGAAGGTCAGGCTTCCCTTTTTAGCGGTATATTTTGACGTAAGAATTCCATTTTTACCGATCAGACTAACTTTATCACACTTCTTACGTTATACATATCTTTCTTATATTTTTTTTTTTTAATGAATCATGGTAATTAAATTAAACTAAATATTTGCAGAATAAATTAAACTAATCTAATATAAAAATAAAAATAAACAAAGGAAAACTACGAAACTAAAATGCGTCATAAAATTTCTCCGCATCGCAGTCCTCATGTGGCAGCGTCCCTAGAAGACTGACAGCATTGCCACGTTGAATGGCAATGCTTAATCTTTGTCCCAAATAAAAGCCAGCCTTCTGGTCAGTGTAGCATCGACCAAACGCTTTCCTAATTCTCGATAGAAAATGTGAGCGCTTGGACCCCATGGCCCCAAGGTCTCGACCCCAAACGGCTCAAATACATAATCTCCCGAGAGATTACAGTATTTTTGCCGTTTAAGGGTCTCAGCAGAAGCGGCTGCAGCACCAGCACAACCAACGGTACCGGAAAGATGAGAAGGCGCAAGAGTGTCCACGCACGTGGCGTCCCACACTAAACACTTTCCCATCTTCCACGGCATTAACGACATACCGTCCGGTCTCTTGCCGTCGTCACGTGCCAAACCGTTTGGTTCAAGTCTAGCGGGCAGACCGGCGGCGACAAGAGCCCGGCGGATGATGTCGTTCATGCTCGCGTGCCGTGGTATTCGTCCAACGCTTCTGCTGCAAGACAAGCCATGATGTCCAAGGCGATCGACAACTACTCCACAATGGCACTGGTGCGGAGAAACACATGGCGCACCTAAACGAAGGCAAGAAGCAATGCGGAAAGTACTATCGTCTAACATGGTCCCTATGTTAGACGAAGGAAGAGCATGTAGCCAAAGACCCGATTCCCACGCACCCACTGCCAGTAAACGGGCACGCTCAGCAGGAGTTGTACACGAGTTTAATAAATTAACTCTCACAAGACTGCAAAGCGGCCCGTCCCACTGACGTTGTGAGAAAAGGTTCCTTGGCAAGTCGGAGTTCGGACAGGCAATTTTCCAAGCGTTAACTGCTTCAATCTTACACAGTATTTCGGAACTAACTAGTGTAGGTGCAAGAATTTTCCTAGTTAGATCCTCCGTACTGTGGACTGAGGACAGGAATGCTGGTAAACTAATATCAGAAATTTTGCGAATGCCGAGGCCACCCAAACGAACCGGTAGAGTCGCTTGCAGTGCCGCTCGGTCATCCAAGGCCACATTTAAAATTTTACTTAAAGTACTTAAAATAATTTCATCCATTTTAGTCAAAAGAGAAGAATATTTCCAAAACTGAGAAATAAATAATTTAATAAATAATTTCTTATAAATATGGTATTTTAGTTTCTTAAGAGAAGCGCTCGTGGCCCCGCGGACTCAGTGTTCGGTAAACGATCACTGCAGTAAGCAACTTAAGTTATGGCCAGTCCTTTAATGGGTGACCACAATGTAACCACTTTGTGACATTCATTTGCGAACGATTCCGGTCTTCGGAAGGCACTTAATGTCGTTGGAACCGATTGTCAGGTACACGGCAGTCCAGCATCCTTATCATTTCAGATTATATTCTACTAGCTGAAGCGCGCGGCTTCGCCCGCGTGAAATTTGGTTCCCGTTCCCGCTTCCCGTGGGAAAATTTTCCCGGGATAAAAAGTAGCCTATGTGTTATTCCGGAATATACTCTATCCGTGTACCGAATTTCAGCCAGATCCTTTCAGCCGTTAGAGCGTGATTGAGTAACAAACATCCAAACATCTAAACATCCAAACATCTTAACAAACTTTCACATTTATAATATTAGTAGGAAGTAGGATAGTAGGAAGTAGGATCCCAGTACTACAGTTCAGCCAGATTCATTCAGCTGTTAGAGCATGATTGAGTAATAAACATTCACACATCTTCACAAACTTTCACATCCTACTGAAAGAAAGAAAGAAAAAGAAATTTATTTCACATAGGCATATACATATGCTCTTGTAAAACGTCCAGAATATAAATCAAAATTTCTATTACCAGTTAACAACGCGATGAGAAGAACTGGCAAGAAACCCAGCGGGTTATTCTTTTTAACCGACTTCAAAAAAAGGAGGAGGTTCTCAATTCGTCTGTATGTATTTTTTTATGTATGTTTAGTGCTCTATTTACAAAAACTTCCTAGCTTCCTACTATCCTACTAATATTATAAACTAGATGATGCTCGCGGCTTCGCCCGCGTGAAATTCGGTACCCGTTCCCGCTCCCCGTGGGAACATTTTCTCGGGATAAAAAGTAGCCTATGTGTTATTCCAGACTATTAGCTATGTCTGTACAAAATATACAGCCCAATCCGTTCAGCCGTTAGAGCGTGATTGAGTAACAAACATCCAAACATCTAAACATCCAAACATCTTCACAAACTTTCACATTTATAATATTAGTAGGATTAGTAGGATGTGAACGTTTGTGAAGATATTTGGATGTTTGGATGTTTAGATGTTTAGATGTTTAGATGTTTGAATGTTTGTTACTCAATCACGCTCTAACGGCTGAACGGATTGGGCTGAAATTTAGTACATAGATAGCTTATAGTCTGGAATAACACATAGGCTACTTATCATCCTGGGAATATATTCCCACGGGAAGTGGGAACGGGCACCTAATTTCATCTAGTTTATAATATTAATCGAATACGGACAGGCTTGATGGATTAAATGGGTGGTACATAGTTTACAGTACGTCACAGGTAAATTCGTCATACAAAAGCCGTCACATCACTACAGTCTGACCGACTTCGCAACGATATTGCAGCGAATATTTAGAGCATGTCCACACCAACGATTATGTAAAATTATGAAGATACTTTTCTTTTTTTTACAACAATCGTAATATTTTGTTGTCAAATGTCTTATTTGAAACACTCGTGTTGCATTATTAGCGTAACGGTATGATCACAGATAAAATAAATTATATACATTTTACACAAGTCTGGAAGAATAAAAATGCTAATTAATATAATTATCGCGTAACAATGTGAAATTAAACGATTGCCACTTTATTATTCATTAAATAATATGATATAATAATATAATTATATACAAATTTATAGGTCAAGGACGGTTGAACCGATTGTTTTATGCAGGTAAAATAAAATTGGATGCGCTAATATGTGGTTATATTGTCTTTGGATGTGACGTATAAAAGTTTTTGTGTAGCCTTGAAACGGGTGTCAAGTGCCAACTGGTTTATACTGCCAATGTCAATCATTGAGTGAGAATGAGAGAAGACATTATAAAACCTTTTTTCTTGATTTCCAAAATTAGTGTTTTATGAGTAAAAAAGCCGTTAGATCGTTCTTACCAGACTGCCCCTCTCTAACACGTTTATTGTGAAAGTGAAATGTTCAATGCGATTGACGTCGTTATTTTTGTTTTATTTCAAACTTTGAACCGATGATCCACGTGACCTAGTGACGTAGTTTAATGCAACAGCGTCACAGACTACAGACACAAGTCTGGCCATAAGCCCCTCTGCAATCTATTTTATAGAGGGGCTAAAATTGCAAAAATAATAAGGCTAAACGTGATTAATTTTTAAACCTAAAAGTTCGACAATGTGACAAGTGTTGGGAAGTGATATTATAACGCAGTGAAACGTGACTCATTCGTTTTTTCGAAAAACTCCGCAAGTAAAGTCCCACTGCTTTATGAAGTAGAACTTTACCCAAATTTACTTGACTTTGGCATACTCTCACTCAAGCCGAGAAAGTCCAAGAAGAAGAGATAAAAAAAAATTAACAAAAAAAAACCGACTTCAGACAAAAACTAAAATTTGATAAATAAAATTAACTTAGCACAAAGTAATAGGTAGTAAATTTAGATTTATCAGATATTATTGAATGTAATACTGAAATCGGCGCCAAGTAAAACTATAGGTTTAGGTAGGTAATTATTCATCTCTCATACAAATATTGGCACCGACTTCAGTATTACAGTCAATAATATCTGATAAATCTAAATTTACTACCTATTACTTTGTGCTAAGATAATTTTATTTTTCAATTTTTAGTTTTTGTTTGAAGTCGGTTTTTTTTGTTATTTTTTTTTTTCATTATTTTTAGTGACGGGTACACTAAAAATTATATCAGTCTAGGGGTAATGTTCTCCCCAATACAAATTAATCAAGCCCAGACACAAGGTAACTGCTGTAAATCGTTAAGGAATTCCCTCGATTCGAGGGATTTCTTCGATTTCTCCAGGAACCCAGCATCAGATTCTGACTTCCTGCATATGGGACCACATGGGAAGCACCAGCTTTTGAAATAAAAAAAGAATCATCAAAATCGGTTAACTTTTACTAGCGATTTGCCGGTAACAAACATTAAAAAAAATACAGACGAATTGAGAACCTCCTCCTTTTTGGAAGTCGGTTAAAAAAATTAGTAATTTATCTGACTGTCGTGCTGGATCTTCAGCTCGAATTCCAGGCCGGAAGAAAAATGTATGTGATATGCAAAGTTTGTTTAGAGGTTTGCATAATCCTATGCATTATTTTTATCAGTTGCATGTTCCACAGCTCAAGCTAATGTTAGGCAAGAGGCTCTGTGTAAAAAAGTGTAGCACAATATTTATTTACGATTTATCGCTTGCCTCATTTTCCAGCCAGGTGTGTCGTGACCCTAATGAGTAATCAGAACGTCCGTTGCCGTTGACTGCAGAAATTAACGTACAATGCCCTTGAAGACCAATGCCAGTTTGCGGTGACGTTCACTAACAAAAATTGGAATACTAGTCGCAACTGTAGTAATTTCTTAGACTGCTTTGGTGGTACAACGGTATCTCGGGCTGACATAATCATCGTAACCATGTTTTAAAATCGTGAAGAATAACATACTTGCTATAGACTTTATTAGGAATTCTGCAGACCTCTAAATTTGAGACTTTGCCTCCTTATGCGTGTTCTATCGCCTGTACAACGGCTTGTGTTCTGAGGAATTGTTCGATATGTGGCCTACGGCTACATTTTATCATCGCGCTGCTCGCCACAGACTGGGTGTTCATTCTCACACGTTGCGTCCGGAGCGCTCGAGCACGGTTATAAGCGATAGGGGCTTTTTCCGCGCACGTGTCTCGGTTTTCCCTAACGCCTACAGTATGGGGTTCTTCAAAAAGGGGTCTTAGAAGGTTTTTACAGGGTCGGCAGCGCAAGTGGGCGCCTCTGGTGTTGCAAGCGTCCATAGGCTGCGGTGACCACCGGTACATCTGGTTGTCATGTCTGCCACTTTAGTGATATAAAAAAAATTTGAATTTTGGACTCTGAAATGAGAGCTTCGGATGTAACCGGGAATAATACGCAAGAAATGATAATCTAAATCTAAATATATATAACTCCAAAGGTGACTGACTGACTGACATAGTGATCTATCAACGCACAGCCCAAACCACTGGACGGATCGGGCTGAAATTAGGCATGTAGGTAGATGTTATGACGTAGGTATATGCTAAGAAAGGATTTTGATAAATCCTACCCCCAAGGGGATAAAATACGGGAAGCGGGGACGAGAACCAATTTTACGCGGGCGAAGCTGCGGCCATCAGCTAGTTAATGATAAATTTCCTTTGAAGACCTACAACTATAATGAGTCGTTTTCCTTAAAAAAACATTTTAGTACTAAGTAAAATTTAACACAAGCACGCCTATAAAGCATACTCGTACATCTGTCATCCGTCAAAATTTACTCCTCAGTGCTACAAAAATATCAGAAACACATTGTTTTACTACCAAGCTTGATGAAGAGACTCTTTAATTTAATTTGTAGTGACATTAAAATGATATACCGCGATATGCAACGGTTGCATTTACCTCGTGTGAGTCATAGTACAGATATTTACCAATACTCATTATATTTAATGTATGTGGTTTGGATAATTAAGGCCAAGGTTTCGACCAATATTGGAGAGTATTTGAGCTGTTCAGGTACTGTATCTGGTTATCACACAGGTAGTCACAACCTGCGCCTGTCCATCTCAACACGGCAATACGTCTCACCACCTATTACGTGGGACAAATTCTGAAAAGGTGAAATGTGGGCATATAATATGCTTCTGATTATTTATACTGTTGATTGACGGCAGTTGGTGGAACTTGCTGCACATATTGATAACGACACTTGTACTATTCCACAATATTTAATATTATAAACCTGACCGGTTTCGCTTCACAGCATTTTCAAAGGTCTAGACTAGATGGAAGGACAAGGTATTACTATTAATACTATGCTTCTGACTACCCCTTCGGGGATAAAGGCGTGACCATATATGTATGTATATCTGGTTATCATAGTAGACTGCATAAGGATTCTGTCTGACAGAGAGCGGTCAGGAGTTTAAGCGCTCCGCTTTCGCATTCTGCGTTCGAGAGAGTACAGTTGCTCATCAATCAATTCAGCCCAAAGCGGTCATGAACCTCGCTATTGGTTGACCGGCGCGGTCAGAATGCCAAGTGGAAGTTTTAGCAAGCGCCTATCGTAGCTCACTGCGCAGCACGTGGATTAAAAAATTGAGTCGAGAGAAGTTTCTATGTAACAGTAATTTAGCGGTGTCTCGATTCCATACGATTTTGCGTTAACGCTCTCACTGTGAACTGCGATAGGCGCTAGCGAGCTTACTCTAGGCACCAAGAACGCCTCCTATGAGTATTACTATGTAACGTAATACAACACAAAGAACGCAAAACTGACAAACTGACACGTAAACGCTCTCTGTCTGACAGAAGCCTAAGGTCAGTAATCCTCTGCAGGGTAAGCACCTTTTCACACGTACCGGTTGCTGGGTATCCGGCAGGCGGCGAAGTGTATGGCCATGTAGCTTTCACACGTACCGGCGTGATTTGCCCGGCAATGTCATACACTCGCCGGCACTTAGCTAAAAGGCACTTAGCCCCTTTTCACACGTACCGGTTGCCGGGTAGCCGGTGCCGGGTACCCGGCGGCAAAGTGTATGGCCATGTACTATAGCTTTCACGAGTACCGGCGTCATTCACTGTATGAATTTTGAATGAAAAAAATGTTCCTAAGTAAGTTATAAAAAATGTTATTCTCGGGATTAAACGACAAGTGGCCTATGCGTTATTTCAGACTATTTATATCTCTATCTTTACCAAATTCTATGTAAGGACCGGAAGCCGGGATCCTTTCGACGGCCTACCCGTACTCCCAGTCAAAGGCATATGGAAGGGCGTTGTTTGGTTTTACCACAGTATATATATGTTGTTTAACCAGTATTGTAGCTCCCTACAAACGGACGAAGCGCAAGCTATACCTACGATTCTCGTTTTCGGCAGGCCTTTCAGCACGCAAGCAGCGTCCGCAGTCGCGATTGTGCCGAGTAGACGAATGGACGGTGTGTCGTTTTTTAAATAGTAACCGCGCGTGTTTTATTTACTAAAAATATTTAATATGACAACTAGAGTCTATTGTGCTTGTTTTGGTTGCATGAATTCGTCAATAACGCACCCAGAGATAACGTTTTTTAGATTACCTGGAAACTCCGAAAGGTATATAAATTGATTTTACTTAAGTACCAACTAATTGGTATAGTAAGTTCAACTCATCTGTGCGCGCGGCACTATGTGTGGGTAAGCCTCGTCTAAACACAGTGACTTCGTGTGCGTGACATGAGGTACAGTGAAGTACAAAATACAAAAACACTTGTTTAACTAAAATAAAAACTCAATGGGTGAAATGTATGTTATACACATTAATATGTATCGCTGTTTGAAGAATAAAATTCAGGAATTTTAGGATTCGCTGCTCTCTCCAAGGTTAATTATAAATTCAATCAAAATGTCGATAGTATTCTTTTTCTTTGGCGTGTCGACAAGTATAACGCCACATCTCTTCATCAATTTGACTTAAACGTTCGTTTATTAATTTCATTATTTCCATCACATTTTGTTCGATTTTATGCGAAGCATTATAATTTGTTTAAATTCCCCATATATTTTCTATTAGGTTTAGTTCAGGATGATACGGTGGTAGCCGAAGAACTTTTAAGCCATATGGCTGAAGTATGTCATTAATCTTATAACAAACTAGCTGACACATAAGGTGTGCGAAAAGCGTGTGAAACTGCCCTGCCCTCTCCCAAAGGAACCGCGCAATATATCGGGAACAAAAGTATCCTAGAACCTTCCTCGGATCATGAGCTCAGATTGTACCAAGTTTCATTTAAATCAATTCATAATCAGGATACAGACTGACAGACATGAAAATTTCTAATTACATTTTCAGCTTCAGTATCGATTAGAGAACGCCCTACAATTAAAATTTTCAAATTATCTTCCATGTACAGACTCTCGACCTTCAACAGTTCTTTTAGATGTATAGATATGTTTTTTTTTAAATCAAGTCATACGTACAGTTCAATTTTTGTCATATTTGCAGTATAAGCAATGTTTTTTTCCGTCGACCATCTCTGCATTTCTATTTTTTTGCATTAGAATTTGGAGCTCTATCATTTATAACTTTTCTGTAGGCCTTTATAAGTTACACAATTCTACCATACATTATCTTGTTATGCCTCGAAGGGTTTAGGCAGCGTTTTCGTTAAAAGCTCCCAGACACCTTATTTTTTTCCGACATCTCCAACTAATATCATTATATCTTAGTCCATGTATACAAAAACTCAACAAATTATATACGTTAACCTTTCTCAAGAATCATTGGTGATCTCAGCATGAAAATCCATGCAGTAGTTTTTAAGTATATCGTGAACAGACAGACGCGGCGGGGACTTTGTTTTATTATATGTAGTGATAACAAATATTAATTCCATCGAATTGACACATAAAAAATATTTACCTGACTTCTTAAACATTTTCTCCGTGAAGAATTAGACATTTTCTTTAACGACTGTACCCATGGTATTATCACTAAGAACACTATGTACTGAATTATAATGTGACCAAGTTACACAGGATCTCAACGTTGCAGTTACATTGAGACTTGTCATGATATTTGATTTCGTTTCATTATAACGTAAGAGTTGCCTGCAAACGGGAACTAGATGGCGCTGTATGCTTTTTGTCTAAATATGATGTTTATTTCGCTGCCAAGCAGAGCGTTTCCTGCAAAGACTGCTTGGCACCGCTGGTGTCGTCAATAAGTAGAGTTACGTCTCTACCTCATAATATAAAAATGTACTCTGTGAAGACGGCCGCATCACTGCCACACAAATTAAAGCTGTATAATTACTAGCGCACGCACACATAGCGCCGCGCGCACTGATGAGTTGAATTATCTTATACTATACTACTAGTTGACTAAAGTTAAACAAAGTGATTGACACGAGTGAACTAGGTAGTTACATGAAGTAGGTATGTTTGTGTTAAAACTAGACTTGTGCTTGCTCAGTCAGTGAACGGTGCGATCCAATATAGTACAATATCCAAAAAAAAAACTAGTTCAGAACTCTAGTACGTTTTTTTTTTTTTTTTGGAACGAAGTTCCTTATCGCGCGTTGTGAAAGGGGGCTAGACGGAAAAAATTCTCACGAAAAGTTGTAACGACACTTTTTTGGAACGAAGTTCCTTATAGCCATAGTATGGAGGGTAGAGGTACCGACCGAGAGGGGGGGATGAGGGGGGATGACGGGGGCTCAGGGGGAGGGAAAGGGGGAGGGTGGTGGAAGCGGGAGGGGGAGGGGGAGGTGGAGGGGGGAGGGGAGGGTGTGGGGGATTGGGGGAGGGGGGAAGGGGGGTAATAAAATGGGGGTTAATAATAAAAAAAATATTATTATTAAGAGCGTAAATTCGGTTTTCAAATTTCTTTACGATCGTAAGAAATCAGCCGGCGCGGCGCACATAGCCTTATAGTGCCAATTGTTGCTACTAACAAGTTTGATACTTTTGTTTTCCTTGATGTATTACCGGTGTCATATTCTTAGTCTGAGCGTTCAATCTTTTAATTTAATTTTTATGTTATTAATATTAGTTAATAATCATTGATTATTTTATTGCAAATTGATTGATATTAAGTACCTAGTGATAGACACTGACATCATAAAATTAATAAAGTTGACATTTATTTACCTAACTAATATCAATATTGCAATTAGAAATACCGAACCGAAGGATGCGTGAATGTGTGTGTGCATGCATGAAAAGAAAAATGAAAGTTGAAGAAGCAAGTGAGGTGTGTATGGAGCGTGCCGTGTGGCGCTCGGTTCTTTCTGCCTACCCCGCAAGGGATTTGGCGTGAAGATAGTATAGTATATTATAATACACACATACATGAAAACGGTCCACAAGTTTATTTTTAAAGTATCTAAATATGCGAAAATTGTAGAAAGTAATGGACAATATTCTATTTTACACTATAAATATTTAAATTTGACAATAATCATAATTAAAAACAATAATATTAACGTAGCAATGCGCAGGCGCTTGGCATGGCACGATGTTTTGCTGCCTACTGCAGATTCAGTGCTGGCAGGAACGTTAAAATATTTTTAATAAATAATCAAAAGATATTGTTGGATATTCTCACACAACATCATCTAGCCCAAACTAAGCTATAAGCTTGAGCTATGGGATCTAAATCTAATCTTAATTGATGTTAGTAGGTGTTTTTCATTTACAACAACCTAATATTTATTAAGAGGTATGTGCATAACAATGCACACCGCCAAGAAAAAGCCATTCCGTATCGGCATTGATCGATTATTACATAGACTTATTACACATAGACTGAGAGTCGCTCAGTGATACGTACGCGCCCGCGAAGCCGAACCAATATTAATGTAGGTGTAAACTACTCGTCTTTATACTCGTTGACACTTACACAAGCTTACAGAAAATGTTGCTAGGAAATAAAATTTACCCTATAAATGGGAAAAAAATAAAATTGTTTATATGCAACATTTAATTTAACATTTAACTCTATTTATCTATATGCTACACTCTTCGCGGGGTAGGCAGAATGGTTTATATATTTTATTAATATGTAAAAAGTGCTAAATTAAACACTAAGTGTAAAACGACTTATTAACCAGTAAAATAAACAGTTTAAGTTTTTACTATTAGACATGTATATACTTTTAGAGTTCCGTAGTCAAGGGGTAAATAAGGAACCCTATTCATGAGGTTCAGCCGTCCGTCTCGAAAATTATACAAGAAATGCATTATTAAATTGGTAACGCACTCGTGATAACCAGTGTTACAGGAATCTATAACATTTGGCCTGATGAAATGAGGCAGGCAGTACGCCTGTCTGCCACTGTTGTAGTAAGTAATATATTATTACTACCGGCCGCCCTGACCGAGTTGGCTACTCGACGTTTTCCAGAAGCATTCATGGTGGTGGAATAGTAACTAACTCTACCCCCTTTCCCAAGTGGCGGGATAGCACCCGAACCCTCTAAGCGAGGCCAAGGTGGTGGCCTAAGTCTGCCGGCAGCCCTCAGACATCCTTCGGAAGGCTTACCTTACTTATTAAATTAATAAACTTGTTTTAATGACAATATTTTAATAAATTATGTGGTACCCACCCACAAAATTTTGCAAATAAAATTATTCAAGTAGATATAAAGCGCTTGTGGCCCCGCGTACTCAGTGATCTGTAAACGATCACTGCAGTAAGCAACTTTCACTATGGCCAGTCCTTGGATGGGTGACCATCCATGTGACTACTTTGTGACATGTATTTGAGCGTTTCTGTTGTTTCCGGTTGCCGATAAAATGGCAATCAATAAGCAAAGTTGAAGGCCTTTTGAGGCGGCTTGAAAAATTTCAACAGCAGGCATTCAAACCTGCGCCATCTCAACACGGGATTACGGCTCACCACCTATTATTACGTGGGACAAATTCTAAAAAGGTGAAATGTGAGCATATAAAATGCCTCTGCCTACCCCTTCGGGAGTAAAGGCGTAAGCATATGTACTTATGTATGTGATAAGTACTTTTATAACAAGTTCCATAAACCGATATTGAAGCAAATAAGAGAAAAGTGGGAAAAAAATATTCCCATTGCTTGCAACACCGTCTATGAAAATGACGTCACTAAAATGTACGATTTTTGTTTTTTTAAATGAGGTGTTTAACAAAAATGTAACATATTTTGCAGTACTAACCTATGCAATGTGATCTTTGGGTGTTTGGAACAATTTTCAGATGCATTGTGGCATCCTTTCACTGCACAATACGTCATTTTTAGACAAAAATTACGCGAGCTCTTCGCACTGACACTAGATGCCCGGTACTATAGCGCCGATTGATGTAGGCAGCCGGTATCAGCTGCCTTGAAATGGCTTCACGTCGCTCGCGCGTATTGGGTTTCTTTGCGTTATAATTCTATGGATTATTAGATACCTAATAAGATGAATTTTGGGAGAGACCGAACTGAGTTTCTTCTCAGTTTGTAGCATTTCCGAAAAAATGTTGACAAACCTATTTTTTTTTTAATTTTAAAGGTAATAAATTTTATTTTATTTTATTTTATCGGCTCTTTCTGGGCTCAATCATTTTGGGCAACAGTCATTAGTCGTAAAAATTTAACAATTTAGGTTCCATCCTCGTAGTTCAGAACTCGTCGTCTTGCGAAATATTTACTGTGCTTATGGGCAAATTAGTGTTCAGTCTACACCGCAAATCGATAAATTGAAAAGCTGATGGCTTTCAGGAAGAAGAGAGAAATGAGAAGAGGTGACGTTTAGAATTTGAAAGTAATAATTTATTTAAATATAAGGAAAGAACTCGGGGTCGTGGTAATTTCGGGCAGCAATTACGGTTTCCGAAGGCCTTCGCAGTGTTCGACTTATCTTGGTGGTTCTGAAGTCTGAGGCGGTCCGTGATGTAGCCGTGCCGTCCACAACTTTGGCTGGCACGGTGTTCTCAACCCGCAGGGTGGATTGCTTCTCTCGTAGAACTCGAAGGGTGTACTTTCACAACCCGTAAGGTGGATTTCTTGAACCCGTAGGGTGGATTTCTTGAACCCGTAGGGTGGACCCTGGAATGTTCCAGAAGACGGGTTAGCTGGAACCCTTTTTTCCCGCCCATTGCTAAGACAGCCGACCCCGGTTAAACCATTTAGGAGTCGGTTGCCTTACAATGTTTGTCTATATATTAAGTTTACAGAGACCTTTTTTTCACACCCCTGTAATCTACCCTCCCATAACAGGGTTGACCATCAGCCGTTAATTTTCACTGTTTAAAAAATCTAGATTTATAATAATTAATTTAACTCACCCAATGATGGGGTCTTCTGTCTAGAGCTATTTGCTCCTTATACTTGACAAATATTTACGATGATATTTACGATGATATAAACGATGATTTTCAAACTTTTGTATTTCTCACAATTTCCAATGACACTTATACGTCCGTGAGCTATTTTAAATATTAATCTGGTGGTGCTCCTGCCTTTGACGCAACGCTTTATATATTAATGAAATAGCGCCTCTAGTGGCACCACTCGAAACTACTCAATCGTCAAGACCGCCTATATGACTATGGCTTCCGTCGTTGCGACCCTTACTCGGTAGATGGCGCTTTCATTTATTGATCTAAGTTTTCATTTTAAACCCCTAATGTTAAACCCCTATTTGCACCCGTTGTTTCACAACGTTACAAAATGTTGGCTTGACTGAAAGTAATTTTAATTCAATTCATTAAAAATATTTATTATATACACAAGATCACTAGAAGATAAAATAAACGCACCTTCTCACTTGATTTGAAGTTGGCCTTGGTTTTTAAAATACCAGTCATGCTTTGTAAACAGATCCGTTTTTCTCCATAATTTAATTTATTTTAGCAGGAAAGACGAAGGGCTTATCGGTCTGTATAACCAGAGGTCTGAATCACAAACATAATCCCTTTACCGGGTTTTGGTATAAAGATCACTTAGACCTCTCTCCTCAGTCTGGGTCACAGTCCCATTCATTGTCTGGCGTATAGATACTATGTGACTGACAATATCAACTAGTGTCCTCCCCATTTTATCACTGCAGGGAAGACTTCATCCTGTCCTGGAGATTTGAAGGACTTGAAGCTGTTAATTACCCATTCAGTTTTTTGTAAGTTGACAGAATAGATTAGAACAGGTCTTGCGAGCTCCCACTGGACTTCTTCTGTGGATACGTTTTCCACCAGCCACATGAGTGTCTGCAGCAATTGGCATTCTGGGAAGTGCGTTTGTATCAAAATACTCTCGGCTTCTTTTCATGATAGTTAATGTTAGTAGAATGATGTTGTGGTAATTTATATGTTATTAATTTATTGTTTTCAAGTAATTAAGTGATTTAGTGGTCATTATATAATGTTAATTTGCCTTTGAAAATGCCGAAAGGTTCCACCAAGTGCCATCAATCAACAGTATAAATAATTCTTTTCATGTGTGGGTCAGGCCGCCGCGCCGTCAGGTTTCTTTATAGATACGGACAGTTCTGTCCCTTGTTTGGCTAGTATTAGTCTGACTCTATCAGAGGTTTCTCCAAGACTTGGTACTTTTGTATCTCAGTCGCTACTTGTATTTTGCTTTAGCGGCTTTATAGCCGTCCCAATCCTGGTCTGGTTCCTCACAGGTGTTCCATAATTACCACTTATGAAAATGGTGTGTTAATGTGTTATTATCAATACCACACGAATAGTGACTACCTGCCTTGCGTATAATACCTACACCTACGCTGTTCGTGAAGAAAATATTGCAACTGTAAAAGCTTATAACTTGATCAGTTTTTGTTAGTTTCATTTAATTTTTTTTATACAGTATTTCGAAGCGAAACTCTAGTCGGGGTGTCTGAGCTTTGCACTATACAAAAGTTCACGTTGTATATCGACCATAAATATTTATATATATTATATTATACGTCACAAAGTACTAAGATTGTTTGGTCACGCTAGAATTAGACTATTTTTGTTCATTTTTTCGTATTCAAAAATGGAACATCGAGCGACATGACCACTCTCTGAGAGCCTCTCGGCGGTACTAACAGTCTGTCGCAACTACGTACAAGCAAAAAAATGTATGAAAATTGACCAAATTGTAATGGCGACTATATGTGTCTCACTCAATTACTCTATCTGCCTCGCTCGTTCCTTGAGGAAATGTCATCTGTCTGTCACTGTAGATGTCAAGTTGATATTCGTTATTTTCAATTTATTTTTCTCTGAAAGATATTATTGAAATAATTGAGATAATAGCTTATTTTTGCTATCAATTCGTTCTCTATATTATGTTCTCTTGTGTTTGTTCTACATAGTTTATCGAATTATGCATAATAAAAAGTGTGAATTATGCGGTTTAAAATCTGGAAGAAAAGACGGCACAAAACGGTTTTTCATGGCCAGATTTCCTATGGATGAGCTTCGGTGAGTAGTATATTAGTAAATCTATCAATGGTTCATAGGTTATATGGGTGAAAACAATGAAAATTATATATTGTATAATCGTTAGGAAAATAGTGTGGTAGTAGTTTTGCAATTACTTATATATCGATGTTTTATTTTTAGTTTTAAGGAATGGGTGAAGAAAACAGGAAACGAGGATTTAGCATATACATATACCCATAAAGAAACTCCACCAGTTAAAATTTGTTTGCGGAAAACATTTTACTGACAAAGATTTTAGGAAAAAAAGGACGCAGTTAAAGAAATTTGCAGTTCCATCAATAAGACTCACTGCCAAGCCACATAACACAAAAATATGTTAAAAAAAACACAAGAATAATTGTCATTATTTTTGTTTCAGCCAATTACCATTATTTACCATGTGTATAAAGTGAGTGGTACAAAGTGATTAAAGACGAAGGCAATAATGAAGCAAGCATCCTAATATTTAGTATTCAAAAGGGTCAATATTATATACAGTCACTACAGCGAGCTGCAGAATTGATTGAACAGACAAATTTAATTCAAAATAAAATTGCTTGATTAATGGATTTAGCTAAATAATCACCATCACCATAACAAAAGGTTGGTGCCACTTCAGAAATCATGACTACATATCTATAACTCGTACGATAAAAAATATTAAAAATAACAAAAATATTGTAATTATCTCATTATTTTGTTTCAGCTAATTACTGTACTTTAGTGATTAAAGACGAAGGCAATAATGAAGCAAGCGTCCTAATATTTGGTAATTAAAAAGGGTCATTATGATACACAGTCAGAAGTCAGAATAAGGCGCTGAAATTACAAATATTGTTTTTTTAAATAAATATAATAATATTTTATGAACTTATCATTTCACAACCAAAACTGAGCCTATACTATAGCCTATACTAGAAGTGAAGACCGCTGCATTTATCGATATCGATAAATATAGTATCGATATCGATATCGATAAATATAGTATCGATATCGATAAATATAGTATACATCACTATTTTTCCCTAACGTTGGCAACTGTATGTGTTAAAGTTGTTAGGTTGGCTACTGTCAGTTGATCATGGTTTGACATTTCGTAAGACTATTTCGCACTATGGAAGTCCCGTCTCTTCTTACGTAGTATTGTATTCTCTTTGGGTACTAAATCGTATTTGTTCGCGTATCTGCATTTGTAGGGGTTCACAAAATACTTTGTAAAAAAAAATCGGTATTTGGTTACATAAAAAGAAATATTTTTATTGTCAAAGGAGAAGTTCTGACATAATATTACATAATTATCATAATGATTTAAACTACAGAAGCTGGTGAAAAGAATACTTTATTTTGGTGAAATTTCTCACTATTTGAGCAAACTTTACAGTCATTTTTCTCTAAAAAAAGGAACCTACCTGATATCAGGTTATTCTACAAACAGATAGCCAACCCTCTTTGCAATTGCTTCGTATCCCTTGTTTATTAAATTTATCAGTAATTTGACATGAATTTAAGCATCGAAAACTATGCAAATCGTATGATTTGAAAAACCTGTTTCACTTTCATTGATAATTACCATATGTAATCCGTTGTTAGGTAAAATATGTTTTAATAAACGTTTAGAGAGCTAAATTTACTAAGTATATTAGTGAATACCATGTTTGTACGATAAATATTTAATGACTTTAAATGCAATGAAAAGTATGGTTTCTGAGCAATATGTGGCGCGAAATACGTTAGCCCTCTTAATTTAAAAAAATAAAATTTTATTACAATTCCTTCACTAATTAATCGAAAGGAACTTCGTTCCATCCGGGTGTCCCTTGACACCTCTCAAGTACTAAATAGAAAGTCAAAGTAGGCACAAATTATTAAGATGCTGTAGGTGGGCAGCCCTATCGCATGCTTACGTACCGCGCGGCTGTAGGCATTTATTTCTAAAATCCGGCCGAGTCAAACTACAGTATACAGTGGTTTTACTATGTAGAAGACTGGCATTGCGTCCATGCGTATAAAAATACCTATTTATACATAACCAATGAAACCATCTATACTTAATATTATAAAGAGGAAAGATTTGTTTTTATTGTTTTTTTGTTTGTTTGTTTGTAACGAATAGGCTCCGGAACTACTGGACCGATTTGAAAAATTCTTTCATTGTTAGAAAGCTACACTCTTTGCGGTGAACATGGGCTATATTTTATTCCGGCATTCCCACGGGAACGGAAACTACGCGGGTGAAACCGCGTGACGTCCGCTAGTATTTACATAATTTGATTACATTCCACAATTTTACCTCGAAAACAACCTCGATTTGCTCCACAACGTCTATAACGATACAAATATAGTAATTACAAGGCTTATTTATAAGAAATGATCATGGAATATTTTTTTCTTACCATGTTCATGCGGTAGCATTGGGAATTCCTTGCTTAGTCATGGTATAATTTATTTATTACCAGCTGACCCTCGCAACTTCGTTTGCGTCACATTTTTCATTGCTGCTCCGTTCCTATTCGTCGTAGCGCTGTGATAAATAGTCTATAACCTTCCTCAATAAATGGACTATCGAAAAGATAGTCAAAAATTTTCGAAATCGTGCCAGTAGTTCCCGGGATCCTAGCGTTCGAACAAACAAACTCATCAGCTTTATAATACTACCATACCAATAGTTGTAAAGATGTTGTTGATTTCATATTATAGGGTTTTTCTTCATTATTGTATAGTCTCCAAGCTCCAATTCAAATCTAAACTTCACTCTATACATACAGATACATATGACCGCGCCTTTCATCCCCGAAGGGGTAGCCAAAGGCATATTGTATGTATGCTCACATCTCACCTTTTTATAGAAATTGTCCTATGTAATAGCTTTTATTTTTCCGTGTGGAAATCCTACATGGATGCTATGCCGGACTCCTACCGACTCCGGGAGTCCCGGGTAAGCCCTCGGAGGGATGTCCCAGGGGACCCTACGTAATAGCTGATGAGCCGTATTACCGTTGATAAATAGAGGCGCAGGCTGTGACTTTCCGCTGTTGAAAAATTTTCAAGCCGCCCATAAAGGCCTTCAATTTGGCATTTTACTGGCAACCAGGCTTAACGTGCCAGAAACGCAAATAAATGATACAAAGTGGTCTCTATTAGCTCCTGCTATTGTCATAAGTCAGCATACTATCAAAATTGATTGTAATTACTGATACAATAATATTCACCTGAACCCTCGCGGCAGTAAATCGTGTCGACAATGGGGTGAGAAACCTTGATAAGGCTTCCTATTCACTTTGCAAATATCATTTATTAAGTTTCTGCTTTCCATCTCACATGGGCCCAAATTCCGGGACTAAATTTCAGCCAGACTCACACGTCACACCCGCACGCACAATCTTTATCTTTTAATAACAATATTAGTAACTAGCGGACGTCACGCGGTTTCACCCGCGTAGTTCCCGTTCCCGTGGGAATACGGGAATAAAATATAGCCTATGTTCACCGCAGAGTGTAGCTTTCCAACAGTGAAAGAATTTTTCAAATCGTTCCAGTAGTTCCGGAGCCTATTCGTTACAAAAAACAAAAAAACAAATCTTTCCTCTTTATAATATTAGTATAGAAGTAGTACCGATAAGTAAGATATTTACAATTTTAAGATTTGCTAATATTAATTTTATAGGTACTTACAGATATTATAAAGAGCAAAAATTTGATTGTATGTATTGTATGCTTGCATTGTTGAATAGATTCCGTAACTACTGATCTGATTTCAAAAATTCTTTCACTGTTGGAAAGCAACACTATCCTGAGTGACAAAGGCTATGTTTTATCCCAGTATTCACACGAGAACGGGAACTACGGTCAAAGGTGCCAACGGGTGGCCAAATCGGTCGAATTCTTTTCAAGTTTTATGTTTTACCAACTGTTTTGAACGTTACCTACCTAGTATACAGGGTGAATTTTTGAAAAGGGCTTGGATGGCCAAATCCGAAACTATAAGGAATAGCCAAAAATGCTCAAAGGAGTCACGAGCCCGATTTTGATAAAACTTAAAACCTCATCATTAGATTTTTGAAAAACCAATAATTCTAGCTGGGAATCGAACCCATTGGTTTTGAAAAAAAACAAACCCTTTATTATTACACCATACGATAGTGTCGCTGATAAGGATCAAATTCTGCGAAGTAATGATATACGACAAATTTAAGGAAAGTTTAGAATTTTAATAGAATTCATATTTTATGTACCTAAATTTTGTATCATAATTTGTTTCGTTTGAATAGATCGTAACTGTTCCGTGTTTTAAATCATGCTCCGAATGATTCTTTGGAGAATATTCTAAACGGAATCAATAATATGGGATGCAGTACGACCCTTGAGGTCTCGAATCCAGCTATGTGTTGAAAACAATGGTCTACATTTAGGACTATCGGCATCCATGACCGGGGGTCTGAGGACGATGAGAGGGTCGCTCACCGTCCCTACAGAAGCAGGCCCATGACGGCAGCGTGACGAGAGGAACTCACGCACGCCCCCCCTTGGAAGCGGGAGCACACCCGAAATGTGGTGGTTCGGGTGCTAACCTGAACCTAACTGGCCACAGACGCAGGTTAGCACCCGAACCACCCCCTGGGCGAGGCCGCAGAGGCGGCCGTAGGTCTGTTGGGAGTCCTGGGACATCCTTCCGAGGGCTTACCCGGGGCTCACAATCATAGGCTGTTAAACGTTACGCGAGGTTTTTTAGTCGGTAGGAGTCCGGCATAACATCCATGAGGATTTTCCCTCACTTAAAAGAAAAACATGGTCTACATTTTGAACAATTAATCAGTTTGCGTAAGAAAAATAAATTGTATTTTGTTAAAGATGAGCACTTTCCTTTAGTTTGCTGTATGTCATTACTTCCCAGAATAATATCCTTAATAGCAACACTATCGTATGGTGTAATAATATAGGGTGTGTATTTTTTTTCAAAATCAATGGGTTCGATTCCCAGCTAGGATTATTGGTTTTTCAAAAATCTAATGATGAGGTTTTAAGTTTCATCAAAATCGGGCTCGTGACTCCTTTGAGCATTTTTCGCTATTCCTTATAGTTTCGGATTTGGCCATCCAATCCCTTTTGAAAAATTCACCCTGTATAGGTACCTATATACCTACATTATTAGACTTTATGAAAGGGTACCTACCTACAGACTGCAAATGGGATAGCCCATTTATCAAGAAAGGTTAAGGCTAGTCATGCTACTAATTGAACTACCCAAGAAAGGAAAGCTGTTATCATAAAATATTATTAAAAACTGGTCAACTAAAGTCGAATTTTTAATTGGACGAAGTAAAGTGACAGCAACTAATGTCACTTCTTCATAGAAATGAAGCAAAATTGTATGAAGAAGTGACATTATTTGCTGTCAGTTTACTTCGTCTAATTAAAAATTCGACTTTACGAGTTGGACTCGCGCACGGGTTCCGTACCAAAATAACCGGCCGATTTGAGAATATGATATTTAGCGTCTGAAGCATGATGATGCAGCTGAATTGTGTTGAATATGATGTCGACATAAGAAAGGCAGGTATTACCCGAAGGTTATACACAAGTAAGTACATATTTGCACGTCCAATCTAAACCGATGACTTCACATAACACAGTACTTTGCAGTTCGTGTCATTATTGCATAATACTCTTTTATTTTTAATAATATTTGTTTACTATCGCCGATGCCCGAGGCTCCGCCCACGTAGATGTCGGTTATCGCGTAAATTAATCTCGTTGACTTAGACTTGGAATTATAATTTTACTAGCTGATGCCCGCAGCTTCGCCCGCGTAAAATTTGTTCCTGCGGGTAGTTATTCCCGGGATAAAAGGTAGCCTATGTGTTATTCCAGACTATAATGTATCTCTGTACCAAATTTCAGCCCGATCCGTTCAGCGGTTTGAGCGTGAAAGAGTAACAAACATCCACCCTCACAAACTTTCGCATTTATAATATTATAATTATACTAGCTGATGCCCGCAGCTTCGCCCGCGTAAAATTTGTTCCCGCGGAAAGTTATTCCCGGGGTAAAAGGTAGCCTATGTGTTATTCCAGACTATAATGTATCTCTGTACCAAATTTCAGCCCGATCCGTTCAGCGGTTTGAGCGTGAAAGAGTAACAAACATCCACACTCACAAACTTTCGCATTTATAATATTAGTAAGATTAAGTACCACTTTTGCTTCAAAATTAAAAATGAAAGACTTATTCAATAAAAAAAGTGTGTGCGTGTAACCTTTACGCGCGATTGAAGTAAAACTTCTTTGCCATTGACGGCATTAATTAATGTAATACCTATTAATATCATTCATTCCAATTTTGAATTTATTTGAATTTTGAATAGCGGAAACTTAGTTTCCGCTATTCAAAATTCAAATAGCGTTACTTCCGTCAGAAAAAGCATCTGAGTTACTGCCTAGTCGCGCCTAAAGTAGTTTTACTTCCAAAAAATTTAATCAAAAACTATATTGTGACTGCCAACATGCACAAATGACAAAATTGTACCTTTTTATTTTGTGCTGCCGGTGATTCCCCCAATGAATCCCGAAGGAAATAACTATAGGTACTTACGTTAAAAATAATTCATTATTTCCGGGTCAATGCTAATTTAATTTTACTTATATTTTCAATGATATGTACTAAAACTATGTATTTTCATGTTAATAAAATACTTTTTGTTTCGTTATCCTATAAATCCTAATTATTTTAACTTAAAATGCATTTTTGCCTGTTACATTACAATAAAAGTTTTATGAAATGTTTCAACGAGTATATATTTTATATTATTTTGTAGATTCTTTTAATTGGCCCTAAACGCCAAAACGCGGTTTTATATGTGTAATATAATTGTTTTATGTAGGTATTATACAATTTTAAATTTATATATTTAAAAAATTACAAAGTATTCTTAATTAAGTATTTTTGCTGTACAAAGGTGGGGAGATCAAGGTAAAACAGCTTAGACCATATAACACGGGACTAGCCTTTGCGAACCACCGCATACAAAAATATTCTGCCAGTTTTCATACAAATGAAGGGGGCAACACAAAGGCATATACAATTTCATTGCATTTAAAAATGTATTTATCGACAAACGCGTAATGGCTGTTGTGTGTTAATTGTTATTGTACAGTCAACTACAATGTAATGTACTAGTTTAATCATATAAAATGATGTACTGATGTACAGGCTTTTCATAAAGCCAAAAGACCAAATGGTCATGTGCAATGGCAGAAAACAATGCTTAAGTAAGGCGCATCCTGTGGTTAGATGATCTAAGTAAAACAGCGTGAGAAATGTCTCACAACTAAGCAGTAGGTACGAATATATTATATTATCTGTGGCAGTACAATAAATAAATATTTTGGAGACATTCTCAATGGGATAAGCCCAAATTAGGGTAGTAACAAGCTTGTGCAATAGGATCTAGAAAATCGATATAGGTATATCAGTTGCCTAAATACCTTTTAGTGGTTTAAGCTGTAATGTTTACTTAAGGATTTAGCTTTCGTCTCCCCTTGTTATTTAGATTAGGCCACAGTGATAATAAAAAATAATAAAAAATAAAACAAAAAATAATAATAAAATATGAAAAAAAAAAGAATAATAAAAAAAATATAAAAAATAAAAATAAAAACAAATATAAAAAACACATCAATTGATTATAGCGCCATCTGTTGAAAACATTACTAAAATAAATGGAACGCCTCAGAGCGAGGCAGAGCGAGGTAACGCGAGGGAGGCAACAACGAATTGCGTCATCTTTTTTCGTTCGTGCAGCCGGCTCCATCGAATTATAAAGACGTCGCGTCAAAAAGAAATCTTTTATTTTATTACTTACCCGGTTACTTTTTAATCTCCTTGTGGCGTGTCGTTGCTGACAACCCTGGAAAATAAAAAATATAAATTAATTCCGGTATAGTTAAAAAGTACCTATTGTCGGAATTGCAAAAGTTTATAACGAGGTTATTAATATACAAGCGGACGTCACGCGGTTTCACCCGCGTATCTGCCGTTCCCGTACGAATACGGGAATAAAATATAGCCTATGTTACGCAGGAATAGTGTAGCTTCACATCAGTCAAAAAAGTTTTCAAATCGGTCCAGTCGTTTCGGAGCCTATTCGTACAAATAAGCAAACAATCAAATCTTTCCTCTTTATAATTTTTTAGATTATATTGACGAGTTCTGTGCGTAGTATTACATTTTCTAGAAAACAGTTTATCAACCGAAATTTCCAGTGTAAAGTTCTGCCAGTCATGAATCACGACTTTGTTAGTCAACTTCAGGACTTCTGTTAAATAGAACAGTACCTTATTAAATAAATAATTATTATTCCATAAATCGTAATATAAAGTAGCCAATTACTTAAGAACATCGTAAATGGTATGACAAATACGACACGACTGTTTACTGAACAAAGAGTCGTTTCTTCCTTTTAATTTATTTCACACTAGCAAACGTCACGCGGTTTCACCCGCGTAGTTCCCGTTTCCGTGGGAATACGGGAATAAAATATTGCCTATGTTCACCGCAAAGAGTGTAGCTTCCCAACAGTGAAAGAATTTTTCAAATCGGTCCAGTAGTTCCGGAGCTTATTCGTTACAAACAAACAAACAAAAAATCAAAAAAAAATCTTTCCTCTTTATAATATTAGTATAGACTAGCTGTTTCCTGCGACTTCGTACGCTGCATTTTATATGTGATTCTTTAGATTGATATATCTTTATTATTTATAAACCAATTTACATGAAACAAACACTAAATGTTAAATAAAGCAAACTGCAACGCAATAAAGAAAACCACATTGTAATCGGTTCAGTGGTAGCTGAGATTAGCGTGCACAAACGTACAGATAAACAGACATACAAACAAACAGACAAAAATTCTAAATATCATTGTTTTGGGTTCATTTCATCATCATTATATCGTTCATAAAGCCCCCTATATTTTTTTTCTCATATAATCTTCAACGTACAGACAGAGATCTGTTACGATTTTATTATAAGTATCTATAGGTATCTATCTATATTGATATTGATTGATGATGATTATAATTGATGATTGATATTGATTATAGGTAAGAATTCAACGCACTAACATATAATATGTAAATATAATATGACTTATATGTATTGGCTGTACCTACACATTGAGCCAAACAGTTGGGTCAAATTATCGGATTGCCGTTTATATTTATACATTGAGCCAACAGTTGGACCATCCCCTGGGCTCAATATGTAATTCAAGGTTCTTTATTTTTACACACTTCTTCGCTATTATCTATGGATGACTAACAAATAACTAAAAAGTACGTTCGCATACGTCCGAGAATTACCTACAACAGATACATAAAACTATAATAAGTAATTATAAGTATAAGGGTCTCGACCCATCGTATCGTTTTCTTCCAGTCGGTGTCGAGACCCTAGGTCCATGGGGTCCCAAACGGTCCCAAAGCGAGTAATTTTTTAAAAAAATTGGGGTAGAGTCGACTGGCGACTCAAGGGCTGGCAGTTTTCTCGCTCAGCGAATAGGTATTGCTATTCAAAGGGGGAATGCTGCTAGTCTTTTGGGCACAATGCGACGGTGGCCTTATTTAGGTTTAGTTTAGATAGTAGGTAATAATATACATATATATTATGTTTTGACTGTAATTTTTATCAATAAATAATATTAGAATACCCAGATCTTTATGCAAGGAGTATACCTATATGTAACTCAAACAGTGTTACCCATATTGACAAATCTGACTGCATAATTTAGCACCTTTGCCTGCGAAATTGTTTGTCCAAGTATGTAATAAAACGAGGTAAAATAAATTGAATCATTAATTAACACCTATACAAGTGCCGAAATAGACATACAGATGACTTCATCTCTCGTCGATATAGAATCCTTGAAGAGGAATCTAGCATTTAATATTAGCGGTAAATATAATTTGCATCCCAAGGGATTTGCACTGCACAGTGGGCCCAAAAGGCAAAATCTGATCTTAAAATGCATGGGTGACATCATCTCACACCGATATAGAATTCTTGAAGAGGAATCTAACATTTCTTATTAGCGGTAAATATACACTCATTTGCAAAAAAAACGCGCACCTAAGCAATGAACCATTTCAAATGTTAATATTGCTTTGTTTGATAATTATAGGTAGTTTTATCCTCACAATTTGGTAAATTAATAAGAAAATAATCGTTTTCATCAGTATTTCATAAAATTTTGTTACAATTTATGGGAAATAATGCCAAACCTCGCTAGTAGTGTATGTTCGCTACTTCGCTAGTAGTGCATATGCTCATGAAGTAAAAATAAAAAAGTTATTTTGTTTGTTTTTCTTTAATAAAGTAAAAGCAGATAAATGTTTAGTATCGAGTGTGACCCCCTCTAGCTAAAATCACAGCTTGAATTCGTCTGGGCATGCTAGCGAGTATATCCCGGATACTTGCTTGCGGAATACGTTCCCACTCCGCAGTAATCACATTCTTCAGCTCTCTGATGGTCTGCGGAGCCGTGTGTACTGATCTCACACGCCGTTTTAGAACGTCCCAGATATGTTCCATGGGATTGAGTTCGGGACTTCGAGCTGGCCAATCCAAACGACGAATGCCGCCGACCTCTTGCACATACGCATTAACATCGCGGGATCGGTGGGCGCGAGCATTGTCATCCATAAAAATCGAGTATTGACCTAGAGCGGCCAATGAGGGTTGTGCATGAGGAATTAGAACTTCCGTTATGTATCGATGCCCAGTCAGTGAGCCGTTTTCAATGAAGACTAACTCTGTACGTTCCATTGAATTTATTCCTGCCCAAAACATGACAGAGCCCCCACCATAAGGTGTGATTTCTTCGAAACATGCATCTGCAAAGCGCTCTCCTTGTCTTCTTAGCACTCGCCGACGTCGATCTTCACCGAACAGAGATATCGTGGCTTTATCAGAGAACAAAACCCTATTCCAATCTTCTTGAGTCCATGATTCACAATTTCTAGCGAACCTAAGCCTGTGAACTCTGTGCTCACGGAGTAATTTGGGGCCGCGGGCCGGGCGGTGACTGCGTATATCGGCAGCGAGAAGCCTCCTCCTGACCGTCCATAGACTAATATGCACATTTCTTACTTCTTGGAGGTTGTTCTTAAGATCCACATACGAAGATTTGCGATTTCTCAATGCGCGACTCACAAGAAAACGATCATCCCGTGGTTGGGTACATGGTTTTCTTCCAGAACCAGGCCTTCTCTCGACGGAACCAGTCTCCTGATATCGCTGCCAGGTTCTCTGGACCGTCGAGCGACTAACATTTAGCCTCCTAGCCACGAAACATTGGCTGCAACCCGCTTCAAGCAGCGCGATAATTTTGGTTTCACCACTTTATCTACCATTTTTGATACAGCCAAACAGCAATAAATAAAGCTTTGACAGTCAAGGATATGAAATTAATCGATAAAAATTGAATAAAAGTTGTGAAAGTCGATGTTAACTTCTGGAACTTCGCGCCAAAAATGTAGGATAAAAAGGGGTTTTCTGTAAAAATGAGCATCAAATGAAAATTTGAATTTAGAACGTACTTTTTTAAATACCACGGCATTTTTAAAACCGGCCAGTAACGTGTACAAACGATTGACACCTTTTTGGTATTGTATCTTTTTAAAGATGAATGAAAATCAAAATCGCCCGTTTTTTTTTGCAAAAGAGTGTAATTTGCATCCCTAGGGATTTGCACTGCACAGTGGGCCCAAAAGGGAAAATATGATCTTAAAATGCATAGGTGACAAAAATCTCACACCGATATAGAATCCTTGAAGCTGAAGTCTAGCATTTCATATTAGCGGTAAATATAATTTGCATCCTCAGGGATTTGCACTGCACAGTGGGCTAAAAAAGGCAAAATCTTATCATAAAATGTTTAATTTCACTGCGTTTGTTTAATGTTGCATTTCATTTCTCTCCGTATTTATTTCGGAGTAGCAACATCAATATCCTGTATGATCAGGTTATGAAATGAATTGCAGATGATTCATTTAATAATATTACCATTTATGGTCTCTAAAGCATTTCTTGTACGAATCTGCAAATAAATCATATGAATGATACGCACTATGTTGCCTTTTTAGCTCCCCTGGTTGTATTCTGCGGTCACCGGTCCAGTCAAATTTAACCTGCCCGAAATATAACCGATATGCCCGTGACTCCAACTCCTCCGGCGTGGAGTCGGTTTTAACTACCAAAAGAACATTCGCACGGAAATCTAATTTCCGAGATTATTGTATTTTTGGTTATACCTTACTCTCCGATCACGGCTGGGAATGAACTCTCGAAAGTATAACCTCCAATGCTTGCGACACTTATGAAGCTAGTTCAATATAATACATCTACAATATCTACAACATATTTTTGACATTAATAGTGTATGAGGATTGGACATAGCTCGCAAAGTTATGAATTCTGAAGTGGCTGTGGGCTGGTCACATCTGTAGAAGAATCGATGACCGATGGACCAACAAGGTTTGTAGTGGATACCGCGACTTGGTAAACTTGGGGTAGGACAACCTCCAGCATATGGACCGTTGACCAGAAAAAGGTCGCAGGTAATGACTGGATGTGGAAGGCGCAGGACCGAGTGCTGTGACGTAATTTGGGGGATGCCTACGTCCAGCAGTGGACTGCCATTAGCTAATTTGATTTGTACAAGAAATTTGAAGAATAAACAGTTTTATTTCTTCAAGCATTGCGTCACTCATTGACCTTGAAGATCACACCAGCTGTCACAATACAAAGAGGGTCATGGACTTGAACGTGAAGAAAAAGGAAGCTGATTATACAATTATTGTATAATTTATTGTCATCAAGTAATGATTAATTGCTACAATGGTAGAGCGCGCAAATTATCACCTTACATGCTTTTTTTATCTTCTGCTTGCTTGGTACTTATGTCGAATGAATAACATCATTTCGTTAAATATATTTATGTCATCTCATTGGCAAATTACATCAAAAATTCATATTTTTTGGTTATATCGCCGGCACTACATAATTAAGTTAAACAAATAATAAGTACTTATAATACCTACCTAACCAAATTGAAAAAACATAAGCGTTAAAATTTCTATAATTTTTGCAATCGCAGGACCAAACAAACAAAATGACCAAAAACATATGTGTTAGAGAGATATTTTTCTTTTTTTTTCCACACATTGCATTCACCAGATCTTTTTACCCGGGATAAAAAATCTCATTTCTGTCCTGTACACTAATTTGCTTGATTGTTGTGTTCGACCATTTGCCGTCGTCAGAAGAACAATTTAGGGATCCGTACCCAAAGGGTAAAAACAATTATTATCAATGGAAATTTTCACAGATGATGTATTTAAAAAAAATAAGGGCAGCTCAACCAATCAAAGGTTATAAACTAAAAGGTATACGCAATTCTAGACGAGTTCGACTCGCACTTGACCAGTTTTTTTATAAATGTGCACAGATGCATAATAAGTAACATTGAAAATATTTAGACAATGGTTAAAGTTCCCATACTCAATTACATTTTACAATATCTTTGGTTTGCTAGAAGGTTAAAACAAGTTATTCATGCAATCAAGTCTGTCCCGTTTGCGATTGCCGTGCGTCAAATCCCGAGATTTTTTTTAACCACTAAGGTGGCAGACTAGCATAGCAGCACCAAAAACCGAAGCATCGAGTTAAACATACCTTCATGTAGTTTATTTTAAAACAACTATTGTTTAATAAATATTTGCTCACAAAACGTAATCTCTACATATCTATACATCTACACATATAATAATCTATCGATACATATAATAAAATGATAGAAAAGTCAAAACTGTACATTGCAAATATTAAAAATTATATATTTTTGCAAATATTAAAAATTATAAATTATATATTATATATACTCGCAGAGTGTTCAACATAAGATACCAAAGCCGAAAAAAATAGTTAGTAATTTTCTTTGTCTGTTTGCTTTGCTTTGTCCGGAAGAAGTTCGAAAAGAACTCAATAGATTTGATTCAAATTTTGCACAAATATTAACTAGGGGTAAGGGCCTTCAAATAGGCTATATATTATCAAGCTAAATATCCTAGGGGCTAAGCAGAGAGCAATCAAATTGGCATTATAACATAATTTTCACGCGTACGAAGTCGCAGGCAACAGCTAGTTTTAATATATAAACAATAAAATCATCCGAAGTCGAAGGGCTTTATTACCTTACCGTTTAACAATATAGAACAGTATCTAAAAACAAGAATATGCACAAGCTTTAAAACAAGTCACTTAGTGGCGCAAAATTACCCAAGCAGGGTACTAAGTCTTCACAAAAAAAAATGTAATGGGTCTCTGTGAGATTTTAAAAATAGAACTTAAACAGAATTGTAAAACTGGTTTCCATGTCGTCAGACCTTTATGGGAGAATTGAAGCTGGCATAGTAAAGAGTTCTGACATGGAAATATTGAAAATAAAATGGTTTGTACGTAAGTGTTATTCTTCAATACGATAAAAAGACCTCAGCGACCGGCTCGCGGCGAGGCGCGGCGTTGTATTCCATTGAAATAGGACCTCAATAGTTGGTTTACCCCGAATGAGATATGTGAGTACCTACAATTATATTTCATTAAAGTGAAAGTGATACTAATAGAAAACTAGCTATTACCCGCGGCTTCGTCCACGTAGAAGTCGTTATCGCGTAAAATCACTACCCTCTTTTTGTGTAGTCGGTTAAACAGCAGCCTATGGCTTTCCCAGGGACTCAAACTATCTCTATACGAGATTTCATCTAAATCCCTTCAGCGGTTTAGGCGTGAAAGCGTAACAGATAGACAGAGTTACTTCACATTTATAAATTATTAGTAGGGATTTTTCGATTGTTTGGAACCACACCAAGCTCACTGGCCTGACGTAGGCGCCATTGGTCATGAATTAAACAGAGACAAACGTCCATAGGCTGCGGTGACCACCAGTACATCTAGTGGTCAACGCAGTATGCTTGTCTGCCACCTCTGTGGTAAAAAAAAACAAATAAAATAGAGACCGTATGGAACAGGCGCAGCGCAGGCATGATGCCGCTTTGAACCTATAAGATACAAATGTAGGTTAAAAGAACTGTTGGACCCCAGACTCCAAATCCAAATAAACTGAAAATTAGTTTTTTTTTATAACTCGTGGAAACCGACACAAATCCTTCACGGTCTTCTCTACCTATTGGAAAGGAAAGAATAGAAAGAAAAAGCTTTTTTATTCCACTTAAACAAAATACAAAATAAAAGTAGTTAATACAAATTAAAGATAAAAAACACAGTAAGTATAATTACATTCACCTCTCAGCGTAAGGCTGTCCACCTGCGTTCACAGGCAGACAGCGCTGGTTTTCAGAGGTGGCCGGACGCTATTTGACAGGGGCAGCCTCATTTTTTTCATCAGGTTTCCCTATTGAACATCTCGGAAGGATGATCCGGCGGACTCGTCAGACTCTGATCACCACTACGGACTCGCGTTCGGGTGCTATCCTACTTCTTGGGGAGTGCGTGAAACTCTCATGTCATGCCTCCGTTTTGGGCCTGCTTCTGTAAGGATTCCGAACTGCCACCTGTCGCCCTTAGGCCCCTTTACTAGCGTCATTCAAGTTTCCAGAGATTCCACGTACATTTTGTTACTGTTTAGTTCAAGGATTCCGTACCCAAACTTTGAAAACGAAATTCATGAGACTTTACTATCCTATATTCGACATATGAGGCACGGCGAATGTCTGGCTATTGGCCAAGGCATCGCTAAAGCCTTTGATAGAGTATGGCATGCGTAGCTTCTTTCCAAGCTGCCGGCATACGGTCCATCACCTCAGTTGTGCCGCTGGTTGGCCAGCTTCCTGCACGGACGACGTATACGGTATACTCTGTCAGGCTTCCTGCTCTTTGCAGGTAAATGCTGGAGTACTACAGGGATCGGTATTGTCCCCAACTCTCTTTCTTCTGCATATCAATGACATGTTTTGGGTGCATTCATTGTTATGCGGATGATAGTACTCTGCATGGGAGCTATTCTGGTTGTCCAGCGAATGTGCGACGCGACGTGTAGGAGAGGAGACGGCTACTCCTCGAGCTCAATCACAAAAACTATATAGAAAGTTGTATTGGGCTGGCCTCGCGGAAACCAGGAGTCCTAAATAAGGTGAGGCGGTACTTCACGCCACACCAGAGATGTATGCTGAACAAGACGCCGATTCGCCCTGCGTCGAATACTGTCCTCACCTTTGGGATGACTCCTCGAGGTACTTACTAGACGCGCTTGACTCTATGCAGAGATGTACCATCCGTATTATTATTGGTTGTATATTATTGGTTGTCCTAAGGTGGACCGTACGGAACCCTCCGTGCGCGACTCTGACTTGCTCTTGGCCGGTTTTTAAGTCAGGTTTGTGTAATGTCAAGGTCTCAGGCTTGTTTTACACTCGAATATGTCGTAAGGAAATAAATTACACTGACTTCGGAATTTCATACCTTACTGCATTTTACTGCCTTATAAAGTACTGTTAATTGGGTGTTGTATTTTTTGTTCATGAAATCATTCTGATTATGAAATTATTAAAGAAGTAATTGTGTATATTGTTGTGTTTATTTTATGAAATCTTTATGATCATGAAACTATTTATAGAATTATTATTGATATTTTTATAATTATTTGGTAAATATGAAGCAGCTATTTCAAATTTTAGTCAGTGTGAAAAATCTGAATGGATGCTATGCCGAACTCTTACCGACTAAAAACTAACACGTTACCTACTGCCTACGGTTGGGAGCCCCGGGTAAGCCCTCGGAAGGATGAACCCTGGACTCCCAACATTACAGCCTGTAGAGCAAAAAGAATAGACAGGACGAGTGTGCTTAATTATGCCATTTTATTTGTGTCAGAACAGAATCGTAGCACAATAGCTACGAATCCTGACAAATTGTACCCCCAGGATTCCCAACAGACCTTGGCTACCTCTGTGGCCTAGCCTAGGAGATTCCGGTGCAATCCCGCGTCTTTGGGGGGTTTTTGGGAATTATCCCGCTTTTTGGGGCGAGTGGCGGGCGTGAAACTATCACGTCAGCGTCACGTTGTCGTCTTGGGCCTTCTGTAAGGACGGTTAGCAGCCCCCCCACCTCAGGTCCCCGGTCATGAAGACCGATAGTCTTAGGCAAAGGCTAGACTGCGGCTCCCCTGTCGCAGACTGCAGAACTCGGGTGGGAGAGTTCTCTCCCGCTCGCTCCCCGCCGCCTTTTCCACGAGCATGACCTGCTTGCAGAAAGACGCAGCGGTGTCCCTGTGAGGGAAAATCCTTCACGGATGCTATGCCGGACTCCTACCGAATAAAAAAAACCTCACGTAACGTCCAACAGCCTACGGTTGGGAACCCCTTGTAAGCCCTCGGTAGGATGTCCCAGGACTCCCAACAGACCTACGGCTACCACTGCGGCCTCGCCTAGCGGGTGGTTCAGTGCTATCCCGCGTCTTTGGGGGGTTTCGGGTGTGCTGCTTCTTAGGGCGTGCGTAAATCTCTCACGTCACGCTGCCGTCATGGGCCTGCTTCTGTAAGGACGGTGAGCAACCCTACTCCCGGGGTTATCCCTAACATTCAATATATTTCCTGGCGTACCCAATGTCCATACTTGATCGATGGTCACCTTAACCTATGAACACTTGCAATAGCAGAGGTACTACTCGAGCTATCGTCCCTACGAGTATCAAGTAATCAGTAGGTACATAGTAATTCACGATTAATTATACTATTGAAACAGAGCATGAAATCAAGCGATGGCCCTGCCGGACGGATATGAAGAAACGTCTCGGTGTAGACTCAACATTACATACAGTGAGTAACAAGGTAAGTATGTTTGTAAGTATTATACCTACTATTGATTGTTGGCACTTGGTGGAACTTGCTGCACATAATATTGTTAAACATCACTTGTATACTAATATATGTCTATAACTCTATACTAATATATCGTAGGAGGTCGTGGGTTCGATTCCCACCGGAGACAAATATTTTGTGTGACCCATAAATGTTTGTCTCAAGAGTCTGGGTGTTTCTATGTTTTATATATATATATAATATGTATGTATTTAAAAGTATTTATGTATTAATATCCGTGGTCTGATACCCATAACACAAGCAGGTTATTCCTAGCTTACTTTGGGATCAGATAGCGTTGTGTGAGATGTCCGTGAATATTTATTTAATATTATAAAGAGGGAAGATTTGATTCTTTGTTTGTTTATTTATTTGTTTGTTTGTTTGCATCGAATAGGCTCCTGAACTACTGGACCGATTTGAAGAATTCTTTCACTGTTGGGAAGCTACACTCCTTACGGTGAACATAGGCTATATTTTATTACCGTATTCCCACGGGAACGGGAACTACGCGGGTAAAACCGCGTGACGTCAGCTAGTCTAAAATAAAGTCTACCTATTAGATTCTAGGATCCCGTGACCTTTGAGAATGCCGTAAGGCGAAACAGGTCAGGTGTACCTAAGAATAAATATTGTAACATATACCGGTGTCTTGCCATCTGTCTATGGTCGGGACTCTCGAGTTACTGAACCTTAGAAAGGACAACTTTAGGGAGCTATAATTTTAAGCTACATTTCTATTTAATTTCATTACAATTTCTTTAACGATTTAGGCTTTAAAAGCGCAACATACAGGCGTATTTAATTTAGTAGGAATTTTTAAAAGTTTAAACGCGTTGTTTCGCCTACAAAAAGCTTAAACTCAACGAAAATAAGTTATATTAGCCATTTTCCACAGTATTTTACCATGCATTATTATAAGTGTTATTTAAAAGACCAATACTTTGTTGCTGCAGTTCTCCTAAAACCTTGAGCCTTGAAGTATCAAACAATGCAGTCCCTAACTGCCATTGTAGTGACTGCTTTGTTTGGTCAATACAATGGTTATTCATGAGACTAGATACTAAGTAAACCTACCTTTAATAATATGCAAGTTTGCACTAGATATAGGTGTACCTACTTATCTACATACAAGACAGCTCCCTTTCAGTTTGTTTATAGAAAAGTACCTACAATTGATTTAACTATGTTCTTTACCTTATAAACTTTACCTAAACTTCCACAAATATTTAAAAAATAAAAATAGTCAAATCTAGCCGTTCTCAAGTATAACATACTAACTTTCTATTCATTTTTAGAAGGCAGGTTAAACCTAAAAAAGTTCACTTTCGATAACCAAGTCAATTCTAATCAATCCCCTTACGGGGGAAATTTAGAAAAACTCGAAATTAGTAAGTGCCACTTCATACAAGACCAGATTTTTAGATATAAAGGGATTTCCCATCGGCTGGGCGTCAATAGTCGCGTATGCAATCTATTACCTCCTAGCGGACGTCACGTGGTTTCACCCGCGTAGTTCCCCTTCCCGTGGGAATACGGGAATAAAATATAGCCTATGTTCACCGCAAAGAGTGTAGCTTCCCAACAGTGAAAGAATTTTTCAAATCGGTCCAGTAGTTCCGGAGACTATAACAAAAAAACAAAAAAACAAAAAAGCAAAAAAAACAAATCTTTCATCTTTATAATACACTCATTTGCAAAAAAAACGGGCGGTTTTGTTTTTCATTCATCTTTAAAAAGATACAATACCAAAAAGGTTTCAATTGTTTGTACACGTTACTGGCCGGTTTTAAAAATGCCGTGGTATTTAAAAAAGTACGTTCTAAATTCAAATTTTCATTTGATGCTCATTTTTACAGAAAACCCCTTTTTATCCTACATTGTTGGCGCGAAGTTCCAGAAGTTAACATCGACTTTCACAACTTTTATTCAATTTTAATCGATTAATTTCATATCCTTGACTGTCAAAGCTTGCTGTTTGGCTGTATCAAAAATGGTAGATAAAGTGGTAAAAGCTACCAAAATTATCGCGCTGCTTGAAGAGGGTTGCAGCCAATGTTTCGTGGCTAGGAGGCTAAATGTTAGTCGCTCGACGGTCCAAAGGACCTGGCAGCGATATCAGGAGACTGGTTCCGTCGAGAGAAGGCCTTGTTCTGGAAGAAAACCATGTATCCAACCATGGGATGATCGTTTTATTGTGAGTCGCGCATTGAGAAATCGCAAATCTTCGTATGTGGATCCTAAGAACAACCTCCAAGAAGTAAGAAATGTGCATATTAGTCTATGGACGGTCAGGAGGAGGCTTCTCGCTGCCAATATACGCAGTCACCGCCCGGCCCGCGGCCCCAAATTACTCCGTGAGCACAGAGTTCACAGGCTTAGGTTCGCTAGAAATTGTGAATCATGGACTCAAGAAGATTGGAATAGGGTTTTGTTCTCTGATGAAGTCAGGATATTTCTGTTCGGTGAAGATCTACGTCGGCGAGTGCTAAGAAGACAAGGAGAGCGCTTTGCAGATGCATGTTTCGAAGAAATCACACCTTATGGTGGGAGCTCTGTTATGTTTTGGGCAGGAATAAATTCAATGGAACGTACAGAGTTAGTCTTCATTGAAAACGGCTCACTGACTGGGCATCGATACATAACGGAAGTTCTAATTCCTCATAGGTCAAGACTCGATTTTTATGGACGTCAATGCTCGCGCCCACCGATCCCGCGATGTTAATACGTATGTGCAAGAGGTCGGCATTCGTCGTTTGGATTGGCCAGCTCGAAGTCCCGACCTCAATCCCATAGAACATATCTGGGACGTTCTAAAACGGCGTGTGAGATCAGTACACCCGGCTCCGCAGACCATCAGAGAGCTGAAGAATGTGATTACTGCGGAGTGGAAACGTATTCCGCAAGCAAGTATCCGGGATATACTCGCTAGCATGCCCAGACGAATTCAAGCTGTGATTTTAGCTAGAGGTGGTCACACTCGATACTAAACATTTATCTGCTTTTACTTTATTAAAGAAAAACAAACAAAAAAACTTTTTTATTTTTACTTCATGAGCATAATGCACTACTAGCGAACATACACTACTAGCGAGGTTTAGCATTATTTCCCATAAATTGTAACAAAATTTTATGAAATACTGATGCAAACGATTATTTTCTTATTAATTTATTTATTTATTTATTTATTATATACTTTATTGTACACCATGTAAATATAAATATAGTACATAGATTGCGTACAAGAGGCAGGTACAATGGGCGGCCTTATCACTTAAAGCGATTTCTACCAGGCAACCTTTGGATGGAGAAAGTTGGTTTAAGGTAATGAAAGGTAGTTGTTTGGCGTACTTTTAAATAAATAAACAATTCTATCCACCTACTTATAACCTACCTCATAAATAAATAAATACATATTATAAGCTATGTATATAATTATTATAAATATATTATACTCAATACACTTACATACATTCATACATACATACATTATATACATACATAAATACATATACAGTACACATACATACACATTAATGCATATTACTCTACATTGATAAATAGTGTTCCTTTACCATTATCTTAAATCTAGTTATAGTCTGCGCTCGTCTAATTTCAACAGGAAGTTTATTCCAAAGTCGAATGGCCTTTACAGTGAAAGATTTGTCGTAAAAGGAAGACGAGTGAGATGGCATCTTTAGTTTCAAGTTTTGTGATGACCTCAGACA
Organism: Miltochrista miniata; assembly: GCA_933228765.1. Classification (NCBI taxonomy): domain Eukaryota; kingdom Metazoa; phylum Arthropoda; class Insecta; order Lepidoptera; family Erebidae; genus Miltochrista; species Miltochrista miniata. Next base: position 13,344,837 of record OW121770.1, read on the forward strand.
TTTCGCATGCGTATCGTGAAGGAACTGGAATCGTTCCTTAAGATAGGAAGGAGTAGAAGGGTTAAATAATATACTGTATAATTGAGAAAGAATGTGAGCATCCCGACGAAGTCGTATTGGTAACCATTCAAGCTGTGTTCTAAACTGTGAAACGTGGTCATATTTGCGTAAGCCAAAAACGAACCTTATGCAGACATTTTGAAGAAGTTCAAGCTTGTCTAGCTGGTTTTCGGCGAGATCAGGATAGCTGACATCTGCATAATCTAATATGGATAACAGTAACGCGTTTGCAAGCGCAATTTTCGTAGGCATGGGCAGAAGGTTTTGTAACCTTCTTAACGATCCTACAGATGCGAACATCTTTCGACTCACTTCTTGAATCTGCGTGTCCCATGATAATGAAGAATCGATATACACACCCAAGTTCTTAACCTTATCACTGATAGGAATAATACTACTCTCAAAAACTACTGGCGGGATACTAGTCCACTCTATTTTGGATGTGGTTCTGGAGCTGCCCACGATTGACACCTGCGTTTTCGTCGGATTGACGTTAAGGCCATAAGCGCGACTCCAGTTACTTATTTGACTTAGGTCCCTGTTTATCGACTGGATTGCTTCCGATAATTGTTGAAGAGGTGCCTGACAGTAAATTTGTAAGTCATCTGCATATAAGTGGTAGGAAGAAGAAATATGAGTTGAAATGGAGTTAATAAAAATTGAGAAGAGCAAAGGAGAGAGAACGCCGCCTTGGGGTACACCAGCTAATTTACCAAATTGTGAGGATAAAACTACCTATAATTATCAAACAAAGCAATATTAACATTTGAAATGGTTCATTGCTTAGGTGCCCGTTTTTTTTGCAAATGAGTGTATTAGTATATATATGAATATCAGTGAGTGACTTATTAAAAGGGAAAACAGGAAAATCCATAAAACCACGCAATTATTTGTTCAAACAGAGCGTGCGTGGCTTCTTCATGTAACGAAACCATAACGCGATGTAAACTATTTTATTTAATGCCATCTATTGAATGATTCCGTAAACGTATTCAATTATTATCAAGAGGTATCATCTCGATTTAAAATCATTTTAACTACTGAGAATCACTTGTTTTAGGGTCCCTTATCTAAAGGGTGAAAACGGGAGCCTTCTACTAAGAATCTGCTGTTCATCTGTCTGTACGTCTGTCACTCGGCTGTATCTCACGAACAGTGATAGAAAGACGGTTAAAATTTTCACATGTTATTTATTTCTGTTGCCGCTAATAGGTACAAATAGTACAAAAAATACTACATATATATACATATAATCACGCCTTTACCCCCGAAGGGATAGGCAGAGGCATAGTATACGCCCACATTTAACATTATAGTTTTATGTCCCACGTAATATGTGGTGAGCCTATTGGCGTGTTGTAAAGAACAGGCGCAGGTCTCCGTTACCCGCAGTTGAAATTTTTCAAGCCGCCCATATTTATGACTTTCAACTTGGCTTAACGATTGTCATTTTACTGTCAACCGGGTTTCATTTCGAGTATTCCTTCTCTACTCAATGGATCGTTTTGCGAAAGTGTTCCCTTAGTCGCCTCTTACGACACCCCCGGAATGTATTGGGGTGGCGACATCTTGTATTGTTACCCATCGCCACACGGCAAATTCAAATCTACTCGAAAATAATTCTTGCAAAGTTTCATCCACGTACAAAATCTACTCATTGCCTTCAAGACATTTTATTTTATCAAAGCGTTGTTTTTATTCCCAATCGTAATGATGATAGTCGCCACAATTAAAATCCAATCACCATTTTGCTTGTTCACCGCAAAAAGCAGTTTTTCAACCATTTGTGCTCAGATATTTTGAATTATAGATTGTCATGGTGTATAAATTACCTGAATCTATAATCTCATGCCTGGTACCTACAAACTAAATCTATACTAATATTATAAAGAGGAAAGATTTGTTTTATTTTTGTTTGTTTGTTTGTTTGTAACGAATAGACTCCGGAACTACTGGACCGATTTGAAAAATTCTTTCACTGTTGGGAAGCTACACTTTTTGCAGTGAACATAGGCTATATTTTATTACCGTATTCCCACGGGAACGGGAACTACGCGGGTGAAACCGCGTGACGTCCGCTAGTCATTTATATAAAAAAATGTAAATGGTTCCGTCTGTACAGCATATATTTGACTAATCCCTACTAATATTATAATAAGAAAGTAACTCTGTCTGGCTGTCTGTCTGTCTGTCTGTTACGCTTTCACGCCTAAACGGCTGGAGCGATTGAGTTGAAATTTGGTATAGAGATAGTTCGAGGCCCTGGGAAGGATATAGGCTACTTTTTAAACGGCTGCGCATAGGGAGGGTTATGATTTTACGCGACAAACGACATCCACGCGGTCGAAGTCGCGGGAAACAGCTAGTCTCTACTATAAATTAAAAAGAACAACTGTAGCCGACTAAAATGCGGATTTCAAATCATTTTTTTTTGTTCGTGTCTGTTTGTTTCTTTGTTTATTTGTTCGAGATTGGAGCAAAATTTAGTACATAGCTTGATTTTTGTACTATTAGGATTTTGTAGGTATTTTTGCAATATAAATATTGCCGTATGTTTTATCAAAATCGGTTCAGCGGCTATGATAAAACAGCTTGACCTATGTTTTACTAGAAGTTCTATGCATTAATCAGGTCAAAGCAGTTAGGTAGGTTATTTGTTAAAATCACCTCGCAAACGAAGTCGCGGGTAAGCCAGTATTATATAAATAATTTTATAAGATTCGTTGAGGACACCAAATACCCTTTAGTTAGCCTCATCATATTGTATAAAAATTATGAGCAAGCTTAATCAGGAAGAATATAAACCCTTTTTATTTCAATAAAAACCGGAACCTTGACTGACTCTTCTTCCGTTTACAAAAAAAAACCTATTTAGTAACGAGAATCTTCGATGCGTTATCACTGAATTTCGATATCTAGCTCCGAAACATGTTTTTTAAATAAATATTCACGGACATTTCACACAACGCTATCTGATCCCAAAGTAAGCTAGAAATAACCTGCTTGTGTTATAGGTATCAGACCACGGATATTAATACTTATATACTTTTAAATACATACATATTATACATAGAAACACCAAGACTCTTGAAACAAACATTTATGGGTCACACAAATATTTGTCTCCAGTGGGAATCGAACCCACGACCTCGAACGCCGCAGGCGGTATCACTACCGACTGCGCCACAGAGGCAGTCGAATGTACACCAAATATATTAGGATTAGTCACAGTATCTTATTTTTACATTGCAATAATGCAACAGAGAGAGTAAGGTTATAACTGCTCATGATACGATAAAGTTCTGACCTTTCCAAAGTATAGAAACACTCGTAAATTATAGGAAATGCCATAAACCGCCACCCATTACTTGATTGACCTTGGTGTACACCGCTTACCAAAGTGCTCTTTGACGGAACATTGAGCAACCTTACCACGGTGATTCATTTACAGAACGCTGAGCACACGGGCTTACAAGTAATTCTTACATCGCAAGTTCGCGATGCCGATAACTACCTACGTATTAAGTGACAACTTTGGAAATGGTAGAATTAGGATGATGACAATTTAGGAAGTGGACAAGTTTGGAAGTGGTCAAGTTAGGAAATGGACAAAGTCGACCGGAAGGTATTAAAATGATAGGTTTTTGTTGTATGTAGAAATTGAACACTGCAATAGGCTCACCATTACAATTTTTTATACCACTAAGGTGGCAGAGATCCAAACGGTCTACCAGAAGTACTGGTGGTCACCGAATCCTATGAACGTATGCAACACCAGAGGCGCCACACTCAACACAAATGTGGACGTATGCTTCTGCCTGTCTTTTCGAAGATAAAGGCGTACTTATGTATGTAAAGTTATAGATACAACTGAAATGATAGCCTTCTTTAAAATTTATAAACGTACAAAAAATAAGATGAGCAGTGCTATTGAAATTCATGTTTTGGCAAGTCATTGTCTTAATTTATGTCATTTGTATATAAAATTACATGGAAATCAGCTCGTGATTGAGAAATAATGACAAAATTAATGATAAAAAACTTAAATGAAAAATTATTTCAACTAAAAACGCATTTTCGTGCTCGCCAAGGAACTTTTAATTGCTTCAAAACACTTCAAAACAAAGAAAAAAATACTACAAAAAAATTGTTTCGGAAGTGTAGTTTCATAGATTGCCGTTGCTCAGATTTTAGATTAAAAACTCGTATTCAAAAAAAGAAAAAAATCGTTTGTCTGTAAAGTCGGTTTACTGACGATGGTTGAACGTGACAACATCATAAGAAAAAAAAAAGTGACAATAAAAATAACATTAACAACAAAAAAAAAATTAAAAACACATCAATTGATTATAGTGCCATCTGTTGAAAACATTACTAAAATAAATGGAACGCCTCAGAGCGAAGCAGAGCGAGGTAACGCGAGGGAGGTAACGACATATTGCGTCATCTTTTTTCGTTCATGCAGCCGGCTCCATCGAATTATAAGACGTTGTCACGTCAAAAATGTGTGGATTTTGTGAATGGACTTGCACTACACATTTTGTATTTACTATCAAAATTATATAAATGTAATCAGCCTATAGCAGTCAACTGCTGGACGTAGGCCTCTCCCAATTTACGCCATAATACACGGTCCTGCGCCTTCCGCATCCAGTCACTGCGATATTATTAATTTAATGTACTTACCTTATTGAAAATCTTCCTATATTATTCTACTTTTAAGAGTCCATATGACGCCAAATAGACTATTACTTTGATCTAGATCTCAGGAGTCGTGAGGTCTGCTGAATTAAAATTTGAACACAGACAACTTCAGTTCATGAACTAAAAACGCTCTAGGCTCGAAACACGATTACTGATAAAATCCTCGATAGATTTTTGTAAGTTGTTTTTATAATATATAAAATATTTATAAGAAAGACAATAGTAAATCTTCATTTGCACTAAAGCATTATTTCAATTTGGGTATAGTTTTTTTATAATTAATTTATTTCGTTAAAAGCGCACAAAAACCGATCGCATCTCTCTCTTTCTTACACGCTAAAATGTATATCTTCTTTCTAATTTTAACAATTTGGCGTCTGGTAGGCTCTTAAGGCTCAGTAAGTTAATGATACAAGTAACATCAAACACTAGCAGCGTGCTAACATTCTTGTGTTAAAGCAAATAGCATGTCCTGTCAAGGACGCCAAATGACTCGTGTTTGAAATACCTGAAGCTATGTAGATATTACCATGTTTGTACTGCAGGATATAAATAGCTTGGTTATATTTGTCTGTAACAATTATTGTGAGCCACAAGAGGATTTCTGTATATTTTCATTGACTCACGTTCTCAGGTTCATTCTCAACCAGCAGAGTACCTGTGCCGGACTCCTACAAACTAAAAAACCTCACGTATCCTGCCTAACAGCCTACGGTTGGGAGCCCCGGGTAAGTCCTTGGAAGGATACCCCAGGACTCCCAACAGACCTACGGCTTTCACTAAAAAATCAGGAAATCTGTCAGGGTTACCTACTATAAGTACCTACTTAGTTAGCTAACCCGCATCACTTCGTTTACGATGATCTACTTTTCGGTACTATAATGTCTATCTGTCATACATAAATATATTAATTACTAGCGGTACCCTGCCACGCTTCGCTGTGACTTTTCTATGGTGGTTATGTACCTATGAGAAATGAGTAACAAACCAAAGGATGGGTACATTATAAAAAAAATTATGTTGAGCCGTAACCAAAATTATAAATCTTTCTGAAAATTCAATTAACATCCAAATCAATAGAAGCTTCACTTGAAAAAAAAAACCTATTCTGTGATCAATGTTCAGTTTTTAAAACATCGTGCGCACGCTTCAAAAAAATTAATTCACTCTAATAATATTTCCCTACCGCGCCAAAACTCTAACTTCAAAAATAACATGCATAACATATCTGACCTCCTTATTAGGTAAGTACTCTCTTTTATTATTCTGAATGCAAGGAGGCCGCAATCAAACCTATCTTAAAAACAGCAATCTGGTAGGTACCTTCTAAATAGGTCGTTTATAATATTTTGTTCTGAAGCTGGCAGAATATAATTTAAAAAAAAACGACCATCGCCATCTATTGGTAAAATCGTGGTAAAATCGCTTTCTAAAGCTGTTTTATTCTTATTGCTGTTATGATAAAAGTGTATAAAGTAGCATAAAACCATCTCTGAATCCTATTGTATATCGTGTCCAATTTTGAGCTCAGTCGATGCAGTAAATTTTGAGTTTAAATAAGTACTTAAACGCACACAACATTTATATATATATAGATAAACATTATTCCTAAGATTATTCTTAATTCACTATCTATTGCTGTAAACTGCACTAAAATGTATGCACTTTATTCCACTATTTTAATGATTTTAAATAATGTACCTGCCCGCTTTCGCTTTACAGCGTTCTCAAAGACAACTTTACAGCAACCCTTGAGAATGCTGTAAAGCAAAACCGGTCAGGTTATATTTAGTAATCATTAAAATAGTGGAATAAAGTACAAGTGGTTAAACAAAAAGTGCGTAATGTGTTATAACGAGTTCAACAAAGTGCCAACAATCAAGTATAAAATGCACTAAACTTCTTTAAACACTTTAAAAGATCTAAGAGCACAGACCGAAAAAGCGTTTCAATTTTATACTATGAAGCGATACGTAGCAGTGTGTGTGTATTCAAGGTCCTACGTCATCGCTCACGATGTTTGTATCTTTTTAAACCAGTTTTATACTAAATTGGTGAATTAATTTTGATATTATTCACATCTATTACGACATAACAACGTCGTTTTCTCGTTCCTGCGGCCTCAAAGTTCAATTCCAGGGCCGATACAAAGGTCATTCAGTTTCTGTATCAATATTAAATGGAAAATCTAAAACTGTATCCGGTATGACATGTATGTGAGAATTTATGCTCATGCGCTCTGGTTTGTACTATTTTTAAACAGGTCCTAACTTTAAAAAAACTCGTTGATTTTGTGACACACTTTTTTTTTAACGTGAGGAAAAATCCTCATGGATGTTATGCCGGACTCCTACCGACTAAAAAACCTCACGTAACGCCCAACAGCCTATGGTTGTGAAGCCCCGGGTAAGCCCTCGGAAGGATGTCCCAGAACTCCCAACAGACCCACGGCCGCCACTGCGGCCTCGCCCAGGGGGTGGTTCGGGTGCTATCCCGCGTCTTTGGGAAGTTTTGGGTGTGATCCCGGAAAAGACTAGGATCATCAGTTCCTCACACTCATCACTTTTCAAAAGTGCCTGAAGCAATAGAAGAATGTGTTGTACGAGTAAGTACCTAGTTATCATACCTCTTTTAAGTACCTAAGTAAATTAGAGAATGCTGATAATTTTTCAAGAATCAAGTTAACTAAGTCCTGCCCAACAAAGAATCACTTATTTGTAGGTAGTTTTCTAGTAAATAACCTGTCATCTTTAAACTTGCACATCCCCCGTTTACCATCGTCAATTGTTCAAAATAAACTTTAATGGATTATTATTGTCTGAAGTTATTTGCATCATGCAATCTGTTGAAGTCACGTACGAGAGAACTCGTGATCGGTTACGATTCAAAGAATTCCTTCCAATTTTGAAATACCGCACCTCTGTAACACCGCCTTGTCATTGTGACAATAAGTTACTTAAGTGTCAATCTTGGGAAGTTGTTTTTTTTTTTTAATATTTGTTTTGCGGCCTTTGTATGCGCCATTAATCTTTAAGCCAAAAAAAAAAATTTGCGTTGGATGGTGTTGAATCAGTTCTCGTTATCAGTGTTATCAGTTTTTTTAAAGTGTGGAAATACTTCATGGATGCTATGCCTGACTCTTACCGACTAAAGCCACTCGGTTTCCCATCACTGCCTTCGGTTGGGAGCCCCGGGAAAGCCCTCGAAAGGATGTCTGGATGGGTTCTCGACTGAATCACTTTTGAGCTTACACCGATTTTGACTAGGTACTACGCTTTTTTAAGCTTATTTATTAGATAGATAACTAAAGAAAATGTGGTGACCAGGGTAAAAAGATGAATGCACTGATGCTGTCGACACGCAAAAATAGATCATTGCGTTACGGATCCAACCACAAATATCAGAAAAGATTTCTGTGGATCCATCCATACCTACGGGGGTCTTTGAATGATCTGCTTGCTCTGTTGGATTCTCAAACAAGTTGTTATTGTACATTTTTAGATTAACGTTATTGTAAATAGGGCACTAAAAAAAGAATAGCACGCCGAGTTATTTCCTTGTTCTTCACAGGTGGGCCGCGTTGTGAATTGATAGTACGAATTACCTTTATTTTGTATTCTTGACGTTTTAAAAAGTGCCTGTGCCTATGTATGAGAAATAAACGATTCCTTACCCAAAGCACAAAGGGTAAAAAACGGAACCCTATTCATAAGACTTAGCCGTCCGTCTGTCAGTCTGTCCATCACGAGGCTGCGTCTCTTGAATGGTGATTGCTACTTTATACCACTAAAGTGTCAGACAAGCATACGAGAGCTGAAATTATCACAGATTATGTGTTTCTGTTGCCGCTATAACAACAAATACTAAAAACAAAAACAAAATAATATGCAAGGGGGGCTCTATACAATACACAAAAACGTGCTTTTTTGTCGTTTTTTGGTACGCACTTGGCCGGTTTCTTATTTGATTTTGGTATGGTTGGTCCTTCAGGGGTAAAGGTGTGGCCCTCCCTACCCAAATGAAGCAACAAGCTTTTCAATGAACTATCACTCATAAATCTTTCCCAATGTAGTTCTGCGACCATGGTCACTCTGTAATACCTACTAACAACCAACCGCGTGGTTATATCACCGAAAAACCAGTTCTTAGCTTCGACCAAGTAATAGTATAGACCGGCTCATCCATACAATAGTTTTGATCAGGGTTCGAAAAAATCTGATTTTTTATAATAAATATCAAAAATCCGATTTTTTTATATATATCCGATCTTTTTTATATATATCGGATTTATATCCTTGTAACCTTGTAAAATGAACCTAATTTTAGTAACTTTAAGGTTTCAATTTCAGTTAAAAGCTGACCATACTGGTGAGTCAAAAAGGATTTCTCCAACTTAAAATGAGGTTGCCATTTTGGGAAACTAGCTATAATAATTCTGAATCGTACTTTTTGGCAACTTGTTGCCCGAGTAAACATTAATCTCCAATTTTTTTAAATTCAGAACACATAAATAAATTCATTGATATACAGGGTGAATTTTTGAAAAGGGCTTGGATGGCCAAGTCGGAAACTATAAGGAATAGCTAAAAATGCTCAAAGGAGTCACGAGCCCGATTTTGATGAAACTTAAAACCTCATCATTAGATTTTTGAAAAACCAATAATCCTAGCTGGGAATCGAACCCATTGATTTTGAAAAAAAAAAAACACACCCTTTATTCTTACACCAGACGATAGTGTCGCTGATCAGGATCAAATTCTTCGAAGTAATAATATACGGCAAATTTAAGGAAAGTTTGGAATTTTAATAGAATTCATATTTCATGTACCTAAATTTTGTATCATTATTTGTTTCGTTCGAAATCCCAGAATAGACCTTAACCATTCCATGTTTTAAATCATGCTCAGAATGATTCTTTGGAGAATATTCTAAACGGAATCAATAATATTGAAGGCAGTATTATTGATTCCGTTTAGAATATTCTATTGAAGCGCTCGTGGCCCCGCGGACTCAGTGTTCTGTAAACGATCACTGCAGTAAGCAACATTTACTATGGCCGGATATGGATGGGTGACCACCACGTGGACCACTTTGTGACATTTATTTACGAGCGTTTCCGTGCTTCGGAAGGCACGATAAGCCATTGGTCCCGGTTGTCAGTAAAAATGACAGTCGTTAAGCCAAGTTGAAGGCCTTACGGGCGGCTTGAAAAATTTCAACTGTGGGTCGTCACAACCTGCGCCAGGGTCGGCAGCGCGTGTGGTGTTGCAAACGTCTATAGGCTACGGTTACCAACCTTGCTTGTCTGCCACCTAAGTAGTATAAAAAAAAAAAAAAGTATGATCCTTGAGGTCTCGAATCCAGCTATGTATTCAAAACATTTTCCGGCTCGAAGGACCACTTTGTTTGATCCTCGATAGCTCGTTGATGGTGTTAAGTAAAATGGACTCTAAGATATTTATATAAAAACGTATAATAGCGGAAAAAATCTATAACAAACAAGTAGGTACTATCGTTATAAGCTTTACAATGACCGTTCGCTTTAAGGATTCGACCAGGAGTAAAAAAGTATCGCGTCGCCGCGCGGCGCGGCGGGCGGAGTCATAGCAGGCGCGCACCGCACACCGCGCGTCTTGCTTTCCTCTCAATGTCCATGCGTAGACAAATGGTCTTCATTTTGAACAATTAATCAGTTAACGTAAGAAAAATAAATTGTATTTTGGTAAAGATGAGCACTTTCCTTTAGTTTGCCGTATGTTATTACTTCCCAGAATAAGATCCTTAATAGCAACACTAACGTATGGTGTAATAATATAGGGTGTGTTATTTTTTTCAAAATCAATGGGTTCGATTCCTAGCTAGGATTATTGGTTTTTCAAAAATCTAATGATGAGGTTTTAAGTTTCATCAAAATCGGGCTCGTGACTCCTTTGAGCATTTTTCGCTATTCCTTATAGTTTCGGACTTGGCCATCCAATCCCTTTTGAAAAATTCACCCTGTATATCAAGATAAAAATCAATTAATATATATCGTGATATATATCATGATATATATCCGCTGATATATATCGGCGAACCCTGGTTTTGATAGACGTTAAAGTGAGCTCACGTGGTCGTAGTCGGTGTTATTGTTCCGAAAGTGAAACACGTGTCAAGATAAGACATTTTACGCAAGATGCCCTCCGGTGCGTTCCCGAAGTGTAAAAACAATACCCTAAATTCGAAAAAAATTTTAACAAAAAACAAACCGACTTCAAACAAAAACTAAAAATTGAAAAATAAAATTAACTTAGCACAAAGTAATAGGTAGTATATTTAGATTTATCAGATATTATTGAACGTAATACTGAAATCGGCGCTAAGTAAAACTATAGGTTTAGGTAGGTATTACTCATCTCTCTATAGAAATATTGGCACCGACTTCAGTATTACAGTCAATAATATCTGATAACTCTAAATATACTACCTATTACTATGTGCTAAGTTAATTTTATTTTTCAATTTTTAGTTTTTGTTTGAAGTCGGTTTTTTTTTGTAATTTTTTTTTTTCATTATTTTTAGTGACGGGTAGCCTGAAATTAAATCTGTCTAGGGGTAATGTTCTCCCCAATACAAATTAATCAAGCCCAAACACAAGGTAACTGCTGTAAATCGTTAAGGAATTCCCTCGATTCGAGGGATTTCTTCGATTTCTCCAGGATCCCAGCAGCAGATTTTGATCCTGTATATGGGACCACATGGGAAGCACCAGCTTTCAGATAAAAAAAGAATCATCAAAATCGGATAACTCTTTCAAGCGATTTGCCGGTAACAAACATAAAAAAAATACAGACGAATTGAGAACCTCCTCCTTTTTTGGAAGTCGGTTAAAAAAGAATGTAATGTGTGCATGTCGTGTCGTTGCTGCAATATCTTAGTGTGAGAACCAGGCTCACTTTTTGAGTTTGTAATGTATGACGTGGGCCTGTCTATACTATTACTTGGTCGAAGGTTCTTAGCCGGTTGTTGACTTTGAGTCGTAGAGTAGAACTTTAATGGCCGTCTGCGTGAAGGTTAAATAATGGAATGAAGTTGAATTTTATCATTTTTAATGTCTTATAAGTGTGTTTATAAGTCAAATTCATTTTTGGCTTAAAAGCGTGCCAATAATGTTTCTAATCGTTTAAGTTATTCCAGAATTTATCGCCAAGAAAGGAACATAACATATATTATAATCTTCTTGCGTTTATCAGAGGTGAAATAACCTTTTTAGCAGGGAATGCATAGACATACATAACATAGGTACAGATACCTAGTTACTACTCCACCAAGCGAAGTTCGCGATTCAAATGTTACGAAAATCTCTTATAATCGATCGAGTTTTTTGTCCTGAAATAAAGGCCCTTGTACAATACTGTTTTTTTTGTTTTTTTCTTTTATCTGATTACTGTAATTTGTGTGCACATAAACTAATAAATAAATAAATTTACGAAAACGGATACATGAGCGTGGTCTGCATCCTTGTGGACGGTACTAAGGCGATTCCGGTACCCGATGTAGGTGCAGGCGGTAAGGGATCTATCCTATCATACCACGCGTTCGTCTAGAACGCTTGGTCGAGTAGTACACCCTTTTGTCCCAAAGTGATAAGTGGAAGCTTACTATGTATATTGCCGTGTTGAAGCAGAAAGAGTCAGCTTGTGACCACCTATTTAAAATTTTATTAAGCCTTCAACTTTCTTTAAGGGCCTACCGTATTACTAGTAGCCGGAATCTACGGCTTAACGTGCTTTGCAAAGCACAGAAACGCTCGTAAATTGAAATGCCGTAAATTGGTCACCTATCTTAGAACTAACCGATTCTAAGATGCTTAACGCAATGACACTATGCTGCAAAATACTGTTTCATCTAATTCTTTAATAATATTATAAAGAGGTAACGTTTGTGAGTTTGTGAGGTTGTGAGTTTGTAACGTTGTAAGGGGTAATCTCTGGATCTACTGAAGCGATTTTCAAAATTATTTCACCGATAAAAAGCTGCGTTATTGTGAAGTGTCATAGGCTATAAATCATCACGCTAAAATGAATAGGCAATGAACATTTTAACACAAACGAAGTTATGAGGGTCCGCTAGTCCCTACTAATATTATAAGGGATATAATAAACCGAGCCTCAAAAGTTTTTATCGGTTACGGCATTTAGCTTCTGATTTCATAACTAAGCCACGCAAAAATGAAATAGCCTCTAATATACTAATTCGTCCTCTTTACAACGTCACCTAAACATTCCATTATAAGCATCAAATAAACAATCTACAATTATTTTAACTTGTCCTGCAAATTAATATATTAACACCTAATTTGCTAATTCAGCCACAGATTTTACATGTTATCACCATTTTATATTTTACAGCTTCAAAACAAGAGCCTCAAAAAATTATAATTTAAGCCTCCACAGACAACATCAGTTTTTACAACTTAGCGCGTAAAATAAATATATCTTATTCTTTTTTCGTGAAAAGAGCCACTGCAAGGCTTGACGCGAGTGCACAGGACGACTGCGATTGGCCATTTGTATCCATCAGAGACCACTATTTGAAATTTCTTTGTAACTAAAGACAGATTACGCTTACCGAACAAGAAAATTAGGTCAAGAAAGCAAAAACTAAACTCAAAATTGTATACATTATAACCTTTTGAGTTCAGTATATACATTAAGTGAGTATGTTGATAATGTCGTCATAAATATTCAAGATTAATGAGACATTACTCATTACGTGTGAAGTGTTTAGCAGGCAAGGCAATGTATGAAATGGAGATATGGAAGGTGCGTTTGCTGCTTACGAAGGTTAGGTAAGGTTGGAACAGTGACCACTAACGCGCGAAGGAGAGCGAGTGAAGCGAGCATGCCGCGGCAGCGGCCGATGAGCGCCAGATGTCATATATATAAAATATTTTGCATTATGTTACAATTTATGATTTATCGATAGTTTATAATTCTACGGTATTTACAATTTTATGGCGACCCAAGACCTATTTATTTTACACATTTTCGGTGGACCAGCAGGTATTCTATGCAATTCCTAGGCATTTTATAGAATACCTAAACAAAGTATGAAATGAACAATCATATATACTGTTATAATGTTGCAATTTATAAATATTAGCAATAATTCTATATTATTGACTGCCTGAATTAATGCTTTTTATGATAAGTGAATGGAGATAAAATGGGTATTAAAATAATGTAATATAGGTATGTACATGCAATGCAATTTTTTGTAAATAACAGCAATGATTCTATATTATTGACTGCCTGAATAAATGCTTTTCATATAAAGTGTTGAGATTCTAAGAATTGAATTTATAGTGCACTTAATGTAAAATATTAAGAAGTGATAATTCGAATTTATTTACTTATTATAAGAAAGATGATAGTGTGATATATTATAGTGTACAATTTAAAATACTTATTAAATTGTATTAATTTTAATTTCTTATGACAATATAAAAACATTGGGAAATTTATGATGTATGCAAAATGTATTTACTTATTTAAATGATTGACAGCATTAATCTTTATGTTACTGACTGCCTAATCTAAATTTTAATTTTAATTGTTAAATTTCTTTTTTGACTATAATTTATTTGACAATTCGAATTTGTTATATGTATATTAAATTCAATTTTATATTATATTGCTGCGCCCTAACAGGGTCCACACTGAACAAATTGTAACTTAAATTGACATCTATCACCATGTATGTACTGTGGAATGGCAAATAAAATACTGAATACTGAATACTTATTCAAAACATTTCATACATTGCTTGGACGGGGCATCTGGAGTCTGGAGACCTGTCCCAGACTTCAGGTATGCAGGTATTGAAGGTATTATATAGAATATCCGAATTATAAAAAAGACTGCAGGTAACACATAATAATAAATAAAAGCATTTATGCCCGAAGGTCTGTCCCACACTCCCGTGTTGAAACGGACTCGCTTGTCCGTTTCACGTGCCTTGCAAAGCAAGGAAACTCTCGCAAATCAAATGTTACAAAGTGCTCACCCATCCGAGCATTAGGAATAGCGGTAGTTGCTTACTACAGTGATCGTTTACAAAAGATTGAGTCAGTGGCTACAAGTGGTCCTAGCTAATTAAGTAATATTAGTGGCCATAATTTGCTTTTTGATGGCCGTTTTACTTAACTTTGATGATCGATTAATGTGGGACGAGTTACATTTTAAGCATGCTGAATTAGGAAATTAGAAGCTAAGATATTAATAAATAATGCCATTTTTTAGTATTTTAGGGGTTTGCTGTTTGAATGCATGTTACAAAATTAGATGCTGAAAAATAATCACGATGCCGAATTATATTAACAGTGGCTAATAAAGAAGATAACTGGTGGCTATAATCTATATATTCTGACGCTTATTAATTGTGGCTGACTTATTAATATTGGGGGCCAATAATGCTATTAAAAAGAAGGTCGTTTAATTAGCACTAGAATAATATACAGAGATATGTACAATGGTACTGCTTATTTCTATAAGAAATATCTACCAACAGACCGGCTTAAGGAGAACAAGAAGAGGGAAAAAGAACTTTTAAAGTGTGTAAATAAGGGAATAGGTTAGAACTAAATTTATACACATACAAAATATATAAAAGAATAAGTATATTAATCTCAATAGGTTATTGATAGGTATAAAATATACAAAGATTTGTTATCGATTGGTTCTGCAGTTGAGGGTTCCTTTAGACATAAACTGATACTTTTGAAAGTACGGATACCTTTTATCTCTTTTTAATCCTTGTAGGAAGAGGAACAAGAAATATCCAATTATTATAATTATTGTCTGTTTTGTTATTGCGTCAAGCAGCAGGCTTGAAACGACCGTAATTATGATTTAACGATATATCTGTGACCATAATGTCGGCGATTTGGGTAAATTACTTGTTTTTTCCATTACGACTATACGACATGACGTTTATTTGTGCAAATCGCTTAAGTGTACGTCATGAACTTTTTTTCTTCGGACATTGCAGCAAAGTTCCTTTCATGAATGCTAAAGAGATACTTTTGAAGGCAGATTTCCGGCAACGGGGTGACCGGTATGGTAGGCGTTAAGCACATTGATCTTTGGGAGTCCTGGGGTCATCTTTCCGAGGGCTTACCCTGGGCTCCCAACCGTAGGCAATCGGTAGGAAGGCGTCACACAAATATTTGTTTCCGTTGGGCATCGAACCTTAGACCTCCTGCGCCGTAGGCGGTATCACTACCGACTGCGACATAGAGGCAGTCAAAAAAAGTGTATTCATTATAGACAAGCAACCTAATCTTTCCTCTTTATAATTTTCACCCGCGTAATTCCCGTTCCCTGGGAATACGGGAACAAAATATAGCCTATGTTCACCGCAAAGAGTGTAGCTTCCCAACAGTGAAAGAATTTTTCAAATCGGCCCAGTAGTTCCGGAGCCTATTCGTTACAAACAAACAAAGAAAAAAAACAAAAGAACAAAACAACAAATCTTTAGTCTTTATAATATTAAGTAGGTACTAGAGATTCTTCAAATCACTTGATAATTGACAAAGGTTTTTTATTTGTTAATAAACCTTTATCGGTTTATTTGTTTGAAAGGCACGTAGTTGTTATAATAATAATAATAATAAATACTTTATTGTACACCATTAATTAACAAATTACAGATATTGCTTATCAACTAATGTACAATGGGCGGCCTTATCGCTAACAGCAATCTCTTACAGGCGACCTTTAGATGGATAGGACTGTATTGAGCTAGAGTGTGGGAAGTTTAATGGTGACAAGTCTTTGTCAAAATAATGTAGACATACATACTCACTGATATACTACACATATACTCAAATAAACATTTACATACACATATCATACATATATACAATATATACTTTCTATATTATAAATATAAATACCTTCCTATATACACATACATAGATACTTAGATTCATATGGATAAATAATATTCTTTTACCTGTGTTTTAAACGAAGTTAAGGATTGAGCTCGCCTTACAGTTACCGGGAGTGCATTCCACAAACGTGCAGCTTGAACTGTGAAGGATTTGTTACAGAATTTTGTAGAATGCACCGGTATGTGCAGCTTCAAGTTCTTTGATGACCTTAGGAACCTGGAATGCGTGTCACTAAGAAACTCAAAACGATATTTGAGGTAAGAAGGAGCTAGAGGGTTAAAAAGTATGCTATAAAGTAAAGAAAGTATATGAGTATTCCGACGAAGGCGAATTGGGAGCCACTTGAGTTCTTTGCGGAAATTCGAGACATGGTCATATTTACGTAAGCCATAAATAAACCTTATACAAAAGTTTTGAAGGCGCTCAAGTTTATTTAATTGCTCCTCTGTAAGATCAAGATAGCTGGCATCTGCATAGTCCAGAATTGGGAGTAAGAGAGACTGCGCCAGCGAGATCTTTGTAGTGGTAGGAAGAAAGTTACGCAGTCTTCGTAAGGAACCAGCTGAAGCATACAGTTTACGACTGACATTCCGCAATTGAGGATCCCAGGATAAGTTATTGTCAATTAAGATACCCAAATCCTTAACACTGTCACTAATAGGTAATGGCATCCCGTTAAAAATGACTTGTGGAAGCTGTGCCCACTGAACACGAGAAGTCATCCAGGAACTACCCACAAGAATAACTTGTGTTTTAGCCGGATTCACCTGTAGGCCATAGTTAATACTCCATTCACAAATTCGCTCTAAGTCGCTATTTATGACAGAAATGGCCTCATGCACAGCACTGAGTGGTGCTTGAGTGTAAATCTGCAAATCATCTGCGTAAAGGTGGTAGGACGAAGTTAATTGTCGAGTTATTGAATTTATAAATATTGTAAACAGAAGAGGAGATAAAACGCCACCCTGCGGTACACCAACTGATACTTCACACCAAGAAGAGACAACATCATTAATGCAAATACGTTGTCGGCGACCAGACAGGTAACTATGAAACCAGTCAATCACTGTAGGAGATATGTTAATAGAGCGCAGTATCCCAAGTAGGATATGGAAATCCACCGTATTAAATGCATTACTAAAGTCGAGCAACGTAAGGAGTGTAAGATTTCCATTCTCCATACCCATTCTGATGTCATCTGTAACATTGACTAGTGCCGTCACGGTACTATGCCCTGGACGGAAGCCGGATTGGAAGGAGTTTAAAAGGAGATTTTTACCTAGGAAAGAATTAAGTTGGTTGTGGACTAAACGTTCTAAAACTTTAGACAAAAATGGTAGGATCGAGATTGGACGGTAATGACTAAAGGATGAAGGATTGGATTGTTTCGGTAAGGGTATAATCTGTGCTTCTTTCCACATTGTTGGGAATAAACCAGTGGTGATAGAGTGATTCAAAACGTCACAGATGATTGGGAGTATCACATCTAGAATAGGAAGAATCATATTTCGTCCAATGCAGTCAGTTCCGACAGCTTTAGACGATATAGACTCTATGCTTTTCTTAACACCACATTCAGTGAATTGACTAAATACAAAAGGTGGATACTCAGGAGTTGGAAGTTGAGAAAGTCGATTTAGAGTGTTAGTTTTGGTAGAACCATCAAAACTAAAAGTAGAGGAGAAATGCTTGTTTAACGCATTAAGATCAATATTTTTTGGATTCACTTCTTGTTTTTCTTTACCAACTCCAAGTGTTCTAAGAAATTTCCAGATTTTTGCTGGATCTCCATTATCAACAGATGAATGGATATATTGGCGTTGTGCATTCCTACACACCTTATTACAGTGATTGCGAATAGACACATACTTCTCACGGTTGTAGTCATTTGGTTTGAATTTGTATCTAGTTTTAGCCCTCCCCTTTTTTGCTATTAATTCCTTGATTTCAGCTGTGAGCCACGGAGATGGTGCATGTTTCAACTTGACAGCGCGGATCGGCGCATGGGTGTCATAAAGTCGGATCAAGTTATTAGTCAAAATTGAAACCTTGTCATCAAGGGAATCTGTGCTATATAGCGGTGTCCAGTCAATAATACCTGCATCCTCACAAAGCCGTTCAACGTTCATACCACTAAAGTTCCGCTGCATCAGCACCCTTCGTTTTGCCTTAGGAGGGCGAAGTCGGTATGAAAGGAAGATGAGATCGTGATATGAGAAGATATCAGCATTATACTGGCCGTGTTTGGCCACATGCTCAGAAGATGAAACAATGACAAGATCTATGAGGGAAGGTGCACAGTCAGGAAAATGATGAGTAGTATTAAGGGGAAGAATAGTCAAGTTACAAGAGTCTAAAATATTGCGTAGAAAGGCAGACCGGCGAAGAGAGTAGGAATCGTTCTTAACAAGGCAAGTATTGAAATCACCCATGATAATGGTGTGCTTAAAGGATGGGACTAGGTTTTCAAGAATGCGTTCAAAGGAAGAGAAATAGTCAATTTTTGAAGAGTGACAGTAATACACGCCTAAAAGAGCCTTAGTATGATAAAGTTCTATTTCCATGAAAATATACTCAGCCGAGTTTCTTGGTGGTGGTTGTGCTGATAACTCAATAACTTTGTATGGAATATCAGTGCGTAGATAAATAGCAACACCGCCACCACGCTCACATACATCGGGTATAGGGACACGGTCATTTCTTACTAGTCTGAAGCCCGGAAGGGTATAGGAGACAGTTGCATGTTTTCCTGGCTTCATCCATGTTTCCGAAACCAGAATGGCGTGTAAGTTTTCAGAGTCAAAATTGGCCAGCATCTCAGGGAAATGGGCGGGAATACTCTGGGCATTGATGTGTACAGCATTAAAGTTCAAGGGTACATCAGAAAATTGTTTTCGAAGCAGGTTTGCCAGTGATGGCAAATCTGCAAAGCTATTGTTTACACTATTTGTTTCTATAGAAGTGTCTGAATCCACATCTATACATTCTAAAAATGACATAGGTAAATGTATATATTTAAGAATAGTTATTTATATAAAATACAATACAATAAATATAATGATAATAAATATATTATAGATTATTTATAAAAGTATAGTCACTTACGAAGTACCTATACATTCCTATTCACCCACCAGCCGAGTGCAACTACAAAATTAAGCCTGGGAAATATAAATAGGTACTAGATAATTTTTGATGAACAAAATGTAAAATAAAACAAAATTTAAACAATTAAAATTCTCACATAACATATCATCCCAGCCCAAACAGTTGCATCAAACCCAAAAACCAAGTTCAATAGTTACTCCAGCGTGAGCCCAACAAACTTTAAAGCATTGACAAAACACGCACTGCGAGAAAAGAAAAGCCAAGAATAGAACCATAAGTATCTGTGCTATGAACACTAAATATAACAAATACATCTACATAATACACTACAACACTTTCTATAAACGCAGCCGTCAGGCATGCCAAATTTGGCATTATGGTGTAGTAACCAAAGCCAGTGTATAGTATTTAATATAGGAAAAAAAAAAAAATTCACATTGGTTTGACGTTCGTGTCATAGATGACACTTGACAGTTTGACAGCAGCACGCACGCGTTGTTTGTTTGTTAACAAATGAAATTGAATGTTGCACACTTGCACTTTCTAATCTCTACAGGGAGAAAAGAGCGGGAAACTTTGAACGAAGAGGACGCGTCCTTTATTACAATTTGATAATATTTTCTATTTGTGTAAAAAGGATTGTGTAAAATAGTAGTTTTTTGTTATTTTTAGTAGTTTGTATATAGAATAGTATTTCAACTGATTTAGGGTAAGTTTTTTCTGTTTATTCTATGTAATTGTCGTCCTTCTTCTATGGACGAGCCGGCCGACCCCGGTGGGGGGTCTGGCGCCAAATTTAATATTAGCCAGAGTCCAACAGTATTTAATTCTATAGAGTCATCTGACTGCTCTCTATCAACGGAACCAGAAAACCATACAAAACGCAAACGACTCGCCTCACGAGTAGTTTGCATAAGTTGCAATAAGAAAAAGCCAAAATGGAAAGAGGGCTCCAAGTTCCAAAAAAGTACAGATTGCAAATGTGAACTAAATGCGATTTCACAAACCTCACCAACACAACCAATAACTGAAAACCTGGATAACAAAAACACCATTAGTACTAATATTGGTCGCGCTAGTTATAACAGTACAGATGTAGCGCCATTTGTTGTAAATGTACAAAAAGAAACTGCTGAAAATAGCCGTGCATATTTACATCCCGTAGAGTTTGGTAGGTTTCTTAAAAAGAATAATATCCATGGGATTGTGAATGGTAGCCTCAAACGTATTGGACGAAATAAAGTCAGTGTCACATTTGTTAATTATATTGATGCAAATAATTTTATTACAAATAAGTGTCTGACATTAGAAAAATTTAACACCTTCATACCAACATATAATATAACCCGTATGGGTGTTATTAGAGGGGTTCCAACTGATTGGACAGATGAGGAAGTTATTACTAACTTATCTGTCCCTATTGGTTGTGGACCAATCATTAAAATTAGAAGAATCCGTAAAAAAAAATCTGTAAATAATGTTAATAATTTTGAAAATACTGGTACAGTAGTATTAACCTTTGATGGACAGATTCTCCCTAAAAGAGTCTTTATGTGTTATACTGCTTTATCAGTGGATTTATATATTTATCCAACAATACAATGTTACAACTGTTGTAGGTATGGACATGTTAAGAGCCAATGTAGATCAGAAAGTAGGTGCTTTAAATGTGGTAGAGGACACTCGGGGGACACATGTAATGTAGATGAAGATGAGTTTTGGTGTGTTCTGTGTAAAGGCTCACATCCAGCCAACTCCAAGAAATGCCTGGAGTTTGACAGACAAAAAGGTATTAAAGAGACAATGAGCAAAACCTGCATTTCTTATATGGAGGCTTTAAAATTACATCCCCCCATAACCAAAAAATCATATGCTGAAGCATTTTACACCCAGAATACATCTTCCGATAAGGATAACAATAGACAAACTAATAGCAGCCATTCCTACAGAAAAACTGTATTTTTAAAACCCAGAACCCTCCCACGATTTTCTAAGGGTTATGATCATACAGCTCATAATGAGATAATAAAAAATCCCACCACTACACCTGGCCCTGTTTTTAGGAACAACCAATATGATAATAATAATACAGCTGATATGATTAAAACTTTATTTCAACTTTTATCACAATCAAATACCACAATTTCACCGTCCAACGTTGCCATAATACTTGAAACACTTTATAAGATATCTAATGATAATGGATCACAGATCAGTAGCAATTCAATGGAATTGTCGCAGTGCAGTGTCCAAAAAACATGAATTAATTAATATAATTAATAAATATGATCCCTTTCTAATTAGCCTTCAAGAGACCTGGCTAAAGCAGGACTCTATTTTCAAAATTCCTGGCTTCTCTTGCTTGAGAAGTGACAGATCTGATGAATATGGTGGAGTTGCCATACTCATTAGAAACACTGTAAATTATTCTATCCTTTCCCTTCCTTCTTATAGTGATGAACTTTCTGTCATTGCTATTACTGTAAATAATATTTGTTATGTATGTACATATTTTTCTCGTCCTAGTCTACATATTTTTAATGAAATCAATAGTTTATTAAATTTTCTACCGAAGCCTTTTATTTGCTTTGGTGATTTTAATTCACATCACCAGTCTTGGGGCTCTCCTATGACAAACTTTTATGGAAATAAGCTACTAGAATTAATTGAAGACCAAAATTTGTGTATACTAAATACAGGTACTCCAACTCGTCTCGATGATCCACCTACAGCTCCAGACCTAACTATCTGCACCCCTGATCTTGCATCCTCCTTAGAATGGAACACTACAGAATCAACTCATGGTAGTGATCATTTTGTAATTATAATTACTTTACCATTCAGTAAACCTCTGAAACAAAACAAAAATCCACGCATAAAACATAAATTACACAATGCAAACTGGGACTTATATAAATCCACAGTGGAGCAAAAGATATCCGAGTTACCTGATATTTCATCCGCAAATATTTTAACAAGTTGTGACCTATTTGCAAAATTGCTAGTTCAAGTAGCTGATGAGGTGTTCCCATTAAAATCTTTAGGCCCTAATAAAATACCATCTCCACCGTGGTGGGATGAAGAATGCACAGTAGCAATCAAGAAAAGAAAAGAGGCAGAGAGGCAATATTGTGTTTCCATGACTAAAGAAAACTACAATAACTATTTACAAGTAGCCAGGGAAACACAAGCATTTCTCAGAAACAAAAAAACTGATGGCTGGAAAAGCTTCTGCTCATCCTTGAGTCCAGATGTTAGTCCATCCACTGTCTGGCAAAATATTAGAAAGTATAGATCCTGCTACAATAATGATGCAAATCAAACCATTAGCCCAGACCTAGTTGAGCAGATAATGGATAGACTGGCTCCCCCATCTGTTCCTGATTATCATGTAGGCCTCTCATACACACTAAGCATACCACATAATAGCAACTTTGAAGATTTAAATTCCCCTTTTACCTACATTGAGTTGAAACACGTACTAACAAACCTAAAAGACTCCGCCCCAGGGGAAGATAGCATCCCTTATTCTTTCATCACACACCTCAATAGCGATAGCCTAAATTATTACCTGTCAATCATAAACACTATAATGATCTCAGGTCATATCCCTTTATCATGGAGGACTCAAAATCTTTTACTATTTCCAAAACCAAATAAAGATAGAACAGACCCTACATCGTATCGTCCAATAGCGCTAACCTCTGTACTAGCTAAAATAGCTGAACATCTAGTTAAAAACCGACTGGAATGGTTTTTAGAATTTAATAGCTTGCTATCGGATAATCAACACGGCTTTAGAAAAGGCAAATCTACTATTGACAGTTTAGGAACTTTTATCACAGACATTAGGTTAGCGTTTACGAATAATGAATCAGTTTTAGCAGCTTTTCTTGATATAACCGCAGCGTATGATAATGTCAACGTAAGTATTTTAAAATTAAAATTGGCAAAATTAAATGTACCCGTGCTTTTAGCTAATTTTATTATAAATATGTTGTCTGAAAGATTTCTCCAGTATTCACCTGATGTAAATACAAAAACTATTTGTAGAACAGTATGGAAGGGTTTACCCCAAGGCTCTGTTTTGAGCCCATTATTGTATAATATATATTCCTCGGATTTAGATTCATACGTTAGAAAATTTATTAGTGTTAATGTATCACAATACGCAGATGATTTACTTCTCTATGTCTCAGGGTGTTCCATAACAGACCTTAATCAGTCTCTGTCCACAGCATTAAATGCTCTGAATATATGGCTTGACGGGAACGGTCTAACTTTATCACCTCAAAAAAGCACAGTAGTTCTGTTCAGTAGAAAACGGATCCTTCCACCCATTATTGTTCTTTATAAAAATATACTGTTACCAGTTAAGGATCAGGTAAAATTTTTAGGGTTAATCTTAGACTCGAAACTCACTGGTCTACCTCACTGTAATTACATCACTGCAAGGTGTGAACGTAACCTCAATATTATAAGATGTCTTTCTGCGGTCCGATGGGGCGCCCACCCCTTTACTATGAGACTTATATATAATGCCTTGATAAGGAGTGTTCTGGATTATGGAACCTTCTTATTAGAACCATGTAATGTAGGCGCTTTGCAAAAGTTAGACAACATACAATCAAAAGCACTACGAATTATTACAGGTAGTATGAAATCCAGTCCGATCAACTGTTTACAGGTTGAATGTTGTGATCCCCCTCTCAAGTTTCGCAGACAGTACATTTGTGATAGGTTCTTTTTTCGCAACACACAACTCAAAAACCATCCCCTATATAAAAAAGTAGAACAACTTTCGGAGATGATAGGCTTTTCTGAGTATTGGACACATAAAGAAACTCCAGGTTTAATAAAGAGCTTTAATAAATTTAAAAATCTCGAAGCAAAAACGCATCAATGGGATCGTTTACCATTGTATAAATTTTCATACACCTGTCTTGTCGTCCAACCGCAGATTCATTTTAATATAGGCATCAAACAAAACAATAATAATCAGAATTCAGACTTTAACGAAATTATTGATAAAGATTGGAAACATTGGCATCAAATATTCACAGACGCATCTAAATACTCCAATAATAGCTGCGTGGGTGTGGGAGTCTACCATTCACAATACAGGATTACACAAAAAATTAAACTGCCACCTGAATCCTCTGTCTACACCGGTGAATGCATGGGCATATTAAAAGCTATAGAATATATTATTCTATTTAAATTACGAGAGACGATTGTGTTCAGCGACTCATTGAGCGCCTTACAAGCTCTATCTCGCTCTCCCTTTAAAGCTAATATCCAGACTCCAGTAATTTTTGAAATACGCCAACTGTTAACTAAATGTAACACCCTAGGATATAGTGTAGTTTTCAGCTGGATACCAAGTCATGTTGGTATTTTTGGTAACGAGAAGGCTGACCAACTTGCCAAAGAAGCAACTGTAGATGGAGACATTTTTCCGTATGCAAACTACTGGCATGACTTGATGTCTTTACCTAGATCCTACCTATTTAACACTTGGCGCCAATCCTGGATAGCTGACGAAAATAAGGGGAAACTCTTTCGTTCCATCCAACCAACTATACCAGCAAAACCATGGTTTGCTAAAATACATTACAACAAATGGACTACTACCGTCATTTGTAGACTAAGACTAGGTCATGTTTGCACTCCTGCCAATTTGTATAAATTTCGTATTGTTGACAGCCCACTATGCCCTTGTGGAGAATATGGTGATGTAAATCATATTTTCTTCTCCTGTTTGTTATATGATCGTTCCGAATTCTTCCTAAATTTGTCTAAGATCCATGTACCTTTTCCTACATCTATCCAGTGTTTATTATATTTAAGTAATCGTGATGTATATAATGTACTAGCTTCCTTCATAGAATTAAATATGATTAAAATGTAGATATAGTATAGTAATATTGTAGCCCATCCTATACAATCCTTTTCCTTCCAAATTATTCCGATTATTAATTTTGATTATTGGTTTCCCTAACTTGTTTGTGGCCAACTGCAAAGCAAGAAGCCATTACAAAAAAAAAAAAAAAAAAAAAAAAAAAATCTCTACAGGTTTTAATATTTTGTAATGCCGGTGGTGATAAAATAAGTAGAATTAAGTAATAGTTATGAAGTGAAAAAGAGAGTGAAAATAACAGTACAGTACTTATACATAACATTGAAAGGTTGAATATGGTGCTAAAAAGTTATTACTTTTTTGATGCAGCTACACGTCTGGGCTTAATACTGGATGGCTTAGGTGGGACAGATGCTGCCTTTCCCTGATCTGGAATGATCAGGATCTTAATGTCATCCAACTCCTGGCAGGAAGTGATACGGTGGCGCGTTCCATCAGGGCCAAAGATGTGGATTGATCCTTCCCTCGTCCAGCACTTGTTAACACCAAAACGCTCTCTCGCAGCCATGAACGCGTCGTGTCTCATCTTAGTGAGGAACTCTGACAGAGTAATACCCGAGCCCTTGAGCTTTGTCTTGGAAAACCAAATGCTGTCGCGCTGGCCAACCCTTGCAAACTTGATCAATATTGGTCTAGGCTTAGAAGATTGTCTGCCTAGCCTATGGCAACGCTGTATATCTGCAGCCACAAAGGTGTCTATACCAAGTTGCTTGTTTATAACACTTACCACAACCTCTGCCGTGTTTTCTGAGGAATTGTCCTTGACACCATGCAGGAGGAGCATTTTCCTTCGACTGTGATTTTCTACAGCATCCACCTTCTTGACCAAAGTTTCCACCTGACTTTGTAGGAGATTCAAAGCAGTGATAATAAACATTTTGAAAGCTTCAAACTCAGCTGCCAAGTTGACTATATCTGGGGAAGTGCTGCTGTTCTTGTCCAACCTTGCTGCAAAAGTGGACATCTGGTCGCGGAACATGGTTCTCAAACTTGTTATTGAGTCTTGGACAGTGTCCATTTTAGTGAAAAATATTTTCCAAGATTTGTGCAGAATATCAGGAGGAAATAACACTCTCACTGGTAGGTGATGTTGTCTACTAAATAATCATCAACATTAATATTAAATTGAACTGTTTATTTTATTATTTTAATTAATTTTACTAGTGAGCAATAAACAAATGTGTTTCTGTCACGACTACCCACGTAATAATCCTCCACGTAATAATTAGTTGTTGTTTGATATAAGATCATTTTGCACGTTAAAGGCTGTTTTATGACAACAAACGTCACGATTTCACGAAGCACGTTGTATGTTATCTCAAGAAATTATACCTTTTGATTTCAAAACTTCAATAAAAAGAACACACGACGACGTCACGTCATCTATACTATAATATTATAAAGAGCAAAAGATTTGTTTTTTTGTTTGTTTGTTTGTTTGGTTGTAACGAATAGGCTCCAGAAGTAATGGACCGATTTGAAAAATTCTTTCACTGTTGGGAAGCGGTGAACATAGGCTATATTTTATTCCCGTATTCCCACGGGAACGAGAACTACACGGGTGAAACCGCGTGACGTCCGCTAGTATTTTATATACCTGTCCCTGTCTATCCATTATACTTATTATATAGGTATTTGTATTTCATACAGTGTATCCATTTTTAAGACCTTGGTTGCGAGTCACAGCTCATGCTGGGAATTTTTCAAAAAAAAATGCAGTTTTGCTTACTTTTGAAAAGAAAGGAATGTTTCCTTACAGTTAAATTTGCCATCATCAATAGTAAGGTAATTTTGCCTCCAACCACAGTCTTTTTTTTTCTACCCTGTATATTGTGGCCCTGTTAATGTATAAAATCTGTCCGGTCTGTTGACATTTTGGCTAAGATTATAGAATTAATATAGATTCCTACCTGGGCCCCCTGTTATGTGGGACCATAAAATCTACTTGAGAAATGTGGGTGTGTTAATATATCTCTACGTAGGCTTCGACCAAGTAATAATATAGACGGGCCCACGTCATACATTTAAGTATGAACTCAAAAAGTGAGACTAGTTCACACACAAAGCAACGACACGACATGCACACATTCTTTTTTCGAATTTAGGTTAGTGTTTTTACTTTTTTACACTTCGGGAACGCACAGGAAGGCATCTTGCGTAAAATGTCTTATCTTGACACCTGTTTCACTATCGGAACAATAACACCGGCTACGACCAAGTGAGTGAATGCGCTCACTTTATGAGCCGGTCTATGCTATTACTTGGTCAAAGTAAGTAAGTACTACCTGGGAGGATATTGGCGTGATTGAAAGTAGGTATGTATGTACCTACCTAAAGAAGTATAAATACCGGTTTGCAGGAGGTTACTTGACACCGAAGAATTTATAAGGTGACACTCAAACGTTATTCGAGCTATTATGTACATATCAGATTATATCAATATTTATAAAACACAGTTTTGTGTAATTTTGTAGATCATCTATACAAAGATCAAATAATATTTTTTCACACAGTAATACCATAATATTTAGGTTTTCAACACGGCAATACGATCACCCACCTATTACGTGAGACAAAATAAAAGTGATGAAATGAGAGCCATTGTATGCTTTTACTAAAATAAGAAGGTCCAATTTATTGGAAATGTGGTACTTACTTATATTGTTACTTTGATGATATTTCCATGACATGGCTACCTGGAACTAACTGATGCATCAAATATGTAGGAGACACTTGCAACTTGTTGGGAATTTTCCAAAAAACCACTACGGGTTAAAGGTGATTGAAGCGAAAAGAAAGAAACTCCTGCTAAATTTACGTAAGTATTTTAATCTGGCAAGGATTACATAAAATAACACTTTCAAATTTACTTTTCTTTTATACTACTTAAGTGGCAGACAAGCTTACGGCCCACTGGAAGGTTGGTTACCGTAGCTTATGGACGTTTGCAACACCAGAGGCGCTACACACTCGCTGCCGACCCGGGCCCATGCTGTGACGACCCAAAGTTAAAAATTTTCAAGCCGCCTGTAAGGCCTTCAACATGGCTTAACGACTGTCATTTTGCTGACTACCGGGACCAACTGCTTAACGTGCCTTCCGAAGCACGGGAACGCTCGTAAATAAATGTCACAAAGTGGTCACGTGGTGGTCACCCATCCATAACTGGCCATAGTAAACGTTGCTTACTGCAGTGATCGTTTACAGAACACTGAGTTTGCCAGGCCACGAGCGCTTCAAATTGAGACTATTAAAATAAGCCCCAAAATGGTAGGTATATAATTTTCCGAAGAGTTGGGTAGTTAACAGGCTACTTCCAGCCAGTTCCAGGATACCATGTCGTGGAAATATCATCAAAGTAACAGTATACCACATTTCCGAACAATTGATCCTGCCAAATTTAGTAATATCCCTACATTATTCAGGAAATAAGCTGATAATCTTCAATAAATTTATATCCAAGACCCATCCTAAGTACATAGACTTTCGAACAAAAAATACCGCATCAAAATTGGTCCATTCTTTGTATAGCTAAGATGCCACAGACAGATCGACACAGATACACCGATACACACGTAAAACTTATAGGTACTTAAAACCAAAAACCTATCTTTTTCGTCGGGGGATAAAAATAATAATATAAAATTTCGGATTACTTTTTGAATTAATAGTTTGAGAGCATTTAGTTTTTAAGTTTAAGTACCTAAGTAGGTAGGTACTTTATTTATTTATTTTACTTTATTGTGAATAATTAAAAGAACATTGAAATTCAAAATAATAAAGAAAAAGTAATAAACAAAGACGAGCTTTACACAGTAATGAGTTTTATTACCAGTAAAAATGTTATTTATTTTTACCTTTCCCACCCGGAAAATAAACATCGGGGTCAAAAGTATTTATAATAATATCTATAAATATTGAGCAATATTATAATATATTAAAATTATTTTAAAACTACGTACGTTTTAAAATAATTCAATCCTTTTAGCCCCTCTATAAAATAGATTGCAGAGGGGCTTATGGCGAGACTTGTATTGTCTGTAGTTTGTGACTCTGCTGCGTTAAACTACGTCACTAGGTCACGTGGATCATCTGTTCAAAGTTTGAAATAAAACAAAAATGACAACGTCAATCGGATTGAACTTTCACTTTCGCAATAAACGTTAGAGGGGCAGTCGGGTGAGACCATCTCACGGCTTCTTGATTACAATGTGAGTTACATACTCATCATTTCATGATTTACATACCTACATTAATAATGTCAATCCATACATACATAAAATGGTCACGCCTTTATCCGTGAAGGGGTAGGCAGAAGCATATTATATGCCCACATTAACCTTTTTAGAATTAGTCCCATGTATTAGGTGGTAAGCCAAATTGCCGTGTTGAAATTCTGGCAACCGAAACGACTTAACGTGCCTTCTGAAGCACGGAAGCGATCGCAAAATAAAATGTCACAAAGTGGCCACTAGGTGGTCACCCAGCCAAGGACCAGCCATAGTAAATGTTGCTTACTGCAGAGATCGTTAACAGAAAACAGACAACGCGGGGCCACAAGCGCTTCAAACTAATCGTACATTGTATCAATTCCATACATAGATACATAATGCAATAAAATATATAGGTACCTACCATACATATCTAACTTGCAACTCTCTTTATTATATACCTATTTATTAGATTTTTATACTTCAAGAACATATAAAAACATAGTCATATGAATATAATATACATAATATACTTAAAAACTACTCAAGTAACTCGCCCCTGACAGTTCCCGGCGCTGAAGTGCCCATCACACTCGCTGCGTTTCCACTCTGGATTGCACCAAGAACGATCCGAATCGAGAGTCACCTCTTCACCAGTCGTCTCTTTGGCCTTGCGACTGCCTCATACGTAGTAGAAGAATTTTAATATGTTATCTGTGGTGGTAGGTAGGTACTTTTTAATTATTTTGTTATTTGGCGAACTTTAAATCTTCCACTCGTTCCGCCTAGATAAATATCTCTCTAGTTTGAACAAAATAAACAATGTATTCTTGGTCCATCAAGAAACATAAAAAATCCGACCAACTTCGAGTAAGACTCGCGTACTAACCCGTTCGCTCTAACTTTGCCGCTGGCGTAGAGACGTATACTCGAATTGTTAATTAGACGAAGTAAATTGACAGTAGCTAATGTCACTTCGTCATAGAAAATAAGCAACATTGTATGAAGAAGTGACATTAAGTTGCTGTCAATTTACTTCGTCTAATTAAAAATTCGACTTTAGTATGGAGCCGAGCGGCAAAGTTAGAGCGAACGAGCAGTACATAGCATTTCGTACCAAGAAACGTCAAAACGTTCGTTGTATGGGAGGTCACCTTCAATATTCTTTTTCTGTTTTTACCGACTTCAAAAACTTTATCTTCTTTTAAATGTCTATTACGGTTCTCCAAGATACAGCATGGGACAGACAGACAAACAGCGGAGTTTCTGTTACAGGGTCCTGTTTTTACACTTTGGGCGCGGAATATTAAAAAAACTATTTTATCATATAGTTTCCCAGTTTATCGTGGAAACATAGATTTCACAACGCATACTTATAAAAAATACTTGCGGACGTCACGCGGTTTCACCCGCGTAGTTCCCGTTCCCGTGGGAATACGGGAATAAAATATAGCCTATGTTCACCGCAGTGAGTGTAGCTTTCCAACAGTGAAAGAATTTTTCAAATCGGCCCAGTATTTCCGGAGCCTATTCGTTACAAACAAACAAACATAAAAACAAATCTTTCCTCTTTATAATATTAGTACAGAACTATAGATTCTAAAGAGAAAATTTATGTTATGTACACGTTGTAAAATTTAAGCTCGGAAGCGTAAGCAAAGCGTAAGGCGGAGCCACGGGCGTTAGTCAGTCAGTTTGAAGTATTGTTGCAATTTATGGCACGCCCTTTAATGCATTTTCCCCAATGCTATTCCACCGTGGTGCAAAGGAAAACTAGAGGAGTGATCTGTATGACTCAAGCTAATACGTGAAATAACCGTTAAATATTTGAATGATTTCTATCCTAGGGTTAATAACCGTTAAACTGTAATAAAGGAGAACTATAAAGTAAGTTTCCTTGAGAAGTTTGATTCATAACTCCTCCATTGCGGTTATCTACTTGGAATAATCCTTGACTATTGTGTGATCGCCGAACGTAGATTAATCATTGGAGTTTCATTGAAGAGTTCGATTCAGCATTCCTCCTTCGGTACGATTATCTTTGTGCGATAAGATTGCCAGATATAGGGTATGTTAAGGGTTCCCCTTTACAAACTCTCATTTACTATCGTTATAAGGGAATGATGCTCGATAAGGCTTGCCAACTAAAATACTGACAAATTTTGAGTGTGTTCACCTCTGCTTTTCTATCACCTGCCTACGACCTTTTCCGGGTCGTCGGCCCATCTGGAGCGTGGGCGTCTTATCCCACGTTTACCAAGTCGAGGTCTCCACTCCAGAAAGCGTTTGCTCCATCGGTCATCGGTTCTTCCAGAGATGTAGCCATCCCATTGCCACTTTAAAGTGTTTCTTCTGCGAGCGATGTCGACCATTCTCGTTCTGAAAAAGGTCTCGAGGAAAGGACTGGATGCGGAAGGCGCAGGACCTTGTATTGTGGCGTAAATTGGGAGAGGCCTTCGTCCAGCAGTGGAATGACTGATTTGATTAATGGCTTTGATATTTATCTCCTCGGAGACCTTATTCTTAGCATTCCATGGATTCCTCGTGCAGGCGCCGGGTCCATAGCGTTGCACAGGGGGGAACACCCTGACGGCGTCTGGGACATGCGACCCATTTCAGTAGGTTTATGTTGGCCACCTTTCTATGCGCATAAACGCTCAACTTCCAATCGTCAGTAATGTTCCCTCCGCTGCCTAACCAGATTTGGTAAGATCCCATCAATGCTGCTTTGGATATTCGTTTTAGTAAAGAGCTTACTGAAGCTCTTGGCAATCCAATGTCTTTAAATAAATTATACAGGGATTTAGCTGGAATTCTAAATCCCTGTATAATTTATTTAAAGACTGGTTATAAATACGTATGTATGATTAAGACATATTCAGAATTCCTAAACAACAAAAATTGTTGCAACGACAACAAACATCCTATGCATGTCCAAATGCTTTGTTGCGTATATAGGTGTTTATTATATAATTTGTGAGCTATTACGACGAGATATACTGGGCAATTTCGTACTTATTACCTAATTTTGAACAAAGCAGACTATGTATGTAGTAATCTCTGTTTCATTACCAGTGAGGTATTACAGATGAACATGTATGTTTTCAAGTTTTAAACCCTCTAGTCAAAAGACAAAATTGTAATAAGCATGACTGTTATACGTGTATGTTTGAAGCCCTAACTCTTAAATGAGTTAACCGATTTAGATGTTATATTCTTTATCTGAAAGCAAGTTTTCTAGCGGTGGTTTTGATTTATATTTTATGAAAATCGGTTTGATTGTTTATTTTTTATTAGTAGGTGTTTCTGTGTAGATTTTTTTTAAACTGTTTTATTTAAGTTCTTGTATTGTTATCAGAACTCAATTGATTTCTTGTTGTCAATAGAATAAAGTAAGTATGACAAATTCTTCAAATAGTGAACGTGATTTCTAATGACGATATACTTGTCAAATGGCTCAATCACAAGAATCATTGATTACAAAAGAAAGAAAAGGCAAATCTTTAATAAGATTACCTTTTAGAAGACAGTGAGTGTTTGACATGATTATAATATAGGAATTCAGAAAGATAAAATTATTAAAAGAATAGTAATATTTCAATAGAAAAGCTACTTATACTTGCAACCGATAAATAACTTTAATAAATTAGAAAAAGAATTATAAAAATCCCTTCCAGTCTATCTTGTCCAGGCCTCGTCGAGTTGACCAAAGCCAATGTGACGAAGACTAGACATACGCCTATAGGCTTTATGAGGTATACTTGGTAGGAACCAAGTATACACTTGGTAGGAACCAAGTATACACTTGGTAGGAACCAAGTATACCTATTAAAGCCTCGGAGGATAAACTGGTGACCCTATTTTCTAAGGGTTAGTGTCGTTTCCACCCGTTCCCGTTTCAACCCGAAAACCTATCCGAGGTGGTTAACACCTCGACTCGGATAGGTTAGAGTTAGGTTAGAAGGCTCGGGAGCGAAGCGGGGCGGAGCTCCCGCCTTAGCCTTCGTGGTAATTTTTTTTTGTTTTGTCGTTTGCCTTCTACTCACTTGGAAATAATATTTTCGGTAGACTTGACTGTACTTTATTAAAAAAAACGGGTGGAATCGGGAACATAAATAATCGTCTTTAATGATAAGTTTTGTGGTTGAAACGGGAACGGGTGGAAACAACACTAACGCTTAGGAAATAGGGTCTCGAGTTTATCCAGGGGAGGCGTGGGTAACGAGTGGTTTTAGTCGGTAAAAGTCCAGCATGGCATCCATCAGGGATTTCCACAAAAGCACAGTATGACTTAAGTAGTTTAGTCTGATTAAAAAAAATAGTACAACCAGTCTTAGCAGTTGGGAGTTGCCACAGGCATAAAAATAAAATCCAAGCCAATTCATTGGGCCATTAAAAATTAAAGGTTAATATTAGCATAATAAGAGCATCAGATCTGATGGTCAGACATTGAATGGAAGGTCTTCGGCAAAACAATGATTATCACCAATTTATAATTCTCACGAATAACAAAGAATTTACAAAAAAAGAACTTACTTAGAAATTCCCAGGATATCAATGCTTACACCAATATACAAAAAAAAACAAAAACTTCACCACACAACACACACACTTCGCCAGTATATTGTTATTATCAAAATTTTCGTATTATTTTATACACCAGGCGTCCGCACTGTACTGACGCTAAAATAACACTGAACTTGAATTGAAAAATGAACACTCTTGCGCATATTTTGCCTTCGATTTTTGCATTGAAATATTAACTTTATTTACTTAGCTTTATGACACAAAATAGTTATTTTACTATTGTAAAGGCTGTTTTACGAATTTAATTACTCGATTACTTTATTTATTTGCTGTTTTGGCGTAAGCTCGGCATTGACTTCAATTTAAATTGCCTTTCGCACGTTGATACTTCATACTGAATTACTTTATATGACATGATGATATTTTAAAATGTAAATACAATTTCAGTGTAGTATTTAGGTCTGATTGCGCCTAATTTCACTTATGAAGTGACTTGATGCATTTGGGTCTGCTTGGTGCTTTGATATTATGACTATTTCTAGTTGGTATTGTTCAAAGCGTTTCAATATTATAATACGTCATTGGTTTCAAGAAGGCTCACGCTTTTTAAAATTTGTAATAATCTATATCTATACATATAATAAAACTGTAGAGGGTCGAGAGTCTGTACATGGAAGATATTTTGAAAATTTTAATTGTAAGGCATTCTATAATCATTTTTTTTAACGTTAGGGAAATCCATTATGGATGCTATGCCGGACTCCTACCGACTAAAAAACCTCACGTAACGTCGAACAGCCTATGGTTGGGAGCCCCGAGTAAGCCCTCGGAAGGATGTCCCAGGACTCCCAACAGACCTACGGCCACCACTGCGGCCTCGCTCAGTTGGCGGTTCGGGAGCTATCCCGCGTCTTTGGGGGGTTTCGGGTGTGATCCCGCTTCTGAGGGGGGGGGGGGGGGGCGTGATCTCCTCACGTCACGCTGCCGTCATGACTATAATCACTCACTAGGTACTTATTCTCCGCTTAAATTGTGCCAAACATCATTCAATTGATTCAGTACTTTCGGTGTGATACTAATTCGGGATACAGTCAGACAGACAAAATATTTTTAAATAACATTTTCGGCTTCAGTATCGATTGGAGAACGCCCTATTAAAATTTTCATAATATCTTCCATGTACGGATTATTAACTCTTTTCAGTTTCAGTCAGTGCAGTTTAACACGCTACTTGATGAGTATGATAAAGAAATACCTCTCCTTTCATGCACATTTTGTGACGTCAACGAAGTTGCGAGGGTCAGCTGGTGTTCTATCTATACTTATAATAAAACTGTAGAGGGTCGAGAGTCTGTACATGGAAGATATTTTGAAAATTTTAATTGTAGGGCGTTCAATAATCGATGCTAAAGCCGAAAATGTAATTTAAACTTTTCATGTCTGTCTGTCTGGCTTTCTGTCTGTCTGTCTGTATCCCAAATAAGTATCACGCCGAAACTACTTAACCAATTTGAATGATACTCTGTACGTTCCGAGCTTATGGTCCGAGGAAGGTTCTAAGATACTTTTGATCCCGATATTTTGCGCGGTTTCTGCGGGAGAGGGGATGAAATACAAAATTGTTTTTTGGTTATAATTTCTCAACGCGTGGTCCGATTTCAAATATTTTTTTAGTGGTGGAAAGGGAGTACTTTAAGGATTGTTTTACATAACGTTCAATGTTGAGGATTTTGTAGTTCAGGAATTAGAGACATCTCAACTTGCGCAAAACCTAGAATTCAAGGATTCCTCTGAATGTAAAGATAAATCTAAACTGGCGTGTTAGCTTTATCATAAAAGAGGTTAATGATTAAGCCTACTTATTGCAAAACTAGCTGAGGCGCGCGGCTTCGCCCGCGTGAAATTTGGTCCCCGTTCCCGCTTCCCGTGGGAACATTTTCCCGGGATAAAAAGTAGCCTATGTGTTATTCCGGACTATACTCTATCCCTGTACCAAATTTAAGCCAGATCCATTCAGTCGTTAGAGCGTGATTGAGTAACAAACATCCAAACATCAAAACATCCAAACAACTTCACAAACTTTCACATTTATAATATTAGTAGGATAGTAGGATAGTAGGATAAATAATTCAGTCCGCGTCAAAGGCGTGGACTGAATAGTTTTAG
This sequence comes from Miltochrista miniata, assembly GCA_933228765.1. NCBI lineage: Eukaryota > Metazoa > Arthropoda > Insecta > Lepidoptera > Erebidae > Miltochrista > Miltochrista miniata. The sequence goes on from OW121770.1 coordinate 13,381,468, forward strand.
AATGGACTTAATCTTTAAGCTCTTTTATGATTAAGCAAACAGGGCAGTTTCAAAAAATCCCATGAGTTTGTTGAAATAAAACCTGTTTTTATACACCTTATGTAGCGTAAACGAAGTTGAGTGGGTCAGCTAGTATTATAATAAAACTGTAGACTAGAGGGTCGAGAGTACATGGAAGATATTTTGAAAATTTTAATTGAGGGGCGTTTTCTAATCGATACTGAAGCCGAAAATGTAGCTTAAAATTTTGTTGTCTGTCTGTCTGTATCCCGAATAAGTATCACGCCGAAACTACTAAATCAATTTGAATAATACTTCGCACAATCTGAGCTTATGAATCTTATGATCCGAGGAACGTTCTAGGATACTACTGATCTCGATATTTTACGCGTTTCCTACAGGAGAGGGGATGAAAGTTAAAATGGTTTTTCAGATGTAATTTCTCACTGCGTGGTCCGATTTCAAATAGTTTTTGGTGTCAGAAAGGTACTTTAAGAATTGTTTTACGCAAGTTTCAATTTTGAGGGTTTCGCAATTCAGAAATTAGAGACATTTTAACTTTAGCTAAAGCTAGAATTCAAGGGTTCCTTCGAATGTAAGAGTAAATCTAAACTGGCGTGTTGGCTTAATCATAAAAGAGATTAATTATTGTGAGATGAATGAATGCACTGAATTGTTTTAGAATAGACTTTAGTCTTTAAGCTATTTAATGATTAAGCAACTGGTCAGTTTCACATGCTGCTTGATGAGTCTGAGAAAGAAATACCTCTCCTTTCATAGATCTTATGTGACGTAAACGAAGTTACGAGGGTCAGTTAGTAATTAATAAATATACAATTTATAACAAAACCATATTTTGGTACATATCTTGTAGATTAAAGATTTACTTTGGCTATCGTTTTTCGTCTAACCATGCCGACAAAAAATTATTTCATTTGAACCTCTGTTTCGTCATTATCTCAGACAGGCCCCTTAAGGTGAAATGTAGGCGTATATTATGACTCTGCCTACCCCTTCGGGAATAAAGGCGTGCATATTTGTATGTAAAGAGTCATAAAATTTGTATGACTAAAGACCGGGTTACGTAAATTCAATTGCTTTTACGTCTTTTTTTCCTTAAATAAACCTTGATCATTTTAGTATTCCGGAACTATTTTCATTGCTCAGTAAACAAAAACTTACGTCTAAGATTTATTTAGTTTGATAAGAAGTATACGATCCTTTATAATTATGCTATTTTGTAGCTACAATAATAAAATATATAAAATCATTTGCATCCAACTGTAATCCACTGAAAAAATGTGTGTATGTACTACAAGAGGGTCCCAGTAGAGTCACAAAAATTTTGCCAAACCTATTTTTTTTTTTTTAACTTCAAAGGGAACAAAAATTTAATTCTATTTTATTTTAAGTATTTTAGGTGTAGGTACTTCTTTGGCGTATGAAAACACTTTTAAAATAACTAGGTATAATTAAAATATACCTAATGAATTAAAAAGGTGTTTGTTAAGTAAATAACAACACGTTTTGTTAGATACCTTTATTCAGACAGGATCCACTTCATAAATAAACATAATTAATTATATAAAAGAAGATACTTTGTTTTTGAGGACAATAATTTCAGACGAGTGCTTCATGAAGATAGTCAGTTTGTTAATATTTATAAATAAGTTAAGGGCGGAAACTGCAAACAAAGGACTCGTTTTCAATTTCAATTCTGTCACCTACACTAAACAAGAATCCGTGAGATCGTTCTCACCCGACTGCCCCTCTTTAACACGTGTAGTGTGAAAGTTCAATACGATTGACGTTGTCATTTTTGTTTTATTTCAAACTTTGAACAGATGATCCACGTGACCTAGTGACGTAGTTTAATGCGGCAGAGTCACAGACTACAGACAAAGTCTCGACATAAGCCCCTCTGCACTCTATTTTATAGAGAGGGGCTAAAACATGTTATGTTCGTACAGAGCTTGGTGTGTGTGACCAATAAGGCTAAGCAAATGTTCCCTCAACTATAATGACAGCTGTGGCGGGGGTGGGGAAGCTTATTCAGTGGGGGGCAGGGAGTTTTTTTTTTATACCACTAAGGTGGCAGACAAGCATACGGCCCACCAGAAGGACTGGTGGTCACCGCAGCCTATGAACGTTTGCAACACCAAAGGCGCCACACTCGCGCTGCCGACCCTGTAAAAACCCTCTTAGACCCCTTTTGAAGAACCCCATACTGTAGACGTTTGGGAAAACCGAGGCAACAAGATCATTCCAAAACCTAAGCGTGCGCGGAAGAAAACCCCTAACGGATCTAACCTTGCTCGAACGCTCCGGAAGTCCGGACGTAGGGTATGAGGATGAAATCCCTGTCTATGGCGAGCGGTGCGATGATAGAAGGTAGCCGTGGGCATCATGTCAAACAATTCCTCAGAGCACACACATACCATTGTACAGGCGGTAGAACACGCATAAGGAGGCAAAGTCTCTCCTGTCGCGAAGAGGTTGCCTATATTATTATCTTTGGTCTAATGGACTATGGTAAGACCCTCAAATTTCTAGATGTTGCCAATGCTTTCCATCAGACGGGCATCATTATTTCTATGAAGCGAATAATCTAGAATCTGGTTTAATTATAGAAAACTGAACGTCACTAAAAATGTTGTAAAACAATACAGTATGATTTTAATTTTTTTTTTTTTTTTTTTTTTTTTTTTTTTTTTTTTTTTTTTTTTTTTTTGTTATATTATTTACAACTTATATTATAATTTATTTACAATTATTATAATAAAATATCTACAAAAGGCAAAAATATCTACAAACAATTTAAAAAAGAACTAAGAATTTTATTATACATACCTACATACATGCGTCGTAGTATTCCTCCACATCATCGTTCACTGGAAACGTTCCCAGAAGACTGGCAGCATTGCCACGTTGAATGGCAATGCTTATCCTTTGTGCAAGGAAATAGCCAGCCTTCTGGTCCCGTGAAGCGTCGACTAACCGCTTTGCCAAATCTTTATACAAAAAGCGGGCACTTGGACCCCAAGGCCCCAACGTTTCAACCCCAAACGGCTCAAACATATAATTACCTATTAAATTACAGTATTTGCGCCGTTTGAGGTTTTCCGCAGAAGCAGCAGCAGCACCTGCACAACCTGCTGTGCTTGGAAGATGTGACGGCGCAAGGGTGTCAACGCATGTGGCGTCCCACACCAAAGGTCGACCCATCTTCCAAGGCAACAATGACATACCGTCGGGCCTCTTGCCATCGTCACGCACCAGTCCGTTTGGTTCTAAAACGGCGGGTACGCCTGCGGTGACAAGAGCCCGACGTATTATGTCATTCAGGTTGGCGTGGCGAGAAATGCGGCCGGCACTTCTGCTGCACGAGAGGCCATGACGTCCAAGATTGTCGACAACTTCTCCACAGTGACAATAATGCGGAGAAACACACGGCGCACCTAGACGGAGACATGTGGCAAGGCGAAAGGTAGTATCATCTAACATAGTACCTATGTTGGATGATGGAAGCGCTTGAATCCATAGACCCGACTCCCACTCTCCCACAGCTAGCAAACGCGCACGCTCTGCAATATTGCAAGAAGTATTGATTAAATTAGCTCTTACCAAGTTACAGAGCGGCACATCCCACAGTCTCTGAGAGGATAGGTTGTCGGGCAACGGAGTATTGGGGCAGGCCATCTTCCAAGCATTTATGGCGTCAGTCTTACACGACACCTCAGAATCAACCTGTGTGTTAATTAAAATTTTTCTGGTTAAATCTTCAGTGCCGTGAACTGACGACAAAAATGCTGGCAGACTGATGTTAGAAATTTTGCGAATACCGAGACCACCCAAGCGCACTGGAAGAGACGCTTGGAGCCAGGCTCGGTCGTTCAAGGCCACATTTAAAATTTTGCATAAGGTGTGCTGAATCGTAGTATCTATATTTTCCAAAAGTGGCATAAATTTCCAAAATTGTGATGAACGAATGGCATGAGTAAATTTTGGAACGAAAAGGCAAAACCGGAGTATAGTGAAAGCTGAATGAACACTAATTTTAAGTAATCGATCAGAAATAATATCGAAATTTTGTAGCTTTTCTTCTAAAAAGGGTTGAAAACCTTCTTCTAAAACCGGGGAACCCAGGAGGCGAAGAGATTTGCTATCTAAAATTTTTATGTTAGGAGCCAAAGAATTAAATTTGTGTATTGTGGAAAGACTGTCTACCTTTTCAGTAATAAAAAGTTCACATTTATCCGAATTTAAATTCAGACCAATGGAATTAAATTTATTTATTATTAATTGTAGGTCTTCTAATACTGTTTTTACATCGCCTCCTAGAGTCCCGTCGTCTAGGTACCATATGTTGAATTTAGAATTTATTTCTCTAATAATAGGATGTATAGCGAGAGAAAAGATGACAGGCCCCAGTGGGTCACCTTGTTGACAACCAACAGCTGATTCCAAAAGGTGGTTTTTATATACTAATTTTGTAGGAAATCTGTAACATTGCCAAAGGAATTTATAAATTTTAGGAGTTTCTAATTTTGCTTGGGTCAACAAGGTGTCTCTGTTTAATGAATTGAAGGCATTCCTCAGGTCAACCTTCAGGATGACCTCACCTTCACCACTGCCAAGATATGTAGAGAGAGCGTGCAAGGCTGCCTCGCACCCTCCTTTGGAGCCGAAACCAAGTTGTAAGGGCTGAAATTTTTCGGCAAGTTCTGTATTATAAAACTTACAACGAAGTTTGGCTACCAAACGTCTTAAGACGCTTCCTACGGCAATGGGACGAATGCCACCATCTTTCTTGCGTAAGGCACACAAATTGGCCCCGTACAAGATAGCGATGATGCCATCATCCACATTGCCGGAGAGCATTAAATTTATGAGAGCCGTTAGCTCCTTCAGCAGAGCATCGCCAGCCTCACCTGTGTTTTGACACAACAAATCCTTGAGGTGTTGTGGTGTCAGACCGTCAAGACCGCCCGCAGATCCACTGCGGAAGGAGCAAACGGCTGCAAGTACGTCCTTGGCAGTGACACTGAGACACTCAAAGTCATCACTGGGTGGTTCAGGAAAAGTGAGATCAGCTGACGGCGGTGGATGCTTATCCTGCAAACACGCGAGCGTGTCTGCAGAATTAGTCGCCACCACATCGCTACTAAAAAGTAACCTCGACGCTCCCCTTATGTCACCTTCCCTTACTTTATTTTCTATATACTTAAATTGGTTTGTACTTACTGTATTATTATGTGTGATTGGCAAAATAGATTGAAAGATAGAAGTGGAATTAGAACTATGGCAATTTTCTTTAATAAGGGTTGTCAAGGATCGATTGGAACTGTTATTTCTATTTACATGTAGTATTCTGTAAGAAAAGGTGAGCAATTGCTCCCAGGCCGTTGTAGAATTCTCACGAACGACAAGGCCTATGCAGCTTGCCAAATTATAAGCCACAGTAGGCCTCGCAGCTCGAGGAATTCTTTTTAAAACCGGAATTGAATTTTTCATTACACTCAAAGTCTGCCAAAAGGGAATTTCGGAGTTATCAGATGTATTATTGACCCTCGAGATTGGGTTAACATGGTCTTGAAGTACATTCTGGGATTTGTGTATTTTCCCAATATGCACCTTCAAGCCATGTTCACCTTTAAAAAACCTGGCCTGGGGACAAAAGGGGCATTGTTGAAAATTACTTACAGAGGCAGCGGGTTGACCTGAACCTGACTTTGATTTTAATTGAGTTAAATCAAATAACTTGACCTCGAATAATGTTTCATGTCTTGACTCTTGAGACAGTAAGTATTTTCATTATTATGAAACTTTTTTTAAATCCATTCATTCATTATTTTACCTACACTTTATTGTACCTACGCCAGATCAATAACTTAAAATTTCACAACCCAAACCCTTCTACATGGTTAGGTTTCTTTCTATATATACATGTATATTTTTGAAGCGCTCGTGGCCCCGTGGACTCAGTGTTCTGTAAACGATCACTGCAGTAAGCAACTTTCACTATGGCCGGTCCATGGATGGGTGACCATCCATGTGATCACTTTGTGACATTTATTTGATCGTTTCCGTGCTTCGGAAGGCACGATAAGCCGTTGGTCCCGGTTGCCAATAAAATGGCAGTCGTTAAGCCAAGTTGAAGGCTTTATTTCAACAGCAGGCAGTCACAACCTGCGCCTTTAAACACGTCAATACGGCTCACAACGTATTACGTGGGACAAATTATAAAAAGGTGAAATGTGGGTATATAATATGCCTCTGCCTACCCCTTCGGGGATAAAGGCGTGATGATGAACCTGAACCATATGTACATAGTAGAATATTAAACTCTGATATGTATATATAGACAGATGTTGATCGGAGTTTAATAATAATAAAAAAAAATTATTTTTTATTTTCAGGCAACTTGGGCCCATAGTGTGTTAGTGTTTATAATAGACTGAATCTTTAAACTAAGTTGTGAAGTTCAGCTAGTAATAATAATAATATTAGCATATACCTAAAGATTACATAAGATATTATTGATCGTACCGGAAAGGAAAAATTTTTATGATCACATAAAACAAAGTAATGAGCAATTATTTATTGAAGTTATAGACAGACAAACAAGACACAATAATTGTCTTTTTTTTTTGTTTAACGTGAGGGAAAATCCTCATGGATGTTATGCCGGACTCCTACCGACTAAAAAACCTCAAGTCACGCCCAACAGCCTGTAGTTGGGAGCCCCGGGGAAGTCCTCGGAAGGATGTCCCAGAACTCTCAACAGACCCACGGTTGCCACTGCGGCCTCGCCCAGGGCGTAGTTCGGGTGCTTTCCCGCGTCTTTGGGGGGTTTCGGGTGTGATCCCGCTTCTAAGGGGGGGCGTGCGTGAATTGCTCACGTCACGCTGCCGTCATGGGCCTGCTTCTGTAAGGACGGTGAGCCGCCCTCTCACCGTCCTCAGGCCCCCGGTCATGGTGGCCGATAGTCCTCGGCGCAAGACAATAATTGTCTATAAAAATAAAAACATATATTATCAGTAGTGCAATCTTCAGAGTCATCATCATCTCTGCTATGACCAGTGGCAGTATCACGAAACCAAATATCCTAAGTTCGATTCTCGCTCGAGACAAATCTCTGTGTGATAAGCCATTTGATTTTGTATTGCGTCTGGGTGTACTTAACTTACCTGTAACATGTTTATAAAGTAGTTTTAAAAATATTAATTACGTTGCTCAGATTTCTAGATGTCATAGCACAAGGTTGTTATGTTGTATGCTGTTGCAATCTAATAAGTGCGTCTGGTGAATACCTCGGAATAACCCAAAAAGTAACACTTTATTTAAGGCCCCCGACTACGCCACGGTAATAAACGGTAAACTTACTTTACATTACCGTGACTTACGCACGCCGCGCCGTACCCAACAAGAAGCCGTGAGATCGTTCTCACCCGACTGCCCCTCTCTAACACGTTTATTGTGAAAGTTCAATCCGATTGACGTTGTCATTATTGTTTTATTTCAAACTTTGAACAGATGATCCACGTGACCTAGTGACGCAGTTTAATGCGAAAGAGTCACAGACTACAGACTAAGTCTCGACATAAGCCTTCTGCACTCTTACTTATAGAATTCGGGACTTCACGCGAAATACTATTTACTTACATTCACCGACGTTTCGAGCACGTTGCAGCGCCCGTGGCTTCTGCACTCTATTTTATAGAGAGGGGCTAAAAGGGTAAAAACGGAACCCTATTCATGAGGTCATGAGGCTGTATCTCAGAAACTGTGCTAGCTAGAGAGCTGACATTTTTACAAATTATGTATTTCTGTTGCTGCTATGAATGAATACTAGAATCAGAAAAGAAGGGGGGATTAGGGGGGGTGGTCCTGTACAACAAACGTGATTTTTGGCCGTTTCTTGGCTAGGATCAAGTATACCCTGGATTAGCTAAGCGCGTACACCCGAAAGGGACAAACACATAGTACTTGTGAAACCAGTGTTGTTAGTCCCTACCAAATTTTACCCCACGACTGTTTTAAATCCGTTAGGTATAATGAATTAATGTTTTCTGGCATTACATCCTTTAAAAAACTCAAATACATAACAATTTAGGCATAAAGAATACTCATAACTGTAATTATGTTATTTTTTTTTAATTAACATTATTATACAAACACGAAAGGTGGCATCAGTAAATTTTTTGATGATTATCAGCGTACTTACATTGCCCTAAAAGAGGGACGAGGTTTTACAGTGTCCTACGCGTAGGATATAGATAGGATATGATATAGACAGCGTTAGCGGTCGAGGTCCCCCGACCTTATGCCCATGGTCAAAAAACAATCGGCAGCGCGCAGGGACTCCTTACCGCGGTGCCCCCGAACTGCACGGCGAAGTGGGAGTATTTCCATTGCTCCCGCTCCCCCGCGCAGTGCACCTCCCGCCACCACCTCGTCAACGGACGAGGCGACAGCGGCCCTACACTGTTGCCGCCAGCCGCGTCGTTATTCAGGCAGGGCGGGAGCATCTACCCAAACTCCCGCCCCCGCAATGGCGGCAAAGTGCCGTTTGCCACCATCGCCCCGCTAGCAAAAGTGGCGAAACGACGGCGACCCAGCATCGCTGCTGCCGGCCGTGCCGTTACTGACGGCCCACGGGTGGGTTGCTCCCGTCTGGGCCGGAATTAGCCAGAGTAGCACAACTCCCCCACAGAGGAAGGGGAGTGGTCGCTACCCTGTTGCCCAGGATGCACCACGAGGAGAATGGATCGCATTGGGGTCCTGAAGATGTTTGTAGGACCCCGCATCCCGATGGCATTGGCATTATACCCTGACCTTGACCTAAATATTTTATATGATGTGGGCTTAAAATAAAAAAAGTTGGGGACTCCTGGTCCCCAAGGAGCTGCATAGAATTTATTCAGCGTGTTTGAATAAAAAAAAATAAACAAGTTGCTCAAAATTCAAATTTTCGAAGATTTTATTGTCCTTTCAATAAAATTAATTTAGTGTACATATTTCGTATGTTGTCAACTCTATTACAAAAAGATTTTGTGGCATAATGAATACGTACATTCAAATAATTTTTGCATATAGAGAGAGAGAGTAATGGTTTTCAGCAATAGGTCGATGGGCTAATAAAATGCAAATTTAACGCAAATTTGCGCATTTGAAATTTTAAAAAGTTCGTATCGCCTGAATTCATGGAGATAATAAATCTGCTGTCTCTTGATTAATTAGCCGTTTTTCTTGCAATATTTCTACAATTTTTCACATAAGACGCTGATTTTCCGAACGTAATATCGCCAACATCTTTTTTTCGTGTCTGGGCTAAAAGCGTCTGCCGATTTAATTGCTTGAATAGTTTTTGTTTCCGTGGTGTTATCTCAACCTCCGTGGACTTTTCAATCAATGTTGAGTGTTCAACCTAAAATTAATTAAAAAAGGGGATTTTAATAATAATAATAATTTAAATTGCAACTAATATTAATAAACATTTTCTCGATTAATTGAAACTATAGATATTACAATTATAAACATATTGAAAGAGAATTTTATGTTTACCCTTACCGAATTCGTTTTGTAATGCACTAGCTATTGCCCGCATATATAGGTATACACAAGTAGGTATGTAGTTTAAAAAAAACAAGAGTAACTAACCTCTTTGACAACATGAAGTGTAGGGATCAAGAACGCTTTTAGGTATGTCATATTGCCGGCAGTTTTCCTAAAACAACTTTGTTCAAAATGTCTCGAGCATATTCGAGTGTATTTGGTCGGTTGCCAGTTTAGTCTTCCTGTGGCACGAATCTGAAACAACAGTTTCATTAATATGAAGTTTAAGAATAAATAAAAAATACCCCTCATTATGGGTAATTTACCAGTACCTCAACTGGTATCCCTAAAAAATCTATAACCTGGACAAATTAAAAAGTAGATAAAAATGGCGGACAAGTCAGGCTTTTGTTTCGAGTTCGATAATTTTAACTTACAACTTTATTTGGTTGGTTAACACACCTGTTATGGTGATAATAAATCAATATTTTGAGCCATTATTTCTACTTTAAAGAACTTGTTAATGTGCTACGGCTCTTAATCTGTTATTATCTTTACTAAAAATCGGATCTTTCGGATCGAATCGGATATTTTATCTAAAAATCGTACTTACGTATGATAGGTTATGTTTTGTGATTTCCGCTCACTACGGCTTTTGCAGCCTAAAATATAACATATCACCATGTTCAATAGATGAGTTTTAAGCAAAAATTATCTGCCTTCTTAGTTACACCACTTAAATTACTGTCAATTACAAAAAAACCTCACAACAATAAATGATCACAAAGACTTGTTGGTCACAACCTCAACTTGTGACCAACAAAAAAAACAGAAACTCTGACAAGGACAGAGAATACAGTTTTTGTCCTTTTCAATCCTTACAGTTTTTGTATGTTGTGTCTCGTTCATACGAGTAATTATTATTTGCGTAGCCAATCCAGGGTATACTTGATCCTAGTTTCTTGGTAAGGAACCCTCTGTGTGCGAGTCGGACTCGCACTTGACCGGTATTTTTTATGCCTTCGGTTCATTAAGACTATTTCCTTAATGTCCATTCCCTGTAAGTCCATTGTTCTAAAAGTCCACTACCCTAATAGTTCACTTCCCTGGAAATCTATTTCCCGGAGCGTCCATATTTGAGCTACGGTTTCACGAAATCACGAAAGCTATAGAATATAATAGAAGTGTCTCGGAAATCAGAGGAATTTTTTTTATTTCATCAGAACAGTAGTTCCATCATGGAACTACGTAATGAAACTACTGGGATACGGCGTCTCAAAGTCGGTATATATTGTGGAATGAGGTTTCTGCTTCAGTTTTCCCAAACGCCTACAGTATGGGGTTCTTCAAAGAGGCTCTTAGAAACTTGTAGCATAGTAGAAAATATAAACTCTGCTTAATGCGTCCTTAGTGCGTGTTACAAACGTCCTTATTCTACGATAAACCTTTCCATTAGGTGGGTCGTATGGATATAAAAAGAAAGCAAAGCAAGGAAGTGTACATTAAGGGAAATGGACTTGGACTTCCAGGGAATTAGACTATCAGAAAATGAACGTTCAGGGAAGTAGGCTATCAAGAAACTGGTCATTCAGGTAAGTGACCTTTCAGGGAAGTGGTCATTCAGGGAAATGGACTTAATGAACCGACTGGACATTCCGATAATAAGACCTAAAGTGTTTTCCTCATGGATACTATGCCGGACTCTTACCGATTAAAACCACACGTTCCCTATTACTGCTTATAGTTGGGAACCCCGGGAAAGCCACGAAAGGATGTCCCAGGGCACTACGCACTTTTTCATATTCTTCGTAGCTCTTTTCCTTTCTACTAAACTTGACACATACAGCGCTAGTCGCTGTATGTGTAGTAGTTCCCTTCATAGACTAGACGGGATCTAGATGACCGATAGACATACTTATATTATTAACTTGCGGCAATATGGATACCAGAGAGGAGTCGGAACTGCTGATGCCATATACACACTAGTAGATGATGTTGTGGAGAAAATCAATTGAAAGTTGAAAGTGGCCGGTGTTTTTCTTGACTTGAGCTCCGCTTTCGACATGGTAGATCATAAACTTTTGGTGCGAAAAATGGAATACTATGGTGTTAGGGGAAAGGAACTGCAAATATTCGAATACTATCTTCATAATAGAAGAATGTATGTAGAAACTAGGAAAACACATGAGGATGGTTGTATTAAAACTTATAAGTCTAGCATGGAAACAGTTAAAATTGGGGTACCTCAAGGATCAGTTTTGGGACCTATCTTGTTCATAATATTCACTAACGACTTAATAAATTACATTAATAATAAAATTACCGACGTCAACTTAACCGTCTTTGCAGACGACACAAATGCAGTTGTAGGCGCTGCAGATATGGAAACTTTAACTGAAAAAGTCAGTGCATTACTGAACGAGTTTTCTAAGTTGTTTACAATAAATAAATTAAAAATTAACACTGCGAAAACAAAAGTAACGTTATTTAAAACAACGACACGTAAGAATGACAATTTGGAGGATCTTTTAAATAACGAAAAGGTTGAAACAGTGAGTGAACTAAAATACCTGGGGATACGTATAGACAATCTATTAAAATGGAAAGGAGAGCTAAAAGCTATAGACGCATCTATCTCATCCGCGTGTTATGCCTTGAGGACTTTGAGAGAGGACATGGCTATAGAACATTTAAAAATGGTATGTCATGCACTGGTAGAATCTACATTGAGATATAGTATCCAGTTTTGGGGACACAGCTATGTTTACAACAATCGAAGAGCTTTCATATTACAGAAGCGAGCCATAAGGACAATGATGAGAGTACCCCAAACTGAGAGTTGTAGACAACATTTTCTCAATTTGGGTATATTGACCGTACCTAGCCTCTACATATTAATAGTATTAAGCAACTTTTCAAAATACGTTACACGTTATGAAACACAAGATGAAAAACAAATAAGGGAACAAACGAGAAGAAAAGACTTTAAAAGTCAAATACTACCCAAATTTGACATTGTAAAACAAAGCTCACGGTACCAGGCAACACAATTGTTCAACAAATTGCCTGAAGAGTTAAAAATTTGCCTTTATAAAAGTTCATTTAAAGTTAAACTAAAATGGATGACCCCTAGATGACGTCATTTCTAATATCGTCAATAATAATAAATTATGAATTTGATTTTAACATGCAATGATTTGGGAACAACTGACATTTTTTTATTTAATTTTATTTAATTTTATTTTATAATTTGACATGAATATCTAGTGTGGACATTAAATTTAATTATTATTATTTTTTTAATTATGTTTATGATTTTTTTTTATTAATTAAGTTTATAATAAAATTGTGAAATTAAATATTGTTTAGAATTAATGTAATTGTAAAATAATATTCAATACAATGTAAATTGTTTAAGAATAAATGAATATGAATATGTATATCAGTCGTCTAGATTCCATAGCACAAGCTTATGTTAGCTTAATTTGGGCTTCATGATCTTGTGTGAGATTGTTCACAAATATTTATTTATTTATTTCTTACGAATACCTAACAATCCCATTTATTAATTGCCTCTGTGGCGCAGTCGGTAGTGATACCGCCTGCGGCGCTGGAGGTCGTGGGTTCGATTCCCACCGGAGACAAATATTTGTGTGACCCATAAATGTTTATCTCAAGAGTCTGGTGTTTCTATGTATATACATATGTATGTATTTACAAAGTATATAAGTATTAATATTAATATCCGTAGTCTGATACCCATAACACAAGCAGGTTATTCCTAGCTTACTTTGGGATCAGATAGCGTTTTGTGAAAAAATGTCCGTGAATAGTTATTTATTTATTTCATAGATCACTCAAACATAACCTCAACGATCTGCAGTGGTAATCCCCGATGACTCAATCTCACTTTAATCACTAGCGATACTATTAATATATATTCAACCCTTTGTCCCTGAAGGGCAGGCAGAGCTATACGTCCTCATGATGGCGACACGAGATCAATTAATCTGATAATATTTTAATTATTAATTTATTATCATTATCAGATTGAGATGTTAACCATTATACTAGTATTAGTGGCTATGTAAATAGCAAAATAATTGTAATACCTACTTATAACAAGTCACGCCTCGTCATCGTATCAAAACCCATTGCTTAAGAAGTTGCTGCGTCATTCCTTTACTTGGTAAATGACCTTTGAATGATTGATCTTTATGCTCTTACCGTACTACCATACTTGCAGTCCTCACCATGTCTTGAATGATGAAAGGACCATCAGGTCCCGTACCTAAGGGAAAAACGGGAGCATATTACTGTGACAGTCATAACCTGCGGCTGTCCATATTATCACGGCAATACGGCTCACCACCTATTACGTGAGACCAATTCTAATGTGAAATGTGGGCATAGAATATGCCTCTGCCTGCCCCTTCGGGGATAAAAGGCGTGATCATGTTATATTATTACTTAGGTAGGTGCTGCGACTTAGGTGTCGGTCTGTCATGAGGCTGTATCTCATGAACCCTGATAGCTAGAGAGATGATTCACATCACAGATGATGTATTTCTGTTTCCGCTATAACAACGACTACTAAAATCAAAAATTTTTTGGTAAGTAAGTAGCCATTCTGCACGAGTCCGAGTCTAATTTGGTCAATTTTGAGATGGAAAGTAAGGTAGGGAGAATGTATTCTTTCTTTAGTAAGTAATAAGCATCCGAATCCCATGAAGATCACAACTGCCAAATGTCAAATGACGTCACGTAGAAAAGGAGTCTAAGAAAGTTTTTGCAAGCACCGCGAGCGTAGCACCTTCTGGAGTTCCAGTTCCAACGTCAATAGGCTACGGTGACCGCTTCCCATCAGGTTGGCGATATGATTGTCTTGCCAGATCTTGGACTTTTTGACTGCCCAGAGTTTAGACTGATTCTGTTGCGCAGTCGGTAGTGATACCGCCTGCGGCGCTGGAGGTCGTGGGTTCGATTCCCACCGGAGACAAATATTTGTGTGACCCATAAATGTTTGTCTCAAGAGTCTGGGTGTTTCTTTTTATAATATGTAGGTATGTATTTAAAAGTATATAAGTATTAATATCCGTGGTCTGATACCCATAACACAAGAAGGTTATTCCTAGCTTACTTTGGGATCAGATAGCGTTGTGTGAGATGTCCGTGAATATTTATTTATTTATCTGATAGACTACTTTCGTTAACCTTCAACAACAGAGATTATTTCGAAATATCACGTAGGGAGTTGTAAATGAAATCAAATTGCTATTAAGTACGTGCTCAATGATAAAACTATCAAGTAAGAAACCTGTATCACACGGACCAACCTACAGATATATGCGTAAACGTGTAATTATGGACAAACAAATCGTCTTCCGCATTACGAATCATAAATGCCATTTTTATAGCTGCGTGCGTCATCATATTACTGCTAAAGTAAGTACTACATCTTTTTCAAGAAAACACGTTACTCAATCAAGATGTTTTTTCTTTCTTCAGGGATATCATGTCGGACTCTGTGCTAAAACCAAAGATAATATAAGGCATGTATTTAAATCGATATCTGTTTATTCCCTTTTTCCGAACAAAATAATTCAAAGCTATACCAAAAATACTGACTTGCACACTAATTATGCACACTAAATAAACCAAATTCATTATACTGTTTAATGGTATTCGCAGAACCGTTTTACTGAACGAATAACTATTATCAGAATTGTATATCTAAAAATTCCATTGTTCAACAAAAATATTAAACTTTTTTAAGGAAATCTATCGCCTAATTTACTTTTAGGAACATCGTTTATTCTAAGTAAAACCTCAATTTAATCAGTCACCTCTACAAAATTAAATTTTATTGATCAAAAAAAGAAAAGTTTAACCTAACCTAACCTATTCCGTTATAAGATAGTACTATTTAGAGTGCAAGTTAGTATTTTTGATATGCAATTCGTATTTCTGTTTCACAAATGTGAATTCGATTAAAAAGGTCATCTCGTTCTGAGTAATATTTAAGTTTTTTAAGTATGACATGTTTAGTTAATCAATTAGTTTTTTTGCACAGCATTTAATTTTCTGGTTTGCATTCAGTAAATTAGTGGAGTTACCTAGTGTGCAGAAAAATTAAACAGAGGTGCATTTAAAAATATCCCATAATATAATAGTAATATACAGATCGGCAACTCCCTGTCGCGCCACAGCTGTCAATAGAGTTGACGGTCGTGTTGACGTACAATTTATTACATTTATTGATCACACGCACACATTCAAGCTGGAGCTTCCGCCCTATGCTAAAACCACACGTTGTATACAAAGAGAGTTTGAGAGTGAAAGTCGAGTTATCCCGATGAAATATTTGGAAGAGCTTGGCGTAATCATCACTGCAGAAAATTCCGGAGACCGGGCAATATGAAGATAGGGGACTTTCTTTATCTGTGTAAATCCTACATGGATGCTATGCCGGACTCCTACCGACTAAAACCACTCGATGCCTTACAACTGATTTCGGCCGGGAGCCAGAAGCCCTCGGAATGATGTCCCAGGGTTATTATGTCAGACTTTGGTTAACACCGCGGCTTGACCTGGTTGGGGTAGGTATGTACTATCCCGTTACTTGGGGAAAGCGGAGGGGGATAGTTGGTTACTTATCTACAATCCCACTACTATGAGGGGCAAAGAGACACGCCACAGTCTTGGCCTGCTTCTGTAAAGAAAGGAAAAAAAACCTTATCAAGTCCGTGAAATTCGAATATCTAGTAAATTTGTAAACAGATTCACTAGAGCCATCTAGTTACTAGTTGGTCAAATTTATAAGGAAACTGGGACGACGCTATAAAAAAATAAGTTAATTTTGACTCCTTTTTAAACGCCAGCCAGATCGGGCCAGATTAATAGCGCTCAGTAGAAAGAATCCGGTGATTGGCTGAAAACTTTCCCTACAGCCAACACCGGAACTTTTTTGGAACCGGACATCCTAAGAATTTCAGTTGGTTTGAGACTTGGCGTCACGCTTTGCGCTCCACATCGATGCCCCTGCGGTTTTAACGTTGACACTTTGGGGCATCATGGGCTTTCATGTTTAAAGAGCGCTCACGCTCACGCCACGCTGCGCTGAATGACATCATTCGCCTTTCTCTTGCCACCGCCGAGGTGCCTGCGCTCCTAGAGCCAAACGGCGTTTTCAGGAACGATGGCAATAGACCGGATGGTATAATTTTAATACCGTGGGAGGTGGGTCGGGTGCAGGTCTGGGATGCAACTTGTGTTGACACCACAGATATCTATAGCTTTGCGCAAAAATGTAAACAAACACATTTATTCCTATATATCCATAGTTACTTGCAATTGAGATCACCCTGATTATATTCCAGTATCCAGGAGTCATACAGTGTTCTTACTACCATTACATGTCATGTTTTGACAATCGTTTTCTAAAACAGATGAGTTTTACTATCCTCTGAGTAGGTATTTTAAATGAAAATAAACTATCATAAAGAACTTCTTTATGATAGTTTATTTTCATTTAAAATACCTACTCAGGATAGTAAAACTCATCTGTTTTAGAAAACGATTGTCAAAACATGACATGTTTACATTATTGCCAGATCGGGCAGGATTGGACTATACCTAGGTACCTATTTTTCTGTGGTCCCTACATTACCTTTCCTTTCCGTCTATGAATGGGCACCACGGATACTCTTCGAAGGATATCATAGGATATGGTACCTGCTGTTGTGAATACCATATTATGATGCCTGCCTGAAACTGAATTCTGCTACACTTTGGTCCGCTTTTATTGATATTTAGAATAGCGCCATCTATCATATAAATGGTAAACCAAGTTTAGCTTGTCGAGCAACAACTGCAAACTGAGTTTCCTTTAATATAGTTCTGATTAATTGCACAAGACAGCGGTAATATCAAGAACATAAATATTAATCGTAAATTAATATCATTAAGTACTTTTAATTTTAAATTGTTACATGGTTTGGTAAACTTTCATCTAGCTTTTGAAAGTGTGGGAATGTCTACGGATTTCATGCTGGACTCAAACCTGCCTATCCATCTAGCGCCAATGGGCCAAGCAGGTAACTCCTCAACGAGACATCCCTGGGTTCCCGGAAGACTGTCCACCGCTCCAGTATCGCCTAATAGTTTTGTAAGCTAATAAATACTTACTAGATGCGTACAAATAACATCTCTAAACCATCATAAATTACTCCTTTTCTCTAACGAACATTAGCGCCTGTTATGAAAATATATTTGCCACATATAGGTGAAATTGCTATTTGTAACGCGCAGGAACTCAATAATAATCGAGGTCTGAGAGAGACAACCGCCTCACGGTCCATGTAACATTTACAATTTGAAATTATTAAAAAAAAATTAAGGTGCGATTTTCCATGCTTCAGAAGGCACGTTAAGTCGTTGGTTCCGGTTGGAACTTATGGACGACATGAAAATTTTCAACAGCAGGCAATCACAATCTGCGCCTATTCATTGCAGCACGGCAATAGTCTTACCACCTATTACGTGGGACAAAGCGTCTACTCCCACCTGTTCTGTTCACTAGTTCTGTTGGCAGAACTACTGGTAATTTTTTTCCCATTAGTTCTGTGACTTATAAGACTATGCTTTAAACCTGTGGTGAAATTTGATAGTAGGTATATGTAGTATGGCTCTGACTACTTCTTATGGGATAAAGGCGTGATCCGGTGGCGTGTTCTGAAATGGGGGCTAAAATTTTCATAGGTTCGCGATAGCATTGCACGAAGCTTGTGACATTTTTCCACGAGGTTCACCAAACCAAGGTCCATCTGTAGCTGATTACTGATTATATTCTAAACACTGGCCTTGACAACATTGAGTCACCGGGTAGCCTGCACTTTCTTAAAAATCTAATGTGATTTCAAAAGTAATGTGTCTTATAAAACTATGTATTCTCATAGAATTATAACGCGGTGTTCTATGTCTATGTATATTGTAATAAGTTGAAACAACTGGTACAACTATTTACACAGCCATTATGACCTGTCTAAACTAGGCTTAACAGTTAAAGATTAAAATCGACATTGAACTGTCTAATATCTTGTAAATCTACCGGGTCAATCGTTAATTAGGTCAATTTCTTGAAGTTCGCACCTCCGCGGTCCGGCCCCACCCCATTCACCTACGATTTTTACGAGTTTGCATAAGTACATCGTAATCTTGAGGATGCGCATAGAATAAAAGCACAGAAATGATTTAACCAATAGGTACATCAGATTAATATTCTTTAGTTTGAAAAAAAATGAAATGAATTACCATTTTGTTTGAATTACCATTAGTGGGTATACCACTAATGGTAATTCAAACAAAATGGTAATTCATTTATACCAGTTATAGTTCTTTATGATTGTAGCTGTCTAATCCTGACAGGTTGCTGGTGTTTTACAAATGACCCTGTATACTGTCAATTGAAAGCGTCTTTTGCCCGTGGTACTACCGGCTGTACTACCAGTAGTAGCACGGGCAATATTTTCTTCCCGTTGTACTACCTAGCAGTCTGGTAGTACTATGGGAAGGAAATATTGCCCGTAGTAGTACTACCAAGTAGTCTGGTAGTACTACGGAACACAACCGTGAACTGAATTGAAACATAATGGTAAGGCAATACGCATTTAGTTCAGGATATTTACTGTGGTAAGAGTGCCATCGTAGACTTTAAGAGCTTATTTAAACACAGGAACTCTCCCGGTCATTCCCTAGTTCCGAGGGCTTACCCGGGACTCCCGGCCATAAATAAATAAAATAAATATTGTTGGACATTCTCACACAACATCATCTAGCCCAAACTAAGCTATAAGCTTGTGCTATGGGATCTAGACCAGGGGTCGGCAAAGCGCGGCTCGCGAGCCACATGCGGCTCTTTAGAAGTGAAGCTGCGGCTCTTTAGTTCCACCCACAATTATCAAAACATTCATTTTTATAAACACTACAACAGCCTTACTAGCAGAGAAACAAGCAACCACGCGTATAGATGTTGTTTTGTGCTCGAAAGCGTTATATGGAGCACCAGTTTGGCCGGACCAGTTGGAGCTTCATTTTCTTTCTAATAGGATTCTGTTGCGATGTCCGCAGCGGGCCAGTGAAGTGAAGTTTCGGCGGGTAATTTTTTTTAGACCCCGCAGAGTTCAGCCTGTTGCAGGCAGCGCATGTTGAACTGCAGAAGTTATACGCTTACCTTTCCTGTAACTCAACAATAGCGACAAGAGGACTCAGTGTTCTACAACTTTCACTATGTTCAGTCCTTCGATGGGTGACCGTCCATGTGACCACTTTGTGACATTTATTTGAGCGTTACCGTGCTTCGTAAGGCACGTTAAGCCGATGGTCCCGGTTGCCAGTAAAATGACAGTCGTTAAGCCAAGTTTAAGGCCTTTTTAGGCGGCTTGAAAATTTTCAACAGCAGGCATTCACAACCTGCGCCTGTCTATCTTAATACGGCAATACGGTTCACCACCTATTACGTGGGACAAATTCTAAAAAAAAGTGAACGCGTGGTCGACGACGACGGGAGTTTTATGCCAGCAGTCTCAGTCAGTCGTGCGACTGACTAAGACGCGCCCTTCATGTTCTGGGGTCGCAGCAGTGAAGTTTCGGTGGGTAATTTTTTTTGGCCCCAAAGAGTCCAGCCTATTGCAGGCAGCGCATGTTGGACTGCAGAAGTTGTACGCTTGCCTTTTCTGTTTTTCTGTAACTCAACAATAGCGACAAGAAGGAACACCCCATGATTTTAGTGGATATACCAATTTTGGAGAATGCCACATAATCACCCTGTTTTTTAACGTTTGGAAATCATCAAAAACCACATGGTGCGCTACCACTACCATCGTTCTGGGTACGCCCTTGGAAAAGGATGATCCCAGAGCTCGCGACACACTTGGTCCGCAGTCAGGCAACGCAGGGGGGGGGGGGGTACGTACCCCCCCCCTGCGTTTTTGTGGCTCTTGAAAAATTTTGTAATTTAAAATCGGCATTTTTGGCTCTTTGGACTCAAAAGGTTGCCGACCCCTGATCTAGACGACTGATAGACATACTTATTTATATATTTCTAAATATATACATTTAATACATAGAAAACACCGAAACTCCGAAACAAGCATTTGTGGCCATAGACTGTTGTAAGCAGGGCCGTCTATATCCTATTGGAGGCCCTGGGCATATTTGGATAATGGGGCCCTATGACTTTGACAGGGCACTATTTTCATAGAATATACAAAGAAAGTAGATAAACCCAATGATATAAAAAAAATTGCGTGTACTTAGTGTACACACGTAAGAAGTGAAACTTCTTCATAAACTTAATTTTCACCTCACCTTAAATTAAGTCAAAAAGTACAAAAGTACAAAAGTCCAAAAGTCCAAAAGTCCAAAAGTGCAAAAGTTCAAAAATCCAAAGTCCAAAAGTCCAAAAGGCCAAAAGTCCAAAAGTCCCAAAGTCCCAAGGTCTCAAGGTCCCAAAGTCCCAAAGTCCCAAAGTCCCAAAGTCCCAAAGTCCCAAAGTCCCAAAGGCCAAAAGTCCAAAAGTCCAAAAGTCCCAAAGTCCCAAGGTTTCAAGGTCCCAAAGTCAAAAAGTCCCAAAGTCCCAAAGTCCCAAGGTCCCAAAGTCCCAAAGTCCCAAAGGCCAAAAGTCCAAAAGTCCCAAAGTCCCAAAGTCCCAAAGTCCCAAAGTTCCAAAGTCCAAAAGTCCCAAAGTCCGAAAGTCCCAAAGTCCCAAAGTCCCAAAGTCCAAAAGTCCCAAAGTCCCAAAGTCCCAAAGTCCCAAAGTCCCAAAGTCCCAAAGTCCCAAAGTCCCAAAGTCCCGAAGTCCCAAATTCCCAAAGTCCCAAAGTCCCAGAGTCCCAGAGTCCCAGAGTCCCAGAGTCCCAGAGTCCCAAAGTCCCAAAGTCCCAAAGTCCCAAAGTCCCAAAGTCCCAAAGTCCCAAAGTCCCAAAGTCCCAAAGTCCCAAAGTCCCAAAGTCCCAAAGTCCCAAAGTCCCAAAGTCCCAAAGTCCCAAAGTCCCAAAGTCCCAAAGTCCCAAAGTCCCAAAGTCCCAAAGTCCCAAAGTCCCAAAGTCCCAAAGTCCCAAAGTCCCAAAGTCCCAAAGTCCCAAAGTCCCAAAGTCCCAAAGTCCCAAAGTCCCAAAGTCCCAAAGTCCCAAAGTCCCAAAGTCCCAAAGTCCCAAAGTCCCAAAGTCCCAAAGTCCCAAAGTCCCAAAGTCCCAAAGTCCCAAAGTCCCAAAGTCCCAAAGTCCCAAAGTCCCAAAGTCCCAAAGTCCCAAAGTCCCAAAGTCCCAAAGTCCCAAAGTCCCAAAGTCCCAAAGTCCCAAAGTCCAAAAGTCCAAAAGTCCAAAAGTCCAAAAGTCCAAAAGTCCAAAAGTCCAAAAGTCCAAAAGTCCAAAAGTCCAAAAGTCCAAAAGTCCAAAAGTCCAAAAGTCTCAAAGTTCCAAAGTCCCAAAGACCCAAAGTACCAATGTCCCATCCAAAAGTCCAAAAGTCCAAAAACCCTTAAATGACATGCTATCCCTGGATAAAGTACTCTTAATTCGAATCCACCGTGGTGGGGAACAGAACAAAGACGGCGCGTAACCAAAAATCGTGACGTGACGCAAATTTTTTTCCAACGCCGATAAAGAAGTTTCACTTCAAAAACTATAGATACGTTATAGACACTTGAAAATGGCAACACGTAAAGTAGGTAATTACCTGAATATCTGTGATACGGCTGTAGGGTTAGCGAAAGTTCTATTAGCACTGTTTTAAATTCTGTTACTACAGAAATCTCGAAAAAAACATGCCTTCATGTATCTTCAGATGATACACAAGCTACACAGCAACTGTTCAATATAAGAACGTGTCATTTCATGCGTAAGTACAATAGAAATAATAATATTATTTCATTTTCTCGGATCGATAAAATGGCGGCAAGCATAATGTATGCACAAGAAATATGTACTCTATAGTCTGTGGTTTGGCGCCCGCGACCCGTAAGGGGATGTCGGTCGGGGAGATTTTGTACTAATGTTTTATTTTGCTATTTGATTTTTTTTTATTAAGGTAATTTTATTTCTTTAAAAAAATAATGAAACATAATAATAATATATTAAGATTATTAAAATGATTTAAATTACAAATATTTGGATTACTTACGAGGTACTAAATTATTACTTATTAAATAAATGTTTCTGTATGATATTGTTATATTTTTATTTTATGACTTAAATTACGTTAATAATTACTAATCCGATGAACTACATTAACATTTTATAAATTTAAATATTACGTACTTTACCCGTAAATACATAAATCATATTGTGTCTGAGTAAGTGAAATTCAAGTTTCCCTTTTTCCCCACATTCCTCTGATATTGACTTCATGCATGCTACCACAGATAATTTATAGAATTCTTTTTTCAAATTTATAAAAGTTTAGCTGTTTTTGAAAGCCGCAATGTTCGTGTATAACTTGTCTATATATGATACGTCTTTGGATAAACCATGTTAAACATTTATTTTTATTAACAACTAGCGGTTCGCTGCCACGCTTCGCTGTGTCTTTTTTTGTGGTCGTTTCATGTACCTATGAGAAATGAGTAACAAACCAAAGGATGGGTACATTTCAAAAAAGTTTAATGTTGAGCCGCAACCCAAAATTATAAGTCTTTCAGAAAATCCAATTAAGATCCGAATCAAAAGCAGCTTCACTAGAAAAAAAAAATCTATTCTGTGATCAATGTTCAGTTTTTAAAACATCGTGCGCACGTTTAAAAAAAAACAAATTCACTCTGATATTATAATACTTTGCTACCGCGCCAAAACTCTAACTTAAAAAAAAACATGCAAAACATATACCTTTCTGAACTCTTTTTAAGGTAGGTACTCTCTTATTATTCTGAATGCAAGGAGGCCGCAATCAAACTTCTCTTAAAAATCAGCAATATGGTTGGTACCTTCTATATAGGTTGTTTATAATATTTTGATCGAATAACAAAGAGTGGGTATTACCATCTTCGCTTACTCTTATATTTTTACAGGGATAGCCAATGATGTTATAGTAAAAAAGAGGTAGATATCGCATTAGCGCTCAAAAACTGTTGCGGACAAAGTCACACAATTGTTATAATTCCATTTAGTCGGCTAATAGCTGCGAGCGAAACAAGTCGTGTTGTGGTCTGCTGCTGTGTGCAAAACGACACAGATAGCTATCCCTCTCTGTTTTAAACGTTTTGTATTCTCTATCGCATTCATAGATGAAATCTATTAAGTACCGATAGGTAAGCACGTGAAATTATAACTCAACAAAAACTGAACGCTGTTTGTATGAAGGTAGCATATCTTTACTTAAATATCATTGGGGATAGCCAATTAGATGAATACAAACAATCGAATGATGAAATCTACATTAAATGTCTGGTCACAATTGTAAGGCATTGTGTGGTTTTAGTCGGTAGGAGACCGGCATAGAATCCTTGTAGGATTTCCACACGTTAAAAAAAGAGTAGAACTAATACTGGTGTGAAGGCTCTAAGCCTCTATCTATATCAATTAACCTTTGACCATAAAACTAATATAATAAACCGAGCGTAAAAAGCACGGAAACTCTCGCAAATCAAATGTTACGAAGATGTCACCCATCCGAGCACTAGCAATAGCGAAGTTGCTTACTGCAGTGATCGTTTACAAAAGACTGAGTCAGTGGCTACGAGTAATTTTAGTTAGTTAGGTAATATTAGAGGCCATAATTTGATTTTTGATGGCAATTTTACTTAATTTTGGTAAAAAATGTAGGATGAGTTACATTTTAAACATACTGAATTAGGAAGTTAGAAGCTACAATAATAAAAAACTATGTCTATTTTGATGTCATTTTTTAGTATTTTAGAAGGGCATGTATTTAAATCGATATCTGTATATTTTTTAATAATAATAATATTTTTTTATTTAATATTTTTTTTAGATAATTATTCCCTATTTCTGAACTAAATATTTCAAAGTTAAACCAAAAATACTGACTTGCACACTAATTATGCATACTAAAATTATTATTTTATATTAAAATTTGAAATAAATAATTCAAAACAAAAATTATATCATAAATAGAATAAAATATTAGGTGCTTACACATCAAATTGGCGTTTTTCGTACTGGCCACTTTAATTACGATTTTCTCCTCTTTGGTAAGGAATTCCAAATTCAAATTTTCCCAGCTATTTACTCATGTATTTATCCTTCGATGACCGTCATTCATTTGTTTTTTTCTTCTGTTTTTTTCTGTTTGCGTCACTCATTTTACAAAATGGAAAACTTAAAATATCGCATTATTTACGAGTACGAGTTCCGCCGTGGCACTAGTGCTGCGGAAACGCCTAGAAGGGTGAATGATGTGTATGGCGGTCATGTTGCAAAAGAAAACACAGTTCGTTTTTGGTTCCAACGTTTTCGTTCAGGAAATGTCGACCTGCAGAACAAGCCCCGTGGACGGCCTGAGACTCAAGTTGATAATGAAGTATTGAAGGCTATTGTGGAAGCGGATCCATCGCAAACCACGTCCGAGTTTGCTGCAGGCTGCGGTGTTAGTGATAAAACTGTTTTAATTCACTTGAAGCAAATTGGGAAGATTAAAAAGCTTGAAAGGTGGGTACCTCACGAATTGACTGAAGCAAACCGGCAAAAGCGCGTCGACTGCTGCGTTACATTACTGAACCGGCACAATAATGAAGGTATTTTAAACCGAATCATTACCTGTGACGAAAAATGGATTCTTTACGATAATCGAAAGCGCTCAGCGCAATGGTTGGATCCTGGCCAGCCAGCCAAATCCTGTCCCAAGCGAAAATTAACCCCAAAAAAGTTACTTGTAAGCGTTTGGTGGACTAGTGCCGGTATTGTTCATTACAGTTTTCTCAAATCTGGCCAGACTATTACGGCTGATGTCTATTGTCAGCAATTGCAAACCATGATGGAAAAGCTAGCGGCTAAACAACCTAGGCTGGTCAATCGCTCCACGCCACTGCTGCTTCACGACAACGCTAGACCACACACTGCACAACAGACGGCTACCAAATTAGAAGAGCTTCAGCTTCAATTTCATATGTAAGCACCTAATATAATACCAACATTAAGGGATGCGGGGTCCTACTAACATCTTAAGGACCCCAATGGGTCGGATCCTCCTCGTGGTGCATCCTGGGCAACGGAGTAGCGACCACTCCCCTTCCTCTGTGGGGGAGTTGTGCTACTCTGGCTAATTCCGGCCGAGGCGGGAGTAACCCACCTGTGGGTTGCTCGGTGGTGTGTGTTGCTGCCGGCCGTGCCGTTATTCACGGCCGGCAGCAGCAATGATGGGTCGCCGTCGCTTCGCCTCCTTTGCTGGCGAGACGATGGCGGCAAAGTGGGAGAGGCACTGCGTGGGGGGCGGGAGTTTGGGTAGATGCTCCCGCCCTGCCATGCAGTTCGGGCTGCCGGCCGTGAATAACGGCGCGACCGGCGGCAACAGTGCTGGGCCGCTGTCACCTCGCCTGTTGACGAGGTGATGGCGGCAAAGCGGGCGGCAAAGCGGGTGCACTGTGCGGGGGAGCGGGAGTAACCGATAATGCTCCCGCTCTGCCGTGCAGTTCGGGGGCGCCGCGGTGAGGAGTTACTGCGCGCCCCCGATTGTTTCTTGACCGTGGGCGTAAGGTCGGGGGACCCCGCCCACCAACGGTCACATGGTGGTGGGCACCTTTTCCGTGTTCCGGGGGTGCCCATTAGCGCACGCCTGCGCCAGCCGCTCTCTGTCTCCTCTATTACAGAGGGGCGCTCGAGAGCGGTGCAGGCGTGGACTTCAGCTCCTTAGGGAGCTTTGGGGAGCCGCCCATCTGGCTCCCCCGAGGAGAGCCCCGAATAAACGGGGCGCCCCTAGCCGGGTCGACGTGAATAATCTTTTGATATCCCTCGGCCCGGCTAAAGGGTGAGGAGGAACACCGCGGGGTTTAGTGGGTAGGACGGTCCATTCCGGACCGGGCCGGGAGTCCCACACACCATCCCAGCTGCCCCCGCAGCTGGGATGAAGGCGCGTAAATGCGTTCCCCGCGTCAACAAAAAAAAAAAAAAAAAAAATACCAACATTAAAAATTATCTAAATTAAAATAGATTATTTGAAATTAAAATAGTGAGTCCAAAATTAAAATGATATCAAAACATAAAATTAAGTTTAATCATAAAATGAATTAATATATAACAGGTTTCAGAGATGGAAAACTTCCTCGATGAGAATCGGATTTTTATGAAATACTAGAGGACGTCACTCGTTTTCACCCGCGTAGCTACCGTTCCCGTGAAAATACGGAATACAATATAACCTTTATTCAAACCGGGAAGAGCGTAGCTTCTCAACATTGGAAGAATTTTTCTAATCGGTCCAGTGTTATTCCAGACTATATGCTATCTCTGTACCAAATTTCAGCCCGATCCGTTGAGCTGTTAGAGCGTGATTGAGTAACAAACATACAAACATCTAAACATCCAAACATCTTCACAAACTTTCACTATTATAATATTAGTAGTATAGTAGTATAAGATGTTCACCGGAAAGAGTGTAGCTTCAAAAAAAGCTAACAGTGAAAGAATTTGTCGAATCGGTCCAGTAGTTCCGGAGCCTATTCGATGCAAACAAACAAATAAACAAAAAATCTAAGCTCTCCTCTTTATAATATTAGTAGGTATAGATATTTTATCAGTACATAATTATATCCATTGCTTCAGGCTCTGCCTATCTTATAACATTAGCATGCTAAATCTAAAACTTACCAGGTGTGAGTGTGACCAACCGTTCGATTGCGGGTAGGCAAAAAAATAAAATAATGTGCTGTTTTTTTTTATTTTTCGATAATCTAGAATCTAGGGATCACGCCAATACAGCCAGTAAAAATATTTAAGGTTTCAGCAATTTCTTACACCAACTAAAACATAGGCGACCTTTGTCTAGTATCTATTATATTAAAGTAGGGCATATAATGTAAGAAATTTAAAAGTAAGTCATAGATCAAAAAATATTATGGGTATTGTTGCATTCTCAGCTACCGGCGCAGTGCGTTCGTAAATCAGAGAAAGGCCTGATTACACGTGACGTCATTTTCATAGTCATGTTAACCACAGACACATGTAGATTATAGACGCGGCTATTTAATTTACTGCGTTTTAGTTTTCCGTACACAAAGGAAGAAATGGGACCCTATCACCACAAATTAGGGATACTACATATGGAAATCTCACGTATGTACTTTTTTTTCACACCTACCCTCTGCTACGCACACTCGCGCACAAAATAGTGTCGAAACAATCTCTAATTTGTGCTATTGACACGTCGTGGTTCATCTGCCGGTAACAGGCCGTATTTCTTGAACCGTGATATCCAGAAAGTCGAGATTTTCAAAGAAAACTATTTCCGTTGCCGCTATAGCAACAAATTATAATACGTACCAAAAATTAAATTAAATTAATATTTAAGGGGCTCCCAAACAACAAAATGCTTTGTAACGGGTGTTTTTTTTAGAGGTATAGAACTTTAAGTTGGCATAACTGTTTTAACTGGCGGTATTTTTGTCAGCTGAAAAGTGATTTATGTTAAGTTTGGTTTGGCATTTCAACATGAATAGATTGACGCCTGAACAATGCTTCCAAATTGTGCAAATTTATTTTGAAAATCATGGTTCTGTCCGAAATACGTATCGTGATTTTCATAAGCGAATTTTGTTTAGCGGTGCAACTCACTTTTGGTTGAATGGATACGTCAATAAACAAAACTGCCATATTTGGGGTGATGATAATCCTCAAGTGTATGTTGAGACACCGTTACATCCAGAAAAACTGAATGTGTGGTGTGTTTTATGGGCTGGTGGAATAATTTGTCCGTACTTCTTTAGAAACGATGCTGACCAGAACGTTACAGTCAATCGTGACTGCTATAGAGCTATGATTACTGACTTTTTCGTTCATCAATTGAACAACCATGATGTGCAGGAGTAGTGGTTGCAACAAGACGGCGCAACATGTCACATAGCTCGTGCCACAATTGATTTATTGAAGGAAACGTTTGGTTACCGCATAGTTTCACGTTTTGGACCGGTAGGTTGGCCTCCAGAGTCGTGCGATTTTACGCCACTTGACTATTTTCTGTGGAGATATGTGAAGTCGCTCGTCTACGCCGATAAGCCCGAAACGATTGACCACTTGGAGGACAACATTCGGCGCGTTATTGCCGATATACGGCCACAAATGTTGGCAAAGTCATCGAAAATTGGACCTCTAGATTAGACTACGTCCGAGCCAGCCGTGGCGGTTATATGCCAGAAATCATATTTAAACTATAATGCCAGAAGATTTTCTTTCGAATAAAGTCATTTTCATATCAATAAAAACAATCACCTTCGTTTTATTCCATTTCTAAGTTCTATACCTCTAAAAAAAACACCCTTTATAAGCTTACTGTCTATGTGGTTTATTGATGTAAGGACAAAAAGTCATGAGAGATATCAGTATTTTAAGTACCTACGTATTGTAATTTTCCGTTTTAGTAAAAATAATTGAGATTTAGATAAGTATTTTATATTATATTCTGAAGAAAAATTTACAATTTTTGAAGGAATTTGAATGTTGAAACTTGAATTATAATCCGTTAAATATCTCTGACTGTCTATTTTTCGCAGCACGAATCCACAAAATAAACTAAACTTACCTATGCTGTTTAACTATAGAAGATATTATATTATCTGTGGTTTAGCTATCGCTTTCATAGAGGTGCCTTCATACAACATGAAGCGAGTTTTAACTGAAGTGAAATTTTAAATTCGATCATGACATATGAATGTTCTACCCAAGAAGTCTTTTTCTTTACAACAAACTCTCAAACAGTCTAGAATTATCTAAGTTTCACAGAACAAAGGTGTAAGTATAAAAGACTTCAAAATGGGCAAAGCAAAACAAAAATTTAAATATGAATGATTCTATTTTTAATTGTTTTAAAAATATGTCTTCTCTAAAACATAATTGTTCTATGTTTACATCGGGAGAGAGCGATCTATCGGTGACTAAAGTCAGTGCCAGTACGTTGTTGGTCTTGGTTGGTCTGTCACGCGCTGCCACCTCCACACGCGTTCCATTTTCGAATTCAAACTTGCGGTCATGCGTTCGTGTTTTACTGTTCAATTACTGTATTTATGCTTATGAATACCAGTGTTTTATGTTGACAATATTTTTTGTGATTATTTTCTTTGATATTTAGTGAGTGAGTTGCATGCTGAAGTAAAAGGAGGTGAAACGTTTGTCGATTTTTTGGTGAGTACTGCGTTCTCATTTTATTTTAATGTTTATAGGTCGGTAGTTTTATTACTTTTCAAAATAATTGCACGTAAATATCAAATAGAAATACCATAAGATAAATAAAGATACATAGTTATATTGACGTTTACTTACAAGTGAAGCTTTTTGAAATTACGTTATTGAAACTTGTAAATTTTAATTTAGAAATGCATTTTTTATGTAGTAAATAGGATTTCCTTTTTGCATTAGGTACAAACTCCTGAGAAATTTTGCGCTCTGAATAATTTGCCAAACGCGCATTAGTGAACGTTAAACTTCCGTTTTAAAAAGATATTAATAAATTACACGAAAGTTAATGCATAATTTTATAATTGACATGCATTTATAAAAGTAAATATCCTAGATTTTTCTACTTGTGAGACTGTAATACAATAATTTGGGGTTTTGAAAGTAATTGGCAAAGAATTGATGTATTGCATTCTACAACTCCAATACGTTTACAGTCTATGGTCAATGAAAGAGTTTTGTGGAATTCATCTAATCTCGATAACGAGAGTATTTTATCGAATGACTGTTTGGTTAGGTATTTTATAAGTAAGATACCATTTTATATTTTCTTACCTGCCCTTTACCACTTCCTACTTTACCACTTTATTCAGACACTAGTGGACGTCACGCGGTTTCACCCGCGTAGTTCCCGTTCCTGTGGGAATACAAGAATCAAATAAGGCCTATGTTCACCGCAAAGAGTGTAGCTTTCCAACAGTGAAAGATTTTTTCAAATCGGTCCGGTAGTTTCGGAGCCTATTTGTTACAAACAAACAAACAAAAAAACAAATCTTTCCATAATATTAGTATGGATAATTTGACTGCCTCTGTGGCGCGGTCGGTAGTGATACCGCCTGCGGCGCTGGAGGTCGTGGGTTCGATTCCCACCGGAGACAAATATTTGTGTGATCCATAAATGTTTGTCTCAAGAGTTTGGGTGTTTCTATGTACCTATAATATGTATGTATTTAGAAAAGTATATAAGTATTAATTAATATCCGTGGTCTGAAACCCATAACACAAGCAGGTTATTCCTAGCTTACTTTGGGATCAGATATCGTTGTGTGAAATGTCCGTGAATATACGTACATAATATTTGAGGATCGACAGCGCGAGTGTAACACATCCTGGGGTTGCAAACGTTCATAGGCTACCGTACTTTCCATACTTCCATACCGTACTTCCACTTTCCATAAGATGGACTACGGTCCATCTATAACAGACTAACTTACGAGTTAGTTTGCCTCTTTTACAGTATGAAAATATACACATATTGTTTAAAATACTTTCAAAAAAGAGCTACAAAACATAAAATCCGAAGAAGGCGAATTGGAACCCAGTCAATAAAGCATTGCTGTTGTGCTTTACGTAAGTCAAATATATCTTGCGCAATTTTTTTTAAGTGACTAAAGCTTATCGAGTTGCTCTTTTGCAAGGTCAAGATAACCAGCATCAGCATAACCTACTTATGGTTACATCACACTGGCGAAAACGTAACGCATAGTGTAACATAATGGGAAACTAGCGCATCAGAATCTTCTGATGAGCCCACATTTATAATTCGCAATTCATCATAGTTCCGCGATCTACATTTGTTGAATGAAAATCAATTACTGCGTTTTAGCTTAGTATTGCAATAATTCTTAAATGGATTTTTCGACTTAATTTTTTTTTGTTTTGTTTCGTCCTCATCAATCTGGGCTGTCGTACCAATTAAATAATAAATAATATTTCAGAACCTTTTGAGCCATATTTTGTAATTACATATTACTGACGTTGCCTTAAAATATTCTGTAAAGTATCTGTCCATCATTTCGCATAGCGTAATAATTAATTTCTAACTAGGTAAGTAGTCTGCCAGTAAAAGTTTACTTGGCATCATGAAATATCGCTACATTTAAAAATCCCGATGACAATGACCGGTTCCTCTTCTCAAAATAAAATGCCACTAGAATTAGATAGAATGTAGAAGTCCTGAATGCGCTCCTCCTCCTTGAAGAACTCATATTTAAATCCATATTCTAATTGATCTGGTCCAATTTCTGTTTATGCGATTAATGCACGTTCATTATTTTGAAGCATTTGAAAAAAATGCCAATCAGTTAATCAAATCCGCCAATCGCATGCATTACCATTTTAAAAAAAATTCCTTGACCTGAATTTTCCTTGCCTAAGTTCGAGATTTATCCACTTTTCTAAAAAAGAAGCTTACTCCCAGATCTATTTGCCGAGATCTAAGTAATACTAAGCAAGTGGGTACCTACTTACAAAATAACAATAGTTTTATGTTTTAAACATAATACAAAAACAGTAACATACATACATACATATGGTCACGCCTTTATCCCCGAAGGGGTAGGCAGAGGCATATTATATGCCCACATTTCACCTTTTTGTATAATTTGTCCCACGTAATAGGTGGTGAGCCGTATTGCCGTGTTTAAAATGGACAGGCGCAGGTTGTGACTACCTGCTGTTGAAATAAAGCCTTCAACTTAGCTTAACGACTGCCATTTTAAACAACAAAAACAGTAAACGTAATGTAAAATTATATGTTCAAATAACGTAACCTTTAATTAGCAACTTTATGACCCAACATCATTCATCTGAGCTTAGGTTACCTATTATTTGGATAGTTCTAGTGCTGGTACTAAAAACAGATTATGTAACTCAAATTATTGCAGTAAAAAAACATTCAACAATGTTTTAAAAAATAAATTGTGTAATCGTAAAATAATTCGTTCAAATTCTGTCACAGAGGCGTAAATCAAAAAAATTAAAAAGACATACCTAGGTACTATTCTATTTGTTGCTAAGGTCTATCTAAAAAAATATCAACTGAACTGTTTACTGTATTTTTTTACTACCCGGAACCATTATAATTTCACCTTGTCCGCCCGTCCTCGGCTTACCTTCCAAATAATTAGTGCTGGAACGATGTAACTTTGCCTGCTAAAACGACGAACTTTGCATGGATATGTATGTGTATTTACCATGTCGACAGAGTACTAAAATAATATCTCCATGAAAAAATGACATTTCGTATAGGTACATCGATTCTGGTGAAATTTCTCTCCACTGTATGAGTGTGGTGGCACCTCTGGATTATTTAATCTCTGTCCGGTACGCGTTGTTCGGGATCGAAAAGGAGAGGGTGGGATTAGGTTGAAGAGCTCTTCAGCTCGCTGAAAAAGACAACATCAACATTGTACTTATGTTTCATAATCTGATCATAAAATGTTTCATTTCATTTCGATGCGTCCCCGTATTTCTTTCGGAGTAGCAACATCAATATCTAATTATCTATATTTATACCTATCTACCTATATAAAAGAAAGTCGTGTTAGTTACGCTATTTATAACTCAAGAACGGCCGTACCGATTTGGCTGAAAATTGATGGGATGGTAGCTTAGAATCAGGAGACGGACATAGGATACTGCCGGCGACGTACACCGGTAGTCCTCGTCATATGCATGAATATGCGCAATTTCTGCAATAATGCGACAGGAAACATCTCTCGCTAACGACGGACGACGGGAACGGGTGATTTACTCCCTCTTATGTGACGCAAACGAAGTTGCGCGGGTCAGCTAGTCATAATGTATATGATTAGGTTATGAAATTAATTGCAGATGATTCATTTAATAATATTACCATTTTACGGTCTCCATAGAATTTCTTGTATGAATCTGCAAATGAATTAGATAATGAATGAAATGCGCCACGTTGCCTTTTTACCCGCTCAGAATAGATATAGAATTATGTATTTATTCTTAGTCCTGGAACATCCTTCCGAGGGCTTACCCGGGACTCCCACCCAACCATAGGCTTTTAGGCGTAACGTGAGGTTTTTTAGTCGGTAGGAGTTCGGCATAGCATCCATGAGGATTTTCCCTCACGTTAAAAAAGGTAGGTATTTATTCTTACAAAGGATGAAAAAAAGAGTCATCTAATAAAAATAATTATGATTAAAAAGGTAGGTAACTATGTTAGTGAGCACTCAAAGCGGATGTAAAAAAACAACTATAAAATTAAATATTTTATTTTATTTTTCACCGCTTTTGTCTCATTCTGTGCCTAGTTTCATTTCCAATCATAATAATTTTTACATTTAATTATTTATTTTTTAATTATAATTTATTATTACAACGTTTTGATTTCCTTAGTGGATTAGTTGTATTAAACACGATTGTCGTGATAATATAAGTAAATAAATAAATATTTGTGAACATTCTCACACAACATCACCTAGCCCAAATTAAGCTATCAATATAAGCTTATATAATACATACAATATTATAGGCAGTCACAACCTGCGCCTGTCCATTTAAACACGGCAATACGGCTCACCACCTATTACGTGGGACAATTTATACAAAGGTGAAATGTGGGCATATAATATGCCTCTGCCTACCCCTTCGGGGATAAAGGCGTGACCATATGTATGTATGTATGTACAATATTATAGATAAATTACACACAGACACAGAACAAATCAATGTGCTCATCACACCAAGAGATTTGTCCTGGGTGGGAATCGAACCCACGACCTCCGAATCCGTAGTCAGGCACGCTAACCACAAGACCACGAGGCCAGTCATATTATGATAATGTATTATCAATTTTTGTGTGATCCGTAAAGGTTTTTTCAGAGTTTGGGTGTTTCCTATGTATTTTTTTGGAATCGGACCACGCATTGAGAAGTTACAACTAAAAAACCATTTTGTCTTTCATCCCCTCTCCCAAAGGAACCGTGTAAAATATCGGGATTAAAAGTATCCTAGTACCTTCCTCGGATTATAAGCTCAAATTGTACCAAGTTTCATTTAAATCGATTTAGTAGTTTCGCCGTGATACTTATTCGGGATACAGACAGACAGACAGCCATGAAAAGTTTTAATTACATTTTCGGCCTCAGTATCGATTCGAGAACGCCCTACTATAAAAAAATTCAAAATATCTTCCATGTACAGACTCTCGACCCTCAACAGTTTTGTTATAATGTATAGATATATTACACAGGCAGAACCGCGGACGTCTCTTGATAATAAAAACGAATTACTAAACACGTGATTTAAATTTAATCGTGTAGGTAGGAGTTATCTTGTTTAAAGTATAAAATAAACTCACATCATAAAAAGCGCGTGATTTAAAGGAATATATAAATTAGACCCGAAAAAGACCGGTTTACTATCGTTCTTGTTTTATGAATTGATTCCAGTTTTTTGAAGATAAGAGATATTTTTAAATTAATAGTCGTAATCGTTGGTTATGAACTTTTGAGTGACCAATTCTTTTTCCATATTTAAAATTTATGATCAGTTAGCATACTAATTGCTTTTCAAAAATAATCTTAAGGTTTTTCAACTTTATGATCGGATTGTAGATTGTATGTATCAGTGAACTCATGAAACTTCAACGAACAGAGGGCCTAAAAGGCAACGTTGTACGCTTCATTTATGAAACAACATTTTTGTATGTCTCGTGTTTCAAATTATATGAATTAGATGTTTCCTATTATGAAACATACAATACTTATAACCTTTTTAAGCCCGCAGACCTGTCCTACTCCTGCCTAGCTGTTGAAATTTTGGTTGAGATTTTTTTTTTATGGCAATACTATTTCCGCCAAAGATTGGTTGAGATTACAGAATGGTTTTATAGGTATGCCGTCACAATACCAGAAATTATAATGCCTTTACTCAAAATATCGTAGCCCAAAATACCCGAAATCGAAATATCAATATTCAAAAGGCGAATATTTATAATATAAATAATTTATTTGTATTTTAAATTTAGACATTTTACGGCAAGGTGACTGAAATAAGGTATTTTGAATGTTAAGGTATTTCGAATTCGGGTATTTTGGTCTAATGCATTTTAAGTAAAGGCATTTTGATTTCTGGTATTTTAATATATAACCGGTTTTATATTATATATTTTCTCCTTTATACCTACGTGCCCGTAACGTCCAGTCAAAAACTAGTGGCAAAGTGTGGGTGGTGGGTAGGAACGTAATTCACCTCTGTTTGGTAAGTTTGATTCCATTTCGTTAAATATCTACTAGGTAGGTACCTTATCGAAAGTATTATGAAAGAAAGAAAAATATTTTATTCAGGACATTCCCCAATTTTGAAACAAAAGGTTTCTAAGTTTAAAAAAGAATTGAGGGTGCTGCTAAGCGCAGATGCATCAAAATCACCCTATGTCTACATCTGGGTGGCAAGACAGATAGGTACCGATAGCACAGTCTAGTCTAAAGTTCATAGGAAGATTTTCTCTTTATAACTGTGCTATAAGAACAGTGTCCCCTCGATACCGGAATTTTTCAAATTTCATCCCTAAGGGAGTAAAAGACGAAAGTTTTCACCGGTCCTTCTGGTGGGCCCTATGCTTGTCTGCCACCTTAGTGGTATAAAAAACAGACATATGTCTCATACAAAGCCAGGGGACATTGCTACTAACGTTAAAAAGGAAATTATTCGAAGCTGACGGTCATTTTCATACTTCACAATATGATAAGTCAAGGCTGCAGCTACTTATACATTTATTCGGTTCAATGTTGACAAGTCGTTATGCAAATGTGCTAAATATAACTTGACAGCTAAAAAACTACCAGCTTATTCTATAGGTATTAGATGTACTGTTGACATTATTATCAAAGCATACGATCATGATTGCGTACCCTGTCACATAGTCAAGAACTTTATAACGTACTAGCGGACGTCACGCGGTTTTACCCGCGTAGTTCCCGTTCCCGTGGGAATACGGGAATAAAATATAGCCTATGTTCACCGCAAAGAGTGTAGCTTCCCAACAGTGAGAGAATTTTTCAAATCGGTCCAGTAGTTCCGGAGCCTATTCGTTACAAACAAACAAACAAACAAAAAATCAAATCTATCCTCTTTATAATATTAGTATAGATATGTGCTATCGCCAAAGATAAAATTTATTAGTAGGTATTCAATATCGCCCATGACTAAACTGACCATTTATTTTTGATCTCAAAACGGGACATAAGTTTTTATACCCCAGTTAGCAGGTTAACAATTAAAATAAACATAATTTAATTATATAAAAAAAATCGGCCAAGTGGGTCGGATCTGCGCACAAAGGATTCCGTACCAAAAACGGCAAACATAACTGTTACTGTTCTATGGAAGCCCCCCTCCCCCCTCCGCTGTCCCTTTTCCCCGCCCCCTTTTTATAGCACCAAGGACGAACACTGTCTATGGCGAGCGGTGCGATGATAGAAAGTAGCCGTGGGCATCATATTAAACAATTCTTCAGAGCACAAACCATTGTACAGGCGGTAGAACAGGCACAAAGTCTGTCTCTCCTGTCGCGAAGAAGTTCCACACCACAAGCATGGGATCCTTGACAACTGTCATGGCTTGCTTTTGCACCGAGTCGACCGGTCAAAACTGATATTCAGGTGCCCCCGTCCAAAGGTGACAGCAGTACCTACTCCTTGTGCGGCCGCACTTGCGACTTAGAGAGTAACCGTGTTTGCGCCGCAGTAAAATTGAGCTGTTGAGCACACCGAGCTTCCTGGACGCCAGCCTGGCCTTGCTCTCCAAATGACTTCGGAACTTAACGTCACTGGAGATGTCAACACCTAGGATACCCATACTGTCAGAGATGGGGAGAGATGCCTTGAAATTGAGGCGCTACAGTAAATCGGTCTTTTTTGCGGTGAATACACAAACTTGTGTCTTGGCAGGGTTGAATTGAACAAGATTTTGTTTACCGAAATCGGGCACTCTGGTGAGAGTACCTACTCTCTATTGCAGACACAAGTTTTTTCGTATAGCAAGTGGCGGCCCCGTCCCGTCGTCCGCATAACGATGAATGCTGTTAATAAAATAGACAACATGTCATTGATATGCAGCAGAAACAGAGTACGGGAGAGCACTGAGCCTTGTGGTACTCCAGCGTTTATGACCATGCAGTCAGAACAGCTGCCGTCAACGACGGCCTTGATGCTTCTACCAGCCAGAAAGCTGGACACCCCACCGCTTAAACTCTCGGGCAGTCCATAGAAGGGCAATTTCGCAAGAAGACCACGGTGTCAGATCCGGTCAAAGGCCTTAGAGATGTCGAGTACTCACTGCTAGAGCTCCACCCTTACTCTCGATAGCCATTGCTCGGTAGCCCAGCCGTGTGAGGCATACAAGGAGATCGCCAATCGAGCGACCGTGACGGTAACCGTACTGCCGGTCACTGAGCAGGTCGTGTTGGGACAAAATGACTACTATAGGCCTGTAATTGGCCGGGTCGGTCTTGTCATGTCACCCTTCTTGGGCACAGAATGCACGTGCGTTTTTTTTTCCTTTTTGTCTGATTTTGGTACCTATTTTTTTGATAGCATCAAATCAGCCTATGGCAGTCCACTGCTGGACGTAGGCTCCCAATCTACGCCACAATACACGGTCCTGCGCCTCCCGTATTCAGTCCCAGCCAGCGACCTTTTCTAGATCGTCGGCCCATCTGGCGGAGGGGTCGTCCGTCGTCCTACCCCACGTTTACCAAGCTGCGAGCTCAAGAACTCGTTTCCTCGTTCGGCCATCGGTTGTTCTACATAATGTAGCTAAGCCCACTACCACTTCAAAACGCAGACTGCAAACTATGTCGACCACTCTGGTTCTCTGATGGAGACGGTTGCTCGCTGCGCAACTTTAAGGGTATGGACTAGCCCCACTGTAAGTTTCCACAGCTCGGCACCATAGGTAATAATTGGTCGTTTTCTCAATAAATGGTTACTTTGCTTGTATGTTGACATTAAATGAACACTTGAGTTTCGGCATTCGTAAAATTACAAAGCAAAAAAAACTTCCATTTAGTTATCAGTTTACCACTAAACTACTTTACGAATTTTACACAAAAACAAAACAATAGTGTAGGTAGTGAAAACACGGACTGGCTCTAAATTCCCCGACCGCTGAAGTCCCAAGAGCAACGAAATTTTAAAAAAATCGCAATGTTTCGGATAACGGGACAATTAAGCGTCCCGAAGCTATGTTTGGGGACAACGGGACAAGGGACCGAGAAACGGGACAGTCCCGTTCAAAACGGGACGTATGGTCAGTTTACCCATGACCCAGGCCTCTAGACTCTAGCTAGAGGTTATACTGTGCTAGAGGCATGCATTGACTTTGACACAGTATAAAGAGTACTAACCAGTATTGTAGCTCCCTACAAACGGACGAAGCGCAAACTATACCTACGAGTCTCGTTTTCGGCAGGCCTTTCAGCACGCAAGCAGGCGCCGCAGTCGCGATTGTGCCGAGTAGACGAATGGAGGTGTGTCGTTTTTTAGATAGTAACCGCGCGAGGTTTATTTACTAAAAATATTTAATATGACAACTAGAGTCTATTCTGCTTGTTTTGGTTGCATGAATTCGTCAATAACGCACCCAGAGATAACGTTTTTTAGATTACCTGGAAACTCCGAAAGGTAAGACTATAAATTGATTTTACTTCAGAACTAATTGGTACTATATACATATATACTACTAGTTGACTAAAGTTAAACAAAATGATTGACACGAGTGAACTAGGTAGTTACATGAAGTAGGTATGTTTGTGTTTAAAACTAGACTTGTGCTTGCTCAGTCAGTGAACGGTGCGATCCAATTTAGTACAATATCAAAAAAAAACTAGTTCAGAACTCTAGTACGTGTAGGTCGTACATTTAGTTCCGTTGTCAGTTCGTAGTTATTTAATTGAGAGCAATGATTTAGGTATGTTTCAAGAGTATTCATTTCTTTGTGGATGACCGATGTTACAGTACACGCTGGAGTGTACTGTAACATCGGTCATCCACAAAGAAACAAACCGTATGACTTTGATTGACAGCATTTTTGTTACGTTTGATTTTTATTACACGCATAGAGACAAATATGAACTTCCAAAATTTAACACAACTTGACAATGTACGAAAAGTACTAGTGTACTAGAGACTGACTAGTACTTTTAAGTCGAAAAATAGTTTTAATTTTGTAAATAAAAAAATTATCGCAATGATTATAAAGACTAGAATTCCGTGATTCTATCACTGACGATACATGTGATGAGCCGATTATTATTGTCTACGCCGCTTACTCGTTTCCAAATTTCTATACCCGTCTCACTCAATCGTTAGTAGATAACGGGCGCTGCACCGCCACGCCGCCGCCAGCCGTTGCGGGGATATTATATTATTATTCACAAAGTATTTTTTGGTTTAAATAAAAAAGGTACATATTTACTCGAAATGAAAGCCGGTTGTCAGTAAAACGACAATCCTTAATACAAATTGAAGGCCTTGTGGGCGGATTGAAAAATTTCAACTGCATTACGCTCACTATCTATACGCGTACGTAAACCTATAAGGTAAAATGTGGGCGTATACTATGCCTCTGCCTACACCTTCAGGGATAAAGGGGTGACTATATGAATGTATGTATGTACATATTTACAATCGCAATACTAAATAGAAATCAAAGTAGACACATATTATTAAAATGCTGTATGTGGGCAGCCCTATCGCATGCTTACTAGGGCTTGAATATCGGACGCTTTTTCAGTTCCGGAATTGGGTTTCGATATTCAGTATTTGAATTCCGGAATTCCGGAATTCCGGAACTCAATCAAGTTTCGTTTTGTACAAAATAGTGATATGTAAAAAAAAGAAACGGGAGGTGGCAGTCCTACGTGATTAGTGATAAACTACTTTGATTCCCAGTAAAATTACTTATTTTAACGTAACCAACTAAAAACCACACGTTTCCTTACTACCTATTGCCTACGGTTGGCCCGGGTAAGGCCTCAGAAGGATGACCCCAGGATTCCCCACAGACCTTGACTATCACTGCGGCCACACCTAGGAGGTGCTGGCACTCAGGTGTGGTTTCCCGGTGTATAGGTCACAGATACTTACTGAAGCTCCCGTGCCCGGTAAGCATCTGTGACAACCGGTAGGACAGAGTACCCGCACCGTGGCTCCTCTCTAGTCACTCGCCCATGACCGGTCTGACCGCCTTGATTGTGGCGATTCGGCGATTCCCCCCTTGTGTGATGTGATGTGGCGATTCGGTTTGTTGCTCAAGTCCCGGTCTCCACGGTTTGCTTGTGGAGCTGGAACTGCCGAACCTAGATTTTTGGAGTCGTAGGCCTATGACCCCGCTCCAGCGCCTTCTTGCACCAGAAAGGAATAAATTAGAAATTTAATTAATTTATTTAATCAAGGACGCAATTTTCCTCGCTGCCAGATCCTCAAGACATGCCGCCTCTAAGCAACGGACCACGCAGCACTCGATCGTAACCGATGTTCCACAGAAGCGGTCATAAGACCGATCTCTGCGGAACACCGCACGACGTATCTCGCTGACTCAGCTGGGCCCTAGCCAGCTTGGGTAAGTTATGGCCCTCTTGGAAAGATAGGCCCCGACAATTCGACGGAAGTAGGGAGGCACTCCATGATAAATAAGCGCCTCCCTAACGCAGCTTCAGGGCAAGGTGTTGAAGGCTATGCCGGGTTCTCTTGACATCGCACCCTGCGATGTTACTTCCTCCGTCAGTCTTCTAATGCGCATGATCGCATCCACGGTGGAGCGCCCTTGACGGAAAGCAAACTGGTTATCCGCCAGATCTGGCCACACGCGTGCGAGGTGCCCGACTGTGTGCTGTGCAATGATAGCTTGCATACCTCGTTAGGTATGCAAGCTCCATGAGCTTGACCTTGGGCGTATCCTTGTTAGGGATCGACCGATCGGGTATCGGCCGGAGTTGCTCAACGGAGCAACACGATCGGCCAATCCCCGGTGGGACCGACCACCTTGCCTTTCGGATCAGAACCAATTTCCCTGTATTCCATTCCTGGGAAACTGACCCTTTCGAGGCATGAACTGAAGAGCCCCATCACTCAAGGCCAAATATCCTCAAGAGCTAGGACCCACGCTCGGCCTGGAATGCTGTAGGGTCCAGGGGCACGGTACCTGAAGAATCTAAGCCGCAGTACAGTCGCCCCTAACTGACCTTCAGTGACTTCGCGCACGTCGTTCTCGCTGTAATCAGCGTCGGACGCCTGAGACGGAGCCATGTGCGAAGGAATATGTTCCTCCGCCTTGATGATATTAGAGAACCCAGGACCCTCCTCACTCTGGGTCAGTGGAGCGCCTTGGGGCAAAGTTTGCCCCTAATAATAAGGTACGGGCCTCATGAGTTCCGTCAGAACTACTAGAACTATGCTGAGCGAGACCTCTGTCAAATTCTTTCAGCGTTTCT
Organism: Miltochrista miniata; assembly: GCA_933228765.1. NCBI lineage: Eukaryota > Metazoa > Arthropoda > Insecta > Lepidoptera > Erebidae > Miltochrista > Miltochrista miniata. Next base: position 13,423,669 of record OW121770.1, read on the forward strand.
ATTAAAGAAAAGTTAAATTTAACTCGTAGCATAAGTCAGAGCTAAGTCTAAGTTCGCACTATAAATTGAAGTCTAAATGTAAAAAAAATACAAAAACGTCATCAATAATATTATTATCATTTAAATAGTATGTTTTCTATCAAATACCATTAATTTTATGGATTTACTTTCTTAGTAGATTTTAGAAATATCATCAAATAAAATGATTAATACCTAAGTACATAATCGAATTAATTTGTTAAAAGAGAAATTCTAAATTATATCAACATTGTAGTAATTAAAGGTAATTAAATTGCAGATGAAGATTTTAATCTAAGTACATTTTTTGTTTGTAATGAAATTAAAGAAGAAGCGAAACTTTTTTTTTTTCAATATCGAAATACCGGTATTGATCTCGCCAATTCCGGAATTGAGATCGATATTAGATTTCATCGGAATTCCGGAATTATGTCAATTCCGGAATTCCGGAGTTCAAGCCCTAATGCTTACGTACCGCGCGGCTGTAGGCATTTATTTCTAAAATCCGGCCGAGTCAAACTACAGTATACAGTGACTTTGATTTCTGTATTGCATTTTAATTTATGTCACTATTAATACCTACAGATGTTATAAAAAAGGAAAGATAAAATACACCTAAAGATGAGGCCGTACTTGCGTTTACAGCGGCGGTTTTTATCCTCAAAATGTTAAACTATTGACTTGATTTCATTGGTTTTAACAGTTTGAAGTTAGAATTTGACATTTTGAGGTTAGAAACCGCCGCGGTAAACCGCACATGCGACCTCAGGCTAAGTATTTAGTTTGTCTATAGGACAGGTTTCATTGTTGGTTTGCATCGAATAGGCTCCAAAACCACGGAACCGATTCAGTCCATTGATCATCACGATATCCATTAAAGGGTGACACCTTTATTGTTTACCCCATAATGTCTGTCTATCTTTTTTTTTATATTTAGCTCGCCAAAATGATGCCTTGTCTTAAGTGGCGGGGAGAAATCGTACTCTTATTCATCACTACAAAACAATCGGGTGACACTACAGACCTTACACAAAGCATACAATCATAATTTCAAACAAACAATCTCAATTTCAAACACAATCTCTATTTGAGATACACAATCTCAATTTCAGACATTAAATCTCAATTTCAGACACACAATCCTAATTTCAGACACACAATCTCAATTTCAGACACACAATCTCAATTTCAGACACAAAATATCAATTTCAGATACCTACACAATCTCAATTTCAGACACATTCATATTCCTTTATGACCGCTTGGACTTGTGTATTGACAGAGGGCTAAGTATCCGTAAGACGCCTGCCCTCCCAGTCAAAGTCATACGTCGTGCAGTTGCTCTATGCTGAAGCACAGGAGGCCGATTCTCGATTCACACGCCTATGTCTATCGCCAGACCTCAAGTCTGTGGATTGAATGCTGTTAAAAATTGTCTGGTGATCACTAAATTGTGTATTCTGGGCGGTAGTAGACTTCAAATTCCCCGCTTTTGTTATTGTCTATGAATGTCACACAGTGATGTTAACAAATAACGTTCCGTTTTCTCTTGGGTATTACCGGTTTTCTCACATATTAGCACCAATAAAATCGATTAGCAATTTTCTACGTATTTTACCTTATTAATAATATCAAAATAATACTAACGTATTGAGAATACATTTAATTTTTATAATAAGTTGTTATTGGGGGCGCAAACTATCATATTAAATAAAAATAATAATTTTTAAATGAAGGAAATAAGTAAGCAGTATGCGTGTAGACGGAATATTTACTTAGCATTAAAAAAAAAAACGAGTATGTAAACAAGACAAATGTCGGGAACTTTATTTATCTATCATAAATATTTCAAATAATTCAAACAAAATAATGGAATTAGAACCAGCTAACGGAAAATAACAATTCAAAGAATGGAAAGAGTAGCGTATGCTTCCGATGTGCAAATACATCGTTTGCTAGACTATATTATTATGCTGAACTTGGAGTAGCGTATTCTTCCGATGTGCAAATACACCGTTTGCTAGACTATGCTGAACTTGGTGTCGTCCTAAAGGTCCCAAAACTCGGAGCGAGAAGAGAAAAGTAAGTAATACTTATCATGCAATGTCTTGAATTATTCAAATTTCGTTACTAGTCTCAACTAATCCGTTTTTCTTTTTAGATTTATCAAGACAAGAGAATAACGTAAAGCGATGAATTGATCAGCTGGAGCTATGCGTGGAGGTTTCCCCGAACTAGTTATAAAGGAAGATGAGAAACTCAAGAGCCAAAAGTAATTTTTAAAGGTCAGTATATTAGAATACCTATCTGTCTCCTAAGTGATGTTCTAAAAGTAGGCACTTACCTACTATGCACAGACATAGTAGTATTAACAAAAACAAAAAACCACGAGTGCCTGTACTTTGTGTGCCAAAAGATACAAGATTTCTTCGTTCAAACTTCAATGTGGTGTCAATTAGTCCAAATACTTGACATCACAGTAGGTGTCAGGAGAGTGGCAGGCTAGGTTTTATATAAACACAGGCACATGCATGTCTGTGGTACTAATGCTATATTAATAATTACCTTTTATTATTTATAATGCAAAATTGTTGTCACTCTCTGTGAATGCTACTGTGGTGGGTCTCTTCAAGATAGTCAGTGGTTAATCTATAACTGCTACTAGTCTAGCCTAGAACAACAGCAATTTATCATGTACCTAATGCATTGCAACATGTTAATATGATATCTTTTATGTCATACATATCGCAACAGTTGGTCGGAACGGAGAGACAGATGTTGTGTTACTTATTGTAATGTTTTATAATTTCTTAATACAATCTGTTGCATCTATTTCAGGTTTGAACAGTACCATAGGCTGTAAAAAGGAGTGTACTTATACACCAGGATCACAAAAATGAAGCTAACTTCAACATCATCCTAACATGTAGTTCCTCCCAACTTTAAAGCGGCAACAGAAATAGAATTCATCTGTCAACTGTCAACCTGTAATGGTTCTTTAGTGACTGTGCTATTTCTTAGTTGTTAGTAGTTCTAAAATAGGATTATTAATCTCAGTTAGTAAAATGAAAAGTGCAACTGTCACTGATACAAAAAAGGTGACCCGCTACCATAGTGATGTTCGGCTATCAATAGACTTCGACATTTTATACACTTTACATTAACTGAATGCTTTAACTGCTGTATGCTGTCATTAAATGCACTAATTAAATGTCATTTTACTGACTGAAATTGATAATCATACATAGTATAGTTGTAATTCTCAAATTAAAAGGGTTAATAAAACTTATTATATTAATGAAATTAACTTTCATTTATTCCTTGAATAAAACACTTAACACATTCTTGTTAATATTCTACTGCATGTAATGTGGCTCTGTGACCTGCAAGTGGTGGACCTGTTGACGGAGGAATGTGATTCTAGCTAAGATGGTCAGACTGATAATTAGTGGCTATTAATAAATTTGTTATGTGACCAGCATCACTTGTCTTTAACATAACAACGTGTCATCATTCAGGTTTGTTGGTGGGTCCTTCCTCATAGTCTTGTTGAAGTGTAAGACACCATAGCCTTAGGGCATATCCATTATCTCCTGAAATAAATAATCACCATTTATTTTTTATTAAGTAAGATGGAAATTTTGTGTTGTTAAAAGAGGTAAGGAGTTAAATTTGAAGCAGACTCAACTATCAATCACTGCAGTAAGTATCCTAGACCTAAGCTATATCTACCACCACTGGACCACGTTGTGACATTTATTTGTGAGCGTTTTCTAGCTTCAGAAGGAATGTATATAATGCCTTTAAAATGGCAGTTGTAAAGCCACAGTGAAGACCATATGCTTCAAAAATGTCAACAACGGACAGTGACAACCCACACCTGCATACATTACCACATAGCTCACCACCTATTACGTGGGACAAATACTATAAGGTGAAGTTAGTATGCCCTTGCTGGCCCTTTTGGAGATAAAAGAAGTGATAAAATATAACTAACAGATTATGTGGTATTGCCTGTGGCTTCTTATTGCTTCATTAGGGTCAATGCATTGGAGCTATTCAAAATGTGGTAAGGTAAACATTGCAGCTTCCGGCAAACCGTGCATAAACATTCAGGATTTTTTATTTTGAGCCATAGATCTGAAAGCAAATGACAAGTGAATAAGGCAAGTTCTGTATATGAAACAGTTCATTTAGTTGTAGGTATTTATTCATCAATGCCTTACACATACTAATACTGTATTAGTATGTGTCATATTGCATATTGACCCAGTACTAAGGATATTAGCGTACACAGCGCCTCTATAAGAGTAGAAGACTGTCAAGATAGTAGAATAAAAGACATATCGATATAATGTTATCAACAGTAAGTATGTTCTAGTGTCTGTATTGAATAGACCGGGCTTTGAATAGAGTAGAAGACTGCCAAGACAGAGGAATATACCTACCTAAGTCAGACGAATCGAAATTATGTCAACATGTTCTACGATGTTTATACCGGGCTTTAGATTGTAATAGTAGACTGTCAAGACAGTGGACTAAAAACATATTGATACATGTAATGGTGATATGTTATCAACAGTGGTACCTATGTTCTACTGTCTGTATAGATAGACCAAACCCCGATTATATTAGACTGTTGCGTAAATACTTGCCTTGAACTTCACAAAGTTGTATAGCATATTCGTAAATTAACATCGAGTAAATCAAACTCCACTACTCTCCACGTAATGCACCTCCAGCTCCGTGGCGTTTCATTTTCAGTGATTGTATATTGTTAGTGTATTTCACTGTCTTTTAAAAATTAACTTTTAACTAGGTAAACTATAAACTTAAAACTAGTGACAACAGAAGTGTGGGATTACAGATAAATACCATACGACTTAGGAAATACGTGTGATCTGTACCATGCGACGTAATCCGGGTGAAAATAGCCAGACAATTGTCGCCCACGACTCTCCGAGAATAGGCAAAACGGCATATCAAGAGAAAGATGACATTTATCGCGGAAATTGTCGGCCACGGATTCAATCCGAGTGGCGGAGAATTGGGGTCCTGGGCGGAAACTCCATACAAATGATTCGTTTTCAATTCTGTCATCGTACAGAGCTTGAACGTGTGCGTGTGACCAACAAGGCTAAACTAATGTATGTCCGTGGTCTGATACCCTTAACACAAGCAGGTTATTCCTAGCTTACTTTGGGATCAGAATTCAGATAGCGTTGTGTGAGATGTCCGTGAATATTTATTTATTTATTTATTTTGATGTGCCCTCACGACACCCTGCAACTATATGTAAGCTGTAGCGGGACTGGCGGGGGTGGGTAAGCTTGCTCAGGGCAGAGCCTATCTGTATGTAATATTATTATTATCTTTGGCTGTGCCTGTAGTCCGAGAATTACGTGGACTTAAAATCTTAAGCAAAATAATAATGTATCTTACATCAACATAAGTATATTTAATTCGCGGATTTCGCCGTCATATTATGCCGCGCCGCCATGCCGTGACCGTAATGTTAGCTGAAGTTGAAATGACTGCGAGAAAGTCTTTGTATAAGTATCTATAGAAAGTATAATTTGTGATTATTTGATAACTAGCTGTGCTCGCGGTTTCGCCTATTAATCGCTTGATGGGTTTTATGATATCTACATAAGAACTTCGAATTCTGCAGTACCTACCTAGACTTTAAACGGAAAAATTACTTTGCGAAGTTTAGGGTCAATTTCTGTTATCCCTACTAATACCTATTATAATCGCGAACTCCGCGTAAACCGCTGAAACGATTTTGATGAAATTTGTTATAGAGATAGTTTGAGTCTAAGGGAAGGACATAGACTACTTTTTAACTAACTGCGCAAAAGGAGGGTGATGATTTAATGCGATAACGACTTCTATGCGGATAAAGCCGCGAGGAACAGCTAGTAATATTAAATTATAACCTTAATTCATTAAACCTCACGATTATTGATATCTAGATCAAGATGATAGTCTATTTAGCGTCATACGGACTCTTGAGTGACATACGGACCATACGATGAAATTAAATATTAAATACTAGGACGTCACGCGGTTTCACCCACGTAGCTCCCGTTCCCGTGGGAATATGGGAATAAAATACAATAGCCTATGTTACTCAGGGTGATTGTAGCTTTGCAATAGTAAAGGAATTTTTGAAATCGACATTGAGGTTTTTGAGTTTCTTCATTACAAATATAATATTAGTGTAGATGACTGTAGTACTGTACGTCGTTATAACTATCAAATTATGTCCCAAAAGTATATCCGATCTAAAATTGGGATACACTTGCATATAGATATAATTATATAGGTTATTATATAGGCTTAATAATATTTTGCATCGAGTTAGAAACTAAGAACACAGATATATCTATACGTATAATAAAACTGTAGAGGGTCGAGAGTCTGTACATGGAAGATGTTTTTAAAATTTTAACTGTAGGTCTACTCGATACTGAAGCCGAAAATATAATTTAAAATTTTCATGTCTGTCTGTATCCCGGACCCGAATAAGTATCACGCCGAAACTACTGAATTGATTTGAATGAAACTTGGTATAATAAGAGCTTATGATCTGAGGAAGGTTCTAGGATACGTTTGATCCTGATATTTAGCGCGGTTCCTTTGGGAGAGGGGATGAAAAACAAAACCTGTTTTTAGTTGTAACTTCTCAATGCGAAGTCCGGTTCCAAAAAGTTTTTCAGGGTTATAAAGGAAGTACTTTAAAAATTTTTTTACACAAGTTTCAATGTTGAGGGTTTTGTAGTTCAAGAATTAGAGACATCTCAACTTTCGCAAAACCTACAATTCAAGGATTTCTTTGAATCTAAGGGTGAATCTAAACTGGCGTGATGGATTAATCTCTTTATGATTCAGCAAACAGGGCAGTTTCATACGGTCCCATGAGGATGTTGAAAAATACATTCTGTGGCGATGATGAAGTTGCGAGGGTCAGCTAGTTTAGAAAGCTAGTTCCTGTGCCTAGTGGGATATCAGAATTTCTATTCTCAAATAGGTACATTCAGTTCCGTCTCGTATCAATCATAAATTGAGGTTTTTATTTCGTTGAGGTTTCGAGTGTGTAAAAAAATATTCTACAAGACTACCTTATTACATTTTTATTCATTTATTTTATAACATAATTAATTATTATAATAGGCCTTAGTTGTGTAAAACAATTGTATCATATATTTATTTTTATCACAGGTACTTAGTTTTTAAAAATAAGGTTGGTAGCACGTGTTTAATAGCAATAAGAGTAAAAAATTAATAATTACCTAATAAAAATATATTTTAGAGTTACCGGCCGAAGTACTTAATTAATTTTAAAAAAATGCCTTATTCACGTGACCATGGCGTTAATAACAACATGAATAAATTTACAAAAGTACCTAAATAAACCTTTTCTACAATTTTAAAGGAAACGTGTTTTTCTGTTTAAAAACTTAAGTTTATCGCGCTGCGTATTTTATGTTAAGGACCCTGTATCAAAAGGATCCGATGTCGCACATTTCGACAGCTACACCAACGAGGTAGTCTAGATTAAATTTGATTTCTACATTGAGTCTAGATTTGATTTGAATATAAATAATAGTATAGATAATAATTATGCAAAACGATCTTATACTCAGCTCCAGTTATACGCCGACTTACCACGGTAATATCTAAAAGGTACCTATATTATTACCGTGGATATACGCTATTTCATTTTACGCTAATTTCGAGATACATAGTTTCGCAGCAGTTACTGCTCGGCTAACGACCTATTCGAACTGAATTAACATCATTTTAATACTGTGTCAACTACACTCGAGAGCAATGAATCCGGGTCACTTAAAGAATGTTAAAAATCTCGGAAACTAAAAATGATAGGTTAATGCAATAAATTGTATTTAATAGACAATGTAATACTCCTTAAATGAAAGTAAAAAAAATATGAGTCACCATACATTTTATTAACACAAAATTACATAAAGAAAAAACTGCTGATCTCTCCTTAAAACAAAAATAGGAAACATGAAATTTTTGAACTTTATTACGATTTTCTTGAATTTTAATACTTCGTATTGCCTCCTCGTGCTTCCATTACTGCGTTTACGCGGTTTGGCATGCTGTACACCAAGTTCCTTATACGATTTTGGGGAATATTCTCCCATTCCTCTGTGAGAGCAATTTTGAGCTCACGAAGCGTGATTGGGGGAGGGTTTCGTTGTTTTACGCATCTGCCTAGCTCGTCCCAAGCATGCTCGATCGGGTTGATATCCGGGCTGCGCGCTGGCCACTCCATACGAGTAATGTTCATCTCTTGAAGGTAGTCATTCACAATCCTACCTGTATGAGGTCGGGCATTGTCATGCATAAATATAGCATCCTCACCTAAATTGACCATAAATGGACCAACGTGATCATTGAGGATTTCTTCCACATATCTTACGCTAGTTAAAGAGCCGTTTTCTATGATCACCAGCTCTGTGCGACTTTCAGAAGAAATTCCGGCCCACACAAGTACAGACCCACCACCGTAGGCTACTTTTTCTTCGATGCATGCTTGCTTGAATCTTTCCCCTGGTCTTCGATACACTCTGTGTCTTCCATCGTGCTTGTAGAGCATAAATTTTGATTCGTCGGAGAACATAACTTTTGACCAATCTTCAATACTCCAATTTACGTGGCTCTGGGCATACCTTAGTCTCGAAATACGATGCCCACGCTCCAGTTTAGGGCCGTTTGCAGGTCTAAGGGGTTTTAAGTTAGATTCAGCAAGCCGACGTCTTACTGTCCATGCACTTGGGTTACTTCCTCCGAGGCGTCGAAACTGATTGGTGAGTTCAGTTCCTGTGAGAAAGCGATTTCGAAGCATGGTGTTCACCAAGTATCGGTCTTCTCGTGCTGTGGTACACCTGGTTCTGCCCGTTCCTGGTCTGCGTAGGTTAGAACCAGTTTCTTCGTAACGTCGGAGAACTCTTTGTACTGTTGACAGCGACACACCGACAGTCCTGGCTGTATCGCGCTGACTCCGGCCGGTTTCCAGCATTGTAAGTATTCTGGTGCATTCTTCAGGCGTAAGCGACATAATTTCAGCTTGATTAATGAATATAGAGCACTATCAACATGGTTTATGTACCCACATAAATGACAGATTACAAACAAAAGCAACACCAAATGCTGTAATTTCGTAGTTCCATCTTCGAAAGTGGCCCTTTTTCAAATTTGATTTTTTTATGATATAACTTTACAATAACTAAGAAGTTTTAATACCTTCATTTAAGGAGTATTACATTGTCTATTAAATACAATTTATTGCATTAACCTAGCATTTTTAGTTTCCGAGATTTTTAGGATTCTTTAAGTGACCCGGATTCATTGCTCTCAAGTGTATTTATCCTGTAAATTATTGTTTCGTTTAGACTCTAGTCTCATGATATTGGCAAAGCATAGAGAGACTACACTTGTTAACTAAAAACCTTTTTATGTACCTATGTTTACAAAGACAATAAATTGAATTGAATTGAATTAAACATAATATTATCCATGTAATTTATGGGCACGCAAAATCGAACCCCGACTTACGCGAATTCGACTTGCGCGGTTATTGCTCGGTCACACTATCGCCATTATAACAAGCATGAAAACAGTGCTGTCGCGAAAATTGGAGTATTGCTTTATTCATTTGCATAATAAAATACTAGGCATTAACTTTTTCTTCTTGAACTACTCCATTGTAACATTCCATTTTTGGGGGAAAGCGTGTGAGAATTTTGTCGGCTTTATCGCGGTTAGACAGACAGATAGACAGACTTAATGTGGACATTGTTTTTATTAGGTACACGTGAGGATTTTGTCTTGATTATTATATTGTGTAAATATTCACGCGGACACACTACCACATAATAATATTAATAATTTTGTGTGTTGTCGTCTAGAAAGATCCTTTTCAACACGGCAATAATTTTCTCTCCAACCACATGGGACTAAATACAACTGTTGAAGGGTTGATACACTGTACTATATTTCAACCGCTTCGAGGCCTTCGAGGAAAAAGCAAGTGACTATTGTTTGACTGTAGGTAGTACATAATAATTTAGAGTACAAGTTAAGTAAATTAATATTCCCTAACAGTTATAAATTTTAGCATATCTTATCTTATATACTTTTTGTAAAGTTATATTCCTTGTTTACATGGAAACACTTTCGAGACACACGAGGAGACATAATGACCAACGAGGCTGTCAATTTTCCTGTCTTTCAATTGAAAATTGCCCCAAGGATTACCATCTAACGTGGTTTACGTGGCATTGCCATCTAAATTCAACAATTACCTATGTTGTTACTTGCGCGGTTTTGACACAGTGTCCAAATATTGTAACTACTCGGTTCGCGAGGCCATGTTGTCTACACCTACACAGTTGTTTTTAGGTTAGGTAATTCACCTTTAGTACTCGTAGATATTTTTTATATGTACTAAGTAAATATATCAATCATAATACCTACTGAGTAAATAGTACCTAATAATATACCAACGTGAAACGTGCTACATATCACGTTTTTAGATTTTTAGATACACAATAACATATTTTTAAAAGACCTTAAAATTCACAAAACCTTGTATTTAGCATTTAAATAGCCTTGTATTAATGCTACTATGCTATTACAGTAAAAAATGTACTTTTTTGAATTCATTATGAACTAAAAAACCAAGTTTCTTTTATCCTGAGAAAACATCACATTAAAATTCTATATTAGGTACATACCTAATATAGAATTTTAATGTGATGTTTTCTCCATTTGTTATGTCTCCATGTTAACTACATAGTTAGATACCTGGAGATTAACTGTGTCTTTCGGCTACGCCCGTAACGTATTTTATAGCAAATTATCAAAAATGATAAAGTTTCTTAGAGTGTGAAGTAATTGCATCGCTCATACTGCGTTTCGTGATGGAAGCATTATAATCACTGTATTTTGAAAACCCTTTTATTGGCCTATTGGGTCTCTAACTCCCTATACGTTATAGCTAGCTTTAGTAACTGCCCAAAAAATCCTAAATTCGAGGTAGACCTCGAATTTAGGATTTTTTGGGCAGTTAGGTTCATAAAATCGGTGGATTGGTAGACCAATCCACCGATTTTATGAACCTAGCTGACGTCCACTGATAAGACTTCCACCCGCTAGATGGACCGACAACCTGGAGAAGGTCTCAGGTCCACATCCAGCTGGGGCTGGATGTGGAAATTGCAGGACCGTGTGTTGTGGCCTAAATTTTGAGAGGCCTACGTGCAGCAGTGGACTACTATAAGCTTATTTGATTAACTTGATTGATTAGACGACGCCTGTGTCTCCGTTCGCGTAACATTTAGTTATTCAATTTCACACCCTTAAGGCGGAACAGAGAGGAGCTGTGTGATTTTAAGCCATGTGATTGGTGAATCGCGGCACAGCTCCTCTCCGCCCCGCCTAAGTGGAACCGCACCTTTAGGTAATTTTAAAAAATTGCTGTCTTGACGAGTGACGTTACCTTTAAAATATCAAGTTTCTGGTGTAAGGTTTTGGCGGGTCTGAAGCAGGTCGTCCCATTCGCAACTCGTCCAAATAGCTACTTGTCCCATTCTCAAATCTTTCCGTTCGTGTCTCGTCCCATTCACAACTCGTCCTATCCTCTATTTATTTTCGCAACTCGTCCCGTTCGCTACTTGTAGCATACCCTGGTAATCTTTATGGATGTGTAAAAAATGTAAATGGGACGAGCTGCGAATAAAATGAGTTGCGAATGGGACAAGTTGCGTACGGAACGAGTTGAGAATGGGACAAGCTGCGAATGGAACGTATTGAGAATGTATGACGAGTTGCGAATGGGACGACCTGCTTCAGACCCATTTAGGCTGAGTGTTGATTGGTAAGTGAGTCATCCCTATTTCTACTTAAAAAATACTTAGTTATATTAAGTTTCCAAGAATTCTTAGGCGAGCCAACACACTCTTTACACTTACTTTACGCTTTCTCCATCTATCAGTATTTCGATATAGTATAAAAAATACCTACTGGTATGATGTAACGGCATATCTTCAATCCTATCAAAAATAACTTTGAATTGTATCTTCCACACGATAAATACAATAGTATAAAAACAAATAAACAATTATAAATCAATTGCACAATTTTTCTTGCTGCATCAACGCAAATTACTTAATTATTCTCGATTCATTGTTCATTGTTCCTAGTTCTATAAACATGCGTATTTAATGATATCACCGTACGTACCTATTACGTTTTTATACTTTTATAAATACTTAGTAGGTAGCTCCCTATTTTACTGTCTACGTCAGGGGCTCCCAACATTTTTCAGTCCTTATAAGTTTATTTATTTATTTTTGGGAGACCAACAGCTTATAATAGCACACAATAGCCTAATATAATAAATATCAGAGAGCCAATTACAGGTCTCCACGTTTAGAAATATTTCCTGGCTATCTGACTTATCAAGTCAAATTAATTTTAGCGTGTATCATTTTAGACATTTATGGAGATATGCGGACTTTTACCTATTCGTATGAGAATTCAATTTACCTTCCCCTTGAGCAAACGCTATTCAAGGTAAATCTTTTTCCTTTATCTCCAACTACCCATGTAGTTAGTAGGTACTCTGGAAGCTCAGTATGACCAAGCAAGACAGAAATTTAGAGAGTAATCGTTGCTTCTTGTGGTGCCATTTCGTGATCTTGGTTCTTTTCCCTAACGATGAGATTGGAAGAAGGGTTCCTTTTACTCACATAGCCCAAATAATTTGCGATTTGATGATGTAATCGTATTTTTATGTCAGCTTTCTCTAAAAATCACTAACATTCCATGTGAATAAAGCCGCGACCAACAGCTAGTCTTTACTTTGTAGATAACTCATTCACCTTAAAATAATGACTTCTATAAATAAATATAGTATCTTCAGTAGCATCATAGTTCGTGCCTCACGTACAAACCATAAGGCTTCCTTTACGAAACAGAAGTTCGGCAGACTTCTACACTACGAGAATTTTAACTAGTATAATGTATGTAAAATTAGCATGGATTCCCATCAAGTTCAACGACGCTGCATTTGAATAAGTTTATATTTTCCTTAGCGTCTACCTGGTTTTATCTAAAGCGTAATTTAAAAATAAAAATATACTTTGTAATAGGACCTCATTCTCACAGACTGTTATCTAGCTCAAATTAAGCTTAACTTGTGCTATGGGAACTAGGCTACGGATAAACGTACTTAATTATATGTATTTTTAAATACACTACCTGTTTAATATAGATACATACCTGGAAAATAGCCTAACTCAGGAACAAGCATTGGCGAAGCACACAAATATTTTTTGAATACGAGATCAATATTCTAAAACTACGATATCAAATATTTAAAGTGATCATGATTTATTCAAAACTCTTCTTAGATAACTTTTTCCGACTAATCCGTCAATTTTAAGTCCCAAAGAGTCTCTCAAATTCATCTCGGTATACTTAGAATCACTTGAAGTCATTAGTAGCCATCTTACCCGAATAATTCATTGAATCCTCTCCCAAAATTCAGAAGCCCACCCCACTATTGCTAACCTCTCGCCAAGACTGATTTCTCTGCTTCGTGACGGAAATCGTATCTCTAGTTGGGATTTTTACATTAAGGAACATCTCTCATACTATTTGTCTCGGAAAACTCAAAAATACTAGGAAATCAGTAACAATCAAGCTGCAGAAAACCATCTTAACCGATAATAATAAATATTCACGGACATTACACGCAACGCTACTTGATCCCAAAGTAAGCTAGGAATAGCCTGATTGTGTTCTGGGTATCAAGACCACGGATATTAATACTTATATACTTTTTAAATACATACATATTATACATAGAAACACCCAGACTCTTGAGACAAACATTAATAGGTCACACAGATATTTGTCTCCGGTGGGAATTGAACCCACAACCTCTAGCGCCGCAGGCGGTATCACTACCGACTGCGCCACAGAGGCAGTCAGTAGTGTATGATGTAGGGTAGGGCAGAGGAGATAATACTCGAATAGTCCATCGCCGAGACTTGATTTCCTTGCCTCGTGACAGGAATCGTATCAATGCGGGTTTTTGTCTGGGATTTTCAATAAGTACATAGTCTTAAACGTGCTTGGAATACCTAAGGCAATTTGTCGTCCAACAGTCATATTTTATTTAATCTTCATCGATCTGAATCGAGAAGTATGAGAAGTATCGAGGCCTCATTGGTGTTGAAAAACCAGTCAAGTGCAAGTCGGAATCGCGCAAAAGGGTTCCGTATCGAGAAAGACACAAATAAATCTGTTTGTTGTTATGGTGTAGTTAGTTTAGTTGTGAGTATTTTAGTATTTGTTGTTATAGCGGCAACAGAAATATATCATCTGTGAAAATTTCAGCTGTCTAGCTATCATGGTTCCTTAGATACAGCCTGAAGGCCGATAGACAGATGTCTCAGTTATAAGGCCCCGTTTTTTTACTTTAGTTACGGCAACCTAAAAAGCATCAAATATTCAAATCTGCATTATGACAAAGCTGAAATAAATTTATCTTTATAGTGTTGCTTATGTTTTTTTCGAGAAGCTTTACTAATAAACGGAAAAAATAATTAAACAAGAAGCCGTGAGACGGTCTCACCTGACTGCCTCTCTAACGTTTATTGTGAAAGTGAAAGTTCAATCCGATTGACGTTGTCATTTTTGTTTTATTTCAAACTTTGAGCAGATGATCCACGTGACCTAGTGACGTAATTTAATGCAACAGAGTCACAGACTACAGACACAAGTCTCGCCATAAGCCCCTCTGCAATCTATTTTATAGACAGGGGCTAAAAGCAAAAACAAAAGCGCTTTATACGTATAGCGTTCCTACAACAGTTTATTAATTTACCTTAGACTTAGATATTACTTAATTGCAACAATTTTTTCTATCAATATTCAGGTTCTCAACATCTCAGGTTCATAACACAAAGATACCCTTTCAATACAAATCAAAGCTGCAAATTTCTTTGTGGTTGCAAAATGTCTAGGGTGCAAATTCTCAAGGAGCTGTAAAATGTCCATGTTGCAAAATATAAGTATAGCGGTTGCAATAATAGGTTCATTTAAATAGTGATAGACTCCTCATTTGGTATAATAAACCGAGCATTTGAGTACGCAACGGAAGAACCCTGAAGATACTTGACCTTATCACTGCTTAGAAGCTTTCTTTTGACTTAACCGTCATCCACTCTAATGATTTCCTCATCTGCACTTGCGTGTTTTATCATTTTTGTACCAGCGATTTGTATTCATTACACACTTCTCTCACGGTTCCGTACACGCAAGACCAACGAACATTACGCTGAGTAATCCGCTTTAAGAACAATGAATCTGAAACAATAATACAATCTAGATTACGCAACAAATGGTTTTAATGAAGTTGTGACGACACACAATTTGAGATAAAACTTTTACAACGTTTATAAATGCTTCACAGGAAGGAAGTACCTCTTACTGTCCACTTACGGTGTATGAAGTTTTTTTTTGTGTGTGGCAGTAGTTAGGGCAATTCGAGACTTATGCCCATCAGCGGATCCGAGGGCTCTCGGTCGTAGGCACTAGTCAGTCAATAAATCAAATCAGCCTATGACAGTTCACTGCTGGATGTAGGTCTCTTCCAAATTTCATTTTTGTGGTTCGCTTCGAGTTTTTCTTGTAAACATCATGACCTCGTTTGTCAGTCAGTAGGTGCACCACTCGCAGGTGAGGCTGCTTGGAAACCGAAGTTGTTGGTAGTGCTCCATTGCGCTCAGTTGTAGGCAGAGGTAGGTAGGGCACGTGTGGTTTTAGTCAGTAGAAGTCCGGCAAAGCATCTATATTTTCAACACCACGCAACAACTTATCAGTGGATATTTGTACAAGAAAAGAATACCTATTCTTTAGAATAACACATGATACTTTTTATCCCGAGAATAAATTCCTAAGGGATGAGGTAACGGGAACAGAATTCCGTGCGCACCCTGGCACTGCCTAGTTATAAATACACATCATTTCATTATAAAACTACCTAGAACTATGGAATACTCGACGAAGGAATACGGTTTGCGGCCCTCGAGACAGTGTCTGAAACATGTTTGGGGCCGCTATGACAAAAGGTTGAGTATAGCTGACTTAGGTCATACATAGTACGTACTAAGTACTACTAAATTACATCTTACACAAATCTCTTGGCTAACAGCGCCATCCGCCATAAAGCTTTGCACAAGAATCAAACCCCACACATACATATCCGCTGTTTATACCAAGGGCGTCTTGCACTATGCTACGTGAGTCGCATGCTTTGGACCAAGGTTAATTTCACTCGTGCGCGATAAGTTGAGACACGCTTGGGAGGAGTTTGTTCTCAATCGTGTCTCAATTTATCGCGCACGTGTAGTACAGTGACCCAATGGTTTAATGACACTTCCATATGTTTTGTGTTCTAGTTTTCGATTGAGTTGTGAAGTAGTATGCGCGATTTGAGGGTCAATTCAGTAGTTTTTTCGATAGATTTCTATAGATTTTATCGGTTTAGTATCGATGTATTTTACTGACGTAGCGTAAAAATAAGGTCTCATAGGAGGCTTTTTTCCGCACACCGGCACACGCTTAGACTGTAGAATGATCTCCGTGCCTCGGTTTTTCCAAACGCTCCATTATTTGTAAATTAATGTAAAATTATATTACAGTCAGTTCCACGGAACAAAAACTGTATTTTTTGTTCTATGGTCGGTTCTAACAGAAATAGAATTGTTTAATTTATAAAAATGAAAAGTAAATGCTTAAATGAAATGTATAAGTATTATTTTATTACGAAAATTGGCCTCCATTTTTTTTTTAACGTGAGAAAAATCCTATATGGATGCTATGCCGGACTCCTACCGACTAAAAACCACACAAATCCTACCTAACAGCCTACGGTTGGGAGCCCCGGGTAAGCCCTCGGAAGGTTACCCCAGGACTCCCACCAGACCTACGGTTACCACTACGGCCTCACCTAGGGGGGGTTCGGGTGCTATCCCGCGTCTTTGGGGAGTTTTCCGGTGTTATCCCGCTTCTTAGGAGGGGTTACGTGCGTGAAACGTCTAGTGGCTGCTCCGGCATGAACCTCACCGTCCTCAGGCCCCCGTTCATGGAGGCCGATGGTCTTGGGCGAAGACACGTCTGCGGCGCCACTACCTCCGCAGACTGCGGAACTCGGGTGGGAGAGTTCTCTCCCGCTCCCTTCCTGCCGTCTCTTTCACGAACATGACCTGCTCACAGAAAGAGGCAGCGGAGTCACACTTACTCCCGCTGTAGATCATGGCTCGCACCATGGCCTCCAGCGAAATTGACCCCCTGTTAGATAGGGACACAAAATTTTGTGGTCTCGCGATGAAAGGGTTGAATCAAATGTTTGTAGAATCTGCAAATGTTGGTACCAGAGCTTGGTTGTCTTTTTTATGGAAGAGTTCTAATTTCCATGCCACTTCCCTTTTTGGGGAAGGGATAATTTTGGTAGCCCAAGGGGGTAATTTTGGCAGTAAGTGTAAATTAGAAACAATAATGAAGAACTATAATAATATGTAGATAAGTACTATTTTCATTTCATTATGCAGCAGATGAAAAGAAATAGCCCTCTAATTATTTTGACATCAATATGACGTCATGAAATGTAACTACATTCACAGTGTACATAAATACAATAAATAACCTATGTACCTTTTTATTTTTGGTAGTATTTTATTATTCACTTTTTATGTTCAAACGCAATAAAATGGTCCATTGTTATCTGTTTTTTATTTATTTTTAGTACCTACCTAATTTATTAATAAATTAATTAATTAATTACCTACCTAATTTAATAATACGTTTTTAAAGAGGAAATACATATTATAACAGTTGCTTCAAATTTAAAACAATTGGTACCTACTATTCTCTTGTATAAAAAAATACACACCTTTTGATTTAAATTGTCTGCTCTGGCTGGCTTCTATTCACCCTCTGTAGAGTGTAGAGAATTGTCCTGAGACATCCTTCCGAGGGTCTACCCGGGGCTCCCGACCGTAGGCTGTTGGGCGTATGTGATGTTTTATAGTCGGTCTGAGTCCGGCATAGCATCCATGAAGGATTTTCCCTCACGTTTCAATAATAGGGTCCCGTTTTAACCCTTCGAATACAGAACCCTAAAAATGTGGAAAATTTTACTAAGTGACAGTTTATACGGCGAAAGAGTTCAGAGGTACCTACCTACCTTTTTTTTTTTAATGAATTCGTTTTTATTTTTGTATACCCACACAAATTTTTGAATAGGCAAAGGCAATTTGAGCCATACAGCCTAGTCTTATATTTATTATATCTTCATTTAACATTAATAAGTCTCAGTCCTCGTCCTCTGAGTCCAGTCAAAGTCAAGTACAGCACTCTAAAAGTCAAAGTCAGTCTTTCTTCAGAAAAGCGGTGGATAAATATCTGAAAGTTTCTTTGGATGTTTTGTCAGAAAATGCAGAGTTGCGATTCACTGCGTTTTATCACTTCCCAACACTAGTGCACGTTGTCGAACTTTTATGTTTAAGAATCCACCATTGACACACACAAAACACTCGAAAATACACTAATTTTGAATATTTATACAATGAGGCGACATGATTCCTTCCAGTTCCCGCCAAAAGATCCTTTAAAAAGCATCATTACATTATGTCATAAATAAGTGTATGAACAGAACAGTCACCTTTGAGAATGCTTTAGGGCGAAACCGGTCGTATGGTTAAAATTAAAATAAAAGTTGTGAAAAAGTACAAGTGAGTGTTATTTTTAAACTATCGCGGTTTTCTACACTCATACTTATAGAATTCGGGACTTCACGCGAAACACATTTACTTACATTTTCACACCGACGTTTCGAGCACGTTGCAGCGCCCGTGGTCGCGGTTGGACCAGTTGGCAGTCCAACCGCGACCACGGGCGCTGCAACGTGCTCGAAACGTCGCACGTTGGATCCTGTAGTATGAGCTGGTTGGTCATTAATCAAAATTAAAAAAATGCCGGTAGATAATATTTTTTCATAGATTTAGCAAATAGAGGGTATACCACATTTATTATATGTAATTAAAGTAGTATTGGTTGTCTAGTATACTTTTTATGATACGACAAAGTTGACCATATTTGTATTTTCCTTGTAGACAATTACGTTTTTTAAGTTTGGTGCAGTATTGAAACATTGTATTACTTTAAAAGTAACAGGGTATAATTAATAAAAAAAATCATGAGTGATGCTGAAGGTATGTAGTATTTAAAATGTATAAATTTAGTTCTTCACGATAAAATAACTTCTTCATAATAAATTTTTATTTAAAAACCACTTTTTCTTCAGAAGTGCAGTTTTGATACTGTTTTTTTTCGGAAAAGTGCATTTTGTCAGGGTACTAATTAGTTCTCTGTAACTCTTTAGATAGTGTATTTTATATAGCTGATATCAAAAGTTCAGACAAAATGCTCCTTTTCAAATGGCAGTGGTTTATAGTTTCACGGTAGTAGATTAAAAATATGAGCCAGTCGTATTTCGGTTAGTAATTACACTTAACTGTGAAAATTTTCGTCTTTAACATGAATGAATAGTTTTGTATTGTATTGTAGCCAATTATATAGGTTATTTTTTCGTTTTTTTTTTCTTAGGAATAGTGGATTATCCAGTAAAAAGGAGAGATTTGTGTGACAAATTATTTTTAATTCAATACAAGAAATTATATAGCAAGTTTTTAAAATTAGAGGAGATAATTATTGCAGAAACCAACTGCCCTGCTTCAGATATAACTTCCCTTAAAGAAACACTGCATATTTTTTAAAAATCTTTTAAAATAAAATAGCAATCGTCGAACAGAATCAAAGAAAGGTTTGTAAAAAATAACTCAAGGTAGCTAGATAAGACTTGCATTTTTTAAAAATATATTATTAAGCAAAGGGTGAGCCCAGGTAGGCCCCCGAAGGATTTTCAGCAGTGTAGTGTCCGCAGTAAGTGTAGGAAGACCGAAGTTTTACGTGCGTCCGGTTCTGGCAGTGAACTTCTTTATTCTGCTCAAATGTATTTTCGAACTGAAGGCCACCATTCCCAATTAAATAAATTAAAAGATATTCTATCACCGAAAACCACAGTAAATGAAGAAGAGGCAGTATCTCCTCAAACCGCTTTGTCTATGTTTAGATACTGAAGCGAAATAAAGTAAGAAGCAGTATAACGTGGTACAAAGCTACGCGCCTCATATCTTTCCTTCTTAACTTAACGTCGTAAAACTTCGAGAAAGGACACTCTAACGGATGTATTTAATTTGTTTTTAATTTTTTCGGATCCAGTAGTATCGTGCTCAAGGATTGTGAGAAAATATAAAACTACTCTTCCTAGTGAGGTGCTAGAAATTATTTTACCAGATTAAAAGAATCTAGCCTTCATAAATCCATTTATTGTGACATATATTTAAATTGTTTAGAGTAATAAAGACATTAATAAAGATATTTTGCCTCAAAACACCTTTAATGAAGACAATTATGAAAGGTAAGGAAGCGAAAGATGTTTGCCGGGAGCGTTGCAAGTGGCAATCAGTGGTCTCTGCCTACCCCAGTGAGTAATAAGCGTGATTTTATGTATTTAGGTACGTATGAATGTATAATACACCTTTAAGACTTAGCTTAAGTCTCGGAACGTAGTTAAATAATATTGACCAACCATCCCATACAACAGGATCCACCGTGCGTCGGTGTGAAAATGTAAGTAAATGTGTTTCGCGTGAAGTCCCGAATTCTATAAGTATGAGTACAAGTGAGTGTGTTTTTACATAACGTATATTTACAACAAGTTCCACCAAGTGCCAAGAATCAAGAGTTTAAAAGATATTATTATTTCGACTGCCAAGGGACCTCTAGACGGTACCTATTTAATTAATCGAAAAGTAACCTCTTTGGTATAGTCAACTGTAAAGACATGTATCAAGTTTGATCTTACAAAATGATGTATCCCTGCGAGTGTATTTAAAGATTACAGTTTAAAGAGCAATATGCATACCTACATGTTACTGTTGAGTTCGGTGAATACCATGTTTGTCACAATCTTTGGTTAGTTCATGGTGGCACTCGCAGGGTACGAAATGATGTATTTCGTATTATATTAGACACTTACATCTCTTTGTAGTTGACTGTACCTATATTTGTGATAGAGCAAAACAATAGATTACGTAGGCTGGGATTCTTTTGTATAACAAAAAGAAATGTGTTAGTGAAATATTTGTAGGTACGTGCCAATTATTCATTACACAACAAATCTAAAACTCTTGCGAAAATATTCTTATAGAACAATGGTCTAATCGCATTATTATCTACTTGAAAATAAACCGGCTAAGTGCACGTGGGATCTGGGCACGGAGGGTTCCATCCATTCCATACCAAAAAAGAAATATTTTTCTGTTTTTAGTGATTGCGTCAAAATAATCACGCTCCGCTTTGCCGAAGAACACTGTTTGTCTGTTTGTTTGTTTGTTTGTTTGAACGCTAGGATCTCAGGAACTACTGGTTGGATTTCAAAAATTCTTTTACAGTTTGATAGTCAATTTATCGAGGATGGCTATAGGCTATATAACATCACGCTAAGACGAATAGGAGCGGAGCAGCAATCAATAATGTTTTGAAAACGGGGAATATTTTTTACCGTCTGTGAGTTTCCGTGGCGTACGCTGCGTAAATGGTTACAGTTAGGTAAAAATTGTGTATTACAAAATTGTTCCTCTTAAAAAGTTCTAAAAAAAAGTCCGTGACAGCATATGTCTATCTTTTAAGGTTCGCTCGCAATAACCTAATTTGTCTATCTCTTAAGGTTCGCTCACGATATAATGAAACTGAAGAGTTTGTTTGTGCTAGGATCTCAGAAACTAATGGTTGCATTTCAAAAATTATTGTACAGTTTAATAGTCCGTTTATTGAGGCTGGTGATATAACATCACGCTAAGACGAATAGGAGTGGAGCAGCCATGAATAATGTTTCGAGAAACGGGATTATTTCTTTCTTTTGAGAGCTTCCATTGCGGACGCTGCATAAATAGTTAAAGTTACGTAAAAACTGTGTATTACAAAATTATTCCTCTTAAAAAGTTATAAAAAAAAGTCCATCGCAGCATATGCCTATCTTTTAACCCGGCGTCTGCTAGGTTGGGTCATAATGACCCGTGATGTTTTTAAATGCGAGTATTTATGAAAATAATAGTGTAACGTTACCACGCTTCTCAGTAGCTGCGGTTAGTGCCCCGCCTCCCTCGTTTCTTATGTCAACTTAGGCGGTGTGCGCCTGCGCAGGAAGATAGACGCGGTCAAACAACAAAAAGGTAAATATGACCCAACTATACATTCGATGATACCATTTCGTGCCAATTACCCGATAGAAGCATCAGGGCTGTTGTCGACGGCAGCTGTTCTGACTGCATGGCCATAAACGCTGGAGTACCGCAAGGCTCAGTGTTGTCCCCTACCCTGTTTCTGCTGCATATCAATGACATGTTATCTATTGACGGCATTCATTGTTATGCAGACGACAGTACAGGGGACACTTGTTACACAGGCCGTCCCGGTATCTCTCGGGTCGCAGTGGAAGAAAGTCGTGAACAGCTTGTGTCTGAAATCGAGGCTACTCTTACTAGAGTGTCCGATTGGGGTAGACAAAACCTTGTCCAGTTCAATCCCTCCAAGACACAGGCGTGTTTCTTCACCGCTAAGAAAGCTCCAATTACTGTAGCGCCACGATTCCAGGGCACATCTCTTTCCATCTCTAAAAGTATAGGGATCCTTGGTGTTGACATCTCCAGTGACGTTCAGTTCCGCAGTCATTTGGAGGACAAGGCCAGGCTGGCGTCCAAGAAGCTCGGTGTGCTCAACAGGGCGCGGCGGTACTTTACTGCGGCGCAAACACTGCTTCTCTATAAGTCGCAAGTGCGGCCACACATGGAGTACTGCTGTCACCTCTGGGCGGGGGCACCTGAATATCAGCTTCGCCCATTTGACTCGGTGCAGAGGCGAGCTGTGAGAGTTGTCAACGATCCTATACTGACAGGTGGTGTGGAACCTCTTCGCGACAGGAGAGACTATGCCTCCTTATGCGTGCCTGTACAATGGTATGTGCTCCGAGGAATTGTTTGACATGATGCCCACGGCTACCTTCTATCATCGCACCGCTCGCCACAGACAGGGATTTCATTCTCACACCCTACGTCCGGAGCGTTTGAGCACGGTTAGATCCGGTAGGGGTTTTCTTCCGCGCACGCTTAGGTTGTGGAATGATCTTCCTGCCTCGGTTTTCCCAAACGCCTACAGTATAGGGTTCTTCAAAAGGGGTCTAAGAAGGTTTTTACAGGGTCGGCAGCGCGAGTGTGGCGCCTCTGGTGTTGCAAACGTTCATAGGCTGCGGTGACCACCGGTCCTTCTGGTGGGCCGTGTGCTTGTCTGCCACCTTAGTGGTATAAAAAAAAAAAAAAAAATTACGTTGAGTTCAATATTTGATTATTTCGTTTATTTATTTGTACCATCATTACGTATTGCATTATATTTTGTTATTCTTAGGTTATATTTGAATAATGGATAAAGAGAAACGCGAAAGGTAGTGAATTCTGTAAATATTAGAAGAAAGTGGCTCGGAAGAGGGTGAAAATTCTTCAGAATACGAGGAAGATGATCACGTTAGCGAGAAACATCAGAGGAGCTCCCTGCTAAATGCCGTGGTGTTTGTAAACAAATGCTAGATATTTCTCGCTGTAAAAGACAGGAAAACTACCCATACCTGTCAAAGGTGCAACAAAATCATCTGCCCTGAAGACATAATTTCTATCTGTGGCGGTTGCGCAGATGACGGTGCTAATAGTGATTAACACTAAGATTATTTATGATTTTTACTTATATTTACTTAAATATCTGACATTTGTCATACCAAAAAGTTAAAAACAAGTGTTAATTAGTCATTTTTTGTTATTTTATTAGTAAGTTTCTAGATGTTGAATTTTTTGTTGTAAATTTTATTCTGATTTCTTGAATACATAAAAAAATCTATAAATAACTTATTTTTTTATTTTATCTCGAAAATATTATACTTTAAGAACTATTTATCAAGTTAACCACAAATTTGCTCTAAATTTCATTGAAATGGTAAAAATCAGCTACGGTTTAAAATCGGGTAATTATGACCCACGATGCAGTTGCTGTACCTATTTTCTACCATGCTGACGCCGGGTTAAGGTTCTCTTACAATAACCCTCTTTCTTATTACGGGAGTAAATTTGATTTGCAGTGGCAGCCAGTCAACTGAACGATAAAAACCGGCCAAGTGCGAGTCGGACTCACACACGATGAGTTCCATACCGAAAAACGGATGGGTGGAAGTAAAAGCGACGGGAAACATTATATCACTTTAACACCTCTTTCCTTCTGACTCTCATGTGACGCAAACGAAGTTGCGCGGGTCAGCTAGTAGCCTTATAAACTGTAAGTGTGGCTCTCATATCGCTATTAAAATTGCCATGGCTTTCCATCAGGTGTTAGTGTTATTATTTCTTTATACATGTACTTACTACTAAGGTGGAAAACAAGCTTACTGCCCACCTGATAGTTGATTTCAGTAGTGAGTACTTAGTCTATTTTTTTAATAAATAAATAAATATTCACAGATATTTCACACAACGCTATCTGCTCCCAAAGTAAGCTAGGAATAACCTGCTTGTGTTATGGGTATCAGACCAAGGATATTAATACTTACCTATATACTTTTTAAATACATATCTACATATTATACATAGAAACACCCAGATTCTTAAGACAAACATTTATGGGTCACACAAATATTTGTCTCCGGTGGGAATCGAACCCACGACCTTCAGCGCCGCAGGCGGTATCACTACCGACTGCGCCACAGAGGCAGTCCGTCTATGGACGTTTGCAACACCAGAAGCGCTACACACGCGCTGCAGACCGAGGCGCAGGTCGTGACAACCATTTCGCGAGCACACTAAAAAAAAGACAGATTGGAGAGGAGAAACCGGTTAAGTTGGAAAATGCTAATAATACTCGAAAAAGACCCGAAAATCATGATGCATTATAGCAAACAAGTCATCAGAATTAAAATATATTACCCACATATTTTGACTGGCCTCGTGGTTAGTGTGCTTGACTACGGATTCGAAGGTCATGGGTTCGATTCCCAACCAGGACAAATCTCTTTGTGTGATGAGCACATTGATTTGTTCTGTGTATTTAGAAATTGAATATAATATATATACTTATAAGAATGTGTATCAGGTCGTCTAGATCCCATAGCACAAGCTTATATTAGCTTAATTTGGGCTAGATGATGTTGTGTGAGATTGTCCACAAATATTTATTTATTAATTATTTAGTCAGCATAGATCTCAATCCTATAAGATCTAACTTCCAACGTTTTTTACAAGCATGCCGTAATTTTGCGCTCTGATTGGTTTCTAATGAAACAGTTACAAATTTCCACGGTCAACTCTAATCATTATTGCGATATTGGGTATTTCTAAGTAGTTTGAGATGATATTCTGTAAATAAAATGTGCTAAATTACGAGTGAATTGTACGAGAATACTTTCAGGACTAACAAAATTACCGCGTGGAAATTCACACCGATGTTATGCCGGAATCAAACCAACTAAACTTATCCGTTACGGATGTAGGTACCTACTTGAATTTTGATATACTTAGTTAAAGTTTACTAATATCTAAGGGAGAAACGTGAATTTTGACACAGTTAAAGTTTACTGAAGACAAAAGTAGTTTTGTGCGATCCCTTTCGCGCTATTTCACCAAAGTATATAATATATACTTAGACAGATATATTATGGAGAGCCAATAACAACGAGGCTTTAGATTCTCTAGTAGCAATAAAAAATTCGTAAACCATCAAATCGCAATTGTAATTTCAATTTTATGTCAACCATATAAATATTTTCATTTAAGTTTCATTCTATCAACAAGTAGGTACTCGTAGTCGATGCACAAACTATAAATTGTTTTGTGACGTTCCTTTCCACCTCACAAGATACGCGCGAGCACCTCACGTTCATAGCTAGTCAATTTTAGTAGGTATTACGCAAACTATACTCATGCGTTACTAATTAGTAATATTCATAACTATTACCAATTTACTACGGCAAGATTCAATGTCACTCACAGCTTTTTAGTAAGTATAAAAATAATTTTTGGACCCAAATTTCCCATGCTGCGTTCCTGCTGCTGTTACTTCGCTAAATTTTTCGCTAGAATTCGAAAAAAGTCACATCATCTGTGTTTTATATTTGTATCACATTTATTGTTAAAAATTACAGACAAACATAATTATTACATATCCATATATTACATTATTACTATCTAAACTAAACCTAAATAAGGTAGGGATGCGGGGTCCTAATGGGATGCGGGGTCCTACTAACATCTTAAGGACCCCAACGGTTCGGATCCTCCTCGTGGTGCATCCTGGGCACCGGAGTAGCGACCACTCCCCTTCCTTTGTGGGGGAGTTGTGCTACTCTGGCTAATTCCGGCCGAGGCGGGAGCAACCCACCAGTTGTTGGGTTGCTTGGCAGCAGCAATGCTGGTTCGCCGTCGCTTCGCCACTTTTGCTGGCGAGACGATGACGGCAAAGTGGGAGAGGCACTGCGTGGGGGGCGAGAGTTTAGGTAGATACTCCCGCCCGCGCGGGGTTTAGTGGGTAGGATTGTCCATTCCGGACCGCGCCGGAAGTCCCACACACCATCCCAACTGCCCCCGCAGCTGGGATGAGGGCGCGTAAATGCGTTCCCCGCGTTTACAAAAAAAAACCTAAATAAGGTTCCCGTGGCATTGTGCCCATAAGACTAGCCGCATTTCCCCTTTGAATAGCAATATCTATTCGCTGAGCGAGAAAACTGCCAGCCCTTGGCTCACTTGTCGACTCTACAAGGCGCTTTTTCAAATTCTTGCGTATTGGGACCCCATGAACCTAGGGTTTCGACACCGGCAGGACAAAAACGATACGATGAGTCGAGACCCTTATATTTATTAACTTTAATATTTTCAGCCCCTTTTAATTTTGTTTTAGAAAGATGGGACGGGCCAGAGTGTCAACACAAGTTGCATACCAGAGCAGCGCCCGAACCATCTCCCACGGTATTAAAGTTATACCATCTGGTCTTTTGCCATCGTCCCTGAAAACGCCATTTGGCTCTAAAAGCGCAGGCACATTGGCGGTGGCAAGCCGAATTGGCGAATGATGTCTTTCAGCGCAGCGTGGCGTGAAAAGCGGCCTGCGCTCTTTAAACATGAAAGTCCATGATGCCCCAAAGTGTCAACGTTAAAACCGCAGGGGCGCAGGGGCGCGATTCGATGTGGAGCGCAAAGCGTGACGACAAGTCTCAAACCAACTGAAATTGATCACGTTGGACCACATAAAAGTACTGGCGTAGTCTGGGTGCTTAATTCACAGAAAAGGTGGTACCCGTTACAAACGATTGCAAAGGGTACATCGATATATTGTTTATGACTTTCGCTTATTACAAGCAGCAGTGCCCATTCAGTTCCTCTGTGATCATGGAGCTTAAAACAGAGATAAAATTTCAGATACAAAATAAAAATAAAAGTAATATTGTGGAAATACGGGTACACACAGAATTAAATGCGCAGTAAGTAGCTGGATTAATATTAATTATAAATAAATAAATAAATATTCACGGACATTTCACACAACGCTATCTGATCCCAAAGTAAGCTAGGAATAACCTGCTTGTGTTATGGGTATCAGACCACGGATATTAATACTTATATACTTTTTAAATACATACTTATTATACATAAAAACACCCAGACTCTTGAGAGAAACATTTATGGGTCACACAAATTTTTGTCTCCGGTGGGAATCGAACCCACGACCTCCAGCGCCGCAGGCGGTATCACTACCGACCGCGCCACAGAGGCAGTCAATTAATTAATAAAGCAAATTAGGCGTGAGTCGGCCATTTGCAGCGAAGTGGAACCAAGTTTTTCGTTCCGTAGTTGTAGATGAGCATTAAAACTAGGTATATGCCACATATGAGATATGCCATGTTTTAGAATTTTATACCTAGGTGCTAGCCCCTTTGTATACTCGTATCTAAAAGTCGATAGTTTGATGATAGTTATAATATTTCCGATTTTTTTTTTATAAATATTCGGACATCTCACACAATGCTATCTGATCCCAAAGTAAGCTAGGAATAACCTGCTTGTGTTATGGGTATCAGACCACGGATATTAATACTTATATACTTTTAAATACATACATATTATCAATGATATTTAAGTAAAGAAGGTGGGAAGGTTACTGTCCTGGCACTGCTAGATTTTTCCAACGCTTTCAACACAGTTGATTTCGACGTATTGATTGACATATTGCGATCGCTTGGCATATCTCCAATAGTGGCTGATTGGTTTCGCAGTTACCTGTGTGGACGCCGACAATGTATACGAATCGAAGACACGCTCTCTTCATGGTGCAATACATCTGTTGGAGTGCCACAGGGTGGCGTTCTATCTCCTTTACTCTTCGCGATATTTATTAATTCAATCTCTGATCAACTACGTTCTTCCTATCACCTTTATGCAGATGATTTGCAGATATACAGCCAGGCATCATTGGCATCTATTGCTGACGCTGTGGTGGCCATAAATGCTGACCTGGCTAGTATAAGTGCATGGAGCAAATCGTATGGTCTCAAGGCCAATCCATTGAAGACTCAAGTCACAATTGTCGGTAGCCCTTGGATGGTTCCAAGGATTGACTGGTCATTACTCCCACCCGTTATCTTCAATGGAACTACCATATCATATAGCGACCGGGTTAAAAACTTGGGAATATTTATTGATTCAAAGTTGTCTTGGGAATCTCAAATGCAGGAGACCAGCCGTAAATTATTTGCAGCAGCAGGATCCTTGAAACATTTGCGAAGTTTGTTGCCAACTGCTACCAAAATTGCGCTTGCAAACACCCTTCTACTTCCTATCCTAGACTATGCAGACGTCAGCTATCCAGATCTCACCGAATGCCAATTAGATAAGCTCGAGCGACTCCAGAATTTATGTATCAGATTTATATTTGGATTACGCAAATATGATCATGTCTCTGTTTTTCGAAAAAAGCTCGAATGGCTACTTATTCATCTTCGCCGGAATGCCCATATCCTTTTCTAGTTATACAGTATACTGTTCAACCCTTCTACCCCTGCCTATCTCAAAGGAAGATTTGAATTCCTTCATGATACTCATTCAAAGTGCTTAAGATCATCAGCGAACTTGAGATTAAAAATGCCGCCACATTCCACAGTATTCTTGGATAAATCCTTTACCGTTTTGGCAGTACGACTGTGGAATACGCTGCCATTAGATATACGACGAGCGAAGTCACTGGCCATATTTAAAAATATGGTTAAGAACCACTTCCTGTTCCTCTAAGTTTTTAAGTGGGTATAACTTTTATTATCTCTTAATATTCACTTACTGTGTACTACATAGCTACCTATTATGTGTTATTTTATTATGTTTGTATATTTTATTATGTAATGTGCGCCATCAGCTACCTTTTTCTTTCCTGTTCTTCTCTTTCTATACTGAGGTTGTCTGGAAGAGATCGCTATTAGCGATAAGACCGCCCGTTGTACTATCATTTTAGATTTCCCTTTCGGGCCTAGCACTCACTTTTGTGAGGGTGATTTTACGATTTTTTATACATTTACTCGAGATCGGTAAACGCACGGGGACGAGCTCGCTCGAAAGTGAGAGTAGTCCTTTCTGCCTACGATTTTTTTCGCTGCGGAGGGTGGCGTCTTCTCGGATCAGTGTGACGGCCGAGGTCGAGCGAGGCGTACGTGTCGTGACATGTCACCGGGTTGATCAAAACTTTGTTCTGGTAAGTGTTATTCATGTTTGTTTTAGTTTTATTGTGTTTAGAATGAGTTAAAAATAGCCCGTAAGATTTAAAATAGTGGATTACTGATTATTTTCAATAGATTCTGGTGCCGCATAAATCAACCTCACAAAAGTGAGGGCTCGGTCTGAACTCAAGTATTTGTAGGTATTTTCATACAAATTTAAAACTGTTTTGAACTTTGTTTTAGGTATTACTTACATGGTAAACAATCACTATGAGCGAAAGAAACTTAATTCACGACGACGAAGGTGTTATGGCGGCCTTATATGATTCGGACATCGGTGAGGACTCCGATGAAGACCAAAGTTGGATGCCCCCAGGGGAAGCACCCGAAAGCTCATCGGATGAAGACCAGGAGGAAAGTGATAGGGCTCCTGTTGTAGCAGCACCAGCTGCTCGAAATATTTGGACCAGGCGAATGTTTCGTGGGAAACCTATGCCTTCAGTTACTACAACTGTGGAAGAGGTATACATTTTATTAAGTTCTATGTAGGTACCTGTGTTATTCTACGTATTTCAATATATATTTTAATATTGTTAGGTATTATCGCCTGCTGAATACTTTGAGAAGTATTTCACAGATGAAGTGTTCGAAAAATTCGCACTGTACACAAATATTTACTACCAAACAACTAATAATCAGGTGATGAAACATCCTATCACGGCATCTGATGTCAAGAAGTTCTTTGGGATTAATGGTATTCTTGGCTGTGTGAAATACTCTAGAATTAAAATGGCTTGGCTGCAGAGATTTCGGTTGCCGTATATTACAGATGCAATGACGAGAGACAGGTTCTTTCTGATTAGGACCAATTTACATATTGTTGACAAGGCAGCTGTTCCAGCTCAAGAGAAAACTCAAAATCGGCTATGGCTCGTTCAACCCATGATTGACTCGGTTCGTAACAGATGCTTGGAGTTGCCTAGGATTCATGGTACATATTCAATTGACGAGCAAATGGTACCCTTTCTCGGAAAATGCCCAGTCAAACAATTTGTTCCGGGAAAACCTAGACCAGTGGGTCTGAAAAATTTCGTAATTACTACGTCAAAAGGTTTGGTATTAGATTTTGAGATTTATCAAGGAAATACCACGCCTTTCCTAGACACCACACTGGGTTTAGGTCCATCAGTGGTTATCAGGCTGATACAAACACTACCTAAAGGTAGTTTCATATTTTTCGACCGGTATTTCTCCACCATACCGTTAATGGAGAAATTAATTAGGGAGGAAATGGAAGGTACGGGAACAATAATGAACAACCGATTCAAAGGTTATTCTTTCACAAAAGATACACAAATGAGACGAGGAGATTACGAAGAAGTGGTCAACAGAGATAAAAGCATTTGTGTTGTTAAATGGAAGGATAACAAATCTGTGTTAATGACTTCCACTTGCCTCGGTGCTCAGCCTGTAGAGTCTGTTCAAAGATGGGATAAATCAAGTAGAAGTTACATCACTGTCCAATGCCCCAATATAATAAAAAAGTATAACGAGAACATGGGCGGAGTAGATGTCAGTGATCAGATGTTGGAAGCATATAGGTCTTTTTTTTTTTTTTTTTTTTTTTTTTTATACCACTAAGGTGGCAGACAAGCATACGGCCCACCAGAAGGACCGGTGGTCACCGCAGCCTATGAACGTTTGCAACACCAGAGGTGCCACACTCGCGCTGCCGACCCTGTAAAAACCTTCTAAGACCCCTTTTGAAGAACCCCATACTGTAGGCGTTTGGGAAAACCGAGGCAGGGAGGTCATTCCACAACCTAAGCGTGCGTGGAAGAAAACACCTATCGGATCTAACCGTGCTGGAACGCACCGGACGCAGAGTGTGAGGATGAACTCCCTGTCTGTGGCGAGCGGTGCGATGATAGAACGTAGCCGTGGGCATCATATCAAACAATTCCTCAGAGCACATACCATTGTACAGGCGGTAGAACACGCATAAGGAGGCAAAGTCTCTCCTGTCGCGAAGAGGTTCCACACCAGCTGTAAGTACAGGATCGTTGACAATTCTTACAGCTCGTCTTTGCACCGAGCCAAATGGACGAAGCTGATATTCAGGTGCTCCCGCCCAGAGGTGACAGCATTACTCCATATGCGGCCGCACTTGCGATTTATAGAGAAGCAGTGTTTGCGCCGCAGTGAAGTACCGCCGCGCCCTGTTGAGCACACCTAGCTTCTTGGACGCCAGCTTAGCCTTGTCCTCCAAATGACTACGGAACTGAACGTCACTGGAGATGTCAACGCCAAGGATCCCTATACTTTTGGCGATGGAAAGAGATGTGCCCTGAAATTGCGGCGCTACAGTAATTGGGGTTTGCTTAGCGGTGAAAAAACACGCTTGTGTCTTGGAAGGGTTGAACTGGACAAGATTTTGTCCACCCCAATCGGACACTCTAGTAAGAGTAGCCTCGATTTCAGACACAAGCTGTTCACGATTTTCCTCTACTGTGTCCCGAGAGATACCGGGGCGGCCCGTGTAACAAGTGTCCCCCGTACTGTCGTCCGCATAACAATGAATGCCATCAATAGACAACATGTCATTGATATGCAGCAGAAACAGAGTAGGGGACAACACTGAGCCTTGCGGGACTCCAGCGTTTATGGCCATGCAGTCTGAACAGCTGCCGTCAACGACGGCCCTGATGCTTCTACCGGCCAAGAAGCTGGACACCCATCCGCATAATCTCTCAGGTAGTCCATATGAGGGCAATTTCGTAAGAAGACCACGGTGCCAGACCCGGTCAAAGGCTTTAGAGATGTCGAGGCTCACTGCTAGAGCCTCACCCTTACTCTCGATAGCCGCCGCCCATCGGTGTGTTAGGTACACAAGAAGATCGCCCGTCGAGCGACCGTGACGGAAACCGTACTGCCGGTCGCTGAGCAGGTCGTGTTCCTCAAGGTACCCCAGGAGCTGTGTATTAATTACACGCTCCATCACCTTGGATAAAAGGGAGGTGACGGCTATAGGCCTGTAATTGGCCGGGTCGGTCCTGTCACCCTTCTTGGGTACAGGATGTACATACGCGATCTTCCACGACGCCGGGACTTGTCGCATGGAATAGGAAAGTGCGAAAAGACGTGTAAGTACCGGACACAACTCTGGACCACAATGCTTTAGTACCACCGCGGGAATGCCGTCTGGCCCACTCGACTTATGAACGTCCAGGGATTGAAGCTCCCGCCGGACATTCCGCTGTGTAAATTTAACTTCCGGCATGGAAGTGCCACAACTCGGAATGCACGGCGGTATTGCACCCCCGTCGCTCATGGTCGAGTTAGAGGCAAAGAGATTACCCAAAAGGTCGGCTTTCTCCTTGGCACTCTGGGCCAAACTACCGTCGGGTTTAAGCAAGGGTGGTAATCCTGACCGACAGAAGTTTCCCTCGGCAGCTTTGGCAAGCGACCAAAATTCACGACTTCCTGAAGGGTAGCCTGCTAGCCGTTCGCCAATTCTGCCGACGAAATCGAACTTGGCCTTGACAATTGCTCTTTTACTGGACCTCGAGGCGGCATTTAATTTGCGTTTTACCTCAGAGATGTTTGGATCTGAATTTGCACGAGCCGTGGTCCAAGCTCTGTAGGCAGATTCTTTCTGCATTAGAGCTTCTCTGCAGAGCCGATTGAACCACGGTCGCTTTTTTGCACCTACAGGGATCCAGCGGTTGGGAATGTAGCATTCCATACCCTCCAAGATCCCCTCAGCGACTGCTATAGCACAAGAATCCAGATCCTCTGAGGCAAAACAAAGCCGCCACCACGGGTACGACGCATAGAACTCTCGCAGTCCATCCCAGTCTGCTGACTTGTAGTGCCACACATGTCGCCACTCCTTGGGCCGAGGTGGTTCAGGCCTTGCGAGAGGCACATGCGTCCGAACGACACAGTGGTCCGACGATCCTAGCGGAGCATCCACTGAAACACTGTATCCGTCCGGACGCGTTGTCAGCAGGAGGTCCAGCAATGCACTATGCTCGTTGTCCCTGTCTGGTATCCTTGTATGGGATTTAACCAGCTGGGAGAACCCATAGGTCAAGGCAAATTCGTGAGCAGCTTTTCCCGCAAAGTCGGTGGTCCGGGAGCCCAACCAGTCAACATGATGACCGTTGAAATCTCCCAAAATCACTATCTCCGCGGAGGGACACTGCTCAATCACCCTGTCAGTCGACTGCTGCAGGTGGTCATAAAGGCGAACTGTGTCCGTGTTACCGCTGTGAGACCTGTACACGCACGCGTAGATCCGGGTGTGGCCCCCGTGATCCACGCGCGCCCATAACGTAGACAGGTCCCTGTCTTCGAGGCTTGTAAGACGGCGACAGCAGACATCATCCCGGACGTACATACACACCCCGGCTTTCCGCCTAAAGTGGTACTCCAGCTTGTAGCCAGGGTACATTAAGTCAGATGCATCTTCCGGGCATGAGATCTGCGTCTCCGTCAAGAAAAAAAGGGTCGGCTTCGCAGTTTCAAGATGGTGGTGGACTACGTTGATGTTCGCGCGCATGCCTCTGATGTTGCAAAAGTCCACTTGAAGTGTGGACGCCGATGCCGCTGTGGATACCCTTTTATTTTTCCTTTTTGCTGCCATGGTTGTTTTTTTTAAAAAAGGGGAATTAAGAAGGTTGAGGGGGCGCCTGTGTGCCGCTGGCGCAGGAGACTAAGCGAGGCTCCAACTCACCAAAGGCAGACAAAGGTAATGCGGAAGATTGGCACGGCGTACGGAAGGGCCCCCGGTCCCCCCCCAATGCAGTGGCCGCGTCCACTCCGGTATCCTCCTCCGGCACGACCACAGCACCAGGGACTTTACACAGGCTGCTGGTTCAGCCTCCTGGGGCGGAGATTAAGTGATCCCCAGGTTCGGGTTCCGTACAGCCTGCGGGCGGTCAGCGGTCAACCGTTTCACCGGGTCTCCCTGACCGCCGTACCAATACTCCGCGCCTCTATCCGCCAATGGAGCCAGGTAAGCCTCTGGTCTCACCGTCACCGGCACAAAGTCGCCCCAATGAGCTCTGGATCCCTGCTAACCGACGGAGAACATAACCCAACCGGAGTCAGGTTACTATTACCGCGGTCTTCTGCAGGGCGGAGGTACTGCCCCAGGCGGGCTGCTCAACGAACGGAGTACCGTTATGCCCTTCCTCCTAATAAATTACTTGGCATAAAACACGGAAGTGGCCTCTAAAAGTATTCATGCATCTTTTCGATTTGTCACTCGTTAACTCATGGTATGAATATCGTATAGCATCACAATTAAACAGACAGAAACCTATGGACTTTTTGGATTTTAAGCTGACTGTGTCAGATTTTTTGCTCGGTGGAACTACTAGAAAGAGACAACGTGATCCTACAGATGATTTTGCTGAGATGCCTGGAACATCTCACTATACAGTAGCTACTATGCCAACAGTGGATAAAAGACTCGATGGATACAATCACTGGCCAATAATTGACACAATAAAAGCACCAAGATGCTGTAGACTCAAAGGCTGCAGCAGTCGGTCAAAAGTAAGATGCACAAAGTGCAACGTTTATCTTTGTTTATCTAAAGATAACCACTGTTTTTATAAATTTCATAGTGACAAATAAGAAGCGGATTTATAATGAAAACAAAAAACAATGTGATTAAAGTTACGTCCAAAAAGAAAATTATGATGAAGACTGAAAAAAGTTCCTAATTAGTTATAAATGTTAGTTTTGTTGATTGTGTATAAGAAAAAAAACATTGTTCTTTATGTTAAATAATTAATACTGTTAGTTTTTGGAAAATGTATAAGGTTTTCTCGTTAATTACAGTTCAATTTCTATAATAAATGGTCTTATTTCTCAACCCTCACAATTGTGAGTGTACTTGAATTGGGTCCGAACCCTCACTTTGGTGAGTATCGTGAAAAACGGCTTTTCAGTTTTACTAGATTTTTTTCATTAGCATATTATTCTTCAGCGTCCCCAAATTAGCTAGAATTAGTAACTTTTATTTTACAATACCTTTCCATTAAGCGTCAGGTCTGAAAGGGTTAAGTCTTTTCAAAGAATACTGTATGTAATGGTGCAATAAAGAGTTATCTATCTATCTATCTAAAGATATGCTACCTTCATACAAAACAGCATTTAGTTATTGTTGAGTTATAATTTCACGTGCTTACCTATCGGTACCTAATAGATTTCATCTATGAATGCGATAGAGAATACAAAACATTTAAAACAGAGAGGGATGTCGATCTGTGTCGTTTTGCACACAGCAGCAGACCACAACACGACTTGTTTCGCTCGCAGCTATTAGCCGACTAAATGGAATTATAACAATTGTGTGACTTTGTCCGCAACAGTTTTTGAGCGGTAATGCGATATCTACCTCTTTTTTACTTTAACATCATTGCATATTATACATAGAAACACCCAGACTCTTGATACAAACATTGATGGGTCACACAAATATTTGTCTCCGGTGGGAATCGAACCCACGACCTCCAGCGCCGCAGGCGGTGTCTCTACCGACTGCGCCACAGAGGCAGACAAAATACCTAGGTGCTAGCCCCTTTGTATACTCGTATCTAAAAGTCGATAGTTTGATGATAGTAAAATATTTCCGGAATTGAGCACAGGAAAAATTAAAGCTGGTATTTTTGACAGTCCACAAATCAGGGAACTAATAAAGGACCAAAATTTTACAGATAGTAGACCTACGGCTACCACTGCGGCCTCGCCTAGGGGGTGGTTCGTTGCTGGGACATCCTGGGGCTTACCCGGGGCTCTCAACCATAGACTGTTGGGCGTTACGTGAGGTTTTTTAGTCGGTTGGAATCCGGCATAGCATCCATGATGAATTATCCCTCACGTTAAAAAAAAAGCGTGGTTCGTGTTCTATCCCGCGTCTTTGGGGGGTTCTTCGGGAGCTATCTCGCTTCTTAGGGGGGGACGTGCTTAATTCCCTCACGTCACGCTGCCGTCTAGGGCCTGCATCTGTAAGGACGGTGAGCAGCCCCTTCACCGTCCTCAGGCCCCCGGTCATGGAGGCCGATAATATTGGGCGAAGACAGGTCCAGCCGTCGACTGCGGAACTCGGGTGGGAAAGTTCTCTCAAGCTCCTGCCCCGCGCGCCGCCTCTTTCACAAGCATGACCTGCTCGCAGAAAGAGGCGGCGCAGTCCTACTTACTCCCGCTGGAGATCATGGCTCGCACCATGGTCTCGAGCGCGAGTGTGTCCACGTCCAGACGCTAACCCTGGCCTAGCCAGCTCGGGTAAGTAATGGCAGGTAATGGCCCTCTCGGAGAGATTAGCCCCGACAACCGCCTGCCGCACTGGTATCAAATGTTTGTTTAAGAGTTTGGATGTTTTCTATGTATTCAGAAATATATAAGTGTGTCTATCAGTTTGTCAAGATCTATGCACAAGCTTATAATAGCTTTATTTTCGCTAGACGATGTTGTGTGAGAATGTCCACATATATTTATTTATTTATTTTCGTGGGTTCTGTACCCAAAGCACACCCAAGACAGACAGACAGACAGCCACGAAGTCTCAGTAATACTGAGACTTCATGGCTGTCCGTCTGTCTGTCTCCAGGTTTCTCATAAACCGTGATAGCTAGAATGCCCCTTACTTATCCGACGAAAATAGATCATCCTATGAAATTATTTCATATCAACTTTCTAAAGAGGAAATCGTCTATCGCACGGAAACGGGAAGCGCTTTCTAATGGTCAAATAATGTTCCTTGACTGATGCTAACAGCTTATGGCTAGATGAAGGTCTAGCTTAACGGAAGTATCATGTCAGGGTTTCGACTTTCTACGTGAAAATGGAGCAATTGCCACAGGGTGGAAACTCCATACAAATGATTCGTTTTTAATTCTGTGACCTACACTAAAGCACACCCTATGTTCGTACAGAGCTTGAATGTGTGTGTGACCAATAAGCCTAAGCAAATGTTCCCTCAAAATACCCGCCAACTATAATGACAGTACTGGCGGAACTGGTGGGGGTGGGGAAACTTGGTCAGTGAGGGGCAGGGAGTTGCCTATCTGTATGTAATACTAGCGGACGTCACGCGGTTTCACCCGCGTAGTTCCCGTTCCTGTGGGAATACGGGAATAAAATACAGCCTATGTTCACCGCAAAGAGTGTAGCTTCCCAACAGTAAAAGAATTTTTCAAATCGGTCCAGTAGTTCCGGAGCCTATTCGATGCAAACAAACAAACAATCAAATCTTACCTCTTTATAATATTAGTATAGACTATTACTCATAGACTTATTACACTTATTCATATTCTTAAAGTAGAATTATGTTTAAAATTAAATTACTTATTACACACACTTAAATTACTTAAAATTACTTTAATTACTGTTTGATACATAATATTGTGTTATTTTTATAAGGCAACACTGACGGCTAATGTCAACCGTCATCTGTCAAAACTTCTGTCTGTTCGAATAAAAATGCAGCATGTTCACCATTTTCAACTCTGGCGTTATTATTTCTAATATTACAAAATTCCTTCGTGTGTTTCTTCGTTAACATGAATTTGGACCTTCGAGCAATGGTCGTCAGTTGGTGAGCTGTATTTTTAAGCCTGCGGCATTGCTGCAGCATATTTTTTCAACGTTGTAACTGAGTGCGCCACGTGCCTTTTTTTTTTTTTTTTTTTTTTTTTTTTAACGTGAGGGAAAATCCTCGTAGGATGCTATGCCGGACTCTTACCGACTAAAAAACCTCACGTAACGCCCAACAGCCTATTGTTGAGAGCCCCGGGTAAGCCCTCAGGAAGGATGTCCCGTGACTCCCAACAGACCTACGGCCGCCAATGCGGCCTCGCCCAGGGGGTGGTTCGGGTGTAATCCCGCGTCTATGGGGGGTTTCGGGTGTGACCCCGCTTCTAAGGGGGGGGGGGGGCGTGCGTGAGTGCTCACGTCACGCTGCCGTCATGGGCCTGCTTCTGTAAGGACGGTGAGCGGCCCTCTCACCGTCCTCAGACCCCCGGTCATGGAGGCCGATAGTCCTCGGCGAAGACACGTCGGCGGCGCCCAGGGCGCCGACTGCGGAACTCGGGTGGGAGAGTTCTCTCCCGCACCCGGCCCGCCGCCTCCTTCGCGAGCATGACCTGCTCGCAGAAAGAGGCGGCGCAGTCCCACTTACTCCCGCTGGAGAGCATGGCTCGCACCATGGCCTCAAGCGAGAGAGTGTCCACGCCCAGACCCACTACGAGGACCTGTCGCTGTTGTGCCCACGCCGTGCACTCCACCAGCGTGTGGAGCGCCGTGTCATCGCTGCGGTCCTCGCAGTGCTGACATTCGGCCGTGGTTTCCCGGTGTTTTCGCCACAGATACCTACCGAAGCTACCGTGCCCGGCAAGCATCTGTGTCAACCGGTAGGAGAGAGCACCGTGTCTTCTCTCCAGCCACTCGTCCATGACCGGTCTGACGGCCGCGATTGTGGCGAATCCCCCCTTTGGTTGCTCAAGTCGCATCTTCCATGTCTCCAGGGTTTCCTGGTGGAGCAGGGTCCGCTGGGCCTCGATTTCTCGAGACGCAGGCCTTTGGCCCCGCTCCAGCGCCTCCTTGCGCCATCTGAACAGTGACGCAAGGGCTCTCGCTTCCAGGTCCCATGGAGGGGTCCCGGCTAGGAGACATGCCGCCTCACCGGAGATCGTGCGGTATCCTCTTATCACCCTGACGGCCATCACTCTCTGCGGGCTCATCAGTCTAGCCTCATTGCTGGCCGTCAGGGTCTCCGCCCATACGGGAGCCCCGTACAGGGCCATGCTTCGCACGATCCCAAGGTACAGCCTCCTGTAGGGAGCGTTGGGTCCCCTGATGTTGGGCATCAGCCGCGCGAGTGCGGCCGATGCTCCCCTCAGTTTTGGGACCAAACTTCGGAAATGAATGCGCCACGTGCCTTGTCAAGAGCAAAGGGCGTCGTCACTTGCTTCATTGAATGCGAGTAACTTTGTTCTGCACTGCCATTGGTTATGTCAGAATGGGTTCCAGTGTACAGCGAGATTATTTTTGTACTTGGTGTGAAGATTGAGGGATAAGCGGCTCCTACCAGTGCGGGCATTGTTCACACTATTTTACCGGGCCAGGAATTTCCTCACCACGCATTTATTGAATGGAATTCAATCTCAATCCACAAACGTTGTTTGTACTAATTTATCATCCCGAAGACTTTTGACGCGCAGTTATTACCAGCGCAAGACATTAGCGGTGGGCCGAGGTCTGTCCGTCATTGACTACAGCAAGAAAAAACGGTACCTATATCCCTGTGTTTTATGCGTATTGTATATTTTTATTGTGTTCTGTGCGTTCAAGATAGGTTCGGGACAATTTCCTTTTTTCAGCCATTGGTATCAATTGTTTACAGTAAAAACATAATTTTATCGTGTCATTGACCGTGTTTTCTGTCTTTCTTATCAAGGTTGTTGTAAGGTAATCAATTTTGATTTGCATTGCTTGCATATTCGCCATAAAACAAGCATTGTACATCAAAAAGTTTCCTGTGACAACTTAATAGTAGAATTGTCTGTTATCAATTATAATATGTATAGGTTGCTTGTACATTTAAACTTCGAATTGCATTGACTGCAATTGATTGCATTAAAACCATACTTTACAGGCATTCTACGATGAATTATTGAAACTTATAAAAAGGCAATCTATAAGAATTGGAATTATTTAAAATGTGGTTTTCTCCTTGAAATGCTTTGATACTCTTATTGTTTCTTGTGGATATGAAGTGAAAATTCACAAAAATTGGTAAGAAATTTTTATATAACTTTACCTGAAAAACAGTTTGTTGAAGTCTTTAGTAGTCTTTGTTTAGTAGTCTTTGTGTAGTAGTCTTTGTGTTTGAAGTCTTGTTCCTATTTTCCAGCCACAATGGCGGAAAAAATCAAGAAGCTTATAAATTCACGAGCACAATGTAAATCATACTTGACTCGAACAGTTACACTTATGGAAACTCCTGATTTACAAATAGAAATAGAAAACCTTAAATCAAGGAGGGAAGTTTTAATCACAAATTATAGCAAATATATTCAACTTACAACAGAAATAACAACTTTAGATGAAAAAGATGCGGAGGATGTAGGTGCTTTTGAGCTAAAATACTTTGCAACTTTGGGAAAAATTAACACAATGATTTCCAAGTACACCAATGATGATAAGTCAAAAACATCAGCCCAAACAAAGCTTCCTAAAATTCAAATACCTAGGTACTTTTAATGGGTCAAAAACAAGCTCATATTACACTTTTATCGAGCTTTTTCTTTCTGTCATTGACAGAGCATCTGACTTGTCAGATATACAGAAATTATACTACTTAAGGACACATTTGGAGGGTGAGCCATTAGATATTGT
This sequence comes from Miltochrista miniata, assembly GCA_933228765.1. Lineage (NCBI taxonomy): Eukaryota > Metazoa > Arthropoda > Insecta > Lepidoptera > Erebidae > Miltochrista > Miltochrista miniata. The sequence continues at coordinate 13,465,058 of OW121770.1, forward strand.
TGTTAATTTGCCATTAGTATCTTCAAGCTACAAGGAAGCGTTAGCCTTATTAAAATCAAGATATGACAATTTTAAAGTTGTGACTGAATATACAAATGCTTTATTAGAAATTCCCTGTATTACGAAGTGCACAGCCCTTACCCTGCGATCCTTTGTTTCACAGGTTAGGCAACAAGTTTCAGCGCTCAAAAATTTAAATCAACCTATTGAGCAGTGGAGCATTATTCTTATAACAATTCTTATGAAAAAACTTGATCAGTTCACTGTTAAAGAATTCAACATGGAGAGAAATAACAATGAATTGCCAAAAATAGAGGATTTCCTTTGTTTCCTAGAAAAGAAAGCTAAAGCACTGGAATCCTGTGTTGAAAAAACTTCACCTTCAGATGTGTTCCCTCAGAAAAAGGCTGTAATGAATCCTGCCATTGTAAAGGACATGCAGACCTGCTCTCTATGTAAGTCAAATCACAAATTATTTAAATGTGCCAAGTTCAAGCTGTTAGCTATTCATGAAAAAATTAATTATATTACCCACCATAAATTATGCAATTTGTGCTTAAATTCTCACAAGGGTACACCTTGTACATTTAAATTTAAATGTGCTATTTGTAAAGGGTCTCACAACACAATGATTCATGAAAATTTTAAGGCCATTGAGCCAAAGGTTTCTTTGAAGAGCCGGACATTGCCTGGTTCACAAACTGTATTGCTGCCGACTGCCCAAGTGAAACTCATAGATTTTAATGGGAAGCCGGTCATTGTCAAAGCCTTGCTTGACAGTGGTAGTCAAACCTCTTTTGCAACCAATGAACTTATTTCACAGTTAGGTATTAAACCACATCATGATCCTACTACTGTTATTGGTATTTCTAATAGGGAAAGTATCTCTAATATCTCGGCATTGCTGAATATTTATTCTTGCATATTTCCTTATCAATTTAAAGCAAAGTGCCACATTGTGCCACTTATTACAACGGATTTGCCACATTCTCCCATAGATATTTCTAAAATGAATTTGCCATCCAATATTAAACTAGCCGATGAACATTTTAGCCAACCACAAAAGATTAGCCTACTATTAGGTGCTGACATTTTCTTTCAGTTGTTGCTGAATAAACCGCAAGTAGTCCAGGTTCAGGAAGGTGTTCCGGGACCATATATCATAGAGACACTGTTAGGCAATGTCTTAGCAGGAAATGTAACCCAACTCCCTTCTAATAAGGTAATTTCTTTAGCTTGTCAATCTTGTAATATACTGAATGAATCATCTAGCACTTTAGGGGATACAATTCAAAAATTCTGGGAGAATGAGCAGGTGCCGCAAACATTTATAGAATGTTCCTCAGAGGAACAATTAACAGAAAAAATATTTAATGAAACTGTAAAGCTAAATAAAAATAAGTTTGAAGTTCAATTACCGCTTAAAGTTAAATTGAATGAAATAAATTCATTACTGCGTGATTCATTTACTGCTGCATTAAAGCGATTCTTAAATCTTGAAAAGCGTTTACAAAGGGATAGTGCATTGCACAAACAATATACTGCTTTCATAAATGAATATATAAGTATGGGTCATGCTGAGTACATTGATATTGAAAAATATAATCTTGCTATTGATCCGGTTTATTTTATGGCACATCATCCAGTATTGCGCCAGGAGTCAAAAACCACACCTTGCCGTGTTGTTTTTGATGGTTCAATGAAAACTGTCGATAAAAAATTATCATTGAATGATTTTTTATTGAATGGTCCTGTCGTTCAGAATCAATTATTCAATATTCTGTTATTGTTTCGCATGCAAAGATATGTCTTAATGACTGACATTGCTAAAATGTTTCGTTGCTGTCTTGTTGAAAAGAGTTTTCGTCCATTACAAAATATATTGTGGAGGGAAACTCCTGAAGAGCCAATCAGATGCATTCAACTTAAAACAATTACATATGGGCTAAAGAGCTCATCGTACCTAGCAACAAAATGTTTAATAGAGCTTGCAAATAGGTATGGTGATAAATATGAGCTTGCCAAGTCAGTTTTATTAAAAAATACTTATGTTGATGACGTTTTATGCACAAGTGACAGCATTGAGCAGTTGATAACTTTAAAAAATCAATTGATTGAGCTTTTAGCGATTGGCGGCTTCTCACTGCATAAGTGGGCATCAAACTGCCCTGAAGCTATCAAAGATATTCCATTGGAAAATCAAATTTTTAACGAGAAAGACTTTGACAAAGATAGTACACTCGAGAGCAATGAATCCGGGTCACTTAAAGAATGTTAAAAATCTCGGAAACTAAAAATGATAGGTTAATGCAATAAATTGTATTTAATAGACAATGTAATACTCCTTAAATGAAAGTAAAAAAAATATGAGTCACCATACATTTTATTAACACAAAATTACATAAAGAAAAAACTGCCGATCTCTCCTTAAAACAAAAATAGGAAACATGAAATTTTTGAACTTTATTACGATTTTCATGAATTTTAATACTTCGTATTGCCTCCTCGTGCTTCCATTACTGCGTTTACGCGGTTTGGCATGCTGTACACCAAGTTCCTTATACAATTTTGGGGAATATTCTCCCATTCCTCTGTGAGAGCAATTTTGAGCTCACGAAGCGTGATTGGGGGAGGGTTTCGTTGTTTTACGCATCTGCCTAGCTCGTCCCAAGCATGCTCGATCGGGTTGATATCCGGGCTGCGCGCTGGCCACTCCATACGAGTAATGTTCATCTCTTGAAGGTAGTCATTCACAATCCTACCTGTATGAGGTCGGGCATTGTCATGCATAAATATAGCATCCTCACCTAAATTGACCATAAATGGACCAACGTGATCATTGAGGATTTCTTCCACATATCTTACGCTAGTTAAAGAGCCGTTTTCTATGATCACCAGCTCTGTGCGACTTTCAGAAGAAATTCCGGCCCACACAAGTACAGACCCACCACCGTAGGCTACTTTTTCTTCGATGCATGCTTGCTTGAATCTTTCCCCTGGTCTTCGATACACTCTGTGTCTTCCATCGTGCTTGTAGAGCATAAATTTTGATTCGTCGGAGAACATAACTTTTGACCAATCTTCAAAACTCCAATTTACGTGGCTCTGGGCATACCTTAGTCTCGAAATACGATGCCCACGCTCCAGTTTAGGGCCATTTGCAGGTCTAAGGGGTTTTAAGTTAGATTCAGCAAGCCGACGTCTTACTGTCCATGCACTTGGGTTACTTCCTCCGAGGCGTCGAAACTGATTGGTGAGTTCAGTTCCTGTGAGAAAGCGATTTCGAAGCATGGTGTTCACCAAGTATCGGTCTTCTCGTGCTGTGGTACACCTGGTTCTGCCCGTTCCTGGTCTGCGTAGGTTAGAACCAGTTTCTTCGTAACGTCGGAGAACTCTTTGTACTGTTGACAGCGACACACCGACAGTCCTGGCTGTATCGCGCTGACTCCGGCCGGTTTCCAGCATTGTAAGTATTCTGGTGCATTCTTCAGGCGTAAGCGACATAATTTCAGCTTGATTAATGAATATAGAGCACTATCAACATGGTTTATGTACCCACATAAATGACAGATTACAAACAAAAGCAACACCAAATGCTGTAATTTCGTAGTTCCATCTTCGAAAGTGGCCCTTTTTCAAATTTGATTTTTTTATGATATAACTTTACAATAACTAAGAAGTTTTAATACCTTCATTTAAGGAGTATTACATTGTCAATTAAATACAATTTATTGCATTAACCTAGCATTTTTAGTTTCCGAGATTTTTAGGATTCTTTAAGTGACCCGGATTCATTGCTCTCGAGTGTATTTACACAAAAACTCTTGGTTTAAAATATGATGTTAAAAATGACAGTTTTAACCTTTCTTGTTCTGAACGATATGACCAGTCAAAACCTTATACAAAGCGTGAAGTTTATAGTTTCATTTCAAAATTTTTTGACCCTTTGGGAATTGCTGGCCCAATTTTTGTGACAGCAAAAATATTAATGAATAAACTATGGCAAACCAACATTGATTGGGATTCGCCATTACCTGATAATTTAGCCCAGGAATGGGAGAATTTTGCAACGTCATTGACCAGCATGGCTCCTATTTCTGCTAAAAGACTCGTTGAGGTCTCAAATACTAAGTCTGTCCAGCTTATTGGATTTTGCGACGGTTCAGAAAAAGCGTATGGTTGTTGTTTGTATTTGCGAACTATTAGCAATGATGATAAAGTTTCAATGAATCTTTTGTGCTCTAAATCAAGAATAGTGGCAAAAGGAAAATTTTTGACCACACCAAGAATTGAGTTAAATAGTGCATTGCTATTAGCAACTTTAATTAATAAAGTCTATGATGTTTTGAAGGACGAATGCAAAATACAAGTGTTTTTATTCAGTGACTCAAAAATTGTACTATCATGGCTTTCATTAGATCCCGCAAAACTTAATACCTACGTGGCCAACCGCATCAAACAAGTTAACCAGTTATTACTGACTGTTCATTGGAATTATATACCCAGTGAGGAAAATCCTGCTGATGTTTTGTCGCGAGGAATTCAGCCCACTGAATTACAAAATCACAAACTGTGGTGGAACGGCCCGGGCTCTCTTCTTGAACCTGATTGGTCTATTGAAGAAATTGTCCTTGACAATAATATAACTCTTCCGGAGCTAAAACGTGAAGTAAAACAAGTTTGTTTAACTTCTACTCAATCATTTGATTTTATTAATCTTGATAAATATTCTAATCTGAACATGTTAGTCAGAGTGGTAGCTTACACTAGACGTGCCTTGCACAATTTTAAAAATTACAAAAACAGAACCATTGGTTTTCTAAAAACTGATGAGCTTAATAATGCTTTGTTATTAATTATTAAAAAGGAACAAATAAACCATTTCCAGAAGGAAATAGTTTCATTAAAAACCAGTGTTCTAATTAAAAATGGTCCCCTGCGCTCTTTATGTCCATTTTTAGATGATAATGACATCTTAAGAGTGGGTGGACGTCTACAAAACTCAAACCTGTCTTTTGACAAAAAGCATCCCATTATATTGCCAAAAAATTCAAAACTTACCAGTCTCATAATTAAAAATGAACATATTAAGCTTTTGCACGCTGGTAATAAATTAGTTCTTGCTAATCTTACTCAAAAATTTTGGTTGCTAAACGGTGTCAGGGAAGTAAAAAAGGTGCTTCACAGATGTGTCAAGTGTTTTAGATTTAAAGCCAAAACTTGTGAACAACTAATGGGATCTTTACCGTCTCAGCGAGTTACTATGAGTAGACCTTTTCAAGTTGTTGGTATTGATTATGCTGGACCGTTTAATGTTAAACAGGCTAGGATTAGAAATCCTTTAATATCAAAAGGCTATGTCCTTATCTTTGTTTGCTTTGTCACCAAAGCTATTCATATAGAATTAGCATCTGACCTCACAACAAATTGTTTTTTGGCCTGCTTAAAAAGATTTATTTCAAGGAGAAATCTACCAAGTGACATTTATTGCGATAATGCAGCAACCTTTAAGGGAGCGAACCATGAACTTAACTCGTTGTATTTGCTGCAGTCTTCCACAGACCACCAACAGGCAATTTTGAATAACGCAAGCAGTCTAGGAATTAAATTCCACTTCATTCCCAGTTATTCCCCTGTTTTTGGGGGGTTGTGGGAGGCTGGGGTAAAAAGTATCAAGTATTTTTTACGCCGTATTGTTGGCAATTTAGTTCTGACCTATGAGGAGTTATTAACTACTCTTGTGCAAATTGAAGGAATTGTTAATTCCAGGCCATTAACGCCCTTATCTAATGATGTCAATGACATGACATATCTTACTCCAGCACATTTTTTGACTGGTGAAACTTTGACTTCCTATCCGGAACCAAATTTAACGGATATACCTACAAATAGGTTGACTTTCTGGCAACATTGTGCGAAATTAAAGCATCAATTTTGGAATTCATGGTCCAAGCAATATTTGAATTTGTTGCAAAACCGTCCTAAATGGCGGCAAGAGATTCCGAATGTTAAAAAAGATGCTTTGGTTCTTGTAAAGTGTGCATCTTCACCTTTGTCTTGGCCCATGGGTCGCATTGTTGAAACAATCAATGGTCCGGATGGAAAAGTCAGAGCTTTAGATCTTAAGTTGCCTAATGGCTCTATAATAAGAACTTCTTTAAGAAAAATATGTCCATTACCAATTGATAATTGTTAATATTAAAGTAGTGTAAGTGTGTAAAAGAAACGATTTTAGTGCATTTACTTTATTTTAAGTAAGCAAAATGTTATGCGTACTTAATTTTATTTAAAAGTTAAACCTATGTTTTCATTTCAAGATACAGTCCACTTAACTTAATTTGCTCTCACTAGCTAGAAGCATAGTAAAAAACTTTGTTCTTATTTTTAAGACTTAATATGTAACCTGTGTAACCTTTGTAACATTGTTATTGCTGTTTTACATCACATATTAATGTGTAACCTTTGTAACATTGTTATTGCTGTTTTACATCACATATTAATGTGTAACCTTTGTAACATTGTTATTGCTGTTTTACATCACATATTAATGTGTAACCTTTGTAACATTGTTATTGCTGTTTTACATCACATATTAATGTGTAACCTTTGTAATATTGTTATTGCTGTTTATATACATTTTCTGCCAGGTGCGGAGTCATCTTTGTAACATTGTTATTGCTGTTTTTCATACATTTTCTGCCAGGTGCGGAGTTATGTTTGATACATAATATTGTGTTATTTTTATAAGGCAACACTGACGGCTAATGTCAACCGTCATCTGTCAAAACTTCTGTCTGTTCGAATAAAAATGCAGCATGTTCACCATTTTCAACTCTGGCGTTATTATTTCTAATATTACAAAATTCCTTCGTGTGTTTCTTCGTTAACAATTACTTTAATTAAAAATTACTTTAATTAAAAATTATCCTATAAAAATTACTTTAATTAAAAATTACTTTAATTTAAACTTAAATTACTTTAATAAAATTACTTTAATTATGTAGTGAAACACACGTAGTTAGTTGAACACTGTTTATTCTTAACATGAGGGTAACATTATCTTCATATATGTCTTTATGTAGGTATGAGCCAATACAAGTATACTACATGTATCCCTTCAAAGAAAAGAAAATAGAAAAAATTCTTAAAATAATTATAAAGATGCACACTTAGGTAGGTAGGTATACTATATAAAAGATATCCACTCACACTTATGCTATTTTTTTTTTTTTTTTAATTTGTAAAATATTTAAAGTATGGAGACTTAAAATCTAAATACCTATATGTATATTATTCTTTGTTTATACCAAACCACAGATTGGATAGCATTCGTGCCGTTCTCTCCACCGACCTAGTTATTGGTACGAGAGGCGAGGAAGGGGGCCCATTCGAGCTCAAGTCGCCGCCCACTACTAACTGACGTACATCGTCGCACTCTGTGGCCTCTGGCTGGTGCTCTGCATCTGGACCCTGCAGTGATGTGGTTACACTTGCACTGTCGGCTGACTTATGTGACGGCGGTTTCGGCCTACGCCTGCGCGTAGGTGTCAGCCAAATGGGTTTTTGTCCACTTGCAGAACCCACGGGTACTTTCATGGGTTTGCGTGTCTGAGTGCCTGGCTCTCTTGACATCGACCGCGACACAAGATGACACCGGCTACGCCTGTAGCGAACGCCATTCTCATCTTCCACTACATAAGAGCGCGGTTCGGGCGCATGATCAACCACGGTGACTGGTTTTCTGGAGCTGTCAGATGTCAACACTACTCTTTCACCAGGCGATAGGCTCTCGAGAGGTTTAGCCGATTGATCATGATGACGTTTCCCTTTTTCCCTGTTCATCATCAAGGCATGATAATTCCGCTCATTATCTACACTTTCAGTTAATAATTGTGAGTTAATAGGCAGCATGGTGTTCAACCGCCTACCCTTTAACATCTGAGCCGGTGAATCTAAACCATTTCGAGGCGTCGCTCTGTAATTAAGTAATCCCATTGAGAGATCTTGTCCCGAATCCACACATTTTTTTAACATATTTTTTATAGTCTGTACCGTTCTCTCACTCTTCCCATTAGACCGCGCGTATGGAGGAGATGACGTTATATGCTTTACCTCCCATTCTCGCATAAAATCTTTAAATTCTTTTGATCGGTAGCCGGGTCCATTGTCAGTGACGAGTTCATTTGGTATTCCGTGTCGCGAAAACTGTTCTCGCATAAAACGTATGATTTGTCTGGTGCTCATACTTGAAAGTTCGCCAACTTCAACATAACTAGAGAAGTAGTCGACCAATATTATGTATTGTTTCTTTCTATATTCAAATATGTCGGACGCGAGCTTGAGCCACGGCAGCGGGGGCACGGCGTGCTGCAGAAGCGGCTGGCGGCGCGGGCGGGGCGCGTGCAGCGCGCACGCCGCACACTCGCGCACCGCGCGCTCCACGTCCGCGCACAACCCCGGCCAAAACATTACGTCTCGAGCGCGCCGCTTGCACCGCTCGATCCCCAGGTGGCCCTCGTGAACTCGGCTTATCATGCTGTCCCTAAGCGCTCGCGGTATGAACACACGCTCGCCTTTGAAGACGATTCCTTCAGCGTGATGTAATTGATCCCGGTAAGGCCAGAATACAGCCGCTTGTGGTTTTACATTACGCCTGTTTCTCGGCCAGCCCTCTGTTATATATCTAATTAACAATTTACAGTCCTCGTCTGTCTCTGTTTCTCTCCTCACTGCTTCCATTTTCTGTCCACTAAATGGTATGTGTTTTAGCATGAAACACGTTTGTACGTCCAATTCGTCTGAGATTTGTTCAGGCATTAGTTCCTTGAGCGGTGCCCGCGACAGAGTGTCCGCTATGTACATATACTTACCGGGAGTATACACAACCTTGAAGTCGTAGCCCTGTACTCTCATCATCATGCGCTGGAGTCGCGCCGGCACTGACACCAACGGCTTAATAAAAAGCGCCTCCAGAGGTTTGTGGTCCGTCTGCACGGTGACGTCCGATCGGCCATAGATGTACTGTCGGAATCGCTCGACCGCGAATACGATGGCCAGCATCTCCTTCTCAATTTGTGCATACCTGGTCTGGGTGTCGGAGAGGGTGAGCGATGCAAACTCGACCGGGTGCCCCCCCTGCAGCAGCACGGCTCCGAGCGCCACGCTGGACGCGTCCACCGACAGCACGACGGGCGTGCGCTCGCAGTACAGCGCCAGCACCGGTGCGCTCGCCAACTTACGCCTGAGCTCATCCACAGCCGCGGTGTGCTGCGGCTCCCACATCCACTCCGAGTCCTTTTTCAGTAATGACCTCAGAACGTTGACACACTCCGAGTAGTTCTGAAGAAATTTAGACAGGTAGTTTACCATACCTAAATACCTTTCGAGTGATTTCCTATCGCTCGGATACGGCATCTGCAAAATTGCTTTTACTTTAGAGTCATCCGGTCGCATTCCGCTGGCATCAAATTTATGACCTAGGTAAGTAATTTCTGATACCCCAAATTTACATTTTTCACGATTAAATTTCATACCTATATCACGCGCCCGCTGCAACAGTCGCTCGAGCCTCGTGTCATGCTCCTTCGTGTCACGACCCCACACGATGACGTCATCGATGAAAGATTCTACGCCCTCTAAGTCCTCTAGGTGCTGCCTAAGCTTTTTATTTATTTATTTATTTATTAAAGGTTCACAAAACAGAACATAGTACATGCTAATCTTATATCTAAAAGTGCAGTTTTGGTTTAAACTATGCTCCTAAACATGCGAACACAGCATGCAAAATGAGGAAAAGAATTCAAAATACTATTATTAACTTAGTCCATCTGGGAGTGACACTTAAATAACAATTTTTTTTTTTTTAACTTTTATAAAATTTACTAGACATGATATTTACTAGACAGGATATGTCCAACCTTGCGTTTAAATATTACTATATTTGAATCAAACACATCAAGAACCTCGTGGTAGCACGGCAACAAATCATTATATGTGCGACACATACGTGCCACCGGATTGTAAAAAGATATATTGTTCCGATATGTATGAAGCACGAAGCTCTTAAGATGTGGGCAGCGTGATCTGAATTTGACGTTGACGTTTATCAGGGACAACAGTTCGGAGCACTGGATCTCTGAGTGAAGAATCTTGTGAAGACTTATAAGATCAGCACGTTCACGGCGGGACTCTAAGGAAAACAGATTAAACCAGTTTAACCTTTCCTCATATGAATGGAGGGTATGGTTGAATCCGTATCTGTAGCCAACGATCCTAAGGCACCTCTTTTGGATTTGTTCAATTCTGCTCTTATGTACCGCGTAAAAAGGTGACCAAATAGGTGAGTTATATTCCAGGACCGAACGAACCAAGGAAGAAAAGAGATGAAGCAGGCTGAAGGGATTTCTAAAATCTTTAGTGATTCTAAGTACAAACCCAAGCAGCCCTGCGCTTTTGTTTATGATGTGATCATAATGTGCGCGAAACGTCAACTTTTCGTCAAATAGAACTCCCAAATCCCTGACTACGTTCTTCCGTTCCAGCAGCTGACCCTCCAAGCTATAATCGAACAAAATTTTCTGCCTTCTATTTGTGAAAGATATGACACAACACTTCTCCACATTGAGTTTCATATGATTCTCAACAGACCATCTGTCAACAGTTTCCAAGTCTTTCTGCAGATGTTGTGCGTCTCTGACACTATTAACGACAGTGAATAATTTCAAATCGTCGGCATATAACAAATTTGAACAGTGAAGTTGCCCAATTAGGTCATTAATGAAGACCACAAAGAACAACGGACCCAAATGCGACCCCTGCGGCACCCCAGAGGAGACGATAAATGGGGTTGAAAAGGCCCCTCTGATGGTGACTAGCTGGCTTCTTCTGCTCAGATAGGACTCCACCCACCGCAGTAATGTACCGTGTATCCCGCAGCTGGAAAGTTTGGTGCAGAGTCTGGAATGACTGACCTTGTCAAAGGCCTTGGAAAAGTCAGTATAAATAGAGTCGACTTGTTGTTTTTTATCAAAGGCATGACACAAATAATTTTTGTATACAAGTAGGTTTGACAGGGTCGAGCGATTTTTAACAAATCCATGTTGGGTTGGGGAAATCGATGAGGACAGGTGGTAGTATAGTGCGTCATATACAACGCTCTCGAATAGTTTAGACATGCAGGATAGTATGCTGATGGGCCTATAATTCTCACAACGCACCCGGTCGCCAGATTTATGTATTGGAACTATATGTGCCATCTTCCAGGCAGTTGGGAATGTTGCCGAGTGTAGGGACTTGGTAAATAAAAGTGACAGCGGTATGCATAGCTCTTTAGCACAATTCCTAATAAAGAAAGCAGGGATACCATCAGGTCCGGCGCCCTTGTTTACGTCCAAGCAGCGAATTTTGCATAGCACGGCATCCTGACCTATATGAATGGACGACAGGGCGCTGTTGTAGTTACCCATGTCATTGCTGTGCTCGTTTATGGGCGTCGCTGCTTCGTAGACAGAGCTGAAATATCTGGAAAACAGCTCACAAATGCCGTCACTGTCCGAAGAGCTCAAATCACCATACGTCATTACAGATGGAATAGCGTTTGAACTCTTTTTTGCGTTAACATATTTCCAGAAAGCTTTAATGTTGTGTTCAAGCGATGACTCGACATTCGACACAAAAGAACCATAATCTTCGCTCATCAGCCTCTTGCACCTCGCACGCAGCATGCTGAAAGTATCGTAGTCGCGAGGATTCTTGTACTTGCGATAAAGTCTGTGATACTTCAGTTTTTCCCTCAGACTACGCTTCAAAGCCTGTGAAAACCATGCGGGATAAATATCAGAGTCATCTCTCGTCAACGGGGTGTGTCGTTGGATTATTTTATTTAAGATGGTATAGAATTTGTCGAGAGAGGAATCCACGCTTAGGTCCCGAAGCTCACTAAACCAATCAACTGTACCAAGTTCATCCTTCACTTCGTCATACTTACATTTAAAAAAGTTTAGTCGCCATCGCCTGCTTGGTTTTAGGTTCTTGAGAGGGGCGTTTATAGCGACATCTATTGTTATGGAAGGATGATGATTGTCCAAACGAGTCAGTGGCTCAGAACCGTAAACCACGGTAGTACACATAGTGGATAAAACTAAGTCCAAGTACCGATTCTTTCGGTTAGGAATATTGTTGTATTGGCACAACCCGCAGATACTCATTGTTTCTCTGAGATAAATAGATTTTTGATCTGTTGGCGTACTCGGTGTCAGATCGTGAGAGATCAAATTTGCAGACCACGATAGTGATGGGGTGTTAAAGTCTCCTATTAGCATGAACTGGTTTTGGTCTGAATTATCGGTGATCACTCTTTGGCAGTTATTATAGAATAGTTGTACTACATTAAGTGGAAGATCCGGCGGGAGGTAACAAACACATAGATTAATTGAGTCCGCTGCCTTGGAATTTATTGGTATAATAGACAACCATAAATCCTCCGCACACGACTCCCAAGACGACCTACGCAGCACCCTGTATTCACTCTTCACAGCAACAAGAACACCTCCACCTCCATCTTTGGTGACTGAAGTGTCACACCTGTCCCTACGAAAAACATTATACCGAGTATCTAATAACTCACCGTCAAAGACGTCGTGCCCGAAATTCGTTTCGGTTAGACATATCACGTCATAGTTGCTATTGAGTACATTGAGGTTTAATTCTGAGATCTTAGATCTAATTCGATTGACATTCTGATAGAAAAATAACATAATTGTTAAATAGTGATGAATTTTCAAACATAGAGACTGAGTAAAAACATGTGTAATACAAAACAAAAATAATAAAATAATGCGATTAAGACAAAGTATTCAAAACATTCAAGTTCTTAATATGTACGTGGTCGGCTCTTTCTGTTTTCCGTACATATAAACGGCCGTATTTCACCCATACGAATTGATAATTAAGTTCCTTTGCCTTCTTTCTGGTGGCAGCGTGCAATGCCTTACACTCCGGTGACAGATGCTCAGAGACGTATATTGTACTGCTGTTCGATGTAATACCTAGGTGAGTTGTATTCAATGGTTCGTTTTTATTTGTTTTTCTAAAGCGACGGCACGCTGAGAGGATCTCATCTCTTAATAAACTGTTGGATAAACTTATAAGTATATTGCGCGGCCGAACAGAGTCCGAGCTCATCTTAGCTATTCTTCTACAGGATAGAATACAACTGTTATCCACCGGCACCGCTATGGTCTTGCATAAATTTTTGAATATAGATAGAAGATTCTCGCTTTTATTTTCTGGAACCGCCTGTATTTCCAAGTTTTGGCCGCGAGATACTTTTTCCATGGCAGATAATCGACCAGACAGTAGGGCTATTTCTTTTTGCAGAACTCGGGTATTCGCCTCTAATTCCGTGATGGTTGAAGTCTTTGCGTCTATACATTTTTTGAGGTCCCGCTGATCCGCACAAATGAAATCTGTGGTTTTGGTAAAATCATCTTTTAAGCTCTGAACCGCACCGGCCATTTCTGCTTGAACGTGCTTCTTAACCTCTGCAACGATCACAGAACGAATTTGGTTCATTAACTGGCCTAAGGACGTATTAAGTTTTTGATCCAAAAGATTACTTATATTTTCCATCGTTACTTCGCTGTTGTTCTGGGGCCTTCGCAAACGATTCGGCGGTGTACGAACATCGAAAGATACGTTCATGGATTCTTCATGTGGAGTCGGCGACCGTGCATTTGGCCGATTGCGTATCGTAATATTATTGCATGTAGGACACAGCCAGTTCGAGCGGGATTGTTGTGATAAGTTTCCACAGAATTCCTCAGATTTTATTCCCAAGCATTTATAATGATACTTAACAACAACATTGACAACATTGTAAGAAATCATCCGAAGAGAATATCTCTTTACAAATTGTACAGTTCATTGTAGAATTCAGATATTAGTCACAAAAAGAGATTTGTAGTTCGTGAGATTCGAACACACGCTCTCTGGAACGGTAGGCAGATACTTTACCGCACTAGCCACAGTGACAATGATCATAAGTTTCAAATAGACAGCCTGTATCTTCTTGATCAGTTATATTGTTGGCACGTCAATAACAACAAGGTTGTGGGTAGTACCTATAGCATAATATTAATCTCACTGATGATCTTCGAAGTTATTTAATGTTTCACTGTTTATTATTATACTGTCTGATGTTTGCTTACGTGACGTTGTGCAATATAATTTCAGCTTCTTTTTAGTATTGGTAGCTAATAAGTGTAACTGATCACTGTTGACTGTTATTGCACGAATCGATGGTCCACATTACACTTCCACTTTTAGGTATATTTGGAGATAGTTGGTTGAGATAACACTCGAGGGCCACTGTTGTACCCTAGTATATTTGCTGAAATATGATCCTCGTAAAACCACTGCACATAAATAATTTAATTATAATTTTACTCGAGAGCTGTAAACTTTGACGTCTTTACCTCAAAGCGCCACCTAGCGGAGCATCTTTGAGCATCTTTGCATGAAAGACTTCACTTGCGCTGTTGATACCATACGGAAGGCTTAAAAATTGGTATCTGCCGAAGCAGGTGCTGAAAGTGCAGAGGTCAGCACTTGCGTCATCGATTTTCACCATCCAGAAGCCACAGCGAGCGTCGAGCACACTGAACACGGTCGCGCCGCGGAGGCGCGCCGATAGCTCGGGTACCGTGGGCAACGTGTAATGTGCGCGTCGGATTGCGCGGTTGAGAGGTCGCGGATCCAAACACACACGAATGCTACCATCCTTCTTAGGCACTATAACAATTGCATTTACCCAATCAGTCGGGTGTGTGACCTTCCTAACTACACCTAACGTTTCCATTCTATGTAATTCCTTTAACAACTTATCTTTTATACCAAAAGAAATTTTTCTTGTAGGACACACGACAGGCTGAACATTTTTGTCTAAACAAATAGTGTGTTCCCCGGGTAATTTACCCAAACCTTTGAACAAATCGTCATATCGACTTAATGATAAAGAATCACAACAACTAACTAATCCAAGCGAAATACAGCCCTCCAAACCGTGTGCTTCAAGCTGTAATCCTCACATTTGAAATCTCAATGAAAATGAAATTTGACAACGCCAAAAAATAGTCGTGAAATAGTCGTAAATAGTCGTACATGTAAAAACAATAGTCATATTATAGTTTCGGCGTTATAGCTATAGGTTAGTGAGGATTATAGCTTGAACGTCAAGCTGTAATCCTCACCTCTGGTGCAAGCAAACGGTAAATTCTATCGAATTGGTTTAGGTTCCAAGAAATAGTCGTGAAATAGTCGTAACGACCGGCCAAATCTCAGAAATAGTCCATAAGCGGTTCCCGAGATGTGAAGGTACCCTGGTGAGGATTATGGCTTGAACCTTTGAAAACTTCAAATTTCTCCGGAACGACTGCGAATTTCGGTCGGAAGTTTGTGCCAAAAAATAGTCATGAAATAGTCGTATGAAGCTATAATAAATTTGAGTTGATTTAATGTGAAAATAAAAGCTTTTTATTTTCCCTACATTTCTTATGATGTACAGTCGTGTACAAAATTTGTAACTTCCAATGATACTAGAGAAAGTCACGCGGTTTTACCTGCGTAGCTCCCGTTTCCGTGGGAAATGCGGGAATAAAATATGTGATGTTATATACCAATTTAAGTGTAAACAATCCATATAATTATCCTGTCATTGTCTTAAAAACTTACTACTACAAGTCTAGTACTTTTATAACAAGTTTTAATCATAATTATCACAGTTGTTTCATTCGTGTAATCACAGCAATGTTCTACTATCATATATGTATGTTCTACTATCATATATGTATGATAGTAGAACATTGCTGTGATTATTCGAATGAAACAACTGTGATAATTATGATTAAAACTTGTTATAAAAGTACTAGACTAGTAGTAGTAAGTTTTGATGATGAGGATACAAATCATGAATGTTTGTTTTTTGTTTAATTATAACTGCTGGCATGGAAAACGTCTCATTCAAAGAAATATTATTATATTAAGCGGAATATTTCCCAATAATCTAATTCTGTCCCAATATTATAACGAGAGAAGATTTGATTGTTTATATGTTTGCATCGAATAGGCTCCGAAACTACTTAACCGATTTGAAAAATTCTTTCACTGTTGGGAAGCTACACTCTTCCCGGTAAACATAGTCTATATTTTATTCCCGCATTCCCTCGGGAACGGGAGCTATATGGGTAAAACCGCGAGACTTCCTCTAGTATCATTGGAAGTTACAAATTTTGTACACGACTGTACATCAATAGAAATGTAGGGAAAATAAAAAGTTTTTATTTTTACATTAAATCAACTCAAATTTATTATAGCTTCATACGACTATTTCATGACTATTTTTTGGCACAAACTTTGAACCGAAATTCGCAGGCGTTCCGGAGAAATTTGAAGTTTTCAAAGGTTCAAGCCATAATCCTCACCACGGTACCTTCATATCTCGGGAACCGCTTATGGACTATTTCTGAGATTTGGCAGGTCGTTACGACTATTTCACGACTATTTTTTGGAACTTAAACCAATTCGATAGAATTTACCGTTTGCTTGCACCAGAGGTGAGGATTACAGCTTGACGTTCAAGCCATAATCCTCACTAACCTATAGCTATAACGCCGAAACTATAATACGACTATTTTTTTTACGTGTACGACTATTTACGACTATTTCACGACTATTTTTTGGCGTTGTCAAAATTCGTTTTCATTGAGATTTCAAATGTGAGGATTACAGCTTGAAGCACACTCCAAACCGAGTACGTTCTGACAATTTAAATCCGCAACAACAAACGGTAGAACATATTGTTTGTTATTAAAAGTTAACGAAACGTTGTCCGTGCCTATAACGGGTGGTTTATGAGGGTAACATTATCTTCATATATGTCTTTATGTAGGTATGAGCCAATACAAGTATACTACAAATTACTTAAATTACTTATTACACACACTTAAATTACAAAAACACACACTTAAATTACTTATTACACTTATTCATATTCATATTCTTATTCATATGCATCATATATATAGACTTATTATTGCGTTATAATTCTATGCCATTACTATTATCTTAGCAATTGCTAAAAGTAATTGCCTGCGTTGTTTTTAGGATTCCGTACCCAAAGTGGAAAAACAGGACCCTATTCATGAGACTTCGCTGTCCGTCTGTCTGTTTGTCTGTCCGTCATGAGGCTGTATCTCAGAAACCGTGATAGCTACAGAGCTGAAATTTTCACAGATGTTGTATTTCTGTTGCCGCTATGAAAATATAGAAAAAGGGGGGATTAAGGGAGGCTCCCATACAATAAACGTGAAACAGTCCAACCGCGACCACGGGCGCTGCAATGTGCTCGAAACGTCGGTGTGAAAATGTAAGTAAATGTGTTTCGTGTGAAGTCCCGAATTCTATAAGTATGAGTGTAGAAAACCGCGATAGTTTAAAAATAACAATAAACGTGATGTTTTTGCCGTTTTTTCCGTACGGAACCCTCTGAGCGCAAGTCCGACTCCCACTTGGCTTGGTTTTTTTTTGCTTGGGAAATAAAATATAAATGTCCATAAAATAGCTCGGGGTTCTTCTCCGGACGCGCCTTCCTACAATATTGCATTCATCATCATCACTCGATGATGAATGCAATATTGTAGGAAGGCGCGTTACCACCTGCCTGCAGCCAGGAGTTTCGGATGAACCCTCGGATGGATAAATAATATACCTGCTAAACAAGGAGTAATCATAGTCCGGAGAAGAACCCCGAGCTATTTTATGGACATTTATATTTTTAGCGTGTGGCGACGGGGTCTCGTGCTGCGACCGGTAAGAGTACAAAATGTCGCCACCCCAATACATCCCAAGGGTGTCGTACAAGGCGACTAAGGGAACACTTTCGCAAAAAGATCCATTGCGCAGAGAAGGAAAACTCGAAACGAAACCCGGTTGTCAATAAAAATGATAATCTTTAAGCCAAGTTGAAGGCCTTATGAGCGGCTTGAAAATTTTCAACTGCCGGTCGCGGCGACCTGCGCCTGTCCATTTCAACACGGCAATAGGCTCACTACCTTTTACATGGGACATAAAACTTTAAGGTGAAATGTGGGCGTATACTATGCCTCTGCCTACCCCATCGTGGATAAAGACGTGACTAGTATGTATGTATATTTGTGGACATTCTCACACAACGTAATCTAGCCCGAATTGAGCAAAAATAAGCTTGTGTTATGGGATCTAGACAACTGATAGACGTAGGTATAGGTAGGTATCTCCTGTGATATGTTTTTATAACAAATTAACTAATTCCTCTTTTCTATTTCAGATGTCTTCATCTCATCATTGAGTGAGAAAACGTTCCTACTTTCTATTGGTAAATATCTTTTGTACTATTAGAAATTGTAAATAAGAACTCCCAATTTTTTGCTATTATTTACGTCACGGAGTCGGCGATTTGACCCGTGGTACTGCGGCATGAAGTCACGCAGTTTCACCCGCGTAGTTCCTGTTCCCGTGGTGGGAATACGGGAATATAATATAGCCTATGTCGCCCGCGGATAGTGTAGCCTTCCAATAGTAAAGGATTTTTCAAATTGGTTCTTTAATTTCGGACCCTATTTGATATGCAAAGATACGATCAAATATTTTCTCTTTGTAATCTATCTATATATATATATATATATATATATATATATATATATATATATATATATATATAAAATCAATGCCACTTTTCGTTGTAATTTTATAACTCAAGAACGGGCTGACCTATCCAAACCAAACGTTTAGGCTCTGTTCGGACTAACGTAAACGCACCTAATAACGACCCCTTAAAATCCGCGCTCATTACCGCCCTATTCAGAAAACTATCATTATAATGTGATGTGTTAAAGTTACACAAGTGGTTACTTTGGAAAAATGTAGATATATTTGTATTGCAATTATTCATGTCTATTTTGGGTGCGTAACTCAATGATTTCAAGAGTTATGGCCCATTTCTTCCGTGACTGCCGGCGATAGTGCATTTTCCATAGTGTGGCGTCTCCGATGACTTAAGTTCTCTTGCTTCTTTCTTAGCAGAATATTATATCCTAAAGCATTTTAATGCAACTTCTAGTTCTTTTTATGCATTTTGTATACTTTCAGGAACACATATAATAATAAATTTTAATGAGATACTCTTTTATTTTGCTTAAAATTCAATATTAAAAATAGGCGGTAATAGGAACAAAAATCACAATTTTGTTCCTATTAACGACCCATGTCGCTGATAAGAACTTTTCGTATCTTTCGTGTGTCATGATTTTTGCTAAAATACGTCAATTAATAGGCAGGAGGCTATACTAACTCAGTTCCTTAATATGTTAACTTGCATTTGAGCTATTAACGCCATATTATTTAAGAGCCTTAGTAGCCTTAAAAGAAACTTTGCTCTTAAGTAAATATTTTGTTGAATAAAGGAGGTGTAATTTATAAATATTGTATTTTTATAGTTAAAATATCATTATTATTAAATATTTATAGCAACCACACTATTTAAAATCATACAAATGTACAAAAACCACATGTATTTACCCAATTCATACACATTCCATTGGGTCGGTAATAGGTTATACGATTTCCTTTAATAATACCTATTACCGATCTACTTTTACATTTACAACGAACTCCGTAGTCGTTCGTCGTTCCTTATAGTCAGTACCAAGTACAGCAAGGGATGCTGTACAAAAATTGTTAATTATATTTATAAATAAATGATAATAAAAAGAACTAAGAAGTTATCTCAATCTGCGTTCGGGCTCATGGAGGAGAGACATGGAATGGCACTACAGAGGCCGGATGATATGTAGATACAAGCGGCTCAATAGACTGATCTACACTCGAGAGCAATGAATCCGGGTCATTTAAAGAATGTTAAAAATCTCGGAAACTAAAAATGATAGGTTAATGCAATAAATTGTATTTAATAGACAATGTAATACTCCTTAAATGAAAGTAAAAAAAAAATGAGTCACCATACATTTTATTAACACAAAATTACATAAAGAAAAAACTGCCGATCTCTCCTTAAAACAAAAATAGGAAACATGAAATTTTTGAACTTTATTACGATTTTCTTGAATTTTAATACTTCGTATTGCCTCCTCGTGCTTCCATTACTGCGTTTACGCGGTTTGGCATGCTGTACACCAAGTTCCTTATACGATTTTGGGGAATATTCTCCCATTCCTCTGTGAGGGCAATTTTGAGCTCACGAAGCGTGATTGGGGGAGGGTTTCGTTGTTTTACGCATCTGCCTAGCTCGTCCCAAGCATGCTCGATCGGGTTGATATCCGGGCTGCGCGCTGGCCACTCCATACGAGTAATGTTCATCTCTTGAAGGTAGTCATTCACAATCCTACCTGTATGAGGTCGGGCATTGTCATGCATAAATATAGCATCCTCACCTAAATTGACCATAAATGGACCAACGTGATCATTGAGGATTTCTTCCACATATCTTACGCTAGTTAAAGAGCCGTTTTCTATGATCACCAGCTCTGTGCGACTTTCAGAAGAAATTCCGGCCCACACAAGTACAGACCCACCACCGTAGGCTACTTTTTCTTCGATGCATGCTTGCTTGAATCTTTCCCCTGGTCTTCGATACACTCTGTGTCTTCCATCGTGCTTGTAGAGCATAAATTTTGATTCGTCGGAGAACATAACTTTTGACCAATCTTCAATACTCCAATTTACGTGGCTCTGGGCATACCTTAGTCTCGAAATACGATGCCCACGCTCCAGTTTAGGGCCGTTTGCAGGTCTAAGGGGTTTTAAGTTAGATTCAGCAAGCCGACGTCTTACTGTCCATGCACTTGGGTTACTTCCTCCGAGGCGTCGAAACTGATTGGTGAGTTCAGTTCCTGTGAGAAAGCGATTTCGAAGCATGGTGTTCACCAAGTATCGGTCTTCTCGTGCTGTGGTACACCTGGTTCTGCCCGTTCCTGGTCTGCGTAGGTTAGAACCAGTTTCTTCGTAACGTCGGAGAACTCTTTGTACTGTTGACAGCGACACACCGACAGTCCTGGCTGTATCGCGCTGACTCCGGCCGGTTTCCAGCATTGTAAGTATTCTGGTGCATTCTTCAGGCGTAAGCGACATAATTTCAGCTTGATTAAGGGGAGTGGTTGACAAAGTTTGCGAAAAAGAGGTGCAAATAAAGACGTTCTTCTCGGTATTAGTATACGAAAAATGACAGCCAAAAGTAGATTTGAAATCTACAAGATGTGTTCCAGAGGATGGTTTCATCAGAAATTGTGTACTTATTATAAATAACTAGTAAAACATCACTGAAATAGCCCATATTTTTTTAGAAGAAGTCGTTGTATGAAATCTATTTATTAATAAATGATAATAAAATTTATATCAGAGACTAAAGAAAACATAGACCTCTAAAATGGTTTTCTTCAATTTTGAATTAGTATAAGTTTTAACTAATTATAACTAATAATGTATTTAAAGAATACATCACGTTGCTTGCTTCCCCGCGCTCGCCCGAAAATCTAGTGCGGGGGGAGTCGTGTTGCTAGACGGACGTGTGTCGCTCTGGTCTGCAAAATATTCTCGTAAAATGTTATATTTTCATTCATGTACAGAGTAATGCGTGCAACAGAGCCAGAGCCCGAGTTACACAATTGCAAATTTTGTTACATGAGAATATAATGCATTTCAACTTATTTTTCGTATTGTTTTATTAAATTACTTTGAAAGGTAATCATGCTTATATTGTAAGCGGTACTTAATCATTTCAATATAAATAAATGATGAAATATTTGTGGACATTCGCACACAACTTAAGCTAATATAACCTTGTGCTAAGGGATACTATAATATAAGTATTTTCATCAGTTGTCTACTGATGAAAATACTTATATTATAGTTATTATTAACACACTGCTTTTTTGAGACACTGCTCTCAACCTAAGCTGAAAGAATTGACTCTTTTAGCTTATTACGTCTTGTGGGTCGCCACAAGTAGGCACCATCTACCGGCAAATTGGTTAAGGTATAAAAGTGAATAAAGTGAGTGCCCGCCGAGTTTCTTGCTAGTCTATATCTATACATAATAATAAAACTGTTGAGGGTCGAGAGTCTGAATATGGAAGCTATTTAAAAAAAGGAACGCGTTCTCTTATCGATACCTACTTAAGCCAAAATGAAATTTAAAATTTTCATGTCCGTCTGTATTCCGAATACGTATCACGAGGAAACTACTGATTTGAATGAAAATTGATCCGAGGAAGTTCAGGAGTTAGAGACATCTCAACTTCTCTAAACCTAGAATTCAACCTAGGATTGCTTCACACAAGTTTCAGTGCTGAGGGTTTTGTAGTTCAAGAATTAGAGATATCTCAACTTTCTCAAAACCTATAATTCAAGGGTTCCTTGGAATGTGACGGTAAATCTAAACAGGCGTGTTGGCTGAATCATAAAAGAGCTTAATGATTAAGGCTGTTGTAAAATAATTCTGTCCGCGCCGCGCGCCGAAGTCGGGGACTGAATTGTTTTAGAATAAACTTAATCTTTAAGCTCTTTTATGATAAAGCAAACAGGGCCGTTTCACACGCTGCTTGATGAGTCTGATGAAGAAGTGCCTCTCCTTTTGCAAACTTTATGTGACGTAAACGAAGTTGCGAGGGTCAGCTAGTTTTACAATATGCTTAATCTTTAAATTCGTTTATGATTAAGCAAACAGGGCAGTTGCACCCGCCGGTTGATGAGACTGATGAAGAAATACCTCATGTTTCATACACCTTAAGCGTCGTAAACGAAGTTGTGATAGTCAGCTAGTTACATACATACATACATATAGTCACACCTTTATCCCCGAAGAGGTAGGCAGAGGCATATTATTATGTCCCCACATTTCACCTTTTTAGAATTTGTCCCACGTAATAGGCGGTGAGCTGTATTGCCGTGTTGAGATAGACAGGCGCAGGTTGTATCTGCCTGCTGTTAAAATAAATCAAGCCGCCAAAACGGCCTTCAACTTCGCATAACGACTGCCATTTTATGGGCAACCAGGACCAACGGCTTAACGTGCCTTCCGAAACACGGAAACGACGCTCAAATAACCGTCACAAAGTGGTCACATGGATGGTCACCCATCCAAGGACTGGCCATAGTGAATGAGCTTACTACAGTGATCGCTAACAGAACACTAAGTCCGCGGTGCCACGAGCGCTTCTTATTTATACATAACTAGCTGACCCTCGCAACTGCGTTTACGTCTATTTTTGTTTGTTTGTAATAATAAAATGAAATGAAATTTTGTTCCGAAAGTAACAAAAATTTTAAGCGAGTGGAAGACCCCCCTTTCTGGATTTGTAATAATTTAAGTACAAAACAATGAATATATCTTATTCTTATATATCTGTGGAATATATGAACATTCGTCTTTGTGAATTCGTCACATTTAAGTTTTACGTAATGATCAATCACATTTTTTGCAGTGTATTTTACTGCACTTAAAAACAAAGGAAAATTGAAATACAAACGTTCCTTTGTTTTTAATTTACTTTTCGCCTCTCTCTATAAAATAGAGTGCAGAGGGGCTTATGGCGAGACTTTGTCTGTAGTCTGTGACTCTGTTGCATTAAACTACGTCACTAGGTCACGTGGATCATCTGTTCAAAGTTTGAAATAAAACAAAAATGACAACGTCAATCGGATTGAACTCTCACAATAAACGTTTTAGAGAGGGGCAGTCGGGTGAGACCGTCTCACAGCTTTTTGTTTATTTGGTGAAGCGAGGAACGCATTTCCGCTACTATGTTTCTTCTTCTTCCGTGGTTCTTTTACTCTGATGTCTCTGTAGTTGCGCTACTCTATGTTAGCGAGTCATATCGCCCATTTGCTCAAGGTCGTTAGCCCTGGGTATGGCCTTAATGAATATAGAGCACTATCAACATGGTTTATGTACCCACATAAATGACAGATTACAAACAAAAGCAACACCAAATGCTGTAATTTCGTAGTTCCATCTTCGAAAGTGGCCCTTTTTCAAATTTGATTTTTTTATGAATTAACTTTACAATAACTAAGAAGTTTTAATACCTTCATTTAAGGAGTATTACATTGTCTATTAAATACAATTTATTGCATTAACCTAGCATTTTTAGTTTCCGAGATTTTTAGGATTCTTTAAGTGACCCGGATTCATTGCTCTCGAGTGTATATATCTTTGAAAACCGTCCTGTGACACTACAACACAGACCACAATAAAGGGTCTAAGTATTTTTAAGGAATCGGTCTATAGGGCTGAGTCAGCTGTCAAAATTAAAAACCGGCGACAGTCTTCTTTGCCTAAGATACTGAACGAGGTTGAAAGCTTCTATGAACAGTTAGGTACACACATTTCCTGTCCTGGTCCTGGGAGACTTCAATGCCTGGTCACAGGCTTGGGGCTCCCGGGAAATCAGAGACAGGGGGAGGATACTGGAGGATTGGGTCACAACTCGTGGTCTAGTCATCCTGAACCGGGGGAATGTCGCAACCTGGACGCGGCGGGGGCTCAGCTCGGTCATAGACGTTTCGTTTGCGACCCCTGAGCTCGCCCGCCGTATCCACGGATGGCGTGTGGTGGAGGAGGAGGAGACGTCGTCGAATCACCGATATATTCGGTTCGACCCCAACAAGCAAAATAGTCTCAGAACACATATGTTATAGGAATAAGACACTTATAATATTCTTATATTGATTTTGGCGTTCGCAATTACTCTTATATGCGTCTCAGAAGATGCTATTTGGTATTTGATCACGATTATTCTGATAATTAGCCTTTTAAGGGCTTATAATACCATGTATATAGATCACTATAAGCCGCACCCTCTTGTAAAAGCTTTTAGTAAGAGCAATCAGACTTAAGAATGAAGGTTCTTATAAGCAGCACTTGTAAGCACTTTTAAGATTGCTTATTAGGTTACTATAGACCCGAATCTCCTATTATAGCTGTCCATAAGTGTGAATACACTTGATTCCATTTACACTTGTTACTTAGTTTTATAAGCGCTAATAAGTACAATATTTGAATCCGTTGCAAATAAAGTAGTTTTATTAAAGCATTTGTAAGTCGTAATTGAATCTAGTTTAATGCGAGCTTATAAACAGTCATAATGATACTACTTTTACTAATAACATACTTGCCACATGTTATTATAAGTGTAATGATTTTATACGAGCTTATTTCAATACTGCTATTGTCAAAGAAACACTTGTTGATTCGTTGGTAAAGTCATTATAAGATTAATTACCCTTGCAATAGGTGGTTTGGGCCAAAATAGTTCTTTTGATTCGCAGTACGACTTATTAAGTTCAAGTCACAAAACCTGGCGAGGGTTCCGCCCAAATTAATTGTATATTGGACTATGACTCAAATACAGAAGAAGTGACACCAAACCACTTAGGTGGTGGCTCATGAATAAATATGACAAACTTGTACTGTTAGTATTACAGCAAAAGCGCATTAACTCAAAACAATATTAATTATTTAAACAAATCGTCAATAAATATATACCTGCTTATATTCATGAACACAAATACCACCTACGGGCGTATGTATATTAGCGTTTTTCTTAGTGACCGACCGAAGTTTTGGTTTCGGCCAGTTTCGGCCAAAACATCGAGTTTCGGCCGCAGTTTCGGTTTCGGCCAAAATGGGCCGAAACTTTCGGCCGGGCCGAAACTCACGTATTCGTGAATTTTGAGTGCCTGGCTCTGCTTGTGACGGGGTTGGAATAAAAATAACCAGTTAATATGCTACTAACCTAAGATTTAGAGATTTACAAACAACTTTCAATCAATAAATCAGAAGCGCTCGTGGCCCCGCGGAGAAGCGCTCGTGGCCCCGCGGACTCAGTGTTCTGTAAACGATCACTGCAGTAAGCAACTTTCACTATGGCCTGTCCATGGATGGGTGACCATCTATGTGATCACTTTGTGACATTTATTTGAGCGTTTCCGTGCTTCGGAAGGCACGTTAAGCCGTTGGTCCCGGTTGCCAGTAAAATGGCAGTCGTTAAGTCAAGTTGAAGACTTTAATTCAACAGCAGGCAGTCACAACCTGCGCCTGTCCATTTAAACACGGCAGTACGGCTCACCACCTATTACGTGGGACAAATTATATACAAAAAGGTGAAATGTGGGCAAATAATATGCCTCTGCCTACCCCTTCGGGGATAAAGGCGTGACCATATGTATGTGTATGTGTTTCAATCAATAGTTACAATAAGACAATTTTATTCAAACCACAAGCAATTATAATCATTGAGAAGTATTAGACAGCTACCCCTTTTTTTCACGAGATGGAAATTCTAAACAGACTAAAAAACCTCACGTAACGCCCAACAGCCTTACGGTCGATAGCCCCGGGTAAGCCCT
The DNA here is from genome assembly GCA_933228765.1 of Miltochrista miniata. NCBI lineage: Eukaryota > Metazoa > Arthropoda > Insecta > Lepidoptera > Erebidae > Miltochrista > Miltochrista miniata. The sequence goes on from OW121770.1 coordinate 13,491,515, forward strand.
TGGAAGGATGTCCCAGGACTCCCAACAGACAGCTACCCCTGCATTATGTCTTAGACCACCTTTTTATACTTTTTTGACTTTTTGGTTATGGAATCTTAAAAAGGTATTCTAGGCCATTACATGAACCTACCCCTTTGTAGTTGGTTCTGTACAAAAAGGGGATACATAGGACCTCATTACTAAGACTTCGTTGGTCGTCTGTCTGTCAGCAAGCTGTAGCCCATGCACCGTGATAGTTAGACAGTTAAAATTTTCATAGATGATGTTTTCCTGTTCCCGCTATAGCAAGAAATAATAAAAACAGACAAAATAACAATATTAAAAGCGGTCTTCCATATACAACATACGTGATTTTTTGCCACTTATCTTGTACGGAACTCTACGTGCGCGAGTCCGGCTCGCTCTTGTCCAGTTTTAGTTACATAGGTACTTAATGTAACCAAAACCGGGCAACAGCGTTTTAAAATAAAACAAAATGAAATAAAAAATAAAATAAAATTTACACCCTTTGAAATTTTTAAAAAAATATTTAGGTTGTAAAAAAATATTAAAAATATAAATATTTAAAAAAATAATAAATAGTTGCTATTTCTTAATATTTCTATCCCCATCTTTGATTTCGATCCATCCGATGCAGTGATAAGACGGTATAGCATTGTCTCCGTTGAGGCGGTATGTCTCCTTGTAGGGACCATTTAATAGGAAATTCATAGCCTAATTACATAAAAAATGGAAGCGAGAGCCCTTGCCTCGTTATTTAAAAGGCGCAAGGAGGCGCTGGAGCGAGGCCGCAATGCCATTGGTCGGCACCCCGAGCGATCGAGACTTACCGGTCCCCGCCCGCTCTGCCAGGAAGTCATGGACACTTGGAAGGTGCGATTTCAGCAACCAAGGTGGCTAGACAATAAAATCGGGGCATACAACCTCATACCGGTTGTCACAGATAATATCGAGCACGGGTGCTTCGATTCGGTTCGCAGCACGACGAAAAACGCAGTTAGGACACCGGGCTTAACTCATTGGTAGAGTGCTCAGCGTGGGGGCATCAGCGCCAGATCCTCGTGGCAAGTCTAGAGACGGCAGTGGTAGCTAAAGTCTGTCCGGAATCCTGAGACTCCCTTCCGAAGAATTACCCTCCGCAGACGGTAGCAGGGCACCGTGTGGTTTTAGTCGGTAGAAGTTCGCAATAGCATCCATGAGACACCCATCTTTAGGTGGAGATATTTCTAAAATGAACACTTGAGAAGATTTATACCGTTGATTGACGGTGGTAATCCGGCCAAGTGCGAGTTGGACTCACGCATGGAAGGATAAAAGCGGGACCCTATGAATGAGCGAGATATGAGACTTAGCCGTCAGTCTGTTTATTAGTCATGAGGCTGTATCGCTGGAACCGTGATAGATAGAGAGCTAAAATTTTTACAGATGATTTATTCCTGTTGCTGCTATAACAAAAAATACCTACTAAAATCAGAAAAAAAAACATAATTTTTGTGCCCAATTTTTGTAACGGAACTATCTGTGCGTGAATCCGACTCGCACTTACCCAGTTTTTTTTAATATGAGCACGTGAGTTTCGGTTTCGGTTTCGGCCGAAACTGACCCTGGGGCCGAAAGTTCGGGTTCGGTTTCGGCTGAAAACCCAGTTTCGGTCGGACACTATAGTTTCTTATTTCACCACGGATCCCCAAAAGATAAAAACATGGCGAGTGAATGCAGCGACTATGAGACATTATAGAACCGAGTTTGTCTATAGTGGTATAGTAGAACACTTCGAAATGCTAACTTAAAAATGGCTACCGAAAATGACTAATGGGGAACATTTTGTTATTTTAAAATAATAAATATGAATGTACAATTGCATAATTTAAGAGGGGCTTTAAAATTTTCACCAGAAACTTGGTATGTTGCACGAGAAATACGAGTTCCCAGTACGTTTTTGATTAACAACATGAAATACGAACACTCTGAAAAATTATCATATAACTGCCTTATTAATGTCCAAAATATTATTAGTAAGTATTTTAATAAAGTTTTTAGTATTATGTACACGGAACGTGTAAAACTCTCAATATTGATAACTGAATGATTGACTGAACGAAATGAACGAAATGAGAACTTGTAGAACCGTTGTAAAGTGCATAACAATCTCGTTTAGTTTTCTAAGAGACTAGATTTCGTAGGATTGTATGGTTTTACAAAATGCTGCTACATGGCTGTTACAGTTGTTAGTTGAATTCCATGAGGGTACTATTAGACTGTTAAAGAACTGAATACACTAATAAAGTGGGCCCTTTTCCGGGCTTGTAAGCGCTTATGAGTTCGTTGTAAGTCTATTGAAAATTGGTCTTGGGATAATTATAAAACCGCGTTTTGCTCGTTGGGACGTCTCCCCTCCACCTAACCTGCCGCCAGCAATCGCGAATCCCCCGGAACCGCGTTGGGCACTCCATCGCCTTGATCGGGAGGCTCTCCTGGAGGCGGCCATCGTGCAGGCCTGGATTCCGACAGCGGACAGGCCTGCCGATGTTGATACCGAGGTGAAGTGATTCGGGAGAGCCATGTCGCACATCTGCGATACGGCGATGCCCAGGGCTAGGCCCAGACCGGCGAGGAAACAGGTGTACTGGTGGACGTCGGAAATCGCGCAGTTGCGCGCGGATTGCGTTACCGCGCGCCGCCGGTACATCAGGTTCCGCCGGAGACATCGTCGCCCAGATGATGCGGCAGCCCGAGAGACGGAGCTCTATGATGGGTACCGGGAGGCCAAAAGGGCCCTCCAGACGGCCATCAACCGGTCCAAAAAATTGAGCCGCGAAAAGCTGATGGAGACTCTGGAGCGAGACCCGTGGGGGCGCCCGTACCTTATGGTAAAGGGCAAATTACGCCCTAAGGCGCCCCCACTGACCCAGAGTCTCCAGCCGGAGCGGCTGGAGGGGGTCCTGGACTCCTTGTTCCCGTCGAGAGCGGAGGAACACATTCCTCCGCGCATGGCTACGTCTCAGGCGCCCAACGCGGAAGGCAGCGAGAACGACGTGCCCGTGGTCACCGAGGGTGAGTTAGGGGCGGCTATACTGCGGCTTAAATCCCGCTGAAACACCGCCCCTGGACCCGACGGCATTCCAGGCCGGGCGTGGGTCCTGGCTCTCGAGGAGCTTGGGCCTCGACTAGTTGGGCTGTTTAGCGCATGCCTCGAGAAAGGCCAGTTTCCCAAGGTCTGGAAGACAGGAAAACTGGTCTTGATTCGAAAGGCGGGGCGGCCGGCAAACTCCCCATCAGGGTACCGGCCGATCGTGTTGCTCGACGAGGTGTGCAAGCTCTTTGAGCGCATTATTGCACAACGCCTCGTCGGGCACCTCACACGCGTGGGGCCTGATCTGGCGGATAGCCAGTTTGGCTTCCGTCAGGGACGCTCCACCGTGGACGCGATCATGCGCATTAGAGGCCTGACGGAGGAAGCAGTCTCACAGGGTGAGGTGGTGGTGGCGGTGTCTCTCGACATCGCCAACGCATTCAACACCTTGCCCTGGAGCTGCATCAGGGAGGCGCTTATCTATCATGGAGTGCCTCCCTACCTCCGTCGAATTGTCAGGGCTTATCTCTCCGAGAGAGCCATACCTTACCCGAGCTGGCTAGGGCCAGGTCGGCGAGATGTGTCGTGCGGTGTTCCACAGGGATCGGTTTTAGGGCCGCTCCTGTGGAACATCGGTTACGACTGGGTGCTGCGTGGTCCGTTGCTCAGAGGGGTCGGCGTAACGTGTTACGCCGACGACACCCTCGTTACGGCGCGGGGAGCAACGCACCGTGCCGCAGCACTTAAGGCCACGGCAGGGGTTGCTCAGGTCGTGGGTCGGATTCGGCGGCTGAGTCTCGACGTCGCCCTTCACAAATCCGAGGCTCTGTGCTTCCACGGACCTCGGAAGGGGCCACCTGCGGGATCCAGCCTACAGGTAGGGGGCGTCAGCATCGGCATCGAGCCCTCGATGAAGTATTTGGGGCTCGTACTCGATGGCCGGTGGAACTTCGGACGTCACTTCCGAAGTTTGGTCCCGAAACTGAGGGGAGCATATGCCGCACTCGCGCGGCTGATGCCCAACATCAGGGGACCCAACGCTCCCTACAGGAGACTGTACCTGGGGATCGTGAGAAGCATGGCCCTGTACGGGGCTCCCGTATGGGCGAAGACCCTGACGGCCAGCAATGTGGCTAGACTGCTGAGCCCGCAGAGAGTTATGGCCGTCAGGGTGATAAGAGGATACCGCACGATTTCCGGTGAGGCGGCATGTCTCCTGGCCGGGACCCCTCCATGGGACCTGGAAGCGAGAGCCCTTGCGTCACTGTTCAGATGGCGTAAGGAGGCGCTGGAGCGAGGCTCGAGAAATCGAGGCCCAGCGGACCCTGCTCCACCAGGAAACCGGGGAGACATGGAAGGTGCGACTTGAGCAACCAAAGGGGGGATTCGCCACAATCGCGGCCGTCAGCCAAAAAATAAAAAAAAGGTACACACATTTGCAAAGAAACCCGTTTAGTATCATGTTAAAGTCCAGAGATCCAGATCGACTCAGCACTTTACCGAAGATATCCCAAACGTCAGCCTGTGCGAGATTAGTATGGGCCTGAAGCAGCTTTAAAACAGCAAGGTACCAGGAGACGACGGAAATATACTGCAGAGCTTCTAATGGCAGGTGGCAAACCGGTTCTTAAGGACATACAGAAGTTATTGAACTCCGTCATACTCGAGTGTAAAAAGCCACAGATATGGAACAGGAGTGTGGTGGTTCTCTTCTTCAAAGAGGGCGATAAAGCCTTATTGAAGAATTACAAACCATCTAAATTTTATAAATAGCTCAACATACCTACACGCGCATTTTTATTTAACTTTAACGGTTCCATTTATTTAGTGGTCGGTATTAGGTGTCTCATAAACGGTATTAGGCACACGCCCTATATTTTGGATCGGTAATAGGGACATGGCCCCTTTTTTCTTTTAATCCATATTTAATTTATTAAGTAATTTTTTATATACTGTATCTATACATGACTGAAAAGTACGATAGTTTCAGTACTTGAAAAACTATTTTTGTTGACGCCACATATTAAGAATGTGCTTATTTTTTGGACATCAATCTCAACGCCGCTTAAACTGGCGGTAATAGGTGCGTTTACGTTATTTAGTAGATGGTTTATGTGATGTTTGCACAAAATCGGTCGAGCAGTTCTTCATTTATCACGCAAACGAAGTTGCATGGGTCAGTATTCGTATAGTTTATATCAAACTGCAAATAAAATTAAATGAATTTCAAAACATCTAAAAAAGAACCCATTTGAGGAAACAGTACAGTAGTAGGTACAGAGTTTCGGTTTTTAAATAAGTTACCTAACAAGATACCTGGCCAATTAAATCTAGGTAATTAGGGTTTTACGTATTTTATACGTTGTTCTAAGACGAAAATTGTTCAAAATTAGCACTAAATTGGTTTTTAGTTCTTTTATTTTGTCTATATTAACTTATTCTAAAAAAATGTAATACTTACTTCTATTTTAAGCACCCCCTTTGTAATAAATAAACAATCAGGAAGTTGCTGAAGACGTAGAAGGTTAAGTTGATAATATACTTAATTGAATAAATTAATATGACTAAAATAAAACATAAAAACAATCGTATAGTAACAGGAGCACTGTTTTAGTAAAGTTAAGTAAGTATAATTATGACATGAAAAGGCGTGAGGTGCATTTTAAGATTTTTTTTTTTAACTATTGACGACATGCACCCAACGCTTTTTTTTACAGTAATATACATTTACATATAAGCCCCGCACGTTGATATTGCGCTTGGCGGCCATCTTGGTGACCACTTGGTGACGTATGTCCGTCGAGCAGTCAGTACTAAAAAAATACCGTACGCAGCTTCGCGAGGCCAGCGCGCGCTTGCGCTACGTCACGATGACGTCACTTAGCTGTCATAATGACAAGGTTCCAGCGCATTACCAACTTGCGGGGCTTATAATATTTCTTATTTACACTATTCTTAATTCAAACTTATTAGAATATTTTCTACAGTTGGATTTTCTATAAAAGCGTTTTTATTAAGCTTTTTTTAAACTTACCTAGTTGTTTTTATTTTTTGTTTTTTTTTTTCATTTTTTTTATCGAATTATTTCATTGTCATCGTTGTTTGACAAGTGTGCAAAGTTTGAATTAAATCTGATCGTTCAAATTAGGGCAAAATCGAGCCCAAAAGAGTTGGTTACAAACAAGCAAGCAAACATACAGGTAAAACTAATAAAAGCGTTATAATAAAACTCTTAGTGCTAACTAACTGTTAAAAGATATGATCTCCAATAATATTCGGTAAAATGTCATAATCTGGCACTCATAGGGCGAATTTACTGTAATGCCAACACACAGAAAACAATACAATGACAAGCTGTCACAGGTAAAATATAGTCCGTTCAGATATATATTACCTCTAGCACTTAGGTTGCCCATCTTGATTGCTGTGTCACCCCAATAAGTTATTGTTTCTCCTCGAAACTTACTTTCTTTTTTTCTATTGTTCTTTTCGGGTGTGACCATTTATTAAGATGTGGAACGTTGTGGAAGCAGCCACTTCACCTTCGTTGGTGATGGCAGTGAATGTTTCTTTTCAGATATTCATAAAAAAAAATCACAAATCCAATCGTATAGTTAAAAGAGCACTGTTTTAGTAAAGTTAAGTATATTATGACATGAAAAATAAAACTCTTCGTGCTAACGGTTGGATGTTATAATCTCCACTATAATCGGCAAAATGTCATAGGCTGGCACTCATAGGGGGACTTTACTGTAATGCCAACACACAGAAAACGATACAATGACAAGCTGTCAGAGATGTCAGTTATTTTAACTGTGATCGAACTGTAGGAGTCGGGCATAGCATCCATTGGATTTCCACACGTAAAGAAACAGTTCCCTTACGTACTTTTTTTACGTGATCCCTCACGTAAAAAAAGTACGTAAGGGAACTGTTTCTTTAAATTCTTCTTCTACCCACTAAAAACCTCACGTACCCTGCCCAACAGCCTACGGTTGGGAGCCCCGGGTAAGCCTCGGAAGGATGTCCCAGGACTTCTTGATAATATACGTAATTGAAAAAAAATAACTAAAATAAAACTTATAGTCGAATTTTTAATTAGACGAAGTAAATTGACAGTAGCTAATGTCATTTCGTCATAGAAATTATGCAACATTGTATGAAGAAGTGACATTAGTTGCCGTCACTTTACTTCGTCTAATTAAAAATTCGACTTTAAATACACTCGAGAGCAATGAATCCGGGTCACTTAAAGAATGTTAAAAATCTCGGAAACTAAAAATGATAGGTTAATGCAATAAATTGTATTTAATAGACAATGTAATACTCCTTAAATGAAAGTAAAAAAAATATGAGTCACCATACATTTTATTAACACAAAATTACATAAAGAAAAAACTGCTGATCTCTCCTTAAAACAAAAATAGGAAACATGAAATTTTTGAACTTTATTACGATTTTCTTGAATTTTAATACTTCGTATTGCCTCCTCGTGCTTCCATTACTGCGTTTACGCGGTTTGGCATGCTGTACACCAAGTTCCTTATACGATTTTGGGGAATATTCTCCCATTCCTCTGTGAGAGCAATTTTGAGCTCACGAAGCGTGATTGGGGGAGGGTTTCGTTGTTTTACGCATCTGCCTAGCTCGTCCCAAGCATGCTCGATCGGGTTGATATCCGGGCTGCGCGCTGGCCACTCCATACGAGTAATGTTCATCTCTTGAAGGTAGTCATTCACAATCCTACCTGTATGAGGTCGGGCATTGTCATGCATAAATATAGCATCCTCACCTAAATTGACCATAAATGGACCAACGTGGTCATTGAGGATTTCTTCCACATATCTTACGCTAGTTAAAGAGCCGTTTTCTATGATCACCAGCTCTGTGCGACTTTCAGAAGAAATTCCGGCCCACACAAGTACAGACCCACCACCGTAGGCTACTTTTTCTTCGATGCATGCTTGCTTGAATCTTTCCCCTGGTCTTCGATACACTCTGTGTCTTCCATCGTGCTTGTAGAGCATAAATTTTGATTCGTCGGAGAACATAACTTTTGACCAATCTTCAATACTCCAATTTACGTGGCTCTGGGCATACCTTAGTCTCGAAATACGATGCCCACGCTCCAGTTTAGGGCCGTTTGCAGGTCTAAGGGGTTTTAAGTTAGATTCAGCAAGCCGACGTCTTACTGTCCATGCACTTGGGTTACTTCCTCCGAGGCGTCGAAACTGATTGGTGAGTTCAGTTCCTGTGAGAAAGCGATTTCGAAGCATGGTGTTCACCAAGTATCGGTCTTCTCGTGCTGTGGTACACCGGGTTCTGCCCGTTCCTGGTCTGCGTAGGTTAGAACCAGTTTCTTCGTAACGTCGGAGAACTCTTTGTACTGTTGACAGCGACACACCGACAGTCCTGGCTGTATCGCGCTGACTCCGGCCGGTTTCCAGCATTGTAAGTATTCTGGTGCATTCTTCAGGCGTAAGCGACATAATTTCAGCTTGATTAATGAATATAGAGCACTATCAACATGGTTTATGTACCCACATAAATGACAGATTACAAACAAAAGCAACACCAAATGCTGTAATTTCGTAGTTCCATCTTCGAAAGTGGCCCTTTTTCAAATTTGATTTTTTTATGATATAACTTTACAATAACTAAGAAGTTTTAATACCTTCATTTAAGGAGTATTACATTGTCTATTAAATACAATTTATTGCATTAACCTAGCATTTTTAGTTTCCGAGATTTTTAGGATTCTTTAAGTGTCCCGGATTCATTGCTCTCGAGTGTACAATCGTATAGGAGCGCTGTTTTAGTAAAGTTATTTTCCTTTTGACAAGTTGTCATTGTATAGGTACTTTTCTGTGTGTTGGCAATGCAGTTAAGTCGCCCTATGAGTGCCCAAGTAAGACATTTCACCGAATATTAGTGGCGAGTTAAGCCAAGTTGAAGGCCTTATTAGGCGACTTGAAAAATTTCAACAGCAGGCAGTCACAACCTGCGCTTGTCCATCTCAACACGGGAATACGGCTCACACGTGGAACAAATTCTAAAAAGGTGTTATGTGGGCATATAATATGCCTCTGCCTACCCCTTCGGGAATAAAGGCGTGACCATATGTCTGTATGTATGTATGTTACCTACTAAACATGATTACGAGGTTAGCTGCTATTGACCGGTCATGGCCATAGATTATGTATGATCAGTAGACATGATGGTAGGTAAAGATTTAAACAAATATCATGCGTTAATATTATTTGAGCAAGTTATTCAAAATTGTTAAGGTCTATTGGGTATTGAGTAAATATTTATGAGTAGGTATAAATTAAATTTACCGTCATTGAAAACAAGATTTGAGTTAGTACCTACTTACCTAAGTAATGTAAATTATAGTTATCTATTACATGATGGTTATGCCTAAAACTTGGATGGGTAGGCAGAGACTACATAATAGGCCCACATTTAACCATGTGCATAAGTCTGTTAATTCAATAAAATTGTGTCTAAAAACTACCAAAACTACCAAAAACTACGAAATAATTTGATAGTTTTCGTAGCTTTTGAGCTACCTACTTCCTTTCCTTCCTATTCTACCTACGATTCTCTTCGGATAGAATTGTACCCTTTTACTTCGACCAAGTTAGATTACAGACGGACCCATCCATACATTAGTTTTATATACGTTACAATAAACGCATGCGCTCACTCGGTCGTAGTCTGTGTGAGCACATCAGCACATGCGCATATTGTTCCAAAGGTAAAACACGTGTGGCAGGTTATGATTTTACGCAAGATGCCTTCCTGTGCGTTCCCGAAGTGTAAAACAAAAACACTACCCTAAATTCGAAAAAATAATGTATGTGTGCATGTCGTGTCGTTGCCACAATATCTTTGTGTGTGAACTAGTCTCACTTTTTGAGTTCGTAATGTATGACGTGGGCCTGTCTATACCATTACTTGGTCGAAGCCTTTTTCTCTGTTTGTCCACCACAATGGGCGCTTGCACATTGCACGATATCGTGGCACGATATCGTCCACGATATCGTACGATATCGTTCCACGATATTGTACGACATCGTTTCACGATATCGTACGATATCGTGGAACGATATAACCGAACGAAATTGACACAGTATAACCCACAGCTTGTTATTCGGTTAGTAGCTTTGCGCCAGGAAAGGTAACCGCGCGATTCTTAAAGCTAATTAAAATATTAGAAGCAATAATGGCAGCAGTAAACAAGTTACGTTTACTTTATATTTTATATTTACGGAGAAAAAAACGATACTGTCGAAGAACATTTTGGGTTGATCCTCTTCTACAAGTGCGATATTTAGAGGGAACTTATTACCTTCTCTTCTATACACTGTGTGCGCGAAGTGAAATGTTTAATAATTTTTTTCGAATGACCCAGAACACTTTCGAGTTCATACTGTGTCATTTGTTGGAGGTTTTAAAAAAACAAGACACTAACTTCCGGATGGCAATACCACCGCGGGAATGTTAGCAGTATCTATAAGTTACGAATCACGTGATAATTTTGCAATCCAAAAGGTCCGCCGCACCGTAATCACAAAATTTCGTGATGGATATCATTTAAGGGGTTTTTTCGAATACTGAGTACGAATTACGTGATAATTTTGCAATCCAATATTCCCGCCTAAGCTATTTACAGTAGTAAACTAAAAAGATTTGCTTGTTAAGTTTAGGCATTCTGAACTAGCAATGCGAAATTACTATGACAAAAGATTTTTATTGTAAAATTAAGGCCAATTACATTAAATTGGTACCTAGCATACGAAAAAACCCTTAAACGATACCCATTATGGAATTTTGTGATTACGGCGCGGCTGCCATATTGGATTGCAAAATCATCACGTGATTCGTACTCAGCATACCAAAAAACCCCTTTAACGATACCCATCATAAAATTTCGTGATTACGGCGCGGCGACCATATTGGATTGTAAAATTATCACGTGATTCGTACTCAGCATACCAAAAAACCCCTTAAACGATACCCATCATGAAATTTTGTGATTACGGCGCGGCGGCCATATTGGATTGCAAAATTATCACGTGATTCGTACTCAGCATACCAAAAAACCCCTTAAACGATACCTGGAGCATGACTTGTAGCTCACTACAAGTCATGCAGCATGCTCCAGGAATGTCACGGGTCAGTAGATGCGCACGTCTGTGTGAGTGAGCCGTTTCCCACGTTTCTATGAAGTTACTCTACTGTTGTAAGTATCTGTATATTGTCACGACAGTAAATATCGTCCACGATATCGTGCGATATCGTGACGATATCGTGGCAGTGTGAAAGCGTGTAGTAGTAATTGTATCAAAACACCGCTCCTACGATATCGTACGATATCGTGTCGTTACGGTTATCGTGGCAGTGTGCAAGCGCCCAATAGTCAAAGCGCTTAGCCTAGCTAGCTGTAAAAATAAAGTGGGATAATATTTTGCAAAATAAGTGACCGTGGTAGCTAGCACGAGGACAATCAGTAACATAAATCCATTAATCGGTTTGTTTATTTAAAATATACAACCGTGACTATACGTCTAGTGAAGGATTGTTTGAATATGCATAGCAAATTTGCACTGGCCATCGAACAATATTCAATATGGTATAAGAATTATCTTCTACTTATATCAGCATATCTATACTTATAAATAAAATAAATGTGTCTGTAAGTTCATATAATATCAGCTATTTACTTAATGCATATGAAGGTACATATGTATATATAAGTAGGTATTATACGGTACTTCATAATAATCTTAATTCGTGCCATTGATTCTTGCGAATATTTTAATGCGAAAGATTGTGAGTATGGATGTGTAGAGATGGAAAGAAGTACCTACCTTCTTTTAATAAAGCACGATACATCATGTTACATCTTTCTATAGAGATCGTCAGGAGTGAGGAAACCCATATTATATCATAGTTAATACATCTTTACTTTAAGTAGTTAGTTACCTTTAGCCTACAGTATGTGAAGCTTCTTACTATTAGGTACTCTTAAGTCCGTACTACTTGTAATATTACTCTTTCAAGATCTCACGGCTAAACGGATCTGGCTATTTGGTACAGGAATAGATTATATTCTTGGATAACACACAGACTACTTTTTATTACCTGCATATGTACTACTTTTTATTGCCTGCATATGTACTACTTTTTATTGCCTGCATATCGTCGTTGTCAAACTAATTTCTGCTATGTGCAAAAATATGAATTTGAGATATTGCAAAAAGAAGTTATCCTGTAAAATTTTATATGAAAGGAAATTTTTAAAACTATTCAGGTTTCAAGGCACCAATGATACACTTGATGTCATAAGATTATATGATAATAAATCGTAACAACTTATTTTATATTTTTATTTTTAAGTATTTTTTGCACATAGCAGATTTTAAATTGTCAATTAACATTCGCATAACAGGTTTTAAATAAAAAATCTTAATATTATGCTTGTCAACTTTCCTGAGTCTCAGGGGCTTTTCTTGATAAACTCATTCTTTAAGAAGGAGCCCCATAGAAAGTGGACTTGGCGAAGCCCCGACAAGGTCACAAGGAACGAGATGGACTTCATCATGACGGACAGGAAGTGTATATCTCTCTGTGATCACAGGTTTAATATTGGCAGTGATCACCGACTTGTCCGAGCATCTTTAAATTTAGACATCCGCGCCGAAAGGGCCCGGATGATGAAGCCTACTCTCCGAACTACCATAGCCTAAATAGACTCAGGTGCTGATAGAAACGGTTTTGATGTTCCAAATGGAACATCAAAACCGTTTTGATCTGCTGAAAACTACTTGTAACGTTCATGATAAAGCCGAAAAGTGTCCTGATTTTTCTCTGGCCGGAAAAGCAATAACTGGTACTCTAAGCTCCTCCATCAGAACTTATGAGAATAAGACGGTAAATGCCATCTTCGCACACATTTTCGTCAGATATGAGAGATTTGAACAACAAGAAAAGAAACCACAAGCCGATATGACGTGACCTCAGACGAAAAAAAAAACACCAGCGTCGTCGAGGCTACGATTGAGATGAACAGGGGTGCCAAGGTCTTTGTCCAACAGCTTGGAAGACCCCGTCTGGCGAAATTAAAGACTGTGGGTGGCAATATCGTGACATCAAGGTTCGGAGAAAATTGAGAGCTTTTACAAAGATCTGTATGCATCACGAACAAAAAGACCGATAGGTCGTACTGATTATGACCATTGAGCCCCATTAACGCGCCACTATACCGAGGACATTCCGGACATCGACCAGGACAAGATCGGGGCGGCTCTCGGGCAACTAAAGAACAACAGATCCCCTGGAGAGAACGGAATTACGATTGAACTCCTAAAGGCAGGAGGGACTCCGGTCCTAAAAGAGCTAGCGAGTATCTTTAATTCTGTCTTCCAACAGGGACAAACACCTAAAGCATGGAGCGGGAGTGCGGTGAATCTGTTTTTCAAGAAAGGTGATATGACCTTACCGAAGAACTACAGACCCATCTCACTCCTGAGCCATGTTTACAAGTTGTTCTCGAGAGTAGTCACAAACCGCCTCGCCAGAAAGCTCGACGAGTTTCAGCTAAAGGAGCAAGGTAGGTTTCGAAAAGGCTTTCGTACCGTTGACCACATCCATACTGTTCCGCAGACTGTACAGAAGACCAATGAGTACAATCAGCCACTGTGGATTACGAGAAGGCCTCGACTCTGTCGAAACCAGGGCAGTCGTGGACGCTCTGCAGCGATGTCGTGTCGACTGGCGATATATCGAGGTGTTGAGATGTTTGTATGACATCGCTACCATGACCATCCAGCTGGAAAACTATAAAACCAACTCTATTGAACTGCGTAGAGGTGTGAGACATGAGCAGGAGAAAGAAATCATATTCCTAGTCACTCTCAATTCCTGTACAGGGATTTCATTAGATGCTCCTTCATCACTACCACAGCTGTAAATAACGTAACACCTCCGCTTGGTCGTTGAAGGAAACGGTGAGCTATTGCTTCTTTCAGGGGATGAATGTATTGATTCGTTGTTTGCCTCTACGGTAGAAGATGTAGAGGGCTGATTGAGATCAATTGAATTCAACGGATCTGGATTTAGAGACACAGATTCTTTGGGAGATGTTTGAAGTTTATGAAGAAACATTTATCATCGATCGCTCTTTAAACTAAACTGACTAATTTCTATCCCCTGTTTATTTTGTAAATACACAAAACTACAATACTAAGCACTATACTTTATAACTTGATGAATCACACCTTACATTACACAGTTTATGAACAGACTGCTTATGAGTAACTAAAAGTTTATTTCCAAAGAAATCAAATGAAATTTGAGGGTTAACATAAATAAATAGCAAAATACAACGACATTCATATGACATCTTTATGGTTTATTTACTTTTAACCTCTATCTTATAATGTAAGATTGGCGGTGTGTTTAGTATAAAATTATGCTATGTGCATACGATTTACTAGTTTGTCAATTTCCCGTGGTCAAAAAAAAATGCTATGTGCAATCAGGTCACTTAGCAGATTTTATTTGACAATATTCCAGCTGGCTCCACATAGCATATTTTATTAAACTGTCATAGTGTGTCGTATAGTACTAATAAGCACATAGCAGTTCTTTCATACGATAGATTGGTTCATTTACCAGTCGTAATTGTCAAAATGTTAAAATCATAAAAAATGCACATAGCAGATTTTGGTTTGACAACGACGATATGTACTACTTTTTATTACCTGCATATGTACTACTTTTTATTGCCTGCATATGTACTACTTTTTATTACCTGCATATGTACTACTTTTTATTACCTGCATAAGTGCTACTTTTTATTGCCTGCATATGTACTACTTTTTATTGCCTGCATATGTACTACTTTTTATTGCCTGCATATGTACTACTTTTTATTGACTGCATATGTACTACTTTTTATTATCTGCATATGTACTACTTCTTATTACCCATGGGACGTGGGAATACAAACAGAATTGAGTATCAGTAGCGTCCGCTTTTTTTTTTTTTAACGTGAGGGAAAATCCTCATGGATGTTATGCCGGACTCCTACCGACTAAAAAACCTCACGTTACGCCCAGCAGCCTATGGTTGGGAGTCCCGGGTAAGCCCTCGGAAGGATGTCCCCAGGATCTCTAATCATATTATAGCAGTAGCGTCAGTAGCTCAGTAGCGTCCTCTATTTTTTACGTGCTTTTTTTACGTGAGGGAAAATCCTCAGAGGATGTTATGCCGGACTCTTACCGACTAAAAAACCTCACGTAACGCCCAACAGCCTGTGGTTGGGAGCCCCGGGTAAGCCCTCGGAAGGATGTCCCGGGACTCACAACAGACCTACAGCCACCACTGCGGCCTCACCCAGGGGGTGGTTCGGGTGCTATCCCGCGTCTTTGGGGGGTTTCGGGTGTGCTCCCGCTTCTAAGGGTTCTATTTTTTTTAAATTAAATGCGTGAGTTGCTCACGTCACGCTGCCGTCATGGGCCTGTGTCTGTAAGAACGGTGAGCGACCCTCTCACCATCCTCAGACCCCCGGTCATGGAGGCCGATAGTCCTCGGCGAAGAAACGTCGGTGGCGTCCAGGCCGCCGACTGCGGAACTCGGGTGGGAGAGTTCTCTCCCGTACCCGCCCCGCCGCCTCCTTCACGAGCATGACCTGCTCGCAGAAAGAGGCGGCGCAGTCCCACTTACTCCCGCTGGAGAGCATGGCTCGCACCATGGTCTCGAGCGAGAGTGTCCACGCCCAGACCCACTACGAGGACCTGGCGCTGTTGCGCCCACGCAGTCTATTCTATTACATAGGTACTCTCTAATCATCTTTTTTTAACGTGTGCAAAATCATGGATTCTATACCGGACTCTTACCGACGAAAACCACACGTTCCCTACCTACTGCCTACGGTTGGGAGCCCCGGGTAAGCCCTCGGAAGGATGACCCCAGGATCTCTAACCATCTTAATAGCCCATGAACGCGGATGCTCAATGCTCTATCGCGGATGTTCTCCATCACGCTGCAAGACTTCATAATTATACACATAAATAAATAATTACCTTTTAAGAAAAACACAATCATCAATGCGTGCATTGAAAGGGAGCTATTCAATTGTTTATCAAACAATGAAGATAATTGTTTGTATGTACTTCAGTTATTATCGTAATTTGGCATTGTTTTGCATCATCTCATCAAGAATCTTATAATATTCTAGCGGACGTCACGCGGTTTCACCCGCGTAGTTCCCGTTCCCGTGGGAATACGGGAATAAAATATAGCCTATGTTCACCGCAAAGAGTGTAGCTTCCCAACAGTGAAAGAATTTTTCGAATCGGTCCAGTAGTTCCGGAGCCTATTCGTTACAAACAAACAAAAAAACTAATCTTTTCTCTTTATAATATTAGTATAGATATAGATTATTAGTAATTAGTAATTAGTATAGAGGGAACATGACCAGCGCTTTTTTTTATACAAACGTATTCCCCGTTTTCTTTCTATATAATGCCTCTAGAGAAGAATCTTTTGAATGTTATAAATCAATGTCATGTCCCTATCACTTGACACTATAAAACTACCTACAACTTGACACTATCAAAATCGCGGAAACGGACCCGTTCTTATTGCCGTGGTTGGAAGACCGCCAGAGTCACCAGACCAATATGAAAACCTTTTAACAAAGTAATACATAGACATGCTCTTTCTTTTAAAAACATGTCCAAAATATTTTAATGTGGTACAGATTTCAGTAAGAAAACAAGGGAATAAGAATTATCGATTTTGGCCAAATAAAATCGATCTGAACAACAGGTATCCTTAACGCACCATTGAGAGTTGTGATGCAGTGCTATAACAATACCTGAATTCAAATAGGTACCTATTTCGCAAATTCCTCGCAGCCCTTGTTCCTTCTCAAGTACCTGTAATAGCTGTTAAATCTCAATCAAATCAGTCTATGGAAGTCCACTGCTCCAAAATTACGCCACAACGCAAGAGTCGCAGCCTGCGGCCTTTACCAGGTCGTCGGTCCATCTCGCGGGTGGACGTCCTATTTTACGTTAACCGAGTTCCGGTATCCACTCAAGAACTCGCTTGATTCATCTTCTGCTTCATCATCGTCTTCGTCATCATCGTCTTCGTCTTCATCTTCTGCAGAATAGAATAGATTAAACTTTATTGTACACCAGTATAAAACATACAGAACAGAAAGACATTACAATTTTATAAATGTACAGAGGGCGGCCTTATTGCTAAAAAGCAATCTCTTACAGGCAACCTTTGCAGACGTGGCCAGCCCCCAGCCACTTTAATGTGTTTTTCCTGCGATCTATTTCTACCAGTCCTGGGGTATCCTTTCGAGGGTTTACCGGGGCTCTCAACCGTAGGCTGTTAGGCAGGATACGTGTGGTTTTTCCATGTAGGATTTTCCTCATGTAAAAAAAAACTATTTCGACCATTTTAGGTCTCTTCTGGTTCACCTTATTTCGGAGTTTATCCCTCTTAGATACTTCAAGCATAGGCCGTGATCTATGGGATATTGTATAGTATCTATTTAGAGACGTAATCAGTACTAAGTATTTAAAACCCACATACCTAAAATACATTTTAACAAAGGTCTGCACTTACAATAATTTTTTGTTGTAAATTTGAACAACGTAATATGAACCTACATAAGAATTATTAATGTTATCTATGGTAGTACTTAAGTAAAAGATAAGCATTAAAAACTTGAAAAAAAATTCATCTTATGTCAAGTTTTTTTTGTAATATCTGAAGACATAAAGCAAACGTTGATTGGTTGAATTAAATAAGCAAACTGGATGGAACAAAGCGTGCGTGAAACTCTCCCGTCACGCCGCGGTCTTGGGTCTGCTTCTGTAAGGAAGGACGGCGAGCAGCCCACCCGCCGCGCCGTCCCTGCCCTGCCCTCGCTGAAGCCATAGAAACTGCAATGAGAGAGATCTCTCCTGCTCCCTCTTCACCACCTCTTTTGCGTTCATGACCTGCTCCCGGAAAGACGCAGCGGCTCCCACTCTAAAGAGAATATCCATGTCACCGTCACAAGGCCCTGGCTCTGCCGTGCTCACGCTATTCACTCCTATGTTCTCGCAGTGATGGCACTCAGCTGTGCCCGGAAATCTTGACCGGATATATCATTTCCTCACCTCAAGTTGCACCTAAAATGAGAATTCTTGTTCCATAGCAGTTTTAGGAAGGAGGGATTTATTAAAGTAAAATTATTCAAAACTTAAAAAAAAAACAACTAAACTCGGAAGTTATACAAAACGAATACTTATTAAAATTTGCAAGTTAAATAAAGTTCATTCAACCACAGATTATGACAACATTATATTGTTATTGAAATTACTCCATCATCAGTATGTAATCTTTATTCTGTTTTGATCATAGAGTTATATATATTATCATTAGAGAGGCAAGCACGAACATCGCGTCTCGACAAAAGCACGGCTACTTATGAGCTGAGAAGACGCAACTATGAAACTTTTTAAGCAGTGATGGTAAATATATGTCTGTCTCATTCTCACGCGTACGGTGAACACCGCCGCCGCTGCGATTAGACAGAGACAAAAACATAAACATGACGATCGTGGGCCAGTGTTGACTACTGTATGAAATTTTTACCCACTATATTATAGAATTACTAAACAAATTTAAAATTATTATGTACCTATTTCATTTATTATTTTATTTTGGTTGAAACCGAAACTCACGTGTTCATATTTAAAAATAAACCGGCCAAGTGCGAGTAGAATTTAAGCACAGAGGGTCCAAATACAAAAACGGCAATTTACGTTGGTTGTATGGGGTCTTTTTCTGCTTTTAGTAGGTATTTTTTGTTATGGCGGCAGAAACATACATCGCCTGTAAAAAAAAATGCTCTATCTGCCACGGTTCCTGCGATACAGCCTCGTGACCAACAGACAGACGGACGGCAAAGCCTCATGTCTCGTTCAGAGAGTCTCGCGTTTACCCCTCCGTGCGCGAATCCGACTCACACCTGGCCGGTTTTGTTTGCAATATGTGCAGCAAGTTTCACCAAGTGCCATTAATCAACGGTAGATATAAATCTTCTCAGGTGTCCATTTTAGAAATTTCTCTACCTTAAGACGGGTTTCTCTCTTTTATGGCTGAAATTACGCATGGCATCCATTGCGAACGCCTACTGACTAAAACCACACTGCGCCCTGCTACTGCCTACGAAGGGTGTCCCGGCTGGCATTTATTCGAGCGTATCCGACGTTTCCGTGCTTCGGAAGGCACGTTAAGCTGTTGGTCCCGGTTGCCAGTAAAATGGCAGTAGTTAAGCCAAGTTGAATGACTTGACCAAGGTTGAAAAGTTTCAACAGCAATACGGCAGCGGCAGTACGTCTCGCCACATATGACGTGGGTTATATTCTTATAAAAAAAGGTGAATTTTGGGCATTTATTATGCCTCTGCCTACCTCTTCGGGGATAAAGGCGTGACCATATCACATCGCATTCCGATAGACCTTGGCTAACACTGCCGTCTCGCATAGGGGTCCTATCCCGCGTTTTTAGGGTTGGTTCCCGGTGTACTAAACAAACTCTCTCCGAAACTACTGGACCGATTTGAAAAATTATTTCACTGTTGGGAAGCTACACTCTTCCGGGTGAACATAAGGTATATTTTATTCCCGGATTCCCACGGGAACGGGAACTACGCGGCTGAAACCGCGTGACGTCCGCTAGTATTCTATATAGACCATTAAAAAGGCACTTACTTGCAAAACGTCTAACCCTTTCATTTAATACCAAACAGGATATTTTTTCCTAAATGTATTTTATGGCCGCTAGAGGGCGCACCATTAAATTCGGGTATACTACGCCAAATCGAATGCCAAATAATCGAACATCCAAATACTCAAACGTTCAAAATATCGAACGTTTAGGTAATATATCGAACATTGATATTGTAATCTTCGATATTTTGAACGTTCGATATATTGAACGTTCGATATTTTGAACGTTCGATTATTTGGCATTCGATTTGGCGTAGTATACCCATTAAATTCAGTGACACGATATATAGCTTATAACGTCAAGGCGCTTCTAACAATATCTCATTAGTCCAGTTCTAATAAGTACCTAGATGAGGAGCTCTGAGGAATACATGAACATTCAAACATACGTATATAGCCTGTCAAAATCATAACCCTGCCTTAGTCGGGTAATATTATTAATGTATCTTACATAGGTAATTAATTACTAATTCTCCCACTGTTGTGGGTAAACCAAACTGATATTTTAGTGGTAACACTGAATGGCAATCACAAATTTTATTTTCAAAATTCGATTATAGCGGTATTTACGCTGATATCAATGCGTAAATAGTATAATTACGTGTGAAAAGTAATTCTACATGACTAATTGTGTTTTAATGTTTTAGAATCGCCATCTTTTACTGTGTATTTGACCATTTTGTCGCCCGGTTCAATTTGTACGTACGATTGGCGTAACGGCGTCAGACTGAACTGACGTTTGGCTCACCTAAGCCTGTGGGCTTACGTTAGGTAGGCTTGTTGTTGGCGCGGTCGTTAGTCATCTAGTCTTATCTATATCGATGGTTTTGATCAGAAATCCAATTGAATCGTGAACGATTCTAAATTCAAATATTTCGACGACCACAGACGACTGCATTATTTTTTTGTACTTTCACAAAATACCTCGGCATGAAAGTCGTCATTTAACATTAAAATTTGCTACGTAATGAACTAATGACTAATGAGTTATTTTTATTATATCATCATAAAAAAATAATTTTGGCGGAAAAAATGCAATTCATATTCTGCAGTGGACGATGACGTCACAATTCGCAAAACAACGGTTTTTATGATATTGTAGAGATACATGAGTGCCTTCATTATGACAGTTACGGCCATGTACGAATGCCAACCAGTGAAAGTCCGCTTTGAATATTTTAGTTTTTCCTATGTAGGTACTGGTCGGACCACCACCGTGAAGGTTTCACGAATGACACACCTTTTTACAAGGATTACTGTCCAGCTATTAGTTTACTAGATGGCACTGGGTAAACATTACCCTCAACATCTATGCATCTCTTCGCTGGCGAATTTAAATGAAAATAAAAAAGAAGTCTTCTCAAACAATGCAAGAACATCAACAGACCTGCGGGGCTAGAGTTCCATAAAAATCTGATAAAGCACAAACTGTAGGTACATTTGGCTCTGCAGAAGGCAAAGAAGATCGCTATGAATGCAAAAATAATATCAAAAACCTAACATATCAAACTTCACTGTAGACTGCCTCTGTGGCGTAGTCGGTAGTGATACCGCCTGCGTCACTGGAGGTCCTTGGTTCGATTCCCGGATATCGGTCCAAATATTTGTGTGAACCACAAATATTTGTTTCGGAGTTTGGGTGTTATCTATGTATAATATATGTATTTATTTAGAAATACTATATAAGTATGTCTTTCTGTTGTCTAGATCCCATAGCTTTGTTTGGGCTAGATGATGTTGTGTGAGAATGTCCAACAATATTTATTTATTTATTCGCAAAAGGACATACCATAACATATATGCAGATAGGGAATGCAATACCGGGATACCGAGATCCCGAAATACCGGGATCCCGCAGTATTTTTGCGGGTAGTCCCGCAGTATTTTATCCCGCGGGATTAGCGGGATTGTGCAAAGGTAAACGCCATGTGTTATTCTGTAAGCGGAAGCGCTCAAACTGATTCGGTTTGAGAAAGTTTTTTTGTAATTGTGACGTAATATATAACCTAATAACGTACTAATTTGATTTGAGTGATTTAATCAGGGAGATTTGACTTTTCTTGTTGGTACTATAAAAGTACTCAATTATCTCGTACATTGCTTGCTGGCTATCTGACATGTAAAGTTAGGAGTCGTTTGGCAGACAAAAATTTTGACATGCTATGTTTTCTGCGCTTCTTATAATTTCCATATTTTATTACTTATATGTATATCGGTTTAATAATCTCAATACAAAAGGAATATGAAATAATTTATGTTTCCTTGTGCCACGCGGACTCAGTGTTCTGTAAAAGATCACTGCAATAAGTTACATTTACTATGGCCGGTCCTTAGATGGGTGACCACTTTGTGACATTTATTTGAGCGTTGCCGTGCTTCGGATGGCACGTTAAGCCATTGGTCCCGTTTGCCGGTAAAATGGCAGCTAAGTCAAGTTGAAGGCCCGGCTCGTCTCATCTCATAATGTCCCTTTCTCGGAATGTCCTTTCTCATTATGTCCTTTTCTCGAAATGTCCTTTCTCATAATGTCCTTTTCTCGAAATGTATTTTTCTCAAAATGTCCCTTTCTGCAAATATGTGCTAGGTTATAAAAAAAATAACCACGAAGGCTAATGCGGAAGCTTCGCTGCGCTCCTCTCCGGCCTTAGCCTTCTAACCTAACCTATCCAAGTCGGATTGAGCGGGGTTAATCCTGTAGTGCACATATTTTGAGAATGGGAAATTTTGAAAAGGACATTAGGTATGAGATGAGACCATATGCCTCGTCCTGCCTACCCCTTCGGGGATTAAGGGGGTGACTATTTTTCAGTTCTAGATGGATGTATGATACAGAATTCTATTCTTTTCTCAATGACTTTCCGAAATATGCGGGATCCCGCAAATACCGGGATCCCGCGGGACTGAGATTGCTCAGTCCCGCAAATACCGGGATTACAATCTTGTTGCGGGATTGCATTCCCTATATGCAGACCTTGGGCTACTAAAGTCTAAGATCTTAGAGCTCATCATCATCATCATTATCACGCCTTTATCCCCGAAGGGGTAGGCAGAGGCATGTTATATACCCACATTTCATCTTTTTATAATTTGTCCCACGTAATACGTTGTGAGCCGTATTGCCGTGTTTAAATGGACAGGTGCAGGTTGTGACTGCCTGCTGTTGGAATAAAGCCTTCAACTTGGCTTAACGTCTGCCATTTTACTGGCAACCGGGACCAACGGCTTAACGTGCCTTCCGAAGCACGGAAACGCTCAAATAAATGTCACAAAGTGATCGCATGGATGGTCACCCATCCATGGACCGGCCATAGTGAAAGTTGCTTACTGCAGTGATCGTTTACAGAACACTGAGTCCGCGGGGCCACGAGCGCTTCTCTCTTCTTAGAGCGCTTCTCTCATCTTAGAGCTCTAGGATTTATACCCGAATTGTTAATTAGACGAAGTAAATTGACAGTAGCTAATGTCACTTCGTCATAAAAAATACGCAACATTGTATGAAGAAGTGACATTAGTTGATGTCAATTTACTTCGTCTAATTAAAAATTCGACTTTAGATACCAGCAAGAATCACTCTTAGTCTTGTGAAGATGTCTATCATTCCAAAACACCACATCAATCCAAACAAACCAGTCGCATATAACTTGTCTCCGTGACGTAACGGAATGCGTAACCACTCTGGAGGTCGGCCTTCAACCGGTCCAACAAGGGAACAGTGGGTCAGCTATTGAGGTTGCCGGCGTGGGACATTTTGCAGACAAGTTCTTCAAGTTTGAGGTTATTGAGTCACCATATATCACCATGTTTACGATTGTTGACTTGCGTTCGTTGCATTTTTTGGACAGAACGTTTGTTTTAGTGAAAGGATTGGAGAAGATGTTTGTTTTGGATAGAGTATAGTTTTTTATGGTGCAGGGGATTAAGAATTGTTGATTAACGAAAAGATGCGTCGTAGGAAGGGAAGATAAGACATTTTATCGACATTTTTTTTAATATGGAAAAAGTAACGTTTTAAATCGGAATTTTGAACATTTTTTTAACATGAGGGAAAATCCTCATGGATGCTATGCCGGTCTTTTACCGACTAAAAAACAACAGCGTACTGGTGGAAGCCCCGGGTAAGCCCTCGGAAGGATACCCCAGGAGAAATTTTGCACATTAAAATACATTAGATACTTACAATCTGGAGTCCATTTCTTATCATTCCTGTGTTGGAATAAATTATTGACTGTCGTGTCAAAGTCGATAAATAGAGTTGTGTGCTACGATTGATTTCATCAATCAATCAATCACTGATTTAGACCTTCTGGCCTTACTGTGCCAAAAAATAATTAATGGATCAAAATTTCAACATGTAAAATAATGGCATCATGTTTGGGGGTTACATTTACATAGAAATATCAGACACTGCTAAAAAGTCTTGTCACATTTTTTTAAAATCTTTATTGCAGAAATTGTATAGATGTAATATTAATTTTGTCATTTTCATTCCATGATTCTTTTTCCATATTTAAAAAATTAAAAATTCATCCATGATTTAATGAATAGGTAAAAAAAATGCAAGTCTAAAGTCTAGTGTACATCTTAATTAATCTCTTGACTACCAATTACAGAAGCAACCAAGTGTAAAATGGCATTATAATGCATTTTTTTTTTAATTTAGAGGGCAATTGAATACCTGCTCGTCTATTTGAAGGCCGTTAACGTAAGATTTTAATTGCCTTGAAGGTCTATTCTGCATTGAATTACAGTGCATGTAATGATGCAATGTGGGAATGCCTTACCTCTCTTGAGTGTGGAAAAATCTATACATATAATAAAACTGTAGAGGGTCGAGAGTCTGTACATGGAAGATATTTTGAAAATTTTTATTGTAGGGTGTTTTCTAATCGATACTGAAGCCGAAAATGTAATTAAAACTTTTCATGTCTGTCTGTCTGTCTGTATCCCGAATAAGTATCCTGCCGAAACTTGAATTAATTTGAATGAAACTTAGCACAATGTGAGCTTATGATCCGAGGAAGGTTCTAGGATACTTTTGATTCCGGTATTTTGAGCGGTTCCTTCAGGAGAGGGGATACAATGTAAAATAGTTTTAAACAGGATTGTCAGGTCGCGTCGCATTTAATAGGGTTCGGTAGTCACAATAGTCGCTCACAATGGCACGTACCTATGTAGATTTAAAGGGCGTGGTTGGTATTTGCAAGTTTCATATTCCTAGAACTAATCGTTTGTAAGTAAGATGGCAAAATACGAAGGTACGTACTGATGGACATGATGACTACGGGTTTCGAGACGTCAACAATGGAACACTCTGGAATGTTACCTACAAAGACGGACTTTTTGAGCACGGAAAAAATTAGTTATTTTCATTTCCATGACGAACCAAAGTAAGCAGTCAATATTAAATTACATTGACGCAAATAATGACACTACTAACGTAAATATCACATAAATTCGATACAATTGATCGGTACACTACAAAACACACAAACACGACACAGATTTGGGCGAAGAAGTCTTTTTTTTTAACGTGAGGGACCTACCGACTAAAAAGCCTCACGTAACGCCCAACAGCCTATGGTCAGAAACCCCGGGTAAGCCCTCGTAAGGATGTCCCAGGTTAAGCGAAGAAGTCTTTCAAAACATAGGAAAAGCGCTTTGGGCAATTTTGAGATAAGAAAGAACTATTGAAACGGAGACATTTTTTTTTTTAAATCTAGCTATTCAGAAATTCACACGTACCTAATTGTTTATTTTTTACGTCGGCAGCGGAACGGAAGTGCACTATTTTATGTAATACATACACAAGCCGCGAATAGAGTATTTTAAATCGACAATACGTATAACTGTATTTCAATAGCTTTGCGCAAAATGTAAACAAACACATTTGATCCTATATATATCCATAGTTACTTGCAGTCGAATATTTACCCTGATTATATTCCAGTACCCAGAAGTCATACAGTGTTCTTACGTTCTTACAATCATTTCGATACCAAATAACTTCTTTATGACAGTTTATTTTCATTTAAAATACCTACTCAGGATAGTAAAAAAATTCAATGATTTGTCATACTATATTTTTCTACTCATCTTGTTGAATAGTGAACACAAACCTTTTTATTACGTTGATAGACAATTTACTTTTACTGTGCTGTCATCGCTACTTTATGTTTCTTCTGCCTATTGTCACCGAATAAAGCATTACGTGAAATATTAAGATAATCTTTTCTTATACAAGCCACCAATAATCTTTCATGGTAGCAGAGCGTGGTTTACAAAAGAATTAGTGGTGACTCCGAACAGTACAAAGAAAAGTCCGAACAAAATATTTCAGTGTCGAAAAAATTCTACCGCATAGCGGCGTAACAACCTTGAGGTTAGTCAAATTTGTGGAATTCGTAAAATTGAAAAATGACTACAAATAAGGCATTCAAGATAGACAAACTTATTGGTCGTGATAATTATGCAAATTGGAAGTTTGCCGTAAAGACGTACTTAGAACACGAAGATTTATGGCAATGTATAGCAGCGGACAAAGTCGATCCCATCAAAGACGTCAAAGCAAAATCAAATTTAATTTTACTAGTTGATGCTATCAATTACGTTCATATTCAGGACGCGACAACTTCAAAAGAGGTCTGGTCAAATTTGGAACGTGCTTTTGACGATAATGGGTTATCACGAAAAGTTGCTCTGTTAAAAGATCTTATCACGACAACGTTAGAATCCTCGAAAAATATCGAAGACTACGTAAATAAGATAATGTCATCAGCCCACAAACTGAGAAATATAGGATTTTCCGTCGACGATGAGTGGTTGGGCACACTTATGCTAGCGGGTTTGCCGGACATATACAAACCCATGATCATGGCAATAGAGAGCTCCGGAGTAAAAATTTGTGCAGACTTTATTAAAACTAAACTGCTGCAAGAAGTTCAGAGTTCCGAAATTACTGCATTTTACTCATTTAAAAAGAAAGCTCATGAAAAGCAGAACAATTTGAAACAAAAAGGCCCACGGTGTTTCAACTGTAATAAATATGGTCATTTAAGTAAATATTGCCGTACAGTCAAGAAAACAAACAATAAAAATGATGATAAAGGCTTTGTAGCAGCATTTTGTACATCTCCGACAAAATTAGAAAATTACAATTGATATGTGGATTCTGGTGCCTCAATACACATGACAAACCGTTATGATTGGATGTATGATATGGAAATCTTCCCATTTTTACCATCACCGATGCTAATAACACATCGTTACCTGTGAAAGACGTGACCAGGTTACTAGAATGTACAGAGAGAGTGAGCCTGTCTTCAGAGAAAGTAAATGGACCTGTAAAGTGTACTACGTGCCTGGAGGGAAAGCAGTCGAGAGCACCCTTCAACCATGTCGGTTCTAGAGCATCAGAACTGCTTGAGGTGATACATTCTGACTTGTGTGGTCCTATGGAGACTCCATCCCTAGGAGGTATGAGATATTTCATTACATTTATACATGACTACTCAAAATTTGTTCATGTTTACTTCCTTAAAGACAAGCTCAATGTCCTGAATGCATTTAAAGATTTTCACATGAAAGTAGAAAAAGAATGTGACAAGAAAATAAAAATCATCCGTACAGACAACGGGTTAGAGTACTGTAATAATCACTTTCATAATTACCTGAGTCAGCATGGTATAAAACACCAAACAAGTGCACCTTATACTCCACAACAAAACGGTCTTGCTGAGAGAATGAATCGCACCATTGTGGAGAGAGCTAAGTGTATGTTATTGGACGCAGATTTACCTAAACCATAATGGGCCGAGGCGACTGCTACTGCGGCGTACATAATAAACCGCTCGCCTACTATGTCCATTAATAAGAGGACTCCATACGAAATGTGGACAGGTAAAGTGCCCGATTTGTCCAATATGAGGATCTTTGGTTCCGAAGTCATGATGCATGTCCCTAAAGAAAAAAGAAAGAAATGGGACCCGAAATCGAGAAAAATGATCTTTATAGGATACTGTGACAACACCAAAGGATACCGTCTTGCTGAACCTGAAACAAATAGGATTATGAAAAGTAGAGATATTGAATTTTTGGAAAGTCTTAAGAAAAATAATAATATTTACTTACCGTGTGAAGTTGACAGCTGCCCCGAAGTACCATCAGCACCAGTACCGACTCCTGAACCTGAAAATAAAGAACAAAAATCAGAGCCAACAACTCTAAGTATTAATGAGACCTCCGATGAGTACGAATCAGGATCAGATCTAGATGAAACCTATATGCCTAGCAAGCCAATAAAGGATATTCAGGAAAGAAGCATAACCCTAAGACCTAGGACCAAGCCTGGAACAACAGACTCCAGTATGTCTACTTACTTATGTCCATTTAAAAATCTAAAAGATCCTGAAACAGTGAAAGAAGCTTTATCCTCTGAAAATGCAACCAACTGGAAGACCGCAATGGATGAAGAATTCCAATCACTTTTAAGAAATAATACATGGATTCTTACAAACTTACCGCCTGGAAAGAAAGCTCTTCCTTGTAAGTGGGTTTTTAAAACAAAGACTGATGAAAATGGAACTGTGAACAGATATAAAGCTAGACTTGTGGTCAAGGGCTACGCACAGAAACGAGGTATTGATTACGACGAGATATACTCTCCTGTGGTAAGGTACACTTCTGTAAGGTACTTAGTTGCACTTGCTGCAAAATATGATTTAGATATTGATCAAATGGACGCCATAACAGCATTTTTGCAGGGAGATTTAGAAAATGAAATTTATATGGCACAACCTGAATCCTATGAAGAAGGAACAAAAGTTTGTTTATTGCAAAAATCTATTTATGGTTTAAAGCAAGCCAGTAGACAGTGGAATATAAAACTAGATAGTGTACTGAAGAAGATAGGTCTTACGAGATCAAAAATAGACCCTTGTATTTATTATTACGTTAAGCTAAAAACAATGATTTTTGTAGCTGTCTGGGTTGATGATCTTATTATTTTTACAAACAATAGCAATTTAAAGTCTGATATTAAACAGAAATTGATGAATGAATTTAGTATGAAAGACCTGGGAGAAGCAAAACAATTCATTGGTTTGAATATTATCAGGAAAAGACAAGAAGGAATTATACTGCTAAATCAAGAAAACTATATCAAAGAGATATTAGAACGTTTTGGCATGTCGGAGTCTAAACCTGTGAGAACACCTATTGAAGTAAACGCTAAGTTTGAAACAGATGATACTGATAATAATGAAAATATTCCATACAGACAGGCTGTGGGATGTCTTTTGTATCTGGCACAGGCAACTCGACCAGACATTGGATTTGCTGTAAATAAACTCAGTAGATACGTGAGTAACCCTGGTCATCAACATTGGCTTGGTATCAAAAGAATAATGAGATACTTACAAGGTACCAAAGACTTAAAGTTATGTTATACCAAAGATGGGTCTAATGAAATAAAAGGTTATTGTGATGCAGACTGGGCCAGCAGTCCAGAGGACAGAAAGTCCTGCACTGGTTACATTTTTATTTTTCAGAACGGAGCAATTGCCTGGAACTCCTGCAAGCAGCCTACAGTTGCTCTATCCACCGCTGAGGCGGAGTACATGGCTATGGCAGCTGCGGCACAAGAAGCACTGTGGCTTCGTCAGCTCCTGTTAGAGCTTGGCCTGCGAGAAGACTGCCCTTTAACTATTTACTGCGATAACCAGAGTGCAGTACGTTTAGCCTCAACTGATTGTTATAAGCCTAAAACTAAGCACATTGATATTAGGTACCATTTTTTGAGAGATAATGTAGATTGTAAACATATTAGTTTCGTAAACTGTAAAGGTAGTGATATGGTTGCAGATATTTTAACAAAAGGGACTACTTTTACCAAACACTTGTATTGTATAATGAAAATGGGTTTGCATTCTAAGGGGGGTGTTGAATAGTGAACACAAACCTTTTTATTACGTTGATAGACAATTTACTTTTACTGTGCTGTCATCGCTACTTTATGTTTCTTCTGCCTATTGTCACCGAATAAAGCATTACGTGAAATATTAAGATAATCTTTTCTTATACAAGCCACCAATAATCTTTCACATCTGTCTTAGACAATGATTGTCAAAACATGACATGTTTACATTATTGCCAGATCGGGTAGGATTGGACTATACCTACATCCGTTTTATTTTATTTTCGTGCTCACTAGGTCATTTATTTTCCCATAATTTGCTACGTGCCAATTTCAAAACAAATATATCTCCAATTGAAAGGTGTCTACGTCCAGCAGAGTTCTACAATAGGCTAATTTGATTAAATTTCTACCCACAATCGGATTCGAACATCGATCATTCATCTACTGTACGTGATAGTTCGGTATCTCCGTTCAGTTCCTGTCGTGTTAGCATTTGTATCTTATTCACATTATATAACTTGTTGAATGAGGCTTGACTAATTTGACCCAGTGAAGACATCACGATATACAATGTCTGTTTAGAAATAGTGATAGACAAGCAAAGATGTTTAATGACTTTGTATAAAGGACACAGGTCACATAGCCGAAAGAATTTTGCGGCTGAAGACAGAGGGCCTTGTTGTGTAGAATGGAAGGCTGATGGGATTTATGTGTACTGGAGTGACGAAAACTGGAAAACACAGAATGGGTGGGGCTCTTGTAAGGTGGACATTCGATCTTTTATAGTTCCAACTCCAAGACATTTAAGTAGGTATTTTTTACACTCTGGCCCTTCTTCCTAAAACAAAATTAAAAGCCAGCGCAGCAGCGGAAGCAGCTGAAAATATTAAAATCAATAAATCAAAGGGTCTCGACTCATCGTATCGTTTTAATCCAGTCGTTGTCGAGACCGAGGCCCATTGGGTCTCAATGCGCATAGATGTTTTAAGAATTTGATAAAGCGCTTAGTAGAGTCGACTGGTGACCCAAGGACTGGCAGTTTTCTCTCTCAGCGAATACGTATTGCTATTCAAAGGGGGAATTTTGCTTGTCTTTTGGGCACAATGCCACGGGGGCCATATTTTTACGTGAGAAAAATCCTAAATGGATGCTATGCCGGACTCCTACCGACTAAAAACCACACGTTTCCTACCGACTGCGTACGGTTGGGAGCCCCAAGTAAGCCCTTGGAAGGATGACCCCAGGATTCCCTTGACTACCACTGCGGCCTCACCTAGAGGGGGTTCGGGTGCTATCCCGCGTCTTTGGGGGGTTGCCCGGGTGTTATTTTGCTTCTTGGGGGTGAATCTTTCACGTTACGCTGTCATCTTGGGGCTGCTTCTGTGAGGACGGTGAGCAGTCCCGTCCCTGTCCTCAGGAATCAATTCCTAGCCTGGTTATACAGCTTAACGATCAAAGCACCTCCTTCAACACTGTGGGAAATGGAAAAGAAGCGAGTTCGTTCGATCGAATCCCTACTTACAACCTTTATTGCGGGATCCTGTTGGATGCAGGTGCCACAAGACTGGGTAAGGCTTATGCGATAGACTGAATTGATTGATTGAAATAGAGTAGAAGAGAGATAGAGAGACTGGACGGGGAGGAGTTTTCGGGTACAAACCCTTCCCGGAATGTTAAGATATTAACGCATCTGACATTTCTTCCGAAGCGTGCCTCAAGCTCTCATCTTATCGCGCACGCGGAGAAATCTGTGATAAACTTAACCCTTAGAGCAGCTTAAGCTTAATTTGATTTCATTTGTACGCAAATTACTTCAATACTCAACTTACTTTTTGCATTATAAATTACTGTTTTTGTACGCTTCAGTATACTATTACGTAAAAAACCAGCCAAGTGCGAGTCGGACTAGAGCACGGAGGGTTCCGTACCAAAAAACTACAAAAATCACGTTTGTTTTATGGGATTATGTGGCTATTTTGTTTTAATTTATTTATTTATATTTAGTTAAAATACACAGCTCGATATTCTGTGACTATTTCAGCGTCTAAGTACTTGTTGCCCTTATTAATATCTATAGCCCTTATAAATATCCTTATTATTATTCAATGTGTGCTTATTAATATCTCTACTATTATAAATTGTACAAATAGTTGTAACGGTACATTCAAGATATATTTAAAAAAAAAACTGTAATCCACTAATTTAGTGCTTCTGAGTTCAAATCTGTGAAAATTTCAGCTCTCTAGCTATCACCCTTTATGTGATAGAACCTCGTGACGGACAGACCATGAATAGGGTCCCGTTTTTCACCGTTTGAGTACGGAACCCTAAATCAATTAATTTAATGTGTCATAATATGATAATAAAACGTACATTAAATTCAGAAAACACTTATCTTGTAGATGCATTAAGATCATAAAAAAAGTTTAATGGTGGCAAAAAATACTCATTTGTCTATGGTAGCCATAGCCATCAACAAAAGAGTTAATGACGGAAACGGACTTTTTGTTAATGTTAACACACGAATTGTTGATGATCTTGTCACGAATGTTAATGACAAGAGCCATTTTTACCCGACTGCCGCAGAAAGAAGCGTTATGTTTTTTGAGACTATGTATGTATTGTATACTGTATTTCAATAGCTTTGCGCAAAAATGTAAACAAACACATTTAATCCTATATATCCATAGTTACTTGCCATTGAGTATTCACCCTGATTATATTCCAGTATCCAGGAGTCATATAGTGTTCTTACAATCATTTCGACACCAAATAACTTCTATATGATAGTTTATTTCATTTAAAATACCTACTCAGGATATAAGTAAAAAATTCAAAGATTTGTCATAATATATTTTTCTACTCATCTGTCTTAGACAACGATTGTCAAAACATAACATGTTTACATTATTGCCTGATCGAGCAGGATTGGACTATATGTATGTCCATTTCTTTGTCACGCCCTACAGCCTGAACAGCTTGACGGACTTTGACATGCGAGGTGTTAGATTGATTAGCTCCAAAAGCGTGTTTCTTAATTTATTATTTGAATAGGTATATAATAGATATTGGTCTGACTTTACCAGTCAACGGTAAATTAAGTTAATACATAGTCCATTCAACTTCGACGTGGAGTTCTAAATTGAAATCTTTGTTTAAACGTTTAGTGTGATATTTTTGACCGTTAGGTATATTGACCTATGTTAGTGTCTAATTCAATCAAATCAGCCTGTGTCTCTTTTCTGATATCTGTGGGCAGGACACAACTGGACGTAGGCCTCCACAGATATCAGTTGATATCTGTGTAGGCCTCCCAGGCTGCAATGTTCGACCTTGACAAATCCTAAGGCAATTCGAACGATTGCAGCGTACGCTTTTGCCGGATTTCATTCGATTCTAATACATTATATTACTGTTATAAAATTTGAGGGGTTTTAAGAAATAATCGGTACGTAAAATATTGTTCTAAAGACCTATATCTATTTTATGACAAGTTTTTATGAGAATTAAACTCATTTATTTAGATAAAAAATGTACATTACTTGTTAAGATTTTTGCAATATTTCTCATTTTTCAAGAGCGATTTCGATCGAACAAAGTATTCCTAATCGTGTTTTGATACGGTAAAAAAGCAAGAGTATCTAATAAATTCCAATAATATAGTTTTATCCTTAGACCATATAACACGGGACTAGCCTTTGCGAACCACCGCATTCAAAAATATTCTGCCAGTTTTCATACAAGTAAAGGGGGAAACACAAAGACATATAAAATTTCATTGCATTTAAAAATGTATTAA
Organism: Miltochrista miniata; assembly: GCA_933228765.1. Lineage (NCBI taxonomy): Eukaryota > Metazoa > Arthropoda > Insecta > Lepidoptera > Erebidae > Miltochrista > Miltochrista miniata. The sequence continues at coordinate 13,525,114 of OW121770.1, forward strand.
TCGACAAACGCGTAATGGCTGTTGTGTGTTAATTGTTATTGTACAGTCAACTACAATGTAATGTACTAGTTTAATCATATAAAATGATGTACTGATGTACAGGCTTTTCATAAAGCCAAAAGACCAAATGGTCATGTGCAATGGCAGAAAACAATGCTTAAGTAAGGCGCATCCTGTGGTTAGATGATCTAAGGTTTTATCAGATCAAATTGAAGAATATTTCCTAGTATAAAGTACCGTTCACCCCAAGATGAGTCCCTGCGTCCATTTTCAGAAGTTTGGTCCATCTGGCGGGTGGTCGTCCCACACCACGTGTACCAAGTCTCGGTCCTTCTCCAGAACTCGTTTGCTCCATCGGCTACCGGTACTTCTACTGATGTGGCCAGCTCACTTCAAAATGCTTACTCTGCGAGTTTTGTCGACGACTACGGTTCTCTGACGGATGACATCGTTTGGGATTTTATCTTTCAGAGATACGAAGGCGAAGGCATAGATTATCAACGTGGAAGATCACTGGTTTACAGACGACCGACCGTATTAGCATAGTAGAAGTTATAAACTCTGGTCTAAGGGCCTTTCCTAAAGAGGACCCTTTTCGAAGTAAAATATATGTAAATGTATGCTCAATAAAAATGTATAGGTATCTGTCGCAACATATTCAATATATTAATATTCTTCAGCTCATAAATATTTGATACACAATAATTAAAAGCCACTTCGCTGTCCAGTGAAGCTTTGACCTTCAAATTATTTTCGTTACTTTTATCGAATGTCTCAGTCCGTTCAAATCATTAGTCTTGGGCAATTGTATGTTATTGAAACACCAGCTTAGCAAAAGCGGTTACTAAAAGCCGCCTAAATAGAACAGAGGGAGGTTTTTTTAAGAGGGGAAAATTCCGGTGACTTTCGCCAGGCCCGTTTGGGTAGGTATGCTATTTCAGGAGGTTTACTCCAAGTTCAAGACCTTCTTTTATAGGTTAAGGTCTAAATACGTCTTGGCACTGAACCTTTAAAATTTGTTATTTTAGTGCAGATATGATTTTGGCCAAGTAAGCAGGAAATAATTTCTCTAGAGTCTCTGCTGTTGCAAAAGAGAGTACAATTACGCCATCTTTTCCGCTGCGTACACTTCCTCACAAAACAAAATGGTGGAATTAGTGCGTAGCGTATGCTCATTAATTCAAATTAATTTTGTTCTTTAATTTTTTTTTAAGACTCCATGTGTCGAAAGCAAAGATATAAATCTTAGGTTGCAAGCTGACAGCCTTTCACAATTTAAATTTCGAATAGGTACGTTTAACATGCAATCTGTACGTTGTCATTGAATCTTTATACGAGTGCCCAAGGTTCTGAGAGCTATTACTTCCCGTGTTAGATTATCTATGGCCTAACATTGGAGTCATTGACCTTTCAATGTCATGTGACCGAGGTAAGAGAAAGGATATTGAGTTGTTCTAGCAATTAACTGGCTTGCTTGAGAGTTATTGACTATGAAACCGGACGTTTTGGTTTAAATTCTCGTCTAATACAAACTTTGTGTGACGGGAACTCGAAGAATGACTAAACCGTTCCCACTCCTAAGATGCTCACGCTCACATTAGCGATATAAACTTAGTGCCTTGGTTTGTGTCTCATTTCCGGTTGTCTGACTTCCGACTGGAAGTGATCACCTTAGTTAGGTAATCTCTACATACCTACCTACATACTAATATAACTGTTAGGGGTCGAGAACCTGCACATGAAAGATATTTCGAAAATTTTGACTGTCGGACATTCTCTAATTGATACTGAAGCCGAATAATATGTAATTTAAAAATGTTTTGTCTGTCGGTCAGACAGTCTGTATGTCTGCTTATCTGTCTGTATCCCAAATAATTATCACTCTAAAACTACATAATATATTTGCCTATTCTGAGCATAAGATCCGAGAAAGGCTTTAGGATACTCTTGATCCCAATATTTTGCGCAGTTCCTTTGGGAGAGGTAATGAAAGACATAATTATTTTCAGTTGTAATTATATTAAAATATAAAATTATTAATAAATTTTCACGGACATTTCACACAACGCTATCTGATCCCAAATTAAGCTAGAAATAACCTGCTTGTGTTATGGGTATCAGACCACTGATATTAATACTTATATACTTTTAAATAGATACATATTACACATAGAAACACCCAGACTCTTGAGACAAACATTTATGGGTCACACAAATATTTGTCTCGAACGGGAATCGAACCCACGACCTTCAGCGCCGCAGGAGGTATCACTATCGACTGCGCCACAAAGGCAGTCATTTCTCAAGGCATGGACCGATTTCAATATTGTTTTGATGTCATACAGGGAGTACTAGAAGAAAATTCCACGCTATAATGAGGGTTTTGTAGTTCAGAAATTAAAGACATCACAACTTTCACTAAAACTAGAATTCATGGGTTTCTTAGAATGTAAGGGTCATTCTAAACGGGCGTGTTCGCTTAATCATAAAAAAAAGACGTGTGGCACTCGGGGACTGCCGCGGTAAAGCTATTGCATAGCATTTTTAGAGTTCCGTAGCCGAATGGCAAAAAACGGAACCCTTATACAGGATTAAAGGAAAAGTCGTGCTAGATCCGTTAAGGGCGTGGAGTACCCATTATTTCTGACTAATTTCACTATGAAACACCCTACCCTAAACTTAACCTTGTTCGAGATATTCGATTTTTAATATTTTTATTGAAAATTGCCGATTATTAGGTTACAAATTTTTTTTATTTTATTTTGGGCGCCTTATTTATTATTTTTGTTGCATTTTGACATGTGTAATAAGGTCAATCATTGAAATAGTGCATAAATTAATTGAACATGTCGTAGAAGACAAGTGAAAGTTAAGAAAATAAAAAAAATAGTAACAAGTTTATTTTTCTCTAAAAGGGATATGTAAAAAAAATATTACGGCAGTCGTTCGGCAGATGTTTTTTAAAATATCTACATTTCATCAGCTATCTAACGACGTATAGCAATGTAGGGTTGTATTTAAATTCATTGAAAAAAACTTAGTTTCAAAAGCGACAGAGGAGAAGAAAATTAATACTTAGCCCTAAAAAGTAAAATAAAACAATAGGAAAAGATGAAATGTCATTTATTAAACAAGGTTTTTACACAACTTTTTCATACTCTACAGTTCATGTTCAACATGGCCGCCTCGGTTATGAATACATTTTCGCATCCTTCTACGGAGACCAGTCTTTACTACTCCAGTGGTCAATGTTGTCCTCATTTGATTGGCTGCGTCCACAATCCTTTCTCTTAATTCTTCCACAGACGAAACTGGATTTGGCTCGCTGTACACAAGACTTTTCATAACCCCCCACACATGAAAATCCATGGGGGTTAAGTCCGGACTTCTTGCTGGCCATGGCAACGGGCCACCTCGTCCTATCCATTTATTTGGGTAAGTTGTGTCCAGCCAGTCTCGGACACTTCTTCTGAAATGGGCAGGGCAGCCATCATGCTGGAACCACATGTCCCTGATTAAGTTTAGTGGCAGATCATCCAGCAGATCATTTATGTCTCCTCTTAAAAAGTTTTCGTATGTTTCCCCATTTAAAGTGTCCGGGAGAAAGTAAGGTCCAATTAAATAATTGGAGATAATGCCCATCCACACATTCACGCTGAATCGACGCTGGGACCCCGTCACTCTTTTCTTATTGGGATTCTTCAGTGCTTTTGGGGCCCAGTAATGTGCGTTGTGATAATTTGTTATTCCATCTTTATCAAATTTGGATTCATCTGTCCATAAGATGTTTTTTAAAAAATTTGGGTCTTCTATGTCAGCATTCAGCATAAATCTGCAGAAATCTATCCTCCTCGCCGGGTCTCCCTCTTCAACAACGTGTACCGGAGTGTAATGGTACGGGTATAGGCCAGCAGTATGCACTGTAAACCACACTCTCCATTGCAAAAGTGCCAGATCACGGGCAACAATATTAGTGGAAGTAGTTGGATCCGCTCGAAAGCGTTGCACTATCTCATTGTCCTGTTCTTCGTCGCTATTAATTCGTGGTCTTCCCAAATCCGTACTTCGTCTCGAAATAGAGCCAGTTTCTCGAAGTCTTCGATAAACTCTGTCAAAAACGGCCACATCTGGCACTCGACGACCGGGGTAGCGAATTATGTATTCGTTGCGAGCTTGCGCAGACACACAATCACAGTATCCGTAACAAATAAGCATATCCGCATATTCCTCAGGTGTATAGGACGTCATCTTCAACACTTCCGTATCACAAGTACAAATCAGAGTCCGGTTAACAAGCACAGTAGTCACAAATAAGAAGAAATGGTTCAGAATCACAGCCAAGTCGAGAAAAAGAGCAAAACGATATCACATCTACTATGTACGAAGCACAAAATCAGACTAACAACCAAAACAATATCACGTGTTGTATTCCCAACCCCAACCGGTCACTATGTTCTTTCATTCACACTTGCATAAATTGTCACTTGTCTCGCTCGCCCGGTGCGTCTTAACTTGAAGGACAATAGGCGCGGGACCATTAGAACTGCTACCTGAAGCGTCCCAACTACTTTTTTTTCTACGAATTGTAATACAAACACCTTTTTTTTTTTTTCTAAGCGTGTGAAAAATCCTACATGGATGCTATGTCGGACTCCTACCGACAAAAAAACACACGCGTGACACTAAAACCGCCCAATCCAGTTTCGTCTGTGGAAGAATTAAGAGAAAGAATTGTGGACGCAGCCAATCAAATGAGGACAACATTGACCACTGGAGTAGTAAAGACTGGTCTCCGTAGAAGGATGCGAAAATGTATTCATTACCCAGGCGGCCATGTTGAACATGAACTGTAGAGTATGAAAAAGTTGTGTAAAAACCTTGTTTAATAAATGACATTTCATCTTTTCCTATTGTTTTATTTTACTTTTTAGGGCTAAGTATTAATTTTCTTCTCCACTGTCGCTTTTGAAACTAAGTTTTTTTCAATGAATTTAAATACAACCCTACATTGCTATACGTCGTTAGATAGCTGATGAAATGTAGATATTTTAAAAAACCCCTGCCGAACGACTGCCGTAATATTTTTTTTACATATCCCTTAGAGAAAAATAAACTTGGTTACTATTTTTTTTTATTTTCTTAACTTTCACTTGTCTTCTACGACATGTTCAATTAATTTATGCACTATTTCAATGATTGACGTTTTGGAGTAGAGATGCGCCGAATGTGGGTTGAACCGAATTCGAATATTCGGCCGAATATTCGGTGTAAAATGTACCGAACCGAATATTCGGCCGAACTATTCGGTTCAAATAAACGCGGTAAATAGGTTAGTACAGGTCAGTCAACAAGGCTGGCGACATTCTTTCAGCGCTAGGCGCGCAGCCCTCAACCCCAGGGCGCCGATTCTCAATCGTTCGAAGAAAGTTTACAGTCGAAATTAGTCTTTTGTCTCACCTTTAGCACAGTATAAAGAGAACTACTAGTGATATGTCGGCTGTGCCTTTAGTGACAAACATTTCACCAGTAAAACTCCGTCTATGCAGGGAATCGCCACTCTGTTGCTGTTATATAATGGTTCGCTTAGGTCTACAGATCCTGCAAGCTGTAAATAATCGAAGTTGTCAAGAAGGTCCCTAAATAGAGGATCGTTAATACTCGTAATCCTCATAGCACTCCTCATAGCACGCCCTTTATGCACCACCAGCTCAAAAATGACAACAGCACTCCATGTGTGGCTGCACGCGCCATCCATTAGAGTAATTAGTGAAATATGGTAAGCTGAACGGGCTCATTTTTTAATGAAATGAGTTTTGTTTTCCACCAACGAAGATTTTTAAAATAAAAATTGGAATTGAGATGAGTGAGGGGAATGTAAAATGTGAAATGGAAAATGAGTAGTTCATTTTCACAGAGAGTTAGTGCAGTTGCGAGTTTAGGACTAGTTGTGTGCGGTCGTGTTTTGTAGCGTTTTAGTGATAATATTGTGTGACACGGAATCAACTGAAGAAAGTACGTCGCATATTTTTTTAACGTTAAGAAAATCCTACGGTTGGGAGCCCCGGGTAAGCCCTCGGAAGGATATCCCAGGACTCCCAACAACAAGCGGGGGGGCGTCTTTGGGGTTTATCCCGCTTCTTAGGGGGGCGTGCGTGAATCCCTCACGTCACGCTGTCATCTAGGGCCTGCTTCTGTAAGGACGGTGAACTGCCCCCTCACCGTACTCAGGCCCCCGGTGAAGGAGGCCGATGGACACGTCTGCGGCACCCCCGCAGCAGACTGCCGAATTTGAGTGGGAGAGTTATTTCCCGCTCCGTCCCCGCCGTCTCTTTTACGAGCACGACCTGCTCACAGAAAGAGCTGGAGATCATGGCTTGCACCATGGTCTCCAGCGAGATAATATCCACGTTCAGACCTGCCACGAGGACCTGGCGCTGTTGCGTCCACGCTGAGCACTCCACCAGTGTGTAGAGCGCTGTGTCCTCGCAGTGCTAGCACTTAGCCGCGGTTTCCCGGTGAATTGGCTACAGATACTTACCGAAGCTTTCGTGCCCGGTAAGCATCTGTGACAATCTCTCTAGCCACTCGTCCATGACCGCCACTATCTAGAACTGAGCCAGCTCATTACAATAATTTGTGAGTCCTTTCATCTCGATCATTTATTGGTGGGAAAACAAATACTTTGCGAATTTATTGCGAGTTAAACGAATTTAATAATGACTCTGCTCTGCTCGCGGTGAAAACGAGGCATTTTTTAGGGTAGTAACGTTAAGCACTCAGAACTTTTTCGATGCTAGATTGGCCTTATCAGTTAAATGACTACGTTACGTTACTTTACTGTGCATCACTTACCTACTTATTCAATAATCATTAATTGTATTAATAATAATTTCATCATTCGGTAATTATTCGGCATATAAACCGAATATTCGGCCGAATACGAACTTTCCAGAACATGCCGAATGTACCGGATTCGAATATTCGGCCGAACATTCGGCGCATCTCTATTTTGGAGCATCTTATTACACATGTCAAAATGCAACAAAAATAATAAATAAGGCGCCCAAAATAAAAAATAAAAATTTGTAACCTAAAAATCGGCAATTTTCAATAAAAATATTAAAAGTCGAATATCTCGAACAGGGTTAAGTTTAGGGTAGGGTGTTTCATAGTAAAATTAGTCAGAAATAATGGGTACTCCACGCCCTTAACGGATCTAGCACGACTTTTCCTGTAATCCTGTAGATTCGTGTCGTTATTTTACATAAACATTACCGTGTCCGTTGTCAAAATTGTGAATTAAAAGTTAGTGGGTGATTTGCAAAGTACTGTCAATATTCTTATCTATGACGCATTTCAATCGGAGCATCGAATTGTTTTCACATTTAGAACTCTAAATTCGACCAGCACTCTTAATTCAACTTTGGTCGAGTGGTTAAGACGCGGATCGGTACGCAGAAGGTGCAAGATCGATTCTGGGTACAAGCGTCACTTTTTGGATTGACTTAATATACAACGACTGCAGAGTGCATAATTATTGACGTAAATAAAATAAAATATGAAGTGCGAGATGTACGAGCGTGACCGAGCGTGGCCGAGAATAGCCGAGTGTGTTAGGATTTTTTCGTTACGGAATTTCTGGATTCGGTCTCCACGCTCAAGGCCCGCGATAGAAGCTATGCAATAGCTTAAAAAACTTTTTGATTGCCTACGGCATTTGTAAAATAGAAAGTATAAGAATAAAGTGTCATCAAACTGTCAAAATCAATGAAATTAAGTCAAGGTTTGACATTTTGAGGTTAGAAACCGCCGGGAAAAACGCAAGTGCGGCCTCGCACTAAGCGCTAAGGTTTCTGTCAGACTGAAAGCTGTTGGCCCCATAGATTTAGGTTTTTCGCTATTGGCCCCATAGATTTAGGATTTTTCACTACTCTCTATGGTTGGCCCAAAGATAGTTCTCAGTTCTTAGCCACTTCCGGTTTCGAAATTCAAACCGGAAGTGGGTCTATTAGAACCATAGTACCCACCCACCCATCCTTACAATGTAGGGGTACTTACATAAATAAATTTAATGTTTGACACAAAATGTAAAATAGAAATGTTATTGTGGTAATATTTTTGATGCTAGCTGACCCTCGCAACTTCGTTTATGTCACCCAAGAGAGAGAGAGAAAGAGAGAGCGAGAGAAAGGTGTATTAAAAGAGAGGTATTTCTTCATTAAACTCATAGAAGCGTGTGAAACTGCCTTGTGTAAATTCTTCTATTTTACAAATGCCGTAGGCAATCAAAAAGTTTTTTAAGCTATTGCATAGCTTCTATCGCGGGCCTTGAGCGTGGAGACCGAATCCAGAAATTCCGTAACGAAAAAATCCTAACACACTCGCACTAAGTGCAAGGCCGCATCTGCGTTTTTCCGCGGCGGTTTCTAACCTCAAAATGTCATCAAACTGTCAAAATCAATGAAATCAAGTCAATGTTTTGACATTTTGAGGTTAGAAACCGCCGCGATAACCGCAAGTGCGGCCTCGGCCTTAGTGCAAGGCTGCATCTGCGTTTTTCCGCGGCGGTTTCTAACTTCAAAGTGTCATCAAACTGTTATAAAGACATTAAAATAAAGCAAGGTTTGACATTTTGAAGTTAGAAACCGCCGCGGAAAAACGCAGATCTATGCAGCCTCGCAATTATAATTTTCAATCAACCTATGACAAACGTCATACAATGAAAGTATCTCTCTATGAAATTGCATAAACTTGTTCAAGTCAATAAACGGAATGATAATTTTGTAATCATGCATTCACTTGAATGATTCTTAACATGTCAGAGCCACCATGCGTGATCACCTGTCAACTTTCACTGCTGTTGAGGTATTGTTGACATTTCAATCATAATATTGTTTGAATATGCTAGCTGTGCCCTACGGCCTCGCCTGTGATTATGCTATCTATCAATCTATCAGCCTATGGCAGTTCACTACTGAGCGTAGGCACAATATACAGATCAAATTTGGTATGTATGTTGTGACGTAAGCGTCTCCAAAATAACGCCACAATACACGCTTTTCACATCCGGTGACTCCTTGACAAAAGCGCCGTAGAGCATTTACACAAGAAAATCTATAAAATTTCTGTATTCCGAACCATACATAATTACATACATACATATAGTCACGCCTTTATCCCCGAAGGGGTAGGCAGAGGCATAGTATACGCCCACATTTCACCTTATAGTTTTATGTCCCACGTAACAGGTGGTGAGTCTATTGCCGTGTTGAAATGGACAGGCGCAGGTCACGACGAACCACGTTTGATTTTTTTCAAGCCGCCCATGAGACCTTCAACCTGGCTTAACGATTGGCATTTTACTGACAACCGGGTTTTATTTAGTTTTCCTTCTCTACGCAATGGATCTTTTTGCGAAAGTGAGGACTCTTACGACACACTCAGGATGTATTGGACTGGCGACATTTTGTACTCTTACCCGTCGCAACACGGGACTCCGTCGCCACACGGCGCCCGAACTGAAATTTTGATAGCCACGACATATTATGTTTACACATCTACAAATACAATCTTGACAATCAGAGTCCATTGTTCCTAGTGACTGTTGGCGGCATATATAGTCACTCCGTGCAGAAGACATTGGTTCCAGAGCAGTTGCTGGTAATAAGACAGTTGTTAATCCAACTTTTAAGCCTTATTGGCTTGAGAATTTTCAATAGCATGTAGCAACAACTTGCGCCTGTCCATTCAACAAGGCTCGTAATTTATTTCGTGGGACAAAATATAAAACAGGTGAAATGAACTTTCTCCGTGGGTCTATTCTTGACTGCTTCTGTAAAAATGGCCCATATCTAACCTGCCGATCTCAGATCCTAATCCGCCTATTTCAGACCCTGCCAAGGACTACCGGCCTCCAAGACAGCTTGGAAGTCCTGGGTGTATAGCTTCCTGCGATGACTCCGCCGAAAGATGTGAAACTCAGCAGGGAAATTTCTCTATTGCTCCCTCCCCGGCCCATTTTCTCCCTTAGTAGATTCTACGTTTAACCCTTAGAAGATAAATTCGTGACTATGCTTAATGCTAATCTATACTAATATTATAAAGAATAACGTTTGTGAGGTAGTGAGTTTGTGAGTTTGAAACGTTGTAAGGGATAATCTCTGGATCTACTGAACCGATTTTCAAAATTATTTCATCAATAGAAAGCTACGTTATTGTGGAGTGTCATAGGCGAAAATTTATCACGCTACAATTAATAGAAGCTGAGCAGCAATGAAAAATGTAACACAAACGAATTTGTAAGGGTCAGCTAGTGTATATTATGACATTATGAGACTTAATAACTTAATGGCATGCCATCCGCAAGTACGTCATTGGTACTTTACCCACACATTAAAGTTTTTATGGTTTTCATGTCACAATTTTATGACCAATTATTATATTAATGGCATTATATAAATATGCTTATGTACATAAATTAAATATCTTGACACCTTTTATTAGTTTGAACTCATGAGGCAAGGTTCTTTTTGTCCCTTTTAGCCCCTCTTTATAAAATAGATTGCAGAGGGGCTTCTGGGGCCAGAAGCCCCTGTGACTACCCCTGTCTGTGACTCTGTTGCATTAAATTACGTCACTAAGTCACGTGGATCATCTGTTCAAAATTTTAAATAAAACAAAAATGACAACGTCAATCGGATTGAATTTTCAGTTTCACAATAAACGTTAGAGGGGCAGTCGGGTGAGACCGTCTCACGGCTTCTTGTTTTTTCTTCATGACTATTTACTTGACACTAATGATCTTGAACTATGTCATTATAAACTCTTCTTAAAAAGTCCAGAGGTCTGAAGACTGCGACATTGGGCTGTTCTACTGATTTCTGTGGGCTGTTCGTTGACCGTACTGAAGCAGGTCCAAGACCGGCGGTATGACGTGTGAGTTTCGCGCACTCCTCCCACCTCAAGAAACGGGATGACACGCGAACCAATCCTCAAAGAAACAGAATAACACCCGAACAAACAGACAAGTCAAAGCCTGTTGGGAATCCTGGGAAATCCTTTCTTCCCGTTTATCAATAACATGGCAGTGAGTACGATAAGTTAAAGACCTCTTGAGATTACCAAAAATTTCAACAGCAGAAGTCAAAATCATTGCCTGTCCGTCTCAACAAGATCCAATAGGATCGCCGCCTTCTACGTGGGGAAAAATTCTTTACAATATGCCTCCGTACATACGGGAGTCCTGGGTATCCTTCCGAGGGCTTACCCGGGGCTTCCAACCGTAAGCTGTTAGGTAGGATGTGTGTTTTATTTTCAGTAGCAGTCCGACATAGAAGCGCTCGTTATCCGGCGGACTCAGTGTTCTGTAAATGATCACTGCAGTAAGCAACTTTCACTATGGCCGGTCCATGGATGGGTGACCATCCATGTGATCACTTTGTGACATTTATTTGAGCGTTTCCGTGCTTCGGAAGGAACGTTAAGCCGTTGGTCCCGGTTGCCAGTAAAATGGCAGTCGTTAAGCTAAGTTGAAGGCTTTATTTCAACAGCAGGCAGTCACAACCTGCGCCTGTCCATTTAAACACGGCAATACGGCTCACCACCTACTACGTGGGACAAATTATACAAAGGTGAAATGTGGGCATATAATATGCCTCTGCCTACCCCTTCGGGGATAAAAGCGTGACATATGTATGTACGTATGTAGTCCGACATAATGTCCATGTAGGAGTTTCCTCACGTTTAAAAGACCCTACGAATAGTGCGGTCAACTAAAAAGGTCGTCATTCACTTTGTTCGACACCTCAAGATACGAGGTCGATGACATAACAAAGGTTGGCACACAATGTTCCGGTCATCATCCGAGATAGTCAACGTAACTCGTTGCATCAAGAACCTATCAGCTGTGCGCGTTTCCATTACTACCGATTAGAGATGTAAAATGACTGAATCTGACCAGTCACGATTGTCAAAAACCGTATTTGACCGGTCATTTATTGTCAAATTCAATCAATTTGACTTATACTTACTATTAATTCTAACTATTAAAGTGACTAATTATGCCAATTTTTCCCGACAGGGGGCACCATTTCAGTATAATCTATACATATAAAACTGTTGAGGGTCAAGAGTCTGTACATGGAAGATATTTTGAAAATTTTAATTGTAAGGCATTCTCTAATCGATACTGAAGCCGAAAATGTAATTTAAACTTTTCATGTCTGTCTGTCTGTCTGTATCCCGAATAAGTATCACGCCGAAACTACTGAATCGATTTGAATGAAACTTGGTACAATCAGAGCCTATATCCGAGGAAGATTCTGTTCTAGGATACTTTTGATTCCGATATTTTGCGCGGTTCCTTTGGGAGAGGGGATGAAAGAGAAAATGTTTTTTTCGTTGTAAGTTTCCAATGCGTGGTCCAATTCCAAAATATTTTTCAGTGTTATCAATTAAGGATTGTTTCACGCAAGTTTCAATATTGAGGGTTTTGTAGTTCAGGAATTAGAGTCATCTCAACTTTCGCAAAACATAGAAATCAAGGGTTTCGTTGAATGTGAGGATAAATCTTAACGGGCGTGTTGGCTTAATCATAAAAGAGTCAGTCCACGCCGAAGGCGGGGACTGAATTGTTTTATAATAGACTTAATCTTTAAGCTCTTTTATGATTAAGCAAACAGGAGCCAGGAGTTGATGAGTCTGATAAAGAAGCATTAGCTCCATTAGCAAACCTTATGTGACGTAAACGAAGTTGCGAGGGTCAGCTAGTCTATACATATAATAAAACTGTAGAGGGTCGGGAGTCTGTACATGGAAGATGTTTTGAAAAATTTATTTGGAGGGCGTTCTCTAATCGATGCTGAAGCCAAAAATGTAATTTAAACGTTTCATGTCTGTCTGTCTGTCTGTCTGCATCCCGAATAAGTATCACGCCGAAACTACTGAACCGATTTGAATGATATTTAGTACATTTTGAGCTTATATCCCGAGAAAGGTTCTAGGATACTTTTGATTCGGGATCAAAAGTATCCTAGAACCTTGTATTGCGCGGTTTCTGCGCGAGAGATAAATGGTTTTTCAGTTGTAATTTCTCAACATGTGATGCGATTTCAAATATTTTTTTAGTATTGAAAAGGGAGTAGGTACTTTAAGGATTTTTCGACCCAAGTTTCAAGATTGAGGGGTTTGTAGTTCAGAAATTAGAGGCATCTCAACTTTGGAAGTTGCGACTGAATTTGAAAAATATTTTTCTAACATTCCAGTTTCTATTACCAGAAGTCTCTCTTCTTGCTATGCTTCTGCCGAACAAATTCTAAAACTTGGCGTAGACGAATGCGGCACAGACTTTGAATTCTCAGCTGTCAGTCCTATAGATGTTTTAAAAACTTTTAAAGAAATTAATATGAAAACCACTAAAGATTTATGGGGTCTATCTGTCAAAACTGTTGCTCATATTATAACTGTAATAGCCCCGCATCTGGCAACTGTGTTCAATAGCTGTGTCGAGACTGGTGTGTTTCCTGACTTGATGAAACATAGTAAAGTCATACCTTTATTTAAGGCGGGAAATAGTGAGGATCCCTCGAACTTTCGACCTGTTTCCATATTACCTACACTCAGTAAAATTTTTGAAAAGCTAATGCTTAAACAGTTGCTCAGTCACTTTAATAAACATAATTTACTACACAGGAAACAGTTCGGGTTCACAAAGGGTTGTTCAACAGTGGATGCAGGAGTTGCTTTACTTAAGAGTATTTACACGGCTTGGGAGGATTCGCAGGATGCACTGGGTGTGTTTTGCGATTTGTCTAAGGCCTTCGATTGTGTTCACCACGAAACTCTGGTCAAAAAGTTGCGCCACTATGGTGTCAGGAATAGAGCTCTCGACCTCATGACTTCTTATTTGAGCAATAGAATTCAGAGGGTTGAAGTAAACGGTATACGATCTCCAGGGACCCCAGTTGTAATGGGTGTCCCGCAGGGTTCAATCCTTGGTCCATTTCTCTTTTTAATATACATAAATGATTTACCTTATTATGTTAGGGATGAACATGAGATTGTTCTGTTCGCGGATGATACTTCTCTGACATTTAAAATTAATAGACAGTTAATGGATTATGACGATATTAACAGTGCACTTTCAAAAGTTGTTTATTTGTTTAGCGTTAATAACCTTCTTTTAAATGATAAAAAAACTAAAGTAATAAAGTTTTCGACACCTAATGTGAGACAGGTGGCGACCAATGTACAACTGAATGGATCCGGGCTGGACTCTGTGGAGACTACAGTATTTTTAGGCATTACAATTGACTCGAAGTTGCACTGGGGCCCGCATATAGAAAAATTGTCAGGTAAATTAAGTTCTGCTGCATATGCAGTTAAAACAATTAGACGGCTCACTGATGTTGAAATGGCTAGAATAGTCTATTTCAGTTATTTCCATAGTGTTATGTCATACGGAATTCTTCTCTGGGGAGATTCAGCGGACATCAATAACATATTTATATTACAAAAGAGAGCTGTGAGAGCAATATACCAGCTAGGTCCTAGAGTTTCTCTAAGAGAAAAATTCAAAGAAATTAATATTCTAACTGTTATATCACAATACATATATGAAAATTTAATTTATGTGCATAAAAATAAGGACCAATTTCTAAAAAAATGTGATATACACAATGTAAATACCAGGCATAAAGATAATCTTGTTTTACATGCTACTCGTCTACACAGTATAAGCAGTTCTTTTGTCGGACAATGTATAAAGTTTTATAATAAACTTCCCAAAGAAACTAGATTATTGTCAATAAACAAATTCAAAGCTACCATTAAAGCCAAATTATGTAGCAAGGCATATTATACAATTCAAGACTATATAGATGATAAAAATGCGTGGGTTTAAGGCGCTCCAAGTCAACACACAAAAAAATAAATTATGTACCTACCTAGACGAATTTTGTTTAAAAAAGGATATTGCTTAATGAAAACTCGCGTGTACAAATCTCATCACACAAATCATTCAACAATTACACCTCTGTAGTTGTTGAATGATTTGTAATTACCTACTAGATGTTAAAAGAG
This sequence comes from Miltochrista miniata, assembly GCA_933228765.1. NCBI lineage: Eukaryota > Metazoa > Arthropoda > Insecta > Lepidoptera > Erebidae > Miltochrista > Miltochrista miniata. Next base: position 13,540,192 of record OW121770.1, read on the forward strand.
TGGCTGGAGTTTTATTGCCAGGTTCTTTTTTTCTCCAGCTCTACCTATTGCTTTGCGAATCTGGCAGTAAATGTAAATGTAGAAGCAATCATTTTGACGTTCATAAGCGTTACATTGTGACCTATATGAATAAAGATTTTTTCATTTCATTTCATTTCATTTCATTTCGCCGAACCTAGAATTCAAGGGTTCCTTTCAATGAGAGGGTAAATCTAAACGGGCGTGTTGGTTTAATCATAAAAGAGCTTAATGATTAAAGCTATTGTAAAATAATACTAATAAACTTCACTGCGCCGAAGGCGTGGACTGAATGGTTTTAGAATATCTTCTCTTCATCTTTAAGCTCTTTTACGATTAAGCAAACAGGGCTGTTTCACACGATGCTTGACAAGTCTGATGAAGAATTAGGTACCTCTCCTTTCGTGCACATTATGTGGCGTAAACGACGTTTCGAGGGTCAGCTAGTTCAAAATAAATATCAAAAAGCACTCAAGATCAAAGTGACTGTTTATGACCCTTTTTGACAATAAATGACCGTTTTTGACCAATTTGACCGTAAATGACAGTCAGTCAAATTCAGTCACTTTGGTCATTTTCATCTCTACTACCGATACTACGTCACACGATTCTGGTTCCGAGAATCTATTTATTTTTTCACTGGCTGACCCTCATAACTTCATTTGTGTTACATTTTTCATTGCTGCTCAGCTTCTATTCATTGTAGCGTGATGATTTATAGCCTATGACACTTCACAATAACGTAGTTTTCTATTGGTGAAATAATTTTGAAAATCGGTTCAGTGTAGATCCAGAGATTAGGTACCCCTTACAACTCATAAACGTTACCTCTAAGCTCTTATAATATTAGTATAGATTTATGATATTAATATTTTGTGTGTGTGGTGACGAGTACGAGTACAAAATAAGGGCATTACATCAATTTTCCCCGTGGGCGGAAAAGTAACAATTTTGAAAAATGAATGTGTAGAGAAGGAAAAGTGGCTAGCGTGACTTAAAAGACTCCTCATTAAGAAATTGCGTGGCAAAAACGTCTTTGGGAGGTCTATGCTCACTTGTGGGTGTCATTTCGCAGGCAGAATTATAGTGGAACAAAAGATCGTTCCTCTGTCAAACTATAAACCTTGGAACGGCCTGCCCGCACACGTATTTCCCTCATCTTACAATCCCGGGTTCTTTAAGAAAAGCATGAAGAGGCACATCATAGGGCCGCCAACTTGAGGACCACTGTCAGAAGTGGCCCCCAATCGCTAGATACGCCACGACTTTCCATCAGGCTGGTGGCGAGGTCAATTTGGCGAGCTGAACATAAAAAAGAACTAGCTGAAGCGCGCGGCTTCGCCCGCGTGAAATATGGTTTCCATTCCCGCTTCCCGGGGGAACATTTTCCCGGGTTAAACAGTAGCCTATGTGTTATTCCGGACTATACTCTATCACTGTACCAAATTTCAGCCAAATGCATTCAGCCATTAGAGCGTGATTTAACAAACATCCAAACATCTAAACATCCAAACATCTTCACAAACTTTTCCATTTATAATATTAGTAGGATAGTAAGATTTGATGTAGAGTTCGAGAAGTCTTACCACTTTTCAAAAACGACTGAATTTGTTATCAAACCATTTAAAATGCTGAAAAAACAAACAAAACAAAGTTAAAGTGAGTCAGAGTGTAAAAGTTATCGAACTCGAATTACAGACTGGAAATACAACCACATACAGATTGGATATACAATTCCCTACTTATAGCAATATCAAATTTTCAATAGCTGAATTAAAGCCGTGAGATTTTAGAAGTTGTATGCATATGTAACATCTTGAAGTATCTTCAAATATGCGAAATTCATATAAATATTCGCATATAATTAGCAGGTAATGCAAACGTTAATAACGAAAGTGAACTGTTTATTTATAAACCAATATTTTCTTTGCCTCATTATGCGTGTTCTACCGCGCCTGTACAATGGTATGTGCTCTGAGGAATGGTTTGACATGATGCCCAAGGCTACGTTCTATCATCGCACCGCTCGCCATAGTCGCCATAGACAGGGATTTCATCCTCACACCCTACGTCCGGAGCGTTCAAGCACGGTTAGATCCGATAGGGGTTTTCTTCCGTTCCGCGCACGCTTAGGTTGTGGAATGATCTTCCTGCCTCGGTTTTCCCAAACGCCTACAGTATGGGGTTCTTCAAAAGGGGTCTAAGAAGGTTTTTACAGGGTCGGCAGCGCGAATGTGGCGCCTCTGGTGTTGCAAACGTTCATAGGCTGCGGTGACCACCAGTCCTTCCGGTGGGCCGTATGATTGTCTTCCACCTTAGTGGTATAAAAAAAAACCAGCACTAATAGCACAGTATAGAGAGAAGATCTGTCGGCTGTGCTAATAGCAACGAAACCATACCATTAAACTACATTAATACAAATTAAGAATTTTGGCTTAATTGCTATACCTTTAATATACGTACATATAGTCACGATTTTATCCCCGAAGAGGTAGGCAGCAGCATAGTATACTCTCATATTTCAACCCACGTAGTAGGTAGTACGTCTAGTGCCGTGTTAAAATGGACAGGGGCAAGTTGTGACGACCCACAGTTGATTTTTTTCATGCTACCCATATGACCTTCAACTTAGCTTAACGATTTTCATTTAGCTGACAATCGGGTTTCATTTCGAGCATTCCTCTCTCCGCAATAGATCGTTTTGCGAAAGTGTTCCCATAGTTACCATCTTACTGAACTCTTTCCTGTCGATACAAGGGGCAGCTTTAGGCTATGTCTGTTTAGCATAAATACCTATACACTTTTCTATAATTAAAAATGTACACGTGCCTTTATGCCACAGACGCCAAAGGACGTGAACATACTCTTAACACATCACTTGGCTTCATTTTAATGGCTAACGAGTATACTATAAAACGTGCGTTATGCCATGGTATATCTAAATAGAAACGAGTTCTAAGCATTGACTGTTTTTTTTTGTATTAGATATAATTTATATTTAACCAGTTTGAATGGCAAATTGGAAGAACTACGAGTTTATTAGCCGGTTCGAAGCCCGGGTCGGAGCAAGTATTTCTGTAATTATAATATAACATATTATATCAAGCGGAACTTGATTAAGTAATAATATAAAGTATAACATAATACATCGCGAAAGATTCAAAATACATACATGCATGTATGTGTATTCCGCAAAACTGTGTTTGCAAGTTTTCATGTTTTCTATATACTAAAAAATAAGAAAATTTTATTTTGACTGCCTCTGTGTCGGTAGTGAAAGCGCCTGAGGCTCTGGAGGTCCTTGGTTCGATTCCTGGGTCGGTCCAAATATTTTTGTGATCCACGATGTTTCGGAGTTTGGGTGTTTTCTATGTATAATATTGTATGTATTTACAAATATATAAGTATGTATATTAGTCGTCTAGATCCCATAGCACAAGCTTATAACTTAATTTGGGATAGACGATGTTGTGTGTCCACAAATATTTAGGTATCTATTTATTTATTTTATAAAAAGTACCTATGCCTATCACTTGCTTAGTTGCCATATCACTACAGTGAAACTATCTTAACCTATCGGGAAAGGTTTGAACACCAAAACCCCTATGGCTCGTGTCACTAGCTAATTTGTTTATTGCTTCTTGTGATGATGGGTAACAACTTTCAAAGCTGTCAAAACTATATTAGTTTAAGGCATTTTTAAGTAAGAGGGCGTTGCCGTTGCCTGCCGGGTCAAGTATACTGATTCTTGTTAGAAAACCTGTATTAGAGGTTGTCAGACCAGTTTATCAATTTATATTGGAGTAACTTCTACTGTATGTAAATTAACATTTTTTATTTCTGATTTAGTAAAGTGTATCAATGTCGTAAACTTACTACATCAGATATAAAAAGTATTAATGTATGCATAAATTGGTGCAGCGTTTCGTTAATAGACTTATTACACGATAGCGACTTTCATTCATACGGTACAATTCTTATATTTTTATTGCTGTCCGTAACGTTCAAATGTGATTGAAATGAAGTGAAAAAGAAAACTAAGTTTGAGACGGGACGAAAAACTGTGGCATTTGTCTTACAGGCGCAAAGCTCTGACTAATTTAGCAACACGAATCGCACCAAAATCAGTTGATTTTTTTAACTTGATTATATTCTAAAATCAATTTTAAGCATTAGGAGTTCACACACGGCAGCTTTAATGCAAAGATGCATCTTATTATATCTTTCCATAGAAACACGCGACATGTTTAAAGTACATTTTTACATGCTGACGATGTCTATGGAAATATGTATTGAAATCTATCCTGATCAAATTAATCTCGATATTTATGTAGGGTGTTTTTATCGTAATTTGGTTTTAGCACGCTCGCTGAGCTAGCTCGACTCATGCGTTGGTAATACAGTTCTAACCTAACCAACTTAAATTTAAATAATTGAATGTTTATTATCAAATTACCCGCTCGAATTGAGCATTTTACATAATCTCCGGACATTACACATATATTGCCCAATTAATCACTTGTAATCTTTGAACAGTCTCATTTTACACTTGATATGGTTTATTCATTTCTTACTTACACGTTATTGATATTCCTCTAGCAATTGCAATTATATTCTATTTAACAAACAAATGAATACACTTTTTGAATACAGAATCGATTCATTAACTTAATAATGAAGTAATTATTCAACCACGTCAACAGAATCCATTGATATCTGTCCATAGATCAACAACAGCCAAATAATATTCCAAACGCTGTAATATATTATTACCGCGTCTAGAATTAAAACAGTCACATGTTTAGATTTGGTAGAATGCAACCAAAGACGCTACTTATTCGAAACTTTATAGCCAAGAACAATCTCAATACCATCGGCTTTCGAACAAAAACGCATCAGAATTGTTCTACCTGTTACGCTGCTATGATGCCACAGACAAACAGACAGATACAGAGATTAAACTTTTAACACCATTAGTTTCGTCGGGGATTAGAAAATAAATAAAACCTTCTGTTTTGTTACTTGAAACCAGTGAAGTTTAAAATATCTTACCTTGTTCTGTACGTACAAACTCCCACACACATCTAAAAAAACAATCAAAACTTCATCTTAAAAAGATTTTTAAACAACAAGGTCATTTAAAACCTCATGTGTGTTTTTCTGGCTGAACATTATGTATTCTGTGCATAGCAGGCTTTACCTATTTAAAAAGTCAACTGTGCACTTTACGGGACCCAGGCAGCATATTCCGAGCTTCTCTTGAGAGACGTCCAACGTCAGTACTGCAAACAATGTGCCTCTCCCACTGCAGCACTTTCAGCTCTAATAATTATTGAAAATAATATTATTCCATTTCACCCCTGAGTATCTTAGAGGGTGCCAACATTATAAGGTAATCCTAACAATTTTAAAAAAAAATTATAAGGGTTTCAGCTGAGCAGATTTTATTCTGAAGTTGTCGTGTAACAATGGAAATGCGCTGAATCGCACTCACACATTCACGTTCATTAAATAAAAGTACTCATACATTGTATACAAACTTACCGCTGTGAAGGAGTTCAGTGGGCCAAACAGACAAACAGGTTTTCTTGTACACGGACGGACCTATTTTCGAGGGCATTGTTTGGAATTGTCAGTACTTTTCATTTCATTTTGTTATCGTATCTAGAAAACTCCTGCGTAAAGGTTTGTTTGTGGCACCAAAGATAAGACACTTTTATTTATTTATTTATTTATTATCTATTTATTTTAAAGACCAAAAATGGTAGCTTAATAACTAAGCTAAGTCTCCAGATCTATAGCTTTAATATATACTTACTAAAATCTTTGTTATAATTCTATTGTCTCAAGTTACCGTGAAAGAAACAAATACTTTTGCATGGATGTTAAAGTACGTATAGTTATGAATGTATGTAAGGTAGGTATATTCATGTTGTTGGACATCTTTTTTTTGTATTTGAGATCCAACTCAATACACTTCTAACATAGGTTTTCACATTTGAGAATTGCATAGAGCAATAAAAAGAAGTAAATTTTTCACGAAGATGGGGCATGATAAATGCAATTTAGATTACAATAAAATTGCAGAGGAAATGCAATCACAATAAAAATGAATGTTATGTCATGACTGCTGAGCTTATAGATTTCAATGAAAAAAAAACCGGTAAAGTGCGAGCCGGACACGCGCACGGAGGTTTTCGTACCTAAAAACGGCAAAAAATAACGAAATTGTTGTATAGGATTCCCCCTTATTCCCTTATTTTTGGAAGTACCTAAGAAGTTCTTGATGTTCTGCAGTAACATAGACTACGTATGTGTATCAATAACATTAGTTTAGTTAATACTGCTGTATTCAAGAAATTGCAAAAAAATTTCATTCGTTTAATGGATTCGTAGTCGTAGTATGTCACAGGTTAGAACGCAGGTTACTCCATAGATTTAGAATTTTTCGCGAACATTCTAAATCTATGGGTTACTCACAGTAAAGTTGTCAAAAAATGATAGGCCTGTTTTGGCATATAGTTATTACTAGCTGTTGCCCGCGACTTCGTACGCGTGAAAATTATGTTATAATGCCAATTTGATTGCTCTCTGCTTAGCCCCTAGGATATGTAGCGTGATAATATATAGCCTATTTCAAGACCCTACCCCTAGTTAATATTTCTGCAAAATTTGAATCAAATCTATTGAGTACTTTTCGAGATCCTTCCGGACAAAGCAAAGCAAACAGACAAACAGACAAACAGACAAACCGACAAACAGACAAAAAATTTTCGGCTTCGGTATCTTATGTTGAACACCCAGCGAGTACCTGACGGCCAGCAATGAGGCTAGACTGATGAGCCCGCAGAGAGTGATGGCCGTCAGGGTGATAAGAGGATACCGCACGATCTCCGGTGAGGCGGCATGTCTCCTAGCTGGACCCCTCCATGGGACCTGGAAGCGAGAGCCCTTGCGTCACTGTTCAGATGGCGCAAGGAGGCGCTGGAGCGGGGCCAAAGGCCTGCGTCTCGAGAAATCGAGGCCCAGCGGACCCTGCTCCACCAGGAAACCCTGGAGACATGGAAGATGCGACTTGAGCAACCAAAGGGGGGATTCGCCACAATCGCGGCCGTCAGACCGGTCATGGACGAGTGGCTGGAGAGAAGACACGGTGCTCTCTCCTACCGGTTGACACAGATGCTTGCCGGGCACGGTAGCTTCGGTAGGTATCTGTGGCGAAAACACCGGGAAACCACGGCCGAATGTCAGCACTGCGAGGACCGCAGCGATGACACGGCGCTCCACACGCTGGTGGAGTGCACGGCGTGGGCACAACAGCGACAGGTCCTCGTAGTGGGTCTGGGCGTGGACACTCTCTCGCTTGAGGCCATGGAGCGAGCCATGCTCTCCAGCGGGAGTAAGTGGGACTGCGCCGCCTCTTTCTGCGAGCAGGTCATGCTCGCGAAGGAGGCGGCGGGCCGGGTGCGGGAGAGAACTCTCCCACCCGAGTTCCGCAGTCGGCGCCCTGGGCGCCGCCGACGTGTCTTCGCCGAGGACTATCGGCCTCCATGACCGGGGGTCTGAGGACGGTGAGAGGGCCGCTCACCGTCCTTACAGAAGCAGGCCCATGACGGCAGCGTGACGTGAGCACTCACGCACGCCCCCCCCTTAGAAGCGGGGTCACACCCGAAACCCCCCATAGACGCGGGATTGCACCCGAACCACCCCCTGGGCGAGGCCGCATTGGCGGCCGTAGGTCTGTTGGGAGTCACGGGACATCCTTCCTGAGGGCTTACCCGGGGCTCTCAACAATAGGCTGTTGGGCGTTACGTGAGGTTTTTTAGTCGGTAAGAGTCCGGCATAGCATCCTACGAGGATTTTCCCTCACGTTAAAAAAAAAAAAAAAAAAAAAAAAAAACACCCAGCGAGTATTTTTTTTTAAATATTTCCAATGTACAGTTTTGACTTTTTTATTATATGTATATAATTCTATTTGGCGTTTAGTCTAATAGAATTTTTAGAATCTCATTGATGGATTCGGAAATCTACCAATGAGAGCCGTCGCAGCGGCAAATGTCAAGATGAGCCTATTTACGAGTCTTTATTGTATAGTAACTATTATATAATCTTTATCGTGAACCACAGCAGTTTAAATTATAATTACAATATAAGCGGCCCAGGTCGCTCGTTTAAGGGCTTTGGCCTTCGCAGTTGACATTCCAGGCTGACGACTTTTAAAAGCTTATGTCAGATCGCCCTAGATACAGGACTAGTCAAGACTTATTAGGACTAGTCCAAGGTGGTTATCATTTTATACATCTTGTTAATACAATTTATGCGTCCTTATAAGCCTTAACCCTATTTACTTCATTTTAATCGCTTTTAATTGCACATGCCTGCATTGGGATTTGCATAGCAAGTTCATAAGAGTACATGATTGTAAGAATTCATTTATTTCAAAGAATATTTTTATATTTTGATGAAATTTGCTATGGTTAAAAATTTCACTATAATATATTATGGATCTTCTGAGAAAATTATTTTTTTATAGCCTGGCTCTATACATATACTTTTCTCTGCAGCTGACTGTACATCATGTACCTACTCGTAAAGAATACAACATTTATTGTTAAAAATTACAGTAAAAGATAATTATTACGTATCTATATATTTACATTATTTTATTACTGTCTAAACTAAACCTAAATAAGGCCCCCGTGGCATAGTGTCCAAAAGACTAGCAGCATTCCCCCTTTGAATAGCAATGCCTATTCGCTGAGCGAGAAAACTGCCAGCCCTTGGGTCACGAGTCACCTCCACAAGGCGCTTTTTCAACTCATAATATTATGTATGCATATTAATATTATGATAAACAAACTGTCTCTTAGGATCGACGCTACAAGGGTTCGAAGTATTTCATTGAAATAGCTAGGAGCACTTTTGTACTCTACATAAAGTTACTTGTATCCAACCTGCGGTCATCTACATTCTATTCAAACGTTAGTCCCAAATTTGTATGGAACTCGTGTAAATATGTTCCGGATAAGGGCGCTGACGCAGTGTCCGTTTGTTGTATGCAAATTAACTTTCTTGATTATTCGGTACTATTTAAGGAATAGTGTGACGTCCACCTTTAATAAATCTATCGTCGCTATATAAGACTACTTTTGTAGGTTTGGAAGGATGCCACCTAGATGAGGTTTAAACGAATTTTGCCATAAACTGGGGCAAGTTTCGAAAGACAAGAGCGCGACATATATCGACAATTCCCAAAATCATCACGGCATCTTTTGCCATTTTCACTGTAAAACAATAACTTTTTTTTTGTATTTAGCTGGTCAAAAGGTCGCCACCCACCACATGAGAAATCATGGTGACATTTAGCGAATTGAGGACCTCTCTCAACAAGATTATGCGGTGACCGTTAAGGTGGGAAGTACCATTAATCCCTGCAGACTTTGGCTATCCAGTGGCCTCGCTAAAGGATTTGGGTGTTATTCCACTTGTTGGGACGTGATGCGTGCTTCACAACACCGTCTTTTGGGTCTGCTTCTGTGAAAGGATGTCGAGCAGCTCTCCATTCGTCCTCAGGCCCCTGAACTGAACTGCCTGCTTCACCTTATCACATTTCTATAATCTTATTTTTACGTGAGGGAAAATGCTCATGGATGCTATGCCGGACTCCTACCGACGAAAGAAACCTCGTCCAGGGCCTGCTGCCGTAAGGACGGTGAGTGGCCCCCTCACCATCCTCAGTCCCCCGGTCATGAAGGCCGATAGTCTTGAACGAAGACACACCTTTCTATAACCTGTATTTTCTTTGTCACCAGATAAACAATGGCCGTTTAAGCAGAACTAAAGAAACTAAAAGAAAATGGCTGTCCATTCAGCTGCAGTGGTGGTGGAGAGGGCGTGCAAGTTCTATGGCAGCCCCAACAAGCCAGACTACAAACCTGTGCTCAAGGAATTGGACATGGTGGTTGAACGTGGTATCATGTACGTATGTGTTTATAACTAGCTTCTATCTGTTTTTTTTCCTCGTGGAATAGATATTATCTTTGATCATGTACCTCTGTACAGAATCAGAATTCGTTCAGTGTTTCAGTTGTGAATATGAAACAGACAGAGTTACCTACCTTTATAATATTAGCAGCGATACTAAAGACATCTAAACTTCATCCATCTTTGGATGTAACTACTTATTTACGCTCCACTTGAAAACCCCTGAAGTCAAAACCCTGTCAGAAGTAAACACGTGTGCTGGAAGAGCGTTCCAATTTTTGTGTTTCGAATGATCTTTTGAATCACTTAGTTTTGGCGAAGATTTCAAAGTTAAAGAGCTCTACAGAACACTCGTTGCATAATCTAAAAAAGGTACGCTTCTTACGACTAACTTTTTCTACAAGTATTAAACAAACCTTTAAATCCCCAGATACGGCCTTCTCGGACCTTCAGGATGCGGAAAAACGACGCTGCTATCCTGCATAGTTGGCAGGAGGAAACTGGACAGCGGAAACGTGTACGTTCTTGGAGGGAGACCAGGGGAGAAGGGCAGTGGAGTTCCAGGTCCCAGGGTTGGATACATGCCACAGGTAAGAGTGACTCTCTCTCTCTCTTTCTATGTCTTCTTTTTATGCCCTACTTACACTTCAGGCGCATGTGGATGGGCGCCCTAAGTCCGAAATCGATTTCTGATGCAAGTTTACGTAGGACTAAGTATTTTCTCTGATTTTGTGAGACCATACCAACCCTTATAGGGTCCATTTTCAATTCCTCATATCCTCTTCCGTCAGTCAGCAGGTGTAACATTTCCAGGTGATGCTGACTTGATCTAGAAGGTCTAGATAAATCTTTGTTTTCATTCATTGATTTATCATTAAAAATTTTATTGACTATGGGTAATTTATAAGGTCAAACTAATATGACCGATTCCTTAACACAGGTAGATACTGGTCCGCTCAAAATCTTAAAATAATTTTTGAAAACGATCCTAAGATTAGAATTGGAACTAAAAAACACTTACTTTTGGTTCCACCGCACCGGATAGCTCTTTAGACAACTGTGAGGGTATCCCCCAATCGCTAGATGTCACCATGATCTTCCCTCAGGCTGGCTCCCAGCTCCCAATTATCACTTATCTCTTTCCATTCTAGGACATAGCACTCGTCGGAGAATTCACAGTACGAGACGCAATATACTATTTCGGACGCATCTACGGCATGGAACCAGCCAAAATGGTGGAGCGATTCGAGTTCCTGAGCAATCTGCTGGACCTTCCCGCGGGTGGGCGATTGATCCGGACGCTGTCTGGTGGACAGCAACGAAGGGTGTCTTTGGCAGCCGCGTTGGTTCATGAACCGGAACTGCTAATATTGGATGAACCGACTGTGGGGTTGGATCCTGTTCTGAGAGAACGGTAAGTTTCTGTAAACTTTTAAACATAATTTCTATCTTGGAGTAGGTAGAGAAGTGCTCGTAGGCCCTTTGGCTTAGTATTCCGTAAACGATTACTGCAGTAAGCAACTATCACGATGACTGGTCCTTGAATGATCAACACGTGATTGAACACGTGGTATGGCTATGCGGGTCGTGCGTACATCCTGGGCCTGTTCACTTTCAACACGGTAATAGACCCACCACCTACCTAAACACTGTAAATTGAAATGTGGGTGTAAGTTATAATTTGTATTGTATACCATGCCTCTGCTTACCCCTTCCGGGATTCAAAGGTCCGCCAGGTGGCGCTAAAACGTAAACACTGAACTTGAGTGTCTCCTCAAACTTTAATTTGTTTTTAATAGTTATATGTGATTAAAAGTAGTGCAAAACTAATTAAAATATCAAAAAGTGTTCAACAGTAAAATAGTGATACCAGCCAGCAGTAAACTAGTCGTTTTTAGTGCATAAAACTTAACAATATAAAGTGTACCATAAATCCAAGGAAACAACAATAAAAGATACAAACTACGACGAAAAGTGCTAGAACACCCATAAAAACCAACGCTTTGTATTAATAAAAATAATATTTTATTGAATTGGGTGAATTGACAATACTGCCAATATTGCTGTTTCATATATATATTGCCTTATATATATATATGAAACAGCAGTTTTTGTCAAACTCAACCTTAAATTATATGAGTTCCGTACAAGAGAACGGCATAAACATAAATTAAGGCTATCAAAAAGCTCCACCGCATTGCTACACAATAGTATATTTTGCACGGCACAGCGCATATATAATAAAATTCCACTAGATATTAGAAATGATAGTAACATTATTTCCTATAAAAAAAATCTACTTGAGCTGCTTATAGCTAAATGCTATTACTCGGTTAAAGAATATTTGGATGACCATACACTATCATAGAAAAGCAAACTGATGCTATTGACATTTGTTATTGTAAGCGGTAATCTAAATATCGATGCCCCTGCGGTTTTAACGTTGACACTTTGGGGCATCATGGTCTTTCATGTTTAAAGAGCGCAGGCCGCTTCTCACGCCACGCTGCGCTGAATGACATCATCCGCCGTGCTCTTGCCACCGCCAATGTGCCTGCGCTCTTAGAGCCAAACGGCGTTTTCAGGGACGATGGCAAGAGACCGGATGGTATAACTTTGATACCGTGGGAGATGGGTCGGGTCCTGGTGTGGGATGCAACTTGTGTTGACACTCTAGCCCCGCCCCTTCCTAAAACAAAATGAAAAGCCAGTGCCGCAGCGGAAGCGGCTGAAAATATTAAAATTAATAAATATAAGGGTCTCGACTCATCGTATCGTTTTTGTCCAGTCGGTGTCGAGACCCTAGGTCCATGGGGTCCCAATGCGCAAAAATTTTTCAAGAATTTGAAAAAGCGCCTTGTGGAGTCAACTGGTGACCCAAGGGCTGGCAGTTTTCTCGCTCAACGAATAGGTACCTATTGCTATTCAAAGGGGGAATGCTGCTAGTCTTTTGGGCACAATGCCACGGGGGCCTTATTTAGGTTTAGTTTAGATAGTAATAGTGTAAATATAGATATGTAATATTTATGTTTCTCTGTAATTTTTAACAATAAATGTATTACTTGGTCTAATATAATTATATATAACTCAAAGGTGACTGACTGACTGATATAGTGATCTATCAACGCACAGCCCAAACCATTGGACCGATCGGGCTGAAATTTGGCATGCAGGTAGATGTTATGACGTAGGCATCCGCTAAGAAAGGATTTTGATAAATTCTACCCCCAAGGGGATAAAATACGTGAAGCGGGAACAGGAACAAATTTTAGGCGGGCGAAGCTGCGGGCATAAGCTAGTGATTGTATACTGGGTGTAACAAAATTACCTCTCCAAATTTCATGAGATGACTTGGCATCGGAAATCAAATACAAATCTATACTAATATTATAAAGAAGTAAAGTTTGTGTGTTTGTTAAATTGTAAGGGGTAATCTCAGGATCTACTGAACCGATTTTAAAAATTCTTTCACCAATAGAAAGCTACGTTATTGTGGAGTGTCATAGGCTATATAGCATTACGCTACAACGAATAGGAGCGGAGCAGTAATAGTAAATGTTTGTTACGGGAGTAAACGCAACGCGACGGGAGTAAATGCGACGGGAACAGGTAATACTCTCTCTTATGTGGCGCAAACGAAGTTGCGCGGGTCAGCTAGTATTTAATAAAAAGGGGGGTAATTTTTTTCATTTTTTTTAATTTTTTTTTGTCGCACATTAAGAATTCATTTTTTACCGCGGCAATTCGAGGTAACATGGTCGCCATGGCAAAACAAACACAGAGCACCCGTCTGGCTGTCGTTGTCGCTTTCTACTGCCGCTCAGTAGCGATAGAAAGGGTGAAAATAGGACCTTTAAAACGGCTTTACGGATAAAGTATTCATGTGATTTTTTTTTCTTCATTTTTGTAATGTTTCTTGACTGATGCCACGTCACGTGACGAAATTTGGATAGGTAATTTTGTTACACCCAATATATTTGACATTGTTTATAATATTGGTTCCTGAATGATTTTTCTTTGTTAAATTTAGTTATGGTCTACAGTCTTTCCCAAAGTGGGCGATAACGCCCCCTTGTGGGCGCTGCAGGTCTCAAGGGGGGCGGTAAGAGACCCAGAAGAAAATGGGGGCGTTGTGTATGGGTGATTTGTAACTTTATTTAGCTTTTAAACAACAACTGCAAGAGCTCTCGACTCTCAACAACTACTTGTGAACATCAACTAATATGAATTAAAAGATTGCTCAAACTCGGTTCTATATTTCTCTTCGCGTAGTTCATATATCTGTCCTATTTTATTTAATATAGAAAAAAATAATAGTTATTAGTACTCGTAGATATCTATCATGTTTTAACAAGTTTTTGTTAAATAACCCGAATTGTGCATTCCTGTATCAGTCGGCTTGTTCGGACTTGTTGAGTACGATTGAACGTCGAATGAGATAAACGAGTTTATGCATGTTTGTTTTATTCCTGTCGGTGCGTGCTGCTTAAGTCTATCATGTTTTAACAAGTTTTTGTTAAATAACCCGAATTGTGCATTCCTGGATCAGTCGGCTGGTTCATTGAATGCTTGTTCGGACTTGTTGAGTACGATTGAGCGTTTAATGAGATAAACGAGTTTATGCATGTTTGTTTTATTCCTGTCGGTGCGTGCTGCTTAAGCATTCCTATATAAACAATGTAATATTTATTTTATTTTCATTCATTCATTCTCTCTCGTACTGTCGCACTGTGCTGACGCAACGCTGCTCGCACCGTTCACCGCGCCGTACGATCGATCGCCTCAAATAACCTGTTTTGTATTCAACCTCGGTTGAATACAACCCGCTTCTGGGAGTGACTTTTTCACTTCGGCCGGCGTGGTGGTTGCCTCCGTCGTGTGGGAGGGGTCGGTCTGGCACCAGCGCCAAGCCCCGACCCTGACTGCGCGGCGTAGGCGGTCGCCACCACGCAAGGCTTCAAAAAGTCACATCCCCCTCAACATACAACATCATGGAGCCGCATACTCCATCGCGAGGGCACATCGCGCGCGATATGTGCCCGCCCGCGACGCCATCTGCGCCCCGCAAGGCGCAGCATCGCGACACTCCGCCAACGCCGGCGTCGAGTTCGCGTGCCGCGCCCACCGACCGGGAGACGCAGGCCGCGTCGGAGTCGCCTACTCCATCGCGAGGGCACATCGTGCGCGACATGTGCCCGCCCGCGTCGTCGCCCGCGCCCCGCAAGGCGCATCACCGCGGAACTCCGCCGACGCCGGCGTCGAGTTCGCGCACCGCGCCCAAGGACCGGGGAGCACAGGATGCCCTGTACTCCCCCGCACCATCCATGCGGTCCTTTAACGCCTCGGATGCCAGCTTCTCTTCTGCCGAGTCTGGCTCACTGGGGAAGGAAAAGAAGCTAAAAGCGAAGAAACGGACGCCGTCCCCCAAGACACGCAACCAGGAAACGGCGCACTTCTTCGCAAAAAATACGAAGACGCTGGAGAGGACCCTCTCTTTAGACACCATCCCTACACCGAGGGTCCAACGAAGGCCTAGAAGTCCCGACGACGACCCCCCGAAGACCTCTGAGAAGAGGCACCGGGTGACTGCACCGTCGCACCCACCACTGCCGCAACGCGACCCGCGGCCCAACCGGCCTGCGGCCGCACCTACGGTGCCCCCAGCGGTATCATACGCCCACGCGGTGGCCACAACTTCGCGGGCCACCACAGTCACAAGTGCACTCACCATCCCCGCACCAGCCACCCCCACTCCCAGAGTGGCAACCCAAGCAGCGCCCAACACCGCGCCCAAGGCGCGCTATCCGCCGCTCATTGTGGAATACCTACCTAACTGGGCATTCCACATGAGGCAACTGAAGGCGGATCTGGGCCGAGCCGCTAACGCCAGGCCCTTTGGAAAGGGCATTAGGTTCTCTCCGCAGGGGGAGGACGAATACCGCATGATTCAGAGATACCCGACCAACCTGGAAAAAACAGAAAACATCGCTTGGTTCTCGTACTCTCCCCCTGCGGAGAGGAACCTCAAGGTTGCCATACGGGGTTTACCCAGCAATGCCACCCCGGAAGAGGTTGAGGAGGAGCTCCGCGGGCTCGGCTTCGAGCCAGAATATGTGAGGAACATTACGGCGAGAAGCGGACGGCCAGGATGCATCCTCCTTGCTATCGTAAAGAAGACGCCCACCACTACCCCCGGGATATACGAGGTCACTGAGATGCTCGGTATCCCGGGAGTGAAGATTGAAGCCTGGCGCGGGAAAAAGAGGCCCGCGCAATGCCACCGCTGCCAAAAGTTTAGGCATAGCAGCCACCACTGCCACAGACCTATAGCCTGTGTACGATGTGGTGGCGACCATCCGGCAAAGGAGTGTCCGCGACCACGCGAAGAGCCAGCGACGTGTGCCAACTGCGGGGGGGAGCACCCCGCAAACCACCAAAACTGCCCGGTGTACAAAAAGGAGGTCCGGAATAAGAGGGCGGGCACTGTCGCCGTAACAATCACGCCACGCCCACCCCCTGTTCACGCCCAACCCTCAGGAGAGACCGCACAGGGTGCCTCATTGATGGCGGCGGCCAACAACCCCATTGCCAGAGGGGCGACAACCTCATCCGTCGGAGGGCGGAAGAAGCGTCGGAGGGGCAGAAGAGCCCCGCGCGCTGCCCAAGCGACAGACCTTCCACAGGACGGCCTTACCCTAGAGGGCAAGCCCGTCCCTCAGCCGGTCGCCGCCCCCGTAACTCGGGGAGGAAAGGCGAAGGCTTCCACACGCGTAGCCGGCCCACAGCCGTCTACGTCAACAGCAAATAAGGAGGCCGCGAAGGGCATCAACCCAACGCTCACGGCCGCAATTAAGATCTTGCACGCCATAATTGCGGCCCTGCAAGAGGGCGTTAGCTCAGAGGCGATTGCCCAGATCGCCTTAAAGGGCGTTCTAGAAATGATGTCCCATTCCAATGGATTGTAACGGGCTCAGATTACTCCATTGGAATGCCCGCGGCCTTAAGGGTAAGGCCACCCTATTCCGCACCTTACTGCAGGCCTACAGGATCGACGTAGCGCTAATCAGTGAAACGCACCTGGGGCCTGCAGATAAACTTAACTTCCCGGGCTTCACCATGTACCGGAGGGACGAACGCAGTGTTCAGTCCGGGCACCCGATCGCCTTCAGAGGGCTGGCGATACTGATCCGGCGAAGAGTCGTACATCAGCCGCTTCCTACTCCAGACACCAAGACCATCTACACGCTGGGTGTGGAGCTGCATATGGGCGGGGCCCACTTGCAGTTATACGCCGCGTATAAACCGCCTGGCTCCGCCATCGACGTAGCCGACATCTCGTCGATAATGCAAGCTACGGCCCCCGTCCTCATAGCCGGGGACCTCAACTGCAAGCACCCAGCGTGGAACTCTACTGTGACGAACCCAGCTGGTGTACGTCTACTCGCCGACGCCGAGACGCGGGGATACTCTGTCTCGGGGCCCGAAGTACCAACCCGGTACCCGGACAACCGGATCGGGGACCCCGACGTGCTCGACGTGATCGTTTTCAACAGCCTTCTGAAGGACTCAGTCACACAACAGGTCTTGGATGATCATCTGGGCTCTGATCACCAACCTGTTGCTGTGACACTAAACCAACAGCCCGCACGCGCCGTCCCTCCGGCGCCACGCCCTAAACCGGACTGGGCCCGGTTTGAGGAGGTGGTAGATGCCACTACGCCCACCCGGCGTATCCACACTGAAGCCGACGTGGAAGAACTCGCAGCGAGCCTCACTACATGCATCCGTGACGCTCTTGACGCGGCCAAGTCTACCCGTCACACCCAGGAGCGACATACGCGACTGCCGGCGCACATCCTGAACTTAATGGCCGCCAAGAAGCGTCTACGGAGGCAGTGGCAGAGGACTCGCTGCCCCACACAGAAAGCCGAACTCAACCGGCTCGCGGAGAGAGTGAGGGATGCAATCCGGACCTATCAAACCGAGAGCTGGGAGAACTACATTGACAGCATCTCCAATGACTGGCCGTCGGTACATAAACTGTGCCGGCGGTTAGCAAACACCCCAGCTCCGGTTCGGCCCCTCCTCCACGAGGATGGAACGCCTCGCTACCGTGCAGCAGACCGAGCAGACATTCTGGCCCGCCATCTGGAGCGCCAGTTCACGCCGAACCCGACTGACGAGCATGACCACGTGGCAGCTGTCGAAGAACGCCTTCGAGAATACTTTGCGCCGCCGATAGCTCCTGATGAAGATCCCATCACCTTCTCGCCCGGCATGGTGCGGCGTGCCATACGCCGCGCCAAGAAGAGGAAGGCCCCGGGAGTGGACGGTATCTCCAACACCGCCCTCCATCATCTACCCTACCGCACCACAGCCGCCCTAGCGCGCCTTTTCACAGGCATTGTGCGCACGGGGTCCTTCCCTTCAATCTGGAAGGAAGGGCGAGTGGTCATGCTGCCCAAACCGGGCAAGAATATCTTGAAGCCAGAGAGCTATCGGCCCATCACTCTGCTACCAACACTCTCGAAGGTGTTTGAACAGCTGCTACTGGGTCACATTACACCGCACGTGCCACCAAGACCGGAGCAGTTCGGGTTTCGGTCTGACCACAGCACGACGCTCCAGCTATCGAGGGTACTGCACGGCATCACCGCTGCGCGTAATAAACGCGAGCATGCCGTCGCAGTATTCCTCGATATAGAAAAGGCATTCGACCGCGTCTGGCACGCCGGTCTGCTGCACAAACTAGCGACGTCACCGCTGCCCCGAAGGATCGTCCTAGTGATTTCGGCTTTCCTGACAAACCGGACCTTCAGAGTGGCCGTGGAAGACGCCACCTCACCTCTCCATCCCATCAGAGCTGGTGTTCCACAAGGAAGTTGCTTATCGCCTGTGTTGTACTCACGGTACGCCGACGACATCCCCACAGACGCCGGGACACAGCTAGCGTTGTATGCGGACGACGCGGCGTACATAGCGACCAGCTTAAACGCTAAACACGCCGCGTTGAAACTACAACGCAGCTTAGACCTTCTCCCGCACTGGCTGGCACAGTGGCGTCTGTCGGTGAACGTGGGGAAGACACAGGCGATCGCTTTCACAAGCAACAGGAAGCTTCCACCGCCACTCCTCTACCAACTGCAGCCCATCGCATGGATACCGACCGCGACCTACCTGGGGGTCACGTTGGATCGACGGCTGTCCATGCGAAAGCACGTCAGCAACGTGGTCGCGAAGGCGCGCGTCACACGCGCGCTGCTTCGTCCAGTGCTCTCCTCCAACCTTCCATCACGCGTCAAGCTGGCGGTGTACAAACTGTATATCCGTTCACAGTTGACGTATGCCGCCCCGGCCTGGTACGCCCTCACGAGCGAGCCGAGCCGCCGCCTGCTCCGCAGCCAACAATCGGCCACCCTCAGACGGGTGGTGAACGCCCCTCGCTACGTGAGGAACGACGTAATCCAGCGCGACTTAAAAGTGGAGAGCCTGGACGACTTCATCAAGCGCCTAGCGGAAAGGATGTTCGAGCGTGCCGACGTGTCCGCGTGGAGCCACATCCGCGGACTGGCCCCATGGCACGCTCGCCCACCAGATCGCCACCGACTACCTCGCGACCTAATCGCTGACGTGCCCAGGTCTGCATAGACGGTTATCATGAAGATAACAAAGACAAGAAATCCCTGCCAAACCGGTCAGCAAGTGTACCGGCCTCCTGTTTCTACAAGCAGAGGGCCGGTATACTTGTTTACGCATTAGTTGACCGTTATCACAACCGGCAGTCTATTTTTAGAATGATCTAAAAATAGAATCAAGAGGCCCCACCCCGGCGAAGCGGCCTGCCCACCGAGCGCAACACGCACACGCAGTATTATTCAGTATACATGCGGCCGCCGCGCCGTGCGCACGTGCCGCGCGCCCCACCACCGACAACACGCGCCGGGCCCGACGAGCTCCGCAAATAAGCCGGTTTGCGGAGCGGGCGGTCCCGCCGCCCCCACCTCGGACTCCACACTTCAGGACTCGCTTGCTTCGCAGACCGATTCCTAGCCGGTCTGCGTAAGCAAGCGATCCCACCACACAGCACCCGCCCGTCGCGACCGACATGCGTGGATACTCTTCGCGATATCTGCGTTATGTGGAAGCACGGACGGATGCTGTTATTCTACCGGACTGACACTGGACCATCACCAAGCCGCCGCTCCTAGTCGCTGGACGCCCCCAGCCGGGCCTTGACCGGGTAACCGGCCATCTCACCTGGCTGGGGCGACCGCCGGAACGGCGTGAAGATGATGGCCTTCAAAACAAGAACCAGAAGGGAAGACATGTCTTCCTGCCCACAGGACCCTTCCTTCTCAAAGGGAGGAGAAGATTTCCTCGTGAGAGAGGCCCATGCCTATACCACGACTCCACGCACCCCTAGAGGTGTAGTGACGAATACCGACATTTATTTTCATTTGTGGTCTCGCACGCAATAGATGAGCAGTACTTACGCCTCCTCTACTCGCGAAGTTGAACGTATTTCTCAAAGCAAAACAATGTCGGAAGTAAAAAAGAAGAGACGGCAATACTCTGCGGAATATCCCACAAACCGATCGTCGCCTTTGTGTCTTCTATGTCTAAAAACATTTTCGAATGAAGCAATGAAGCCTTCAAGGCTGCAAGATCATTTGAATAAAATGCATCCAGATAAGAAAGACAAGAATGTAGCATATTTTCAAGACCTAGAGAAGAAGCATAATACTCAGCCAAGTGTAGTAAAACTATTTTCGGCGGCTGCTAAGCAAGATGACGACGGACTTCGAGCTTCGTACAATATCTCTTTGTTAATTGCTCAAAAAGGCAAACCACATAACATCGGAGAAGAGTTAATATTGCCAGCAATAAATGAAGTAATAACTACTGTGCTTCATAAACCGGCCGGATAATTCTGTGCAAAGACGAATTGATGAAATGGCTGAAAACATTGAAGAATCATTGTGCGATCACCTGAGGACAAGTCAATTCTCAATTCAGCTCGATGAGTCCACTTTACCAACTAATGAAGCATTGTTGTAGTCTTACGTGAGGTTTATTAAAGATGAGAAAATATGTGAAGAACTATTATTTGCTAGAAATTTAGAGACCGATACAAAAGGTGAAACCATATTCAATACAGTAAAAAAGTTTTGCGATGAGAAAGAGATTCCTTTGAAAAATATTATTTCAGTTGCTACGGATGGCGCTCCGGCTATGACAGGGTGCCATAAAGGCTTCATAGCGAAACTGCTTCTACACAAAAAGAATCTGGGCAGACGTGAGTTTCACAATTTTCCAAATTTATCAGTATCATGCAGTAACGACGAATTGTTTGCCTACTGAAAACATTTGGAAAACCTCCACATTGACTTCACCGAACGATACCACGACATTTTGAACTTGAAAATACCAGACTGGGTGTTGGATCCGTTTTCAAATGTCAACACAGCAATGTCACCTCAGCTGGAAGAAGAACTTATAGAATTGACAACAAACGAGGAAATAAAAATCAAGTTCAAAAATGGTTACCAAGAATTTTGGCTTCAAAAACCGATCCCTCAATTGTACCCTGGATTGTGAGTTAACTTGAGACCTAAGCGCCGTTGTATGTTACCTACTGCGCTCAGGTTTCAAGTTGCGGGTTATAGTAAAAGTTTCGTTTAGAATTCTCTGTTAATATACATAATATACATTTTTTTTTACACAACATCACATTTATAGGTCACAATAATTAATTAATTTAATTTGAAGTTATAGTGGTTTTTAAATAGGTGAAAAAATGGGGGCGCTAAAAAAATATTTATTCTCAAAGTGGGCAGTAGACAAAATAAGTTTGGGAACCACTGGTCTATATCTATGGTTATATATATGGTTTTTACTGCAAAGAAAACCCCATTCACTGTGGCGCCACAATTTCAGGGCACGTCACTCACCATCTCCGAAAGTATAGGGATCCTTGGTGTTGAGATCTCCAATGTCGTTCAGTTCCGAAGTCATTTGGAGGACAAGGCCAAGCTGGCGTCTAAGAAGCTCGGAGTGCTCAGTAGGGCGCGGCGGTACTTTACTGCGGCTCAAACACTGCTTCTCTATAAGTCGCAAGTGCGGCCGCACATGGAGTACTGCTGTCACCTCTGGGCGGGGGCAACTGAATACCAGCTTCGTCCTTTTGACTCGGTACAAAGGCGTGCTACGAGAGTTGTCGGCGATCCCATACTTGCAGGTTATGTGGAACCTCTTAGTGACAGGAGAGACTTTGCTTCTCTGTGTCTATTCTACCGGCTGTATAACGGTTTGTGCTCTGAGGAATTGTTTGACATGATGCCTACGGCTACATTCTATCATCGCACCGCTCCACGAAGCGGGTATTCGACCCCAAAAGCTGGCCAAAATGGGTTATTTTTATTTTGGTTCTACTCCTTCTAAACTATTGTTTTCATAAACTAGGATAACCGCTCCACTCAATAGCAAAAAAAACAAAGCCCTAGTGCCCCGTCGCACCCTGTGTGTCTCAGTCGAAAGTTACCGTTCGCTAGCTGTGGTCGTGTGATTTTTCGATGCGCTCAAATTTCGTGATTTCAAATAGTCGACATCTTGTGATTTAACAGTTTTGTGCTGGTTTTCATTATGGATTGTGCTCAACCAGGTATGTATTTTATTATACATTTAATTTTATCAACTAAAATATAGCCTCTGTCTATTTATGTCCTTGAGAAGCAAGCACCAAGAAACTGCTATGAAAATAACACATTTTTTAATATCGAAAGGGTTTTGTTATATATTTGATAATTATTAAGTGAAAATTTTAATAACATGTTATAGAATGGACCTTCTACTATGTGATTACGCTCAAAACTTCCACTCCAAATCACTCCTCTATTTTTAGTGATTTTTTTTTGTAGGGGCAATCAATATTTAGTAAATTCGGTTTTTCTTAATTATGATGTGTTTTTTGTTCTAGGCTCTTCTGGAGTGCGAGTTTTAACTAAAAGTGATTTATTTAATATAATGGAACGCTCAAGTGCTAGAAATTATATTCGAAAATTACAATTTATTGAGCGAGAGCTGCTAAGTCAATATGCAGAAAATGATCCAAATATTGTTGATGTAAAGCAAAAACTGTCAAATTTCAAACATCAGTTTAAACAAAAATGGTCACTTGCACGCAATATAAGTGCTACGCATACAAAATCATCAATGAGATGCTACTTATGTGGTGACACGTCATTACAATTCAATAATTTGGATAAAGAAAGATCATGCAAGAAAGAATATATGCATTTCGGGCTATCTTTGTTGCACGCTCGTATCAGATTTTTTGAGAGCATTTTGCATGTGGCGTACAGATTACCCATAAAGAAGTGGAACGTTCGTCTTACTGCTGAAGAGAAGCAAGTAGTGGAAAGTAAAAAAAAAAATATTCAAAGCAAATTTCGGGAGAAACTAGGACTGATAGTGGATATACCAAAAGCTAATTTTGGAAACACGAATGACGATAACACACGTAGACGTTTCTTTGAGAACTACGAAGTTTCGGCTAGCAAATATTGTCAAGAAACAGCGAAATTGTATGTTTCTTTATATGCGTTTTACCCAATGTACCCAACATTACATAAAATATTATGTCATGGGCCTGACGTTATAAGTACATCAATTCTGCCTATAGGGCAATTATCTGAAGAAGCTGCAGAGGCCCGTTACAAGCACATTCGAACGTACCAGACAAATTATGCTCGCAAATTGTCACGAGTTGAATGCAATGCTGATGTTTTCAACAGGCTCCTGTTAACATCGGATCCGGTTCTTACGGGAATGAGGAAAAAAAAAATAAAGAAATGTCACCCACTGTCAGCAGATGTCCGAAATTTGTTGAAGGAAAGTAACATTTTTAATGTAGGCTTCCTAGAAGACGCCGAGAATTTCGAATAAATGATTTTTATACCTCACTACATGCTTTCTTTAACCTTTTCTATCCTGCAACTACAAAAAATATGGTTTACAAGATAATAGGCACAAAAAATAATTTTGGCCAGCTTTTTGGGTCAAATACCACTCTGTGCGCTCGCCACAGACGGGGTGTTCATCCTCACATGTTGCATCCGGAGCGCTCGAGCACGGTTAGATCCGATAGGGGCTTTCTACCGCGCACGCTTAGGTTGTGGAATGATCTCCCTGCCTCGGTTTTCCCAAACGCCTACAGTATGGGGTTCTTCAAGAGGGGTCTTAGAAGGTTTTTACAGGGTCGGCAGCGCGAGTGTGGCGCCTCTGGTGTTGCAAACGTCCATAGGCTGCGGTGACCACCGGTACATTTGGTAGGCCGTATGCTTGTCTGCCACCTTAGTGGTATAAAAAAAAAATCATGTAATGTAATATGCTGAATATTAATAATTTGACATAATATAGGTAAATTAATATTGTAATGACTTGTGTCTGACTTTTAACCTTTATGTCTGGTGTAATGTTTCTCCTATGTACTCAATGTTTCTGTATTTTTTTCTGTTTATGTTTAAATATTGTACGTCGAAACGACGGAACATGGTCGATCCTAAAAATTTATCTATTTTTAAACATCATCATTGTACCCATGTTGCACAATAAAGAATAATTGAATTGAATTGGATAAAGGCGTATATATGTTTGTATGTGTTTAGGTTTTACTTGTTTTGCAAGTTTCAAAAAATACGCAAATGAAAATAGCTTAAATAACTATCGTCGTTTGACATAATGACTTTTTTTTTATAATTAGTAGCTATGAGAATAAGTCCTAAAGTATTTTTCCCACTTTTTATTGTGTGATAATTTATTTTAATTTTAATTTATATGACAAAACAACGTAAATGTGCGAATATTTGCATGCCCATGATAACTCATAGAGCCTTTGTTTTTTTTAGATTATCACCTACGCCTATTGTAGCTGAAGTCGCACCTTTACATAAAAAAAAAACATAATACTATGCTTGATAATTAAGACCATAATATTTAATTAAATTACTATCTGCGTAGTACGTATTAACAAAAGCTCCACAGCACAATGGGTATAATCTAATTTTAGGGGTCCGTACCTCAAAAGCAAAAACTGAACCCTTATAGGGGTACATTGTTTGTCCGTCTGGCATGGCCCTTTTTTTTAACGTGAGGGAAAATCCATCATGGATGCTATGCCGGACTCCTACCGACTAAAAAAGCTCACGTTACGCCCAACAGCCAATGGTTGGAAGCCCTCGGAAGGATGTCCCAGGACTCTGTCATGCTCATGACCCTTTAAATTTGTGGATATACTTAACGTTCTCGATTTCAAATTAAAACCAAATAACCTGAGTCCTTACCGTCCTTACTCATAGAGACTCACTAGAGACTCTATAAGTCCTGGGACAACCTTCCGAGGTAGTATAGTTTTTATTTCAATCAAAATTTTCCATCAAAAATTTCTAAGTCACTTGAATTTGTATAACTAATCAAACTTCTAAATCAACACTTAAAAAGTTATGGCCGTATATGTGGCCAAAAACTTATTTTTCGGCGCCCTCAAGTATTTCATAATTAATAGAGTACCTACCTATCTAGTATCTACCTATTTCCCATTAGCCAGAATTATGAAATTTTGGAAATGCTACCGTCTTAAACTACAAATTATTCATGGAAATTTTAGTCTTTATTTAAAATCCTACTAATCCTACTATCCTACTAGTCCTACATCTAGTCTAGTAGTATTATAAATGAGAAAGTTTGTGAAGATGTTTGGATATTTGGATGTTTGGATGTTTGGATGTTTGTTACTCAATCACGCTCTAACGGCTGAACGGATCGGGCTGAAATTTTGAACCAGGGTGGGTTATAGTCTGGAATAACACATAGGCTACATTTCATCGTGGGCATATGTTCCCATGGGAAGCGGGAACGGGAACCAAATCTCACGCGGGCGTAGCCGTGAGCATCAGCTAGTTATTGAATAAAATAAGTACTGTGGTACTAGCTGCCTAACCTATTAATTTGATCTACAAATATGTAAGGAACCCTCAGTGCGTGAATTCGACTCGCACTTTGTCCGGTTTTTTGTTACCATTAGCTACAATCGTAAATATTAAGATGTTAATAAATTGTAGTCACATCGACTTAAAAAATTAACGACATACATAGTAGCTACTCGTTATGAAATGATTAACGATTTTTTTATTAAAAGAAGAATTTAAAAAAAAAACTGTTGCTCTGTCGAACCACAAAAAATCTTCGAAAGGGTGATGATGAAAATTTACAGGACCTCTGAAACGGATTTACAGTCAAAGTATTCATGGGATTTTTTTTCTCATTTTTGTAATATTTTTTTTGACTGATGCTACGTCATGTGAAGAAATTTGGACAGGTAGTTGTGGGACACTTTTATATTAGAAGGTACTAAGAGAGCCACCAACTTGAGAGTCACTCTCAATAGTCTGGTGGTAGCTCTCAAGTAGCTATTTTATTTACATTTCTTTTCATCCGGCGGCTGCGTCATTTAGGCAATTAACACGTTCACGGACAGAAACCATTCCTAAAAAATTGTGATATGACACACAAATTTTCCATACAAAATAGTATCACGCCTGCGGACGGACTGCCACATTATTAGATTTTTCAAGTAAGTGTTGCGGCAGTAACGGCCAAAGACGTAAATAGTATCACGCCTGCGGACGGACTGCCACATTATTAGATTTTTCAAGTAAGTGTTGCGGCAGTAACGGCCAAAGACGTAATCGGTAGTAGGTAGATCACCCGGCCACAGAAGGAGTGTCACGACATGATGTCCTTCAATGTGTGCGTGAGAGACTTAACTTGTGTGTATGCGTCGGAGTGCTTGATGTGACACTAGCTGTCTGTATTACAGCCTAAAACGGCACAGAGTCACGCCGTTCCTATGTGTGTAATGAAAAATCTTCGGCTGTGAACGTAATTCCACTTTTGATACATTTAAAATCACCGGCTACAGCCGTAGTGCCATATTATGAGAGTCAGGATGTAGGTACGGTTCTCGACGTACTGTCCGTGAACGTGTTAAATATCTAGAACATCAAGGCGATATGCTTATGAAAAAGAACGGGAAAGGAATAAAACCCTCAAGTGTCGCTGAAGATGAACTGGGTGCGGGAGATACTTACTATAGAAGAGTGTCAGCTATAAGTGTGAGCCCGGGGATGCTGGTGGGGGCTGGTTGTTGTTCTATAGAATAGACATGCTCATGAGGATAACGCAATGTGTTCCAGTGCGCGCTTAGAAAACGGGAGCATTGAATTGACCCAGTGACTAAACGAGTTGTAGCAATCGCCACGAATGTCTGCCAACGTTAGGATCACTGAGGTTTTTATAGGGGGTTTAATCGCTTCGCGTCAGATATATGCTTATTTTCATCGTTAGCTCCAGGGTTCGTGAGAGGATTCACTCATAAAACAAATGCCTTCAGGTATACCTACTTCTATGATATAGTAGTTTTCGATACAAGTGTGGGATTTCTGTTATTACAACGAGTTACGACAGGTGTTGACCCGAGCCGAAGGCGAGGGTAGACAGTCGGAACGAGTTTAAATAACAGTCCCACACGTTGTATTGAACAACTATTTTTAATACAGTTGCGAAAAAATTAAGCAATTTTATAAAATAATAGAAACACAATAAACCTGAATATCCAAAATGGCGAAAACCGTAAAAGAATATATACCTTCCTAAGCAGAGACTATGGCAGTGCCACGAATGTCTGCACTTCATACAGCCAACTTTTTAAATATTTATAAATTTAATTTGGCCGATACTTATATTAATTTATGCTTAAATTTTACTTAAAATTACTTTTAATCTGATATTGTAACAAGTTAATATCTTTGTTTAGAAATATTTGCATGAATCACAGACATTATTTTGACAGTTGGGAAAGAAAACGCACGAGTGCGGGAATGGTAAAGAAAAAGCACGAGTGTGTAATAGCCCACATCCCGAACGCTAAACGTCCCTGTAATATGTCACTTTTTGAGCAACTGTATTAAAAAGTAACTTTTTGAAGCTCTATCAGTCAACCAAAACAGTCAATAGCAGGCTGCTGGTTTCTCCCAATATTCATTATTTTGGGAAGGTATAACACAGGCCTGACGTGTTGGTAGGTACAGCGTTTTCTTTCGAGATTTCTTTCTCTTTCTTAGCCATGGAATCGTCCTTTAGTTGCCATCGCTTTCCACTTGCAGTTGAGGCTGGTTTGGGCGCCCAAGATATTGGTAGAGTTTCGTTGCTATCCCCATGCAGTTCAGAATTTCTCAACGAGCCAACAAACAACAAAGACCCACGCAAGGCAAGCAAGCGGTAAAAAACTTTAACACTGTCAATCTTCAGAGACTGAAACGACTGTTAAAAGCCTCATAAAATACTTCTAATATGTGCCAGGTTTTTCAATAACAAACTCAATCGTCTTTATTTTCTTTTTTCTTAACACACTGACCCCCATCCGGAAATAACCGATCTACAGAACAATGGCCACTGAAAATGACTTGATTCCAATAACTGTTTACACGGATATTCATTGTGTTATGATTTTGACACTCTTTTCAATCAAACACTACTTACTGATATCGATAACAATGGGTCGGAGAGCTGATGTTTATTGAATTGATACTATTTGACCCTTCTTAGTTCGTTTGCGATTTCTGTATGTAGAGAAAACGGCTGACAATTTGTATTCGTAACCAATTTTCTTTAGAGCCCTGTCTTTGAAGGAGCAGAGTAATGAAACTCCTTTAGGCAAATTTGATTGTCTGAGACCGCCAGTGCCCAAACCAGATGCAGCACTTGCAGGTGGACCTGGTTTGGGCCGTGGTGGTCTCAGACAAGCTGACAATCATGGCAAAGATAAAGTAAACTTAAAATGAAACCCTGTACTTAGGTACTAATCTATTAGGCCGGATTTAGTAAGGCCTTTGACTATCTAACTAACTAGTGTTAGATGGTCTAAGAGTAAGGCCAATAACCCTCCTAATGTGGTATTAGGAGAAGTCAACCAGACTTGTTTTTGTTGGATTGTAATAGGCTAATTTAATTAAGTGATAGATTGATCTCCTATTGAGCGAAGTAGATTGCACGATGCCACTGCTGCATAAATACCACCTATACCTATACTATACTATACCACCGTATAGGTATATAGGTATACACACTGTTGCTGTACTGGTGTATACTGTAGAGTAGGTGGTGTGTATACTCTATACTATACTGGTGTTGTACAGTATAGTAGTATCCTCTTAAATCCTCTACGACATCTAAATGAGCCAAGGCTACCTAAATGACGCGATTATCTCTCTTTAACAAAATTGCGCGAATGGTTAATTATATTTGACACAATAAAGTCTAAATTAAGAATTTCTATATTAGGTGTAACAAAATTACCTATCCAAATTTCGTCACGTGACGTGGCATCAGTCAAGAAACATGACAAAAATATATACGGTCGAATTGAGTAACCTCCTCCTTTTTTGAAGTCGGTTAAAAAATGAAGAAAAAAAAATGAATACTTTAACCGTAAAGCCGTTTTAAAGGTCCTATTTTATCCTATTTTCACCCTTTCTATCGCTACTGAGCGGCAGTAGAAAGCGACAACGACAGCCAGACGGGTGCTTTGTGTTTGTTTTGCCACGGCGACCATGTTACCTCGAATTGCCGCGGTAAAAAATGAATTCTTAACGTGCGACAAAAAATTTTTAAAAAAAATTAAAACGTTTTTATTAATTATTTTTTATTAAATATTTGTATTTGATTTCCGATGCCAAGTCATCTCATGAAATTTGGAGAGGTAATTTTGTTACACCCAGTATAGAGCTATTTTTATGGTTTCGTACCCAAAGGGAGGACCTGGACTGGAGATACTGGACCCTATTCATGAGACTTCGCCATCCGTCTGCCTGTCTGACTGTCGGTCTGTCTGTTTGTCCGTCATGAGGCTGTATTTCAGAAACCGTGATAGCTATAGTCCGTTCAGAGATATATTACCTCTAGCACTTATGTTGCCTATTTTTATTGCCGTGTTACCCCAATAAGTTTTTGTTTCCCCCATGTAATCTAACTTTTAGTCGAAACTTACATTCTTCTTTTGCTATCGTTTTTTTCGGGTATGACCATTAATTGAGATGTGGAACGTTGTGGAAGCAGCAACTACACCTCCGTTGGTGATGGTAGTGAATGTTTCTTCTCAGATATTCATAAAAATAAGAGCACTGTTTTAGTAAAGTTAAGTATATTTTGACATGAAAAACAAAACTCTTCGTGCTAACGGTTGGATGTTTTAATCTCCACTATAATAGGTAAAATGTCGTAGGCTGGCGCTCATGGGGGACTTTACTGCTATGCCAACACACAAGAAATTATCGACAAGCTGTCAGTCAGAGGTAATATAACTGTGAACGGACTATAGAGAGCTAAACTTTTTACAGATGATGTATTTCTGTTGCCGCTATAACAACAAATATTAAAATCAGAAAAAAAAGGGGTTGATTAGAGGGGGGGGGGGGGGGGGCTCCCGTACAACAAACATGATGTTTTTGCCGTTTTTTGGTACGGCAACACATGCGCGAGAATGACTCGCACTTGGCCGGTTTTTATGAATTTCTCAACGGGTCTCCAGTAAAAGTAGTTATGCTTCAATGCGCAAATAACAAAACTTTTCAAGGTAGCAAATTTGGAAAAAAAAATACAACGTTGCCAATTTCTCAATGATTGCTGATCTGTGGCGAGGAGTCGAGATAGCGAGACGATCGCAATAATTTAGAAATGAGTTGATTTGAATGACTTGCATCAACTGATCTGCAATGATGGTGTTGATTAAAATTCAAATTTATTTATGAAATATTTACAAAATAAATTACAATATTGAGTCGATAAGTAAATCTTATAAGTATAAGCTTATACAACTAGACAAAAATTGGAAAATAAATGAATAAGTTTGTAAAAGAAGTATAATTCACGAGATAGCCAGCGCATGTGTTTTCCTCTACATACTTACACGCTTTTTCCGAACAAAAGGGGAAGGCAGAGGCGTACCTACTATACAGGCACCGACAAAAAAAATACAAATATAGGCACCGACAAAATAAATAGTTTTCATGAATCCACTCCCAAGAGGGATTACTGTGTCACGTAATAATATTTCACATACGTCAAACTACTACCTACAAAAAATCACTTCTCTAGAATAAGGGTAGGCAGAGTCTATCAATATCTTTCTCTTTTCATTCCACTCACTACGATACGATCCTACTTTTTTTCTAATTTCTGTGGATCCTACAATGTAATTTTCGCTTCTTCTACTTTCATTACAAAATTTCCATACATTAGCCGCGAGAATCAAACTGCTACTTATAACGTACGTGCATATGCGTTACAAATCTGCCCGTCATAAACCTCTAAGACTATGAACCAATCCTATAAATCCATTAATTCCGATCACGTCTGTCCCTAGTATTGCCAAGTATTGCTGAGTAACAAGCATCGGTCGTATGGAGATAGATTGCGATATTTTATAGGTTCGTACACAACGGATAGACATTTTTTTTACCGTGAGGGTAAATCCTTCATGGATGATGTGACGGACTCTTACCGACTAAAAACCTTACGTAACGCACTTTTTGGGGGGGGGGGGCGTACGGGAATCCCTTACCTAGGGCCTGTTTCTGTAAGGACGGTGAGCAGCCCCCTACGGATAGACCCCTCCTCACAATCTACCATTCCTTTGAAGATCTTCAAGATTCAACATCCTGAAGTAGTCAAATAGAAATTCGCATAGAATATTTATTACTAAGTACGCTAAGAGTTCCTCCTGGCAGTAGGTTTGTGATTATCGTCGCAGACGTAGACGGTAGATTTTCAGCAATTGCTTAATGTACCTATTTGCTGACTTTTTTTACTAAAGCCAATTATAAACATTTATTTTTTTTCTTTTAAATCCTGAATTCACGTAGCGTAAATAGTAATGCTCTTAGGACAGGGACAGGATGAATCTGAAGATCAAAAGGTCTCAATTTTAGCCTTATGTGCTATAAGTAACCCTCAATCTGAGTTCTAACGGTCTGTTTTACGATCTGATCTGTTCACTCATTCCAAGGTCTAGTTCAAAGGTTAACAATTTTAAAGGAAACACGTAACTTCTGATAAAGTTACCTACATAATGTAAAACCTGCCAAGAATAATATTAACATTTGTAAGCGACGTGTCGACCACACGTAAAAGCATGATCCGACTGTAGAAGAATGTATTACGAATGTAATAACATTTACATTAAAAATTCCAAGGATATTAATATTTTTTATTAAGTGCACAACTGCGAGGCACAAGAATTATGATGAAGCCTTTGCTGAAATAAAACAGAGACGCCATCTTTCTTTAGATGTCGCTCTTGTATCGACTAACTATTCAATTAATCACCAAAAGCAATATTATTCCGATCACCATTAATAGTTTTTATATGAAGTAAACTCTATATTCATAGAGTAGTGTCATAAATTATATACTTAGTTATTACGTAACAATAATCAACTTCCGATAGATGGACATCTGGGCAAGGTTTGGGAATACCCACCAACAGTCTGAAATGTCTAATTAGGTGACTGAGTATAGGTACATTAAATTAGTCCTTTCGTAGACTTAATTCACCTGCATAATCAACCAAATAGTGTACCTTATTCACCCCGTTTTTACCATTTTGGTACCGAATACTAAAAACGATCAAGTACTTTTTTATAGAACTCGAGAGTAACCTTTATTTTTTCCCTTCTTTGTAGGCGTTTCTTAAAGGATCCCTTTTTCCTACAGTATGGGTTCTTTAAAACGGGTCTTAGAAGGTTTTTACAGGGTCGGCAACGCGAGTGTAGCGTCCATTGGCTGTGATGACCACCAGTACATCTGGTGGGCCATATGCACGTCTGCCACCTTAGTGGTATAAAAAAAATCAGTCCCGTTTCACTTCTATAAAGCTCCTTTATTAACTACTAGCGGACGTCACGCGGTTTGACCCGCGTAGTTCCCGTTCCCGTGGGAATACGGAAATAAAATATAGCCTATGTTCACCGCAAAGAGTGTAGCTTTCCAACAGTGAAAGAATTTTTCAAATCGGTCTAGTAGTTCCGGAGCCTATTCGTTACAAACAAACAAACAAAAAAACAAAAAAAATCTTTCCTCTTTATAATATTAGTATAGATTGTACTGCTTGTCAACTTTTATGTCCAAGAATCACCTGAAAATAGTTTTAAAAAATAATACACGTCATACGTCCGCCATTTTCCAAGTTACCGCCAAAACTTTTCATTTAAATTCGCAGTGTTGCCAATCACTACCCAACATATTGGGTACACCTTATTTTGTTTGTAATATACACGAGCGTACGATGATTGCAATCACTACCATTGAGATGTTAATTCAATGGATTATAATCCATTGTTCGATTACAAAATCACGAAGACATAATATTGTTATTATATTAGTTGTATAAGTTGTATTACAATATCGATTACGATTAAACAAGACAGAATTTGTTGAGAATAATAGAATAAATATGGGGAGCCCTGGGTGGTCAGGGGCCTGAGGACGGTGTGGGGGCAGCTCACCGTCCTTACAGAAGCGACATGCGTGACGTGAGAAATTCACGCACGCCCCCTAAGAAGCAGGAAAACACCCGGAAACCCCCCCAAAGTCGTAGGTCAGTTGGGAGTCCTGGGGTATCCTTCCGAAGGCCTACGCCTTCAACCGTAGGCTGTTAGCAGGACACGTGAGGTTTTTTTGTCGGTAGGACTACGTATTAACTATTTAGTAATCTGTGGTAGGAGTCCGACATTACATCCATGAGGATTTTCCCTCACGTAAAACAAAAAAAAGGAACCCTGGGTGTAGGGAAACCAAGGTTATCCTTCCCAGGGTGTCCACGGAAATCCCGTGTGCACACACAGGATTTCCGTTCGCACGCAGATGGTAGGGCCAGTAGTTTTTGCCGGTAGAAGTCCGTCATGGTCCATGGCATCCATGAGGATTTCCCTTATCTCCTAGACTCCTTGGGATTTCCATACGAAATAAAAAAGTTTACAAAAGAAATAAATGATTTTCGTCTTTTTAACATTTTTCATTATTTCATTCCTGATTGCTTTTATTCGTATCGTAGCATGATAATAAATAGCCCAGAAGTCTTCCTTAATAAATGAGCTCTCGAAATATAAAAGAGTTTTTGAATTCCACTTCATAGTTTCTGAGATCATCGCTTCAAACAAGCAGACTCTTCAGCTTTATATAAGTATTTATACGATGACGTAGAACATAAAAGGCATAATAATTATAAAGGTACAACACCTTTATCTCTATAGTCTGTGGTGACCTCTAAGGCCGCATTTGCGGTGCACGGCCTCAGCCTAAACATCTATGACCGATTCGTCTGCAAACAAAGTGGTACTTTAAAATGTTTAAAAAAAAAACAAATTAAAAAAAATCGTTTAGATTTGCTTATGTAAACACTTAACTCTTTGTTCACATCTCCAGCAGTAGGTACAAGTTGAAGATTTGTTTTTAATCGTATACAAATATAGTTAAGGTCAACCTTCAAAAATACTCGTTAACTGCGTAAAACTATAATATTATAAATAGGTACTTAGGTAAGCAAATATACTTAGGCCGGATTCGACCAAAATCGGAGAAAGAATAATTACTTAATGGAGAATAACTTAAACTCATTTTTTTTATATCTAGCTTGCCAAATTGACGTTGCCACCAGCCTGATGGAAATCTGAAAGGCGCACCTAGCGATTGGGGGCCACTTCTGACAGTGGTCCTCCAGTTAGCGGCCCTGTGATGTGCCTCTTCACGCTCCTCTTGAAGACCCGAGATTGTAAGATGAGGGAAATATATATCACTACATAGTATAAAACAAAGTCGCTTTTTCTGTCCCTATGTCCCTTTGTATGCTTAAATCTTCAAAACTACGCAACGGATTTTAATGCGGTTTTTTTTAATAGATAGAGTGATTAAAGAGGAAGGTTTATATGTATAATAACATCCATTAAATAGTGAAGAAATACTGTTATTTTTGATTTTTCTTATGTGATGTCGTAAATAATTACATTTTTTCCACTTACATTGCAAACGCAGGCTGAATCCTACGAGATTTATCAATATAATGTACTAAGTATTGTACACATTGTAAAGGTCTACAGAAAACTCCGCGATGGCATATCTCTATCTCTTATGGATATCCCACAATAACATTTTTATGTCATTTACTTTTTACGACAAATAATGGCTTATTTTCGAAGCGGTTTTAACCAATACAGCATTAATCCTTATCCAATTAAATACCTTAAATACATTGTTTATTTAATATAGATCTATATGGCCCTATACAGAATATGATTTAAGTGAATATTTTCTAAGATATTACAGATATAAAATTGCGGGACGTAGCGTTTGCGGCTGTACCGGCCGGCCGCACACTGGTCCGGATTTTAAAATAGGTGGGCATACAATCTAAGATATATCAAATTTGTTTTGGATAGGAAATATAGTGCTAATTAACATTTAGTACTACAACTTTTCCATAAAATGACTCATTCATGCCTAAAAAAAATAATGAAAATAAAAAATGAATGGGGAAAAATTTATTTGGTTCAATTCCTCAGTTCAGTATCAAAGTATAAAGGTCTCACCTTATATTTTGATAAGCAACCATGGTCTTTAATACGACAACATAAAACACTTCCGCGTATCCCTGCGGGTTTGGGATCCACTACGCTTTAAAGTTCACAGTTTTTCTGTACTTAGTGTATTTAGTACTAGCTGACCCGCGCAACTTCGTTTGCGCCACATAAGAGAGAGTAGGTATTACCTGTTCCCGTCGCATTTACTCCCGTCGCGTTGCGTTTACTCCCGTAGCGTCTCGTCGTTAATATTCAATACTACGTGAGAGAGAGAGAGAGAGAGAAAGGTTTCTCGTCGCGTGTATTCCCGTCGCATTATTTTTAAGAACAATTTCGTTAATGAAAGAGGTATCCCGTGGCATTATTGTAGGAAAAATTTGATTGCCATTAAAATGGTTAGTGTGCACCAACCCAAAGATAGACACATGCTATCGCGCAATTTTTTTAGAACTTTTTTAAGAGAAACAATTTTGTAGTACATATTTTTTACATAACTATAAATATTTACGCAGCACACGCAACAAAGCCCTCAAAAGGAATAACTTTTCGCCCGTTTTTGAAACATTTACTATTACTGTTCCGCTCCTTTTCGTTGTAGCGTGATGTTATATAGCCTATGACACTCCACAATAACGTAGCTATCTATTGGTGAAAGAATTTTTAAAATCGGTTCAGTAGATCCCTTACAATTTAACAAACACACCAACTTTACTTCTTTATAATATTAGTATAGATAAGCATTGCACCCGTGCGAAGCCGGGGCGGGTCGCTAGTATAATAATAAAGGGAGGTCGTTCCATGATTTATAGTTAGACAGAGGAACGATCTTTTGAAACGCTCAGTTCTGGCGAAAATTCTCTCCACTGTGTATAACAAGCACAACGTGTCAATGGTAACCATACTAAAGCAGACCCCTTCTTCTTCTTCAGTATAGTTACCTTAGTAAATCCCATTAAAAATGTATAGTGGACCCTGTAAAATCAGATCATCGCGGTCAGTTTGTTTCTTATCTGAGAAATAGTAGGGAAAATAAGAAGATAATTAGTTTTGTCCCAGTTAACACACATCGCTTGGAAACATTCAGAAGAAACTTAGTCAAGAAAATAACAGAATTGCCCAATTACACTAGTGTAGAAGAATCCTACTCTGATTTATTTAATTTGATACATGATGTGTTTGGGAAAATCTTTACCCCTAAGACTTTATCAATCGGAGGCAGCTCTGCTTTCAGTGACTGGGCAACACCCGGAATTTATAAAAGTCGCCATAAACTATATGAACTGTATTCTGAAAAATCGCATAATTTCAACCCTGAGTTTCAGGAATATGTTAAAAAATATTTAAGCAAGCCTGTACCTGTAAGTCTAATTTCATTAGAAATAAAATTTTAGATTCTGCGAATGTCATTAAAACTACTTGGAACATTATAAATGCGGAATGTGGTAGGTGTACAGCGAATGAAAGAAAGTTTCATTTAAAGATAGACAATCGCCACGTTTCGGGGGATATGGATGTGGCGACCGAGTTCGAAAAATTTTTCAGTAATGTACCTATAGAGATTACTAACACTCTCCGGTCGTCTTCCACCTCCGCCGAGCTTTTATTAGCAGAATCTGTAGCTGCCTGTGAGGGCGCGTTCGAATTTACAGTTGTCAACTGCAACGACATCTTAAAAGCATTTAGATCTATTAATGTTAAAAAAACCGCTGACCTTAATGGGCTATCAGTAAAATCCGTATCAAGTATTATAGATGTCGTTGCACCCCACTTGGCAGCTGTGTTTAACGATTGCGTCTCAAGTGGTGTATTTCCTGATTTGATGAAACACAGTAAAGTTATACCACTGTTCAAGGCTGGCAGTGCTTCAGATCCGGGTAATTTCAGACCTATCTCGGTGTTGCCGACCTTGAGCAAGATATTTGAAAAACTAATACTAGAGCAGATGCTGATCTATTTTAACAGTCACAAATTGTTTCATGAGAAACAATTTGGCTTCACTAAAGGACGCTCGACTACCGATGCTGGTGTAGAGTTATTGAAATGTATTTACGAGGCCTGGGAGAATAAACAAGATGCAATTGGTGTGTTTTGCGATTTGTCTAAGGCATTTGATTGCGTCCAACATGAAACATTAATCAGGAAATTACACCATTATGGCATAAGAAACAAGGCTCTCGATCTTCTGACTTCATATTTGAACAATAGAATTCAGAGCGTTGATGTTAATGGTACACGCTCAGAGGGCTCTGTAGTTACTATGGGCGTCCCACAGGGTTCAATACTCGGACCATTTTTATTCCTTATATATTATTTTAATGACCTACCCTTTTACGTGGGGGACAACAACAGGATTGTTTTGTTTGCAGATGATACTTCTTTGATTTTCAAAGTTAAAAGACAAATAGATAACTATGACGATGTCAACAACGCAATCTTGAAAGTGGTTCATTGGTTTAACACTAACAATCTTAGACTGAATGATAATAAAACTAAATGCATAAAATTTACCTTGCCTAATGTAACACAGTCAGAAACCAATGTTCAACTTAATGGTCGGGTGTTGGAACTTGTGGAATCAACGACGTTCCTAGGGTTAACGGTCGATGCTGGTTTACAATGGGGTCCACATATTGTCAAACTAGCAAATAGATTAAGTTCAGCAGCATTTGCTGTACAAAAGATAAGGCACTTGACGGATGTAGATACGGCTAGAATAGTCTATTTCAGTTACTTTCATAGCATAATGTCTTACGGTATTCTACTGTGGGGCAATGCTGCAGATATAGATAACATTTTTATTTTACAAAAGCGGGCCATAAGAGCTATATATAGATTAGGTCCAAGGGTCTCTCTGCGCGAAAAATTCAAAGAGGTTAAAATTCTTACAGTAGCATCACAATATATTTTTGAGAATCTGATGTACGTACAAAGAAATTTACATAGTTTCGCTAAGTTAAGTGATAGACACAATGTCAACACTAGAAATAAAACTAACCTTGCTGTTTATCATAGCAGATTGCACAAAATCAGCAATTCTTTCATGGGTAACTGTATACGCTTTTACAACAGGCTACCAGACGAAATTAAGAGTATGTCCCTTAATAAATTTAAAAAGGTTGTAAAAAGTAAATTGTACTGCAGGGGCTACTATACAATTGGTGATTATTTGTTGGATGGAGAAGCCTGGAAATGACCTGCTCTACTGGATTCTCAAAAAATTGTTAAAATGCATAGTTTTTAGATTCATTTTGTAAATAGAGCTCTAAAAAGAATAACCCGCTGAGTTTCTTGCCAGTTCTTCTCAGGTGGGTCGCGTTGTGAACTGGTGGTAGATTTTGATTTATATTCTGGACGTTTTACAAGAGCATCTGTATATGCCTATGTGAAATAAATTTATTTTTCTTTCTTTCTTTCTTACAGTTATGTTTTGCTTGTTACAAGACTTGTTGGTGGTTACTTCACTTTCCCTTTACTTTTAGTATTAGTATAAATACAAGCTATTCTCTAGTGTAGTCTTACTCCAATAATTTTGATCGAATCCGGCCTTAGGTACAACTACTGTTTATTATCCTACATTGTGTTACCTATATGGAATTAATTGACCAACGGATGAGTATTTTGACTTGCGCGGACAAACTTATAGCTTAATAATAATTCACAATTATAATAATTTTTATTGACATACAAAAACCTGAATTTACAAAGTAAGTATCAAAATGAAACTTCCTTTTAAGCAAATATAGGTATGCTTGTGTCAGAAGGCTTCGCTCTCCCATGCAGGCACAAACTTAGGTTTATTTCAGAACTTTTACAACAATAAAACTAGTACTAACTTAAAAATCTATAAATACCAGAGTTACAGAACAGCTTATGAGCTTACTGTTGGAAATTCGTCTCCGTACTTAGCATAAAAGCCGCTTGGCCTTCAACTTGGCTTCAACCGGAACCAACTGCTTCGTTAAGAATAGAATAGAATAGAATATGCTTCATTGTACACTAATTAACATATACATGTATATGGAATACAGAGTTTAAAATGTACAATGGGCGGCCTTATCGCTAAGTGCATTAGGTTCCGGTTGAAGCCAAGTTGAATATAGTTGAAAGACACGTTTGCCTTCGGAACCTCTGAAATACTAG
Source organism: Miltochrista miniata (assembly GCA_933228765.1). Classification (NCBI taxonomy): domain Eukaryota; kingdom Metazoa; phylum Arthropoda; class Insecta; order Lepidoptera; family Erebidae; genus Miltochrista; species Miltochrista miniata. Next base: position 13,580,022 of record OW121770.1, read on the forward strand.
CAAATAAATACTACAAAGTGGTCACTGGTCACCCATCAAAGGACCACACACATTAAGTTATGATCTCCAGCTTTTTGGGCAAGTAATAACTAAATCATATCGAATTGTTTCAGGATCTGGGACTTCCTAACGGAATGCGCTCGCGGAGGTTCTTCAGTAATCATCACAACACATTACATCGACGAAACGAAACAGGCACATAAGGTGAAAACTGCTTAATATTTATTAAACGAAAACCTCTGACTTTAAAAGCAGTTTAAGCTTACAAACTCTTCAGCCTTATAAAATTAGTACCCAAATCCATATTTATATATCGACGCCAAAGTCTGTCGGTCTGTAACGCTTTTCCGCCTAAACCACGAACCCGATTTTGATTAGCGTTACAGTACACAGGCCATTTCTCGCGAAAAACAGCTTGAAGGATTTGAAATAGGGGCAGAAATGACATGAGGAAAAATTCTCCACGCCATCACTATCTAATTCCTGAACCTGGTACCAAGCTGAAATTTGGTATAAGTCCAGATAGTTGACATCCTGGATTAACACAAAGACTACTTTTTATCCCGGGAATAAGTTACTATAGAGAAAATCCGCTATAATTGGGCAAAGTCTGTGTCAGGAGAGTCTCGGGTACGCCCTCGGAAGAATAACCCCAATAACCCCAAGAGGGTTATCCTTCAGAGGGCCTAGAGGAGGAGTACCCGGGACTCTCGGCCATGGGCAGATGAATGACACCCTGTGTATTTAGTTGGTAGAAGTCCGGTAGTAGAGTAAGAATGAAAAAACAGGTAGGTAGGTAGGTTTCTTTATTCTAATCCATTCTTCCCTACCCTTTATTATATAACATTCACATCGTCATCATTTTCTTAGATCGGGCTACTCCGCGACGGACAACTCCTAGCGGAAGACTCTCCTGACGAGCTTCTTCGCAAGTTCGACTGTGACACCCTTGAAGATGCCTTCCTGAAGTTAGCATTACGACAGCATCAAATGCCAGCACCTAGACGGAGGTCTAGTAAGTATATCTACAGTATTTTGCTAAGGATATAGAAGACATCTAAGGGACCTCTCAAATTTATTCAGCTTATGCCGTAGGTATTTCATACCAGTTTGAAACATCAGTAACTACAGCGAATAGCGATAGCATTCTTGTGTCGAATGCCGGCGAACTCTCATTGCTACCTATGTACGAGTATCCTGTCTGATTACTGATGTTTAAACACTCGGAAAAAGACAGAAATACGGCATAAGCTGGATCGAGCTGGTTATTTATGAGTAGGTAGTTCCTAAGTGTCTTTCCAAATGATTCTAATAATCATAATCCCTCACTGGGTTTGGAATCTGGTTTCCGCTTTTCTTTGGCTTACTAAAAGCGACTGCCGTCTGCTTTTCAACCCCATCAGGCCTGCGCTAGATCCTCTTTCGTTAATCAGCAAATGCACTACACCACATAAATATTGACAAATATCTATCTCTTTCTGCATCTTGATCCTTTACATACATAAAATTTTAGTACATAAGTACACGAAAAAGTTAACATAGGCACAAAAAAAATCAATAGGGATGATGGATATAAACTCTCCGGGATGTGGAATTCAGTTATTCCACATCCCGGTGCCAATTTACACTGACGTAGTGAGTGTGGTGTGTCGCCGGCCTCATCCTTCCTTGTAACAATAACCCACGACCACGGGCGCTGCAACGTGTGCGAAATGTCGGTGCATCTAAGTAAAGAATATTTAGCGTGAAATCCCGAATTCTAAAAGTATGAGTGTAAAAAACGCAAAACACAACGTAATACAAAACAATTTTTTTCAGCACTCACTTCCTGCTCTCCCGACGTGATCCCGAGCGGCGCCGATGGTATTGACAACCGCTACCATTCCAGAGACGACTTCCCAGCGATAACAAGTAGCACTGATGTGAGTAAATTAATATACAATTTACATTACAACAACTCCTTCTAGATTGTGGGAATCTGAAATTGACGTAATGCCGGACCAATTGAAACCCCTGTGGTTTCAATTGGTCCGGCATTACGTCATTTTCAGATTCCCACAATCTAGAAGGAGTTGTTGTGATCTACCCAGCTGTCTAGTGCTTGCACCGCTGATAAGGGAGCGTCCATAAATTACGTGAGGTGTTTTAGGTGGGGGAGGGGGTCGAGTCAAATCTCATCTAATCTTACGTTGGAGAGAGGGGGGGTCTCGGCAAATATCACGCAATTTTTATCTGATTGAAACAAAAAAAAACTATTTTGGTCAATTTAATCCAGATTGTACATGCGTAATCGTAATACGATTAAGATCATTCTCTAATTCGTTCGAAAGAAAATAATTTCATTCATACTTCGACGTTATACATCTACTGACTGTCAAATGACCATATTTGTTTTATACCAAATAGCTCAAATTACTCTGAATATCCGGTACAGTGTAGACCGTCCTTTGTTTTCGCGCCACTGCCAGCCGAACGCGCGACTCGATGTGACGACCGTGCTATGAGCTGAATGGCAGTGACACACGGACACGGACAGGTTCCAACCTGCTTTGTTTATTCTTGTAAATGCTTTACTAATTCTTGTAATTTTTTATTAGATACACTTATAATTGAACTTTCGGCAATATCGATTACCTACTAGTCCTAACTAGTCGTAAATAAAAGCATCTTTTTTTTCTTTTTACAATAACAATCCAACGCGTTTACGTAAGAAACCCACATTTTGAAAAATCTCACGTGATATTGGGGGATGGGTTGAATAAAATCTCACGACATCTCACCATTACAGAAAATTAAAAAAACACCTCACGTAATTTATGGACGCCCTCTAATTTAGTACGAATAACCCCAGGGATATCTTTACAATAAAGATCTGGACGATGATAAATTGATTTCAGCATTAATTTGCAGGTTTTAACGAAAAAGGAGAAAAATCCGAAGGACAGTAAGAGATTGAAAAACTCCAGATACAAAGCAGTCTTCATTAAGAGTATACAACAATTCTCTAGACATCCAGGGTAAGCCATTCCTGTTTATTTAAAGTGCGATTTTCCAGTGGTTTGTAAACGGTAGATCGAGCAACTTGGGACCTTGAGCGCGGAGTCTTCAAGCGCAGCGTGAAGAGATTGAAGAAAAGAGACACATCATTTGGCCGCCAACTTGAGGGCTATACTGTTGTGACTGTGACTCTCAATACGCTAGATCTGACCAGTGACCAGGATTTCCCACCACACTGGCAGCGTCATTCTGGCGTGCCTTATAATTTAAAAACATTGTTTCATAACAATATAAGTTTAGTTTATATCATTATAAGTTTAGCTTGAATTTATACAATCTTGCCTTTTTTTTTGTTTAACGTGAGGGAAAATCCTCATTAATGTTATGCCGGACTCCTACCGACCAAAAAACCTCACGTAACGCCCAACAGCCTGTGGTTGGTAGCCCCGGGAAAGCCCTCGGAAGGATGTCCCAGGACTCCCAACAGACCTTAGGCCGCCACTGCGGCCTCGCCCAGGGGGGGATACAATCTTGCCTAAAGCTTCGACGACACGGGCCCGTTTACAAGCTACAAGCCAGCGAGTTTGCAAGCATCTTGTAAACTCGCTCCGTATCATCTAGGCATTAGTGGGTGCCTACATTAAAGGGGAAGCTTACCCTAAAACTCTCAAGTTTCCAAGGATTTCGATCCTTGTCACTAAGTAGGTACCTAATTTCATTAATATCGATATTATCTGTCGACATTCCAGGGGTTTAATATTCTCGATCCTGTTCCCCATAATCCAAGTGGTGGCGTTCTTCTCGGCGGTGGGTCATGACCCCCGGGACCTGCACCTGGCTGTCGTCAACGACGAAGCTGCCTACTCACCGTGTAAGTATATAGATGAATCGACTTTTGAAAGGGAATCTGCTATTTTCATAGATTTTGAATTTAAGAGTAACCAAAAATTTGTAATCGCTTGTATTACATGAAAATTACGCATTTTTGACAATATTTTTAAAAATATTTAAACACATTCCTGTCCGGGAGTAAATGTAAACTTTTTCTGTGGATGTTTGTTCTTACACAACATGGTCCAGCCCATATCTAGTCAACTGATAAACTTATATAAAAATCACACAAATAGGTAGGTATCTACTGTAACGACCCGGAGTTCGAGGTTGGGACCTCAGCATCGCAGTAGCATACAATATATTTCACCACTGCGCACACATCCCGGGGCATTGAATAATAATATCTGATTGATGATAAAAGGCACATTTTTTTGTTATACCACTAAGATGGAAGACAAGCTTTACGTACGGACCACCAGATGTCCAGGTGGACTCCGTAGTCTAATGGACGTTTGCAACACCAGAAGCACTCACAATCTATATTTTTTTGAAAAATTGAATAATCTCTTTCCTCACACTGATGTCCAGATGGCTTAGACATCTGCAAAAACAGCAGCCTCCAAACGGTGACGCCTCCAAAGAACTTGGTAGAAGACACGTGCGAAATGTACATGCTGAGCTGTTGGTTCCTACAGGAGATGGAGAAAAAGAAATTGTTCCCTGTAAGTCGTATTTGCTACTTGAATTGAAGATATTTTTTGTGTTTATGTGTGTTTTTCGCTCGTGGCCCCGCGGACTGAGTGTTCTGTAAACGATCACTGCAGTAAGCAACTTTCACTATGGCCGGTCCATGGATGGGTGACCATCCATGTGATCACTTTGTGACATTAATTTGAGCGTTTCCGTGCTTCGGAAGGCACGTTGAGCCGTTGGCCCCAGTTGCCAGTAAAATGGCAGTCGTTAAGCTAAGTTGAAGGCTTTATTTCAACAGCAGGCAGTCACAACCTGCGCCAGTCCATTTAAACACGGCAATACGGCTAACCCCCTATTACGTGGTACTAATTATACAAAGGTGAAATGTGGGCATATAATATGCCTCTGCCTACCCCTTCGGGGATAAAGGCGTGACCATATGTATGTATGTATGTGTGTTTTTTTGAGTGCTGAAATCCCCACGGATGTTATGCTGGATTGGAATGGAAGCGACTAGTAACACATGGTCCCCACTTTAGGGTGTTATTAGACCAATCGATCGATCGTCGATCGACGGCATCGATCGATGGCAGAATGGTTTAGTCGAAGTCGATCGATAGTTTCTATCATACCAATCAATCGATCGTCGATCGACGGCATCGATCGATGGCAGAATGATTTCGTCGACGTCGATCGATAATTTCTGCATACCAATCGACCGATGGCAAAATTGTTTGGTCGACGTCGATCGATTGTTTCTACCACATCAATCGGTTGATCGACGGAATCAATCGATGGCAGAATGATTTAGCCGACGCGCTGTCACATCGTTAACGTGGACTGATGTCATCAACCGGTAATCAATCGATTGGTTGGTCGAACAGTATCCGTCGATCAATTAAAGCTATTACACCAGTCGATCGTCGTTGATCGATGCTGTCGATCGACGATCGATCGATTGGTCTAATAACACCTTAACCATGTAGCGTAGGGTGCATCTGGTTACACTTTGGAAGGATGTTTCTTGGTTCCCGGCTGATATTGACCTCAGGGTGTTATCCCACCTTGTGGCGGGAGGCGTGACGTCTTGGGTTTAATTCGGTAAGACCCTGTGTAACTTCTATTCTGGCTGTTGGAATTTTGGTTCAGCTTACAGAATAGTTATAGACTCTCTACTGTACCATATAGTACTCGGTAACAGTGAGCTTGCCTTCACCAGTTCTTAGTACCATCATCGTCGCAGCCGTAGGGCACATCTGGTAGAAATAAGTCAACAGTTGTAACCTTGAATGATTGTGAAACATATACTACTACCCGTTCGCTCTAACTTTGCCGCTGGCGTAGAGGCGTATAGGTACCCGAATTATTAATTAGACGAAGTAAATTGACAGTAGCTAATGTCACTTCGGCATAGAAAATACGCAACATTGTATGAAGAAGTGACATTAGTTGCTGTCAATTTACTTCGTCTAATTAAAAAAATTGCGTGTACTTAGTGTACCTACACACGTAAGAAGTGAAACTTCTTCATAAACTTAATTTTCACCTCACCTTAAATTAAGTCAAAAAGTACAAAAGTACAAAAGTCCAAAAGTCCAAAAGTCCAAAAGTCCAAAAGTCCAAAGTCCAAAGTCCAAAGTCCAAAGTCCAAAAGTCCAAAAGGCCAAAAGTCCAAAAGTCCCAAAGTCCCAAAGGCCCAAAGTCCCAAAGTCCCAAAGTCCCAAAGTCCCAAAGACCCAAAGTCCCAAAGTCCCAAAGTCCCAAAGTCCCAAAGTCCCAAAGTCCCAAAGTCCCAAAGTCCCAAAGTCCCAAAGTCCAAAAAGTCCAAAAGTCCAAAAGTCCAAAAGTCCAAAAGTCCAAAAGTCCAAAAGTCCCAAAGTCCCAAAGTCCCAAAGTCCCAAAGTCCCAAAGTCCCAAAGTCCCAAAGTCCCAAAGTCCCAAAGTTCCAAAGTTCCAAAGTCCCAAAGACCCAAAGTACCAAGGTCCCATCCAAAAGTCCAAAAGTCCAAAAGTCCAAAAGTTCAAAAGTCCCAAAGTCTCAAAGTTCCAAAGTTCCAAAGACCCAAAGTACCAATGTCCCATCCAAAAGTCCAAAAGTCCAAAAGCCCAAAAGTCCAAAAGTCCAAAAGCCCAAAAGTCCAAAAGTCCAAAAGCCCAAAAGTCCAAAAGTCCAAAAACCCTTAAATGACATGCTATCCCTGGATAAAGTACTCTTAATTCGAATCCACCGTGGTGGGGAACAGAACAAAGATGGCGCGTAACCAAAAATCGTGACGTGACGCAAATTTTTTTCCAACGCCGATAAAGAAGTTTCACTTCAAAATTCGACTTTAGTATGGAGCCGAACGGCAAAGTTAGAGCGAACGAGCAGTACATAATAAGATACAAATCTACTGCATCAAAAATAAAAAAGACCGTTCAATTTCTTCTCCAGACTAGCTACAACTCGACCGTCGAAGCTAAAAACGCTGTAGCTAAAGGCAAACTGTACGGAGCCATCCGATTCTCTCACAACTTCAGTTCAGCTCTGGGCAAGAGGATCGCTGACGGACACGTGGACGACGACGTCGTAGAGGACAGAAACTTAATTTTCACCTCACCTTAAATTAAGTCAAAAAGTACAAAAGTACAAAAGTCCAAAAGTCCAAAAGTCCAAAAGTCCAAAAGTCCAAAGTCCAAAAGTCCAAAAGGCCAAAAGTCCAAAAGTCCCAAAGTCCCAAAGGCCCAAAGTCCCGAAGTCCCAAAGTCCCAAAGTCCCAAAGACCCAAAGTCCCAAAGTCCCAAAGTCCCAAAGTCCCAAAGTCCCAAAGTCCCAAAGTCCCAAAGTCCCAAAGTCCCAAAGTCCCAAAGTCCCAAAGTCCCAAAGTCCAAAAAGTCCAAAAGTCCAAAAGTCCAAAAGTCCAAAAGTCCAAAAGTCCCAAAGTCCCAAAGTCCCAAAGTCCCAAAGTCCCAAAGTCCCAAAGTCCCAAAGTCCCAAAGTCCCAAAGTCCCAAAGTCCCAAAGTCCCAAAGTTCCAAAGTTCCAAAGTCCCAAAGACCCAAAGTACCAAGGTCCCATCCAAAAGTCCAAAAGTCCAAAAGTCCAAAAGTTCAAAAGTTCAAAAGTCCCAAAGTCTCAAAGTTCCAAAGTTCCAAAGACCCAAAGTACCAATGTCCCATCCAAAAGTCCAAAAGTCCAAAAGCCCAAAAGTCCAAAAGTCCAAAAGCCCAAAAGTCCAAAAGTCCAAAAACCCTTAAATGACATGCTATCCCTGGATAAAGTACTCTTAATTCGAATCCACCGTGGTGGGGAACAGAACAAAGATGGCGCGTAACCAAAAATCGTGACGTGACGCAAATTTTTTTCCAACGCCGATAAAGAAGTTTCACTTCAAAATTCGACTTTAGTATGGAGCCGAACGGCAAAGTTAGAGCGAACGAGCAGTACATAATAAGATACAAATCTACTGCATCAAAAATAAAAAAGACCGTTCAATTTCTTCTCCAGACTAGCTACAACTCGACCGTCGAAGCTAAAAACGCTGTAGCTAAAGGCAAACTGTACGGAGCCATCCGATTCTCTCACAACTTCAGTTCAGCTCTGGGCAAGAGGATCGCTGACGGACACGTGGACGACGACGTCGTAGAGGACAGCAGCGTCAATGTCTGGCTGGATATGACTAGTGAGTCTCTTTTTACTTTCTGTCTCCCTCTCTCTCTCTCTTCAAAAAACACCGGCTCAAAAGCCACCGGATATGACTAGTGAGTACCGGAAAAGGTATACTGCAATACTCTCTCCCTTCCAAATTTAGTCAAAATGTCCCAAAAACGCCGCGCTGTGGCGAAAGGCAAGCGCTACGGAGCTACACAATTGTAGCACAACTTCATTTTTTTGGGAAAGAGTACCGCTGACGGACAAGTGGACGACCACGTCGTAGACAACAGCAGCGTCAACATCTGGCTGGATATGACTAGAGAGTACTTGGAAGATTTCTGTCTCTTCCAAATTCTGTAAAACTGTCCCAAAAAGCCGTAGTGACTGGCAAGCTTTATGAGGGTTTTCGCGCAACTTTAGTTCTGCTCTGAGCAAAAGGATCGCTGATGGACACGTGGACGACAGCAGCTTTAACGTATGGTTGGATATGACCAGTGAATACCTAGATAGGTCTCTCTCACTCTCTCTCTCTCTCTCTCTCTCTCTCCCTCGCTCCCAAAAATCAGTAGCGATCGGCAAGCTCTTCGGAACCATCAGATTCTTGCACAATTTAGCGCCGCTCTGGGCAAGAGGATGGCTGACGTATACGTCAGCGACGACCGTCGGCTGGACATGACTAGTGCAGTTCTTGAATAGGTGCCTCGCCACTTCCCCTACCCCTCTCTCAAAGTAAGAGAGGGGAGGATCTCTGTGTCTGTGACTAACTCTCGGAATGGGAACAAATTCCACGTGGGCACCTATAGCAAGTTGTCTATGTAGCTGATAATATGGCGGAATAAATGATTACATTCTGAAAAATTTCCAGATCATCAAATCTCAAACTTCATAAAGACGCAACTCCACAAGACTTACGAAAGCTTCACCAAACGAACCATGATCGCTTGCGGCAGGCCTGAGGACTTAGTACAGGTGATTTATTTTTAAGGTTACAGGAGGCACACTTACACCAGGGCCCTAATATTATTTGATGTTTTTTTCTAATTCTTCGTTATTTCTTTTACAAAATTTTTGCCACAACAAAATGCTATTATTACATACTCGTACTCGTATCTATATTATTTGTGGTATTATGTTTATAATATTTATTGTTTTTTTTTCTTTTACTTTAATGTATCTTTTCTTTATTGTATTATATTGCTGTAATATACAGTGCTGTAATTAATGTATCTATTAATCTACGTACTCATGTTTATAATTCATGTTTTATTCAGTCTCCAGAATGATATCCAGTAACTTATTCATTATTTCTTTTTCGTTCTTTCAATTGCTCCCAAAACCTTCCTGGATTGAGCTTGGGATCAGAAGCGTGCCTGGTGTGTTTGGCATAAGTGAACATTCGCATCATTATTCAACTTTTATTGTTTTTTTATTTCTTATTTATGCTTATTTATTAAGTTACCTACTAATACAATTAAAGTAATAATAATAATAATTTGTATTGTTTGTTAATAATAGTGTACCATGGTACAAATAGCGTCATCGTAATCTTGTTCGCCACCTTAGTGATACAAAAAGTTATTTCAATTCAAGCATAATCATGAATACCCTCCTTTTCTAGAATAATCACAAATCTATGTCAACAGATTCCAGTGCACTTCCAACAGCCAGTCTATGGGAAAATGGAACCTCAGGTTACTGCCTTCATGGCACCAGGTATCCTCATTACGTAAGTTTTTTTTTATTATTTTATGTAGCTCATTATAACGATAATTATAAATACACTAAAAATCCATAAGCATTTTTCAAATAATAAGAATAACAAATATTAGCGAAGGGGACATGCATGACATACTGAGATCATCGCTAGCTAGGCTCTCCCTCGCACGAGAAAATTTTGAAGTGAACCGTAACAACCAACCCAAATTGCCAGCAGATCAAAGCCGCTGTAGACCGCTGCTTTGGTAATACTATGGCTGCTGGTTACGTGACTGTATTACATTACAACACGCCAAAAGTCTTACCATTGTGGGACAATAGTAGTTTTCGATACAAGTGTGGGATTTCTGTTATTACAACGAGTTACGACAGGTGTTGACCCGAGCCGAAGGCGAGGGTAGACAGTCGGAACGAGTTTAAATAACAGTCCCACACGTTGTATTAAACAACTATTTTTAATACAGCTGCGAAAAAATTAAGCAATTTATATATAAAACAATAAAAACACAATAAACCTGAATATCCAAAATGGCGCCAACCGTAAAAGAATATATACCTTCCTAAGCAGAGACTATGGCAGTGCACTTCATACAGCCAACTTTGTTTATATTTTTAAATTTAATTTGGCCGATACTTATATTAACTATGCTTAAATTTTAATTAAAATTATTTTTAATCTGATATTGAAACAAGTTAGTATCTTTTTTTTAGAAATATTTGCATGAATCACAGACATTTTATTTTGACAATTGGGAAAGAAAACGCACGAGTGCGGGAATGGTAAAGAAAAAGCACGAGTGTGTAATAGCCCACATCCCGAACGCTATACGTCCCTGTAATCGCCACTTTTTGAGCAACTGTATTAAAAAATACTTGTTCTTCATCTCAGTATTATCCTAATTAGAAGTAACTGAAAATACGCTAACAGACTTTTCTTTAACAGAAGTTAACAGAGTTTAGGTTCTACTAAATACTATTATATTATCTTTGGCTTTCCCTAAATTTGGAGCAGCTATGGATTGGTTTTGATATTTGGTACCATTGGGAGCGTCTGCCATTTCTTATTTCCCATTAGGGCGTCTGCATCGCTGCCTCGTCTTCCTTCCTCGTATTCCTTTCGGCCAGGTTCCTTGTGGTGGGCACAAGAACCCTGGCTTCAAAGCTCTGGTGTGTTGCGCAGTATAATCTTCTTCCTGTCGGCGGTGGTGACGTCGACGCTGATGATCACGGAGCGGCTGGAGGGCGTGTGGGAGCGCAGCGCGGTGGCGGGGGTCAAGGCAAGGGAGATGCTCAACGTGCACATCTCGCTGCAGTCCATCGTTATTATATTGCAGGTAAGTTACCAATCTATCCCTGAGCAAACTATACAGTTGGTGATTATTTGATGGATAAGGAAGCCTGGAAATTACCTGCTCTGCTGGATTCGCTAAAAACTTTTAAGATGCATTGTTTTTAGATTCATTAATACATATTGCATTCCCAGCTAGGATGATTGGTTTTTCAAAAATCTAATGATGAGGTTTTAAGTTTTATCAAAATCGGGCTCGTGACTCCTTTGAGCATTTTTCGCTATTCTTTATGGTTTCGGATTTGGCCGTCCAAGCCCTTTTCAAAAATTCACCCTGTATAGAGCATTTAAAAGAGTAACCCGCTGAGTTTCTTGCCAGTTCTTCTCAGGTGGGTCGCGTTGTGAACTGGTGGTAACTCTTTGATTTATATAAGTGACGTTTAGAAGCGCATCTGTATGCCTAAGGGCCTAAGTAAATACTAATGAAATTTGAATTTGAGTTCTGGAACGGACTTGGCTAACACAGGGTAGAACGTCCACCCGCCAAATAGATTAATGACCTGAAAATTTTAGCAGGCTGGGACTGGATGCGGAAGGAGAACGACTGTGGGTTGTGGCGTAAATTGGGAGAGACCTTCGTCCAGCAGTGGAGTGCCATAAGCGGATTTGATTGACTGAATTTATCTCTATCCCTGTACCAAACTTCAGCAAAATCCGTTTAGCTGTTGGGCTGAGCGCTGGCGACAAGACTGACTCAAGACAGACTTACCGCGTTATTAAATGTATGAAACTGCGAAGAAGATGTTGTAAAAACATCACAGCGCACACCCACGTCCAAAAATTGGCAGCTGATGTTTAATGTCAAAACGATCTAATTTTCGATCTCAAGCGGTCAGTCTTTTAGATAATCGTGTCTCTAATGTACGCTCAGCCTTAAAGCACGAAAGAGTCACCACATCCAATCCAACGAACTTTCGGGTATGGAGTAAAAACTACTTAAAGTTACCCCAATAGCTCGAAAAACTCCCGCAGTTTCCTTTTTGTCGTGACGTAAAAGTATCTAAGCTTGAGCCGATGGTAGTTTCCCTGTGACTACAGCCTCAGATTCTTCAAGTGGATCGTGAAGGAAAAGTATATTATTGGACCGCAAACTTGGAGCCAATAGTCTTGTGAACTGTGGCAGCGACCTTTCGCTAGTTATCGCCATGGCATACTAAATTGACGAGCTGAATAAAATAAAATAAATATTTACGGACATTTCACACAACGCTATCTGATCCTAAAGTAAGCTTGGAATAACCTGCTTGTATTATGGGTATCAGACCATGGCTATTATTACTTTTATACTTTTAAATACATACATATTACCTATACATAGAAACACCCAGACTCTTGAGACAAACATTTATGGGTCACATAAATATTTGAATATTTGAAACATATCCATGGAGATCTTTACGGGGGGGGAGCGAATATATAAACAGATATACTTACCATAATACTATTCCTTTTCTCCTCAGACAGCGGAAATGATGGCACTAGCCTTTGCCGGCTACGGAATACCTTCGGAAGGGTCCAAGCTTCTCTGCGGTATACTGCTGTTCCTTCAAGGGATCTGTGGCATGTGCTACGGGTTCTTACTATCCGTGTACTGCTCCAGCCATACAGTATCGTTCTTCGTCGCGACTGGAAGCTTTTACCCTATGATACTGTTATGCGGTAAGTGAATCTTTCGTAGCCCCTTCTGTAAACGTTATTGGGTTACCTTATGCTATGTCTGATAGCGTGTCTTGAAATAGGTGACCACTTTGTGGCTTTGCCATTTACTTACTACTCGACCAAGCGAAGTTGATGAATCAAAGGGAAGAAAAATTTCTATATTCAATCGATTTTTTTTTACTTGAACTAAATTTTCAAAAACGGATACATGAGCTCGGTTTGCATCCTTGAGGAACGGTTCTAAAGCTATTCCAGCCACGTAGCGCCCTGTGGCATTTTGCAGGCGGTTAGGACCATTTCACGCGTTGTTGAAGAACGCTTGGTCGAGTAGTACAAGCGTTTCCGTGCTTCGGAGGGCACTCGGTTGCCAATTATATGGCAGTTGTTAAGGCCTTGGAGACTTGAAAAAAATTTCATCAGCGGGCAGGCACAATTCGCTCCTGTCCATTCCTACTTGGTAACGCACCTGTTACGTGGAGCCAAATACAAGAAATGAAATGTAAACGGCAGTGAACGTATTGTTTGACTGCCTCTGTGGCGCAGTCTGTAGTTATACCGCCTGCGACGCTGGAGGTCGTGGGTTCGATTTCCACCGGAGACAAATATTTGTGTGACCCATAAATGTTTGTCTCAAGAGTCTGAGTGTTTCTATGTATATACATGTAGGTATTTAAAAGTATATAAGTATAATATCCGTGGTCTGATACCCATAACACAAGCAGGTTATTCCTAGCTTACTTTGGCATCAGATAGCGCTGTGTTTTTTTTATTATTTATTGTTTTTTTATTATTTATTGTAAGTCTCTGCCGGCCCCTTCGAAGTTTAAGCGTGACTCTATGTATCGATGTCGGTAGAATGAAACGCGATAGTTTAAAAGATAGTAATATTGATTTGGTCATACTAATTCTCATGTTCGTGTCTTTTTCAGGTATCCTTTGGCCTATAGAAGGAATGTCAAAAGTGCTAAGATACATCGCCCTAACGCTACCTTTTACGATACCTTCGAAGTCTCTAAGGGATATCATGGAAAAGGGATCATCTATCACAGAACCCTCCGTCTACCAAGGATTTGTGATCACCCTGCTGTGGATCGCAATCACTTTAGCTTTAATATACCTAAGATTAAAATTTAAGAAAACGTAGGGTACCTAGTTGCAAATTTTTGTACGGACTTAGAAGAATCTAGGAAAGTGTGTGCTGTGCTGTAGGATTAATTATGTTGAATTCTTTTTCATTTGAAAAATGAAGATTTATATGAAAGAGCTAATGTAGTAATAATGAAAAGTTCATTCGATTCGGCTGTTTGATATTTTTGACTGTAAATAACAACAAAAAACGCCATCGGCAGAGTTATTGCCCGATAACTGTAACTTAAATATTAAAAAAATTAAATGACATTTCACATTGACATAAAAGTTGAAATAACGAGTGTGACACGATTGTTTCCGATGTTGCCCGATGTACAATTTTTATTTGGCAATACTATACCATAATTTGACGGGTTGGTTCATATCAACCGAGCCAGATTTTATAAAATTATAGTGTTAATAAACGCGATATATTTGAATTATGATGTTATTTAACCAATGAGTTGTATAATTGCGGTTAGATTCTTGCTTTACCCGATCCTAGTTAGTACTTCTTTAAGAAAATTGTGCAATTTAAAAAAAATGTTTGACTATTTTAAAGAATTCTGAACGCCTGTATAATTTTGACGAAACTTTCACTTATTACAGGGAGTAGCTTAGGTTACTTTTATTTTAGAAAATAAATTAGGTTTCCACGAAAAATATATGAAATGTTCGGTAATTTTACGTAATTTTATGTAATTTTAATTTTGGTAATTTTACACGTACGAAGTCGCTGGCAGTTAGTTATCTATTATTGGTGTACTTATATTAATAACAGCAATAAGAAGAGATCTGAATAAGTACGTATTTTTTGTAAAGAATGTACCTATTTAAATGTTAGGTATTATTAAAAATGGCCCAAATTCTTCCTTATTGATTTCCGCATAAAATTAGGGAAACAATAAAAGTTAAGCACCAAATGAAAATAAATAGACATAATTTTTCATTCTACCCTCTCTAAACGTAAGTAGTTTTAACGGGTAGGTACTGCTGGGTAGCTTTATTTATACAGCTTATTACTATAGCCCTCGCGAGCATTTAGCACGCAGTTAGTCATATTTTGCCTTATGTCACTACACTACCTTGATACAATTATTTATAGAATAAGAGTCGAAACCACTATTTACCCGTATTGAACCAATGGCTACGGGTTTTTGTAACTACCCAAAATGGAGGAAAAGGTGGCCAAATTGTCGAATCCTAAACCGAAAAAACTATTAAAGAAAAAATAACTATTTTGTGAAGCCTTTAATTTTTTCCACTGATGAAATATTTTTTTTTATCTACTCGTGACGACGGCTTTTTCGATTTAGCCAAAAAAAAAACTGTTAAATACGTAAAAAGATTTGAAAATCAAAAAGAACATATAAATAAAATTTATTATTGTTATTGAGCCGGGTCTACTTTAGATTTTAGAATGGGCTCTTTTATTCCATGATCAGATATAGCTATGCTCGATTTGGGGTTGAAATGAAAACCCTGTAATTTTTATCTCAGTGAAATGAGAATCAAAAATTTATCTAGTGATATTATAGTTATACGTACAGTTTGTCTATAAAGTCGTGACATGAATGTTTGAGGAACTAAAAATAGTTATGTGTGTGGCAACACTGGCAACACGAAACATTAGTACGTCAGTTGTCAATACTATCGTCGAATTTCGTTTACTCTATCACGTAACTTTAATGTTTGGATTAAACTGCAACAAATGGAGACCAAACTACGCATAAAGGTTTGAGAAATGAGTAAAGAAAATCGGAGTGGTGCGCAGGAAGTGATTTTTAAAGTTTTCCAGTGATGTTTCGCGGAGTAACAATCTGGACAATTGTTGTGGGATTTTGAGGATGTTTATGAGCGAACAGCATCTTTGGTGGGTATGTAATCGTGTTATTGTTTGTTTTGAATCTGTCTGAAGTTACAAATTTACTGAATTTACGATTTGGAGACAAAAAAAAGGCATTGTTTGCATATTTTTAGGTTAGAATCTTAAACTTACAATCTACCTATAATGTAAGTCAGTGGTTAGAACAACATGGTTATTTTATAGTACGACCTACATTTTTGATACTCAGTTCAATCTGGTTTTCTACCAATTTTTATTTTGAATTAATTGCTTCATGTCAATAGTTTGTTTCCAATATGTAATTAATTTTCTTTTTTTACTCTTTTCAGGAAAATCAGAGAGTACAGTTAGGCGAATAGTTAACGAAGGTTTTAATAATGAAGGAAAGTTTGAAACTCCTGGTAAACACAGAAAAGGTCGGCAAAGAAAGAAATAGACGATTTTAATATTTGAGCACTGCGCCAAAAAAATCCTTGTCAGATGGGGGAAAGTTACAGATAAAACATGTAATTACATGATTGTGGCAAAGCAATTGGGACTGCTAGGCACCTGCTGGTGGGTTGTAAGACGCTATTAGACCGGGGCTTCTGGATCTGGTTCAATAACTTTATTCTGGATCTGATTCAATAAAACAGAAACAAAATTAAAAATGTATAATGTGTTTTATTTATTAACTCACTAGCTGATGCCCGCAGCTTCGCCCGTGTCGAATTTGTTCTCGTTCCCGCTTCCCGTAGGAACTTATTCCCGGGATGAAAAGTAGCCTATGTGTTATTCCAGACTATAATATAATGTATCCCTGTACCAAATTTCAGCCAGATCAGTTCAACTGTTCGAGCTTGAAAGAGTCTCACATCCACACTCATAAGCTTTCGCATTTATAATATTTGTATTGTTCCCGTTCCCGCTTCCCGTAAGAACTTATTCCCGGAATAAAAAGTAGCCATGGTTATTCCAGATTATAATGTATCCCTGTACCAAATTTCAGCCAGATCCCTATAACCGTTCGAGCGTGTAAGAGTAATTAACATCCACACTCACAAACTGTCGCATTTATAATATTAGTAAGATTTTACTCGGAACGAACTCCTCGTATCAAAATCATTTTGGTCGTACTATATAGGGTTGCATACATGCATTCAGCAGCGCCCTCATTTAATTTCACGACTTTATAGACAAACTGTAATTTAAAAGTATTTCATTGTACATAAAGCAGTAGATATATTACTGCTGGCAATATTTAATTTGTTACAGGGCCGCGGGGTATTGGAGCGTAGGTAATAGGTATGTAAATTTAGTTTATTGTCTAGGAAAATAAATACAAATGTGCTCAAAACGTTAGAAATAGATCCTAAAATGGATGGTCAACTGATATTTAAGCTTCTAAAATGGCAAGATAAGCTTTTTGTACGAATATTATATTCGTAATAGGGTTATTTTAGTTTATCTAGTTTTTTTTTTAAAGGCTTAGGTACTGATGTTATTGCCAACTGACAAATAGATTTATTCAAAATCCATGACGATAAAATAATAGCGATAAAAATTGGGTAATTGTATTTGATAGTTGATAAACATTTATAAATAGATAGTAAAGCATTTTTAGAACTTAGCTAATATTTCTTTCTTTGCAAGAATATTGCCGCTGTGGTGACGCGATGTCATGTGATTTGTACTTACCTATTTATGAAATAAATATTTTTATACTTACATTAATTCTTTTTCATTTTGTGTACCATGGGACCCTACCTACCGCACCAGGCGCACTTCCGGGATTCTTCACATCTTACAAGATCGTTTTGGGTCCTCAGGACCCAAATGCCCCCAACTGCATATCTGCTGACCAAGTGTGAATGAGGGTGGAAGGGATACCAACCAGAATCCCCAGAACGGCCCCATGTTTTTGTGATTGTAACTGTACCAGAACTATTGGGATTAATTTTCTCATACAAACATACATGCTGGGAACTACTGGGATTTTTTTGTCCCAGTAGTTCCATTATGTATGACGTATTAAAGGAGTCTCGATGCTGTCCTCGATGATTTCCGCCAGGACTACGTACACTCATAAAAGGCGTCCGACGCAGTCATAAAATGCATCCAACGCTGTTATAATCTATCAGCTATCTGCGAGTCATCTATACAAATATTATGCATCTTGCTTCATGAGGCTGTGTTCAAAGGAGGCCGATGCACGCCGGCCGGCCGGCCGGAGCGGCGTATCCCAGTAGTTCCATGGAACTGTTGTCTTGTTTTTTCGTGTCCCAGTAGTTCCATTACACGAATAAAAGTACAGTTAAGTAGTGAATTAATTATCATATAGCAAATCAAGATCGAAAAAACAAATGAAGAACGGCAAAACAAATGAAGATCGACAAAACAAATGACGGTGGGATAAACAAATGAAGATCGGCAGAACAAATAAAGATCCACAAAACAAATGAAGATCGACAAAACAAATGACGGTAAGATAAACAAATGAACATCGACGAAACAAATGAAAGGAAAGGAAGGGGCACGCTGTAGTAAATAGCGTCATGACACTGTTCTAACAGCGTCGGACACCTTTTAGAACAGAGTCATGACATTTTATTACCACGCCGGACTCCTGCGTCGGACGCTGCCGCTGTTATAAACTAAATTGGTCAAAATTATGGTTTTAATCCTTAGATGACTGAACTTTGTAGTCCAGTAAAATGGTAATCATCACTAATAACACAAAAATAAAACGCAAAATATCAGATATAAAAATTTTATTATTTATAGGAAATATTTTGATTTAACAACAACTCTTTCCGTGCGAGTCGCATGCGACTCTGCGCCGACGTCATAATGGCACAATGATTTTAAAATTTCGATTTTAGAACTATGACGGCAGTTATTATAACGCAGAACACAATAAGAGTTTTGAAATTGGAACACTGGAATAATTCAAATTTGCAGTGACCTATTTTTTAATAGTTTTGGCTTGGTTACTAATCAGTCGCTTGTACTGCTCGCGCAGTTTTCACAGACTGAGTTTTCATAGATTTACGAAGCCAAATGTTTCAGTACCAACAAAACAATCTTCGTAAAGTGCCAGCGCAAAGGAGCATGCGTTCACACCGACAGCACGAGGTTTCGTTGTCAGCAAACCGTCCCGAGGTTCCTCACAGCGCAAAACGGTACCTCAAAAAGAAAAAAGAAAGTCTATCCACATCATCATTTCGTCCGCAGACCACACACCGCTTATTGCGACATTATCACATTTATCAAGCATTATCTGTTGATCCCTCGATACAGGAAAAAAAACTGATTCTTTTTTTTTTCAACTCTTGTGTTTTCACCTAACTATATACTAGTACTTAAATTATTAGCTCACTCATCATCAGTTTCACTCACATTCTCGCTTCTCAATCATTCTTTATACAAGATGTCTTCCATTTATGCTACAGAGCGACATTATTTTTACATTGGATCTCACCGGGGACAGTCAATTCCTATACTATTATTGCTTTTGAAGCAACGATTATACTATTAAAAAGCTGTCCCTGTACAACCATTTTGGAGACACTTAATGAGGATTCAGTTCGAGCTGCGTAGGCATATTTTAAAAAATATCACACTTTTTTTTATTTTATTTCATAGCAAAACAGCGTGTATAGCTGTCGTGTGGACATCTAAGAAGGAATTGACCGGGCCCCTTACAAAACAATCACAACGAAAAAAAAAACTAAAACTTAACGCAGTTCCTATACAAATGGATGAACATAATTAAAAAAACATGTGGAGATTAAAGAAAGGGCCTGAATAAACCCGAACGTTACAACACAAGTTAGTGGTGACCTATGTACAGAAAAGAATAATTTGGGGGCTATTTTGTTCCGTTACAAACAGTGTAACACGAGATCGGTATAAAAATCTAGATTTGTATTGCTAAAACAGACGGCCATTTTGTTTTTTGACGAGCGGAATCCTACTGTCCTGAGAACGGATTTCTGGAAACAGACTTGAATTAAGAATTTAATAATGTCATTGATATAACGATTCTAAATTCAAATAAATATGCATGGAGTTTTCTGTATGTTCTAGAAACTGATTTGAATTAAGAATTCACTGACGTCATTGACATTAGCGATTCTAAATTCAAATAAACGTGCGCTAAGGTTGCTCACGAGCACTCGACTAGCCTTGTCGTTGCTATATTGAGGTGAAAGAAAGAGACGGCTATTATTTTCAATACTCCCGCTCGTCATACTTTCGGATCTATTCGCTAGCAATCTCAATTTTAGAAATAAACATTGTCTCATTCAATAAAAGCTCGACAAATCTAAAACAGAAAATTCATAATCGGACATAATTTTACTGGGGAAAAAAAGCATATTAATTAACTGTACATATTGTGACTATTTTCAGGCCTCAATCGATCACTACATATTTACACATTAATATTATAACGATACTGTTCAAGCGTTCAAATCACATTTTTTTTCATTAATAAGTAATATACGCCGAAATTACTGTTTTCGTCTTGATGAGTTCTGCTGATATGGTTAGATATATAGATTTTAGTGTGCTATATCGCTATGGAAGTAGAGCATTCTTAGGACTTTTTGTTTTAACGTGAGGAAAATCCTATATGGATACTCCTACTGAGTAAAAATCTCAGAGTAGTAGACTCCTACTGAGTAAAAACCACACGTATCCACCTAACAGCCTACGGTTGGGAGCTCCGGGTAAGTCTTCGGAAGGATACCCCAAGACTCCCAACACCAGGACTCCAGCACGGACTTAGAAAACGTACAGATAGTACATCCGTATTTTGAATGCCTTTCCAACAGAGATGTGCTATGCTAAGTTGCGATAGATGCGTATAAAACCCACCAAACATATTTGTCAGTCGCACAATTTTACAATTTAAACTGTTAACGTTACATGTGATTCGACGAATGTGATTGGTGAATATCAACGCACCCATAGCAACATGGTACGGCACATCTCTGGTGTAAAGGCATCCTTATTATGGTGTGATGCTGCAACTAAAACCATTCTATTCAAATATGTAGCTCGACTGAATGATGAAGCCAGTCTTATCGAAGGTCTTGGCAACATCTAGTGAATTGAAGACTACTCTGACAGTTCACAAAAACTATTGACAGTGGCTCTGAAGTCCCGTCGACTTCAGACTTCAAGGTATTATATGATGAACATTTTAGACTTCGCATGGAAACTAAAACCTCGCAGTTTCGAAAAAAGGAAATTCTCATACAGAATAGTATTGATATAATCTTAAAACAACGCCCTAAAAACTGTTTCTTTTTTAATGGTAAAACTCTGTCGTTGTCAATTCAAAAATCTTTAGTAAAGAACTATAAGGTTAAGGTATTCATAATTCTGTATTCGACAGCGTCATTCAATGAAAAATCCGCCCTAAAACCATTACGATATAGCACATTATTCTGCAATTTAAAGCTACGTACAAACGGGAAGACAAGCTACTCTCAAGCCAAGGCGAAACATACTGAGCAATCGCCTCAACTGGGCTAATAATCAGCAGCTAACTTTCAGCAGTTTACACTATAACTATAGCCACTACAATATATCTTTTGTATCACAAGTTTTATTTACATTTTCAACGGAAATTTCACTCATTAAAAATTTATAAAACTACCCTACTTTTGTGACAAAATGTGGTAAAAAGAATTGAATTTCGATAACCCATCAAGACTGTTTTAAACTTTACACATAGTCGCAACAAGAAATGTTAAATCGCCAATTCATTGTAAAAAAAATCACAAAGTTTAAAAAAATCATAATATGAATATAATAAATAAATAAAAAGGTATTATCAACAAAATCTAAACGGCGTCATCAAGCTGAGAAATGATTATTGTTAGCCAAGAATTCTTAAGAATATTTATATATTATAATATATTTAATTCAGATTTGTTTCTTCCAGATTCGTTTAAAATTTTCTTCACAAAATTTAAAACGTTTGCTATGACAATCATAAATATTCGACCAGAATTTCGACTAACGAATAACATTTCCCAGTTCAATTGTGCTAACGCTGTATAGATTACATTTTTACGTATGTATCAGGTCGATATTTGTACTATAGCTGCGTTATATAAGTATATTATTTATATTTTAGGATAATAAGATAAAGAGTGTCTACTAAGCCCTACAGAGATCTGCGCGACTCAAGGCAATAGTAGTGTTTTTGAAAGGAATCCTACTGAATTTTTTGGCAGTGTTTCTCAGTAGTAGTCACGTCCAGCTCATAACAAAAGAGTGAAAAGAAAGAATAAAAGAGTTGTACCAATGTTCGCAAAATAAAGAAATTGAATTGAATTGAAAATATGAACCCCCCGTGTGGCGACGGGGTCCCGTGTTGCGGGAGTACAAGATGTCACCACCCCAATACATCCCAAGGGTGTCGTAAGAGGCGACTAAGGGAACACTAACAAAAGATCCATTGTGTAGAGAAGGAAAACTCGAAATGAAACCCGGTTGTCAGTAAGATGACAATCGTTGGGCCAAGTTGAAGGCCTTATGGGCGGCTTGAAAAATTTCAGCCTCGGGTCGCGACGACCTGCGCCTGTACATTTCAACACAGCAATGGGCTCACCACCTGTTACGTGGGACATAAAACTATAAGGTGAAATGTGGGCGTATACTATGCCTCTGCCTACCCCTTCGGGTATAAAGGCGTGACTATATGTATGTATGTATGAAAATATGAAGATTCAGAGCATGATTTTCTGTGTAAAGTCGGTTTATGGAAGATAATTTTAAGTGGTATTGATGAATAACGAAAAGGACGATCGTGCCTCTATCGCTTGTAGCGCGCTCTAGCTTGCACGATCAGACCGAATCGTATGGAATCGAGACACCGCTTTCTAGCTGTAAACGCGGGAACTTGTCTCGATTCCATAAAAATCCGCGATAACGCGCTCGCCGTGAACGTCGACAGGCGCACGCCAAAACTCGCACTTGCCACTCGGAACGTGACACTTTTTCGTGCGTAATAAATGAGTGTATGTATTGGAACCTGTTTCATTTTAGTTAAGTGAATGATTAATGGAATATTTTTTTTAAAAATAACCCAGCTACAATACAAATAGCTAAAAAAATTATAGCGGATGGTACTTTCAATTTCTTGTATAAAAAGACTTCATAGATAAGATTACTGTACATTGACGAATTATAATGATTAATATTGATAACTCTTCTAAGCGCTATGAAACTTTAAATGTATGAGATCTAATTATTTTAAGAGATCATTAAACATTGAACATTGTTTTTATTTTCTTTTTCTAGTAAGTATAGAGTATAAAAAGAGTTATGTACTTAGTCTTAAAAAAAATAGTTAAGAATGAAGTCATGACACTGAAGAAAAAGCGGGAATTTTTATACTACTAAGGTGGATACAAAGCATACGAAACACAACATTTAAAAAAAAATTGTCTATGGACGTTTGCAACACCAAAGCAGATAATGAAACGATATAGATAAAAAATAACAGATTTTCATTAATATTGGAAAATAAAACTTAGAATACAGATACAGTACCAGTTTTAGTCAAGATTTTAAAAGAAGAAGTCCTTAGATTCCATACATTCAAAACTACCACACGCTACCTATTTGAATTTCCTAACTAATCTCAAAAAATGGTACGAAGTTATTGAAATCCTTACAAAAATGTATTTTTAATGTTTAAACAATAAATACTTAAATAACGCTTAGAACCTTAAGTAAGAAAAGCGTATAAATTATTTTTTTTTATTCAGAAAATTTTCAACACATTCTATCTACTATGTAGTCTCATATTGTAGTTGCTCACAAAACAAAATATCACCGATAAACAGTATATATTTCTTCCTATATTGAGTAAGCACAAAACATGTGCAACAGATTTTGAACGTTATTACAAAGACGATAAGGCTGTGTATCTTCTAACATCACAAGTAAACATTCGACCTTTCATACAACCATTCATACACATTCGCAAACAATTTTCACGGTTTTAAAGGCGTATTCAGTACACTAATCATAATTTACTTCTAATATTACATTGCATTTTGTTCAGACCATACAATATGAAACAACATTTTCTCGTACAAGGGCGGCTTTCGTCGACTAAACTGTATGCAATTTAAAACTGACATTAGGAAGCTTTTTGGACTAAGGCATAACACACGCTCCTCACTATATTGCGTGAATGTAGAGCGGCACTTTTCCTCGCGGTGTGATTATTGCGTGAGTGTGGAGCGTCCATAAGATTATCCACTTTGTGAATTGATTGGACTAGGAATTCATTTATCGATTGACTTCAGAACACTCCTTATAGAGTATTATAATTGTTGGTTATCATAAAACCGTTACAATGCGGTCCCTTCTACCACTAAAAGGCCAGAAAGACTGTATTGAATTGCCGATTAAATACTTTTGTAAATTCTAGCCAAAAATAACTTTTGTGAGCACAAGCTTCTAATAGAAAAGAAAATATGGAATGGTAACTCACTTTGTAATATAAAAGTTGTTATACAGTAAAACTTTCATCCATTTTGAGTATTTGAAAACAAGGCAATAAGTACTTTAATACGTAGTACTAAGGTCTATCCCTGAGGTAATCCTTCCAAGGACTTATTTGGGACTCCAAGCCTTAGACAGATTGAAAGGCTTTGTATGGTTTTGACCGGTAAGAGTCCGGCATAGCATCCATAAGGATCTCCACACGTAAAAGAACTATGGTATATTATTAACTGCAATAATTACATTCAGACCAATGTAGTTATTTCAATAATTTGTGATGATTATATAGTGACAAAAAGCCGCCATTGTCGGCAAGTAATTCGAAAGCAAGACGCAACGAGGACTCGCTATTTACAGACTGGATACTATGAAACACAAAATGTACCTAAAAGTTTAGAACTTTCTGGAATTGTCAAATTAATGTGGACTATATGGTACAGTAAGGGTGCTTTTCCACTATGGAACATTGCTATGAATAAGTTTGGTATCTGCCAATCACATTTGTCAGTCCACAAGCAATGTTGACTGTTTATATTGTCAAAATGTGCAACTGATGAATGTGATTGGTAGATTTCAAATGCATCCATAGCATAGCATATCTGTGGTGGAAAAGTACCTAGAGTCCCTTAGTAGTACGGTAAAACTATTTCATTCAAACAGATTATTCGGAAACGTTTTAGGATTGTAACTTGACAACTATTTATTTTAGCACGCAATGAGAATTTCAATATAAATTTGCCTAACCTCAAAACGTCAAATTCTAACCTTGAAATGTCAAAAACCAATGACACCGGGTCTATGGTTTCATTGGTTTTGACATTTTGAAGTTAGAAACCGCAACCGCCAACCGCAGTACGGTCTCAGCCTTTATATTAACATTAATTTGACAGTTCCAAAAACGATCAGATTTGTAAATAGTTTTGAGTCAGATTTGGTAACATTATGAATTTTCCGGATAACAAACTTAAATACAAATAAATCAAATATTACTAATTTAGAAGAAAATATCTAAACAAAATCCGGTAAAGTAGTACATTAGTGATAATACTTTTAGAATTCTCAATAGAAAACTTTTTGTTGCTTGACATAATCTCAACGAATGAGCAACATGACATTGTGTTGCTCACTACTGAGCAACATAGAGATTGTGTTGCAGATCAGTGAGCAACATCCACAGATTATATACTAAAATCAGATGACGCTTACGAATAAAAAAGTGAGTTTATAAAAAAAGCAAATACTTATTCCTAAAGTGTTCTAAACACTGTAATAAGTGATTTCTCACTTTTGAATTTAGTATTTGTTTTCTTGAACACACTTTTTTGTTCAGTAGACATCCTCTGCCGTTAGTTTTATAATCTATGGCAACATCGAACTTAGTAACAATCAAAAATCTACTTTGTAGTATCATTTTAGAATCGTTTTTTCAACATCACGATCTAACAATCTGTATTTACTTCACATATTATCTCAACTACAGAATTACTTATTTATTGAAGCGTTCAAGCCTCATTTGCACTGAGAATATTTCTCAGGTAATGATAATTCAATTGTTACATGATAACCACCGTATTCAAAGAGAAACATATATAAAACTTAAGCCAATCTTTAGTGTATATCTGACCTCATTTTCTGATATTTCTATCCTTTTCTGTTACTTAACACCGTAATATATTAGAGCGAGAAAGAACGCATCGAGAATTTCGCCCCATATTCTTTCTTACTCTAGTAAATTACGATCCTAAGTAATAGAAAAGGATAGAAATATAAGAAAGTGTGGTCAAACGCAGTTCGATCCTAAAGAAACTCCTTAGAACTTAAGATTTTACTCCTCGAATACGACGGCGAGTTTTACGAAGGTTATATAAAGCAACAAACAGTTTGACAGGGAGTTTTACATGATCGTACCACACGTTCTCACGAACCCCCGTTGCGCAGTGGTCGGGTCGCTAGGCGGCTATAGGGTATTGCTAGAACTTGTCTTGGAAGATGAACAAGTTGTTGGTCGCCGCTACTGCGATGATGCTCTCGTGTGGATGCCACGCTGTATGGAGTATCTTCTTATTGAAATCGAGGCAGTCTACGCTAATTTCGTCCTGTAAAATAATATTTTTACAATCGTAAGATGTATCGCTTCAAAAAATTTGTGCGGGATAATTGCTACTTTTTGGAAATGAAATTACCAAGTTTTAGGTGATACAATGTTCAATGGAAAACGACGAAAAGTGGAAAAAGAAAACCTCTTAACTGGACGCATGATGTAGTCAACTTAATCTTCGCTGAGCTTAGCGTATAGGCCGGACACTCCAGCCGGGAGCCCTAGGAACAGTACAGTTGGGAGGAAGTGGATGGTTTTAGTCTGCAGGAGTCTGATATCCCACCAAGGTGACCCATGATCCTATCCCACCAAGACGATGAGGGGGTCGCAGGTGGACCTGTTATCGCAGCGGTGTTGCGGCGTGTCCGCATCGCTACATACCGTGGTGGATGCCCCTTCGCTTTCGGCTTTTCAGCCGGTAGAAGCGTTCGGACCAGTTGGCCCATTCACTCTCGTCTTACAAATCTCTTTTTTCAGTCTGTTTTCATCCATTCTCTATACATGTCCGAACCATATGAGCATCCCTTTCTCGATCTTAGTCACTACATCTTCTGTCAAGCCGTAATGTTCCCT
This sequence comes from Miltochrista miniata, assembly GCA_933228765.1. Lineage (NCBI taxonomy): Eukaryota > Metazoa > Arthropoda > Insecta > Lepidoptera > Erebidae > Miltochrista > Miltochrista miniata. The sequence goes on from OW121770.1 coordinate 13,607,061, forward strand.
TATCACTTCTTTATCCAACAATGTCACTCCAGCTATACTTCGCAAACTTCTCATTTCCACTGCATTAATTTTACTTTCATGCTTCTTCTGCCACATCCAACTTTCACTGCCATGCATCAGTGAAGGCACAAGCCCTCCTCATGTACAATAAGGAAGAGAATCTTATATTTTGTGGACATTACCTTCTTCCTCTTGGCCGTGGTGGCCACTCTACGAGGACGCAGCGGCTGACGAGGCCTGGCTGCCGCGTCTCTCGCAGCTTCCAAGGTAAGGTCTGCCCGCCGAGTACCGCATGTGCCACCGCTGCCGCATACGCCGCGTTCGAATATCCTATAATGTCACACTGCGTTAAAAACTTAGAAATCAACAAGATTTTTTTAAACTGTGTTCCCGTTCCCGTCCCATCCAATAAAAACTTATACCAGGGATATAAGTAGTGTCAAATTTCAGCCTGATCCGTTCAGGGGTTTGAGCGTGATCGAGTAACATTCAAGTATCTTAACAACTTCTCATGGAATTGTAAGCGAAGGTCTTTTCGTCGCGTGTTAGTGGTGCAAGAAGCGGCCCAGGAAAATTGTGGTTTAACGTTCCCAGCTGCGTCAGTATCTAAAAGGGAATGTTTCCCATGAGGTCTGAAGACCGCAGAATCTAAAGTGGCGACTTGAGCAACCAAGGTGGGGAAACACCACAATTGAGGCGATCAGAGGCCCGTTTCTCGATCATTCGACGTGAATGCATAGACAGAACTAGCTTTAACTTTGTTTACTGGTGAAACTTACCTGTCTAACAAAAGACATTACACCCGTAAATTTCCGTCCACGCATTCATGTCGACTTTATTGAGAAGCAAGCCGCAGATCGGTCACTTGTCGACTGAAACCTGAATACCTAAACTATTCAGTAACAGTTTTTGAAGTAAAACTTCTTTAGGCGCGAGTAGGAGGGATTAACTGAGATTTTTTTTCTGACGGAAGTAACGCTTACTATTCGAATTTTGAATAGCGGAAACGTAGTTTCAGCTGATATTGATACAACATTTGATGCCGTCAATGGCAAAGAAGTTTTACTTCAATCGCGCGTAAAGGTTTTTTTATTTTTTATTTTTTTTTATATTCAGCTCGCCAAATTGACGTCGCCACCAGCCTGATGATAAGAAAGCAGTGGCGCATCTAGCGATTGGGGGCCACTTCTTACAGTGGTCCTCAAGTTGGCGGCCCTGTGATGTGCCTCTTCACGCTCCTCTTGAAGAACCCGGGATTGTAAGATGAGGGAAAGACGTGTGCGGGCAGGTCGTTCCATGTTTTTATAGTTCGACAGAGGAACGATCTTTTGAAACGCTCGGTTCTGGCGAAGATTCTCTCCACTGTGTATGAGTGGCATCTCTGCCCGGCACGCGTTGTTCGGGATCGGAAAGGAGATGGTGGGATCAGGTTGAAGAGCTCTTCAGAACATTCGCCGTGATACATTCGATAGAAGGCAGCCAAGGACGCTATGGTTCTTCGCTGCGACAAAGGTTGGAGGCCTCCCGTCACCTCAGGACAACCAATTATTCGGATAGCACGTCTCTGCATAGCGTCAAGCGCGTCTAACAAGTACCTCGCGGAGTCATCCCAAAGGTGAGAACAGTACTCGACGCAGGGACGAGTCTGCGTCTTGTACAGTAAACATCTCTGATGTGGCGTGAAATACCGTCTCACCTTATTCAGGATTCCCAGTTTCCGCGAGGCCAGACCAATACAGCTCTCTATGTAGTTTTTGTGAAGGTTACACCCACACACTTTTTTTTGTTGCAGACTCAAAACAAAACTGTAGGTGTAACACCTAAAACCATTACATTTCATACAAATACCCTAAAAAAGAAATCAATACCAACTCACCTAAAGAACCCATTATACGAGCCAGTCATAAGCCGCTGATCGTCCCCACTCCAGCAGCATTCAAACTTGTCGAAGATACAATCGTTCTCGTACAACGAACAGAGCTTAGAACGCAGGTACTCGTGCACTGGGTACGTCTCCACTGGTTTTGTTTCCATGCGGAGATCCCATACTTTTAGTCCTAGGTAGTCTCGGGACATCATGTATCTGAAATTTTGTATTTTATACTTTAAATATAAGTAACTAGCTGACCCGCGCAACTTCGTTTGCGTGATAAAGGAAGATCCGCTTGACTGATTTCGTGCAAACTTCACATAAACCATCTACTAAACAGTCCGAACAAAGCCTAAACATTTGATTTGGATAGGTGAGCCCGTTCTTGAGTTATAAAATTATAACGAAAAGTGGCATTGATTTTTATATATATAGATAAGTACATAAATACATTAAAATGCGTTAGTTTTAAATGTTGCGATATCTTCAAAATCCAAAGCTCACTCTTTTGCAAGTGGTAGGCTTGCTAAGTAATGGAAAAGGTGAGAGATAATGTAATTTAAACGTTTCAAACTCAAACTCAAACTCAAAAAAACATTTATTTCGCATAATCCTAATACATAGGCACTTGCGACACGTCAATGAATACAATGCAAATAGTACCACCAGTTCGGAACGCGGCCCGCTTGAGAAGAACTGGCAAGAAACTCGACGGGATTTTCTTTTTGTGCTCTATTTACAAAAATTTAAACTAAAAATCACAAACTATTGCTTGAGAATGCAGTAGAGCAAGCAGATCATTTCCAGGCTTCCCTGTCAAGCAAATAATCGTCAATTGAATAGTAGCCCCTGCGGTACAATTTACTTTTTATACACTTTTTAAACTTATTTAAGGGCATACGTTTTATTTCATTTGGAAGCCTGTTGTAAAAACGTATACAGTTACCCAGGAAGGAATTACTGACTTTTTTCAGTCTACACTGATGACAAGCAAGGTTATCTTTATGTCGGGTATTTACACTGTGTATATCGCTTAACTTAACGAAACTAGATAGATTCTTTTGCACATTCATTTCATGTCTGTCTGTCTGTATCCCGAATAAATATCACGCCGAAAATACTGAATGGATTTGATTGATACTTGGCACAATGTGAGCTTATGATCCGAGGAAGGTTCTAGGATACTTTTGATCCCGATATATAGCGCAGTTCCTTCAGGAGAGGGGATGAATGATGAAATGGTTTTTCAGCTGTAATTTCTTACTGCGTGGTCAGATTTTAAATATGTTTTTAGTGACATAAAGGGAGTATTTTAAGCATTGTTTCTCAAAAGTTTCAATATTGAGCGTTGTAAGCGTTGTAAGTTGAGATGTCTCTAATTTTTGAACTACAAAAGTTCAAAAATTAGAGACATCTCAACTTTCGCCAGACCTAAATTCAAGGGTTCCTTTATGATTAAGCACACAGGGCAGTTTCATACGCTCCCATGAGTCTAATGAAAAAATACCTATCCTTTCATTCGACTTATATTTAAACAATATAACTGTTTCTTTAATATCCATTGCCTCTTACAACGTCAGGTTCGTTAAACTGAGTGTGTAGAGGCACACCACTGATCTGTATTATAAACCACTGGATAGGTGGCTGTCAAACTAATATTAAGCCTTCTTGATTCTCGCCATTGTGGCGCTGTAGTCCAGTAGCGTTGGTTCAGAGAACTAAAATTAGTGATGTGCCAAACTTTCTTGATCTGACGCATATCGCTAGATTTAAATAATACGATTTAAGAATATTAGCAACCGAAATTACTAATATTCCTTTAAACCCTGGAGGGGTTTAACTAAACTAAATTGGGGACTATGCTAAATTGCTTCTGCTAGGAATATAATGCCCAGGATTCGAACCCAGGTCCTCTCGATCGCAAGACCGACTCCTTAACGGCTTAACCACCAAGCTATCGACGCTTAAATGAACAGTACTCTTAATTTAAGGGTGGTTCAAATTAGTGTCTAGATACCTACCTATTTGAAATAAAATTTACCAGCAATTTTCCAAACCCATGGCGCAAAATTGCAGGTTAATATTATTTTCTTGAAGAGAAGGAGAGAAGTATTAGATTGTTTCCATGCACCATAGAAAGGGAGTTGAATTGGATGAAGTAGACAAAAAATAAAAATAAACGTGATTTAACTTTATTGGTCATTCACAATTTTCGGTTCCGGGGTTTTAAAAGTTATCCATTTTAAAAATTATCCACGATTGGATCTAGAAAACATAAACGATCGCTTGTTTTTGGTGTCCAGTTATGGGCGCTCATGCTGCCAAGCCATGAACTTCTGATACCTGGATCAGTTGCAAATCTGCAATGAAATAATCATACATCAATGGAGTAAAAAACAATAGCTAGTAAGCAATACCTAAACAAGGATTAATGTCAGAAAAATAATACTAATAAGATTTTGTTTAGTTAATACCATTATGAGTCATTTTTCTTATAAAAGAAAAGTTTTAGATCACATCTAGTCCAGTAAAACTAAGTGTTTTAAGGTTCAAAAGTTCCTATAATTCTAAAGTTGGTTTTTTTTTTACAGTGTGTGAGGTAGGTATATATAATGCTACTGTAGCGTTTTCTAACAGATCTGAGGTCGGGGCTAGGTATAGTTTAGGTATTTGTACGTCAATTCTATAACTGATAAGATATTGAATTAGAGATAAAAATCTTTGCGCTATGGTGTTAAGCTAATAATTGCCGATATATATTTACATTTTCTAACAATTTCACCCACGGGTTTACCCGTAAATTACAAGAAATGATTTTTAGGGCCTAGCTCAGTGACAAAAATATTACAGACTATAAAACAAACGTATTGTAACGTGGAATTCATAAATAAATGCACGAAACGAAATTCTAACAAATTACTCCACATACTTTTTTGTTTTCATTAATCTTATCTTTTATAATCGATTACTGCTTAAATAAAATATTAGAGATATTAGAGTTTGTCGCTACTGTTCCTTAAATATCTAACAAGAATAATACAAAAAATTCTAACACATTAGTCAAGAAATATGTAATATAATAACAAAAACTTTAAATTGGCGCGAACATAATTCAAAACGGCGCGAGAGACATCGACGCGGCGGCGCGCAGCCGTGGTACGCATGCGCAGTCGACGGTCTCTCGTCGGTTATTATATTATTCGATCGATCGATTCCGATTCCACTTGAGACTGCACAATGAAATGATAATGTTAGTCTATTGTTTACTAATTCCTTTACGATCTCAGTTCTTCAAATTGGCACGTATAGTAGCGATATCGACGCTGGAAAGGCTAATTGCATTAACGACCATTATATGAATTGTTCATTGTTCATTGAAACTTTAAATGCCTCTCGCATTTAAAGTTTCATATTTTGCAAAAAAAATCATAAATAATTAACCACTTGAGTAATCCCATTGTAAATCAGAATGGTTATTATAAAATAACGTTTACTATGAAATGTATATAAATAAAAAAATGTATGTATCCTCCTTCCTAATATATTGGAGATAATACAATGCACAACATAATTTTGGTAAGGTAAAAATTACTTAAGTTACTGTAACATCCTCATTGCGGTTCGCTAAAGACGTTTGAATGATCAAATAGCTGTATAAAACGAACTAGATAAATGTTTTATATTCTGTTCAGCATAGTTTCACATCAAAGTAAAATGTTTTATCGGGCTGAATCAAGTCAAACGATGACAGCCAGGTTATCATAGATCTGCTTAATCTTAGATCTGCTAATTGAAATTATTTTATACTCAGCCATAAGTTGAGACTGGTCTCCAGCAGGAGCATATCGGTCGTGAGGGGTTATCCATCACTCTTAACCAGTACTGTCAAGTACTATTCAGGCTACAATGTCCTGTAATTATCTCGTTAACTAGCCTCATATTTCCTCTTGTTAGCTTTGACTATCTCATTCCCGTTGAAAATCTCAATCTAAGATTAAACTTCTCGTTGTCATTATGCTCCTGCTGATAACGCCGTTGGTGATTTTATGAGCGATGGGAAGTTCAGTCTTAGGTTCAACCAAGCATTCATCTGGTCCCTCTGGGGCTAGATTATCTACTGTTTCGTCACCCGAAATTCCCTAGGTTCCAGGTACCCAATCTATGAACGTATACTTCGGTCTTTTCCTCCAACATGTCAAGTGACTTTCTATATTCCTTCACGATTGCTGATGTTATTATTTTCTTACTTAAATTTCAATGCCACTTCACTGTCGCTGTATATGGTTGCCTTTCCCGAGTTTGTTTGGTAGTAAATTATTTGCGCGCTCTCAGTGATTGCGGTGATTTCACACATTGACACCATTTCTTTTATTATTTGGACCACTTCCAGAGCGTTGTTGTTCAGTCTCACTGGTTCAGCACTGCTTTGCATTATCTTAATTTAGGTTCGTCTCATTGCTTTACACATATTGCCAGAGCCTTCTTCAGAGAGGACAAAGAGTTCCCCAAAGTCGGAATATACCTATGTGTATATTATTATGAGCATCCTCTTAATTTCATTATTATTCATCTTATTACCAGACATCACATAAGTAGCGATAGGTATCCTCCCTTACTCACGTGTATCGTGCAAGTTACGGCTGTCATCTCTGACTCCATCAGCCGGTGTCTCAGCATTTTCTGTTTCACCCATTTTTATGTCTTTGTCACTTTTTTCGCAGTTTAGGGTAGTTTCTATTAATCCCGGAGAATTGAAAATTCCTTGACGTCAAAGAAGTACCCTAACGCGAACTGCTTTGGTATTATGCCTAACAGCCTACGGTTGGGAGCCCCGGGTAAGCCCTCGAAAGGATACCCCAGGACTCCCAACAAATCTCCGGCTACCACTGCGGCCTCATTTAGGGGGCGGGGGGTTTGAGTTTGGTTTGATCCCGCATCTTTGGCGGCGTGCATGAATCCCTCACATCACGCTGTCGTCTAGGGCCTGCTTCTGTAAGGACGGTGAGCAAGCAAAGAGGCAGCGCAGTCCCACTTACTCCCGCTGGACATCATGGCTCGTACCATCGTCTCCAGCAAGAGAGTGTCCACGTCCAGACCTGCCACGAGGACCTGGCGCTATTGCGCCCACACCGTGCATTCCACCAATGTGTAAAGCGCTGTGTCCTCGCTGCGCTCCTTGCAGTGCTGGCACTCGGCCGTGGTTTTCCGGTCTATTCGCCACAGATACTTACCGAAGCTCCCGTGGCTGGTAAGTATCTGTGACAACCGGCAGGAGAGAGCACCATGGCTCTTCTCCAGCAACTTGTCCATGACCGGTCTGACCGCCGCGATTGCGGCGAATCCCCCTTCGGTTGCTCAAGTCGCACCTTCCAGGTCTCCATGGTTTCCTGGTGGAGCTGGGACCGCTGAGCCTCGATTTCTCGAGACGCAGGCCTGTGGCCCCGCTCCAGCGCCTCCTTGCGCCATTTGGTCCGGCTGTTTTGCAGGGCTAGAAAGACTGGATATTGCATCGTAGGTGTTCTACTTTAATGATTGCGGTTTTTTATATTAACCAGATCGTAAGACGCTACGCTATGTTTGCAGATGTTAACCTTAAAAACGTCTTATAGGTCTTGCTGCGTGTGGCTGCTTTTTAGCCCCACGAAGAACGTTCGCAATCTACTTTCATTTCTGTATTCGTCTTTGAATGTGTTTATTTCTTCTTATCTTTATATTGTTTGTTATTTTTCTTTGAACACATCTATGGTATTTATGAACAGATTCAGTGGACCGTTTGTGATAAAGATGCACATACTGACCATATGCCGAAATATCAAATATTCTCAATAACACATGGAAAATATCCCGTTAGCTGCAATACTAATAAATATACTTTTATAATTTAATCAATTTTTGTAACTTGTGAAGTGAAGTGACGCAAATTTGGAATTCAATAAGTAGGTTTTCGCATTTGTGCAAATATCGGCTGCAGATATTCGCCTTCGCAAATGTCCAGAAATTAGCATTCGTTATAATCGTGGAAGATGACACCCGTTGTCACTAGTCAATTATGACTAGCATTCGTTATAATCGTGGAAGATGACACCCGTTGTCACTAGTCAATTATGACTAGTGACAATGGGTGTAGTCTCCCAGTTTTATACCGTATAGGTGGTTGAAGTACCCACAGAACGTTTGGCTCTTAGCTAACAGCCGCGGTCTAACTGCAAACGACGACCTTGACGTATAGTCTAACCGCCAGTGTTTTATATTTGTCTTTCTTTTTTGGTGGTTTTATCACACTAATAAAATGAATTTTGCATTAAGCAGAGTAGCTTATGTGCTCTAAACACATCAAAATAAATTCAGGTAAAATTGTGTTATCGACCAATTTATTAGTAAGGGCCATCGACAAAATTGGTTTAACGTCCTAATTTTTACAATTAGAAGGAAGGTAAAAGGCTTTATACGACAATAAACTAAAATTTATTGACCAGTAAATTGACTTATTTTGAAATTCTATAATAATTACCAACCACTAAAATGTTTTATGCCGTGAAAATTTCTAAAAATGGTATGGCTAAATGTTTTAAAATAATGATTTTTTAAATCATGTGCAGGCTAAATGACTTATCAGTATTTCGCTGCTGTCATGGGCGCTTTATGAACCAAAATCAAAAATTGAGTGGATTTAAACCACAAAAATAAACTAAAATATCGAAAATCACCGGTGTCTGAACGACCACCAAAGTGCTCAGATTAAATCGTTACCTAAACCATTCGAAAGAGAAAAATCAGGCGATTCTAACGATATATATAACTCATATTCGACCAAATTGGCTGTTAATGCAGTTTGCCTTTCCAGCGTCTCAACAGTAAAATAAAGTCGGGCTAAGAGACACTATACTTAAGAGATACTTGATACTAGGAGTAGTCCAATTTCGGCATTAGTAGACAAGTTATCCCTGAAATTTTCCCAAGCATAGCATAGTCAGATGACAACTAGTTTTAAAAAATTGTTTATTATAATAATAATTCGAAAGAATCAAGACTGGACTGTTAAATATAAAACACCACGCCGCAAAAAAGTTTAACCAGGTAAGTATCTTCTGTTATCATAAAACCTATTTTTCACGCATAATGACCGTCTCAAGTGGAAAGGAAAATCGGAAAATCAAACAACAACGCAGAGTTAAAGTGGGGGCAATAAATTCCCAATACGCACTTGATGGCAAATGGGAATTTTATTCCCAATTGCCACCTGGTAGCAATCTATGTGTAGGTAGGCGAATGGGAAGATACCGTTGATGTCAGTTTTCCAGTGGGATAGATAGTAATAGTTTTTAAAGTCGTCAATTTTGTACGGAACCCTTAGTGCGTGAGTCCCAGTCGCACTTGACTGTTTTATTACTAGAAAGTTAAAATATTTGTGGTCACCTGACCGCTGCGCCACAAGCTGCGCCTAGCAGTTAATTAGTTACACCACTGCAACGTCATTATAAAAACAAACAAATAACAAACAATTTATTATGTAAATAGTTTGCATAAAATTTTACTGGTTCTTATAATAGTTTCATCGCATATTTTTTAAATTCTACTAACAAAGTGTACAAAATTGTAACAGTGTGCGGCGTGAAAAGAAACGGGCGGCGCGCAACAATACGATACCTACTTAGACGATACGACTGGGTTATACTTGATCCTAGCGACTGGCACTGCGAACCCCTGCCCTACCCGCGCAGACTGCGGGGATAATATTTTATAGAAAACTCTTTTTATTTTTTAATTCACTGACTAATGTGTTAGAATTTTTTGTATTATTCTTGTTAGATATTTAAGGAACAGTAGCAACAAACTCTAATATCTCTAATATTTTATTTAAGCAGTAATCGATTATAAAAGATAAGATTAATGAAAACAAAAAAGTATGTGGAGTAATTTGTTAGAATTTCGTTTCGTGCATTTATTTATGAATTCCACGTTACAATACGTTTGTTTTATAGACTGTAATATTTTTGTCACTGAGCTAGGCCCTAAAAATCATTTCTTGTAATTTACGGGTAAACCCGTGGGTGAAATTGTTAGAAAATGTAAATATATATCGGCAATTATTAGCTTAACACCATAGCGCAAAGATTTTTATCTCTAATTCAATATCCTTTCAGTTATAGAATTGACGTACAAATACCTAAACTATACCTAGCCCCGACCTCAGATCTGTTAGAAAACGCTACAGTAGCATTATATATACCTACCTCACACACTGTAAAAAAAAAACCAACTTTAGAATTATAGGAACTTTATAACTTTCTCGTACCGGACTAATCAGACCATGGTCAAGTTTATCGATATGACAACATGGACATCACTAAACGAAATTATTATCCAATTTTGTGCTTAAAAACAATTCAATCTCACCTATATATTATTTAAATACATATTTTGTAACATAATCAAGCATTTTACAGGTAGTTCACGCTGATTTAAGGATAAAAATTACAAAAAATCAACTTACCTGTGAAGTGTTACGTTGCTCCCTTTTTTAAAGCTACATATGCAAAACACACATTTCACCATGTCCATTGTTAATGTATTTCACTTTATAAATACACAAATCAGCACTTAACTGCTCAAAAGTCCTTAAATTACCAAATTAATACGTAATTTTCAGCGCGATACGGGATGACATGTTCAATAAACGTCAGATTTAGTTCCCTGAACCAACTCTAGAGGCGTTTCAAATCGACACAAATAATTCGCTGTCATTTGTATGAAACAGCCAATCCAGTGGTAATAATACAGATCAGTGAGGCACACACATTATTGGGCTCTAGGGCTACTGTCAATGGTCTTACATACATACATAGCGTCACGCCTTTATCCAGGAAAGAGTAGGCAGATTCGTATTATATGCTCACATTATACCTATATAGAATTAGTCCCATGTAATAGGTGGTGTGGTGAGTCGTATTGAAATGGACATGAGTTGGTTGTGAGTAATCGCTATTGAAATTTTGCAAGCCTCAGGCCTTCTACTTGCTTAACAACTGCCATATTTTTGTACCTATATAGAATTAGTCCTATGTAATAGGTGCTGAATCGCACTGAAATGGACAGGAGTTGGTTGTGAGTAACCGCTATTGAAATTTTGCAAGCCTCCCCATAAGGCCTTCTACTTGCTTAACAACTGCCATATTTCTGACATCCTGGATTGCCTTCCGAAGCAAGCTCTCCTAGCAAAATGCCACAGTTCACCCATCAAAACACCAGTATTACTAACCTCCCTGAGTTACTAAGCTTCACGTCGCTTATCGAGGAGATGATTTCCGAAAAGAAGGAACGCGCGTGGGGGTCTTCGGGCTCTTCGAACAGCTTGGCGTGTCGGTCGCACAGCGCCGCCGCGCGCATGTCGCATAGCCTTATTGTACCTGTGGGGGGAGGAACAAGGGTTATTATTGTGTAAACGGTAAAAAATCAGCTTAACCTGGGCTCCTCGACCGTAGACATGTGTGGTTTTAGTGGGTAAGAGTTCGACATAGCATCCATGGGGGATTTCCACAAAGTAAAAAGAAAAACCGGCAGAAAATGCAAGATATTAGAAATACTTAAGATCAAGTGGAAACTTAATACAAGATTTTTTTTTTGGACGTTGAACGTTTTATAAATCGATGAACGCCGGCTGCACGCACAAAAATGTCTCACGTTCCGTCTGAGCCGAGTGTGCAAGAGGCATGATCGGTGACGCATCTATCTCTCTTATACACCGTCGGCATATTACGTTTGTTTTCTTTTGATATCATGTAAAATTATCGTCCGTTTACAGACTTCAATAAAAAATACAACCCTTTTTTACATCGTAAGCAGAGCGCACCTCTCACGGAGTTCACGGACATAAAGTCAAAGGACTTCATAGTAGTTTCTCGATACTGGTTTGTACGCGAGTGTGCCTAGCAGAGGGTAGGCGTGAAAAAGAAGTACCTAGGTACATTAGACTGCCCTCTGTACCTTATTATTTTGTGTTAGCGCCACAGAGCAACGCGACCAGTACAAGGGGAAAAGACATAGCATGTTGGACCTATACATATCTGTCTATCATATTTCGCGGGAGAAATCGTATTCATATCGCCTCTTTGCTTCTATAATGTGTTATCGTGAAAACTCTAATTTTACAGGAGAGTGATTTTTAACTTAAAAAATACAATTTTCGAGAAACAAAGAATTTTTTTACTGTCGATCCTTGCTTTATTATTTGACATAGCTAATAAACTGTCTGAAAAGTTTTAAAAACCTTGTCAATTTGAACGTTTAACCTGAAATTGGCTTCAATTTGAAAAAAAGGGTAATATATATCACGTTATTCTTGAAAATATTCTGTAATATAAGCGTTACAACCTAAGTTGTCGCGTTGTAGATAATATTACAGTTATTATGGCACTGAGTTACGTCATAAATAAACATTGTTTAAACGAAAACTTTAAGATTTAATAATATTTTTTATTAGGAAAAGAGGAACTGCAACCGCACTTATTGTAATTTCTATGGCAAAAATAAATTTAATACTGCCAATTTGTATTGTTCACTTAAAGAGAATTACAAGTTATAAAATACGTATCCTTTTAATATAATATCCACCAGGCAGGGTGTAGTCAACATGACGACCAAATATAAAAAAAACAATGAGACTTTGACAATAATTGTGCACCGTTATTAATTTAATTATTCTAATCATATAACAGTAAATTAATAGGCAGAACATGACTATTCAACAGTGTTTAAAATATTTGACAAACTATCACTGTGCTTTGTAATAGAATCACAATTTTACTTACAATAATTATTATCTTTAAAACAAACATAAACAAACAGTCTTGGTATTTTTTGACGTAGGTATTAATAAATCAGTCTTTATATCAGCATATTTTTTTGTAACCGCTATTCCGCTCAGTTCAAGTGAAAATTCGCTATTCCGCTCAGTTCAAGTGAAAATTCTTTCAATATAACTCTTGTGAGATGCCCAAATTGTCCGCAAGAGAAATCGTCGTATTCTGATGAGAGGGTAAAGGTAGGAAAGGGGATTTTTAGCTGTAAACGCACACGCCTGTGTTTTACTGGCATTAAACTCAACCAGGTTTTCGGATCCCCATCGGGAAATGCGGTCCAGGTCCCTGTCGAGATCAGCCACAAGTTGCCATCTCTTCTCCTCAACGTTGGTTCTCCGGCCGCTGGACGGGTTGAGTAACTTCCGTGCAGGGTGCTATCGTCTGCATAGCAATGTATCCTCCCGAGAAAACCGACCACAAGAAAGAGGGTTGGGGTCAATACAGGTCCCTGTGGTTCCCCGACATTAACCTGCATAAAACAGAAAGCCTGGCCGTCACAGAGGACCCGTATTTGTCGTACGTGCAGGAAGCTGTCCATCCAGCTGCGCAATTGGGGCAGTAGTCATTTAGGAAGCTTCGAAAGTGGCGACGCATGCCATAGTCCATCGAAGGCTTTCGCAATATGGAGAACTATTGCCAATAACTCACCGTGGCTCTCCATAGCCTTACCCCAAACATGTGTCACGTACGCCAGGAGGTCACCCGTAGACCGTTTTGGCCTAAAGCGGTATTGTGGATCACTCTACTCTATAGCGAATGATCCTTGAGGTAACACAAGAGCTTTTTGTTGATAATCAGCTTAAATATTTTACAGACAATTGTGGTGACGGCGCTATGGGACGATAGTTGGCAGGATTGGACCGATCCCCTTTCTTGGGAATCGGATAAAAATAAAAAGGAATAAACACTATTACATTTAGGATGATAATTTTGACAGCTCACTATGTTTACATCAAGATAACCTCATAAATTACCGTAGCACATAGACGACTACCGCCCACTTATTGTAGTCAAGCGACTTCCAAGGATACCGCTCAATTGACTAACGACAAGTGAATGGAATACATCGAATTTAAGTACCTATATTAATTGAAATGCAAGTAAAATGATTGATTAGGGTCAAAATTATAATCCTAAATTTAACAGTGTTACAAATGAACTGATATCCAAACTTATTCCCTACATTTTTGTGCATTATTTAAAGACTGTAAGATAGTACTTATATTTAAGCTAGACGCGCGGAAGTTCTTAGCAAAACATAGTAGTTCCTCTAGTTTAATAACTCAGTTAATATGGTAATAGGTACCTACACTCAAATATTTACCCGCACTTGTATTTGGTTTAAGAATATTCGCATTCTCTGTCGCTATTGCAAGTTTGACAAGTTTTTTATATTATATCTAGAGTCCATCTGCAAAATTTGGTAAAAATGGCTATTAGTTTTAGTATGTACAACGTATCATTTGGGAATATTACAACATAAATACATTTCTGTTCGTTCAAGAACGGGACATTAACAATTATCTACAGCTTAAATTTTGTATTAGAAGAAATTTCATCACCTACAATGTTAAATCTTAAGTTAACACAAAACAAAACTCACATTCTTTCGACAGCAGTGTGACATACATAATAGGCTTGTGTCCACTAAGAATAAATCTAATTGATGTGTGTTTCTGACGACTATGTCCAATATATAAATAACAAAAAGTAATATAAATTGGTACACAAATTAAGGATTACTATTATTTTTAGAAAATAAGATTGGAAAAAATAAGCAATCAGTCACGTGACATCAAACACCTCTACCAGATAGTGTGACGTCACAGTTTGCTTTTTTACGTTTGACGCACTCTGGCAGTCTCGAGTTTTGACATCTTGTGTCACAAGTCGTGTCATCTTGTGTATTATTATTTAGATTCTCGTACATTTTCATAAAATACAATAGATTTCATTTCATTCAGGCACTACACAACACTTGTAATACGACGGATTCATTTTAAATTAATATGGAAAGCAGACGAACGCTAACATAACATTGTCAAACACCTGTCAAACAGTGATGCCAGTGGCAATTTTTTTTCAATTAATTTAAACTGGCTTTGGTTACTCAGACCTTATGCCAAAGTGATGCCAAATCCTACGGAATGTTCCTCTAAAACCCAACTTCAAATTCCCCAAATTCCCCTAAATATTGATTAAAACCCCTAAACGTTTCTTTTTGTACTAAAACTTTTAAAAAGAAATCATTGAAAGGACTCATAAAAAATACACATTTTCTTTTTGGTTTGTTTGGCATCAAGTGACGTCACACGAGGAGCCATGAGCGTTTTCGATACAAATTGAAATTCATTTTTTAAATCACAAAATAAACTATGTAAATGATTGTTTTAAATCAAAATATTACATTTTTGTGATCATATAGATATAAAGCTACAAAATTAAATGCTTTTTGAAATTTAGGACACAAGCCTATAATAACCATCAACTTCCGCACATTTTTCAACATCAGTGTGTCAAAATTAAAGATCACATTGTAAAACTAAAAAGTATAATTAAATTGGACCTTACCTTTGCAACCAAAACTGCACTAACAGTATACGTACTGTTAGTGCAGCAATGCTGAGATGACGACCTTTTCGGGCACGCAGTGTAATTTTTACTTGATCATATGCTTGTACCTTTGTTATTTTATTTGTGCGTGCCGAATAAAGCTTTTATTTATTTATTTTTTATTTATGTCACATTTTTGTAGAAATTCGAGAGTACATTCCTCTGCAATTGCGTGGTGGCTACTGTTATGTTTCGTTTTCGCAACAAAACTCTCTGCATAAATTGACAACGTGATATTGCGATCTGACACAGTGGCGCTATCTCTTTCACTCACAGATTAGGTATTTTACGCGTAAAACACACCACGTTTTTTGAGAAAATAAAATCAAACACGGCGGTTTTAATTATCAAATAAAAAAAATATCGACTTTTCGGATATATCACGTTATTGAAGCAAAGAGGCGATATACACCTCATCCCCACGAATGTCAGATCGGATTCGAACCGACTAAAAGCCCACGGTCCCTAACCTGTCCGTATAACACCAGGGAGCCGATTCTCGATCACACGACGTGAATGCGTGGACGCAAATTTACGGGTGAAACGTCGTCCGTCTCATGTTTCGCCGTTCCTAAATATGAGACAGGCGTCGCGTCACCCGCCGATTTCCGTCCACGCATTCATGTCGTGTAAAGCGAGAATCGGTGCCCTGGCGTCCCAGTTTAAAATAAATTTAAATGTGTTTTTATACAAAGCTATTTAGCTCAAGTTAAACTAAAAAAATAGATAACTGATAAACTTATTCGTAAATTTCTAAGTACATGCATATTTTACATAGAAAACATCAAAAAGATTTGCGAATCACACAAATATTTGATCTGACAACAGTCGCATACGCTACAAAAAGTGGGTTTCAAATTCAAACGAAACGAGGGTTTAAAAATTAATAAATCAAATGTACTCACCCTTACTACTAGAATAAACAAAGAGATTACATTCGGTCGGGTGAAACTCCGCCGCGGTTATTACCTGAAACCAAAGCCAACCGTTTATTGAATATCACGCGCGTAGCTCCCGTTCCCGTGGGAATACGGGAATAAAATATAGCCTATGTTCACCGGGAAGAGTCTAGCTTCCCAACAGTGAAATATTTTTTTAAATCGGTTCAGTAGTTTCTGAGCCTATTCTATGCAAACAAACAATCAAATATTTCCTCTTTATATTATTGGTATAGTCAAGTACGAGTAGTACAGGGCGCTAGCCTTCATTTTTGCGATATTTCCACCAAATTGCAAGGTATTCGTATGGCACATCATTTGCCAACTTGAGGGCCAAGTCAACAGTCTTGTGGAATAAGATGACCCATAATTTTTTTATTAGGCGGGTAACGTCTTATTAGTGCGCAAGAAGTATTGCAAATTGATATTTATTTAAGCTACTAGATGGAGATGTGCAATTTTGTTCCCGTTCCCATGGGAATATACTCCAGGGACAAAACTAGCCTATGTTCAGACTATAATTTATACCTGTACCGAATTTCAGTCAGATTCGTTCAGTCGTTATAGCGTGAATGAATAATTAACATACAAACATCTTCACAAACTTTCACATTTACAATAATAACTAGATAATGCTCGCGGCTTCGCCCGCGTGTAATTCGGTACCCGTTCCCGTTTCCAGTGAGGACATATTCCCGGGATGAAAAGTAGCCTATGTGTAATTTTGGCCGCCAACTTGAGGACCACTGTAAGAAGTGGCCCCCAATCGCTAGATTCGCCACGGCTTTCCATCAGGCTGGTGGCGACGTCAATTTGGCGAGCTGAATATTTAAAAAATAAAGAAAATCCAGACCATAACTAGTCTATGTGTTATTCCAGACCATAAGCTATCTCTGTACCAAATTTCAGCCCAATCCGTTCAGCCGTTAGAGCGTGATTGAGTAACAAACATCCAAACATCTTCACACTTCTTTAGTAGGACTAGTAGGATATTAGAAAAATCCTCACCTCCGTAAGTTCTTCCATATTAGCAGGTTTAATATCCACTATATTGAAGCTCTGGTCCGTAATCTCCAAGTGCCACAGATTAATACGTAGGTCGTCCGCAGACAGGTAAGTCTCCTGATCGGAGTTGAGGGATATGGAGTTTATATGGTATGTGTGTGCGTTTGCGAATATCCGCCTGCGAATGAAAGAAGTTATGTTATTATGTATGTATATAGGGGCCACAGATGGGTAAAAAGGACTGACGCTGGGTAAAAAAGGGCCAACGCTGGGTAAAAAAGGGCCGACGCTGGGTAAAAAAGGGCCGACGCTGGGTAAAAAAGGGCCGACGCTGAGTAAAAAAGGGCCGACGCTGGGTAAAAATGGGGCCGATGCTGGGTAACAAAGGGCGGGCATTGGGTAAAAAGGCCGAAGCCGGTTAAAGGGGGCCAGCGCTGCCGCGCTGGTTAAAAAGGGTCAGTATTGGGTTTAATAGACCCGAATCGGGTATGAATGGCTAGAATATCCAACTTTCTGAATTTATAAGCGTTCACGTGCGCCCGCGTTATTATAATATATGTTATTTTATCTCTCCTTAAGTAAATAAGCTCCCTCTGTTATGTTATAACAGAGGGAGTTTATTTATTTAAACTATCTGCACTAAATCTATTTGTACAAAGGCGGACTTAATGCCAAAGGCATTTTCTACCAGTCAACCTTTGTTATTTTCGAATTTATATAAATGTATTGGTAGCAGCGATTATAAACTTTTTGATGACAGTGACGTCACAACTTAGCTTCACATGTCACGAAGTAACGTCATTGATAAGGACAGGTGATACGGCATCATATCACCTACTCTATTGATCAATATTACAATTCCTTCTATGCCACTAATAGGTGCGAAGTTCAGTTACATACGACAGCGAGATTGCAACATAACAAATCAATCATCTAGTTTGCGTAAACAGTTAACAGCTGACGTACATTGGCGGACATGTTTAACTGAATCGTGTATAGGTTTTGCTCATATCTATTTACTAGTATAAAGTCGTGCAAGAAACCCCGCTTGTTCAGTGTTGTGTAAACGACGATTGCGTTATGCATGTTATGTTAGATACAGTCGCGTTGGGTTATGGCAAATGAAATAAAAAGTATGCCCTTAACTAAAAATATATAAGGAGTAAATTATGCTGCAAGGGCTACTCTATACAATTGACGATTATTTGCTTAACAAGGAAGCTTGGAAATGATCTGCTTGCTCTTACTACATTCTCAAGCAATAGTTCGTGATTTTTAGTTGATATTTTTGTAAATATAGCACAAAAAGAAAAGCTCGCAAAGTTTCTTGCCAGTTCTTCTCAAGCGGGCTGCGTTCCGAACTGGTGGTACTACTTTGATTTGTATCCATTGACGTCTCGCAAGTGCCTATGTATGTTTAAGGATTACGCGACTGACTTTGCATCATTTAAAAAATTCTAAGTTTTGTATGTATCTTTTTAGCCCCGGTTTGTTTGATCGCAATTGCGGATCCTAGTAGGTATCCAATTTAATATCTATTGCCTCAACACTCATATTATTATTTTATTGTATGGTGAATGCCGATAACCAAAGTGGTAATTCAAGTGGCTAGTGGGCAGTAGACGAATTATGAAGCGTGCCTTCACAAATATTGACACAACTGATATTAATTATTATTCATTGATAAGAATATTATCTTGATAGTGTCAATCATAAATTAACATTCATTGGTAATTCCCACAGGCTTAAGGCCCACTAGGGCTCCTACAGTGACAGGCTTAAGTTGTAATTAAATTAATAAATAAGCGAAATTTTCATTCAAACTCCGAAACAACATTTGCGAATCATACTTTATGTATTACACGGGATTCAAATCCAGGATCCACTATCGCCTGCGTAACCGAGGCAGACAGATGCGAGAGAATGTACTGATGAGTCAAAACTGTTCATCTGTTTGAACTGTGCAGTTATAGTATTATGTAAATGTATAGTACGATAGAAGTAGAAGCGACGGTGATTGCTTACCTAGGAGAAGCCTCGACCATAAGCTCCGTAGGGCGGACAGTAGGCACTCGCAGTTGGGTGATACGCGCGGGGTCACGGGGCCTTCCCCCCTCCTCGCGAGTATTGTAGTTTGTTACGCGTTTGTCCCGCTCTGACACCTGGAAAACGACCGTTGGAGTTAGTACACGGTTCAAGGATTTAATGTAATTAAAATATGTAGGATTGTAGGTGTCATAACATCATCATAGGCGGAAAGCATAAAAGCACATTAAAGTGGCAATGGGCTGGCCACATCTGTAGAAGAACCGACGGCCGATAGAGCAAACGAGTTCTAGAGTGGAGACTGCGACTCGGTAAGCGAAGGGTAGCACTTCCACCCGCCAGATGGACCGATGACCTGGTAAAGGTCGCAAGGCTGGGACTGGGTGCGAAAGGCACAAGACTGATTACTGTGGCGTGAACTGGGAGAGGCCTACGTCCAGCCGTGGACTGCGCTATAGGCTGAGTTGATTGATTGATTGATTTGATTGAAGCAGAAAGCACTATAGATGCTCCGCTGCTTTTTTCTGCAAGTAAGTTATGCTCGCGAAAGATGCAGCCGGGAGAGACATCTCTCTCCTAAGTTCCGCAGTCGGTGGGAGAGTCATTGCAGACTGCTATACGCCTAGGACTACCGGCCTCCATGACCGAGGGCCTGACTACATTCTTAGAGAAGCAGGTCTAGACGTTTGTGGTGTTTTGGCGGTAATGCTCAGTTCTGCATAGAGTAATAAGTAAGTTCAAGTTACAATAGTGACCTTTTGGGGACGAGACATTCAGCAAAAGAGACGAAAGAGAATTTTCAGACCAGCAGACATTTTGCGATAAAAGCAATCTACTGCCCGTTCGCTCTAACTTTGCCGCTCGGCTCTATACTAAAGTCGAATTTTTGATTATACGAAGTAAATTGACAGCAACTAATGTCACTTCTTCTTGTAGTGTTGCGTATTTTCTATGACGCAGTGACATTAGCTACTGTCAATTTACTTCGTATAATTAACAATTCAGGTATACGCCTCTACGCCAGCGGCAAAGTTAGAGCGAACGGGTAGTACGTACAAGCCTCTGATGCAGCTTATGTGAGATTTAGGACAAAAGTTAATTCAAAAACTGCATCCAACAAGCACACAACGCCGGGACAAAGAAAGACGCCTCGACATTTCACGGTATTAAACACATAAACATAAGAATTATACTGTTACTATGCTGGTAGGATAATGTTTCGAGACACAATACAAATGGCAAGAGACTGTACAGTCATGGTTCAATATCAAGAACAAAAGACCTTTTATATTATACCTGGTACTTCAGTCTGAAATGTATGGCGTTTCTGTGGTCAGGCGGTGTTTAGTGTTTTCAGATTAAGAAAATAAGTAAGTATATTAATACGTGAGTATAATGAAAAAAGTTAAAAATTGTAAAAAGTAAAGTCGTGTTTTCACTTTTACAGTAGGCGCACACCTGGGCGACATGTCACGGCGAAAAGCTGCGGGCGCCAAATTACATACATTTTGTTCTGAGCTCTGGGTTAGCGGGTTTTGAATAATTTAACGGCGTGAAAGGCGGTTAACGGCCTATGGGCCTTTCCCAATTTTCATCATTTTGGGAAAGTAATTGACATTAAAGAACCATACTGGCCAGACGAGTCGTTTCCTGATCTTCGCCAAGACCTCGTCCGTTAGTCAGCAGTTGCACCACTTGCAGGTGAGGCTGGTTTGGGCCAAGGCAGTCCAGTAATGAACTGTGTATGTCTGTAACAATCTGCCTATCACAATCCATTGCTGGATATGTCCAGCAATGGTAGTGATAAACATATTTACACACTGTGACACAGATTTTTACCCTGCGTCCCAGCGCTTATCCCCATTGCCGGCCCCTTATACTCATTGTCTTTTTACCCAGCGCCGCGACGGCCCCTTTTTACCCAGCGTGTCGGACCGTTTTTACCCAGTCACGGTCTTTTTACCCACTGCCGGCCCCTTTTTACCCAGCGTGTCGGACCGTTTTTACTCAGTCACGGTCTTTTTACCCACTGCCGGCCCTTTGTGATAGGTAGATTTATGAATACGATATCAAACAATCAAATCACCCTATGGCAGTCCACTATTATACGTACGTCTCTTCAATTTACGCCACAACACACAGCATCCAGTCCTTGCCTGCGACCTTTTCTCGGTTGTCGGTCCATTTGACAGGTGGACTTCCTACCATATTTTTATGGTACAGTGCACGGCATCTAAAGGGCAAAGTTTTGGAGTAGTGGGGGTAAGTTCGCGCATTGTACACTTAGAGGCACAAATAAGTGCTCCACTCCAATAAGTGCTCCACTCCAATAAGTGCTCCACTCAGTCCCAAAAGCCAAGTTAGATGACATGCACTGTGATACAACTATACTATCCTCTAAGAACTATAGTTAAAAAGCAACAACAATAAGAAAAAAAAAGTTCCATACATACAAGACTAACCTTCCACAATTTGATGGTCTTGTCATTCGTGGACAGCAGGAAGTGCGATTGATTCTTCCGCTTCAGCCATCTAATCTTGTTGATTTTCTCTTCAATCTCCAAGGACTTGAGGTAATCGAACTCTGGTTCGTGTGATTGGAAGGTGGAATATACATTGTATTCGCCCTTCTTTGGCACGCATTGTTTTGACGCTGCGTCCCTCTGGAAATGAGAATAGGAAGACTGTTATTTCGTTGTGATTTTCCTATTTTATTTTATGCACATAACTTGATAACAACTACAAAATGTTGCAAGGACAGTGGTCATCATAGTCTAAGGCTGTTTGAAACACAGAAAGTGCGACCTACTGACGACCATGCAAAAAAAAAGCCTTCTTCAAAAGACCTCCGTACTAACGTTCGGGAAACCTCGCGGTAGAATTTATTCGGTAATTACATCAAGCCGTATAGAAGCGCTCTGAACGGAAAGCGTTAGGATGACTACTATGTCTATGGCGTGTGCACCGCTGATAGAAAGTAGCCATTGGCTTATCAAATCATTCTTCATAGAACAAACCATTGCACAAGCCGTAGAACACTCAGAAGGATAAATATCTCAGGACAGAAACATTAGCATTATACACACAAAATCACACTGTTTTCCCAAAGGGGTAGAGAAGTGGGACAATGATTGATAACAATACATACAATGACTCCTATATCCCCGAGGGGATAGGTAGAAGTGAACTACACACCTGCACTTCTCAGTAGAGGCATTGGTCTCTTGTAATAGGGGACAGGCCTATTGCCGTCATAGGGCACTTATACAGGTCAAAATCTAGAACCATTCTGTAATTTGAACCAAAATTTCAAAAGCCAGCCAACACAAGTCTACAATCTCTGCATACATACAAAAATAATATTTGCTTGACAAGGAAGCCTGGAAATGATCTGCTTGCGCTACTGCGATTCTTAAACAATAGTTTATAATTTTAGTTTATATTACTATGGTAAATAGGGCACAAAAAGAATAGCCCGCCGAGTTTCCTGCCCTTACTTCTGAAGCGGGCCGCGTTCCGTGGTACTAACTTTAATTTGTATTCATGGGATTTCGAATAAATGTTTTATTTTAGTTTGAGCATACACACCTGAAATATAACAACTCTGCCACCCTTATCACCGGTGGCCAACAGTTCACCGTCATGGTTGAACTCGACACAGGAGATCAGGTCAGCCTCTGTGACGTCATCCTCCAGAGTGCCTTTCACCTGACTGAAACACCATGTCGTCTCCCCACCATTGCCTGGAACAAAGAATCCAATATGAAAAAAGTTTCTTATATCTACAGTCAGATTCATGACCTATCCTTAAGAGTCAACATTTTTACACAGAATCTTTGACAGGTAATTTATTGAATTGGCTATCAAAAGATGTATAAAGATATGAAATCTACTTACATTTGAAAATTTTCTACTTCTTTAAAATAGGTTAAGGGTCTAACTGTAGGTATTAGAGTACATAAGTGCTATCCATTCATTAGATGAGATTTTCAAGGCAAAGTTTTATCAAAATTAGGCCAGGTAAACATAATGAATTAATGACATGACAGGTTATGAGACCAATCATGAGAGTATTTTATCTTTTATTTACTTTTTAGATTCTATTATGTAGGTACGTACTATAATATTAAAATTACTGATACTACTTAACATATTTCTAAACAACTGTTTTATGATGTTTATCTAGATATTAAGAAACATGAACCTTGATACAACAGTTATAAATATTTATCACAAATCATTTGTATCTTCTTAAAACTAAACAAGCATGTTATTATATTTGAAAAGCAAAATATTGGTAAGAAAATGTTAGTACAATTAGAGACATACAAGAACTCGTAAATGCAATGTATTATGGAAGAAAAAACTAATTCAAAGCTAAGATTATTTGCTATTAAATCTTTCTGCCACATTCACAGACTAGTAAATTATTCATGTTGATATAGCGAAGCGATTCTCTAATTCCACCACGAATAAATTTTGATTTGAAAACGTGAAACGTGTACCTACAGGTCGCGAAATTTGCACCAAACTTGGTGTATACTTATGATCCTTACCATCAGGTAAAGAGATAAACGAGAGACATTTTAATCAAAAGGAAATGCTGAGGAAAATGCGAAATATCGGCTGAAGTCAGTTTCCAAGATTATTCAACATGCTTGGCAGTGTGTTCTTTGATACCTGGCAAAGAAATCGACGAAGGTCAGGAAGAGGTTGTAGATGATGATCTGTGAGAATGGGATACTTTATTGGGAACACTGTTAACTGGGGATGGTACCAAGAAAGCTGGCACTATATGGATAACCCAGGACGCTTTGTGAAAGGCCGCGCAAAAGAAACTGTTATTTTATTTGTGAAACCTACTGTCCCAAGGGACAGAAAGTTGCAAATAAACCAACACAGAGTCGCCTTCAATGGCACCTTTTTGAGTAGACTACCGGACTTTTTTTTTTTTTATATTCAGCTCGCCAAATTGACGTCGCCACCAGCCTGATGGTAAGAAAGCAGTGGCGCATCTAGCGATTGGGGGCCACTTCTTACAGTGGTCCTGGACTTGTCCTTGGACTTCAAAGAAACCATGCCTTATCCTAAACAGGAGTAATCGTTGCAGATCTATTTCAAACAGGAACAATAGTAACATAGTAGCAGATCTAATTAGTAGAAGACTCATCACATGCTTGTCAATGATTTGACCCAGTGGAAATACAATGCAGGATAGCGGATATCGGGTTTCGTATGGAACTGGGAATGTCCAGATTAATTATGGCGATTTTCACTAAGGACCGGTTTCCATAATCGTTCTTTATCTGTGAGTGCGGCAGAAAGGATAGTTTGTAGATTGTTTGATTTGTCATTGGTTGTCAAATTTCAGCTTAAATGAGTGGAGTAATAACACCTCTACTCACCCCAAAGAAGTACACATGTCTTATATATAATAGCCTTACAGGATTTTTCAAATTTTAGTATAGAAGAAGAAGAAAACTCAGATAACACAATCGTTATTTTCGCAATATCTATTTTTTTTTAGGTTTTACAACTACTGTAGTATGCTACGCTACAAATAGTATGTTATACACAAACTAAAGTACTATGAGTAATCACAACGGTCTTTCAGAGTATAAATAAAAAAATAAACCAAAATTAAATAGTTTTGGCAATGAATGTTTAATCATGATCGTACGCCTTATCAGTGCTGTTACCAACCCACTTGGCATGTTATCAATAACCATCGACTTCCGGTTTCTTACAGTAAGATAATGATATGATTCATATTAATCTGTCAAGTATTTTAGGTAATGAAGCAAAGTAACATCTTACAAATATGTATTACTAGCGGACGTGACGCGGTTTCACCCGCGTAATTCCCGTTCCCGTGGGAATACGGGAATAAAATATAGCCTATGTTCACCGCAAAGAGTGTAGCTTCCCAACAGTGAAATAATTTTTCAAATCGGTCCAGTATTTCCGGAGCCTATTTGTTACAAACAAACAAACAAAAAACAAATCTTTCCTCTTTACAATATTAGTATAGAAGTATAGACTAGTATAGATAAATGCGGATGTTTGTGAGGATGTGTGGATTTTTGTTACTCTTTTATGTGGATGTATGGATGTTTGTAACTCTTTCACGCTCTAATGATGGCAGAACAGATGGTTATAAGCTGGCTGGTTTAGTTTGAACCGTTCGCATAATTAGCGTATACTGCAGTGATCGTTTCGATCGAAAACCATGAGAAAGCAGAACGACGAAATTTTCATAGTAGCATTGACTAACTATGCCGAGAACCCTGGGACACCTTCCGAGGGAGAGAAGTTATCTAGGGCACGTGATACAAGACGGCTCTTTCTTTTGAACGTGAGGAAAATCCTACAGGGATGCTATGCTGGACTCCTACCGACTAAAAACCACACGTTTGCTACCTAACGCCTACGGTTGGGAGCCCCGGGTAAGGCCTCAGAAGGATGACATTTACTGCCTCTGTGGCGCAGTCGGTAGTGACACCGCCTGCGGCGCTGGAGGTCGTGGGTTCGATTCCCACCGGAGACAAATATTTGTGTGACCCATAAATGTTTGTCTCAGGAGTCAGGGTGTTTCTATGTGTAATATGTATGTATTTAAAAAAAAATGTATATAAGTATTAATATCCGTGGTCTGATACCCATAACACAAGCAAGTTATTCCTACTTTACTTTGGGATCAGATAGCGTTGTGTGAAATGTCCGTGAATATTTATTATTATTTATTTATGACACCAGGACTCCCAATGGTACAAGACAGGCAGGGACCGTG
This sequence comes from Miltochrista miniata, assembly GCA_933228765.1. NCBI lineage: Eukaryota > Metazoa > Arthropoda > Insecta > Lepidoptera > Erebidae > Miltochrista > Miltochrista miniata. The sequence continues at coordinate 13,633,182 of OW121770.1, forward strand.
TGGTTTTAGTCGATTAGACTTCAGCCTGTCTTCAGTGAGGGTTTCTAAGCAATAAAAAAAAGAAGAATACAAATACATACAATCACAAACAGTGTTCCAATGCAACCGACACGAGTGATGTCTCCAATTCGTGAAATTATCCTGAATTCTAATACGATGGTTGGAATACCACGGAACTTCTTTCTTTTTCAACATCCCTACAACTAACCTTACATACTTTTAGATATACACACGCATTTTAATGGCAAATTAAAAAAAACTTATACACTACTGTTCAGGATCATAGTCGGAATGAGAATGATGTAAAAGTCAGTATTATAAAACCTGTTTTGTCTTTTGATAATAGTAATTCTATAGGGTTGTAAGACAGGTCTGGTTTAGTAATATAATACTTTTCTTTTGCTACGTGGTGGTTTCAACAATGCAGGATAAAACAAAGGACGCATATCGCATCGTATACAATTAGAGGAAGCGCCTTGTATAATGACGATATAAATAGCGATACAATTGTAACTGCGATGACAGTCGAGTATAGAATCGTCGCGATTATGATTGTGAGCGTATAAGTAGGCCGTATTAACACCTGCTAGATAGGACACCTTGCCTCTTTTGGTCGATGTCATAGGCTGTAGAGCAGTTGTTTCTTTCATTAGGGATAGTAGAATGGTCGTTTAAGAGGTTGTAAAAACAAAATGTAATGGATTTTGAAGAATGGATAATAATATTACGATAGTAATAGAGCTTTGAAAAAGATATAGGCTACATTTTCCCAGTTCCTGTGGGACATGGCTTTTTTTTAACGTGAGGGAAAATCCATCATGGATGCTATGCCGGACTCCTACCGACTAAAAAACCCTCACGTAACGCCCAACAGCCTATGGTTGGGAGCCCTCGGAAGGATGTCCCAGGACTCCCAAATAGCGGGACATGGATAGGCGTGAATTTACTTATAACGTTTAATGCATAATTTGTTTGAATCATTATCACAAAACCGTGGGAAAATATCGATTAACATTGTTGTCATAAACAACATTTTGTTTAATCGATGCGGTTTTTGCGACGCTTATACCTACCCATCAGAACTACTTTATGCTTGTTTTTGTTGCAAATAAACCTTCCGCTAACCGGGTCTATCTAATCCCTACTAATATTATCTGTCTGTCTGTCACGCCTAAACGGCTCAAGCGATTGAGTTGAAATTTGGTATAGAGATAGTTCAAGGCCCTGGGAAGGACATAAGCTACTTTTTAACTGACTGCGCAAAGGGAGGGTTATGATAAAGGGAGGGTGGAAGCCGCGGGGAACAGCTAGTGTCTTTATAAAGATCCTATGTCACAATTTTTCTGGTCAACTTCCAAAAAGTTTCAACCGGTACGAAAACTGGTCGTAAAGATATTTTTTTTCTTTAGTAAGTCATCAAGAAAAATGTTTGCCGGATCAGCTAGTATGTTTGATTGGCTGCATCGCAAACACCTATAAACGTTTGCACCAGTCTCGTCAGGCAGTCCCAATCTGCATCAACTTGCAAAAAAGAGTGTAAAAGATCTTACCCCTGCAAAGGCACGACGGTGTCGCATCGAATTCTAGCGCAAGCCGCCTCGACTCAAAATGTGTGGTCTTCACCAAAACAGTGGCGAGGGGTCGTCGAGGAGCCTAGTGACCATGGCTGATCAGGGTCCCTGAGATTTCCTTCCGAAGGTTCACCAAGATTTCTGGCTACAGACGTACAGCCGGGATGGCAAAAAGAAAGGGTGTGGAACTGGACCTAAGAGACCGAAAGGGTCTGAGATCCTAATGATGTCACATCTCCTAAGAAGCGATAGTCGAGTCTTGTGCAGTCATACTAGGTATATTAGCATAAAAAACGCACGCTAATAAAAATCAAACAAATTCGAAAGCAGTGATGTAATCGTCGCCGACGAGACGTAATACGTAAATTTATCTATCGACACTAAAGTTGATACTAAGGTTAGAGCCAATTTTATAGAGCTTTAAAGAGTATTAGATGTGCATTCAAGCAAGATGGCGAAAAACGATAGGGCTGATAATCTATTACATCCATTTCATTCGAGGTAGGTAGTTAAAAAGGCATTTGAAACTGAAGAGCAGCTTGCCACTCCGAGTGCAACACAAAAGGTGCCATGGGAGTGATACGCCACGATTGCCACGAACTACAAGAGGTTGACAGTAAAGAGCATTACAACTAGTGGCAGAAATCAGCAGGTCAGACGCAGCTGTTTCTAAAGACCATCAATACATGCTGATCCAGGACAGTCAAACAGCAAGAGACAACTGAGGAAAATCATAGAAGAATTTACAGGGCACTGCATAACAACAAGGCAACAAGTTAGTTATTCTAAAAAAGGGAGGGAATCTGTGAAGAAGTGATCGATGCTCCATTCCGGTTAAACGACTGGGTGGCATTTAGTACGAAGTGGCTGGCAGGAAGCGTACCCGAAACCAGAAGACATGTTGAGGAGATGAGTCAATGCACAGAAGATCCAAAAAGGTAGAAGATTTGATTCAGATTTGATTTCAGATCATCAAGGAAAGAGCAAGACTAAGCTAAAGAACTCTTCGGGAGAGTGGGCTAGTTGATTTGTCAAAATACCGCCACGACTGATGGACCATCAATCATCAGATTCATCAGACATGAATCATGACCACGCTTGTCCAAAATGTGCAATCAGAAATCGAAGATTTAAAGCACCACAATATTCCTAAACCAGATATATCTGACCTTATCAACTCATGTAAACTGTAGGTACCTACAGTTGATAAGCGATAACCTGTGCCAAAGATATGTCAGGTTCAAGGTCGTGTGGGTGACAAGTGACAACAGTGCTGGATAATCGCGGTTTTTGTATACATTTTGTTGACGCATTGTGATATCACTACAGACGCTCTTCTTCGTAATTAATGTCGGAAAGGTAATTGTGACGTTCAATTGTAGGAAAATTGTAAGGGGAAGACCGCTACGATGACAGAGCATTCCAATGCCCCAATTAACAGAAAAAACAAATGCCCAGGGGAGCGAGTCAGCTATTTCAAATCAACACATCACATCAAAAATGTGCCAAAATCGTCGGTCACAAGAAAAAGTTCATGGTAAAGTTTGACAGTTTTCGTGGTCAACTATCAAATTCGCGGTGAAATTCGATTTTAGCTGAGAATGTATTTTTCGAAAAATGTCCCTCGGTCTCCCGAAACGTCGTCTTCCTATAACGTCTATTTCCACAGCAAAACTCTTACCATCTATTTATTAAAATGCCCACTTCGTTGCCTGTAACAAGTAACAAGTGATGCACTATTAGTCGAACGCAATCTGTGTGCGTGGTCTACTAATATCTGAACAGTTCTTACCTGCGATTGTATTGCTAACTCCACGGCTTGTGAAGCTCGAATATACAAGTTCCTTTTTTTTATCTGAGATTTATGATGTTTCCTTTTGATTGTCAAGGGAGCATGTGGAAATGTTATAAACGATTCATTGCCTCTATCTTCCATCCAATCACTTTTTTGACAACGCAGATGGTAGTGGTGTTGTTCTGCGTCCGCAAGCAAATATGTGTAGATAATAAACGGTAATAGTTATATCCCTTTTGAGCATACGTATGTTTACTATGTTTACTCTCTTTCGTTTCCACGTTTTTCCTCGCATATGATATCTACTGTATTTCAATAGCTTTGCGCAAAAATGTAAACAAAAACATTTGATCCTATAAATAGTATTATAAATCGATAGATACTTGCAATTGAATATTTACCCTGATTATATTCCAGTATCCAGGAGTCATACAGTGTTCTTACTGCTCGTTCGCTCTAACTTTGCCGCTCGGCTCCATACTAAAGTCGAATTTTTGATTAGACGAAGTAAATTGACAGCAACTAATGTCACTTCTTCATACAATGTTGCTTATTTTCTATGACGAAGTGACATTAGCTACTGTCAATTTACCTACTTCGTCTAATTAACAATTCGGGTATACGCCTCTACGCCAGCGGCAAAGTTAGAGCGAACGGGTAGTACAATCATTTCGACACCAAATAACTTCTTTATGAGTTTATTTTCATTTAAAATGCCTACTCAGGATAGTAAAAAAAACAATGATTTGTCATCTATATTTTACTACTCATCTGTCTTAGACAACGATTGTCAAAACATGACATTTTTACATTATTGTCAGGTCGGGCAGGATTGGACTATACCTCACCTAGTCGTCAGAAAGTTCTACTCGTCAATATGTAGGTATACTATGTAACAACAGGTGTCCATTGCTCGTTTGGTCGATACTCTAAACAGCCGGTTTGTATTTGCACTACATGACAGATGCAAACGCAGGCGGTTCTATAGTTCTACTGCGTCGATTTGAAGTTGTCGAGGTCTCTACTGCATGATGCTTGAATAATTAACAAACTGCAATTTTGCATTTACAACTTCAGAAAAGGTCATCACAGTTCAGAAGACTATAGACATTGCCCTTCAGGTTGACAGACCAAAGATGTACCTCTTCACACTCCCCATGAAGATCCCGTAGTTTTAAGACAAGGGAAACCCAGGCCAGAATGTGTACCAAGTCGCTATGGTTCCACAGAGATCTTGGTGGTTCAGGAGAAGATTCTTTCCACATTAAACGTAACCCGTCTATTTATGCTCTACTAAACACTCGTCAGCTATCGATTATTCACTTTTACGTAAGAGCCACTTGATTCGTCAAGTAATTAGCAAGGAAAGATATAGGAAGAGACCGATTTATTACAAGTTCAAGTTCATTTTGATTATACGCTGCCTGGCGTGTCGTCCAAATTCTTGCGACGATTAAAATAGCCTCCGCTCAGTCATTAAATTGTGCAAGCTGACTTTGATCTTGTAATACTAATTTACATTTTCGATGGATGAAGATGGCTTTCGCTTGAATACGTGAGTACAGAGACTGTCCAAATCAGTCCAAGGCTGTAGCTGGATGTTTTCACTGTCTACGAGTACGAGTGAAGGAATACTATGTGGTTTTAATGGAATCTAAGATTCTTACTCGATCTTTATCTTCCAAAGGTCTGAGACAATGGTGACTGTGGTACCGTGGGAGACATCTATAAGTTAGGCTAGAGTAGAACACACTCAATCGAGTAAAAATGTAAACTTCGAACGAAATGCAGACTAGTAAAATTTCTGGGCGACTCACCACCTATCAACGCCCTTAAAGGGTAATCTACCCTCATTTATAATGAAAATGGCACCCACTTTGAAAGTTTTACAAAATTTCACCCTTCGAATTACGAATAAGAGATTCAACATCTAACGTAGGTGGATAGTAGGTATGAGGTATAATGACTTTCTTAGCTCTCGAAGCTCATCAAACCAATTAAATAAAGCATGGTATAATGGCACCTAGGCAATATTTCTGACCAAGTGAGAATTCAATCGTGCCAAGTTAAATCCTGCATGTTCATTGCAAAACACGCAATAAATAACTAAAGCAACTTAGGGCGGCCGTACACGGACTGCTTCAAGCAGTTAAGACCGACTGCTTGAAGCCGCGACCGCGCGGTGAACAATAGTCACTCATTCGCTGCCGTACACACGACTGCTTGAGCAGTCGCGACTGCTTAAAGCCTTCAACTGCATGACGAAATTCCATCGTGCCGTCGACCGCTCGTGAGCGGTCGCGAGGCGATTCATCACTTGTAAGTTCCATAAACAAATGTTGTTCTCTTAATTCCAATATTTGATGAACCCAAAATTTTCCCTTTTGATGTCGTTGCCGCCATTTCCGCTTGAGCAGAAGCAGCAAAAGCAGTGCTTCCTCATCAGAATCCACGACTCGACTGCGGTAGAAAATCAACTGCTCGAGCGGTTGGTAGCGAGGTAGCGACAGCTCTAGAGCAGTCCACGCCGACCACTCGAGCGGTCCGTGTACGTCGCTCAGCCGTTAACTGCTCGAACAATCCGTGTACAGCCGCCCTTAGTGTTAAGCACGCACCTAGTTTAGCGATATCACTTATAACAAGGTCAGGTCAGCTCTTTAGTATTCCATGTTAGCACTAAGCTGTGATATCACTACAATTTTACTGGTATCACTATTGGTGATACCAGTAAATTTGTTTTCCTTGTGGCTGGTTTATCCTGATATTCATTTTAGTTTTCATAAACAAGATTGATAGGTATTTTACAGAATACTCTGAAAGAGGATGAAGTGGTAAAGCTTCCTACGGATTGACTAAGTCCCTAGGTATAATGGTTGGAGCAAAATCCTACAGGGATGCTATGCCCGACTTCTACCGACTAAAAACCACACGTATCCTACCTAACAGCCTACGGTTGGGAGTCCCGGGTAAGCCCTCGGGACACAGAATCTATCCCGTGGTATATTTCCTCCTCTACATAACCAGATCACCAATTGTAATGGAGCAAATAATGATGAAATTCAAAAATGAAAAACAAAGTCAGTCTGCCATACTGGGATGAATGAGGTCTATAGCAACTGAAAATAGAATGTCGCTATGCCGTAGGAGGAAAAGGGCATAAACAGATTAGGTACTTAACAGGATTTCCATGAAATAAATAATAGATAAGGTGTGATTATATAGATAAGCTACTGTGACATTACAAAAATATAAGTTTGGTACAACTTTTGAGTCATTTACAAGAATTTTGGTTAGGATTGCAAGGACGGTGAGAGAGCTACTCACCATCCTTACAGAAGCAGGCCCTAGACGTGACGTGGCGGGACGTGAGGGATTCACGCACGCCCCCCAATAAGCGGGATAACACCCGAACAAACCCCCCAAAGGCTGCAGTGGTAGCCGTAGGTCTGTTGGGTGTCCTGGGTTATCCTCCCGAGAGCTTACCTGGGGCTCCCAACCATAGGCTGTTAGGTAGGATATGTGTGGTTTTTAGTCGGTAGGAGCATAGCATCTATGTAGAATTTTCCTCACTTGGATTTGAAGTCCCAAATCAAATTTCATGATTAAGGTGAATCGAATCATACAAGGTGTAGGCCTATACCTGGGGAAATACTAACAATATGAGTGTTTTATGAGCCATGTTATAAATATGTAATGCAGTATGACAAAATGGTCACCATTTTATGACTAAGAGCTTGTTATTACACAAAATATTCTCAGTCATGATTACCAAGTCAAAACTATTTAAGTAGGCCATTTCAACTGCACTTGCAAAATGACAGATGCAAAATGAAAATCTAATTACTATCAAATTTATTAGTTTACTGTCCTGAAAAGAACCAGTACTAAACAATCAAATCAGCCTATGGCAGTCCACTACTGGAAGTAGGCCTCTCCCAATTCGCCACAACACACCATCCTGCGCCTTCCGCATCCAGTCAGAGCCTGCGACCTTTGATAGATTGTTGGCCCGTCTGGTGGGTGCACATTCTTACCCTGCATTTGTGAAATCAGTCTCCACTCATGATAAAAAAGTACTAATCAGCAAGCATTTATTACTTCATATTTTCTTTTTTGCAATGTTTTCTTAAAACTCAAATTATCAGATATTGTTTTACTCTAATATCTAGTCAACTATAGAAAAAGCCCAAATCAGATTATATGTATCTTCATCAAAAGTATATTATTCCCTTTCAACTCTTCAATTATGCAGGGAAGGGAAAATTTTGTTAAATATTTTATGAGCAAGGAAACCAGATATAGATCTTTTAAAATGGGGTGGCACTGTAACTCCCTCTCCTGATAGGAAAGTGTAAGTAACAATATACTTGTCAAAGGTTAAACTAGCCAAAATCGTTATTTGGCCAACCAGCAAATAAACACAGAGACACAACTGGATTTACAGAGAGTTAAACATAATTATATGCCTGATATCTAGTCTCGATTAATAAAATAAACATAACTCTCTAACATAATCTTACATCACGCACACACCCAATCAAAGCCCTTGGACCTAGAAACTTGAAACTTTTATGGTAAGTTGCCATTACAATGTAGACAACCCACTAAGAAATAATTTTCGAAATTGTACCCTTAAGAGGATATAAACAGAGGTAAAAGTTGGGAGGCACAGCTAGAAATTCTCTCAAATACTAGAAAAATCTACATACAAATTAAATTACTGTCAAACTCATTTACCATGTCAAGTTTTCTGTCAATATCTACTAATGAGTACATCATGGCATACATGTTCAATATTAGATAGATAATGTTATGATGTCATAGCTTTTATACAATATGTGTGTACTAAATATTAGCTTAAATGGTGTAATTGTAATGGTACAAAGTAGAGCAACCTGCTAGTGGCACTAGTCAATTACTATTTCATGATTTAGAGACTATGTGTACTCATAGATTAAAAAGTAAATTCTAACATAATATGTGTAAACATGAAGTTTTAACACACACATAAATTTGCTATCTGAATCAGAATTTGCTTCATATGAGCTACAGAGATGGTCAAGCGACTTCAGCCAAGTCTGTTGAAATTTCAATGAAAGTTGCCTCAGTGTGTTTGCTTTCTTTGCATGTGTGTGTATACACATCACTGCATATTTACATATGAGACTTGTCAAGTTGGTTGATTGTCTCCACAGCCCAATAATAAATGAGTATGTAAATTCTGACACATGCACACAAAAGGTGGGAACAAATTATCGGACGCGTCCGTCAGCCGCGGCTGACGGACGCGGCTTAATAATGTGCACGATTGTTCATAAAGCGTCCGCGGCAGCAAAAATATCCAGCCGGCCAGATTCTATTCGGACGTCCGTGCGCTCAAGGACAGCACAAGGTCACGTCCGCTACTTATGACCGATAGTGTGCACAGTTTCATTTATTTGTACTATTCAGATACAAGCTGGCTTGCTTGTATCAGCCGCGGCTGACGGACGCGTCCGATAATTTGTTCCCACCTTTATGAAGCTTTTACATTATTATGCCGTCTGACAGAATTTACTTTATTAATTATGAGTAATAGAGATGCAGCAAATATGCACTATTATCTGTTTAATTATGTTTGCATTACTGAATGTGTTTATGTCATTTATTGAATACTGAGTAATGAGTAATAAACTACATCAACATTATGCAAATAGTTGTGTAATAACTTTTATGAGTAAATCATAACAGATTTCTTTGAGAAAAATATCTAAGGGCATTAGATTTTTGTCATGATTTGATTTACAATTTGGTTGTACTGTCTACACATTACCAAATCAAATACCTAGTTTCCGAAACCATATTCTACTGAATAGACAGTAATTGTTGTTGTGATGAAATACTCCTTAACAAGCTTACTCAAAATCTAGAATCTATTCTCATAGGTACTCATATTCACATCGGTTACCACTCTGATCTATTTATCTCGTAAAATTCCCTATGTTATTGAACCAAGGATGAAATAAATTAATCTGAAAAGTTTTGTTGAGGCCCTACCTAGACGTTGAGGGCCCCAGCCAGCCTCTGACTGCCAGAAGAGGGGAATTGGAAAAGAGATCAGCTACATGTGTGGTCGGTTTAGTACAGTAAGTCTAAATAACTTCGCTCTAAGTTTGCTGCTGGCGTAGAGGCATATACCCTAATTTTTAATTAGACTAGTCAAATAATAAATTGGCAACGCAATTGTGGCGCCTCTGGTGTCGCAAACATCCATAGGCTGCGGTGACCACCGGTACATCTGGTGGGGCCGTGTGCTTGTCTGCCACTCTAGTAGTATTAAAAAAAAATTGACAGTAGCTAATGTCACTTTGTCATAGAAAATAAGCAAAATTGTATGAAGAAGTGACATTAGTTGCTGTCAATTTACTTCGTCTAATTAAGAATTCGACTTTAGTATGGAGCCAAGCAGCAAACTTACAGCGAACGAGCAGTAATTAGGGGAGGTGTATGTCACAGTACTGGACTGTGATGTGACTAGTTTCTTTAATTTCATTTCTTTTTGTAAAATTATGTACTATTAGTAATGGGTTAATTATTGTTTTTATTTTGTATGGTTTGCGGTAATCATTTAAATGATAATGATTAGAAATCATTCCATTTCATATCCTATATGTGAACATAACATCTATGTTATTGCACTTGTATCGCCAACCTCGCAAAACCATTCTAAGGCCATGACTTTTTAAAATCTTCTACATTAGTGTACCAAACTTTTTTTATATTACAGCCTTTTTGAATGTAAAGAGACAGCCTTAGTGAGCTGGTTAACAATTTAGTTGGTTGATATTAGAAATATTGTTACTTAAAATGGTAATTCAAACCTATTTAGGTGTCAAAATCTATGTATTGTGGACAGTGACCTCTGCATGTCTGTCATTTTAATAAGAAACGTAAATCATCTATCTCTTTTCTTCACAGATGTAGTAAACTACGATGAAGTAGGACAGGTAAAAAAATATGTAATGAAAAAATAAGGTATCAAAATTTTAGGCTGTAGGTTTAAATTGTAGGTAAGTATTGAGAATTATTATAGATTTGTACTATTGGTACATAGCAACAATCATCTGTTGATAAAACTACTGAATAACAAGATTACTCATACTAAATTACTAACAAAGTTTAAGCTTACCTGCTTTTAGCCTCATTTGAATAACGTATTTTCTTTATTGCGACTTATTCACTTGATGCTCTCAGCAACGTCTTTGTACGACACAGAAGCGATTACGTTGCTTTATTGTGTACTAAAAGAGGGAATTACAATCATATGTTTTTGGAGTAATCCTCACAAAACTGTCAGACAAGTATGTGTAATAATATCAAGTTAGTTCAAAGAACAAGCTCAGAAAGACCGTTGCGATTAATTCCTCACATCTACACTGCTACATACAGTGAATTTAGAGAGCAAAAGGTTAAAATTATCGGCGTAAGTTACGATAACCAAACAATCCAAACAAGCTATCTCCACAGTATGTAAACACTAAATACTAAAACCAAACTAATGACAATAACATTGCATTTACCGTCGGAGTTCGAACGATAAAACATCTTCAACTTATTGCGATTCCCAAATCCAATTTCGCCCTTGATTAGCGGGCGCAAAAAGTCACCACTTACCGGCCATGACAAAGCCCAGCACAAAAACTTTAAGAAGTTCGACAGTCTTAGTACACAATCACTTCAATGTTTTCCTAAAACATCACTCAAATTTGCCGATGAAAACGGATTAAAAACATTTCAACATTACATCGGTAAAAAGTAATGGCGCTGAGAAATACATACAAATAATTACTGCAGAATTTTGTGTTGCCATACTCACGTTATAGAAAATTACTACGTTTTGATATCGATAACGATATCACGAGCACGAGAGCTAAAGTTAGGTCGAATTTACTTGAATTACCAACGAACATTTTATTCTTATTTTAGTTACGTCATTTATATAATTATATTACCTAACTGTACTTAAAATGTTTTTCATAAAAACAATATTATTGGAAAGATTGGTTATAATTATCTAACATAAAATATTGTACTAGGGTACAATAGCAGTTAAACTACCTACAATATTTTACTTCTCACGATTTGAAAGTTGCAATTAAGCTATTTTTGTCCTAAAACATAATTGTAACCTTCTAAAGTGTGAGAACTGTAGATCACTCGCTGAAAGTGTGTTAGAATATCATTAAAATCGAAACTCTGACTACTTGTTCAACAATGTTGGTCGTAATCTTACAGTTAACTTCTAGACGAATGAAAATGAACACAGTGTACTTATAGTTTTCTTTCTAAATTCATTTTTCCACATTCGCTTTCAACAAAATCAAATAATGAAAATTAAATTAATCACCAGACTCGATGACTTTTTATGCACTTAAGACTAAAAGATAAGATGAGTGACTCAAATGATAAATACAATACCTTATTTTTGACGTAATGACTATCGAATGATATATTCAATCAATCAATTAAATCAGCCTATGGCAGTCCACTGCTGGACGTAGGCCTCTCCCACAACACACGATTCTTCGCCTTCCGCATCCAGTCAGTTCCTGCGACCTTTTTCAGGACATATGCGGAACTACAAAATATTATACTTCTTTGAATTAAATTCAATAAATTTTATTGACTATAGTATACTGTACTGTACTGTAATCGTTAGTAGCTAACTTTAATAAATCTAATTTGGTAGATTTTTCCTACACTGGCAATGACTTCTAATAAAACGTCAAAATGAACGTTAGCAGAAAAACCGTAGACAGAGAAAACTCTCTCTCTCTCTCTGTCTACGAGAAAAACAGTGTTGAAAAAGCGCGCATTTCATTCGTGTTTGCTGCTGTGTCAATGTGCTGCCATCTAGTAAAATACAATCTGCTTTACCGATGTGCGTATTATCACTTAACACTTGTTTACAGACTCGAGTATAGGCAGAGATCTATTTATAATATAGTCAATGTTAAATTGAATGTGGTTAAATTGTGTTACAGCTGATTTCAGCCGAATAACTCCTGGATATATTTACTCTACTGCTTACACACAAATCATAATCGACAACCACCGTTTAAAGTAGCACGTTAAAGTTAGAATGCAACATAGTAGGTAATAAGTAAGAAGTGGTAGTTTGTGAGTAAGTAATAATCTCAGGAAATACGGAAATACTTACCGGAGTTCGGCATTTATCCAGGCCGAAGCCTAGTACCAGGGACATAATAATTCAAACCAATGAATGTTGCTGATGGTCAGTAGAATTCAGTAGATCATTGATAGTTTCGCAGATCATAATCTAGGTAGATATGGCCTATAAGTTTTTTTTACGTAAGTATAGCTTTATTTAAACTAAAGTCAAACAGTTTGTTCCCAAACCAAACACACTGCAAGCTGCAAGTAGTGCACCTGCTTGCGTACCTTTTACCACAGAGTACATTTGTATATTATGAGACCTATTACTATTAGTAATCTGTTCCTGTTGATAGTACACAAAACAGATAGGTATACTTTTAATAAGTTGTGGAATAATTACATAGACTTAGATTATAGAATAGAGAGTCTATATTCTAAGTACATAGAGCATACAGAAGTGTGCATTATAATGATACTTATTTCTTCGAAGGGGTAGGCAAGCCCATATTTCACGAATTCAATATTTTTATTCCACGTAATGGGAATGATGGACAGATGCAGGGTAAAGGGGTCTGCGATTGAGGATTAAGGAAGAAAGGAATTTATTAAAATGCGGCCCAGAGGGCCTTCATCTTGGTTTAACAATTTTTTTCGAGCCTACTTACAAAAAAGGTTAGTTTAGAAAATTGAAATTACTTTTGCCTCTATGATTACGTCATTTACGTCTATGTATGTCAATGTCGTTTTATAACACATGCAGTTTTTTTAAATTTAGCTAGAGAAACTCGATTAATTTGATTTACATTGGAAATTAATTAGATTTGAACCATGGCTGAAGAAAAGATCACTGTACGAATGTACGATAAGGTAGGATTACATGAATACCTACAATTTTTTTTATCAACAATCTTCGTAACGATGTTTTTTTCGGAATATTTATCCCGAAGGTACTGAAACTGTGGTTTCGTTCCATGATTAAGGGTTCCGTAAATCCGTACCCAAAGGGAAACACAGGACCCTATCAATGACTCCAATGTCCGACTGTCTCCAGGTTATATCTCATACACCGTGATATCTAGCTAGACTTTATTTAAATCTTACTAATCTTACTACTTACTATAATATAGGTATATATTAATATTATAAATGCGAATGTTTGTGAGTGTGGATGTTTGTTACTCTTTCACGCTCGAACGCCTGAACTGATCTGGTTTTAATTCAGTACAGGGATACATTATAGTCTGGAATAACACACAGGCTACTTTTTATCCCGGGAATAAGTTCCTATGGAATATTATATGGGAAGCGGGAACGGGAACAAATTTGACGCGGGCGAAGCTGCGGGCATCAGCTAGTATATAGGTATATTTTAAGGCCTTTGACTTCAGCCTTTCAGCCAAAGCTAGACAGCTGTTATTTACACAGCTGATGCATTCAACAGATTTTCATTTGTTGATATAGCCGGCGGGGCCCCCATACAACAAACGTGATTTTTTACCGTTCTATGAGAATATCATGTTTTGCGAATATCGTGTTTTGCGAATGTGGTCTTTTGAGAATATGATATACAGCGATTGAAGGTTTCTTCGCAAAAAATTTCAAAATCCCTCAAATTTCTTTGATCAAATCCATTGAACTCATAATAGCGTATCAAAGCATAACAAACTTCGCCGGGCGACTCGTAGAATAGACGCATAATTCATGCAAGTAGTGGGAATATTTGACCGAGCGAGCGAAGCGAACGAGAGTCTCCGATCGACAGTATGGATGATTTTACTTTTGTCCGTTACGTATGTCTATGTGTATGTCAGTTGAGGTCTAGAGGGCGCATTTCTTAACCGATTTTTACCAAACTTGGCACACGGGTTGTTTGATTTAAAATACAACTTTTGTCGAGAGCTTTTCTTGATGGGTGGAAAGTGGGGGTGAAAAGGGGTGAAGATTGTTGTCGCAGAGGGGCTTAAGGCGAGACTTGTCGGTAGTCTGTAACTCTGTTGCAATAAATTACTTCACTAGGTCACGTGGATCATCTGTTCAAAGTTTTAAATAAAACAAAAATGGCAACGTCAATCGGATTGAACTTTCACTTTTACAATAAACGTTAGAGGGGCAGTCGGGTGAGACCGTCTCACGGCTTCTTGTTTTCCTGGGTGCTCACGAGGTCTACTCTTCGCAGAAGTACCTACTAGTGTTACCCGTAAACAGCTATTTTAATTTTTTGCCTATTTATTGCCTACATTATATCTGAAACTAAGTTGCATACCATACCACAGTGTATTATATGTATGTATCAGACACGACAGGTGCAAACAATCTTCCCATCTGCCGTGTGGGGTTTTTGTTTTTCAATCGAACAAAGGCATTGTGCCCATCTGAGTGCAAGAGACATAAAGGCGATTAACCCCTACTGCTGGGCATTAACCTTCCCCAAAGATCAAACAGTTGCTACATTTTTGAATGTATTTTTGACCTTACTACATAAACTAGTCTAAACGTACATATAATGTGGTAAAATTTCTTAGTTGGTATGCGATAAAACTGTGAAACTGAAGGAACGTCAGCAGATTTCGATACATTACTGTAAATTCGGGCTTCTATCATTGGTTCAAATGTCTTTACTATATTAAATACTAGCTGATGTCCGCAGCTTTGCCCGCGTAAAATTTGTTTCCGTTCCTACTTCCCGTGGGAATTTATTCCCGGGATAAAAAGTAGCCTATGTGTTATCCCAGACTATAATGTATCCCTGTACCAAATTTCAGCCAGATCTGTTCAGCCGTTTGAGCGTGAAAGTGTAACAAACATCCACACATCCACACTCACAAACTTACGCCCATAGAATTATAACGCATGGTCCATGGTGTTATCTATACTAATATTATAAAGAGGAAAAATTTGTATTTTTGTTGTTTGTTTGTTTGTTTGTTTGTAACGAATAGGCTTCGGAACTACTGGACCGATCCGAAAAATTCTTTCACTATTAGAAAGCTACACTCTTTGCGGTGAACATAGGCTATATTTTATTCCCGTATTCCCGTATATCCCGTATAACGCCACAGACAGGGAGTTCATCCTCACACTCTGCGTCCGGTGCGTTCCAGCACGGTTAGATCCGATAGGTGTTTTCTTCCGCACACGCTCAGATTGTGGAATGACCTCCCTGCCTCGGTTTTCCCAAACGCCTACAGTATGGGGTTCTTCAAAAGGGGTCTTACAAGGTTTTTGCAGGGTCGGCAGCGCGAGTGTGGTACCTCTGGTGTTGCAAACGTTCATAGGCTGCGGTGACCACCGGTCCTTCTGGTGGGCCGTATGCTTGTCTGCCACCTTAGTGGTATAAAAAAAAACCCACGGGAACGGAAACTACGCGGGTAAAACCGCGTGACGGCCGCTTGTACCTAATATCAGTAAGATTCACGGACACGGACATTTTTTACACAACGCTATTTGATCCCAAAGTAAGCTAGGAATAACCTGCTTGGGTTATGGGTATCGGACCACAGATAGTATATTAACAGATACATACCACCTACATAGAAACACCCAGACTCTCGCGACAAACACTTATGGATCACACAAATTTTTGTCTCCGATGGGAATCGAACCCTCGTGATCCGCAGTCGAACATTTCGACCTCTAGACCAGTGGTTCCCAAACTTATTTTGTCTACTGCCCACTTTGAGAATAAATATTTTTTTAGCGCCCCCATTTTTTCACCTATTTAAAAACCACTATAACTTCAAATTAAATTAATTAATTATTGTGACCTATATGTATATGTGCTGTTGTGTAAAAAAATGTATATTATGTATATTAACAGAGAATTCTAAACGAAACTTTTACTATAACCCGCAACTTGAAACCTGAGCGCAGTAGGTAACATACAACGGCGCTTAGGTCTCAAGTTAACTCTTACGGGCTCCACCTGCCAATAAGAATGATTATTGAAACGCAACTTTATAGTATTAAAACAGAGTATCTTTTGTTAAAAATATAACTAAAATAATCAATCCTTATATAAAAACTAATGTGAAGGATGAATCTGATGCTGTTTAATAAGATTGTTGATATCAGGTTCCAATTTACTCAAGAACAGTCGCAAATCGCCACGTTCGGTAACAAGCAAACGATTTCTCTTTTTAGTAAGCAGTGTTGTCACAGCACTAAATCCACGTTCACACAAATATGACGATGGGAATGCTATCAAGAATCGTTGAACGATTGACCACAATCCAGGGTACAATTGAGGGATCGGTTTTTGAAGCCAAAATTCTTGGTAACCATTTTTGAACTTGATTTTTATTTCCTCGTTTGTTGTCAATTCTATAAGTTCTTCTTCCAGCTGAGGTGACATTGCTGTGTTGACATTTGAAAACGGATCCAACACCCAGTCTGGTATTTCCAAGTTCAAAATGTCCTGGTATCGTTCGGTGAAGTCAATGTGGAGGTTTTCCAAATGTTGGCAGTAGGCAAACAATTCGTCGTTACTGCATGATACTGATAAATTTGGAAAATTGTGAAACTCACGTCTGCCCAGATTCTTTTTGTGTAGAAGCAGTTTGGCTGCGAAAGCAGCAACGACGTTTTTTGTTTTAATTAAATTTAGTTTATCGCCTTGCAGTTGGAGATTCATGTCGTTGAACAATTTATACAGGTCTGTCATGTAAGCTATATCATTCTTTGATGTTATGAGCTTGTCGTGCAATTCTGTATCTTTAGTTTCCAAGAACTCTATAACAGAGTCAAACAGGTTGTAAAATCGAGTCAGACAATTGTCTCTTGATAGCCAACGAACTTCAGTATGAAACAACAAACGGTTGAAATCCTCGTCATTAGTAACACAAAGCTGATGAAATAATCTATCATTCAAAGAGCTGTTGCGGATTTTATTGACTGCTTTGATGACATATTGCAGTGATTGAAATAGATTTTCACTTAAGTTTCTAGCAACAAAATGTTGTCTATGAATAACGCAATGTACACCAAGGACATCTGGAATTTTATTTTTTAAGTACGCTATGAAGCCTTTATGGCACCCTGTCATAGCCGGAGCGCCATCCGTAGCAACTGAAATAATATTTTTCAAAGGAAACTGTTTCTCATCGCAAAACTTTTCCAATGTATTGAATATGGTTTCACCTTTTGTATCGGTCTCTAAATTTCTAGCAAATAATAGTTCTTCACATATTTTCTCATCTTTAATAAACCTCACGTAAGACAACAACAATGCTTCATTAGTTGGTAAAGTGAACTCATCGAGCTGAATTGAGAATTAACTTGTCCTCAGGTGATAGCACAATGATTCTTCAATGTTTTTTTTTTCTTTGCACAGAATTATTACTCAAAGGATTTTTTCGGATAATATCTGCGGCCGGTTTATGAAGCACAGTAGTTATTACTTCATTTATTGCTGGCAATATTAACTCTTCTCCGATGTTATGTGGTTTGCCTTTTTGAGCAATTAACAAAGAGATATTGTACGAAGCTCGAAGTCCGTCGTCATCTTGCTTAGCAGCTGCCGAAAATAGTTTTACTACACTTGGCTGAGTATTATGCTTCTTCTCTAGGTCTTGAAAATATGCTACATTCTTGTCTTTCTTATCTGGATGCATTTTATTCCTTGAAGGCTTCATTGCTTCATTCGAAAATGTTTTTAGACATAGAAGACACAAAGGCGACGATCGGTTTGTGGGATTTTCAATAAATCCGAATTTAATATATTCCGCAGACTATTGCCGTCTCTTCTTTTTTACTTCCGACATTGTTTTGCTTTGAGAAATACGTTCAACTTCGCGAGTAGAGGAGGCGTAAGTACTGCTCATCTATTGCGCGCGAGACCACAAGTCCACAAATGAAAATAAAATAAATATTACATTGTTTATATAGGAATGCTTAAGCAGCACGCACCGACAGGAATAAAACAAACATGCATAAACTCGTTTATCTCATTCGACGCTCAATCGTACTCAACAAGTCCGAACAAGCATTCAATGAACCAGCCGACTGATACAGGAATGCACAATTCGGGTTATTTAACAAAAACTTGTTAAAACATGATAGATATCTAGGTACGAGTACTAATAACTATTAATTTTTTCTATATTAAATAAAATAGGACAGATATATGAACTACGCGAAGAGAAATATATAACCGAGTTTCAGCAATCTTTTTATTCATATTAGTTGATGTTCACAAGTTGTTGTTGAGAGTCGAGAGCTCTTGCAGTTGTTGTTTAAGAGGCCTCTTAGCTAAATAAAGTTACAAATCACCCGCCGCCCGCCCGCCTCTACACAACGCCCCCATTTTCTTCTGGGTCTCTTACCGCCCCCCTTGAGACCTGCAGCGCCCACAAGGGGGCGTTATCGCCCACTTTGGGAAAGACTGCTAGACCATCGAGGCAGGTATAAATAGGTAAGTTTGTCAGTGTGAATGGATGTTTGTTACTCTTTACGCTTTAATGGCTGAACCGATCTGGCTGAAAGGTGCAGTGACTTTTATCCCCCAAACAAGTTCCCATGGGAAGCAGGAACGGGAATAGAATTCTACGCCAATGGGCCCGCGGGCACAGATTAAATAATAGTTACTACGTAACAGATACATCACTCCCCACCGACTACGTACCCACTAGACGCCTAATTACAGGCGACGCATTTCTGTAAATGGTTCCGACGAGAAAATCATTTATAAGCTTGCACTAGAAGTCTATCAACCAGTGCTGACCACGTACTTGATCCGTGAACACGTCAAGGTTCATGTGTCAAATATTTATAAAATAAATATGAAAATGCCTACTGACTCAATAAAATGGTGTGGTATTAATACGCAGACATCAAACTTTGGCAAAGACGGAATTTCATTTCATCGGTTAGTTAAATTAAACATAATCTTAATTAAATTTTGTTTCGTAAAAGAATTGACGTAGTTCATTTTATACTGGTTGCCGGTGAGTAGATGCAACGAATCGCGATATTCATATCTCGTTCTTACACACGTTCATTTGACACTATCTCTTTCGTTCGGTCACGCGCTAGTGATGAGCAAATATGAAAGAAAATGCTGCTATCGATATTATAGTTGCAAATTCTATAATTTAATAAAAATGTCCGTTTCATTACAATTAATACTGATAAAATTGGAATGTGCAAATTTTGTTAAACCTGAATATTAATTAATTTATTTATTATTTATTTACCAAATATCGTTCAAACCAATTTTCGTTGGAAGTTTTTATGACAATGTACATTATATATATTTTTTAGATATATAATTCTCTCATTTTAGAAGTTAGAGGGGGGGGGGGCACTCTTTTTTCCACTTTAGAAGTCTCTCGTGCAAACTGTTCAGTTTAGGAAAAAATAATGTTAGAAACCTCAATAGCATTTTTGAAGACCTATCTGTAGATACCCCACACGTATGGAGTTGATGAAAAAAAATTTATGAGTTTTAGTTCCATGTAGGTACTTATTGACCCCCAAAATTTATTGCTTTTTTTCCATTTTCATGTAAAATTCTAAATGTGATTTACAGAATACATCTATTCACTAAGTTTAAACAGCATAGGCTTTAAAGTTACGGAGAAAAGTGGCTGTGACATACGGACGGACAGACAGACAGACATGACGAATCTATAAGGGTTCAGTTTTTTGCCATTTTGGCTACAGAACCCTAAAAACAAGTAAGGTTCATATTTTCCTTCTACGACTAAAGTAAATTCCGAGATGTAGGTACATTACATAAATAACTTTTGATACATTATTAAAAGTACTTGACCGTAATTCGAAGCTTATATAATGAGATAGGCATATCCGTTACCCGTAGGCTTATCTTACTCATGTTTGATGACGTATTTCCGTCGACTCACCAGCAGATGGCGCCACCTGTGAACTTATAAAAGAACATGGCGTCTACTTTGTCCTCATTGGCGTTTTGATTCCCGTAGCAAAAGGTTATAGCAGGAACACCTGCTAGTGCATTTATTTCTTCTAGTTACTAGTTATATACCTAGTAAAGTTATAAAAAGTGACTTGGGATGAAGTAAGTGAATTTACAGAAATAATTATTTAACGGCTTTGCCGTTCGTTTGAATATACAGTGAATCTAAAACAAGTGACTTGTGATTGAAGTAAGTGAACCTACAGACATATTTAACGGTTTAACCGTTCGTTTAAGTGTCAGGTATGTTTTTACTTCATATTTTTACGATCACATATGAGTGTGATACGTCATAACGTGAAATAACCTATTATTTTAAAATAGCACGTAAACCTTTCGAGGTTGCAGTTTCTTTTATTTAATATCTTTAGTTACAGCTAATATCAAACTGATTTTATAGATTGTATTCATAGGTACTAATATTTTTTTTTTTAGATATTATTTGCTTCGTGTATGTACAGCGTAAGTACCACCGAATATAGAAAATATTTTCAAAATATTTTTATACCTACCCACATAAAGGCACATTAATTACTAGATGTTCCTATACATGTAAAAATATGGCCTATTATGGGTAAAATCGTAATCATCCCAAGTTTCTGAATACATGAAAGTAATACTTAAATTTTAGGTACCTAACATAATACTATTTCTTTTAGTTTGGTTTCTTGATAGAAATGAATCCTCCATCCTTAGAAAGTGAGCTAGTTCCAAGTGGAGTATTTCAGAAGCGCGCTCTGAGCTCCAGTTACTGTATTAGGTACGTCAAATAGCTACAGTTCCAGCTCATTTAGCTCGAACTTCAAATAAGGGCGATCGCGACGCCACGTGCATTGTCGTAAGTGGAGTAAAAGAAGCCGACTTCTACTTAACCAGATAAGGATGATGGAAATAGGTGAGTTATTTCTTATTACCTAACACTGGTCCTGACCAAGTGTAAATTTCTTCACAGATCAGAGGTTAAATTACGAGGATGATAGAAACAATCATCCTTGCTTCGTATTTTGTATAGGGACAGCATTAAAAGAGATTTCGGTTACCCAAGATCCTAAGACACAGTATAACCTAAGAGGTTAATAGACACGTTTTGGCGACAAATTGCCTTGATAAGATAATAATATGCTGATAGCCACTATTGTAAAATCATAGTCCTGGGTTCGTCAACCTAAACAAAAACGGGGAGATCCGACAATTCGAATCCCTGCTACATTTTGAAAAAGCTGACAAGGTTCTTTCTGCCAAAAGGCTTTTGCTGCCAAAACCTTTTGTATTTTTAAACAAAGAGAATCTTTTGAAAAACTTAAGTTTCTTCGAAAATATTTATGACAAAATTAAAGACCTACTTTAATAATAGGATTTCCATAAATCTTTTATCAATTTATTACAAATGGCTTGCGGCCATAGATCTGATTTCATATATTATTCTCAGAATTGTCAAAGACCCAATTCTTAAAAATGAACTTTGATAAAATATCGTTTTCAAACACATACATTTTCGAGGCTGAAGCCTTTTCAACGGCACTCGGGAAGGCATGTATTTTGGTCTTCGATCTCCAAAAAGGATGACCCCGAAAAAAGTTCATCCAAATCATTACGCCAGCCTTCGAGAGGATCAGGCGTCAAGATCAGATCTCCATCGAATGGAGTCCAGATTCCATTGTACCAAGAGCCTTTTTAGGCCTGTATTACAGTTACCACTCTCGAGGGGTGTGTACAATATCCATAATAATTGGGCATACGACAGTAAATGTCCCTTCAATTAAGAAATTTCTGAGCTTTAGACTCTCAAAGAGATTGAGAAGTTTAACATCCCCTGCCCATACCAGCAAAGGAAACACTAACCAGTAACCACCCTCGAGGGGTATGTACAATATTGTGTATCTATAATAATTGTAATATACGATAGTAACCAGGCGTACGATAACATACTAAGTAACCATGCAAGGATGTCCCTTCAATTACGAAATTTCCGAGCTCGAGGCTCTCAAAGAGACGAGGAGAGGTCTAACATCCTCTGCCCACACCAGCAAAGGAAACACTAAATGATATGACCCTGTCATTCTATGTTGGTCAGTTAACTCTGTACAAAATACGTTGGTAAGGAACGAGAGTACCAAAAAGTTTTAAATTTATAAAAGGGTACCGCATTCCCTTTATCCAGAAACTCCAATCCGTCCTGCACGGTATTCGAGAGGACGCAGGTTCGAATCCTGCTCGAAACTGATAACCTTCCCACATTTAAATTTACACCGAACTCTGTTCAAGTCCCGTCCTGACAAAGTTGTAAATTTTCACTTTATGTTAAAATGCTATGGAAAACTTGACTAAGGTGGAATACTAATTGCTTTAAATACTTAAGAATCCATACAGGTTTCCTTTTTAACTGAAATGACCACATTGTGCAATGGTTCAAAAGATGAATGCTCAAGGCACTCTAAAACTAGTTCCTTTGTCACCAAGTTTGGTTTTTCCACTTTTCCTAACTTCAAATAGCGATGGGTCATCCGCCCAGAATTCAGTTTTAGGACATTGTACGCCTTTGTGAAGCCAGAATAATTCTATCTTTCAGCATGTTCCGTTTACCAGATTTTCCTCCAACCACGAGATTGGATGTGCAAAATACATCTCAGTCAAGCTTATTTTCATGATAAAGCTGATGTAGTGTACATTATTCTTTCTCAGAGCACATTCTTGTCTTCCGCTCGGGTAAGCCGCACCCAAAACATTTTCGTTTCTCACCATCTGGGTGCCTCGATTTCTATAGAATAAGAGTACCTATTCAAATACTCGTCTACCTACACAAAATCTCATTTTCCGCATCAAAATCCTGTTACTCTTCACAAACACGTACAAATAGCCTTGAAAACTCTTCAAACCCAGGGATGGTTAGACAATTGGGAGAAAACAATAATAGGTTCCCAAAGAAACCTCTCATATCGTTATGCGATAGACATAGAACTACCTAAAAGTCCAATACCAAAAGAAAAGATATTAGACATAAAAGAAAAATTTATTTAATTCCAAATCAAAGAAACTTAGTTCTTTTGAAGAAAATTCAAACTTGGTGGGTCTTTTGAATTTTTACCACTTTCGCAGTGCCTAGAGGTAGCTTTACCTCAGCGTCACATTCGGTCAATCCCCTAACCGACAACCCACTGAAGAAAATAGTAGTGCACGGAGTGGTACAAGTGGAACTCCAATAGTGGGTCCGCAATTACCGGTTCTCGACAATTTTACAAGCTTTCCATCCGAGATGCTTTCTTACCACGGACGCGTCAGATTTCGCTTGGGAGCCCAGCTAGAAAACATTTCTCTAACAGGCTCGAGGGCCTAGAATAACAAAGATTGCACTGCATCAAAGAGAGATGTTGATAATCTTACACATGATTCGAAATCATATACCGGTACTGTGTTACAGTCTGTACTCATTCAAAGCAGTTGTAGTCCATCCCCCCAGAGGGACGAGACCAAATCAATTGCCTTGACGAACTTAACTCGTCAGCTTGCGTGTAATGGTCCGACATCAAATTGACTTCACCATACACTGCATTCCGAGCCGATACCATATGTATCAGCTCCTCCGGGTATTTGTTGTGAGCATCCTGCTTCAAACACCACTAAGGCAAGATTGCCTACAAACAATATTCCTATTATGAAATGGAGAACACTACACATGATAGGCATGTTTGTAATGTGTGGATATTACTTCCACCACCATTTTTAACCCTTAGAGCTCCTCGCGGCGACCCGTCGCCGCGCATAATAATCAAGTTTTTCCGTAAAGCCCCGCGCGGCGACCGGTCGCCGCACCTACCCAGACGACTTTAAACTTAAATTTAGCCTGCTTACGTCCTACTTTTCAATGAACAGGTTTATTGCATGTGTAGTTTATAACATTTTCTTGTTTTTGGAATCTTATGACATGACGTCAATGGGCCAGAATTATTTACAAAAATCGAACAGTTGAAGTTGAGAGTGGATTGCGCATGGATGGCGTGCGTTTGTGTAGTACGTGTGTGTTTCGTGTTTTTATTATAAATAATGTGTTTGCATTATTATTTATTATTATACACAGTAAAATAAACAATATATCAATAATCCGGTTGGTGTTTACAGGATCGTAAAATATGGTGTGGTGGTAGAGTAATCAATGTTTTTTTTGTTGAGTGCGTGTGTACCAAGTGCAAGTGTGCGTGTGTGTTTTGTTTTTTTATTATAAATAATGTGTTTTCATTATTGTTTATTATTATACACAGTAAAATAAACAATTTATCAATAATCCGGTTGCTGTTTGCAGAATTGAAAAATTTGGTCTGGTAAGTGAGATAAAAAATTTTTTTGGGAAATGGGAAATCTTTTTTCATTTTTAGGGTGGTGGAGCTAGGTCCACGTGATTACCGATTTTCGATATATTTTTTTAGTGTGTTGAAGGGTTAATACCCGAGATGCTGTCACACCTTAATCGGTCAACAGGAGTGTTTGTGGTGCCGCGATGGCACAAGGTAATAATAGAGGGCAGATCTCAAAGCGAGAGCTCTGTAAGCTCTATTCGTTCTGCAGAACCTGCAAAAGAACCTAATAAACATTATTTCTTTCCTTCTACTAAACACCTCGACAGGTCTCCCACCACCTCACATAGAGAATCTGTGGAAATGTGGGGGGGGGGGGGGGCAAAGAGGTAAATAACAGATATTAAATCAAAAACTTCTACTATTGAGCTCCTTGAGACCTACCTTTTAAGATACTTATAAATTTTACAGTTTTAACCGACTTGCATTTTATTCATGGTTATTATATAATACGATTCTGTTACATAAATATGTTGTTGCTGTTCTTGATAATATAGAAACCGTTAGTCAACTTTACATAGTTCGCATGTTTTGGTTAAACATATTATCTTGGTCGATTTCTTTAAAAAATTTAAAGAAAGTTAAGTCACATATTTATTGATATTGGGATTGATGACTTAGTTCAATATTACCAAGTATTGATACAAAGAGAACATTTTTCAGGTTTCTCGTCATAGTGATTTTATGCTTAGGTCGCCGCAACCACGATCTAACTTTGCTCGATTGTATTAACTCACGTCATTGGTACTGCTTTCAGGCCCGAATCAAAAGTCCGAAACTGATCATTTCAAACAATCTGGTTGGAAAACTATTGTAAACAAAGATAACACCTACGACTAATCAATTGAATCCTTTATTCTAGATAGAAATTAGGATATCAGAGTAACCGATATGAGACTACACAGTCTAATAGTTTATTTATGACTGTTAGAGGTTCTCCAACTATTCTAGCCCCGGCACTACCCGGTCAACAGCAGCTTCTAAGAATTGGTGGTGGTGGTAAGATCAAAATAATCCTTAACACGAGGTAATTGACGATGGATTTCAATAAAAATTTATCGTCGAGTAATAATGTCAGCTACTACCACCAATCAAATATAATAATAATTCGCAATTATTTAATCCTGTCAATAGAAGGAATACTTATTACTCCTTAAATAAGATTCCTTATTTAGTCTGTTTAAGATTACATATGAAGTTGTTCAAGATGGTAAAGATTATAAATCTAGATACCATACATACAACATTGTATAATATTATTTTCCTAAAAATAAATTAGAATCACATTGGCGTTTCCGTCACTCACCAGGCGAAAACAAACATTTCTCATTATATAAGCTTCGAATTACGGTCAAGTACTTTTAATAGCGGCGTTTTCCCTGAAAGAAAACGCATATTAAAATACTTACCTAATTCGAAGCTTACTTTTTAAATCTGCCTGGTGAATAAAAGCCAATGAGGACAAAGTAGACGCCATGTTCTTTTATAAGTTCACAGGTGGCGCCATCTGCTGGTGAGTCGACGGAAATACGTCATCAAACATGAGTAAGATAAGCCTACGGGTAACGGATATGCCTATCTCATTATATAAGCTTCGAATTAGGTAAGTATTTTAATATGCGTTTTCTTTCAGGGAAAACGCCGCTATTATTGAATCAAATTATAATAGATGCATACAAGGAGAACAAGGATACCCTTTCTATGTACATAATTCTTTTTATAATTTAATTTAATTTATTTTTGTATTAACATCTTCTTGTTCTTACTTTTAATTTTATTTTGTCTGTAGTTGTTGAAAGATATATACGTATATTATATTTAATTAATAAAACATAAGCCTTGTTTCATTGCGTACAAACAATGTCGATAATATAGATCGTGCTAATTGAACCCGTCCCATCCCTAGCACAGATCTTCTACGATCGTGCGTTATCGGTATGACCTCGGTAAGACCAATCAGAAAGCAGGTTCCTCGCCTCTTCCCCGCTAGTCCCACCTCAGCTAGCTGACAGAATTGTTTGTTCGTAAAATATGAAACAATAGCTGTCTAGTGGGTACGTAGTCGGTGTCACTCCCATACTTAACCATAAAAACATTAGCTATTACGTATCGCTACAGTGGAAAACATTCCCTACGACGTATTCCGAGAGTCGAGATTCGTGCGCACATCGTACGATTGCGTCATCGAGTGACAACTATTGACAACATTAGGGTTGTAAGCACGGAACAAAAATACATATAACTACAAAAAACAATAAACACAGTGTCTGAAAAAAAAGTTTATTATATTTTATAACTTCTTCTTCTTTACATAAGAATTATATTATAACTAGCTGATGCTCGCAGCTTAGCCCGTGTAAAAGTCTGTTCCTTTTCCCGCTTCCAATAGGAACTTATTCCCAGGATAAAAAGTAACCTATGTGTTATTTCAGACTACAATCTATCCCTGTATCAAATTTCAGCCAGATCCGTTAAGCCGTTAGAGCATGAAAGAGTAACAAACATCCACAGATCTACACATCCGCACTCAAACATTTTCACATTTAATTTTAGAATATTAGTGAGAAGTAAGAAGAAAAAAAAGCAAGACTAAATAAAGCAAAATATTACTTTACACGGGAAATGTTCATTGGCTGTGCGCACTTCGCTCAGTCTGGCGTGTGGCAGCCCTGTGCCGATCGGCCACTTTAGTTCTGCTACATAATACTTAGGAGTAGGTGTTAACACGACTTGTGGCGAGTGACGGAGGCCTGCCGCGGGCGCCATTTAATAAATAATTAAATAAATAACAAACTAAAAACTTACCGTTTTTATTCCCATGGTCGAATATAATGCTGAGCTTCTGCAGACTATTCTGTCGGGCCTCCGCGAACAGTCTCCTTTTGTTCTTGGGTGATGGCTGGGTGGCCAATGGTGATACTACCATTGTGGTGGTAGCCATGTTGTCACAGTACCATCACACCACGTATCTGAAGACAAGGGACAGGACTGTTTAATCTTTTTACACAGGCTTTTTTGACAATAAGTTTAGAAAGTTCTGAAGAACTCTTCAACTTAATCCCGCCCTCTCCTTTCCGTTCCCGAACAACGCGTGCTGGTCAGAGATGCCACTATTAGGCTGAGCGCACATTGGAGACACGACTGTCTTAAGACTGACTATTGCTCGATTATCGGACCGGACAGTTTCGCAGTTTCATAGATTTAGTAAAGCGGCAGTCTGTCTGTAGACTGTCTTGTCGCCAATGTGCGCTCAGCCTTACACTGTGGAGAGAATCTTCGCTAGAACCCTAGAACTGAGCGATTTAAAATATCGTTTCTCTGTCGAACCATAAAATCCTGGAACGACCTGCCAGCGCACGTGTTTCCCTCCTCTTACAATCCTGGGTTCTTCAAGCGGAGCGTGAAGAGGCACATCATCGGGCCGCCAACTTGAGGGCCGCTTTATAGTCTTACAGACTGGCACGGTAGCCCCCAATCGCTAGATGTCGCTGTGAGTTCCATCGAACGGCGGCATCATTTTGGCGAGCCAAATATAAAAAAAGAAATAGAAAATTCATTCATTTCAAGAATGTTAGTTATTTTGTGGTAGAACCGACACAGGCCAGCGAAATGGATAGGGCTTTTCTAAAGAACGGCTAAAATTGGGTTAATGAAACCGTGTGAAAAATGTCTTATATTTTTTTTATTATCACCGTGATTTCCATATATATATAGGTAAATGTTGCCAACGCCGATGACTTCAAACGATAAATAAAAGCATCTAGCCATGTAAAACGCACGCTAAGACGTGAATTTCTTAAGCAAACATTAATGCACGAAGTTCTGCTTTAGATACTCAGTAGATGATAATACCAAGTTTAAATAAGTATTAGTATTTTTAAGCAATTTTAAAATATTGTGAGACATTTTCATTTTCAACGCCATCTGGTTCGAATACTATACTATATCTACTATACTAAAACTACTAAGTATTTAGGCTTGTGCTATGGAATCCAGATGGATTTTTCTGACTGGACCGATTTTAACGGGACTTTCACCGTTAGATAGCTGACGAAGTGAGGATATAAGGAGTAACTAAGGATACTTTTATTTTAAGGACAAAAAGAGTTGATAGCTAGCCACAGCCAAAGGCGAAGCCAGGGTGACACAGCTAGTCATATAGTTATCAGGTGCATTATCGATTCAAGAAAGATCTTAATTTATACCACAATACACGGAACAAGGAAACTATGAACTGTAACACGATCGATCGATTTAATTGCCTAATCAATAAACTAGTTGTTTACATTCTTTACACCGTGTTGTAAACACAAGCCAATTGATTTCGTATTAGCGCAGAATGAGTGTATTTAGTGTCAATATTGATATACAAAATGGCTGAAATTGCGGCAAAGAAAATTTTTTTATCATCATTCTTCCATTACTTACCAATTTCTCACAGAAACTTCCTTCCGAAATAAAAACTATAAATACTGGCCTAGTTTATTCCCAAGCTGTATTCTTTACACCTGATTTCATCAAAACCGGTCCAGTGGTTCTGTGTGTGTTAAATCTGTATGCCTCATCAACGTTGTATCATCGCGACAAAATGTTCAAATCGGATAAGGTTTTTTATTTGGTGACGCGGTTAATGCCACACACTCGACAAGAGTGTGTGCTATCGAGTCCACAGAACCACTTAGGCAGTGACTGCCCACAGAGTCCGAGTCCACGCCTACGACCTCCCACAGACACTTGGCGAAACTGCCATGTTCTGTGAAGAATTGTGTGAGGTGACGGCGCACCGTACGCCCTCTCCACCTCAGCCCGAAGGACGGGGCGGACAGCCCCTACGAGCTTTGCACTCGTGGATGGCTCCTGCAGCCGGTAGCTCAATCCCGGAAGAGATCGTCGCGAGTCAACTGTCTCCAGCACAGATATTTTCTGATTTTTGTGGTCTCCACTGATCGATGTCCTTCCGGGAGCGAGCGACCTCCAGCCTGGAGGACATCGATCGGGCGAAAAGGCTGGAATTCCAGCCTATTGTGGGGTCATCCTTCCGAAGGCTTACGGGGGGCTCTTAACTGAGTCCATAGCATCCATGTTGCATTTTCCTCACATTAAAAAAAAGATTCCAGCCTTAATATCCCAGGGGAAAATCGGATAAGGTATAGAAAGTTCAACTCATCTGTGCGCGCGGCCCTATGTGTGGGTAGACCTCGTATAAACACAGTGACTTAGTGTGCGTGACAAGAGGTACAGTGAAGTACAAAATACAAAAACACTCGTTTAACTAAAATAAAAAACTTAAGGGGTGAAATGTATGTTAAACAAATTAATATGTTTTGCTGCTAAAAGAGTAAAATTGAGGAAATTTAGGATTCGCTGCTCTCTACAAGGTTAATTATAAATTCAGATTCCATATCAAAATGTCCATAGTATTCTTCTTCTTTGTATTACGCCATATCTCTTCATCAATTTGACCTTAACGTTCGTTTATTAATTTCATTATTCCCATCACATTTTGTTCGATGCTATGCGAGGCATTATATATTTTTTTAATTCCCCCTACATTTTCGATTGGGTTTAGTTCAGGATGATACGGTGCCGCGGTGGTAGCCGAAGAACTTTTAAGCCATGTGGCCGAAGAATGTCATCAATCTTATTACAAACTAGCTGACCCTTGCAACTTCGTTTGCGTCACATAAGGTGTACGAAAGGAGAGGTATTTCTTCATCAGACTCATCAAGCAGCAGGGTCGGCAGCGCGAGTGTGGCGCCTCTGGTGTTGCAAACGTTCATAGACCACCGGTCCTTCTGGTGGGCCGTGTGCTTGTCTGCCACCTTAGTGGTATAAAAAAAAAAAAAAGACTCGAGACTGCCAGAGTGCTTCAAACGTAAAAAGCATACTGTGACGTCACACTATCTGAGAGAGGTGTTTGATGTCACGTGACTGATTGCTTATTTCTTCCCATCTTATTTTCTAAAAATAATAGTAATCCTTAGCTTGTGTACCAATTTATATTACTTTTAGTTATTTATATATTGGACATAGTCGTTAGAAACACACATCAATCAGATTTATTCTTAGTGGACACAAGCCTATTAAAATTTTCAAATTATCTTCCAATTGTACAGACTCTCGACCCTCCACAGTTTTTTTAGATGTATAGAGTATGGTCTTTTTACTTTTTAAATCAAGTCATACAGTAAAATTATTGTCATATTTACTGTATAAGCCAATGATGTTATAGTAAAAAAGAGGTAGATATCGCATTACCGCTCAAAAACTGTTGCGGACAAAGTCACACAATTATGAAAATTTTAGGCCTCTGTCTGGCACGGGTTCAGCGATACAACCTCGTGACTAATAGACAGACGGATGGCTAGGCCTCACGTCTCGTTAATAGGGTCCCACTTTAACCCCTCCGTCTGAGAGTCCGATTCGCACTTGGCCGGTTATTTTTTCAATAGGTGCAGCAAGTTCCACTAGGTGCCATCAATCAACGGTATAAATCTTCTCAAGTGTATATTTAAGAAATATCTCCACCTTAAAATGAGTTTCTTTCTTTTAAGTGTGGAATAACACATACTAATGCTATAGCGAACTCCTACTTCCTACCAACTTAAACCACACGGTGCCGTGCTACTAGCTCTTGGCCGGTTTCGGTTACATTCTAGAAGTGTATGACTAAAACTGGACAAGAGTGAGCCGGACTCGCGCACATAGGGTTCCGTACAAGAAAAGCGGCAAAAATCTAATAAATAATCTAAAAAAAAATTTAGGGTCGGCAGCGCGAGTGTGGCGCCTCTGGTGTTGCAAACGTTCATAGGCTGCGGTGACCACCGGTCCTTCTGGTGGGCCGTATGCTTGTCTGCCACCTTAGTGGTATAAAAAAAAAACACGTATGTTGTATGGGAGGCCTCCTTTAATATTATTATTTTGTCAATTTTTATTATTTGTTGCTATAGCGGCAACAAAAATCATCATCTGTATAAAAAATAACTGTCTAACTATCACGGAGCATGAGTTACAGCCTGCTGACAGATAGACAGGCGACCAACGAAGTCAACGGAACCGACAACAAAGGGGTAGGGTTATGTAATGTCCTAGATCTTTAGGATTCCATTACGGTAACCAAAAGTAAAAACGGGACCATAAAAAGGTGGTAACTGTCTAATACTTCTCAATGATTGTAATTGCTTGTGGTTTGAATAAAGTTGTATTATTATTATAACTATTGATTGGAAGTTCTTTGTAAATCTCTAAATCTTCGGTTAGTAACATATTAACTGATTGGGCTGACCCCAACTACGTCACAAGCAGAGCCAGGCGCTCAAAATTCATGAACACGTGAGTTTCGGCCCGGCCGAAAGTTTCGGCCCATTTTGGCCGAAACCGAAACTGCGGCCGAAATTCGATTTTTTGGCCGAAACTGGCCGAAACCGAAACCGAAACCGAAACTTCGGTCGGTCACTAATTATTAATTTGTCTATTTTTATTATTTGTTACTATAGCGGCAATAGAAAAATACATCGTCTATAACAATTTTAATTGTCTAACTATCACGGTGCATGAGTTACAGCTTGCTGACAGACAGATAGACGACCAACGAAACCGACAACAAAGTGGTAGGGTTATGTAATATCCTAGATCACCTTTTTAGGATTCTGTGAAAATTGTATTTTTATAACTAAGTATTGATTGGAAGTCCTTTGTAAATCTGTAACTCTTCGGTTAGTAACATATTAACTGGTTGGGCTGACCCCAACCGCGTCACAAGCAGGGCCAGGCACTCAAAATTCATCAACATGAGAGTTTCGGCCCGGCCGAAAGTTTCGGCCCATTTTGGCCGAAACCGAACCTGCGGCCGAAACTCGATTTTTTGGCCGAAACTGGCCGAAACCGAAACCGAAACTTCGGTCGGTCACTAAGAATTACCTACTTAGGCGCTAAGCACATTGATCTTGGTGTCTGGCGCGTACATCAAATATTGTACCGAACACAATGGTTATTTTCGTGTGTTTCGTACGATCGGATCTTTGCAAATACAACGACGTATTATAATTAGACACGTCATGCAGTAACATCACGGCTTTCAAAAACAGCGAATATTTTCTTCATTTAACAAAGAACTTTTATGAAATTATCTATGGTACCATGTATGGAAAGTAAGGCAATTGCCTGACTTTTTTGTTGCCATTTTTCAGTTATGTTAAAGTATCTATAGTTTTTATATACCTATCATTGCGTACTTTTGCTTACTAAGCTTAGAAAAATATAAGATGTTTAATGGTTGTCTTTTCTTGTTTTTTTTTAACGTGAGGCAAAATAATAATATTAAAGGAGGCCTCCCATACAACATACGTGTTTTTTTTTATACCACTAAGGTGGCAGACAAGCATACGGCCCACCAGAAGGACCGGTGGTCACCGCAGCCTATGAACGTTTGCAACACCAGAGGCGCCACACTCGCGCTGCCGACCCTAAATTTTTTTTTAGATTATTTATTAGATTTTTGCCGCTTTTCTTGTACGGAACCCTATGTGCGCGAGTCCGGCTCACTCTTGTCCAGTTTTAGTCATACACTTCTAGAATGTAACCGAAACCGGCCAAGAGCTAGTAGCACGGCACCGTGTGGTTTAAGTTGGTAGGAAGTAGGAGTTCGCTATAGCATTAGTATGTGTTATTCCACACTTAAAAGAAAGAAACTCATTTTAAGGTGGAGATATTTCTTAAATATACACTTGAGAAGATTTATACCGTTGATTGATGGCACCTAGTGGAACTTGCTGCACCTATTGAAAAAATAACCGGCCAAGTGCGAATCGGACTCTCAGACGGAGGGGTTAAAGTGGGACCCTATTAACGAGACGTGAGGCCTAGCCATCCGTCTGTCTATTAGTCACGAGGTTGTATCGCTGAACCCGTGCCAGACAGAGGCCTAAAATTTTCATAATTTGTGTAGCCGGTTTTTTTAACGTGAGGAAAATTCTACAGGGAGTCCCTGCCGGAGTCCTACCAACTAAAAACGACGTGTTGGGAGCCCCGAGTATGCCCTCGGAATGATGCATACTGCGGCTGCGTCTCTAGGGGGTTGTTCAGTTGTTATCCCGCTTCTTGAGGGTGGCGTTCATGAATCTCTCACGTCACACTATCGTCTAGGGCCTGCTTCTGTAAGGACGGTGAGCAGCCCCGTCACCGTCCTCAAGCCCCCGGTCATGGAGGCTGATAGTATGTGGCGCACCGCCGCAGACTGTAGAACACGGGTGGGAAAGTTTTCTCCCGCTTCCTCCCCGCCGTCTCTTTCACGAGCATGACCTGCTCACAGGAAGAGGCCTATGGCCCTGCTCCAGTGCCTCTTTGCGCCATTTAAACAATGTCGCAGGGGCATTCGCTTCCAGGTTCCATAGAGGGCTCCCGGCTAGAAGACATGCCGCCTCAACTGAGATCGTGCGGTATCCCCTTATCACCCTGAAAGCCATCTCCTTCTGCGGGTTAAGCAATCTAGCCGCATTGCTGGCCATCAGGATTTCCGCCCATACGAGGGACCCATACCTATAGGGCCATGCTTCGCACGATCCCAAGGTACAGTCTCCTGCAGGGAGCGTTGGGTCGCCTAATATTGGGCAACAACCGCAAGAGTGCGGCTGATGGCTCCCACCCTCAGTTTTGGGACCAAACATCGTAAGTGGTATACAAAGTTCCACCGGCTATCCAGTACGAGCCCCAGATACGTCATCAATAGCTCGATGTCGATGCTGATGCCCCCTATATGTAAGCTGGATCCCGCAGCTGGCCTTTAGGGCTGCGCCTCGGGGCGTTGCTCCTCGCGCTGTAATTACGGTGTCGTCGTAACACGTTACGCTCGTAACACATTACGCCGACACCTCTGAGCAACGGACCACACAGCACCCAATCGTAACCGATGTTCCACAGAAGCGGTCCTAAGGCCGATCCCTGTGGTACACCGAACGACACATCTCGCCAATCCTGCCCTAGTCAGCTCGGGAACGTTATTGCCCTCTCGGAAAGATAGGCCCCGACAATTCTTCGGAGGTATGGAGGCATTCCATGGTAAATAAGCGCCTCCCAAACGCAGCTCCAGGGCAAGGTGTTGAAAGCGTTTGCGATGTCAAGAGACACTGCCACCACAAACCACCCTGTTCTGTTGCCGCTATAACAAAAAATACCTTCTAAAATCAGAAAAAAATGCATCCGTAATTTTTGTGCCCAATTTTTGTAACGGAACCCTCTGTGCGGAAATCCGACTCGCACTTGGCTGTTTTTTTTTTAATATGAACACGTGAGTTTCGGTTTCGGCCGAAAGTGACCCTGGGGCCGAAAGTTCGGTTTCGGTTTCGGTTTCGGCTGGAAAACCAGTTTCGGTCGGACACTATTAATAATATCAAAGGGGATCTCCCATAATACATACGTGATTATTGCCGCTTTTCTTGTACGGAACCCTACGTGCGCTAGTCCAACTCACTGTTGTCCAGTTTTAATTATATACTTCAAGAATGTAACCAAAAACCAGCCAGGAGCTAGTAGCAGGGCACCGTGTGGTTTTAGTCGGTAGGAGTTCGCATAGAATCTATGAGTAATTCCACACGTAGCAGAAAGAAACTCATCTTTAGGTGGAGGGACATATTTCTAAAATGACCACTTGAGAAGATTTGCGTTGATTAATGGCACTTGGTGAAAATTGCTGCACCTATTGAAAAAATAACCGGCCAAGACTACTAAGAGAATAAACGAGACATGAGGCCTAGACGTCCGTCTGTCTATTAGTCACGAGGTCGTATCGCTGGAACCGTGCCAGATGGAGGCCTAAAATTTTCACTGTACAGTTGTCCTACCGACTAAACACCACCAGTATCTTACCTAACAGCCAACGGTTGGGAGCCTCGAGCTTGCCCTCGGAATGATGCATACTGCGGCCGCGTCTTTGAGGGGGGGGGGTGCAGTTGATATCTCGCTTCTTGCATGAATCTCTCACGTCACGCTATCGTCTAAGGCCTGCTTCTGTAAGGACGGTGAGCGCGTCCTCAGGCCCCCGGTCATGGAGGCTGATAGTATGGGGCGCCGCCTTAGACTTTGGAACTCGGGTGGGAGAGTTCTTTCCCGCTTCCTCCTCACCGTCTCTTTCACGAGCATAACCTGCTCACAGGAAGAGGCCTATGGCCCCGCTCCAGCGCCTCCTTGCGCCATTTAAACAATATCGCAAGGGCCCTCGCTTCCAGGTCCCATAGAGGGGTCCCGGCTAGTAGACATACCGCCACAACTGAGATCGTGCGGTATCCCATTATCACCCTGACAGCCGTCGCCTTCTGCCAGCAAAGCAATCTAGCCGCATTGCTGGCCATCAGGATCTCCGCCCATACGGGGGCCCCGTACAGGGCCATGCTCCGCACGATCCCAGTACAACAGGTACAGTCTCCTGCAGGGAGCGTTGGGTCTCCTGATATTGGGCAACAACCGCGAGAGTGCGGCTGATGCCCCCCTCCTTCAGCTATGGGACCAAACTGCGGAAGTGGTATCCGAAGTTCCAACGGTTGTCGAGTGCGAGCCCCAGATACGTCATTGAGAGCTCGATGCCGATGCTGACGCCCCCTATATGTAAGCTTGATCCCGCAGGTGGCCTATAGGGCTGCATCTCAGTGCGTTGCCCGCACTCGCACTGTTATGAGGGTGTCGTCGTAATACGTTACGCCGACACCTCTGAGCAACGGACCACGCAGCACCCAATCGTAACCGATGTTCCACAGAAGCGGTCCTAAGACCGATACCTATGAAACACCGAACGGCACATCTCGCCGACCCTGCCCTAGCCAGCTCGGGTAAGTTATGGCCCTCTCGGAAAGATAGGCCCCGACAATTCGACGGAGGTAGAGAGGCATTCCATGGTAAATAAGCGCCTCCCAAACGCAGCTCCAGCGCAAGGGGTTAAAAGCCTTGGTGATGTCAAGAGACACTGCCACCACCACCACACCCTGTACTGTTGCCGCTATAACAAAAAATACCTACTAAAATCAGAAAAAAGCATCGACACAACAAACGTAACTTTTTAACCGACTTTCAAAAAAGGAGGAGGTTCTCAATTTGTCTGTATTTTTTTTCGTCGTGCCAATATTTTAGTCGGAGCCAATATTTCTATGAGAGATTAATAATACTAAACCTATAGGTTTACTTGGCACTGATTTAGTATTACATTCAATAATATCTGATAAATCTAAATATACTTACCCATTACTTTGCGCTAAGTTAATTTTTTTTTTCATTTTTTAGTTTCTGTTTGAAGTCGGTTTTTTTTGTTAATTTTTTTTTGTACCCAATTTTTGTAACGGAACCCTCTGTGCGGGATTCCGACTCGCACTCGGCTGTTTTTTTTTTTAATATGAACACGTGAGTTTCGGTTTCGGTTTCGGTTTCGGCCGAAACTGACCTTGGGGCCGAAAGTTCGGTTTCGGTTTCGGTTTCGGCTGGAAAACCAGTTTCGGTCGGACACTAGTAATTCTATTCTCTCACGCACGTAGGAAGAAATAACTTCTCCCTAATTTCTGGTTCGCTAGACTCTGAAAGTCATAATCAATAACGATCCTTCTATCACGCAGTAGCCCGGGCATCTACACCGCCCTATCTCCTCTCTGTAGGTAGGTAGAAGTACTAGGTATAGCTTCAGAATCTTACATAGGTATTATAAATGCGAAAGTTTGTGAGTATGGATGTTTGTTACTCTTTCACGTTCAAACGGCTGAACGGATCTGGCTGAAATATGATACAGGGATACATTATAGTCTGGAATAACACATAGGCTACTCTTTATCCCGGGAATAAGTTCCTACGTGAAGCGGGAACGGGAACAAATTTTAGGCGAGCGAAGCTGCGGGCATCAGCTAGTAACTAATAGTACTACGTAATAGCTCTATTTAATGTTATGAAGACGTAAAGTTTGTGAGTTTGGATGTTGTTGGTTATCTCAGGAACTACTAGCCCGAATTGAAAAATTCTTTTTGTATTAGATAGCTCATTTATTGAGGAAGGTTGTAGCAATATATCATCACGCTACTGTGTAAGAGAGTGGAGCTGTCGTCATAAATGTTAACAAGTCGAGCTGACTTTCATACATTACTTGATAACTAAGAAGAGTCGTGAATGGTAGTTTGAACTAGGTCGCGAGCGAAGACAGGAGGCACATCTAGTATACTTAATAAAATTCAGTAATGTGTTTCAAAATTAATAGAGTTTTGTTCGCACTGAATATGTAATGATTTGAATTTGGGTCGGCCTCTTACCAAATTAGATTTTATACTATAGGTACGCTTTATCCTCTGTAGACAAAGTACGTATGTAAATATGTACCCAAAGTTGGTTTAATATTATTTAATATCTACTAGCTGACCCGCGCAACTTCGTTTGCGTCACATGGGGGTGAGAAAGAGAGAAGTGTGGTATAAATATTTAGTGATATAATGTTTCCCGTCGTATTTACTCCGTCGCTTATGTTCATTTGAGCTGACCTGCACAATTTCGTTTACGTCACATGAGAATGAGAAGGAGAGAGGCGCGGTATTAATAAGTGACATAATGTTTCCAGTCGCATTTACTTCCGCCTGTCCTGTTGTGGTACGGATCCGACTCGCACTTGACCGATTTTTATCGTTCACTTGACTGGCTACCACTGCCGACCACGATTACTGCCGTCCGCGTCGTCGCCTCGGAACCGTAAAAGATAGGCATATGCTGTTAGGGACTTCTTTTTATAACTTTTTAAGAGGAACAATTTTATATTATAATACACTATTTTTACGTAACTTTAACCATTTACGCAGTGTACGCAATGGTAGCTCTGAAAAGAAAAAAAAAATCCCCGTTCACAAAACATTATTCATGGCTGCTCCGCCCCTTTTCCTCTTAGCGTGATGTTATATTGTCATTAACTATCCTCAATAAATTGACTATTAAACTGTAAAATAATTTTTGAAATGCAACCAGTAGTTTCTGAGATCCTAGCACAAACAAACTCTTCAGTTTTAAAATATTGTGTGCTTTATAAATATTAGTATGGATCTGCAGCAGATCCAGCTATGTTCATGAAGTGTCAGTCAATCAAACCAGCCTATGACACTCCACTACTAGACGCAGGCCTATCACAATTTCATTTTCAGAGATATCACACTCTGGTTAGAGCCATTGGGTTTTGTTTCATTTTTCTTTCAATCTATCAGCAGGTGCACCACTTGAAGATCTGGCTTGCTTAAGTTTTTCGGAAGGACTCTAATTTAGTTCTGGGACATCCTTCCGAGGGCTTCCCCGGGGCTCCCAACCATAGGCTGTTGGGCGTAACGTGAGGTATTTTAGTCGGTAGGAGTCCGGCATAACATCCATGAGGATTTTCCCTCACGTTAAACAAAAAAAAGGGACTAATTTATTTATTACAGACTAACTTTCACATTATTACAGACTAGCGGACGTCACGCGGTTTCACCCTTGTAGTTCCGGTTCCCGTGGGAATACGGGAATAAAATATAGCCTATGTTCACCGCAAAGAGTGTAGCTTCCTAACAGTGAAAGAATTTTTCAAATCGGTCCAGTAGTTTTTGATTTTATTCGTTAATACAAGAATACAAATCTTTCCTCTTTAAAATATTAGTATAGACAAACTATTACATTTATAATATTAGTAGGATTAATCTCGCCAAATTGACGCCACCCGGCTGATGTTAAGCCATGGCGATATCTAGTGATTGGGTGCCACTCTCGCAGTCCATAAGACAGTGTTCCTTAAGTTTGCGACCCAATGGTGTGCCTCTTCACACTCCACTTGAAGAACTCGGGTTTGTAAGAGGAGGAAAACACGTAAAGGTTGTTCATCAATTGCCCATACTGGTGAAGCATGGATTCTTTCCGTGTGGGGCAGTGGTCCAACTGCTCTGTCCCCTGTTTGTGAGTGAGCGACACATCGTGATCAAAAGCTCCCCTTTGTATGACCCCGTATGTATGTAGTATGAGTACGTAGTAACTATTTAGTAATCTGTGGTATGAAGGCCGTAAAGGTCCCAACTCAAAAATCTAAATAAATGTTACACAAAATGGGTATTAAGGGCCGAATGCCAGAGCGCATTAGGTATTTTTACCACCTCACCTCACCGCGGGCGATACCCCCGTAGCATGCGATCGACATGAACTCATTTGACCCCAAGCACTTTGTTTGGACGGTGCCAGTTGGTGCAATTGGACGTTGACAGTTGGTGCAGCGTGTATTTCATGCCGCACTTTTTGTACCACCAAATAAATTACAACAGAAGTATAAGTTTATCAAACCTTTATAAGACATTTTATTTAGTAAGTGCCTGTTAGCAGGTATATTCAAAATGGGGTTGTAAGAAACCTTTCCTTATTTTTAACCGACTTCAAAAAAGGAGGAGGTTCTACATTCGTCTGTATGTTTTTATGTATGTTCACTGATATTTCCGTCAATTATAGACGTATTTAATTCTTTTTTCTTTTCTTCAATAGGGTTTACTTCTGAGGTAGTCCCATTTTTACCAGGTCAGGATCTGATGATGGGATCCAGGAGAAATCGAGGGCAACCACCGAAAATTGTAGGGACAACTAGTGCGTTTGGTAACTTTTTAATGAAGTGCTTTACAGCGGGCGCACACTAGGCGACAGTCGCGGCGACATGTCGCGGCGACTTGTCGCGCAGTGTGCGCCTGCATCGGGCGACTTGACGCCGTGACAGACGTTGTGCAAGGAACACGTTGTCCAAAGCTGTCGCTGGGCGACTGTCGCCGTGTCGTCGCGACAATAGCGCGACAGACGCGAAGACTCCCCTTGCTTGTCTCGGAGTCGCGGCGACATGTCGCCTAGTGTGCGGAGCTTAGAACAAAATGTATGTAATTTGGCGCCCACAGCTTGTCGCCGTGACAAGACGCCTAGTGTGCGCCCACTGTTAATGTACTACAATTTAATGAAGGTCAGGAGTCGATCTGATGATGGAACCGAAAGACAGTCGAGGGAATTATTTAACGATTTACAGCACGTACCTTGTGTTTGGGCTTGATTGATTTGTATTGATAAGAACTTTACACCTAGATAGATATACTTTTCGGTCCACCCGTCACTTAAAATGATGATCAAAAAATTTTTAGTAATAAATAGAACTGACTTTAAAAAAATCCTGAAAAATAAAATTTACATAGCACAAAGTAATATGTATTTTGATTTATCAGATTGTATTCAATATGATATTGAAGTTGGTGCCATTAATAATACCTACCTCAACCTATGGGTTTACTTGGCGCCGACTTCAATATGATATTGAATAAAATATGAAAAATGAAAATACATTTATCTTTGTGACAAGTAAATTTAATTTTTCAGGATTTGTTTGAAGTCGGTTCTATTTTTTACTACTTTTTTTATCATCATTTTAATTGTGAGACGAGCCGAGAAAAGATAATAAGAAAAAAATCCGTCAATAATTTATGAAATCAATTCGAGCAGTCTTCGAAGAGGTAAGCATAGGTATAACATAAGTAGCAAAAAATAATAGAATGCATCTTGTGAGTAAAATAATGCGTTTATTTATTTTACATTATAATATGAATAAGACAAGTAACACGCACGCTGCATGTCAGCTTAGACCTGTGTTACAAAATACAACAAATGATAGATGGCGCTTACACCAACATAGTCAATTTGAAGTCAATTTTAAGTCTATTTGAAGACCCTACCCCTAGTTAAGATTTGTGCAAAATTTTAATCAAAAATATTGAGTACTTTTCGAGATCCTTCCGGACAAAGCAAAATTAACAGACAAACAGACGACAAACAGACAAAAAAATTCTAACTACATTTTCGGCTTCGGTATCCTGTGTAGAACCCCCCGCGAGTATTTTTTTAAATATGTTTAATGTACAGTTTTGACTTTAGATCTTTTTATTATATGTATATAGACTAGGAACTTAGGTTGCCTAGAAAGTTTTCAAAAACCTATTCTTAGTCTCCCGCAGGCTGGATCCCGCAGGTGGCCCCTTCCGAGGTCCGTGGAAGCACAAGGGATATAAACCCTTGTTTGCAAAAATAAAGGATTGAATTGAGTACTTAAACCAGAAAAATAATAAATATTTATGGGGGACTTCCATACAACAAACGTGATTTTTTTTTGCCTTTTCTTATTAATAACGGCAACAAGTACACACTTAAAATGAACGCCGCAGACGTGTCTTCGCCCAAGACTATCGGTCTCCATAACCAGGAGCCTGAAGACGGTGAGGGGGCTGCTCACCGTCCTTACAGAAGCAGGCCCATGACGGCAGCGTGACGTGAGGGATTTATGCATACCCCCTTCAGAAGCGGGATCACATCCGAAGCACCCAAAGACGCAGGATTGCACCCGAACCTACCCCTAGGCGAGGCCGCAGTGGCGGCCGTGGGTCTGTTGGGAGTCCTAGGACATCCTTCCGAGGGCTTACCCTGGGCTCCCAACCATAGGCTGTTGAGCGTAACGTGAGGTTTTTAGTCGGTAGCAGTCCGGCGCTCGTGGCCCCGCGGACTCAGTGTTCTGTAAACGATCACTGCAGTAAGCAACTTTCACTATGGCCGGTCCATGGATGGGTGACCATCCATGTGATCACTTTGTGACATTTATTTGAGCGTTTCCGTGCTTCGGAAGGCACGTTAAGCCGTTGGTCCTGGTTGCCAGTAAAATGGCAGTCGTTAAGCTAAGTTGATGGCTTTATTTCAACAGCAGGCAGTCACAACCTGCGCCTGTCCATTTAAACACGGCAATACGGCTCACCACCTATTACGTGGGACAAATTATACAAAGGTGAAATGTGGGCATATAATATGCCTCTGCCTACCCCTTCGGGGATAAAGGCGTGACCATATGGATGTATGTATGTGTATGTAGGAGTCCGGCATAGCATCCATGAGGATTTTCTCTCACGTTAAAAAGAAAAAAAAATAGAGTTTATAACCCTTGCTTACAAAAAATAAAGCTGTTACAAAGTTGAATGAAAAAGGTACATGTCCTCAAAGTCTCGCTCTCGTATGTCAATTCGGTGAATCAGCTTATTGATAGGAATATTGGCACGCAAAATTCAATATTTGTTGTTATGGTGGCAACAGAAACACATTATCTGTGAAAATTTTTCAGATCTCTAGCTATGTCCGTTCATGAGCTACAGCCTCGTGAAGGAAAGACAGAAAGATTGACAGACGGACAGACAAACAGACAGACTGACCGACAGACAGACTGACCGATAGACAGACAGACGGACAGCGAAGTCTCATGAATAGGGTCCCGTTTTTTTACCTTTGGGTACCTACGGAACCCTAAAAATTATTCACTTTTTCATACATTCATATTTACTAAGAAAGTAACGATTATTACACTCAAAATTAAAGTATGAAAGTACCTACGAGTACTAGGTACTTACGATTCACGTGTATCT
This sequence comes from Miltochrista miniata, assembly GCA_933228765.1. Classification (NCBI taxonomy): domain Eukaryota; kingdom Metazoa; phylum Arthropoda; class Insecta; order Lepidoptera; family Erebidae; genus Miltochrista; species Miltochrista miniata. The sequence goes on from OW121770.1 coordinate 13,676,426, forward strand.
TTTTTTGCAAATGAACCACCGTTCAATCTCGGAATCGATGAGCTGAAAAAAAAAAGACTTTGAGGGTACACTACAACGAAACGGCTAGACTACAACGAAAAATAAAACTACACGTTTAGTCTTTTATGTCGGTAGTGGGTAAGTACTACTGTTATAATTTATACAGTGTAGCAATAACAACGTGAATCTACTATTATACTCTAAGCGTCAAACATTATATTATTTAGATACTACCCGTTCGCGCTAAGGTTGCCGCTGGCGGACAGGATGGTGTACAGGCGTAGTATGGGAGGCGAAAGGCAAACTTAGAGCGAACGGGCAATACGTTGATTGTTCAGGCATTTTACTATGCTGCTAAGAGAATATTTTACACCTAGTAGTTACTGTGGTTTAGGTAAATACTATCCCTCTTCTTATCGTAAGGTCCCAAGCAACTTTGGGGCACCGAGTTCATTTCTCACAGTCATTCATTACCAAAAACAGCCGTGATCTAACTTACTTGGCCTTTGCTAAATGACAACTACCTGTACCTACGTAGAAGAGGACTGGAATGGGAGATCTCTAAGCCTATAAGAGTACGTTTAGCTACTGTACTGCCTCTTCAGTAGGTAGCAAAATAATGGCAGCTGTTGGCTTCAGTCGCTTCGCTCAGCATCAACCTTATAATTTCATCATGCCCGTCAGTGAATTATTTTGTTGTGTATTTTTATAAATATAATAAAGATAAAACAATACTTGTAGGAACTTACCATACTTGCAGTCGTAGTAGCCGCAATTGACATCTGGGCATTTTATTTCTCTTGGCTTTTTTTTACCCATATTCACTGAGTATCTAGTCACTAATCACTATATTACACGATATTTATTTATTTATACACAATAACGTACTTATCCTAATATTTACAAATAAAAACAAAATAATATTTACAGATTTCTGCAGCTACTTCTAATTAAAACGATCGATTCGCGTGAACATAGCCGGTCACGGATGACAAAGCGACACAGGTCCTACCCAGAACAGCCCTGTAAGGCATATGAAGTGATTGAAGTGTACGCTAAATGCCTAATTGTTCTAGATTCTACACTTTTTATAATTGTTTTAAAATCTGAGGTGTTTAAAAAATAAATAATAGCATGAATATTGATCATAAGATCAATATCTTTAATATAGACATGTGTTTATATAAAATAAACAAGTATATTTTGAGCAATAACAACATTCATCTTTAAATTTTTTACACATTTCCAGTTTTTCGAGAACGATTTTTATCATATAAAGTTTTATTAATCGTGTTTTAAAAATTAAAGGAAGCAAGAGCATCTATTAAACTATAGTAATACATTTTTATCAGATCAAATCAAAGAATATTTCTTAGTATAAAGATCGCTTCAAAATGGGTCGATTTTGGTCGATTTCGGAAATACTAGCCTTAAAGTACTGTCATGTTCCAGGTCATTAATCTTCTAATACTCTTTGGCCTCAATAGAGGTCGTAAGCATTTAGCTGTGTATAATAATTCGGCAATGTCACATCAAATGGTAGGGTGACAATAAATTTTGAACTACGATTCTGAAGAGTGCATATCAGTTGATTTGGAATGACAGAGTTGAATTGCAATGGAATGGTTTATTACCAGACTTAGTACAATCCGTAACCTTGTCAAAGAAAATATTTCTAGTTTCACATGACAAAAATTCTAAAACCTGTCATTTTCGATTTTCTGTGACAAGTTTTCGGATTCTCCACGTTGCGCGCAGATTATACGTTACAGTTTTAGGCTCCTATGTTATGTATATATAGTTGACTAGCGGACGTCACGCGGTTTCACCCGCGTAGTTCCCGTTCCCGTGGGAATACGGGAATAAAATACAGCCTATGTTCACCGCAAAGAGTGTAGCTTCCCAACCGTGAAAGAATTTTTAAAATCGGTCCAGTAGTTCCGGAGCCTATTCGTTAGAAACAAACAAACAAACAAAAAAACAAAAAGCAAATCTTGCCACTTTATAATAGTAGTATAGATTAATTATATAAAGTTAGGTATGTTCATACATGTAGGTTAACCTTCCTCTAGAATCACTCTTTCTATTGCTGAAAACTTAATTAAAATCCGTTGAGTAACTACATAGTTTAAACTTTAAAAGATCGAAGGGAACAGGCAGAAAAAAACGTTTTCATGTTGTACTTTGTAGATAACTATTCCTAGGCCTGTTCTTTATCCCTTCTTTAATGAGGGCACGTTAATTTTCGAAAATTGTAAGTACTTCCACAGCTCCCCGGACGAAAAAAGATTAGAGTTAACGCTATGTATGTTTCTTTTTGGCATCAGCTCATAAACGGGTGTTTCAATTTAGATGTTTATTTTTTAAATTTAAATCTATGTTTTCTAGCAGTGATTTAAGATAATATATTTCAAATAAAAAAATTAACATACCTACTTATTGATGCATATATCTTAATACCACTGCTATTTCAAATAATAAAATAGTATCAACCATTGAATTACTAAGATTTTATAGTTTTGTTTTCTATACAATCTGTGGTAATTAAAATATACAGTGAATGAACGGCTTTACGTGAGTCAGTCTTTTCTATTGTAGACCCATCACGTTTCTCAATACTATAGAAAATTTATTATGCGACATTAAGAATCTTTTAATGGTTCACCTCACTGCAATTCGCGCAATCTCACGATTTTATACGTACTTATTCCTAATACTTAAACCTATACTATGGCATAAATTTGGGTCAACAGCGCAGAACATACTTAATGCATAACTAGGAGGTCCCCGTGGTTCTGCCCGTGTAGAATTCTGATTCCGTTTCCACATTCTAAGGAAACGCATTCCGGGGCTAGAAAGTAGCCTATAATTTGTTTCTGTATCAAATTTTAGCAAGACACGTTATAGCGCGGTTGAATAACAAACTATGTACTCGTAGGTAGTAAATATACAAGTTTAGAAAAGTTACAAAAGAAATGTGTAGAAATACACAAATTTCACGTGACTATATTATCGGTCTTAAGCAAGATTCGAACCTGCTGTTCCGGGCCACTAGACACTACTCTCAATCGACTAATTCTTTCGCTTTATACGTCTTGGGGACAACGTAATTTTAAACGGAATATGTAGTACCTACCTAGTAGGATAATTTCTAATGGTGGTTAAAAGATGACTATGTAAGGGACATCATTTATTTGTTGAATCGGTTTCTTACCAGTCAGCTCTCGTCATCAGCCGCAAAACAAAACAGACTCAATCAACGCAAATCATTTGCAAAATTACAGGTAACATTGTTGTCAATCTTCACCAACACCAACACGATTCGGAGGTCGTGATATCAGCTGTTTCTACTGATTTTTGTTGATATAGGTACATTTTTACGTGCGTAATAACATAGTAGGTAGTTTTCTGAAAAATACCACTTGGTTCAGATGGGAGTTGAACCAGGGCAATGCTTCGCCAACTGAGACACAAAACTGTACTGAAACAAGTTCAAATTCTTCACTACATATGTATATTGTAATATTATGAAATAGTTGGCATACTAATTGTTATAAATACTTAATAACATTGTCTGTCAAACTCTTACCTTGAATTCTAGAGTGACCTTTAACGGACTGTAGGCAAGGTTAAGGAGTATTTTGCAGGACAGTAACGCCGGGAAATTAAGTACCTACCTGCTCTACTAAACTACTCAATCAAAATACCACCTACTATTACTAACTTTAAATAGATAGTATTTTCGTAAATAGATCGTAAGAAACCCCGCCGATTTTTTACCAGTTTTTTTCAGGATTGGATAAATGATGGTTATGAATTTTTGATTTTTTAGAAGTGCCGAAGTTAATATTGTTTTGTTCAGTTGTCTTTGACATACAATTCGCCTTTTACCTATATGAATGAAAGTAATGTGGTCATGACCTGACTACTGTAATGCCATAATGTATACAATGTAGTCATAATTTATATTGTCATGGTCCGCCTTTGGATAAAACAATAGATTAAACCTACATATTTATATACTCCATTGACCGATGTTTAAACAGACTGAGTGTTATACACTCATACATCGCCTTGTTTGTGATAGAGAGTACCTAAGTAGGGCGTAATTTGTAATTCCATTGTATAAGCGTAATAGACGTTAGTAAATTTAATAAATGTACTGTAAATCTACTTATAGGTACTTTAGATTTGTAAATAAAAAAACTATATAGGTACATTCTGAGAAAAGTCGGACTGAGTTTTTTGAGGAGTTCTTCTCGGTGCAGTTGCATTTTGAAACCATCAGTAGAGTCACGACAATTGATAAACATACTTTTATTTAAGTAGCTACCTACCTTTAATATTATTTCTAAATAAAACACTCGGACTCCAGATCACAACACTTCTGCTACGGCAGTCTAATACACTACCAAGGCAACAAATTCCTAAAAAAATTCCCCAAAAAACCGAAAACATGGAACACCTAACCCAAATATGTATAATAGGTACTTAGAGAAGTTAGCGTCGTCGGTCCCTATTACCGAAACTGTCAGGCTCCTGAAAATGGATCGACTTCTGGACTCAAGTTTGCAGATAATAAACCGATTATGTCAGCTCGTTTATTGTTATTATTATAGTAAGTTTGATGGGGAACTGATTATTTATAGAACTAACAGCGTCCGCGGCGTTATTTTGAAAGTTCAATCCGATATTACTCTTCACTGACACTGACGTCGTTGCCGTGGATACGAAGCGCGGCGCTTCGGCGTCTTTATTTCAAATTTTGAACAGTTAACGGAATTAAGTACCTACTCACTCCCTACGACGAAACCCTGATAAGATAATACAGGCTCTTGGGTGAAAAGAGAGGTTAAAATCAATCAAAGTATATCACGAGCGAAGCCAGGTGTCTCATACAGCTAGTGTCAGCTGTCTAGAATTCTAGATCATAAAGAGAACCTTAACTCCCTAGCCTAACTAGATTATTATTTGCTAGAGAGCGCTGTGTAAAACTTTACAAATAATTATTTTTGCAGACTTTTTGCATCTTTTTTTCTCTCGTATGGACTCTGTCTCGTCTAATATATTTGGTGTTTGTCTATTAGGTACGCTCCATTTGTACAAACTTCATTTGGTGCAAACACGTTGTACAAACTTAAGTCGTGGAAAAATCCACATTAGTCTCGTAGTTATGATAACACGTGCAAATTCGGACACACAATCTCTTTGAATACGATGGTATTTCTGATGGGATGGGCAGAGATGATAAGTTATATTACACATGTATACTTTGCCAGTAGTTTACTGGTCCTGAGTAATAGGGGAAAATTCTCAGTAGTTTTGCCCCCTATTTTGTCACCTGTATAAGAGTATAATAGATTTGAGTATCCGGTGACGAATTGCACTTATACGGGTGAAATTCTAAAGCCGTTCCACAAAACCAAAATTCCAACAGCCAGGACAGATATTGACACATCCAAAAATCCAAAGCAAAATAACGACAGTATTAATTATGTAGAAGTTAAATCTGTATAGGATACTAAACCGAAAGTGTTTAGGATGTTCGTTCAGTCACCACTGTTCTACCATCGCAAGATAATTTCTGAATGATTCAGAAAGTGTATCCCGTTTACACTTTTTGAATCATTCTTTGGCGACTGATTTTCTTGTTCATAAAGGACTCTGAACATCGAATCCGTTTTATTAATCAGGATGGTCTAATAGCCTCTTAAAATGAATCACTTCAAGGACGTTAATCAAGTTCTGAAGCTACGTTTAATGAAGTCCACGGCTATTTTACTCAGCATCTTGGTAAATGAGCAAATGGTGTCAATTGAAACCGATTTTAACTGAATCGATGCAGAAATCTGTTTAAGGCTTACTTATTCGAAATCGAAACGGACTCATCTTGACGCCAACTTTATACTAGGAAATATTCTTTAATTCGATCTGATAACTGTATTTAATTGTGATTTAATAATACTCTTGCTTTTTGAACTCACAAAAGTCGGACATTCATTAGCGTATGCTGTATTCCCTTGACTCGCCTCAAAATGTATCAATTTTCAATAGGCAAGCCTTATAAAATCGTCTTTGTATTCTGAAAGTCTATTCTAGCTTTTGCTCTCGTGAAAATAATAATTGATAGCTTTGGGTAGTAATCTGCCCTTTTTATGACACTTAATTTAAGATTGCTGTGGTACACAGGTACGCTTAACACAAGAGCAATATTTTTTTTTACATGATATACGTACTTATTTTTACATTTTGTGCACTGGATGTACACAAAATGTTAAAATTAGACAAAATACACTCGAGAGCAATGAATCCGGGTCACTTAAAGAATGTTAAAAATCTCGGAAACTAAAAATGATAGGTTAATGCAATAAATTGTATTTAATAGACAATGTAATACTCCTTAAATGAAAGTAAAAAAAATATGAGTCACCATACATTTTATTAACACAAAATTACATAAAGAAAAAACTGCCGATCTCTCCTTAAAACAAAAATAGGAAACATGAAATTTTTGAACTTTATTACGATTTTCTTGAATTTTAATACTTCGTATTGCCTCCTCGTGCTTCCATTACTGCGTTTACGCGGTTTGGCATGCTGTACACCAAGTTCCTTATACGATTTTGGGGAATATTCTCCCATTCCTCTGTGAGAGCAATTTTGAGCTCACGAAGCGTGATTGGGGGAGGGTTTCGTTGTTTTACGCATCTGCCTAGCTCGTCCCAAGCATGCTCGATCGGGTTGATATACGGGCTGCGCGCTGGCCACTCCATACGAGTAATGTTCATCTCTTGAAGGTAGTCATTCACAATCCTACCTGTATGAGGTCGGGCATTGTCATGCATAAATATAGCATCCTCACCTAAATTGACCATAAATGGACCAACGTGATCATTGAGGATTTCTTCCACATATCTTACGCTAGTTAAAGAGCCGTTTTCTATGATCACCAGCTCTGTGCGACTTTCAGAAGAAATTCCGGCCCACACAAGTACAGACCCACCACCGTAGGCTACTTTTTCTTCGATGCATGCTTGCTTGAATCTTTCCCCTGGTCTTCGATACACTCTGTGTCTTCCATCGTGCTTGTAGAGCATAAATTTTGATTCGTCGGAGAACATAACTTTTGACCAATCTTCAATACTCCAATTTACGTGGCTCTGGGCATACCTTAGTCTCGAAATACGATGCCCACGCTCCAGTTTAGGGCCGTTTGCAGGTCTAAGGGGTTTTAAGTTAGATTCAGCAAGCCGACGTCTTACTGTCCATGCACTTGGGTTACTTCCTCCGAGGCGTCGAAACTGATTGGTGAGTTCAGTTCCTGTGAGAAAGCGATTTCGAAGCATGGTGTTCACCAAGTATCGGTCTTCTCGTGCTGTGGTACACCTGGTTCTGCCCGTTCCTGGTTTGCGTAGGTTAGAACCAGTTTCTTCGTAACGTCGGAGAACTCTTTGTACCGTTGACAGCGACACACCGACAGTCCTGGCTGTATCGCGCTGACTCCGGCCGGTTTCCAGCATTGTAAGTATTCTGGTGCATTCTTCAGGCGTAAGCGACATAATTTCAGCTTGATTAATGAATATAGAGCACTATCAACATGGTTTATGTACCCACATAAATGACAGATTACAAACAAAAGCAACACCAAATGCTGTAATTTCGTAGTTCCATCTTCGAAAGTGGCCCTTTTTCAAATTTGATTTTTTTATGATATAACTTTACAATAACTAAGAAGTTTTAATACCTTCATTTAAGGAGTATTACATTGTCTATTAAATACAATTTATTGCATTAACCTAGCATTTTTAGTTTCCGAGATTTTTAGGATTCTTTAAGTGACCCGGATTCATTGCTCTCGAGTGTATATTAGACATGAAGTAGGTACCTAGTCGAAAGACTATTTCCTTGATTATCAACCTCTCTCCACTGTGTTTATTCCGTGGAAATCGGGAAAATAACTCCATTCCCTTACCTTTGGTTTATTTACTAGCTGACATTTTATTTTTTCTCTTTTTTTTTCAGGATGCAAACGATCAGTTGACACGGGAACGAGGGATTTGTTTACAAAGTTCGTACCAATTTCTTTACTGATAAGTTTAGTTAAGGTTTGATGCCCCACAGATGGACTACACCTATATGGAATCATCCTAGCACTCCTAGCTGTCCAGAGCCCAACGCGAGCGCCCCGGATAAGGTCTTAGATGTACAGCCTTTTGATTTCTGGCAGAATTTGGTAACCACCATCATCTTACCTCTAGGGTCGACTTCGATACCGCCTCTTGTCCTGCTTCTGTAGCAGGCAACCAGCATTGCCGCAGTGGTAGCCGTAGGTCTGTTGGGAGTCCTGGGGTATGCTTTCAAGGGCTTACCCGGGGCTCCCATCCGTAGGCTGTTAGGCAGGATACGGTTGGTTTTTAGTAGGTAGGAGTCCGGCATAGCATCCATGTAGGATTTTCCTCACGTTAAAAAAAGGCAACCAGCATCCTCGTTTCTTTACTCAGATTTGGTACAGAGATAGATTATTACAACATAGGCTATATAATATAGACTTTTTATCCCCAGAGTAAGTTTTCATAGGATGTGGGAACGTGACTGGCATAGGCAAAAGTAATTGTAGTAAGTGTGAGTGTGTAGTCACCTCTGAGTAGGTAGAGGTACCCCCTTAGGGATAAGGGACTATTAATCTTAAAAATAATATTATTCACGGACATTTCACACAACGCTATCTGATCCCACAGTAAGCTAGGAGTAACCTGCTTGTGTTATGGGTATCAAACCACGGATATTAATACTTATATAGATACTTTTAAAATCTTTCAAATCTTTCTCAAATCAAATAAAAAAAATAATCTTTCAAATGTCTAAAACACTTGGACGAACGATACATTATAAAGTTTGTAAGGATACCTCGATCCTCGATGCGGATTAGTCCTCGACTCGCACTTGGCATCCTTTATTACCTTTATAAAGGAGGACGGAGGTAACACGGGGTGCTTGTTAAATAAAGTTAGCAGCTGCGCCCGTCCTTTCAGCCGTTTGTGTAATTGTTTCTTCTAGATTTATCGTCTTTTATGACAAAATGCTTTAAGTTATATTTTGAGCAAAGGGGCGAAAAATAGGGATTTAAATCGCTTTGTTTCTCTGTGTATGTGTATTTGTACCTACCGGTATGGTATTTCATCAGGCGAACTTTGTTAAAAGTTGTTCTGAACCTAAACGAGGATTAGGACACACCAATGTTTCTGGGCGAGGCCGCAGTGGCGGCCGTAGGTCTGTTGGGAGTCCTGGGACATCCTTTCGAGGGCTTACCCGGGGCTTCCAACCATAGGCTGTTGGGAGTTACGTGAGGTTTTTTTGTCGGTAGGAGTCCGGCATAACATCCATGAGGATTTTCCCTCACATTAAACAAAAAAAAAAGTAGGTATACACCAATGGACGTTTGCAACACCTTCGCTCCTTTTTTAACCGACTTCCTAAAAAGGAGGAGGTTCTCAATTCGTCTGTATTTTTTTTTATTAAGGTCATCAGGTTACTGCCCAACTGCTCTTTTTATAATCCTAGTTTCCTTGAGTGGAAATATTAAGAAAGAAGTCAGAAGTTAGTCTTTTCCACAATGAATTCAAGGATAGACAACCCTAAGCCCCAAATAGGTGCCGTCAATCGTTCTTTGAATCTCCCCTTCAAAGAAAAGAACCTAAAAATGACAATTCCTTATGTTTCCAGCTGATTGCAACGTGAGGAAGTATTTCCTGGAGCTAAGAGAGTGCACCAAGAGGGTGATGTCTAAGCCCTACACGGCAGAGACCTGTCACCAAGAGACGGTAGATTTAACACAGGCTTTAGACAAATGCGTTGGAGAGAAGGCCTTTATGAAAATGCGTTAGGTTTCTATACATTGTTGAAATGTTAATGTTAAAGACTTGTTTTATTTTGGTCGTGGACCATACGTCGTTGATACTTTATTTATTTAGCATAGTATTTTTTCATGTAAGGTGACCATAAAAGTCACGGGACATCCTTCCTGAGGGCTTACCCGGGGCTCTCAACCATAGGCTGTTGGGCGCTACGTGAGGTTTTTTAGTCGGTAAGAGTCCGGCATAGCATCCTACTAGGGAATGCAATCCCGCAACAAGATTGTAATCCCGGTATTTGCGGGACTGAGCAATCTCAGTCCCGCGGGATCCCGGTATTTGCGGGATCCCGCATATTTCTGAAAGTCATTGAGAAAAGAATAGAATTCTGTATCATACATCCATCTAGAACTGAAAAATAGTCACCCCCTTAATCCCCGAATAGGCAGGACGAGGCATATGGTCTCATCTCATACTCAATGTCCTTTTCTCAAAATGTCCCATTCTCAAAATATGTGCACTACAGGACTAACCCCGCTCAATTCGACTTTGATAGGTTAGGTTAGAAGGCTAAGGCCTGGGCGGAGCGCAGCGAAGCTTCCGCATTAGCCTTCGTGGTTATTTTTTTTATAACCTAACCTATCAAATCGGATTGAGCGGGGTTAGTCCTGTAGTGCACATATTTGGAGATAGGGACATTTTGAGAAAAGGACATTTCGCGAGAAGGACATTTTGAGAAAAGGATATTCCGCGAAAAGGACATTTTGAGAAAAAAACATTTCGAGAAGAGGACATTTTGGGAAAAGGACATTTTGAGAAAGGACATTATGAGAAAGGACATTTCGAGAAAAGGACATAATGAGAAAGGACATTTCGAGAAAAGGACATTATGAGATGAGACGAGCCGAGCCTTCAACTTGACTTAGCTGCCATTTTACGGGCAAACGGGACCAACGGCTTAACGTGCCATCCGAAGCACGGCAACGCTCAAATAAATGTCACAAAGTGGTCACCCATCTAAGGACCGGCCATAGTAAATGTAACCTCCAAGAAAAAATATTTTTTTTAATATTACTTTTGCATTGAGATTATTAAACGGATATACATATAAGTAATAAAATAGCTACTGCAAATTACACAGGTCTGCAATGGATTTCCTCTTTGAAATCTGAGTAACATTTTCTATAGTTTCTGATGTGCTGATTACGAGAAAAATAATAAAAAAAATCCTACACGTCAGGATTTTTTGATATTGAATATTTAAGATTTTGCTTCCAAATGTCTGAGCGCCTACCTTTTGAAATTTATAAAACGTCATTAAATTACTTAATTTTATTTTTATTGCATTTAATTAGTGTAAGGGGACATAGAAATTCATGCAAATCAGTAATTTGGTAATTACTACATAAAAAGTATAAGTAATTCGCCTTAACCATGTTAAAAACGGGTAATTTTGACTTAATTTTGTAATAAAATCAAAAAAATTACCTAGTAGTAATATTAGATACCTATTTTTGTAAATATTATTAGAAAAGGGTGTAATAAAGATAAACCAAAGGGTATTTGTATAAGTACCCACACTGATTGAGAAAATTAACAGTTGTATCTTGAAACATGAACTTTAAAATGTCATTGCGAACTTGTTTAAATTCTACGAATTGTTTTTGTAATAACTCCCGGAATTTTATGGTGATAAAACAATGAAACAGCATTACAGAGTTAGTGAAAATTATTTACAAAAGTTATTTTGGACACGTATTAAGTAACCAAGACAAAACTTCGACACCTCATAAACTTCGTTCGACTTGTTTATTACAATTTCGCAAGTATTTAAAAGGCCAGAAAAATAGCTTCAAAATCGTTTCACCTATGCTATGAAGAGAGGCTAAAGACCACGATAAAGATGGCTACTTTTGTTTTTGTGACATAACTAGATACAATTCTAAAATAAAAGGGACATAAACAAGCACTAAACTTCATTTCCTAAATTCGCACATTGATTACTTCCCAGAAAATATAGGAGCCGTTAGCAAAGAACAAGGCGAAAGATTTTAGCAAGATTTGAAAGAGCTTGAAGTCTGAAATCGTGGAAGATGGAATACTAGCATGATGGCGGACTATTGTTGTTTATTGAAGCGCGACGATCCAAGCCGGAAATTTAAGCGAAAATCGCACAACCGAAGGTTCCAGGAAAAAAGTACCAGGTTCCACAAATAAAATTTACGTGTAATTTAGACTAGTAACAAGTTATTATTATATTTTAGTCGTTTTATAAGTTAAAGGTAATGTACTTTTTTAAATATATATTTTTTTTGAGAAAACGTGGGTCTTTTTTTCTATTTTCCATCGGTGCCTTTTTCGAAAAATCTGGAGGTGATGGAGAAAATCTAAGTACATATTCGTAATCAGCGCACCAAAATACCCTAGGATCAGCTATCAAATTCCAGAAAGGAAGTTATGACCCTCATTTTGCAGGCCTGTGTTATTAGAAGCGCAGAAAACATAGCATGTCAAAATTCTTGTCTGCCAAACGACTCCTAACTTTACATGTCAGATAACTAGCAAGCAATGTACAAGATAATTGAATACTTTTATAGTACAAGAAAAGTCAAATCTCCCTGATTTAATCACTAAAATCAAATAAGTACGTTATTAGGTTATACAGGGTGAATTTTTCAAAAGGGATTGGATGGCCAAATCTGAAACTATAAGGAATAGCGAAAAATGTTCAAAGGAGTCACGAGCCCGATTTTGATGAAACTTAAAACCTCATCATTAGATTTTTGAAAAACCCATAATCCTAGCTGGGAATCGAATCCATTGATTTTGAAAAAAAAAACACACCCTTTATTATTACACCATACGATAGTGTTGCTATAAAGGATCATATTCTGGGAAGTAATGATATACGGTAAACTACAGGAAAGAGCTCATCTTTAACAAAATACATTTTATTTTTCTTACGTTAACTGATTAATTGTTCAAAATCTTTGCAATACATAGCTGGATTCGAAACCTCAAGGAATAACTAAGGAATATTATTGATTCCGTTGAGAATATTCTCTAAAAAATCATTCTGAGCATAATTTAAAACACGGAATAGTTACGATCTTTTCTGGGATTTCCAACGAAACAAACTATGATACAAAATTTAGGTACATGAAATATGCATTCTATTAAAATTCCAAATGTTCCTTAAATTTGGCGTATATCATTGCTTTGCAAAATTTGATCCTTAACAGCGACTCTATCGTATGGTGTAATAATAAAGGGTGTGTTTTTTTTTGCAAAATCAACAAGTTCGATTCCCAGCTAGGATTACGGGGTTTTCAAAAATCTAATGATGAGGTTTTAAGTTTCATCAAAATCGGGCTCGTGACTCCTTTCAGCATTTTTCGCTATTCCTTATAGTTTCAGATTTGGCCATCTAATCCCTTTTCAAAAATTCATCCTGTATATTACGTCACAATTACAAAAAACTTTCTCAAACCGAATCAGTTTGTGCGCTTCCGCTTACAGAATAACACATGGCGTTTACCTTTGCACAATCCCGCTAATCCCGCGGGATCCCGCACGATTTACGTGCGGGACTGGTCCCGCAAAAATACTGCGGGATCCCGGTATTTCGGGATCCCGGTATCCCGGTATTGCATTCCCTACATCCTACGAGGATTTTCCCTCACGTTAAAAAAAAAAAAAAAAAAAAAAAGTGACCATAAAACATTTTTTTTCGGACATTTTGTCAAGTGTTTGGTTATTCGGTTGACTATGCCTAAAAAGTAGTACATTAGGTACTGTACCAAAGGGCTTCGTTTGCGTTGCATTATATGAGCTAGGTAATACATGCTCTATGCTTATGCACCATTCACCTGTAGCTGCATATACAGGTGCAGAATTCTTTATGACTTGAATGATACGTTATTTCGTAATACATAATATTTGATAGAAGCCTCTTAATTTATTTAATGATGCTCTTAATGTATTGTGCTGAAATAAATTTATTTATTAGTTTAAAGTGTGTTTTGGTTTTAATTTTCCAGCAAATCACAGTTTTAATATCCCCTTTTTTGAATGGTTAAATATTAAATACTTTCATTCAGGGCTATTTTTAGTATAATGTAGAGTCGCTTTCCTTTGTGTAGGTTATGTTTCTGTTCAGTTATAGGCTACGATGACCATGACCACACTCTATCAGGTAGGGCCGTAAGCCTGTCGTCCACTTTAACAGAATAAAAAAAAGTAGCAAAAAAAAAATGGACAGAACATAATCATTTTTTTGCATAATACGTTAAATACCCCTTTGTCCACTAAAATCCATTAAAAAGATCCATCATGGATCTTTGTGGACATAACATGTCCACTTTAATAGCTTAAAGTATTTTTTAAGAAAAATGGATCTGTTAGGACATACGAGTGGTAAAAGAAGGGGTCCACGAGTCCGATAGGGATTTAAGGAATGGCTTTTCGGGTAACAAAAGTTCCCGATTTTGAGGAAACATTCCGATCTCCTTTATAAAGGAATACATTAAGCTGACATTAAGTTATTGGATTCTGCGTGCGTATTTGGGTCGGAGATGATAGCCGGCGGCGTTTTCCATTATGTGGATAATATTTTTCTGAGTAATATCATTATCCTCTGAGCAATCGGTCTTCGTATTATATTCTACTAGCGGATGTCACGCGGTTTCATCTCGTTTCTAGGGGAATAAGAAGGAGTAATAAATATTGCTCTCGTGTTGTTTCCCCATCGTGAAAGAACTTTTAATTAGTTTTTTTTATTCCACTAAGGTGGCAAACAAACACACGGCCCACCAGAAGGACTGGCGGTCATCGCAGCCTATGAACGTTTTCAACACCAGAGGCGCCACACTCGCGCTGCCGACCCGGAAAAACCCTTCTACATACATACATACATATGGTCACGCCTTTATCCCCGAAGGGGTAGGCAGAGGCATATTATATGCCCACATTTCACCTTTGTATAATTTGTCCCACGTAATAGGTGATGAGCCATATTGCCGTGTTTAAATGGACAGGCGCAGGTTGTGACTGCCTGCTGTTGAAATAAAGCCTTCAACTTAGCTTAACGACTGCCATTTTACTGGCAACCGGGACCAACGGCTTAACGTGCCTTCCGAAGCACGGAAGCGCTTAAATAAATGTCACAAAGTGATCACATGGATGGTCACCCATCCATGGACCGGCCATGGTGAAAGTTGCTTACTACAGTGATCGTTTACAGAACACTGAGTCCGCGGGGCCACGAGCGCTTCTAAGACTCGTAAAAACCTAAGTTCGGTAGTTTTGGAGCCTATTTAAACGCAAACAAACAATCAAATATTTCCTCTTTTGATTTATCATTAAAATAAGTACATAGACAACCTGCTGTGGGCGTATATGGTTCAATTCGAGATTTGTCTAATGTTCAAAATACTTTCAATTCGCGATTAGTCCAATTTGAGTTTCGTTCAAAATGAACTTCTTATAAATTATCTCAAACGTGAAAAGTGGTATGTTATGAATTTTTGTTACTCTATCACGCTTTAACGGCTGACTCTGGCGGATCTGGCTGTTTAGTACAAGGACAGATTAAAATCGAAGTAATCACGAATTGCACCAATATCGAAAAGGGTTAAAATGGAGCCAAAGGGTAAAAGCAGGACCCTATTTGTTATTCTTCTGTCACCAGGCTGTATGTATCTCACGAACCGTGATAGCTATTCAGTTGAAATTTTCACAGATGATGTATTTCTGTTACCGCTATAACAACAAACACTAAAAACAGAACAAAGCATAAAGGGAGTCTACCATAGGTACAAAGCACTTAGCCGGATATCTTTACAGAAACTTGGAAAGCTTAGGTACACAATGAATAAAAACCACCAAGCAAATACTAAGCTGTCCAAGTTTCTGTATTATACTTCAGTGAAGATACCTACTTGTACGGTCGAGACTTTTTCAGCCGGCTTTTTAATTTTCATTTTAGTAAAAAATAGGTCATAGTTCAATGAACCTTCTACACCCAGACGACCGAGCCTAAATATACAAGGTTCTATTTTATTATTTATCGTTTGTTCAGAATGGAACACTTTTTAAAATCCTCCTTGTCAATGTTTTTCATTAACCTCTCAACCGTGTTGTGCCGTATCCGTCTCCATACCCCACCATTTGTGTTGTCCCGTATCCGTCCCAAGAATACCGGCTCTAAATTTACGCAAATAAAACGCTAATGCTCTTGAAAATAGGTTCTTTTATTGCTTGATATTGTATCTATGATCATCAATTTTACCATTCAGTAGTGCCATCGTTAAAAAAAAATATATATCAGTCAAACAATTCGACAAACGCCGATTTGCAATATTTGAAATCTGTTTTTAGGAGTGATTTATTGTTGGAATCCAGAGAGTTTACTTATCAATTGATTGGAAAATTATCTAGGAAAGTGTAAAAAAAAAAATAAACAAATTCTGTGAACTAATTTATTGACAAAATCGTTCATGTTTTGCAACAGGTAATGTTCGGTAATATTATAAAAAAACATGATTTTATAAATAAATATTCATGAATAACATTATTCACTTATTTATCTTCCTAAAACAGTCATTGTTCACATTATGATTCATATGAAGCGCTCGTGGCCCCGCGGACTCAGTGTTCTGTAAACGATCACTGCAGTAAGCAACATTTACTATGGCCGGATATGGATGGGTGACCACCACGTGGACCACTTTGTGACATTTATTTACGAGCATTTCCGTGCTTCGGAAGGCACGATAAGCCGTTGGTCCCGGTTGTCAGTAAAATGACAGTCGTTAAGCCAAGTTGAAGGCCTTACGGGCGGCTTGAAAAATTTCAACTGTGGGTCGTCACAACCTGCGCCCGGGTCGGCAGCGCGTGTGTAGCGCCTCTGGTGTTGCAAACGTCTATAGGCTACGGTTACCAACCTTCCGGTGGGCCGTAAGCTTGTCTGCCACCTAAGTAGTATAAAAAAAAAATATATATATGTCGCAGAACCAAGATAATTAATGACTCTAATTTTACTAAAACGCCATTTCTTATCAATTCTGGAAACGTCAAGCAGTTCGCTTGAGTTAGGTCGATACAGAAGGTTGTCAGCCTGACAGATGTCAGTTGTCTATGTGTGTGTTGTGTCATGTTGGAGAGGGGATGTGCGCTGTGCGGCGCGCACAGACCGGACACTTTCGATTGAGACGTGGTAAAGAACAGTCGCTTTTGGAAAAGGGCTCGATGATGAACGGTCACCTTTCTGTATCGAACTTACTGCGTTTCCATCCATTTTAATCTACGTGGTTAACTGTGATTTTTAAGTTTATTGTTTGTAAGTGAATAAACTAGTACCAGTGCTAAAGGATTGTAATCTTATTTCGTGCCTACAACTTGCTGATAGCGGCTCCTGACAACGAATTAACCCACGCGGTCCGTCCTGACTCCGACATCAGAAGCGGGATGCAACTCCATTGTCCCACGTGGCGACAGAACGTGTGCATTAGGGCGATACAAAAGCGGAAAATGGAGTTTTCTGTAGAAGCAGCAATACGATGGTTGTTTCCGTCACAGAAATTACAGTGCACGCACTTTCTGGATGCCTACTTAACTTTGTTCCAGGTCGAGATGATAAGTAGCGCTGGCGTCCGCGACGACTGCTGGGAACCGCGACGCATGCCGCTGCGCGCTAGTCGCGCTTGTCTGTGCGCAACTCGCGCCTGTCTACGCGACGCGCGCCGCTGTGCGCTACTCGCGCCTGTCTACGCGACGCGCGCCGCTGTGCGCTGCTCGCGCCTGTCTACGCGACGCGCACCACTGTGCGCTACTCGCGCCTGTCTGCCCGACGCGCGCCTCTGTGCGCTGCTCGCGCCTGGCTACTTTCGTGGGCATGTCCAGTGCCGTGCTATAAGGTTTGGTTGAAAATGTGGTTGCGTTTATTTGGGGTCAACATCAATAGCAAATTATGCAAGGCTTGATACGATGTCTGACTAGTGAACCCATTTTTACCATTCTCAAACCAGAACCTGCCGCAGAGGTTCATCCGGATACATGTTACTCAGGTTAGCTGCACTATTTACCGATGCTGATGATGGGAAGCCTATGGTATCGTACTCCATTCAGCAACATCATCGTTAGTGGTCGTAAAGGCTTATGAACTTTATTGCTTCGAGAATTTGACGAGGTTTGTAAGGAATTTCATTTGAATTCATAGACAGTAAGAACGCCCGGAAGGAAGGTGACTTCTTGTGTTAATAGAAGCACTTGTAGCCCTGCGGGCTCTGCGTTCTGTAAACGCCCATTGCCGTAAGCAACGTTTGCTGTGGCTACTCCTTGAATGGGTGACCACTTTGTGACACTTTCATTTGGGAGCATTTCCGTGCTTTAGACGATAAGTTAATTAGGCAGTTGGTCCCGGCTACTGATGTACTTTAACTTTAAATTTTGTTTATTTTCATGTGGCGAGTTCCTAAAAATGAACTGAAGACCGCCGAGGCCTCGACAACCTTTACCGGGAGCGGTTGCGCTGTGGGTGTTCCATCACCAGTACAGCGGAGAAGCAGAGCGCGGGTCGACAGTGGCTTGCGCGAGCGCCGCCGCATACAGCGTGCGGCACGGGCGGGCGGTGCGGTCACTAGCAGATCGCCTTGTGCCTGAGCTACGAGGATGGATCTCGAAAATTACAGGTCACGTAGTGAACGGGGTCTTTCGAGGAAGGCGCTGGTTTTTCAATGAAACTCGAGTAGCTCAATTGTTGACTATATTGTACAACGAAACTGGTAAACTAGATACAGGTGGTAACAATTCAAATAGCGAATCAATTACATGATGGCCGATGCGAACATATAGGCTGCCCGTGTAACCTAGCGTTATCGCGATTCAGCAACATTGTACTACGCGATCTAGCGCGCTCGTTTACCACTACTGTACAAACTCAGCCATACCGCCCACCAAGGACATAGTGACATGTCCTTAATTGTTTGCTAACCGCCCACCATGCAATAAGTCTAGAATGTTATATTGGTGAGGGTTTGTAACACTATATAAACAAATACACACATTAAAAATCTCACAAAGGCCATATATCAAAAATACAAAAATCAAATCTCTTACATTATAAATACAATTCTTACAATCTAATGATCTTGAGACACATACACATACTTAATTTACGCCAGATAACTTTGCTGATTACATAACATACCATACACAATAAATCAGCTGTATTATGTAGTTACTGGGAGGACACACACTTTCGAGATTGGCCTTTTTAGTGACGAATGTTGTGTACGGAGCGTAACTGCGCGAGTGATACCGTCAGGTCCCGGATGTTTGTGTTCTATTCGTCCCAACAGCCATCTACCAGGAGGCAAATCATCCTCTTTAATTAAAACGACATCCCCAATATTAGGTTCCGGGTTTTGGTGTGTCCATTTGTGTCGTTGCAAGAATTGGTTTAAATATTCCTGCGACCAATGTCGCCAAAAATCTTGTGTCATTCTCTGTGTGAGTTGCCAACGCCTGAGAGTGGACACATTACGGTCTTCAAAATTTGTGGCGGGCACTATGACCAGAGGCTCCCCTACCAGAAAATGACCCGGAGTCAAGACTGTAAAGTCTTTTTGGTCTTCAACATAAGACATTGGTCTCGAGTTAAGACAAGCCTCTATTTGGGCCAATACAGTTGTCAACTCCTCGAATGTCAACGTAGAGTTACCAACTACCCGTTTAAGATGACCCTTGGTAGATTTTAATCCTGACTCCCAAAGTCCACCTTGATTTGGGGCCCGTGGTACTATAAAGTGCCATTGAGTACCATTGTTCGCTAAACTTTGTGCAATCTCGGGTACGAAGTTGGACTTTTCCTCGTTGAACAGGTCAGTTAGCTCTCGTGCGGCTCCCACGAAATTAGTGCCATTATCACTGTATAAATGAGCACAGTGTCCACGTCGGGAGACGAACCTCTTGAATGCAGCCAAGAAGCCCTTTGACGTCATATCACTTACGAGCTCTAAGTGAATCGCGCGTGTTGCCATACAGATAAAGAGAGCTATATACCCCTTGTAAGCCTTGCTGCCACGTCCCGGCGACATTCTAACGTTTATGGGACCCGCATAATCCACTCCACTATTTAAAAATACTTTACTGGGAGTAACGCGAGGTGAGGGAAGTTGACCCATCAACTGATTTCTAGTTTTGCTAGAATATCTAATGCATGTGACACACTTTCTGTAACATGCCTTCACTAACAACTTTACCCCAACAATCCAGTACATAGATCTCAGGTACGTGATCATTAGTTGAGGTCCCCCGTGCATTGTTTTTTGATGTGCATCGGCTATCAACAAATCAGTGAAGGAAGACTCTTTGGGTATGAGAAGTGGGTGCTTGCGATCATAACTTAATTGAGACATTTCTAATCTTCCACCAACTCTCACTAGTCCTTCAGAGTCCAAAAACAAATTCAGTGATTTGTACTTTTTTAGTTTGGGATTTAAATTGCCCACTGAAGACTTCAGATCACTGATTTCTTCAAAGAAATGTTCCTCCTGACATCTCTTGACACAAACCATCAACGCTTCTTCGAGTTCCTTAGTTGTAAGTAAGTGACGGTTAGGCCTATCACTCATATGCTTTTTAAAGTTTAACCACCTTCTACAGTAAGCCACTACTCGAATTAGGTTTTGAAGCGATGAGAATCTGTTCATGAAAGAATCGTCAACAAGTCCCGTATGTACTTTTACTTCTTCCAAATTGGTAGTCACACACTTAGGTTTTTTATATGTTATCACTGATTCACGCAAGAAATCAGGACCGTTGAACCAAATTGAAGTGGTGCGCAACTCTGACGGTGAGACACCGCGTGAAGCACAATCGGCGGGATTTTGTTTGGATGAAACGTGTGACCAATACTGGGTATCCAATGTATTCAAAATTTCCGAAACACGATTGGCCACGAACGTCTTCCACCGACTTGGGTGGCTATTAAGCCATGCAAGGACCACTTCTGAGTCAGTCCATGCGTGTAAGTTGGTTTGACCCACCTTTAGAACTCCGGCTACCTCTAACATTAATTTTGCTAAGAGAACAGCTCCACATAGCTCCAATCTGGGTATGGAGACCTGCTTAATCGGTGATACCTTAGTTTTCGATGTGACCAATGCCACATGTATATTACCTAATTCATCGATGACCCTAAGGTATACAACCGCTGCATAAGCAATTTTAGATGCATCAGAGAAGCCGTGTAACTCTATTGTTTTCGCGGTGGAGACTGTGTTGTACCATCGCGGGATTTCAATACTAGCCAATGACGGTAAGTCCTTACGGTAAGTATCCCACTCATTTACTAAATTGCTTGGTACCACATCATCCCAACCTACCCCTGCTAACCAGAGCTTTTGTATCAAGACCTTAGCTACAATTATGCTCGGTGCTAACCAGCCTAATGGATCATAAAGCTTAGAGATATCTGATATGATCTTACGTTTCGTAATAGGTGCAGCTAGGAGAGGCAATGCTACGGAGTACTTGAAGACATCAGCAGAGGAATCCCAGGTAAGCCCAAGTATTTTACTTACACTATCTAATTTAATTTTTAACCCCTCACTTTTATCCCTTTTACTTTCATTAATTTTTTCTATAAGTTCCCTACTATTGCTATTCCATTTATTTAATTTAAAACCCCCCTTCGATAGGACTGTATTTATCTTTTTATACCGCTCATATGCACTATTTATATTTTCAGCTCCAGACATATAATCATCCATGTAAAATTCATTCAAGATGCTTGCTTCTAGTTCCGGGTCATCCTGGCACTCATCATGAGCCACCTGATGAAGAGTACGAACTGCCAGATAGGGTGCAGAAGCTGTTCCGAACGTAATCGTGATCAGCTCGTAATCCTGTATCTCATCCTCGGAACTATCTCTCCAGAGAATGCGCTGCAACACGGAATCTCGTCTGTCAACCAACACCTGCCTGTACATTTTCTCAATGTCCGCTACCAGACATACAGGATTGACTCTCCAACGCATGATTATATGACGGAGCTCAGCCTGCAACGTAGGCCCAACCAATAACATATCGTTAAGCGATATACCATTAGAACCCTTGCAGGACGCATCGTAGACAACCCGTACCTTACTTGTGACCTTATCATTTCTAACTACGCAATGATGGGGCAGATATATAGCAGAAGTGTTGTTACTGTTGGCATTTGTAACCTTCTCCATGTGATTTAAATCAAGATACTCATGAATAACTTTATTATACTCTGAGCGCAATGAGTGGTTTTTACTTAATTTAATCTCTAAACCTTTTAATCTCTTTTCAGCTATACTCCTTGAATCACCAAACTGATTGAGTAAGGTGCCCTCACGGAGTGGTAATCGAACAATGTATCGGCCACTTTCTGTTCGCGTTGTTGTACGTTTATATAACTCTTCACATTTCAACTCATCATCTGTAAGCAAAGGTTTCTGTTCAGACGGTTCCTTCTCTAATTCCCAAAACCTTCTTAATAGGTCATCCGTTTGACAGAACGAATGCATTACAGTTATATGAGATGATATACTGGATGTAGTGTCTACATCTGATACGCCTGACAATATCCACCCGAGAGCAGTTTTCTGCGCTATCAAGGTACCACCCAAAGTTCGTTTAATTCCTGAGTGAATGACCTGACTATAAACCTCCGCTCCCAATAAAATGTCAATTTTATTGGGCCGGTAGTACTCAGGTTCAGCCAAGTCATCTTCCACCAGGTCTACCCATTCTACCTTCGCCACCTTTGTAGCAGGGAGAAGGCCTGTAACGGACTTCAGCACGTAAGCATGAACCGTTATTTCATGGTTATGATTTTTCCTAGATCGCACTTTTACAGTGACAGTGTGTTTTGACACAACACTTCTGTCGCCCCCGACACCCAACACGGTGTTTTTTGTCGCAACCTTTTTAAGACCCAAGTACTGGACCATTGATTCGGTAATGAACGAACCTTGCGACCCCTGATCTAGCAGAGCTCTAATAACCCGGTGAGTTCCATCTTTCGACTCAGCTTTTACTAAAGCTGTAGTCAACAAAACTGTTTTATGACCCCTCCCGGTCGAAAGACACGAAACCACTGCCCCGCTAGAATCATTTGCCGATGTTGAAGGTTTCATCATTTGTGATGATTTACCTTCTCCATGAGAAGCACTAATGTTCTCACCAAAAGACCCGGTACCCTCTGTATCATCGTGCAAAAGTTGATTATGACGCCGATTACACTTTACACACCGTAACGAATTCTTACACATCCTGGCAGAGTGATTGCCATTGAGACAAACAAAACACAAACCGTTATCCTGAACGAACTTACGTCTGTTTGCGACAGATTCATTAATGAATTCCCTACAATTCCCTATTTTATGACTGGCCGAACAGTAAGCACACGAAGCATGCTTTGAAACTTTCTCCTTGACCGCGTGAAAAGCTTGCATACCTTTTAGTGGCTTTTTGGGCAACTCGGACCTACTTTCTATACCTTCGAGACCCCGAAAGCGACCTGTAAGAAATCTTGAGAATTCTGAAAATGTAGGCAAGTCATCATCAGACTCTTCAGAGACTTTTAATTCCCAAGCTTTCTTCGTGTCCCTGTCTAACTTTTCACTAACTAAATGTATGACGATTATATCCCACGAAGAAACATCTACCCCTAAGTTTTTAATAGACTCGAGGCAATCAGTTGTTGTATGCAATAAAGATTTGATTCCTACAGCAGATTCACTAGATAAAGACTTTTGATTAATTAACCGCTTTAAAATACCCTTGGCCAAAAACTTTTTATTATTGTAAGTACTATCTAGTTTTTGCCACGCAGTTTCATAATTATCACAAGTAATCTTTACATTCCGAAGTAACTGCTCCGCTTCACCTGTAAGCTGTCCCTTCAAATAGTAGAATTTTTGTGAATCGTCTAAGTTTCTATCGTTGTGTACCAATCCTAAAAATAAGTCTCTAAATGTGTGCCACTCCGAGTATTTCCCCGAAAATAAGGGAATTTTAATTTCTGGCAATTTCACCCTATTTTTCACCGGTTTAAACTGACCCGATTCTACTGAAGTATTATTTGAAATAGTTACAAGATTTTTTAACATTTCCTTGAGTTCACTTCTATGCTCTGTATACAATTCTTCAACCAAATCATACATACCAGTTTTATGATAGGCCGAACTCTGAATATCAGCCTTTTTATACTGTTTAAATACGCCAATGTGGTTGTCAGAGAACATAGACCACTGTTTCTCCAGATTGTCCAACCTTGTTTCCAAATATGAAGCCGTAAGACGATCTTTAGGAGATTTCTTAAAGTTACTTTTAGCCTTAAGCATTTTATCTCTGATGTCCTCCTGTAGAAACTCAAAGGACTCCATGTTTGCAAACTAATTCACTTTACAGATAAAACACAAATAAAATTCAAAAAATAAACAATAGTACAAATTGATATTAAATTATTAAGTAAACAAATATACAAAGTGATAATAATTGCCACTTAGCGTATTCACATCAATTTGTGAAGACTAAAATTTCAAGTCTCGATTTCAAAACTCGAAAATTTTCTAAGTGTTTTGACACTTTAATTCTATAAGAAATCGGGCGTGGATTCCCCGTCTCAACAGAGAATTGCCTTAAACTATTACAAGTCCTAAACTAGTGTTAAATCTTATAAGTTAATTAAATCTAAATAATAAGGTTCAAATTTCACTAAATTATTAAAGTCACTGCAAAGTTCACTGAATTTTTTCCAAGTTGAAATCTTCTAAGAAATAAGGTTCAAAATTTACTCACAGTTTAGTCCGGTCACACCTTTAAACTCTTTGATGAAATATCGCCTGTTGTTGGGTAATGACGTCACACGATGTTCCAGTTCTCGCTGTCTCCAATGGATGAGTGCTGTTGCACCCGCCGCCGCTGTTCCCGGGGCTGCCTCTTGACAACTTGATGGTCAAGCCCTGGCCACCCGTACCGCTCCTCTAACGCACAACACCAGCCTGGTGCCCGTTATAGGAGCTGTTCTAGCTAGCGACCCACTAGCTAGTTGCCTAACACAGCAGTGATATCCTATCACCACTAAAGAGCTAACAAAAATGCGCTTTCTCAACCGACTCGGCAGGACCAAAATGAACGGGGTCTTTCGAGGAAGGCGCTGGTTTTTCAATGAAACTCGAGTAGCTCAATTGTTGACTATATTGTACAACGAAACTGGTAAACTAGATACAGGTGGTAACAATTCAAATAGCGAATCAATTACATGATGGCCGATGCGAACATATAGGCTGCCCGTGTAACCTAGCGTTATCGCGATTCAGCAACATTGTACTACGCGATCTAGCGCGCTCGTTTACCACTACTGTACAAACTCAGCCACGTAGTCTTTTTCTTTTCCACTTAAATAGTTTGTTCAGATGATGAAGGAGTTAGATCTTCATGTAAGTGGACTCCTTAAAGATTGACCTGACATATGATGATGAAGGGGTTAGACCTTCATGTGAGTGGACTCTTTAAAGACTGACTTGACAAATGATGATGAAGGGGTAAGACCTTCATGTGAGTGAGTGAGTTTAGTATGCAAATTGCTCAGTTCGCGTACATGTTTATGCTAGTCGTGGGTCTTTGTAGTGACCTACGTCTGGTATGGAGATGTAGGCCGTGATGCCGGGATGCCGAAGGGGGGCATCCCGAGTTTGTGGTCTAAAGTGGGTACCGGATAGAGGTCCCACAGTGTGGTCAAGTTGGGTACCGGATGGAGGTCCCACTTGATGCCTTTGGAGGCATGGTGTTGTGTTAAGAGTATTGCGTAGTAAACTCTCTCATTTCGATTGAAGGTTTTACCTACTGTAATCAGATTTGATAAGCGTAGCGAACTATTTAGAATGAAACAATGCTGACTTAAGCTTTAGAGTTTATTTAACTGATGCCTGACTCCTCGGTCAGGAAGGCCGAGCGATAAATGCTGTACTTTGGGAAAATTTTGTTTCAGATGCTGCTATGTTGTGATGCTACACACTAGGACGTGTGAGTCGTCTTCATGCCAGTGTTGCAGACCGAAGATAACTCGAAGCGCTAACACACGAGGACGTGTGAATTGTAATGATGGCCGTGTCGCAGAACCAAGATATTAATGACTCTAATTTTACTAAAACGCCATTTCTTATCAATTCTGGAAACGTCAAGCAGTTCGCTTGAGTTAGGTCGATACAGAAGGTTGTCAGCCTGACAGATGTCAGTTGTCTATGTGTGTGTTGTGTCATGTTGGAGAGGGGATGTGCGCTGTGCGGCGCGCACAGACCGGACACTTTCGATTGAGACGTGGTAAAGAACAGTCGCTTTTGGAAAAGGGCTCGATGATGAACGGTCACCTTTCTGTATCGAACTTACTGCGTTTCCATCCATTTTAATCTACGTGGTTAACTGTGATTTTTAAGTTTATTGTTTGTAAGTGAATAAACTAGTACCAGTGCTAAAGGATTGTAATCTTATTTCGTGCCTACAACTTGCTGATAGCGGCTCCTGACAACGAATTAACCCACGCGGTCCGTCCTGACTCCGACATATATATATAAATTTTCCTTGAATTTTGAGAAATTCGAAAAGCAGTCGCGCGCTCCCAGCGACCTGTGTAACTTGCCACTGACGACGGGTACAAGTTCGTTGCCCCTTCCACATACGAAAGGTTAAGGATAGCGGACCTCACGCGGTTCCACCCGCGTATTTCCCATGGGAATACGAGAAGTGTAGCTTTCCAACAGTGAAATATTATTTTAAAAAGGTTCAGCTCAGCAGTTTCCGAGCCTATTCAATGCAAACAAATAAACATTCAAATCTTTTCTCTTTATAATAATACTATAGATAAGCCAGATATTAAAGCCTGGGAAATCCCCCCGAGGAAATCACCCG
Source organism: Miltochrista miniata (assembly GCA_933228765.1). Lineage (NCBI taxonomy): Eukaryota > Metazoa > Arthropoda > Insecta > Lepidoptera > Erebidae > Miltochrista > Miltochrista miniata. The sequence continues at coordinate 13,703,221 of OW121770.1, forward strand.
GCCGTAGACAGTTCAAGTAGGGTGTGGTTTTAGCCGGTAGGAGTCCGGCATAGCATCCATGTAGGATTTCCATACGGAAAAAAGCCGAATCTGGACCTTAAGAATATTCGACCTGATTTCTATGAAACGTTATAGATCGTGTTGCTCTATGTTCCGAAGACACGTTAAGCCGTCGTTGGTCCCGATTGCCAGATAGGCCATTTACATAGTAGGTAGGGTTAAGCCGAACGACAAAATAGGGGGACCACGAAAAAACAAACAGGGGAAAATATGGGAAAGTACCTATTCTGAATACAAACCAAATATTCTGAAAGACGCTAGGTCCGATTGAGAAGAAAAAGTAAAAAAAACATAGAATTTAAATAGATAGGTAGGTCTTTATCAGGTGGTAAAAGCAACTAAGTATTTCATTTTTTAGATTTAGAATTTTTCATGAACGTCATGATGGCGGGACCCCGCCAGATTTTGTGAATATCATGCAATAAGGATTTAATTCACTTTCTCTACTATTTCATACTTTCATAGTAAAATTCTACACCCATAAAATTACTAAATATCCTACAAAGAAAGTGGTCCCGCTATTTTGACGTCATAATGGCGGGACCACTATTAAATTAAATAAAAAACATGTCGTGATCTTAAACTAACCACACCAAATTTTAATACGATTTAGTACAACTAATCAAGAATAATTGTTATACTTATAAAATTGCAATTTCAATAGAAAACACGTCTATTATGTTTACATTAGAAAAGCGCCTAAAGAAAAAGTATCAAAGCCAATTAACATAAGTATTATTTTTGCTCTTGCAATTTGTACAGGCGTTTTGTTCATAATTCATTTAATCATTTGCGAACATGGGTATAAACAAAGGTCTTAAAAATATACAATAATAGTATACAAGTATCTCCATATTCCACCAAAAGGCATGCAAAATTATATTTACAATAATTAATATTTACAATTAATATAGGTGGTAACCTTACAAAAATATTAATCGTTAATGTAAAAATCAATACATAGACATTCAAAACGATTTCTTAGTTACATAAATACGATTCATCGTGCTTTTATTACCTACTCTATATGTATACAAAATGTCAAAACTGTCAATTGAAATAACTTTACGAATTGGATGTCAGAATAAAATAGCCATGTCAGAACATTATTAAATATCACATTTTAAAATATAATCAGTCACAAAATGTCAAAAAAGAAAAATCAAAATCACAATTTTTTCTAAGTCATAAAGGTCGTCGCGTTACTCTGTAGGTCTAAACCACGTTAAACATTTCTTAGGTCATTTAAATATTCATTTACACTGTAGTACGCCTTTTCTAGCAGGAAACGCTTTAATACAGATTTAAAGTGTTCAAAACTACTAATTCTAGCCATGGCATTCGGCAAATGGTTATATATCCGGGGCGGATATATAACCATTTGCCGAATGGCATTCGGCAAATGGTTATATATATGTTTCTTACGGTTTTGATTTTGGAAGGGTTAGTTTTCTATTAAAATTGCAGTTTAATAAGTAAAACAATGATTCTTAAGTAGTTGTACTAAATCGTATTAAAATTTGGTGTGGTTAGTTTTAAGATCACGTCATGTTTTTTCTTTAATTTAATAGTGGTCCTGCCATTATGACGTCAAAATAGCGGGACCACTTTCTTTGTAGGATATTTAGTAATTTTATGGGTGTAGAATTTTACTATGAAAGTATGAAATAGTAGAGAAAGTGTATTAAATCCTTATTGCATGATATTCACAAAATCTGGCGGGGTCCCGCCATCATGACGTTCATAATTTTATCTGCCATCGCTGTGTAAAAACCGAAAAATCCTAAATCTATGGTAAAAACTAATAATGATGAAATGTTTTTCATAGAAATAGTCACGGCATATCAGATAACTATGAGTGACTGCATCCGTAAGTAGGTTCACGAATATTAAAAAGATAACTCTATTTACCATTGGTATCCTAGGAGACCTAAATTAGTGGGCGTCTAAGTAGATCCGTCGTAGAGTCGGATCATATTATAAAAGTACCTTATATATACCTAATTTTACTTTAAATTTCAACTACGTTAATTGACGGATAGGCAGAGACCATAGGTGGCTATTTCTACTCGTTGCTTAAATTTGATGGTCACAAGCTTATATTTTCTAAACCGTATGAGTTAGAAAGAAATGTTTTAAAATGGTGGATAAAACAGCTATTAAGCTATAAAATACATGAAATTTGTTGCAATAGAAGTAAATATTCATACCAAAAATCAACACGAAAGGTCAAAATCGGGGCCATTTTTCGCATTCTACTCGTGTCACACTTCCCGATTCAGTTAAACAATAGGTTACTACTTCACCAAATTTCCATAGATTTTGAAGTTACATACACTAATTTCACCGTGATAACATACACTACACACACAGTATTACAAAAAAAATCTTGTAACTATTATTTAGAACTTAAAACACAATATACGTCGGTCACACGAATGTAGGTACTTTAGATTTGCGTAGTAAACGGTTGACTGTTGATCAAAACGACCGCCCCAATAACAAAACTCAACTTAACTGAACGTTATTGGTCGACCGGCATCGCAAGAGTGCAACGTGTTTCTTCTGGCTCCATGAGAAAAAAAAATATCGGTAAGTTTCTACATTTGACACTTAATTCGAGTACTTTTCGTGGGTGACTTTTTGTACTTTGTATAATAGCTATTGAAGTCAGAGTCAATTCATCGAAACCGCAAATAAATAGAGATATTTATGTAGTATTTGATTTAAACCGTAACGGCTAAACTTTGTCGGAATTTGAAAAAAAGATATAATTTCGTTACCTTCGTGTCACATCCTTCGTGGCGTTTTACCCACGAAGGTGAGTTTATGCCACGAAAGTGATCTTTGACTAGTTTAAGTAAGAGTGGTACTCGTTTAGATTCGTATTGTAGTATGTAGCGGAATGATAGCAGAACAAATAACTAGGTTTCTACAATCCTAGCAAATGACAGAGCAATACATAACATTCCATGTGATGCCCTTTTATAGGAGTAGAAATCCCACCGGACTTTATGCCAGATCCAAACCACAGTCCATACCGTCTAAAACTCACACCGTAACTACTTACCCGTCTAGTGCTAGGCGCCGCCCCGGGTAACTCCTTAGAAAGATGTATCAGGGTACCTGACAGGCTTAGGCTATCACCGTGGCCTCGCCTACGGGTTTGGGTGTTATCTTGCGTCTTTTGGGTTAGTTCAAGTGCAATTCCGCTTCTTGAGGCGTGCAGCATGCTAAGAACTTTCACGTCATGCCAATAATTTGGCTCTCGAGGCGTAGACCTGTGACCCTTCGCATCCAAGTCTCAAGGACAGATCCCGGGAAAGACTCATGCCACTTAAAGCTTAATTAAGTCACTTAATACCTTATACTTATATCAACTAATGTACATTTAGGTAGTACTCGTCGAGTAAAACTCGTCGAGTTTTCCGGCGAAGCGGTTTGTGACTACTCTCGAGAACAACTTGTAAGCATGTCTAAGGAGTGAGATGGGTCTGTAATTCTTCAGCAAGGTCTTGTCACCTTTTTTGAAAAACAGAGCCACCACACTTCGCTCCACGCTTTAGGTGTTTGTACCTGTTGGAGGACGGAATTAAAGAGACTCGTCAGCTCTTTCAGAACTGGAGTCCCGCCAGCTTTAAGAAGCTCACTCGTAATTCCGTCCTCTCCAGGGAATTTATTGGTTTTTAGTTGTTTGCGAGCCGCCCTGACCTCGCCCTGGTCAATATCCGGAATGTCTTCCTCTTCGGTATAGTGGCGCGTGAGTGGGGCTCTGTGGTCACAGTCGCTAGGTCCTATCGGTTTTTTTCCGTGATGCATATAGGTCTCTATAGAAGCTCTTAACTTCTTCGAGAATCTCGAACCTCGAGGTCACGGTTTTGCCACCCGCTGTTTTCAATTTGGTCAGACGGGGTCTTCGAAGCTGTTGCGCAAAGACTTTAGTACCCCAACTTTGATCGATCGCTGCCTCAACGATGTTGGTGTTATAACGTCTGAGGTCGCATCGTATCAGCTTTCGGATTTTGATGTTTAAAGCTCTCTGGTCTGACGAAGACGTATGCATAGATGGCGTTTGCGATCTGATTCTCATGAGCTCGAGAGTCTCGGGCGAAAGCTTGGAACACCTATTTTTGCTTTTTCCAGACAAAAACCTTCGGGAGACTTGTTGTAGCGTCCTGACTACAGTGTCGGCCTTATCGTGATCGTTGCCAGTGGTTTACAGCAGATCGAAACGATTTTGAAACTCCAATTGAAACTTCTCAGCACACAAAGCTATTTGGGGCGCAGTAGGTCGGAGAGTAGGCTTCATCATTCAGGCCCTTTCGGTGCGGAAGTCTAAATTCAGAGATGCTCGGAGGAGTTGGTGATCACTTCCGGTATTAAACCTGTTGATCACTGAGACATCTTTAAATATACACCTCTTGTCCGACATGACAAAGTCTATCTCGTTCCTTGTGACTTTGTAGAGGCTTCGCCAAGTCCACCTTCTAGGGAGCTTCTTCTTAAAGAATAAGTTCATCAAGAAGAGCCCCTGAGCCTCAAGAAAGTTGATAAGCATACGCCCCCGGTCATTTCTACGCCCCACACCAAAGGGTCCGATTTTCGTTTCACGGCGTTCTTGTACTCCCACTTTACATTGAAATCTCCCATCTCAACATTGTAGTGAGTCTTGGCAGTACATTGTAATGCTTTCTCCACGTCCTCGTACACGGTCTCAACTGCCTCGTCAGTGCTTCTCGAAGTCGGGGCATAGGTACACCTGAATCACCTTCAGGGAGTACCTGTTGGTGAGTCTCAGTATTACGTATGCTACCCTAGACGAAACATTGCTGATCTCCACAATGCTGCTAACGAGATCATTTTTCACCATAAAGCCGACACCGCCCTCGGAAGAATGTCTTCCATCACCTTCCCGAAAGTACAATAGGTCGCCCGACGCAAGGGTTAGCGTGTCCTCCCCCTTTCTTCGAACTCTGCACAACCCCAGTATGTGCTAGTTTATGCGACCCAGTTCTACCTCGAGTTCGGTGAGCCGATCGTCTAGGCGCAGAGTGCTTCCATTATAAGTAGCCAGGTACGGACAATCTCACACAAGATCATCTAGCTAGCCCAAATTAAGACAATATAAGCTTATGCTATGGGATCTAGATAACTGATAATTTGCTACTTTGTGCCAAAGAGATGTACTGTGTTATATGGTTCCAGAATAACTTTTACGTCAAAAGCATGTGTATTAGGACCTGGTAATTGTTTTAGTTAACTAGCTGATACCGAGTAACTGCCGAATGAACATATTAACTTATAACTAGTATTTAAATAATGATTAATAATGTCTGTAAAGCTACTGCGTCACCTTCGTGGATCGTCGCGTCACCTACGTGGGATCTAATAATTCAAAACGTTATTCTTCCAAATCTGACTCACAATTTAACTTTTTGACTTATATATGTTACTTATCTTACCAAACGCTTTGTGTTTCTTTACAAAAATAGTTGAAATAATCAGTATTTAAAATTTGCCATGAAGGTGACGATGAGAATCGTAAAAAGTAGAAATAGCCATGTACTTCCACACTTAAAAGAACGGTAAAGATTTTTTACCAAGCAGTCTTGAGGAAGCCTCGTGTGAACACAAACCACATAGATACCGATTTAATTATCACGTTATAAAGTGCAGAATTGATCATTACTACTCTGTCATTATCTACAAAAGAACTGGAGTGTAAGGATACTACTATCCTGCACCCTTTCCTCGTAGAGTTAGATTCGTCATTCTCCCGTTAGATTAGTTGAGGTTACTTGACTGTTGTGTGTTAGAATTTAGTATTAACGCAGAGACTTGATTGAGTGTGGTGGATCCCTCTCCCTCCCATCTTTTTCTTCCCTTTTCATCGTTCTGTTTCAGTTGAAACGGATAGAGGCACACGGCAAGGTAAATAAATGACATGGGATCAAATAATACTGGCAAAATGGGGGCGTATAGAAACAACATTTTTAAGTAACTCACCTATTTTGTTTTTTTAATTTCGACCATGTTTATTTTGAAATGAGTTTTCATGTAAACTTTTTCAAAGAGTGTTCATCCGTTTCAACCTGTCTTTCATAATCTGCAAGGCGCCTTTGTACGCGGGAACTTTGGTTATAAACTGTTTTGATATTCACTTTAAAGTCTGACACTTTGTTCAGGGCTTTATTTAATTATCCCTGACCTTTGAATTTATTTAATGTGTATAAGTACTTAATGAAAAGTTTTATAACAATGTTTATTAATGAGAGAAGTTATACTTCACATAGACTAGGTGTACATTGTCTTGTCCTACTCTACATAATATTATATGAGTAATTCCACTTTGCCCCATTTATGTATAATTCTGCATGTTAAAAGATGGGGAATATACAAAGGGGATTCAAAGGGCAACCATATTCGTTTATGAAAGGGACAAGACTGGAGGACCGCAGATATAAATATTTCGAGAGTAGCGAAAAATCCTAAATCTATGAATATTTCGTAGATACCAATTTATGTCACATACTTTTTCGAAGTTATCTTTGATTGAGTACCAGTATATGTCCATATAAGCTACACACAGCCGTGAATTGTCATTTATGTATGTACCTACCATAGATATATAATAAAGTAAAAACTTTAAATAATCTAAGGTACCTACCATAGATTTAGAATTTTTCGTTACAATCCCTCATAGAGCAACGCGAACTGTCTGAGGGGAGACGGCATAGAACGATTGCTCGGTACAAAATTTTCTGTCATATTTTGCGGGTGGCGGGGGGAAATCTTCCTTCAGTTTGTATGGAACTGGGCACTTTTTGTCGTCGATATGTCACATTATGTGTCACATTATTGCCAGAGGGGGTTTGAAAGCTTTGGCCCCTCCCTCTGTAGAGGCGCGCGATGCTCTGTGCAATCCCTGTACCAAAGTGCCAACTCGTCAAGTCAGAGAGCGGCAAAGTCAATCACCCAAAACGAAATTCCTAAATCTATGGTCCCGACCTACTATCTAATGTGTTGGAAGGATTTTCCGTATCCGTTTCCGGCAGAAGTTACCGGGATAAAAAGTAGCCTATGTCCTTTCCCAAGGTCTGGTCTATCTACATTCCAAATTTCATCAAAATCCGTTCAGTGATTCAGGCACAAAAACGCAATAGACAGACAGTTACATTTGCATTAATACATTAGTATGAGGTGAACATTCTCACAGTTAAAGCCAAGAGTGATTTGTCTCTATTGTCACATACACATAATAATTTAATGACTTAACACGGAAGCGATATATCTTATAAACAGATATAATGTGTGTTTGTTCGTGGCGGATATACAAGGCTTCTACAACCTTGCTATGTAGGTACCTACTCGTTCTTGTATACATATACATATAGTAAGTATGTAGGTAGGTACAGTTTACCCGATGGTCAATCTCACACACAAATATTTCAATCAAAGTAGTTTTACGAAGCAATAGATGATGAATAGTTTAGGTAAGTAGATTAGATTTGTACATGTCCACAACTCTACATATATTAGGTGCTTACATATGAAATTGGCGTTTTGTATAGGAGGAACAAAAAGTCGAATATTTTTAAATATAATATATTTAATTAATCAAAGTATGAACCATTGTTTTCTATGCATTTTTGCCATCTCATAGGTAGTTCATTGATCCCTTTACTAAAAAAACCAGTCAGACGGGAATCAATAAAATCTGTGAAGGCGATTTGGACTGCCCCATCAGAGTTGAATTTTTTCCCTTGCAAGAAGTTGTCCAAATTTCGAAAAAAATGGTAATCTGTTGGAGCAAGATCCGGGGAGTACGGAGGATGTTTTAGACATTCCAATTGAAGCTCTTCTAATTTGGTAGCCGTCTGTTGTGCAGTGTGTGGTCTAGCGTTGTCGTGAAGCAGCAGTGGCGTGGAGCGATTGACCAGCCTAGGTTGTTTAGCCGCTAGCTTTTCCATCATGGTTTGCAATTGCTGACAATAGACATCAGCCGTAATAGTCTGGCCAGATTTGAGAAAACTGTAATGAACAATACCGGCACTAGTCCACCAAACGCTTACAAGTAACTTTTTTGGGGTTAATTTTCGCTTGAGGCAGGATTTGGCTGGCTGGCCAGGATCCAACCATTGCGCTGAGCGCTTTCGATTATCGTAAAGAATCCATTTTTCGTCACAGGTAATGATTCGGTTTAAAATACCTTCATTATTGTGCCGGTTCAGTAATGTAACGCAGCAGTCGACGCGCTTTTGCCGGTTTGCTTCAGTCAATTCGTGAGGTACCCACCTTTCAAGCTTTTTAATCTTCCCAATTTGCTTCAAGTGAATTAAAACAGTTTTATCACTAACACCGCAGCCTGCAGCTAACTCGGACGTGGTTTGCGATGGATCCGCTTCCACAATAGCCTTCAATACTTCATTATCAACTTGAGTCTCAGGCCGTCCACGGGGCTTGTTCTGCAGGTCGACATTTCCTGAACGAAAACGTTGGAACCAAAAACGAACTGTGTTTTCTTTTGCAACATGACCGCCATACACATCATTCACCCTTCTAGTCGTTTCCGCAGCACTAGTGCCACGGCGGAACTCGTACTCGTAAATAATGCGATATTTTAAGTTTTCCATTTTGTAAAATGAGTGACGCAAACAGAAAAAAACAGAAGAAAAAAACAAATGAATGACGGTCATCGAAGGATAAATACATGAGTAAATAGCTGGGAAAATTTGAATTTGGAATTCCTTACCAAAGAGGAGAAAATCGTAATTAAAGTGGCCAGTACGAAAAACGCCAATTTGATGTGTAAGCACCTAATATTTGAAGGTGTAACGGATCTATTGACAAGTTTCCTTGGCATCGCGGCATCGCCGTAATAGGCTCCCTTTTACTGTAGAATATATTGTATAATCTGTGCTTTTACCCTATGTATGGCAACGGAACCCTAAAACTACCCAATTTCATACAAGGCATGAAAAGATATGATATTACCAGAGTTTATATAATTCTACTATGATATTACGCTCTGTACTGTCTTCAAAGATTGTAAATCGAATGAAAATTGCGACAATAAAACGTTTAGGTACGAGTTCGACGAGCTGGCGATTAAACCAATCTTGTTCTCCCCGGTTCTCATTAAACAATTGAGGCTCAAACAAACAACAAATTACGGAATAATGGACGAGTTGTTTGCTAACAATTCCTCCATTATAGCTACACAAAAGACGATATTTCATCCTGATACTTTGCGTCCGGAGTCCGGAGCACTAGATCTAAGGTAAGGTTCGATAAGGGCTTTCTTCCGCGTACGTTTAGTTAAAATATAAAGCTTTTTTAACGTAGGGAAAGTCCTAAGGGGATGCGACTAAAAACCACACGTATCCTACCTAACAGCCTACGGTTGGGAGCCCCGGGTAAACCCTCAGAAGGATGTCCCCAGGACTCCTAACAGACCTACGGCTACCACTGCGGCCTCACAGGGAGAATATAGAGATAATTTTTTTAAGCATAGTGCATACTATGCTTAAAAAAGTTGCACAAGTGCATATTGCATACATAGCTATACATGTTGTCAGGCCGTTATTCCCGAAGGGGTAGGCAGAGGCACACTTTACGCTCACATTTCACAATTAGTTTTTGTCCCACGTTGTAGATGGTGAGACTATTTAACGTATTAAAATGGACAGACGTGTGTGATTTTTAACCCCCGACGGAAACCCGGACGGGGTGTTATAAGTTTGACGTGTGTGTGTGTGTGTGTGTAAGTCTGTCTGTGTCATCGTAGCTCCCAAACGGATGAACCGATTTTGATTCTGTTTCTTTTGTTTGAAAGATGGGTTAGGGGAGAGTGTTCTTAGCTATGTTTTATAAAAATCGGTTAAGCCATTTCAAAGATATGAGGGGTGAAAGTGGGAATGAAAAATTAAATTTGTTCAAATATACCCGTGTTGGGTATCAAATGAAAGGTCATAACTTATACATCACGATACCGCAAGTTTTATGAAAATCGGTTTTGCCATTCGAAAGATATGAAGAGTGGAATGTATTTTTAATTCTGTAACCACACTCCGCTCAATTTGCATTAGTTCTGAATAATTGTTGATAGACTATACGTATGTTGATATTAAAAAACTCCTATAAAAATAAAAAATTAAATTAAAAATTTAAAAAACCCCCGACTCACAAAAAAAGAACAATAAAAAAACCTGTAAAAAGTAAAAAAATAACTATTATATTATGACCTATTTACCCTAAGTATTGAACCTTTATTTTTATTATAGGTAGCTATATTATTTACGTATTCATATTGCTAACTAACAGTTTGTCTCGTCGGGGACCGCTCACCTAATCATAACCTAATCGTACGTCTGTCTCTATTTAGGTATAGAGCGGTCCCCCCGACGAGACCAACTGTTAGTTAAAAATATGAATACGTAAATAATATAGCTGGGAGCTGAGTCGGGGGTTTTTTAAATTTTTAATTTAATTTTTTATTCCTACTTACGCCATCACCTGTGTGTGGTCGAACTAGGCAACTTTTGATTTACGTTTATTTGAGAGTAACGTGATATCGCCTTCATTTTGAATGCTGTTAAACTGAAAAAAGAAAAGAAGAATATAAAAGGAAAACTTTAGTGGGGAATTACCATGAAAAGCGGAGGTGCCGCAGTGATGCCTCGGTAACTTTGAATGATGTTTTTTTCTAGTCTAAGGTTGCTGACAACCGGGACCAACATGCCTTCCTAAGCACGAAAGCGCTGCAAATGGAATTTTTACAAAATCGTAATCCATCCGAGGATCAGTTCACAGCTTACCGCAGTGATAATTTTGCAGAACACTAAGTCCTAGACTGAGTCAGCGATAGGGCTTGAACTCCGGAATTCCGGAATTGACATAATTCCGGAATTCCGATAAAATCTAATATCGTTCTCAATTCCGGAATTGGCGAGATCAATACCGGTATTTCGATATTGAAAAAAAAAACATATTTACGCATCTTCTTTAATTTCATTACAAACAAAAATGTAGATTATAAGCTTCTTATGCAATTTAATTACCTTTAATTACTACAATGTCGATAATTTAGGATTTCTCTATTAACAAATTAATTCGATTATGTACTTAGGTATTAATTATTTTATTTGATGATATTTCTAAAACCTACTGAGAAAGTAAATCCATAAAATTAATGGTATTTGATAGAAAACAACTATTTAAATAATAATAATAATAACCTCGATAACCATCTGAAGAGGCTCTCGTTAGACGGCTGGATCAAGGGCCTGATACAGAAGGCAGTACTTCTTGACACGGCACGCATTGTGAGGAGGTTCCTGTCTCTGAAGCCCTAACCACCGGTAGCTTGGTCTCTGTACCCGATGCCGGTGGGACACTATTTTTTATATTTTTAAATAAATATTTATTTTTATATGATTTATTTAAAAATGTAATAGAATAAGTTAAAAATAATGAATAAATGGAATAATAATAATATTTTTGATTTTTTTTTAGTGTGAACTTAGACTTAGCTCTGACTTATGCTACGAGTTAAATTTTACTTTGATAGAAACGGCGCTGTAGGAATTTGACAGAGGTCTTACTCAGCATAGTTCTAGTAGTACTGACGGAACTCATGGGGCCCGTACCTTATTATTAGGGGCAAACTTTGCCCCAAGGCGCTCCACTGACCCAGAGTGAGAAGGGTCCTGGGTTCCCTGTTCTCATCAAGGCGGAGGAACAAATTCCTTCGCACATGGCTCCGTCTCAGGCGCCCGACCCTGATTACAGCGAGAACGACGTGCCCGAAGTCACTGAAGGTGAGTTAGGGGCGACTGTACTGCGGCTTAGATTCCGCAGGGACCGTGCCCCTGGACCCAACAGCATTCCAGGCCGAGCGTGGGTCCTGGCCCTTGAAGATTTCAGGCCTCGAGTGATGGGGCTTTTAGGCCAGATTCCCAAGGTCAGGAAGACAGGGAAACTGGTTTGGATCCGAAAGGCAAGGGGGTCGGCAGTCTGCCCATCCGGGGATCGGCCGATCGTGTTGCTCCGTTGAGCAACTCCGGCCGATCCCCGATCGATCGATCCCCAACAATGATACCCTCAAGGAGCTTGCATACCTCGTTAGGTATGCAAGCTCCTTGAGCGTATCATTGCGCAGCGCACAGTCTGGCACCTCACACGCGTGGGGCCAGATCTGGCGGATATACAGTTTGGTTTCCGTCAAGGGCGCTTCACCGTGGATGCGATCATACGCATTAGAAGACTGACGGAGGAAGTAACATAGCAGGGTGATGTGGTGTTGAAAGCGATGGCGATGTCAGGAGACACCGGCATCGCCTTCAACACCTTGCCGTGGAGCTGCGTTAGGGAGGAGCTTATTTATCATGGAGTGCCTCCCTACTTCCATCGAATTGTCGGGGCCTATCTTATCGAGAGGGCCTCACTTACCCAAGCTGGCTAGGGCCCAGCCGGGTCAGCCAGATACGTCGTGCGGTGTTCCGCAGAGATCAGTCTTAAAGACCGCTTCTGTGGAACATCGGTTACGATTGGGTGCTGCGTGGAACGTTGCTCATAGGCGGCATGTCTCAAGGATCTGGCAGCGAGGCAACTTGCGTCCTTGTTTAAATTTATTAATTATATTTCTAATTTATTATTTTCTGGTGCAAGGAGGCGCTGGAGCGGGGCCATAGGCCTACGTCTCCAGAAATCTAGGTTCGGCAGTTCCAGCTCTACAAGGAAATTGTGGAGACCTAGACTTGAGCAACAAATCGAATCGCCACATCACATCACACAAGGGGGGAATCGCCGAATCGCCACAATCAAGGCGGTCAGACCGGTCATGGGCGAGTGACTAGAGAGGAGCCACGGTGCGGGTGCTCTGTCCTACCGGTTGTCACAGATGCTTACTGGGCACGGGAGCTTCAGTAAGTATCTGTGAGGAATACACCGGGAAACCACACCTGAGTGCCAGCACTGCGAGGAACGCAGTGAGGACACAGTACTTCACACATTAGTGGAGTGCACAGCGTGGGCTTAACAGCGCCTGGTCCTCGCTATGATCTTCAGTGGGAGTAAGTGGGACGCCACTGCGTCTTTCTGTGATTAGTTAATGCGGCGAAAAGTGATCAAGAGAGAAAGCTTCCACCCGGATTCCGCATGTCTTTGCCCAAGACTATCGGCCTCCATAATCGGGGGCCTGAGGACGGTGGGAGGGCTAATCGCCGTCCTTACAAACCACGTCCAAGACAAAAGTGTAACGTGAAAGTTTCACGCACGCCACACGCCCTGAGATGCGGGTTAACACCTGAACAAGCCCCAAATACGCGGGATAGCACCCGAACTTCCTAGGTGAGGCCGCAGTGATAGTTAAGGTCTGTGGGGATTCCGGGGGTCATCCTTCTGAGCTTACCCGGGCCAACCGTAGGCAATAGTTAGGAAACGTGTGGTTTTTAGTTGGTCACGTTAAAATAACTTTGAAGCGCTCGTGGCCCCGCGGACTCAGTGTTCTATAAACGATCACTGCAGTAAGCAACATTTACTATGGCCGAATATGGATGGGTGACCACCAGGTGGACCACTTTGTGACATTTATTTACGAGCGTTTCCGTGCTTCGGAAGGCACGATAAGCCGTTGGTCCCGGTTGTCAGTAAAATGACAGTCGTTAAGCCAAGTTGAAGGCCTTACGGGCGGCTTGAAAAATTTCAACTGTGGGTCGTCACAACCTGCGCCCGGGTCGGCAGCGCGTGTGTAGCGCCTCTGGTGTTGCAAACGTCTATAGGCTACGGTTACCAACCTTCCGGTGGGCCGTAAGCTTGTCTGCCACCTAAGTAGTATAAAAAAAAAAAAAATAATAATTTTACTCGGAATCAAAGTAGTGTATCACTAATCACGTAGGACTGCCAGCTCCCGTATCTTTTTTTACATATCACTATTTTGTACTAAACGAAACTTGATTGAGTTCCGGAATTCCGGAATTCCGGAATTGAAATACTGAATATCGAAACCCAATTCCGGAACTGAAAAAGCGTCCGATATTCAAGCCCTAGTCAGCGAGGATACGAATGCTACATTATATGTATATGTATCATGTTTCTCCTAAATTCTTTAGAGTTCATCACAGACAATGCTGAAAGGCTCGGTGGCGCGCCCGCCTAAGATTTTTTATAGGACCGATAAATAATTATTCGGACAGGTCGGATGTCCTATTATTTCTTTTCGACTTTTTTATGTGTAAGAAATAAAAAGTACATGTCCAATATAATTAATCGGCATCCGATTACATTGGAACTAGCAGACGTCATGTGGTTTCACCCGCGTAGCTCCCGTTCCCGTGGGAATACGGGAATAAAATATAGCCTATGATACTCAGGGTGAATCTAGCTTTCTAATGATGAAAGAATTTTTCAAATCAGCACAGTAGTTTTTGAGTTTATTCATTACAAACATACACAAAGAAGTACAAATTTTTCCTCTTTACAATATTAGTGTATGAAGACGGGCGCTCTGCGAGTAATTTCATGACGCATACTACTTATTAATTTTTATTCTTGTATATTTTTTTGTTGTATTTTTGTCTAATCACTAGTTACAATAATATTAATCAAAGTAAATAATATTTTTTATAAAGAAATTAGGAAGTATACAAATTACAGGATTTCCTATTTTTGATAACAATCAAACAAAAGCTTCTAACTGAGTAAATATAAAACTATTATTTAGTATCTTTAATTATAAACTCTAGCTAGGACATCACGCGTTTTCACCCGCGTAAGTAGTTACTATTTAGTAATCTGTTCTTGTTGGTACTCCTGAACTCCAAAGTACAGGCTGTCGCTGTTGCCGACTTTGAACTTCAGGTGAACCAAATATTACCTAACTTAAGTGCACCATGTACCAAATACACTCGAGAGCAATGAATCCGGGTCACTTAAAGAATGTTAAAAATCTCGGAAACTAAAAATGATAGGTTAATGCAATAAATTGTATTTAATAGACAATGTAATACTCCTTAAATGAAAGTAAAAAAAATATGAGTCACCATACATTTTATTAACACAAAATTACATAAAGAAAAAACTGCCGATCTCTCCTTAAAACAAAAATAGGAAACATGAAATTTTTGAACTTTATTACGATTTTCTTGAATTTTAATACTTCGTATTGCCTCCTCGTGCTTCCATTACTGCGTTTACGCGGTTTGGCATGCTGTACACCAAGTTCCTTATACGATTTTGGGGAATATTCTCCCATTCCTCTGTGAGAGCAATTTTGAGCTCACGAAGCGTGATTGGGGGAGGGTTTCGTTGTTTTACGCATCTGCCTAGCTCGTCCCAAGCATGCTCGATCGGGTTGATATCCGGGCTGCGCGCTGGCAACTCCATACGAGTAATGTTCATCTCTTGAAGGTAGTCATTCACAATCCTACCTGTATGAGGTCGGGCATTGTCATGCATAAATATAGCATCCTCACCTAAATTGACCATAAATGGACCAACGTGATCATTGAGGATTTCTTCCACATATCTTACGCTAGTTAAAGAGCCGTTTTCTATGATCACCAGCTCTGTGCGACTTTCAGAAGAAATTCCGGCCCACACAAGTACAGACCCACCACTGTAGGCTACTTTTTCTTCGATGCATGCTTGCTTGAATCTTTCCCCTGGTCTTCGATACACTCTGTGTCTTCCATCGTGCTTGTAGAGCATAAATTTTGATTCGTCGGAGAACATAACTTTTGACCAATCTTCAATACTCCAATTTACGTGGCTCTGGGCATACCTTAGTCTCGAAATACGATGCCCACGCTCCAGTTTAGGGCCGTTTGCAGGTCTAAGGGGTTTTAAGTTAGATTCAGCAAGCCGACGTCTTACTGTCCATGCACTTGGGTTACTTCCTCCGAGGCGTCGAAACTGATTGGTGAGTTCAGTTCCTGTGAGAAAGCGATTTCGAAGCATGGTGTTCACCAAGTATCGGTCTTCTCGTGCTGTGGTACACCTGGTTCTGCCCGTTCCTGGTCTGCGTAGGTTAGAACCAGTTTCTTCGTAACGTCGGAGAACTCTTTGTACTGTTGACAGCGACACACCGACAGTCCTGGCTGTATCGCGCTGACTCCGGCCGGTTTCCAGCATTGTAAGTATTCTGGTGCATTCTTCAGGCGTAAGCGACATAATTTCAGCTTGATTAATGAATATAGAGCACTATCAACATGGTTTATGTACCCACATAAATGACAGATTACAAACAAAAGCAACACCAAATGCTGTAATTTCGTAGTTCCATCTTCGAAAGTGGCCCTTTTTCAAATTTGATTTTTTTATGATATAACTTTACAATAACTAAGAAGTTTTAATACCTTCATTTAAGGAGTATTACATTGTCTATTAAATACAATTTATTGCATTAACCTAGCATTTTTAGTTTCCGAGATTTTTAGGATTCGTTAAGTGACCCGGATTCATTGCTCTCGAGTGTAGTTATAAGACTAGCTCCTAAGTTTTTTGAAATAAAGATTATTATTATTATTATTATCTGTGCCCGCGTAGCTACTGTTCCGGGAATAAGTAGCATATGTTCACCGGGAAGAGTGTAGTAGCCTCCCAACAGTGAAAGAGTTTTCAAATCGGTTTAGTAGTTTCGGAGCCTATTTGTGCAAACAATCATTTTTTTTCTCTTTATATTTATTAGCACAGATATAAATGAAATTAAATTCTTCATAGGTACTAATACATGTTTGTAAGTTTGTGAAGATGTTTAGATATTTAGATATTTCACGCTTTTTTTTTTTGTTTCATGTGAGGGAAAATCCTCATGGATGTTGTGACGGACTCCTACCGACTAAAAAACCTCACGTCACGCCCAACAGCCTGTGGTTGGGAGCCCCGGGTCTCGGAAGGATGTCCCAGAACTCCCAACAGACCCACGGCCGCCATTGCGGCCTCGCCTAGGGGGTGGTTCGGGTGCTATCCCGCGTCTTTGGGGGGGAATCTACCTGAAATTTGGTGCAGGAATTTATTTAATTTTAGAATAACAAATAGGCTGATTTTTATCCCTGGAAGAGGTACGCCCCCGTGGGAGACGGAAACGGGAATAGATTTCCCGCGAGTGAAGTCCCGGCAACAGCTTGTAGTTAAATATCCGAAACTTTTTGGTATAGTTTGACTAAAGGCGGGCACATTTTCGAATTCGTCCTTTGATAAGTTGTCTTGTAATTTGTTTTAAAAAATAAATATTATTCACGCAAATTTTACAACGCTATGTGATCCTAAATTAGCCTGCTTGTGCTATGGGTATCAGCCACGGATAGTAATACTTCTTAGTAGTTGTAGTTGAGTAGTAGGAGTAGTTGCCCTTATGTGAATTAAGGAATGCGTGGGCCATTAGTAATTGGTACCTAGTTAAAGGTATTTTTGCCATTGACTGTAGACAGTAAACCTGGGCCCAGGAACGGACATGATCAGTGATTTTTTGCGAGAGATTTTCGAAAAATGACCAGAATAGACCTATTTTTGAGTTTTCTGTTTATTTATTTATGTGGGGTTTCTAACTAGAAACTCTTTGTCTAACGTAAAACTCGGTAAAACTACCGGACTACAATAGGCTGTGTACTTAGATCCGAGAATTACCAAATTCGCTGTGAATATTATTTTGTTCCACGTACCCTCCATTTAGGCAGAGCCGCGTTTGAATACAAGTAAGTAAGTATAATCTAGTGAATACAAAAGACACTTTAAACTCAAAACAAATCAATCACATTCAAACGTTCGTACAAGCCCACAAAGTATGTTTTGTCAGTGCGCATGCGACCGGAACAGAACTAGATATTTGAATGTTGGTAGCCTTTGTTTCTTGTGTACTAGCTACAAGTTACGTACCTGGTACAAATAGTACTACCTACTATCATAACTTTTATTTGAAAGGCCAGGTCAAGAGTACCCTTAATCGGAGAGCATACAATGTATGAAAACACTAATGAAAGTAGAAGAAGCGAAAGTGATATGTCAGGGCCGTAGCAAGTGGAAAGCCATAGTATCTGCCTACCCCGTTGGGAAACAGGCGTGATGTTATGTATGTTTGTACTATCATAATAGGGCAAGCTCTGTCAAATAAATGGCAGTTGCATATCTGTGTAAGTATAGGAATTCTAACCAGTTCACGCTATCGAAAACTGAAAAAAGAAACCTCATTTTTTTTATGTGGTGGAAATCCTCATTCTTGAATGCCACGCCACGCCTTACTGACTATAACCACACGGTGCCCTACTACTATAGAATATATTATATTATCTATGCTATTACTGCCTACGGCCGAGAGCAACGGGCAAGTCCTCGAAGGAATGTTCCAGAAACCTCTGTAGATGGTACAAAATTCTTGGTTCCTTGAGACCCCCATCAACCAAGTTTCACCCTACTTTTCTCCTACAACAAATAGGTGTCTGATTATCAGAATTGGGCAAGCAATCTTAGCACCAACCCACCCTGGACAGTAATCCTCAATTCAAAAATAAATATTTGTGGACATTCACACACAACATCATCTAGCCCAAATTAAGCTAATATAAGCTTGTGCTGTGGGATCTAATCTAGACGACTGATATACATACTTATATATTTCTAAATACATACATAAATAAAATAAATAAATAAATATTCACGGACATTTCACACAACGCTATCTGATCCCAAAGTAAGCTAGGAATAACCTGCTTGTGTTATGGGTATCAGACCACGGATATAAATACTTATATACTTTTTAAATACATACATATTATACATACAAACACCCAGACTCTTGAGACAAACAATTATGGGTCACACAAATATTTATCTCCGGTGGGAATCGAAAAAAGTCAAAAACAAAAATTGCTTCGTATAGCCACGTAATGGCAAACTCGCGCGATACATAAATCTCAGAACAAATTACAAAAGTCTACCTACTGTTTTTATTTTCAGGTTGTTGCTAATTTTAGCTAAACCTTTATACAGTTTATACTGTATCCATTTTTAGACAGGACACCCTGTATTTACGTCACACGGCGCACCTTATTGTAACATCTTGTCACTTTAGCTACCTACCTATTGTTAAAAGACCTTATGGATTAGATTATGGGTATCATAGTGCCACCCATTTCTAGTTTGTTATTAAGGCCGCGTGGGTCAGATTTTGAGTTTTTTGAAACAATCCTATTCAAAAAGTAAAGGGTTTTTAAATCTGAAAAATATATATGTCGCCACACCGAGAATTACTAATTAAAATCTATTTGATTATAAATAGATTAAAACCATTACAATGAGCAACTTTACTGATACCTTACTATTTTGTGATATAAGGTTCGAATAGAAATAGTTGTAGAATTTATTACACTGATTTGTATAACTTGATGTAGTGTTGAACTAATTAGGTTACCTAAGTGTTATGTGACTATGTAGGTTCGTAAGAACCTACAATAAAGACTATTGTTAAATTCTTATTGACAATTATTACGAATATTGTCGACATTTAAAAATGTTTTTAATCAAAACAGGATTTTTGTTATTCCTATAGTTCCGGCAATGTTCATTTTACTGAGAATGAATTAATCTTTGTATTTTAACGATTTCATTCAATTTAACAGTTTGTTTGACTAATTAAATTAATAACTTTATTTCTCAAAAATAAATTGAACCACATTTCTTTGATTTAAAAAGAAAACATTAAATATCAAGCCACGTGTTTTGTGAGAACAATTTGAGTGGCGGGGATTTATAAATAGACAGTGGTTGTGGCCGAGGGCTCACTTTGTTGCTGGAATTTGGAGAGAAAACATTGTGAGTAGATTCTATGTTGGTTTTAATTTGGAATAAAAATTATGTTGTAATAACCTACTGGAAGTTAAAAGAGTGGCCGGAGTTTTATTGCCAGGTTCTTTTTTCTCCAGCTCTACCTATTGCGTTGCGAATCTGGCAGTAAATGTAGATTGTGACTTACATGAATAAAGATTTTTCATTTCATTTGATTTTATTTCATTGGTGTTCCATTTGCTTGTTTTGATTACTGTGTTTCTGAAATAAATACCGCCTAAGTATTTATTTCACTGTTATTTAACTAGATATCCATCTATAAGTGTAATAAAGCATAAAGCAGACCCGATGACCTACTCCAGGTCAGCGGGCCTGCGCTTTTTAAAAACAGCTGCCGCATGTCTACTCCGACATATATATAATAGTTAAGGATATAAGCTAAACATATTCCGAGCCCGTTACACGATCCAATAAATTTCACTAGATAGAAAAAAATCCCAAAGTTGACTCTCTCAGGAAAGTTTTTTCAATACTGTGGCTAAACTATTAACATTTTATATATTTTTTTTGCACTCAATTAAAGGTATTAAGTTTTTATACACATTTTCCGAGCGTTTTTCTATAAACAACTATTTACATAGTTATCATGTACGAATATCTACCAAACGCAATAGAATTGCGCCGCTGACGGCCGATCAGTTTCGCCCTGGCGCTTGTGGAGGCAGGACCTGTGTCAGTTTTTTTCGCAACTATTTCGTAATTATTATGCCAAATTATGTTGAAATCGCGCCACAGTATAAAAATATCAGTAATGGGCAAAATGCAATTAGATTAACCGTTACAAATACATACGCGACTCATGGTAAAAATGTGGTGATCTTTTACTTTTTAAGTGTTTTCACGACATGGTAACCAGCTACCTAATGCATTAAAATGTCTACGAATTACATGATAATTTCGCAATCCAACATGGCGGCCACGCCGTAATCACAAAATTTCATGATGGGTATCGTTTAAGGGGTTTTTTGGTATGCTGAGAACGAAGTACGTGATAATTTTGCAATCCAATATGGCCGCCGCGCCGTAATCACAAAATTTCATGATGGGTATCGTTTAAGGGGTTTTTTGGTATGCTGAGTACGAATCACGTGATAATTTTGCAATCGAATATAGCCGCCGCGCCGTAATCACAAAATTTCATGATGGGTATCGTTTAAGGGGTTTTTTGGTATGCTGAGTACGAATCGCGTACTAATTTTGCAATACAAGATGGCCGCCGCGCCGTAATCACAAAATTTCATGATGGGTATCGTTTAAGGGGTTTTTTGGTATGCTGAGTACGAATCACGTGATAATTTTGCAATCCAATATGGCCGCCGTGCCATAATCACAAAATTTCATGATGGGTATCGTTTAAGGGGTTTCTTGGTATGCTGAGTACGAAGTACGTGATAATTTTGCAATCCAATATGGCCGCCGCGCCGTAATCACAAAATTTCATGATGGGTATCGTTTAAGGGGTTTTTTGGTATGCTGAGTACGAATCACGTGTTATTTTTGCAATCGAATATAGCCGCCGCGCCGTAATCACAAAATTTCATGATGGGTATCGTTTAAGGGGTTTTTTGGTATGCTGAGTACGAATCGCGTACTAATTTTGCAATACAAGATGGCCGCCGCGCCGTAATCATAAAATTTCATGATGGGTATCGTTTAAGGGGTTTTTTGGTATGCTGAGTACGAATCACGTGATAATTTTGCAATCCAATATGGCCGCCGTGCCATAATCACAAAATTTCATGATGGGTATCGTTTAAGGGGTTTTTTGGTATGCAGAGTACGAATCACGTGATAATTTTGCAATCCAATATGCCCGCCGCACCGTAATCACAAAATTTTATGATTGGTATCGTAAATGGTAGTATCGTAAGTATGGTAGTATCGTAAATCATACGTAGCAGACTGTAGTGTAAAAGAGATAGAGACACATGTTCCATTCTTCGTTCTAACATTTGTGTGTGGTTGGATTGCATGGAACGACACAGACTAAAAAAACTTGTTCGGTTTACTGTGAGTTAGTTAACCGCGTGCCAATTTGCAACTGTGCAAGACGTGGTCAGAGTTAAGAAGTTATTTATTAAACTCAGAGCTTACTAACTCTATATTTATATATTTAACTCGACTCTCCGCGCAAGTGGGCCTAAATAGCTTAGGCGGCCAAATTGAATTCCAAAATGATCATGTTATTCGTACTCAGCATTCGAAAAAACCCATTAAACGATATTCATTACGAAATTATGTGATTACGGCGCGGTGGCCATTTTGGAATGCAAAATTATCATGTGATTCGTCCTCAGCATACCAAAAACCCCTTAAACGATAACCATCATGAAATTTTGTGATTACGGCGCGGTGGCCATATTGGATTGCAAAATTAGTACGTAATTCGTACTCAGCATACCAAAAAACCCTTTAAACGATACCCATCATGAATTTTTGTGATTACAACGCGGCCGCCATTTTGGATTGCAAAATTATCACGTGATTCGTACTCAGCATACCAAGAAACCCCTTAAACGACACCCATCATGAAATTTTGTGATTACGGCGCGGCGCCCATATTGGATTGCAAAATTATCACGTGATTCGTACTCAGCATACCAAGAAACCCCTTAAACGATACCCATCATGACATTTTGTGATTACGGCGCGGCGTCCATATTGGATTGCAAAATTAGTACGTGATTCGTACTCAGCATACCAAAAAACCCTTTAAACGACACCCATCATGAAATTTTGTGATTACACCGCGGCGGCCATTTTGGATTGCACAATGATCCCGTGATTCATACTTAGCATACTAACTTTAGAAAACTTTAGAAATTTTTATGACCAGCTACTATGTAATTTACATTTTTTACGCAACTGTAACAAACGTACGCAACGGAAACTCTCAAAAGAAATGAAATATCCTAGTTGTCGAAAAATGTTTCGTTGCTGCTAAGCTCTTATTCGCCTTAGCGTGATGTTATATATTTTGGTATTTTTCAAAAATGAACATTCTGTTAAGAAACTCTTGAAATTCAACTAGCAGTCTCTTAGACTCTAGAGTTAAAACAACTAAACAAACAAACAAACTCTTTAGCTTAAAAATAATAGTATAATATACATAATTTATTTACGATTAACTCATTTATTTTTATTTACGAAACTTTTTTTTTTTTTTTTTTTTTTTTTTTTTTTTTTTTTTTTTATACCACTAAGGTGGCAGACAAGCACACGGCCCACCAGAAGAACCGGTGGTCACCGCAGCCTATGAACGTTTGCAACACCAGAGGCGCCACACTCGCGCTGCCGACCCTGTAAAAACCTTCTTAGACCCCTTTTGAAGAACCCCATACTGTAGGCGTTTGGGAAAACCGAGGCAGGAAGATCATTCCACAACCTAAGCGTGCGCGGAAGAAAACCCCTACCGGATCTAACCGTGCTCAAACGCTCCGGACGTAGGGTGTGCGGATGAAATCCCTGTCTATGGCGAGCGGTGCGATGATAGAAGGTGGCCGTGGGCATCATGTCAAACAATTCCTCGGAGCACATACCATTGTACAGGCGGTAGAACACGCATAAGGAGGCATAGTCTCTCCTGTCGCGAAGAGGTTCCACACCACCTGTCAGTATAGGATCGTTGACAACTCTCACAGCTCGCCTCTGCACCGAGTCAAACGGGCGAAGCTGATATTCAGGTGCCCCCGCCCAGAGGTGACAGCAGTACTCCATGTGTGGCCGCACTTGCGACTTATAGAGAAGCAGTGTTTGCGCCGCAGTAAAGTACCGCCGCGCCCTGTTGAGCACACCGAGCTTCTTGGACGCCAGCCTGGCCTTGTCCTCCAAATGACTGCGGAACTGAACGTCACTGGAGATGTCAACACCAAGGATCCCTATACTTTTAGAGATGGAAAGAGATGTGCCCTGGAATCGTGGCGCTACAGTAATTGGGGCTTTCTTAGCGGTGAAGAAACACGCCTGTGTCTTGGAGGGATTGAACTGGACAAGGTTTTGTCTACCCCAATCGGACACTCTAGTAAGAGTAGCCTCGATTTCAGACACAAGCTGTTCACGACTTTCCTCCACTGCGTCCCGAGAGATACCGGGACGGCCTGTGTAACAAGTGTCCCCTGTACTGTCGTCTGCATAACAATGAATGCCGTCAATAGACAACATGTCATTGACATGCAGCAGAAACAGGGTAGGGGACAACACTGAGCCTTGCGGTACTCCAGCGTTTATGGCCATGCAGTCAGAACAGCTGCCGTCGACAACAGCCCTGATGCTTCTATCGGCCAAAAAGCTGGACACCCATCCGCAAAATCTCTCGGTCAGTCCGTAGGAGGGCAATTTTTTAAGAAGACCACGATGCCAGACCCGGTCAAAGGCTTTAGAAATGTCGAGGCTCACTGCTAGAGCCTCGCCCTTACTCTCGATAGCCGTCGCCCATCGGTGTGTGAGGCACACGAGAAGATCGCCCGTCGAGCGACCGTGACGGAAACCGTACTGCCGGTCACTGAGCAGGTCGTTTTCCTCAAGGTACCTCAGGAGCTGTGTATTAATTACACGCTCCATCACCTTAGACAATAGAGAGGTGACGGCTATAGGCCTGTAATTGGCCGGGTCGGTCCTATCACCCTTCTTGGGCACAGGATGCACATACGCGATCTTCCACGAAACTAATAAATCACTACACTTAACAAAGTTAGATGCATTTACTACGTCAAACAAAGTTAGCATGCTGTTTCTTTCTACTATACTGTATACTGTGGCATGAGAGTGGACTGCCGCTGCCGGCGCGCGGTGTGGCTTGCGCCCGGGGCGAGGGGAGCGCCAAATGCCTACTTGTGCGGGTTAACCGCCCCTTAAATTGAGTCTATCTACTAGTATCTACTAAACCTATAAGATGAATAGAATTGCCTGCTCTATACAACCTTTATTACTTAGATTACATACAATGTATTGTAACAATTAATATTATAATTTCCTAGATATTTCCCGCGACTTAGTCCGCGTGAAAATTATGTTATAATGCCAATTTCCTCCCGCCGCCGCGCCGCCGTTAAGAAGAGGGAGCAGCTTGCGTCATTTTAAGATTATTTTAAAGTCTGTGTTCCTGGAATTACAGAAACGTTCTTAGTGACATAATTATATACTTACCTAAATATTAGATTTATAATAGTTATTTCTCCAGCACAAATAATTTTTTTACCTATTTGACTTTCCATGCCTTTGACATTAAATATTATCTATTCATATTGATATTGAAATTCCAAGCCTTATTGATTATCCTGTTTTACTTTTTGACTAACCCTATAATTGTTTTTTCTTTGGCAACCGGGACCAACGGCTTAACGTGCCTTCCGAAGCACGGAAGCGCTTAAATAAATGTCACAAAGTGATCACATGGATGGTCACCCATCCATGGACCGGCCATGGTGAAAGTTGCTTACTACAGTGATCGTTTACAGAACACTGAGTCCGCGGGGCCACGAGCGCTTCTAAGACTCGTAAAAACCTAAGTTCGGTAGTTTTGGAGCCTATTTAAACGCAAACAAACAATCAAATATTTCCTCTTTTGATTTATCATTAAAATAAGTACATAGACAACCTGCTGTGGGCGTATATGGTTCAATTCGAGATTTGTCTAATGTTCAAAATACTTTCAATTCGCGATTAGTCCAATTTGAGTTTCGTTCAAAATGAACTTGTTATAAATTATCTTAAACGTGAAAAGTTGTATGTTATGAATTTTTGTTACTCTATCACGCTTTAACGGCTGACTCTAGCGGATCTGGCTGTTTAGTACAAGGATAGATTAAAATCGGAGTAATCACGAATTGCGCCAATATCGAAAAGGTTAAAACGGAGCCATAGGGTAAAAGCAGGACCCTATGTGTTGTTCTTCTGTCACCAGGCTGTATGTAATCTCAATTTGAAATTTTCACAGATGATGTATTTCTGTTACCGCTATAACAACAAACACTAAAAACAGAACAAAGCATAAAGGGAGTCTACCATAGGTACAAAGCACTTAGCCGGATATCTTTACAGAAACTTGGAAAGCTTAGGTACACAATGAAGAAAAACCTCCAAGCAAATACCTAAGCTGTCCAAGGTTCTGTATTATACTTCAGTGAAGATACCTACTTGTAGGGTCGAGACTTTTTCAGCTGCCTGTTTAATTTTCATTTTCGTAAAAAATAGGTCATAGTTCAATGAACTTTCTAAACCCAGACGACCGAGCCTAAATATACAAGGTTCTATTTTATTATTTATCGTTTGTTCAGAATGGAACACTTTTATAATCCTAGTCAATGTTTTCCATTAAGGATAGCGGACGTCACGCGGTTCCACCCGCGTAGTTCCCATGGAATACGAGAAGTGTAGCTTTCCAAAAGTGAAATTTTATTTTAAATAGGGTTCAGCTTAGCAGTTTCCGAGCCTATTCAATGCATACAAACAAACATTCAAATCTTTTCTCTTTATAGTATTACTATAGATAAGCCAGATATTAAACCCTGGGAAATCCCCCCGAGGCATTACCCGGATCACCCGACCGTAGACAGTTTCAAGTAGGGTGTGGTTTTAACCGGTTGGTCCGGCATAGCTTCCATATAGGATTTCCATACGGAAAAAAATAGTAGGATATGGACCTTAAAAAAATACGAACTGATTTCTAGGTTTCCTAAGGACAAGCAACGCGACCAGAAACGTCATAGATCGTGTTGCTCTATGTTCCGAAGACACGTTAAAGCATTAAGCCGTTTCGTTGGTCCCGACCCGATTGCCAGATAGGCCATTTACATAGTAGGAGGCCGCGTGGGTCAGATTTTGAGTTTTTTGAAACAATCCTAGTCAAAAAGTAAAGGGTTTTTAAATCTGAAAAATATATATATAATAGTTAAGGATATAAGCTAAACATATTCCGAGCCCGTTACACGATCCAATAAATTTCACTAGATAGAAAAAAATCCCAAAGTTGACTCTCTCAGAAAAGTTTTTTCAATACTGTGGCTAAACTATTAACATTTTATATATTTTTTTTGCACTCAATTATAGGTATTAAGTTTTTATACACATTTTCCGAGCGTTTTTCTTTAAACAACTATTTACATAGTTATCATGTACGATTAACTACCAAACGCAATAGAATTGCGCCGCTGACGGCCGATCAGTCTCGCCCTGGCGCTTGTGGAGGCAGGACCTGTGTCAGTTTTTTTCGCAACTATTTCGTAATTATTATGCCAAATTACGTTGAAATCGCGCCACAGTATAAAAATATCAGTAATGGGCAAAATGTAATTAGATTAACCGTTACAAATACATACGTGACTCATGGTAAAAATGTGGTGATCTTTTACTTTTTAAGTGTTTTCACGACATGGTAACCAGCTACCTAATGCATTAAAATGTCTACGAATTACATGATAATTTCGCAATCCAACATGGCGGCCACGCCGTAATCACAAAATTTCATGATGGGTATCGTTTAAGGGGTTTTTTAGTATGCTGAGTACGAATCACGTGATAATTTTGCAATCCAATATGGCCGCCGCGCCGTAATCACAAAATTTCATGATGGGTATCGTTTAAGGGGTTTTTTGGTATGCTGAGTACGAATCACGTGATAATTTTGCAATCGAATATAGCCGCCGCGCCGTAATCACAAAATTTCATGATGGGTATCGTTTAAGGGGTTTTTTGGTATGCTGAGTACGAATCGCGTACTAATTTTGCAATACAACATGGCCGCCGCGCCGTAATCACAAAATTTCATGATGGGTATCGTTTAAGGGGTTTTTTGGTATGCTGAGTACGAATCACGTGATAATTTTGCAATCGAATATAGCCGCCGCGCCGTAATCACAAAATTTCATGATGGGTATCGTTTAAGGGGTTTTTTGGTATGCTGAGTACGAATCGCGTACTAATTTTGCAATACAACATGGCCGCCGCGCCGTAATCACAAAATTTCATGATGGGTATCGTTTAAGGGGTTTTTTTGGTATGCTGAGTACGAATCACGTGATAATTTTGCAATCGAATATAGCCGCCGCGCCGTAATCACAAAATTTCATGATGGGTATCGTTTAAGGGGTTTTTTGGTATGCTGAGTACGAATCGCGTACTAATTTTGCAATACAACATGGCCGCCGCGCCGTAATCACAAAATTTCATGATGGGTATCGTTTAAGGGGTTTTTTGGTATGCTGAGTACGAATCACGTGATAATTTTGCAATCCAATATAGCCGCCGCGCCTTAATCACAAAATTTCATGATGGGTATCGTTTAAGGGGTTTTTTGGTATGCTGAGTACGAATCACGTGATAATTTTGCAATCCAATATAGCCGCCGCGCCGTAATCACAAAATTTCATGATGGGTATCGTTTAAGGGGTTTTTTGGTATGCTGAGTACGAATCGCGTACTAATTTTGCAATTCAAGATGGCCGCCGCGCCGTAATCACAAAATTTCATGATGGGTATCGTTTAAGGGGTTTTTTGGTATGCTGAGTACGAATCACGTGATAATTTTGCAATACAATATGGCCGCCGCGCCGTAATCACAAAATTTCATGATGGGTATCGTTTAAGGGGTTTTTTGGTATGCTGAGTACGAATCACGTGATAATTTTGCAATCGAATATAGCCGCCGCGCCGTAATCACAAAATTTCATGATGGGTATCGTTTAAGGGGTTTTTTGGTATGCTGAGTACGAATCGCGTACTAATTTTGCAATACAACATGGCCGCCGCGCCGTAATCACAAAATTTCATGATGGGTATCGTTTAAGGGGTTTTTTGGTATGCTGAGTACGAATCGCGTACTAATTTTGCAATCCAATATGGCCGCCGTGCCATAATCACAAAATTTCATGATGGGTATCGTTTAAGGGGTTTTTTGGTATGCTGAGTACGAATCACGTGATAATTTTGCAATCCAATATGCCCGCCGCGCCGTAATCACAAAATTTTATGATTGGTATCGTAAATGGTAGTATCGTAAGTATGGTAGTATCGTAAATCATACGTAGCAGACTGTAGTGTAAAAGAGATAGAGACACATGTTCCATTCTTCGTTCTAACATTTGTGTGTGGTTGGATTGCATGGAACGACACAGACTAAAAAACTTGTTCGGTTTACTGTGAGTTAGTTAACCGCGTGCCAATTTGCAACTGTGCAAGATGTGGTCAGAGTTAAGAAGTTATTTATTTAACTCAGAGCTTACTAACTCTATAGTTATATATTTAACTCGACTCTCCGCGTAAGTGGGCCTAAATAGCTTAGGCGGCCAAATTGAATTCCAAAATGATCATGTTATTCGTACTCAGCATTCGAAAAAACCCATTAAACGATATTTATTACGAAATTATGTGATTACGGCGCGGTGGCCATTTTGGATTGCAAAATTATCATGTGATTCGTCCTCAGCATACCAAAAAACCCCTTAAACGATAACCATCATGGATTTTTGCGATTAAGGCGCGGTGGCCATATTGGATTGCAAAATTATCACGTGATTCGTACTCAGCATACCAATACACCCCTTAAACGATACCCATCATGATATTTTGTGATTTCGGCGCGGCGGCCATATTGTATTGCAAAATTATCACGTAATTCGTACTCAGCATACCAAAAACCCTTTAAACGATACCCATCATGAAATTTTGTGATTACGGCGAGACGCCCATATTGGATTGCAAAATTATCATGTGATTCGTACTCAGCATACCAAAAAACCCCTTAAACGATACCCATCATGAAATTTTGTGATTACGGCGCGGCGTCCATATTGGATTGCAAAATTAGTACGTGATTCGTACTCAGCATACCAAAAAAACCCTTTAAACGACACCCATCATGAAATTTTGTGATTACACCGCGGCGGCCATTTTGGATTGCACAATGATCCCGTGATTCATACTTAGCATACCAACTTTAGAAAACTTTAGAAATTTTTATGACCAGCTATTATGTAATTTACATTTTTTACGCAACTGTAGCAAACGTACGCAACGGAAACTCTCAAAAGAAATGAAATATCCTAGTTGTCGAAAAATGTTTCGTTGCTGCTAAGCTCTTATTCGCCTTAGCGTGATGTTATACTGGTTGAATTTATAGTCGTTCTGGAACGAAAAGGTTTAGGCACAGTTTCGATAACAGAACCGATCGGCACTGTCAATTTGAAAATCAACGAAAAAAAATTACGAAATTGTCAAAATTTATATCGTTTGCCGAAGTCAAAATGAGAACTTGTGGTTATTCCTTTAAATTTCACGGAATACGCTTACTACTATTTTCTACTATAATTTTTCATTCAATGTTTAACGTTCCAATCACTAAGACGAGCTGCCGCGCCGGGAAAATTCGACCAATCACACGCATGATCCCACCGCAGTCCACGTGGACCCGTTGCCAAGTAACGTAGGTACTCGACTAGTTACGTCTTGTAGGTACGTAACGCGCTCGGCCGCTCGCTCGGCGGCGCGGCGGCGCGCAGTAACGCCGCGACTCCCGCGCAGACAGATCGTTCGTTACGATTTTCGAAAATGAGTCGTCGTCATTCAGTGCGAAATATTCAAACGAACAGTGCGTGTTTAGTAGTTAACGTGAGGAAAATCCTACATTGATGCTATGCCGGACACTTACCGACTAAAAACTACACGTTCCGTACCTAATGCCTACGGTTGGGAGTCCCACCGGTTAAGCCCTCGTAAGGATGACTCCCAGGATTCCCAACAAATCTTGGCTACCACTGCGGCCTCATGTAGGGGTTTGGATGCTAGCCCGCTTCTTTGGGGGGGTTGTTCGGCTGTTGCACATCACGAGTTTCGTACTCCTGAAGTAGGAAACTTGTGATGAATTACGAATTACGCAGTGTGATAGAGTGGACCCTTCCGGACTGTTGACTTTCCGGCCTTTGAGATAGTGAAGACAATAACATAAAACGTGCCCGTTTATGTATCATAAGTTCTGGACTCCATTTTGAGCAGTCGCCGGGGTACTTGGTAGCGTAAATAAGCTGTAAATAGGTAGGTCTAGATTTAAGTTCATTATTTTGTTCGCGTTTATTTTCATTACCTATTAGTACATAGACCTTATTAATTTATCGTTTAACCGCTAATACAGCACAATAATAAAGTATTTCCGACGGCCCTAAGCCCGTGTTGAGTATGAAGAGAAATTGGAGTCCTTTATTAATCGAATCGAATGCTTAAGGTCAATGAACTAATCACATGTTTCGGCATTTCATTCACTGAAGAATGTCAATGAATAATCGAAGCGCTACTAATGTTTCAACTCGAACGAGTGAAAATGATAACACAAAAGTTTTTTTTTTACTATAGCCTGTACAACACTTTTGACCCCCCAAAATGGTTCCGTGATTGATTCTGAGTAACCCCCTTTTGGGTCCAGAACGACTATAAATTCTACCAGTATATTTTGGTATTTTTCAAAAATGGACATTCTGTTAAGAAACTCTTGAAATTCAACTAGCAGTCTCTTAGACTCTAGAGTTAGAACAACTGAACAAACAAACAAACAAACTCGTTAGCTTAAAAATAATAGTATAATATACATAATTTATTTACCATTAACTCATTTATTTTTATTTACGAAACTAATAAATCACTACACTTAATAAAGTTAGATGCAGACTCTAGAGTTAGAACAACTAAACAAACAAACAAACAAACTCTTTAGCTTAAAAATAATAGTATAATATACATAATTTATTTACGATTAACTCATTTATTTTTATTTACGAAACTAATAAATCACTACACTTAATAAAGTTAGCTGCATTTACTACGTCAAACAAAGTTAACATGCTGTTTCTTTCTACTACACTGTATACTGTGGCATGAGAGTTGACTGCCGCTGCCGGCGCGCGGTGTGTCTTGCGCCCGGGGCGAGGGGAGCGCCAAATGCCTACTTGTGCGGGTTAACCGCCCCTTAAGCCGAACGATAAAATATGGGGACCACCATGGGGGGAAAAAATAAACAGGGGAAAGTATTCTGAATACAGATCACTAATATTATGAAAGACCGTAAGTCTGATTAAGATTGTAGAAGAAAAATTATTTATATAGATAGGTCTAAGTAGGAAAAGTCACTCTGTCTTTCCACTCCCAGCAGGGCTGTAGGCTTGTCTGCCATTGCCGTGTAAAAATGTATAATGATGAAATGTTATTCATGGAAATAGTTACGGCATATCAGATTACCATGAGTGGCTGCATCCGTAAGTAGGTTCACGAATATTAAAAAGATAACTCTATTTACCATTGGTATCCTAGGAGATCTAAATTAGTGGGCGTCTAAGTAGATTATTAACGGATTTTCTGCCGGATCCTTGGACATCCTTCCGAGGAGTTACCCGGGGCCCCCAGTCATAAACGGATAGGCAGTGAACTGTATTTCCACACTTAAAAGAACGGTAATGATTATTTACCAAGCAGTCTTGAGGATGCCTCATGTGAACACAACCACAGTAATTAAATCGATACGTGGTTTGTATCGATTTAATTATCACGTTATAAAGTGCAGAATTGATCATTACTACTCTGTCATTACCTACAAAGGGACTAGAGTGTAAGGATACTCCTATCCTGCATCCTTTTCCTCGAGGACTTCGATTCGTCATTCCCCGTTAGATTTAGTTAAGGTCCTCCTTGACCGTTGTGTGTTAGAATTTAGTATTGACGCAGAGACTAGATTGGGTGTGGTGGATCCCTCTCCCTCCCATCTTTTCGTTCCCTTTTCATCGTTCTGTTTCAGTTGAAAAGGAAAAAGACACACGACAAGGTAAATAAATAACATGGGATCAAATGAAACTGGCAAAAGGGGGGCGTATACAACATTTTTAGGTAACTCACCTATTTGCTTTTTAATTTCGACTATGTTTATTTTCAAATGAGTTTTCATGTAAACTTTTTCAAAGAGTATTCATCCGTTTCAACCTGTCTTTCATATTCTGCAAGGCGCCTTTGTACGCGGGAACTTCGGTTATAAACTGTTTTGATATTCACTTTAAAGTCTGACACTTTGTTCAGGGCTTTATTTAATTATCCCTGACCTTTGAATTTATTTAATGTGTATAAGTACTTAATGAAAAGTTTTATAACAATGTTTATTAATGAGAGAAGTTATACTTCACATAGACTAGGTGTACATTGTCTTGTCCTACTCTACATAATATTATATGAGTAATTCCACTTTGCCCCATTTATGTATAATTCTGCATGTTAATAGGTGGGTGGGTGTTTATATATTCCATGTTTAATGTGCACCCGTGATCTCCTATTAAAGACCCCCGGGTTCCAAAATCCAATAATTTCGCCTTTAAATCTCCGTGGGGCAAACCAGTTATGACCGCTGAAATGGGTTTTGAAAGATCAAAAAATCAAAATCCTACAACATTTTTGACATTAGATGAAAATTCCTAACTTTCTTGTAAATTCTTAAGTAGGTAGGTATCATGCATGTCAATAAGCGAAGCATATTTAAACAATATTTCTGGTAGCATCAAATAAACATCAAAAGTAATGTTGTTACCTTGATTTGTATAAAAATAATTTGGCTTATTTCATTTCAATTTCACTCTTCGTAGAAAACCGAACGGTCTAGAATTCCCTCCACATTACGGTCAAAGATTTATATTTCCGAACTGTCCGGATTTTCCGGAGGTATGGTAACCCTACTCTAAATCAAATATTAATTTACGTTTTTTATAGAATGTAGATGGTACGTCGGCATTCGGCATACGATTTTTATGTCGTACGTATATTCAAATGATACAGGTTAAATAAAAGATGAAGGGGATTCAAAGGGCAACCATATTCGTTTATGAAAGGGACAGACTGGAGGACCGCAGGTATAAATATTTCGAGAGTAGCGAAAAATCCTAAATCTATGAATATTTCGTAGATACCAATTTATGACACATACTTTTTCGAAGTTATCTTTGATTAAGTACCCTCTGAGTAGCCGAGCATCCATGTAGTTAACTGTTTCAGTGTGTATGTCCATATAAGCTACACACAGCCGTGAATTGTCATTTATGTATGTCCCTACCATAGATTTAGAACTTTTCGTTACAATCCCTGTACCAAAGTACCAACTCGTCAGGTCACAGCGGTAAAGTCAATCACCCAAAACGAAATTCCTAAATCTACCTACAATCTAATGTGTTGGAAGGACTTTCCGTATCCGTTTCCTACAGGAGCAAGTTCCCGGAATAAAAAGTAGCCTATGTCCCTTCTCAAGCTCTGTTCTATTTCTATACCAAATTTCATCAGAATCCGTTCAGTGGTTCCTGCATGAAAACGCAATAGACATACAGTTACATTTGCATTAATACATTAGTATGAGGTGAACATTCTCACAGTTAAAGCCGTGATTTGTCTCTATTGTCACATATACACATAATAATTTAATGACTTAACACGGAAGCGATATATCTTATAAACAGATATAATGTGTGTTTGTTCGTGGCGGATATACAAGGCTTCGACAACCTTGCTAGGTAAGTACCTACTTGTTCTTGTATACATATACATAATAGTAAGTATGTAGGTAGGTACAGTTTACCTGATGGTCAATCTCACACAAATATTTCGATCAAAGTAGTTTTACGAAGCAATAGACGATGAATGGTACAGGTAAGTACATTAGATTTGTACAGGTCCACAACTCTACGTATATTTGAAGGCGTAACGGGTCTATTGACAAGTTTCCTTGGCATCGCCGTAATAGGCTCCCTTTTACCATACTTGTGTACACATACACATACATTACGTAGTAACTATTTAGTAATCTGTGCTTTTACTATAGAATATATTGTATAATCTGTGCTTTTACCCTATGTATAGCAACGGAACCCTAAAACTACCCAATTTCATACAAGGCATGAAACGACATGATATTACGCTCTGTACTGTCTTCAAAGATTGTAAATCGAATGAAAATTGCGACAATAAAACGTTTACGAGTTCGACGAGCTGGCGATTAAACCAACCTTGTTCTCCCCGGTTCTCATTAAACAATTGAGGCTCAAACAAACAACAAATTACAGAATAATGGACGAGTTGTTTGCTAACAATTCCTCCATTATAGCTACACAAAAGACGATATTTCATCCTGATACTTTGCGTCCGAAGTCCGGAGCACTAGATGCAGTGGCGGGGCAAGACCTAAATTTGGTGTGGGCAAGACAGATTTGGCGAGGCCCTGTTCTGTGGCGCCAATAATAATAGTATCGCCATAAGGAAAAAAAAGTTTAAACCACAGAGGTTTACGTCAAATGTGGTTAGTGGGGTCACTCGTCCCAAAAAATCCAGGATAAAACATATATGTTGGTTCCACTACCTAAATGGGTCCAGGAGTACTTGTAAATCCTGTTGGACCCCTTAGTGGAACTTAGCAGTGGTAGGTACCAACAGTCCGGAAGGAATAAAACAAGGGATTTCCCGCACTGATAAATCAAAATACATATTACTATGTGCCTTAGATGAACTTTTTAATTCATCTAAGCTATGTGCTAAGTAAATTTTATTTTTAAAGATTTGTATGAAGTCGGTTCTATTTTTTATTAAATTTTTTTTATTACCACTTTTGTTTTTATAAGTAAGTTTTTGTATTTATATAACTATGATATACTTATATGTTTTATAAAACGTGTTATTGTTTTATTTGATTAGTACATTATTTTCTTCAAATCTTAATGAAAAATCACTAGGTACATATACAATACAAAAATGTTGCTAAAATAGTAGGAAAAAATTATAATCGTCTGCACCTAATTATCTCTCAAAAACTCCCGATCCCGTATGCTAGTCATATTATTTTTGATGTGGGTAGGACAGTACTCAGCTATAATGTAGTTTATTAACAAGTACAACTGTAAAAGACGAATTAGACATAATTTTCTTAAAGAAAATAAGAAAAATGATATTTTGTCATATAGCTCCCAGAGCGGTGCCTAGGGATACCTAAAATGTTTGGCAGATATTTTGCTAACAACCCATTAAAAGTCACTCTAAGCGTTAAAATAAGAAAACGCCTTTTTAGGGTTTCGTAGCCAAATGGCAAAAACGGAACCCTTATAGATTCGTCATGTCTATCTGTCTGTCTGTCCGTCCGTGAGTCACAGCCATTTTTCTCCGAAACTATAAGACCTATGCCATTGAAACTTGGTAACTAGCTGTATTCTGTGAACCGCAAAAAGATTCTTATATAAAACTAGAAAAGAGTAGTAAATTTTGAGGGACTCCAAAATCAAAACTGAAACTCAATTTTTTTTTCATCAAACCCATACGTGTGCGACATCTATAGATAGGTCTTCAAAAATGCTATTGAAGTTCCTAACATCATTTTTTTCTAAAATGAATATTCTGCGCAAGCGACACTTCCAAAGTGGAAAAACATGTGTCCCCCCCCCCCCCTCTAACTTCTAAACTAAGAAAATGATAAATCTAAAAAAAATATTTGATGTACATTGCCATTAAAACTACCAACGAAAATTGGTTTGAACGAGATAGAGCTGGTAGTTTTTATTTAATACGTCATAAACCGCAATTTTCGGTTAGAAAAATCACTACCACTGCGAACGTGTTAAAACATCAATCAAAGTTACAACGAACTACAAGAACTAATGTTATGTTACTTGCTGCTACGAAACCCTTCATGGGCATGTCCAACTCGCAGTTGGCCGGTTTTATTATTAGTTATGTATATTATTATTTAATGTACTTTTCCATACATGAAATCAGTTTTTGTTAAATATTTTTTAAAATCGAATCTAATCAAAATTGTGTCCCTATGACTTCGACCACAATTAATTAACATAACATTGGTATCATTAGCTTTTGTAAAATCAGTAAAAAGTTTTTCAAGATCGCCGCTATGTCCGCCGATTTGTATGAATCGATATATAATTTATTTATTTATTTATTTATTAGTTTTGTACACACAAACGGGAAACTATAACAATAACAAGGAACATTGTACAAGGCACTACTTATTTCTACAGAAATCTCTTCCAGTAGGCCTGAGAGAGGAGATGTAAAGTGGAATAAGGTAAATAAGTGTGTGCAGGTTACTAAACATACATAAAGATAATAGCATAAATACTTAAATACATACATATAATTAAATATTATGTACATACATACACTATTTAAGTGTAATTAGATTAGTTACATACAAATAATAATTATAACTAAGAAAAGAGAAAATTAAAAAAAAAAATTGTTATGGTAAAGAGGAAAAGTAATGTTCTTTTACTTTCTTTTTGAAGAGCGAAATAGTTTGGCAAGATTGTATCTTTGGTGGAAGAGAGTTCCACAATCTTACCGCATGAACAGTGAAGGAATAAGAGTAGAAATTAGTTTTGTGGGAAGGCATAGTAAGGAGATGTTTTAGATGTGTCCGACACAGAGTATCTGGAGCATACCTATAAGAAAAACGCTCCCTTAGGTAGGAAGGATATAAGCGATTATGAAGGATATTAAATAGCACACACAATATTCGAGTGGCTCCCAATCCGACTTCGTAGGAATCTACGAAGTCGGATTGGGAGCCACTTGAGTTTCTTGCGAAATTCTGAGACATGATCGTACTTGCGAAGATTGAAAATAAATCGAATACATTCATTTTGCAGTCTCTCAAGTTTATTTAAAAGCTCCTCAGTAGCATCCAAATAGCAAGAATCCGCATAGTCAATAATGGGTTGAATTAACGTTTGAGCTAGCGTGATCTTAACATCCACAGGCAAATATGGCTGTTGACATTTCAGGGTGTGGAAAGTATAGTAAACCTTTTTGCTGACCTCCCCAACATGAGCGTTCCAGGACAAATTAGAATCAAAGATAATGCCAAGATTTTTGGCTGTTTCGGTATAAGATATAGGGACCGCATCAAGCAGGAGAGGCGGTAGCATAGACATGTCTATTCCGGATCGCATTTGCCAACTACCAATAATCATTGCCTGAGACTTTTTAGGATTTATTTGTAGGCCAAAAGTTCTAGCCCACTCACTAATAGCACTTAAATCTCGATTCATATTGACAATGGCGCTTCTACATTCATTCAATGCAAAATGTCGATATAGCTGCAAATCGTCTGCGTAAAGATGGAAGTTGGAGGAAATAACTCGCACCACAGAGTTGATGAAAATTGAAAAAAGTAAAGGAGAAAGCACGCCACCCTGAGGCACGCCAGCAATGAGACTGCGCCATTCCGAGAACGAATCGTTAAGGCGCACACACTGCGAGCGCCCCCGAAGATATGAGTCAAACCAGGCCACAGTCTCCGACGAGAGGTTTATTGATTTAAGTATACCGAGAAGGACATCTAGATCCACGGAGTTGAACGCACTACTAAAGTCTAGCAGCACTAAGACAGTGAGAAATTTATTCTCCATGGCCAGACGAATATCATCAGTCACCTTCAGGAGAGCCGAGACAGTACTGTGACCTGGCCGAAAGCCAGACTGCAAGGGATTTAGAAGATTATTTTGCGTTAGGTAACTAGATAGTTGTCGGTGTACTAAATGCTCAAGAACTTTAGAGAGAAAAGGAAGAATGGATATAGGGCGAAATTCGGACATGAGTGTGGGATTCGTAGTTTTGGGTAAAGGAATTATAAGTGCTTGTTTCCAAGCACTAGGAAAGCAACCTGAGTACAACGAGAAGTTGTAAATATGATTAGGATGGAAATCACACTGGGAAGTATAGGAGTAAACATTCTTGAGCATAACTGATCGTCACCAATAGCAGAAGAAGTAATCGACAAGAGCGACTTTTTGACTTCATGCTCATCAACTGCAATGAAGTTGAATTCAGGACACTGTGGAAGAGGAGAGCGAGAGAGATCTAGCAGAGTGCGAGATTTAACAAACGGGTCAAGTGATAAAGGAGGAAGCGAGAAAGAATTGTTGAGGTCACTCAAGTTAATGTCGTGACAATTGATAGAGGTAGACTTGCCGATACCATTAGCTTTGAGAAATTTCCATATATCGGAGGAGTTACGTGTATCAAGAGATTGATGAAAGTGGCGACGTTTAGCATCCTGACAGACGATTGCACCGATTACGCCAGTATTTATAATTTTCACAGCAAAATTATTTTATATCTTTTTTTATTTTATTCTCGCTTTGAAGCAATGCATAACAATTTTTGAGGCGCGAGGCCCCTTGTACCGCGAGGCCGTGGGCGGTGGCCCACGTCGCCCACGCCTTGCGCCGCCACTGACTAGATGTAAGGTAAGGTTCGATAAGGACTTTCTTCGGATTAGTCCGTTAATCCACCCATAAAAATCCACCCCTTGGGTGGATTTCCGGAATTATATATTACTAATCAAAATAGTCCGGTAATCCACCCACGAAATTCCATCCAAGGGGTGGATTTCCGGAATTATATATTATTAATCCAATTAGCCCGTTAATCCACCCATGAAATGGGTGGATTTCGAAGATGGACAAAGCACATGGCGATCAGCAAAACAGATGAATCGAAAGAAACAAATAAAGATCGTCAAAACAAATGACGGTCGGATAAACAAATGACGATCGAAAATCAAATGAAGATCGGCAAAACAAATGAAGATCGTCAAAACAAATTACGGTTGAATAAACAAATGACGATCGAAAAAACAAGTGAAGATCGACAAAACAAATAACGGTCGGATAAACAAATGAAGATTGACAAAACAAATGAAGATCGACAAAACAAATGAAGATCGACAAAACAAATGACAGTCGGATAAACAAATGAAGATCGACAAAATTTTGTTCAATCATTTGTGTATTCGACCGTCATTTGTTTTGACGATCTTCATTTGTTTTGCCCGTTCCTTCCCCGTGACACCACCAAGTTGTACCCTCAGTGGTGTCATGGGGAATCAACTCTTCTCCGTTGCACCACCGTGGTGTCACGGGGAATCGTATTTATCCCCGTGACACCACCAGTGGTACCAATGGGATTTAAGGTCTTCCCTCTGGCACCACTGTAGTGATGCCCCACATTTCTGATCTATAAAATAAAATATTGGAATCCTCATCCAGAGACAATAGAAATTTTTTTGAAGATGTTTTACAAGGATTATGAAAAACCAAGTACCTACTTGTACTATTCCACAACTTTTATTATTATTTTCACATTTTTCTTAAAGGTCTCTTTTATCATAACGTATTACAACAAGGTCTATCAAGTACCAACAATTAAGAGTATAAAGGATTTAGGAAGTTTTTTTTATACCACTATGGTGACAGACAAGCATAAGGCCCACCAGAAGGACCGGTGGTCGCCGCAGCCTATAAACGTTTGCAACACCAGAGGCGCACTGGACACACAACACTCGCACTCGGTTTCCTAAAGCATAGAAAATCAGAATAGTAAGGCATCTCAGACCCAAGGAAGCGGTTTCACAGGGTGAGGTTGTGGTGGCGGTGTCTCTCGACATCGCCAACCTTGCCCTGGAGCCGAGTTAGGGAGGCGCTTGTTTACCGTGAAGTGCCTCCCTGCCTCCGTCGAACTGTCGAGGCCTATCTTTCCGAGAGGGCCAAAACTTACTCGAGCTGGCTAGGGCCGGGTCGGCGAGATGTGTCGTGCGGTGTTCCACAGGGATGGTGCGAGAGCAACGCACCGAGACGCAGCACTAAAGGCCACGGCAGGGGTTGCTCAAGTCGTGGGTCGGATACGGCGGCTGGGTCTCGAGGTCGCCCTTCACAAATCCGAGGCTCTGTCCTTTTACGGACCTCAGAACGGGCCACCTGCAGGATCCAGCCAACTGGAAAGGGGCGACAGCTTCGGCATCGAGCCGCACTCGCGAGTTCGCACTCTAGCGGTTGATGCCCAACATCAGGGAACGCAACAGCGCCAGGTCCTCGTGGTGGGTCTGGACGTGAATACTCTCTCGCTAGAGACCATGGTGCGAACCATGTTCTCGAGCGGGCGTAAGTGGGACTGTGCTGCCTCTTTCTGCGAGCAGGTCATGCTCGTGAAAGAGGGGGCGCGGCAGGGCGGGAGCTGAGAGAATTCTATTAAAATACACTAGGTATTTTTTTTTAATTTTACCAATGTACAGACATGACAACTTTGCTATCTTTTATTAGCGTTAATACTATCAATTAAAGATTAATTCCACCAGATCAGTAAATTATAGTATTAGTTTAGTTCTACCGAGTTGAAACAAGCAAGACTCCCATCACTATTAGTCGGTAGTGCCACAGGGAAGACCTTAATTCCCATTGGTACCACTGGTGGTGTCACGGGGATAAATGCGATTCCCCGTGACACCACGGTGGTGCAACGGGGAAGAGTTGATTCCCCATGACACCACTGGGGGTATAACTTGGTGGTGTCACGGGGAAGGAACGTTTGCCGATCTTCATTTGTTTCTTCGATCGTCATTTGTTTACCCGATCGTCATTTGTTTTGACGATCTTTATTTGTTCTGCTGATCTTCATTTGTTTTTTTGACCGTCATTTGTTTTGACAATCTTCATTTGTTCTGCCGATCTCCATTTGTTTTTTCGACCGTCATTTGTTTTGACGATCTTCATTTGTTTTGCCGATCTTCATTTGTTTTTTAGACCTTCATTTGTTTTTTTTATCTTTTTTATTTATCATGAATAGATCCGGAAATCCACCCCTTGGGTGGAATTCCGGACATACCATTACATATAACTCCGGTTATCCACCCCATTGGGTGGATTTTTTGGGGTGGATTACCGGAATACCGCGTACGTTTAGAAAATAGAGCTTTTTTTTCCTACAAGAAAGAAAATCCTACAGGGATGCGACCTAACAGCCTACGGTTGGGAGCCCCGGGTAAGCCCTCGAAAGGATGTCCCCAGGACTCCCAACCGACCTACGGCTACCACTGCGGCCTCGCCTAGGGAGAATATAGAGCTAGCTTTTAAGCATAGTATGCATTGCAAATACAAAGAAGTACAAATTTTTCCTCTTTATAATATTAGTATGTAGATGGGCGCTCTGCGAGAAATTTCATGACGCATACTACTTATTAATTTTTTATTCTTGTTTATTTTTTTGTTGTATATTTGTCTGATCACTAGTTATAATAATATTAATCAAAGTAAATTATATTTTTATAAAGAAATTAGGAAGTATACAAATTACAGGATTTCCTATTTTTGATAACAATGTATGTTAAGCCTCAAAACTGAGTAAATATAAAACTCTGTTTTAGTGTTTTTAGTTATAAACAAATCTAATTAAATTCTTCATGGGTACAGTACATGCTACATGTGAAAGATTGTGAAGATGTTTAGATATTTAGATACTAGCTGTTGCCCGCGACTTCGTACGCGTGAAAATTATGTTATAATGCCAATTTGATTGCTCTCTGCTTAGCCCCTAGGATATATAGCCTGATAATATATAGCCTATTTTAAGACCCTACCCCTAGCTAATATTTGTACAAAATTTGAACCAAATCCATTCAGTACCTTTCGAGATCCTTCCGGACAAAGCAAAGCAAACAGACAAACAGACAAACCGACAAACAGACAAAAAAATTCTAACTATATTTTCGACTTCGGTTTCTTATGTTGAACACCCAGCGAGTATTTTTTTTTAAATATTTCCAATGTACAGTTTTGACTTTTCTATCATTTTATTATA
The DNA here is from genome assembly GCA_933228765.1 of Miltochrista miniata. NCBI lineage: Eukaryota > Metazoa > Arthropoda > Insecta > Lepidoptera > Erebidae > Miltochrista > Miltochrista miniata. The sequence continues at coordinate 13,745,761 of OW121770.1, forward strand.
TGTATAGATTTGATATTCAATCACGCTCGCATAGCTGGAGTGCCAGGGATCTATGTAGGTATTTGATTTTGGAATAACAAATAGGCTGCTTTTTATCCCTGGAAGAGGTGATTTCCCGCGGGTGGATCCCCGGCAACAGTATAGTTTGACTAAAGGCGGGCATATGCGAATTTGCCTTTTGATAAGTTGCCTTGTCCTACTAATATTATAAATGTGAAAGTTTGTGAAGATGTTTGGATGTTTCGGCCGAGTGTCGCAGCGATGACACAGCGCTCCACAGGCTGGTGGAGTGCACGGGCGGCGTAGGCGCAACAGCGCCAGGTCCTCGTAGTGGGTCTGGACGTGGACACTCTTTCTGCGAGCAGGTCATGCTCATAAAGGAGGCGGCGGGGCGGAACTCTCCCACCCGAGTTCCGCAGTCGGCGGCCGGGGCGCCGCCGACGTGTCTTCGCCGAGGACTATCGGCCTCCATGACCGGGGGCCTGAGTCCTTACAGGCCCATGACGGCAGCGTGACGTAAGGAACTCACGCACGCCCCCCTTAGAAGCGGGATCACACCCGAAACCCCTCAAAGACGCGGGATAGCACCCGCACCATCCCCTGGGCGAGGCCGCAGTGACGGCCGTAGGTCTGTTGGGAGTCCTGGGACATCATTCCGAGGGCTTACCCGGGGCTCCAAACCATAGGCTGTTGGGCGTTACGTGAGGTTGTTTAGTCGGTGGAAGTCCGGCATAACATCCATAAGGATTTTCCCTCAAGTAAAAAAAAATGTTTGGATGTTTGGATGTTTGTTACTCAATCACGCACTAATGGCTGAACGGATTAGGTTGACATTTGGTACAGAGTTAGCTTATAGTCTGGAATAACACATAGGTTTTTTATCCCGGGAAAATGTTCCCACGGGAAGCGGGAACGGGAATCAAAGTTCACGCGGGCGAAGCCGCGCGTATCAGCTAGTAATAAATAAATAAATATTCACCGACATTTTTCCACAACGCTATCTTTTTTATGTGAGGAAATTTCTACATGGATGCTATGCCGGACTCCTACCAACTAAAAACCGCACGTTTTCTACCTATTGCCTACGTTTGGGAGCCCACGGGTAAGCCCTCGGCAGGATGGCCTCAGGATTCCCAACAGACGCAACGCTATCTGATCTTAAAGAAACCTGTTTGTGTACCTCTTTAGATTTCGAATTGTTAAGCAACTTTGACTAGTTAGTTATAATTCTTAAACTACCGGTTCAAAGTGTTCAAACTGAACGAAATTTAAAATATACCGTATTTAAAAGCAGCTCACTTAGTAACTGAAAATTCAGACTTCTAGCTTTATCCATACCGAAGTTATAGGGGGTCGAAAATGGCCTGAGTGGGTTCAAGAAAAGATAGTATGGCCGTGCCGCCCACCGCCACGCTAAGACTGGACTTGGTGAGGGCACTACCGTGCCCTTAGATTTTGTTCCACGCACTACCATGTAAGCGGATTCGGAGTCCCGGTCGAATACAAAGAGAATACTAGTGGGTATATAGCAAATATAACTAGTCAATACAAAAGTCACTTTAAATTCAAAACAAATCAATCACATTCAAACGATCGTACAAGCCCACAAAGTATGTTTTGTCAGTGCGCATGCGACCGGAACTGAACTAGATATTTGAATGTTGGTAGCCTTTGTTTCTTGTGTACTAGCTACTAGTTACGTACCTGGTACAAATAGTACTACCTACTATCATAAAAGGGCAAGCTTCGTCAAATAAATGGCAGTTGCATATCTGTGTATAGGAATTTTAACCAGTTAACGCCACCCATGACGGCAGCGTGACGTGAGAGATTCACGCACGCCCCCCTAAGAAGCGGGATCACACCCGAAACCCTCCAAAGACGCGGGATAGCACCCGAACCACCCACTAGGCGAGGCCGCAGTGGTGGCCGTAGGTCTGTTGGGAGTCCTGGGACATCCTTCCGAGAGCGTAGGCTGCTGGGCATTACGTGAGGTTTTTAGTCGGTAGGAGTCCGGCATAGCATCCATGATGGATTTTCCCTCACGTTAAAAAAAACCAGTTAACGCTATTGAAAATTGAAAAAAGAAACCTTTTAAATTTTATTTTACGCGGTGGAAATCCCTCATGGATGCCACGCCACGCCTTACCGACTAAAACCACACGGTGCCCGACTACTGCCTAAGGCTGAGAACCCCGGGTAAGCCCTTGGAAGGATGTCCCAGAAACCTCTCTTTAGATGGTACAACATTCTTTTCCTTGAGCTCCCATGAACTAAGTTTTAAGGTGCGGTTCCACTTAGGCGGAGCGGAGACGAGCTCTGCCGCTATTGACCAATCACGGTGCGGAGTGAAGAAGAGATGTGGATTTTAAGCCATGTGATTGGTGAATCACGGCACAGCTCCTCTCCGCTCCGCCTAAGTGGAACCGCACTTTTACTGTTCTTTTCTTCTACAACAAATAGGTGTCTGATTATCAGAATTGGGCAAGCAACCTTAGCACCAACCTACCCTGGGCAGTAATCCTCAATTCAACAACAAAAATTGCTTCATTTAGAACATTTTTATGTTTTACATGGAAATCTCGCGCGAGACATAAATCTCAGAACAAAAGTCTACCTATAAGTTTTTATTTTCAGGTTGTTGCTAATTTTAGCTAAACCTTTATACAGTTTATACTGTATCCATTTTTAGACAGGACACCCTGTATTTACGTCACACGGCGCACCTTATTGTAACATCTTGTCACTTTAGGTACCTACCTATTGTTAAAAGAGCTTATGGATTAGATTATGGGTGTCATCGTGTCACCCATTCCGTTTGTTATTAAATTGAGTCTATCTAAGTATCTACTAGTATCTTCTAAACCTATATAGGGTGTAACAAAATTACCTCTCCAAATTTCGTCACGCGACGTGGCATCAGTCAAGAAACATTACAAAAATAGAGAAAAAAAAATCACATGAATACTTTAACCGTAACGCCGTTTTAAAGGTCCTATAAATTTTCATTTTCACCCTTTCTATCGCTACTGAGCGGCAGTAGAAAGCGACAACGACAGCCAGACGGGTGCTCTGTGTTTGTTTTGCCACAGCGACCATGTTACCTCGAATTGCCGCGGTAAAAAATGAATTCTTAATGTGCGACAAAAAAAATAAAAAAAAATGAAAAAATTTACCCCCCTTTTTTATTAAATATTTGTATTTGATTTCCGATGCCAAGTCATCTCATGAAATTTGGAGAGGTAGTTTTGTTACACCCTATAGAATGATGAATAGAATTGCCTGCGCTGTACAACCTTTATTACTTAGATTACAATATATTGTCACAACCTCTTTTCTAATATCTGTGGTCAGAATTAATATTATAATTTATGCTGTGTAGGGAATCCTGGGATATGCTTCTGATGCGAGAGCTTACCCGGAGCTCCCGACCGTTAGGCTGTGAATCACAGCCTACGGTCGGGAGCTCCGGGTAAGCCCTATCACAGCCTGTGATAGGGCACGTGTGGTTTTCGTCGGTAACAGTCTGGCATAGCATCCACGACGGATTTCCACTCTACACCATTATTGTGCTGTCGAATGTATAATGAAATTGTTGTTTTTATGAATTTAAGAAATTAACATTTGACATCACAATTCCATTGTACGGATGAGCTAGATGAATCGTATAGGTAACGTTTAAATTAGACGGGTAATCCATCCTTTATTTTATGACCCATATAACGCAAGGGCGTTGTCTGAAGTCAACAGCCGTATCTTCCAATAACGACTTTAGATTCTGAGGAACAATGACTCTCATGTACCACTACTTACGTTCTATGAGACCGTACTGTACGTAATTTCTGGGACAAGTTGGAATCGTCTCAGGGCAAAAGCACAGGGCGGAAACTACATACAAAAATGTTCGTTTTCACCGACACTAATAACACGTAATGTGAATGCTTGAATCAAGCTTGAATGTGTGTGTGAGTATACTAGGGACACTAGCTATGGAAACAAAATAATAAGGAACAGAACGCAATCTCATGTACATAGGTACTTTTTTTTCAAATCTACCCTCGGCTAAGCACAAATTAAACCAAAGCAATAGCACAAAGTACGTAGATAGTATAAAGTGACACTCTCTCAAGTACCAACACGGCAATAGACACATCAACTTTGGCGGGGGGATGGGGAAGCTTGCTCAGTGGGAGGCAGGGAGTTGCCGATCTGTATGTTACCTAATACTAATAAATTATCTTTGGCAAAAGGTTGTTTTACTTTAATCACTTTCGGGGACAAAACATTGCAAGAATGTTCATTATGCCGCTTCATAAAGGACTTACTTGTCATTTCTACTAGTTAACTTTTTCACAATCCCACCCAAGGATTTTAACTTGCCAGACTTAACTGATTACGGTTCCTCTTCATATCTACCCGTCTAGCGCTGGGCTGGGCTGGGCACCTTGGATAGATGTCGCAGAATTCTCAGCAGTTTGAAAATTACCGCTCGTATTGCCAATAATTGGCAATGTAAACAAGCAGCACAAAAAGCAGCGACTGGACCTAATTACTCCAAGAATAAAAAACGTAATGATAAGTTTTGTGACAAAAACTTGGTGGATTAGAGGAATTCCCAATTTTCGACGGCCTTCGCTAGCAGTAAAACGCAGTAGATACTTATACGTACGTACCTACTCTATGTAACGCAGAGTCAATCTTATGATCAAAATCATTGTTATTTCAGATTGGATTTATAACAAAATACTTATCTTTTTATAAAAAAAAATAATTAAATAATATGCAATGGCCATATAATTTGCTCCTGTTTTGACGGTCGTCCCCTCCATCTCTCCTCCCAATCTGACTGCCCTAGAAGAGACCCATTTCGGGGCATCCCGTCCCTTTGCCAGTCGCAGTCATTGGCTAATCCTGCTACTCAGTAGGGCGAGGGCGAACACCGGGATGGTTTAGTGAGACACGCTCGTAGAGCAAAAAAGATGGTTCAAGGGAAACGCACTCTGAATTGTTAAAAGTTCGAATTGAATGTCAAGAACGAATGTGTCAATGTTTTTGATATTTATGTATTTATATTTGCACACATAAATCAACATATCTAAATCAAGGTTAGTGTGTCTACATCACCTGTCAGATCTCATTCGTATACTCCCACACATGCATGTTATTCTAAGTTAAAAGCATAGATTTAGAATTTTTCGCTACTCTCAATAGATATACAAAGCGTGCGAGCGAGACCTCATTATCCATAGCACTTAGCTCGAGAGGAAAAGAGAAAGCGAATTGTGTACTCATAATATGTCAGTATTTTGAATCGCTGAGCCCGCTGGGATCCTATGGCGGCTCTATGTTATTCATAATATCCAATAATCTGTAGTGATCTTACGATTAAAATAGAAAATTTTATATTTTCAACAATATTGTCGTGTTTAGTGTGTGAATAGGATATTACAAAACGCAATTATACGAAGAAAGACTCGTTTAACAGGTCATTTGTAACTTCGTTCATTCCATTTTTGACGTACATATTTTGCCAAATTGGATGTAAAATTTCACTGAAAGTTCAACTCATAACGTAGATTATGCATTTTCCTTCATACATAACACAATATTTAATGTGTAAATGCCACTGACCTGTAATAATAATCGCTGGACTGGCTATTCCATACAAAATGACAGCTACTTTTTTGTGCCGATTCAAAGCGCCGCCGTCACCCCCTCCGAGTGCACTGAGAACTAAATTAGTTTGCAAATGGCCGTTGTTTGTTTATTTCAGAAGGAGTTTATGTGTGAAATTTGGAATATTTTTAAGTTATTACTGTGATTGCTATAAATTTGAAGTGTTTTGATATATACATTTAGTTTATTGTGTAATTAAGTAGATATTTATCATAAGATCGTGTGTATATTGTAAAACAAGATACAAGAAGGGCTGTGGCGTCTCTTTTCACAAGTAAGTAAATCTAAGAAACGAATTCTTAAACAATTATTATAAAACCATAATTTAGGTTTTTTTACTATCATAAGCGAATACCCTTCGAGTTTCGGGGATTTTACGAATATTTTTATAACCTATAATGTTTAATAGGGATGTCAAAATGTATTTCGATAATTTTCTGTCCAATGCCAAAATTCGTAGTTTAAAAAACAAGAGGCATGGTAAAAGTACTTTAATAATTTAATGAACATATTCAAATTATTAATAAACACTTAAAATTGTAGTAGATAATCGAAACAGTAACTAACAGCGTGTGAAATATAACTTAGCATCTATGGTTAATTATTTATTATTGGACATAGTCGTTAGAAACACACATCAATCAGATTTATTCTTAGTGGACACAAGCCTATTTTAAGAGAATCTACTTTGTTTTTCAATCTTTTTAAAATATGTGATTATTTTCTTTTAAAAATTATACAGATGTGCATTTAAAAATATCCCGTAATAAATGAGTGATTTCATATTTTTTTTAAATACCTTCCCTCCTCTCTACTTACCTACTGCAAACAAACAAAACTACAATAAATCCCAATCCAATACAATTAACCTGTCACTTAACAAAATTCCTCTCTGAGCACGGCTGCTTCGGGAAGTAAATGGGAAATAGTTGCCATTGAGGCGGAATAGCAAGTTGGCATTGGCTGCTTCGGGGAGCACGCTCGCGCGGCTCACGTTAAACGAGGCGTCCACCAGGCGGACCGGGCCGCAGCGCAGAGCAAAAATTCGCGTGCCGTACGTTTCATATGAAATTGTGTAGCATCTACCTTTACTAGAGGTGGGCCGCAACGAAACACAGTTTCATTAAAAACGTATGGCATGCGGATTTTTGCGTTGCGGCCCGGCCCGGCCCAGCCGCCTATTGGACGCCTAGCTTTAAGTTCTAACATAACCCAATTATGATTAAAGACAACCTTAATGACTGTGTGGGCTGTGTCCGGTGTCATTTTTCAGCCGATTTACAATAGTAACACTACTTTGGCAACATACCTGCGACCACTGTTTAAGCAAACAAACTTTTTTTTTTTATATTAAGCTCGCCAAACTGAATTCGCGAGACTGATGGTTAGCCTACTTAGGTACTTTAAAGTAGTCATTCATATTATGTAAACATCATTGGTACAAAAATAAAATTAACATTGGTAGTCAGTAGGTATCTGGTAAAGTTTTTATCGACACCAAGACAGGTGTTGTACATCACTAGTATTAGTTCCAAGTACATTCGCTAGCTGCCGTCAGCGCCAAATGGCGATTTTCAATTAGGCACAATTTTATGGAACCGATCACCTGTCCAGATAATATTACAGGTCAGTGGTAAATGCATTTTTGGAGGATATATAAGGCAGAAATAGAAAGGGCTGTTTACAGTAAAATAGTCATGGGTAGGTATCGATAAGGATGTCGATAGTTCATTATAGTGACATTGCTACAAACAAACTTATCTGGATTTAATTTACTATAAATATGATTGATTTTTACTCGAACTGTGTTATTTAACCTTTTTTTTAGGGTTTTGTGCCTATTTTAATATAATATTTCCAAAATTTGTGATCCATTTTGAGTTGAATTTTTATAATTTTACTTCACTTAATGTACTCCACGCTACACCGGGATGTTTGCTGTACAAGGCGCAGATTAGCCTCTGCGTCGAATACTGTTCTCACCTTTGGGATGCCTGTGCGAGGTACTTACTGGACGCGCTTGGCGCTATGCAGAGACGTGTTATCCGATTTCAATTATAGGTTGTCCTAAGATGACGGTAAGCCTCGAGCCGTTAGCGCAGCAAAGAACCATAGCGTCCTTGGCTGCCTTCTACTGAATGTATCACGGCGAATGTTCTGAAGAGCTCTTAAACCTGATCCCACCATCTCCTTTCCGATTCCGAACAACACGTCGGGCAGAGGTGCCACTCATATACAGCGGAGAGAATCTTCGCCAGAACTGAGCGTTTCAAAAGATCGTTCCTCTGTCGAACTACAAAATCCTGGAACGACCTGCCCGCACATGTGTTTCCCTCATTTTACAATCCCGGGTTCTACAAGCGGAGCGGGAAGAGGCACATCATAGGGTCGCCAACTTGAGGACTACTGTCAGAAGTCTTGTGTGCTGTAAGCATGGCCCCCATTCGCTAGATGCGCCACGGTTTTCCATTAGTTTCCATCAGTGGCGACGTCAATTTGGCGAGGTTAATATATTTAAAAAAATCTACGAGTAATATCTTTTATTGTTACTAGGGTTCAATAATAAATGAGTTTCTAGGTTTCGTATTACGATAAGAGTTGGATTTTTAGTTAAATTTCAAATTCAATTGGCAAAATACTGGGTGTTTCTTTTAGGGTGTCAAGCCGCCACTAGCTGGTAGCAGGGTTCCATACCTATCGATTTAACCCCCATGGATGTTCTACGATTTTTTGTAGTTTTCGAGATATCATTTTTTTTTCGTTATTTTTTATAATTACGTGTCCACGACTTTTCTTGGATATTTTTTTATTATTATAATGCCTATTGATTGCAGTATTATGGACAAAATAATCTCCTTCCTAACTTTGATACAAGATGTAAAAATTTTAATCGATAATAAAAAATAGGGAATTATGCAGAACATTATATCTCGAAAACTACAAAAAATCGTAGAACATACATGGGGGTTAAATCGATAGGTATGGAACCCTGCTACCAGCTAGTGGCGGCTTGACACCCTAAAAGAAACACCGTGTATATATGTACGGCAACAATGCAATGTACGATGCCATAAATTACATGTTAAAAGTGTATTTTCACATTCACACACTGAATCAAAATTCGTAAAATCACTACAGAATTTCTAATATTACGAGTTACCCCATATAATCCCATTTTTACTTTTTCATAGTCGATTACATTCAAATTAACAATTTATTCCCCAAAACAAGAAGTTGGAGATGAAACTTCTAAGCACTTTGTGTGCTTAGAAGTTTCATTTCCATTCCATCCATTTATACAGATACTTTTATCGATAACATAGGTGTGACCATTCAACAACACTATTTAACCCACACATAGATCTTTCATTTTTGGTCTCGTCTTCAGTTTGACACTGTTCATCTTGTACATTCTAAATCTATGGTTAAAAGCACGGTACACGGTTGTATTGTATCACAGATTATATAATATACTAGCTGATGCCCGCAGCTTCGCCCGCGTAAAATTTGTTCCCGTTCCCGCTTCCCGTATTTTATCCCCTTGGGGGTAGAATTCACCAAAATCCTTTCTTAGCGGATGCCTACGTCATAACATCTACCTGCATGCCAAATTTCAGCCCGATCCGTCCAGTGGTTTGGGCTGTGCGTTGATAGATCACTATGTCAGTCAGTCAGTCACCTTTGAGTTATATGTATCTATATATATATATATATATATATATATATATATATATATATATATATATATATATATATATATATATTTAGATTCTATAATTGTATGTAATCTAGCGACTCAAACGGTGACCTTCGCCACTGATTTTTTTTATATTCAGCTCGCCAAATTGACGTCGCCACCAGCCTGATGGAAAGCCGTGTCGCATCTAGCGATTGGGGGCCACTTCTGACAGTGGTCCTCAAGTTGGCGGCCCTGTGATGTGCCTTTTCACGCTCCTCTTGAAGAACCCGGGATTGAAAGATGAGGGAAACACGTGTGCGGGCAGGTCGTTCCATGTTTTTATAGTTCGACAGAGGAACGATCTTTTGAAACGCTCAGTTCTGGCGAAGATTCTTATAGAATGTATTAATAAGATTGATTGAGACCATACTCCGGGATTTTCAAGCGGAGCATGAACAGACACATTATAGGACTGCCTTTCCAACAGGGAGGCGAAGGCGATGTCCTTTTTACGAACGGCGACCTCTATAGGTACCTACCTATGGTTAAAAATATTGGTAGGTAGGTACCTAATTAATGTTTTTATAAGATTTGAATTTAATAAATAAGTTCTTAACCATCTTTCCGGTTGAACTTTTCATTTGTCCATGTCAGTTCAAAAATATGCAACTAACTCGTAAATGTTGACAACTAGTTGCTCTTCAATATCTCGACCTTCGCGAAGGTGAGCGGCTTGCCATGATTTCTACTTATTCACTGTCACTTACTACATGTAATACAAGAGATTTTTTGCTCGATTGCACTGATTCAAGCTGCGAAATCGTAAATGGCAGATTTATTTTACCTAGAGTAGAAACCCGTTAGCCATCGAAACACGACAACACTTCCAGAAGTTCCACAAACAAAATATACATGAAATAGGTATCTTTATAGGTCACAAGGTCACAAAGTAACATTTATGAAAGTCACAATTTTATTGCTTTTACATTTACTGCCAGATTCGCAAAGCAATAGGTAGAGCCGGAGAGAAAAGAACCTGGCAATAAAACTCACGGCCACGGCCTACGGAAAATAATGAAATTCATTAAAAAATAACTTTGTGAATTTTTTCTTCATGTAAATATTAACAGCCGCAAGCACATTTATTCGCTTGCACAATTTTCTAACAAATCCAAGTTGGTAGAAAGCGTGTGTTTATAATTTGTATCATGTACCGATTAATATTAATATACCTACCTACCTACTTACTATAAATTTCTTGCTTTGGGAAATGGCTACGGGAAAGAAAACTTAACCACGTGGGCGGGGCAGCGGGAACAAAATATTAGGACTACTATAATCAGTTCAGAGATATATTACCTCTAGCACTTAGGTTGCCTATCTTGATTGCGGTGTTACCCCAATAAGTTTTTGTTTCTCACATGTAGGTAATCTTACTTTTAGTCGAAACTTACTTTCTTCTTTTGCTGGCGTTTTTTTCAGGTGTGACCATTAATTGAGATGTGGAACGATGTGAAAGCAGCAACTTCACCTTCGTTAGTGGTGGTAGTGATTTATTTTTTTCAGAAATTCATAAAAAATAAATAAATCTTAAATACAATCGCATAGTAACAGGAGCACTGTCTTAGTGCAGTAAAGTTTATTGTGACATGAAAAGAAAAACTATTCGTGCTAAAGGTTGGATGTTATAATTTCCAGTTAATTCGGTAAAATGTCTTAGGCTGGCACTCATAGGGCGACTTTACTGCAATGCCGACACACAGAAAACGATCGACCAGCTGTCAGTCAGAGGTAATATAACTGTGAACGGACTATAATAGTAATCCTATCAACAACATTGTCTTTGGTTTTGACAGGACGATAGAGAGATTTCCTTTTCTTACAAAATGACAGATCACGTGCAAGCAGGGGTAGATGAACAAATATTGGGAGCTAACTGTTCCCCGCGACTTCGTCCGCGTAGAAGTCGTTAGTGTGTAAAATCATTACCCTCCTTTTGTGCAGTCAGTTAAAAAGTAGCCATTTTTTTATTTTACGTGTGAAAATCTTACATGGATGCTATGCCGGACTCCTACCGACTAAAACCACACGATTCCTTACAATTTTCTACAACCGGGAGTCCTGGGTAAGCTCTCAGAAGGATGTCTCAGGGCTCTCGGCAGAAAAAGTAACCTATGTCCTTCCCTTGGACTTGAACTATCTCTATACCTTTCATCAAAATCGGTTCAGCGGTTTAGGCGTCAAAACGTAACAGACAGACAGACAAAGAGAGTTACTTTCGCATTTATAATATTAGTAAGGAGTAGGGAATACCAGGGAAGTACTTAGTGATTGGGAATATCGCTCTGATGAGTTAATGTATCTATTTAAGTAGATGACTCTAACTGTAGGCGGTAGAGCACGTTACCTTTGTCATACTTTTTGTCAATTCCTACTCATAAAGACATGTTTTCAGGTTTTTTGTGATGGGGAAAAAAGTATAGGTGATGATAAGTTTAAATAAATGACAAATACTTTAACTACGTCAACTACGTGGGTAGTGGCCAAAATATCTAGAGGTAACTTATGCCATGTAATGTAACTGACATAATAAATATACTATTATACTATACTATACTATCTTCACGCCAAATCCCTTGCGGTGTAGGCAGAAAAAACCGAGCGCCACACGGCACGGTCCATACACACCTCACTTGCTTCTGCAACTTTCTTTTCTTGCATGCACGTCGGTTCCTTTGGCTCTTGACACCACCTTCTGCTAACACACTTTTAATTTGGTCGTGGTAGCAAAGACAATATAATAGTATTACATACAGATCGGCAACTCCCTGTCGCGCCACAGCTGTCAGTGGAGTTGACGTGCGCGTTGACGCACACATTCAAGCTGGAGTTTCCGCCCTGTGGTGGTAGGTACCATAAAAAATGCCACCAAATAAGGCCGATCTGCATTCAATCAAATCAGCCTATAGCAGTCCTCTCCCAAATAACGCTACAATGCACGCTCCTATGCCTTCCGCATCCAGTCAGTCCCTGCGACCTTTTTCAGGTCGTCGGTCTACCTGGTGGGTGGTCGACTGGTCGTCCTACCCCACGTGTACCTACCAACCCGGTCTCCACTCCAGAACTCGTTTGCTCCACACCGACCATTGACATTACATTATATTGTAAACTAGCTGTTCCCCGCGGCTTCGATCGCGTAAATAACCCTCCTTTTGCGCAGTCGGTTAAAAAGTAGCCTATGTCTTTCCCAGGGCCTCGAACTATCCCTATACCAAATTTCATTTGAATCGCTCCAGCCATTTAGGCGTGAAAGCGTAACAGATAGACAGAGTTACTTTCGCTAGGGAAGTAGGGATACAAGACAGGCATGTAAAAGTTAAATGGTTGTAACTGTTCCTGGAGTATCCTTCCGAGGGCTTACCCGGGGCTCCCAATCGTAGGCTGTAAGGCAGGATACGTGAGGTATTTTTAGATGGTAGTAGTCCGGCATAGCATTCATAAGGATTTTCCCTCACGTAAAACATAACTGTAAATGTTTGATAGGTATATCACAGTAGGCAAATCCGTAAACACAGTCACTGTAAATATATATACTGTGTGTTAATTTGTTAAATATATATATACTGTGCCACAGCTTTACAAACTATTAAAGAAACAATCGCATGGGTGGAGGATTCGCAAATCGTTTCTTAATTATACCTACCACTGCCGTGCCTAAGCCTTGCCCAATAATCACGTTGTTTGGACATGTGACCGACATATTGTTACACACACAACATAATGTATGGCTCTATTTCCACTTAGCATTCTCTTATTGGTCTAGTACTACCCAATAGACTCTAATAACTCTGTTTATTTACAAGAAACTGTCAAGTACTGACAAAGTACTTTATCATCAGTATTATCAGTACTTCATCATCAAGAAACTCAAGTAACCTGTGACATATTATGTACCCGGGACTACCAGACTGCGAGGACCGCAGCGATGACGCAGTGCTCCACACGCTGGTGGAATTAGGGTTACCATATGCCAGGCTTTCGCCTGATTCGCCAGGCATTTTAGTACTTGATCAGGCGCCCGGCCGGCGCTCTTCTAAGTCAGGCGAAATGATTAATTTATAAAGAGTTTTGTGCATATAATTTTAACTCAAAAAGACTTGTTAAAAATGGCGATCATTAGAAGTATGTAAGAAAACGTACAGTGCAATTCCTTATAATTTATTAAAAAAACAAATCATATGTTTGTCTGAATTTCTTATTACCTCTACTCTAATGTGTCTGAAAATTGATGTTTTCAAATTAAAAATTCATTCAAGCAATGTGTTTTACTTGTTATTAAATATTTCTTTCATTATGCGGCATTTTTCAAGAAAATCAGGCATTTTTCGTGAAAATCAAGAGTTTTTACTTGTAAATCAGGCATACATTTCTTCAGATGTGGTAACCCTAGGTGGAATGCACGGCGCAACAGCGTCAGGTCCTCGTGGTAGGTGTGGTGTGTCCACTTTCTCACTGGAGACCATGGTGGGAGCCATGGTCTCCAGCGGGACTGCGCCGCCTCTTTCTGCGAGCTGTCATGCTCGTGAAAGAGGCGGCTGGGCGGGAGCGGGAGAGAACTCTCTCACCCGAGTTCCGCAGTCGGCGGCTTAGGCGCCGCGCTAAGAAGCGGGATCACAGGCTTACCCGGGGCTCCCAACCGTAGGCTGTTGGGCGTTACGTAAGGTTTTTTAGTCAGTAGGAGTCCGGCATAGCATCAATGAAGGATTTTCCCTCACCGTTTACCAGCCGTAGCAGTAGGCAGTTTGCAGACGTAATTTAAAAAAAAAAACGTTACTCTACCTATTGCCCTATATTTCTCATCTGATCCCCTATTATCTGTGTATTGTGCTTACGTCCGGGAGCGATCTGCTGTAGGCGAATTTGAAGGGATAGAATATTGACAGACTGTACTGTACTGTTAAGTACGCATGGTATAATAATAATAAAAATACAGACTAATAAGTACAGGAAGCAGAGCAATAGGTGGCTTTATCGCTAAAAACGATCTCTACAATGTAGCCTTTGCATAGAGAAAGTTGGTTCAAGGTAATAAGTGGGACCTACTTAGTACAGTCCGTGAACAATAGAACAAGAGTTAATTGAAAAATTAAAAATCCTGAATCAAAATTTAAAAAACATGAGACTGTTCTAATAAGCCCTAACATGGTGTAATTTTCTGAAGTGAGGAGTTGGACGTTTTGAAGACTACCTACTTGCAGTGGTAGCTGTGGGTCTGTTGGGTGTCCTGGGGCATCTTCCGAGGGCTTACCATGGGCTCCCAACCGTAGGCTGTTAGGCAGGTTACGTGAGATTTTTTAGTCGATAGGAGTTCGGCATAGTCACCTTTGGGCGGGGGCACCTGAATATCAGTTTCGTCCATTTGACTCGGTGCAAAGACGTGCTGTAAGAGTTGTCAACGATCCTAAACTTACAAGTGGTGTGGAACCTCTTCGCGACAGGAGAGACTTTGCTGCCTTATGCGTGTTCTACCGACTGTACAATGGTTTGTGCTCTGAGGAATTGTTTGATTGATATGATGCCCACGGCTACGTTCTATCACCGCACCGCTCGCCACAGACAGGGAGTTCATCCTCACACTCTGCGTCCGGAGCGTTCCAGCACGGTTAGATCCGATAGGGGTTTTCTTCCGCGCACGCTTAGGTTGTGGAATGATCTCCCTGCCTCGGTTTTCCCAAACGCCTACAGTATGGGGTTCTTCAAAAGGGGTCTTAGAAGGTTTTTACAGGGTCGGCAGCGCGAGTGTGGCGCCTCTGGTGTTGCAAACGTTCATAGGCTGCGGTGACCACCGGTCCTTTTGGTGGGCCGTATGCTTGTCTGCCACCTTAGTGGTTTAAAAAAAAAATCCTCACGTAAAAAAGACTACCTACTTGACCTTGACTACCACCCGTGTTATCATGTCGTGGAACTACCATCAAAGTTATAGACAAATTTTCAGATCAATCAGATCTGTGAACTAGGTGAAGACCTTCATCAGTTTATGACCCAGGACGTGAGCTGTTGATATTTAAAACAGCTATACAGAACCGCTTCAGAATTAGGCCACCCGTTGGACATCTATCTATTATGCAACAGACAGACCTTGTATCGACACAGATTAAACTCATAACACCCCTCGTTTTCGTCAATTACCGGAGTTTAACAAAATTATCCTTTAAATGACTGAAATCACTCACCACCACGCCCACTTTTAAGTAGGTAGTACCTTTGTAGGTAAGTGATTCTCCCAGACATGTAGACGGTATGACTTACTACCTAGGTACCTACTTATGCATGGGAAAATTTATTAAATTTACCTACGCGTAATGTCAGAGTGCAGAAGTAAATGTGTAACATGTCTTGCTCCTGGCTGTGTTTCCTAATTTGACTGTCTGGAATTCCCAAAAATAACTTGAAAACAGCCCTTATAATCAACAGGTACGTAACGTACAAGTTTGAAGTCAGTGGCGAAGTTATCCTGATACAAAATTTCATGGCATCACCTATTTCAATCCTTTCAACCTTTTTTCGTCATAAAAGGTAGGTACTTAGGTCATAGAATATAAATTATATTATCCGGGCTTAGGTACTCTATCTCCTTTCCCAAGCTCTATTCTATCTCTGTACGAAATTTTATCAGAATCGGTTCAGTGGTTCAGGCGTGAAAGTGTCGAAATTATATTGATTACTTAGTAGGGATTATAGGTAGGTTTAGGATTATAGGTTCTTTTAGTTAAACTGAATTTAATTGTGAAGAAGTTTAGTATTTAATTGTTTAGCTTAGTTCCTGTGTATTAATTAATAGCTTCCTGTATGTAGAGAGGTCATAGAAAATGTGTAATTAATTAATAAAAATATTTTCTTTATGTACTTCGGTACCTACTTCACTGATTAATTGATATTATTTATTATAAAACTTTACAGGTATGGACTTACCCAAATTATTCAGAACTCCTGTGTCCTTTAAAAAAAGCACCACAAAAAAACAAACGAGCACTTCCACAGAAAGGGATTGTCAAACTGTTTTTTTTTTCTACGCGTACTAATATCATGCACTGAATCACGTTTTAAACTCCGCGCCAAAACGAATTGCGCGACCGTATCAAACGGCTTTCCAGCTACAATGCGTAACGTAATTGCGTAAACAAACCGGCGCGTGTTGTGAACTCGATTCTGGCGCGAACCGAACAGCCCGGGGTTATTATCAAAGGCTATTGAACGTAGCAGTCGCTTGGCGATGAAATTACATAAAAGCGACATCTATGAACAGCGCAAAACTTTGATTACAGTAATGTACTTTGTGTTTCTGTCTGTATTTTTCAGGTCATCATCATTCAGCCTGATTGTTGTGGTCATCAGCAACGTATCTCTAAAAAAACCTCACGTAACGCCCAACAGCCTATGGTTGGGAGCCCCGGGGAAGCCCTCGGAAGGATGTCCCAGGACTCCCAACAGACCTACGGCCGCCACTGCGGCCTCGCCCAGAGGGTAGTTTGGGTGCTATCCCGCGTCTTTGGGGGGTTTCGGGTGTGATCCCGCTTCTAAGGGGGGGGGGGGGGCGTGCGTGAATTCCTCTCGTCACGGTCATGGAGGCCGACAGTCCTCGGCGGAGTTCTCTCCCGTTACCAGGCTGTGGCGTTATTAGAATAGCACTCCCTATTCTTAAAAATATGACATCTGAAAGGGCAATGCCAGGTCTTCATAGTACTTTAGGCCCTGGGTGCCCAATCATGAAAATGGGTACAATATATTGCTTGTAAATAAAAATAATTTATTCATAAAAGAATAGTTAAAACATAAGTTGGGGTTTCCAAAATATCAAGGCTTTTAATTTTTATAAATGTGCCCTTACACAAGCACTTTAGAGTTATCAGAAACTCTTCCTGCAGTCATTTAGCTAGTTAATTATGTATTTGTTGTCTATTATACATTTATTCATTCACCTAAAGTCAGTATTCATGATCAGAATTGAATATTTAATTATTGATAAAAAAAAAACAGAAAAACGTACAATGATGCCGTACCATTTTGACAATGACATAACACTGGGTGACTGTCAGTCGCTCACTTAGGTTGCCTATCTTGATTTTTGTGTTACCCCAATAAGTTTTTGTTTCTCCCATGTTATCTAACGTTTAGTCGAAACTTACTTTCTTCTTTTGCTATCGTTTTTTTTCGGGTGTGACCATTAATTGAGATGTGGAACGTTGTAGTATAATAAACAAATATTTACGTAACCCGCCTCAGATTCAATCAACGATATGGGGATCTTCCTTTTGAAGATCCTCATACCATTGACGTTTGGAAAAACCGAGCCGGGTCTTAGAAGGTTTTTACAGGGTTGGAAGCGCGAGTGCAGCACCTCTGGTGTTACAAACGTTATGCTTGTCTGCCACATTGGCGGTATAAAAAAAAAAGAAAAAAAGTATCTAAGTAAAACTTAATCTGAGTATTTTGTAAAAATACTACCTATTCAATTAGTTTACAAAAGACTGGCAACCCAGCAGATGCAAATAGCGGTGTATTTATTGAATAACTTTTTATTTTGACGAAATAAATCCTAACTTCTATCAAGTCGTGAATAGCGTCAAAAATTATGCAAATTCATTACTTATATTTTCAGCTAAATGCCAAGTATGGGCAATCAGGGCCTAATTTCGGCATTGCCCTTTGTGATCATGCTGTACAGGTTAGTAGGTACTGGAACTCAATGTGCCGGCAATGTTGCATCACTGTCTACCTATTCACTGAACTAAACAAACAGAGTAGGTACAGTCAATCAACTCAGCATATAGCATGTCCACTGCTGGACGTAGGCCTTTCCCAGTTCACGGTCTTGTGCCTTTCGCATCCAGTCCCAGCCTGCGACCTTTACCAGGTCGTCGGTCCATCTGGCGGGTGGACGTCCTACCCTACGTTTACCGAGTCGCGGTCTCCACTCTAGAACTCGTTTGCTACATCGGCCGTCGGTTCTTCTACAGATGTGGCCACCGAAGTGTCCACAACTCGGCACTGATTGACTTTCATCTTTAGGCACTGCGGTATAGGCGAATTGAAAACCTGACGTACCTTGCTGTACGCTGCCCAGCCCAAACGGATCCTTCTAGCAATTTCCTTGTCCCGGTTGCCCTTGTCTAACGTGATAACGTGCCCAAGATACGTATACTCCTGGACAACCTCAAGCCTCAATCTTTCGACGTAGATAGGTCCCGGCGTGACGTGCTGATTGAACATGACCTTGGATTTCTCCACGTTTAGGCTGTGCAACATCCCATCCAGTTGTTCCAGCGTCCCGCCATAATGACGATGTCGTGACGTGTCGACAAATAAAATCAAAGGTGCGAGATGCGCACGCTGTTGATGTTCACGCCCCATGCTTTCCAGTTCAGCGTCTTGAACACGTCCTTCAGCGCATTGGTGAAGAGTTTCGGGGATATTACGTCGCCCGTCTTAAACCTCTGCGCAGTTTGATGGGATTTGTTTTGTGGTACACCAACTGGATGGTCACGGTAGCAGTCTCGTACAAACATCACAACACCTCGACGTAACGCCTATCGACCCGACACCGCTGCAGAGCCTCCAGGACTGCCCAGGTTTCGAGTGAGTGGCTTTCTCGTAGTTCACAAAAGCCAAACACAGCAACTGATTGTACTTGTTTGTCTTTTGTACAATTTTAGTACAATATATTTTAGTTTAATATAAAACACTTTCCATCCAATAACCAGCAGCAGCCAGCGGTGAAGGTCGTTCTTAAAGGGATCCTAGGATATAAACAACTATGTAGGTATTCTGCCGTCATAAGGATAAACAACGCACTTGCTTGGAAGTAACTTTCGAGTAAATCGCGTTTAAAGTTTTTTTAGTTTTTTTTATTGTCTCTCGGAAACTAACAGGAATATTCTAAGTTTTATTGTTTTGTTCGATTCCTTGAAATGTGAACTTTGCATGTGCGATACTATATTTATACAATTAGTTTATTTCATTATTTAAAATAAAGAAAAAATGTTTAAGGCTAGTAAATATTCCCTGCAATAATACTAAATCACTAAGCATTATCAACGCATGTGCTGCAGATGCGTCATTTATCTCTAGTAAATGCATTTTGTGATGTTTATGTCTAGTAAAGATATGGGATTACTTCGGCGTATGTTCCAATTTTATAACTTAAACGTAGCAAATGTGTACATTATGACTAGTAAATTCTTTTAGAGAAGCTCGCATGCGTTTTAATTTACGTACCTACTTAATAAAACAAATATCAAATATTATCCTACGAAATCTTTATTAGCTTTGACTGCATTCTACGAAATCTATTAAGACGAGTGTTTTAAAGAACTCCTTAACTTAATCCTTCTGTTTCCTTTACGACCCAGAAAAACGCATGTCGGACGGAGGTGCTACTATCATTATATTAAAGAAATTCAGCCAGAACTAAGCGACTAGTAATATCTATAGTAAATTTTTGCTGTCTTATATCATAAAGGATTTCAATTCGCGTTACATCTGTGGTAATCCTTTACTACTGTGAATTAAAATCTACAAAGTGAGACTATATACCTAATGATAATCTATAATAAATTGTTTAATGACACAAACTATTAGGTACATTGAACCCTGCCTTCGAACTAGTGTCAACTGTATCTTCCAGGCCGTATGGTACGTTTCTCTCCCTCCTTTCTGCTATTATAGAACTAAGCTATTCAAAATATAGTTTTTCTGTCGTAGTACAACATTAGGAGCTCAGTGTATTCGTCTCTTTTTAACCCCGGGAGCTTTGAATAGCAGCACCAAAGAGGCTCATTACCGAGTCGTCTACGTAAGGGCACCTGTCAGTATTATTATAATAAAAATATATTATAATTTTAATTAAAATACTATGTAACATTATCAAATTTATAATTATTTATTGATTTATAATTCACTAGCTGACCCTCGCAACTTCGTTTACGTCACACATGGTGTATGAAAGGAGGTGTATTTCTTCATCAGGCTCATCAAGCAGCGTATAAAACTGCCTTGTTTGCTTAATCATAAAATAGCTTAAAGATTACGTGGATCACCACCTATTACGTGGGACATAAAACTATAAGTTGAAATGTGAAATTGTTTTATTATTAGGCATTAATGTAGAATAAAAACTTGTTCTTTCTTTCTTTCATTATCATTTCATAAAATATTAAAATACATCATTAATTAATCAAATGTCTGAAGTAGTTTGCTATAATTCAATACTTTGTTAACGATCACTGTGATAATTACTTTTTTCTACGACCTCTTGCGAAAATTTCCAGTTACAAGTCAAATTTTAACCAAAATATTTTTATTTTTTAGTTGTTAAGAGCAACAATCTTTGAAATAGACCTTCTTTGCCTTTACTTTTCTAGTCATAATAATCGTAAATACACACTTGCGTTACTCCGCTTAAGACGGGCTAATTAAAATTCATATTAAATACGAGTCATAAACAACGCATGTTTGCTTACAATGCTTATGATTAGTAAAAAGTTGGAAATGCATTAATTGCGCTGTTTATGCTTAACAATAAAATGAAAACTAATCAAGATATCAAAAAATGAGTAATTGATTCTTGTAGATCTCGTTTCGGTGATTCCGAATATACTAATAACTCAATTTCGTCAAAAATGTCGATTGCGTTGTTTATCCTAAGGACGGCAGTATTATATGCAATCAGCTATAAATGCAATGGTCTTCTTTTAAAGGTACCTTATTTGGATTAGTAGAAAGAAAAGATAAATTTACTTTAATCTTTATTAATCTTAGGTGGAAATGGAAAAAATTTGGACATACACACTTATTCTATTGCATTATATTTTAGGTTTTACTTTCCCGCTGCAGTGGCCAGGGGGTTCCTTAATACTAAGATCACTGAGTCTCCACGGAGGAACATTTTCGAGATGAATCGGTCCTTATTGACAGCTTTCCCCTGAAAGAGGTACAAATTTTAAGTACATATAAATAGGCATATTATAGTGACGCATTCATCTATACTAACTAATATTATAAAGAGGAAAGATTTGATTATATTTTTGTTCGCATTGAATAGGTTCCGAAACAAACTGATTTGAAAAATTCTTTCACTGTTGGGAAGCTACCCTCTTTGTGGTGAACATTATGCTATATTTTACTCCCGTATTCTCACGGGAACGGGAGTTATGCAGGTGTAAAAAATGATATTTAGACCTGCTTCCTTTCGCACAAGGTGTTACTCCAAGATCCACACATTTTGTCTAGCTTTTTGAAAACTTAGGGTATCAGCATCAGAAAATTTTAGCTGCGCGATGTCATATTGACATTAAATATCAAGGGACTGAGAGGTTTGTATGACACATAGAGGCTGAAGGACCAATAATCTTCATTGAGCTGAATATAGGAGTGTGACAGGAGGAGAATATGTGGGATGTTGCTGTCATAGAGGTTTTTGCATTAATTGTATAATTATTTAATTCACAGCTTCATTGTAGAAAATTCTTCCGAGTTACAGGGTATAAACCATTGAATGAGTTCATTAGATATGATTTTTTATCATATAATATTCACGGACATCTATATATAATGCAGGATACCCTAGTAAAAAATGCAACTAAATATGCCTATGGTCCAGTGTTTATGATAATAAAATTCAGATAAGTGTATCTCAATCAAAATTTAATAAACAATCTGTAATTTTTCAACAAGTCTATAAAGATGTTAAAGCTGCATTAAAACTATGTAATTTAGAAGGCTGGCGCTCTTTAAATTTTACATTCTAGCTGATAGACTACTACAAAACGCCATCCTTGATAGTTCAATCTGATGAAGATACCTTGACAGGTCATAATATATCTATTGTTTCGTTCTGTTTGAGTATACGTTGTAGTAATACCTTTAACATGTATCGGCATTTCGAATTTCACAATGGAAATAGTACAGCCCAAGGCTATCAAATCATAACCTATAAAACAGCACTCAAAAGCTGTCTCTAAAGTAAGAGTTTACGAGTTGATTACACTATGTTAAGTAACGCAGATATCGAAACTTACCTTCTTGCCTTTGCCTAATCTTGGTACTTCAGTCCACATCTCTTTGACATTCTCTAGAACCATGTTACAATGCCGGTCGAAAGCTTTTACACGTCCCAGCAACTTTTTATTATTCCGGCAGTTTATTAGAACCTGTGTATTGTTCTTTACCGACTGTGTAAGGACTGATAGGGGTCCAGTACTGAATTCTTCTTCCTCAATTTTGGATAATTCGTCCAAAGTCATCTCAGAGCGTGGCTTAGCTGTGGTCGCCCTGAAATAACAAAAACACATCAAATATCAAATCACAATCAAGTCAAACTTTTATAGGAATGATTGTGGTTACGTTACTTACATCTTGGAAAGATAAAATGTGTAATTCCTTTACTGAAACCGGAAAACAACGCAAACCGCGAAAATATCACACACAAAACGAGAAACCAGGAAAAAATTGTCAAACGCCGCCCATAGACAAAAATCCATTCACACTTTTTTAATCGGTCCGTTTTACATGGAACAGGCTAAAGTAACAGAAACCATGCTGACTAATGATTGACATTATTTTATTATTAATTTTATTCTCTCATAATAATATTATATTAATCTCATACAAAGAACTTCCAGTGTTTAGATGTGAAACATTTAAACCCAAAAGGGAGGGGCGAACTGATTCCGTGGCGTGCTTAGACTATTTAGTTATCCTGTTCGTAAAAATCATCCTTGTTGTATGTTCGGGAGCCACTGCTTTTTTTAACGTGTCGAAAATCCCTTTGATATTTTCCGTCTGATTTTAGTATTTATTGTTAAAACAGTAACATTTTTTTTTTAATTTTTAACTCAAGTTATCACTGTTGATTAGACAGGTTCACCCTGGTGACAGACAGATGAACAGCGGAGTCTCATTAATAGGGTCCCGTTTTACCCCTTTTTTTTGTTTAACATGAGGGAAAATCCTCATGGATGCTATGCCGGACTCCTACCGACTAAAAAACCTCACGTAACGCCCAACAGCCTATGGTTAGGAGCCCCGGGTAAGCCCTCGGAAGGATGTCCCAGGACCCCGTTTTACCCCTTAGGTACGTAATCCTAACAATGGTTTGAAAACAATGTTTCTGTGTTATCAAACGTGAAAACATTTTGTACCTCACGTTTGAAACAGTTCTTCACACCGGTATACTGCAGCAAGGATCGGTCATAACTCAGATAACTGAGGAATTACTTATGGTTCCAAGACCTTTGCCGTTGCCAGGAATATGCCAGCCCACTACTTTGTGTGAGTGACGTTAAAAATAATTTGGGTCTGTGCATGAAGTTCTTAGGCTTTAACCTGGACAGTCGGTGGGGTTTCCCACAGTATTTAAAGTCCTTAGTCAACAAGTAGGTACCTACTTAGAATGAACACGAAAGCAGTTAGCTGCTTTTACATAGGAGTTGTGACTGTTGTGAGGTCTATGGCGCTATGTATTTTACATACATATCCCCATAATCCCTGAAGGGGTAGGCAGATGTATATTATATGCCCACAACCAGTGGCGTAGCTAGGTAACCAAGGGCCCTGGGGCAAATGAAAAAATGGGGCCCCACTGCTATGTAAACTGAATACGCTTTATCAAATAAAAATATGAAGTATACAAATACCTACTTTAAAAATGCTAAGCTACTTAAGCTCTTTTTTGTGCACTGCAGGGCAGGTAATGAAAATATTAAATAGTAAAAAGTTAAATTACAATTAATACTAGATTGGGCTAGATGATGTTGTGTGAGAATGTCCAACAATATTTATTTATTATCATTATTTATACTTGGTGTATGTTCAAGCCCATACTTACAGTTTGTCTATAAAGTCGTGAAATTAAATGAGGGCGCTGCTGAATGCATGTATGCAACCCTATATAGTACGACCAAAATGATTTTGATACGAGGAGTTCGTTCCGAGTAAAATCTTACTAATATTATAAATGCGACAGTTTGTGAGTGTGGATGTTTATTACTCTTACACGCTCGAACGGTTAAAGGGATCTGGCTGAAATTTGGTACAGGGATACATTATAATCTGGAATAACCATGGCTACTTTTTATTCCGGGAATAAGTTCTTACGGGAAGCGGGAACGGGAACAATACAAATATTATAAATGCGAAAGCTTATGAGTGTGGATGTGAGACTCTTTCACGCTCGAACAGTTGAACTGATCTGGCTGAAATTTGGTACAGGGATACATTATAGTCTGGAATAACACATAGGCTACTTTTCATCCCGGGAATAAGTTCCTACGGGAAGCGGGAACGAGAACAAATTCGACACGGGCGAAGCTGCGGGCATCAGCTCGTGAGTTAATAAATAAAACACATTATACATTTTTAATTTTGTTTCTGTTTTATTGAATCAGATCCAGAATAAAGTTATTGAACCAGATCCAGAAGCCCCGGTCTAATAGCGTCTTACAACCCACCAGCTGGTGCCTAGCAGTCCCAATTGCTTTGCCACAATCATGTAATTATATGTTTTATCTGTAACTTTCCCCCATCTGACAAGGATTTTTTTGGCGCAGTGCTCAAATATTAAAATCGTCTATTTCTTTCTTTGCCGACCTTTTCTGTGTTTACCAGGAGTTTCAAACTTTCCTTCATTATTAAAACCTTCGTTAACTATTCGCCTAACTGTACTCTCTGATTTTCCTGAAAAGAGTAAAAAAAGAAAATTAATTACATATTGGAAACAAACTATTGACATGAAGCAATTAATTCAAAATAAAAATTGGTAGAAAACCAGATTGAACTGAGTATCAAAAATGTAGGTCGTACTATAAAATAACCATGTTGTTCTAACCACTGACTTACATTATAGGTAGATTGTAAGTTTAAGATTCTAACCTAAAAATATGCAAACAATGCCTTTTTTTTGTCTCCAAATCGTAAATTCAGTAAATTTGTAACTTCAGACAGATTCAAAACAAACAATAACACGATTACATACCCACCAAAGATGCTGTTCGCTCATAAACATCCTCAAAATCCCACAACAATTGTCCAGATTGGTACTCCGCGAAACATCACTGGAAAACTTTAAAAATCACTTCCTGCGCACCACTCCGATTTTCTTTACTCATTTCTCAAACCTTTATGCGTAGTTTGGTCTCAATTTGTTGCAGTTTAATCCAAACATTAAAGTTACGTGAGAGAGTAAACGAAATTCGACGATAGCATTGACAACTGACGTACTTATGTTTCTTGTTGCCAGTGTTGCCACACACATAACTATTTTTAGTTCCTCAAACATTCATTTCACGACTATATAGACAAACTGTAGTTAGAGGCAGTTGAGCTCTAAATCACGATATCGTTTATTTACCCAACAGTATTGTCTGCATCGCGCTATAGTTTATTTACATAACAATAAGGTTAATCACAATATAATATTGTCTGCATCGCGATATTGTTTGTTTACACAATAATATTGTCTGAATCGCGATAGTGTTTATTTACATGACAATATTATTAATCCCATTACAATATTGTCTGAATCGCGATAGTGTTTAGTTACATGACAATATTGTTAATCCCATTACAATATTGTCTGAATCGCGATATTGTTTGTATACACGACAATATTGTCTGAATCGCGATAGTGTTTGTTTACGCGACAATATTGTCTAAATCGCGATATTGTTTATTTACACGACAATATTGCCTGAATCGCGATATTGTTTATTTCCAGTATACTATATTGTGTGAATCGCGATATTGAAATATTTATGTATTGTATATAAGTCAGCAATTTAATTAAATAATTCAAGTACTCTCTCAGATTGTTTTATTTCCTGACGAGTCGGATGGACAGGAGGCATAGAAATTAGAGTGGATCGCTCCGTAATGCCGCATAACCAACGCCCTGCGTGGTGGTTGGGGAACGACCTGAAGAAATTCAGTGCCGTTCAAAAGTGAAGTAGTGCAGTGTACCTACGAACAGTATAAAAGTGCAGATTACGAACAGTAAAGTAGTGCAGTTTACGAACAATATAGTAGTGCAGTTTGAAAGAACAGTTCAGTAGTTAAGTGTAGTGCTTCTGGAGACGTGGTGCTGGCGTACGTGCTGGCGTACAAGTGCTAGCGCACAGCTGCTGAAGAAGACCTGCTGAAGAAGTCCTGCTGGAGAAGACCCGCTGAAGAACACCTGCCAAGAAGACCTGGTGGAAAAGAGGTGCTGGAGCGGAACTGTTGGCGCACAGGTGGTACTGCCACTGGATCGCAGCTGGAGCGCAACTGCTGGCGCACAGGTGCTGGTGCACAACTGCTGGCGCACAGGTGGTGCTGCTGCTGGACCGCGACGGCTGGCGCACAGGTGCTGCTGCTGAAGACAAGGTGCTGCTGCTGGAGAACAGCTGCTGAGGCACAACCGCTGGCGTACAGGTGCTGCGGCTGGCGCGCAAGTGCTGGGTTCTGCTGACGCGGTCTTAGTACCGTGATCCTGCTGCCGTGGTTGTCGTGCACTGGTGCTGGAGCTGATGCTGAGGCTGGTGCTGACTGGATACACCGTACCTTCGAAGTTTCCCGGCAAGGGGCGCTATCAGTCCCTGGTTGAAAATTGTGCGTGTGCATACATAGTTCAGTGCGTTGGTCTGTATGCAGTGAATGTGCGGCAGAAATATCTCTGTGCAGTGGTGCTTATTGGATTTCAGTGATTTGGATTTCAGTGATTTGGATTTCAGTGACTGGTGTGCAAGGACAAACTGTAAGTAGAACTGTAATACTTTCTCTGTGTTTTCCCACTGTGTTTCATATTAGATTATTTTTATTTTATCTGACTTTGTAATAGGCTTGTGTCCACTAAGAATAAATCTGATTGATGTGTGTTTCTAACGACTATGTCCGATATATAAATAACAAAAAGTAATATAAATTGGTGCACAAATTAAGGATTACTATTATTTTTAGAAAATATGATTGAAAAAAATAGGCAATCAGTCACGTGACATCAAACACCTCAATCAGATGGTGTGACGTCACAGTTTGCTTTTTGACGTTTGACGCACTCTGGCAGTCTCGAGTCTTGACATCTTGTGTCACAAGTCGTGTTATCTTGTGTCATAAAATACCGTAGACAGAGAACATTTTAAATTAAGCAGACAAACGCTAACATAACACTGTCAAACACCTGTTAATCGACTAAATCGGAGGCGAATCGAAAAAGCTTTAGGATCGAATGAACTTTGACGGTTTTTTTTGACAAACAGCCAAATCATCGAATGGACAATAAAGAGGTGTCAATGGTAATTTTTTTTTCAATTAATTTATTTGGTTACTTAGACCAATGCCAAAGTGATGCCAACTCCTACCGAATGTTCCTCTAAAAACCAACTTCAAATTCCCCAGATTCCCCTAAATATCGATTAAAACCCCTAAACGTTTCTTTTTTGTAGCATAACTTTTAATCTCAAAACAAATCATTGAAAGGACTCATAAAAAAATACACATTTTCTTTTTGTTTTGTTTGGCGAGATTCTTTGGCGGGAACTGGAAGGAATAGTATCACGTCCTTTTATTAAATTTGCAAAATTAGTAGATATATTTCGAGTGTTTTGTGTGTTTCAATGGTGGATTCTTAAACATAAACGTTTGGCAACGTGCACTAGTGTTAGGAAGTGATAAAACGCAGTGAATCGCAACTTTGCAGTGACAAAAAATCCAAAGAAACTTTCAGAAATTTATCCACCGCTTTTCTGAAGGAAGACTGACATTGACTTAGGGATGATGTACTTGACTTTGACTGGACTTAGAGGACGAGGACTGTGACTTTTAAAGCAAAATGAAGAGATAATAAATATACAAGACTTGGCTGTATGGCTCAAATTGCCTTTGCCTATCCGAAAATGGATAAATAAAACTACTACTACTTTTGTTTGGCATCAAATGACGTCACACAAGGCGCCATGAGCGTTTTCGATACAAATTGAAATTCATTTTTTAAATCACAAAATAAACTATGTAAATGATTGTTTTAAATCAAAATATTACATTTTTGTGATCATTTAGATATAAAGCTACAAAAATAAACGATTCTTGAAATTTAGGACACAAGCCTATTTTAAGTATTCAGTTAGATTGTTTTAGTAAGGTCTGTAGTTTTAAAGATTTAGTTAGATTAGTTAGTAATTTTCAATAAGTTCATAAATTCTTGACTCTTGACTACTTAGCTGTTGCCTGTAGATAATCTTTTTTTTTTTTTTTTTTTTTTTAAATCTTTATTTTAAAGGATTTTTATCCTATAGGATATGTCAATCCTATCGTAACCTATTACATTTTATACACAGAAAAGATATAAAAGAATATTAATAAAGTACTTAAAATGAACTTAACTCATCTATCTTAATTTACTGGTTCAAGAGAGTCATTCACAAGAGGCAACCAAATGATACATTGCCACTGCTACTTCAGATCTTGGAGTAGATAGAATGGACTGTATTACACCCATGTCACACATGTTAATTTTAAACTCACTTATGAATGACTCTCTCTGAAGCCGATTTTTCCTGCATTCTAATATTAAATGTTGTACATCATCTAAAGTGCCACATTCCTCACAATTAGGTGACTCAGATATGTTCATCAGGTATGCAAACTTTTTAGAAGGGTAATGTCCTGAACGTATCCTTAATCCTAATTTTATTACATATCTATTCAGTTTGGCATTCATGAACCACGGAGTTCGCATGGGTTCACTTTGTATAGTTTTGTACCATATACCCTTGGACTTCGACCGCTCATCAAAGTACTCTTTCCATTGAGCGTAACAGAGACTTTTAGATCTAGATAGTACCTCAGAGTAATAGACAGGAGCTATGGTACTTCGACCTGTGGTACATGCTAACTTTGCCAACTGATCTGCTTGTTCGTTGCCACGTAACCCAATATGAGCCGGCACCCATTGAAGTTTGAGGCTTTTACCACTCTGAGCTAACTGATATACTTTATGAAGTACAGCGTAGGCTGTCGGTACACCTCTGTGTCCAGAGACGCATCGAGCCAGGTGCTGTAGTGCACTTTTACTGTCGGTCAAAACCACTATATGAGCAGCGTCGCAGGACGCAACATATGTAAGGGCTTCTGAGATAGCCAAAAGCTCCAACGACATAATAGATATACAACTATTAATTTTAAAAGTTCCTATATGAGAGTGAAGAGGGGCTACATATGATGCTCCTCTACCCATTTTGTTTTTCGATGCATCAGTATACACTTTAAACCAGTCGCCATATTTTAAACTTAATTCCTGTACAACACTTGCCCGCAAGGAGTTGATCTCCTGGTTGTTCTTAGCACCTTGAATAGCATCTAAATTTATGTATAAAGTGTTTTTTAAATCAATTCTTGATAGCCAGATCGGTAAATTAAACATATCTACCGGATAGATAGTAGATAATCTTGACATTGTTTATTTTTATTGACTTGTGTTGCATAAATTATAAAAATGGAAACTTTAATGAAGGTCCAACTTAATAATAAAGTTATTATTGAAAAGGGTTTCATCAACTTCAAAAAGTCTACCAAGGAAAGATTAACTCTAACATATGCAACCACTAGATTAGAAGCTTTAGAAGAGCAATGGAAGGAGTTTAGTAGGACACATAGAAGTATCATTGAACGGGCAACAGACTCAGACGTAAAGAGTTGTAACTATTTCACGAATGACTTGTATGATGAAACAGAAGAAACTTATTTCACTTATAAGTCAGAATTAAAGGAACTTATTCACAGTAAAAACACTTCAAATAATAGTAGCAGTGATAAAAGTGATAGCAAACAGTCAAATGTCAGATTGCCAAAAATTTCCTTGCCTTCATTTTCGGGACTGTATTCAGAATGGATCTCATTCCGCGATCTATTCTTATCGTTAATACATAATAATCATTCATCATTCATTGGATACAGTTCAGAAATTGTATTATTTCAAAAGTCATCTTTCTGGGGAAGCAGAACAGTTGCTTCGCCACACTCCTGTAACTGCATCAAATTACGAGGAATGCTGGTCTACTCTAACAAAGAGATATGACAACAAACGGTTTCTTGCAAATTGTATGCTTAAACGCTTTATAAACCTATATATATATATATAGATAACGAGTCGCGGAAAGTATGGGAAACCAACATTCGTTCAAATGATCAATTGCCCACATTTGAAGATTTCAAACGATTTCTTGAGTCTAGATTTCGATCATTGGAGTATTTAGACACAAAATCTGATAGATCAAGCAATAGCAGCAACAGTAGTCGTGCCGAGACTGTCAATTCATTTCATGTCACACAACAATCTTGTGTGTTATGTGCAGGTGACCATAAGTCGTGTCACTGTAAACAGTTCGCAGGGAAATCTTGCGACGAGCGTCGTGAGTTTGTCCGAGTCAGCAAGTTATGTTTTAACTGTTTAGCAAAAAATCACTTTGTTCATGAATGTCGCCAATTTACAACATGTCGTGTTTGTAAAAAGAAACACCACTCATTACTTCACCCCAAATCGATAGCCACTTCTAGTCATTCTGTTGAAAATTCAGCAGAAAATAATGTTGTTGTTGCCACCTCGTCCATTTCATCCACGCAAAGGGAGACTTCTCACCCCGTTTGTCCCAACCACGGGCTGCTAACCACAGCTCTGGTCTATGTTGAGTCAAGAACGGAAACCGCTAAGGTTTTAAGAGCTGTGTTAGATCAGGGCTCTCAAGTCTCATTCATCACTGAGGCTGCAGTTCGGTTTTTGGGACTTCGCAAGAGACCTACTCACACAGGCATACACAGGTTAGGTGATGACGAGGGTAGCGCTGTACCCTCTAGGTCACTTGTGACATTCAATTTACAGTCTCGCCTAGACCCCAAGTTTAGTTTGGTTGTTGATGCCTACGTGTTAAAAAAGCTCACAAATCATCTTCCCGATAAAAAGATTATTAAGGTTTCACCATCCATTTCCAGTCTACAACTCGCTGATCCATCATTTCACACGCCAGCAAATTTAGAACTGTTGTTGGGCACCAGTGTAGTCAGCGAGGTGTTATTAGAGGGCTTGGTTAAAGGTCCACCTGGAACACCAATAGCTCAAAACACCAAACTGGGATGGATCGTATCGGGTAAGATCCAATCGTCTGCCATTTCTAGTTTTTCAATGTGTTATCACACGGTGGTAGCACCGGACGTCAATGATCTTCGTCTAAAGTTGAAGTCGGAACCTTCAGTCAATACAGTTCTCTTGACAAATGAACAACAATGTGAAGACTTAGACTCTTGCACAACCAATTGTGATACAACAGGGCTCTACCTATTAAACCTTCCATTTAAAACTCATCATCATCAACCCCGTTGTACCACTCGCGGTTCAAAGATCATTGTTCGTAGACGTTTTACAACCTAGAAAAACGATTGATGAAGAAGCCACAACTCAAAATACAGTCCACTAATGTTGTGAAGGAGGATATTCAGCTGTGTCACGCTAAAATTGTTCCACAGGTAGAATCGCAAAATGATGCCTTCTATCTACCGCATTACGCAGTACTGCGTGAACATAAGAGCATTCAACAAGATGTTCTACTGGAACTCCATGGCATCTCCGACGCTTCTAACGTCGCTCACGCTTCCAATGGAGTAGTTCACACCAGTCCAGCCGCATCTAAGGCTAAGGTGACCCCTGTACTTTTCTCAAAACTTCTTTGTGAAGTTTCGGGCATCTGTAAAAATCATGCCTGGACTGACTTAACAGTAGTTCTCATCTGGTTGAGTTGTCATCGCAGCCGCTGGAAAATATTTGTAGATAATCCAGTATCAGAAGCAACTTCCACTATGGAAATCAAGCAATGGTCACATAAGCATACTTTGCATGGCGGACCTCAATTAATATTGGTGCTTGGTTACTTGAGATACAAGTATAGGATAACAAAGGCACGGAGATATGTTAAGCATTATGTCAGAAAGAAATAAGCCTGCTTAACCATGTTGTTGTTTCCATTTTCACTAACCTAATGATCCATACCCATTTGCATGCGGTAATTTTTTGATAGGCAAACCTTTGTTGCACTGAAGGTGAATGGTGAAACCTCTAATCTTAGCAAATGGAACGTTAGCAATTGACTCAACGCATGGGTTGGTTTTTGGCACAAGTGTTCTCGTAAATTTTATATCTTGTTCATCTATCACAGTAACAACTTCTCGCACAGTAACTGTACAGGCTCATAGCAGAGAAACATGCTGGCTCAGACAAGGTCACCAGAGTTGTTTTCCTACGTTTTAGGAAATATATAATTATTGAATCTGTGTCAAAATTAATCATATTGATTGTTACCTTTTAATTGTTTTAATATTATTGTTATTGTTATCATGTTTAGTTATGCCTTTAATGTCTGTTATTTTTTTATTTTATAAGCACTGGTTCTGGACATTCTGTCCATGGTGGGCGGTATGTTCAAGCCCATACTTAGTTAGAGGCAGTTGAGCTCTAAATCACGATATCGTTTATTTACCCAACAGTATTGTCTGCATCGCGCTATTGTTTATTTACATAACAATAAGGTTAATCACAATATAATATTGTCTGCATCGCGATATTGTTTGTTTACACAGTAATATTGTCTGAATCGCGATAGTGTTTATTTACATGACAATATTATTAATCCCATTACAATATTGTCTGAATCGCGATATTGTTTGTATACACTACAATATTGTCTGAATCGCGATAGTGTTTGTTTACGCGACAATATTGTCTAAATCGCGATATTGTTTATTTACACGACAATATTGCCTGAATCGCGATATTGTTTATTTCCAGTATACTATATTATGTGAATCGCGATATTGAAATTTTTATGTATTGTATATAAGTCAGCAATTTAATTAAATAATTCAAGTACTCTCTCAGATTGTTTTATTTCAATCTCGTGGCGCGTACAGTGTAGGTTTGAGTAGTAGAGAAAATTCAATGGTTTATTATGTAAAGGCCGGGCCTACCAACTGACTAAATAACAATTATACCTATTTACAATTTTTTCCTAGCTTTACTTTTCGCAAAAGTATCAATAACTTCGTTTAAATCCAGGCTGGATGCGGTTTTGTTTTCAATTGCTATTAGCGATAAATGTGGGAGTCGAGTCTGTCGAGTTTGACCCAGATTATTTTTTAAAATTATTTTTTATTATTTTTTATTTGCTAAATGACCTTTCAGCTGCTTCAAAAATGGCAGGAATTTGTGAAGACTAATAGCATTACTGTAAATACTTCCGTCAGGTCGCATTATAGCACTCCTTATTAAAGACTGACTGCTTCATTTGTTTTATTTTATAAAATTTTATGTTATACCACGGGTACCCAACTCATACAGATTATCTTTAATAAACAGAAAATATCAAGAGATGGCACTAGTAGTTTCATATTCCGGAATTCCAATTTCAAAATATCTTATTTAGATATATAATGCATGGCAAATGATTTTAAAAATTAATTTTTGATATTAGCTGCTACAGTAGCACATCAAACTCTTTGATTATAGAATAAACGTAGATTGTGTAAAAATTGAAGGGTTTAATTCGAGAAGGGGTTAACTGACGTTTTTACCCAAAACGAGTTATGGCTACCGTTGGATTCGTAGTAAAATTATCTACCTTATGACATTAACAGAAAAGTGAAATTCTTTACGTATCTCGATATATTCAGTCTAAAAAGGGTTTAACTGACATAGGATTTGAAGTCCGCTAATTCAAAAAGGATTTAATGCTTGTAAACTTACCAAAAAATACATATTTCTACTTTTTTCAAATAAAAAAAGGAGTTAACATAACATAAAGCTGTTTTAACGTTCATAAACACATCTAATGAGCTAAGTGAATTGTTTCAAGACGGGATTAAGGTAATTTAAATCCTTTTTGCACTAATTTTACCACATAAAATATTCAGTGTCAGAACACTAAAAAGGGTTTATTATAGCCTAAACGAAGACTTTTAAGCAATAATAAACCCTTTTTAACAGGCTCCAAAAAAGAAGCAGGTTCTTAACTCGTCTGTATGGTTTTTGATGTATGTTCACGGATATTTCCGTGAATTATACATGTATTTCAAAAGTTCATTCCATTTTCAAAAGGTCAGGATATGATGATGGGATCCATGAGAAAACGAGGACAACTCAATTAAAAAAATGTATGTTGTGCTTTTGTTCTTTTGTTATGTAATCATATCCGACTCAGGTATTCACTTCAGGTGTCAATATAATGATGCTGCTGTGCTGATGATGAAGCTATAGAACTCCTTAACGGTTAGAAGTTGGGAGACCGTCTGCAATTGGTCGATGGAAACTACTTAGTAGTATGTAGATACTACTAAGTAGTTTTCCCAATTTCAATTGGTCGATGGAAACTACTTAGTAGTATGTAGATACTACTAAGTAGTTTTCCCAATTGCAGACGGTCTCCCAACTTCTAACCGTTAAGGAGTTCTATAGCTTCATCATCAGCACAGCAGCATCATTATATTGACACCTGAAGTGAATACCTACTACTACTACCCCAAAGCATCACGTTAGCCCTACGGCTAACGTGATGCTTCTGAGGTATGCTGGAAATAACATCTGTTGCTCTTGTGCTGATGATGAAGCTAAAGAACTCCTTAATAATTAGGAGTTGGGACACAGTACTAGAAGGTCGATGGAAACTACTGATAGCAGACTTAACTGTACGGCCCATAAGTATACCTAGAGCAGGTGTGTAAAAACTACTGTTAGTGTAGTGGCGTTGTTAATGGACCATCATGGCTCAGTTATGGAATTATTATATTAAAGACGGATTTCAAAAATTCTTTCTTCGTTTGATGGTGTCAACTTTTGAGTTGGTCCCATTTTCACCAGGTCTGATGATGGAATCCAGGAGAAATCAAAGGGAATCACTTAAAATTGTAGGGACAACTAGTGCTGATTACAGAAGTTACCTTGTGTTTGGGCTTGAATAATTTGTATGGATGAGAACTTTACACCTAAATGAATAGATTTTTCAGTCCAACTGTCACTTGAAGTAATGAAATAATATTTTTTAACAAAAATATTTCAAACAAAAACTATTCTATGATGATATTGATATGAAGTCAGTGCCATTAATAGTACCTACCTAAACCTACGGGTTTACTTGGCACCGACTTCAATATGGTATTTAATAAAATCTGATAAATCAAAAGACATAAATTACTTTTCATTCCTTCTATTCGAAAAGAATCACTTTGCACCACGATAACGGGGCGCAAAATAGCTCTTTTCTGTTAAGAGCTTTTTAGCGGGCGGCAAAGGATTTGAATTTGGAACTTGAAAATTTCATAGAAATCGAACGCAAATTGTATGAATTACTGGCTGGTAAGTGTTGGCTGCACAGCGCGGTGTCCTGAGCTAACTAAAAAAAAATTAAAAAGCGCCATTTATCTGTTCGTGTCTTAGATCATCTAACCACAGGATGCGCCTTACTTAAGCATTGTTTTCTGCCATTGCACATGACCATTTGGTCTTTTGGCTTTATGAAAAGCCTGTACATCAGTACATCATTTTATATGATTAAACTAGTACATTACATTGTAGTTGACTGTACAATAACAATTAACACACAACAGCCATTACGCGTTTGTCGATTAATACATTTTTAAATGCAATGAAATTTTATTTGTCTTTGTGTTTCCCCCTTCACTTGTATGAAAACTGGCAGAATATTTTTGTATGCGGTGGTTCGCAAAGGCTAGTCCCGTGTTATATGGTCTAAGGTTCGTGTTCGTCATTAATAATGTTCTTGTAATCGGTAAACATATTTTATTGTATTCTGCAAATATAATAAGTTCTACGTCAAGTTATGAAAGTGACAATCCATAAACTCCTGGAACAATAACTATAGAAGGTAACTAAGTACGTCGAACAAAACTTATTTTTTCTCATAGAATGGGAATGAAAAGTAGAGTATATTACTCGAGGGCAAATTATTTTTCCCTCGGGCGGTGTACTTTGAATCCCTCACTGCGCTCAGGATTCTACGTTAGAATCCCTCGCTATGCTCGGGATTCTATTCTAGAATCCTTCGCTTCGCTCGTGATTCAAAGTAGCGCCCTCGCCATAAAAATACTATTTTGCCCCCTTGTTATACAATCTACTATTGTGCTAAGTAAATTTTATTGAAGTGAAACTTCTTTATCGGCGTTGGAAAAAAATTTGCGTCACGTCACGTCACGTCACGTCACGATTTTTGGTTACGCGCCATCTTTGTTCTGTTCCTCACCACGGTGGATTCGAATTAAGAGTACTTTATCCAGGGATAGCATGTCATTTAAGGGTTTTTGGACTTTTTGA
Source organism: Miltochrista miniata (assembly GCA_933228765.1). Lineage (NCBI taxonomy): Eukaryota > Metazoa > Arthropoda > Insecta > Lepidoptera > Erebidae > Miltochrista > Miltochrista miniata. The sequence continues at coordinate 13,782,510 of OW121770.1, forward strand.
CTTTTGGGCTTTTGGACTTTTGGATGGGACATTGGTACTTTGGGTCTTTGGGACTTTGGAACTTTGAGACTTTGGGACTTTTGAACTTTTGAACTTTTGAACTTTTGGACTTTTGGACTTTTGGATGGGACCTTGGTACTTTTGGTCTTTGGGACTTTGGAACTTTGGGACTTTGGGACTTTGGGACTTTGGGACTTTTGGACTTTTGGACTTTTGGACTTTTGGATGGGACCTTGGTACTTTGGGTCTTTGGGGCTTTGGGACTTTGGGACTTTGGGACTTTTGGACTTTTGGACTTTTGGACTTTTGGACTTTTGGACTTTTGGACTTTTGGACTTTTGGACTTTTGGACTTTTGGACTTTTGGACTTTTGGACTTTTGGACTTTTGGACTTTTGGACTTTTGGACTTTTGGACTTTTGGACTTTTGGACTTTTGGACTTTTGGACTTTTGGACTTTTGGACTTTTGGACTTTTGGACTTTTGGACTTTTGGACTTTTGGACTTTTGGACTTTTGGACTTTTGGACTTTTGGACTTTTGGACTTTTGGACTTTTGGCCTTTGGGACTTTGGGACTTTTGGACTTTTGGATGGGATCTTGGTACTTTGGGTCTTTGGGACTTTGGAACTTTGGGACTTTGGGACTTTGGGACTTTGGGACTTTGGGACTTTGGGACTTTGGGACTTTGGGACTTTGGGACTTTGGGACTTTGGGACTTTGGGACTTTGGGACTTTGGGACTTTGGGACTTTGGGACTTTGGGACTTTGGGACTTTGGGACTTTGGGACTTTGGGACTTTGGGACTTTGGGACTTTGGGACTTTGGGACTTTGGGACTTTTGGACTTTTAGGCTTTTGGACTTTTGGATGGGACCTTGGTACTTTGGGTCTTTGGGACTTTTGGATGGGACCTTGGTACTTTGGGTCTTTGGGTCTTTGGGACTTTTGGACTTTTGAACTTTGGGACTTCGGGACTTTGGGACTTTGGGACTTTGGGACTTTGGGACTTTGGGACTTTGGGACTTTGGGACTTTGAGACTTTGAGACTTTGGGACTTTGGGACTTTGGGACTTTGGGACTTTGGGACTTTGGGACTTTGGGACTTTGGGACTTTGGGACTTTGGGAATTTGGGACTTTGGGACTTTGGGACTTTGGGACTTTGGGACTTTGGGACTTTGGGACTTTGGGACTTTGGGACTTTGGGACTTTGGGACTTTGGGACTTTGGGACTTTGGGACTTTGGGACTTTGGGACTTTGGGACTTTGGGACTTTGGGACTTTGGGACTTTGGGACTTTGGGACTTTGGGATTTTGGGACCTTGAGACCTTGGGACTTTGGGACTTTTGGACTTTTGGCCTTTTGGACTTTTGGACTTTGGACTTTGGACTTTTGGACTTTTGGACTTTTGGACTTTTGGACTTTTGGACTTTTGGACTTTTGGACTTTTGGACTTTTGGACTTTTGGACTTTTGGACTTTTGGACTTTTGGACTTTTGGACTTTTGGACTTTTGGACTTTTGTACTTTTGTACTTTTGTACTTTTTGACTTAATTTAAGGTGAGGTGAAAATTAAGTTTATGAAGAAGTTTCACTTCTTACGTGTGTACACTGAGTACACGCAATTTTTTTTTTAAGTTTATGTTTGAAGTCGATTTTATTTTTGTTAAAAAGAAATATTATAAATGTTTATATAGTTTTATTTGTACCTATACTTTTTAATCACTATAATAATCTCACATTCATTCACAACCACACAAACTTTTCCCATACTAAGCAAAACTTGTTCATGGATAGTAGACAATGGGTGAACAGAGCTTAATACTTATTTCTAAATATATATTTAAGATACATAGAAACACCCAGAACAAGACAAACATCCATGTACACAAAAATACTTTTCTATTGCGGAAATCGATCCGCGACCTCTGTCGTGAAGTAAAAGGCTAGCAATAGTGCATTAATAAAACACAATAATGGGTTAATTTCCTTTAATCTAATTTAGAAAAGGACTAAATCCGTAATATATTTGAGAAAAAACGGTTTGGTTCACATTAAATCGTTTTTATACTCACGAAGTGCATCATTATTCACGCGCATTTTAGGTTTAAGTGAAAATCATCACATATTTACAGTATACCATATATTTTAGCTCTATTTTTTTGTATAATTATATAATACACAATGAAAGTTATCATTTAAAAGTTTAACCAACCTTTTTTATAACGATTTTCGATGTTAAACATCAAAATAAACCCACGAAACTTTAGAGCCTACGAATAATGTATACTATAGAAGCATAATTCGGCTCAAAAAATGGCACCACCAAATGGGGACCGCGGAAGGCGTTGCTTAAAATGGGGACCGCGCGACACATTTAGTCCGCGCTGTCACGCCTAGCGTTCGGTTGTGTCACCGGAACCAATCTGTCAGTGATTTTAATGGTTTTTTCGCGTTAATTATATTTCAAATATGCCTTCGTGTGTTCTGAAGTGGTGTAGAAACCATACGGATATGAAAAACGCTGAAATCACCCTCCATAGGTGAGTAAATATTCATTTTAAAAACACGTACTGGTGACGTTGAAAAGTGTTATGCAACATGAACTCAATTCGAAAATTAAATTATTTTTATGCAGTGTTTATAGTATGTTAAGCGCTAAGGTAATATTGTACGATATTATATTAGTAGGATGATATTATGCATAGAAATTAAATTATAATTTGAATTTCACGGATTCCCAACAAATGAAGTCCAGCCTGAAAAATGGGTAAATGCGATTCGTTTGGAAAGAAATGAACGTATTTGGATGCCTAGTCAGTACAGTAAAATGCGCAGTACAGTAACATACAGTTTTAAACTAATGACATGTACACACTAAATAATGGAAAGGTTATGCGATTAAGAAAAACTGCGGTGCCTATTTGTAGGTACTGTAAGATATTTTATATATGTATTTGCAATTAATAAAAAAAAGTGTTTAGCCAATATAAAAGAACGAAATGACGTCACGAAACCCCTTAAAGAAAGCCATCCTATAGAAAGCAATTACGACGTTATGTTGTTAAAAGCATAATCGAACAATTTGTCATAATTCGTTTGCATTAATTTGCTAAAAAGGAGTCTTTACCAAATTCCAACCGCCATAAAAATTAAAAAAACAAATTAATTTTTCCGAGGCACATTAATTGTAAAAAAAACCGTAACCGTTTTTCATTTGTAGGCGTATGTTGTTCAATGAATAGAAAAATAATAACTTTCTATTGATTGAACTTATTCAATAACAAGCTTTCTTATTATTGTATAACACCGTCCACGTTTGCCGCTTCGGGTGGGGCGTCGAGCCGCCATGACCTTGGCGCGACCAATCGCGGGCAAGTGTTGAACTATGAATGTGTGAGTGTTGTGTTTTATTGCTGTATTTTAGTATGGGTAAGTTGCTCCAAGATTTTGGCGGTAACTTTATAGAAGTTACATTTCTATACTATACATTATTCGTAGTTTAGAGCCCATTTTCTACAACATTACGATTAGTCAGTTAACCCCTTCTCGAATTAGACCCTTCAATTATCTCTCGATAGCGTTTGCTTAAGATAAAAGATGGCGCTCATGTTAATCATTGACATCGCTGTCGTAGAAATTATTATTTCTTTAGTTTTTACGAACGGCCAGTTTACGTTATCGGAATAAGCAAGCGACAGTATGGTTGGTGGTGATGAACTTGTAAAGCGTTATTTGGCCAAATCTCTCAGTGGCACTTTAGCTTAGCGGGTACGCAAGCGGCATGGGGCGTATATTTTAGTTAATGTTGGTTCAATCCCCGCTAGTTACATGACTTTTCGGATTATTCTTTTTTTTTTTACTTAATCTACAATAGATTATTAAATAGTCCTACTTATAGCTGTTCTCGCATTTTTTAAATGGTTTTTTTTTATTTTCAGAATCTTTCGTTAATATTATAAAATGAAAGCTGTAATCTACGCGATGATTCTAAGATGAATAAATTTTAATCGTTATTATAAAAAGAAGTCTTAGACCATATAGGTTAGATGATCTAAGAAAGAAGTACATAATATAAAATCCTTGATAAAAGTTGATAAAAAAATGAAATGATTTCAAAAAGAAAAAAATAGAAATATCTTACACCGAGATTTGTACGAGATTTTATTAGGGTTCCGTACCCAAAGGGTAAAAACGGACCCTATTCATGACACTTCGCAATCCGTCTGTCTGTCTGTCCGAAATGACGCTGTATCTCAGGAACCGTGATAGCCAGGAGGCTGAAATTTTCACAGATGATGTATTTCTGTTGCCGCTATAACAACAAATACTAAAATCAGAAAAAAAGGGACGATTAAAGGGACTCTCATACAAAAATCGTGATTTTTTGCCATTTTTTGGTACTGAACCCTCTGTATGCGAGTCCGACTCGCACTTGGCCGGTTTTTTTTCTATATAATTGTGCCTGTCGCCTGCTGTAAAAATAAGTAAATCTACCAAGATAAAATATTAAACTTTTTAGTACATAATTATGCGAACTTTTCCGTACTTTCCACGCCTACGGTATGGGGTTCTTCAAAAGGGTCTTAGAAGGTTTTTACAGGGTCGGCAGCGCGAGTGTGGCGCCTTTGGTGCTGCAAACGTTCATAGGCTGCGGTGACCACCGGTGCTGCGGTGACCACCGGTCCTTCTGGTGGGCCGTGTGGTATATAGAAAAAATAAAATAAAATGACAAGTCCCGTGTGAGCTTAGTTGTCTTTTTCAGTTCATATAAAAATATTAAGTTAAAAAAAGTAAACAAAAAGAGATTTGATCTCAATGGAATTTGAACTGGAGCAACTCGCATCAGGCGCCACCCGCCTACCCGCTGAGCTAACTGTGCGACTGCTGCATTGAGTGAAATACTTAATCATATCATAACGATATGAAAACAGTTGAAACGAATTCAACTGTTTTCATATCATTTAAATCAACTTATTACTTTATACCTATACAATAAAATATAAATAACGAATGAAAATAAAATTACTATAAAAGTAAGCAAAAAGAATCGTGTATAAGCTAGATTTGAACTGACATTGCATGCACCGGGAACCGCTCGCTTACCCGTCTGTGCTAATTAAGTGATTGCGTCACGATTGAAATAACTAAATACTTTATCAAAACAGTTGAAACGAATTCAAATTTGACCTTGATATCTAGTTAAACATTTTGCTAAAATATTGTCGCCATCTAGTAATATTTGTGTATTGCTACACTGACAGGTAGGTGGCCAGGTCTGTGGAGCGAGTTACGAGTGTAACCGATTTTTGTTCCTGTTCGTGCATCTGTATAGAATATATTATATAATCTGTGGTTATACCTAACGTTATACGTATCTAAAAAGTGTAAATAAGCACAAAACATCAGGATTAAAATGTTATCCGTTATCGCAGTGAGACCACGAGAAACAGTTCTCCCTTGTGGTCCCACTAGTGGATCAAAATAGTGGGACCACACAGAACACCGACATTTATTCGTGATTCGCCTCGCGATTCTCACAAAAGTGTACAAGCGGCATTATTCCGGCTAAGTAAACGTGTGAAATGACCTTTATGTATCCAGTTTTTAGGTCAATCTCCAATGTTCTCAATTTTAAGCCATGCCAAATTAAATAGAAAAAGCTGTAATACACAACAATTGGATCGGATCGCAAAGCAATGTGCGCTCGGCATACTACTCCTGATTAGAGATGGGCAGAAGGTTTAAACCCAATGCACAGTGTACTGCCTAGAACAAGCTAGCTGGACAATATTATTTATCAATGTTTTTAATTTTGAAAGTGTTTGTTATTTATGTTTATACACATCTAAGTTGTTTGCAGTGTATAGTTTTAGCGAGAAAAAATAAAAACAAAAAATTGAAATCCATAATATATTTCTTATCACTAGGTACACAAAAACATAACAGGATAAATTAGAATAAGAGGAAACAATAAGTTACACAAAAGGAAACAATAACTTAACCTACTCATCATCACTCAATTCTTAGACAAAAAGAAGAATCAAAGAATCTTCTTCTGTGTAGTCTATATGACATACAACACTTAACGTATGGACCGGATTTCTCTTTAAATTACTTGTTGCCTCTAAAATTAAATCTAAAACCTCAGGAGGAGGAGAACCGCCTTTTATTTGGGAATCTCCTTCATTTCTTTAGGGAATCTTTGATTTTTTCTGGACTCTCGCTGACCTGCCCGATCAGACTGGCCATAGTTTTTTTCCTGAAAGTAAGTAACAGAAGTTAAATTTAGATGTATTACAAAGAAAGATTTACACATATAAGTATATGTATATATTTAGGTATATAGGTATGTACCAGATAGTCGGGAAGATATCTCGGCAGCAGCGATCAGTTCTTCAGAACTTCGGGATTGAATAAGATCATCGACATGTCGCGGCATTTTGCAAGTCTGCTTTCGGCCTTCCAGGGCCAGCCATGGGTTGTTGAGATGATGTAGTCAGCTCTGCAGTGTTGTATAACGTACGAAACGTTATATCCCCTCTAGCCACGACTTATTCGAAGACAGAAAGCGATCCCAAATTCTACGAGAATTTTCTCATTTCTCCGATAATTTCGAAGAAAATCTCGAAATAACTGCCTTGATGTCCTTGAACGACTGCTCCGATTTGCTGCCCAGATCATGTTTCATCGCAATAACATTAAAAAGCGCAGCATTTCTGCCATCACTGGAAGTTTTCACCCATTCTTCAAACTACTCTTCCTACAAAAAAAATAATAAAAAATAAAAGAGCAAATTCGAGCAAAAAAAAGTACATGCATTTAAAACTATGATGATAAATTTCTCATTTGATAAAAAAAACAGCCCGGGGAAATGAGGGGATTTTTACTTATCGTCTTGTAAATTACAAATTTAAGATTTTTTTTGTTATTTATTTTAAATCAAACGGTTATTTACTGGTTACGCCTTAAACAACATTGACTAAAGTAGTATAAAAAAAAAACTACTTACCCTTGGTTATTGAATCCATCACCAATTCACAACTTAACAACAAACGAGAGCACATCAAATGTTTTCGTATAAGGAGCTTAAACGCAACTAATTTAATGCATTTTAATCGAGTATCTTAAATACTTACCCTCATTACTAATGTTTTGACACATTTCATAGAAAACATTACCAGAATAGTTAATGTTGTTTTTGTCCAGCTAGCTTGTTCTAGGCAGTACACTGTGCAATGGGTGGAAATGGGTTAAAACCGGGTCTTTTGGGAGGAAACGGATTTAAACCCAGGAAAAAACCCAAATATAGGGTTAAAATCCGCGATACTTTCATTTTGAATTGAATTATTTAGTGTTCAATTCTACATGAAAGTACCACTCGCCATTCGCCAGTTTCATTGTCTAAATAAGTTGAATACTTATTTTTTATTATATAGGATGGAATTCAGACGCTAGTTGGACGTAAAGTACCCTTAATATTGATAATAGCAAGTTTTGCTGAAAGGAAACAATACTTTATTTTGAAAAGTAAATCAAACCGCATTTAAAGATTTTTGAAAAATCACCTGCTTGAGCCGGGAATCGAACCTGGGAGATGTAAAAAAAACACATGTATTTTTTGATACCAACTGAAAGTGTCAGTATACCGGTCAGGTTTATAAATAAATATTGTGGAACAGTACAGTCAAGTACAATGAAATGTACTAGTCTAATCTTACAAAATGATGTATCCCTGCGAGTGCCATAATGAACTTACCAAAGATTGTGACACACATATCGGTATCTAGTCCACCGAACATGACAATATCATGTATGCGTATAAAGAGCAATAGTAACCCCAAATACACTTCTTTTTTTATAAAGAAAAGAAAGAAAGGAAAGCGGAAAGCCGGTGGGCCTGATGGCATTCCGGCGGTGGTGCTGAGGAAGTGTGCAGCCGATTGTCTCCAACGCTAACACGCCTGTATCGCCTTTTCTATTCGTCTGGAGAAGTGCCGGAGGCTTGGAAGGAGGTGAACGTCCAGCCGATTCCCAAGAAAGGGGATCGGTCGGATCCGGCCGACTATCGCCCCATAGCCGCAACCACCGTCATCTGCACCGCTATCTGGAGGATCAATCGCTAATTAGCGATCGTCAATACGGTTTTAGGCCGAAACGATCAACGGGTGACCTCCTAGCGTATATAACACACACCTGGGGTGAGGCTATGGAGAGGCACGGCGAATCTCTGGCTATTGGCCTAGACATCTCTAAAGCCTTTGATAGGGTATGGCATGCGTCACTTCTTTCCAAGCTGCCGGCGGCATACGGTCTGTCGCCTCAGTTGTGCCGCTGGTTGGCCAGCTTCCTGCACGGGCGACGTATACGGGTTCTCTGTGATGGTCAGGCTTTCGGCTTCTTGCAGGTAAATGACGGAGTACCACAGGGATCGGTATTGTCCCCAACTCTCTTTCTTCTGCATACCAATGACATGCTGCCCCTTGTGTGCATTCATTGTTATGCGGATGATAGTACTCTGCATGGGAGCTATTCTGGCCGTCCAGTGGATGGGCGACACGACGTGGAAGAGAAGAGACAGCAATTCGTGGCGGATCTCGACTGGGAGCTGGTTCACATTGCCCAATTGGGTTCAGACAACCTGGTGAAGTTCAATGCCGGGAAAACACAGTCGTGTGCATTTACAGCTAAAAAGTCCCCATTCCTACCCTAAAGGACAACCTGGAGATCCTCGGTATAGACGTCCGGCGTGAGCTCAATCACAAAAACTACATAGAGTAAACTACAAGTGAATTTTCATAATGTACATAGAGCGGTGTATTGGGCTGGCCTCGCGTAAACTAGGAGTCCTAAATAAGGTGAGACGGTACTTCACGCCACATCAGAGATGTTTACTGTACAAGACGCAGATTCACCCCTGCGTCGAATACTGTTCTCACCTTTGGGATGACTCCGCGAAGTACTTGCTAGACGCGCTTGATGCTATGCAAAGACGTGCTATCCGAATAATTGTTTGCCCTGAGGTGACGGAAGGCCTCGAACCGTTGGCGCAGCGAAGAACCATAGCGTCCTTGGCTGCCTTCTACCGAATGTATTACGGCGAATGTTCTGAAGAGCTCTTCAACCTGATCCCACCCTCTCCTTTCCGATCCCGAACAACGCGTGCCGGGCAGAGATGCCACTCATACACAGTGGAGAGAATCTTCGCCAGAACAGAGCGTTTCAAAAGATCGTTTCTCTGACGAACTATAAAAACCTGGAATGACCTGCCCGCGCACGTGTTACCCTCATATTACAATGCCGGATTCTTCAAGAGAAGCGTGAAGTGGCACATCACAAGGCCGCCAACTTGAGGACCACTGTCAGAAGTGGCCCCCAATCGCTAGATGCGCCACGCCATGTGGGTGCCAGGTGGTACAAAGTGTTGGTCCGGGGGGTACCACCGTGCAGCTGTGTAAGGCCCCCCAAGTAACCCTTGGGTTGCGTTCGGGGTTCAGAAGCTGCACAGCCGGGCCCGGGGCGATGTTTGATGCAACAGGGGGGGAACCAATAGGCGCTAAGCTGATTCTAGTGTGGCTGACGAGGTTCGACCCTCCGGCCAGGGAGACCCGTAGAAACGGTTTTGACGATGGCCGCCCGCGGCATAGTACAGGGGCCCAATTGAGCCTAACCACCCTGGGAGGCTGCCCCACCAGGCCGCGCATAATCCCGATGTGGTTTGTCGTGCCGGATGTTGACCGGACTGGGACACGGCGACCACACTCGGGGGAGTACTGGGGCCCTTCCGTGGGTCGGCTTCCGTCTCGCCACACAGTCATAGATGAAGCTAGCCCCTACATCTTGTCACTCACTGCTGCAGCAAATGTCGCTCCGTCTACACGTCTCAGTTCTTTCCCAACAATCATGGCAGCGCAAAAAAGAAAAAAAGGTACCACAGCGGCCGCTACTACTCCCAGTAACGTACTGATTGAGGTGGAGTTCGCTGGCATCCGCGGACTCCATGCCAACCTCAACGTCGTCCATAACCATCTAGAGACGGCACGGCCAGCTGTGTTGTTCCTAACGGAGACGCAAATACGCCGCCCTGCCGATCAGTCGTACTTTATGCTACCCTGGCTACCCCTACATCGAGGAACAATTTCGAGATAAAGCCAGGGTGTGCGCGTTCGTTGGGGCAGATGCTTGCTGTCGCCGGCTGCGCTGCCTTGAGAACCCTTCCTTCCACGTCCTTTGGCTGCACGTGGATCACGGCTCCATGAGTCAGATCTACGTGTGTGTCTGTCGCCCCCACACAGGGACAGCTGAGATGACAAGGCTGTTTCAGCACCTCAGCGATGGGGCTGATGACGCGCAGGTGCGGTTCCCGAACGCTGAAGTGGTTTTTCTGGGGGACTTCAACGGCCACCACACTGAGTGGCTGGGGTCCCGTAGAATCGATCCAGCGGGGCGGGCCGCCCACGCGTTCGCTCTCTCTCATGGTCTGACCCAAGTGGTGCGCGGGATTACCCGCATACCGGACAGGTCAGACCATGAACCCGCCCTGCTGGACTTACTGCTGACGAGTTATCCAGCACAGTACAGTGTGTCGGTTAGCGCCCCACTGGGTCAATCCGACCACTGTGTTGTGCGTGCCCGCCTGCAGATGTCATCTCCTGCAAGGGCAGTGGAGGTGACGCGGCGATTGTGGCACTACTCGTCAGCAGACTGGGACGGACTACGAGAATACTTTGCAGCCGTCCCGTGGAGTCAGCGCTGCTTTGCAGGAAGGACTTCATCGGAAAGCGCTTCTGCGGTTGCTGGTGAGATTACATTAGGTATGGAATACTATATAATGGAATACTATATAATGGAATACTATATAATGGAATACTATATAATGGAATACTATATAATGGAATTCTATATTCCATACACTGATGTCGCCAGCATCCACAAAGCCCACCCCTGGTTCGGGCGTGAGTGCGCCGTAGCTGTTCAACAAAAACAGGCGGCTTACCGCGCCTGGATCAGGACTCGGGCTGTGCGCGACCCGAATGTGGCCCGCCTCAAAGCAGCGTACAACAGAGCCACTAGGTCCAGTAAGAGAGCCTCCAAGAGAGCGGACACCCAGCGCGTCACGCGGCTTGGTCAGGAGCTCACGTCACATCCGACGGGCAGCCGTGGATACTGGCAAGTGGCCAAAACCGTGCAGGCCTACTTTTGCAAGCCCTCGCTGCCGCCGCTGCGCTATCCTGACGGATCACTGGCTCAAAAGGCCCAAGAGAAAGCAGAAATGCTGGCCAATCTCTTTGCGGCTAATTCCCGGGTCGATGACTGTGGCAAGAAACTTCCCACTATCGCCGACTGTGGAACCACGATGCCGGATATTGTATTCCGGCAGTGCGATGTCCGAGCGGTGCTAAGGTCACTCGACACGCGGAAAGCCAGTGGTCCTGATGGCATTCCGGCAGTGGTGCTAAAGAATTGTGCAGCTGAATTATCTCCAACGCTAACACGCCTGTATTGCCTTTCCTATTCGTCGGGAGAAGTGCCGGAGGCTTGGAAGGAGGCGAACGTCCAGCCGATCCCCAAGAAAGGGGATCAGTAGGATCCGAGCTAATCATCAACGAACAGCTCATGCGCTATCTGGAGGATCACTCGTTAATTAGCGATCGTCAATATGGCTTTAGGCCGAAACGATCAACGGGTGACCTCCTAGCGTACATAACTAGTGTCCGACCGAAACTGGTTTTCCGGCCGAAACCGAAACCGAAACCGAACTTTTGGCACCAGGGTCAGTTTCGGCCGAAACCGAAACCGAAACCGAAACTCACGTGTTCATATTGAAAAAAAAAACCAGCCAAGTGCGAGTCGGATTCCGCACAGAGGATTCCGTTACAAAAAATGGGCACAAAAATTCCGTTTGTTGTATGTATTATTTTTTCTGATTTTAGTAGGTATTTTTTGTTATCGGCATCAGAACAGGGTGAGGTGGTGGTGGCAGTGTATCTCGACATCGCCAACACTTTCAGCACCTTGCCCTGGAGCTGCGTTTGGGAGGCGCTTATTTACCATGGAATGACTCCATACCTCCGTCGAATTGTCGGGGCCTATCTTTCCGAGAGGGCCATAACTTACCCGAGCTGGCTAGGGCTGGGTCCGCGAGATGTGTCGTTCGGTGTTTCATAGGGATCGGTCTTAGGACCGCTTCTGTGGATCATCGGTTACGATTGGGTGCTGCATGGTCCGTTGCTGCGAGGTGTTGGCGTAACGTGTTACGACGACACCCTCATTACGGCGCGAGGAGCAACGCACCGAGACGCAGCCCTGAGGCCACCTGCGGGATCCAGCTTACATATAGGGGGCGTCATCATCGGCATCGAGCTCTCGATGACGTATCTGGGGCTCGTACTCGATAGCCGGAGGAACTTCGGATACCACTTCCGAAGTTTGGTCCCATGGCTGAGGGAGGGGGCATCAGCCGCACTCTCGCGGTTGTTGCCCAATATCAGGAGACCCAACGGTCCCTGCAGGAGAATGTACCTTGGGATCGTGCGGAGCATGGCCCTACACGGGGCCCTCGTACGGGCGGAGATCCTGATGGCCAGCAATGCGGCTAGATTGCTTAGCCCGCAGAAGGCGACGCTGTCAGGGTGATAAGGAGATACCGCACGATCTCAGTTTAGGCGGCATGTCTTCTAGCCGGGACCCCTCTATCGGACCTAGAAGCGAGGGCCCTTGCGTCACTGTGACGCTGGAGCGGGGCCATAGGCCTCTTCCTGTGAGCAGGTCATGCTCGTAAAAGAGACGGCGGGGACTAAGCGGGAGAGAACTCTGTCACCCGAGTTCCACAGTCTGCGGCGGCGCCCCATACTATCAGCCTCCATGACCTGTGGCATGAGGACGGTGACGGGGCTGCTTACCGTCTTTACAGAAGCAGGCCTTAGACGATAGCATGACGTGAGAGACTCATCCACGCCCTGCTCAAGAAGCGGGATAACAACTGAACAACCCCCCAAAGACGCGGCTGCAGTATGCATCATTCCGAGGGCATACTCGGGGGTCCCAACCGTAGGCTGTTAGGTAGGATACGCGTGGTTTTTAGTCAGTAGGACTACTGTACAGCGAAAATTTGATATCTGGCACGGTTCCAGCGATACAACCTCGTGACTAATAGACAGACGGACGGCTAGGCCTCATGTTTCGTTAATAGGGTCCCGCTTTAACCCCTCCGTGTGAGAGTTAGACTCGCACTTGGCCGGTTATTTTTTCAATAGGTGCAGCAAGTTTCACAAAGTGCCATCAATCAACGGTATAAATCTTCTCAAGTGTTCATTTTGGAAATATCTCCACCTAAAGATGAGTTTCTTTCTTTTACGTGTGGAATTACTCATAGATGCTATTGCGAACACGGTGTTCTGCTACTAGCTCTTGGCTGGTTTTGGTTACGTTCTAGAATAACTAAAACTGGACAACAGTGATCCGGACTAGCGCACGTAGGGTTCCGTACAAGAAAATCAGCAAAAAATCACGTATGTTGTTTGGGAGGCCCCCTTTAATATTATCAATTCGTCTATTTTTTTTATTTGTAGCTATAGCGGCAACAGAAATATATCATCTGTAAAAAAATTAACTGTCTATTACTGTGCATGAGTTACAGCCTGCTGACAGACAGACAGACGACCAACAAAGTTAACGGAACCGACAAGAAAGGAGTAGGGTTATGTAATGTCCTAGATCACATTTTTAGGATTCCGTAAAAAATGTCATATTATAACTATTGATTGGAAGCCCTTTGTAAATCTTCGGTTAGTAACATATTAACTGGTTGGGCTGACCCTCACCACGTCACAAGCAGAGCTAGGCACTCAAAATTCATGAACACGTGAGTTTCGGCCCGGCCGAAAGTTTCGGCCCATTTTGGCCGAAACCGAAACTGCGGCCGAAACTCGATTTTTTGGCCGAAACTGGCCGAAACCGAAACCGAAACCGAAAGTTCGGTCGGTCACTATACATAACACACACCTGGGGTGAGGCTATAGAGAGGCACGGCGAATCTCTGGCTATTGGCCTAGACTTCTCTAAATCCTTTGATAGGGTATAGCATGCGTCGCTTCTTTCCAAGCTGCCGGCATATGGTTTATCGCCCCAGTTGTGCCGCTGGGTGGCCAGCTTCCTGCACGGGCGACGCATACGGGTTCTCTGTGATAGTCAGGCTTCCGGCTTCTTGCAGGTAAATGCCGGACCACAGGGATCGGTATTGTCCCCAACTCTCTTTCTTCTGCATATCAATGACAGGCTGTCCCTTGGGTGCATTCATTGTTATGCGGATGATAGTACTCTGCATGGGAGCTATTCTGATCGTCCAGCGGAGGGGCGTGATGACGTGGAGGAAAACAGACGGCAACTCGTGGCGGATCTCGACCGGGACCTGGTTCACATTGCCCAATGGGGCTCAGACAATCTGGTCGAGTTCAATGCCAGAAAAACACAGGCGTGTGAGTTTACAGCTAAGAAGTCCCCATTCCTACCCCTACCCACTCTTCAGAGCATTACGGTTCCACTAAAAGACAACCTGGAGATCCTAGGTATAGGCGTCCGGCGTGAGCTCAACCATAAAAACTACATAGAGTTGTATTGGGCTGGCCTCGCGGAAACTTTGAGTCCTAAATAAGGTGAGACAGTACTTCACGCCACATCAGAGATGTTTACTGTACAAGACGCAGATTCGTCCCTGCGTCGAGTACTGTTTTCACCTTTGGGATGACTCCACGAGGTCCTTACTAGACGCGCTTGACGCTATGCATTCATTCATGACGTGCTATTCGAATTTTTTTTTTTTTATACCACTAAGGTGGCAGACAAGCATACGGCCCACCAGAAGGACTGGTGGTCACCGCAGCCTATGAACGTTTGCAACACCAGAGGCGCCACACTCGCGCTGCCGACCCTGTAAAAACCTTCTTAGAACCCTTTTGAAGAACCCCATACTGTAGGCGTTTGGGAAAACCGAGGCAGGAAGATCATTCCACAACCTAAGCGTGCGCGGAAGAAAACCCCTACCGGATCTAACCGTGCTCGAACGCTCCGGACGTAGGGTGTGAGGATGAAATCCCAGTCTATGGCGAGCGGTGCGATGATAGAAGGTAGCCGTGGGCATCATGTCAAACAATTCCTCAGAGCACATACCATTGTACAGGCGGTAGAACACGCATAAGGAGGCAAAGTCTCTCTTGTCGCGAAGAGGTTCCACACCACCTGTCAGTATAGGATCGTTGACAACTCTCACAGCTCGCCTCTGCACCGAGTCAAATGGGCGAAGCTGATATTCAGGTGCCCCCGCCCAGAGGTGACAGCAGTACTCCATGTGTGGCCGCACCTGCGACTTGTAGAGAAGCAGTGTTTGCGCCGCAGTAAAGTACCGCCGCGCCCTGTTGAGCACACCGAGCTTCTTGGACGCCAGCCTGGCCTTGTCCTAAAAAATTAGTTGTCCCGAGATGACGGGAGACCTCGAACCGTTGGCGCAGCGAAGAACCATAGCGTCCTTGGCTGCCTTCTACCGAATGTATCATGGCGAATGTTCTGAAGAGCTCTTCAACCTGATCCCACCATCTCCTTTCCAATCCTGAACAACGCGTGCTGGGCAGAGATGCCACTCATACTCAGTGGAGAGAATTTTCGCCAGAACCGAGCGTTTCAAAAGATCGTTCCTCTGTCGAACTATAAAAACTTGGAACGACCTGCCCGCACACGTATTTCCCTCATCTTACAATCCCGGGTTCTTTAAGAGGAGCGTGAAGAGGCACATCACAGGGCCACCAACTTGAGGACCACTGTCAGAAGTGGCCCCCAATCGCTACGGCTTTCCATCAGGCTGGTGGCGACGTCAATTTGGCGAGCTGAACATAAAAAAAAATTACGCAATTAATGGTCATGTTTTTTTGTTTTTGTTATAATTTGATGTTGTAGGTTGGTACTTTGCGAAAAAAATTTTCAATAAAAAATACAACCGACTTCGAACAAATCCTGAAAAATAAAATTTACTTAGCGCAAAGTATTAGGTATTTTCATTTATCAGATTTTTTATTCAATATCATATTGAAGTCAGCGCCAAGTAAATTCATAGGTTTAGATAGGTATTATTCATGGCACCAACTTCAATATTATATTGAATAAAATCTGACAAATCAAAATACATATTACTTTGTGCTAAGTAAATTTTATTTTTCAGGATTTGTTCGAAGTCGGTTGTATTTTTTATTGAATTTTTTTTTTCAATATTTTAAGTGACGGGTGAACCGAAAAATATATCTATCTAGGTGAAAGTTCTCATTAATACAAATCAATCAAGCCCCAACACAAGGTAGCTGCTTTGTAAATCGTCAAGGAATTCCCTCGACTGTCTTTTGGTTCCATCATCGGATTGACTCCAGACCTTCATTAACTGTAGTTACATTAAAGCACTGAATTAAAAAGTTAACAAACGCACTAGTTGTCCCGATAATTATCGGTGGTTGCCCTCGATTTATCCAGGATCCCATAATCAGATCATAAACATTGAGAACTTTCTTTTTTTTTTAAGTCTGATCTATCAATTTAGGTGTAAAGTTCTCATCAATACAAATCAATCAAGCCCAAACACAAGATAACTGCTGTAAATTGTTAAGGAATGCCCTCGACTGTCTTTCGACTCTATCATCAGATCGACGCCAGACCTTCATTAAAATGTAGAACATTAAAGCACTTAATTAAAAAGTTACCATGCGCACTAGTTGTCCCTACAATTTTCCGTGGTTGCCCTCGATTTCTCCTGGAGCCCTTCATCAGATCCTGACCTGGTGAAAATGGGACCACGTCAGAAGTCTGCTGAAGCCGTCTATAATTGACGGAAATATCGCTTGACATACATAAAAAGAATCCATACAGACGAATTGAGAACCTCCTCCTTTTTTGAAGTCGGTTAAAAAGACGAAAACACCTAAATAAAATAACAAATAACCTTAAAGAATAAGAAAAAAGATGACATTAGTCACTGTGCAGTTTAAAATTTCAAATGTTTAAGAGTACCTATGTTTTACAAAATTATAAACACCCAAATAAAATCCCTATCGGAAGGAATCTTATGGGTTTAAACCGAGTTTAAACTCAATTTGGGTTTAAACCGGGATGATTGCCCATCTCTACTCCTGATACAGCATAAAACTTTGAACCGTTCTCGAAAAAAAATTCTTATCTCTAATTCACAATAAAACGCAGGTAAATGCCGGTGTACCACAGGGGTCTGTGTTGTCCCCAACCCTCTTTCTTCTGCATATCAATGACATGCTGTCCCTCGGGAGGATATACATTGTTATGCAGACGATAGCACTCTACAAGAAAGTTACTCGGCCCGTCCAGCGGCCTCGAGGACTGAGATTGAGGAGAGGAGAAGGCAACTTTGTGGCTGATCTCGACGGGGACCTGGACAGCATTTCACAATGGGGATCCGAAAACCTGGTCGAGTTCTATGCCCGCAAAACACAGGCATGTGCGTTTACAGCTAAAAAAATCACCTTTCCTATCCTTAACCTCTCCTCAGAATACGACGATTTCTCTCGGGGACAATCTGGACATCCTTGGCATAGACGTCCGGCGTGAGTTCAATCACAAAAAATATATTGAGCGATGTATTGGGCTAGCCTCGAGAAAACTAGGAGTCCTAAAGAAGGTGAAGCGGTTTTTACGCCACACCAGAGGTGTCTACTGCACAAGACGCAGGTTCGTCTTTGCATCAAATACTGCTCTCACCTTTGGGACGACTCCGCGAGGTACTTGCTTGACGCGCTGGACTCTATGAAGCGGCGTGCTATTCGTATTATCGGCTGCCCTGAGGTGACGAAAAGTATGGAGCCATTGGCGCAGCAAAGAGCTATTGCGTCTTTGGCTACATTCTACCGTATCTATCACGGTGAGTGTTCTGAAGAACTCTTCAACCTAATCCCGCCCTCTCCTTTCCGATTCCGAACAACGCGTGCTGGACAGAGGTGCCACTCTCACACAGTGGAGAGAATCTTTGCTAGATTCAAGAGATAGTTTTTCTGTCGAACCATAAGAATGTGGAACGACCTGCCAACGTACGTGTTTCCTTCCTCTAACAATCCTGTGTTCTTCAAGCGGAGCGTGAAGAGCCACATAATAGGGCCGCTAACTTGAGGGCCAGTCTAGTCTTACAAACTAGTGACAGTGGTTCCCAATCGCTAGATGTCGCTGTGACTTTCCATCAGGCGGCGGCATCATTTTGGCGAGCTAAATAAAAATAAAAAACGCACTTATCACAATCCGTCAAATTGACAACACTGCCAACCTACAGAAAGAATTTAGGGGAATTCCCCAGGCATAACTTTTAAATTTCTCTCAACTGATTGTCATGATTTAAGTGGGGTTGCAACCTGTCATATTTATTTTGAAAATGGGAAAAATTTCCAAAGGTTCAGTTCGATCGAGATTTCTGGTAAGGATTCAAGGGCCCCCTGAGCTGAGGGCCCCGCCTAGCCCCTTGGTAGCTACGCCACTGCCCACAACACCTTTTTTGAATTTGTCCAACGTAATAGGTGGTGAACCGTAATGCGGTGTTGAGATAGACAGGCGCAGGTTGTGACTGCCTGATTTACATAGCATGTTAATCCTAGCTTACTTTGGGATCAGATAGCGTTGTGTGAAAAAATCCGTGAATATATAACAATAAAACAACCTCGTCATGAAATATTTTTATTCATCTTTTTCTGTAATATTAAGAAAAATGAAGTATTCGTCTAGCTTTAATAACTAATTTTGATACAATTAATAATCAATATAGTTATCATTCACAGTCTTGGAATAAAATAAAGACTAATTTTATTATTCAGCAATTTCCTTTCAGCTACCATTTTTACCATAATGCATTCAATACATTTCAAGCGCACAAGCGCAGGGAATAACTTAGTATCTTTCTTGACTCTTCACGTCATAAGCAAGCACTCCCTATCTACATTTCTTTGGTTATATTTACAATATTATGTACTTCACATTCAAAAACTTATGTTCCTATATGATCACAACTAGATAAGTGTCGCAAAAATTAAATTATTAGAGTCCAACCAACAACGCTACAAGTGGGGTATAAAAATTACAAAAAGTGTGCTAAAAAGTTTTTTTCTGGATTGATCCATTAAGTGATCTGAACATGACGTGTGAGCGAGTAATAAAAATTTAGGAGACTATTTTTTTAATGTGAATAAATAAATAAGTCCCGAAACTTAGTAAAGTGTTGCCATATAAATGGCACAGAATTATTGTCTATTCTTTTTTTCCAAAGCTGTAAGGAATGAAAGACAGTATTTTGATATTGATAAAGTTATTAAAATCGGTTATTAAAAGTTATTTCAAATTATTTGCATTAAGTGGAAAAATGTGATGTCCTTTCAAATTAATTGCATAATTATATGACGAATGTGATTCTGATTAACACTAGACTTTTTAAATGTAGTAATTCGAAACAACATAGTTAAAAAAAATGTATACATACATAAACTAGCTGTCTCGTATTTGATATTTTATATAACGTATAACTAGTCTAGAAACCAGTTGCAGTTGATATAATATAAAGTAGTTATCAAATCACATTCAGTATTATCACATTTTTTTAGTACTCTTCGTAAATTATTTATACTGTTAATATACTTTATCTACTCTGATACTATAATAGCGGCGTTTTCCCTGAAAGAAAACGCATATTAAAATACTTACCTAATTCGAAGCTTATATAATGAGATAGGCATATCCGTTACCCGTAGGCTTATCTTACTCATGTTTGATGACGTATTTCCGTCGACTCAGCAGGCAGGGCGCGCCACCTGTGAACTTATAAATGCAGATGGCCGCCATCTTGTCCTCATTGGCTTTTATTCACCAGGCAGATTTAAAAAGTAAGCTTCGAATTAGGTAAGTATTTTAATATGCGTTTTCTTTCAGGGAAAACGCCGCTATTAAAAGTACTTGACCGTAATTCGAAGCTTATATAATGAGAAATGTTTGTTTTCGCCTGGTGAGTGACGGAAACGCCAATGTGATTCTAATTTATTTTTAGGAAAATAATATTACAGAATGTTGTATGTATGGTATCTAGATTTATAATCTTTACCACATTGAACAACTTAATATGTTATCTTAAATAGACTAAATAAGGAATCTTAAATAAGGAGTAGTAAGTTTCCTTCTATTGACAGGATTAAATAATTGCGTATTATTATTATATTTGATTGGTGGTAGTTGCTGACATTATTACCAACCCATCGTCAATTACTTCGTGTTAGGATTAATTTAATCTTACCACCACCACCAATTCTTAGAAGCTGCTGCTGACCGGGTAGTGCCGGGGCTAGAATTGTTGGAGTACCTCTCACAGTCATAAGTAAACTATTTGACTGTGTAGTCTCATATCGGTTACTCTGATTAACCTAATTTCTATCTAGAATAAAGGATTCAATTGATTAGTCGTAGGTATTATCTTTGTTTACAATAGTTTTCCAACCAGATTGTCTGAAATGAAAATGATCAGTTTCGGACTCTGATTCGGGCCTAAAGTAGTACCTATGACGTGAGTTAAAACAATCGAGCAAAGTTAGATCGTGGATGCGGCGACCTAAGCATAAAATCACTATGACGAGATACTTGAAAAATGTTCTCTGTGTATCAATACTTGGTAATATTTAACTAAGTCATCAATCCCAATATCAATCAATATGTGACTTAATTTTCTTTACATTTTTCAAAGAGATCGACCAAGATATGTCTAACCAAAACATGCGAACTATGTAAGGTTGACTAGCGGTTTCTGTATTATCAAGTACAGCAACAACAGATTTATGTAACAGAATCGTATTATATAATAATCATGAATAAAATTCAAGTCGGTTAAAACTGTAAAATTTATAAGTATCTTAAAAGGTAGGTCTCCAGGAGCTCAATAGTAGAAGCTTTTGATTATATATCTGTTATTTACCTCTTCGCCCCCCCCCCCCCACATTTCACTACTCCACAGATTCTCTATGTGAGGTGGTGGGAGACCTGTCGAGGTGTTTATTAAGGAAAGAAATAATGTTTATTAGGTTCTTTTGCAGGTTCTGCAGAAAGAATGGAACTTATAGAGCTCTCTCTTTGAGATCTGCCCTCTATTAATACCTTGTGCCATTGCGGCACCACAAACACAAACAATCCTGTTGACCGATTAAGGTGTGACAGCATCTTGGGTATTAAAAATGATGGTGGAAGTAATATCCACACATTACAAACAGGCCTATCATGTAGTGTTCTCTATTCCATAGTAGGAATATTGTTTGTAGGCAATCTTGCCTTAGTGGTGTTTGAAGCAAGGATGCTCACAAAAAATACCCGGAGGAGCTGATACATAATTATGGTATCGGCTCGGAATGCAGTGTATGGTGAAGTCAATTTGATGTCGGACAATTACACGCAAGCTGACGAGTTAAGTTCGTCAAGGCAGTTGATTTGGTCTCGTCCCTCTGGGGGGGGGGGGGTGGACTACAACTGCTTTGAATGAGTACAGACTGTAACACAGTACCGGTATATGATTTCGAATCATGTGTAAGATTGTCAACATCTCTCTTTGATGCAGTGCAATCTTTGTTATTCTGGACCCTCGATCCTGTTAGAGAAATGTTTTCTAGCTAGGCTCCCAAGCGAAATCTGACGCGTCTGTGGTAAGAAAGCATCTCGGATGGAAAGCTTGTAAAATTGTCGAGAACCGGTAATTGCGGACCCACTATTGGAGTTCCACTTGTACCACTCCGTGCACTACTATTTTCTTCAGTGGGTTGTCGGTTAGGGGATTGACCGAATGTGACGCTGAGGTAAAGCTACCTCTAGGCACTGCGAAAGTGGTAAAAATTCAAAAGACCGACCAAGTTTGAATTTTCTTTAAAAGAACTAAGTTTCTTCGATTTGGAATTAATAATTCTTCCTTTTATGTCTAATATCTTTTCTTTTGGTATTGGACTTTCAGGTAGTTCTATGTCTATCGCATAACGATATGAGAGGTTTCTTTGGGAACCTATTATTGTTTTCTCCCAATTGTCTAACCATCCCTGGGTTTGAAGAGTTTTCAAGGATATTTGTACGCGTTTGTGAAGAGTAACAGGATTTTGATGAGCAAAATGAGATTTTGTGTAGGTGGACGAGAATTTGAATACTCTTATTCTATAGAAATCGAGGCACCCAGATGGTGAGAAACGAAAATGTTTTGGGTGCGGCTTACCCGAGCGGAAGACAAGAATGTGCTCGGAGAAAGAATAATGTACACTACATCAGCTTTACCATGAAAATAAGCTTGACTGAGATGTATTTTGCACATCCAATCTCGTGATTGGAGGAAATCTGGTAAACGGAACATGCTGAAAGATAGAATTATTCTGGCTTCACAAAGGCGTACAATGTCCTAAAACTGAATTCTGGGCGGATGACCCATCGCTATTTAAAGTTAGGAAAAGTGGAGAAACCAAACTTGGTGACAAAGGAACTAGTTTTAGAGTGCCTTGAGCATTCATCTTTTGAACCATTGCACAATGTGGTCATTTCAGTTAAAAAGGAAACCTTTTTAAAAAGAGTTCGTTGTATGGATTCTTAAGTATTTAAAGCAATTAGTATTCCACCTTAGACAAGTTTTCCATAGCATTTTAACATAAAGTGAAAATTTTACAACTTTGTCAGGACGGGACTTGAAAAGAGTTCGGTGTAAATTTAAATGTGGGAAGGTTATCAGTTTTGAGCAGGATTCGAACCTGCGTCCTCTCGAATACCGTGCAGGACGGATTGGAGTTTCTGGATAAAGGGAATGCGGTACCCTTTTATAAATTAAAACTTTTTGGTACTCTCGTTACTTACCAACGTATTTTGTACAGAGTTAACTGACCGACATAGAATGACAGGGTCATATCATTTAGTGTTTCCTTTGCTGGTGTGGGCAGAGGATGTTAGACCTCTCCTCGTCTCTTTGAGAGCCTCGAGCTCGGAAATTTCGTAATTGAAGGGACATCCTTGCGTGGTTACTTAGTATGTTATCGTACGCCTGGTTACTATCGGATACCCAATTATTATAGATATTGTACATACCCCTCGAGGGTGGTAACTGGTTCCTTTGCTGGTATGGGCAGAGGATGTTAAACTTCTCAGTCTCTTTGAGAGCCTAAAGCTCAGAAATTTCTTAATTGAAGGGACATTTACTGTCGTATGCCCAATTATTATAGATATTGTACACACCCCTCGAGAGTGGTAACTGTAATACAGGCCTAAAAAGGCTCTTGGGTACAATGGAATCTGGACTCCATTCGATGGAGATCTGATCTTGACGCCTGATCCTCTCGAAGGCTGGCGTAATGATTTGTATGAACTTTTTTCGGGGTCATCCTTTGGAGATCGAAGACCAAAATGCATGCCTTCCCGAGTGCCGTTGAAAAGGCTTCAGCCTCGAAAATGTATGTGTTTGAAGGCGATATTTTATCAAGGTTCATTTTTAAGAATTGGGTCTTTGACAATTCTGAGAATAATATATGAAATCAGATCTATGGCCGCAGGCCATTTGTAATAAATTGATTAAAGATTTATGGAAATCCTATTATTAAAGTAGGTCTTCAATTTTGTCATATATATTTTCGAAGAAACTTAACTTTTTCAAAAGATTCTCTTTGTTTAAAAATACAACAGGTTTTGGCAGCAAAAGCCTTTTGGCAGAAAGAGCCTTGTCAGCTTTTTCAAAATGTAGCAGGGATTCGAATTGTCGGATCTCCCCGTTTTTGTCTAGGTTGACGAACCCAGGACTATGATTTTACAATAGTGGGTATCAGCATATTATCTTATCTAGGCAATTTGTCGCCAAAACGTGTCTATCAACCTCTTAGGTTATACTGTGTCTGGTTTAGTGGAAGTCTGCTTCTTTTACTCCACTTACGACAATGCACGTGGCGTCGCGATCGCCCTTATTTGAAGTTCGAGCTAAATGAGCTGGAACTGTAGCTATTTGACGTACCTAATACAGTAACTGGAGCTCAGAGCGCGCTTCTGAAATACTCCACTTGGAATCAGCTCACTTTCTAAGGATGGAGGATTCATTTCTATCAAGAAACCAAACTAAAAGAAATAGTATTATGTTAGGTACCTAAAATTTAAGTACTACTTTCATGGTGAACATTTTAGTTATTACTTTGACACACTCGTACGTATTCAGAAACTTGGGATGATTACGATTTTACCCATAATACATACACGAAGCAAATAATATCTAAAAAAAAGTATTAGTATGAATACAATCTATACAATCAGTTTGATATTAGCTGTAACTAAAGATATTAAATAAAAGCAACTGCAACCTCGAAAGGTTTACGTGCTATTTTAAAATAATAGGTTATTTCACGTTATGACGTATCACACTCATATGTGATCGTAAAAATATGAAGTAAAAACATACCTGAGACTTAAACGAACGGTCAAACCGTTACATATGTCTGTAGGTTCACTTACTTTAATCACAAGTCACTTGTTTTAGATTCACTGTATATTCAAACGAACGGCAAAGCCGTTAAATAATTATTTCTGTAAATTCACTTACTTCATCCCAAGTCACTTTTTATAACTTTACTAGGTATATAACTAGTAACTAGAAAAAATATAAATGCACTAGCAGGTGTTCCTGCTATAACCTTTTGCTACGGGAATTAAAACCAATGAGGACAAGATGGCGGCCATCTGCATTTATAAGTTCACAGGTGGCGCGCCCTGCCTGCTGAGTCGACGGAAATACGTCATCAAACATGAGTAAGATAAGCCTACGGGTAACGGATATGCCTATCTCATTATATAAGCTTCGAATTACGGTCAAGTACTTTTAATACAAAGATTATAAAATTGAAATCAATACAATTATGACAAACATTACGCACAGGCCAAAAAAAAAGTTATATTACGATACAGGTCTTGTATGGACACCTGTATCATAATAAAACTTTTTAATCATTACGATACACCATAAACAATCTCCAGCTGAAAAAGAAGTTTGAACCTCTACTTTAAAAAAAAATTGTGTCTCCAGAGTAGCGAAAAATCCTAAATCTATGGTCTCCGCAGCCTAAAAAAAAAAGAAACACGCATGCGCAATCGATGTTTGCGCCTTGGCGCCAACATTTTACATTTAAATTAAACAAAGTTTGGTTTTGTTTGTAAAATAAATTAGTGTTTGTGTAAAAACATGTCTTAAAGCGAGGATGGTGGTAATTGTACACCACCAGACATTCTGGAAACTGCGTCAAACATGACCATGAACCTGTTACCGGCGAAATCAAGGAGCAACCTGGGAGCAACTACATAATTATCACAACAAAATGAAATCAGGTATTATAGTATGAGAGTAGATAAAGTAGTGTATGACACTGTACATAACTTGGTCTTATAACACTCGTGTGATACTATAAAAAAACTCGCCTGCAGCTCGTTTTTTTAAAACACACTCGTGTTATAAGAACCCTTATTATGCAACAGTGTCATAAACTACTATTATTTATTTATAGCATAGCAGCTCTTTAATTAAAGTGGCTAAGCCTGATCTTAAGCCGCTAATAATATCATGAAAATTAAGGCAAGTGTCATAGTAATTGAGAACCACTGTCATAGACTCTGGAATTAGTTGAAAAAACTACAAAAGTAAAATATTTTATACATAAGTAGGTACTTATAAATTAACCAAAAAAAGAAAATTCTATGAATTGTCTTTTATTGATAAATTTACAAAAAAAAAGATATTTTTACCGCCTGTAATGCAGTAGTTCAAAAGGGTAATATAAGTTGTTTTGCACGGTTTAGAACGTATAAAATAACACATCGTTTATTTGTCAATTTTTTTACAACGCAACTTACTTTTTACAACGAAAATATATTCTTTTACAGTTAAATTATCGCCTGCCACTAAGAACGACTAACTAACGAATATTTCAATTTCAAATACCTTTGGCAGAAAACTTGAAAACTAGTTGTGATATAACTTTATGACGATACGTTACAGCACCAAATACATTTGAACCGTTTCATGGCAGTGATTCGTTTTGGACAACACTATATTATTACGCAGGCATTGACTAATCCATTGACAGAATTCGTTTAGATTTCATTTAAAGACATAAAAAAATTAAGACTAGCTTTAACAAAATAGGCTGCATATTTGTTATTTAATGACTAATATTTTTATTTGATTCATAGTTCAACGGACGGATGGCCAGTATTTTTTTTAAGAATCGCGAACGCATATCGTATTTTCATTCAAAACACATTTGATTTTACGATCTAAAATCTTGGTATTTTGATTCAGAATATATTTGGTTCCTGATCTAAATTTTTGATAATAAAACCATTTTTTTTACTTTAGATAGTAGTAACATTTCCAGTAACTCGCATTACAGCATTAGATACCACATGTTAACTAATAAATTCTGTCTATGGACCAGTCATATAAAAAACACAAAAATGTTATATATATATTGCTCTTTTATAAATACAAAAATACTTAGCAGATACTATTCTGTGGTAAGCATGTCTGTTAGCTGTAGCACCATGTAATAAAGTTGTATAAAGAACATATAGATTTCATATAAATCAATGTCAAGCATTAACACTCATACTTAGTACCTATGTCTTTTACCATGTTATTGGTACGTCTGCTATTTTATTATATTATGCTATCTTCACCTTGTAACCACCAGAAACAAAGGAACTGCCTTCGTGATCGTGGCATCCGCACTAGTGCCGAAATTTGGGTAAATATCGTTAAATCTAATAGTAATATTATACTACTTTGTTTTATTATATGAGACCATTTGATTTATTCGCATTGAAATCGAACTACAAATTTGAAAAGTTCTATATAAGTTTGAAGAAAGTAGTAAAAGTCAGTATATTTTAATATAACTGAAGTTTATTACTTTCCGTCAAAAAATCTCTTTGTTGTTAAGATATGGCCACAATCGCGAGTTTAAAAGGACAACAGACTTTACCAATAACATGTTATAAAAAGACTTTTATTTCTTTATAAATCTCAAACATTTATAGTCTTTATAAAAATACAAATTAAGGATTATGTACCGTAAGACACTTCATATTTTATAATCACTAACTTTAAGAAATAATATACACTAATATGTACAGAGATCTCTTAAACTAAATCTAGTGAACCTTTCTAGGTAGGTATACGATTTTATTCGTATCATATCCTAACACGTTACTATGTAGAGTCAAAATGTTCAAATTTTTATACAACTAAAATGTAAATTCAAAAATTTATACATTATATTATTTGAACTTTTCGATTATATAAAAGTGTGAACATTTATACGTCATATGCTTTTTTACCGCGCTTATTTCATATACGTATCAAGAAATATTATCAGACAATTGTGTAGAAATATTTCTAGCCATTAAAATTGAGAATCTTTACAAAATATGAACACTTTCTTTCATCTAAAGTCTAGTAGCTGCTTTAATAGCTCCCGTGAAAAAAGTATTTTAGAAGAAACTCACTCCAAATATTGAACAAAAGTTGAACATTTTGGAAAAGATGATTAACTTAGACGGTTTTTTTACAACCAAGCAGCTTATTTTATCAGCCATTGTAGAACTAACAATATCATACAACCTTCTTTAAACACACGCAGTTCCTAAAAAATCTTTGTAAAAAATTACTTTCTACGACAATCACCCGACTTAAATTTGTTAAAATCTCACAACACGAAAAGGTTAGAGAACCTGCTCTTTTGAAGTCGGTTGAAAATCAGATCCATACATCTTTCAATAAAGCATCGAGTCTTTCTAATGGCCTTTAAAACATATTTACAGACTAGATAATTCAAACTCTTTTTATCTTATTACTGAATTATTCGATTTTCTAGTCGATATTATAGTCACAGAAATCGATTGAGAAAATCGAATAAAAGCAATCGTAGACTATAGGAATTTATTTTTTCGTTACTGCAATATCTTTTCCTAGCGACTTTCTATTTTCGAATTTTTGCTGTAAACTGGCAACATTCGACGGCTTGGCCGTTAATTTAGTTTGGATCGGTTTATTATCTGTTTTTATCACTGATGACGGTTTCGGTACTACTTTTGGTTTGTTTTTGTTTAAGCTATCTGCTAATGTTTTAGCGCTATCTACATCTGTTCGGTTGATAAACGAATTTTGTTTTTCAGGTTTATTCGTAGTTGTATTTGTGTTTACTGGTTTGCGGGTAGATGGAGTTTTATTGACAATTTTCTTGTCGATTGTAGGCGCGGGTCGTAATGGCGGCCGGTTGTTATCATTCGGTTTGGCAGTAACCAAGGGCTTTGCCGTGACTTTTGGTGTATCAGTTCCAACCTTATTATTGTTTATAACATCTGGAGGCTTCGCATTTTTTACCTCTGGCATTGTACAGCTCGAAACTACATCCGGGCTGTTGGTAATTTTTGGTGTTGTGCTTTTCGTAGATTTAGGTGACAGAGGAACGTTTCTGAATGTAGACGTATTTCTAAGACCTGGTGGTGTTACCTGTCTTGTGAATGTGGGTATTTTCGAATTAGGTCCCGGAAGAGGTGGTGCCTTATCCTCTTCTTTATTATCGTCTGTTTTTAAAAAAGTCGGCACATTGACTGCTGATGGATGCAAATAACCACTACTTGTGGTTGAAACAGTAGATTTTGCTCCAGAATTACTATAGACGCTCTCTGGTGTCTTATATTCTGAATTCATATAGGTGCTGTCTCTGTTATTGTCACCATTTTTTTCTTTTTCTTTACGTTCCCGTTCTTTTCGCTCTTTTTCTTTCTTTCTTGAAAGAGTCGATGCTGAATAAATAGATTCGAAGTTGCGATTCTGTATTTCGTTTACTATCTCTCCAAGTAATCCCATGCTTTCTGTACTTCCAGAATTAGAAGTAATAGGTTTAGGAGTATTGTAGCCTACAGGTGGTGACTGGGGTATTGTTTTAATTGGAAGGGATGCTCCAGGCAACGGTTTTGAAGGTTTTTCAGGACTCTCTTCGATAACAGCATAAATGTTATCAGTAGATTCTTCAGCGATATGAGCAAGCGGCGCTTGTTTTTCTTCTATACAATCCACATAATCTACAGATTTTGATTCTGTGTTTGGTTTAGGCATCGTAGGCGGAGTTGGGTTAGAATTATTTGGTAAAGGCGGAGGAGGGTTCGTAGGCCTTCCTATTCCAGACAATGGTCTTGGAGCGATATGTGCTTGACGCATAGATCCAAAGCTCTGTAAAGTTGGTTTCTGAGAAGCTGGTGCTCTCATACTTTGAGCTCTGTTAACAAAAGCTTTAGGATCATCACCATCTTCAGAATCAGAAACCACAGGCACCGTATTAACAGGAAGTGCAATTTCTTTTTGAAGAATTGGATTTGATATTTGCAAATTCCTCAATGCAACCTTATCGACTTTGGGCATTCTGACTTGGTTATTCGAATTCTTTGGCAGTGAATGACTCCTTTCAACTGGGGTCCGTTCTTTTTCTTTAGGCTTTTCTTGTTTTAGGAAAGATGCTATACGGTTTAAAGACATTCCCTCTTTAACTTTCTTGGGTTCTTCTGGTAGAGGCTTTTGTGGAGCTCCTGTGGAGTGCATACTTAATGGCCTTTTGAAAGTATCGGGAGATTTAGGAATTGTTGGAGCCGTCCTCATTGGACCCAAAGTTTTAGAACCCTGTAGTGGCGATATAAGTTCTTTTGCAGTACAGGTAGAAGCTTCTAGAATCGGACTGGATATTACTGGTCTAAGAGGTGGATTGGCTGCTACTGGTGGGGGTGTTTCTTCAGCTTTTTCAGTGGTCATTAATGCTTTTATTTTGTTTTGAACAGAACTATTGGTTCTTTTCACAGAGGGGCTGGATTTTGGGCTGGATGAGTTAGTACTTGGTACCACTGGTAGAGGAGGAGCGCTTCTCAACACTGGCTTTAGAACTCCTTGGGTGATAATATTTTGGCTATTGCTGCCACTTCTATGCACTGGAGTGATTTTAGCACTTTTGTTAGCGACGACTTCTGTTGTATTTTTATTGGGTTTATTCGTAATAGGTACTTCATTTTCGTCTTTCTCTTGGCCTTGGGACTTTTCCATGGGAGTGAGAGAGAACCCTTTGAAATTTCCGAAGAAATTGACTGAAGGGTTGATGTTTCCGGGAGGCGTTCGGTCCGAGTCGCTTCGGAGTAAACTGGAGCTCATATCATCAGGATTAGAGAGCGTGTGCACGTTAATAGGTTGAGTATTACTCTGAGGATTGCTTTGAAAGTTCGCAGCAAATTTGCTGGCGCTTCTTGAAATGCGATGTTGTAGACTTGCCTTTTTCGGTGAGGGGGCACTGTAAACAGATAAAAAATGTTAGTTTTGATGTCAAAGAGATGATATTGCTGTATTGAGAGACTTTTAGGAATGCATGCCGGCAGTACAAATTTACGTAAGGTAGTTATTGGGAATAAAGGATGACTCACGCTACACCGTGCCGGGTCCGAGCCGAGGCGGGACCGAGTTATTTCCGAGCGTTGCCTTTGTCAGTTGCTCGCCCGTCACTCGGTTGCCGCTCGGTATAGCGTGAGTGTGTTCATACAAAATATGTATATTATGTAACATTTAGTTGACCGTGCTACGGCCGACACTCGGCTCGGACCCGGGCACGGTGTAGCGTGAGTCATCCTTTAGTCTTGACAAAACTTTGCTCAAACCTAAGAAAAATACGAAGACAAAACTCAGTCACGTTTGCCTAAATGTCTTTCATGTAGGGTCCATAAAAGGTTTTGCAGGGTCATCAGTGCGAATATAATACCTTTAGTGTAGTAAACATCTACAAGATGCCGTGACCGCTATCTATGTTGCAAGCTTATTTTTGTCCCCTTAGTCGTACAAAATACTAAAATTTAAATCTTAAACGACCATGCAGAACAAAATTTAGGTTAGAACATGCAAAATTTAACCCCATGCATTAAAAAAATAGGTTGATCTGAGCATATTACATTTTTTATAAGAATTACTTTCAAAAACAAATTTATTGGCTTCCTATCAATTTCGTTTCCTTACATTACTAGCTAATTAGAAGTAAAGGTAAATTTTAGAGTAATATTCTCTCAGAAAAAAAAACAAAAACATGGTTGACAGTGCCCAGTTTATGTTAAACCGAAATGATTGTAGGAACAGAATGAAACTTACTAATAACGTTATATGTACATAATAAGTTCCATACAACTTAACAAATAATCATTTATATGTACCCTCCAATTGTACCGAAAGCCATTCATACAATACGCATAAGCTTTTCGTTAGATTTTCAGACAGGCCAACATGCATATTTTGTTTTACGCTATACTTTTAACAACAAATCGAAAAAGAATGAAAACACGTCAGATAATAGTAGTACCAAGAAAGTGAGGCCAAGATTTTTGAGTATTTGCTTCCATGGTCTCACTTTTTTGTTCGGTAAGCGTCAAATGCCTTTAGTATCGGTAATCGTTACCCATGCGATAGAGCAGTGATTTTCAACCATTTTCATGATGGGACCCCCCTGACATGAACAAATATTTCGCGACCCCCCCCCCCCCCCGACCCTTCATTTTTTATAATGTATTTATGTGTATGTTACAGTGTAACAAGTACCTATTCCTTTTATACGTTTTATAAAGAAAAAATAAAGGAAAGTACCAATTCAAAAAAGTAAATAGCAATTTGACAAATCCACGAATATTGCGGTTTGTGCGCAGTTTGTAGCTTTTGTGCGTTTTGCATCCAGTGAAAATTTTATAGAAGAAATAATATTTTGCAGAGCGAAAACAAAATAATTCCAGGTGTAAATAAATAAATTTTCACGGACATTTCACACAACGCTATCTGATCCCAAAGTAAGCTAGGGATAACCTGCTTGTGTTATGGGTATCAGACCACGGATATTAATACTTAATACATTTATACTTTTAAATACATACATATTATATATACATAGAAACACCCAGACTCTTGAGACAAACATTTATGGGTCACACAAATATTTGTCTCCGGTGGGAATCGAACCCACGACCTCCAGCGCCACAGGCGGTATCACTACCGACTACGCCACAGAGGCAGCCAGAGGTGTAGCAAATACAGATTTACGATAACCAATCGATACGATAACAAGACGATAAAAATATTAAAATAATTAAGGCCCACCCTCACCAGAAGCATTTGTTTAAAATAAATTGTTTAATCAAAAACAAGCACAATCTTCGCATTAACATGAGTCTTAGGATTTTATTATTTTGTTAATTTGTTCGTATTGTCATACAAATGTTAATGAGTATAACCCTTATGTTAAAATTCTTTTACGTGATAAATCGATCTTTTCAGTTTTTATTTTTTTTGACTGATGTAGTTCTCTCGACTTTTGGCGACCCCCTACAGAAGCTCCGCGACCCCCCAAGGGGTCGCGACCCACAGGTTGAAAAACACTGCGATAGAGAATAAAAAACGTATAATACAGTAAGAGATAGCTATCTGTGTCGTTTTGCGTTAATAACAGAGCCACAGCAAGAGTTGTTTCGCTCGCAGCTATTTGCCGACTAAATGGAATTAGTAAGTAAGTAAGTAAGTATAAGTATTCACGGACATTTCACACAACGCTATCTGATCCCAAAGTAAGCTAGGAATAACCTGCTTGTGTTATAGGTATCAGACCACGGATATTAATACTTATATACTTTTAAATACATACATATTATACATAGAAACACCCAGACTCTTGAGACAAACATTTATGGGTCACACAAATATTTGTCTCCGGTGGGAATCGAACCCACGACCTCCAGCGCCGCAGGCGGTATCACTACCGACTGCGCCACAGAGGCAGTCAAAATATAACCATATATACATACATACATACCGACTGCAATTAATTACAACAATTGTATGAATTTGTCCGCAACAGTTGGCGCGCGGTGATGCGATAATATCTACCTCTTTTTTACTATAACATCATTGATGAAAACACTATAACGTGCGAGTAAGTGAGCGCAAAATATTGATTGTAATCTATCGAAGTATCGAATATCAAATATTTCGATTATGCTAAAAGTATCGTATAAAAGTGAAAAGCTGTAAAATATTGTGCCATGTTAGTGAAAGCGAAACCAGTGCAAAACACTCACCAAAACCATGAAGACTGTGCCTTTGAAAGATAACACTATATTCATTTTACGAATGCTTTCATTTCAATACCATAAGAGACTGTTGAAAGAGCAATGTTCAAAATTCGAATGTACATCATTCGATTTTCAAAAAATTACTGTCATGATTTTTTTATAGCATTCGTGAAATGCAAGAAGGATAAAGTATTGCCAGTTTAAATTCTTGTTAGTTTAGTAGGATTTGCGTCACATTAATAATAGGATCTTTGAGAGGTAAAGTATTAATAATAGGATCTTTGAGAGGTAAAGTATTAATAATAGAATCTTTGAGAGGTAAAGTATTAATAATAGGATCTTTGAGAGGTAAAGTATTAACGATAGGATCTTTGAGAGGTAAAGTATTAATAATAGGATCTTTGAGAGGTAAAGTATTAACGATAGGATCTTTAAGTGGTAAAGTATTAATAATAGGATCTTTGAGAGGTAAAGTATTAACGATAGGACCTATGAGTGGTAAAGTATTAATAATAGGATCTTTGAGAGGTAAATAGGATCTTTGAGAGGTAAAGTATTAATAATAGGATCTTTGTTAAATGGCAATACTTTCAATAAGAAAAGTAAAATAATGAAAATGAAAAGTATAAAATTTTATTAAGAAATGCAATAAAAGATAGTAAAACTACTAGCTACTCTACTGACTACTATACTAGCACAAACAAAACTAAGCTTAAAATAAAATAACGTTAATATATTCCTTAAAAATAGTTCAAGTACAGTCTTAGATCCACACAAAATATTATTTTTTTTTAGACCATTATGTGAAAATCGATTCTTCCGTCAACCCCACAACTAATAAATCTGAAGGTTATTTACAAATGGACTATTATGCTCTACAGCGAAACATATGACGTTATGATTCTGAGAAGCATAACCCACACTGAATGGTTGAACGGTATTAATTATTGTCACTCGTAAAAATGTAATAGGCCCGATTTGACATTTGGCAACACGACAAATTGGCAGATTCCGGAATCTGCCAATGAGAGTGGAGCTTTATCAAGTGAAGTGTCAAAAAGGGCCTATTATTTTTGACAATTTGAATTGTAATGTGAAGTAAGTGATTAATAATAGCGGCCTTTAAAATCCTGCCTATTTCGACAGCTGTCTGCTAGATGCCATTTTTGTTAGCTAGTTAGGCAACATGTTTATAATTTTTTTATAAAATGTCTTAAACTATAATTCGACTTCAATAAATTCTTGAGCAATTCACCTTATAATTAAGTAGCTGTAATCTAGACATAGCTGTAATATAAAAATTCAATCTTAGATTCTAAATTTCAGTCCAAAATAAAAAATGCAAACCAATAATTGGTGTTGAGAAAAGAAATAGAAAAAGAGTATTTAGTTTAGGTAATATTAAATTTTATCGATATTTCAAAGACATTGCAACGATCGTGATTCGCGGAATTTCAGAATACTATTTCTCTCCTCAAAAACATAATAAATTAAAATATTAGAACTTAACCCGCCAATACTCAAACCACCAAACATTAACAAAGCATAAAAAGATAATATTTATTTAAGAGCGAATAAAATTATCACCACACCATTGATAGTCTAAGATCAATTTGAAGCCATTAAAACCAGAGTGGAATGGCTACTTAATCAATAGTTTTCAGTAGTGAGCAAAACCCTTTCAAATATTATACATATTAAAAAATTAATAGGCCACTCTAGCTTTATGGCCTCTAGATTTAGACCCGAGAACAAAATTAACCTATGACCCTACGCGAATTATGTTTAGAAAGCTGCTGTACAGGGCGTCACACGGCTATGCCACATGGAGGGAAAGTACCTTGAAAATTGTAGATGGAAGGTTTTACTGAAAGACGACATTACTTTAATTTAAAAAACAATTTAAACTGCATCCATAGATTTTTAAATAATTACATGGTTAAGCCGGGAATCGAACCCGCGGCTCCGGAACATCAACGAGTAGAAGTATATTCGTACTTAGGTCAAAACTTGAATTCGTTAAAATGTACAATATAGTGTGGTCATCGCTACACGAGAAAAAATAATTACCCGATAGCTTTATCATACCGATCGAAAGGCTTCATCATAAGGATTATTTTTTGCTAAGTAACATAGTGTTCGAAATAAAAGGAAGACCATGTATTTTAACATATTTGATGATATGAAATTTTGTTCAGAAAAATGGTTCCCTTTCACATCCGATTGACTTAGACTAGAAGTGCCGTTGCATCGTTACTAAATAACCTGAATAAGTTCCCGGGTCGGTAAAACCGCTTGAAAGCTACGCGTGTCACACAACCACGCACGATATATATTAAAAAAAATAGGTAAAAAAAAAGTTTAAAAAAAAAGTAAAGTGTAAAAAGGTAGGGAATTGGGGGTCATTCAATAAAATTATTCTATGAACTGGTATACGATAATTTTGTTCCTGAGCCTACACTACACGTCCGCGATAAATTGAGGCTTGCTGAGGAAGAGACGGTTCTCCAGCGTGTCTCAACTTACGCGCACACGTTTTTATATTACTTTTTAAAACCATGCACTTTAACATTTTGTCCCGCCACATTATTATACAGCCCACTACTTCTAATATTATACATGCGATGTTGGTTATTTATTATCATTTCATTCGTCGTAGATTCCAATCCTTTTACAACAACTAAATTAGGTCTATTTTCGTTTGAACAATTATTTGTACTAGGCTTAGGTTTTAAAGCCGGTTTGAACTTTAAATCACTGCTGTTTGCTATTTGAATATCGTCTTTATTGATCTTTTTAGTAGGTTTTGTTAATGGAGCTTTTTTGTAGGATTTATTTGGTAATTTTTGAGATGGTATTTCTTGAGTTTCTTCAATAGTAGCATAAATAGGAGAATCAGGTGGATCTATATATACATTTGGATCAACCGAATCACTTCTTTTAAAACTAAGCAACTGTCTTAAAGAGTGTGTATTGGATTGGAATCTAGCGAATTTATCTGAAAATTTCTTTTCAGTGTTGCCAGTGTTAAAACACCCGCCACATAGTAGAATATTTACGTACGTTTTTCGAGGTTTCTTCCACCACAGTAGTACGTTGTGTCGAGAGTAGTAGAATAGGAACATGATGAGCAGGATCGAAGGTATGATGCCGAGGAATATCACGTACATCGCGACCATGAAGTTTCGTTGTACTGGAAGAAAGTAGAGATTCATTTTAATAACAATATACCTGTGGTTGCTGACGTCATATGCCATATTTATGACACTGGGGAGAAATATAAATGTTACCAAACTGCGCACTTCAAAATCGGTCTAGTAGTTTAGTCTACAAACATATCCACTTTTTATTCCCGAAAGGGTAGGCAGAATCACAGTATACGCCCACGTTTCACCCTCAGCTTTTGTTCGACATAATAGCCTATTATTGCCGTATTGGAGAGGCGCAGATTGTGACAACCCGTAATTCAAAAATTTTCAACCCATAATGGCTTTCAACTTGGCTTAAATACCACTTATCATATTTCTAAAAATCGGAACAAACAGCTCAACATGTCACGTAAACATATCGAGGCACAATAAACAAGAAAGCCGTGAGATCGTTCTCACCAGACTGCCCCTCTCTAACACGTTTAGTGAGATCGTTCTCACCACACTGCCCCTCTCTAACATGTTTATTGTGAAAGTTCAATCCAATTGACATAGTCATTTTTATTTTATTTCAAACTTTGAACAGATGACCACGTGACCTAGTGACGTAGTTTAATGCAACAGAGTCACAGCTACAGACAAAGTCTCGCCATAAGCCAATCTGCACTTTATTTTATAGAGAGTGGCTAAAAGATCTTACAAACATACATACACACAATTAAAATCTGTTCAGTACTTTAAGCTTCGTTCAGAAACAAACAAATCTCTTTCCTTATAATAATGTTAGCGTGATACTCTCTCACTGTCTCGGTGGCTCGCTGAGGTTCCGGGTCCAAATATTTGTGTGATCCACAAAATGTTTGTTTCGGAGTTTGGGTATTTTCTATGTATAATATGTATGTATTTAGAGATATATAAGTATGTCTATCAGTCGTCCAGATCCCATAGCACAAGCTTATATTAGCATAAATTGGGCTACAGATAGAGATGGGTAACGACCCGGGTTAAAACCCATCGTTGGGTTAAAACCTTAGACCATATAACACGGGACTAGCCTTTGCGAACCACCACATACAAAAATATTCTGCCAGTTTTCATACAAGTGAAGGGGGAAACACAAAGACAGATAAAATTTCATTGCATTTAAAAATGTATTAATCGACAAACGCGTAATGGCTGTTGTGTGTTAATTGTTATTGTACAGTCAACTACAATGTAATGTACTAGTTTAATCATATAAAATGATGTACTGATGTACAGGCTTTTCATAAAGCCAAAAGACCAAATGGTCATGTGCAATGGCAGAAAACAATGCTTAAGTAAGGCGCATCCTGTGGTTAGATGATCTAAGGTTAAAACCCAGTTATCACCCGTTTCAATCCACCCACTGGGTGGTTTGACCGGGTGAAAACAAAATATTGCCGGTAAAACTTGCAACGCGCTGCGATCGGTTTGCGGGGTGGGTGGTAGGCAGAGATGGGTAGCGAGTAACGACCCGGGTTAAAACCCAGTTATCACCCGTTTCAATCCACTCACTGGGTGGTTTGGCCGGGTGAAAACAAAATATTGCCGATAAAACTTGCAGCGCGCTGCGATCGGTTTGCGGGGTGGGTGGTAGGCAGAGATGGGTAGCGAGTAACGACCCGGGTTAAAACCCAGTTATCACCCGTTTCAATCCACTCACTGGGTGGTTTGGCCGGGTGAAAACAAAATATTGCCGATAAAACTTGCAGCGCGCTGCGATCGGTTTGCGGGGTGGCAAAAATGTGCCGGAGGGGGGGGGGGGGATCCGCGCCCCGCCCGTGCTCAAACTCTCTCTCTCTCTTTACTCTCTCTAGTGTACTTCGCTACGCTAGTTAGAGTGGGCGCGTTTTGTGTGAATTTGTTGTTGTTTTTATTTACGACTCTGCATTATTATTGTGATCTGATCCAGTTTTTACCTGAATGACCTTGGCTTGAACACCTTGACTACGATTTGCTTATGAAATTTGATACTGTCAACCCGGCTCTTGCCAGCTCGGGTAAGTTATTCGCTGTGGCTGGCCCTCTCGGAAAGATAGGCCCCGACAATTCGGCGGAGGGAGGGAGGCACTCCATGATAAATATGTGCCTCCCTAATGCAGCTTCAGGACAAGATGTTGAATGCGTTGGCGATGTCAAGAGACACTGCCATCATCACTTCGCCCTGTGATATCGCTTCCTCCGCCAGTCCTCTAATGCGCATGATCGCGTCCACGGTGGAGCGCCCCTGACAGAAACGTAACTGGTCATCCGCCAGATCTGGCGCCACGCGTGTGAGGTGCCCGACGAGGCGCTGTGCACTAATACGCTCACAGAGCTAGCACACCTCGTCGAGCAACACGACCGGCCGGTACTGAGATGGGGAGTAAGCCCCCCCCCCCCCCCCTCCCCCGCCTTTCGGATCAGAACCAGTTTCCCTGTCTTCCAGACCTTGGAAAACTGGTATTTTTCAAGGCATACGCTAAAGAGCCCTAAAAGCCGCCCAAGTTCCTCGAAAGCCAGTACCTACGCTCGGCCTGGAATGCCGTTGGGACCAGGGGCAGTGTTCCTGCGGGATTTAAGCCGCAGTACAGCCGCCCCTAACTGACCCTCCGTGACTTCGGGTACATCGTTCTCGCTGTTATCCGCGCCGGGCCACAGATTAAATAATAGTTACTACGTAACAGATACATCACTCCCATACTTAACCTCAAAAATATTAGCTATAACATATCGCTACAGTGGAAAACATGCTCTACGACGTATTACGAAAGTCGAGATTCGTGCGCACACCGTATGATTGCGTCATCGAGTGACAACTATTGACAACATTAGGGTTGTAAGCACGTAACAAAAATACATATAACTACAAAAAACAATAAACACACTGTCTGAAAAAAAAAACTTAATAATATTTTATAACTTCTTCTTTACATAAGAATTATATTATAACTAGCTGATGCTGAGCTGCATTGTCTGGGCGGCGACGCCTCTGGCGGAACCTGGTGTGGCGTACTGATGGCGCGCGGTAATGCACGCTGCACGCAGCTATGCGATTTCCGGCATCCACCAATACACTTAGTCTTAGTGGGGTGGCTCTTCTGAACCACCCCACTAAGGCATCATCGTCGGCGGGCTTGTTTGCAATCGAATCCAGGCCTGCCCGATGGTCGCCTCCAAGAGAGCCTCCCGATCCAGGTGATTGAGAGCCCAACGCGCTTCCGGGGTATTCGCGATAACCGGCGGTAGGTTAGGTGGAGGGGAGGCGTCGAAAGGGATATATCGGTGGTCTGATGACGACTCATTCTCCTTCACTACACGCTATCCCTGGACACAGCGGGCGAGATCAGGGGTCGCAAACGATACATCTACGACCGAACTAAGCTCCCGCCGCGTCCAGGTTGCGATTGCGACATTCCTCCGTTTTAGGATTACTAGGCCACGTGTAGTGACCCAGTCTTCCAGTTTATGGACCACGGCGGAGATTATCTTCTCTGTCGTGGCCGCGTCATCTAGACCCGTAATGCGCAGACCGGCGCATTTATTGGGTCTGGTGACGCTGACGCGTGTGAAATCCCCCGTGTCGGTGTCTATCTCAGCTCAGCCGCTAGGGACTCAGCCTTGGGACCGCTGGTGGGGCCGGAGATCTCGAGGAGGAGTGCTTCAGTGCGCGTCACCTTGCATCGGAGCCTCCTCCCGTGTCGAGGGCCTTTAGGTCCACTGAGGCTTTCGCCTGCCTCAGGACATCAGCGTACCCCACGCCCCTTGCCATGCCCTCTGTCGTCACCGTAAAGACGACGGCGGTGGCGTGGGAGCACGAAGCCTCTTTGACGCCTTCGCCGCGGCGGCCCTTGCCGTCTTTTTGGCAGCCTTAGCTGCCTTCTTTTTCGCTCCTGCTACCTCCCAGACCCCTTTCTCTGGAGGGGTTCTGGGGTGCAGCAGAAGCGCTAGCTGTGCTGGGGGAGGCGGGGTTGCCACTCTCCATATGCGCCATCTTCTTGGGGGCGGGGGGGCCTTTCGCTGGGGACCGGGAGCCCAACTGGATGCAGCCGTCGTCACATACGATGTGACGACGAGTGCCGCTAGTGGTGGGCGGTTTGCCCGGTGTTCGAGGACGCCGAGGCGTCTCTCGATGGCCTCCAGTAGCTGAATTATGCTCAGTGTCACTTTGGGTGCACGAGCAGGGGCCTTTTGTGGAGCGGGGGTTGTCACACCCCAAGCCAGCTGCGTTAGCTTTGCGATTTCCTCCTGCATCAGCTGTTGCTGTTTGCAAGCATCGGCAAGGAATCAGCTAGCTTAGTCTCCAGGCTCGCAACCCGAGCCCAGAGTTTTCCCTCCTCGTTGGAGATGCTCCTATCGAGGTGCTCATCCAACGCCTTAGTGGCGCCTGTGACGGCTTCCGCCACTATCTTCTTCCTGCCCGCTACATTCTTGGCGCCTTTTGCGGCGCCAGAAATGCGAGCAGGAGACGCCACTATCTGTTTTGCCGCTGATACATCTGATGTGAAGAATGTAGCTGCGTTAGCTGTCCGGCACTGTCCAGCGGGGGCACATCTACCGGCGGCCCCGATGCCCTGCCCTTGGTTCTGTAGAGGTTGGCTTTCCGACCTCTACCCGCAGTGGTAGCGTCGATTTATTGAATAAACTGCCTACTAATTAGTTCTGTTTTTAAAATATATATCTGTTTTAAGAGTAAGGAGTTTATTTTTGACTTGCTAGACTACTAAACACTACTTCCCACTTCTTACTAGTTTACGAAACCTATTATCACCCTCCCACTTCTTACTAGTTTACGAAACTTATTATCACCCTGCCAAATGGGTGATTATGGGTTTTAATTGGGTTAAAACCCAAATCACCCAGTTTTAACCCAAATGGGTAGATTGGGTTATAACCCGCTACCCATCTCTAGCTACAGAACGTTTTGTGAGAATGTCCACAAATATTAATAAATACATACTGGTCGGGTCGGTGGCAGGTCCGGAGTCGTCCGATCCGCCGGCGCCCGGTAGCGCACACAGTGGGGGAGCGAAGCCCGGCTCGCAGTGGCAGTGACCTGGAGAATAAAACCGCTATTAGTACTCCGTAGACTTATATAAAAAAAAGGCTCTAACTTATACGGTTCCATACCAAAAAAATAATGTTTGTTGGATGGGACTATTACACTCTAGTAATAGCTAAAGAGTAATAGTTCCGTTTAATTTTTCCTGTTATACATCCCGTGACGGACAGTAAAGTCTTATAGTCCGTTCACAGTTATATTAACTCTGACTGACAGCTATTCAATCGTTTTCTGCGTGTTGGCATTGCAGTAAAGAAGATTGCAGAAAAGTGCGAATATAGTGGAGATTTTAACAACCAACCGTTAGCACGATGAGTTTTGTTTTTCATGTCATAATAAACTTAACGTTACTAAGATAGTGCTCCTGTTACTATGCGATTGTATTTAAGATTTATTTATTTTTTATGAATATCTGAAAAAAAAAACATTCACTAGCACCACTAACGAAAGCGAATTTGCTGCTTCCACAACGTACCACATCTCAAATAATGGGCGCGCCAGAAAAAAAAACGCCAGCAAAAGTAAAAAGTAAGTTTCGACTAAAGGTTGCAGTATATGGGAGAAACAAAAACTTAATCGGGTAACACAGCAATCAAGATAGGCAACCTAAGCGCTACAGGTTATTTAACTTTGAACGGACTATAGTAATAGGGTCCCGATTTTACCCTTTGGGTTTAAACCCTAAAAAATAAGGTCAAAGTGATCTGTCACTTATTTATTATCTATGCTAACTTTATTGTACGCCAAGACAGTATTACAATATAGAAATTCGTTACAAAATAGCAGAAGAATTGATGGCCTTATTGCTTAAAGCAATTTCTGCAGGGCAGTTTCTGGATAGAAAAATGTCTAGTGTATCAAATATGTATTCTAATGATAGTAATATGAACTCACCAGCCGAGTTACAAACGCCGTGACCGGAACAGTTGGTGGGGCAGACAGAGGTGTCCGTATTCGCTATCTTCTCTCTCACAGCATCCACTGACACGCATCTTTGGCTTAGACACATCTGGGAAAAAATATCATTTTTAAAATATACCCTCTACAATGGAACAAGAAATAACAGCAATCTGTAATATAGAATCGCTCATGGCTCCGCGGACTCAGTGTTTTGTAAGCGATCACTGCAGGAAGCAACTTTGACCACGACCAGTCTTTGGATGGGTTCCATTTTTTGACCTTTATTCAAGAGTTTCCAGCGGAGATGTGAGCGGTGCGTGCTTTGGAAGGCACGTTAAGCCAAGCTGAAGGCCTAATGGACGGCTTCAAAAATTTTATTAGCATGCAGCACTACCTGCGCCTGTCCGTTTCAACGCGGCAATACGGCTCACCACCTATTACGTGGGACAAATTCTAAGGTGAAATGTGGGCAGTAATATGACTATGCCTACCCCTTTAGGGATAAAGGCGTGATCATATGTATGTATGTAGATCCCACGGCACTAGACATACATTTATGTGTACCACAATAGATCTCGTTAAAAATGTTCTAAATCATTTATGCAATACTAGCTGACGCGCGGCTTGGCCCGCGTGATATTTGATTCCCGTTTCCGCTTCCAGTGGGAACATTTTCCCGGGATAAAAAGTAGCCTATTCCAGACTATAAGCTATCTCTGTACCAAATTTCAGCACAATCCGATAAGCCGCTAGAGCGTGATTGAGTAACAAACATCCAAACATCTTCACAAACTTTCACATTTATAATATTAGTAGGATTTGTTTAAAGAAAAAGAGATTTCATACCATTCCTTCGCCGCATTGAGCTCCGTCAGGCACCAAACCCGGGTCCACGTCGTTCAATCCCAAATCTATGATAGCTGTCCGGCATGGTATGATAGTGCCTGCGGAATAAGAAAGATAATATTATAAGATTATAACAATAATTACAACATGAATTGTCACACAGGAATGATGACTTTTCAAGTAATCAATTTAAAGGTCTTAAACTATCCCAGGGACCTCAAAGGGGTTTTAGCCAATTTCGTCTTCAAGTGGTACACGTAGACTGCCCGTCAAGGGGATAATAGGTCATTCATGACCAAGAATAACAAAGAAACATTCCTGTTAACCGTATTTTTATTATATTTTTATAAATTGTTAAAGTTTTATGTTCTGAGAACTATTTAAAACCAAATATTTAAGTCTAAATGAAAATGGTGTACGTTACGATGATGGCACGGCTTGAACCGGCTTAAGAGACGGTCTTAGCCGCAGTTGTAG
This sequence comes from Miltochrista miniata, assembly GCA_933228765.1. NCBI lineage: Eukaryota > Metazoa > Arthropoda > Insecta > Lepidoptera > Erebidae > Miltochrista > Miltochrista miniata. The sequence continues at coordinate 13,826,144 of OW121770.1, forward strand.
GTACATAGTTACATACCATTGTCGTTAATGAAGACGGCCGATAGGAACGCGGCCGACTCCATGCCGAACTCGAGCCGCTCGTTGAGATGTCGACACTGTAATGTGCCGCACATGACGTCACGAGGATGGCACGGTTTGAACCGCTGGTTGAGGCGGTCATAGCCGCAGTTGCCCGTTCTGGAAGTTACAAGAATAACTATTAGTATCATTAATTCGACGGTTGCTTGTGTAGTGATAGTGTATGCGAATGCGTTGCCTAGGTCTCAAGTTCATGTTAAACTATGGTGCAGTCACGGCACGAGTGTAGTTCGACCACGGCAGACCTATTATGCCTCGCGAGCCATTTCAAAAGCTCAATTTGTTGGTACCGCACCGCGGCAGTCAACAGCAGCTGAGCCATCGACCACTGTTCACGTTGTGAACAGCACCCATCTGTATGTGAGTGTCAACATCTATCCTAACTATGTAATCACCACGCACTGAGAATGCTTTGCGGCGCCTTTAAAAATTATGGTTCGAGCGGGCCAATGTTCGAATGACCTGATATTAGCTGTTTGATGGCTTGCCGCGCGAAGTTATAAAATAAGTATAATAATATATGAGACTACAATATAGAGTATAGACTGATTCAATTGACAGTTGTATTACATAATTTAAACTAAAAAACTAAACTTTACTTCAACGGCATAAAGCTTTTGTTAACCGTCTCAAAGATTAAGCTATATTTTTCTTTAACAGTAAGATTTAGAGAAATACTCACTTATCCCCTTTGACGTTGGTATTGTAGTAGCACTTGTTGTGGCTCGACTCTCCCGTAGTGCCCCACAGTAGTCGACACTGGTCTGAGTGTGAACGACAACCGCCTTTCACGCAGTATGCACTCTGTTGAACATGATTATACATGCAAATTAAATAAATTCTAAGGCTAACATATCCAGGGACATTTGAAAAAACATCAGTCGAAGGTACCGGCTGATCAATTCACCTCAAACCACTCCATCTCTTGTTCGTCACATAATATCTCAGCCTCATCAGCATCCCCTGAGACTTACACGAGTTTGTTTCCCTAATAATAATTACCCATGTAATTGCGCGTAATTATTTAGTGAGCGTTCTTTTTTATGAAAGTAAAATGTAAGTAGATAATTTTCAAAAATCGTAGTACAAACATTGCTAGTTATGACGTGACGTTAGTTATCAATTGCTGGCAGCTTGCTGGTGTTTTAAAAATCACGCTGTATATTAAAACTCGTATATCTACTCCTGGCAGGTGCCTGGTGTTTTAAAAATCACGCTGTATATTAAAACTCGTATACATACCTGTCCTCCTTTCCCACAAGGCGTGGTGTCCATCTTGAACACATCGTCAGGACAGTATTCAGAGTGACCAGTGCAGTACTCCGGCAAGTCGCATTCACGATCCGCTGAGCGACACATGGTTCCCGGTGACTTGGGGCGGCAAGTCTGGAAATAAATATTTATATATTATTTACTAGTAGACTAGCATGCTATTCAGATATCCTTTTTCCGTCAGTTGAGGACGTCAGAACACTGGTCATTGGCTTATTTTACGTTAAGTTTTACTTCGTCTTAATGGATTTTTAATCTCTTTATCGAAAAATCTCCATTAATTGACAAGTTTGACCCAATAAACAAAAGGAAAATAAAAATGCTTAAAAACAGCCCTTGTTTGAATAATATATTTAGGGGTCGGCGCAATATGTATGAACTATTTTATTGCAGCAAACATAAAGAGCCTGCTAATCTTGATCGGGCAAATAATTCAGCCCGGTCGCGCCGAAAACGAAATATTCGGACACAGTTTAGCTGATCAAAAAAGTCTACAAACGGAATATGTTTGTTACATCCATCTCTGCCTCTGCCTCTGTGGGGCAGTCGGTAGTGATACCGCCTGCGGCGCTGGAGGTCGTGGGTTCGACTCCCACCGGAGACAAATATTTGTGTGACCCATAAATGTTTGTCTCAAGAGTCTGGGTGTTTCTATGTATAATGTGTATGTATTTAAAAAGTATATAAGTATTAATATCCGTGGTCTGATACCCATAACACAAGCAGGTTATTCCTAGCTTACTTTGGGATCAGATAGCGTTGTGTGAAATGTCCGTGAATATTAAAAAAAATATGTCTTCTTCCAATTCCTATCTCATCATTCACTCCTTTCACATTCTTTTCTTACCTTTGCCTTTCTTTGGTTCTCTATCCCCCAATATTCACATTCATAATTCAGTATGACGTAAAGCGCTCAACTGCAGATCACAACACATGCCAGTCGCACAAGGGACTACAACAAGCGTGACACGGACTTTATGCCACTTCTTCGGCTGGCATTCCGCAGTCACATTGCTCGCAGGGTTCTACTAAAACTCATCGTTTACTATAGAACTCTTACCTGCAGATCACAACACATGCCAGCCGCACAAGTGGCGTTAGACCTCAACATACACGTGTCGGGATTACAACAAGCGTGACGCGGACTATAGGCGCCTTCTTCAGCCTGCATAACAATCACATTGCTCGCCGGGTTCTACTAAAACTCATAGTCTACTATAGAACTCTTACCTGCAGATCGCAACACATGCCAGCCGCACAAGTGGCGTTAGACCTCAACATACACGTGTCTGGATTGCAACAAGCGTGACACGGACTATAGGCGCCTTCTTCAGCCTGCATAACAATCACATTGCTCGCCGGGTTCTACAAAACCTCATAGTTCACTATAGAACTCTTACCTGCAGATCGCAACACATGCCAGCAGCACAAGTGGCGTTAGACCTCAACATACACGTGTCGGGATTACAACAAGCGTGACACGGACTATAGGCGCCTTCTTCAGCCGGCATTCCGCAGTCACATTGCTCGCCGGGTTCTACGAAACCGTTACCACATGTTGGTGACTCGAATAGGCGTTTTGGTTTGTTTCTGAAAACGGTTTGGTTATGTTAATCTCAATCGGGCCTGGGTTATATAGTTGTATAGGAAATACACTTTGTTTTTGCCTTATAAAAACTACCTCAAACGTTACTTGAACATTGAGGCCTAGACATAGGGGTTAGATCAACTTCCTTTAAGTTACTTTTATAGCTTATCATATCCTTTTATAGTAATTCTACAAATGAAAAATCTATTTATAAAATTGGTAAAATCGTTTGTTCAAAAATATATTCCATTGTTTTCATAGAAATAGTCCAGAATAAATATTCACTGCCATAGCAAGTATTATTAAAGTGTTATGAATCGACTTCCATTCTTAATGACAATAAAATCAAATAAGTATAATAAAGCGCTCCTACTTACCTCAAACAATAATCCATTCCCCTCTCAAACGACAAAGCCAGCGAGTTCAAACTGCAGGACGACCAATGTATAGGAATGACTGAAGTACTAGACGGGCTCATAATACACTTCTGATCAGGACACTCGCACAACTCATCAGTGTCATGCTCCATACCGAAGTTATGGCCCATTTCATGAGCTATAGTGGTGGCGACTAGACCTATGACTTCGGAATGATTGGTCGCTAAACCGCCGGAAAATTCGAAAGTGCATATCGGACCTTTTAATGCTTTGCCTACTACACCGTCTGAGAATTTTTGGCGTCTGAAAATAAAAGAAATACTGGATTTATTGATACATCCATACAATCTTATTATAAAGTTTTACATAGGCATACTAGACTAAAAAAACTGATAATGTGTTCAGGAGCTATAATGCGACATAGGATATTACTTTATGGTCTTAGCTAAGTGAAGCGTGAGCCCGCAGTCCGACGAGTGCAAGTTAGAATGACAAACCCGTTCGTACCACTAAGGCTGTGTTCACACGGCGCCCGTTTTTCTCGTACACCACGAGACGCATCGTGCACGAGAATGCACGATGAAATCGTAGTGGCAGTAGACAATATATGAAGCTGTTCACATGGAGTCCATACGGGAAAATCGTGTGTACGAGACACGTTTTTCTCGTATACCGTGCGGAGTTGCCACTACGATCGCCGTGCGTCAGCACGATTTTCTCAAATACGCATCGTAGTGGCGCTTATGTACACATTGATCGTTCACACGACTAACCCATTCATGCGATTTTATCGTAACGTTAAAAACGCGTTGAATGGTCGCCGTGTGAATGATTGCATCGTGCACAGGAAAATTGTGAACGAGAAAAACGTGCGCCGTGTGAACGTAGCCTTAGCGTTGCCAACACTATTTTCCAATACTAGTACCTGAAGCGGCCGTCCGCAGCATGCACACGCTTCACTTAGAGAAGGCCATTTATGAACTTTGGACCACCGGTTACTAAAGTTGACGGTCCCACCCATCTAACAAATAATGTCCAATCTTGAGATCCACCTGTCGGCTGTCTTAGCCAGTAGCCATATGGCGTTTGGCACAAGCTGTAGCGGTCGACGTATCGACCTATATTGCAAAACACACTCAATATTTGATCGCGACCTACTTTTGAGACTACCCATAGTTTGTGAAATGTTGATTCAGACAAGTATGTCTAATTAAATGTGAAAAACTATCGGTCTTGAGATGGACTCGAACCATGAAACATACAATGATACCGGTAGATGGTACTTACGTTCGCCTCAAGATGTATAATAAGGCAGAAGAATTATTCAATTTAGTGTCACGGTGGCCGAGTGGATAGAGCGTCTGCCCCAGATCGAGTCCTGATCGAGCCTGATAATCTATTCACATTAAATTTGTGATTAAGTCAGCATATTGTCCTGGGGTATACTTCCGAGGGCTTACCCGGGGCTCCCAACCATAGGCAGTTAGGTAAGAAACGTGTGGTTTTTAGTCAGTGGGAGTCAATGTAGGATTTTCCTCACATTAAAAAAAGTCATCACAAATTGCTTTTTAAAATATCTCTAAATATTTCTACTCACGTAAGTAAATGTGCATTATCGTTCTGTATATTCTTCAACTCGGTCTTCCTGTATCGTAGAAAATTGGTAAGAGTCCTATCTCCGTCCTCTTCTAACTGTATAGGGTCGTGCTCGTTCCACACCACTACGCCCACTAGGGCTATGAAGATATTCAGTGGGGCGTATACCTGAAAATGACATCAGTTGCAAGGTTAATTATTATCAAAAACGGTCAAGTAGGAGTGAAAATCGCTCACAGAGGATTCGCACCAAAAAACATCAGAAAATGATACTTGTTTTATGGGAGCCTCCTTAATCCCTTCCTTTTTTCTGATTTTAGTATACGTTATTATAGCGGCAACAGAAATACATCATCTGTCAACATTTCAGCTCTCTAGCTATCACGGTTCCTGAGATACAGCCTCGTGACGGACAGACAGACAGACGGACAGCAAAGTCTTATGAATAGAGGACCGTTTTTACCCATGGAACCCTTAAGGCTGCGTTCACACGGCGCACGTTTTTCTCGTACACGATTTTCTCGTGCACGATGAAATCGTAGTGGCAGTAGACAATATATGAAACTGTTCACATGGAGTCCATACGGGAAAATCGTGTGCACGAGACACGTTTTTCACGTATACCGTGCGGACTTGCGGAGTTGCCACTAGGATCGCCGTGCGTCGGCACGATTTTCTCGAATACGAATCGAAGTGGCGCTTATGTAACGCATTGATCGTTCACACGACTCGACCATTCATGCGATTTTATCGTAACGTTAAAAACACGTTTTATGGTCGCAATCGTGTACGAGAAAACGTTCGCCGTGTGAACGTAGCCTTAGAATGAACTATACTGTCACAGAATCACAAAGAAGAGCTATTCGCTCGGCAAACGCCTATAGTATGGGGTTCTTCAAAAGGAGTCTTAGAAGGTTTTTACAGGGTCGGCAGCGCGAGTGCGGCGCCTCCGGTGTTGCAACGTTCATAGGCTACGGTGACCACTAGTATTCTGGTGGGCCGTGCTTGTCTGCCACTTTAGTGGTATAAAAAAAACACCAGAAATAAATGCATGTCTTACCGAGTTAATAATATTAGCAACAGTCTTCAACTGACTGTGCACCGTGCTCAAACTCTCGCCGTTCGCTTTGAACTCCCTGTTGTCAGCAACTAGCACTAACTCCACGAATCTGGACAACTTGTTCACGTTGTATGGGCCTCGGACTTGGGTGTCGTCGGATGATCTTTTGTACTGGAAGAGAAAATGTTTTTTTTTTATCTTTATTTATACAGGTCACAAAGTCAAAGTAACACTTATGTCGGTAGTGTAACCGTCTGCCGCGCTTGATGTCCTGGGTTTGGTTCCCGGGGCGGTCCAAATATTTGTGTGATCCACAAATGTTTGTTTCGAAGTTTGGGTGTTTTCTATAAATAACATGTATGTATTAAAAGAAATATAAATATGTCTATCAGTCGTCTAGATCCCATAGCACAAGCTTATATTAGCTTAATTTGGGCGAGATGATGTTGTGTGAGAATGTTCACAAATATTTATTTAATATTATTTATGTACGTCAAGATTTTTGATTCCACATTTACATTTACTGCCAGATTCGCAAGGCGAATAGGTAAAGAATGTAAGGAAGAACCTGGCAATAAAACTCGCGGACGTTCTTTTCAAATAGTCCGCACAACACTACGAATGACAATTTTAGCCCCTCTCTATAAAATAGATTGCAGAGGGGCTTATGGCGAGACCTGTGTCTGTAGTCTGTGACTCTGTTGCATTAATCTACGTCACTAGGTCACGTGGATCATCTGTTGAAAGTTTGAAATAAAACAAAAATGAAAATTGTGTTGTATGGAAATTTAAATGGCTCTACCTAGCACCTAACCAGAGTAGCGTGACTTTATTTATGTAACTTATTTGTTGGTCTAACTCTAGTTAAAATTCTTACAAACTTTAAATGAAATCGCCCACATCCACGCCCCATATACGATTAATTTTGGAAATATCACATCCACATTTTAATTGAAGTGCTTGTTTAAACCCTTGCAATTCTCAAAACGAGGGTAATGATTTTACGCGATAACGAATTCTACGCGGACGAAGTCGCGGAGAACAGCTAGTATTAATATAAATAACTCACATTCCCGTGCCAACCGGCCCAACAGCTGTACCCCATTGTCCCAGCTAAAATCTAGTCACCGACAGAGCTATCACAACAATGTTAACGAACTTAACAGGGGTCATGACCTCTCGTGACATTAATTACACGGTCATCAAGTATCCTGTTAACCCTTCCAATTAACTGGGATTAAGCAGTGCAATGATGCATGTAGTGATTCAAACAATTTCGGAAATTTTGTCAATTGGGCCGATGGATGAAGATGTTACAGCAACTTTTAAATAAATTGCGTTACGCATTTCGTCTCAAAGGAATTCATTTAAAAAAGGGATGCAAAGTGGTATTGACTGAACTTACTTAAACTATGTCAAAAATTTCAAGATTTTTCAATCTTTTCTTGTTTGTTCTCATAACATCTGGTAAAGTATCAAAAACAAAAATATGCACCGTTAGAAGATTTTCGTTACGTAATAGACTAGGTTTGGATTTGACCGGAAGTAGCCACGAACTATTTTATTGCAGCAAACATAAAGAGCCTGCTAATCTTGATCGGGCAAATAATTCAGCCCGGTCGCGCCGAAAACGAAATATGCGGACACAGTTTAGCTGATCAAAAAAGTCTACAAACGGAATATGTTTGTTACATCCATCTCTGCCTCTGCCTCTGTGGGGCAGTCGGTAGTGATACCGCCTGCGGCGCTGGAGGTCGTGGGTTCGACTCCCACCGGAGACAAATATTTGTGTGACCCATAAATGTTTGTTCCAAGAGTCTGGGAGTTTCTATGCATAATATGTATGTATTTAAAAAGTATATAAGTATTAATATCCGTGGTCTGATATCCATAACACAAGCAGGTTATTCCTAGCTTACTTTGGGATCAGATAGCGTTGTGTGAAATGTCCGTGAATATTTAAAAAAAAAAACCATGGCAAAGTTACGAATCTAACATCTCAAGCTACATTTTAAATGCTTATTCGTAAGTTTCAAATAGATGTGACGAATATTTCGCATGCTACATTGTCAAAATAACGTACATAATATGTCAAAAGTACTACAATTTGACTGGTGGATTTTATAGACGTCTATTGGCAACTGGATACTGATTGGTGGTTCTTTCTAAGGGGTTGCCACATTAACTGCACATTGGCGTCTCCATAATTTTCTACTAAGCTATACATACAACAATTGCTAATCGAGCAGTTCAATACAGTTCAATAATATATCAAGCACTTACTCTCGAGATTCTACTCTTCCCCTGTTCCTTTTCGCTGTGATATTTGTGATACAACTGAGGATCATAGCTGGAGTTCGTGGTGACCCCTCCAGCGTACCCACAGTGGAACGACTGGTTCAAATCAGAGTGGTCGTATACGTAATGTTTTGATGTTATGTCGCCACCTGGACAAAAGGGATTTACAATAAGTATGTTTTTTCCAAGTAGGATGTATGTTTTTTATCATCATAGGGCTATGCCTACTTTTTTTTTAAATTAAGGCCGCCACCAGTTCACGTTTGAAAAGGAGAGGGTGGGATTAACTTGTAAACATCTTCAGAACACTCTTGCTTGTTGAATCTCCTGTCCGTTCCGAACAACGCGTGCCGGACAGACATGCACAGCACACTCATACACAGTGAAGAGAATCTTCGCCAGAACAGAGCGTTTCAAAAGATCGTTCCTCTGTCGAACTATAAAAACCTGGAACGACCTGCCCACGCACGTGTTTATCATCCCTCATCTTACAAACCCAGGTTCTGCAAGCGGAGCGTGAAGAGGCACATCACAGGGCCGCCAACTTGAGGACCACTGTCAGAAGTCTTACGGACTGTGAGAGTGGCCCGCATTTGCTAGATGCGCCACGGCTTTCCATCAGGTTGGCGACGTCAATTTGGCGAGCTCAATATAACAAAAAAAATCTGAAGTCTGACCGGTCGCTTTGGAGTCCAAGGATTTCTTTACTGGATTTTCTTTTTTCTCTCCCAACGGCCTATGGCTCCCTCTAACAAAGACATGAAACTCCTAGGTCCACGGCCTCCTGTTTCGTAGTCAGGTGAATCAAATTGATCCTGGTGTTTCCTTTTGAGTTGGCTAATGTTATGAGATAGGCGGTAGTCCAAAATATGGATGACAAGCAGAGAGTATTTTAAAAGACAAACATAAATATTACTATACCTTCTGCCGGCTGGATATATTTCTTTCTCTCGCCGTCAAACACGATACCCTGGATCCCATGACAAGTTGATACAGCCACCCACGAGTCGGGCTTGCCTCGCACTTTGCCACCGTAGTGACACAAGTCCATTTCCTGAAATGATAGAAACGTGGAGATGTTTAGTAAAAACACACTCTTCATTGATTTCGAGGAGAAGGATTGAAGTAAAAGATCACTGCTATCTTTCGCTATGGTTGATCTTCAGATGGGTACCAGTTTGTGGAATTTTCATTTGCCAGCGCTTCCGTGCTTCAGAAGGCACGTTAAGCCGTTCGTCCTGGTAACATGGCAGTCGTTAAGCCAAGTAGAAGGCCAGCCACACCCTGCAACGGCTTTGACTGTATAATTCGTGGGAGAAAATACAAATGGTGAATGATATCTGGGACCACAGAACAAAACTTTTCAAATCTCACCTCTTTCTTAGGTTTATGAAGCACAGTCTTGCCGTTCTTCTGATAGCTGAGCACATGGTCGCCTGTCACCAGTTCTTGGTTCAACCGGAGGTCCAGGACGTACTCCTTGCCGTCTATAGGAACTTTCATTGTCACCGTTGGATGATGTGCACCGTTCTGAAAGCGAATATACATAAGTTCATGAAATATTATTTGGAAGAATAGTTTTTTTTTTAACGTGAGGGAAAATCCATCATGGATGCTATGCCGGACTCCTACCGACTAAAAAACCTCACGTAACGCCTAACAGCGCCTATGGTTGGGAGCCCGGGGTAAGCCCTCGGAAGGATGTCCCAAGACTCAGGAAGAATAGGAATTCACCACCTTTCTGTTGACAGATTTACTACCTAAATATGGGTATCATTTAAAAGGGCTATTGGAAAGAAAGCGCAAGGGGTATAATGGAATGAGTGCACAGGTCTCGTGTTAGATGGTCTGAGGTCCACTATGATAAAAACATTTACAAGTAGGTTATTGAGCTATTCCAAATGAGAAGACGCTAAAGCCAGCAGAGTCATCAAGCCAATCAATACTACAATCAAATGGCAGGTGGCACGAATAAGTGCAATTATAATCTGTTAGAGCTAAGGGCAAATATATATGGAATACTGAAATCCGATGTATGATACCCTACACCAGTATACTATTAGCAATGCAACTAAGAATAAACAATACAGTCATCTCTCGTAGATGTTTTAGGTGCGTACAAGATGAGAAAATTTCATTGGTAAAGGTTACTTGATGGATTAATCATTATAATTTTGACTACATCTCCCAGATGTGTTGTTTATGAAATAAAGAAAGAAATATTTATCAGAAATATAATATCGCCTTACTGCAGAGGCAGCAGCGCGGTTTAGTATGGAACCCACCACAACTGTAGTATTCAATATCATTTCAACAAGGTCGTAGGATATGTCCAAGATTTATTTTTATTATTTCATTGTGATCTGTGTAAGGTACGCCTGGAGAAGAAGCTATCCTCCAATGTATATGTCCCGCTTTCGAGCTAGCTAGATTCTGCTAAAGACCGAATAAGGCATAATCAACTTGGTATTGTATTTACTGTAGATGGCAAATTGTTTATTTGCATCGAATAGTCTCCAAAATTCCTGAACCGATGTGAAAAATTCTTTCACTGTTAGAAAGCTACACTATCCCTGGGTGACATAGGCCATATTTTATTCCCGTTTTCCCACGGGAACGGGAGCTATCGGGTGAAACCGCGTGACGTTCGTTAGTTAGCTAATATTTATATTGTGTTGATTCTGTATACGAGAAGATACAATGAATTGCGACTGCGAGATAAAGTGGTTGCAATTGTACTATCGCCCTACATGACCGGGGGCCTGAGGACGGTGAGGGGGCTGCCCATTGTCCTTACAGAAGCAGGGCCTAGACGACAGCGTGCCGTGAGAGATTCACGCCCCCCCACCCCCATAAAAAGCGGGATAACACCCGAAAAAACCCTCAAAACGAGGCATAGCACCCAAACCCCCCCTAGATGAGGCCGCAGTGGTAGCCATAGGTCTGTTGGAAGTCCTGAGGTATCCTTTCGAGGGCTTTCCTAGGGCTCCCAACCGTAGGCTATAGTTTAGGTAGGATACGTTTGGTTTTAGTAGGTAGGAGTCCGGCATAGCATCCCTGTAAGATATTCTTCACATTAAAAAAAAAGCATGATAGGAGCTCTACGCTCCGAGATAAAGCGGGTGAAATTGTATCTATCACCAGAACTAGAGTCGACCGCTATCACATGAGGTCAGCGACATGACATAGCCAGTTTCCGTTCCACTTGCAATTCCGCAATTTAGCCGGTAGCATTTATTGTAGTATGCCATGCGATATGCAACAATAGAGAGTTTACCGTAAGTACCGTAACACCTGTTCAACTAATTGATTAGAAATTGACAATTTTAAAACGACATTGAAGTGTTTTTTTTTTTATAAGTAAGGTGGTAAACAGGCATACAGCTCACCTAATAGAATGTGGTAACTGTGGACTATGTATGTTTGCAATTTGCAACAACAGAATTCAAGGCCTAACAGAATTCCATAAAGAAAAACAAGTGACAATGTCATCCAGTGGGCGCAATTAGGTACACGTTTATTCATTTTAGTTTTTTATGCAACAGGGCTTTCAATTATACATATATCAGTATATATCTAACTAGCTTCTGCCCGCGACTTTATTCGTGAGGTGATTTTAACTACCAACAGACTTTGACCTGTCCACTGCATAGGTCTTCTGTAAAATAAATCATAGGTCAAGTTATATTATCATTTCTGCTAAACCGATTTTAATGTAACATACAGCGTTATTTAAGTGGAAAAAATACCTACAAAATCCTAATCGTACAGATATGATTATGATCAAGTTACTGAATTTTGCTCCAACCCCGAACAAATAAACAAACAAATGGACACGATGAAAAAAATTATAGATTTGCACTCAGAAGCCCTAAATTAGTCAATTACAGTTATTTTTTAAAAATTTATCTTTTAATGTACCGTCACAGCTATTTTTACAATTTTATAATAGTAGATAAAAGATAGAGAAGAGATGTATAATTTTCATAATGGGAACGTATTCCTATTCGTTTGAAGTCATTAATGCGAGATTTGCTTTGCTTCTCCGATTTTTAGGGTTTCGTAGCCAAATGGCAAAAACGGAACCCTTATAGATTCGTCATGTCTGTCTGTCTGTCTGTCTGTCTGTCTGTCTGTCTGTCTGTCTGTCCGTCCGAGTGTCACAGCCACTTTTCTCCGAAACTATAAGGCCTATGCTAATGAAACTTGGTAACTATATGTATTCTGTGAACCGCATTAAGATTCTTGTATAAAACTAGAAAAAAAGCAGTAAATTTTGGGGGTCCCCATACTCAGAACTGAAACTCAAAATTTTATTTTTCATCTAACCCATACGTGTGGGATATCTATAGATAGGTCTTCAAAAATGCTATTGACGTTCCTAAAATCATTTTTTCCTTAAGTGAATAGTTTGCGCAAGAGACACTTCCAAAGTGGAAAAATGTGTGTCCCCCCCCCCTCTAACTTCTAAACTAAGAGACTGATAAAACTAAAAAAAAAATATGATATACATTGCTATAAAAACTACCAACGAAAATTATTTTGAACGAGATAGAGCTGGTAGTTTTTTTTTAATACGTCATAAACCGCAATTTTTGATTAGAAAAATCACTACCACTGCGAACGTGTTAAAACATCAATGAAAGTTACAACGAACTATAAGAACTTTTACATTATGTTACTTGCTGCTACGAAACCCTTCATGGGCGAGTCCAACTCGCACTTGGCCGGTTTTTACTCATGTCACAACTTGGGAGATAAGTCAAGGAGGAAAGACAAAACAATATCAAATTATATCTCCTAACTGACAACCCTGCGTCGATGTGTGGCAACAGTTGCCATAGCTACACCGGTAGTCATAAAATATGTGTCGTCATAATATTTATAAAATTTTCATTGAACACCACGCCGCCATTGCTTGGTTTATATTCTACGTCGGAATTTTAAGGCGTTAATATTGAAATACAAATATTATTGTAACCGTTATACGTATCTAATTGCCGTTGCATTAAAGTTTAAGCGAATTAGCTCACAAACTTGGAACCGTGCCAGTCATTCACTACAGTTTTTAGGGTTCCGTAATAACCAGAACCCATAGCGTGCCCCTCTATTTATCTTTGAGCAGTCTAGCTCAAATATCCTTTTTTTTAACGTGTGGAAATCTTTATCGACACGGACAGACCACACGACACACGGCCCTAACTTTTTTTTATTTTCCAAGGAGAGCTCTGCTTACGGACTACCCATGCTGGCGAGGAATGATGCTGGCGAGGAATGGGCTCGTGTGAGAGTCGTCTAAAACCTGTTGGAACTGGGATTACTCACTATAGTTCCTTGGGACCATTTTGCCCTAAGAGAGTTGTTTTGAGGCCTGTTAAATTCACCAGACCTCCTAAAGTCCCAAACTATCTGTCTGGCATCGGGCGCCCAGGGCCAACGCTTCGGAAGGAAGTCTGAGGATTAGTTCCGAGACTTTTAAGAGTAGAAACTTGTTATTTGACAAGTAGTCAGTTGCAAAAAAAATTGCATGCTACGGATTTTTTTTTCACGTTTGCCCTATCTTGGATCTCAAAAATATTGTATTTGTGTCTGAAACTATATTTCGATTCATGGATTCGTTTATGCAAAAATAAACTTTAAATTTTTAAAGTGCTAATCTCTGTTGGATGGAAATGGATTATCCGCCCAGCTGTGCCAGCTTGCTCACAGTGGAAATAAAACCAACATAAAACATAAAAAGTTTTTTTTAACTACAAATTAACAGCTACGGAACCCTACGTGCGTAAGCGAACACGCATATCACAGGTTTTATTTATATGCAGAAAGATTTTAACATTGACTCTATACTATAGTTGTTCAAATTTTTCCCGCGACACTTTAGTTTTATCTTATCTCTATAAAACGGCACATAATAAAACGGCATATATGTCTGTACGTTCACGCTAACCTTAAAAAGCACTTAAGAGATTTACGTAAAACTTTGAAGTCAATTTAATATTGATATCTTAAAATGTTATTATTATCAAGTATTGTACGTGGCATAAGGTATCCTTGTTCCTTGAGGGCTTACCCGGGGCTCCAGCCGTAGGTACTGGTAGGAAACCGTAGGGTTTTAGTCGATAAGAGTCCGGTATAGCATCCATGAAGGATTTCCAAAAAGAAAAAATTGGCTTAAGGTAGTACTTACTTCATCTCTGGTAGAAGAGATCTCTCGCTTCGATCTGCCATGTAACACAACTGGTTGGACTAGGCTGTGTCTGCTGAAGTCTGAAGCGGGTGCTCCTGTAACAATGAAAAAAAAACACGTAAGTATTGTAAATTCTTAAAAACAAAGCTATAATGAAGACTCACTCTAGGAGGAACAGAGGAGTAACATGATGAAGGTTTTTCGCTGGCAAACCTTTACGTAGTTCTGTAAGCTGAGTGGCAAATGTCATATTTGCTACTGTAAGGGCGAGGCCGCACTTGCGGTTATCGCGGCGGTTTCTAACCTCAAAATGTCAAAACATTGACTTGATTTGATTGATTTTGACAGTTTGATGACATTTTGAGGTTAGAAACCGCCGCGGAAAAACGCAAATGCGGCCTCGCACTAAGGGGGAGGCCGCACTTGCGGTTACCGCGGCGGTTTCTAACCTCAAAATGTCAAACCATTGACTTGATTTCATTGATTTTGACAGTTCGATGGCATTTTGAGGTTAGAAACCGCCGCGGAAAAACGCAAGTGCGGCCTCGCGCTAACTATAGTCTGAGCCATAGATTTAGAATTTTTCGTTTCCTACTCTCTAAATCTATGGTCTGAGCCAATTTCGTACCCACCAAAACATTTCGTTCCATAATCGTTCCATAACTCTATGGAACAAAATGTTTGTTTTTATTTATCCTGTTTATTGATGGCGCTGCATATATTTACAAATAGTTTTTTTTTATAACTTGACAGATGACAGACGTCAAGGATCATGTGAATCTATCCAGAGTTGAATTTGAGGTGAGCCACTAGCTCAATCATGGCTCTTCATGTCATGATTGAAATCAACCGTTGCAATAGAGATACTGAGTAAACTCCACTCCTAAGAGAGGCTGCATGTGCATGGCAGAAATAGTGACATAGTAGATTATGTGACAGGATCCTTCTAATGTTGCAAGCTGTAATGACTAAGTAACTACCAACAACAGGGGCCAATTTGGTTGCCTAGTAGAAAATAGGTATTGCCAATTCAAAATAATCGGCGGATGAGGCAGTTACACAGCGATTACATTGAAGAAATAGTAATTTACCAAAAGTACACTTAGCCATTTTGTAACGGTAAATTTTCAGGCATTACAATAATGATCTCAGTATTCTGCAAACTATGACAGCGTTAAGCGTCTTAAGCCATGGCCAGTTCTGAGATGAGCGACCGTCTATGGCAATTTCACTTACAAGCGTTTTTAAATTCGTGCTTCGAAATGCACGCTAAGTCGGTGATCAAGCTTGCTAGTAACAAAGTAATCTTTAAGCTAAGATGGAGTCCTTAAGGATGCTTTATTTCAATACTACAGCAGACTCACCACTTATGACATGGCAGTAAACACAACTGTTGAAATGTAGGCATACAGTATACTTCTGCCTACCCTTTTGCGGCGTGACTGTATGTGTGTACCATATCTTTCGTTTCCTCATAACCGACTACACCTTATAATAGATTATTATCGTTCAATTCAATACTTGTCATACCATAAATGAAATAAGGGCACTCGTTGGTCACTTCGACCAAGTTATAGTATAGACGGACCCACGTCATTACATTACGAACTCAAAAAGTGAGACTAGTTCACACACAAAGATATTGCAGCAACGACACGACATGCACACATATATTCTTTTTCAAATTTAGGGTAGTGTTTTTACACTTCGGGAACGCACAGAAAGGCATCTTGCGTAAAATGTCTTTTCTTGCCACACGTGTTTCACCTTCGAATAACAACGAGTACGACCGAGTGAGCGCATGAGCATACTTTCTTTTTCTTTTCTTGTATGAATGGCCCCGTCGTTTACCAATGGTTCTGCCAACGTCAAAACGTCGAGCTTACTTTAACGACTTCAAAACTAATGTATGGATGGGCCCGTCTATAATTTTATTTGGTCGAAGGTTGGTCATACCGTTACGTACATCACATGTATATGGAATAAGTGGGTACTGTCAAGGTGCTGCGAGATGTCAAGATAATAGATACTACTTATGATTGAGCAAGTACCTTACGGCTGACATGCCCTCTCTGGGTATAAGGTACCTATAACTAAATGTACTATTAAGTTAACTGTTGATTGTCATGTCAAGATTTTAACAAAATATACATACACTAGCCGCAGCGCCATCTGCCGGGCTGATTTGTAAATCTATACCATCCAGGTCGCCACCCTAACGCATACAAAAAAAAACATTCAAATCTGTGGAGCTCTTCTCTTCAGAGTACAGTGACATACACACGTACAGTAGAATTATAAATATAGTCTGTGAAAATTTCAGCTCTCTGGCTATCACGGTTCATAAGATACAGCCTGGGACCCAGCTTAGACTATAATAGTCTAAGCTGGGAACAGACAGTCGGACTACGGAGTCTCATTAATAGGGTCCCATTTTTGGATACGGAACCCCGAACCGGAAATACTCGATAATCGGGAATCAATACAACTCATACTCAGCTATTGCACTATACTCTGTAAGATATAGCTTGATCTCTGTGACAGTTCTACAAACGTAAACAAGAATAGACTTTATGTCAACGGCATAAAGCGTTTGTGGTTAAAATGCAGTGAGTGAGAACACAGAGGTGCTAACTCTAAATAACAACTTTATAGCTTTGAAATAAAAGTCAAATTTGTTTACGTTAATATAACTGTCACAGAGATCAAGCTATATTTAAATGAAACATTTATTGTTAAAAATTACAGAGAAACATATCTATATTACATATCTATATATTTACATTATTACTATCTAATCTAAACTAAACCTAAATAAGGCCCCCGTGGCATTGCGCCCCAAAAGACTAGCAGGATTCCCCCTTTGAATAGCAATACCAATTCGCTGAGCGAGAAAACTGCCAGCCCTTGGGTCACCAGTTGACTCCACAAGGCGCTTTTTCAAATTCTTGAAAAATTTTTAGGCATTGGGATTGGGACCCCATGGACCTAGGGTCTCGACACCGACTGGACAAAAACGATACGATGAGTCGAGACCCTTTAATTTATTTATTTTAATATTTTCAGCCGTTTCCGCTGTTGCGCTGGCTTTTAATTTTCTTTTAGAAAGATGGGACGGGGCCAGAGTGTCAACACAAGTAGCATCCCAGACCAGCACCCGACCCATCTCCCTCGGTAGCTATATTTTACAGAGTATAATATGAGTATACCATCCAGTCACTGTATTCACAAAAACCAATTGGCTAGTGTTAACAGGTCATCTAGTGCTCGTACCACGCGCCTGGTTTCCTCATCAAACGCACATTAGTTGACAATGCGCCCGCGCAAGCTCGCCACTTACGACCAATCATTGTGACACTCGCAACTAATCTAGCCGTAGATCAATGACCTAGGTTTGTTACAAGTTGTATTAAAAATAAGGCTGAAATTTGGATATGTTTTGTGGCTGGAATTCAGGTTTTCGTGGCCAATTTGTTCTTAGACCTCAATCTATTCCACAGAAAACTTCAGTCTTGTTTTGCATGTGCAAAGTATTACAGGAGATATTTCTGCATGTCGCAGCTATTTATAGAAGAAAGATAATAAGTTCAGTAACATTTGACACAACGAAGGATTACGTAGCTGGAGATAAATGTAGGTACTGGAGCAAATCTCAACTAGCATGACCTGCCGACCATCGTCAAAACTGGAGTTATAGACTTCGCATTTGCACCGTCATGCGTCAGGACTATTGACGGAATGGGTATGTTGTATCTTCCCACTGCACTCCTATGCCTTTTTCGCCCGGTTGTGCCCTGGCTATGTCCCTTGGCTGGCTAAAAGACCATAATCTGGATCTTTATTCAGATCACCAATGCTGCGTTTTACTGGTGCGAGGTTGCCATTCGAGAGAAGCGGTACAGTTCTTGTCAAACTTTTATTATTTATTTATTATTTATGAATACTTTTATTATATAAGAAGTTGCGGTCGAGCACAGTTACAGAACTTTTTTACGCATTGCCAACTCCGAAACCGTCTTAAACTTTGGCAACACCTATTATTTCCACTTCACTGAATGCCAGCTCAGACTTTGCTCAGGTTCCAAGGGTGTTGTTACCCAGGGCTCCCGGCCATAGGCATATAGAAGGACACCGTATGGTTTTAGTCGATAGGAGTCCGGTATAACATCCAGGAGAATTTCCACACGTAAAAAAAGAGAAGTGCTCAGAGTAACCAGATTCCCTGCTTCATGCTAACTTAACGAGTGGATATGAAACCGTCGCAGGCGCATTTCGATTAGTTCCACGCAGCACAAAGCTACATTGTTGACCAACAATGGTGTCAGTTGACCGGCTGGTACAATTCTGTATTGGTTTTATGGCTACTGAATGGTGTTTATTGCCATTTTAAGGGCATGTGCCAACATCGCGGTAGTATTCGAGTATGATTCAGAATCATTATATCTTGGGCTTTTTTAGATTGTTAAAAAGTATACATAATTATATTGTGTCTAAGAATGAGGCCGTATTTGCGGTTACCGCGGGCGGTTTCTAACCTCAAAATGTCAAAACCGAGTCTATTGTTTCATTCGTTTTGACATTTAAAGTCTCAGCCTGATTTTGGATTATTAAGCCTGATTTTGGAGGAGCGGATTAATAGAGCGAAAATTTGCATTGCAGTAAAAGATAAACTGGGGAAAATACTAAGGGCTGCTTCAGGTAAGCTGCTACAAAATATCGAATGGCGAGAACGGACGAACATGAAATTTGACACAGCTCAAATCTATATGGAAAAGTTTTTTTTATGAATTACTACTCTGTCGAATTTCGATGGCAACAGATTTCTCTAGTCAAAATACTTAGGTACCAGGTTTATTGTGTTTTTATTATTTTATAAAATAGCTTATTTTTTTCGCAACAGTATCAAAAATAGTTGTTCAATACAACGTGTGGGACTGTTAAACTCGTATGTTTAAGGTAAGATTTAGCAAACTATCAAAATAAATATGTAGGTACTATTGTATATATACGTTTTTCATTTGAATAGACCACCGTATATGTCCTAATTATACTTTACGCTAAGAGAGCACCACACGCAGCGCCATGTTTTGGGCTGGCCCATTTAGTGTGCTATTATTAGAGGAGCACTAACTGGTACGAAATGCGAACAATATCAATTTCCTTTTAATGTTGATTGAAACAGCACACAATGTAGATTGCGAATAAACACGGACGCAACGCAGACCTTTTACTAAAATCTGAAATGAAAATGTAGGAACATCTGAATCATGTTATGATAGGTATCATTGGAATACCTAGTCTAATTTTTTTTTAAATGAATAACTGCTGAATGTCACAATTGCCGAAAGGATGCCAAAGCCAACAAGAAAGCCGTGAGATCGCTCTCACCAGACTGCCCCTCTCTAACACGTTTATTGTTTATTGTGAAAGTGAAAGTTCAATCAGATTGACGTTTTCATTTTTGTTTTATTTCAAACTTTGAACAGATAATCCACGTGACCTAGTGACGTAATATAATGCGACAGAGTCACAGACTACAGACACAAGTCTCGCCATAAGCCCCTCTGCAATCTATTTTATAGAGAGGGGCTAAAATGTAGGAACATCTAAATCATGTTATGATAGGTATCATTGGAATACCTAGTCAATTTTTTTTAAATGAATAATTGCTCTATGTCACAATATTGTCCAAAGGATGCCAAATGTCAGTTAGCACCTAAATCCGGGACAAACGCAAAAATAATTTACAAGAAATTGTCTACTATGATAAAACTAAAACCAGCCGGTTGTCCTGATTGTGAGTGATCAGGAAACTGGTATTCCCTGGAAAGGAAGCCCCTGGGACCCTTCCAAACGTTGCTTGATTTTTTTTTATATTCAGCTCGCCAAATTGACGTCGTCACCAGCCTGATGGTAGGCCGTGGCGCATCTAGCGATTGGGGGCCACTTCTTACAGTGGTCCTCAAGTTGGCGGCCCTGTGATGTGCCTCTTCACGCTCCTCTTAAAGAACCCTTGAACTCCTCTTAAAGAAGCTTGATACTCGGAACTGCAGAGATTGAGATTGCATTTTTAGAAGTATAACATTTGTTCTGACTGTCGAAATTTTGGTTTGAATTATCGAATGGTTGGGCTCCGGATGACGATTGATGCGACTTGACAAATCTTACGTGTAGACACACATCAATGCACACACAACACACAAGCTACTTTGATTCACATTTTAGCAGACCAATTGACAAGAAAAATAATAAGAATGGCAAAACAGATATACATAGCGAAAGTGGATGGATGTAGGAGTCAGAGAAGGCCACGACACACCTACCACGACCAAATTAATCGTGTGTTAGCAGAAGGTGGTGTCAAGAGCCGAAGGAACCGACCTCTTATATTTGCTCCATGGAACCGACGTGCATGCATGAAAAGAAAAATGAAAGTTGAAGAAGCAAGTGAGGTGTGTATGGACCGTGTCGTGTTGCGCTCGGTTCTTTCTGCCTACCCCGCAAGGGATTTGGCGTGAAGATAGTATAGTATAATTGGCCACTATACATTTTGCCTAAATTAGTGCTTGCTGAAGAAAATAGGCTTGTCCCCTATGACGTGGGACCAGAAAAACAATTGACAAAGTGTGGGTGTATAATTCACCTCTGGTCGAAGGGCTAGCAGAAGCACAATATAGAGCACGCTTATTAGTGCATCAAATCAGCCTATGGCAGTCCAGTCCTGGACGCAGGCCTCTCCCAATTTACGCCACGGTCTTGCGCCTTCCGCATCCAGTCACAGCCTGCGACCTTGACCAGGTCGTCGGTCCATCTGGCGGGTGGACGTCCTACTCGGCTATTCCACGTTTGCCGAGTCGCGGTCTCCACTCTAGAAACCGTTTGCTCCATCGGCCGTCGGTTCTTCTGCAGATGTGGCCAGCCCACTGCCACTTCAATGTGCTTATTCTGCGAGCTATGTGTAGTTAGAGTATAGGTACTAATAAATATACAAATAAACCTTTTCCTTTAAGTAAAGTGTAAACCGGTTCCGCAGTGTCGTGGAAAAATATTCTCAAACAAACAAGTTATCTGTTATTCGGTTAATAATGCCAATATCCTTGACAATGGAACTTTTTTAATATCGCTATTGGCCGAATAACCGTAAACAACCGATTCATAGATTCGATTCTTTGTGATATTAAAAAAAAACAATAAACTAAATATTAATCTATATTTTGTCACAGTTTACCGTTATAACATAAATCAAAGTTCTTGATATCGCTGTAACTGTGACAAAATAAAATATTTGATTTTAATTTAGGCATTTCAAAATTGATTAGGGGAAGTGTGCTTAAGATGACATACTTTTTGTTTCTACACAAATATTACAAAAAAGAAAGTCATAATGCGATCAAAATCTTACGCATTTGTTCAAATACTAAATAGTTAACAGAGTCATTATAGTTTTAAAACAATCAACTGAATATACAATTTTTAAAAGTATATAATTTGCACTTAAGTCTCCGTGTGTAAGATGACATAAGCCTAGTGAAAGATGGCACACTATGTCATCTTAGACTTTATTGGTAATTTCGTCTTATAGGTCACCAATAGGTAGGAGATAGGACACGACGGTATTTCCGTCCCAGTCTAGTAGTCCGACTGGGGAAGTACCTCGGCCTTACAGAATACTGCGGCTAAATAACCTTGTGACGTGTTCCCGGCGGTTTTGTGCTGTCGGTGGGTAGACCAGAGGCTTGTCCTGCTTGTCTTCTGCGCTGACGGCACAGAATCTCTCTGTTCTTCCAGGGTCGGCAGCGCGAGTGTGACTCCCCATGGTATTACACTCCATAGGCCACAGTAACCACTTTCCATCAGGTGGGCCGTGCGCTTGTCTGCGACCTAAGTCGTTGGTGATCAATAAAATAAGATAGGCATACTACCGCCAAATAAAGATAAGATGACATAGTATGTCATCTTATACCGACGTCTAGTATGTCATCTTACCAAATGGTTAACAAAAGTTTCATTCAAATATCCTGACAAATTCTTTTTGGTTAGAATACGTTACTATCAATATTTAAGTCTTATATTAATCACTATTTACAATTAAAACTATTTAAACGAAAATATTCAATCTTTAAGTGTATTTTCACCAACAAACAAAAGTATTGGGTAATTTTTCCTTCCTGTAAAATCACGAAAACGTTCACTATGTTGCAACGCGCCGTCACTCTCCGCCATACTGAACTTCGGTACTAGCGCCACCTACATGCACCCTATAAAACGTCACGGGTTCACCTTTGGCGCGTGTATTTCAGAAAATAATACAGGTGTGTCATCTTATCTGACTATGTCATCTTAAGCACACTTCCCCTATTTTTACTTTAAATTTAAATAAAGATGTTAAGGTTATTGGAGAAATCGAATTCCGAATGGTTCTCACTTAATGGATTTCCACACATACAAAATAAAGACTTGTATGTCCTTTAAACCTGAGCTATAAGGGGTCGTCCATTAATCGCGTGAGGTTCTTTTGGTCATTTTTTGGACCCCCCCTCCCCCTTGGTGATATTTGGTGAGGTTTCAGATTACCCCTCCCCCCCTGGGCCGAATCACGTGTATTTTTAGTAACTACAAAGCTTTTTTTTTTAGTTTTATAGAAGTCTCTATTGTTATGAAAGAAAGACAGAAATGTTTTTTGTGTTATAATCTATCCATATTTCTATACGAAAACTAGCTTAATCTGCGCAACTTCGTTTGCGTCACATAATAGAGAGAGATATGGTATTAATATTTTAATATATTTCCCGTTGCATTTACTCCCGTCGCGTCGTGTTGCTATAATAATATTTATTATTTTGGAGCTAATAAAGAAGGTGTCAGTTTTTCAAGCTTAAAATCTTAGGTTGGTTTGATCGCAGTTGGCTAAATAGAAGCGAAGTTATGAGC
The DNA here is from genome assembly GCA_933228765.1 of Miltochrista miniata. Taxonomy (NCBI): domain Eukaryota; kingdom Metazoa; phylum Arthropoda; class Insecta; order Lepidoptera; family Erebidae; genus Miltochrista; species Miltochrista miniata. The sequence continues at coordinate 13,849,531 of OW121770.1, forward strand.
AAAAGTACAATAATCACGGTTGAATTTCTATGCGATCATTATGCTTTTGGTCACGACTATCGATATCCATGTGGACTGAGCTACGTTTTTTTTTGTTACGGGGGGAATGCGGTTTGGCACCATCATCCTAGCTGCGGGGGCAGCCGGGCCGGTGTGTGGGACTACCGGTCCCGAAAAGAGACCGTCCTACCCACTAAACCCCGCGGTGTCCCTCCTCATCCTACAGCCGGCATGGATATCCAAAGATTATTTACATCGTCGGCCCAGCCCGGCCGGGGGCTCCCAACACTTCCGGGGTTCTCGCACGCATCGCACCGCTTTTGAGTGCTTCTCTGGAAGCAGAGAGGGTAGAGAGCGGTGAGCGGGTGGGCTCTGAAGGCATCTCCGGAACCAGGAGAGGTGCCTGCCCCCAAATGATCATCGGTGGAGGAGTCATAGTTGCGTGCATCGGCTAGTCAAATATACTTATAACGGGTGTTTTTTTTAGAGGTATAGAACTTTAAGTTGGCATAACTGTTTTAACTGGCGGTATTATTATCAGCTGTAAAGTGATTTATGTTTAGTTTGGTTGGGCATTTCAACATGAATAGACTGAAGCCTGAACAACGCTTCCAAATTGTGCAAATTTATTTTGAAAATATTGGTTCTGTCCGTAATGCGTATCGTGATTTTCATAAGCGAATTTTGTTTAGCGGTGCCGCTCACTTTTGGTTGAATGGATAGGTCAATAAACAAAACTGCCATATTTGGGGTGAAGATGATCCTCAAGTGTATGTTGAGACACCGTTACATCCAGAAAAACTGACTGTGTGGTGTGCTTTATAGGCTGGTGAAATAATTGGTCCGTACTTCTTTAGAAACGATGCTGACCAGAACGTTACAGTCAATTGTGACTGCTATAGAGCGATGATTACTGACTTTTTTGTTCATCAATTGAACAACCATGATGTGCTGTAGTAGTGGTTTCAACAAGACGGCACAACATGTCACATAGCTCGTGCCACAATTGATTTATTGAAGGAAACGTTTGGTTACCGCATAGTTTCGCGTTTTGGACAAGTGGATTGGCCTCCAGGGTCGTGCGATTTTACGCCACTTGACTATTTTCTGTGGAGATATGTGAAGTCGCTCGTCTACGCCGATAAGCCCGAAACGATTGACCACTTGGAGGACAACATTCGGCGCGTTATTGTCGATATACGGCCAAAAATGTTGGGAAAGTCATCGAAAATTGGACCTCTAGATTAGACTACGTCCGAGCCAGCCGTGGCGGTTATTTGCCAGAAATCATATTTTAATTATAATGCCAGAAGATTTCCTTTCGAATAAAGTCATTTTCATATCAATAAAAACAATCACCTTCGTTTTATTCCATTTCAAAGTTCTATACCTCTAAAAAAAACACCCTTTATAACTTATAATAAAGCTATAAAGAGTCGAAAATCTGTACGTCGAATATATTTGGTAATTATTTTCCAAGATTTTTTTTACTGGACATTCTATCTATGTAACTTCCATTTCATCCGATACTGAAGCTAAAATAGTGTATTTTTATATGTCTTCTCGTTTATCACGCCATAACTTTAGATAGTACTTACCATTTTAAATAATACTGACATAATTTGAGATTGTTATTGATCGGATTAATGCCGATATATTCTTCCTTTGGGAGACACGATGAAAAACGAAATGATTTTTGTGTTGTATGGTCAACGCATAGTTATTCCGATATCAATTAATTTCTGATGTAAGAAAGGAATTAAGTGCTTTATGAATTATACAAAACCTACAATATTGAAACTTGTATGGATACAAGTTTCAATATTGTAGGTTTTGTTATTCAGAAATTAGTGATCTCAAATTTAGTGTTGTAAAGTTGCTGTTCGAAATAAATACACGTGATATCTCACTACACCCCCCACCCCCCCTGGTGATGTTTCGTGATTTTTGTCAGAACCCCTCCCCCCCCTTTCGAGCCTCACGTGATTAATGGACGACCCCAAAGGTGAAATGTGGGCGTATACTACTGCCTACCCCTTCGGGGATAAGGGCGTGGATATATGTATGTAAGTATGAACCTGAGCTAAGTTAAACACTTTTTAAGCCCTTGGAAATATTTCAAGAACAGGCATTGTAATCTAGGTTACGTAGATATTAAAAAAAAAAGATTAAAACTAAGTAGATCCCATTACACCAGAACACTCGCCCAACACCTTATAATCCCGTTCCAAACCGTCAAGTAATTTACAACTATGTATAGATAAAAGGATCCTTATTTTTGACACCCCCGACTTACCGGTTAATCTCTACATTATCTATGGCGATAACAACAGATTTATGTGTCAGGATGTGGGACACGGTAATTATTTATCTTTCGCACAAGACGTGTCAGGAGCGTAGCGTAATGTCAAAACGATTTATCAGTTAGGAAACGTGGCAGGAAATATCTTTAGGTACCTACTGGTTGTCAGTTTGGTTCATAGAAAAATTTCCGGGTTTGCAATTGATATTGTCAAGCTACCAATTTTAGTTGGTAGGAGTCCGGACATTGACTCGATTTTTTCTTATTGTTTTACTTCCTATTGCTGCATCAGTTTCTCTAATCAAAGAACTTGAAACACTAAATATGAATTTCATCACTACTACAACATATAGAGTGTCGGTGTTCAAGTTAGGAAGGGCATACTACGATGGTTCGGGCATGAGGAGCGAATGGGAGATGAAAGAATGGCAAAACAGATGTGTGAACAACGCGAAAGTGGATGGACGTAGGAGTCAGGGAAGGCCACGACACACCTACCACGACCAAATTAATCGTGTGTTAGCAGAAGGTGGTGTCAAGAGCCGAAGGAACCGACGTGCATGCATGAAAAGAAAAATGAAAGTTAAAGAAGCAAGTAAGGTGTGTATGGACCGTGCCGTGTGGAGCTCGGTTCTTTCTGCCTACCCCGCAAGGGATTTGGCGTGAAGTTAGTATAGTATAGTATATTACAACATAAATATATTACTCTACATTTTATTAAGCCTAGAGAACCATAAAGAACTAATTGCCTACCCATATCGCGGAGATAGTCACAGTAATTTCAAGAAAAAATGTGACTAATGTACAAATATTATTGTAACGGATATTTAGATTTAGATGACTGTAGGTAGAGGCAGTATTTTAAAAAATATTAGTTTTCTTAATTCCATATTATATTTATATTCCTACTAAAGGACGATGGATGACGCATCATATTCATTTAGAAAGCATTTTCAGTTGCAGAACTGAATAACAGACACCATTCAGAGTCTATAGAAAACGATGATTTTGTAAAAGTATGTAAAATGTATGGCTTTATATAGCACACTCTCATAATTTTAGACAAGATGGCGTTGTATTAATATTTAACTATGAAGAAAGAAAAAAGCTTTCTATCTTGAACCGATAGTATTTCATAACCACCCTGATATGTGCAAGGGAAACGTTACCAATTGGATTATAAACTACCGACGAAGCCATACATTTTAGTCCTGGGGTACCCGGGTTTCCAACCGTAGGCTGTTAGGTAGGCTACGTGAGGTTTTTTAGTCGGTAAAAGTCCGGCATAGCATCCATGAAGATTTTCCCTCTCGTAAAAAAGGCCTTAATCCAATCCATCATAATTAAATTACACATTCACTACCATTTACCAACCAACTAATGAAAAATCAAAATTCCAAAGGTTATTTCAAACCGTCACGGAAATTACAATTTCATGGCATTTTAACAGGCCTGGTTACCAGAGTAACACTTGTGACAACAAACTATTAGTTCCACATAGTAGTAGCTAAACTAGATTTTAAGAAAAAAATGATTAGGCAGTAAGTAGTAGTAAGTAGACAGTAGAGTGATCCACATTCGCAGTATGGACGAATAGACCAAGGCGGCGATTCTCGGTCACACAGCTTGAATGCGTACACGGAATTCTTTGATGAAATATAAGAAAAACGGCAAAATATGCGAAACAACTTTTCACAATAAAGTTTCGTCTACGCTATCAAGGCGCAAGGAGGATACACCAGGGTCCCTTGGCTACAGTAGTTAAATATTATATGTACCAAATAGCAAAGTAGCATCGAGATTTTTTTGTCGGTTCAAGTCCGACATGACTATCTAATGCCACAAAGTCAAATGGGGTAAGCCACTGGCTAAAATCACACTCAAGAAGAACGTTGGCGGATAAAGTGTCATTTGTGTCAATTTAAAAATACAAAACATGTGTCAAGGCAAGGCAAGAACAATCCACAGTTTAAATGATGAGTAAAGGCATTTCAGTAGTAAATTTTCGTCTACGTTTTCAAGTCAAATCAAGTACACGGCAATAGGCTCACCACCGTACGTGAGACATAAAACTATAAGGTGAAATGTGAGCGTATATAACTATACTGGGTGTAACAAAACTACCTATTCAAATTTCGTCATGTGACGTCATGTAACATTACAAAAATGAAGAAAAATATATTATAAAGGCGTGACCATATGTATGTATGATTTCAAGTCGCATGATCGAGAATTCATGGTACGAAGTTTGACAGACGACGCGACGCACAAAAAGGCTTTAAACACAAATGTCATCTTCATCTTCTTGAATGCGTTGTTGGCGCTCAACGCGGTGGCGATGGCGAAGGAAATAGATCTAATCTAGGTATTTTCTTGCTTGCTGAGCGAATTCATAGAAGTCGTGTATGGGATTGTAAGTTAGATAAATAAGGATTAAGTTAGATTGGTTAGGTTTTAATATAGATAAATTACAAAATATCGTATTAGGCCTTGTTATAATTTATAATACCTAGTAATACCAGGACTTCAGATTTAGTACCACGATCATAAATAAGGTGTTTGCGGAGCCGTCATAAACGATATTAATCCAGCTAGATTAATAGATAATAATTTTAACAGAACCGCAGACTCGTGACGTCATACAATATGATAAGCACGCCTTGAAGTTCATATTTGATCCACCCAGGATTTTGTAGTAATCTCTAGTTCAAAAGAAACAAATTACTTTCGGCATATGATAGCGAAGCACCAACCCTTCCTGATATAACAAGGCCTAAACTCCATACACATGATCCGTTTTAAATTCTGTCACCCACACTGAAACACGCTATGTTCGTACAGAGCCTGAATGTGTTTGTGACCAATAAGGCTAAGCTAATGTTCCCTCAAAATACCCTCCAACTACAATGACAGCTCTGGCGGAACTGGCGGGGGTGGGGAAGCTTGGTCAGTGAGGGGCAGGGAGTTGCCTATCTGAATGCAATACTATTTTATATTATTTTTGCTGAAGCAAGAAATCTCATTATCCTGACTACGACGATAGTATAAAACAAAAAAAATCAGGAAGTTGGTGGTAGCGAATAGCACTGAAACTACAATAATACTAAGAATCCTGCATTGGACTAGTTATTGTACATTTAATCTTCATTGTGAATATATAAGCTATCTTGAGCTGAAGAATGGATATACAAAAGGGGAATGAAATTCTAGCCAGGTTCACGTTGCTGGGCGGAAGGAATATAGAAACCTGTTTGAACTGAAATATTAGTCGTTTTTATTCGGCCCACTATTGGTTAAAGCTGGTGGGTGAACGGCCCTGGCCAAGTGGCCACGAGTTATCGCCGCAACGGACGAATTCTTGATCTTGGTGCCTGTTTACACATGGAACAAGGCCTGATAAGAAAAAGACTCTTTTATATCCGCCTTTGACCCATGGCACAGATTAGATAATAGGTGCTGCTAAGACTTTTTGCATTAATAAATTTAAGTCCAAGGGACTGTAGTTTAAAAACCTACTAACAATCAACAATCAATCAATCAACTCAGCCTATAGCAGTTCACTGCTGGACGTCAGCCTCTTCCAGTTCACGCCACAATACATGGTCCTGCGCCTTCCGCATCCAGTCCTGCGACCTTTACCAGGTCGTCGGTCCATCTGACCGGTGGACATCCTACCCTACGTTTATCGAGTCGCGGTCTCCACAAACAAACAGAATTTAAAATAGTATAAAATGAAAACTATTTTCCTGTCTGTGTCCTTAGATCTTTGAAATTACCACACGGATTTGAATGCAGTTTTCAGCAACTAAAAGATTCAAAGAGGAACGTTTATTATGTAAGACGTACATATTATTATACTACAGAAAAGACGAGTTGTAAGTAAACGTAACCTAAGTTGAGCTGGTCAGCTAGTAGATTTAAAGATGAGGACGATTAAATAAAGAAAGAAGGTTGACAACCCTATAGTTTATTTATAGAGACAACTGTAAACCTTTCCGTTAGCAACTTTATGAGGTGCACAGATGATAAATAGTAATACTTACTGCAGTCGATATCAGCTTGATAGACTTGATACAAGCGTATGATCGGTAACAAACTGTTTGCATTTCTTTTGTAGAAATACACGGATCAATGTTTGTTTAGTACCAGTGGTCACGGTCACGTTCAGGTAGTAATTTTAGTAGGAAACGCTGATCACTACCTGTCTTCGATGTGGAGTTCATACAACATGAATGCTTGGACGGAAATTGATAGATGAAACCTCATTAGGTGTCATTTTTAGGAACGGCAAAATACAGTTGACGTTTCACCCGTAAATTTTTGTCTACCGTCTACGCCCTACGCATTCATATCGAGTGGTTGAGAATCGGCGGCCTGGGAGGACTCTGGATGTCGAGTATGCAAAAGAGTGAAAATGCAGGGTATTGTCAATCTTGAGCATTTTTTAAACTGATATTTTCTGTTAATTTTTATTTTTTCATCTAGTAAACATATTGTTGAAAACACTCACTCTCACACATATTATGTAGCCCAAACTAAGCTATAAGCTTGTGCTATGGGATCTAGACGACTGATAGACATACTATGTATATTTCTAAATACATAGATACAGATCAGTGACATAGATACACCCAAACTCCAAAACAAACATTTGTGGATCACACAAATATTTGGACCACAATGTTGTTTTAAATGTAATATTTTTAAAAGAACGCTTTTAAAATTGAAAGATGTCAACTATAATGATGAGCAGTTCTTTTAAACACTTTGTATAGTATCGCGTTACACCCGCTCATCTCGCCAGATGTTTTTAAATAGAGCGCATATCCAATAACATTGCACTCTCATTTTGAACCGACTTCAAAAATGGAGGTTCTTAATTAGGGTGCGGGTACTATGATTTTATTTTATACGCAAGAGCGTTTCAAAAGATCGAACTATAAAAACCTGGAACGACCTGCCCGCACACGTGTTTCCCTCATTTTACAATCCCGGGTTCTTTAAGAGGAGCGTGAAGAGGCACATCACAGGGCCGCCAACTTGAGGACCACTGTCAGAAGTGGCCCCCAATCGCTAGATGCGCCCGGCTTTCCATCAGGCTGGTGGCGACGTCAATTTGGCGAGTTAAATATATAAAAAAAAATACCAGTGTCTTGTAATAGTCTTTAAGGTTGCGTGTCTATGGTTCTATCTATCTCTCTATTTCATTAGGGTATTAAAAAAAAATCCAATTAAAGATTATATCGAAAAGTGACACGACAACTATTTAATAGCAATGGCGACAATTGGAAACGGAAACGGCATTACTTATGAAATAAAAGTGAAATTGAACATTTCAATAAAATATCGATCAATTTGATTTATTATTGAGAAATTAATAAACTTGTTCTGAATATTATGGCAATATAAGTACCTTAATGTATTTTTTTATTGTTTTGTCTTGTATAACACCATGATATTGATCAAAGAGCTTTGGCAGGAAACCAAAGGAATGGCGTATTGCGCAACATTAGACTTTGTCTATAAAGCGACTCGCTGTACTTACATAGAGCTTATCTAAATACGTGACTCTTATATTTCAAGCAAAAGGTAATTATAATATAATGCCTGGATCGGGGATACACACACTCTGTGCCGACCTTATAAAAAAAAAGGTTTCTTTGAGAAAAGGTTTCCACAACCGACATAGTCACTATGTATAATATTGTGATTCAGAAACTTATTAAACTCATCGAGTGTTTCGCACTGAATTCTGTATGGTTCCATATCCATAGAATAGACAAACCTAGTCCTAAGCGCACGCTGGTCCTACAGTGCAGCATATTATCTTTAACGGCAATAGAAGTACAAACCTATGAGATATATTATTTATTTAAAGAATATGAAGATTTACGGCTACAGAAACATGAAAGCAAACAACATACTGACAACCAATTACTAATCTTCAGTTCTGAATATTTTTGTACCTAATTATAATATCAATAGAAAATACGAACCACAGTTACATATAACATTGGATTACAACATTTAATACAATAATTTGCATTGCATAAAATCCTGAGTAACGCATATCTTAATTAATGTGTGTTTAGATAAACGACATAGTGTGCCTTCATCAACATTTTTTTAAATGTTTCGTAACCACGAACCCAGTAACCCTATTCTCGGTTACGAAACTTAATAATATTTACAATATCGACAATAGTAAGAGATTGTTTACGGAAACTGGCAGCTGGCCAATGCTAGAAGGTCCACGTGCCCATAACCGCTTGTGCAAACAAAGACACAATTGCAAATTTGCAAGCACAGTCATTCTATATTAGTGCAATCGGCATTCTACGAATTGTACTTAAATGCAATGCTATTGATATTGATACTGAGTATAGCTCTAGCGTTTTAGTTCTTTCTGAAGGTTCCGTAAAAGAGTGCGTTAATAAGCTTCAGAAATATCGGCTATAATGCGTTAGGTTAATGAAGCGCTCGTGGCCCCGCGGACTCAGTGTTCTGTAAACGATCACTGCAGTAAGCAACATTTACTATGGCCGGATATGGATGGGTGACCACCACGTGGACCACTTTGTGACATTTTATTTACGAGCGTTTCCGTGCTTCGGAAGGCACGATAAGCCGTTGGTCCCGGTTGTCAGTAAAATGACAGTCGTTAAGCCAAGTTGAAGGCCTTACGGGCGGCTTGAAAAATTTCAACTGTGGGTCGTCACAACCTGCGCCGGGTCGGCAGCGCGTGTGTAGCGCCTCTGGTGTTGCAAACGTCTATAGGCTACGGTTACCAACCTTTCGGTGGGCCGTAAGCTTGTCTGCCACCTAAGTAGTATAAAAAAAAAACAAAAAAAAAAAGGTACTTGACTTACGTGTAATGTAGCTTTCAAATTGTGTATCGTTTCAAACTCTGTTGGTAAATGATTTGCTGGATAAAAAAGGTTCAGTTCAAGATTATTTTAATAAAGTCAAATGTAATAAAAGAACTAGGTTACGAAAATTGTGACATTAAACAATAGGCCGATAATGGGTTACATTTTTAATTATGAAAGGAAGTCCTGCATGGCAAACCTTGTACTTATGTCTCCCCCAGCTAGGGGAACAACAGGACTGGGAATGTCCTGATGTCTCCCCCAAGGGATCGACCAGTGGAGCGACGAGACAGCACCCGCAATATCAAGGTATTTGCCGTGATGCAGAAAATTTAGTACCTACAGTAAGAATTTTCAAAGGAAACCTTTAAGTGTTCGTTTTACACGATACGTAACCATGTTTTAGGTGTAGGATTTTACATAAAAGTAACGTTACCCAAAGTATTACAGGGTTAATTTGCATATGAATGATATGCATCGAGCCGTAACCCTCCCAATGCAGTTGTGTGACGCGAAACGCCATTGTCCTGTACAAATGACAGTCAGCCAACCTTAACAGTTCCGAGTTACCGAGTTTAGTACTTGGTACAAGCAAAATATAACTTAATATCCGTCACTATAAGGAAAGTGAGCGTGACGAAGGAGGAATATCTTTGTTAGGGTGTAGTTTTCATCAGGTCAGTGACATGTGACTTTTAGGACTTACCTTAACCTATAAAAAAATATTCTACGGAAAAACTACAGTACATATACAAGGTGTTATGATGAGTTATTATCACATTACGACTTATAAATGTTTTAGTAAATCTCTCTTGATTCTCAGGTAAGTATACTAGTTTGAAGAAGTGGACATTACTCTTTGGTCATATATTATTGAAATTATTTTAATAATATTTCGGTGAATAATTCAGTATTCAAATAAATTGTAAGTCTTAGTATGCACATATTTTTTAATTATTTAAATTTTTGCGTATAATTCATGAACATGATACCATTTCAACATTTCATCAGTGTTAAAATATATAATTTAAGTATTTGAATCACAAAACTACAGCTCTGAACAATTTTTAACAGCAACTGTCAGTTTGACAGGATTGTTATCATTTTAAAAACGGAAGCACTAAAACCGTTGATAAGAGGAAGATACTAAAAAAATAGGGTGGGACTTTTCAAAATTCGAACTGACACGTGACACTTTTTTTAATAAACCATCGCGATGGAAAAGAGTAATATCTTATGCGTTGATGCATCTTTTTTAAATTTTTTACGCGCGATGACGCACGGTCTGTGAACTTCCTCCCATTGTGAGAATCGTGCGTTAGCCAAGCCAGAGCTTGGCCTAATACGGGATCAAAAAAAAACTGTCTCTGGTTTGAACGCAAGGAGCGACATTAAAACGAAGGAAGTTGTTTCGTGGTATAAATAGAAATGTTTTTAAAATGATATAGCTCTACAAATAAATTTATGGATAGAACTATTCGAAATTTATGTAAATTTTAGTCACAACCAAAGTGTGGTTTAGCGCTTCGTTGATTGTGGTTGGTTGTGTAATCTTATCTTTTTTCCGTTTCTGGGACAATATTTTAAGTAAGCTGAGATTGCAACAAATAAACAGATAGAAAACCACAAATCTATATTGTGACATGAAATTTCTTCATATGTGTTATGTGTGTCAAGTAGTGATGTTCCCCCACATCCATAATATTTTTCCAAGAGAAGGCAAAGAAGATGACCAAGCAGATGGCTAAAAGGTTACGGTAAAAGGCAGAAAAAGAAAAATTTTAAACAATGACTTTGCTTAGATTTGTGCCCATAATATCTAGAAATTAAGACAGTCGTAACACTAAATATGACATTTAATACGTAAATGAAAGTAATATAATGTGTCTGTGGCTTAAAACTAAAAAACAGAACAGGGATTCTGACATTTTCAGAGAGACATTTTAAGGCTTTTTTTTTAAATTCTTGGTTTTGTTTTATTTATATCGCACTAGAATAGAAATAAATACCTCTTCAACTTTGACGGCCTGTTCCAGATGATTATTTTCTATGTTGCATTTGTAGTTTGTACTGATACTCACTTCAATTGATATAAAATGATTGAAATCAAACCTATTTGAGAAAGTAAACTGGCTCCATTAAATAAAACCTTGCTGGCCTTGTATTCATTTCAGAAAAAAAATGGGAATTGGGTAAGTGCATTCGGAACTGAATCGACATATTTCAAATTATTGAAAGGTATTAATTATAAAAAAAAAATGACATCTCAAGTTCAAATTCAGATACTTTTGATTTAACTGGGTCTTTGAATGTATTTATAATGTTAACTTTTATTTGCATTGCACCCTTTTTGTAAAATGCCTTATTTATACTAAAATCTATCCTACGAAACAAAAGAACAATGCCAAAAAAACATAACTGTGAAAACTACGTTCAGAACGTTGACATTGAAGTTCCGACGAAATTTAAAAAAAGAATCCGGTCAATGACAAGATTTTCACCGTTTAAATTGATTGACAATTTGTACTGCTTATTGTTTCTACTCTATTTAACAAAAGCAACGTAACAAAATACAATGCCAAAGTCATGAGACAAAAAACGGTGAATGTGTTTCAGAATGTTTATTGTATCTGTCAAACGGTTAATTTCAAATTACGTTCGAATACCACCATTCGCGTTTGCGTGTGGCACACTGGATGTGTCAAATCGATTCGAAATGCAAATTCAAAACGTGTGGTTCACGATTTAGACGGGTCGTGGCTTTGCAATCGTTATTTTAAAAAGTTTTTCTACACGTATTCTAACTGTAGACAAAGACAATACCTATAATCGTGGTTTGGAAGGCACGTTAAGCCCGGTTCCCGTTGCCAGTCTGGTAACATGTTAGTATTTTCAAGGCATCCATAAGTTCTTCAACTTGGCTTGAAAAAAATTTAGCAGCGCGTAGCCATAGCCTGTCTTTGATTGGGAGTCCTGGTACTTTGGGAGTCCTGGGACCTCCTTCCGAGGGTTACCCGGGGCTCCCAACCATAGGCTGTCGGGCGTAAAGTGAGGTTTTGGCATAGCATCCATTTGGATTTTCCCTCACGTTAAAAAAAAGCATGTCTTTGACCGTTTCAACACGACAATAGGGTCTCAGCCTCTCAGCAGCACTAGTGTTACACCTTTGGCGTGGCAAACGTCCATAGGAACATAAGCTGTACCTGAGCATTTTCGATCGGGTAGGCCCTTCGATCAAGGCTGTAGGCCGGAATATTTCTTCACCATTTAGTAGTAAAATTCTCTTATTCACTATCAAAACATAGTGTTATTTGTTCTACGAAAAACATTATCAATACTGACCGTTTTACACGTGTATGTTAATACAAATAGGTATACTAAGACTGAGGCTGCAGCCAATCTGCAAATAAGATAGGAATATGAATCACCGCCGTTGGCCGGTCCGTATAAAATTGATTTACTTACGTTAAACATGTATTCAACTTCCTAGAATTTAACATAGTGTTTAGTCACACACTTACATTATGTATTTTACCTACGCAGATTCACAATCTCATACCTACCTATCATCTATATCGTCTAATTAATAAAGCGAAAATAATTCCGCCAAGTTCGGATTCCAGGACCCTCCTCAAGTTTCAGAAGAACATCCAACGGGCATCGAAAAGTCAACTAAAATTCCATTATATTGGAAAATACAATTCAAAGGAAAGTGCAGGATCTGTGAATTATGCAATGTGGTCCTACCGAGTCTCCAAACAAAACCCAAGCTTGTTTCACATGCAAGTAGGTGCTCAACTGCTAATTAAAGGCCGCGGTTATGGCGAAAAAAAGGGAAAAGTGTGTTGTGCGTCCGCAATACTATAATTTGACTGATGATATGACTGAATGGAAAAGGGACTATACTCGTATACCTGTTGGCTATCTTCCCTAATCGTGACTAAAAGAAATGTCAAACAGAATATCAGTAAGCTAGGCAGCTCATGGGTGCGGTGTGGTGTGTAGTATAAAAATGAAGGTCATTAAACAATTGGGAAAGGAGGTGCTTGTGGGAAAGTCAAATTATTAGCGGAAAATTCGATTATTGTATGTATGTAGTCGTGGGCTTAAGTGAACTACACATACGTAGACTATGTACCTAAACAGTTAAAACTTTATGAATGGATGACTCATTTTCCCGCCATTACTGTTGTTTTTTTTTTTCAATTCTCATGCAAGATGTGACTGTGACAAAGGTAAATGCGTTAGTCATTATGTAATCAAATGAGGTTTCATTGGAATTGCATGTAGGTTGTATTACGGGGCTGACTTTTATTGTTTTACTGCAAATTACACGCCATATGAGGTTACCATAATCTGTGTGTGGCCACTATTACGACGATTATGGATGATTTATTTATTATTTCTTCAACTGATTCTCTGCTCTGAAGACCCTCTGGAAATCTGCATTGACTTGAGTCCCGGAGATTTAGAAAGAGTTTCAGTGCACCCAAATGGACATTAGTGCTGCAATTCTATTTTTACTGCTGGTGGCAGTGTATGCTAAGGACAGTTTGTTTCAGCATTTGGTTTTGTGTTTTTGAGGCCAACTTCCAGAATCCGCAGAGGAATTTTAAATGTGCGTCCAAAATTTGTTTCTCTCGGCGTTTTCGTCTGTCACAGTCTAACCTTCACACTTTGTGGTACATGAGGTACCCTTTATTATGAAACAAGTAAGTTCATTGTTTATGTTATCTTGGGTTATCTATCACTAACAATGTGTAGATTATTTATGAAAATTACAACAATTGTTTTTTTCATAAAAAATATTAAAATGTAAGTACCTACTCACTTTTAAATTTGTGATGTTAGCAAAGAGTATAGTAATATATATAGGAGAAGAGTGGCTACTCTATGCTTAAATATGCATGTATGGAAAGTGCTGCCGCCGCGTGATTGTTGGATGAACTAAGCACGATTATAGCTGTATACGTAGGTAGGTACATTTATGTATACAAACATGTACTCATAAACACAGGTTAATAATTGAACGGCTGTCATACTACCAACTGCATAAATAACTTTGTAATCCCTTAAAAAATTATAGGATTACAAAGATATATTTGCAGTTGGTAGTATGACAATCGTTCAATTATCAACCTGTCTTAAGAGTTCATAGCTTTGAGGGATAGTGTTTATAGTTTGTGTAGTATATTCATATCTATAAACCACAAGCTTACTTTATATTAAGTTTATGTTATAGATATAGACAGATTTGTTACAGATTTCGCAATGTACCTATGTACTGCATGAATTTATGAATAATTACAGCATACATACATAATAATCACGCCTTTATGAATTAACACACACTTTTTTATACCTAAGGTGGCAGTCACACACATGGTCCACCCAATGGAAAGTGGCTATCGTGGCCTATGAATGTATGCAAAACCAGAGGTGTTTCCTGCCGACTCTGAATAAACCTAGTGGTGTACACAAGTAGTGGAAAACCACATTAGGAAGTTCACCAATCATTGTGTTTGGTCCCATGTACTATAGGTTGAGCCTATTACCGTATTCCGGGGAATATTGTTGACTTTATAGAAGAATTTATACTTTATAAGAAATTTGATATAAAATATATACTTAAGTTAAACTTAATACTAAGTACATTAAGAAATTTGTAATTAAGTAGGTCAATTAGGAATACATGGTAATAAATAAAATATTTAAGTTATTGTATCTATTTTTTATTGATATGGGTGCATATGTTTGTGCTGCTTTTTTACATTATTTTATGTTCGTTTTAATACTTAACATCTTCCTGATATCTTGTCCATGGAATCAAAATGGCAATCACATATTCTTTTATTCTTGTATATTTTCATTGGATCAATTTCATTCAAGTAATCTTCTACTACTGATATCCAAGATGATAATTAATCAGGGTGTTTATCAGGATGCGGGAACCGATGTATGAGTGTCTGAAAGATAAAGAATCAAAGTTATTTTTATTTTTCATATTTGGCTGCAGCTCGAAGAGAAATCTATATCAGTAACATTTATATTATACTTGATAGATATTGTACAAGCCATTTGTCGTGCCTTGGAGAGTATGTTATTTAGTTGGTACTAGTAGCTATAACAACATCTATGGCAGTAGTAACAGGTACTTGTAGCCCCTAAAAAGTTCAACAACTAGTCTAGCTGCAATGCTTCAATATCGCCTTTGGGTTGTGGTAGTCAGATGGCAGTCGCTTCACAGAAAATATTGAAGTTTAGTTAGCAGTTAGACTGGTAAAGCGTACCCCAGGGCCCGAGGTGAAAGATTATGAGGCGACTGGGATCAACGCTAAGAGGAAGAAGATATTGAACAACAATAATGTTTATGGAAATATGGTGAAACACAATGATGGTATAGGTACCAGGTTACACAGGCCGTGACCACAGCCGGTGAAAACTGGTCGAAACGTCAAGCAAATCAAAGGTATGTTTGTACCTATACCTACCATGATCGCGTTAATTCCCGTAAACATTATTGTGTATCATGGAACGAGAGTTAATTAAAAAGTTAGATATTGCACAAGCCTGAATGCGTACAGTAATTTTGTAAGCATATTTCTAATACTGTGGCTGAGTAGACAAAGTTCCAAAAGTATAACGCGTAAATAGGTAGGTAACAAAGTAAATCGATTACAACTGCGAATAATTTAATTAGTAGGTACATATTATTTTGTGTTTAAATATAAACAGAAACCACTTACCCAGAGGGTCGCAGCTAAAAACAACATCTTTTCGGTACCTATCAGACTCATGATATTATAAGTTTATTATACCAAAACAAAATTAACATTTAAAGAACAAATTAAGTGAAAAGACAACTTAAAGAAAACAAAACTTGACAATAATCACAAACGGAAACAGTAAAACACAGTAACAATAAAATCAAAACAATTATAAAATAACAAGAGATAACCTCGAAAAGCTCATCTCATCAACATCCGACCGAACGTCAGTGAAGTGAGCCCAAAGAGTATAGTAATATTATAGGAGAGTGAGCCACAGTAGATAGAGTTGACACTTGACACATACATGAAGTTAGTAGAAAATGGCGCCGTTTTTTTGCCGCCAACATTCACCAGAGGTCACTGTCGTCTATGAAAATTTTCAATGTTCTAAGTGTGCCCCCCCTGGATGTTAGTATCTATTTAAGTAATTGTCCGTCGTGTACAAAATGGACTTTTTCATTACTGCAGTTATTAGCCATTGTCTTTTACTAATAATGTTTAATGATGTATCTCTGGTTAAAGCCCTCGGGAGAAATCGTGATGGCGGACAATGTCTGTGTCGGGAGCTCCGGAGATGTTCGTCCGAGGGCGCGCTAGGGACTAACCGCTCGTGTCAGATGGAAGGGCACTGTGTGGTTCTAGTCAGTAGGAGTCCGGCATGGCATCTATGAGGAATTCCACGCGTAAAAAGAAAACTATACAAGCAGCAAAGTGACTGTGTTATTAAAAAAGTAAATGTAAACTACCTTCCTTTTACCATATTTATGGTCAATTTCGGGTAGAAATAAACGGGCAACAGTTTCATACCTAGTAATATTTACAGTTTTCTCTATACCAACCTAACGAGGATGAAAGTCGAGGTAAACCAAGTGCAAAGCAATCACGGCAGACAACAATGCTAAGAATCGCTATAAATTAATATCCGTTTAAAGAATGATGTATTGTTTCACTACTGAATGTGAATGTTACGCTGACAGTTATTCAATGCTTGGGTAATCATCAGCAAAGGTTATTACTGAAAAATTTAACTTCTAGTTTTATCTACAACGGAGTTTTATGGGGTTGAAAGTGGCATGAACTGGTTTGAGAAAATATGGTATGGCGGTGCCGCTTTGTTGCTCGATTTGGCGGGGGCACTACCGTGCCCCCAGATCAAACATTAGATTAGAGTGCAGTCAATACTACTGCTGAGAAAAGATTAAGTAAATAAAATTGACAATAACAAAAAATCTGTGATCAAATCATTCATAATTTTATTCATTGAATCACACATACATATAAATAAATCAGTCTGAACTCCTCTGAAAGGCCTCTATCAATGTCATTTTGAGAGGGTAATTTGAAATTTATATTAAGTACATACTACCACAAATTACGAGATAATACAGATGGAAAACTCATGTATGTACTTTTTTTCACACCTACCCTCTGCTACACGCGCACAAATCAGTATCGAAAATTCGGTTGAGATTGCCTGACTTCGTGTCTGTGAATGAGTTGTCTATGTGTGCGTAGCCTCAGCGAATTCAGTATGTAGGTTTCCATCTGTACTATCTCTAATTTGTGATACTACTACTACCTTGCCACGTCCGTCCAGATCGGATTAATATGCAAGGTATTGTTTAGTAGTTTTCCTTCTCATCGCCATGACCTCTGCTGTTAGGTCGCAGGTAAACACTAGAACTTGAGGCTAACTTACCTAAGTCAGCCTCAAGGGGCAAGTACCTACTTGGCCCCTGGATATATTAGTATTAAGTACGTAAGTGTCTCATCGCACCTCATCATTTATCCATACGGTAATTATTTTCGAATAAAAATTTCCATTTCTTATGACTCATTATGAGATAAAGAACAATTTTCTCGACCTCTTAACAAATCCACTTGTCAACAGTCATAATTACTTACGTCTTACACTATTAGTACTGAGAATACACTATGACGTGTTTTTTAAATTGGAACACACGAAACGACCAAGATTCCTTAAACCTGGTGCGATAAGACCGCATTATGATCTTTCTGATCTATGTCAACTACTTCTGCTATATGCTTAGATCATCTAACCACAGGATGCGCCTTACTTAAGCATTGTTTTCTGCCATTGCACATGACCATTTGGTCTTTTGGCTTTATAAAAAGCCTGTACATCAGTACATCATTTTATATGATTAAACTAGTACATTTCATTGTAGTTGACTGTACAATAACAATTAACACACAACAGCCATTACGCGTTTGTCGATTAATACATTTTTAAATGCAATGAAATTTTATATGTCTTTGTGTTTCCCCCTTCACTTGTATGAAAACTGGCAGAATATTTTTGTATGCGGTGGTTCGCAAAGGCTAGTCCCGTGTTATATGGTCTAAGGCTATATGCCTTGGCACAAATACCTGTGAAGGGCTTGAGAGGTTGCATAAAGACACTTTTAACAACAGTTTCTGGAAGACCTTTGAATGCAATCGAAAACTTACTCTCTCTGCCGAACCAGAATTAAAAGTCAGATGTTGTCAAAGTAAAATCTTATCGTAGAATGACCAGTTTGGGAATTCAGTATTTATTACCTTCCCAACTGTTGGAAGTACTGGGGTACCTACTCTTCTAAGGGCTTACCCGAGGCTTCCAACCGTAGGCTGTTAGGTAGGATACGTGTTGTTTTTGGATTTTTTGGTCGGTAGGAGTCCAGCAGAGCATCCCTGTAAGATTGTCCTCAGTGTCCTCACCAAGCGTTAAAAAAATCCTTCGAACTGACATTCACCGTTCTGGTCTTTGTGATATCTGTCAGACTACAGACAGCGGTGATCGTGGGAACTGGGAAAGATTATGCTCATCGACGTTTTCTGTCGAAGTAAAAACAATAAAAGCTATTTTATTGAATTAGTATCGTCTAACCTCTGCATGACCAGCTATGTGAATCAACGGAGATCGCAGGATGTGTGTAGGCGCCACAATCAACGATGACAGCCGGCGCGCGCTCTCCGTTTCGAAAGGCACGTTTCATTCAGGTCCGTTTGCAGTTGCGAAATGTTTACGATACGACGATCCTTATTGGAAAAGCAGTTATCTTATAAATTATATATTTGAGTGATATTATTATTTGTAAAGGCAGTTCAGTGAAACTATAGTTCCGCAACATTGACCGCTCTTTCAGTAGCTACTTTCTAATCTTGTAGGTGTCAGGGCACAGCGGGTATCACAGGAAGCAGTCGATGGTAATAAGCATTAACTTATCTATCCTAAGAATACTGTGCCTAAGATACGAGAAGGCATAAAAAAATATCAAAATTCTATTCCAGATTGCTGCAAACGTCAAAACAAACAACAGTTAACTGTTGTTTGTTTTGACGTGGCTAAAAGCATACGAGTACCTTGAAGGATGGTTGTTGCTGTAGTCATAGATGTTGGCAACTCAAGATTCTGCACAAAATTCTAGGTTGTTCTAGGCCCTAGACGATAGCGTGCCGTAAGGAATTCACGCACGCTGCCCCTATAAAGCGGGATGACACCCGAAAAACCACCCAAAGACGCGGGGTAGCACCCGAACCCCCAGTAGGCGAGGCCGCAGTGGTAGCAGTAGGTCTGTTAGGAGTCCCGGGACATCCTTTCGAGGGCTTACCCGGCGCTTCCAACCGTAGGCTGTTCGGCAGGATACGTGAGGATTTTTAGTCGGTAGGAGTCGTCCGGCATATTTTCCCTCACGTTAAAAAAAAGAGTGTTCTAGACGTTTTCTAAAATTTGATTCAAAGAGTCGGGTAATATTTCATTACATCCTATCCTTAGCACGTCCACTATAAATCTAGTCGGAGTTCCTTTTCAAAGAGTTAAACTCAAGTTTAGTTTAAGTGCCTAATTAATAAATTAGGCTGATTTTATCATGGAACGACTGCCTTCCGACCTCGCAGCTGCAACAGGCTCGTGCCACTGTGTTAGAACCTCATCTGTCGGTGAGCAGGTGAACTTGATCAGTTCATTCTAATTCATTAAATTGTTTGTAATCAAGGAGCTGATTAGACAATTTACGATTCCGATAGGAATCTATCTATCTACCTTCACGTCAAATCCGTTGCGGGATAAGCAGAAAGAACCGAGCGCCACACGGCACGGTCCATACACACCTCACTTGTTTCTTCAACTTTCATTTTTCTTTTCATTTCGATAGGAATCGACTTCCACATTTAATGTGTAAGATTGGTGGTTCCCAAAGTTGAAAATGTCCAATATGGGACCCACTTCTCGTCCGCCTCACAGCCAGTTTGTAAGGATACTGGCTGAGAGACAGACGAGAGGTGGATCTGTGGCTTATGGATTTGTTTGTTACCACGACGACGTATTGTCCTATTTTTTTACTGATGCCACGTCACTTGACGATGTTTGAACAGTTAATTTTGGAACACTTTATTTTCAGGGCTCAATCAATATTTGCTCGCGACCCATAGTTTGGGAATTGCTGGGTAAGAATGTGTCTTTGTTTTAAACTTTAGTTAGATGGTAATGAGGGCACTATAGCAACTTCTGTTTCAAGTTCAAAGCTATCATACATTATTCATTAGTTTGGTTGATTTTGGCTATTAAGAAAATGAATGGTCTTCGACCGCGCAACTGCTCGAGGGCACGTGCTCCAAAGCAGGTGCTTCCGTTACCAAGCAGGTGAATTTGGCTTGAAATGGATTAGTATAATTGTTGACTAAATTTGATAACATATTGTGCAACCCGGTTTTTTGAAAGAACCCTTTTACATGGGCCTCTACATTACATGTTTTTGGCTGGGTTGATGGAAGTAAGTAGCTCACTCAGTAGTATTTATTTTTATAGATTTATCACACCGTTAAATAATTAAATTGCATTGCCCTCCTCGCACATAACTATTTATTACTAGCTGATGTACGCAGCTTCGCCCGCGTAAAATTTGTTCTCGTTGCCACAAACTTTCGCATCTTTATAATATTAGTAAGAAGTAAGTTTACGATAACGTATTTTAAATTGCAATAAAGGCATATATTACTATCTAAATCTAGGCCATTAAATTATCTTAGAGCAAAACAGATTCAACACATTTAATTAATATAAAAAGCGTCGATAATATTTCAAGTTTCATACAATACTATTCTTCGATTCATGAGTTCAGATACGACAGTCTTGTTGTTTTAATGTTAATGTACGACCGATTTGACTATCGAAGCGTTTTTTAAACACCTGCTAAATTGACTATAGAAGGTCTTTAAAAGGGAAAGTTCAATCACCAGTCTTTGCAAGCTTTGTGTACAGTAAGAATAGATTCAATAGTATACGTTCCGTATAAGTATAAAAGCGGTTTGATAAGTGTGTCGTGATACGGATTATCTTTTAGTGCCAGCATTGATTTAATTTACTCTCGTAATACCTTTAAGAAGTGCCTTAGAATGTCGACGACATTATGTAAGGTACTAAACTATTTTATTATATTATTATTTTGAAATTGGTAATATTATTGTAAGCTAAAAAAGAGATATAAATTAAGCAATGTGGAAATCCTCATGGATGCTATGCCGGACATCTATCAGCTAAAACAACACGGTGCCTTTAACTGCCTACAGCTTGGAGTCCTGGGTAAAGAAAGTTACGACAGGATAGAGTGTTTTGATACTATCAACGAATGGGAGTAACTTGTTCTCTCCTTAACTATTAATTACTTACACAAGAAAGAGAACAAACCATACCTGAACTCTTTGGCTTTTCTTTTTTCTAAGGGAGGAAAATCCTACTCCACTCCTACCGACAAAAAATCACACGTTTCTAACCTAATGCCTACGTTATTGTTGATCGAAGTGCCTACGGTTGGAAGCACCGGGTAAGCCCTCGGAAGGATGACCCCAGAATTCCCAACAGACCTTGGCACTGCGGCCCCACCTAGGGGGATATCTGTACTCTTTTTTTTTTGTTTAACGTGAGGGAAAATCCTCATGGATGTTATGCCGGACTCCTACCGACTAAAAAACCTCACGTAACGCCCAACAGCCTATGGTTGGGAGCCCCGGGTATGCCCTCGGAAGGATGTCCCAAGACATATCTGTACCCTTAACGCACACGTGTTTCCCTCATCCTACAATCCCGGGTTCTACAAGCGGAGCGTGAAGAGGCACATCACAGGGCTTCCAACTTGAGGA
Source organism: Miltochrista miniata (assembly GCA_933228765.1). NCBI lineage: Eukaryota > Metazoa > Arthropoda > Insecta > Lepidoptera > Erebidae > Miltochrista > Miltochrista miniata. The sequence goes on from OW121770.1 coordinate 13,871,613, forward strand.
CCACTGACAGAAGGGGCCCCCAATCCGCCACGACTTTCCATCAGGCTGGTGGCGACGTCAATTTGGCGAGCTTAATATAAAGTAAAAAAATCCTTAGTTAGGTATTTGCAAATAATGACAGGAACAGAAATTTAAATAGATTAGTATGCCTGTTTACCTCTTAACTACACATCCCGTCTTACCGCTTAGTATAAGAGATGTTAATCCATTTCATCCGGTAAAAACTAGGTCATCGTACTTTAGCTATAATACGTTGGGATGATGATGGGATTCTATGAAAAAGATACCTTAGCTTTCGTAGAAAAGATAGATTATATATCCGTTTTGGGCTCGGAAAAAGAAGTAGCCTTTTAGAGGCGTTATAAAACATCGGTACTGTAACGACCCGGTAATTGCACACACAATTTAGTCACACACACAAGCAATTTTGTCAAATATCCGTCCAAAATCGAATTAAATTATAAACTTAACATTTTTTATAAAAATTGTTAAGTACCTACAACAATTTTACTAAACTTCAACTCACTGATTACTTCCTAGTCTTACTAACTTAATCAGGTGGGCTTCTCGCAAGGTGGGCAGACGACCTAATAAAGTTCGCGTTGCGGCTATCTTTGGGGGAGGTGTATTATGCCCAGCAGTGGGCGTCAAATTGGCCGAGACGATGTTGAATTAAACTTACAAAGTAAATCGACTAAACAGTCAAATAATTCAACAACGTAGCGTCTAAAGTGAAACTTAACAAGTTTACAGTTTACTTTCAGTCATAATTATAGGTGGTACAATATGTAAGTTTAAACCGCAACTACAATCGCAAATGCAACTAATTTATTATGCCTAGCAAAATTTTATACGACTGCATTTACATTACACAAATGAATTTCCACCCTATAACCACTACATTAAATCGAAATTTCCGGATCATAAATGGTAGTTACGATGTTTTACACATGGGGATTCAGTTGTGAGTCAGCGTTCAATATGACTAGACGTAAGTTCTTGACCTCATGTAGTTTCGCTGTTACAATTACTGAAACGATACGGACGATACAGTGTGAACATGCCTTATTATAATTTACGTTGCAAATTTATCAATCTATCCGACATTGTTTAGGGAATGATTAAGTTTTTAATTAATAGGTATATTATATTGTTTTTTCAGACTATGGAACGGATATGATCTAATTTTACTTGTCGCCTTGTCTTTTAAGCACGATCTACTTTACTATGAACAAAACGAACACCTTTTAAAAATTGACGTCTGATGGAGCAGAGTTTTAAAGGCACAGGTAAGGTAGGACCGTACTAAAGTCTGATGGACTGATGACCTAGAAAAGGTTTGATAGCAAGTGTTAAATAGGTACACCTTCAGGAATAAAATAAAACTTGAAATCACAACTTTACATTTACATTTATTTGTGCAGCGTTACCGCCTATCTAAGCGTTCAGAATGAAGAGAGGGCTCCCAATATGATTACCCGCCATTTTATACATTTACCCCCAGAAGCTGCTAATTAGACAATACCATTTAATTACACAATATTATACAAAACTAACTTAGCAATTATGGATAATTATAATTAATATTTTTAGTACTCGATACAACACAAAACAGTTATCATGTAAATAATTATTACAACTAAATAGTGATGTTGAGTATGTTGGAGTAAGCGCCATCTATCTTGGGTTGTATTTGTAACACTAGGGCTGAATATGGGAAACTCAAAATCGTATGTTGTGACGAAAATTTGGAGAGATCTACATCCATCAGTGAACTGTCAGCTGATTTGATTGATGTTGTTGATATATCGACCAAATCAAATATAGCGACCTACATACAGACTTATCTTACAGTAAGTAAATACACTTTCGAGTATTATTGCAAGAAGAATTATTAAGTATAATATGTAAATATTTGAAGCACGAGTTTTTGAAAAACCCAAGCTGCCCAAAATAAATAACCTAGTCAAACTACAACGCAAATATTGAAGAAGAAAATATCGAAGTTGAATCGCATTGTGGTTAGAATGGAAAGCCGACCTCAACTGGGTTGGAAAAGGGATTGGTGGATGATGTTTGAAGTAAGAGTTCCCGGGATGGGAAAAGCATCGGTGGATGTTTTTGGAAGTAAGTAGAGTTCCCGTTACGTCTTCTATCGCGTCTGTCTGTCTGTTCGCGATAAACTATTGAGTTTATTAAAATGACAGATGTAGATGCGGAACGGATTCTCTTGAGGTTTACACCAAAACATAGAGTGGTTCACGTCAAGGTGGTATAAGTAAGTATTTTCTGAGATTAGACTGGAAAAACGACCTCAAGTGGGTTGGGAAAAGAGTTGGTGGATGATGTCTAAAGTAAGAGTTCCCGTTAGGTCCTCTATCGCGTCTGTCTGTCTGTTTGCGATAAACTATTGAGTATACTAAAATTACAGATGTAAGTATGGAACAGCTTCTCCTGAGGCTTACACCAAAACATAAAGTGATTCATCACGGTGTGTTTTAAGTATTTTGATGTATATCCCGAGCCAGTAAAAGGCTTTTAGTAGCAGACATTTCTGTCTGTCTTTCCTACTAGTCCCTACTACTAATATTATAAACGCGAAAGTTACTCTGTCTGTCTGTCTGTCTATTACGCTTTCACGCCTAAACGGCTGGAGCGATTGAGATGAAATTTGGTATAGGGATAGTTCGAGGCCCTGGGAAGGACATAGGCTACTTTTTAACCGATTGCGCAAAAGGAGGGTTATGACTTTACGCGATAACGACTTTTACGCGATCGAAGCCGCAGGGAACAGATAGTACAGTATAAAGAGAAAATATGACCTGTAGGCTGTGGTACTAGAACTAGAGATTAGTAATCTCCTATCAGGCTTAGTTAAATTTGCATAAGAGTCACAGACAAGTCCAGATTTCACACTTTTGAGAAATCCTCTGAATTAGAAATGCACTAATAAATACTAGTTACTTTCTAGATTATTATTACCATAACTGCATTCACGAACCAGTCGGTTAATTACATTCATTGCGATAATAGTAACGGGAAGTACAGTGGTGCCATTGAAAACTTGCATTTGTACAGTCAGGTACAAAAGTCTTTTGGCAAAGAAAATTTAAATAGAAAGATGATTATAATGAATAACACCACTTGTACTGTTCCACAACATTTGTTTACTTTAAATCTGACGGGTCTCGCCTCTCGGCACTCTCAAAGTTTTTTTGTACCTTTGAGGATGCCGAGAGGCGAAACCGGTCAGATGTAAAGTAAACAAATGTTGTGGAACAGTACAAGTAGTGTTATTCAATATGTGCAGCAAGTTCCACCAAGTGCCATCAACCAACAGTATAAATAATAGAAAGCTGTTTGTAATTTATGTAGATTTTCGGTGACAAGATTACTTTATGCTCTGGTTGGCACACATGTGAAGACCATTGTCAGATTACGTATTTCCCGATCGACCACAAGGCCATACAAGCGCCCTGCGGATTAAAAAGTTATGTTGTCAAAAAAATTGTAAATAGCTATCTACTACCCCCAGCTGCTGCTTTCAACATTTTCTAATCAGGATCCCGTTTTTCTGTCTGTTAATGATATGACAAGTGACAACTGTATATTGGCAATTTTAGCTATTTTTTAAACTTCGAAAGCGATATCTTTCGACCTTTCATGCCATTTTTGTGCGCCTTCGTCGGTCAGTCAGCAAGTTAATCCTTGCAGATCATATAGTATAGATGAAGACCGCCTAGGCATTTAAACCAAAGACTTCTATATAAACTGAGGTAGACATGCCCTACGAACCTATAAACTGAGCTAATTAGCAGCGTTGCTCGCACTGTTGTGAGTCAAAACTTCGAAAGTAGGTGCTCGACTTGCAATCGGAGTCCATACGCCTTCTCTTTTACTCTTTTTCTATTCGTATATTGCTATTGTGCGTGGTGACAATTACGTAAAAAATATTTATAAGTGAGTGTAGTCTTATTAATGTGTGTATTTGTGAGGATTGCTTTTGAAATCTCGTTTGTTAGAGTACGACGCGTCTACCTCAGTTTATATAGAAGTCTTTGATTTAAACGCATACTAAGCTCCTTATAATCCTGGACATGTGCATCTGACTGTACACAATATCAATACCCTAAGCAAGTGCTCGCCTTTCTCTAAATTACACGTGTACGAACGCACTTTCTTTACAATTTCCTATTGTAAAACACTTTCGCGCTCCAGATCACTGATGTTGATAATCACTGGACGTACCTGCTGACGGAAATCGTGTTGATATTGCTTTAATTAGCAAGTAAAATGGTGTGTTTCTATGTTTCTTGTGTTTGTGGATTTAACATTCAACGCTTTGATTTATTATAAGTTGTTTTACATATTACTGTGTAGCGCAGTAACATGTAAACAAGTGCTGTAACAAAATAAAGTAATAACTTAATCGTTAATGTTACTTTATTTTGCTACTCTTGTGTTGAATATTCTGTTCTTAATATATCGAGCGAGGAAGACCAGAAAAGAGGATTAAAAGCTTTCTAAATCGCAGGACTTCGGCAGACACCGAAGATCTGGGCAGAGCAATAGCTTTTACCAGGGTTTTATTGGATGAGAAAATTAATTTTAGAAAATAAGGAACTACGTTCCAATAATTATCTTATTAATATGATTATATTTATTACGAATTAATGTAACAGTGTGCTGGATTACGTAATCTACATTTGTCGTCGCACGCAGTTCCATATTTTATTTTAATTGATTTTTTTAGAATGTTTTCGGGTGCGACTGTCCGTTAACTTCCTAATTTATGCAGGTGGGTCTACAGCAGGTGTACTTAGAAGCAAAGCAGGTGAGATTGGCACGTGCCGGTCGAGAGATATGTGTGGCGCCTTATCTTAATTATAGGTATTGCTATTGACTATTGATATAATCGCTGGGTGAACGAAACGTTTAGTTTTATCGTCTTTAGAATCGAGCGATTGTTTCTCTGTCGAACCATAGAAACTTGGCTACTGAATATGCTTCCCTCAGACTACTTGCAACGTCGGGGTTTTTCTACAAACATACATATGATCACGCCTTGTATCCCCGAAGGGGTAGGCATAGGCAAAAGCATATTACATGCCCACATTTCACCTTTAAATTTTGCCCCACGTAATAGGTGGTGAGCCGATTGCCGTGTTGATAAGGACAGGCGCAAGTTGTGACTGCCCGCTGCTGAGATTTTTCAAGCCGCCCATTAAGGCTGTGGAGGAAGGGATGAGATGTTCCTCCAACACACAAAGGGAGGATCCTGCGACCAGGCAAGAGGATCGCGCCTGGCGGGCCGAGGGTTTTTAAAGATCAGTATGAATTGCCCCCCTTATGAAAGGGTCACTTACAATGGCCTTGTGGACTGTTTGAGTGGTTCCCAATTCGAAAGATGTTGTCTTAAAAAAAAATAAACATTTGTGGACATTCTTCTTACACAACATCGTCTAGCCCAAATTAAGCTAATAAAAGCTTGTATTATGAGATCTAGATGACAGATAAACATGCTAATATATTTCTAAATACATACATAGTAAGTATAGATAAATAACACCCAGACTCAGAACAAATCAATGTGCTCATCACACAAAGAGATTTGTCCTGGGTGAGAATCGAACCTACGACCTCCGAATCCGGAGTCAGGCGCACTAACTACTGGACCACGAGGCTTCGCGAATACGTCATAACTTTGCATAGGGCGGGCGGCTTCATTTTGGCGGGCTTTTGGTGTCATCGTCTTTTTCCCGCCCGCCTGAATGACGTCACGGTCAATTTCGCCATTTCACTTAACTGTGTCATGATAACGAGTCAACGTTTCAGAGGAATTGATAACAGGCAGAATACAAGTGTTTATTAACTTTACGCTATTTGATTTGAAATGGCCTGTTTTAACGTAATAATGTTGATTTACTACGCAAGTGAGTAAGTACGTCACGCAAGTATTACCTATGTTTTGTTAAGTAACAAGAAAGACTTAGATAAGTACCTAATATTTTTACAAACTAAAAATTTTAAGTCTTCACGGGACGCCTGAGATTGAAACATCGACATGTATTGTGATTATGTATTTTATAAAAGTGATAAGTATGCACAAAAGAAGAGACTTATTATAGCATGGTTATTTAAAAAAAAAAATTGCGTGTACTTTGTGTACACACGTAAGAAGTGAAACTTCTTCATAAACTTAATTTTCACCTCACCTTAAATTAAGTCAAAAAGTACAAAAGTACAAAAGTCCAAAAGGCCAAAAGTCCAAAAGTCCAAAAGTCCCAAAGTCCCAAGGTCTCAAGGTCCCAAAGTCCCAAAGTCCCAAAGTCCCAAAGTCCCAAAGTCCCAAAGTCCCAAAGTCCCAAAGTCCCAAAGGCCAAAAGTCCAAAAGGCCAAAAGTCCAAAAGTCCAAAAGTCTCAAAGTCCCAAAGTCCCAAAGTCCCAAAGTCCCAAACTCCCAAAGTCCCAAAGTCCCAAAGTCCCAAAGTCCCAAAGTCCCAAAGTCCCAAAGTCCAAAAGTCCAAAAGTCCAAAAGTCCAAAAGTCCAAAAGTCCAAAAGTCCAAAAGACCAAAAGTCCAAGAGTCCAAAAGTCCAAAAGTCCAAAAGTCCAAAAGTCCCAAAGTCCCAAAGTCCCAAAGTCCCAAAGGCCAAAAGTCCAAAAGTCCCAAAGTCCCAAAGTCCCAAAGTCCCAAACTCCCAAACTCCCAAAGTCCCAAAGTCCCAAAGTCCCAAAGTCTAAAAGTCTAATAGTCCAAAAGTCCAAAAGTCCAAAAGTCCAAAAGTCCAAAAGTCCAAAAGTCTAAAAGTCCAAAAGTCCAAAGGTCCAAAAGTCCAAAAGTTCAAAAGTCCAAAAGTCCAAAAGTCCAGAAGTCCAAAAGTCCAAAAGTCCAAAAGTCCAAAAGTCCAAAAGTCCAAAAGTCCCAAAGTCCCAAAGACCCAAAGTACCAAGGTCCCATCCAAAAGTCCAAAAGTCCCAAAGTCCCAAAGTCCCAAAGTCCCAAAGTCCCAAAGTCCCAAAGTCCCAAAGTCCCAAAGTTCCAAAGTCCCAAAGACCCAAAGTACCAAGGTCCCATCCAAAAGTCCAAAAGTTCAAAAGTTCAAAAGTTCAAAAGTTCAAAAGTCCCAAAGTCTCAAAGTTCCAAAGTCCCAAAGACCCAAAGTACCAATGTCCCATCCAAAAGTCCAAAAGTCCAAAAGTCCAAAAACCCTTAAATGACATGCTATCCCTGGATAAAGTACTCTTAATTCGAATCCACCGTGGTGGGGAACAGAACAAAGATGGCGCGTAACCAAAAATCGTGACGTGACGTGACGTGACGTGACGCAAATTTTTTTCCAACGCCGATAAAGAAGTTTCACTTCAAAAAAAATGTTATTTACTAATTTCGCCGTTCGCATTACTTACAGTTTCGAAATCGAAGCGGGAAACAAAATCGAAACTATCAGATTTTAGTGTTTTAACTTGAACACACTCGAGCACTTGTCCGTCATACGCGTCGCTACCGGTGGCCATTATCGCCACTATTGCCACTCATCACTACAGCAACAATCAGTTTTATACTCGGCTATAGATGTTTCAAAAATCAGATTTCCCATTTTCTACTTATGCTTACTTATAGAATTCGGGACTTCACGCGAGCGACGTTTCACTCAGTCCAACCACGACCACGGATGCTGCAACTGAAACGTGTCCGAAATGTCGGTGCATGTAACATGTAATTAATATGTATTTCGCTTGAAGTCCCGAATTTTAAATAAGGGGTAAAACATAGGTTTAAAAATCCTATTTTCTACTTCTGCGAAACAGCCACATAATATTAACCAAGGGGGTAAAGTTATAGACGGTTAACGTTTATCAAACTATGCCAAAAACAGCTAGTTCCCAATAAACTACACTCGAGAGCAATGAATCCGGGTCACTTAAAGAATCCTAAAAATCTCGGAAACTAAAAATGCTAGGTTAATGCAATAAATTGTATTTAATAGACAATGTAATACTCCTTAAATGAAGGTATTAAAACTTCTTAGTTATTGTAAAGTTATATCATAAAAAAATCAAATTTGAAAAAGGGCCACTTTCGAAGATGGAACTACGAAATTACAGCATTTGGTGTTGCTTTTGTTTGTAATCTGTCATTTATGTGGGTACATAAACCATGTTGATAGTGCTCTATATTCATTAATCAAGCTGAAATTATGTCGCTTACGCCTGAAGAATGCACCAGAATACTTACAATGCTGGAAACCGGCCGGAGTCAGCGCGATACAGCCAGGACTGTCGGTGTGTCGCTGTCAACAGTACAAAGAGTTCTCCGACGTTACGAAGAAACTGGTTCTAACCTACGCAGACCAGGAACGGGCAGAACCAGGTGTACCACAGCACGAGAAGACCGATACTTGGTGAACACCATGCTTCGAAATCGCTTTCTCACAGGAACTGAACTCACCAATCAGTTTCGACGCCTCGGAGGAAGTAACCCAAGTGCATGGACAGTAAGACGTCGGCTTGCTGAATCTAACTTAAAACCCCTTAGACCTGCAAACGGCCCTAAACTGGAGCGTGGGCATCGTATTTCGAGACTAAGGTATGCCCAGAGCCACGTAAATTGGAGTATTGAAGATTGGTCAAAAGTTATGTTCTCCGACGAATCAAAATTTATGCTCTACAAGCACGATGGAAGACACAGAGTGTATCGAAGACCAGGGGAAAGATTCAAGCAAGCATGCATCGAAGAAAAAGTAGCCTACGGTGGTGGGTCTGTACTTGTGTGGGCCGGAATTTCTTCTGAAAGTCGCACAGAGCTGGTGATCATAGAAAACGGCTCTTTAACTAGCGTAAGATATGTGGAAGAAATCCTCAATGATCACGTTGGTCCATTTATGGTCAATTTAGGTGAGGATGCTATATTTATGCATGACAATGCCCGACCTCATACAGGTAGGATTGTGAATGACTACCTTCAAGAGATGAACATTACTCGTATGGAGTGGCCAGCGCGCAGCCCGGATATCAACCCGATCGAGCATGCTTGGGACGAGCTAGGCAGATGCGTAAAACAACGAAACCCTCCCCCAATCACGCTTCGTGAGCTCAAAATTGCTCTCACAGAGGAATGGGAGAATATTCCCCAAAATCGTATAAGGAACTTGGTGTACAGCATGCCAAACCGCGTAAACGCAGTAATGGAAGCACGAGGAGGCAATACGAAGTATTAAAATTCAAGAAAATCGTAATAAAGTTCAAAAATTTCATGTTTCCTATTTTTGTTTTAAGGAGAGATCAGCAGTTTTTTCTTTATGTAATTTTGTGTTAATAAAATGTATGGTGACTCATATTTTTTTTACTTTCATTTAAGGAGTATTACATTGTCTATTAAATACAATTTATTGCATTAACCTATCATTTTTAGTTTCCGAGATTTTTAACATTCTTTAAGTGACCCGGATTCATTGCTCTCGAGTGTACTTAGTAATTAAATAAACATCAGTATTGAACTCAATTATTATAACCTCAAAAGAGTCCATTGCAGTTCTTCGAATTACGCCTGGCGCCACACTACACAACGGATCGAGTCTCCTCATTCAATAAAACTTAATCACGCTACCGAATAAATAGTATGAATACTAATAGTAGTTACTCGTAAAATATCCGTAGCAGGATACCCATCCACTGCAAGCGTAGCGATAGCACAGTATATCGCGATAGCAAACATACTAGATGGTGGCCGCGGCTCTGTTTGTGTGGAATTCTGTTCACGTTCCCGCATCCCTTGGGAACTTATTTTGGTCAATAAAAAGTAACATGACTGTTATATCAGGCTATAATCAATCTCAGTACCAAACTGCAGCCAGATCCGTAGCGTCCACATTTCACACATCATTAGGGGTAGAACGTGGATGAAAAATATCTAAAAACAAAAGTCCCGTTCGACCCCTCGGAGGTTAAACGTGGACTAAGCCATCCAAATCAAACTTAATTGGAGTCGCTATCCTATTCCTAACCCTATTAGGTATATTATGTTAAGCGTATGTACTGCTATTTATATAAATACAGTTCGACTAAGGTTCTGTGAACGAAAGAAGGACCGAAATACCTCACAAAAACACAGTTTAATAATTGAAGACATGAGTGGATGAAGGAGATATAATAAAATTTGTAAAATTTGAGAAAATAGGTTTCAAATTTCGTTACTTGTGATTGAAATAAATCGCTTTTCGTTGTATTTATCTACAAAGTTTTTAATCTAAAATATAGTGAACAAACACGTCTACTAATATGGAGTGGAAAATTTTTAAAAAAGTGTAAGGATTTGTATTTATTAAATAAAAACCGTACATAACCCCTTCATTCATCTCTTAAAATAGAAGTTGCATACGAAAATAAATGATGAATGGGTCAACTACATAATCAATTCTTAATCTTACCCTAAAATAGTTTCATAATAATACCGATATTCCGGTTTAACAAATTTTAACTGTTCTTTAATATTAGCTTTCTTTTTTTCTGAAATTGTACCATATTTTTCTTGAACCCGTTCCACTACAAAGTCTTCTACTTGTCCTCTTTTTAAAATATATCTACTTTTCTAAACGGCGCCATTTCATCATAACTTTATTTCTATAAAAATGCACCGAATTCCTCTACCCTTATCCATTTAATACCATCCCTGAAATTTACCTTCTGCTTATATTGCTCATTTGAACGTTGTGTACTACAATCTTACTACGTGTAGAATCCGTGTCAAGTTGTGGGTCGGATTCAGCGGCTGGGTCTCGAGGTCGCACTTCATAAATCCGAGGCTCTGTGCTTCCACGGACCTCAGATGGGGCCACCTGCGGGATCCAGCCTACAAGTAGGGGGCGTCAGCATCGGCATCGAGCCCTCAATGAAGTATCTGGGGCTCGTACTCGATGGCCGGTGGAACTTCGGACATCACTTCCGAAGTTTGGTCCCAAAACTGAGGGGAGCATCAGCCGCATTCGCGCGGCTGATGCCCAACATCAGCGGACCCATCAACGCTCCCTACAGGAGACTGTACCTGTGGAGCGTGCGAAGCTTGACCCTATACGGGGCCCCCATATGGACGGAGACCCTGACGGCCAGCAATGTGGCAAGATTGCTGAGCCCGCAGAGAGCGATGGCCGTCAGGGTGATAAGAGGATACCGCAAGATCACCGGTGAGGCGGCATGTCTCCAAGCCACAACATCAGACCCATCAACGCTTCCTACAGACTGTACCTGGGGAGCGTGCGAAGCATAACCCTATACGGGGCCCCCATATGGACGGAGACCCTGACGGCCAGCAATGTGGCAAGATTGCTGAGCCCGTAGAGAGCGATGGCCGTCAGGGTGATAAGAGGATACCGCAAGATCACCGGTGCGACGGTATGTCTCCAAGCCAAAACCCCTCCATGGGACCTGGAAGCGAGAGCCCTTGCGTCACTGTTCAGATGGCGCAAGGAGGTGCTGGAGCGGGGCTAAAATCCTGCGTCTCGAGAAATCGAGGCCCCATTGGTTACTAATCCTCCAGGAAACCGTGGAGACATGGAAGGTGCGACTTAAGCAACCAAAGGGGGGATTCGCCACAATCGCGGCCGTAAGACCGGTCATGGACGAGTGGCTGGAGAGGAGACACGGTGCTCTCTCCTACCGGTTGTCACAGATACTTACCGGGCACGGTAGCTTCCGTAGGTATCTGTGGCGAAGACACCGGGAAACCACGGCTGAATTTCAGCACTGTGAGGACCGCAGCGATGACACAGCGCTCCACACGCTAGTGGAGTGCACGGCGTGGGCGCCACAGCGCCAGGTTCTGGTAGTGGGTCTGGACGTGGACACTCTCTCGCTTGAGATCATGGTGCGAGCCCTGATCTCCAGCGGGAGTAAATGGGACTGCGCCGCCTCTTTCTGCGAGCAGGTCATGCTCGTGAAGGAGGCGGCGGGCGGGTGCGGGAGAGAGCTCTCCCACCCGAGTTCCGCACGTGACGCCCCGACGTGTCTTCGCCGAGGACTGTCGGCCTCCATGACTGGGGGTCTGAGAGCGATGAGAGGGTCGCTCAACGTTTTTACAGAAGCAGGCCCAAGACGGCAGCGTGACGTGAGGAACTCACGCATGCCACCCCTTAGAAGCGGGATCACACCCGAAACCCCCCATGACGCGGGATAGCACCCGAATCACTCCCTGGGCGAGGTCGCAGTGGTGGCCGTGGGTCTGTTCGGAGTCCTGGGACATCCTTCCGAGGGCTTACCCGGGGTTCACAACCATAGGCTGTTGGGCGTTACGTGAGGTCTTTTACTCGGTAGGAGTCCGGCATAACATCCATGAGGATTTTCCCTCACGTAAAAAAAAAAAAACACTCGTGACATGCGTCCGTGGCCCGTGTTTTAGCGCAATTAAACATGACATGAAATGAAAGAAAAAGACAAATATACACGAGGCGAAATTTAAGAAAGAGACAAGTAGATCACATAGCTCCTACATTCAAATTACACGGCACTGCAGCGAGATTAAACACGACGCAAAATGGACGAAAGGGGCAAGTGCATCACATAACACCTTCATCCACCATAACGCGAAGCGCTCGCGCTTTTGCTGGCACTTGGCTCATTCATCCACGCACGAAAGTCATTTAAATTTAAAATGTTTAGATTAAAAATATGTTAAGTGCCCATATCACTTTCATTCAGTGCGATTATTATTTTATATTGGTACATAGCCCCTTCATGAATTACACAGGCCTGCAAAATGAGGGTCATAACTTCCTCTCTGGAATTTGATAGCTGATCCTAGGGTATTTTGGTGCGCTGATTACGAATATGTACTTAGATTTTCTCCATCACCTCCAGATTTTTCGAAAAAGGCCCCGATAGAAAATAGAAAAAAAGACCCACGTTTTCTCAAAAAAAATATATATTTAAAAAAGTACATTTCCTTTAACTTATAAAACGACTAAAATATATTAATAACTTGTTACTAGTCTAAATTACACGTAAATTTTATATGTGGAACCTGGTTCTTTTTTCCTGGAACCTTCGGTTGTGCGATTTTCGCTTAAATTTCCGGTTTGGATCGTCGCGCTTCAATAAACAACAATAGTCCGCTATCATGCTAGTATTCCATCTTCCACGATACCAGATTTCAAGCTCTTTCAAATCTTGCTAAAATCTTTCGCCTTGTTCTTTGCTAACGGCTCCTATATTTTCTGGGAAGTAATCAATGTGCGAATTTAGGAAATGAAGTTTAGTGCTTGTTTATGTCCCTTTTATTTTAGATTTGTATCCAGTTATGTCACAAAAACAAAAGTAGCCATCTTTATCGTGGTCTTTAGCCTCTCTTCATAGCATAGATGAAACAATTTTGAAGCTATTTTTCTGGCCTTTTAAATACTTGCGAAATTGTAATAAACAAGTCGAACAAAGTTTATGAGGTGTCGAAGTTTTGTCTTGGTTACTTAATACGTGTCCAAAATAACTTTTGTAAATATTTTTCACTAACTCTGTAATGCTGTTTCATTGTTTTATAACCATAAAATTCCGGGAGATATTACAAAAACAATTTGTAGAATTTAAACAAGTTCGCAATGACATTTTAAAGTTCATGTTTCAAGATACAACTGTTAATTTTCTAAATCAGTGTGGGTACTTATACAAAAACCCTTTGGTTTATCTTTATTACACCCTTTTCTAATAATATTAACAAAAATAGGTATCTAATATTACTACTAGGTATTTTTTTTTTATTTTATTACAAAATTAAGTCAAAATTACCCGTTTTAACATGGTTAAGGCGAATTACCTATACTTTTTACGTAGTAATTACCAAATTACTGATTTGCATGAATTTCTATGTCCCCTTACACTAATTAAATGCAATAAAAATAAAACTTAAGTAATTTTATGACGTTTTATAAATTTCAAAAGGTAGGCGCTCAGACATTTTGAAGAAAATCTTAAATATTCAATATCAAAAAATCCTGACGTGTAGGATTTTTTTTATTATTTTTCTCGTAATCAGCACATCAGAAACTATAGAAAATGTTGCTCAGATTTCAAAGAGGAAAACCATTGCAGACCTGTGTTATTTATTCTAAAACTAAGCCTAATTTACGTCACTTTAAGGTTTAATATAGTTTATTAGCATCTATCACCTTCATTCAATGAAAAAAAACATTTTTCAAAAAATGTTACATAACCCCTTCATTCACTCACGTCTTCAATTATTCATTTCGCATTTAAGTCAATAATGTTTTACCCAAATTACACGGCATTTTTACTCGCACCTACTTTTAATTTCAAATTGTCTAAAACTAGGCTTAGATAAATATAATTTTAGTGGAGGTCGTTCTTTACAGACCGGTTTCCTGATTCATAAGATATGTCGTGATGATGCTGAAGCTATTGTTCTCTGATAAATACATTGTGTAAACACCTGTGTTTTTATCGTACTGTTATATATTATTACTGTTTACACTGTCTAACTGTCTGTTTTTGTGACAGAACGGAATAAGATGCGGGTTTGTATTGTATGTAGTAGGGTGACAAAATCTACAGAATATGGCCTACATTGAAAAGATACCAACTGTATGAAAAAAGTCCAATATATTATCCTTCACGTGCTGCCGATTGCCTTCGTAGCCCTCATTCTATTTGCCTTTACTTTGATGTATGGAAATCCATCATGGATGCTATACCGAACTCTTACTAACTAAAACCACATGGTGACCAACCACTGCCTGCGGCCGGAAACCCCGAGTAAGCATTCGATCTAAAGAATGTCCCAGAATTCATTCCACTTGTCCCGGTCTTACTATATCCATAATGCTGCCATTAAGTAACAAAGATTGTAGATACGAAAGTAATTACGACCTTTTTAAGGGTCCATTATTTATATCGAAACGTTTTCAATACTTTTGGAGTGAACCAGCAGCATATATAGCATCTGTTTATATATTATCTTGCCTCTCAGACACTTTCACAAGTACCGGCACCGTCTGCAATACAAAATGCATTAAGTAGATATAGCCTGTTCACAATAAGTATGTAGCTGGTGTAGAAGCGTAGTAATAGTTGACCGTAAAATTTAGAGCGTACGGGTAGTACACTGATTACAAAACGCGTGCAAACCTTATAAGTGCAATGTACGCGGTCGTGATTCAAAATGGCTGAGTCATTTGTGGATAAAAAAAAAACAAGTTTGCCTTGCTACTAGGTCAAAATCAGTAGTTTAAAGAGGTAAGTATTTAATTAAAAAGCCTTTCGGTTGTTCTGAAATGTTTACAGTAACCTTGTAGATATTTATTTAAAAAGTTACATCATGTTGCAGTATAATTATATAGGGTTCCGTACCCATTGGGAGTCCTGGGCTCACCCGGGGCTCCCGACCCATAGGCAATTGAGCGTTACGTGAGGTTTTTTAGTCGTTAGGAGTCCGGCATAGCATCCATGATGGATTTTCCCTCACGTTAATAAAAAAAAAAGGTTCCGTACCCAAAAAATAAAAGTGGGATCCGTAAAAAAAGTCCAGACATCCTGAAATAACCATTTAGCTACTCTAACACTCACAAATTTTCGCATTTATAATACCAGTAAGAGTATTTCTTACGTGTGAGGAGGAAACCTTTTGAGGACCTGAGATCGTCAGACTACCCACTATCTATACCACCGTCAACCGTGGTATCCACACCCCCCCTTTCTAGTAGCCATGGGAAGTTGGCAGAGCCTGAAGAACGTAAATGCAATCTTTAAGTAACATTATAAAGAGGAAAGATTTGATTTGAAGATGTGTGAAAAGGTTTTTTTTACGTGAGGGAAAATCCTACATGGATGCAATGCCGGACTCCTACCGACTAAAAAACCTCACGAATCCTGTCTAACAGCCTACGGTTGGAAGCCCCGGGCAAGCCCTCGGAAGGATACCCCAGGACTCCCAACAGACAATGAACATGGCTTCGAAACTAGTAAACCGATTTTTAAAATTCTTTCCCTCTTGGGAAGCTACGCTATCCCCGGGCGACATAGGTTATATCTTATTCCCGTATTCCCACGGGAAACCGCATGAGGTCCTCTAGTGAAAAGATAAATTTGAAGGTAACCTCGATTACCTATACCTATAGAATACTCAACACCCATTTGCAACTGAACTCGGATTGGCTTTCTGTTTTGAGGTTGTGTAAATCAGTCGTGCAGATTGTAAATTAAGATAATATGTGTACTATAATCTGAAACATACACAGCGTTTTAATTGCAATACGTTTTTTTATACTGTTTCATTTTAAATTTCGCATTCAATAAAGCTACACGAAATAATACTCCTAGCGAATTACACAATTAAGAAAAACCGGTCAAGTGCGTGTCGGACTTGTACCGTGCCAAAAAACGGCATAAACTACATTTGTTGTATAGAAGCCCCCTCCCCTTTTTTTTTGTTTAACGTGAGGGAAAATCCTCATGGATGTTATGCCGGACTCCTACCGACTTAAAAAACCTCACGTAACGCCCAACAGCCTATGGTTGGGAGCCCCGGGTAAGCCCTCGGAAGGATGTCCCAGGACTCCCAATAGAAGCCCCCTCCCCTTGTTTCTGATTTTAGTATTTTTTGTCATAGCGGCAACAGAAATACATCATCTGCGAAAATGTCAGCTCTCTAGCTATCACGGTTCCTGAGATACAGCCTTATGACGGAAAGCCAGACAGACAGATGGACAGCGAAGTCTCATGAATAGGGTCCCGTTTTTACCCTTTGGTACATACATACATACATAACATCACGCCTGTTTCCCAACGGGGTAGGCAGAGACTATGGCTTTCCACTTGCTACGATCCTGGCAAACAACTTTCGCTTCTTCAACTTTCATAAGTGTCTTCATACATGCTCTTCGGTTAAGGGTACTCTTGACCTGGCCTTTTCTCAGAAGATTGTCGATTTTATCGACTTGAGTATGCCGAGGTCGACCTCTACCAGTTTGCCCATTCACTCTCGCCTCATAAATCTGTTTCGTCAGCCTATTTCCATCCATTCTCTCCACATGTCCAAACCATCTGAGCATCCCTTTTTCTATCTTAGTCACTACATCTTCTGTCATGCCGCAATGTTCCCTTATCACACTATTATTTACTTTATCCACCTTTGGTACGGAACCCTAAAAATGAGCGTTTGAGCACGGCGAAGTCCGATAGGGTCTTTCTTTCGCGCACGTTTAGATTGTGGAATGAGCTCCCTGATTCGGTATTTTCAAATGCCTACAGTACAGGGTTCTTCAAAAGGGGTTTTAGAAGGTGTTTACAAGGTCGGCAGCACGAATGTAGCACATCTGGTGTCTGTCTTCCATCTTGTCTTCTTGTCTGGAACCTTAATGGATGCTCCAATCGTACTGGACATTGGACAATACCTATTATTTTCCTTCTTTCACACGTGCAATTGTCGGCTTCAGCCCATCTATAAATCAATAGCATAATTCAGTTCAAGTACTATTTAGACTACTCAAACGTGCGGGTACGAACTACTTGTCCTTATTGGTCCAATTGAGACTTCCTCTGTTCTAGTATCTCTGTTGTAATACCAGCTATCTGATAAGGGACGATGTCTAGTTCAATTGTCAAGGGAAGACTGCAATTTAATATTAAGAAATTGCTTCTACGAATATGTACTGTGGAATGCGTATTGAGTTCAATATGGAGAGGCACAGCAGAAAACTGAAGATAAGAGTTGAAGTATGTGCAGCTTATTCCCCAAAGCGTGGGCAGATTCATATTAAACGCCATATATATTTGTTCTTATATGTATATGTATTCTGTCTTACGTAATATCGGTGGTGAGCCTGTTGCCGTGTTGCAAAATGGACAGGGGCAGGTTGTGCACTATTAAATCACCATACTTATTCGAGAACCGATATTGAAAAGCATGGACTACGTTAAAGTTATCGGTACTTATCATAAGTTTATGTTCAAAATTTTATTAAACAGGCTGTTTTATAGCTTTAAAAAATTGCAAGCAACCTCGAGTGTTAAAGCTCGATAAGTAAATAATGAAAGAATTTGTGTTCTCGTTCAAAAAAATATCACGAGCATAAAATCGCAAGTTATTTTATAACTTGTCGTAAAAGTCACAACTATAGAGTTCACTTTTAATAAGACTTACACAGTTATTTATCACCCAAGTTACAACAAAATACAGATGTTTTTAAAGGTAAAATGATTGAACTTTACATAAACCCAGAACCTCATGGTGTTTTTTTTTTTTTTTTTTTTTTTTTTTTTTTTATACCACTAGAGTGGCAGACAAGCATACGGCCCCCCCAGATGTACCGGTGGTCACCGCAGCCTATGGACGTTTGCAAAACCAGAGGCGCCACAAGCGCGCTGCCGACTCTTTAAAAACCTTCTAAGTCCCCTTTTGAAGAACCCCATACTGTAGGCGTCCGGGAAAACCGAAGCAGGGAGATCATTCCACAACCTAAGCGTACGCGGAAGAAAGGTTATATATTAAAATACCAGAAATCAAAATGCCTTTACTTAAAATGCATTAGACCGAAATACCCGAATTCGAAATACCTTAACATTCAAAATACCTTATTTCAGTACCCCTTACCGTAAAATGTCTAAATTTAAAATACAAATAATTATTATATCAGAATTCAAAATACAAATTTTCAAATAGCCTTAATTTGAAATACCGAAAATAGAATACAATGTGTCACTGTCACTCACACGTTTTGTTATTTGGGTTTAACTTATTTACACCCCAAACATTTTGAACATTTTAGGATAAGGTATTTGATAAATTTATTTTTTGGGTTTCGGTTATTCGACCGTAAGGCATTTTAAATTATTTATATTATAAATATTTGCCTTTTGAATATTGATATTTCGATTTCGGGTATTTTGGGCTCGGGCATTTTAAGTAAAGGCATTATGATTTCTGGTATTGTGACGGTATACCGGAAGAAAGCCTCTATTAGATCTCACCGTGCTCGAGCGCTCAGGACGCAACGTGTGAGGATGAACACCCTGTCTATGGCGAGCGGTGCGATGATAGAATGTAGCCGTAGGCATCATATCAAACAATTCTTCAGAGCACAAACCGTTGTACAGGCGGTAGAACACACATAGAGAAGCAAAGTCTCTCCTGTCACTAAGAGGTTCTACACCACCTGCAAGTATGGGATCGTTGACAACTCTCATAGCTCGCCTTTGCAACGAGTCAAATGGACGAAGCTGGTATTCGGGTGCCCCCGCCCAGAGGTGACAGCAGTACTCCATATGCGGACGCACTTGCGACTTATAGAGAAGCAGTGCTTGCGCCGCAGTAAAGTACCGCCGCGCCCTTCTGAGCACTCCGAGCTTCCTGGACGCCAGCTTGGCCTTGCCCTCCAAGTGACTGCGGAACTGCACATCACTAGAGATGTCAACACCAAGGATCCCTATACTTTCAGAGATGGTGAGAGATGTGCCCTGAAATTGTGGCGCCACAGTGAATGGGGTCTTTTTTGCGGTGAAAACACAAACTTGTGTCTTGGTAGGGTTGAATTGGACAAGATTTTGTCGACCCCAATCGGACACTCTAGTGAGAGTAGCCTCGACTTCAGACACAAGTTGTTCACGACTTTCTTCCACTGCATCCCGAGAGATACCGGGACGGCCCGTGTAATAAGTGTCGCCCGTACTGTCGTCCGCATAACAATGAATGCCGTCAATAGACAACATGTCATTGATATGCAGCAGAAACAAAGTAGGGGACAACACTGAGCCTTGTGGTACTCCAGCGTTTATGGCCATGCAGTCAGAACAGCTACCGTCAACGACGGCCCTGATGCTTCTACCGGCCAGAAAGCTGGACACCCATCCGCATAAACTCTCGGGCAGTCCATAGGAGGGCAATTTCGTAAGAAGACCACGGTGCCAGACCCGGTCAAAGGCTTTCGAGATGTCGAGGCTCACTGCTAGAGCCTCACCCTTACTCTCG
Source organism: Miltochrista miniata (assembly GCA_933228765.1). Classification (NCBI taxonomy): domain Eukaryota; kingdom Metazoa; phylum Arthropoda; class Insecta; order Lepidoptera; family Erebidae; genus Miltochrista; species Miltochrista miniata. The sequence continues at coordinate 13,891,578 of OW121770.1, forward strand.
ATAGCCGCCGCCCAGCGGTGTGTGAGGTACACAAGAAGATCGCCCGTCGAGCGACCGTGACGGAAACCGTACTGCCGGTCACTGAGCAGGTCATGTTCCTCAAGGTACCTCAGGAGCTGTGTATTAATTACACGCTCCATCACCTTAGATAAAAGGGAGGTGACGGCTATAGGCCTATAATTGGCCGGGTCGGTCCTGTCACCCTTCTTGGGCACAGGATGCACGTGCGCGATCTTCCACGACGCCGGGACTTGCTTCATGGAGTATGAAAGCGTGAAAAGACGTGTAAGTACCGGACACAACTCCGGACCACACCGCTTAAGTACCACCGCGGGAATGCCGTCCGGCCCACTCGACTTATGAATATCCAGGGATTGAAGCTCCCGCCTGACGTCCCGTTGCTTGAATTTAATTTCTGGCATGGAAGTGCCACACCAAGGGATACCAGGCGGGAGCGCACCTCCATCGTTCATGGTCGAGTTGGAGGCAAAGAGAGAACCCAAAAGGTCGGCCTTCTCCTTGGCACTCTGGGCCAGACTACCATCCAGTCTATGTAGAGGTGGTAATCCCGACCGACAAAAGTTTCCCTCGGCAGCTTTGGCGAGCGACCAGAATTCACGACTTCCAGAAGGGTAGCCGGCTAGCCGCTGACCAATTCTGCCGACGAAATCAAACTCAAACTGACAAGAAACAGGTTAAGGAGGTTAAGGTGTGTGACAAGAAACAGGTTAAGGAGGTCTTTGTGGGGTATCTAATTAATAAATTAAATAACAAATGACTAAAAAAGGTCGGTAGTTGTTGCGGTGGGAATTTCCAATAATCATGACAAAATAGCAAATGAATTTAAGACTTAATAGCATGCTGTAAAGCAGAATTTTGCACATTGCTAACTATCTGGAGGGTAAGGTAAGGTACTTACTACCTGACTTATATCCTGTCATTCCTACGTTAAATTTAGTTTGAAGTCAATTTTGATCATCCGAATGGGCTGGACCAGCGTTCAGCAATCTATTATTGAAGATATCCTGTTCGCCTATACCGCAGTGCCTGAAGACCAACCAACAACCATTGCGTTCTTCATCGGTGAGGGATTCCATGCTCTGAAAGATGCACAAGTTCAAGGAATAAACTTCGAAACGAAGTAAGAGCACAAAAAGAAAAGCCCGCCGAGTTTTTTGCCAGTTCTTCTAAAGCAGGCCGCGTTCCGAAGTGGTGGTAATGACTTTGCTTTGTATTCATTGACGTGTCGCAAGTGCCTATGTATTAGGATTATGCGAAATAAATGTTTATTGATTTTTTGACTTTCTTGCAGAAAACCAGAGTGATCGACATAGCTCGCCGAAGAGCGTTGACATGACGTGGGCTGATCAAATTTCTAGAAGAATCGATGGCCGATGGGAGCAATCCGAGTAGTGAACTAGGAGAGGCCTACTGTCATGGGCTGATTTCATTGAATTCTTGACTGTTGTGCTTTATGTTACTTTTTTTAAACTATCGCGGTTTTTTACACTCATACTATAGAACTCGGGACTTCATTTCACTTACTGACATACACCGAGGTTTCGGGCACGTTGCAGCGCCGGTGGTCGCGGTTTGACAGTCAAACTGCGACCACGACCGCTGCAACGTGCCCGAAACGTGCGCGTTGCAGCGGTCGTGGTCGCAAATAACTTAAGTAACTTAAGAACTTAAGTCCTAACTAATGGATTCGTTACTTGGAAGTAATCGATCATAGAATGATAATAAAGAAGATGGGCTAAAGGAACCCACCACCCACTGTCGATCCGTCAATCATAATACACAACACTTAGGCTGAAACGTGCACGTTGCAGCGGTCGTGGTCGCAGTTTGACTGTCAAACCGCGACCATCGGCGCCGCGGCGCTGCAACGTGCCCGAAACGTTGGTATAAGTGCTGTGCATTATGATTGACGGATCGACCGTGTGTGGTGAGTTACTTTTGCCCTCATCTCCTTTATAATCATTCTATGATCGATTGCTTCCATGTAACGAATCCACTAGTTAGGAGTCTTAGGACTTACGTTATTTCAATACTGTAGATCTGAATAGTAAACAGTGACATAAATCAAGTTATTTATCCAGGTCAAATACAGGGCGTTGTATGGGTTGGGTACTGAAATGAACTCAGAATCATGACTAAGGTGGTGTTTTTATTCCATTATCTTCTGTATGGGTATCGTTTTAGAGTATATTTTTAGAAAGCACGTTCGCTGGCCAATAACCTGAAAGTTAGGACATTCACAAAGTCTGCAAAGTGTCTGTTGTGCATAACAGCTGTAAACATTCTCCTGTCTTCTTGTAAGTGTATTAAATTTATAATTTATTTAGAAATATGTAGGTATTTTTGCATTTTATACTGTGAGTGTTTGTAAGCTCACAATTTTTTATTTTAGCATATACCTAGGTATGTTCTGATTCACTTGTTCATTCGCAAAACATGCAGTACGTAAGGAAAGTGAAATTCTTATACCTACTTAAGATGTTTTTTTTTGTACTAAGATGGTCTGTCTTATACATACAGAATAACTAATAGTCAAATAGGCTGTCAAATATTCTGAGTGTGGATGTTCGTAACTCTTTCACGCTTGAACGGCTGAACGGATCTGGCTGAAATTTGGTACAGGGCTACATTATTGTCTGGAATAACACATAGGCTACATTTTATCCCGGGAATAAGTTCCCAAAGAGAGCGGGAACGGGAACAAATCTACGCGGGCCAAGCCGCGCGCATTAGCAAGTATAATAATATAGAAGAGAGATTTGATTGTTTGCATCGAATAGGCTCCGAAACTACTGAACCGATTTGAATAATTCTTTCACGCTTAGAGCTATAATCTTATTATAAACTATTGTCTTCTTCCTTTACCCATTTCCAACCTTAAATTAGAAGAAGTTCCTGAGATAATCGGGTTCAACCAAAGACCTTGAATTCTATAATATCAGTAAAGATGCACTACATTCACGCAGTAGCATCACAAAACAACTAACAATCTGCACTATAGGCAGGTACCTACTTGATACTGGATAATGGACTCTGGAACCGGTAAGGCGCAATTGCAATTGGCACGATAGATGCTTTTTATATCAGTTTCCTGGTATTCATTTGTATGTAATGGTTATTGACAAGAGTATAAGTTCGTGGAACCAATACACGAACGCTTCAAAATATTAATCTTTACATTAAGTAGGTACCTACCAACATAACATGAAGCCGTGAGACGGTCTCACCCAACTGCCCCTCTGTGAAAGTAAAAGTTCAATCCGATTGACGTTGTCATTTTTGTTTTATTTCAAACTTTGAATAATATAATGCAACAGAGTCACAGACTACAGACAAAGTCTCGCCCAATATTAACAATAAGTAGGTAGGTATAAGGTAAATTAAATTTTGTAAAAATATTGGGGTTGGTACAGTTTTGTTTCCAATTTTCCTTTTCTGTGCTCTATGACCTCGTCCGTTAATCAGCAGATGCAAATCTCGCAGGTGAGGCTACGAGGCCTACGTCCAGCATAAACACGGCAATATACTCGCCACCTACTCTGTGTAAAACAAACACAAGTAGTAAACATTGTACGCCTCTGCCCACCCCTTCGGATAAAATGTGTGAATGTGTATGATAAGTCTTATCATTACTCCTGTTCACCGAGACAGCTAGTAAATAATATATGGCCCAGATAATGTCACAGAAAAATAAGCTTATTATTGAAAAACCGGCCTAGGTACTTTATCATGATGAATTACGTGGACTTATCACTACAAGTGATTATCTTTTAGTCCATTGAAATGTTTCAATTTAAGGACCGAATATTGCATTTCTTAGAGGACGCAATTTTATTTTTGGGTCATGTGTGGGGAGTCAATAGAAGCTTAACCTCAAGTTTGTGGGGTCGCCGTCCTTGTCCCCCGGCCGCAATCTGAAAAAGGGGTGAAAACACTTTTTTCGCAATATCTCGGAAACTATGAGTCTTACATAAAATTTTGTAAAGTCATACTAGTAGCAAAGTGTTTTGCCTGCAAATATTGCCCTAAATTAAAAATTAAAGAAGTTATAAACCGAAAATTTAAAATAAAATTATAAAAAATTTTCTTTTTTGCTCTGTGACCCTTTTTTATACCTATATATTTTAATTATTTTACAAAAAAATACCTCAGACCAATCTTGTAGATAGTCTTTTGATTTTTTTCTTTTTTTTTTAATTTCTCTTAAAAGATCATCTATAAGATTGGTCCGAGGTGTTTTTTTTTAAATGTATAAAAAAAAGTTATAGAGCAAAAAAGACATTTTTTATAAAAAAATTCTCAATTTTTTTTTAAATTTTTTGTTAATATTTATAAATATTTGTAGGCATAACAATTTGCTACAAATTATGCCTTGACAATTTTTTTGTAAGACTCATAGTTTCCTAGATATTGCGAAAATAGTGTTTTTTTCCCCCTCTTTTCAAAATGGCGGCCGGGGGACAAGAGTGACGACCGGCGACCCCACAAACTTGAGGTTAAGCTTCTATTGACCCCCCACACATGTCCCAAAAATAAAATTGCGTCCTCTAATAAATGCAAAGCTCATGTAACATTTCAATGGACTATTTGTAAACATCATAATATATATATTGTTAAACCTGTTTAGTTCGGATTTATTTGATAAAAAAGCCGGCCAAGTACGAGTCGGCGTCACGCAGCGAGGTTTCCGTACCAAGAAACAGCAAATAGTCAGCAAACAAAGTACGCACAGTAGGTAGGTACATATTAGCAGCAACAGAAATAGGTAGGAACTACCCGTTCGCGCTTAGTTTGCCGCTGGCATAGAGGCTGGTGTAAAGGCGTAGTAGGGAAGGCGACCGGCAAACTTAGAGCGAACGGGCTATAGGTACAGTCAGCCTCATAAGTAGATAAACACTATTGAAATTTACGAATAGATTCATGAATGAAAAATTACTCGTAGTACTTGTATGATACAATTTTTCTATAAGTAAACACTCTATTTATAACAGTATTGTTCCAAACTAGTACTGAGTGTAATTTTTCATTGATGAATCTTCGAGATGAGTTCGATGTTTATCTACTTATGAGGTTGGCTGTACATCATCCGGCGTGGGCGCAAGAGCGCCAGCTCCTCGAGGTGGGTCTGGACGTGGACACTCTCTCGCTCGAGACCATGGTGCGAGTCATGATCTCCAGCGGGAGTAAGGGCGCAACCTGGGCGAGGCCGCAGTGGTAGCCGTGGGTCTGTTAGGAGTCCTGGGACATCCTTAAGAGGGCTTAACCCGGGGCTCCAAAATCATAGGCTGTTGGGCGTTACGTGAGGTTTTTTAGTCGGTAGGAGTTTTTTAGCGGCCATGATGGATTTTCCCTCACGCTAATAAAAAAAGAAGAAAGGTACATCATCTGCCAAAGCTATCACGGTTCATGAGATACAGCCTGGAGACAGACAGACAGCGAAGTCTCAGTAATAGGGTTTTTCTCTTTAGTTACGGAACCCTAGAAAAGATCCAGTACGTGTCGGGCTCGGCCACTTTAACAGTTTGTCGGTATGACCAATATCATCAATGGCAATGTATCGGTAATATTATTTTCCTATTGTATTGGTTATCCTCAATATTAATTTGAATAGAAACCGCAATTAAGTATGTAGTGTTAAAAAGCTATTAATCAAGTAATTAGGTGGTTTATTTTGTATGATATTCTGTGGTTGTACATTTTCATAAATTCTTATTTCTTATATTTCGTTCTTCATAGAAAATTCTTAGTTGCCCCATTTTTTTGAGAGCGGAATCCTTCGGTGGAACTCCTATCGGCTACCACCCAGTGTCAAAAAATCTGCATACGGCCAGGAGTCCCAGGTAAGTCTTCGGAAGATCCCTTGTATTATGTAAAACCACCTAATACCAAAAGACTTAGTCATTTTAGCAAAAACCAGAGCGAGTTGTGAAACACTTTCGTTGCGGTTGCGGTCGCCAGATGCGAGCTAATACGAGCCCATTAATGTGTTACGTTATACTCATTTCTCACAAAACCACTGACAGTTCATAGGGACAATATCACAAAACTTCCTGGAACCATAGTTTCAAAATAAATAAATATTGAAGGACTTTTTTTTCACTCAAAACCGGCGGGCTTGCATGAAAGGTTTAATGAATGTAGAGGAAGCTAGTGAAGTATGTAAGGACAGAAGCAAATGGCAGGCTGTTGCCTACCCCGCCCCGAAGGGAAAAAGGCGTGAGTATATGTATGTACGTGTATGTATTTTTTCTTACAAATAATTTTTTAGAGTCACCACCTGCGCCTGTCCATCTCAACTCGGCAATATGGCTCACCACACCACCTACACGTATTTGTCCCACGACAAATTCTAAAAAAAAGTGAAATGAGGGCATATAATATAATACCTCTGCCTACCCCTTCGGGGATAAAGGCGTGACCATTTGACTATGTATTTTCTTCAAACACCATCTACTAGCCTCTTGCTTGGGCTAAGCAACTGATAAAGCGTACTCATATACTTCTAAATACATATTACAGAGAAAATATAAACACACGCATTTTTGGATCTCACAAATTTTAGGTCCAACCCGGGGGAATCGAACCCATGACGTCAGCTCAGTAGCGGCACCGAAACAGTCAAACAAAAAAAGGGCGGGTTTCAATTCCCATACGGGACCATCCATTTAGTTTTACGATTCACAGATGCCAGTTACGATCCTGAGAGTTAGAGCACTCACGATAACGGAACTGGATTATTCGTGGCGTATGACATGTTTTTCGTGGTGTCGACATAAATAGAGTAGTTCTAAACAAAAATAGCTGCACGATTGTGTTCGTGGCAAGGATTTCAGAGAACAGTGGCTTTGTCAATGATTTGGTGATCGTAAAAGTGGATCCGGGGCTCGTCTCCGAGTTGAAACGTATCGGGGTACTCGGGATAACAATGATACAGTAGCTGAATATCTAGACTTATAATCGCAGACTGAGACACTAAACATAAATGAATTACAACTAAAAATGGTTGTGCATCTAGCATTTACCTACACATAGTAGTCCAGTCATTATATACATTTGGAAATGCAAATGAACCGAGAAAGCCAAATTTTGGATATTACGTGTGGAGGGGCTAGAAAAGCTTAAGTTCAAATTGTCGACCAAAATAATCTGGTGGGTTTTCCGCCATCTTGAAAAAAGGGTTATATTCAGTTTTTTCATCATAATTCGGTTCCCCGTTGAGATACGAAAATTTTAAAAAAAGTTTTTTGTTGCTCTTTGTACGATCTACAATTAAGGTCTACACATTTTTCACGTATCGATCACAGTTATCGAAATATCGATCCAAAAAGCAAAAAGATCGATAAAAGTAGAGCAGGCTTATGAGGATGCTGATACCCTCATTGTAACCACAGCGATTAGAGAAGCATCGTTTCATGACTCTGTTGAAATCGTTGGCGAAGATATCGATCTTTTGGTTTTAATTTCCGGACTTGCACAGGACAAAAAAAAAATTATTTTTCGCAAACCAGCTAAAGGCAAAACAACGGCAAAACTATACTCTCCGAATAGTTTCAAGCATGATAAGTCTGTTCTTGAGAACATTCTTTTCATACATGCTTTCAGCGGTTGTGACACCACGTCATCTTTTTATAATATTGGAAAGTCGAAATTCATCAGCACCCTCGAGAAGAACCCGAACCTCCGGTCATCGGTAGAACTATTCAAGCAAGAAGAGGTCGATCCGGAGATGCTAGCTTGCGCGGGAAAACTATTCCTTATCGCTCTGTGTGGTGGTCGTAAAGAGGATACAACGATGGATAGTTTGCGATTCCACCGCTTTGCAAAATCAATGACGGCAAATAAGACGAATAATGTTTCACTACTCCCACCAACGGAAAGCGCAGTCCGCCAACACGTTTTCCGGACATATCTACAGGTACAAACGTGGCTCGGAATTTTCAAAGATCCTCAGGAATGGGGTTGGCGACAGACGAATTACGGGCTTGAACCAATTTGCACCACAGCCGCACCTGAACTTTTAAAACTCATTTCGTGCAAATGTAAAGAAAAGTGTGGGGGGTTGTGGGTGCAGGAAAGCAGGAATTAGTTGCTCCGTTATTTGCCTGCACTGTAGTGGACAGACATGCAACAATGTCGCCAGAGTCGACATTTTATTCAACGACGATCACGATGATGATGATTATATTTTTTCAACCGTCCCAGCATCATTTACTGCGATTCAAGAGTTTTCACGACTCGAAGAGTCTACCGAGGAAGAACTTCTACAGCCAGTACCATCGAAACGGCGAAAACATGTGAAAAAAAATACCACCTGTAATTATTGTTTTTTTCTGCATAAAAATTATTTAATCAATAATTTTCATGTGTTTGATTTATAATTTGGCTGGTTTATTAATTTATTTTGTATTGCAATAATTGCTTGAACAACCATTCATCCATTTTGACGTATGGATACAACCGTGCGAGCGGCTAAATCAAAACCGGGCACAGTCTTACTGACTTTGCGCCGCGCTAGAGGTCGTAATTCTTATCGAAAATAAAAAATAAAAAAACGAATTTGTAGGTCTGAACACGATCACCAAATTTCATATTGGACATTTTTCGATATCTTTCACGAGAAAGAAGGAAATAGCTAAAAACATTTTTTTCTCCCCAAATTTATGGCTTTTTGGATCGATATTTCGATAACGGTGATCGATACGTGAAAAATGTGTGGACCTTAATTGTAGATCGTACAAAGAGCAACAAAAAACTTTTTCCAAAAATTTTCGTATCTCAACGGGGAACCGAATTATGATGAAAAAACTGAATATAACCCTTTTTTCAAGATGGCGGAAAACCCACCAGGTTATTTTGGTCGACAATTTGAACTTAAGCTTTTCTAGCCCCTCCCCACGTAACATTCAAAATGTGGCTTTCTCGGTTCATTTGCATTTCTAACCCGATTTTTTCGACGTAATGACTGGACTATAGGCACATACTTCACACAAGGATACAGTTCTGAACCTGCTCAGAAATTGGAAAGACTGTTTCGTTTATTACAAAAATATAATAGGGATTCACGTTTATTCAGTTGGAAACAATAACATACAATAATCTCGACTGCCATAATTTACATTTCATTTTCTCTCTATTCTAGAACATTGCGCCACAAACGAAGTCTGATGATAAACACCTTACTCGCCTTTTTTACGTGTGGAGTCCTCATGGATACCGAGCTCCTGACGGCTAAAACCACACGGTGTCCTACAACAGTCTACGGGCTCCTGGGTAAGTCCTCGGAAGGAGTTCCAAGAACATCATACTCTCCCTTCCGTCGCGCCATCTTGTAAAGTAGCATGGAACGCATTTCAGTTATTCACAAAGACAAAAAATTGTGTGATCCATAAATGTTTCTCTGGAGAGTCTGGCTGTTTCTAGGTAGGTATGGTGATCTGATACCCATAAAACAAACAGGGTATTCCTAGCTTACTTTAGGATCAGATAGCGGTGTGTGAAAAATATTCGTGAATATTAGTTTTTCATGTGCCACAGATGCTGAGACCAATCGCTGACACATGAGCATACGTTGGCATCGTGGTTTGGCCGTTAGATATTATTGACAGCCATAGACTTATAACACATAGACTGAGAGTCGCTCAATTATACGTACGCGCCCGCGAAGCCGAACCAATATTAATGTAGGTGTAAACTACTCGTCTTTATACTCGGTGACACTCACACAAACTTACAGAAAATGTTGCCAGGAAATAAAATTTACCCTATAAATGGGAAAAAAATAAAATTGTTTGTATACATTTAATTTAACATTTAACTCTATTTATCTATATGCTATACTCTTCGCGGGGTAGGCAGAATGGTCTCCCATATTTTATTAATATGTAGTTTAAAAAAAAGCTAAATTAAACAGTGTAAAACGACTTACCTACTAACCAGTATAATAAACAGTTTAAGTTTTTACTAGTAGGCATACCTATGTATACTTCTAGAGTTCCGTAGACAAAAGGTAAATAAGGAACCCTATTTATGAGGTTCAGCCGTCCGTCTCGCTGTCTGTCTGTCTATTTCGAGGTTCCATCTCAGAAACCGTAATAGCCATAGAGCTGAAATTTTCCGAGATGATGTATTTCTGCTGTCACTATACCAACAAATTCTAAAATCAGTAATAATTTGTATTTCAAACTGTTGTAGTAAGTAATATATTATTACTACCGGCCTCCCTGACCGAGGGCCTGAGAAGGACGAGTTGGCTACTCGACGTTTTTCCAGAAGCATTCATGGTGGTGGAATAGTAACTAACTCTACCCCCTTCCCCAAGTGGCGGGATAGCACCCGAACCCTCTAAGCGAGGCCAAGGTGGTTGCCTAAGTCTGCCGGGAGCCCTGGGACATCCTTCCGAAGGCTTACCTTACTTATTAAATTAATAAACTTGTTTTAATTACAATATTTTACTAAATTATGTGGTACCCACCCACAAAATTTTGCAAATAAAATTATTTAAGTAGATATGAAGCGCTTGTGGCCCCGCGTACTCAGTGATCTATAAACGATCATCTGTAAACGATCACTGCAGTAAGCAACTTTCCCTATGGCCAGTCCTTGGATGGGTGACCATCCATGTGACCACTTTGTGACATTTATTTGAGCGTTTCTGTGCTTCAGAAGGCCGTTAAGCTGTTGTTTCCGGTTTCCAGTAAAATGGCAGTCATGAAGCAAAGTTGAAGGCCTTTTGAGGCGGCTTGAAAAGTTTCAACAGCAGGCAGTCACAACCTGCGTCATCTCAACATGGCATTACGGTTCAGCCCCTATTACGTGGAACAAATTCTAAAAAGGTGAAATGTGGGCGTATACAATGCCTCTGCCTACCCCTTCGGGTGTAAAGGCGTAAGCATATGTATGTATGTGATAAGAGTATTTTTATAACAATAACAGTTCCTAAAACCGATATTGAAGCAAATAAGAGAAAATGTGGGAAAATTTTATTCTCATTGCTTGCAACATCGTCTATGAAAATGACGTCACTAAAATGTACGATTTTTGTTTCTTTAAATGAGGTGTTTTTAACAAAAATGTAACATATTTTGCAGTACTAACCTATGCAATGTGATCTTTAGGCGTTTGGAACAATTTTCAGATGAATTGTGGCATCCTTTCACTGCAGAATACGTCATTTTTAGACGAAAATTACGCGAGCTCTTTGCACTGACACTAGATGCCCGGTACTAAAGCGCCGATTGATGTAGGCAGCTGGTATCAGCTGCCTTGAAATGGCTTCACGTCGCTCGCGCGTATTGGGTTTCTTTGCGTTATAATTCTATGTTGACAGCCAGTTACCGGAACCGGCGTAGTTTTTGCCACTCATAAGTGTTGGTGACGAATATCCATAACAGGTTTTAGGTTTGTTTTTGTAACTTTTGCGGTTTTATTTTTTGTCAACGAGTTACCCAAAGTTGATTTGAAACAGAAAATTCTTTGCTTTGCATAATGATTAACATTCCATGCTTTCGTATTATTGTACAGAAGGATTTACAATGGTTTTTGAAAACGAATCTGGCTAAAATTTTGTGCAGGTTATAGTCTGCATTAACTCATATAGGCTTACCTACTATTTATACCTGGAATAAGTTCCCTAAGTAAGTATGATAACAGGACCAGTAAGTAGCAAAGATAATATAATAGTATTACATACAGATCGGCAACTCCCTGCCTCCCACTGACTAAGCTCCCCCATTCCATTCCCCAGTTGATGTGTCTATTGTCGTGTTAGTACTTGAGAGAGTGTCACTGCGTTGCATTACGTATTACTACCTACATACTTTGTGCTATTGCTTTGGTTTTATTTGTGCTTAGGCTGATTGGCATCCGTAGGTCGCAAGGGGCTTGGTTGAAAATCAGCGCTGGGCACCAGTCTAACACAATGCTGAGCTAAGTCCAATTTGGCATTCTTGCAGATATACCTTTGCATTGTTAAAACTGCCTAGTTTATTAGTGTTATTATATTATGTAAGTATGTGTAGGTACTTATCTCAAGAGCTGAATAAAAAATCTTTATTTCTTTCTTTCTAACAGAATTCCACACACTCCAGTAAGTAGGTACTTCACTAAAAGCTTTTCAACCCAGCTTATGTATTTCCTGTTATTATGAAATAACCGGAATTTATATTCAAGTTCGATACACTGCGGTGATCCTCTCTATGTCTCTAATAGTCTATTATGGCGTAACGTGCTCTAATTTAATTTGTGCTAATAGATTTAAAATTAAGCAGTCAATGGACTAAAACAACCTTAAAAAATATTTACAATTCATTGACCTGGTAGACTGAATACATATAGTCACGCTATTATCTCTGAAGGATTAGGTAGAGGCACACTATTAGGTCTACTGTTGTATTTTGTCCCACGTAGGTGGTGAGGCTATTGCTGTGTTGAAACGGACAGCAACAGGTACTGATGACTAACTGTAACTTATTCACGTAGTCCATAAGACCTTCAACATTTTGTAATGGGAACCGAGATTAATTGCTTGGAATTGGAAATGCCGTAAATTGTCACCCATCTCTTGACTCAGGTAAAAGATAATCTCTGAAACGGCTGAACCGATTTTAACCCGACTTTCACTGGCAGATAGCTGATGTTATAAAAAGTAACTTCTAGGCTACAGTTTATCCCTATATTAGCTCAGGAACAAGCTTTAGTCTAGCTCTTGCTAGTTTTAATAAAATCGTCAATTCAATTCAAATTATGTGTTTTTTTTTGTACAGAGTTGTTATTATTATAAATTAAATGTTAAATGTGTTTCCGTAATGCCGTATGTATGACTTCATTAATATACTTAATGTCAATGTTATCAACAGTATTAAATATACAAAAATTTTAACACACTCATAAAATTTTAAAATAAATGTGAGAAAGTTCGAATTAAACATAATTGGGCCTTTCTCTACTAACAGGAAAATCATGGTCCAAGCATTTTTTTTTACTTTGGCTATAATAATGCATAGTTTTATTTATTAAAACATATAATATTTAACCTGTTATTTAAGGACGCAAGCTTAATTTCAACATTTAGAATCATAATCATTTCATAAATTCGGTCTAAAAGCCACTAAAAACAGTCCTCTGTTATGTCCTAATTCCGGATCGAGTATGATTCGGTTCGGTTTTTTTTTATTTGTATTTAAATATGTTAAATCTTATAACTCTATAAGCATAAAGAATATTAAATGCATGTAAACAAAAAGCAATTTTAATTTTAGAGATTTTTTTAGTACTAAAAACTAGTGTTCGAATTTTGTCCATAGATTTTTGAACAGTCCTCTGTCACAATTTGAATATCGCGCCTCAAAAATAATACACACTATTGTGGTTACATTTCGCGTGAAACGGAACGTTAACAGTGTGAAGTTTGCTCGGTCGCCATGCTAAACAAGTCGCCGCCATTTTGAGCAGTGACAACTCCGCGTCTGTGTGGGAGCCACGTCTCTGTAGTGTTGAGTGAACATTCCTCTGGTAAGTCTATTTTCCGGTGTTTTATGTGTTATAATTATATTTATTTAACAAAATAATTGCTCAGTGTGATAATTTATAGCTGTTTCTGTGTTATAAAGTAATATTTAAACTGATACGTGGTATGTCATTTTTTACGTAAAAATAACAGTCCTCTGTGCAACAGTCCTCTGGAAATTTATAACACAGAGGACTGTTCAATGTGTCAGAGGACTGTTTTATTTGACGTCCGTGTATTTTATTAATATTCTTTATAGTCTGCACTAACCTACTGCTTGCCGATAGCCTCTTTCTTTCTTACATTGGTCTGTCACGCTAATTCAGGTCTTTTGTTTTCTATTATTATGGATTTTGGAATATAAAATAATACGTTAGATACGTATTATTTTATACTCCAAAATACATAATAATAAAAAGTAACTACATACCTACCTGTTTTTGAACCCTTATAGTTTTTTTTAAATATTGAAAGTATGTTTTATTGTTTTAGTATTGCCGCAATGCCTCCAAAGAAGAAACCTAAAACCAAAGAAGAAATAAAAGAGCAGAAGCGAATTGCAGAAAGATTAAGGTATCAACAGCTAAAAAATGACCCTGTAAAAAGAGAGCAATTGAAGGAAAAAGAACGACGGAACTACCAAAGAAAGAAGGAAAAAGGTACAAGAAAGCCAGTTAAAGATATGAGTCGACGTGAACACAAAGCTGTGACTAAAGAATGGAGAAAGCACTGTGCTACCTATCGCGCAAAAAAAAAAGTTTTGAAAGAAATTACAAACAATTTTGTACGACAAAATACGCCCGAATCCGAGGGTTCACCTACTCCTCAAAGTTCTGTCTCTCCATCCATACTACCTATGACCACTCCACGAAGTGATGCAAGTAATGCGAGAAAGCGTAATGCTAGAAAGAAACGTGACAAAATTATAAAGGATAAAGACAAAAAGATCGAGTATTACATGAAAAAATCCGAGGAGTACAGGAAGAGATCAGAACGTTTGGAAAAAGCTAAGACAAAGGAAAATGTAGACACACCTAACACTAAACTTACCAAAATGTGTGATTCGCCAGAAACTCGCAGAGAAGTAGTCAAAAAGGCGCTATTCGGTGAAGTGTTGAATGCCCAGCTGAAAGAAAACTACGCTAATTTAAAAACCTGCAAAGAAAAACAATTATTCGGAAAAGTCGTGTCCGGTAAACTAATACACAAGTACAAGTTATGGCGAAGCAAAGATAGTTGTATATCTTATAAAACAATACAAAAGTCAGCGCGTCTATCAGTTTTAGTACCCAAGCTTCGGACTCGTAAAGACAAAATTTCATCTGATCGCATAAGCACTGTACGAAACTTTTATGAAAATGATGACAACAGCAGACTTGGCGCAGGAAAACGAGAATGCCTGACCAGAAAAGGGGTTAAAAAGCAGAAAAGATATCTATCGGATAGCATCGCAAATTTGTACAAGAAGTTTCAAGCTGAGCATTTTAACATAAGCTACACAACATTTTGTCGTCTACGTCCTTTCTGGGTCATAACACCAAATGTAAACGAACGTGACACGTGCCTGTGCATAAAGCACGCGAACATCGATCTGAAATTGTCAGCATTGCACAGGCGAAGAATTTTGACTTACAATAGTCACACTGCACTGCTTGAAAAGACATGTTGTAATCGCTATGACGAGCTTTGTTTGTCACGAACCTGCCAACGCTGTATTGACAAGAACCTTAACTACAGGGAGTTTGATGACAGTAAGCCTATTGAGTTTAAAAAATGGATATCCGAGAAACAAACTTACAACGACCCCAAGACCAAGAATGCTCGAACAGTTACCAAATACCTTAAGAAAATGTTCACGGTTCGCCCTCGAGAATTAATAGAAGAGCTGCACGAGGATTTGGAAGCCTATTATCAACACGAGAGAAACATTACCCATCAATACAATGCTATCAAGAAATACAAACAAAACCTAACCGACGAAGACGCTATCATACATATGGATTTTTCAGAAAATTATTGTTCCAAATACGGTCAAGAAATACAAGCATTTCATTTTGGAGGGTCGAGACTGCAGCTCAGTCTTCATACTGTGGTAGTGTATACCAAAAACTCTATCAAGTCTTATTGTACTGTTTCTAAAAATCTCACACATTCACCAGCTGCTATATGGGCACATTTGCGGCCAATCTTTAAAACTCTTCCACCTAACATAAAGAGCATCCACTTCGTCAGCGATGGACCCGTAACTCAATACAGAAACAAAACGATGTTTTACATCCTGGCATCAAGGCTTCAACAAGAGGTTTTAAATGTTAAGAAGTTTACATGGAACTATTCAGAGAGTGGCCATGGCAAAGGGGCCCCTGATGGCATTGGAGCGACCTGCAAGAGAACCGCTGATGCCGTCGTCGCTACAGGAGGTGATATTGATAGCTTGGAATCATTTGTAGAGGCCATTCAACAAAGATGTTCCGCAATTACCTTGTTCACAATCGACGATAAAGCCATCCAAGAAGTGACAGACGACCTTCAAAATGAAACAGCTAATTTAAAAAGCTTTAACGGAACTCTAAAAATACATCAAGTAAAGGCTGACATATCACTAAGTCCTCTGGAATCAGCTCCAAGTGCCGCTAAACTTATAATGAAAAGTTTAAGTTGCACTTGTGAAGACGAGTGCCAGCATTTCAATTTAGGAGTGTTAGAGTACACAAACAAGACAAAACTTAAAGTAGATGATATTTACACAGACTCTGAAAGTGAAAACATGGACAACACTCAGGATTCTACAATGAAGACCGACGACGACGCTGCACTGGCTGGACCTAGTTCAATCAACCAACAGAATTACACCATCGGTGATTACGTCTTGGTTAAATTTCTAGTAAGAAACACTGAATATTGTTATGCTGCAGTAATCAATAAGATAGACACGGAAGAAGACGAACTAACAGTAACCTTCTTAAAAATTTGTGACGACAAAGGACAAACATTCAGAGTCGATGAAAATGATGTTTCTGATGTGTCCTTTGACCAAATATTAAAGAAGTTGCCGAACCCAGATATTGCCCTAAAAGGGAAACGAATATTTTATTATTTTAATATACCTGTACCTGTTTTTGAGAAATAAGTCTGCATTGATAAGTAAACAAGGCTGATTCTTAGTACCTAAGCTTAATTTGGGATATAATTATTTTAATTCGTTACTTAGAGAGCTAAGCTCGTTATTTGTTCCTGAAAACTATAAGTAGCTATTTAAATTCTGTATGTGATACATTATTTAATATAGAAGAGAATTTATTTGATTACATTTATTAATTAATATTGTGTTTTTCTTATTAAAACCATTGACATAAACTGTTCTCTGGGTGGAAAAAACAGTCCTCTGGGTGGCAAAACAGTCCTCTGCCGCACTTTTTTACAAAATTGCCAATAATTCGAAAAATAAGGGAAAATTACAATGGTTTCTTGTTAATATGTATTTATAATATAACTATCTATCGACTTAACATATAATATTTTTAATTTTGTAGAAAAATAGGGTTGGGACAACTGTCAATAGAGAAGTTTCCAGTTAGTAGAGAAAGGCCCAATTACTATTCACTACATTAATGCTTAAAACCACGATAATTGATAAACCACTTATCCTTCTTTGTATATTTGAAAAATCAGCCAAGTGTGAGTCGGACTCACGTACGGAGAGTTCTATACCAAATAATGGCGAAATATCAAATCTCCTCCTCAAATATTTTTTATTGCACTAAGCTGGCAAACAAACTTACGGTCCCACCGGTCTGAAGTCAACGAAGCCTATTTTTTTTTTTTACGTGAGTGAAAATGCTCATGGATGTTATGCCGGACTCCTACCGACTAAAAAACCTCACGTAACGTCCAACAGTCTATGGTTGTGAGCCCCGGGTAAGTCCTCTGAAGGATATCCCAGGACTCCCAACCACAGAACAGTTAAAGGACCTCCTTTAACTGTTCTGTGCTCCCAACAGACCTAGGGCCGCCACCGCGGCCTCGCCTAGCTAGGGGGTGGTTCGGGTGCTATCCCGCGTCTTTGGGGGGTTTCGGGTGTGATCCCGCTTCTAAGGGGGGGGCGTACGTGAGTTCCTCACATCACGCTGCCGTCATGGGCCTGCTTCTGCAAGGACGGTGAGCGGCCCTCTCATCGTCCTCAGACCCCCGGTCATTGTTTACGTTGTCAATTTTTTTTTCAATTATTTTTAGCATTTGTTGCTGTAGCGGGAACAGAAATACTTAAATCATCTGTGAAAATTTCAACGTTCTAGCTAGTACGATTTTGAGATACTGCCTAGAGACAAACAGACAGACAGTCGACGAAGTCCCAGAATAGGGTCTCGTTTTTACGCTCACGGAACCCTAAAAAATAAAAAGATTGACACAAATAACATTAATTGCCCTATAAACAAGCTTCTCAAGAATTCTGTACCTGATAGTGATCTTTGAAATGACGTGGCACTTGAATTCACGGCGGTAATAAATAAATCCGTTACGGGATATTAGGTTCATCACCCGCGGGTCAAAAATATACCAATTAAAGTTCTTATTTTACTTGTATCATAGATAATTAATATATTTCAAAAATACCAAAGAAGATATTTATAAAATGCATCCTTATGAGGAGTAAGTAGGTACAGGAGGTCTGAGAAGTTACCCACGCTGTCCGGATATAGCCGGATAGTTAGGGACTGTGCTACGAGGATTTTCACACGTCGGAAAAGGTATTTATTTACTAACAACATCATACATAGAATTAAATAAGATTATTCATATTCAGAGTAAAAAAAATATTCGATACTAGCGAATGTCACGCGGTTTCACCCGCGTAGCTCCCGTTCCCGTGGCAGAACTGTAATAAAATATAGCCTATGTTCATCGGGAAGAGTGTATCTTCCTAATAGTGACAGAATTTGTTAAATTGGTCTAGTAGTTTTGGAGCCTATTCGATGCAAAAAAGCAATTAAATCTTTCCTCTTTATAAATGTTAGTTTACTTAAGTTATTTTTCAAGAAGATTTGCAACATCGCAGTGAATGCACTTTTTGACCAAACAGCATGCTCAGACGCACACCACAGTTTTAAATTTAGAAATGCTCTTCAACTGGCATCTTCGCTGTTTCAAATTTAGAATAGTGCTTCACTGTCCCTCTTCTTGCCTGCCATTATCATAAATGAATACTATTTTTATTTTCTTATCTACCTACATATTATTTAGGAGTGATAAGAGATTTTCTGTCTTGTTTCTCATGAAAATTTATATACTTCATGTAAAAAAAAGAAAATATTAATTACCCTTTACCCAATGGTTGGGACATCGCTGGGCAACGACATAAATTTTTCAAAGACTGTAACAGTGTTATGAAAAGCAATAAGAACACAAGTAAGCTATGTTATTCGCTGTAATGATGGCAAAGATCGCTAATGGAACTAGCAAAAGGATAAGTGTAACAATCTACTAGATTGTAGTTAGAATACAGTAAAACACTGTCGGAGTAGTAGAAATAGTCTGTCGGGTATACTGGGACATATGTCCGAGGGCTTACCCAGGTTTCCCAACCGTAGGGCATCGCGTGGTTTTAGAAATAGATCTCTTGTCAAATAAAAAGGAGGTATGCAATATAGGAAAAGGAAATACTTAAGTTGAGTAATGGCAGTCGATAGTGATTTTATCTTGGCCATATTTAGCTATGATACTAATAGTTGCATGTGAACGTTTATTATGAACTTGATAATCACTTAAGCACTTGTCCGATAGTATTATATTATTGGCCGGTGACTAGCTAATGAACTCTAGTGATTTAGTACCGGATATCCGGAAACTTGTTGTCCGTAGACCGTAAGTACCTAACTCTATAATAGCTTTCCTCATAGGTGATTTGTTAAGATTACAAAAATATCGAAAACATAAAATGAAGCAAGTATGTAACAGTCAGTATAAACGTTAAAAATAGAGAAATAAATATTTTGTAACTTTTGCACTCAGTACATCAAGTCCAAAGTAAGCTATGTGTGTGAGTTATGAGATAAATTACTAGACAATTAATAATAATAATAATACTTATTTATAGACCTATAGTTTGCTAAATAGGGTTTTAATAAATTGCACTTGCACACATTTCATTCGAACTTGCTACTGTAAACATTTGAGACACAATAAAACATTTTTAATCAATTTGCTAATCTTACAAAAGGATTGGTATTGGATGAAAATTTAGCCTTCGACATGCGATTTCGTTTTGTTAATTATTGAAAACCATTATAAAAAATATTCTATAATTGCTTGCAGATATCTAGAACAAACTTAGAATATCCGGTGACCGGATAATCCGGATACACTAGTAAGCTACCTGGAGCTGCTCTACGGTACATCGTAATGGTCCAAATCACACTTGTTTTAAATTGCCCCTGTTTATATTTACTGTGCGTGGCAAGGCCAGACAAGATACCGATCTACCGGCGTCTTACCACTCACTGAGTTCATTATAATTGAAAGACTAGCGCAAAATATTTAGATAGGTATTTTAATACAGACTTTAGACCGCAGGTTTCGTCGCAAGGAAGTAGTTTAAGTCTCCGAGATTCTATCTATTCCTGTTTCTTTTGGACCTGTGGAAAATCCGTCGTGGATGCCATGCCGGACTCTTACCGACTAAAAACATGTTCCCTACCTGCCTACGGTTGGGAGCCCCGGGTAAGCCCTCGGAAGAATATCTATCCCTCCCATCTCTGCGTCAAAATAGTTTCGACAAAATTAAATGGTAAAATGTGGGATGTGCAGTATATTTTTATAATACCTCTACTTAATAAAGGCTTCACTAATAGGTATAGTCTGCATGCGGCCCGACGTTTCGGCCAGATCAGTCGTGGTCAGGAAAGAAAAACAAAAGATAATAGTATTGGAGTACTTTAGGGGAAGCCTTTTATTTCAGGTCAGGGGCCATAGAGCTCCGAAAATAAAGCTCTAAAAACAACCGGGAATAACGCTTAAATGATCATGATTGTGCATTCCAGTATAAGGTTAAAATAATTAGATCATCACCGTCATAAATTACTATTACGGCTATTTTGGCAATGCGAAATAATTAGCGAAACAGCCTTAAACGCGAAACTTTAGCAGAATGGTTCGTTGCTTTTGTATACAACCCGGTAGAAAATATTCCATGTAATGTATATGTTAGCTTTGAAATTTTACAAAAATGCATTTTTTTTTTCTAAATTCTGTGACCCGCGAATCATCAATCAATGGATAAAACCCGGTCAAAAGCGAGTTGGATTTGTGCACTTCTACCGATTTAAAAACCTCACGTATCCTGCCTAACAGCCTACGGTTGGAAGCCCCGGGTGCTTACCCGGGGCTTCCAACCAGCTTCCAACGAGGGCTTCCTCGGAAGGATACCCCACGACTTCCAACAGTCCTACGGCTACCACTGCGGCGAACGGAAATCCCCTTAAATGCCTTTTTTACGGATGCGATGTAATAAAACCCCCCCTAGGTGAGGCCGCAGTGGCAGCCAAGGTCTGTTGTGAGTTCTGGGATCATTTTGCCGAAGGCTTTCCCTGGGCTCTCATCCGTAGGCTGTTAGGTAATAAACGTGTGGTTTTAAGTCGGTAGGAGTCCGGCATAGCATCCCTGTTGGATTTTCCTCACGTGTCGAGGTAAAGACACTACTATTTTTAGTTGCAGATTTTTTAAAATTTATAGCAGCTAGCTAGCTAGCATCAGTCTGAAAGATTGCCATTTTCCGGCCTATGTAGAAATTCTACAACTTCACAATAAACAACTCATTATACTGAATTTGTTCACCAATATTTCATACCTCAACCAAGGTCACAACGAAGAAACTATTTGTGGTATTTCTTGAACGCTTACATAAAAAGGTAACGGCTCGTGTCTCCGAGCGTAAAACTAAACTTGACACGGAGAACCTTTTACTTTTTTTCTGAAATAAAAAAAAAGTGGAACGTGTAGATCAAAACGGTAAATAAACGTGTGGACAAGTTCCATAAAAAAAACTGAGGAACAGTTCCATAAAAAATACTAGGAGCCAATGGTACGTGTCTCGAATTTGTAACAGATATTTTTGTTTGTAGTGTTTCTATGAAAATGCACCTTAAAGCTCCCTAGTGGCTTACTCTTCTTAAAAATTCACATCTTGAACGATAGAAGACTTTACGAAGACCTTCGAATTTATTTGTGCCCTCGCCCGACTCTGGTAGAATCGCTTAGACTGGCTTAGCAGAGCTCTACTGAACTTTACCAACTCATTTGAAACTGGTTTGTCACTAATAACTTTCGCGACTCGGAAAACCTAAGGTAGGTACATCTACCCACCAGATGGAACGGCGACCTAGAAAAGGTCGCAGGTTGGAACTGGATGCGGAAGGAGCAGGATCGTGTATTGTGGCGTGAACTGGAGGAGATCTACGTCCAGCGGTGAACAGCTAGGCTGATTGGATTGATTGAATACCTTTCAACGTCAGGAAGGAAGGATTCGAGGCTTGCAGGTTGGATGGGACGCACCTTCCTACTGCACCATAAGGTAAGGTGACCGACCAGAAACTTATCCACAACAACAACTTACTTACACAAATAGCCTAATAAATCAAACTTAACAATACTACAAGATAGGATCAACGTACGCTATATTTCTGTAACATTGTAGGTGCTGTTTACCCACTGAACACGATGTGGCTAATCCTGGCACTCAGCCAACGAGAACTAGACTGGCTAGCCTAATCACAACATCTTCCGGTAATTCATTAGCTTAATGGAAAAAGGTAACCAGTTTAAAATATAAACGTCTTTTTGTGAAGAAGCGCAATAATAAAATTGATCGAAATAATGCATGAGGGAATGGAAGGGCATCAATAATAAAATAATCAGTGCAAAAAGTTTGAAACTGATACTTCACAGGACGAACCTAACCCTCCTTGTTTAGAAAAATAAAGACCGACCAAGTGCGAGTCGGTCTCGCACTCAGGGTTCCGTACGTAAAAAATACGTTTGTTGCATGGGAGACCCCCTTAATCCCGCCTTTTTTTTCTAATTTTAGTATTTGTTGTTTTGGCGGCAACAGAAATGCATCATCTGTGAAAATTTTAGCTCTCTAGCTATAACGGTTCCTGAGATACAGCCTCGTGACGGACAGACAGACGGACAGCGAAGTCTCATAAATAGGGGCCCGTTATTACCCTTTGGGTACGGAACCCTAAAAATCAGGACAAAAAGTTCGAAACTGATATTTCACAGGACGAACCTAACCCTTCTTGTTTAAAAAAAATTACCATAGATTAAAGTCTAGACGAAAATGTCGACCTTTTGGCCACTCCTCGGAGACCCACCCTATTTGCCATGCAAATCAGTCCTTCAGCAATTTATTAGAAGGGCGTTAGCAACATTGGTTCATCGCGTGACGTTTCTAGCTGTAAATTAGTACGTCCTGTCATACTTCGACCTATAATTTACAAACGGACCTATAAAGGTTCGGGCTATACGGAGCGGAGCGATTAATTTCATACTAGAAACTCGCTGGCCGTCGAAATTCGACAGTTTTCATAATTAATGTACTTCAAAAAAGCTTGAATATACTTATTCTCCATCTTAACTTATGTGTCAAATTTCACGTTCATCCGTTACCACAGTTTTCGTAAAAGGGCTACAAACAGCCCAAAATACGCTTCACCTATTACTGTACTGATTTACATCGAAAATCTGACTATGTTGGACAAAAAACTAAAGCAACTGCCATTACTAGCCCGTAATACACATGTAAAGTATAAAATAGTCCACCGTTCAATTGATATCACTATTACCTACGCATGGCACGTAATATCTAACTAACTGAAACCACATGCGGTGAAATTCCTTTTTGCTTATTAACCGTAATTAAAGGAAAATACCGCCGTATCCCAGTAGTTCCATTGCGCAGTTCCATGATGGAACTACTGGGATTTTTTTATCCCAGTAGTTCCATGGAACTGTTATCTAGTCAGTCAAAAATGAGTCAGTACCAGAGTCACTATATTCAGTATAGTATTTACTGAAACGCCACGCTACACGTTCCGCTCATCTTAGTTCATAGGCTTACAAAAACGCCAACTAGTACTCGAGCTAATTAGGAGCCAGCCATTTTTTGCCCAAATTTGGAATCAATTTTCGCCTCTACGACCACGGGCTGGTCTGTTCTTTGAGTGTTAATTATATTGTGATACTTATCAAATCCTATTTAGGTTTTTATAATGACTAAGTGTATAGTATCTATAGACACTTAGTCATAATGCCGCGGTCAGTCAAGGTTGGTGGAGGAGAAATAAACATACAAAGCGCAAAAAGTGGAATAATTTTCTGAGTTGGGTTTTAAGCGCTCGTGGCCCCGCGGACTCAGTGTTCTGTAAACGATCACTGCAGTAAGCAACTTTCACTATGGCCAGTCCTTGGATGGGTAGCCATCCATGTGATCACTTTGTGACATTTATTTGAGCGTATCCGTCCTTCGGAAGGCACGTTAAGCCGTTGGTCCCGGTTGCCAGTAAAATGGCAGTCGTTAAGCTCAGTTGAAGGCTTTATTTCAACAGCAGGCAGTCACAACCTGCGCCTGTCCATTTAAACACGGCAATACGGCTCACCACCTATTACGTGGGACAAATTATACAAAGGTGAAATGTGGGCATATAATATGCCTCTGCCTAACCCCTTCGGGGATAAAGGCGTGACCATAATTATGTATGTATGTATGTTGGGTTTTAAAATCTTTGTTGGGTTGATAAAAACAAAAAGTCTATAATTATTAACCTGTTTTAGAACACTATTATAATTAAATCAAACCAGTCTATTTGTAACGCAGTTTTCGGAGGTTTTTCCTTACATTCGACGCGAACTCTTCCGTTAGTCAACAAGCGCACGCACCTGTTACATTTTGGGCTAGCTTGAGCCCCTGTAGGGCTCAAGTGCGCTACATAAGGGCATTATTATACCTATTAGGTTGTTGGAATCGTTCCATATTTTTTAGCTGTACTAGATATCTATGGAGCGGCGCTCTACATAAGGGCATTATTATACCTATTAGGTTGTTGGAATCGTTCCATATTTTTTAGCTGTACTAGATATCTATGGAGCGGCGCTCTACATAAGGGCATTATTATACCTATTAGGTTGTTGGAATCGTTCCATATTTTTTAGCTGTACTAGATATCTATGGAGCGGCGCTATGCTTGGGGTATCTCCGAGGGACAGACTCCGAAATGAGACTATCCGGCAGAGCACTGAATGGTCGACATAGCTCTCACAATAAGCACATTGAAGTGGCTGGTCACATCTGCAGAAGAACCGACGGCCGATGGAGCAAACGGGTTCTAGAGTAGAGACCGCGACTCGGCAAACGTAGGGTAGGACGTCCACCCGCCAGATGGACTGACGACCTGGTAAACGTCGCAGGCTGGGACTGGATGCGTAAGGCGCAGGACCGTGTATAGTGGCGTTAATTGGGAGAGGTCTACGTCCAGTAGTTGACTGCCACAGGCTGATTTACTTGACTAGATATCTACATATTTATCTATGTCAACAAATTGTATCAACTTCGAATGTTGCATGCAAATTGAGGAATTCAATCTGAATCAAGATGCACCCAATGTTCTTGTGCAAATAACGGATACAAAATGCGGTCAATTCGTGAGATGATGCCAGGTCTCTCGGACACACGATTGGATACGTACATTTCGAAGTCAAAGGATGTAACAAGGCGTAAATAGCACTTTGATAAATCTAGACCAAGCTCCACTTAGGTCCTTTGCACACTAAACGAAGCTTAACCTACCAATATTCTGTGTAACTAATTTCACATTATTAATAGATTTCGGGTTATTTTCGCGTATTTATATCGAATTTCATAAAATTTTCGCGTACCCATATTTCATCAAAATAAGGATTTATAATTTTCGTGATGTGATGAGTTTCAGTAAGATTTTTTGGGACTGGAACTTGTTCAACAGCAACCTGCGCTTGACCATTTCAATATGGCAATAGGCTTACCATCATCACCGTCTATTATGTGAAATGTGGGAATGTAGTGCCTCTGCCTAACCCTTCGGGTATAAAGGCGTGACATATGTATTTACTTTGTGGCTTGTGGCGTAAATTAGGAGAGGCCTACGTCCAGCAGTGGACTGCGATAGGCTCATTTGATTGATTGATTGATATGTACGTACATTTTTTAACAAACGTACCTACTTACTATCAGGATTGATGAACAATTTGTTCTCAATCATGCGATCATTTTTTGTTACATTTTTTTCAATGTAACCATAGATAATCGCATAAAATCGCAGATGCGCTTTGAATGAAGATGTAAAAAGATTTCGGCGAAACCAAATCGTGTCAACCGTTAATACTTAAAATTCATGTCGTGCATTTACAAATTCAAACTAAATTTGTAATCAGCAAATTCTTTTAAAAATTTTGCGTTTCATGAATACTGCAAGAACTACGTAGATATAGGTATTAGCGTATTGTTATTTTGATTCTATATTTTTTACATATTTTTACAAAACGACCTCCGAGTATTTACCTACTTTCAAAAATATAAAAAAAGTCTTAAGAAAGAAAACCACTTGCATTTTCATGTCATGGCCATAAAGAATAAGTAAATCTTTAACAATATTCTAAAATATAGTGTTTAGACTAAACTAGATGTAGGGTAGGTAGGTAGAAATGGTCTACTTTTACAACTTCTATAACAATTTTGGGTCTGTCGTATCGTGCCAAAACTGTAGCACTTCATTGTTTTTTAAGTGTGGTGGAAGGCTTTCCCCTATGGATGCTATGCCGGAGTCTTATCGATTAAAAACCCACGTTCCCTGCCACTGCCTGCGGCCGGGAGCCCCGGCTAAGCCCTCGGAAGGATGTCCCAGCATTATTGGGCCAAGGGAATGCAAATAAACAGTCGCTGCGAATCTGCGAAGCTTTTTTCCAATTCAAACCTAGTGGGAACCACCGTTCTCAGGGCGTCATCAATCCGTTTTACAGGTTGAAATGCATTGTCTAAGTTCACTAAAACCGCATGTTCTTCCGCATTCAAAGAGCGGTTTGGATCAGCTTCTAGGCCCAAGTCGATCAAAGCTTTGCTGACACACAGTTTGACTCCATTATATGCAGATATCATTTATTTATCTACATACATCCTATCTTTACAGGTTCTTAACCTAATGCGATAGAATAACCCGATCACCTAATTATTAAATATGTTCGTATCATGTCTGCTAGGCTCGATCATACCACACGAATAGTCTAGCATTCGCGCGCAATATTTATATGCTCGAGTGCAATCTCGTTAACCTCGCGAGATCTCGCCTATTTGTCGACCGAGATCAATCTCGTAAGAAAGGGCCGAGATCTCGCGATTTCGAGATCTCGCGAGATCGAGATTGCATTCCCTAATTGGGACTCAAATGCCCTCAATTGCAGAAATAAAGCTCGTATCTTTGATCATGTTTGTTTGTAGTACGTGTTCTACATAAGCCAGAAAGGGACTTATCGTATACGTAGCTTAACAAAAATAAGGAACATTTTTCCAATACCTGCCTCTTACCAGACGTCAATAACCCCTTTGTGGTTTTGTGGGGTTTTTTTACAATGCAAGTACCGTTGAAGGAAAAAGACTACTAAAAACACGGGTGACTGAAAAACTTCAATAGAAATTTCAATTGACGTAGATCAATCGCTCTACTTACTAACCATCCTAAGTATACAAAACTAGCGGACGTCAAGCGGTTTCACCCGCGTAGTTCCCGTTTCCGTGGGAATACGGGAATAAAATATAGCCTATGTTAACCGGGGACAGTGTGCAACAGTGAAATAATTTTTCAAATAGATTCAGTAGTTTTTGGGTTTATTCATTACAAAAATACAAAATTTTCCTCTTCATGTTATTGGTGAAGAAGTGCAGATTTCCTTAAACACCATAACAAATACTCTGTAGGTGCAATGAACTCGAATTGCGCGGAAGAGTTGAAAGAATGATAGGAAATTATATAGCGGGTAAGTCGAGGTATGGGATTCACCCATACCTCGACTTACCCGCTATATAATTTATACGGTATTATTATATATACGGTATTTGATTTTTTTGTGTCCCACAAGAAAATGTTATCTGTTCCATTCAATATCGATAATTTGTATAGGTATTTTACAATATTTGCAAAGTCCTAATAATGATGGCCAGAAGATTTTTCCAATATTTTGAATTTTATAAGCGCCAGAGGAAAATATGTTATCAGAGGAGTGACACTATGGCACAATAGTGACAAATTAAAGCAGAGTAGTGACATGTCTTTGATTATTAGCTAAGAAAAGGGAGAAATACCTATTAAATAAAACATTTAATATACAGTATAGGTTTTGAATATTTTTTGTATACGAGAGAAATTCAGTCTTCACAGTTTCTAAACGCATAATTATTTTTAATATTTATGGTTAGTTAATGATTATGTTTCGTTTCATGAATCAATCATGAAATCAGCCTATGATAGTCTACTGCTGGATGTAGGGCTCTTCCAAATTATGCCACAATACACTCTGCCCACCCCTTCGGAGATAATGGCTTGCCCATATGTACACGGTCCTGCGCCTTCCGCATCCAGTCAATCCCTGTGACGTTTTTAGGTCGTCGCTCCATCTGGCGGTGAGTTGTCCTACCCCACCTTTACCAAGTTAAAGTTCCAAAACTCATTTACTCCATCGGCCATCGGTTCTTCTACTGATGTCGTCAGCCCACTGCCACTTCAAAACCGATACTCTGCGGGCTATGACGACCACTATGATTCACTGATAAATGTGATCTAATTGTTTCAGATTTTTCCCTTTGTATACACCCCAAGCATAGCTCATTCCATTGCTCACTGTGCCACTTTAAGGACTAGATCCACTGTGAGTGTCCAGGTCTCGGCACTGTAGTTCATAATTGGTAGAACACAGTGGTGATAGACTTTCGGCTTCAGGCATTGCGGTATATGCAAATAGAAAACACGACGCAGTTTGCTGAATGATGCCCAGCCCAAGCGGATCCTTCTGACTAATTCCTAATCCAGATTATTCTTTCTTAGTATGATTACCTGACCAAGGTAGGTATATTCCTGGACAACCTCAAGTCTCGCTCGATCCTTTGACGTAGATTGGTATCGGCATGACACGCTCACTGAAATTACCTTGGTTTCATGCAAGTTAATGCTGAAGCCAACACGTCGAGCCTTTCCATTAAGACTTTACAGCACACTCCTCAACTGTTCCAGCATTTCCTCTAATATGACGATACCTCATCATAATAGCACGACGCATCTCGAAATTCGGTTTCTCCATGTCATCGGCAAATCGTTTCACCGTTTGTATTCTCGCCCCATCTCAGACCTGTGACTAACAGAAGTCCCCAGGCGCATTGGTGAAGAGTTTAGGGGATATTACATCTCCCTATACACACCTCTGCGCCGTGCTATAGGATTTTACTTTTAATCCTCCAACTGGATAGTCATGGTAGTGGTATGTTAAGCATCTCAACACCTTGATACATCATCAATCAATACGACATCGCTACGAAGCGTCCAGGGCTGTCCAGGTTTGGATAGAGTCGAAGGCTTTCTCGTAGTCCACGAAAGCCATACTTACGCAGTGGCTGATTGTACTCCTCTGTCTGCTGTACAATCCACCGAACAGTATGAATGTGTTCTATGGTACTAAAGCCCTTTTGAAATCCGGCTTGCTCAATTGGCTGAAACTCGTCAAGTTTTCCAGTGAAGCTATTTGTGACAATCTAGAGGACAACTTGTAAATATGAATTAGGAGTCAGATGGGGCCGTCACATTAGTTCTTTAGTAAGATCTAGTCACTTTTTTTTAAAAAACAGAGCCACCGCACTTCCACATCACGCTTTGGATGACTGGCTCTGCTGGAGAGTGGAATTAAAGATGCTCGTTAATTCTCTAAGGTCTGGAGTTCCGCCTGCTTTAAGGAGCTCAGTATAATTCCGTCTTTTACGGGGATTTGTTATGTTTAAGTCGCTCGAGAATCACCCTAACCTCGCCCTGGTCTATATCCAGTATGTCTTCCGTGTAGTGGCCAGTTAATGGGGCTCTGTGGTCATTATCGCTTGCCATGATGTCTGATTATGCTGGAGTAGCTGAAACAAATGAATCGACCTCTTAATACATTAAGTATTAACGAAAGTTACTACATTATTTAATTTTTGTCACTTTCCTGGCGCGTATGTTTTTCTCTGGCATGAAATATGCCAGAGTAATGACGCCAGAGAAGTGACAAAATCGCACATTATCTATAAAAATAGCATCACTCGCATTTCTGACTACGCTTTAACTTAATACATGACATCTACACACAACAAACATTGCATTGCTCAAATATACAATTTCGTAACTTTAAAATAGAAAAATATATACTTACCAGAGGAAATATTCCAACAACTGGCACAAACCCGCTTTCCTGCAGTCAATCGCAAACTGACGCAAAATTATTGAAGCTTTTCTCAAGGGTTTTAGCGTACTTCTACTTTACACTGTGACCCGCGCATACATTAAAGTCAAAAACATATCTTTGCGCATTTAAGTAAAATTTTAGTTCTTTGGGTTTCGCCAGACAGAGGTGACATTTTTGTAAGGGGCCAAAAAAGATAAGTTATTTTTTTTATATTAATAAATGTTTTTACAGTGTATTTTATTAAAATATGTTTCGAAATTTATTAAAGCATTTGATCATCTCAAAAAAGATCATAATGGCATACAGATTTAAAGTATCTGACCATTTATTTACCATAAACTGGTAAGCGGTAAAGCCAGAGGAGTATACATTTATGACTATTTTAGACTATTAATGCTAAAATAAAACAAATTATTATAAATAAACTATGTGGTCCAAATAAAATAACATTTTCTTTATTGTTTAAGCATACGGAAACTATAGTATAATGGGGTTAACATAAAATTTCTCTATGGGCCACTGAAATTCAAATAGCGTATATTCACCCGTATCGGAATAATAAATGAACGATAGTCGATTCGAATTCCTGTCGGTATAATAACGCCGGAAACGTTAGCGAAACGCCACGACACGCGACGTGTGTCAAGTCAATTTGCTAATTATCTGTTTTTACAACTAGGTAGGTACATCAGAAAATATTGGCCTCCTTAGAAAATCAGTGCTATTATCACGTTGACCGAAAGACAGCAAAAAGCTGAGAGGGGGCCATATTCCGCAATATGGGTCACCATATAAATATGTAATTACATACTTAAATTTAAATTCATGTTGACATGTCTAAGTCAACATGATTTAAATTTACTGTAATTATTTAGGCAATTAGTTCATAATTATCAATGTCACCATTTTTGTGAAATAAAACACTTTTTATTTTACTTTTTTTTTATATGTTACATAGTGTCTAGTCTAGGTCTAGACTGGCTGCAAGAATTTTTACAATATTCTCGTAGACAATTTTTAGAGCGAATGACACATTTCAGTGCCTACCTTACCTAAAAGACTGACGCTGTTATTTCACAAATATTAGAAAAAGAGATTTCTGTGATTTATTCCCTTCTAACCAAGAAGTGCATTCACAATGCACATACCCGTTCGCTCTAACTTTGCCGCTGGCGTAGAGGCGTATACCCGAATTGTTAATTAGACGAAGTAAATTGACAGTAGCTAATGTCACTTCGTCATAGAAAATACGCAACATTGTATGAAGAAGTGACATTAGTTGCTGTCAATTTACTTCATCTAATTAAAAATTCGACTTTAGTATGAAGCCGAGCGGCAAAGTTAGAGCGAACGAGCAGTACCTACATGCTCGCCTTAATCCCCGAAGAGGAAAATTAAATGTCACATTTCATCTATACTAATATTATAAAGAAAAAAGATTTGATTGTTTGTTTGCATCGAATAGGCTCCGAAACTACTGAAACGATTTGAAAAATTCCTTCACTGTTGGAAAGGTACAATATTCCTGGTGAACATATTCGCGGGAACGGGAACTACGCGGGTAATACCGCGTGACGTCAGCTAGTCAGTTATCTTTTATTTCAACAAGAGACGAGTCTATTGCAGTGTAGAAATGGACAAGTAGGGATAGATTGTATTTATCTGCTGCAGAAGATGTTGAAGCAGTTCGTTCGTTCATATTACTGACAGCCGGGACCAATAGCCTTTTATTGCAACGTGAGAAAAATCCTACATGGATACTATGCCGGACTCTTACCGACTGAAAACCACACGTATCCTACCTAACAGCCTACGGTTGGGGGCCCCGGGTAGGTCCTCGGAAGGAAGCCCCAGGACTCCCAAGTCTCCCAACAGACCTACGGCTACCACTGAGGCCTCAGCTAGGTACCAATAGCCTTCTCAAGTGTAAATGTCTCAGGAACGATCATAATCTTAGTTAACATTAAACAACACTGAGCTAGCATTGGCTGTGTGCGCTTCATCTATACTTCTATACTAATATTATAAAGAAGCAAAGTTATACATTTATTGTTAAAAATTACAGAGAAACATAAATATTACATATCTATATTTACACTATTACTATCTAAACTAAACCTAAATAAGGCCCCCGTGGCATTGTGCCCAAAAGACTAGCAGCATTCCCCCTTTGAATAGCAATACCTATTCGTTGAGCGAGAAAACTGCCAGCCCTTGGGTCACCAGTTGACTCCACAAGGCGCTTTTTCAAAGTTTGTGCGTTTGTATATTTGTTAAATTGTAAGGGGTAATCTCGGGATCTACTGAACCGATTTTAAAAATTCTTTCAATAGAAAGCTACGTTATTGGGGAGTGTCATAGGCTATATAGCATCACGCTACAACGAATAGGAGCGGAGCAGTAACAGTAAAGTTTCAAAAACGGGGAAAAAGTTATTCCTTTTGAAAGCTTCGTTGCGTGTGCTGCGTAAATATTTATAGTTATGTAAAAATATGTACTACAAAATTGTTTCTCTTAAAAAGTTCTAAAATAATTGTGCGATAGATGTGTCTACCTTTGGGTTGGTGCACAATAACCATTTTAATAGCGATCAATTTTTTTCTACAATAATGCCACGGGATAACCTCTTTCACGCGACGAGAAACCTTTCTCTCTCTATCTCTCTCTCACGTAGTATTGAATATTAACGACGAGACGCGACGGGAGTAAACGCAACGCGACGGGAGTAAATGCGACGGGAACAGGTAATACTCTCTCTTATGTGGCGCAAACGAAGTAGCGCGGGTCAGCTAGTTCTTTAAAAATGTAGAAAAACGACCGACTCGACAGCAAAAAACATGTTTTTACGTTTGGGGTCGTCCATTAATCTCGTGATGCTCAAAAGGGGGGGGAGGGGGTCTGATAAAAATCACGAAACATCACATGGGGGGCGGGGGGGGTGTAGTGAGATATCACGTGTATTTATTTTGAACAACAACTTAACAAACCTGAATTTGCGATCTCTCTAATTTCTGAACAACAAAACCTATAGTATTAAAAGTTGTATGGAATAATTCATAAAACACTTAATTCCTTTCTTCGCCAGAAATTAATTGAAACCGGAATACCTATGCGTTGATCTCAACACAAAAATCTTTTTGCCTTTTATCGTGTCTCCCAAAGGAACCGCGCAGAATATCGGCATCAATCCGATCAATAATAATCTCAAATTATGTCAGTATTATTTAAAATGGTACTATAGTTTTGGCGTGATACAGAAAGACACAAAAAAAATATCAATTTTAGCTTCAGTATCGGACGTAATGGATGTTATATTGAATACCCAGAAAAAAAAATCTTGGAAAAGAATTATCAAATATATTCGATGTACAGAGTTTCGACTCTCTTTAGCCTTATTAAAAGTTATATATACTAGACTAGCACGCAGCTCTGTCCACTAGTGGACGAAGATCGTGGGACCCCATGCACCGATAATCATTAAGGCCCCTCTCCGTGTTCCGGAGAGACCTTCAGCGCCCACCCGCTCGACCGCTCTCTAATAATAATAATAAATAAATTTATTTATTTACCAGAATATGGTCAAAGTCTACTCTCTGTGCTTCCAGAGAGGCGCTCGAGAGTGGTGTTATGCGGGCTTGGCTTTTTGTCAGCTCCTCAGACAGCTCCGGGGGAGCCGCCCATTTTGCTCCTCCGAGGAGAGCCCCGGAAGCGCGGGGAGCCCGCGGCCGAGCCGACGTGGAAATCTTTAGATATCTTTCGGCCCAGCTATAGGATGAGGAGGGACACCGCGAGGTTTAGTGGACCATTTCCACTAAACCCCGTGTTCCTCCTTCCCTTTCCGGGACCGGGAGCCCCACACACCATGGGATGACGTTGGCCAAACGCATTCCCCCCGTGACCAAGAAAAAAACGCAGCTTTGTCCACGTGGATATCGATAGTTGTGACCAAAAGCATAATGATCGCATGGAAATTTAATCTTGATTTTTTCTGATGGGCCGTATGCTTGTCTGTCACCTTAGTGGTATTACCACTAAGGTGGCAGACAAGCATACGGCCCACCAGAAGGACTGGCGGTCACCGCACCTTATGAACGTTTGCAACACAAAAGGCTCCACTCTCGCGCTGCCGACCCTGTGGTTATTCTACTTTTGTCTATAACTTCGTTTCTATTTAGCCAACTGCGACCAAACAAACGTAACATTTTAAGCTTGACAAACTGACACCTTCTTAATAAGTTCCAAAATAATGAATATTATATACCAACATGACGGGAGTAAAGGCGACGGGAAATATATTAAAGTATTAATACCAAATCTAGTATTCGTACAGAAGTTTGGATAGATTATACAATAGGGACTTCTATGAAATAAAATAAAAATATTTGTAGTTACTAAAAATACACGTGATTCGGCCCAGGGGGGGAGGGGTAATCTGAAACCTCACCAAATATCACCAAGGGGGAGGGGGGGTCCAAAAAATGCCCAAAAAAACCTCACGCGATTAATGGACGATCCCTTTTTATTAAAATTATTACCTACCTACAGATAATACAATAAATATCACTCAGGCGCAGGCATCCTCTTCGGTTTTTTTTACGGAAACGACTTATCCCACCAACTGATATTTGACTGTTAATCCGTAGAGTTAAATTTTTATTTATCTGTTTCTAATTCAATTCCTTTTTTGCAGAGATTGGCACTGAAGGTCATCACTTCAACAGACTCAAAAGGCAGGGGAGGTCAGGACTAGGACACATTGACCAACCCCAGTCACCACGATGGTTGGTTCGGGTTCCGGGACCAGCCATGAAAGATCATCGTAAAGCTTCGGTCTGTTCGAGTCCAAAGTGAAGCACCGAATATAATTATATCTGCGGGCTTATCATGGCAACATTGTATGTTTCATAATCTGATCATAAAATGTTTCATTTCACTGCGTTTGTTAATGTTTCATTTCATTTCGATGCGCCTCCGATATTTTTCCAGAGTAGCGACATCAAAATCTGGTTGGACAGAGGAGGGAACATTGCTTACGGTGGAAGTTGAGCGTTTATGCACATAGGAAGGTGGCCACCCTTAACCTCTCAAATTGGTCGCAAGTCCCAGACGCGATCGGGGTGTTCCCCCGGTGCCACACTATGGACCCGGCGACCGCACGGTGAATCCATGGAATGCTAAGATGTTATGAAATGAATTGCAGATTTATTTTAATATTTTTACCATTTTACGGTCCCTAAAGCATTTCTTGTACGAGTCTGTAAATTAATCAGATTATAAAAGAAACTCGCTATTCGCCTTTTTAGCCCCTCTGAGTAACACACATCATTCATTAGCATGGCGGTGATGCGAACTCACCAGATCCCAAAAAAAATCGTTTAAAATGGCCAAATAACTTTTCAATAAAATTACTAATGTACTTGCATTATTTAAATATTTTTAGGTCACTTTCACCCACAAGCTTTATAAGAATGCAAAACAACATTTAAAGTAAAACACTTATTTCATTACATAATTATTTCGGAAGTAAAATTTCCGCGTTTCAAATCTAAAGTTCCGAGTCTCATTCTTGGCTGCACGATGCATGTTTTGCAAAAATATCAACGCATATGTTAGCATGACGCATTTTGTAGCAATTTGTAGGGCAATGTCAGCGGAACGTGTGAATTTGAGCATTAATAAAACGCTACTCATTCTAGTCTGTTGCTAATTGGCTAAAAACTTCTTGCTTTCTAGATTAACAATGTACCATTAAGTTGAATGCTAAATTGTATATTTTGTTTACCTACATGTTTAGTATTGCTCGTGGTTCCGCTCGCGTGGGTTTAATTTCCCGGTCCTTCCCAACGTTCATTCCCGTTACGTTCCTATGGAAACTTATACCGGGGATAAAAGCCTAGCCGTAGTAAAGTAGTCATGTGTCCAGAATATAATCTATCCCTGTAGCATATTACAGCCAGATGCGTTCAGTCGTTATAGCGTGAAAGACTAACAAACATACGTACTACCCGTTCGCTCTAACTTTGCCGCTGGCGTAGCGGCGTATACCCGAATTGTTAATTAGACGAAGTAAATTGACAGTAGCTAACGTCACTTCGTCATAGAAAATACGCAACATTGTATGAAGAAGTCACATTAGTTGCTGTCAATTTACTTCATCTAATTAAAAATTCGACTTTAGTATGGAGCCGAACGGCAAAGTTAGAGCGAACGGGCAGTACCATTAAGTTGAATGAGAAATTTTATATTTTGTCTACCTACTTGCTTAGTATTGCTCGTGGTTCCGCTCGCGTGGGATTAATTTCCCGTTCCTTCCCAACGTTCATTCCCGTTCTGTTCCTATGGAAACTTATACCGGGGATAAAAGCCTAGCCATAGTAAAGTAGTCATGTGTCCAGAATATAATCTATCCCTGTAGCATATCACAGCCAGATGCGTTCAGTCGTTATAGCGTGAAAGACTAACAAACATACGTACTACCCGTTCGCTCTAACTTTGCCGCTGGCGTAGCGGCGTATACCCGAATTGTTAATTAGACGAAGTAAATTGACAGTAGCTAATGTCACGTCGTCATAGAAAATACGCAACATTGTATGAAGAAGTGACATTAGTTGCTGTCAATTTACTTCGTCTAATTAAAAATTCGACTTTAGTATGGAGCCGAACGGCAAAGTTAGAGCGAACGAGCAGTACAGTCGTACATCCATACTTACATATTTATATTCTTTAGCTTTTATTATATTATCGAGGATGTAATTGTTATTATTATGTTGTAACTATGACCTCTGTGACTATAATAACTGCGCGGGCGCATTAAGGTTAATGTCTGACGTGAAGTTTTGTAATATTTTAACAATAAAATAAATTTAAAAAATATTTGATATTTATTTATTCACCAACAATCATACAATCGTGTTTGAAATTAAGTAGTAAGTACATTATATAGGTATTAGAAAACAGCGCATTAAAATTATAATAATAAGTAAAAAAAATGATCACTATACTTAGTCACAATAAGAATAATTAATTAAGTTTCTCAAGTGAGTAACAAATATTAAGAAAATAATTAAATACATAAAGTATGTCGGTTTGATGTCAAGTTACTTGAAACAATAAAAAAATAATTCAACTGTATATACCTACCTAGATATGACCTACATTGACAAACGCAAGAATTTTAAAGCTAATATTTGTATCAATTCTATGAATAAGCTAAATACGGGCGAGCACGGTAAGATCCGATAGAGGCTTTCTTCCGCGCACGCTTAGGTTGTGGAATGAGCTTCCTGCCTCGGTTTTCCCAAACGCCTACAGTATGGGGTTCTTCAAAAGGGGTCTTAGAAGGTTTTTACAGGGTCGGCAGCGCGATTGTGGTGCCTCTGGTGTTGCAAACGTCCATAGGCTGCGGTGACCATCGGTACATATAGTGGGCCGTATGCTTGTCTGCCACCTAAAAAAGGCAAATTTTTGTTTTGTTATAAAATAAAAAACAAAAATTTGCGTTTTTTTTTTGTTTTTTATTAAAGTGTGGAAAATCCGCCATGGATGCCATGCCGGACTCTTACTGACTAAAAACCACTCGTTCCCTACCTGCTACCTTCGGTTGGGAGCTCCAGGTAAGCCCTCGGAAGGAATCCATCAGCAAGTAAAAAAAACCCGCCCAATGAAGGTTTCAACTTCGTTCAAATACTAGCATTTGTACTGAAACTTCAACTCCCAAATATTCCTCAATCGCTCAGCCTCAGATAGATTTAATAAGCATTCGTTTTTCACTCAATCGCGCGTCATCCCCGTAATTACTGTAATGTAAAGTCAATGGTATGTAGTTGCAAACATAGCCTTGGTACTTGCTAATAAGATTACCTTCAGACTAATGCGTAAGTGGTACTACATGAATAGTAACTCTTTATTCAGAAACTTAATAAGTACCTACTACCCGTTCGCTCTAACTTTGCCGTTGGCGTAGAGGCATATACCCGAATTGTTATTTGACGAAGTAAATTAACAGTAGCTAATGTCACTTCGTCATAGAAAATAAGCAACATTATATGAAGAAGTGACATTAGTTGCTGTCAATTTACTTCGTCTAATTAAAAATTCGACTTTAGTATGGAGCCGGCAAAGTTATAGCGAACGAGCAGTACTTAGATATCAATAGAAATCTTGGGTGCGAAATTCCTTAGGTTGCGCGATTCAAAAATCTAATTTCGCTGGTTCAGGATTCAGCTAGATGGGGTTTCGAAACTTATTTCAGGCATTTTTACTATTCCTAATGGTAATTTTTTTAAAAGACCAAGATCAAAGACGTTTGATGCGGATAAATTTGCCAGTTTCGAAGTATGTTTTGGTAGCCTAAATTGGATAAGCGGCTCTCCCGTATAGAGACCATCAACTAAATTCAACTTCTACAAACATACATAACATCACGCCTGTCTCCCAACGAGGTAGGCAGAGACTATGACTTTCCACTTGCTACGATGAAGGCAAACAACTTTTGCTTCTTCAACTTTCATGAGTGTCTTCACACATGCTCTTCGGTTAAAAGTACTCTTGACCAGACTTTTTCTCAGAAGATCATCGATTTGATCGATATGAGTACGCCGAGGTCGACCCCTACTAGTTTGCCCATTCACTCATAATAATATGCTATTTCTAATGGTTCCATAATGTATTCACCCTGTCCCGCCTTCTTCAAAATATTCATCCTCCTGTATAGCATGGAAGAGGACCCGACTCTAGGGAGATTTTTTAAACCATTATAAGATTTCAAATGCTCAATGTTGATGGATGTTCCACGCGCCTACGCCAGCCAGCACATCAATGTAATTTGTGTAGGTAGATAATTGTGATGAAGCGAGAGTGTATTGTTGCTTATATAGTATCACAAACAACACGTCTCAGAGATGTCTACGCATATTTGCCAAAGA
This sequence comes from Miltochrista miniata, assembly GCA_933228765.1. NCBI lineage: Eukaryota > Metazoa > Arthropoda > Insecta > Lepidoptera > Erebidae > Miltochrista > Miltochrista miniata. The sequence continues at coordinate 13,930,530 of OW121770.1, forward strand.
TAACATTATCATAAACTAGGTAGTTTACGTCTAGGAGATGAGTCAGAGGTAATTCGCGTATCATAGAGTTATAGATAGAGCATGCATTTTTTTTGATTGGCAGTAAAACAATAAAGGTCTACCCATACAAAGGTATTAGTATAACCTATTCCTCTTAAAAAGTAGTAAGTACCAACCTACCCAAACAAAATGTTTTCTAATTTCAAATGTTTACAAGAACCAAGTGAAGAGCTGCATACTAATTTGAATTTCATAAAACACGACTATCGGACGTGACGTCACCCAGAGGAAATGCTCTGTGCCTCGGGAGGGAAGTCATCATTCCCATATCGTCGCTAGCTAAGTTTCAGAAATAACATAGCGCCAGTGTTAAGTGAACTGTTACTTTTATTCCTCTCATAGCAAATAATGATACCCAGAGAGGGAGATAGGGTTCAAAGTAAAATTGTCGTTCTATAAACAGCTGTTGACGAAGCGTTTGTATTTCGAATGTTTTTTTTTTTTTTTTCAATTTCACTGAGTGCTGTTGGGTTTTAATTATAGGTTTGAGTTTTTAAAACATTGTAATGGTATGGATAATTGATAAGTAATGGGTTTTGTGTGTGGGTAAACAAAGAGATCCTATGCGCCGAGGGAGACAGATTTAATGCGCCGCGCGGGAATATAATATGAAAGTGTACCAAGGTGTTTTTACAACAATTGAGGATGTAATCTATACTAATATTATAAAGAGGAAAGAATGAATAGGCTCCGGAACTAATAAACCGATTTGAAAAATTCTTTCACTGTTGGAAAGCTACACTCTTTGCGGTGAACACACACAACAATATTTTATTCCCGTATTTCCACGGGAACGGAAACTACGCGGGTGAAACCGCGTGACGGCCGCTAGTAATATATAAAATGTGTTACCCGTCAAGGAAACAGTCATTGTCATTTGTCATTACCCGTCATTAAGCGTCATGCAAAGTGCATAACACATTCTATGTAATATAGAATATAGTTAATTACTGTAATATTAGTAGGTAATTACACTAATTACGTTTTGATATTTTGTACCTTTTTGTTGTAAATTGTAGATAATGTCATGATTATTAATTACACTTACCTAGTTGCCGAAAAATGTAGCAAATTTGTTTTTCTCGGAGTAACTTTACTTATATTTCCTATAACTAAATAAGTGACATCTATTTAGAAAACAGCGATGAACTTCACATGATGCTTGTCTGCCATGTAAAAAGAAAGTCTATCCTAACTTTAAAAAATCATAAAAGACACATAATCACAAAAGGATCTGTTTTAAATTGTGACAGTTTCTTGCCGTGAGTAATTTATTAAGTACTAGCGGACGTCACGCGGTTTCACCCGCGTAGTTCCCGTTCCCGTGGGAATACGGGAATAAAATATAGCCTATGTTCACCGCAAAGAGTGTAGCTTTCCAGCAGTGAAAGAATTTTTCAAATCGGTCCAGTAGTTCCGGAGCCTATTCGTTACAAACAAACAAACAAAAAAACAAATCTTTCCTCTTTATAATATTAGTATAGATACGTAACCCTAGTCACTTAGTGGACTGCTAGATTAGTATGGACGACTTTAAATAATCTAAGGTATGGACACAGCCTATGTTATATTTTTCACGATATTAGAGACTCACGCCTTGAGGAGGTATAGGTACAGGGGAAATACGATGAGACATTTATAGTTTCACCGATAGCATACAAAAGCAGCTCCGTGAAGTGTGACACATGTCTACAGTTCAAATTAAAAAAAAAAACCTTTTCCCCTAAGAAAACGTCAATCTCACATAATATAGCTGACAGTAACTATGTTATTGTTCCCCACGTCAACTAATGGTAGTAAAGTAACTGAAAGACATAAATGTAAACATCAGTCATCGTGCTCCTCCCATAAGTCTGCGGCGGGCAATAACAATAAAAAAGTTAGTTAAAAAATAAACAAGGGAACGCTTCAGTGTGTGCACAGCTTAATCGCATATGCTCTGACGTCAGATTCGAATGAACCCGAACGAGCCAGATCACGGAATTCGTTTTTTAAATTTCTCATACTGAGTAAGGAGGTCAATACGCTTTTTTTTTCTTAAATCATCTTAGACTTTGAGGTTGGGACATCCTTCCAAGGACTTACTCGAAGTGCACGTCGGCTCTTATCCCACATGAAATCCTTGATCATTTTCACTCGTAAAAAATGCCGTCCAAGTTTTTTTAGCACGCTTTTTTGTAAACAAGGCAAGAAAACCATTTCATTATGTGACCTCGTCCTCTTAAAAATTCGCAACATGTAACTTCAAAGCCCATATAAATATGCGCGGTGTCAATAATAGGAGTAGTCCAACTCTGAATAATAAATGGCATCATAAATATATTAAACAGTGTCATAAGCTTAACATACCAACATACAAACTACATTAAATTAGCATAATTTTTGTATTGGCAGCGAGTAATGGGATGTGACGCATCATATCGATTGTCCGTCGGAAACTGTTATGATTCACTAGGATATGGCCAATGGACGTGCGGAATAAATGAGTATTCCCAGTTTCATTCCATTGATAGGGCAATTTTTTTTGGCGTAATAATCCGGCTACTAATATAAATGCGAAAGTAACTCTGTCTGTGTCTGTTACGGTTTCACGCCTAAACTGCTGCAGCTATTTAGATGAAATTTGGTATATACAGATAGTTTGAGTCCTTGGGAAGGACATAGGCTACTTTTTAACCCTCTGCGCAGAAGGAGGATAATGATTTTACGCGATAACGACTTCTACGCGGTCGAAGCCGCGGAGAACAGCTAGTGTCTAATAAATTGTTAAACGCCGGCTCCATGCACGAAAAAGTGTCACGTTCCGCCTTAGCCTAGCGTGCAATGATAGTGCATAATAAGCGATAGAGAGGCTAGAGAACCCGGCTTGTGAGTTTTTGTGACACACCTATCTCTTTTTCACTCCATTGGTTGATTAAATATATTATATTGTTTTCTAATCAGAATTTTTTATACCACGAAGAAGGCAAGCATGGTCTAGCACCTGATCGAAAGACGTTCCCGAAGGTCCTGGACGTTTGTAACACCAGAGGCCCCACCCTACACTACTCGCGCTGTTGATTCTGCAGAAACCTAAGACTAAGGTAATAAGGGGAGGGGGATTCGATTTTTCAAAATTGTCGTTGATACTGAGGGGTCTGAGGGTTCTAAAATGCAACAGACCAAGAAGAACTCCTCACGAACTAAGACCCTATCTACGCTATTTAATAACAAGCAAATAAAAAACATACTTTACTTGTTTTAAATACGTACGGAGTTCTTTGACTTAGAACGAAATAGAATCTGAAAGCAGATTTTACAGTTGTGAATTTTTTTTGATTTGAGGCTAGTGTATAATTACTTAATTAGATTACACTGAATATATTCATTCAACAATTGTCCGTAACTGTGCTGAGGTAGGTACAAAACGAAAAAAATTGAGCTATATTAAAAACCTGATCGAAAGCCATGTTAAAAATCACAGATTTCAGAATAATAGCAAAATGGTGAACACTCACAATCTACAAGACTATTGAAATTAACACTGCTATGGTGGCACAGACAGACATCGGTCAAACATATAAAACCTCTTTTTTATCAGGGATTAAAAAAAATTGACCGCAGAATAATTTATGCTCACCAATATCCGCAACGTGGTCAGTTCCGGCGTCATTTGTCACACCACAGTTGATAAGGCGCACCGTGCATAGAAACCCTTTAAATGGTAAAACGTCAGATTGTAAGATATGAACTTCCTCATGATACTCATGCAAATAATTATCATTGCTCCATGATAGGATCGAATTATGTCATTTCCATGAGGTATTCAGGGTAGGAAGGTCGTTGTACTGAGGAGCGGGCGGTCGAAACGAGCCTTCCGGTCGACAACATAACTGTATAACGAATTGTGATAAACATAAAATTGTGATGTTTAATGGCACGCTTAGAGGCGTTTAACGATTCTTTAAGTGATATTATATTTACTTTCATAGAGGCATGTCTTTTATTAGACTCAGAATATGGATGAAACAAGTGTCTGTCTGTAGCCAAGGCTTTGCAGGAAAGCCAGACGCAAAAAAATCGACAGTTTAGGAGACTGGAGAACATACATGCGATTTATCTCAACATAAAGGTGCAATATGGGACTCCGAGACCTTCGGGTATAGTAGTAATCGCCTGATAGTGATGCACCACAGACAAAAAACGAGGCGCGAAAAGAAGGAAAACACGAAACTAAGCCCTGTAATGACCTAGCTTGTATAAATGATAAATAGAGACATTATAGCCCATGTAATAAAAAAAAGGCTGGGTGAAGTGGTATTAAGAGAGTAGGAAAGTTGACTTCTGCCTCTGTGGCGCGGTCGGTAGTGATACCGCCTGCGGCGCTGAAGGTCGTGGGTTCGATTCCCACTGGAGACAAATATTTGTGTGACCCATAAATGTTTGTCTCAAGAGTCTGGGTGTTTCTATGTATAATATGTATGTATTTAAAAGTATATAAGTATTAATATCCGTGGTCTGATACCCATAACACAAGCAGGATATTCCTAGCTTACTTTGGGATCAGACAGCGTTGTGTAAGATGTCCGTGAATATTTATTTATTTTTATTTATAAAGATAATATAAGTATTACATACAGATAGGAAACTCCCTGCCCAAGCTTAACCACCTCCGCCAGAGCTTTGATTATAGTTGGCGGGTTTTCGAGGAAACATTTCCTTAGCCTTATTGGTCACACACACATTCAAGCTCTGTATGAACATAGCGTGTTTTAAGTGTAGGTGACAGAATTCAAAACGAAGCATTTGTATGGAGTTTCCGCCCTGTTCTTCTGGCACTGAAGTTAGTCTTATAATCGAATTACAGTGCAGTTGATGATGACCGACTCTTCCCTCTATCAATCTAGTTAGTTACAGAATGTTTCTGATATGTCAAGGAATGCTTCAGCAAAGTTTTATAATATGACTAGCAGACGTCACGCGGTTTCACCCGCGTAGTTCCCGATCCTGTGGGAATACGGGAGTAAAATATAGCCTATGTTCACCGCAAAGAGTGTAGCTTCCCAACAGTGAAAGAATTTTTCAAATCGGTCCAGTAGTTCCGGAGCCTATTTGTTACAAACAAACAAAAAACCAAATCTTTCCTCTTTATAATATTAGTATTATTATTATTTTCTTGTGGGGGACGCCGGCCACGCCGAGCGGACGATCCGACCGCCCATTCCGCCGCCCATTTCGTCCATTTCCCCAGCCACCTCTCTGCGATTAGATTGGGTATCCCAGCATTCTTCACGGCGCCCCGTCAAATCTTCTAGTATCCTTGCAGAATCGGACTATCTGATCCACCTTCAAAAGTTCCAGATCCTCTTTGTTCAGTCTGTCCGTGCCCATAGTCTCCCATCTGCTTAGAGAGTACATTGGGCACTCAGCCAGTAGGTGGAGACTGGTCTCTTCTTCCTCCAAGCATTCTGGGCATATGGGGTCGTCTTTAACTCCTATCACTGTCAAGTGCCTATTTAGGCGACAGTGTCCTGTTATTATCTCAATAACCAGCCTCATACTTGCTCTGGTCAATTTAACCAGTTGGCTGGTTCTTTTCGCATCCATGCCATTGATGAAGATCTTTGACTGTCTCATTCCAGTCGATGATCTCCATCGGCGGTTGGTTTCTACTGTTATGCTCCTGCTGATTACTCCCTTGGTGATTTTGTGAGCGATGGGAATCCCAGGCTCAGGTCCCACCAAGCTTTCTTCTGCTCCCTTTCGGGCTAGATTGTCTGCTATTTCGTTGCCCGGTAATCCCGCGTGCCCGGGCACCCAGGCTAGACTCACTTGAGTGCTTTCCGCCAGCCTGTCGAGTGACTCTCTGCACTCTTTGACAATTGCTGACATTATCTCTTCTTTATTCAGTGCTTTCAGTGCCGCCTGTTATAATATTAGTATAGAAAAGTAATCTCAAGTGTTTATTCAGTACAGAGAGTAACTTTGTAATAGATACAGTCCTAAGTCTTTTGTTCTGTATCGTGTGAGGTGGCCAGATCAGTAAAAAATAAGTACAAAACATTGATTCACAACAACATGTTATTATTATATGCTGGGTTCATCGTTATCTCGGACGCCGAGGTCAAAAGTTTCATGGCAACTTTATTTTATACTATTAATTATGTACTCCGCTTTTATATTTTTCATAGGGATGATAAAGGCAGGCCAGACCAACCTTTAAGGCATAGCCTTTAGTCAAAGACAATAACCCACCCAAACAGTTACAACAACTGGGAAACCAGAGCTATAAAAGTAACATTTAGAAATTTTTTACTTATTAAACACAAATTTAAAAATCTTCGCTTGTAAAAACTTAAGTACCTACCTAGTAAGTAAAAGTAAAGAGAAAAGACAGATATTTCTCTGCATAGATTAAACAGCAAACTAGGTACAATATTATAACAAAAATGTAAGTTATATTATCCTACTACTATTATAAATCTGATTATAAAAGTTGCCCACGGCTACGTTCTATCATCGCACCGCTCGCCATAGACAGGGATTTCATCCTCACACCCTACGTCCGGAGCGTTCGAGCATGGTTAGATCCGATAGGGGTTTTCTTACGCGAACGCTTAGGTTGTGGAATGATCTTCCTACCTCGGTTTTCCCAAACGCCTACAGTATGGGGTTCTTCAAAAGGGGTCTAAGAAGGTTTTTACAGGGTCGGCAGCGCGAGTGTGGCGCCTCTGGTGTTGCAAACGTTCATAGGCTGCGGTGACCACCAGTCCTTCTGGTGGGCCGTATGCTTGTCTGCCACCTTAGTGATATAAAAAAAAAAAATCTGAAAGTTTGTGAAGACGTCTGGATCTCTCAATTGTACTGCTGAGTAGATCTGGCTAAAATTTGGTACAGTTATAGATTATTAATATTATAGTCTGAAGTAACATGATCAAGCTACCTTTTTCCAATAAATAAATTAATAGAAAATAATAGACCTTTAAGATATTGAGTGGATTTTACATCATAGGAAACTTCAATAAAATGTTCATATGCAACGAAAATGTTCACCTTAGGGGCCACCACCTTAAGTTATGCACCAGCTTCTTCAAGAATAATCCCCACAGGCACTTCTTCAATAACCGGGTTGTCAGAGCTTGGAATAGGCTGCCAGATACTGTGATCTCGGCACAAAATATCATTCCGTTTAATAATAAACTAGGTAAAAGTGGGCACTAGCAGGATATAGGCACTACCCGGTGTTACAACTGCTTGCCTGGTAAATACTGATACTATAATAATAATGCATTCCCATGGAGCACCACAGGACATGGGCACCGATTTCGCAACAGACAAAGCTGCTTGCATCGCCTAGATTAAAACTATTTGTACATAAATGACTGCCAATTATTTTGCAAAATAAGAACTTACAATAGTTGCTGTTTTTGTTTGGTTTTAAGAATTTAACAATTCTAATCAATGCAATCACAGGACCTAGACCCAAAAGTGAGAATGCTACAACAATTATGCAGTGGAGGTGAGGAAAAAGAGGTCCATTTAAAATATAATACCTAAATCAAAATTAATACTTGCTTTAGCAGTTCAAAAATATTCCGCCCACTGGTCGGAAATCTATGATGATGTCTAACCTCTGTCACAAATAGTAAGACTGTAAACAGTAGTCTTCATGGGGAAGCTATGATATGCTTCAGAGTTCCAGAGTTTAGTTATCAATCCTGAAACAATAACTTCAGAGCATCTTAGCTAAATCAATACATTTCCTGTGAAGATGTTGATTAGAATTCAAAAGAGTGCTATGACAGGAGAGTGTGGCGTGTTATTAAGAAACGGGATTGCTTTAGAATCGTGCCAATCGAATTAAGGGGGGAGAGGGGTGGGAGGGGGTAGGGGGAGGGGTGGGAGTGGGTAGGGGGGGAGGGGTGGGAGGGGGTAGGGGGGAGTCTCCCCCCAGCAACTCCCCCCCTGCGGAAACGCTTAGTTTTTAAGTTATGAACATTTTCATAAACTAACCTAAAAGTATATTTTTGAAGGCTAAGTAAGTTCCTTATACCTACTCCTTAGCCCCCATTTACCTACTCCCCCACCCCTATGTACCTACTTCCTAACCATTATCAATCTAAGTGGGGCCTGGCCTGGATGCAATTTATTACCAACGAACCCCGAGTATCTGTCCCCACACGGGGTCCGTTAGGAATTGAAGATAATTTCATGTACAACGGCTTGCCAAGTACGTGGGGTCCGTTGGAAAAAAAAATCCTTACGGACACCCACTCTCCACCCTGCTAATAAAAAAAATTGTTTAGGTTGCTAGAAAAAAAATAACCAAGAAGGCTAATGCCTTCTAACCTAATCTATCCAAGTCGGATTGCGCGAGGTGTATACTGCACTACTACTAAATAAAAAACATAGACACAGTCTAAGAAGTTGCCAAAGAGCGATGGAAAGGAGTATACTGCATGTTAGAAAATCAGATAACATTAACAGTAACAGTATAAGAGCAAAAACAAAGCTTACAGATATCTTAGAGAAAATAGATAAGCAAAAGTGGAGCTGGACAGGACATATGTTGCGAAGTAAACATGAAAAGTGGAGTAAAATTATCACAAACTGGTACCCCAGGGATGGAAAGAGACGTAGAGGAGGACAGTACAAACGATGGGAGGACGAGATAAAGTATATAGCCGGACCTTACTGGAGGAGAGCAGCACTAGACAGGCAACACTGGAGGGAGCTTGAGGAGGCCTTTGTCGACAGACAATTAGAAATTAGGGACATAATATAATGAATTTAAATATGTAATGATGAATATCAATCTATTGAAATTTTATTTATATAATATTCAATTACGATGATAGCAATGAGTTTAAATGGGACAAAGTATAATTAATTTTTGATTTAAAACATAATGATAAATGCAATGCAATTTATTGAAATTTATTTATTTTTATCAAATAATGCATGTAGTATTTTTTATATTTTCATTTAGGGACATAGTATAATTAATTTTAAAACACAATTATGATGATAAATGTAATTTAATTTATTGAGATTTTATTAATATTAGTTTTTAATTTTATCAATTTATTGAAATTTTATTGATATTATTTTTTTTATTTTTTTAATTTATTGAAATTTTATTAATATCATTTTTTATATATTCATTTAGGGACGTAGTATAATTAATTTTAAAACACAATTATGATGATAAATGTAATTTAATTTATTGAAATTTATTAATATTCATCAAATAATGCATGTAATAATTTCTGAAATAAAGGCTTATTATTATTATTATACTGCACTACATGGTGGTTGTACTAGGTATATCAATTTATTGTTTAATTAATTATTGCATTATTAAATAATACAAGCGCTAAAATATATTGAAATAGTAAAATTATTAAAATTAACTATATTTATAATGTATAATAATAAGAATATAGCATTTTATTACGCATTACTTAGTCCCGTTACCGGAAACTTTAAGGTTGTTTTTTATCATTTATTGCAATTTTAAATAATACAGACGTTAATATATATTCAAATAGTAAAATTATTAAAATAAACTATATTTATAACATACATAAATAATAATATAGCGTCTTATTACACATTTTTTCATTCCATTTCACGCAACTTTAAACAGCCCTAAAAAAAAACCATGCATCTCCTCACTGGGGGAGGGGTATTTTTGAGAAGGGGAGACCCACCCCTATCCAACGCAACCCCTAAAAACCCTAAAATCGATTGGCACGATTCTAAAGCCCACCACCAGTTCTTTTATTCTCAAGAGCTTCACCTTCAGGTAAAAAAGTAAATATTTTTGCAACAAAAACTTTACCACTATATGTACACTTTTTTGCTTAAAAATGAGCACACCAGTCTCCAATATGAATTTAGAGTGGCCATAAGTGCCTTTTTATTGTGTGGAAATCTGCACTGCATACGGTCGGGAGCCCCGGTTAGGCCTTAGCTGATCTTATTACTAGTCTACTGATCCTGTAGGATCGTATTGGAGATCATAGGATACACCTGCTTATCTAAAAGGGACAAGAATTAATTCAATAATAGATTTGGAGCATTTATTTTACCTTTTAAACAATTTAGACTCAAAAGCTTGTTCTAAAAGTATGACTAAGTACCTGTACTGTTTTCGGCAACGGTTGAGTGCTTGTGAGGAAGTGTTTTTTTTGATAAGCAAATGATTTAAAACTAGTTAGTAATAGCACTCAGCAAGTGGCTGGCAAGTTGCTAGTACTAGGTATTTTACTAACTTCAGCCTAATATAAACAAATACAGGATTAATGCGCGAATATTTGTCAATATAACTATTTTTATAGAAGAAACATTGGCAATTAATTACGTACTGACAAAAAGTTACTTTGTTCGATGAACTTAGTTTATGTCAATAAACAAACAAATCAAAAAATTCTGAAAAAAGCAGTATTACTATTTATAGCATTACAATCTAAAACTTACTTAGTTCCTGAGCTTCGGTCGTAGCCTTTGTCAAAAGAACCAATAATATTAATAAATGCACCAAGCACAGAACACAAACACGATCACACATTTTGACACCAATAGTTATTTGGGACATCCTAAGACGAATCTAGCTAAGGAAGCTAAAATACAACTTATTATTTACAAAATACGCTCATTATGGCCATGTACCTAGCCACTGCACTTATTTAATTCACTAAATGCTACATGGACCGTCAACACTACACGCGCACCCGCTTCCGAAATTCAACTGACAACTAGTGTTGCCGCTCGATAGTTGACTATTGATATAATATCGATAGGCTATCGATAGTCGACTATTGTTAGCCTATCGATAGTTCTATCGATAGTATCGATAGTGTCGATACTATCGATTGTATCGATAGCACCATTAGTATAAATACTATCGACACACTGTAATACTATCGATAGAATCGATAGAATCATTTTTCAATACTCAATGTACTATCGATAATATCGATAGTATCAATACTATTGATGCTGAACATTGCAATGACAATCGATAGTGTCGATAGTATCGATTATATCGATAGTTTTGTTTTATCGATAGTGACCTTTCCTTCAATAGTATTGGTTGGAGTCTGTAGTCTAAAACAGGGCTTCCTAAACTTTTAAGGTTACGGAACACCAAGCAAATATGGTTTATTCTACGGAACCCCATAAAAGGTTATAGCAAACTAGCAAGTTAGACAATGTCCGCGGTTCCACCTGCGTGAATTCCTGTTACCGTTCCCGCTTCCCATGGAAACGTTTTCCCGGGATAAAAAAGCTTTTTTATTAAGCTCATCAAATTGACTGATGGAAGCCATAGCGACATTTAACGATTGCGGGCCATTCTCACAGTCCGTAAGACTTCTGACAGTGGTCCTCAAGTTGGCGACCCTGTGATGTTCCTTTTGACGCTCCGCTTGAAAAACCCGGGATTGTAAGAGGAGAGAAGTACGTGCGCGAGCAGGTCGTTTCAAACTTTTATAGATCGACAGAGGAACGATCTTTTGAATCGCTCAGTTCTGGCGAAGTACTCTCCGCTGTAAGAGCGTTACCTACATTTGGCTGGCATGCATAATTTCAGGATCGAAAATGGGAGGGCAGGATTAGGTTGAAGAGCTCTATTGAGAGCTAGGCTAAGCTAATAAATATCTCATTTTTTTTGTTTTTTGGAATGTACGCTTTTGTTACGCAGCTGGCAGAAATAAATTGTTTTTCTTTCTTTCTATCTAAATAGCCTATGTCTTATTCCAGACCAGAACCCCTCAGGGATCAGGGGATAAGTGTTACTTCTTCACGGAGCTAACGCAACACCCTTTGGGCACAGTAAATTTGGCTTTTTCAATTAGCTCCCTTAAATCAAATATCTTTGGAATTAACTAAAAGGCCACATTAGAAGCGAGGGCATAACGGTAATCCCTTCTTTGAGCAGCCCGCCTGGCGCAGTACCTCCGCTCTGCAGAAGACAGCGGTAATAGTAACCGGGCTTGGTGTTGGGTTGTGTTCTCCGTCGGTGAGCAGGGTTCCAGAGCTCATTGGGGTGGTTATATGCGGGTGATGGTGAGACCAGAGGCTTGTCTGCTTTCATTAGCTGGTATGGGCGCGGAACATTCGTACGGCGCGGTGGTCAGGGAAACCCGGTGAAACGGTTGACCACAGGGCCCCCGCAGGCTGCACGGGACCCAAACCTGAGAATTAATTTATCTCCGACCCAGGGGGCTGAAACAGCAGCCTGTGTAAAGTCCCTGGTGCTGTGGTCTTGCCGGAGGAGGATAACCGGAGTGGACGCGGCCACTGCATTAGAGGGGACTGGAGGCCCTTTCGTACGCCATTCCAATCTACCGCATCACACGTGCCGGCTTTTGGGAGTGCAGTAACCTCGCTTTGTATCTTGCGCCACCGGTACACACCCTTCTTAAATTCCCGTTTTCTCAACACCATGGCAAGGAAAAAGAAAAATATGAAACGTTTTACAGAGGCATTGTCGTCCACACTTCAAATGGACTTTTGTCACATCAGAGACATACACAAGAACATCAACGTAGTCCACCACCACCTGGAATCTGCGCAGCCGATCCTATTTATTTTGACGGAGACGCAAATCTCCTGCCCGGACTTAATGTTCCTTGGCTACAAGCTGGAGTACAGCTTTAGGTGAAAAGCTGGGGTGTGTTTGTATAATATGTACCTTGAAGACAGGGATCGGATCGGATCGGATCTACTAGTACGCGTGTTTGTACAGGTATCACAGCGATGATACGGACTGGTGGACTGCCTTTCTGGGAGTCGTGAATTGTGGTCGCTTGCCAAAACTGCCTAGGGAAACAATTGTCGGTCGGGTTTGCCACCCCTAATTAAACGGGATGGTAGACTGGCTCAGAGTGCCAAGGAGAAAGCCGACCTTTTGGGTTCTCTCTCTACCTCCAACTCGAATATGAACGACGTGGGTTCTTCGCCGACTGGCATACCCTGGTGTTGCACTTCCATTCCAGAAATTAAATTTAGTCAGCGGGACGTTAGGCGGGAGCTTCAATCCGTGATCCCGTTCATAAGTCGAGTGGGCCAGATGGCATACCTGCGGTGGTAGTTTGGTCCTGAGTTGTGTCCGGCGCTTACATACTTGTCTTTTCATACTTTCATATTCTATGAAAAAGTCTCAGCTTCGTGGAAGATCGCGCACGTGCATCCTTTACCCAAGAAGGGTGATAGAACCGACCCGGCCAATTACAGGCCTATAGCTGTTACCTCCCTTTTATCTTAAGTTGTTCCTTTTATCTGAGGTACCTTGAAAAACACGACCTGCTCAGTGACTGGCAATACGGTTTCTGTCATGGCCGTACTTGCGACTTATAAAGAAGCAGTGTTTGCGCCGCAGTAAAGTACCGCCGCGCCCTGTACAGTACATTGTTTTTCTCTGTTTTTATTATTTTTTATAAAAGGTTACTGTTGTTTGGTCTATGTGCGCTGTGATCTAAAATATAAATTATTTTCTTTCTTTCTTTCTTCTTATTTCCCTGCTGAGCACTCCGAGCTTCCTGGACGCCAGCTTAGCCTTGCCCTCCAAGTGACTGCGGAACTGCACGTCACTGGAGATGTCAACACCAAGTATCCCTATACTTTCAGAGATGGTGAGAGATGTGCCCTGAAATGGCGGCGCCACAGTGAATGGGTTTTTTTTGCGGTGAACACACAAACTTGTGTCTTGGTAGGGTTGATTTGGACAAGATTTTGTCCACCCCAATCGGACACTGTAGTGAGAGTAGCCTTGATTTCAGACATAAGTTGTTCATGGCTTTCTTCCACTGCAACCCGAGAGATACCGGGACGGCCCGCGTAATAAGTGTCACCCGTACTGTTGTCCGCATAACAATGAATGCCGTCAATTAGACAACATGTCATTGATATGCAGCAGAAACAAAGTAGCGGACAACACTGAGCCTTGTGGTACTCCAGCGTTTATGGCCATGCAGTCAGAACAGCTGCCGTCAACGACGGCCCTAATGCTTCTGCCGGCCAAAAAGCTGGACACCCATCCGCATAAACTCTCGGGCAGTCCATAGGAGGGCAATTTCGTAAGAAGACCACGGTGCAAAAAAATAAATACATACGTACGGTGCATAAAAATAATACTATTGAATCACAGGCTGCTATAGATTGAAAGAAAGAAAGAAAAATTTGTTTATTCCACACAAAAACATACAAAATATCTATAACAGTAACTAATAGCTTACTATTTACACTAAAAGTATTCTATTTTTTTTGACGCACACTCCGTGGAATAACGGCCGCCTCTCAGCATTATGCTGTCTGTTATGCTGTATGCTGATTGCGCAAAAATATAGATAGTATCGATACTACCGATAGTATTAAAAATTGTTATATAATACTATCGATAGTATTAATAATATCGATAGTAAATTTGATATTGAACTTCGATACTATCGATACTATCGAAAATATCGATACTATCGATAGACCAATCGATATTATAGATTATTTTCGAGGTCAACTATCGATAGTCAAACTATCGATATTGCGGCAACACTACTGACAACTGACAAGACAAGACAAAGAGTGACAAACCATAACCAAACCGTAGAGTGATGACAACTTGCGTCTTTTTTGACGTTTGACGGTTTGTTCGTAAACCATTTTTTTAATATTCACTTTACGGCTTGGTAACTATAGCTTTTCAGCCCCAGCTTGTAAAAGATACATTCACGCCTTGATATCCGAAGGGATAGCTAGAGGCATATTATATGCAGTCCCAGGAGGTGGCGAAAAATTTCAACGACTCAACCTTCGCCTGTCCATCTCAATACGACTCACTAACTATAATACTTCCTCCACATTACTCGCGAAGTTGAACGAAGTTGGACGAGTACGATAGTGTGGAGGGGCACCTCGGCCTACTTCGTCAGAAATTTTCTTTGACTCGGGCAACTTCGCTGACGAACTTCGTTCAACTTCGCAAGTAATGTGGAGGAAGCATTACGTGAGACATAAACTCAAGGTGAAATTTGGGCGTATACTACCTCTGCCTCTGCCTATCCCTTCGGAAATAAAGGTGTGACTATTTGTAGGTATGTACAATTTGATTTGTATTTATTGGAAAGACCGGGCGTTGAATAGTTCAACAATCGTATGGTCAAATGTAGCCACAAGTGCCAACCAAGGAGTTAAAAATATTGTGGTTTGGTGTATTACTTACTGTTTTATATGTATATGGACTAAATATACTTAGTCCATAATTTTACTCGTAATTTAGTAAGGCAGAAATGACCATTCCTCACGATTCTACTCACCAAATGTAAATGTGAAAGTGCTGTACCTACCAACCGTGTTTGTTAGGTTTAAACGCCCGCCGTAACCATTGACTGTACATTTATCACTGTATTATATTGACAATATTCGACATTGCATAGAGTTGAGACAGAATCATTGCATAGGTCTATTAAATTGCTATGCATGTATTACATATCTGGGGGCACTGCAAGACAAGCAACAGCGGTACGGCCGTAACTATTTTTTCTCGAACCCACTTAGGCCATTTTTGACTCTCTTTATCTTCTTGTGGATAGAACTAGAAGTTAAATTTTCTGTAACTAGCAAGTATAAATACGTGTATTATTTAAAATTTCGTTCAGTTTGAACCAGTACCTAGTTATTCGCATTTCTGTACTAATATTATAAAGAGGAAAAATTTGATTGTTTGTTTGCATCGAATAGGGTCCGAAACTCCGACCACGGCCGCGCCGTCTCTATTTGGGCGGCGTCACACCCGTTCTAAACCTACATTTTGTAAGAAATGTGACTGAAGGGCCAAGGGGCGTAGACTGCGGCACTCGGGTTGGAGAGTTCTCCCTCGCCTCCTCTTTTACGACCATAACCTGCTCGCAGAAAGAGGTATGTTACAGACGCGGTGGCGACCCACTTACTCCCATTGAAGATCATGGCTCTCACCGCGGTCTTCAGCTAGATTACGTCCACGTCCAGTACTGCTACTGGGTCTAGCGCTATTGCACCCACGCTGTGCACTCCACCGATGTGTGGAGAGCGTAGTGTCCTCGCTGCGTTCTTCGCAGTGCTGGCACTTGGCCGTGATCTCTCAGTGTAATTGCCACAGACTCGCCACTCGTTTATAATCGGTCTGAAGAATTATTCGCTAAGACTCTCAACTACATTCTAAATCCATGGTTCAGTGTATACATCAAGGAAAAATTTAAATATTTGCAGTTTCGGCCCAGTTTTCTAGAAACATCAACTGCACAAATAACTTAGTAATCTGATATTATTCACATCAAATCACAAAGTTATTTATGCAATTTCATTTAATAAATTATTAAGGCTGTAGGTACCTATATTAAATTAGATTAATTAAAAAGTTACATTAATTTGCTGTTAATGAATCAGTGTTCTTAGACTATCTAACTGTGTATACATTTAATTTTGAAATACAGTATGAAAAGCAATAATTTTAATAGTTTAAAAAAAAATTTTATTATATATAACTTAGTGTACACACGTAAGAAGTGAAACTTCTTCATAAACTTAATTTTCACCTCACCTTAAATTAAGTCAAAAAGTACAAAAGTCCAAAAGTCCAAAAGTCCCAAAGTCCCAAGGTCTCAAGGTCCCAAAGTCCCAAAGTCCCAAAGTCCCAAAGTCCCAAAGTCCCAAAGTCCCAAAGTCCCAAAGTCCCAAAGTCCCAAAGTCCCAAAGGCCAAAAGTCCAAAAGTCCCAAAGTCCCAAAGTCCCAAAGTCCCAAAGTTCCAAAGTCCCAAAGTTCCAAAGTCCCAAAGTCCCAAAGTCCCAAAGTCCCAAAGTCCCAAAGTCCCAAAGTCCCAAAGTCCCAAAGTCCCAAAGTCCCAAAGTCCCAAAGTCCCAAAGTCCCAAAGTCCCAAAGTCCCAAAGTCCCAAAGTCCCAAAGTCCCAAAGTCCCAAAGTCCCAAAGTCCCAAAGTCCCAAAGTTCCAAAGTCCCAAAGTCTAAAAGTCCAAAACTCCAAAAGTCCCAAAGACCCAAAGTACCAAGGTCCCACCTAAAAGTCCAAAAGTCCCAAAGGCCAAAAGTCCCAAAGGCCAAAAGTCCCAAAGTCCCAAAGTTCCAAAGTCCCAAAGTCCCAAAGTCCCAAAGTCCCAAAGTCCCAAAGTCCCAAAGTCCCAAAGTCCCAAAGTCCCAAAGTCCCAAAGTCCCAAAGTCCCAAAGTCCCAAAGTCCCAAAGTCTAAAAGTCCAAAACTCCAAAAGTCCAAAAGTCCAAAAGTCCCAAAGACCCAAAGTACCAAGGTGCCATCCAAAAGTCCAAAAGTCCAAAAGTCCAAAAGTCCAAAAGTCCCAAAGTCCCAAAGTTCCAAAGACCCAAAGTACCAAGATCCCATCCAAAAGTCCAAAAGTCCCAAAGTCCCAAAGGCCAAAAGTAAAAAAGTCCCAAAGCCCAAAAGTCCCAAAGTCCAAAAGTCCAAAAGTCCCAAAGTCCCAAAGTCCCAAAGTCCCAAAGTCCCAAAGTCCCAAAGTTCCAAAGTCCCAAAGACCCAAAGTACCAAGGTCCCATCCAAAAGTCCAAAAGTTCATAAGTTCAAAAGTTCAAAAGTCCCAAAGTCTCAAAGTTCCAAAGTCCCAAAGACCCAAAGTACCAATGTCCCATCCAAAAGTCCAAAAGTCCAAAAGCCCAAAAGTCCAAAAGTCCAAAAACCCTTAAATGACATGCTATCCCTGGATAAAGTACTCTTAATTCGAATCCACCGTGGTGGGGAACAGACAGAACAAAGATGGCGCGTAACCAAAAATCGTGACGTGATGTGACGCAAATTTTTTTCCACCGCCGATAAAGAAGTTTCACTTCAAAAAACTAAAAAACACGCTTGTTTTTTTATAGTTTATCTTGGATGTCCGCCATGTTGGATTTAAGTCACGTGACTATTTTTTTCGTATTCCTGACAGCAAACACTTTCATTTGATATACCCATATCATGGAGGTGCATTTCAAACAGCCAGTCCGCCATTTTGGGGAGGCCGCCATATTAGATTTGTAATGACGTTTTTTAGCTAGTCATGTATTGTCATCAGAACTCAGAGCGTGTGCAAAATTTCAGCCTGATCGAAGGACGGGAAGTGGGTCGAATTAACATTCCAAGATTTTCTTACATACATAGTTACAAGTGAAGCTAATAAAAGCGTGTTAAAAAGGAATGGGGTTCTGTCATTGTCGAAAATAAAACCATAGAACTTTGTATTTAGGCAAATAATGATTGATTGTAAGAGGACAATGTTATACTGTGACAATGTCGAGGTCTAAAACTCTAAAGCTAGTTAAATAAATAAACATAAAGGCAAAAACCTATGTAGGTACTCCCTGATTATATTTCGCACGGCAGCTGTCCAATACGTGACTCTTAAATTACAAATTATTAATTAATTATTAGTTTATACTTTATTATATTCCAAATCCTGGCATACTGTTCATATGCATAAGCTTTCTTAGTGTCATGTTTAGAGGACTTCAGATGGTTCTCCACTTCGTGCCAACCATGTATGACATCGTGGCAAAACGCACAATGGAACACTTCGGTGCGAATCTGTAAAGAAAATAAATAAATATTAATTAATATTTTTGGAATTTAAAATTTTACTAATATTAATAATGCGAAATGTTGTGAGTGTGGATGCGTGGATGTTTATTACTCTTTCACGCTCTAACGGCTGAACGGATCGGGTTGAAATTTGGTACAGGGATACATTATAGTCTGGAATAACACATAGCTACTTTTTATCCCTGGAATAAGTTCCTACGGGGAACGGGAACATATTTTATGCGGGTGAAGCTACAGGCATCAGCTAGTAAATACATATTTTCGGAATATTCTCTTACTTGTCACATAACACCAAAGATTTCTATATAAAATGAGGTAGATACGCTCTACTATAAGAAACGATAGCATAAAAGCAATCCTCAGACACACACATTGCTAAAACTACACTCACTCATAAACTATATTTACGTACTTGTAACTGCAATAGCAATATACAAATAGAACAAGAGTAAAAGAGAAGGCGTATGGACTCCAATTACAAGCCGAGTACCACCGAATACCCTCGAAGTTTTACGATTCTGTATCACACGTACTGACTGCAGAAAAATGTTAAGTAGGTATAAAGGTATAAAATGCAAAATTTACCAATGATGTTCATATTTAAATATAAACTTAAACAACTGATTATATACATACCTATTTAATTAAGGCATGCATTTTAATCGATATCTGAATATTCCCCTTTTCCGAACAAAATATTTCAAAGTCAAACTAAAAATACTGACTTGAACACTAATTATGTACACCAAATAAATCAAATTAAATGTACTGTTTAATGGTGTTTGCAGAACTATTTTACTGAACGAATAACTATTTTCTAAATAGTTTGTCTAACAATTCCATAGTTCAACAAACATAATATCTATACGTTTTTAGGGAAAACCATCGCCTAATTTACTTTTAGGAACATCACCATCAACATTTATGCTAAATAAAATCCCAATTTAATAAGTAATCAGTCATCTTCATATAATTAAATTTAATTAAGGCCACAAGGAAGAGAGGCTCTGCCTGCCACAAATAAGACTGGAACTAATGAAAAGAAATGTACACTAAATGTGTGTAATATTCTATAACCACTTTCAAGGCGGCTCTCACTAGTCATTTGAACAACAGAACTTATTATATTATTCAGGAATAAATTAATGACAAATCCTAGTTTATTTAAAAATCAATGCAATTATTACTACTTTTATATAGGGTGTCCCACGGCAATGCCACATGGAGGGAAAGTACCTTAAATATTGTAGATGGAACATTTTAATGAAAGAAGACATTATTTTAATTTAAAAAATAACTTAAACTGCATTCATAGATTGTTAAATAATAACATGGTTGCGCCGGGAATCGAATCCGCTACACGAGAAAAAAAAATTACTCCGTAGCTTTATCATACCGATCGAAAGGCTTCATCATAAGGATTATTTTTTGCTAACTAACATAGTGTCAGAAATAAAAGGAAGACCATGAATTTTAGCATTTTTAATACAAAAGTCCCATACTGTTGAATATAAAGTCACACACTTTTGATTATTTTACTCCTTGTCAATCTTTTGATCTTGCTGTGGTGGATATTTATAATAATATGTCCAAGTTCTGTTCGTAACTCGTGGACATTTTCATTTCTTGTAAACTACATTTAATATAGGCTGCGGTGACCACCGGTCCTTCTGGTGGACCGTATGCTTGTCTGCCACCTTATTGGTATACAAAAAAATCATGTCATAACCCCATAAAAAATCTAACATTATTAGATCTGTGGATCTCGGCGGCCATCGTATTTGTCCCGATCCAGGGATGAAAGTCTTTATTGAGAACACCGGCGATGCCAGCTTTTAATTTTTCTGAACAAAATTTCACATCAAATGTTTAAATTCATGGTCTTCCTTTTATTTTTGACACTATGTTACTTAGCAAAAAAAATCCTTATGATGAAGCCTTTCGATCGGTTTGTTAAACCTACGGGGTGATTATTTTTTCTTGTGTAGCGGGTTCAATTCCCGGCTCAACCATGTAAGTATTTAAAAATCTATGAATGCAGTTTAAATTGTTTTTTAAATTAAAATAATGTTTTCGTTCAGTAAAATGTTCCATCTACAATATTTACGTTACTTTCCCTCAATGTGACATAGCCGTAGGACACCCTGTATAGCATATTCTGGAATAGGTATTGGGTATCCAATCGCTTTCCGACCGCTCCAGTATGACAAATTCATCCCATTTTTGCTGACGTAGTTGATCTTGAGGAAAGCTAATGGAAACAAAAAAAATGTAATAATATTCGTCAATAAATGATGTAATAATCTCATAAAAAGTTAATATACCTAATAATCTTAAAATAACCTGTGAAAGGTAACTGCATTTTGATGTGTAATTTTTATAAAATCTTAGTAGGTACATAAGATGGCATTAAATGACTGATTTGATCACAATCGTTGTAAGTACCTACCCAAAAAGTAAAACATAAATTAAATTTTGTTGCAAACCGTACTTGCGTAGAACTATAACTATTCGGGGAATCCCCGTGCTTTGACGCTCGCTTGGCATATTCAGCAAGTATTATGCTGTCAAAAAACGAAGTACAACAAAAGCATTGAAGTCGTCAGATTAGTTAGGCCTGTACAATTTGGTGGGTTAATACGATTAAGAATAATCATAAAATTGATGAAAAATAATTAATTACGCATAAATTGTGCGTAATTACCAAATAAATTTGTGCTCCTTCGTAAACTACCAAGTCTTAAGCACTTTTATGACGATAATTATGTACTTTTCCACGTTAAAAATACAATTTTGTTGTTAAATCGTGGGAGATACGACAGTGACATAGTGTCAGCGCGAACTGGGCGCAACCGCGCTAACTAGCTCAGTTTATACGCTTCAAAAATTGGTGCGTAGGGCATGTCTACCTCTTTATATAGAAGTCTTTGCATAACACCAGTTAGCACTTAAGCATATTTAGCACGCCAAAATGATGCCGCCGCTTGATGGAAAGCCATAACAACATCTAGCTAGGTATTGGGGGCCACTGTTACAGTCTGTAAGTGTAAGATCTGATCATCATTCTTTTATTTGGGGTCAGCGCATTCGACCTACGATGTATGGCTTTCATGTAACCTATGGTCACACATTTATCCGCGAAGGGATCTGCAGAGGCATATTATGTGCCAAGATTTCAACCTATTAGATTTTGTCACACGCAATAGGTGGTGAGCCGTATTGCCGTGTTAAAATGGATAGGCGCAGGTTGTGACTGCCCGCATTTTACAAGCCGCTAAAAAGGCCTTCAACCTGGCTTACCGATTGCCATTTTACTGGCAACTGGTACCAACTGCTTAACGTGCGTTCAGAAACGCTGGCAAATAAATGTCACAAAGTGGTTAGGTACATGGTGATCATCCATTCAAAGACCGGCCGTAGTAAATGTTGCTTACTGCAATGATCGTTTACAGAACACTGAGTCCGCGGGGTCACGGGCGTTATGGTGCTTTCTACACGCAAAAACAGGGCAAATTCAGAACTACACTTACCTCTCTGATTATTTCATCCGCATCACAAATGTGAACTGGCAGGTTTTTCCCACGAGGAAGACAACAGAGATCAATGTGTTTTACCGGAGGTTCTCTACTTGCAGGTAGATTTTTAAAACACAATAAACAATGCCAAATGTCACTTTCTTCTTTATTAAGTAACAGAAAACTGTCGAGGGTTAGATAATATTTATCAATAAGATAGCCAGGTTTGTAGAATGAGGTCAGACTTAATGGCATTACACGCAACAGTGAGGTTACAAATGATTCCATAGTTTGATTGGATGGAGTATAATGTGACATTTTCGACTGGTTGCACTTTAAATGTGAAATACTTTCAACGTGTTGTTTCATGCACGTCAATGTATAGACGGTACGGTACAAAAAGCGTTAACTCATAATAGTCATATTGTTTTCCTTTGCGTAATGTTCAGCGTCAGTTGGGGTTTCACTTTCAGTTACAAGCTAACAAGACTTCCAGAAAAACCTTTTTACTCGACTGCCCAAAAGCGTTATGTTTTTTCAACTCGACTAGTATCACAAAAAACTGTTGCACTTGTTACTAATTGTACTTTACTATAGGCATTAATAGCGGTAGATCACAGTGAAATCAAAAAAAAATACACTTATTTTCTTTTTAATTCTGTATTACCTACCAAACACGAAACTGATACTACATAGAGATCGAGTGCATGATAAACAATCAGCTGGTTAGATTACGTCGTTATCACTATAGTCCGTTCAGAGATATTACCTACCTATTTTTTTTTTAATAATGTTTATTGGCAACTGGATACAGATTACCTACCTCTAGCACTTAGGTTGCCTATCTTGATTGCTGTTTTACCCAATAAGTTTTTGTTTCTCCCATGTAATCTCACTTTAGTCGAAACTTACTTTCTTCTTTTGCTGTCGTTTTTTTTAGGGTGTGACCATTAAGGGGCGGTTATTGCGCACAAGTAGGCATTTGGCGCTCCCCTCGCCCCGGGCGCAAGACACACCGCGCGCCGGCAGCGGCAGTGAACTCTCATGCCACAGTATACAGTAGAGTAGAAAGAAACAGCATGCTAACTTTGCTTGACGTAGTAAATGCATCTAACTTTATTAAGTGTAGTGATTTATTAGTTTCGTAAATAAATGAGTTAATCGTAAATAAATTATATATATTAAACTATTATTTTTAGGCTAAAGAGTTTGTTTGTTTGTTTAGTTGTTCTAACTCTAGAGTCTAAGAGACTGCTAGTAGAATTTCAAGAGTTTCTTAACAGAATGTCCATTTTTGAAAAATACCAAAATATATAACATCACGCTAAGGCGAATAAGAGCTTAGCAGCAACGAAACATTTTTCGACAACTAGGATATTTCATTCTTTTGAGAGTTTCCGTTGCGTACGTTAGCTACAGTTACGTAAAAAATGTAAATTACATAATAGCTGGTCATAAAAATTTCTAGTTTTCTAAAGTTGGTATGCTAAGTATGAATCACGGGATCATTTTGCAATCCAAAATGGCCGCCGCAGTGTAATCACAAAATTTCATGATGGGTGTCGTTTAAAGGGTTTTTTGGTATGCTGAGTACGAATCACGTACTAATTTTGCAATCCAACATGGGCGCCGCGCCGTAATCACAAAATTTCATGATGGGTATCGTTTAAGGGGTTTCTTGGTATGCTGAGTACGAATTACGTACTAATTTTGCAATCCAATATGGCCACCGCGCCGTAATCACACAATTTCATGATGGGTATCGTTTAAAGGGTTTTTGATATGCTGAGTACGAATTACGTGATAATTTTGCAATACAATATGGCCGCCGCGCCGTAACCACAAAATTTCATGATGGGTATCGTTTAAGGGTTGTATTGGTATGCTGAGTACGAATCCTGTGATAATTTTGAAATGCAATATGGCCGCCGCGCCTTAATCGCAAAATTCCATGATGGGTATCGTTTAAGTGGTTTTTCGGTATGCTGAGTACGAATCACGAGATAATTTTGCAATCCAATATGGCCGTAATCGCAAAAATCCATGATGGTTATCGTTTAAGGGTTTTTTTGGTATGCTGAGGACGAATCACATGATAATTTTGCAATCCAAAATGGCCACCGCGTCGTAATCACATAATTTCGTAATGAATATCGGTTAATGGATTTTTTCGAACGCTGAGTACGAATAACATGATAATTTTGGAATTCAATTTGGCCGCCTAAGCTATTAGGCCCACTTGCGCGGAGAGTCGAGTTAAATATATAAATATAGAGTTAGTAAGCTCTGAGTTAAATAAATAACTTCTTAACTCTGACCACGTCTTGCACAGTTGCAAATTGGCACGCGGTTAACTAACTCACAATAAACCGAACAATTTTTTTTAGTCTGTGTCGTTCCATGCAATCCAACCACACACAAATGTTAGAACGAAGAATGGAACATGTGTCTCTATCTCTTTTACACTACAGTCTGCTACGTATGATTTGTCTCAAAAATATGAACGTGTTATGTCATCTACGTGCATTTAAATTTTTTTAAAGTCGTTTGAATGCTTTGTGACTTTGTAATGCGTCAGTGTCACTTTCTGACTGTGTTTATCTAAAAAATTTATAAATAATACAAAAATGGAAACGGAGCCATGTATTCGTGCTATATTTGCTAACTATTGGCTGTTACATAAATATAGCAAGATGATATATTTGCTGTCATCCCAAATGTGTAAGTCGTGAGCTGATCCATGCCTACGTGCAAAGACTTCGTTGAATTTCAAACCAACAGAACAGATTGCCTGGGTATTAATTAAAAAAATATACTTTTCTATTCCTAAAGATTTCAGCACTATCTCCTACTAAAATGGTAAAACATGAAATGAATAAATCTGTATTATGGATTGATCTCTTATAACAGAGAGGCAGTGGAACTGAGATGTCTTCAGGTACATGATATAAAATACCTGATGAATATCAATAGGCAGGCCAGATGAACTTACGGAGTACTTTATAGTACACTAGTGGACGCCACGCGCTTTCACCCGCGTAGTTCCCGTGTGTAGGGACACTGCTGACGCATTAGTTTTATATACCGAGGCGCAAACATTCGCTAGCCGCAGCAGTCGTCTCCCAGCACGCTATGGGTTAGGTCATATCGTATATCGGATTGTATTTTTTTTAGTTATATCTAGTGTAACTGGTACCAGTCTGCAATTATATATTTTACTAGCTGACCCGCGCAACTTCGTTTGCGGCACATGAGAGTTAGAAAAAGGGAGGTATGGTATTAATATTTTGAGTAATATATAATGTTTCCCGTCGCATTTACTCTCGTCGCGCCTAGTCCCATCGCGTCGCTTATATACATGAGAGCTGACCCGCACAACTTCGTTTGCGTCACATGGCCGAGAAAGAGAGAGGTGTAGTATTAATATTTAAGGTGATATAATGTTTCCCTTCTCACTTACTCCCGTCGCGTCGCTTATATTCATTAGAGCTGACCCGCACAACTTCGTTTGCATCACATGAGATTGAGAAGGAGAGAGGTGTGGTATAAATATGTAAAGTTATATAATGTTTCCCGTTGCATTCACTTCCACCCGTCCTTTTTTTGGTACGGAACTCATGTGTGTCCGACTCGCACTTAGCCAGTTTTAATCTTTCAGTTGATTGGCTATCACCTGCAGACCATGTTTATCTACTCCCGTACCATCGCTCATACTTTAAAACTTATTAAAAGGGGTTATTGTAAGTGAACCTTAAAAGATAGGCATATGCTGTTGACGACATTTTTTTGTAACTTTTATAGGGGAACATTTTTGTACTACAAAATTTTCACGTAACTTGAACCATTTACGCAACGTACGCAGTGGAAGCTCTCAAAAGAAATAAATTTTCCCAGTTCTCGAAACATTATTTATGGCTGCTCCACTCCTATTCGCATTAGCGTGATTTTATATCGCCATTAGCCATCCTCAATAAATGTACTATTAAATTGTAAAATAATTTTTGAAATGCAACCAGTAGTTTCTGAGATCCTAGGACAAACAAACTCTTCAGTTTTATAATATTGTAAGCGAACATTAAGAAACAGACAAATTAGGTTATTGTGAGCGAACCTTAAGAGATAGACATATGCTGCCGAGGACTATTTTTTAGAACTTTTTAAGAGAAACAAAATTGTAATACACCCTTTTTACGTATCTTTAACTATTTACGCAGCGTACGCCTCGGAAGCTCTCAGGCGGTAAAAAATATTCCCCGTTTTCGAAACATTATTGATTGCTGCTTTGCCCCTATTCGTCTTAGCGTAATGTTATATAGCCTATAGCCATCCTCAATAAATGGAGTATCAAACAGTGAAAGAATTTTTGAAATCCAACCTGTAGTTCCTGAGATCCTAGCGTTCAACCATAGCACTAGAGGACGTCACGCGGTTTCACCCATATAGCTTCCGTTCCCGTGGGAATACGGGAAGAAAATATACTGTATCACTGGTAAGATTGTAGTTTCCCAATATAGAAAGATTTTTCAAATCGGTCAAGTAGTTTTGGAGCCTATTAGATGCAAACAAACATACAATCGAGGGGGGGGGGGGTTCGGGTGCTATTCCCTGTCTTTGAGGGGTTTTCGGGTGTAATCCCGCTGCTTAGGGGGGGCGTGCGTGAATCCTTTTGCGTCACGCTGCAGTCTGGGGCCTACTTCTGTAAGGACGGTGAGCAAGCTCCTCACCGTCCTCAGGTCATGGAGACCTATACTCTCCGGCGCAGCTGCCGACTGCGGAACTAGGGTGGGAGAGTTCGCTCGCTCAGAGTTAGGCGATTTGACTCACCGATGTCGGCGAGTTAAAAATTTAAAAGTTTGACTCTGAGTTAGCCCTTAACTCTTGTTGGTGCAAGACAAATTATTGATTTAAGTCGAGTTAGCAGTTAACTCTGAGTTAAGCACGTTAACTCTGATCTCTGCAAGTGGCCGTTACAGTAGTAAACTAAAAAGATTTGCTTATTAAGTTTAGGCCTAGCAATGCGAAAATACTATGACAAAAGGTTTTTATTGTAAAATTAATGCTAATTACATTAAATTGGTACCTAGCATACAAAAGAATCCCTTAAACGATACCCATAATGAAATTTTGTGATTACGGCACGGCTGCCATATTGGATTGCAAAATTAGTATGTGATTCGTACTCAGCATACCATAAAGCCCCATTTACGATACCAATCATAAAATTTTGTGATTACGGCGCGGCGTGCATATGGATTGTAAAATTATCACGTGATTCGTACTCACCATACCAAAAAACCCCTTAAACGATACCCATCATGAAATTTTGTGATTATGGCGCGGCGGCCTTTTTGGATTGCAAAATTAGTACGTGATTCGTATTTAGCATACCATGAAACCCTATAAACGATACCCATCATGAAATTTTGTGATTACAGCGCGGCGGGCATATTGGATTGCAAAATTATCACGTGATTCGTACTCAGCATACCAAAAAACCCCTTAAACGATACACATCATGAAATTTTGTGATTATGGCACGGCGGCCATATTGGATTGCAAAATTATCACGTGATTCGTACTCAGCATACCAAAAAACCCCTTAAACGATACCCATCATGAAATTTTGTGATTACGGCGCGGCGGCCATTTTGTATTGCAAAATTATCACTTGATTCTTACTCAGCATACCAAAAAAACCCTTAAACGATACCCATCATGAAATTTGGTGATTACGGCGCGGCGGCCATCTTGTATTGCAAAATTAGTACGCGATTCGTACTCAGCATACCAAAAAACCCCTTAAACGATACCCATCATGAAATTTTGTGATTACGGCGCGGCGGCTATATTGGATTGCAAAATTATCACTTGATTCTTACTCAGCATACGAACAAACCCCTTAAACGATACCCATCATGAAGTTTTGTGATTACGGCGCGGCGGCCATATTGGATTGCAAAATTATCATGTACTTCGTACTCAGCATACCAAAAAACCCCTTAAACGATACCCATCATGAAATTTTGTGATTACGGCGTGGCCGCCATGTTGGATTGCGAAATTATCATGTAATTCGTAGACATTTTAATGCATTAGGTAGCTGGTTACCATGTCGTGAAAACACTTAAAAAGTAAAAGATCACCACATTTTTACCATGAGTCGCGTATGGGAATTTTAGTGAAATCCCTTCATCACTCAGGAATTAAGCTGATGGTCTTCAAAATGTATAGCTAAGTACCATCATGGATACATTGACTTACGATCAAAAACCGCATTATATCGATCCACCCCTTGGGCCGTGACGAATTCACAGGACAGAGTTGTTAATTGAGAGT
The DNA here is from genome assembly GCA_933228765.1 of Miltochrista miniata. Classification (NCBI taxonomy): domain Eukaryota; kingdom Metazoa; phylum Arthropoda; class Insecta; order Lepidoptera; family Erebidae; genus Miltochrista; species Miltochrista miniata. The sequence goes on from OW121770.1 coordinate 13,959,022, forward strand.
TCGTTAATTGAATTAATGAGTAACTAGTTACAATGTTATTAGATTAACGTGTAATTCCATTACTCAGTAATTAGTTACTGCTAGTACTCATTGTAATTAATTACTCAAGTAATCTGTTACAGAGTAATTGAATTAAGCATTACAAAGTAATTGTAATTTGTAACGGTTAATCTAAATACATTTTGCCATTACTGATATTTTTATACTGTGGCGCGATTTCAACGTAATTTGGCATAATAATTACGAAATAGTTGCGAAAAAAACTGACACAGGTCCTGCCTCCACAAGCGCCAGGGCGAGACTGATCGGCCGTCAGCGGCGCAATTCTATTGCGTTTGGTAGATATTCGTACATGATAACTATGTAAATAGTTGTTTATAGAAAAACGCTCGGAAAATGTGTATAAAAACTTAATAGCTTTAATTGAGTGCAAAACAATAAAATAAAATGTTAATAGTTTAGCCACAGTATTGAAAAAACTTTTCTGAGAGAGTCAACTTTGGGATTTTTTTCTATCTAGTGAAATTTATTGGATCGTGTAAGGGGCTCGGAATATGTTTAGCTTATATCCTTAACTATTATATATATTTTTTTCAGATTTAAAAACCCTTTACTTTTTGACTAGGATTGTTTCAAAAAACTCAAAATCTGACCCACGCGGCCTTGTTGTGGAAGCAGCAACTTCACCTCCGTTGGTGATGGTAGTGAATGTTTCTTTTCAGATAATCATAAAAAAATAAATAAATCTCAAATTCGTTTGTATAGTTATAAGAGCCCTGTTTTAGTAAAGTTAAGTATATTATGACATGAAAAACAAAACTCTTCGTGCTAACAGTTGGATGTTATACTTAATCTCCACTATAATCGGTAAAATGTCGTAGGCTGACACTCATAGGGGGACTTTACTGCTATAGTTGGCAGCAGTTCTAATTTTAAAAAAAAAGATAGCTTTGTTAATTAGTCCTTTAAGCCGAATCTTTATTTCGTGTAATTTACGGAATCATTGTACTCTATTTATATTTACATGGTGTACAATAAAATGTATAATAAATAAAATAAATAAATAAATAATTTATTTGTACACTCACACAAGTCTTGAAAGTTCCAGTCTTGTACAGTCCTAAGTCAAAGTCAATCTTGCCCCAGTAAAGCAAAGGAAACTTTAGTGGAGCTTTCTATGGATGGAGTTTGTCAAGACACAAAAATAGACGCTTTTTACTGCGTTCTCTAAAACACATAAGTATAGGTAGTTTATTACTTTCCAACACTTGTGCTCTTGTGCACTTGTCCACGTTGTTGCATCTTTTATGTTTTTGGATTCTCTTTTATGGATTCTTCATCATTTTACCTACTGCCCATTTTCACTGACTGCCGTGCTACACTCGCACTGCCAACCCTGAAAATATCGTCTAAGACTAAAAAAAAACGGGTTCATGAAAAGATTTTTATGAACGCATAGCCCCGGGTAAGCCCTCGGAAGGATACCCCAGGACTTTTCATGAACCCATAAGTAGGTACTGTAGTGTAGACGTTAAGCAAAACGTATGTATACAGGAAATTGATAAACTTTTCGAAGCCTTTTTGTTATTTATCATTCCTAGGTATACGAAGAATATTAAATACTAGCGGACGTCACGCGGTTTCACCCGCATAGTTCCCGTTCCCGTGGGAATACGGGAATAAAATATAGCCTTTGTTCACCGCAAAGAGTGTAGCTTCCCAACAGTGACAGAATTTTTCAAATCGGTCAAGCAGTTCCGGAGCCTATTCGTTACAAACAAACAAACAAACAAAAAAACAAGTCTTTCCTCTTTATAATATTAGTATAGACTACCTATTCAAAACGACTTATTTCGGAAAAAAATATTTTGTACGGAAACGCCCGTTTCATTTCAAAACCTGGAACGACCTGCCCGCACACTTGTTTCCCTCATCTTACAATCCCGGGTTCTTTAAGAGGAGCGTAAAGAGGCACGTCACAGGGCCGCCAACTTGAGGACCACTGTCAGAAGTGGCCCCCAATCGCTAGATGCGCCACGGCTTTCCATCAGGCTGGTGGCACAGAACACTTTTATCCTACGGAGCTGGTGGCGACGTCAATTAGGCGAGCTAAATATAAAAAAAAACATCTCCAAAATCGCGCCGCTATGTACTCGTACGATACCATAATGTTACTTTGTCAATTTTTTTTCATCTACCCACCTAAATAATTTATTTTTAGTTCTATTGCTATTGAATCGTTATAATGTTTATTTGAACAATTAATTTTTACACTATGCGTTCTGTGATTGTTCTCTCGTGTAATGCCTAAATATTTGAATTAATAGGTTTCTCTTTTGACGAAGTTTGTAAGTTATTACTTACTGATAAGAAGTGCGGAGCCTCTTCCTTTATGTATTGTGAACTTTGTTAAGGTATGTAGATTTATCTATCTATGACTAACTGTGTACCTCTCAACACCATGTAATCCTTAAGCATTTAATTTGCAAGTTATTGTATTGATATCCGGCTTCAACAGCCACAAACTCCAGACGCAGAGAGCTATGGTCATATAATTTATGACATTTGGTCACATACGAGTAACTTTATTCGAACTTAATTCAAAGCACTGCCTAACTCCACCCTCTCCATTTTGATCCCGAACACCGCGTGTTGGGCAGAGGTGCCACACACCTGCACAGTGGAAAGAATCTTCGTCAAAACCGAGCGATTCAAAAGAACGACCTGTCCGCGCCCGTGTTTCCTTCCTCTTACAATCCCGAGTGCTTCAAGCGGAGCGTGATGTGCACATCATGGCTTTTTGGGGCCGCTAACTTGAGGATCACTGTCAGAAGTCGTGACTGTGAGAGTGGCCCCCAATCGCTAAATGCGCCATAACTTTCCATCAGGCTGGCGATGTCAATTTGGCGAGGTTGCTTTTAAAAACGAACCACTTTCCGTATTGTATTGTACCTATACCTGTTGGTGCTCACCACCATAATCAATCTAAACAGCATATCGCAGTACACTGCAGGAAATAGATATCTCTCAATCCTTTTCGAATGGTTTGTTTGCTTACTGCGCCACACTGGCTAGAGGCTTACCTATGCAACTGGTTAGCAGTACAGTGTTTTCCTTCTCCGAGACGTCTTTCTACGAGCAGTTCATACTCATGAAGAAATTTGCCATCCGAGTTCTGCAGTCAACGACGAGGGCGCCGTAGTCTGAAGCGGGTTAGCACCCAAACAGCCCCCAAAGACGTGGAATATTACTCGAACCCCTACGTGAGGCCGCGTTAGTAGCCTTAAGGTATGATTCCGAACTCGACTGCAAGTGGCACTGTAGCCGCTGTAATGCCGTGACAGCACCACTGGTCCCCATACGTTCTGTATAGATTTGTATTAGAATACATTCTGAACTCGGCAGCAGCGCCGCGATTGCACTCACTGTTGCTCGGCACTGTCGCCTTGCCGCCGTGACAGCAATGCTGCTTGCGGTCGAGTTCGGACTCATACCTTAAATCTGTCAAAAATATTGGAACATCCTTCCGAGAGCTTACCCAGGGCACTTGATCTTAGGCACCGTGTTTTCCACGAGTAAAAAAAAAACAATAACAAAAGTGATTTCCTTCTCTTCGCCTTCACCTCTTCCGTTAGTGAACAGAAGAGGTGCACCCACTCACATTGCAAGTCAGGCTGGTTTGGGCCCTATCGTAACCACTAGTTCACCACAATGATTAAAAAACCAGCCAAGTGCGAGTCGGATTCACGCATGGAGGTTTCACCATTAGTATGGGAGCCCCCTTAAATATGATTATTTTTCTGATTTTAGTATTTGTTGTAATAGCAGCAACAGAAATACCTACATCTTCTTAGTAGATAGACAGCTCTCTAGCTATCACGGTTCCTGAGACACAGCCTCGTAACGAACTGACAAATAGACGGACAGCAAAGTCCCATGAAAGGGTCCCGTTTTACCCTTTGGGTACGAAATCCTTATGATTTTTATTTTTTTCAGTTCAAGAACACCATGACCTATGAACTAAACCATAACGCTATCCACGTTGGTACTGTCGACTGCTTCTGTTTGGCCTGCGACCTCTATATCGAGAATAGGGAAGAAGCTTACAGGCATATAAGAACTATATCGCATCTTCGGAGTGTCCACATAGTTCCTTATCTAGACCTGTTTGAGGTTCAACATAATATAAGAAAGGTAAGTAGGTACTGCTCAATACATTTATAAACATAAATAAATATTTGTGGACACATTACATCATCTAGCTAGCCCAAATTAAGCTAATACTCGTATAAGCTTATGGGATATAGACGACTGATACACATAAATACTGGTTGTCACAAAATTGACTCTCCAAATTTCATTAGTTGACTTGGCTTCGGAAATCAAATACAAACACCATATATTATATTTCTAAATCCATACATAGAATACCCCCTTGTATCAGTAGTCCGATTAAATAGTCCGATGATCGAATACACCCAAACTCCGAAACAAATATTTGTGGATCACAAAAATATTTGGACCGACCCGGGAATCGCCCAGCACCTCAAGGGCGGCAGGCGGTTAAATTATCAACCGCGCCACAGACAGAGGCAGTCAAATACGAGTATAATAAAATTATATTTTTTTTTTTTTTTATATTCAGCTCGCCAAATTGACGTCGCCACGATGGATAGCCGTGGCGCATCTTGCGATTGGGGGCCACTTCTTACAGCGGTCCTCAAGTTGGCGGCCCTGTGATGTGCCTCTTCACGCTCCTCTTAAAGAACCCGGGGTTGTAAGATGAGGGAAACACGTGTGCGGGCAGGTCGTTCCAAGTTTTTATAGTTCGACAGAGGAACGATCTTTTGAAACGCTCGGTTCTGGCGAAGATTCTCTCCACTGTGTAGGAGTGGCATCTCTGCCCGGCACGCGTTGTTCGGGATCGGAAAGGTGATGGTGGGATCAGATTGAAGAGCTCTTCAGAACATTCGCCGTGATACATTCGGTAGAAGGCAGCCAAGGACGCTACGGTTCTTCGCTGCGCCAACGGTTCGAGGCCTCCCGTCACCTCAGTACAACCAATTAATCGGACAGCACGTCTCTGCATAGCGTCAAGTGCGTCCAACAAGTACCTTGCGGAGTCATCCCAGAGGTGAGAAACAGTACTCGACGCAGGGACGAATCTGCGTCTTGTACTGCAAACATCTCTGATGTGGCGTGAAGTACCGTCTCACCTTATTTAGGACTCCGAGTTTCCGCGAGGCCAGCCCAATACAACTCTCTATGTAGTTTTTGTGATTGAGCTCACGCCGGACGTCTATACCGAGAATCTCCAGGTTGTCCTTTAGTGGAACCGTAATGTTCTGAAGAGAGGGTAGGGGTAGGAATGGGGACTTCTTAGCTGTAAACGCACACGCCTGCGTTTTTCTGGCATTGAACTCGACCAGGTTGTCTGAACCCCATTGGGCAATGCGACCCAGGTCCCGGTCGAGATCCGCCACGAGTTGCCGTCTCTTTTCGTCCACGTCACAACGCCCCTCCGCTGGGCGGCCAGAATAGCTCCCATGCAGAGTACTGTCATCCGCATAACAATGAATGCACCCAAGGGACAGCATGTCATTGATATATAACTTGAGTTGTCTGTTTTTAAACAACAGTGTCAGTTAGATGACGAAAGGAGGTGCTGGAGCGGGGCCAAAGGCCTGCGTCTCGAGAAATCGAGGCCCAGCGTACCCTGCTCCACCAGGAAACCGTGGAGACATGGAAGGTGCGACTTGAGCCACCAAAGGGGGGATTCGCCACAATCACGGCCGTCAGACCGGTCATGGACGAGTGGCTGGAGAGGAGCACGGTGCTCTCTCCTACCGGTTGTCACAGATACTTACCGAGCACGGTAGCTTCGGTAGGTATCTGTGGCGAAGACACCGGGAAACCACGGCCGAGTGTCAGCACTGCGAGGACCGCAGCGATGACACTGCGCTCCACACGCTGGTGGAGTGCATGGCGTGGGCGCAACAGCGCCAGGTTCTCGTAGTGGGTCTGGACGTGGACACTCTCTCGCTCGAGACCATGGTGCGTGCCATTATCTCCAGCGGGAGTAAGTGGGACTGCGCCGCCTCTTTCTGCGAGCAGGTCATGCTCGTGAAGGAGGCGGCGGGGCGGGAACGGGAGAGAACTCTCCCACCCGAGTTCCGCAGTCGGCCGCCTGGGCGCCGCCGACGTGTCTTCGCCTAGGACTATCGGCCTCCATGACCGGGGGCCTAAGCACGGTGAAAGGGCTACTCACCGTCCTTACAGAACCAGGCCCATGATGGCAGTGTGACGTAAGCAGTTAACGCACGCCCTCCTTAGAAGCGGGATCACACCCGAAACCCCCCAAAGACGCGGGATAGCACCCGAACGGCCTCCTGGGCGAGGCCGCAGTGGTGGCCGTGGGTCTGTTGGGAGTCCTGGGACATCCTTCCGAGGGTTTATCCGGGCCTCCCAACCATAGGCTGTTGGGCGTTACGTGAGGGTTTTTAATCGGCAAGAGTCCGGCATGGCATCCATGATGGATTTTGTCTCACGTTAAAAAAAAAACAACAGTGTCAGTCCGGGAGAGCAACAATTATGTGTACTTATGACATTGTAAATTAATAAATATTACGTTGCCGTGACTTAATGAGCTATCGTGCTACTCAGCACGTTCCATGTGTGTGAATCACTGGGAGGACAGCCTTCCTAGAGCTTACCTGGCACTCCTGACGCACGTGTGGTTTTAGTCGTTAAGAGTCCGGCATAGCATCCATATAGGGATTTCCACACGGAAATAAAATATATGTGTGTGACTGTGAACAGAGTCGAGTTGTCACTACGATAACGAAACTGTTCATACAGTTTTGTGGGATTAACTATAGTTATTATGTTTTTAAGATTCTTGAATGAGTACCTAAATAAATAACAAAGAAACAATGAGTACCTAAACAAACAGCAGTGATGACAACGTGACCCTATTTGAGTCATCTACTGCCACTGCCACCGGGTCAACCGGTCAACCGCTTCAAGCGTGACTAAGTAATGTCACAGTATAAAGAGTTCACATAACCAGTAGCTTCTTCCTACCAGTAGCGCCTTTGAAGTCGGCGAAAATGCCGGCAACGTAAACTTTAAACTTCAACCGCTTCAAACGTGACCTAAGTAGAATTTTTAGACGAAGTAAACTGACAGCAGCTAATGTCACTTCTTCATACAATGTTGCTTAGTTTCTATGACGAAGTGACATTAGCTACTGTCAAATTACTTCGTCATCATTAAATTCATTCATGTCACCTTGATTTTTAGGGTTCCGTACCCAAAGAGTAAAAATGGAACCCTATTCAAGAGACTTCGCCGTCCGTCTGTCTGTCTGTCTGACTCTCTGGCCGTCCGCCACATCCCGACGCTTTTTTCATTTCACGTGGGGAACGCATTTACGCGCCATTTTCAGCCGCGGGGGTAGCTGGGTCAGTGTGTGGGACTCCCGGCCCGGCCTGGGTGGATGGAGCCAGATGGTACCGGGCTTTGGGTGCTTTGATAAGTATATCTGTGGCGACCATGGTCGAGGGCCAACACTGCGAATATTACAGCAAGGACATATTCATACATTGGTGAAGTGCTCAGCGTGAACGCAGCATTTTAAATATCGAACTTCATGACTGGGCCTGGCCAAAGAACGGCGCAGGGGTCCTTATAGAAGCAGGCTCAAGAAGCGGGATTACATAATATATGTATGTATTTAAAAATATATAAGTATCTATGTATATCAGTTGTCTAGATCCCATAGCACAAGCTTATATTAGCTTAATTTGGGCTAGGTGATGTTGTGTGTGTGTGAATGTCCACAAATATTTATTTAAATATTTATTCCACAAATAAACTCTGTCTGTCTGTCTGTTGGAGCGATTGAGATGAAATTTGTTATAGAAATAGTTCAAGGCCCTGGGAAGGACATAGGCTACTTTTTAACCGACTGTGCAAAAGGAGGGTTATGATTTTACCATATAACGACTCTTACGCGATAACGACTTCTACGCGGTCGAAACCGCGGGGAACAGCTAGTTTAAAATATTTTTTTTCCAGTGAGATGCCAGAGAAGCGTACGATCCACTTGATATTTACAGTCGACTCTAATCAATAAAGTATAATAATTTGAGGTTCTTTTCAGTTTCAATTCGGATTATACTGTGAATTTTGCGACCAGATATTAGGAAGTTTATCGAGTGTTACAAAGCATGTGGCTGGCGATAAACACACACAGAATAGAGGTAGAAATATTCTGAGAAAATTATACCAAGATGTTATTACACTAGACAATGTGCTTATTAAACACCGCGCGTGGCACGGCATGATAGGAAACGAGTGTTATCTTTGTGAGACAGAGTTCGAAAATGAAGATAGCCATAAAGCAGAAGCAGACCATATTCTAAACCTTCAAAAAAAACCGATTGTATTTGGGCCACATTGGGATGTATACCGAGAAGTAAGTATACTACCCGTTTTTTTTTTTTTTTTTTTTTTTATAGGTACCACTAAGGTGGCAGACAAGCACACGGCCCACCAGAAGAACCGGTGGTCACCGCAGCCTATGAACGTTTGCAACACCAGAGGCGCCACACTCGCTGCTCTAACTTTGCCGCTGGCGTAGAGGCGTATACCCGAATTGTTAATTAGACGAAGTAAATTGACAGTAGCTGATGTCACTTCGTCATAGAAAATACGCAACATTGTATGAAGAAGTGACATTAGTTGCTGTCAATTTACTTCGTCTAGTTAAAAATTCGACTTTATTATGGAGCCGAGCGGCAAAGTTAGAGCGAACGAGCAGTACATGACATTTTTACATTACCGGGCCTATATCGTGATTCTAAGCCAACTTTGCCTATAATTATTGTACTACTGACTAACAGACAAGGTCATAGCAGTTTTATCCGGATACACTACATTAATACAAAAAACTTAATTCCGAAAGTCACAATCAGGAATTTAAAAATTCCGAATGATTTGGAATTCCGAAAGTCAGAAATTCAATGCTTCATAAGTCTTATATTATTCAACCTGAATATCAAAATTCCGAAATCGTGATCCCGAGGCGATTCGCCGCGATATAATATAATTTTTAACTTTAAGCTATTTTTGGTCGAAAGTTATCATTTTAACATTGAATTTTCGGAAATTTTAAACTCGGAATAATGTTATTCGGAAAAATAAAAGTACTTTTAATTATTCGTACCTATGAAATAAGGAAAAAAAATTCGTACTTATGACTTTCGGATAAATGAATATCGTGCTTTTGAATGTTCGGAGCTTTGTTTCTTAGGAATTATACTATACTTCGGAATTTTGTACGTCGGAATATTGAAATTCGGAATTAAATATTTCGGAATTTATGGGTGTTCCCGTTTTTTTTTATGCTAAAGTGACTTCAGACTACGCTATGCTTTTGTGCTAAAGTTAATATTATGGTGCATGATATTTTTAAGATAAAATATAGCGTAATTAGCGTAGTCTGAAGTCACCTTAATAATCTTAGTAGCTAAATAGGTAGAGTCACATAATTATAATTATATTGTTATTTTTAAACTATCGCGGTTTCTAACACTCATACTTATAGAATTCGGGACTTCACGCGAAATACTGTTTACTTACATTCACCGACGTTTCGAGCACGTTGCAGCGCCCGTGGTCGCGGTTGGACTGAGGCAGACTAAGGCGAGGATCGACACAGAAACCACGAAGTTATTTCTTGTCGAAAGGACATCATTCCTCTGCAAACACCAGGTGTCTACAAAGTAGATTGCAGCTGCGGTAGTTCCTACATAGGCCAAACCAAGCGGACCATCGCGGAAAGGGTCAAAGAACATATTGCAGCTGTAAAAAATCGTCAGTTGAACAAATCGGCAATAGCAGTGTTCTGCTATTGCCGATTTGTTCAACTGACGATTTTCCTCGATTCGGTGTTCCTCGATTCGGGCATTAATCACTGGATCGAACTTCACCAACCGAAAGTCCTCTCCACTGATCGCCATTATTATCCACGTATGGTGCATGAAGCCATTGAAATCAGAAAACACAAAAATTTCAATAGGGGTGATGGAAACAAGCTCTCCGGGATGTGGAATTCAGGGATTAATAAACTTGAACGTAAAACTGTGCCAATTAAAACTGACGTAGTGAGGGAAGTGTGTCGCCGGCCTTATCCTTCGTTGTAATAACAACGCGCAACGGAGGGTAGTTCGACAAGAAATAACTTCGTGGTTTTTGTCGATCCTCGCCTCAGTCCAACCGCGACCACGGGCGCTGCAACGTGCTCGAAACGTCGGTGAATGTAAGTAAACAGTATTTCGCGTGAAGTCCCGAATTCTATAAGTATGAGTATAATTATATTATCTAAGAGCCCAATTTGTGAATATAAAGCTAAGCCCAGTACCAACCTGTTGGGCCAGCTGCAGCGTGCAGGAAATCATATTTCACCAAATTCTTCTGTATTTCAGATCGATCCGACAACTTTACAGTGTCTTACATGTAACTTACTGGTTTTTGTATACATAAAAAACAATCATTTCAATAAAGTTAAACACATGAAGATTTTATTAGATTGTAAAACAGAAGCCGTTAATTATTTAAAACGTGCTATAAGACAAAATAATAACTACTTTGAATCTATATTTGCAAATACAGAGGCACTGTGCGTTACTACAAAAATTTGGAATTTTTATAAAGATAAACATATAATAAAGTCCAAGTCTAAGGCCAATAAACAAAATAATAATCATGACAATCAATCTCTAATAGAAAATATAACAACAGAGCCTGTAAAAGAAAACATAAATACCAATGAAAATGAGGAAATAGAGGTCAATGAGCAATCTGAGATTCAGATACATGATGAAACAATACAAAATACAGCAACGCATCTAAACGAAGGAGAAGAAATTAATAACAATGCAGGTGACATTAATGAAGCGACAGAAACAACGTTCCTTATTTGTACTCCAAGTACTAACAATTTTAATGATATTGTGGACCAAAATGAAATGGAGGCCAATAAACAAAATAATAATCATGACAATCAATCTCTAATAGAAAATATAACAACAGAGCCTGTAGAAGAAAACATAAATACCAATGAAAATGAGGAAATAGAGGTCAATGAGCAATCTGAGATTCAGATACATGATGAAACAATACAAAATACAGCAACGCATCTAAACGAAGGAGAAGAAATTAATAACAATGCAGGTGACATTAATGAAGCGACAGAAACAACGTTCCTTATTTGTACTCCAAGTACTAACAATTTTGATGATATTGTGGACCAAAATGAAATGGAGGCCAATCAACAAAATAATAATCATGACAATCAATCTCTAATAGAAAATATAACAACAGAGCCTGTGGAAGAAAACATAAATACCAATGAAAATGAGGAAATAGAGGTCAATGAGCAATCTGAGATTCAGATACATGATGAAACAATACAAAATACAGCAACGCATCTAAACGAAGGAGAAGAAATTAATAACAATGCAGGTGACATTAATGAAGCGACAGAAACAACGTTCCTTATTTGTACTCCAAGTACTAACAATTTTGATGATATTGTGGACCAAAATGAAATGGAGGCCAATAAACAAAATAATAATCATGACAATCAATCTCTAATAGAAAATATGACAACAGAGCCTGTAGAAGAAAACATAAATACCAACGAAAATGAGGAAATAAAGGTCAATGAGCAATCTGAGATTCAGACACATAATGAAACAATACAAAATACTGCAACACATCTAAACGAAGGAGAAGAAATTAATAACAATGCAGGTGACATTAATGAAGCGACAAAAACACCGTTCCTTATTTGTACTCCACGTACTAACAATTTTGATGATATTGTGGACCAAAATGAAATGGAGGCCAATAAACAAAATAATAATCATGACAATCAATCTCTAATAGAAAATATAACAACAGAGCCTGTAGAAGAAAACATAAATACCAATGAAAATGAGGAAATAAAGGTCAATGAGCAATCTGAGATTCAGACACATAATGAAACAATACAAAATACAGCAACGCATCTAAACGAAGGAGAAGAAGTTAATAACAATGCAGGTGACATTAATGAAGCGACAAAAACACCGTTCCTTAATTGTACTCCAAGTACTAACAATTTTGATGATATTGTGGACCAAAATCAGAAGTCTTCAAATACTGTACCATCAATTCCAATTGCTGCAGTATGCTCAAGCGATACCGAGAACAACATCCATATATGTTACAATGATACAAGCTTAACTCAAAATGAAATCAATTATATTCATTCTACAGATATATTGAAGAAATGTTCAAATGCTTCGCAGATTCAAAGCTCAATTCCTAGTCAAGATATTATCTTGCCTGTTGAAAGCGACGGCACAAAACCTTACCTCAATAATGAACACAACAACGTTAATAATCAAATTTTAAATGATAATAATTTCACAGAAAACTCAACTCTTGTACTTTGTAGCATTTGCCAAATATCAGTAGTTTCGAAATGTATCGATCAGCATAATAAAGGTGCGCGGCATATAAAAAATGCCAAAGGGAAAAACATAAACGTTAGCAAAAATCGAACTAAAAAGAAAGCTAGCACTGGTGTACAGGAGAATAAACACAATAAACCGGCAGGATATAAAGTCATCCGTAAATCTGTATCCTCTAATATAAAATGTGATGATTCATCTGAAACACTGCATCCAAAAACACAAGAATGTATTATGAAAAACATTGATAAACAGAGAAATAGAAATAATATTGATAACAGAGAAACTGTATACAAAGATTGCGATGTAAGTCACGGCGATAATCAAAATGTTATCATCAATAATCAAGTAGCAGATACACAGGATGATTCTGGAGACAAAACCAAAACATGTGATTCATCTACAGTGACATTATGTCCAACAACATTAGAAAACAATGAAAAACGTTCAGATGAAGATTTACGAAATTACCCTTCATCACAGTCAACTGTTGCAGTAGATTTAGTTGCTACTGATATAAATAAAATAGACGATGGTACAGTTATAAAACAGAACAACACTGGTAGACCAGACGATGGTCAGAGTATGGTTCAGGTAACAGATGTATTAACACAGGATGATTCTGGAAACAAAATGGAAAAATCAGATACATTTGAAACGATGCTAAACCTAACAGCATCCGATAACTATGGAAATTATTCAGAAGAAGAATTACAGGGTGGCCGTTCATCACCATCAACTGTTGTAGTATATTTAGTCGATACTGACAATCATAAAATAGACGATGGAACAAGTAACAACCAGAGTAACAATGGTAGACAAGACGATAGTCAGAATAAGAACGAGGTAGCAGATATATTGACAGTAAAAGATTCTGGAGACAAAGCGGAAATATGTAATAATACATCTGATGTGAAGATATATCCAACAACGTCCGAAAACAATGAAACGCATTCAGAGGTGAATTTACAAAGTAACCATTCATCTCCGTCTACTGTTGTAGTATATTTAGTAAACAATGACACGAATAAAATTGAGGATGAAATAACTAAAAAACAGAAAAACAGAAAAATGCTTGACTATAGTGAAATACATCAGAATATACATCAGGTAAAAGAATTACTAACACTAGATGATTCTAAAGACATAATAAAAAAAAGTAATATTATTGCAATGACACCTCAAACATCATTCGAAGACAATGGTTATACTATCACGGAAAAATTCCCAGACACGCATTTAAAGAATGACAATCGACTAGCTTCAACTACTGTAGTACACTCAGTAGGAAATGATTACAGCAGAAACTCCTATGAAAAGCAGAAGCAAAGTCAGAATTACCAAGACGATGCAGCTGATGCGCGTGATGAATGTACTGAAGTTCCGTTGCATCTACGCTCTGTAGAAAACCAATTCTCGTTCATAAAGAAAAAGTGTCGTAAAGAAGTAAAAAAACCAAATGATCAACGCTTTTCTAACAACCAGAACTTTGCAAAAGCCAACTACATTATGTATAAGGCAAGTATCGGCGTTGCATACTGCCGCATTTGTCATGTAAAGCTACCATCCTGTTTGAAAGCTATGAAAGAACATACTAAAGGAGTAACGCATAGAAAATTATCACACAAAATGACATCATATCACACTACGAAAAGAGCGGATAAAATTATAAAAGTAATCAATTATGTCAGATATTGGACCGGTTATGGTTTTGTTGTTAATCATAGATATGATCTAGACATGCTTAGTTTCATGTTATTCTTTGAAATTCCCGGAACATTTACCATCACATGCTTGTTGTGCGAAAAAACAATGGCTGTTCATGAACATCTAGAAAATTTTGGCTTGGCTATTCGAGATCACTTTATGAAATGTGGCGTTCCACATTTGAAAAAAATTCGTTTTGTTACATCCGAACGCCATGAATTTATTCGAAAGGTAAGTGCTCAACTTTATTTATAAACTAGCTGTGCCCCCCGGCTTTGCCCGGGATTTACTTCGATAAACTTAAATGTCCTATTTATCCCATTGGGGCTGGAATATCTAATATAGATTGATATTATTGAGTGTTTCCCAATTTTTCCCGTTCTTCCTGGTGGACTAACTAGTTTGTCAAACTGATTTGACCACGCGGAAAAAAAATCCTGTTGATTAAAGTTCTTGGATTGAGTCCTCGCACAGAGCATCGCGCGCCTTTACAGAGTTCGCGTTGCTCTATGAGTCCTCGTGATCAAACAATTTTGTAAAATTGATTTGACCACGAGGAAAAATATCGTGTTGGTCAAACTTCTTGGCTAAAGAACTCGTTATTTGACATACTTAATATTATTTTTCGTATTGTGATGTTAAATATAATTAATATTCTCATCTATAAGATAAAAATTAATTATAAAGTAATTAAATCATTTTCAAAACAAATGAAGATCGGTAAAACACATGAAGATGAATGAAACAAATGAAGATCGGTATAACAAATGAAGATCAATGAGACAAAAGATATAAAACCTAAAGCCTATATATCAATTTTTATTTTTTATATATTCATGATCAGTGATGTCTATAAACGCCTAAAAGCACATTTTTAGATAAGTATCATCAAGGTCGAAAATTGCTAGCACCCATTTTTTGAATGGTTATCGCATCAAGATTATAAAATATGACTGCAAGTAATTTTTTGACCTCATCAACTTGCTTATGTAGTCTTCTGTTTTATTGTTCGGCATATGTTTTATCAGTCTTCATTTGTTTTTTCGATTTTCATTTGTTTTGTCGATCTTCATTTGTTTCGTCGATCTTTATTTGTTTCCTCGATCTTCATTTGTTTTACCGATCTTCATTTGTTTCGTAGATCTTCATTTGTTTTAATTCATCTTCATGTGTTTTACCGATCTTCATTTGTTTTGAAAATTATTTAATTACTTCATACTTGTTAACTTTTAGGTGTTCTTCGTATACCACAACCTATAATGGATCTTTTTCCACTCGCATGCGCATGTCCTCAAAATACTTTAAGGTTTTAAAGTGGATATGATATATCCACAAAGATCCGTGATGGATCTTTTTAATGGATTTTAGTGGACAAAGGGGAAAAGTAACCCTTCTTGTTATTTTCGAAATGACTGTACTTTTCTTAAACTTTTACAAGTTTTACCACGAGGAAGAACTATTCCTCGTGGTCAAATCAGTTAGACAGAACACTTTGAAGACGAGGACTCAATCAAAGAAGTTTGATCACCAGAATTTTTTTTCCTTGTGGTCAAATCAGTTTGACAAAATAGTTGGTCCACATGGAAGAACCGAATTTTACACCCTTCGCGGTAGATTTTTGTAAAATTCTGAAACACGTGTTTATTTATTTTGTATAAGACAAAGGTATGTAATACGAAATTTGTAAGTAGGTAGTTTTCTTTGAAAATGAAGAAGTTCTCATAGAAACTTACATCTCCTATTTTACCCCTTTATTGGCAAAATTTTGCAAATCGCTGACTTACATACGTGTCTATTATTTTGTAATGGAAGAAAAACACGTGTATGTAATGTTATGCTGCTAACATTAAAATTGGGGAAGTTCCATACAATCGATTTATTATTTTGCCACCTTCATTGTGGAATTTCCAAAAATCCTTTCCTATCGGTAGCCTGCTAGGTATTTATGGGTAAATACCCAAAAAAATTCAAGTTTCTAGGTCTAAGGGTTTTTCATTACAGCAAAGAATCTTACAACAAACGTTTGGTGAAATGATTTGCTATGCCAACAATTTCAATGGTGTAACTCCGAAACGGTTCCAAGTCGAATACTGTACATCCCGATTTGGATAGGTTAGGTTAGACGGCGCGGGAGCAGAGCTCTCGCATTAGCCTTCGTGGTTATTTTTTTTATAACCATCGATCGAAATAGTAGCTCTGCAAAAAAAAAAAACAGATATTTGCATTATGAAAATTCACTTGTACTATTCCACTTTTATTTTAATTTGAAAAATACCTGACCGGTTTCCTGAAAGGTTTCCCCATTATGGGGGAAAATTCTTCACAGCCACAACCCTTGTTTAATTTTTATGTTTATTTTTGTTTACCCACATGCACAAATGTTTGTAAAACGTCATTACGTTATGTCAAAATTAGTGTAAGAACCTTTGATAATGCTATAAAAGCGAAACCGGTCAGGTATTTTTCAAATTAAAATAAAAGTGGAATAGTACAAGTGAATTTTCATAATGTATTATAACAAGTTCCATCAAGTGCCAACAATCGAAAGTATAACGTATATATCAGATATTTGCCTTATTTTATTTTGCGTATAATATATTTTTCCAAATGAAACATTTGAGTAAATAAAAATTGGTAAAATTACTAGTTGGTAAATAAGTTATTGTTTTAACGTTCACTTCCCAAATATAACGTTTGCGTTACAATTATTTGTGAAGAGATTATTTGCTAAATAATTATTTGGCAATTGAAATTATGCGAATAAAGTTTTTTGAAGTGATAATTTGGCTATTTCTTTTTGGTCAAACATAATAGACCCGATATTTTCTTATGACGACATCAAGTAAAATTCTCATCCGTAAACCGACTTCACAGGCAACCCCTTTTTTCTTAACCGTGTCGTGCGAAAATCTTCACGAACTTCACAACCTCACCCAGTCAGGACGTCGGACTTCTACCAACTAAAACCACATCTTATGGACTAGTTATAGAACCTTTTTCTCTCTCGCTCCCATCTCCCATCCAACCACCACCTCCTTGACATTCATCATTGCCTCGCAGAAGAACGCGACGATGAATGCATGCTAGCAGATACTGTTTTTTGATCATGTATTAGGTACCTATTTGGTCCAGGTCAGGAACATTATCGAAATTAGTGACACGTTTTCTTCACTACTCGTCTTCTCAAGATTTTCGACCTTTCATTCATTACACACAATATTTATGAAATGTTTTACTAATTACCAGGTTCCTTGGGGAGAATTTCATTGCGGTTTCTGCCGCTTGTTTATGCCTGATTGGTTTACGATGCGGAAACATCTCAATACCCATACGCACAGGTTAATGAAAGCAGGATGTTATGTTCGCCTTGGTGTATCGGAGGGCGAATTCGTAGCTTCTGTGCAGATCAGGTAATAAGGACTACCTCAGATAATTCTTACTTATATTATTAACTAGCATAAGTTACTTTTTCACGCTCTATGAGCCACTGAACTGAAAAACCTGCCAACGTAGGTACGTGTTTTCCTCCCCTTTCAATCCTGGGGTTTTCAAGCGGAGCGTGAAGAGGCATATCACAGGGCCGTCACCTTGAGGCCTACTATTCTGTGTCTTATAGACTGTGACATTGGCCCCCAATCACTAGATATCGTTTGGCTTTCCATAAGGCGGCTGCATCATTCTGGGAGCTAAATATAAAAAGAAATTAACAAATCTGGCTGAAATTTTGTACAGGAATAACTCATATAGTCTAGGAGTCTAGATAGAATAACTTGGGTTTCTTTAAACAGGCCTATGCACCGGGGTGGGTTATAGCAGCGGCGAAGGCTGAATTTTTTCAAAAGGAAAGCCGGTGAAAAAAATAATATCCAGTTGGTCACACCTGTAGTGTAGGTATTTTGCGTATTTATTAAATGGTGGCGCGCGGCGGTGTAATGCCTTTTGTGTTTTGTTTGCCACCTGTACTATACTCGTAAGATCCATGTATTTAATTCAAAACAATGTCTTACGTGCATGATAAATTGGCTTATAAAAAAGTATCATAAATTATATCTACTGATGACTAAAAAGATATTCAAATTTACACTAACTGAAAAGGTCTTAACCGACCTTAGGTGTAAATAATAGACTGTATATCCTTGTACTAAATTTTTTTTTATTAAAACAATATTCACAGCTTTATATGTCTGCTCAGGTAACGAAACCATACCGCGATCTAGATACTATATACAAAAAAGTGATGCCATCTAGTTACATATTTTGAACTAAAACCTGACTTGAACACTAACCATGTTTTGAAATTATTCTACTACTCTCTGCAAGCTCATACCTACCTATTTCAAATTGTCTCGATTGAAGTTAATTGAAAATAATTCATAAATTTGGGACTTAGACGCGAAATAGGTATAGGTACTTCTAATGTTTTTAATAATATGCATGTACTAGCTAATGCCCGCAGTTTCACCCGCGTAAAATTAGTTCCCGTGGGAAGTTACTCCCGGGATAAACAGTAGCCTATGTGTTATTCCAGACTATAATGGATATCTGTATCAAATTTCAGCCCGATCCGTTCAGCCGTTCGAGCCTGAAAGAGTAACAAACATCCACATTCACACTCACAAACTTTCACATTTATAATATTAGTAAGATTTCAAGTACCTATAGAGTATTAAAAACCGCGATATTTTACAATACAAAATTGAAATAAAAACATACTTCTTATCTATTTTTTCAAAAATATCTGACAAAGTGATTCTATGGAACAAAACTGCTTTATTATGTTATAAACTATTAATGAAACATTCAGCTAAAATAAAGATTATTAGGTATCCCAAGCCATTGAACTAATATCACTAGCGTATTCTGAGATACCTACTTGATAAATATAAAAAAACACTGACCTTTATTTTTTATCGAACCCGTAATACCGAAGGCCTACGTCCATCAGTGAGCATAGCATTATGTGACTCCAAAACAATAATCATGTGTACAGAAATCACAACAAAATACAGAACACAAAACACAATTTTACACACTTTCACGATGTATTTAGTACTTGAAGTAGATAATTATTTATAATTAACTAATAAACAGCACAATACTTTATAAAGTCAATTGAAACTATGTTATGTTTTATTATTATTCACGGGAAACGCATGTGAAATGAAGTAATAACAACACATCAAATTAAAAACACACTTCGATGCAAAACGTTTCGACGTGCGTTAGGTGCATTTAAATTGGTCGAGTTTTCAAGTCAAATACGTTGTCCTTTTCTATTAATATGACTGTCTCAGGTGTAAGCCACGAACTCATGGCTTACTTTAGGCGAAAATCCACGAATCAAATCTTGAAAAAATGTGAGAGAATAGGACGCATATATACATTTGCGTAGTACTAACGAAGCAGACGCAAAATGATCAGGAAGCCGGGCTTACCGCGTGATGTCAGAGATAGGGTCTTTGAACTTTGACTCGAAAATTTATTGCTATGACTTTTGTAGCAGGGGTTGAGACGAAAATGCCGACTTACCATGTAAATTTGCAAATATTTTTATATTTGAATGAGTGTTCGAGAATATATAATTGTGTTTATTTATTAGTTATGAGTAAATGTTACATGTCACTGCCCGATCTGAAAAGGGAAGCCACAAGGAATGGGCTTCTATGGACAATTCGCCACTGGGTTATAGTTATAACTTTACTGACAAAGTGTTCCACGTAATAGGCGTAGGTATATATAGGCATAGGTAGGTATACTACAGTACCTATCTGGGGGTTATTTATGGAGAAAATCTATTGCCAATTTGTAACCAGATCCGTGAAGAAGTGAAAGTAAAGTAGGAAAAAGAACTTGTAAGAACGTCACCCACTTTTGATGTTTGTACCCACATTATTGCCAAGAATTTCTCCTAACTGTGATATCGTGATATCCATGGGTCCAAAATATAACGCCATTATAGAAAGCAAGAAACCCTAAGCCTAAGGGATCTGGAGAGGCATATTATAAGCCCACATTTCATCATTTGCATTTGCACCCAAATGGTAAACCTATGCCTTGTCGAAATAGACAGACGCAGCTTGTGGCTAGCCTCTGTTGACATTTTCAAGAAAAATCTTTTAACAGTGGGTGCCTTGAGTGCCTAGATTACAAGGGTAGCCCAAAATGTCAAGTTTTAAAAGTGTACCTAAGGATTTCAGCAGGGTGTTGATGTGTGTGTTACCCTTAGATCATCTAACCACGTGTTATATGGTCTAAGGTGTTACCTGATAATTTTGTAAATCTAAAATTGCAGAATTCCTCCTCAACTTATGGATCGCAAAGACGGCTGCGATTGGCTCTCCGGGCCGAATTTCTACGTGCTCCAACCTTTTTACTGGTAATTCTTGTTACCTCTGGTTTTATTTTTTTGAATTTCATATAGGTATACGAGCTTGTTTTTTATTCGACGTTTTATTTTATTCCGAATTTCATTAGATAGGTATACGAACTTTTTTTGGTACACAATTGGACACTGTCATACATACATTAGTCACGCCTTTTTGCCTCAAGGGGTAGACAGAGGCATAGTATACGCCCACATTTCTCATCCTATAGTTTTATGTCCCACGCAATAGGTGGTGCGCCTATAAATGGACACGCGCAGTTCGTGCGTGATGATGATGACCCGCAGTTGAAATTTTTCAGGTCTTCAACTTGGCTTAACGATTGTCATTTTTATTGACAACCGGGTTTCATTGCTAGTTTTCCTTCTCTACACCATTAATGAGTCGATTTGCGAATGCGAAAGTGTTTCCTTAGTCGCCTCTTACGACACTCTCGGGATGTATTGGGGTGGCGAAATTTTGTACTCTTTACCGTAGCACTTTATTAATGATTTTCATTTCTTATCAATATTATTCATTCGGCTAATGACAGTTCAAATCTCTTCACACTAATAAAAATAATAATTATTGATACTGTTGATTGATGGCACTAAATGGAACTTGCTAAATAAGTAAATAATCTAAATAAGTAAATAATGATCTAAATAAGTATGAATTTGAGAATGCCGAAAGGCGAAACCGGTTAGGTATTACAATAATAAATGATGTGTGATGAGTACAGGTTGTCTTCTCGTAGATAATTAAAACGCAGACTTCTCAGACTCAACAGTAATTATTGAAATAAAAAATCTTTACAATATAAGTATGTACTAGGTATGCGTAAGTAATAGGTACATTTAGATATTGTCTAGTGGGTCGCGGTATATAGACTGACGAAAACTGGCGTGGCCGAGGAGGCGAACCGGTAACCGGTTCCTTGCGGGCCGCACGTAGTGGTCGTATAAAGGCCTGCGCTGACGGCCGTAAGACTCGGCGTAGACATCCTGGGGGCCCCTTGAAGACCGAAGTCTTCAATGAACTGCTTCTAGTCCAATAAGGGGCAGAGGTATTTGACACCTCTCCTGTATGTGCCGGTGACCGTGGTAACGTCCGCTACGCGTACAATGTTGTCGGCACCTGGGAACAGTTTTGTAATCCGGCCAAGACGCCAGTGTAAGGGGGGCGTGCTCTCTTCCTTCATAAGGACGAGGTCGCCCAACTGTAGGGGACGATCAGGAACGCGCCATTTGGTTCGTTGTTGGAGTTCAGCAATGTACCTACTCCAAATGCCAACGCTTCCAAAAATGTTGCCTTATTGCCTCCAATCTCTGAAACCGGTCCAGTCTGGTTTGGTTAAGACCCTCTAGAGAGGGTGATGGCAGCGAGGTTAAGGCGCGGCCGATGAGAAAGTGACCAGGAGTCAAGGGTTGGAAATCATTAGGAGAGGAGGAGGTAGGACATAAGGGGCGGCTATTTAGGATAGCTTCTACTTGATTAAATAAAGTTGCCAATTCCTCAAACGTTAAATGACATTTACCTAAAATTCTCCTTAAATGATATTTAGCCAAGCGAACCCCGATCTCGAAGGTCCCGCCAAAATGGGGACTAAATGCTGGATTGAACTTGAATTTAATTCCTTCATCTGACGCGAAAGAAGAGATAGAAGAAGAGTTTGCTTTCAAGAAATCACCAATTTCTTTGGCGGCGGCCACAAAGTTCCTGCCGTTATCGCAAATTATTTCTCGTGGCTTCCCGCGCCTGGATATAAACCGACGTAATGAAAGAATAAAAGCTTCCTTTGATAGCTGACTTACGGCCTCTAAGTGGATACACCTAAATCTAGAACAAATGAAAATTGCCAAATAACATTTTGTTATTTTGCATCCCCTACCCTTTCTATCAGTAATCAAAAACGGTCCAGCAAAGTCGACACCAACGCTAACGAATGGAAAGTCAGGTGTCACTCGCTCCGCAGGCAGCGCACCCATGAGCGGGGTGACGGTGCGTGCGGCGGCGCGCCGGCACGTGACGCACTGGTGCGCGACGGTGCGCGCCAGGTCGCGCCCGCCGATAGTCCACACGAACTCCCTCGTGGAACTAAGGAGAAGCTGGGGGCCGGCATGCAAAAGACGCAAGTGCTCCTGCTGAAACAGTAGTATTGTGAACCTATGTTTAGCGTGTAAAAGCATGGGGTGGCGCTTTTCAAAAGAGTAAAACGAAGAGTTGAGGCGACCACCTACACGTAAAACGTGTTCATTATCTAAAAAAGGAGTTAAGGATAAGAGTGGGCTTTTAGAATTAAGCGCTTGCTTGTTGCGAAGAACATTTAATTCAACGGGGAAGCTATCAGACTGCGACAGTTTGGATAATTTTCTAAAGGAGGACTCGAGTTCCTCAGGCTGCAAAACTCCCATAGTTTTATTGGAAACATTACGGCAGTTATGTAAAAACCTAAGTAAATAAGCAAAGGGACGCTGAATAAATTTAAGTTTAGAGTACTTATCAAAGTTGACAAAGGGTTCATTTATTTGATTTTTATTAGTACATGTAAGATTAATTTTTAACTCAGGAATGTCGTTAGAACTGAGTGTAGTGCCTAATTGGGGCCAATTCGATTCCGATTCATATAAAAAGGGTGGTCCGGTCCACCACATGCTTAATTCAGTTAATTTGCGTGCATCAACGCCACGCGAGGCGTAATCTGCAGGATTAAAAGAGGTTGGGACGTGACGCCACACGGAATCATGAGTGAGCTCCGATATAGTGGCCACTCTGTTAGCTACAAAAGGTTTTAACTTATTATGACTAGTTCGTAACCACGCCAATACGATGGTCGAATCTGTCCAATAACAAATACGCGATAAGGGACAGCGCAGCGTCCCGGCGACTGCTGTAGCGAGCTGAGCGCCGAGCAATGCGGCGCACAGTTCCAGTTCCAGTCGAGGTATCGTAGCGGGCGCGACCGGACTCACGCGCCGACGCGCGCCTTCGCGCAAAGGAGCCGGACAGAGACGTCGCCTCGGTGATTCATCGACCTTAGATAAACACAGGCGGCGTACGCGCTGCTACTACTATCACAAAAGCAATGCATTTCAATATAGTTAGGAGAATCGCATAGCACGTGCCGAGGTATCTGGAGCGATTTTAATGAATTTAAGCCGTCAACAAATTGTTTCCATGATACTTCAATGTGATCGGGCACGGGCTCGTCCCAGTCAAGTTTAGTAAGCCACAATTTTTGTATTAAAATTTTGGGCACGATAGTTAGTAAACATAACACTCCTAACGGGTCAAATATCTTGCAGGAATCGGACAAGATAGACCTTTTGGTAGGACAATTATCTCTAGTACTGTATTGAGTGGGGAAGTGAATAATATCAGCAGCAGAGTCCCAGCCCACTCCTAATGTATGAGAATGGGAGCTAAGTATAAGATTCTTATTAGGACTGGGCTCTTGACAGGAGTCTAAAATTAATTTGGAATTCGATCGAAACTTGCGGAGGGGAAAACAACCAGCTGACAAAGACTTTTCGATTGATAACTTAATGTTTAATAAATCATCCACCAAAAAATCGTTCTGAATGATTTTCTTTATGTGGGGCTCTGCAGACTCCTCGCCAAGTTGCCACAAACAACGCGTACTCAAAAAACTAGCACTAGAGTAGCCGTAGGTCACGGTTTTAAGCCTTAATGTTTTTAATTGCTCGCCTTCGCTTTCTCGCCATAGTATTAATTGCAAATCACAATCACGGTCCTGAACCAAAATTTGCCGATACATTTTTTCTACATCACCCGTTAACACGTATTTGTAGGTTCTAAATCGCAATAAAATGTTAAAAAGCGAATCTTGTATAGAAGGCCCGACCATCTGAGATCATTAATAGAATAACCTGATGTCGTCGCGGCGCTGCCATTGAAGACAACACGCGTTTTAGTTGATTCACTAGACAGTTTTAGAACAGGGTGATGTGGTACGAAATATGAAGTGCTAGGTAACCTGGTGCTAGACACGCAAAGATGACCCAACTCGGCATATTCTTTTATGAATTGTTGATAAGAAAGCCTTAGTTCGGGATCCCGTTTGAATCGTTTCTCAAGGGCGAAGAAGCGTTTTCTAGCTAGCCGATATGAGTCGCCTAAGCAGTCAGGCTCAGAAATTAATGGGAGGCGCACGCAAAACCGACCATCTTTATCGCGGTACGTGTGAGTAACAAAATGCTTTTCACACTCGGATTCTGCGTCTGTGTGCTGTGTAGCCGGCTGAGGAATCTGCTCGAGCTGCCAGAATTTTGTTAACTGCATGTTTAAATCGTCATTAATAGATGTGTAATGACAATGAACATAGGAATTAAAAGAAGAATTTTTAAATAATTTTTTTTCAGACATTGGGCCAGCTAATATCCAGCCTAATTTAGAGTTCCTCATGATAGGTAACCCTTTACCTAAAGTTATCTGCTTGGAACCTATTAGGTACCAAAATAGATCGGCACCAATCAAACAATCGATAGGTCCAGGCTTATTGAAACTGGGATCAGCAAGCTTAACCTTAGGAGGAAATTTAAAATGGGAAATATTAAAATATTGTTGCGGCATCTTATCAGATATAGTAGGTAAAACTAAACATGTTGTATTGAAATTTAATTTTTTATCACATTTAGATTTAATTGTGTGGTCCTCTGTGGCCGGACCACAGATTAGTACTCAGATGCTATAGTTAGAAATGATACCTACCTAAAGTCTACTTTCATCGGAAAATATATATTTTTTTAGTACCTCAAGAGATATCTTTTTAATTAACAATTTATGTGGTCCGGCCGCCTGGCAGTGCTCTCTGGCCGCGCCACCTCAAATTAAATAGAGTATAATGAGCTATTAATAAATCAATATCCCAAAAAAAGACTACCTATAGAGTACCTTGCATACGACAAATATAGTCCAATAAACCCCTTTAGTTAAGGAGTTATTGGTCGTAGGGTGTGGTCCGGCTGGAAAGTATACTCTGCAGCAAGTCAATTTTGCAATATTTAATATTAACTATCCATAAATCTATTTATTTAATAGTACCTTTTCTCTACTCTTCGTTGATACTGTTTTCTCTCAAGAAACTATTCATTTTGATTAAATTAATCTTGAAAGTATGTGGCGCGGCTAGGGAGGATTACTTTCAGGAAATATAACGTAATAATTGCTCTATTTCTTTATGCCAACGAAAACTGCATAATAAGTACTTAATAAAAAAAACCTGGACTTTATCTATAAACGTTTATTTTTATTACCTACAATGATTTTGAAAAAGATGCACTTTTTGGTTTTTGTTTAGGTACCTATCTACATAAGAATAGAATAATTTGACGAAGTAAGCGAAAATTTTGGTTTAAAATAAGCAATAAGTATACGAGAAACAAATATATTTTCATGATCGAATATTAGCTTAGATCATCTAACCACAGGATGCGCCTTACTTAAGCTTTGTTTTCTGCCATTGCACATGACCATTTGGTCTTTTGGCTTTATGAAAAGCCTGTACATCAGTACATCATTTTATATGATTAAACTAGTACATTACATTGTAGTTGACTGTACAATAACAATTAACACACAACAGCCATAACGCGTTTGTCGATTAATACATTTTTAAATGCAATGAAATTTTATATGTCTTTGTGTTTCCCCCTTCACTTGTATGAAAACTGGCAGAATATTTTTGTATGCGGTGGTTCGCAAAGGCTAGTCCCGTGTTATATGGTCTAAGAATATTAGCAATTGTTAATACAAGGTATAATGTAAATGACGGAAAAGTGTGTTATATGTATAACAAACTAAAGTCAATTGAATTTTAGTATTTAGCCGTTTAAACAAGAAATAACAATGAAAAAATTCCTTCCTTGCGCGTGGTACTACCAGTGGTCCTACTGGTAGTACTACGAGTAAAAAAATTACCCGTGGTACTACCAAGTGGTCCCAGTAGTACCACGGGTAAAATTGAATTACCAGTGGTACTACTGGGACCACTTGGTCAACTTCACTGAATAAAAATAAATGAAGATCGGTAAAAACAAATGAAGATCGGTTAAACAAATGAAGCTTGGTGAAAACAAGTGAAGATCGATAAAAACAAATGTAGATCGGTAAAACAAATGAACGTCAGTAAAACAAGCGAAGATCGATAAAAACAAATGAAGATCGGTGAAAACGAATTATGATATTTTGTAAAACGTGTGATTTGCGCAATTGCAATTAGTATGTCCTATAAATATTAGCATACAACTGTGAATGTCAGGTAGTGGCCTTGAAGGAGCCAATAGTAACTAATCAACCTGGTCTGTTTTTCTAGCGGAGTTCACGAAAGCGTAGTCAATGATAGTATTTTGAGTTGTTGTTGTTTTTGTCGTTGTTGTTGTTGTTGTTGTTGTTGTTGTTGTCTAAGTTTTGTGTTTATTTTAAAAATAAAGTATCAAGAAGTAAAGATCATGACCTTTGTTCTTTTTTGTATTTCCTGGGCAAAGACGAACATCCAGTAAGATATAAAAAAAGACAAGACAAAAAAAACAGGCGACAATTTAAATAGAACGTACTGATTGCAATTTTCTAGCATAAATGCCCTTGAAAAAGTAGATCTTTTTTAACAATTTTAATTTTTGTTTGTACCTATCTTCACTTGTTTTTTCCGACCTCTATTTGTTTTCACCCACCTATAGAAAGCAGGAACAAGTACAATGTGCTGTATGTCGAGCGGTGGACCGGTGCGTAAGTAGTGGTTGTCTTGTCGGTAGTGCACTTAATGCGTGCCGATGTACTGAATGCGGTGCCCCCGCTCCTCTCCGCTCCGCCGCAATAAGGGCACTGTGAGACGCGCGTAGGCAGAGCGATGTTGGGAATGGCTTCGATTCCCAACGCCGATCATATCTTGTTTTTACTGACGTTCATTTGTTTTACGGCTCTTCATTTGTTTTTACCGATCTTCATTTGTTTTCACCCACCTTAATTTGTTTTCACCGATCTTCACTTGTTTTTACAGACGTTTATTTGTTTTACCGATCTTCATTTGTTTTCACCGATCTTCATTTGTTTTAACCGATCTTCATTTATTTTGATTCAGTAGTACCACGGGTAAAATTGAATTACCAGTGGTACTACTGGGACCACTTGGTAGTACCACGGGTAATTTTTTTACTCGTGGTACTACCATTAGTACCACTGGTAGTACCACGCGCAAGAAAGGGAAAAAGCCTTTGAGTACTAAAATTTTTATTTATTGTTTATATTTGATTATGAAAATATATATATTTGTTTTCGTATAGGTACTTATTGTTTATTTTAAACCAAAATTTTCAGTACTTCGTCAAATTCTTTTATTCTTAGGTAGACAGGTAAACAAAAACCAAAAAGTGCACCTTTTTCAAAATCATTGTTGGTAATAAAAATAAAAGTTTATAGATAAAGTCCAGGTCTTTTTATAAAGTACTTATTATGCAGTTTTCGTTGGCATAAAGAAATAGAGCTTAATTCGTTATATTTCCTGAAAATAATCCTCCCTAGCCGCGCCACATACTTTCAAGATTAATTTAATCAAAATGAATAGTTTCTTGAGAGAAAACAGTATTAACGAAGAGTAGAGAAAAGGTACTATTAAATAAATTGATTTATGGATAGTTAATATTAAATATTGCAAAATTGACTTGCTGCAGAGTATACTTTCCAGCCGGACCACACCCTACGACCAATAACTCCTTAACTAAAGGGGTTTATTGGACTATATTTGTCGTATGCAAGGTACTCTATAGGTAGTCTTTTTCTGGGATATTGATTTATTAATAGCTCATTATACTCTATCTAATTTGAGGTGGCGCGGCCAGAGAGCACTGCCTGGCGGCCGGACCACATAAATTGTTAATTAAAAAGATATCTCTTGAGGTACTAAAAAAATATAATTATATATTCCGATGAAAGTAGACTTTAGGTAGGTATCATTTCTAACTATAGAATCTGAGTACTAATCTGTGGTCCGGCCACAGAGGACCACACGATTTAATTTGAATAACACAACGTTCGGGCGTAGCGGATAGCGGGATGTTGCCTACACCCACTACGCTTGTTCGGTTAAGCTGAGGAGTCAACTGCAGCTGTTGTTTCAAGCTAGTAGTTATCAAAGAAGTTTGACTCCCGCTATCTAAAAGACACCTAACTGTTAAACAAACGTTGGTTACAGGGTTGCAAATGTCAATAAGCGCCGTAGATAGTAGTACATGATTGTTAGAAGATGTAGCCATGCCAGTCGTGACCTTGGCGTCAGACTGTCCTGCCAGGTCTATGGGTGAATGTACAGCCTGAGAAACCTCTCTATGCAAACAAGTGTTGTGGCGTCGTTTACATCTAGAACAGGGTCCCAACCTACAGCGGTGAGAGGGGTGCCCCTGCCGTAAACAGTTAAGACAAAGTTTCAATTTTACCGCCTCAGAAATCCTATCTTCGATGGGCTTTGACAGAAACGATGGGCAGTCATAGATGCGGTGCCCGCCGTTGCAGAACACGCACGAAGCAGGTGAAGCAGGTGCAGCATCAGAAGCAGAGGTGGCTGAAATTTGCAAAGATTTCATTGATTGCTTGTGTGACACTGATACGTCACGATGTGGGTGAGGAGTCACTCTCTCGGATTTATTACGCTGGACTGACTCTAAAATGTCAGCGCGACTATTCAAAAATTTATGAAACTCATTAAGCAATGGCATTTCAACGAGCGAGTTTCTAAATTCCTCCCACTTCAAATTAGTATTGTTGTCGAGCTTTGATGAGACCATGTGTATTATTAAAGTGTCCCACTTATCAGTGGGCTGGCCTAGTGTACTTAGAGCTCGTAAGTTCTGGGTAACGTGATCAACTAAATGTCTCAACCCCTTGGCTGATTCGCGACCCACAGGTTGAATATTAAATAAGGAGTTGAGATGATTATTGATCAGCTGTTTCTTATTGTTATATCTCTCACAGAGGAGACGCCAAGCATCGGCATAGTTAGACTCGGTAACTTCTAAGTTGCTAATAACCCGGGACGCATCTCCCTCCAAATAAGAATTTAAATAATGAAATTTATGTATCGGTTTAATGCGATCATTATCGTGGATAAGGGAGTTGAATGTGTCCCTGAATTCCAGCCACTTAAAGTAGGAGCCATCAAAATTAGATATTTTAATCAAGGGTAATCTGAAATTGAATTCACCGTGATGACTACAGTTCGAATCCGCGTCATTAGATTTAACGCTCGTAAACTCGGCCTTGTCACACGATGAATCTACTAGTCTTTGCGCGATCGAAATTAATGAAACAAAATCTTGTTCTATCTCCTCACGTACGTCGATCTCAGACTGCAAAGTAGCGGGGGACTGTATCTCAATCTGAGTTTGTAATTGATCAAACTTATTAAAAAGATCACGAAATCGTTCTGATCTTAGCGTCAATTCGGATGCTTGATCAGACGAAATGCTATCAAAACCACGTAATTTATCAATATAATTTTTAAACTTTGTAATACGTCCCTTAATTGAGCTTCTATTGACTACGAGCGGGGATATATCGGTCATTTTTGATCGCGAGACTAACTATATAAACTACAAATTAATAAAGTGAATTTACTACAGCAATTATATCGTAAGGCAAACGGTTCTGCTTAGCTCCGTCAGTGTGACCATATCAGAAATGGCGAATCTGCCACAGACTGGGCAAAAAATCTGCCACACTTATAGCCAAAACTGCCAAAAATATACTAACGGAAAAATAACACTTTTAATATAAACAACCTAAAGTTACTATACACTAATATACTACAATTTATAACATGTTTATTAGAGTAACATCAATTAAAAAGGAAAGGGCAATACGGAATAAGATATGCATCATAAAATTCTTCCACATCGCTGTCAATCACAACCGTGCCCAAAATAATGGCGGCGTTGCCACGTTGTATGGTAATGGAGAGCCTCTGGCCGTAAACACCAGCATTTTGGTCCCGAGAACTGTCGACCAAAAGTTTACATATAGCTCTGTAAATGAGCTTTGCACTAGGGCCCCACGGTCCAAGAGTCTCGACCCCAAATGGCTCAAATAAATAAATCCGACAAGATTTGTGTATTTTCGCCGTTTCAGGGTCTCCGCAGACGCGGCAGCAGCTTCCGCGCAGCTAGCAGTGCCTGGAACATGGAAAGGCGCAAGGGTATCCACACATGTAGCATCCCACACAAGCGGTTTTCCCATCTTGCAAGGCACCAATGACATCCCGTCGGGATTCTTCCCATCGTCTCGAGCCAAGCCCTTGGGTTCAAGAATTACTGGCATACCAGCGAGAGAAAGGGCACGACGGATGATGTCATTTATGCTAGCATGTCGCGAAAACCGACCAGCACTTTTGTAGCAGGATAGACCGTGGTGACCTAGGCGGTCGACTGTTTCACCGCGGTGACAACGATGGGGAGCGATGCAGGATGTACCGAGGCGTAAGCAAGCAGCAATGCGAAAAGTACTGTTATCTAATCGTGTGCCAATATGACTTGAAGGCAAAGCATGAAGCCATTCACCCGACTCACTCTCCCCCACAGCCAGTAGGCACGCTCGCTCTGCTGCACTCGATGAAGTTCGGAAAAAATAACTTTTTAATCAACAAATATTTGCAACAACCAGCTGACCCGCGCAACATCTTTAACGTCATATGGGTAAGGTCTATGAAAGGAAAAATAATGAAATAAAATCGAAAGTTGATTGGAAACAAAATCAATAAAGAAGATAAGAATATGAACTCTATTACAGTTCATAATCATAATATATGATTCATTTGTTTAAAAACAGAATAAGCGGTAAATCCTTGTACATTTGGCCATGAAACAGAAGTTTCCAGTTTGATAAAATAATGTGTAAGTAATCTAATTTCATAAGAAACCTGATGTAATTACTTTAAAACAATGAATTCATTGAAAATTCAGATAAGGTAATGTGAATTTTCTTAAAATATTTTAAATCTGCCGAAATCTGCCATTTTAGTAAATCGTCAGCATGATCTGCCACAGACAAAATTTAGGACCAAAATCTGCCAAAATGGCAGAAATCTGCCACAATTGGTCACACTGCTCCGTAGACTAACGCGTGAGCGTATAAATCGCGCGCGGCGCACGTAGGCACAGAATTTGTATAGGTACCTAGCTCTGTGTATAACAAACTAGCTGTTATCGTACCGCGCTCGGCCGAATGCACAAAATTTACGTAAATATGTATTGTGTCTACCTATACATATAAACTAGGTAGTAGGTATTGAAATTAACCTATTAAGGTAAGAAATGGGACTTGCAAAGCTCAGAAACTGGAAATATGAACCAAAATTAAGCCCTAGTACAAGCTAAGCGAACCTATATTATGTAGGTAGGTAGGTATCACACTTAGATAACGCTAGTAGCAGAATTTAGTAACGACTAAGCTTTGATGCACATTTACGTTAAACTAACGACAAGATAATTGGCAACTTTAAATAATCAAATACTGGAAAGTATGAATAGAAGTAGGATTAGAATGAATAAAGGATTGGTACACTTCCCTGGCTAAACCTTTGCTGCGGGCGGCGATGTAGTAGGCTGACCGGCTGGCTTGAAGCGAGGGTTGGCTGGCAGCTGCGTCCAAAGTGGCGATTGGAATTTCTTCGGAATCTTGACCCTTTGACCTTCGCAGCTCAGCTTGTGTGCATCACGTAGAGGGTCACCAGAATGATGAGTACAGGTTGTCTTCTCGTAGATAATTAAAACGCAGACTTCTCAGACTCAACAGTAATTATTGAAATAAAAAATCTTTACAATATAAGTATGTACTAGGTATGCGTAAGTAATACATTTAGATATTGTCTAGTGGGTCGCGGTATATAGACTGACGAAAACTGGCGTGGCCGAGGAGGCGAACCGGTAACCGGTTCCTTGCGGGCCGCACGTAGTGGTCGTATAAAGGCCTGCGCTGACGGCCGTAAGACTCGGCGTAGACAATGTGGAACAGTACAATGAAGGTTTTTCAATATAAAATAATAATGTTCTATCATAAATTGTTTCAGCGCTGAAGAGAAGAAAAATCCCAGGAGTTTGAAATACAACAAGAAGAGGCCATTATATTGCAATGTTCAAAATGGGAGAAAATTTGAGCGATAAAAAACCAAAAACATAGCTCGTAGCACCGTTAGCTCAGTGTTCTGGAAACAATCACTGCGTTTCATTAAGCATCTGACGCTACGATCACTTCTGAGATGGGTTAACGTTTGTGGCACTGAGATTTACGAGCTTTTCCTTACTGCGGAAGAAATGTTGAGCAAGGAGTTCCGACTGCAAGAACGAGTGTTAGGTAGTCATTAAGTAAAGTGGTCGACCATATTTAAAAATTTTGAACTGTCCATTCTAAAACGGTAATCTGGTAACAGGCTCACCACCCCAGCCACATCACCAAATACGGCTGCTGAAATGTGGGTAAGTAAGTATAGGTACCTCTAGTTAGGCCTTCAGGAAGAAAAGTGTTAGCCTATGAAAGTGTTTAATATGGGTATTACTTCAAACAGAATAGAGCTAACTGTTAAGGGCGCTCCAAATTCCCACGAGAATCTCACGAGAACGCGAGAAAACACGAGAAACGTGAATGTGTGTGTGGAGCTTCGACCAAGTAATAATATAGACGGGCCCACGTCATACATTACGAACTCAAAAAGTGAGACTAGTTCACACACAGAGATATTGTAGCAGCGACACGACATGCACACAGGTACATTCCTTTTTCGAATTGAATCGCATATTGCAGAAAAGGCATGAGTCCAAATTTCTAATGAACTAAACTTTGTTCTATGAAACGTTCATCAAAGGTAAATCGAGCGTTTTGTCCAAAAACGATATTAGTCCGTACAATATCGAGTATTCTAGGAGAGTACAAAGTTTGCGGTTTGCATTTAAAACTGCTTCCAGAAAAAAAATAACTCTTTTTTACTCATTTCCCAAAACTAATTAAAATGTGACTAAGACCCTTTCTGCAATATATGATTCAATTTAGGGTAGCGTTTTTACACTTCGGAAACGCACAGGAAGACATCTTGCGTAAAATGCCTTATCTTGACACGTGCTTCACCTTCGGAACAATAACACCGCCTACGATGAAGTGAGCGCATTAACGTCTTCGAAACTAATGTATGGATGGGCCGGTCTTTACCATTACTTGGTCGAAGGTGTGGAGCTGATTCACATATTCTTCGCAGATTCTCACCGTTTTCTCGCCTTGTTCTCCGAATGTGGATTCCAAGAAATTCTCGCTGAAATTCTCGCCGAGATTCTCGTGTGAATATGGAGCCTATTTTTGTTTATCTGTTGTGTTGTGCAGTCAGCCAAAAAAGTGGTCTACCTCCCTACGGTTATGGTTCATTTTTACGCCGCGAAAAAACAAGATCGACTTCCCTTGGCAATAATGTGACTGAGACTATTCCCTTTATATAACATTGTAATTTACGTCATAGGTTTTTGTTTTTGAATTATCACAAAAACAAAAACTCACACACTTGAAAAGTCAACTTTAGTGATAATAATAGATCTTTTAGACACTTTTGTCAAGACTGTTGGATCACTACCTAAGTGGGGATGCCACTTTTAAAGTGAAATCGCTTTTGGCTCAAAGTGGGATTTTATGAAACGAAAACGTTCATATTGGTACGAGTGAAACTTCTTTTGGCTATGTGTGAAATGTGGAAGTGAACCTTTTTTTGGCTGGCTGTGAATTGGATTAGTGATTTTGGCTCGGGGTGAGTTGATTTTCATGAAGTTTCGTTCTGCCGCTTGTGAACTCACTTTCTTTTTTTTTAAATATTTAAGTAGGTACGTAATAAATATGATTGGAATTCCAGAAAGTTTGTCTAAACTCAAGAAACGCTTGTGTGTAGTTTTGTGTAAGTCGAAAATTATAAGATGTTTTATGTAATAAGGTTTAGGGCTAAGTGCATTTTGCTTTGGAGCAAAAACTCTTATTTTATTTAAAATTTTTAAAATTATATTCTTACATATAAAATGTGTTATCAGTATCTAATGTTATCTTATTGTTCTTAATTAAATGACTTAAAAATGTTATTATGAAATAAAGAATTAATTTCTTATTGTAGTAATTATTGATGTTATTATTATAAACTAAATTTTAAACGATCTTTTTACAAAATAAGTGGTAACAAAACAAAACTTATAACGTTATAATTAAAGATATAAAATGTCTAACCAAACGACAAATAGTTTGGATTTTACATAAGAGTACCTAGATCAATAAATTGATTGTAGATAAAACAAGAAAGCCGTGAGATCGTTCTCACCAGACTGCCCCTCTCTAACACGTTTGTTGTGAAAGTGAAAGTTCAATCCGATTGACGTTGTCATTTTTGTTTTATTTAAAACTTTGAACAGATGATCCTGTAACCTAGTGACGTAGTTTAATGCAACAGAGTCACAGACAAAGTCTCGCCATAAGCCCCTCTGCACTCTATGTTATATAGAGAGGGACTAAAAAAATAGATTTGTGCATCTGCATACCTTTATCTACTCCTTGTGTTCATAATTTTTACCAAAACCTTTAAATTAAGATCCTTAACGTTATTTATCTTTGTCGTGTCTGTATATGCTCACCACCGCTATTATGTGGGACAACTAAAAGGTGATATGTGGGCGTATACTATGCCTCTACCTACCCCTTCAAGAATAAAGGTGTGACTATACTATATGTGTCTGTATAAGGATTTCATGACCTTTAGAATTTTTGACATATTAATTACGTCAAAGACATGGAAATTTTCTTTACAACTGATATTGTTTGTCTAAAAGAAATTTATACACTGATCGGATGTTTTAAATCATAGATAATTATTAAGGGCCTAATCCGCAAAAAATGCACTTAGGATTTTGGAAATATTCAAGAACTCACTTCATCAAATGACACTAAAATGGAACCTTAAATTCTTAATAGATGAAACTACAATAACACCGTGCGCTTTTTACAAAATAATTATTTACAATAGAAAAAAACACCTCTCAAGGTTATTAAAAATCATCGAAATATGTAGCAGAAATAATCAAATTGACAAAGGTAAATTTCGATGGTATTCAGAGGTTTTTCGCCAGTAAATAATTATTTTGTGAAAAGCGCACGGTGTTAATGTAGTCTCATCTATTAAGAATTTAAGGTTCCATTTTAGTGTCATTTAATGAAGTAAGTTCTTGAATATTTCCAAAATCCTAAATGTCTTTTTGTGCATTTTGGGGACGCGCCCCTTAAGCAAGATAAAAAAGAATTTTACACCGCCTTTGTGAAAATTTCTTTACAGGTGATTAATTATTTTAAGTAGGTATAAGTTATTATGTATTAAATGAATATACTTATTACTAGCTGAGCCCGCAACTTCGTTTACGTCACACAAAGTGTATGAAAGGAAAGGTATTTCTTCATCAGAGTCATCAAGCAGCGTCTGAAACTGCCCTGTTTGCTTAATCATAAAAGAGCTTAATGATTAAGTCTATTTTAAAACAATTCAGTCCACGCCTTCGGCGCGGACTGAATTGTTTAAAAATAGTCTTAATCATTAAGCTCTTTTATGATTAAGCCAACACGCCAGTTTAGGTTCACTCACATTCAAAGAAACCCCTACAATTAATTTTTTTTAAATATCTGATTCTTAAAAGTGTTATAACTCTTTTATTTCTAAATCGATTTACATAAAACAAACGCTAAATGTTAACTGGAGCAAACCTCAACACAATAAAAAAAACCGCATTGCAATCGGTTGAGCGGTTACTGAGATTAGCGTGCACAACCGTACAGACAAACAGATATACAGACCTACAGACATACAGACAAACAGACAAACAGACAAAAATTCTAAAAATCATTGTTTTGGGTTCTATTGCGTTCATAAAGCCACCCTATAATATTTTTTCTTATTTATCTTCCATGTACAGACAGCGACCTGTTACGATTTTATTATATGTATTGATGTAAATACTTATGTAATAAATTAATTAATTTTAAGATATTTTTAGATAACACCGTGTAGGTCTAGCCCCAACTGACTCGACTCATCTCCCAACCGTTGATCTTGGACCTAAAATCTCAAAAGGGTAAGCCACCCTTATTATGCAAATACCTACTAATAACGATTTTTTAAAATTCATCACAAGAGGGAATTATCCGACCGTCATTTGTTTGGTGATCTTCATTTGTTTTGCCGATCTTCATTTCTTTATTCGAGCGTCATTTGTTTTGTCGATCTTCATTTGCAAATAAAAATAGAATAGGAAACATTGCTAATAAATGGGTGAATGTTACTGTGATTGTAATTGTACCGGAACTATTGGGATTAATTTTCAAAAAAATCCCAGTGGTTTCATCATGGAACTACGCAATGGAACTACTGGGATATGGCGGAAAATAGGGCATTAAATATAAATTATCGTAGTATATCACGAGCGAAGCCGGTATCACAGTTAGTTAGCTAATAATATAAGGTTAGAATTTAGGCAGCTGCAAAACCTTAGTCACTACAGTGTTTTTACGTGTGAAAATCCCCAATGGATGTTCTACTGGACTCCTACCGACCAAAAAATATACGGTGCCCTATCACTGCCTATGGTCGGGACCCTCTGAAGGATGACCCAGGTTTCCCGACAGAATCTCCTATAGCCAAAAATATTAGTTCCCAGTTCGGAACCAAGACGTCAGCAACAGGTATTCCCATACAGACACCGAGGCTATCTGTGTATAGTGTTCCTGCCAATTGCAGTGTATGATCGAGTATGGCAGTGGTTCTCAAAGTTGGGCTCCGACCCACCTAAGGAAAAACGTCCAATCTTGAGATCGACCTCTCTTCTGTCTCATCTCACTCCCATCGGTATGCGTGAATCTCAGACTTTTGTAAGACTGATTAATCGCTTGCATTTCCAACATTAAAATTATTTCCATTGGCCGTAATAGGTATATCATTATATGGTATTTTAGGACGTGTTCTTTGCGCTATCAACAATCAGTATGTTTCAAATCGACTGACAACTCGTTGTGTGTAATCCAAGCCGTAAGGTAATGCCACAAATTAGAGATAGTACAGATGGAAACCTTCATACTAAATTCGTTGAGGCTACGCACACATAGACAAGTCATTCACAGACACTACGCACACATAGACAACTCATTTACAAACACGAGGTCAGGTGGTCCTCAACAGAATTTTCGATACTGATTTGTGTGCTAGTGTGTGTGTAGCAAAGGGTAGGCGAAGGTAAAAAAAAAGTACATACATGAGTTTTCCATCTGTAAGTACTATCTCTAATTTGTGGTAATGCTTTTGGATCCGTCTGTTGCGGTCGACGTATCGGACCCCCTCAATATTTGCTCGTGGCCCACTGTGGGTGGTGACTCCCATAGTTTGAGAAATGCTGGAATATGTAATACCTAACCATATGCAGGAAAATAACTATAAATAAAGTTAAGGAAAATGCCCGTTGTGTAGTTGGGAATGATGCTAATAGGTGTGGGTAATTTGCGTAGTCGTTTCCCGTTACCGATAGCAATAAGTCATACCCTGAACAAATCAATGCGGAAGAATTAATTAAATTAGAATTTAGTGGTTGATATTATTTCATACAATTTATCGAAATTAGTGCGGGGAAGTTTTGTGCTACTTTCCTGGCGTTGTTGTTCCATTTTTTTTCAAAAAAACGTTATTTCAAAATGTTTGTGAGCTTTAAGACTTTGTTTATAGTGAAATTCTTCTTTGCGCTGTCAGTTAACGGGATTGGAGCTCAGACACTCGGTAAGTTCTTTTGTGTTTATAGAATGTTAATATTCATAAGTTATAAGTTTATAACTCTGTTTTGAACTACAGAATAAATAATGGTATGGGGACCCCCAAAATTACCGCTTTTTTTTCTAGTTGAATATAAAAATCTTGATGCGGTTCACAGAATACATCTACTTACCAAGTTGAAACAGCATAGGGCTTATGGTTTCGGAGAAAAGTGACTGACACACGGACGGACAGACAGACAGACAGACAGACAGACAGATAGACAGACAGACATGACGAATCTATAAGGTTCCGTTTTTGCCATTTGGCTACGGAACCCTAAAAATGAGCAATCTGCATTCATAGGGTACCACTGATGTAGGGAACCAATCAGTAATCATAGATGTCGATCGAATCGAGAAAATGATAAAGTAAATTCTTGTAGAGAGTAAGTAAGTAGAATTTTACATGACTGAATCCATGCAGTACAGCTAGTATCCCTCCTAATATAATATAAATGCGAAAGTACTCTGTCTTTTTGATACGTTTTCACGCCTAAACGGCAGGAGCGATTGAGATGAAATTTGGTATAGGGACAGTTCGAGGCCCTGGGAAGGACATAGGTTACTTTTTAACCGACTGTGCAAAAGGAGGGTTATGATTTTACGATATAACGCGATAACAACTTCTACGCGGTCGAAGCCACAGGGAACCGCTAGTAATATTATAAATGCGAAAGTAACTCTGTCTGTTTTTCTGATACGTTTTCACGCCTAAACCGCTGAACCGATTTTGATAAATTTTAGTATAGAGATAGATAAAACCCTGGAAAAGGACATAGCCTACTCTTTAACCGACTGCGCAAAAGGAGGGTAATGATTTCACACGATAAAGATTTCCACGCGGACGTAACCGCGGGAAACAGCCAGCAATGAAATAAAAACAAAACTACTAGGTAAATCAATATTCGCTATTACAATATCAGGGTTCATTAGCCTACTGATCCTACTGATATTTAATTATTTTAAGGACAAAAGTATGCACATTAAAAAAGCTAATTAGCCCTAATTAAGCCAATATCATAGTCATAAACTCGATTATTTTTGCAACACAATGCACTACCTACAGAATATTATACGAGTATATCTATTATTAATTAATGCATTACAGGAAAATTCCAAATTCCAATGCAACTGTAGGTACTTACCGAGGTAGTTTGTTTGAAAGATTGGGAAAAACAATATAGGTACCCAAGTAACCATATAGATCCTGCGCAAGTTACAGAACGTTACGTTGTGACTGGTCCTCAAATGGGTGACCAATTTGTGGTCAACCCTTAATATTTGATGTTCAATTTCAAAACTGCAATTGGTGTCACCATTTGCGTGTTGAAAGTGAACATCAAATGGTATGATTACGCAGGACAAAACATAGTGAAATTAATGTGGGTCTATATTATGCCCTTTTTTTTGTTTACGTGAATATCCTCATGGATGTTATGCCGGACTCCTACCGACTAAAAACCCTCAGCCTATGGTTGGGAGCCCCGGGTAAGTTTGAGAGTAGACGTGACTATTTGTGTATGTTAAATTCGTATAGCAGACTTTTAAATCAATGTTTTAGATCAAGCATCTTCAGATTTCGAGAGACACAGCATAGTCCGGCCAGTCTTGCTGCATGGAAGAACTAAGCGGGAGATCTCCACTACTAGATATCAGGTTAGAATCAGGACTTAAAATTTAATGTGTTTCTCGACGGACTCAAACTGATTAAAAACATACGGTCAATACCTATGCGCCTCGGTACAGTATAGTGAACTATCATGCTGGAGTAGGCAGAACACATGAATTGTTTATACTTGATTGATGGCACTTGGTTGAACTTGCTGCACATATTGAGAACGACACTTGTACTGCTTTACAATATTTGTTATTATAAACCTGACTAGACCTTTTCTAGATGAAGGACATGGTGGTACTGTCACGGACGGTGGTACTCGAGACAGTACCACCTAGTCCTTTCATCTAGACTTCTAGAGCTAGACCTTTAAAAATACCGCGAGGCGAAACAAACGGTCAGGATTATAATAATAAATATTGTAGAACAGTACAAGTGTCGTTTTCAATAATGTAGAACACCATTACAGAAATTAACATAATTTCCGATTTAAAGTATGACTTCTATTAAAGTGACACTATAGATAGATGCCCATTGCCCTTTATCAGGGTTTTAGAAATTCAAGATAAATATGATATTCTTTATGTAAAGGGTGAAGAGCAATCAATCAAATCAGCTTAAGACTGTCTACTGGTGGCCGCAAGCCTCTTCATTGATGACTCTATTAATAGTAGATTAACTGTCTTATGTTGTATATGGAGTTTTAGCTCTGAAAGGCTCTGTAAGGCTGACTTTAAAACCCGAAGATCACGGTAGAACCCTCTCACAACTCAAAAAAATAGCGAATGTTTACTCCGTGCATATAAAATTCTTTAGTTTACCACATGCATTCCAGCTAATATATTCGAATAACAAATTGCAGAACACACATCATCCAGAGGTGACGCTGAAAGTTCCAATCGCCGGGGAGGAGTATATTCTAGATCTCCGATTAAACCAAGAAATTTTGCCCGAAAACTACGTACTCAGCTATCAGGAAAATGGCAAGACTGTGCAGCAGAAACCTAAAGCAGAGGTCAGTTAATTTTTTTTTGTAATGCCTCTGCTGGGAAGGCTTATAGGGCCTCTAGTTTGTAATCCATTACTTAATGGTTGATTTATGTTATACTAGCTGACCCGCGCAACTTCGTTTGCGTGATAAATGAAGAACCGCTCGACCAATTTTGTGCAAACTTCACATAAACCATCTACTTAATAGCCCGAACAAAGCCTAACCATTTGGTTTGGATAGGTGAGCCCGTTCTTGAGTTATAAAATTACAACGAAAAGTGGCATTGATTTTTACATACACTCGAGAGCAATGAATCCGGATCACTTAAAGAATCCTAAAAATCTCGGAAACTAAAAATGCTAGGTTAATGCAATAAATTGTATTTAATAGACAATGTAATACTCCTTAAATGAAGGTATTAAAACTTCTTAGTTATTGTAAAGTTATATCATAAAAAAATCAAATTTGAAAAAGGGCCACTTTCGAAGATGGAACTACGAAATTACAGCATTTGGTGTTGCTTTTGTTTGTAATCTGTCATTTATGTGGGTACATAAACCATGTTGATAGTGCTGTATATTCATTAATCAAGCTGAAATTATGTCGCTTACGCCTGAAGAATGCACCAGAATACTTACAATGCTGGAAACCGGCCGGAGTCAGCGCGATACAGCCAGGACTGTCGGTGTGTCGCTGTCAACAGTACAAAGAGTTCTCCGACGTTACGAAGAAACTGGTTCTAACCTACGCAGACCAGGAACGGGCAGAACCAGGTGTACCACAGCACGAGAAGACCGATACTTGGTGAACACCATGCTTCGAAATCGCTTTCTCACAGGAACTGAACTCACCAATCAGTTTCGACGCCTCGGAGGAAGTAACCCAAGTGCATGGACAGTAAGACGTCGGCTTGCTGAATCTAACTTAAAACCCCTTAGACCTGCAAACGGCCCTAAACTGGAGCGTGGGCATCGTATTTCGAGACTAAGGTATGCCCAGAGCCACGTAAATTGGAGTATTGAAGATTGGTCAAAAGTTATGTTCTCCGACGAATCAAAATTTTTGCTCTACAAGCACGATGGAAGACACAGAGTGTATCGAAGACCAGGGGAAAGATTCAAGCAAGCATGCATCGAAGAAAAAGTAGCCTACGGTGGTGGGTCTGTACTTGTGTGGGCCGGAATTTCTTCTGAAAGTCGCACAGAGCTGGTGATCATAGAAAACGGCTCTTTAACTAGCGTAAGATATGTGGAAGAAATCCTCAATGATCACGTTGGTCCATTTATGGTCAATTTAGGTGAGGATGCTATATTTATGCATGACAATGCCCGACCTCATACAGGTAGGATTGTGAATGACTACCTTCAAGAGATGAACATTACTCGTATGGAGTGGCCAGCGCGCAGCCCGGATATCAACCCGATCGAGCATGCTTGGGACGAGCTAGGCAGATGCGTAAAACAACGAAACCCTCCCCCAATCACGCTTCGTGAGCTCAAAATTGCTCTCACAGAGGAATGGGAGAATATTCCCCAAAATCGTATAAGGAACTTGGTGTACAGCATGCCAAACCGCGTAAACGCAGTAATGGAAGCACGAGGAGGCAATACGAAGTATTAAAATTCAAGAAAATCGTAATAAAGTTCAAAAATTTCATGTTTCCTATTTTTGTTTTAAGGAGAGATCGGCAGTTTTTTCTTTACGTAATTTTGTGTTAATAAAATGTATGGTGACTCATATTTTTTTTACTTTCATTTAAGGAGTATTACATTGTCTATTAAATACAATTTATTGCATTAACCTATCATTTTTAGTTTCCGAGATTTTTAACATTCTTTAAGTGACCCGGATTCATTGCTCTCGAGTGTATATATAGACATGTACTGAATGGTACTTTACTAATACGATTACTACTCTTTTCTGATATCTGTGAATACAACCTTTTTGACACGAATGTCGACTGTGTTC
Organism: Miltochrista miniata; assembly: GCA_933228765.1. Classification (NCBI taxonomy): domain Eukaryota; kingdom Metazoa; phylum Arthropoda; class Insecta; order Lepidoptera; family Erebidae; genus Miltochrista; species Miltochrista miniata. The sequence goes on from OW121770.1 coordinate 14,002,051, forward strand.
GTAGGAATGATTCAACTTGGGGACCATTGTCGGAAGTCGTACCATGTACCTCGCAGCTGGGTATTAGATTGCCAAATTGGCTTTCACCGTGCCTAATATAAATAAACAACCCCTACTCTTGTCGATATTACTCAAAATACTTACCTAGATTCTCTGAGTTCCGGGTTTAATTTTACAGAATAATAAACATCACAAATCCATTTTTAGGGTTACGTACCCTAAAGGTAAAAAGCGGGACTCTTTTACTGAGACTTCGCTGTTTGTCTGTCTATTTGTCCGTCAAGAGGTTGTATCACAGGAACAGCGATAGAAGCTAGAGCAGATTTTTTTATAGATTATGTTTTTCTGCTGCTTACAACAAAACACTAAAAGCATGCTGATGTTTAAATGCCGTTTCTATGGAGCGGAACTTTCCGTGCGCGAGTTACGTAGTAACTATTTAGTAATCTGTGGCGCGAGTCAGACTTGCACTTGGTCGGTTTTTTATAACAAGGAACTCCTGTAATTGTATTCTAAGCGATTTTTATAATAATCATGATTTCATCCTCACAGGAAATAGACTTATGTCACTACGGTGGTTTAGTGAGAGACAAACCCGGTTCATGGGCGGCAGTCTCCACGTGTCACGGCGTCCAGGGTGCCGTGTTCGACGGCGAGAGAATGAGATACATCGAGCCTGTCACAGGTAAGCCTCGTTCTAGGATTTACAAGGGTATCAAAACAAATAAATAGGTACGATCCATCTAATCAGAAGTGCTTTCCGGAACCTGTTGGGGTTGGCAATACCAGGACGGAGGACCCCATATCTCGGCCACTCGGATTAAAGCATAGCAGACGATTTACGTCATCTTTCTCTTGATATGCCGTTTAGCTTTATCTTGGACATTGGTGGACGACCATATTTGTCAGGCGATTTTCACTCGAATTCCATCGCATGGTATTGAGGTGCTAAAATCTCTGTCCATCCTATTGCCACGCTGAAACTATGCGGAAACAGTAGCTTTGTCAGACATAGTACCATAGATAAGATAATACAGGCCTCTCTGGTTGCTGGAATCGACAGCATCGTCCCTTCCGAAGCACGGAAACGCTCGTAGGTTGTAAATGGAAATCCCACAAACAATCTGGGTGACTGTTTGTAAAATTGCCAGTTTCAGGACTTATCCTGTCCTTACTAATATTATAGGCGCGAAAGATTGTAAGTAGTTATTAATTACACGGGCGGCTAACGGCTGAACGGATCTGACTGAAAATTGGTACAGTATTGGCACTGTAGTATTGGTTATAGTCTAAAATAGCACATTATGCTACTTTTAGCCCCGGAATAAGTTCATTTATGATGCGGGAAGGGAAACAGGCACCATCTAGTAGCATATAGTATAACGAGGTTTCTTCTTAAAACTTATCAAATAGGTATTCTTTCTAGGAGGTGATATCAATGCAGAACACTACGTATATGACCACGCGGACCTGGTGGAGAATCACCCTCGTAAGTGGGCCAACGTGCTGGGTAACCCCGCCCGCTACAATTCGCACCAATATAAATCAGCCAAGGTAATCAACCAAGGGTAGGCAGAGGCAAGCCATATGTCCAATTTCACCTTTTTTTAGAATTTGTCCTACGTAATAGGTGGTGAGCCGTATTGCCGTGTTGAAAAGGGTGGGCGCAGGTTGTGACTGCCTGGTGTTGAAATTTTTCAAGCCGCTTATTAAGGCCTTCAACTTGACATAATGACTGCCATTTTGCTGGTAACCGGGACCAACGGCTTAGCGTGCCTTCCGAAGCACGGAAACGCTCAAACAAAAGTCACAAAGTGGTCACATGGATGGTCACCCATCCAAGGAATGGCCATAGTGAAAGTTGCTTACTGCAGTGATCGTTTACAGAACACTGAGCCCGCGGGGCCACGAGCGCTTCAGGGTTCTGTAGGTACCCAAAAAGTAAAACCGGGCCTCTAATACCTGAGTGAGACTCCGCATTTTGTCCGTCTTTTGCCATGCTGTTCCTCATGAACCGCGACAGAAAGATAATTGAAATTTTTATAGAAGACTAGCTGACCCGCGCAACTTCGTTTGCATGATAAATGAAGAACCGCTCGACTGATTTTGTGCAAACTTCACATAAACCATCTAACTACTAAATAGCCCGAACAAAGCCTAAACATTTGGTTTGGATAGGTTAGCCCGTTCTTGAGTTATAAAATTACAACGAAAAGTGGCATTGATTTTTATATATATAGATGTAGGTAGGTATTTCTATTGTCGCTATAACAACAATTACAAAAAAAAATAAGCGGGCTCCCATAAGTCTCATACAACAAACGTGATACTTATCTTTGCCTGCCTCTGTAGCGCAGTCGGTAGAGATACCGCCTGCGGCGTTGGTGGTCGTGGATTCCCATCGGAGACAAATATTTGTGTGAGATCCCTAAATGTTTGTCTCAAGAGTCTGGGTGTTTCTATGTATAATATATAATATAATAAGTATATTAATATCCGTGGTCTGATACCAACACTAGCAGGTTATTCCTAGCTTACTTTGGGATCAGATAGCGTTGTGTGAAATGTCCGTGAATATTTATTATTATTATTTATTATCATATATAGTTTTTTGTAACAGAAAATCTAACTTTCCCCTCATTATTGCAGGTGAAGAAGCCTGCAACGTATGATGAGGGTATCGATACATACCCAGAAAACGAGCGCTCTCTCTACGTAGAACTAGTTCTAGTGGCCGACAACAGGCACTTCGAAGCACATCGACGTGATCTACGTTCAGTCCACTTGCATATGACGATACTTGCCAATATTCTTAACTCGGTAAGTTATGCAACATGTTCTAGTTCTAGTGGTTCCCAAAGTTAACTAGGCAGACCTTCCTATTGTATTGCAATCTACCTCTAGATCGTCATAGCGGAAAGCCTGTGACTAAGGCTTTTGGTTCGGTTTTTTGCGGTCGATGTAGGTATATTTGAGACACCTAGTGGGTCGCGATTTATAGTTTGGGAAATGCTGCTCTACTGTATTTTTTTAAAGCCCTCAGTGAGGTGCAATGGTAGGTTGTATCATAGTTTAGAAATACAAATAAACTAAATATATAAACTCTGGTTGTATTCTATGCGATTGTGAATTCCGCAAGTATTAAGTAAGATCCTTGTCAGCCACCCTATTTCCTACAAAAAGAAATCAACATAATCTTTAAAACTATCTTTATTTGTTTACAGGTATTTTCTCAGCTAAATATTTATATTGTTTTGGTTGGGGTGGAGGTGTGGAGCGATTACGACCGAATACCCTTCCAAAAGAACTCATCATTCATCTTAGATCATTTTTTGAAGTATAGAAGGAACGAACTGAATATTCCGAACGACAACGCACATTTAGTTACGTGAGTGTTGAGTTGCAGTAATTTAAACTACTTAGAACATAATACAACAAGACCCACTTTTCTTTGTACTTTTGCATCTACGAAGTCTTACGGACTGTGAAAGTGGCCCAATCGCTAGATGCGCCATGGCTTACCAACCGTCTGGCTACGTCAATCTGGCGAGCTTAATGTAAAAAGGAAATGCTAAAATAATAATCATCCCTTTTGATAAGTTGTCTTTATGAGAAGTTGTTCATAAGCGAATAACCCAAACATCACAGCCTACCACGTCGGAGCTTAGATCAAGAAAAATATAGGTTACGGGTCGCGAACAAAATGAAAGTTAAAAAGTGTCCCAAGTCGATAGGTAGTTAAACCTATATTCTATTTATTAGCAATTTTAAATAAATAATTCAAGACTGTATCACATTTAACGTAAAATGTACCTTAAAGTTATTATACGTAAGCATAAAATACCATGCCACTGATATATCAGTTAAGGCGTTTTGTATATATTATATAATCTGTGGTTTTGTTCCATACGTTTGTATTATTCAATGTCGGCCCATTGTCGCCAGTTCAAACAAGGATGTAGTGAGCCGTCAGTAGTGAGCCGTCTTCTATAGGTGCCGGATTTCTCGCGTCGATATTACATCTAGTTATTCTTGATCTAAGCGCCGGAGATGAAAGCGTGTCTATTATGTATCATAAGTGTAAAGATTTAGCACGTGTTAACGCGCTAAGCTTTAGACATTTCGAGTGAAATTTCTTACAAGAACAAAACAGAAAGACCTTTCCCTCAAAGGAGTAAGTGAACGTTATGTAGTAACTATTTATTAATCCGTGGTGAAAGCTTACTATGATACACCCAATTTTTACTAATATCACGATCACGATCAAATAAATCGCGATTTAATAATCAAATCTTTACTTTTCAGGCTTCATCCCTTCGATGGTAGTGTAATCGGCTCAGCATTTCCCCAGACAATATGTACAGAGAAATTTTCAGCAGGCATTGCGCATAATCATAGCAAAGTCATAGGTCTGTTTGCAATGACGATAGCTCATGAAATGGGCCATAACTTTGGAATGGAACACGATGAGGACGACTGCAAATGTGAGGACGAAAAGTGTATCATGAGTTTTAGTAGTACCAGTACAATACCTGAACATTGGTCTACTTGCAGTTTGAGTGCATTAGCGACGACTTTTTCGAGAGGGTTGGATATTTGTTTGAGGTAGGTAATTAATGTGTTTGCATTTTTTATCTACATAATTACGAGGTGTTCAACGTGCAAGTGAGGCGCCTGCTAACTACAAAATGCTTTTTTTTTAACGTGAGGGAAAATCCTCATGGATGCTATGCCGGACTCCTACCGACTAAAAAACCTCACGTAACGCCCAACAGTGCCAACAGCCTATGGTTGGGAGCCCCGGGTAAGCCTCGGAAGTTCAATCCGATTGACGTTGTCATTTTTGTTTTATTTCTAACTTTGAACAGACGATCTACGTGACCTTTATAGAGAGGGGCTAATATGCTAACTTTAGTTAAGTAGTTACCTTTACTACAATATAATATTGTGCCTTCGCGGTGTTGGGAGATGGCAGTATCTCCCGAAAACATTGAAAATAATAAGTCAGATAATTGCTATCATCAGCTGATTTTGATAATATGGTGTCATGGGACATTCACTACTGATCACTCATTCAAAGTCAAACTCCAACGCAAGTGTTTTGGATGAAAACGAGAAATTGCGTTGATAAATCCTCAATTCCATCATTAAAAAAAAGGTAAAAAACATTACATTGATAAAACCTTCACAGAAATAAACCAAATCGTATGTTTTACGCGCCTTTTTGCGGCAACGGCATTGTTGAAGAAGGCGAGGATTGTGACTGCGGTACGCTGGCGAGGGGTGGCTATAACCCTTGTCACGCGTGCTGCGACCCTGAGAGCTGCCGGCTAAGGACTAACGCCTCGTGTGGCGCCGGCGAGTGCTGCGATCTGCAGGTGAGTGACGAGACCTTCCTTTCTTATATGGGCAACTTCCCATAGAGGCAAAATTATCAAAAGGGTAATTTTTTCCTACATCACATTGCAGCGCCCTTGCTCGCGGTTGGTCCAACGCCAACCGCGACCACGGGCGCTGCAACGTGCCCGGAACGTCGATGAATGTAAGTACTACCCGTTCGCTCTAACTTTGCCGCTGGCGTAGAGGCGTATACCCGAATTGTTAATTAGACGAAGTAAATTGACAGTAGCTAATGTCACTTCGTCATAGAAAATACGCAACATTGTATGAAGAAGTGACATTAGTTGCTGTCATTTTACTTCGTCTAATTAAAAATTCGACTTTGGTGCGAGGCCGCATTTGCGTTTTTCCGCGGCGGTTTCTAACCTCAAAATGTCAAACCTTGACTTAATTTCATTGATTTTGACAGTTTGATGACACTTTGAGGTTAGAAACCGCCGCGGAAAACCGCAAATGCGGCCTCGCCCTTAGTATGGAGCCGAGCGGCAAAGTTAGAGCGAACGAGCAGTAAATAGTATTTCCCGTGAAGTGCCGCCTTCTGTAAGTATGAGTGTTAAAAACCACGATAGATTAAAAATACCACAATGATATCGGCGGTAACTATGATCTCACTGACTCGGGGGTCACAAGGGGTCTTCACAGCCTTGGAAGGTTTTACAGGGTCGGCAGCGCGAGTGTAGCGCATCTGGTGTTGCAAACTTACTTAGGCTACGGTGACCACCAGTACATCTAGTGGGACGTATGCTTGTCTGCCACCTATGCAGTGTATAAAAAACCGCATGAAAGAAAGCCGCGAGGTCTGCGATGTCTGCGGAGGCGAAAGAAAGCGATGACTGCGGTACGATGGTGTAGAAAGGCGAATATGAACCTTGTCACGCGTGCTGCGACCCTTGAAGACGACGGCTCTGGCCTTATGCCACGTATATAGGGCTGGCATGTGTTATGAAATTTTTGTCATGAGTCTTATCTAATGCCATTAATGTTATTTTTTTGGTGGGGGAAGGATGTTCTTACAAAAGACTAACAATAAAAAAATTATTAAAAATAAAAAAATAATAAAATAATGCCCTTTTCTTGCGTGAGATGGGTTCCCATTTATATCTTTCTTTCTAAGTTTCAGAAGGGACGTTAAGCCATTGATCCCAAGTTGGGATCAATCACAGAACAGTTAAAGGAGGTTAGAAAGGAAATAGTTCCTAATTTGTATTAGGACGCGTGTCGCCGCTTGTCTCCCACTCTTTAACTCCACTATAAAAAAGAGACCAATACGACGCAGTTTACGCACACAAATAAATCAGCACACTTAATTAGCGAGTTTCCTGTTGGTTGTCACACTAATAGAAATACTGCACTTGACGTATACTCACACACGCACAAAAGCAATAAAAATTTCTCATACATGTTACGGCGGACAAAGGTCGATTTTCGATATCGATAAAATTTCCGTAATTTTGATACTGTCTGAAGTTTACACAAGTCGAGTACTTTATTGAGTAAGCTCATTCTGCGTTAATAGTAACATCAAAAATTCATCATAATTCCGGTATTTTGAGAAACTTAGACTTAAAAAATTTGACAAACTAGGTGAAAAGTAGCCGTAGTCGGGCTAAATGTAAATACATAATTAATAACACAGACACTAATTACTAACACAGACAGCCTCTGTGGCGTGGCGGTAGTGAACGCGACCGGCCCCCTGGGCAAGGCCGCAGTAGTGACCGTGTCTGTTGGGAGTCCTGGGACATCCTTCCGAGGGCTTACCCGGGGCTCCCAACCGTAGGCTGTTGGGCGTTACGTGAGGTTTATTTGGCGGTTGGAGTCCGGCATAGCATCCATGATGGACTTTCCCTCACATAAAAAAAACAAAATGGGCCGCGAGTATAGTATATATTTAGTAGGTATCCATTCAATTCTACCAGTTGCCTCAATCCACATTTTTTTCATATCTGGATTTGTTGGAAACCTAAAATTTATTTTTAAATTTGTTTTTAATATAAATGGCTGACCTCAAACAAAATTTTACAATGATTTCAATATTACTGATAATAACGTACGTACTTAATATCGACAGTGTTTATAACGGATCATTTTGTCCAACACTATCGATACGCATGGATATCGCCGGCACTCGCGATTCTCGCAATACACTGCGCGATCGCTCACGTAGTACAAGATGGCACTCATGTATTGCAAGCAATGTATAATTTTGTATCAGTTTGCGATTATATCGTTTTGGTCTACAAGCTACATAATACTTTTGTAATAATTACAAATATTACTTGTATTGTAAGGTTTTTGGACTTCCCGATGGAAAGAAATCCCTTTTCGGGCTACACTGCACACTTGGCTTCTTTTTCGACACGTTACTATAGCGCAAGACGGCATAATTCTTTTTTTTTCGCGGAGCTTCTTACGTTGTTACAATAAGAGCGCGACTGTGTCGGCCGTGAAGTGAATTTCGGTGGAATATGAGCATTGCTCATATGTCGCGGCGCGTCTGCCCCGCCCACAAGGCCCTTCTAACCTCCTTTAACTGTTCTGTGGGATCAATGGCCAATTAACGACCACCATGTTATTGACTGTTATTGAATGTTAATAAAGCCAAGTTGAACGTCATATGGGTGGCTTGACGTGGTGGGTCTGGACGTGGACACTCTCCGGCTCGAGATCATGTTGCGAGCCATGATCTCCAGCGGGAATAAGTGGGACTGCACCGCCTCTTCCTGCGAGCAGGTCATGCTCGTGAAAGAGGCGGCGGGGCGGGTACGGGAGAGAACTCTCCCACCCGAGTTCCGCAGTCGGCGGCCTGGGCGCCGCTGACGTGTCTTCGCCGAAGACTATCGGCCTCCATGACCGGGGGTCTGCCTCACCGTCCTTACAGAAGCAGGCCCATGACGGCAGCGTGACGTGAGGGATTCACACACGCTCCCCCCTTAGAAGCGGGATCACACCCAAAACCCACCCAAAGACGCGGGATAGCACCCGAACCGCCCGCCCCCTGGGCGAGGCAGCAGTGGTAGCCGTTGGTCTGGTGGTAGTCCGGAGACATCCTTACGAGGGCTTACCCGGGGCTTCCAACCGTAGGCTGTTGGGCGTTACGGGAGGTTTTTTTAGTCGGTAGGAGGCATAGCATCCATGATGGATTCTACATCACGTTAAAAAAAATGTGTGACTTGAAAATTTTCAGCCAGTTTCTACAGTTCGTTTCTTCTGTAATATTAATCTAAAAGTCATAATTATAACCATTAAACTAAATTTAACCACCAAAACTCCCCCCCTAAGGGGTGAAATTTCAGATGAGGCCGCAGATGGATCCATGGGCGTCCACCAGTTTCTAATAATCAGTTTACTTTTTAAATTTACAGTCGTGTCGTATAAAGTCGAAGGGTACAAAATGTCGATCAGCGACCACCGAGTGTGACTTGCCGGAGTATTGCACGGGACAATCCAATGATTGTCCCGAAAACCTGTACAAGATGGACACCACGCCTTGTGGGAAAAACGGAGAGGTATGTAATCTACTTGATTTACTTTTCCTACGTTCTGTTCTAAACTAGGGCTTGAACTCCGGAATTCCGGAATTGGTATAATTCCGGAATTCCGATAAAATCTAATATCGTTTTGAATTCCGGAATTGGCGACATCAATATCGAAATTTCGATATTAAAAAAATTATAATTTTAATATGGAAACCAAATCAAACACGCTTAAACATCTTTCAACTGTAGCCACTCCAAACTGTGCTCCATTCGTCTTTAATCAATTCACTACTTGTGATGTTAAGAAGAGTATATTGTCCATTAGTTCAAATGCCGTAGGTACCGACTGTCTTAGCCGTAAAATGATTATTCCCATTATTGATCAAATCCTTCCTATCCTCTGCCATATCCTAAACTTCTCTATAACTCATGGCGTCTTTCCGAAAACTTGGAAAGATGCACAAATTATCCCTATTCCCAAGAAATCCAACCCTTCTTCGTTTTCTGACTATCGCCCTATCTCTATCCTGCCATTCCTGTCTAAGGTTCTGGAACGACTGGTCCACACTCAGCTCACTAATTTCCTTTCACAAAACCAACTGTTAAACCCTTTCCAATCAGGGTTTCGTACTGGACATAGTACTACCACGACCTTATTACATATTACGGAGGACATAAGAGCGGGTATGGAGAAGGGCAAGCTGACAGTTTTAGCTCTGCTAGACTTCAGCAATGCTTTTAACACGGTAGACTTTGATATCTTGATCGGTACATTATGCTCACTTAATATATCTCCAATGGTGATTGATTGGTTTCGTAGTTACCTGATTGGCCGTCGGCAGCGTATTAGTGTTGAAGATACCTGTTCTTCTTGGTGTAATACGTATGCTGGGGTGCCACAGGGTGGCGTTTTGTCTCCTTTACTTTTCACAGTTTTTATAAACTCCATCACTAAGGACTTATCTTCTTCCTACCACCTATACGCAGATGACCTCCAAATCTATTCCCAAGCTTCACTGGATACCTTGAGTGTAGCTATAGGCAATATTAATGCGGACATAGACATAATTTGTAGATGGAGTGAATCTCACGGAGTGAGGGTAAATCCGACCAAGACTCAGGCCATAATAGTCGGCAGCCCTTGGATGACTTCTAGAATTGATTGGACGATGACTCAAAAAGTTATATGTAATGGAACTGAAATAGCTTACAGTAACGCTGTTAAAAATCTAGGTGTACTTATGGACTCATGTTTGTCTTGGGGTCCTCAATTGCAGGAGCTAAGACGCAAATTATTTGCTGCATCGGGGTCCATGCGCAGACTGAGAAATTTTCTGCCAATTACGACTAAAATTGCGCTTGTTCAATCACTTCTATTTCCTATCCTTGATTATGCCGATGTCAGCTACCTAGATCTCACCGAAGACCAACTAAATAAACTTGAGAGACTCCAGAATTACTGTATTAGATTCATATTTGGATTGCGCAAATATGATCACGTCTCTGAATATCGCAAAAGACTCAAGTGGTTACCTATCCGCCTTCGCCGGAATGCTCATATCCTATCCATATTACATAGTATTCTTTTTAACCCTGTTGCTCCATCATACCTAAAGAGACGCTTCAATTTTTTGAAAGTCTCGCACTCCAGAAATTTACGATCATCGGAGAATTTGAGGTTGAAAATGCCCGGCCACATGACTAATTTTATGGACAAGTCGTTCACTGTCCAAGCGGTTCGCTTGTGGAATACACTGCCAGTAACGATCCGACTGGCGAAATCATCACAAAGTTTCAAGACATTAGTTATAAATTATTATCTCCGTGTCAATGACAACATATAACTAGCATATCTCTTAGAATACCAGAATGGTATAATTATTTTAGTATGTATTTATTATTATTATTAGAATGAATATGTATTATGGTAGGTACCTATATGTATATACTTGTATGTGTATTATATATATGGGATTATATATGTATTATATGTATAAGATTATGTATGTATTATATATTTGAGATTATATATGTATATATATATCTATGTGTATGTACCTAAATGTATATATTTATAAATATAGGTATTTATTTGGTGTTTTAATTTATATTTAGAACTAGCTGACCCGCGCAACTTCGTTTGCGTAAGAGAGAGAGAGAGAGAGAGAGAGAAATATAAAGTTTCCCCGTCGCTTCTATTCCTATCGCGTGGTTTCCTGTTGCGTGTATTCCCGTTGTATTATTTTGGCACATATTGGATTAGTTATCACAAATTGTATTTCATTAAAATGGTTATTGTAATTGTAAGCGAACCTAATTCGAAGATTGAGGAACCAAATGAAACTCTTCGTAACTTCTTGAATTCCAGTAGGATAGAACGGAGATCGTTAGTAGTTACCCAACGTAATGCCTACAAAATGATACAAGAAAAAGACATTAAAATATATCAGCTTCGTTAAGAGATTCAAGAAACTCCTTAATCCAGATGTTATGATTGCGGAGCCCACAGAAACCAGAAAAAAAAGTCTTTCCGGATATCTGTAGCAAAGCCACTCTGACATAAATATAACTTTTTATCTATTGGCCTATATATTACAAATAAATTGGCCTAGATCTTTTATGCTTCTCTACTAAATACGGAAGTAAACTTAATTATTATATTTTCGGTGCTACTCAACCGATTGCAATCAAATAAATGTAAGATTTGAAGTCTGACCAAGGTCTTACAAACAAATAATACCGCATCAAAATCGGTTCATTAGTTTTTGCGTCCATCGCAGTGAAACGTATAACGCCAAAAATCTGCCATTTTGATTTTCTAGGAATTTTATTATACCTGGTGTAACTCACACAATCACGACGAATCAAATGACATCTTGTATTTCAAAATCCGTCAAGGCGTTCAGGCTGTAGAGCGTCCAAGAAAAATTTTCAAGGTTTACATCTTAGCGCCAAAAGTCTGCTATTTAGATTTTTTTGAAATATTTATGTAGGTACCTGGTGTCATTCACACAAACACGACGAATTAAATGACACCTCGCGTGTCAAAATCCATCAAGCCGTTCAGGCTGTAGGACGTGACAAAGAAATGGACATACATTCATACATACATACATACCTACATTGTCTCGAAAAGGTGAGGTGGCTCCTTAATTCATACGGACACTACTAAAACTACTATTATACTACTACTACTACTACTACTACTACTACTACTACTACTACTACTACTACTACTACTACTACTACTACTACTACTACTACTACTACTACTACTACTACTACTACTACTACTACTACTACTACTACTGGCACAGGGTAGTGTCAAGGTAAAAGTAGGTACAATTACCATTAGCACTATCAGTAGGGTTACGGGATATTTTACTTTCCCGTGACTCTAGTGGTAGTGCCAAGGGAAATATTGTTCCATCTGCCGTCGTCTGTAGTCTTCTGCAGATGTGGCCAGCCCACTGGCACTATATAGTACTATTTTTATATATGTACGTACATAGAGTTATATATATTGTACATATAGATATAATTCTGACTAAATAAATCAAAATACGTATTTACTATGAGCGAAGTAAATCTATATTTTTGTAAAAATTGATACCTAATGTCTTTGTTAATTGGTTTAGAGAGCATTGTCTGCTTTTGCTAAGGAATTGATATCTTAACTTCTTTCTTTCTCGTATTTCTGGATTGTGTAGGTCTTCAGACTTTTGAGGCTGAGGTAACCCGTTCTAATACAATTTCTCCTATTGTGACCAGACATTTACTGTAGATTTCATCTGCTAAATGTTCATCTAAAACGCCTCTGATCGTTTGTATTATCCCTGTAGTGTATATAATAAGAAAGTACCTAAGCGAAAATAGTAATAGGTACATACCTACTCTGTATTATTTGGATGACCAGTGTAGGTAGGTACACCTTACCTAGAACTGTTTTTTCATGATTCCTAGCCAGCCATGTACAGGTTTTCATTCACACACAAATGTATTTTTGACATACAAAATATATGAAGGCAATTCTGCATATTTAAGGGCAAAAATCAATAAAATATGCAGTTTTAATAAAATTATATATTAGATTTTTTTGACATTTATCAAAAATTGCGACCATTTTTTTTAAATTGGATTGAGCTGTCAAACATGACAATGTGTCAAAAAAAAAAATTAAAAAGTACTGACTACGGAGTCTTAATATGAATTATGAGGCAAATGACCTCAATTTTTTTTTCTAACCCATTTAAAACATGTTCAATGATAAATTTCAATAAAATAAAATGCACATCTCCCATCAATTCAGTTAAAGATGTTTTATGCCAAATTTGAAGAAGATCGGACCAAGGAATCACGTAGTCCCATACAAACTTTGTGACCCTTGTTTACCCCCTTAGGAGTGGAATTTTCAAAAATCCCTTCTTATTGCTCGCCTACGTCACATAAGGAGCATTTGTGCAACATTTCATGCTTTTAGACCCAGCGGTTTAGGCTCTGCGTTGATCGTCAGTCAGTCAGTTCTTGTTTTTATATATATATAGATTAGGTAATAATGTACATCAAACTGCCCTACATTATTCTCACTACAGACTCCATTCTAGGTTGCCTGTAAGAGATTGCCTTGTGCGATAAGGCCACCAATTGTTATACCAATAAGTTACAATTAAGCTACTCAAGTGTATTTCCTGGTGTGCAATAAAGAGTTTTTTATGTTTTTATGTTTAAAAAAATTCAGCTTTTGCTAATTTCATTACAAACAAAAATGTACCATTTTAATACATCAATAATTGCTGACGTGCGTTAGTAAGCTTCTTATGCAATTTAAATAACTTTAATTACTTCAAAGTTGATAATTTTGGATTTCTCAATTATTTCAAGTTCTTATTGATCATTTTATTTGTTTTATTTGATGATATTTCTAAAACCTACTAAGAAAGTAAATCAATAAAATAATGGTATTTGATAGAAACATACATTTAAGTAGTAATACTAATAATATTATTGATGATGTTTTTGTATTTTTTTTACATTAAGACTTCAATGTATAGAGCGAACTTAGACTAGCTCTGACTTGTGTTACGAGTAAAATTTTAAACTTTGATTATACGTTGTAAGAATTTACCAGATGTCTTGCTCAACATAGTTCTAGAGGTTCTGACTGAACCCATGGGGGCGCACGTACTTTATTGTTACGGGGCAAACTTCGCTCTAGGGGGCCCCACTGAACCAGAGTCTCCGGCCGGAGCGACTGGGGAGGGTTCTGGGTTCCCTGTTATCATCAAGGCGGAGACATTTCTCCGCGCATGGCTCCGTGTCAGTCGCCTGACGCGGATTACAGCGAGAACGACGGGCCCGAAAACACTAAAGGTGAGTTCGGGGCGACTGAGCTGTGGCTTTTTTTTTTATTGTGAGGGAAAATCCTCGTAGGATGCTATGCCGGACTCTTACCGACTAAAAAATCTCACGTAACGCCCAACAGCCTATGGTTAAGAGCCCCGGGTAAGCCCTCAGGAAGGATGTCCCGTGACACTGAGCTGTGGCTTAAATCCCACTGGGACACTGCCCCTGGACCCGACAGCATTCCAGGTTGAGCGTGGGTTCTGGCTCTTGAGGAACTTGGGCCTCGACTGATAGGGCTTTTTAGCGCATGCCTCGAAAAAGGCCAGTTTCCCAAGGTCTGAAAAACGGGGATCCTGGTTCTGAAGCGAAAGACGAGGCGGCCGGCAGACTACCCTTCCAGTTCCCGGCCGATCATGTCACTCGATGTGGCGTGCAAGCTCTTTGAGTGTATTATTGCACAGCGCCTCGGCAGGCACTTGACACGCGTGGGGCTAGATCTAGCGGATAACAAGTTTGGTTTCCGTCAGGGGCACTCCACCGTCGACGTGATCATGCTCATTAGAAACCTGACGGAGGAACCGATACCGCAGGGCGAGCTGGTGATGGTGGTATATCTTAGCATCGCCATCTCCTTTAACGCGTTGCCCTGGAGCTGCGTTAGGCAGGCGCTTATTTATCATGAGGTGCCTCCCTACAAACTTCGAATGGTCGGGGCCTATCTTTTCGAGAGGGACATAACTTACCCAAGCTGGCTAGGGCCGGGTTGACGACATGTGTCGACTGTCGTGCGGGTTCCTCCGAGATCAGTCTAAGATCGCTTCTGTGGAACATCGGTTACGATTAAGCGCTGCGTGATCCATTGCTCAGAGGTGGCATGTCTTCTAGCCGGGACCTCTCATGGGATCTGGAAGCGAGGGCCCTTGCGTACTTGTTTAAATAAATAAATTTTATTTTAAATGGCGCAAGGAGGCGCTGGAGCGGAGCCGTAGGTCTGCGTCTCCAGAAATCAAGGCTCGGCGGTCAAGCTCCACCAGGAAACCTGTGTTCTCTCCTACCGGTTGTGACAGATGCTTACCGGGCACGGGAGCTTCGGTAAGTATCTGTGGCGAATACACCGGGAAACCTCGGCCGAGCGTCATCACTGCAAGGTACTGCTCAATGAGGACACATCACTTCACACTTTAGTGGAGTGCACAGCGTGGGCGCAATAGCGCCAGGTCCTCGTGGTAGGTCTGGACGTGGACATTTTCTCGCTAGAGACCGTGGTGCGGGCCGTAATTTCCAGTGGGAGTAAGTGGGACACCGCTGCGTCTTGAGCAGTTTATACTCGTGAAAGGGGCGGCGGGGAGGGAGCGAGAGAGAACTCTCCCACCCGAGTTCTGCAGTCAGCGGTGGGGCGCCGCAGACATATCGCCTGAGGACGGTGGGGGTCTGATCACCGTCCTTACAGAAGCAAGCCCAAGACGACAGCGTGACGTGAAAGTTTCACGCACGCCACATGCCCCAAGAAGCGGGAGAACACCTGAACACTATTTTGTACAAAAAGACACTTGGAGTTCCGGAGTTCCGGAATTCCGGAATTCAAATACTGAATATCGAAACCCATTTCCGGAATTGAAAAAGCGTCCGATATTCAAGCCCTATTCTAAACAGATTTCTTCTTGTCACGTTCGTCAGTCAGTTCCTGAAAATACCTACGTTTTTTCAGTATTTTTGCTACGTAATCAAAAATCAAAAAGAAGCGCTAGTGGCCCCGCGGACTCAGTGTTCTGTAAACGATCACTGCAGTAAACAACTTTCACTATGGCCGGTCCATGGATGGATGACCATCCATGTGATCACTTTGTGACATTTATTTGAGCGTTTCCGTGCTTCGGAAGGCACGTTAAGCCGTTGGTCCCGGTTGCCAGTCAAATGGCAGTCGTTAAGCTAAGTTGAAGGCTTTATTTCAACAGCAGGCAGTCACAACCTGCGCCTGTCCATTTAAACACGGCAATACGGATCACCACCTATTACGTGGGACAAATTATACAAAGGTGAAATGTGGGCTCTGCCTACCCCTTCGGGGATAATGGCGTGACCATATGTATGTAATCAAAAATAGTCAAATCAGCCTATCGCGGCAGAACGTAGATTTGCCATATTGGTCAGTTGAGGGGTGTAAAAGCTAACCATACCATAGATTGAGCAGCGAAAAATTCTAAATCTATGGACCATAGATTCACGGCTTTCTTGTTCAAAATGGAAATGTCCATTTTAAAAGGAAAGGCCTCGTTCTTATAACAGACCATGTAGGTATGTGTGATATAATGTCCGGTTCAATCAAATCAGCCTATAACAGTCCACTGCTGGACGTAGGCCTCTCCCAAATCACGCCACAATACACAGTCATGCGCCTACCCGCATCTAGCCACTCCCCGCAACCTTCACCAGGTTGTCGGTCTATGTGACAGAGGGTCATCTTAACCCTAATAAGTATGAAAAATCAATTTCACTCTAGCGTTCTGTAGTAGTTTATTAACCCCAGAAAGATAAGCTACGTCAAATCGACTCCCTCTATTTCGAAAAATTATTATATTTCGCGTGTATTTCGCAACACTGCGTTCCCCGCTCCTGCCACCTCATTCGGACTATAGAGCTTGTAGATGACACTCGTATTGCTAAGCTAAATGTTTTATTGTCGTAAATATGAGAAGAATGCAAAATTTTCATCTGTGGAGAGCACAAGTCGAGCTATTGCCCTAAGTGCCTTTGACTCATATTTTTTTTTTATTACTAATTCTTATATTATACTAAGATAATAAAAACTTAATTTTATACACTTTGTAATAATACATGTAAAAGTTAGAACAGCTCAATAGTCAGATTTTTTGTTCTAAGAAAGGAGTGTTTTGTTTATTGCAAAAAAAGTATAAAAAATTGTATTATTTTTATTATCTATAAAAAATATTAATGCAGTCCTATTTGTTACAAAACATAAAATACTATATATTACGCAGAATCAGCCAAATCATACACTAGAGTCGAAATGACGCATGGTTATCTTTACGGCATTGTACAATATGGTTATCTATCTAGGGTTAAAGTAAGTTCCTAACCAACTGCTTGTGTGTGGCGCAGAGCGCGTACTGCGTGAACGGCGTGTGTCGCTCGCACTCGGACCAGTGCCGCATATTGTGGGGCCCGACTGGCAAGTCCTGTGACAGCTGGGCTTATGGCTCACTTCAGTAAGTTACATATATTAAAGTATTCTAACCATCACACTCATTGCTTTTCTATTATCTTGCCTGCCAAAATAGCGAAAGTTAACTCTCACAACCCTTTACGTACTTATATTTTTGATTGTTGGCACTTGATGGAACATTATGAAAACTCACTCACTCTATTGTGGGACTCATATTATAGCATTTTCGAAAGTGTAAATATCTGTAAGAATGCCAGAGCCATCTAACTATGACACATTTCTCTCTTCAGTTCTTTTCTGCCTCAAACAAAAAAAAAATAGAATAACGACTTTCGACTTGTACCACGTAGTCACAATAACTTATTATTACTCCTATCAGGAACACAGACTGCGGGTACGACCGTAAATCAGGCATTTCCGCACCCTGCTCACCCCCAGACGTGATGTGTGGCCGTCTCCACTGCTCGTACCTATCACATCCAGACCAACGTTACCACTCCAGGGTTGGGTCATCCAGTGGCGTATATATTACGACCGTTACCGCTACGCTTTACAGTAAGTCCCTTTGATATAGCTACTAGCTTTAGACCGAAAGTAACTAATAGCTCCCGATTCCATTTTCGCGATTATTCAATCTTCTTGACGCCACTGCTTGAAAGGTAAAACTTACGACCAACTCGGTTGTCCTTTAACTCGTAGATTTGGGTAATAAACGGCAACTAAAATACGCGTGGGATCCCCAAAGCATTGCCAATCTTTCAGACAGTTATTCAGTTTTCCAAATCCTGTTGATTCTGTGAAGAAATTGACTTAGTCACATCTGCCTTGATGGATAATTCAGGTAATTTTAAGCTTTAAGAGCCTACCAGACGCCAAATTGTTAAAATAAGATACAAGATATACATTTTAGCGCGCAAGAAAGAGAGAGATGCGATCGGTGTTTGTGCGCTTTTAACGAAATAAATTAATTATAAAAAAACTATAACCAATATAAAAAAATGCTCTAGTGCAAATGAAGATTTTTCTAGTGTCTTTCTTATAAATATTTTATGTTATAAAAACAACTTATAACATACGAGATCCAGCTTAAAATTTCACGAAATCGAGGTATTTTCAACACAAAAATCTATCGACGATTTTATCAGTAATCGTGTTTCGAGCCTAGAGCGTTTTTAGTTCATGAACTGAAGTTGTCTGTGTTCAAATTTCAATTCAGCACACCTCACGAGTACTGAGATCTAGATCAAAGTAATAGTCTATTTGGCGTCATATGGACTCTTAAATAGTATTAATCTGTATGATTTTTCATTTGCAGACAGAACAGAACTATGCTACAGTATCTCGGTTGACTTAGGAAAGGACGTGGCGGATTTTGGCATGGTCCCTGACGGTGCCGAGTGCGGCGAAGGAATGGTAATTATTCGAATGTTTTATTACTCAACGGACGATTCAAATTATCAAAATTCGACCTAGGGAATGAACCTGTTGCCGGGAGCTCTGGGACATCCTTCAGAGGGCTTACCCGGGACTTCCGGCCATAGACTATTGTAAGGCATTGTGTGGTTTTAGTCGGTATGAGTCCGGCATAGCATCCATGTAGGATTTCCACACATAAAAAAAAATATATGTACATATATATAGGGAATGAACCTGGGACCTCAACACTGTAGTAACACTAACCACTGTGCTGCCGAGGAAATTTATAAATTTGTGGTAATTCTGTTCGACAGGCGAAAATTTTTAAGCCGCCCATAAGCCCTTCAACTTGGCTTAACGACTGTCATGTTTCTGACAACCGGGTTTAATGGTTTATCGTGCCTTTGAAGCGCTTGCTAATAAATGTCACAAAGCGATCACGTTGTGGTCACCCACATCCAAGAACTAGTCATAGCGAAAGCAATGATCGTTTGCAAAAGCGCTCGTGGCCCCGCGGACTCAGTGTTCTGTAAACGATCACTGTAGTAAGCAACTTTCACTATGTCTGGTCCATGGATGGATGACCATCCATGTGACCACTTTGTGACATTTATTTGAGCCTTTCCGTGCTTCGGATGGCACGTTAAGGCGTTGGTACCAGTTGCCAGTAAAATGGCAGTCGTTAAGCTAAGTTGAAGGCCTTTTTTGGCGGCTTGAAAAATTTTAACAGCATGCAGTCACAACCTCTGCGCCTCTGGTGTTGCAAACGTTCATAGGCTGCGGTGACCATCAGTCCTTCTGATGGGCCGTAAGCTTGTCTGCCACCTTAGTGGTATTAAAAAAAACCCTGCACCTGTCTATCTCAACACGGCAATACGACTCACCACCTATTTGGGACAGATTCTTAAATTGTGAAATGTGGGCATATAATAATCAAAGACTTCTATATAAACTGAGGTAGACGCGCCGTACTCTAACAAACGAGATTTCAAAAGCAATCCTCAAATACACACATTAATAAGACTATACTCACTTATAAATATTTTTTACGTAATTGTCACCACACACAATAGCAATATACGAATAGAAAAAGAGGAAAAGAGAAGGCGTATGGACTCCGATTGCAAGTCGAGAACCTACTCTCGAAGTTTTGACTCACAACAGTGCGAGCAACTCTGCTAATTAGCTCAGTTTATAGGTTTCAAAAATCTGTGCGTAGGGCATGTCTACCTCAGTTTATATAGAAGTCTTTGATAATAATATGCCTCTGCCTACCCCTTCGGGGATAAAGGCGTGACCATATGTATGTTATGTTTGCAGAAAATCAAGCAGTCTCCGAGCATCTCCGACCGTCTGCCTACAGATTAAAAAGAGTCCAGTAAAATTTGTCTTTTCCAGATGTGTCTAAAGCAGAGATGCGTCTCAGTGATGAGAGAAAGAGACAGACTCGCTCGTGATTACTCTTCTGTTTGTCCTTCCAACTGTTCTGGACAAGGCGTCTGCAATTCCAAAGGTAATTCTGGTTCCAATGTTTTAAAATTAATTTCTAAAATGATCATAAAATAAATAAACGAAAACTTTTTAGGTGCATTACACAGCGCGAACTGTAAGAAAAGTTTCAAGTCGTATAGTACTCGTAGAAAAGTGCACAGAAGGTAGTTATTTATCAATCATCAATTAATATCAATACATATAATAAAATCGTAACATGTCGCTGTTTGTACATGGAAGATAAATAAGAAACAATATTAAGGAGGCTTTATGAACGCAATGGAACCCAAAACAATGATTTTTAGATTTTTTGTCTGTTTGTCTGTACGTTTGTGCACGCTAATCTCAGTAACCGCTTAACCGATTGCAATGCGGTTTTCTTTATTGTGTTAAGGTTTGCTTCACTTAACATTTAGTGTTTAGTTCATGTCAATCGGTTTATAAATAAAAAAGTTATATCACTTTAAAGAATCGTGCATAGACAGACATGAATCCAAAAATGGGTTAATCTACTGGCGTGTTGGTTGTTTTAGAATAGACTTATTCTTTAAGCTCTTTTATGATTCAGCAACAGGGCAGTTTCACACGCTGGTTGATGAGTCAGCTGAATAAATACCACTCCTTTCATACACCATATGTGACGTAAACGAAGTTGCGGGTTCAGCTAGTAAAAAATATAACTACCCGTTCGCGCTAAGTTTGCCGGTCGCTTCCCATATTGCGCCTCTACGCCAGCGGCAAACTTAGAGTGAACGGGCTATACAACTGTAGTAAAGTGGAAATTATACGTACACAAAGATCCATGATAGATCTTATCAACGAAACAAACACGCCATTCATTGATTTAAGTGGACAAAGGGTACAAAACAGACTATTTAACATTTTGAAACCGTTCATTGAAATAACATTACCTAAATGTATGTGTTTCAGGAGATTGTCACTGTAATCCGGGTTTCGTACCTCCGTTGTGTGATCAGGAAGTAGATTCCAGTAAGTATTTTTTGTACATACCACATATCTAGTTTTATAAAATGTATGTATTTAAAAAGTATATAAGTATTAATATCCGTGGTATGATATCCATAACACAAGCAGGTTATTCCTAGCTTACTTTGTGATAAGATAGCGTTGTGTGAAATGTCCGTGAATATTTATATGTATTTATATCTATATATATAAAAATCAATGCCACTTTTCGTTGTAATTTTATAACTCAAGAACGGGCTCACCTATTCAAACCAAATGTTTAGGCTTTGTTCGGACTTTTTAGTAGATGGTTTTAGTAAAGTTTGCACAAAATCGGTTGAGCGGTTCTTCATTTATCACGTAAACGAAGTTGCGCGGGTCAGCTAGTATATTTATATTTATTTATATTATACATCAGATGTCATTGATTGACAGTTCCAAATTTGGCCAGATTAGAAGTTTATTTGACGTCTCACATGTAAGCCACATTCAGCTCTTCTAAACTGCTATAGGTCTGAATGTAGCGAGCATTTGCTTAATAAATAGTATGGTGGGGTATAGCTTAAAGAAACGAGATGACGAAGTAGAATAAATCAATATCTTTTTCTGGGAAACATGATCATAGTTTTATAAAGCCCTCAGAACTTAAGTCCTAAACCTAGGTCTGGCATGAGTGTCAGATATTATAGGACGTAGCTTTCTATATCAACAGATGATTTGACTGCCTCTGTGGCGCAGTCGGTAGTGATACCGCCTGCGGCGCTGGAGGTCGTGGGTTCGATTCCCACTGGAGACAAATATTTGTGTGACCCATAAATGTTTGAGTCTGGGTGTTTCTATGTATAATATGTTTGTATTTAGAAGTATATAAGTATTAATATCCGTGGTCTGATACCCATAACACCAGGTTATTCCTAGGTTACTTTGGGATCCAGATAGCGTTGTGTGAGATTATTATAGACGTGACCCAACATTTTATTAGAGCACAACTCACACAACCAAGATAAGGTGTCCTCTGTTTTTTGATAAGTACTAATTTATCTCCCTACTTCTATTTCAGGCTTAAGCCCAAGCACAGTGGCATTGCTCGTAATATTCTTGGGCATCGTACCAGCGATTTTCCTGATTTTATTAGCCATATACTATTGGCGTCCGAGTGTCCTAGAAGGATGCATGAAGAAAATACCAAGACCGAACTTCAAATTTAGTTTCACGAGTTATAAACCGAAACCAGACTTATGCTGTGCTAAAACGAAGCCTTTTTGCGTACCCTCTGAAACATACGCAAATGTTGAAGCAATTACAATTGTAAACGCTCAAAATGAGAATAATACTCCTTCGGTTATACCACCCAACACCTTAAAAAGACCAAAACCACTTATAACCCACTTGCCAAAGAATATTCAACCTAAAGTACAAGAAAATGATATCAGAGTTATACTAAAACCGCGGATGAATGCAGAGGAATTTTTAAAGAAGAGAGCAGAGGAAAGTCAACCTAATATTCAAGATGTTAATAGTGGAAATCGTATCAAACCGGCACTGGTGAGACCAAAGCCGTTTTTAAATAAACCGACTGAAGAAACTCGAAGTAATGTAGAAGTATGTAATAAAAAAGATGTGGTTAGAAGACCGGCGCCACCACCGCCACCACCGCCGATCAGACCTAAACCAAATGTTTACAATTCACCAAAGAATAGTGGTCCTAATTATAAAAATGTTAATGGATTAAAGTCTGCCACAAATGGACAGCAAAATAAATAAAAACCGACTGTCGTCGAATTCTCTGAGATCGCCGCCATCTTGCCGCACCGATTAGTATCGTTTCACAGTTACGTCCCGCATACCAGAGGTTAAAGTCTGCTGCAAATGTACAGCAACAGAAACGAAAATGTGGACGGTTTTATTTATATTACGGATATTGACCGGAATTGACCGGATGCGGAAGGCGCAGTACCGTGTGTTGTGAAGTAATTTGGGAGAGGCCTACGTCCAGCAGTGGACTGCTATAGGCGGATTAGAATTGATTGAATTATTATGGACTGAAAAATTGTCGTTGAAAGCTCTAACATAGAAAAGATTTTAGGCTGGTTTCAGAGTCACGCTGACCGTCGGCGCTGACAGTACAGCGCGTAGCTCGTCAGCGCGGGACGTTTTAGTCAAAGACTTCTATATAAAATGAGGTAGACATGCACTACGCACCGATTTTTGAAACCTATAAACTGAGCTAATTAGCAGCGTTGTTCGCACTGTTGTGAGTCAAAACTTCGAGAGTAGGTACTCGACTTGCAATTGGAGTCCATATGTCTTCTCTTTTACTCTTGTTCTATCCGTATATTGCTATTGTGTGTGGTGACAATTACGTAAATAGTATTTATAAGTGAGTGTAGTCTCAGCAATGTGTGTGTTTGAGGATTGCTTTTGAAATCTCGCTTGTTAGAGTACGGCGCGTCTACCTCAGTTTATATAGAAGTCTTTGGTTTTAGTATCGTTGTGGTGTACACATTGATGTACAGAGGCGCGCGACACGTACGGCCGCTGACCCGTCAGCGCTGACCAACGCACGCGTGATAGCTACGCGTTATTCTAAGAGGCTTGTTGAGTTCATACACTTTACTTTGGCTGTCAGCGCCGACGATCAGCGCGACTCTAAATCCAGCCTTATATTCCGAGAGCTGGCACGAATTTTTGGGT
The DNA here is from genome assembly GCA_933228765.1 of Miltochrista miniata. Classification (NCBI taxonomy): domain Eukaryota; kingdom Metazoa; phylum Arthropoda; class Insecta; order Lepidoptera; family Erebidae; genus Miltochrista; species Miltochrista miniata. Next base: position 14,026,024 of record OW121770.1, read on the forward strand.
AGGTATTTGAGGCAAGCTGAAAACTTGTCAGATACCTCTCCTATTATATCCCAACTCGGAATTGCAGACCTGGCTGGTGAGTAGTGGGGCTACATCAACCCCTAATTTTTTAAAAATATTATTTTTTATTCCCAAAAAATATATTTGAGGCACTACGCAATTTAAATATGTTGCAGTGTAATACTTAATGAATACGAAAAAAAATAAGCCAGATAATTTAATCGGGGTTTTAACATTGCCAGACGCGTGCAAAAATATTTTGCAATAAATTATAAAAAATGTTTTTGAGGCAGCTTGAACTTTTAATGGAGCGTTATTTATAAGTAAAAAATAAGATTACCAAAAAGACAGATCATTTCGGTGGGGCTTTCTACCTGCCAGGTGATCAAACAAATAATGAATGGGTACGAGCCTGTAGTGCTATAGACAAGCTGGAGTGTGAGAGAGCGCATAACGACAGCTGTCTTCGTTCTTGCTTGCCGCGTTACTATTAGCTCTGGCGAAGCCACGTGCAACCCATGAGGTTTCTAGTTAAAATTTCGGAGTTAAAAATAATAAATTTTCTGAATTTCTACTAAAAACATTTTGCGTAAAAGAGATTGTATTGATTTATGGACGTTACCTACTACCAGGTTTATAAAAATATAATATCTCTCCAGTAGTACAATAATTTCAAGTAAAATAAAATTCAAATAAATTCTATTCATTTATTAATATTTTAGAGATATTGAGTTAATATAAATGTAGGAACCTACTTATAATTTAGTCAAACTAATTTTATTCTATATTTTATACAACCCGTTTTATTTTATTTATCTTTTAATTTTTTAAATGTTTAAAATTACATAATTAAACATATTTTGGAATAGGAATAATAATAAATTATATATTATATATTACTAGTATATATTATTATTATGTCCTTTATTCATCAAATACACATATTAGATACATTTTTAAATAAATTTAAAATAATACAAAAAAAATCTATTTAAAAATATATAAAATAGCATCCCACCGGCATCGGATACAGGGACCAAGATACCGGTGGTTAGGGCTCCAGAGACAGAAACCTTCTCACAATACGTGCCGTATCAAGAAGAACTGCTTTCTGGATCTGGCCCTTGACCCAGCTACCTAACGCGAGCCTCTTTAGATGTTTATTATGTTTATTATTATGTATTATTAGTATTATTTATTATTATATATTATTAGTATTATAATGTACTCTCTTGTTTGCTTAGTCAGATGAACGTCTGAGACACAGGATTAACATCCTAGTTCAGACAAGGATCTGATAATACACTGTAACAACTTCTTGCCGTAGCTGATAGGTATTCCATTACTTTAGTCAAGTGTAAGTTGAACCATGAATTGTAAGATATTAACGATTGTACTGCTTTTATTACTTTGATATAGAAAAAGAAAATATTATAAGTGCCTACAATGACTGAATTACTGCAATCCTAATATTTTAAGTGATATCTGTATGGTTTTCGATGAAATAAATTTAAACCTCATGGGTTATTGTAAGTCACGTGGCCTCGCCAGAGCCAATAGTAACGCGGCAAGCAAGAACAAAGACAGCTGTCGTTATGCGCTCTCTCTCTCACACTACAGCTTGTCTATAGCACTACAGGCTCGTACCCATTCATTATTTGTTTGATCACCTGGCAGGTAGAAAGCCCCACCGAAACGATCTGTCTTTTTGGGAATCTTATTTTTTACTTATAAATAACGCTCCATTAAAATTTCAAGCTGCCTCAAAAACATTTTTTATAATTTTTTGCAAAAATTTTTTGCACGCGTCTGGCAATGTTAAAACCCCGATTAAATTATCTGGCTTATTTTTTTTCGTATTCATTAAGTATTACACTGCAACATATGTAAATTGCGTAGTGCCTCAAATATATTTTTTGGAAAAAAAAAATAATATTTAAAAAAAATTAGGGGTTGATTTAGCCCCGCTACTCACCAGCCAGGTCTGCAATTCCGAGTTGGGATATAGTAGGAGAGGTATCTGACAAGTTTTCAGCTTGCCTCAAATACCTACCCAAAAATTCGTGCCAGCTCTCGGACTATTATAGTCGTGCGAAAATATCCGACAGTGAATTAATTAGGTTTTTCTTTAAGAAGTATGTATGTATGTACAAGAATTATTTTTATAGTTTGGCAAAAAAGTCCGGAAACGAAATTAATATTTTTTATGCTGGCTACATTGTCAAATGTTGTCAATAATATCACATATATTATGTCAGTTAATAAACGAAATACTACAATTTGATTGGTGGTTTTTATTGATATTTATTGGCAACTGGATACTGATTGGTGGTTCTTTGTAACGGGCTGCCATATGAACTGCACAGCTACGCCTCCATTTTTATTGATTTTTTTAACGTAAGGGAAAATCCTCATGGATGTTATGCCGACTAAAAAACCTCACGTATCTCCCAACAGCCTACGGTTGGGAGCCTCGGGCAAGTCCTCGGAAGGATGTCCCAGGACTCCCAACTGACCTACGACTACCACTGCCGCCTCGTCTAGGGGAGGTTCGTGTGCTATTTCGCGTCTATGGGAGGATTTCCGGATGTCATCCCGCTTTTTAGGGGGGGGGGGGGGGGGGCGTGCGTGAATCGTCACGTAACGCTGTTGTCATGGGCCTGCTTAAGTAAGGACGGTGAGCAGACCCTCACTGCCCTCAGGCCCCCGTCACCGTCCTCAGGCCCCCGTCACCGTCCTCAGGCCCCCGTTCTTTAGCATGGTTCGTGGTACAGTTCTATCATAGACTAGCGGAGGTCACGCGGTTTCACCCGCGTAGCTCATGTTCCCGTGGGAATACGGAAATAAAATATAACCTATGTTCACCGGGAAGAGTATAGCTTTCCAACAGTGAAAGATTTTTTAAAATTGGTCCAGTAGTTCCGGAGCCTATTCGATGCAAACAAACAAACAAACAATCAAATCTTTCCTCTTTATAATATTAGTATTAACATATCTAAATAAAACTCATAAATACTAGTAGATTGTTTAATCAATCTTCGCGTTTGTCCCTTCAACATTAAGTAGGTAACAAAATAATAATTAATGTTATAGCTTAACTTAGCAGTAAGTATAAAAAGAATAACAGTACTCCGGTCGAAGTCAGACGGTCAGTCACTGACTACATCAAAAATGCTGTATCTATTTTGAAGTATGCAGTCATTACGTACATTGTATAATTGCACTTTATAAGGGCTATTATACTTATAACTTGATACGTTGTTCTATCTATTAAATCGAAACTACGATCATAACCCGATAAGCTTTCATATGTCTGATCGCAATTTCGTACGATCGCGTACTTGCGTTTAATTAGAACAACTCCTAAGAGATTCCTTAGTAAATTTTACGATAATTTATTAAAAAGAAACATTTTAAAATCGTTATTTTGCCATAATGATTGTTTCACAGCGCATTGGGTTTATTTTTACGGGTAAATTAATTTTAATTAACCACTTAAGCTATTTGCACAGATTTAATAGTTCTCTACGCGGTAATACACTTACTACATGTTACTTGGGACAAAAATATTAAAAGTAAAATGAGGAGGTAAAAATATGTCTCTGCCTACCCCTTATGAGATACTAGTACTCTTAGAAACAGGCGCCGAAATAAAAATATATAAAACCTTTTGGATATTCTTACATCACCTAGTCCAAATTAAACTAAACCTGAGATCTAGACAAATGACAAACGTACTTAATTAAAAAACACCCAAACTCAGAAACAAACATTTGCGGATCACAAATATATGATTCGACCCGGGAATCGACCCTGGGACGTCAGCGCAGCAGTGGCATACACATTTCACGGCGCCACCGAGACAGTAAAAAGCGAAATAGCTACTTCCAACAAAAGGGGATCCCAGTCTACCCAGGTTGATGAATTCCGAGGTAAATAATAGCGCGATTTTGACCGTCTAAAGAACTAAAATTAATAATTTTTGGTATCAGATTTCCAAAAACGGCCAGAATCACTCTTAACGGCGCTATCAAGTTACTTTAGCAACACGTAAACAGGGTGGCCCAAAAACGATTCTTTCAGAAGACTTTACAAAGTCAAAGAAGGGTTACTTTCAGTTGTAACTTTTAGCCCCTCTCTATAAAATAGAGTGCAAAGGGGCTTATGTCGAGACTTTGTCTGTAATCTGTGACTCTGTTGCATTAAACTACGGCACTAGGTCACGTGGATCATCTGTTCAAAGTTTGAAATAAAACAAAAATGACTCAATCGGATTGAACTTTCACAATAAACGTGTTAGAGAGGGGTGGTCTGGTGAGAACGAGCTCACGGCTTTCTTGTTGTAAAAACAAACGAACTGGTGGCGGTTTTGAAAATAGCGTTCCTGCTGTGGTGCGCGATCAATGTCTTATCTGTCGTTTTAAATATTTTCATTGGCACACATTTGTCAAGAATAGTCAGATATCAATAGAAATGAATAGCACATAATATACACTAACATACGCACACAATATATACAAAAAAAAACACTTTTAAATCAGACGTAGTAATCACAGACCAGTAAGATTTGATCACCTTGAGAGGACGTATACAAGACTAGCCTGTAGTAGGACTGAAATCAGTGTCAAGAAACTTCCCTATAATAACTACCATAAATATAGTTATATAGCTACCATGATAAATATAAACATAACTTTGAGCAACCATCGTTTTCTATCGACACACAAAATGTCATTGTCTCTTTTTCTGCTTAATTAGTAATGAATATTGGGTTATTTGCTTTAAAAAAACCGTGGTAATTCTGACACAAACCTGTTCCTTTCTGTCACTCAACGAAAATAAATATAGTCACGCCTTTATCCTCAAAGGGGTAGGCAGAGGCATAATATACACACACATTTCACCTTATAGTTTTATGGTCCACGTAATAGGTGGTGAGCCTATTGCCGTAAATCATCAAATCAATCAAAATCGGTTTACCCAAAGTTGAGGTAACAAACATTTAAAAAAAGACGAATTAATAACCTCCTCCATTTTCGAAGTCGGTTAAAACTCTCTATCTTTCTCGTTTGTTGAGTGACAGAAAGGGATGGGACATTTTATTTATTTTTAGGTTCCCTACCCAAGGGTCAAAACGGGATGCAATTACTAAGACTTCACTGTCCGTCTGTCTATCTGTATCTCATGAACCATGATAGCTAGAGAGGTGAAATTTTCACAGATGATGTATTTCTGTTGCCGCTATAACAACAAATACTAAAGTACAGAAAAAAAAATTAAAGAGGCTCCCATACTACTAACGTTATTTAAATATCTATTTTGAGAATATGATATTTTCGACTGAGGCTACATGCACAAATTAGAGATAGTAGGTACAGATGGAAAACTCATGTATATCCTTTTTTTTCCCCTAGTATCATAGAGATACTAGGGGTTTTTTTCACACCTACCCTCTGCTACAAACTCGCGCACAAATCAGTATCGAAAATTCGGTTGAGGAGCGCCTGACCTCGTGTCTGTGAATGAGTTGTCTATGTGTGCGTAGTGTCCGTGAACGAGTTGTCTATGTGTGCGTAGCCTCAGCGAATTTAGTATGTAGGTTTCCATCTGTACTACATATCTCTAATTTGTGCTACATGTTACTTCTTTAATACGAAAAAGATATAAATCTAATTACTTTGTAAATCAAGTTCGTTACAGTCCTAGGATGATTTATTTATTTTTTATTTTATTTATTTATTTGTATTTTTTTATATCACTAAGGTGACGGACAAGCATACGGGCAACCAGATGTACTGGTGGTCACAGTAGCCTATGAACGTTTGCAACACCTTCTAAGCCCCCTTTTGAAGAACCCCATACTGTAGGCGTTTGGGAAAACCGAGGCAGGGAGGTCATTCCACAACCTAAGCGTCCGTGAGGAGAAAGCCTCGTATATGATCTTACCGTGCTCGAACTCTCCGCATGCAAAGTAATGTAAGTCTGTCACAATTTTGACTTCTTAATTTATGAGTACTGTCGAGATAATTTTGAAAGTAATTAGTATGCTGATTCAATCATAAATTGAATGTGAAAAATGTTGGTCTCGAGCAGGACTCGAACCTGCGACTTCTGGTTTGCCGGACCAGACGCCTTAACCGTTGGACCACACTGAGACACTACTACCAAAGATAATATAATAGTATTAAATACAGATCGGCAACTCCCTGCCTCCCACTGAGTAAGCTTCCCATCCCCCCACCAAAGTTGATGTGTCTATTGCCGTGACAGTACTTGAGAGAGTGTCACTGCGTTGCATTACGTATTACTACCTACGTACTTTGTGCTATTGCTTTGGCTAAATTTGTACTTAGCAGAGGATAGATTTGAAAAGAAAGTACCTACATACATGACATTGCGTTCTATTCCTTATTATTTTGTTTCCATAGCTAGTAACCTTATTATATTCACACACACATTCAAGCCTGATTTCAAGCATTCACATTACGTGTATATTTTTGTATGGAGTTTCCGCCCTGTGCCGAGAGACTACTACTAAAGACGTAATGAGGTGAAAGAATTTGACGGTCGAGAATAGTGTCTCGGTAGTCCAACAGTTAGGGCGTCTGGTCCGGCAAACCAGAAGACGCAGGTTCGAGCCCTGCTCGAGACTAAAATTTTGTCACATTAAATTTACGAGTACTGTAGTTCAATGACCCCGCTAGTAGCGACTGCAAACTTCATTCTTCGACTATAACATACATATATCAATAACTAGATAAACACGTGTGCTACAATAGTATGTATTCGTTTATCACTTAATACAAAATAGTTTATTTTTTGTCACTTCGTTTTGTCTAACTAGTATGTACACAATTTCACAAATTGTCTATTTGGAGTTCCGTTACCGAATTATAAATCTACGGAACCATGTTACTAAGATTATTACGTCGGCAGAAATAGCTAGAATAGCTGAAATTTTGATATGTATACATCTATTGTTTAGTAGATGGAGCTGTATGATTATTTGCCACCTTAGAGAGGTCCACGCCTGGAAATAAGTACTGGTTTTCACCAAAGGGAGATGAGAGGAGATGCGTTTTAATAACCAATCAGATTTCGTTATTTTAACATCTAGTGTAGCACATCTTCTTGGTTTGTAAACACCATTATTTTCTCGTCTACGCTTTGGTGGAAATCTAGCCTAAATTCGCCCAGTTTTCACCATTTTTGGAGGGTAACCTTACTGTACCATGGCCAAACATAATCTATCAAAATTTCAGCTAAAATAACTATTAATTTAAACGCCCAATGGCGAGATAAGAGGTTCAAAAGGTAACAATGTAAACTGAACCATAAAACCAAATAAAATAAGGTTGAAAATATTATAAAGGCAAATTTAAGGATGCTCGTTATTTATAGCTCTTTCATGTTATAGTGCTAAGGCGGTATACAATCATACCCAATAAACTATAAAAGTTTGCAACACACGTTAAACTCGCGCTATAAACCCTGCAAAATAATTCAAAGACCACCTTTGAAAAACCCCATTCTCTAGACGTTTGGTAAAACTGAGGCAGGGAGTTTATTCCACAATCTAAGCGTATGCAAAAGAAAACCCCTATCGACCCTACGAACCACAAGCAATTGCTTAAGAATTCCTCAGATCTTATTCCATAAACATTTCCAACCTTATCAGTTTCAAATTAAAGTTCAATTTACATTGACACCTTCTGAAGCTCTTTCCACGCCCTTCAATATCACTGTATCTAAAAATAACCACCAAATCTTAGTAACACAATTCACAAGAACACTACAGAACTCAAATATCACTTAAACGACCGGTTTTCGTCAACTCCAAGCACTTAACGACCCGGTTTTGATCACTTCACTTGGACAATAACGGCGTGTCCATATTAAACTTGCATATATGGTGGCACACATCATCCAAGGTCTGTTTAGTTTGGTAAGCGTCACATATTTTTAGTTTTCTTTCGCGATTTTCTGAATACATGTCGACTACGCCCCATTGGCGGAGCAATCGCAGGCAGTTGCGGATTGCGTCGGTTGATACTGCCTCTCCTGGAATTGAAAGGGTTTATTCTTAGTAAAGTATGGTCACTGCAATGATATTTAAGTAAAGATAAGCTACCTTCATACAAAACAGCATTCAGTTATTGTTGAGTTATAATTTCACGTGCTTACCTATCGGTACCTAATAGATTTCATCTATGAATGCGATAGAGAATGCAAAACATTTAAAACAGAGAGGGATAGCTATCTGTGTCGTTTTGCACACAGCAGCCGACCACAACACGACTTGTTTCGCTCGCAGCTATTAGCCGACTAAACGGAATTATAACAATTGTGTGACTTTGTCCGCAACAGTTTTTGAGCGGTAATGCGATATCTACCTCTTTTTTACTATAACCTCATTGGGTCACTGTGGTACAACTCGATCAAGCGTTCTAGACCAATGCGTGGAATGAGCCGTTACCGGCTGTACCCTACCTCGGGTACCGGAATCGCCCTAGTGCCGTTCGCAAGGATGCAAACTGCGCTCATATATCTTTTTCGTAAATTTAGTTTGAAAAATACCCGATCGATCATAGAGATTTTTCGTCACTATTTAACATCTGTATAACCTATGTTTTTACGAAATAAAATTATTTGTATTTGTATTTGTATTTGTATTTGTCACATTTGAATCGTCTACTTCGCTTGTACTAAGTAATATACGTGAACGTGAACTGAGAGATGGGTAACCGTTTGTTCAAGTGGGGTTAGTTTGGGCCCCTAGGTTTTAAACATGAGCAAGGACAATGGTTATAAATAGTTTAGCATGATTTATTAATTGATGGCACTTGATGCACAAAAACCAAACACCACTACTTTTGGTGTTTTTTGGGGTTCTGTACCCAAATGGTGTAAAAACGGGACCCTATTCATGAGACTTTGCTGTCCATCTGTTCATCTGTCTGTCAGTCACGGGGTTGCATCGCATCTCAGTAACCGAGATAGCTAGGGAGCTGAAATTTTCACAGATGATGTATTTCTGTTGCCGCTATAACAACAAAAATACTAAAATCAGAATAATAATAATTCAGGGGGTATGACCTACAAAAAATTGACAGTACAATAAAAAGCCATTTTATTACTGTTCTAAATCTCTAAAATTAGTCTACTATAAAGCAGACGACCATTGGTAGGCAGTTGAAATTCCATTGGAGTGCGATTGTAATAGTGGACTAAGAAAACAGCCAAATTATACTATTTAAAGTAAATTACGATTACCATGCTATTATAAAGTCTAGTTTAGAACATAGGACATACCATAGGGCATCTTATTCCGTACGTAATTGTCTGTGAGTGAATCCAGAGTAGTTTTGACGAAAGTCTTCATAGATCCGCCTTGTAAGTGACGACACGTCGCCGCGTACGCTTCTAGTAATGGACGGATTGTCAGTAGTAGTCGCCGCCTGGAAATTGTTAAAACGAGTTGTAAATGAAATAGTCTTGACTTTTTTAGAGTTCAAATCTCAAAGGATCAAAGAAAACTACCGAACCCTTGTAGGATCACTTTGTGTCTGTGCGATGGACCGGCGGACGACAATTTGTGAAATTCATTCGCAAGCGTTTTCCTTCTTTGGAAAGTATGTTAAGCTGTTAGTTCGGGTTGTCAGTAAAATGGCAGTCGTTAAGCCAAGTTGAAGGCCTTTATGGACGGCTTGAAAATTTTCAACAGCTGGCAGTCACAAACTGGGCCTGTCCATATCAAAATCTCATCACTGATTACGTAAGACAAATTTTCAAAAGCTAAAATGTGGGCGAATGCTATGCCTCTGCCTACCCCTTCGGGGATAAAGGCGTGACTATATGTATGTCACTTTTCCCAAACGCCTACAGTATGGAGTTCTTCAAAAGGGGTCTTAGGGTTTTTATAGGGTCGGCAGCGTGAGTGTTGCGCCTCCGGTGTTGCAAACGTTCATAGGCTGTACCGCAAGCCCTTCTGGTGGGCCGTATGCTTGTCTGCCACCTTAGTGGTATAAAAAATGTATGTGTATAAAGTACCTTTCAGCTATCGCTTGTGGCGTGTCAAGTACAACAAATTTGATCCGTAACGCCGGATCAGGTCGCTCCGTACATTCGTCCATTTCTTCAAGACGTTTCGCAAAGCGACGGGACCATTGTTCTTCTTCTAAACCTGGGTTCACCTGCGAATATAATAAAATGACTTGTATTATACAGTATTAGATGATGCTCGCGGCTTCGACCGCGTGAAATTCGATAGGAACATATTCCAGACTTATAAGCTATCTCTGTACCAAACTTCAGTCCAATCCGTTCAGCTGTGAGAGCGTGATTGAGTAACAAACATCCAAACATCTTCACAAACTTTCACATTTATAATATTAATAGAAGTTGGATGACATCGTGACTCAACACCTCGCATAGAGCCAGACTGCTGGACACCAGTTGGGCCTGGGAGACTACCTTTACTGGTTCCGAGGAAGAGGTCTGATAGACCCTAATCTCAAGGTTGTGGAAACCTTGTGCGCTTGATAGGATCTTATTATTATTTCCGAGATAAAATGGTAATAATAATACAGTTTCCACTGATTTCACTTAAATCGATTTTGCTTCTTCCTTTCCTTTCCTTTTTAAATGAGTCGACCTTTTAACATTTCCTTTTGTTATTCTTTGGCTTATTATGTTTTTTGTCATATTTGTTAGTGTAGGATTTTTTTTAAATTGGCCGGGATAGTTTCTTATAGAATGATACGAAGTTCGCCGAGCCATCTAGTATAAAACAAGTTGAAGTTACCTTAACAGGCGCCAGCACTTCAGTACAGACGAGCGAATCTATCGCCTCTAACATCCTCTCCTCTATCCGCACACAGGGGGAGCACAGTATGAACTCGTGGCTCAACACTTCGCACAGGGCCAGACTGCTGGATATCAGTTGGGTCTGAGAGACCTCCTTCACTTATTCCGAGAAAGACGTCTGATAGACTCTAGGGTAAATATATAAAGTGTCCCAAGGTTATGGGAACCCTATGTGCTTGATGGGACTGGTATCTTCCCGTGATGCTCTATCATAAACCGTTTGCAGCACTAAAAAATTAATTCATGGTGCAAAATACAAGTTACCTTAACAGCTGCCAGCACTTCAGTACAGACGAGTGAATCTATCGCCTCTAACATCCTCTCCTCTATCCGCACACAGGGGGAGCACAGTATGAACTCGTGACTCAACACCTCGCACAGAGCCAGACTGCTGGATATCAGTTGGGCCTGAGAGACCTCCTTTACTGGTTCCGACGAAGAGGTGATTATTGATTCTAGGGCGGTTGCTGTAATAGAAGAAATGGTTTTATTAGTTTCATTACAGTTAGGTTCAACGAAGGTCCTACAGACACCTTTGGTTCAAGTCAACGTTACCTGCAAGTAGTGTGTGATGATGACTACAGTCTATTTTAATATTAAACATAGATTTGTTTGTTTGTAATCGATAAACTCTGAAAAAACTAAACTGGTTTAAAGCATAACCTGTCTGTTACGCTTTCATCTCAACTACTGTACCGATTCTGATTAAATTGATTTACAGAATTAGCGGTACAGGTATAGAGCTTGAGAAAAAATTATAGGCTACTTTATATATACTGGGAACAAGATCATCAATTTTTATCCCGGGAATACGTTTCCATGAGAACGGGAATTAGTGACATCGCCTAGTACATAGTAAAAAACTAGTGTTTCTGCAAAGAGTAGACTTCGCAAGCACCCAGGAAAAAAAAAACAAAAAGAAAGCAACCTGCGATATACTTTATGTTTCAATCAAAAATCATCAAGATCCGTACATACATAACGCGACAACAATCTTCACCCCTTTTCTCCCGTATTAAAAACCGGCCAAGTGCGAGTTGGACTCGCCCATGAAGGGTTTCGTAGTAACTTTGATTGATGTTTTATTTAACACGTTCGCAGTGCCAGTGATTTTTCTAACCGAAAATTGCGGTTTATGACGTATTAAAAAAAAAACTACCAGCTCTATCTCGTTCAAACTAATTTTCGTTGGTAGTTTTTATGGCAATGTACATCATTTTTTTTTTTTTGATTTATCATTGTCTTAGTTTAGAAGTTAGAGGGGGGGGGGATACATTTTTCCACTTTGGAAGTGTCTATTGCGCAAACTATTCACTTAAGAAAAAAAAAATTTTAGAAACCTCAATAGCATTTTTGAAGACCTATCTATAGATACCACACACGTATGCACAGTATGTTATAGAAGTCGATTTGCGGTCGTGCATGGTTTATATGTCTATTTAATGGGCACCATCATGATGAAGAATTGACAGAAATCCCGATACGATAATCTTCTCTAGTTTTAGAGATATTAATTTTTCTATGAGAGGTCAGTGACCTTAAGAAAATCTTTATCTATTTTTATTGCGAAAATCATGACCCTATTACACTTTATTAGCACTCAGAGTAGTGTAACTGTTTGCTATATATTTATATTAAAAAGTAGAAGACAGTAGCTTCAGTAGTCTGAGAAATATTAAATATTTTCTGTTTTTCATAATTATATTTTTAATAATTATAGATTAGCGTTGTAGCATTTTATTTTTGGTTATTACCATGCACAACATAGTCGTCTACAATATTCTAAAATTTCGCAAACTACAAACGTATTGTAAAGGAGACAAAGCGTTTCTAAGTTTTTGAGATATTTCTATGGAAATAGGGTTGTCAACATTTAATTAATTACAAATATTAAAATCAATTTTTATTTGAAGATTTAAATTGAGAAGAGATTAAGGAAGGAGAAAGATTAATCGCGTCAACCCCATGTTGACGCATTAAATAATCCCCAAAACAAAATAAAGACTAAAATAAATACACATTTATATTATTAGGACTCTTCATCAGAGTGGGGCTCCATGACGCCTCACCCCGCTTCTCCAGTCGTTGTGTACCTGATATTGGGTTTTAGCATATTTCTAAGGGCGAACTCCTTCTAAATATCACACGATGACCTTCATAAAAGAAAAATAGTCGAGTAGCATATCTTTTGCCACGAGAATAGTTTATTTACAGCAGGCATGATGACACTAACTAAAAATTAGATTTTAGTAGTAAAATACAAAACACTCATTTATCTAGATAAATTTTGTGATATTAGTAATTATTTGGATGAAATTAAACTATGAAATACGGCAATCCGCCACGATTTCATGAACACCAGCCAGAGCGAATGACGTCACTTTACACTAATAAAGGCTTCCGCACACAGACACGTTATTATCCGCCGTAATATTGCTTGCTTTATCGCACGCACATAAGTGCGTTTCTATCATCCAATAATTAAAATAATTATATTCGCGACACTAGTGCAACGATTTATTCTAACAAGTACATTGAACACCATAATTCACTCGCCACGCTATCTGAAACCGGCGTCCAGTAGAACCTGTGGGCTATAGATTAGGCTGAATGATGACGTCACTTCTGCGACCGTCACTGAGTATCGTTTTGGCGCGTATTTTAAATCTAAGTAAATATTTTTGTTTTCCTAATAAATCTCTAACTTCTACAAAAATATGTTATTCCCAGTAAATAATATATAATCAAGAGCATTTTAGGAAGTGTTTTCAAAATTTGTCATCATTCCTATTAGTATAATATTTATCTATAACGTCGATTATAAGTCATCAGTTAAAACTTAGCAGATCACAATATATGGTACATTTCACAAAATAACTTAATTTTTGACAACCCTAAGCAAGATTTTCAAAAATTCATATCTTACGAACAATACGTCTGTCGCGTCTGGTATTTTTTGTGACAATACATATTAACATTATACATATAAATCAATTTCAAACAAATGCTACAACGCAAGAGTTTTTGAATAAAAAAATATTTAGGTTATTTTAGAAAATATTTTTTTTCTTTTTTTTGGGACTCCAGTCATCAATTTCTTATGTGGAAATTTATTCTTTAGGTTAACCTTCATCGTGTTTAAATACATTTTATAGTTAAAAATCATAAGGAAAACAGCTATAAGGTTTTTCTGGTTTCTATGGATTTTTCTCAATTTTTTTAATTTCTTAAAAAGTATGAGACATACAGTAACGAAAGTTTTTTTAAGTAGTTTGTCTTAAAATTCTCTTTACAAAGAGTTTATAAAACGGACGTGACCGCAAATTGGCTTCTATAACACACTGTGGTATGGGTTGATGGTTGATGAAAAAAAAAATTTGAGTTTCAGTTCTGAGTATGGGGACCCCAAAATTTATTGCTTTTTTTTCTATTTTTATATAAGAATCTTAATGCGGTTTACAGAATACATCTAGTTATTAAGTTTCAATAGCATAGGCCTTATAGTTTCGGAGAAAAGTGGCTGTGACACACGGACGGACAGACAGACAGAGAGACATGACAAATCTATAAGGGTTCCGTTTTTGCCATTTGGCTACGAAACCCTAAAAGCTCTCGTCAAAAGTAGTATCTTAAATCAAAGAACACTTGTGCTAAGTTTGGTGAAACTAGGACTGACAAACACACAAACATACGAACGAAAGCAAAATCGTCTATACTGTCTAATCGGAGACTCTCGTTCGCTTCGCTCACTCGGTCAATAAGATTACTTACCCAATATAGCCGGCGCGGCGTAATGAGCAACTACAGTATTAGCGTAGTAGGACAGTTCTAGCGACGCAGCTATGGAGGCAGTAGGCCTTATTGTTAGCGCCCTCCCGCCGCGACCTTCCCGCCCTTCCCGCCGGACGAGGCCCTTGCCTAGAGTGTCCAGCTGGAATAGAAAAGACATATTATTTATGTTAGTTTTATGATATGAATGAAGACATGCAAGTGAAAATTTCATCATTATTGGCATTGAAACAATGTCTGGAAATGGAAATAAATTCATATATTCCGTTCGCTCTAAGTTTGCCGCTGGCGTAGAGGCTGTTATAGAGGTGTAGTATGGAAGGCGACCGGCAAACTTAGAGCGAACGGATAGTACATACAATTATATAAGTCATGCCTGCATTCCCGAGACTGAGGCATAGTATTCGCCTACATTTTACTTTATACATAGCTATTGTATAAATAGGAGATCCAGTTATGTGTATCCCCCAGTAGAAAAGTGTCTTTTCATCGTCGAAAACGCATCTATGTACCACATTTCTGGTTGAAATGCACCCTAAATACCAGTTTTAAGACCAATTAAAGCGTAACACTCAGTACAGACCGCAGATTTGAGCACAAGTTGCGCGTCTCCAGTATAGCCCAGGTCCCTGCCCTCCGCCTTCAGTACATTGCCTCGCGCCTCTACGGCTGAAGCTACTGAGCCAGGGTGGCGCTTCGACGCATCTCCATTAGAAGCACGTATGATACACATTGAAGCTATTGTAGGAAACTTAGTCATGTAGATCCCCCATAAAACTGTCTTCCCACCATCGAAAACTCATCTAAATACAACATTTCTGGTGGAAAATCACCCTAAATCCCAGTTTTAGGACCAATCACAGCGCAGCACACAGTACTGACCGCAGATTTGAGCACAAGTTGCGCGTCCCCAGTATAGCCCAGGTCCCTGCCCTCCGCCTTCAGTTCATTGCCTCGCGCCTCTACGGCCGAAGCTAGCTGAGCCAGGGTGGCGCCTCGACGCATCTCCGTTAGAAGCACGTATGATTTACATTAATGCCATTGTAGCAGACCTAGTCATGTGTATCCCCTAGAAAAGTGCTTTTCCACCATCGAAAACGCATCTATATACCACATTTCTGGCGGAAATTCACCCTAAATCACCGTTTTAGGACAATTTATAGTATAACACACACAGTACTGACCGCAGATTTGAGCACAAGTTGCGCGTCTCCAGTATAGCCCAGGTCCCTGCCCTCCGCCTTCAGTACATTGCCTCGCGCCTCTACGGCTGAAGCTACTGAGCCAGGGTGGCGCTTCGACGCATCTCCATTAGAAGCACGTATGATACACATTGAAGCTATTGTAGGAAACTTAGTCATGTAGATCCCCCATAAAACTGTCTTCCCACCATCGAAAACTCATCTAAATACAACATTTCTGGTGGAAAATCACCCTAAATCCCAGTTTTAGGACCAATCACAGCGCAGCACACAGTACTGACCGCAGATTTGAGCACAAGTTGCGCGTCCCCAGTATAGCCCAGGTCCCTGCCCTCCGCCTTCAGTACATTGCCTCGCGCCTCTACGGCCGAAGCTAGCTGAGCCAGGGTGGCGCCTCGACGCATCTCCGTTAGAAGCACGTATGATTTACATTAATGCCATTGTAGCAGACCTAGTCATGTGTATCCCCTAGAAAAGTGCTTTTCCACCATCGAAAACGCATCTATATACCACATTTCTGGCGGAAATTCACCCTAAATCACCGTTTTAGGACAATTTATAGTATAACACACACAGTACTGACCGCAGATTTGAGCACCAGTTGCGCGTCTCCCGTATAGCCCAGGTCCCTGCCCTCCGCCTTCAGTACATTGCCTCGCGCCTCTACGGCCGAAGCTAGCTGAGCCAGGGTGGCGCCTCGACGCATCTCCGTTAGAAGCACGTATGATTTACATTAATGCCATTGTAGCAGACCTAGTCATGTGTATCCCCTAGAAAAGTGCTTTTCCACCATCGAAAACGCATCTATATACCACATTTCTGGCGGAAATTCACCCTAAATCACCGTTTTAGGACAATTTTTATTATAACACACACAGTACTGACCGCAGATTTGAGCACAAGCTGCGCGTCTCCAGTATAGCCCAGGTCCCTGCCCTCCGCCTTCAGTACATTGCCTCGCGCCTCTACGGCTGAAGCTAGCTGAGCCAGGGTGGCGCCTCGTCGCATTTCCGTTAGAAGTACGTATGATACCACGTTTGTGCACATTAGGGCTGTTGCTACTGCTGCGTCTGTAGAGAAAGAAAAACATTCGTGAGGGACTAGCGACCGCAGTGCTGGTCCCCATACATTCTGTATAGATTTGTATTAGAATACATTCCGAACTCGGCAGCAGCGTCGCGACTGCACTCAGTACTGTTGCCTTGCCGCCGCGACAGCAATGCTGCTTGCAGTCGAGTTCCGACTCATACCTTAATGATGTATTTTTATCACGCTTCGAAACATTGATTTGATTGAATTCTGGTAAAATGCAGGCCATAATATTTCTGTATCTTTACAGAAATATTATGGCATAAACTGAATGGAGCTGAATAAGAGTGAATAGTGAATATTCCCTTAAATTAAACCCTGTCTACACCTAAGCAAGTAATTATCAATACCAACATTATAAATAGGAAAAATGTTTGTTTAAATAACTGAGCATTAACGACAGTTAGTCTGACATTTTTTCAGATTAATCTGGCTCGAAGGACCATGCTTGGGATTATAGACTTCTTCGATCATGTCGCTATTACATTTTAGTTTTTCTGTTATACCATGGATATAACCGTCTAAAGCAACCACGTATCCTATAAAACCTTCAAGTATTCCTTTTATTGTTAGGGGTGAACAGGGGTGTTTCAATGGTGCTTTGCAGTGGTTGTACTTTTGGAAGGCTGTCAATAGTACCAGCCATTTACTATAGCGAAAGATACCTAACACAATGATCGTTGAGAGACACACTAACTCAGTGGGTATCGCGCGTTTCCGACGGGAATCACTTCCAAAATGAATCCGGCTCGAAGGACCATGATCGGGATTATAGTTTACATCAGTAAAGCTGTTATTACATTTCTTTTATTCTCTTAGAGCTTAATAACATACTTATACATTAAAAGCTTAATAACAGAGAATATTTTTGGAAGGATGTTGATAGTACCAGTCATTGACCATGACGAAAGATCGATTATAAAACACTTAAGTCAACGGGCTAAGAGCACAGATTACTAAATAGTTACTACGTAACAGATACATCACTCCCATACAAAAGCGAAAATACCTACGCTACATTAGCCTACAAAATTTTAATAACAATACCTGCTGCTCAGAACGAGAAGAATTGTACCTTAAACATGCGCTCATAGCGTCGAGACTGTGCTGCCCGCTGTGCGAGTGACGTCATAGTAAGAATGCGTTAGGGTTGAACCTATAATGATTGTTGTAATAAAACGAATATTACGAATCAACCATGTTTTATTACCCATCCAAGGACTGGCCATAGTGAAAGTTGCTTACTGCAGTGATCGATTACAGAACACTGAGTCCGCGGGACCTCGAGCACTTCGACTACCTATAAAACCTATTTACCTACCTATAAATTCTATAAAACATTGAATTGCCTCTACAAAACAACACTTTTATAATACCTTAGGTACTCAAAAGACTCCTTAATTTACGATTAACATACTTATCACCTACCTACTTATGTTCCAAACAAATAAATGGTAAAACATTCAATATTGATAAGATTTAAAATACTACTCGCCTTTCTTCGTCTCTCGGCAATTTAAAAAAACGACAAATTTTCTTTTGTTTTGTACTATATTACACACATCGACTGCACAATAATTACGTGGTTTCGGCATTTCGAAGCGTAAGCGCGGGAAACGTGCGGTGCGGTGCGATGCGAGCGCTCAGTCGGGCGTCCGGCAGCCCTCTGCCAGTTGTATCCCCAGGGAGATGCCGAGCGGTAGGTACATAGCGCGCGGCTTTGAGCGAGTGACGGAGGCCTGCTAAGAGTGCTTCCAAAGAGAATCGGTTCAACTTTTTTCGTTCCACAAGAAATCCGGTTCGAAGGACCATGATCGGGATTATAGGCTACATAAGTAAAGCTGTTATTAAGTACATTGATTTTACTCTCTTAGAGCTCGGACATGATAAAATGTAACAAAAACAACCACATACTTTAAAAAAACCTTTCAAAAATGCCTTTTGAATAATCCCATAGGTATTATTATTGACTTACCATAAACAACATGTCTGCCAATAGCTTCAACCATCATTTTATGTTCAGTACTGACATCGGCACCGTACAAACTCGAGTGGCTATGGTTGTATAGGATCTGTCTGTCGAGGTTCACGGCTAGGTTGTTGTTGGGGGGCGACAGAGGTGTTTCGATGGGCGCTTTATAGTGATTGTACTTTTGGAAAGACGTTACTAGTTCCTGGAATAGAAATACAATATTATTTACCTTGGTGGCTAAAATGCGATTTATATATAGGCAATTTGAATACTTACACAGAGATGGCGTAGGTTGTATATTTGTCAAAATCAATAAACAGCCTATCATAGTTCATTGCAGTATGTAGGTCTCTCTTAAGATCAGCATCGCACCCACCTATTAGCTAACACACAACCGATTTTCCTTCACCATGAATAAGTCAGGTTTTTGATATTTTATTTAATCAAAGGTGGTGCCATTTTATTTATTACTAATATGGTAGGTACGTCACACCAACTCTTACTGTAAGTTTCATACTTCTACTTAAAATTAGAAACGCATTCTCTATTTGGTAAGAGTATTAAGAACGGCAATATAGTTTTCTAGAATCTACCTTTTCTGACTTACTGCTATATAAATTATCATGAAAGTACTAGGCTTTTACTACGGGCAAAGCCGGGACACAAGATAGTTTACAACATAAACCTACCTTCAGCGATATCGGCTGATTCAAATCCACTCTAATACTGCCATGATCAGTGTTCAGAGTCCTCCAGATGCCTCTCAGAGCCGACCAGAAAGTCTCCATCTGCTTAGCCATTCCCAGTTGTTCCCGTACAAAGTTCCCGTCCACTAGTTTATCGTAGTTCAATGTCACGGGAACGAGTAGTGCGTCGTCGATTTTACCGTCTAAGTATGCGTCCATTATGACTGAGAGGATTCCCGCTGTAATGAAATAATTTGAAATTTTGAAATACCTACTATGCTATGTATATGTAGCGAGATTGTGAACTGTGGAGATATTGTGATCCTTAAAAGATAGTAACCTAAGATACGGTTAGGTTAGGTTGGAACTGTGACCATTAACGCGAGAAGACGCGCGAGCGAAGCGAGCGGGTCGCGGCAGTGGCGGCCGAGCGCTTTCATATTATTTATTATTCTTTGTAATTTTTCTTTTCGCTAGTTAACAATTTAACGAAGAATATTGCGTTATATCTTTCGACAGTTCACAATCAGGCAAGAAATTGTAAAACCCGTTAGATTGTAATCTACAATATAAAAGTTCTTAGAATTATGCGGTGACATTTAAGTAAAAAAGCGACGTTTCGTGAATTATTAATGAACATACCCTTTATATCACCTTCGATATCCGGATAGCATGAACAATTTAAACCATTAATAAATAAATACACATTCACCACTACCACACATTAAAAACTTGCTTTCATATAAGAAGGCCTTACTGTACATGACCATGTTGGGTACTCCTTCAAGACTTTGTATGGCCATGGAATAATGGATATACAGCCCAGCGGAAATATCTGCGAACCTGTCATAATGACGTCATGCAAACTGTACGAGATAATTCGAGCGAAACGAGAATGTGCTGAACCTTGTCAAAGTCAATGGAAAATGGCCGATGTCCTGGGACATCCTTCCGAGGGCTTACCCGGGGCTCCCAACCATAGGCTGTAGGTACATGAGGTTTTTTAGTCGGTAGGAGTCCGGCATAGCATCCATGAGGATTTTCCCTCACGTAAAAAAAAGGCAGTGGTATGGCACATGTGGTTATAGCCGGTAGGAGTCCAGCATAGCATCCACATAAGAATTTCCATCAGTAAAAAATACAGAAAGATGTATGGAGGTATCTTTTTCCTAACACTGTTTCGTTTCATAAAATCCAATTCACACCGAGATATGTCTAAATCCGTAGTATATTTACCTTTGGGCGTCTGAGGTTTGCCAGTCCTGGTGCGTCCACCTTCGATGAAGAACTCCAGATTGTTGCGCGCCGATAAACTGTTCAGGATGTATGCTCTGGAATTGATAACATAATTTCATTATTTATATGACACGACGAATGCAGAGATGTTTTTTTTTATATGGATGTGTAACATCTGTTCTGGTTGTTAGTATTTTGGTTTAGGATTGCAGAATGGTTATGAATTTTCTCCCATTATTGTATTCTGGAGATGGCAATAGGCTTGCCCCTATTACGTGACGTCAGCTAGTCGTGGCAGATCTAGCGAGTGAGGGCCGCTCTCACAGTCCGTAAGACTTCTGACAGTGGTCCTCAAGTTGGCGACCCTGTGATGTGCCTCTGTGATGATGTGCCTTTTCACGCTCAGCTTGAAGAACCCGGGGTTATAAGAGGAGGGAAACATGTGCACGGGCAGAGCGTTCCAAGTTTTCATGGTGCGTCAGAGAAACGATATTTTGACAAAGTATTACAACAAATGCCACAAAGTACCAACAATCAATAGTATATATAAAATAAGAACTATATTAAAATAATATGGTAGTTACCTGAGCGCTGACTTGTATACAGGGTCACTTTGTCTGTCGGAACCTTCAACACTTCGTCTAATGTAGAACGCGCCACAACCTCGCAAGAACCAACTGGAAATGTAAAACATACAATTTTGTTGTTACAAGAATTTGGGTGACACATATGGAGCGTTTATTGTGGCTAGGGAATACAATCCCGGGATCCAGAATCTCGAGATTCCGGGATCCCGGAAATTTTCTGACCCGGACAATCCCGGGACTGTACTTGGTTAATCCCGGGATTTAATCGGAGCTGGCGAATAGTCTGAGACGTGAAATAGGCCTGTTCGAAAATAGAGGAGTTCGTGGATATTACTCAGAAACAGCGCGAGCGTTATAAGTAACTTTTTTTTGTTTACTTAATAGGTATGTGATTTGTGTGTGTTGGGCAATGATATTAAAAACGTTTACTAAGAAATTGCTTATAGAAAATCCCATAGTCCCGGGATTGATAGACATGCTCGGGACTGTCTTCTCTAATTGTGGCCTAATTTGGGAGAGGCCTGCGACCAGAAACGAGTGACTGATTGTAGGACGTCCACCCGCCAGATGGATCGATGATGACCAGGAAAAGGTCGCAGAGAGTGACTGGATGCGGAAGGCGCAGGACCGTGTGTTGTAGCTTGACTTGGGAGAGGACTACGTCCAACAGTGGACTGCTATAGGCTGATTCGATGATTGATTGTAGGACGTCCACCCGTCAGATGGATCGATGAACAGGAAAAGGTTGCAGAGAGTGACTGGATGCGTTGTGCGCCGGACCGTATTGTGGCGTGACTTGGGAGAGGCCTACGTCCAGCAGTGGACTGCTATAGGCTGATTCGATGATTGATTGTAGGACGTCCACCCGCCAGATGGATCGATGACCAGGAAAAGATCGCAGAGAGTGACTGGATGCGGAAGGCGCAAGATCGTGGGTTGTGGCGTGACTTGGGTGAAGCCTACGTCCAGCAGTGGACTGCTATAGGCTGATTTGATTGATTGATTGTAGCACGACCACCCACAAGATGGATCGATGACCAGAAAAAGGTCGCAGGGAGTGACTGGATGCGGAAGGCGTAGGACCGTCTGTTATGGCGTGAGTTGGGAGAGGCCTACGTCCAGCAGTGGACTGTTATAGGCAGATTCGATGATTGATTGTAGGACGGCCACCCGCCAGATGGATCGATGACCAGGAAAAGGTCGCAGGGAGTGACTGGAAGCGTTTGGCGCAGGACCATGTGTTGTGGCGTGAGTTGGGAGAGGCCTACGTCCAGCAGTGGACTGCTATAGGCTGATTCGATGATTGATTGTAGGACGTCCACCCGCCAGATGGATCGATGACCAGGAAAAGGTCCTAGGGACTGACTGGATGCAT
This sequence comes from Miltochrista miniata, assembly GCA_933228765.1. Classification (NCBI taxonomy): domain Eukaryota; kingdom Metazoa; phylum Arthropoda; class Insecta; order Lepidoptera; family Erebidae; genus Miltochrista; species Miltochrista miniata. The sequence continues at coordinate 14,048,826 of OW121770.1, forward strand.
TGTGCGCAGGACCATGTTCTGGCGTGACTTGGGAGAGGCCTACGTCCAGCAGTGGACTGCTATAGGCTGATTAGAATTGATTGATTGTAGGACGTCCACCCGCCACATAGATCGATGACCAGGAAAAGGTCCTAGGGAGTGACTGGATGCGTTGTGCGCAGGACCGTGTGTTGTGGCGTGACTTGGGAGAGGTCTACGTCCAGCAGTGGACTGATATAGGCTGATTCGATTGGTTGTAGGATGTCCACGCGCCAATTGGATCGATGTCCAGGAAAAGGTCGCAGAGAGTGACTGGATGCGGAAGGCGCAAGATCGTGTGTTGTTGCGTGACTTGGGTGAGGCCTACGTCCAGCAGTGGACTGCTATAGACCCGCCAGATGGATCGATGACCAGGAAAAGGTCGTAGAGAGTGACTGGATGCGTTTGGCGCAGGACCATGTTGTGGCGTGACTTAGGAGAGGCCTACGTCCAGCAGTGGACTGCTATAGGCTGATTTGATTGATTGATAAAAGACGCGATTGCTAATAATTATTCAAGTTTATTTCTCGACTAATCAACACATATTCTCTCGACATTTTGGCTATATTGCGAAAACTGAAGTCAAGAATAGACTGAGAGTAGCAAGGTTAAAAAAATAATAAAAAGGAAAACATAGTAATATACGGTTCCATTTTCAAGCCTTGACTTCAATTTAAGAACACTTCTTTCTTAAACTAAATTGATAAACATTTTAAATTTGGCTTCGTTTTTCTGCCTACATTACCTTTTCAAAACGAGTTGCCTTGAGAATGGATTGAAGCGAGACAACAACACACAGATCATATCCAAGCCATGTGCGTGCGAAAAAGATAGTGCGATGTCAATTCAAATATTTCTAATACAGTATATAAAATACATAATCCCCAGCAGCCGGAAGCGGCAGCCTCAGTCCAGTGAGGTACAACGAAAGAGGTAATGGAAATGCGACCTGTGTAGCGGCACAAACACCAGCGGTAACCCCGCGGCGGCCGTCGTCGATCGATGCTTGCTACGCGCGTAGCGCACCCACCGCTTGCTACGCGGCGAATTGTTTTCTAACATACCCTCCTTACTACTTGTGCTATGTTACGAAAATTTGTGTTCACGCTATGAAAGGGAGAAAGCGGGAGAAAGAGTAAGAAAGGGAGGGAGCGGAAGAAGAGGGTACACATTAATTTAATATTTATCAAAAAATTATGCTGCTACTAACCCAAAGAAAGGTATCCTCATATTATCCCCGGCAGCCACCAGCGGCGGCCTCAGTCCAGTGAGGTACAATGTGAAAGTCACCAGCATGTAGTCGAAATGAGACCTGTGTAGCGGCACAAACACCAGCGGTAACCCCGCGGCGTTCGCGCGGCGTAGTCGGTCGATGCTTGCTACGCGCGTAGCGCAGCCGCCGCTTGCTACGCGGCGAATTGTTTTGTGACATACCCACGCTACGAATCTGAAAAAACAAATAAGGACGGCTGTAAGGAAATTAAAAAAATTAAAATAAGTTAATATAAAAGGTTCAGTCGTAGAATGTGCCCTTCGCAAAGTAGATAATTCTCTAATGATACAAACACTTAATTTCAGTCAGTCATTCTGGGAAATGGGACATTTTGGGAAAGGGAAGTTCTGGCCAATTCTGGTAAGTGAACTTTCTGACATTTTGAGTAAGAGACATTTTGAACAAAAAGTACCTTTACTTTTTTGCTTTGATACTATAGCCGTCTAGCACTAGGATGATGAGAATGATATTCATTGATGGAAAAAATACACGTGTGCTTTGCGTCCTATTCATATATACATATTATCTATTCTAAACCTAAATCTGATAATTTATATAGTGTTTGGGCTTTTCAACCGACGAACGGTTGGTCAGGAGACTATTTCAAAGGCTGATATTCTTATCTCTAGCGACACCAAAATGCATAACTCAAAAATGTGGAACGCTTCACGATTTTGCTTGGCATTCTTGCGCAGGGGCCATGCTAATATTCTCTGTATCGTTCCAATTTTAGTATATGTACATCCTCATCGTACTCTACTGATGATGTACTGATGGCCGAAGTAAGTAAGTTTTACATATCTGTTTTGTGTAAGTTCCATATGGCAGTCGATTACTTTTGTAGTGGTGTATAAGAATACGATTTACCCCTGCAATATGTGATAGGGCAGATATGTATCAGGTAAACATAGTAAGCGCGTCTCCCTTTAATGCAGGTCGTGTTGCCCTATGACTTACATAATGTATTATTGTAATGTAGAAGTTAACGCATGCTAATGTCTTAGTTTTGTATTTCATTGTTCTAACAGAATTATTGCGTATTCTTGTAGCACAGTTTTACATTGATTGAAATGTTCTAAAGAATATAACGTTTTGATGAACGTTGGAATTTTAATTTAAGCATAATATGATTATTATGCTTAAATGATTGCGTGCAATGTGGGTAAGCAAAGTACCTAGCAGTAATAATCACACAAAGCACAGATTACTTTGTAGAATATCGTTTGGGTATGGTAGTAATCTAGGTCAGGAGCATTCGTAACTAGGTATTGCCAACGAATACAAACGTACATAGAAGCACAGTTCTTAAGGATTTATTAACCAATTTTGTTAGGGCATGTCCACAGCTTGTGTAGTTCTCAGGTGGCGGCAGCATTTTACTGTTGCATTTAATTGTCAAAACGGGAACATATTACCGGGATAAAGAGTAATAATGTGTTATTCTAGAAGACTATAATCTATCCCCATCCCAAACTTCAGCCAAAACCGTTGAGCCTTAGAGCGTAACAAACATCCAAATATCTTCACAAACTTTCACATTTATAATATTAGTAGGTAGGATACACTAGTAGGAAGTAGGATGTCAAAGTCTGTAAAGACTAAAGATACAGTTAACTTACTCAATCACGCTCTTACGGCTCAACAGATCTGGTCGAAATTTGGTACAGGGATTGAATATACCCACCAGATGGACCAACGACCTAGAAAAAGTTACAGGCTGGGACTGAATGAAGGACCGTGTGTTGTGGCGTGAATTGGGAGAGACCTACGTCCAGCATTGGACTGCTGCAGGCTGATTTGATTTGAGATTAATTACTTATGTCTGGAATCTCAGACTTGAAAAATTCGGCTTGAAAAATTTCTGCGGGTCGCGGAGACCTGCGCCTGTCCGTTTCAACATGGCAACAGGCTCACCACCTATTACGTGGGACATAAAACTATACTTAAGGTGAAATGTGGGCGTATACTATGCCTCTGCCCACCCCTTCGGAGATAAAGTCGTGATTATATGTATGTATGTATAAAGATTATTATTTACATTACAACTATCTAAAATAAGGCCCCCGTAACATTGTGCCCAAAAGACTAGCAGCATTCCCCCTTTGAATAGCAATAAGTATTCGCTGAGAGAGAAAACTGCCAGCCCTTGGGTCACCAGTCGACTCTATTAGGTGCTGAAATAACACATAGGTCAATGTACCCGGGACAGTATTCCCATGGGCAGTGGTAACTAGCACCATCTAGTACCAAATAATACACTCACTTGAGCACATTATTAGACATAGCCGAACTAATGTCCTGTATAACTTTGCGCGCCCTCGCTTCTATGTTTCTTCTGACCGTCGCATACTCCACATTATCGCCGCTAGCGCCGCTCTCCATGGCTTGTCTTATCTTCTCCTGTGTGGCTAACTCTAATGGGAACCTATTCCCGGGATAAAAAGTTCAATTACGCTCTAACGGCTGAACGGATCAAAATTTGGATTGATCTTAGTCTGGAATAACACTTAGGCTAACGTTCACGGGAATATGTTCCCATGGGAAACGGGAACTAGCGACATCTAGTACCAAATAATACACTCACTTGAGCACATTATTAGACATAGCCGAACTAATGTCCTGTATAACTTTGCGCGCCCTCGCTTCTATGTTTCTTCTGACTGTCGCGTACTCCAAATTATCGCCGCTTGCGCCGCTCTCCATGGCTTGTCTTATCTTCTCCTGTGTGGCTAACTCTATGGACTGTTGGACACTGTCGTCTTTGACCACCTGTACAAGAGAAACATGGTTTTAAAGAAAATAATTTGGATTGTTATAGTAGCCCTAGAAGGGATTTCGGGATTTACTAAAGCGCGACAGATTAATATACACGGGGATACCTTGTACCCGGTTAAGTACCTCCACAAAACATGAGGCCCATATATAAGGCCGCCCGTGAAGGATACAGGATCAGATTAGTAAAAAAAAATTGACCATCAGAAATTCTCGAGCGCGTCAGATTAAGGTAGGGTGAGTTAATTACATCCTAAAAAGTGTATATTCCACTAATCTGACAATTTGAGAGTGACGTAAAAAAAGGGGAGGGCAACAAAGTTGTAAAAAAAAACGTCATCTCGACATTCTCGAGCGTAGCTAAATTTTTTTTTATTTTGAAGGAAATAATTCAAGAATAATGAAAAATATATAATCTGACGATTTCCGCATGCCGAAATAACAAAAATTCGTCGATAAAGTTACACTATGCGCCAAATATCTTTGCGTCTACGAACTTCGTTCGTACTACTTATGAGGATGATAAACCTGCGTCGAATGCCGCCAACCGCGTGAAAATCGGTTATCCATTCAAAAGTTATTGCGGTTTGAAAATTCCAAAAATAGTGTTCTATGAAACTTCTATCAGACTTTCGAGCTGAGAGAGCTCAAATGCATAGAAATATTATTTCTTTGAACTCAGCCAGCTCAAAATATCACATAAATTCCATTTTGAGCTCAAAAATGTCATAAGTACAATTTTAAGAGCCCAGGAATGGAATTAGCGGGAAGTTGCAGGGATGGCCTTTAAGGTGAACCGTTTTTCTAATTTTTTTTTGTCAGATCAGGCCAATCCCTCTAGATAATCGTCAGATTATGAGACAGTACGTTTAGAACATAAAGATGAACCATATATATCTTAATCTGACGCGCTTGAGTATTTCAAAATGGCGAATTTTTTTGCACATTATGAAAATGGCCGCGAGTTTGCGTCCCATCGAAATCGTCAGATTAGTGAATGAGAGCTTTTTTTTGGTGCACTTAACACTCCCTTAGAAAATCTGACGCGCTCGAATATTTTTATTTTTTTTTCATTTTCAACCCTTAAATACAACCACCCGCATCATGCTAACGATCAGATTAACATACGTACATTATTAAAAATACGTAGGGAATTGATGCTATCAATATCTGATGCGCTCGAGGATGTCCATACAACAGTTTTTTTTTACATATTTAAAAATCTATAGCCGCTTCCCCCACCGATGTAAAGGTATATATCATTTAACATTTTTTTCTTCATATCATCTAAGCTTTGCATCCCAATAGGTCTCTACGACGCTCGAGTAAATCCCCATTTAGCATCGTGGGCTCCCCTACTAATAAGTATGTTGGCGAATAGGAAGAGAATTGTAAACAAATATACAAAACTATAGGGCTTAGGGTAAGTCCTGGGACAGCCTTCCGAGGGCTTACCCGGGACTCTCAACCATAGGCTGTTGGGTGTTACTCGTACGTGAGGTTTTTTAGGCGGTAGAAGTCCGGCATAGCATCCATGATAAGGGTAGTCAGACATTTTGCATTTTAGACCTATTGATCGTAAAGCTATATGCTTCTTGATTTTAAGGGGCGGTTATTGCGCACAAGTAGGCATTTGGCGCTCCCCTCGCCCAGGGCGCAAGACACACCGCGCGCCGGCAGCGGCAGTCAACTCTCATGCCACAGTATACAGTATAGTAGAAAGAAACAGCATGCTAACTTTGTTTGACGTAGTAAATGCATCTAACTTTATTAAGTGTAGTGATTTATTAGTTTCGTAAATAAAAATAAAAGAGTTAATCGTAAATAAATTATGTATATTATACTATTATTTTTAAGCTAAAAAGTTTGTTTGTTTGTTTAGTTGTTCTAACTCTAGAGTCTAAGAGACTGCTAGTTGAATTTCAAGAGTTTCTTAACAGAATGTCCATTTTTGAAAAATACCAAAATATATAACATCACGCTAAGGCGAATAAGAGCTTAGCAGCAACGAAACATTTTTCGACAACTAGGATATTTCATTTCTTTTGAGAGTTTCCGTTGCGTAAGTTTGCTACAGTTGCGTAAAAAATTTAAATTACATAATAGCTGGTCATAAAAATTTCTAAAGTTTTCTAAAGTTGGTATGCTCAGTATGAATCATGGGATCATTGTGCAATCCAAAATGGCCGCCGCGGTGTAATCACAAAATTTCATGATGGGTGTCGTTTAAAGGGTTTTTTGGTAAGCTGAGTACGAATCACGTGATAATTTTGCAATCCAATATGGGCGCCGCGCCGTAATCACAAAATTTCATGATGGGTATCGTTTAAGGGGTTTCTTGGTATGCTGAGTACGAATCACGTGATAATTTTGCAATCCAAAATGGCCGTCTCGGTGTAATCACAAAATTTCATGAAGGGTATCGTTTAAAGGGTTTTTGGTATGCTGAGTACGAATTACGTGATAATTTTGCAATACAATATGGCCGCCGCGCCGTAATCACAAAATATCATGATGGGTATCGTTTAAGGGGTGTATTGGTATGCTGAGTACGAATCCTGTGATAATTATGAAATGCAATATACAAATAGTGGAAAACTTCCACTATTTGTCTCATTTCAACGCGAATGGTAGCGCCTTTGGTGTCGGTAACGTCTATAAACTACGGTGATCACTTTCCATCAGGTGATATAAAAATAGTCAACTGTATCAGAATTAACAATCCAATAAGCCCTCGGAAGGATGTCCCGGGACTCCCAACAGACCCACGGCCACCTCTGCGGCCACGCCAAAATGAAAAAAGTCGAACTACCCTCAAAGTCCAATTAGCAATACGTCCAACTCGCAAATGAGCATTTTCACAAAAATGTATACTCCCCTGTTTTTCAGCTGTCCCCCGAAATTAAGGTGTAATGGTCACACAACAGAGGTCACATGTGGGTATCTTATGGTATGAAAATCAAGTTATAAAAATAATTACGATACTTATTCATCTAAATGATATTTTAGACTCAAAATAATTTACATTTTATTTCAAAATTTACTATGGTGTGTTATAGTTTCTGTTTACGTCCTTATGCATAATTAATTCTGCCATGATAAAAATAAAAAAAAAACATACCGTTCTCTATGAAAATATAGAATAATGTAAATTTTTGTGCGTGAGATTAGGGAAGGGACAGCTAAAAATGACTCTTTTCTCAATAATAAAAAGTGTTAAATTTAAATCTCACAGTATTTATATTAAATATTGTGTTCTCAACATGATAAATAATGAACAAGTAATTCACTCAGCAGTTAAAAGTAAATAATTAGATATAACCATGTCTTAAATTTTAACCTTAATTTCGGGGGACAGCTAAAAACAGGGTAGTATACATTTTTGTGAAAATGCTCAAATCGTCTTTGTAGCAAAACGTCTATTGAAACACCTATGTTTTTTTTGTTGGATCTGTTTTGTTTTTTTTTTGCAACTTAGACTTATTTATCGTAATTAGTATTGCTTTAGATTGCTTCAGGGGAAGCTCCACTTACAAAAGACAAAAGCAAATGTTGAAATCTGGGCGTATTCAATGTCTCTCTCTGTCTAACCCTTCGGGAATAAGGGCTTTACTATATTATGTACTAGCGGACGTCACGCGGTTCCACCCGCGTAGTCCCCGTTCCCGTGGGAATACAGGATTAAATATAGCCTATGTTCACCGCAAAGAGTGTAACTTCCCAACAGTGAAAGAATTTTTCAAATCGGTCCAGTAGTTCCGGAGCCTATTCGTTACAAACAAACAAACAAAAAAACAAAAAACAAGGGGGTGTATAGATGTATGTGTAAAAATATCAATAAAATAAATACTCACACTAGGCACAATATCCTTATACTCGTAGTAAAGCAGATTGCAGCACTGTGCTATGTCGCACAGATATCTGGAGACCACGCCGCCGTTCGCGAAGTTCTGCTGCCCAATGTTCAGTATGTTTATCACAGAGCCCGTGTCTTTGGCGTTTGGGTCCTGCCATGATTCCTGGGAACAATAGAAAATATCACTGGTTATTATTTACGGAAATTATTATACAACGCAAATTGTGTACGGTGGAAGGTGAGCGCTGAGGCGTCTTAAGGTGGCCACCCTAAACCTGCTCAAATGGGCCATAAATCCCAGCCCTCACAATGTTTCTACCTATACCATGCTATGGACCCGGCGCCTGCATGGTGATTCCATGGAATGCTTCTAATACGGTCTCTATTACCAAGTAAGCTAGGATTAACCTGCTTGTGTTATGTGTAGGTATCAGACTAGGGATTAGTACGGATATTAATAATTACTTATAAACTTTTATTCTTTGTAAATACATAGAAGCACCCAGACTGTCGAGACAAATATTTATCGAACACACAATTTTTGTCCCCGGTGGGGATCGAACCTATGACCTCGTGATCCGCAGTCGCATTTTACGACCTCTGGACTAACGAGGCAAGCAATGCTATCATACAATTAGTATAATGGATGAAAATTTTATATTTATTCTATGGAGATTGTGATGGTAGTTTACATAGAAAATGACAATACACGAGTATTTAATTTTTTTTTATACCACTAAGGTGGCAGAAAAGCTTACGGCCCACCAGAAGGACTGGTCGGGACCGCAGCCTATGAACTTTTGCAACACCAGAGGCGCCACACTCGCGCTGCCGACCCTGTAAAAACCTTCTTAGACCCCTATTGAAGAACCCCATACTGTAGGCGTTTGGGAAAACCGATGAATTTAAATATTTAATCCAACTGCTTTGATGAAAACATTAATACATTTCCACATTACTTGTAAAGTGGTAAGTATCATCATCATCAATCAACAGTATAAACAGTCGACTAACTAAAAATAACAGTATTTTTACTGATGTATTTTCTACATTATTGCGTCAGCGTCATAAAAAAATTATAAACAGACTGAAAAAAGTTACTGTGAGATTTAAATATAGCTAAGGTTGAAAAGGTCAATTTTTCTATCAGAGGTGAGTTGTTGTTGCGATAATTCGCGCATAACAACAACTGATCAATCTTGACACTTGGCATGACGGAAATATAAATACCTGATAAAGAGAGCAATGGTCACTGTTATAATATTGTTGCAAGGAGAAATCTATCTTGTTGTTTCATAAATCATAACGTTCAAAATTAAACTCAACCATAGGTAAGAGCACGGTAGGATCCGATAGGGGCTTTCTACCGCGCACGCTTAGGTTGTGCAATGATCTGCCTCGGTTTTCCCAAACGCCTACAGTATGGGGTTCTTCAAAAGGGGTCTTAGAAGGTTTTTACAGCGTCAGCAGCGCGAGTGTGGCGTGTCTGGTGTTGCAAACACTCTGGTGGGCCGTACGGTTGCCGCTTGTCTGCCGCCTTAGTGGTATAAAAAAAAGGGTAGACTACGTTTTTGGCTGACTGAATTATGTCATTATCATTAGTGAGCCGAACCTACTTAATTAAAAACAACAAAAAAACGGACTAATGCGAATATAAAAAGTTCTAACAGGCGGACGGACTGACAACAAAGTGATCCTACAAGGGTTGTATGTTTTTCTTATGAGGTACGGAAACCTAATCCACAAGCATACGATCGTATATCAATACGATACGTTGGGGGTCGGATCACCGTCAAGAAGACAGCGTGTCGTAAAGAGTTATACGCACGCCTCACCCCCAATAGAAGCGGATAGCACCTGAACTAACCCTCAAAGACGATAGTACCCGACCCCTTCCTTCCTTCCGAGGGTTTACCCGGAGCTCCCGGCCGTAGGCAGTGGTAGGGTACCGTGTGGTTATAGTCGGTAAGAGTCCAGCATAGCATCCATAAAGGATTTCTACACGTGAAAAAAACATGAAGCTAGAGGATAGTCCCGCAGTCCCGCTGGACCTATAATCCCTACTAATATTATAAATGCGAAAGTAACTCTTGTCTGTCTGTCTGTTACGCTCTAACGCCTAAACCGCCGAAGCGATTTAGATAAATTTTCATAAAGAGATAGTTTAAGTCCCTGGGAAGTACATAGGCTGCTTTTTAACCGACTACACAAAAAGAGGGTAATGATTTTACGCGATAACGACTTCTACGTGGACGAAGCCGCGGAAAACAGCTAGTACTTTTTACAGAAGTAAATTCTGAAAGATAGCTCGTTCAATGTTGCAAAGGCGTGCATCTGTCAAATTTAGCTTATTCATGATTTTGACTGTTTAACGAGTAGGTACGTAAACTAACAAACTCTCTACGCGTGTTATCAAACAATATAAGTAGGTACCTACTTTCATCGGGATCTCAAAGGTCCTTTGGCTGTGACCACCGGAGCGTACCTAATGATTTTGACCTTACAACGAAAGGTCACAAGAATTAATTGTGTTCAATTTCAAACGTTGCTCAGATACTAAGAGGGTTAAAGTTACATACCAAGTTACCAGCTGGTAACTTGGTATGTAACTTTTAATTATTTACACTGTTGGTTGATGGCACTTGGTGGAACTTGCTGCATATTGAATTAGTTTGGATGTATTTACATGATGTAGTGGTCATCAAGTTAGTTTTTTTTATACCTTTGAGAATGCCGAGAGGCGAAACCGGTCAGGGATAACGTAAATAAATGTTGTGGAACAGTACAAGTGGTGTTATTCAAAATTTTACTTTTAGTTTACAGTTGAGTGAGCAGGACTTTATTTCTTCTCTTATTTATTTAACGTGACGAAAATCCGTCATTGATGCTATGCCGGATCTATAACCTACTAAAAACCACACGTTCTTTACCAACTGCCTATATTCCCAGGATTCCCAACAGACCTTGGCTACTACTGCGGCCTAACCTAGGGGGTTTAGTAGCTGTCGCTCTATCAGAAGCGGGTTAAAGTTAGACACGTTGTTATCAAATTTGTAAAGACGTAGAGCTTAAGAAAGGATATAGGTTACCTACACAGACATAGAGATAAGTTTTTTATAACTTCACCATGCGGTCGCGGACAATACAGCTCGTTCGCTCTAAGTTTGCCGCTCGGCTCCATACTAAAGTCGATTTTTTAATTAGACGAAGTAAATTGACAGCAACTAATGTCACTTCTTCATACAATGTTGCTTATTTTCTATGACGAAGTGACATTAGCTACTGTCAATTTACTTCGTCTAATTAAAAAATAGGGTATACGCCTCTACGCCAGCGGCAAAGTTAGAGCGAACGGGTAGTAGCTAGTAGGTAAATAAATCTATTCTATACATAATTATAATAAAATGATAGAATAGTCAAAACATGGTAAATATTTAAAAAAAATTGCTGGGTGTTCAACATAAGACACCGTAGCCAAAAATATAGTTAGAAATTTTTTTGTCTGTTTGTCGGTTTGTCTATTTGCTTTGCTTTGTCCGGAAGGATGTCGAAAAGTACTAAATAGATTTGATTCAAATTTTGCACACATAATAACTAGGGGTAGGGTCTTCAAATAGGCTGTATATTATCACGCTACATATCCTAGGGGCTAAGCAGAGAGTAATCAACTTGTCATTTTAACATAATTTTCACGCGTACGAAGTCGCGGGCACCAACTAGTTAAAAATAAAACATAAAACATCATACAACCATCGATATACAAAAACATACAACGGAAAAGCTAGTTACTTCTCAAACAGACGGTATTGTCGGTATTACAAGAAATGGTATTCGTACTCAATGAGCGGAACTGACGCGAGTGATTAAATAGATTATTATAACGTAACGTTGCAATGTGCATTGCTTGATAACATCAGGAGATATTTGAAGTGCCTCGGTAGCTCAGTGTTCTGTAAACGATCACTGGGTTAAGCATCTTACGCTATGGTCAGTCCTGAGATAGACGACCGAATGTGGCCCATTTTTGAGCATCGACAGGCACGCTAAGTTGTTGGTCCCGAGTACCAATAACTTGGCAGTCTTTAAATAAATAAAAAAATAATAATTATTCACGGACATCTCACACAACGATATCTGATCCAAGTATTTAAGTCAAGTTGAAGTCGTGATGGGTGGCTTAAAAAATCATTACCAGGTAGCTCGAACCGACTAAAACCCTCTACCTGAAGATTTACCCGGGTTAGACGGATGTCTAACCCGGGTAAATCTTCGGAAGGACGTCTCAGGATTCCTGGCAGTCGCAAACGGCAAACAAGAGGCAAATCTTTAAAAATTTGACTGCCTCTGTGGCGCAGTCGGTAGTGATACCGCCTGCGGCGCTGGAGGTCGTGGGTTCGATTCCCACCGGAGACAAATATTTGTGTGACCCATAAATGTTTGTCTCAAGAGTCTGGGTGTTTCTATGTATAATATGTATGTATTTAAAAGTATATAAGTATTAATATCCGTGGTCTGATACCCATAACACAAGCAGGTTATTCCTAGCTTACTTTAGGATCAGATAGCGTTGTGTGAAATGTTCGTGAATAAATATTTATATTAAATATTTAAATCTTTTGGCCACACAACGTTCGATGCGCAAAATGGTAAATGTTGGTAAAGTAGTAAAATGCTCAAGAAACAAAATGGTAAACGAGCACATTAAAATGGTCAAAACAGCAAAATGCGGTGACCTTGTCCCTAAGTATTGTAATTGGTTATAAATAGTTAAGACGACAGAGTAACTAACGATGTTGTGTATTTAGAGAAAAAAATATTGAGGGCATTCGTGAATAACAAAAAACGTTACACGATAATGTTTCACCTACTTAGATAACATGAGATCGCAAGTCTAGTCAACTAACCGCCACATTTTAATAACAAAATGGCGCACTCTGACGATCGGAGGAACGAAGTATCGCCGATTCCTGACAAGCTCACTGAATCTAAACTGAGATGGTATGGACATATTAAGAGACGCCTGACGATCATGTCGTGAGCAAGTGCCTTTCCATAGCTACACGGAAAAGAGGGAGAGGGAGGCCTCAAACTTCGTGAATGACAAGTGTCAAGAAAGACATGCAGAGGTTGGGCCTCGCCGATGACGACGCATACCAGCGGATTTTTTTTTTTTTTTTTTTTTTTTTTTTTTGTACTTTTTTTTGCAAGCTGTTTCTATGAACATTCAGCAAATGGTTACGAGTTTATAATAAAATGTCTTGGAGTGCAATCAGTCCAGTGACGTGCGCCCAACACGTGTGCCATTCCTCACAGGTCTCTAGGGGACTTTCTTTTCAGCCTTTTGAACTTAGGACTATTACTCATCAGGTGCGCGGTTAGCGTATTTGGATGGTTCTCCAGTCTGATCCTGTACGATTTTATAGAGTGTTTAATCTCTTCTTTAACTGTTTTGACCTTAAGCTCGTGGTGTAACTGTTGGTTGCTTATGAACCAAGGAGCATCGGTTATCATCCTCAGCATTTTGGATTGGAACCGCTGGAGTATCTCCAGATTTGAGTTGGATGCTGTGCCCCAAAGTTGAACTCCGTAAGTCCAGATTGGTTTCAGTATACATTTGTATAAGAGCAGTTTGCTTTCAAGTGACAACTGCGATTTCCGCTCCAGCAGCCAGTACATTTTTCTGAGTTGGATCCCCAGTGCTTTTCGTTTAGTAAATATATGTTTCTTCCAAGTGAGGCGGCGATCCAAATAAATTCCAAGGTACCTCGCTTCATATGCCTGTGGTATCTGTGCTCCATTGAGCGACACTGGGGGACAGGATTCACGTCGCGTCGTAAAGGTCACCTGGACAGACTTAGTCTCGTTTGCCTTTATTCGCCAGGTATTTAGCCATCCGCATATGTTGTCCAGACATCGTTGAAGCATGTCACTTGCTTGTACCGGTTCCTCATGGGCAGCTAGGACTGCGGTATCATCTGCAAAAGTGCCGACAACGACACCGTCTGTCGTGGGGAGGTCCGCAGTGAAGATCAGATAGAGGACCGGACCAAGCACACTCCCCTGCGGCACTCCTGCATGTGCCCTGTGCAACTTGGTTAAGTCATCTCCCTGCTTAACATAAAACAACCTGTCTGCAAGATAGGACTTTAGGAATATATAATATCCTGACGGCAATTGCTTTTTTATTTTGTATAATAAGCCCTCGTGCCATACCCTATCAAAGGCCTGTGAAATGTCTAGAAAAGCCGCGCAGCAATATTTCCCGCTTTCAAAAGCGTTGTGGATTTCATCTACCAATCTATGCACCTGCTCTACAGTGCCGTGCTTTTTTCTGAAGCCGAATTGGTGGTCGGGTATGATTTTGTTTTCTACTATTACTGTGTTCAATCGTTTCAGAAAAAGTATTTCCATAACCTTAGACAGAACAGGTAGCAGACTGATCGGTCGATAGGAAAACACGTCTGCAGGGGCTTTACCAGGTTTGAGGATCATTTTGACTTGCGCTACCTTCCATTGAGGTGGGAAGATGGCCCTTATCAGTATGCAGTTAAACAGGTGTGTCAAGAAATGTATTGCTATTTCAGGTATTTCCCGAAGTATCCTTGCGGTAATTAAGTCATATCCCGGCGCTTTATTTTGTTTCAGATTTCTAATTGTTTCCACGACTTCGTGTGTCTTAATCCTTTCAATCGGAGGGCTGAGTTGATATGGTTCATTAAGGGAGTTGATAATTTCCTCAATGTTGGTCGTTGACACATTTTGGATAGTATTTGGCACGAAAACTTCGGCCAGATGAGCAGCAAAAGCCTGGCCCTTCTCCAGGTCGCTTTTTGTCCAGGAACCGTCCTTTTTGCGTATCGGTGGATTGGAGGCTATGGGTGTTTTGAGCTTTTTGGTTGCTTTCCAAAGGGAATAGTCACTGGCAGCAGTAGCTTCTAGACTACGCAGATGATTCTGTATACTCTCATTCCTTTCGGCAAGCAACAGATTTTTAAGTTTAGCTGTCAGGTAATTTAGGCGTTTTTTGTGGGCAGGGTACCTAGTCGTTTGCCACAATTTACGAGCCTGTCTTTTCTCGGCTACTAGTTCGCGGATGGGTTTCGATTCGCGCGGTTCTCTATATTTCCCTGTGCAAGGAGTGCTATCCCAAGCAGCATCCTGGACACATCTGTTAAAATGCTCAACCGCTACCATGATGTCCTGCTCAGTTTTAAGAGGCAGCCTAGCATTAATTTTGGATTCCATGATGGTACGAAATTCATCCCAGTTAGTGCCACGGTTATGCAGTCTTGGTGTAGGTTTAGTTTGTAGGAATTGCTGGGCCACTTCTAATAAAACCACACTGTGGTCAGAAGAGAGGTCTGGAAGATTAGCACACCTGAAGCAATTGATCGGGATTCCCTTAATGATAGCAAAATCCACCAAGTCTGGAGTTCTATCGGGGTCTGTTGGCCAGTAAGTTGGATTCCCACTCGATACCGCAGCTAATTGGAGTTTATTTATAGCGGCCTGTAGTTGGCGTCCCTTGGAACTTGTCAGGCGAGAGCCCCATTGTGTATTCTTGGCGTTATAATCACCACCCGCTATAAATCTAGGACCTAGTGTTTTAAAGAAGTCAATGTAGTCTTCTTTTTTGATCGCATGTCTTGGAGGGGAGTATAGAGCAGTGACAGTCATGTGGCCCCGCCAGTCCTCGACAACAATACTTGTGGCTTGTATTGCAGGTGTTTGAAATGGTTCAGCTTCATGGTGTTTAATATTATTCTTAATAAGAATAGCAGATCCTCCATGGGCTTTACCATTCGGATGCATTGTTTGGTAGTATTTATAATTCGAAATCTTAAGGTAGCTTTTCATTGTAAAATGTGTTTCAGATACTAGCAGGATGTCAATTTTGTTTAATTTTAAAAATGTCTCTACTTCTAGGACATGGTTTGAGAGCCCATTGGCATTCCACAGAGCTATTTTTAGTGAATAGAATGTGTCAATTTGGTCATGATTTCCATTAGGAGACTTGTTATTGAGGTTAATTGTTGCATTAGTTGTGTCATGTTATTTATAATTTCCTTCATATCATTATTATTTGATTGAGTTTCCGGTGATTCATCTGGGCTTTCCTTGCATTTCGGTTTCTGTGCAGGTTCATTGAATATTAATGCCTGTCTGTACGATTGATGATGGTTTTGGTTGCTACCTGTTTTTTCCTTATATAAAGGATATTTAGTGTTTATTTTTGGTCGGTGCTTAGCTGGTTGAGAGGGATATTTGATTTTTTGGAGCTCCTTATATATTGAGCATCCCTTATAGTTTGCAGGATGGTTACCATCGCATAGTACGCACTTGACCGAGTCTGATCTTTCCTTGCGTCCGCATTGTGATGAGGCGTGGTCTCCTGCACATTTTATACATTTGGGTTTCCTAAAGCAGAATTTTCTTGTATGCCCATATTGCTGGCAATTACCACATTGTGGAATTTCACGTTTAGGTCTTGGTGGCTCGAAAATTACTCTACAGTGCAAAAGACTTTTGATGTCATAGATGAGTTTATTGTTTAGGTTGGGCTCTATTTCAATGAAGAAAATAGGTAACGGCTTTTTAGTGCTTCTCTGTTTGACATTCCAAATATTAGTGACTATGTGCCCTTGTGTTTCTAGTTCGGCCTTTATTTGTTCTGGTTCTGTAGAAGGGTGTAGGTTTTTGAGAACTACTTTGAAGCAGCGTTCTTGTTTGGGCTTATAAGTATAAAATTCTGTGTTTTTTTCTTGCAGATTTTTAACAATTTTTGTGTATAATTCCGTAGATTTTGGCTGTATCCTTACTTGATCGTTACGAAGAACTTTCACTTCATAGTTTTGTTCTGCTACCTCATCGAGCATCTTTAGTAGCGGTTGGATGTTACTGACTCGATCTACGTATATGGGTGGAGCTTTAGCTGTCTTCTCAACAGGTTCATTTATTTGTGTGTCTTGTGTGTCTCTATCTAATTCAGAAAATGTATTTGAAACTGGAATGGGTTGGCTCAGCCAATAGGTGTCGAGTTTTTTTTGTTTTTGGGCTTTATATGTTTCAGGGCTTTCACGATGTCTTTTTCTTTCCGGTATTTTTGTCCATTGATTGCTATCAGTGTCTGTACCCATTTCCATGTCAGTTGGTGAAGGGTTTTCGAGATTATTCAATGATAGGGTTCTTGCTTTGTTAAAAAAGGATCTGTGAAAAATCTGTTGCGTCAGTATCCTATTTTGTTGTTTGTCGACTTGCGGTTGTTGTTTTTGAGGTTGAAATTCATTATTTGATTGTTCTTTATTTTCCATAGTGTTCCCACGAGTAGGGTCGATTAAAACAGGTCGCACACGGGGTGACGCCCATTCCCATGTGAAGGCGCTATACAACAATGTGAGCCAGGTCCATTGAGGTTGACGCTAGTGGCTGATATCCCATCAGTCATTCATCCTGTTGGCGCGCATCCTACCGTAGGATTAGGGGTGAATTTTTAAATAGGCTTTCTACCTATTGGCCCGGGCGGTTAAGCCAAGACCCCCGATTTCGCTTAAAAATTTGCTGCTGAAGCGAAGTTGCGAGTTGCAGTGGTCATTTCCTACCCCTGCTTTATGTACATTTTCGGGTTAAATACCAGCGGAATTTAACCCGAAAATGTACATAAAAACCAGCGGAATAAGCGGAATAAATGGCGCCGCATGATATGGAAAGCCGACCCAGAGTAACGGGATGGAGCGAGAACAAAGAAGAAGCGCACTTTGATGAAGAAGCGATGACCCAACTTATCATCACTCTAATACCATAGGGAGCAGAGCACTGAGCAGTAATCATGACAACAAAGGTTGAAAACTAATTAAAGGGCATGTGTTCCAAGAGTAAGCTAGTACCCTGGGACATCCTTTCGAGGGCATACCCGGGACCCCCGACCTTGGAGTCGTAAGGCATCGTGTGTTTATAGTCCGTAGGAGTCCGGCATAGCATCCATTTAGGAGTACCACCAAAAAAAAGGTACATTATACAGAGACACAAGTATTTCTACGTTTTATAAGTCACGTGCTTGAAAAACAAGTACCATTATCATCGACCGCAGAAATAAATTGCTGGTATCGATCTAATGTCATAATGATTAGATAGGCCAACGACCTCGTAATCTTAAGGGGGTACCACGCAGATATTATTGTTGATAAAATACAATGTTTGAAACGGGCACGGAGTTCAAGTCAAATGACGTCATAAAAGTGATGTGAATATTTTACAATTGTACCTAATACCATG
The DNA here is from genome assembly GCA_933228765.1 of Miltochrista miniata. Taxonomy (NCBI): domain Eukaryota; kingdom Metazoa; phylum Arthropoda; class Insecta; order Lepidoptera; family Erebidae; genus Miltochrista; species Miltochrista miniata. Next base: position 14,067,017 of record OW121770.1, read on the forward strand.
GATGGAGTAGACAGATCTGACGCAAGAGGTGGACGAGGCTAGACTGATCTGACTAAGCCGTAAGGACATAAAAGAGTGGACGTGGTCAGATTGATCTAACAACGCCATCTAGCAACGGATACAAAGTGAAACTCCGATAAATCTAAGGGCGTTTCTACAAAATGATCCTCACTATTCAAGAAACACTGACCCACGTTATAAGTATGTATATCTATGTAGATAAAAATTGACTGCAGTCATTGTATTCGTGATTTTTAAAGAAAACGCTATCATTCTCGGGCTCTTATTTGATAAATGAATGGACATCAATACCTTGTTTTGATGAATTTAATACCAAGTCAAATTCCGTATTGCTGATGAAATAAAGAAACTTTAAACCTCATGTTTACACACAACGCTATTCTACCTATCAATTTCTTTGCCCTCTACATCACCGATATCGAATCAGCACTTTAAAGATTGCATCATTCACAGTGTCAAGGTCGTACACTCGAAGTCACAGGCTGTATGTTGACAGGTGGTAAATAAACGAAGGCAAGTGAGCAAGATACAGGTTTGCGCTCGCGCAGATTGGCGTCTCTACTAAGTATATATTGGCGGCTTTTTTTTTTATGGCGGCGCATATATGTTATATAATGATACGTATGATATAGACTTATAGAGGGTATTAAAATTATGTCTAGTAGCAGCATTATTATGATTGCACTTCTGCGGAATGCTATAAATTTGTGTGGTGCCGTACAAGCGTGCGTGCGGCTGCCTATTTGGTCGCGCCATGCCACTGTAACTCCGGCAAAGTCTGTAAACCTCAGTTTAAATAGAAGTCTTTGCTTGGAGGATCCTTGTGATGAAGATATATTATTGTTGGGACATGTCTGAGGAAGGGTGTAAATTGCTAAACATCCGCAAATGCAGGAATGTCAATGCCTTTATGCCGGTCTCCGACACGAGCTTATGTTATCTGTGGGCAAATAGATTTTGTGGTAATTTTTTTGATGGCGCTCTTTTAGCTCTTTTATATTATCATGATCAATAAGCAAATTCTAGATTTAATTCTGACATTTACTTAATTCGTCGTAGTCACTGGTTATACCACATCAGACGATTTATAGAGGTCTGTTATTATTTTGCTTTGAAACGTAATAACTTGTGATGTTGGTGGACCGGGTAACGAAAGAGAGAGTTCAATAACTCTAAATTCGTTTATGACTCAGATATGAGACGTTTTAGGAGGCAGGGTTATTTTATAAACCCACAGTCAACACCCACAACCATTATGACCACTGATTGAATGCACATAGCGACAATGTAATGCATTATTATTGAATATTGCAATTTGTTAAGATTTCTACTGGTCTTTGGTGACTAGTCAGGAATTGTGACTTATAATTAAAATAATATGAATAGATTTACCGAGATAATCAAATATTTATTCATTCAGGCCATAACCTGATATCAATAGATTACTTAGCGTCGCCGTCGTAGCAATGACATGAACTTTTATTTGATCTAGGTATCTATGCTACGTTTGCTAAATCTAGTACTTTACAGATTCAGAGCGTTTTTCATGAGGTTTTCAGACACCTACCAAATTTTCTAAAGAAACTAAAAATTAATTCCTTAAAAAAGAAACTTAGCTCTCAATTTACTTCTTGTAATGTTACCTTTTAATTAAGTATTTTATGGTCAATTTAGATTCCCGGAATCGGAAGTGAGGACTTCTAATGTAACAAGATAAGATAGGTCAGAGTTGAATCTACAGAATCTTAAGGGTCAAATGGGCACCTATCAATGATGCACAACAAAGTTGTAGATAGTTTAAAACAAATTCTGAAGGCAAGTTCAAACACGTGTATCTCTCACGAGGCCGGACATACGAAAACAACGTTATTTATAAACACACAACAATGTCAATAAAGAGAGGCGCAATATAGATTTTACTGTTTTTGTGAAAAACTGTGTGAAGAATTTATTTTCATTTTTACACGTGTAGATTTAAATATAAATTCACGGACATTGTTACACAACGCTATCGGATTCCAAAGTAAGCTAGGAATAACCTGCTTGTCCCCGTGTGGAAAGAGTACGGGAAAGAGTACAAAATATCGCCACCATAATTCATCTCGAGGGTCTCGTAAGACACTTTTGCAATACGATCCATTGCGTAGAGATGGAAAAATCCAAACGAAATCCGGTTGTCAGTAAAATGACAAGCGTTAAGCCAAGTGGAAGCCTAATGGGTAGCTTGAAAAATTTCAACTACGGGTCGTCACGACCTACGTCTGTCAGACTACGGATATTAATATTTTTTTTTTGTAAATACTTACTCATAATAAGTTCATAGAAACACGCATGACTCTCGAGACAAATATATAGGATCACACAATTTTTTGGCTCCGTTGGGAATCGAATCCACGACCTCGTGATCCGCAGTCGCGCTTACGACCTCTAGGCCAAAGAGGCATCCTGGGGTATTCTTCCGAGGGCTTACCCGGGGCTCCTAACCGTAGGCTGTTGGGTAGGTAGGATACGTGTGGTTTATAGTCGGTAGAAGTCATAGTCAAGATAGGATCCATGAGAAGATTCCCTCACGTTAAAAAAAAAAGAGACAGTCGATGTTTCTGTTTAATTTTAAACACTTTCTGTGTAAATAAACGATAAAAGGAGCGTAAAATCTTAAAATCTAAATCCGTACCTAAAAGGTCATTTCTTAAAAAGTTCTCAAAACTTTGTTTTAAATTGCTTTAAGCAGTACTTTTGCCATAAAACTCTTTCTTTTAAAGGGTCTTTGAATTAATGAACTATTGCTGCCCCCGAATTTCACTACACGATGTGAGGTGAAACAGCATGCTTATTTGGTCTAGTTCAAGTCGCTGACTAGCGCAGCGCACCCTTAAGTCATAAATTACCAAAATCCTTTTAAGGGCTAATCTTCGTTTGATATCATAATCTTTTTCAGGACAAACTTCGTTTCTGTCAGTGAGTACGAAATTAAGCCACAAGGAAGAGCCTTGGAGCATGGTTCTTATACTGTAAAATTTTACTGCTCAAAAGTGACGGCCAAAGCCGATAGTTATTTACGTGGAAACACCTGAGTTTTTAAAAAGAGGTTTCAAGATTACTAAGAACATATACAGGGTGAATTTTTCAAAAGGGATTGGATGGCCAAATCCGAAACTATAAGGAATAGCGAAAAATGCTCAAAGGAGTCACGAGCCCGATTTTGATGAAATTTAAAACCTCATCATTAGATTTTTGAAAAACCCATGATCCTAGCTGGGAATCGAACTTGTTAATTTTGAAAAAAAAAACACACCCTTTATTATTACACCATACGATAGTGTTGCTATTAAGGATCATATTCTGAGAAGTAATGATATACGGCAAACTACAGGAAAGAGCTCATCTTTAACAAAATACATTTTATTTTTCTTACGTTAACTGATTAATTGTTCAAAATCTTTGCAATACATAGCTGGATTCGAAACCTCAAGGAATAATTAAGGAATATTATTGATTCCGTTGAGAATATTCTCTAAAAAATCATTCTGAGCATAATTTAAAACACGGAATAGTTACGATCTATTCTGGGATTTCGAACGAAACAAATTATGATACAAAATTTAGGTACATGAAATATGCATTCTATTAAAATTCCAATTGTTCCTAAAATTTGGCGTATATCATTACTTTGCAAATTTTTATCCTTAACAGCGACTCTATCGTATGGTGTAATAATAAAGGATGTTTTTTTTTCAAAATCAACAAGTTCGATTCCCAGCTAGGATCATGGGTTTTTCAAAAATCTAATGATGAGGTTTTAAGTTTCATCAAAATCGGGCTCGTGACTCCTTTCAGCATTTTTCGCTATTCCTTATAGTTTCGGATTTGGCCATCCAATCCCTTTTCAAAAATTCACCCTGTATACCTAATAGAACTGGCGTTATGAGCGGTACAGGTGTACTCAACCATGCCTCTCAAAAGTATCTGGTGAATATTTATAAGAAGATCACTTTTACCGTTTAAAAGTGACGGGGGAGAGAGTAAATTTGATGAAGTCTAGTAACTACCTATTCGCGAATTGTGATGGCAACACGAACCAACATAGTAGCTAAATGCAAACACAATTCAATGACACGTGTAAAACAATATGCAAAAAAATTTTTCAATAAAAAATACAACCGACTTCCAAGAAATCCTGAAAAATAAAATTTACTTAGCACAAAGTAATATGTAGTTGTTTTATCAGATTTTTTATTCAATATCATATTGAAGTCGGCGCCAAGTAAATTCATAGGTTTAGGGAGGTATTATTTATGGCACCAACTTCAATATTATATTGAATAAAATCTGATAAAACAACTACATATTACTTTGTGCTAAGTAAATTTTATTTTTCAGGATTTCTTGGAAGTCGGTTGTATTTTTTATTGAAAAATTTTTTTTCATTATTTTAAGTGACGGGTGAACCGAAAAATATATCTATCTAGGTGAAAGTTCTCATCAATACAAATTAATCAAGCCCCAACACAAGGTAGCTGCTGTAAATCTTTAAGGTATTCCCTCGAATCTCTTTTGGTTCCATCATCAGATCGACTTCAGACCTTTATTAATGGTAGTACATTAAAGCACTGAATAAAAAAGTTAACAAACGCACTAGTTGTGCCTATAATTTTCGGTGGTTGCCCTCGATTTCTTTAGGATCCCATCATCAGATCCTAACCTGGTTATAATGGGACCACCTCAGAAGTAAACCCTATTCAACAAAAAAAATTGAAATCCGTCTATAATTGACGGTGAACATACATAAAACATTGAGACCTTTCCTTTTTTTTAAGTTGGATCTGTCAATCTAGGTGTAAAGTTCTCATCAATACAAATCAATCAAGCCCAAACACAAGATAACTGCTGTAAATTGTTTAGGAATGCCCTCGACTGTCTTTCGACTTTATCATCAGATCGACGCCATACCTTCATTAAAGTGTTGAACATTAAAGCACTTAATTAAAAAGTTAACAAGCACACTAGTTGTCCCTACAATTTTCGGTGGTTGCCCTCGTTTTCTCCTAGATCCCTTCATCAGATCCTGACCTGATGAAAATGGGACCACCTCAGAAGTAACCCCTATTCAACAAAAAAAAAATTTTTGAAATCCGTCTATAATTGACGGAATTATCGCTTGACATACATAAAAAAAAATACATACAGACGAATTGAGAACCTCCTCCTTTTTTTGAAGTCGGTTAAAAAAGAACAGCAAAACTGAATATTAAACCATTACTGTTGCTTCTGAGTATGGATTTCTTTAGCACTAAGGCGCTACTCAGTAAGTCCTTGAAGTGTGTAAGCCGTTTTCATCGGATGTCGATAATTAAACGTTTGTTTCCACTATCTATAGAAGAGAGGTCGTCGTCCCCGCACTGGCTGCGCGCGCGCCGGTTGGCCGCACGGTGTCACGCCACCCGCATTGTGTATAAATTTGGAATATAAAGCGACCACTTTAAAGAGCCGATCAACGAGGAATGAATAAACATTTGCCAATGGGGACATACTTGTTGCTCTATTCTTTGTCGTCAACTGATGAGTGAAAGAATAAGGTATTTGTTTACCGTACTGCGTGTGAGCTATGTTGATGAGTCAGCTTAGCTGTCATGTCTACTGGAAAACGTTTTTGATGATATTTTTAATCCGAAAATAACAGCGAGGTCGTCAGTATAGAACAATGTCATGGTCAATTGAGGTGGATTATAAGATTAAAGAAGCGTTTGTACGCAGTCCCGCTAGCTAGATCAGTGTCAAGTGTTCTGTAAACGATAACTGCATTTTATGCATCTTGCGCTATAGTCAGTCTAAGACTGAATGTGACTTTTTCATTTACTACCTACCGTTTCTGAGCTTCGGAAGGCACGTTATGCCTTTGATTTTAACTGCCAGTAATATACAGTCGTTATGACTGTTTCAAAACATTCATCTACAGCAGGTAGGTAGTGTCAGCGCGGATGTAACACCTCCGGTCAGCCGTACGTATGACTCAAGAGAAAAAAATGAGTTAAGAAAGTAACCAAATCTAAATATAAAACAAATCTGTACTGATATTTCGAGATTCCTTGTGACTACAGGTGCTTTTAGGACTTCATGCTTTGATGATAGAACCCGCATGTAAACAAAGGTTGGAATTTAGAACAACAGAGTAATTTCACTTTCAATCCGGTGCGGGTACAGAAACAGACAGGCAAAATTTTATGGCAAATCCATTTTATAGATGACCTCGTATTTTGTTTAAGTACGCTGTTATGCCGGCTACTGCAGAACAAAGTTGGATTATATTTGCTACAATGAAATGTATAGCAAGAGTAAGATATCCAAACGATAGTGATAGTTACAAATTAGTATTAACAAACACTTATTAAAGTATCAGGGTTGCTATTAAACCCTAACTAGGTGAGGCCGCAGTGGTAGCCGCAGATTTATTGAGTCTTGGGCTATCCTTCCGAGGGCTTACCCGGGGCTCTCAACCGTATGCTATTAGGTAGGGTACGTGTGGTTTTTAGTCGGTAAGAGTCCGGCATAGAATCCATGTAGTATTTTCCGCATGATAAAAAAAAAGAGATACTGGCTTGTACGACCGAAGACTGCGTGTCTGCTTGTGTTTCTCAGCGTAGTACAATTATTGTATGTAGACTGAAATACTAATCCCTACTTACATACGGATAAAGTAATTTTACAATTTATTAATTAGTAGGGATAAATAAATGCGAAAATAACTCGTGTTGCAAACGTTCATAGACTGCGGTGACCACCGGTCCTTCTGGTGGGTCGTATGCTTGTCTGCCACCTTAGTGGTATAAAAAAAATCACACTTTGAATATTAATAAAATGATTGTAAAGTAAGCAAATAATTAAATTATGCAACTCTTTTACAAATATGTCACACCTTTAAAATGACCATCCTAAACCCCATAAAACCTCAAGGTAAGCACCGATCAGAACACAAAAGGAAACTGTTGAAGGAACTCTTTTCTGAGTAAGTCCAATACGACCAAGGCGATCAGTGCGATCACTCTTGGCATATTGACGAGCGTCGACCCTGACCTGCCCTTGCTCGTCTGTATTGAAACAACGTGACTTGACCGTAGAGATATTAACATTGTAAAAAGCTAGTTTTGTTTGACTACGAAGTCATTAGCATTCCAATGTTTTGAGTTTCGTAAAAATTTTCTATGATAATGAAATCGAAATTAGGCATCTAATGTATGATAAACTATAATATTATAAGATGCAGTTTGTGAGATAGGATGTGCAACATAATCTCAGAAACTACTAAGCTGATTAAAATTATTAGATGGCCCATGTAAGTATACCACTTCTTAGTTCTTGGGGTGTGTGGCGTGCGTAAAACTTTCACGTCACTGTCTTGGGCCTGCTTCTGTAAGGACGGTGAGCAGCACCCCCACCGTCCTCAGGCCCCCGGATATGGAGGACTATAGTGTTGGGTGAAGCCAAGTCCGCAGCGCCACCGCCACAGACATACATATGGAGGAAGTTTTCATGGCAAGAGAGCGAAGAGTTCCTAACCATAAACGCCAAATAAACAAACAAAAATAAATTTAGTTCACTTGGGCATAAGGCACACTTGTAAAACGTCACTTATATAAACCAAAGGAACACCAACCCATAGATATAGACTTTATATAATCAAAGCACCTACCACACCACCGGTTCACAACGCGACCCACTTTAGAAGAACTGGCAAGAATCAGAAACTCAGCGGGTTAATCGCTAATAATTTGGATATTATTATCTGAAAACGAATTAAGGGGAATGGGTTCGAATTATGTCATGAGCTAAGTCGAGGCCAAAGCCATTAATTTACCAGAGGTGCCAATCACCCCCCTAAAGCGATTGGGAGAGACCTACGTTCAGCAAAGGACTGCGATAGACAATTTTCAAGTTAGATAAAATTTTAAAAGGTCAATCGACTTGCTGGGAAATGAGAAGAATCAAAATTCGTACTGATGCCCTTGAACCACATAGATAAAGACGTTTGTATATTTTCCGATAAACTTTGAACGCCCACCTACACTTATTTGATAACAACAATGTGCGATGCCAATAAGTTTATAATTACATTCGCTGTGATTCGAACTCACGTTATTCACCCATGATTCTTAATACAAGTAACAAACGTCACAATTACGACTTTTGTAGGCCGACTTTTACGCCGATATATACAAAATTTTACGCCGAATAGAATTTGTCGATTGAAATGACTATTACCGATTTATGATAGACCGAACATATGAGTACTTATAAAAGTTGGCAAAGGCATTCAAGTAGTCGTAAGTTCGGCCTACAAATATCCACCGCCAGCGCGCGCCGTTATGGTTACTGCTCCAGTCTCTTGGGGAATAGCATGATAAATATAGTCTCTCTGTCTAAAATAAGATGCTAATTTTGACAGGTGTCCGGCGAACCAAACAAAGAAAGCTATATATTTCTTCGCCAGACATAACCTGACCGCCACATGTCCATGAACGACTTACAAGTCGATAGCGAAAGCGCTCTTGAGACAAAAAGAAAAACTGGTCGACTTGGCTGTGCACATGTTTGTACTGCAACTGGTTTGTTTCATTCAATAGCAAGTTAGCGTGGTCTGGGACTGTTCTTAACCTTCGCTGTGAGCTGAGTAGATACCAATAAACTACGATAATGACTGAGACAAGGGAAACGCCGGGCTTGGAAACTTTGATATTGGTTTGGTTGCCCTACGCTTTGTTTCGCGGCGCGTTTCGACCCTATTTTCTTTTTACGAGTGGAATATCCATCATGGATACCATACCGACTAAAAACCAACACGTTCCCTACCTAATGCCTACGGTAGGAAGCCCCGGGTAAGCCCTCGGAAGGATATCTCCAGGATTCCCAACAGATCTTGGCTACCACTGCGGCCTCATCTAGGAGGTTCGAGTATTATCCCGCTTATTGGGGCGTGTGGCTTGCGTAAAGCTCTCACGTCACGCTGACGTCTTGAGCCTGCTTCTGTAAGTACGGTGAGCAGCAATCCTATCATCCTCAGGCCTCCGGTCATGAAGGCCGATAATCTTGGGCGAAGACAAGTCTGCGGCGGCGGCGTTCCCGCCACAGACTGCGGAACTCGAGTGGGAGAGTTCGCGATGTGTTTCGGCACTAAAACTCGTTTTCACTTTTATTTATAGCGACTGTCTATATCCAAGAAAGAATCGTCCATTTTGGTAGTCAGCTCTGTTCACAACATAACGTTTACAAACATTAATACCAAAATATAATCAAAATATATGACTGTATCAATGAAAACACATATGAAACAAAGCTATTGTCTCTCAAGTATGTCGTACTAAAGAAAAATATAATATATATACATATAAATAAAATTGAAATGTCTGTTTGTAATTCCAAATTAACAACTTTTACTAAATGAATAATATATGAACGCATCAGTAATTATAATTACATTAAAATACCTTTTTTTCTCTGTGTCCGGATCATCTTCAAAACTGCTGTATCAATTTTAGGGAATTTTCACTGGCTGATGTCACAAGGAGTGACATAAGCTACTTTTAGTTTAGGCATAAAATAAAGTTGATAGCTGGTAAAGGACGAAGCTATGGGCCACTTGCAGTAAACGAGAAAACAAATAAAGAACTCGTTCTTTGTTCATGAGCATACTGTCTGTACAAGCAGCCACTCTCTTACGAGACAGTGTATAAATAAAGCTAAGTGACTTGCATGAAAAAAGGGCAAAAGAATATTTTTAAACCTGTACATCTCATGATGGATCTCGGTTTTTTTTTGAACTTTGCTGTCCTTTCGAGGTTTTAGCTGTACTCGTATTGCAATTAGCCGTGGTCACGTGGCCACGACTATTGCAATTATAGCGAAACATGTAGAGGTGAGCCAAGTTTCAAAAAACGCGAAAACTATTCGTAAATAAAATACAGGTGTGTACCTATGTATTATTTTCGAATACTTTTCACGTTTCTTGAAACTTCATGTATTATTTTCGAGTATCTTTTGCGTTTCTTGCAACTTTGCTCACCTCTAGACATCATACCTGTCTCCTATTGGGTTAGGCAGAGACTAAGGCTCTCCACTTGCTAAGCTCCTAGTATAGATACAGTACAACTTTCGCTTCATCTACTTACATAAGAGTTTTCATACACGGTAGCCAGTTATTAAGGGTACTCTGTACCGGGCTTGGAGATTAATAATGCAAAGGAAATTCGGCAAATCACTAATGTTATATCTGTGAATTTTGCACAGTAATATCACAAATTAGAGATGGAAACCTACATACTATATTCGCTGAGGCTACGCACACATAGACACCGCTCATAGAGTTCACAGACACGAGGTCAAAGATTTTCATAGTAGTTTTCGATACCTACTGATTTGTGCGCGAGTGTGCGTGGCAGAGGGTAGGTGTGAAAAAAAAAGTACATACAAGAGATTTCCATCTGTACTATCTAATTTGTGGTTACAAGCTTACAACCGAATACCACAATGATCATACCTTAAACCATCGAGGGTCAACGTACGGAATCGCAAGCGCAAGTGGGCGTTACGTAACGGTTGTCGAATATTACTCATTGACGGCTCTAGTTGTATAGTTAGGCGAATGTTTTAATAGCAATTTAACCATATAATATAAATTTACTTTGATACTGGTATTCATGTCCGAAAATCTCAAAACAAGCGAGGTACTACCCGTTCGCTCTAACTTTGCCGCTGGCGTAGAGGCGTATACCCGAATTGTTAATTAGACGAAGTAAATTGACAGTAGCTAATGTCACTTCGTCATAGAAAATACGCAACATTGTATGAAGAAGTGACATTAGTTGCTGTCAATTTACTTCGTTTAATTAAAAATTCGACTTTAGTATGGAGCCAAACGGCAAAGTTAGAGCGAACGAGCAGTAATGTAGAAGATATTTATAAACAAGCACGTGAAAGAGACGGCGGGGAGGGAGCGGAAGAGTACTCTCCCACCAGTTCCACAGTTTGTGTCTTCGCCCAAGACTATCGGCCTCCATGAACGGGGATCTGAGCACAGGGCGGAAACTCCATACAAATGATTCGTTTTCAATTCTGTCATCGTACAGAGCTTGAACGTGTGCGTGTGACCAATAAGGCTAAGCAAATGTTCCCTCACCACAACCGCCAACTATAATGACAGCTGTGGCGGGGGCTGGCGGGGGTGGGGAAGCTTGGTCAGTAAGGGGCAGGGAGTTGCCTATCTGTATATAATACTATTATATTATCTTTGGTCTGAGGACGGTAAATTGTATAATGTACGATGTTCCTCATGTTAAAAAGTGAAAGCCCTTACTTTGCGTCATTTTTCCCGACTACGGCAATGTTAAAAGGAGAGGTGATATATATGAGGGATAGACTTTGAAAGTGGTAATTCGTCAGAGAATCAAAAGAGAAGCAAGAAGTTGGTCACATCTGTCGAAGTGTCGAGGAACCGAGGGACGATGGGATGGGGCAGACACGTTGTAGAGTAAAGATCGTAACTCGAAAAACGTAACTCAGGACAGGGCGCGTTTCCAAAAAGGACTGTACATACATACATACAGTCACGCCTTTATCCCCGAAGGGATAGGTAGAGGCGTAGTAAACGCACACATTTCACCTTATATTTTTACGTCCCGTACGTAATAGGTGGTGAGCCTATTGCCGTGTTGAAATGGACAGGCGCAGGTCGCTGCGATCCGCAGTTGAAATTTTTAAAGCCGCCCTTAAGGCTTAACGACTGTCAATTTACTGACAACCGGGTTTCATTTCGAATTTTCTTCTTTACGCAATGGATCTTTTTGCGAAAGACACCTTACGACACCCTCGGGATGTATTGGTATGGCGACAATTTGTACTCTTACCCGTCGTCGCAACACGGGACCCTGTGTCGCCACACGGGACTGATAACCAAGAAAAGGTGCAATGGAAGGATCATCGAATTTGTAGGACCTTAGTTGTAGCAGGAGGTACACCACCATTTTCTTTTATTATTTAATTAAAATATTATGTAGGTAATTAATATTTAAAATATTTTTAGCAATGAATTGTAAATCATCAAAAAATCTTTCAAGATAAACTTAAAAGATTTTGTTAAGTTTAGTGGTTTTAAAAATTACATTCATCTACGTAATTGAAGTACGTAGATGCAGATTAATATAATTATTTCTAGTGAACCTGCGTCATGTTTATTATAATTCTTTAAAAAAAAATCTACTGATTACGTACGTAAAATTGCATTCTTGAGAAAAATACTGACATAAACATCAACTGCCATCTTAGATCATCTAACCACAGGATGCGCCTTACTTAAGCTTGCTTAAGCTAAAATTAACAAAGTAAACAAAAACACTAGAACTGAAGTAACATATACTTCAAAACCAAAAATAGTAAAGTATGGTGTGCCACAGGGTAGCATTCTTGGACCATTGCTGTTTTTGATCTACATTAATGACCTCCCAAAAACAATTAACGAGAACATGATTTTATTCGCTGATGATAGTACGGCTATTTTTACTAAGGACAATAAAAACTTAAGTTACGAAATTGACATAAATAGATCTTTTAAAAATATAGTTGAATAGATGACACAAAATAATTTAAAAATAAACCTAGCAAAAACTAATTACATGACATTTGGGCACATTAATACGAATTTATCATTAAACTATCAAGGAGATATAATAAATGAAGTCGAGGTTACAAAATTCTTGGGTGTATACATTGATTCAGATTTAAAATGGAAAACGCAAGTGCATGAAATATGTAGTAAATTAAGTTCATTCTCATACGCACTGTACATGCTTAGAAAAGTAGCTAACCAACAGACACTATTAACGGCCTATCATGCTAACGTAGGTTCAATTCTCAAATATGGTATTCTATTTTGGGGCAACTCAGTAAACAAGGAATATGTTCTTAGAGCCCAAAAGAAGTGTATCAGAAGTATATGCGGACTTAAACAAACAGACTCATGTAAACCTTCTTTCCGCAGGTTAAAAATCCTAACCCTTCCTGCTCTATATATTTACGAAGCCGCAATTTATGTAAAAAGTAATTTGAATAAATATGTAAACCTGCTAAGTAAGAGACATAAAAATATACTTCACATTGAGAAATGTAGAACTCAGCAATACAGGAACAGTATCTTTGGAATGAGTGCCAAGATATATAACAAACTGCCTGATCATATTAAAACCTCTCAATCTATTTTCGTATTTAAAGACGTACTCCGAGAACTTTTAATTTCTAAGACTTATTATTCGATTGAGGAATATTTAAATGATAAGAATTTATGACCTATTAATTGTGTATTTTGTGAAAAAAATGTAATTTAATTATTTATGTTCTAATTGTTTTTGAGTATATCATTGAGGAATATCTAAATGATGACAATAATTATCTTTACGTAATGACATTATTCTATTGTTTAAATATGGATTTTAAATTTTTATGATAACGTTGACATTATACCTATTGCATGTATCAAAGTATGTACCTACTACTAAACCTTACATTATTGTACGCCTGAAAAGGCATGTTACGGAAGAGACCTATTTATTATAAATTTATAACAACTCTGTATACCTACGTACCTGTAACAGACAATAAATAAATAAATTGAAATTGAAATTGAAATTGTTTTCTGCCAAGCCAATAGACCATTTGGTCTTTTGGCTTTATAAAAAGCACTGTACATCAGTACATCATTTTATATAATTAAACTAGTACATTTCATTGTAGTTGACTGTACAATAAAAATTAACACACAACAGCCATTACGCGTTTGTCAATTAATACATTTTTAAATATAATGAAATTTTATATTTCTTTGTGTTTCCCCCTTCACCCGCTATGAAAACTAGCAGAATATTTTTGTATGCGGTGATTCGCAAAGGCTAGTCCCGTGATATATGGTCTAAGACTGCCATAGACTTCTATCGAAGAATCTATACAGCCTTTAGCCTAATAACCCACATTCACACAACAATCGACCTTGAACCGTAGCCGGATAGAAAAAAAAACTACATAAATATTTAGCTACATCGCTGGTTCTCACCAACGTACTGCTTTCAATATAAACAATGGAATGTATAAAGTAGATAAATTATGGCCACTATAAACTACAGGTATGATGTGAGCTTTTATATCAGTTTGAAACAAATAATACCGGCAGAAATATCGCTTATATAAGCTGCGTTTGAAAAACTTCCTCGTAGCTAGTAATTCAAGGCCGAAATCTGAGCAGTTATCCCCCTTTTTACCCTGGAGTTGTCCATTCAAGGACGCGCATGGGACTATAGCCGTGGTAGGGCATTGTGTGGTTTTGGCTGGTAGAGTAGAAGATCGGCGTCCATGAGGGTTTGAAGGATTTGTACAGTAAAAAAAGGCACACAACATACAGCTCGCGCTACGTAACTTTGCGTCTATGAAGTTCGTTCGTTCGCGCCGCTATTATGCACTACTAGCTGATGCCCGCGGCTTCGTTCACGTAGAAGTCGTTATCGCGTGAAAGCATTACTCTCTTTTTAAGTAGTCTGTCATAAAGTAGCCTTTGTCCTTCCCAGGTACTCAAACTATCTCTATATGAAACTTCATTTAAATCGCTTCAGCGGTTTAGCCGTGAAAGCGTAACAGACAGACAGAGTTACTTTCGCATTTATAATATTAGTAGGGAGTAGGGATTAAGTATCACAGGGTAAACTACTGCGCAGCTGAGGCACTGACCTCCACCCAGCTAAGCGTCAAAGGACCTAGTAGGCGATTCTTCGATGCTTCAAGAAGCAGTTCAAATTGTCCACAGCCAGACAGTAGACAGAAACCAAATGCTTTTTAGAACAGAGTTACAGGTAGATTGGCATCAAATCAAGAGGAAAGTTACATTGAAAAGAAAATCCGCTATATACTCCTCTATAGCCGCACAGTTTCAGCACTTTCAGCTAGGCAGCAGGTCATATATTTACAGAAAGTACTAAATTCAGAGGCCCGTTGGGTATTAATATTCGAAAACTTTAGGATCGGTTTCCAAAGAAAAATATTGACAAACCATAATTTTTATATACAGGATGTATTTTTGAAACGGGGCAGTAAGGACAAGATTTTTGCTAAATCTGTGAATGCAGTTCAAAATATCTTAAAAAGTTAGGGAAGGTCTCCTAAGAACGTTTTGCTGTAACTACTTGCCCTTTGCTGTAACCACACGAGTAAATGCTACCAAACTAAGCTTCTTCTTTTCTTTTTTGTTTTACGTGAGGGAATTCTTTTTCCTCATGGATGTTATGACGGACTCCTACCGACTAAAAAACCTTACGTACGTGTCCTGCTAACAGCCTACGGTTGGAAGCCCCGGGTAAGGCTCGGAAGGATACCCTAGGACTGGCAAACTAAGCTACAAGCTTGTGCTGTGGAATCTAGATGTTTTATAAAGATACTTCTATTTCTAAATAGAGTGTTTGCATAGTAATAGTTATAATGTTTATTTGTGGATCACAGGTTAGAAACAGATCTAAATTATAATAATAATATTTGCATAGGTTAAGATATTGAAGGAAAATGGAAAAACACGTAGTACCTACCATAGATTGTATAATATATTCGTAGTACTAACCGGTCATCACATCATACAAAGCATCTTATATAATAAATAAATGGTTTAAAAAACCCTAGAAAAATACGCTTTTATAATGCACGAAAAAACCCAAAAATAAATTATGGATCGTTCAAGTTGCCTCTATTTCTGGGCTGAAGTGTAAACTATGTGCTTTTAGTTATAATATTTGATTATAAAAGCGTGGGGCGCTGGAACAGGAAAGACTTTCCTGGCGGAAGATGCATGATGTCTTGTCAGATTAAGGCTAAGGTCACATTTATAAAAGCGTGTTTTTCTCGTGTTATTAAACTATTAATTTACACTGTCACGCTTTTATATATCTATTGTGACTTTTACTATTATTAATATCATTTTTAATTTCGAAAATGTATTAACGATGATAGGCTTTAATTGAAATACATAACATACTTACTTGAAAAGTAAAGTAGTCTACGCATTTTCAACACCCACTTTTGCCAGTTTTTCGTGACGCCGCGTAATAGGAGCAAACCTATTACCGTTACGAATCTCTATTAGATAATTCATTGGTAGGTCCTTAAAGTTTCGGCATTCCGAGATATTTAGTACAATATGTAGTGATCACGTAATAGGAATACAAACGCATATATCCCCAAGCGGGTTTTTAACGGTAACCAAAGATATCTCGTTCTCGAACAAGAACTCTACATTTTGCCACTGTTAACGTATTCCCTTCATGTATCTACTTAAATGCCTGAAAGAAAAGGCGTTCCCTTTGGCAGCATAAACGTTATGCTCTTGTGCGACCTCATGCAGCTTTCGTCAGGATTTTTATTATATTAGGATTAGTATTAATAGGAATATGCTTACAAAAAAGTCTTTCTTGTTCTAGCACCCCACGCTTTTATAATCAAATATTATAACTAAAAGCACATAGTTTACACTTCAGCCCAGAAATAGAGGCAACTTGAACGATCCATAATTTATTTTTGGGTTTTTTCGTGCATTATAAAAGCGTATTTTTCTAGGGTTTTTTAAACCATTTATTTATTTTATACTTTTTAGTCACAACATTTATACCTTAACTAGATGTGCCCTGCGGCTTCATCCGCGTAGAAGTCGTTATCGCATAAAATCATAACCCTACTTTCGCGCAGTCAGTTAAAAAGTAACCTATGCCCTTCTCTTAAACTCAAACTATCTTTATAACAAATTTCATCAAATCAGTTTAGTGGTTTAGGCATGAAAACGTAACAGGCAGACAGACAGAGTTACTTTCGCATTTATAATATTAGTAGGGATTTCTGTATTACATGGTGTTTTGTCTGAGTTCGACTAATGTGAAAATATTTCATTATTACTCTAATACATATACATTTTCTGAAGGTACCTATGTCAATATTTACACAATATTTACACTCAATATTAACTTCAATATATAACAGGTTTGTTATAACCTTAAACCCTAATCGTGGTCTAAACTCATTACACGACCTTTTTAACAAATCCAAACACCGCTATGATACGATGTTCAATCATGAAGTTACAGTTCATATCTTACGACTCCATCATCAGATCAGTTTGACAGCACCATATTATTGTGTTGTTATCAGAACTACAAACATCTGCCAATTTTTATGACGCTACGATCCTTGGATCTTCCAAGGATCGTAGCGGCTTAAATTAGTTACCTGAGATTCCATTGCATAGTTTTACATGTCAATTAAAAAAAGGTTTGTTATAACCTTGAAACCTAAGCCTGGTCAAAGTTCATTACAAGACTTTTCTGACGAATCCAAAAACAGATATAATACGATATTCCATCATGAAGTTCCAGTGCATATCTTCCGGCTCCATCATCAGATCAGTTCGACAGTACCATATTATTGTATTGTCATCAGAACTACATACAGCTGCCAATTTTCATGACGCTACGATCCTTGGAAGCTTGTTAAATTAGCTACCTTAGATTCCACTTTTTCCATCGAAGTTTCAGTGCCTATCTTACGGCTCCATCATCATATAAGTTTGACAGTACCATATTATTGTATTGTCGTCAGAACTACATACAGCTGTCAATTTTCATGACCCTACGATCCTTGGAAGCTGGTTAAACTAGCTACCTTAGATTCCACTTGTTTTCTGTGCATATCTTCTGGCTCCATCATCATATCAGTTTGACAGTACCATATTATTGTATTGTCATCAGAACTACATACATCTGCCAATTTTCATGACGCTACAATCCTTGGAAGATGGTTAAATTAGTATCCTTAGATTCCACTTTTTCCGTCGAAGTTTCAGTGCCTATCTTTCGGCTCCATCATCGTATCAGTTTGACAGTACCATATTATTGTATTGTCATCAGAACTACATACAACTGCCAATTTTCATGACCCTACGATCCTTGGAAGCTGGTTAAATTAGCTACCTTAGATTCCACTGGTTTTCTGGGTCTATCTTCCGGCTCCATCATCATATCAGTTTGACAGTACCATATTATTGTATTGTCATCAGAACTACATACATCTGCCAATTTTCATGACGCTACGATCCTTGGAAGATGGTTAAATTAGTATCCTTAGATTCCATTACATTGTTAGTTACATACACGACGACCTAATAAAAGCTTATTAAAAATAAACAACCGTCTGTTGTGCCTTACAAAAAATTTGAAAAAGGCTGTAAAATATATGTAAATCTGATATTTACAAATATTTTAATAAGTACAGAGGAACAGTAATAAGATAAGATAAGATAAGAATAAACTTTATTGCACACCAATGTTAAAATTTCTTATATAGATATTACATTTATTAAATGTACAGAGGGCGGCCTTATCGTTAAAAAGCAATCTTTTACAGGCAACCTTTGGATGGAAAAATACTACAAGAATCACGTTGTAAAAGGGGTAGTCATTGGTGTAATTTAGAAATATACTAAATCTGCTATACGTCTCAAGTCAACAGAAATATAAGAAGGTACATAAGTACCAATAAATATATACATAAATATATACATACATATATACATAAATATATACAATATATACAGTAATTGTGTTAAATAATAATAAAAATATACGATTACGACATAAAAATACACATCACGCTTTGTATTGTATGTATATTATTTCATTTTTACATAATAAATCTATAATTATGTCTGTTTTGGTTTTTTCCTATTATAAAAGTTTCGCACTATAACCGGACATATAATTTGAAATTGTGTCATAATCATAACAAAATACTAAGCTATTAATAGTGGTGGCAGGTTACCATTTCTGAAGAAATGTATGCCTGATTTACATGTTAAAAACGCCTGATTTTCACGAAAAATGCCTGGTTTTCTTGAAAAATGCCGCATAATAAAAGAAATATTTTTAATTAATAAGTAAAACACATTGCTTGAATGATTTTTTAATTTGAAATCATCAATTTTCATACACATTAGAGTAGGTAATAAGAAAATCAGGCAAATATATATATTTTTTAAATAAATGATTTGTTTTTTAACCCCCGACGGAAACCCGGACGGGGTGTTATAAGTTTGACGTGTGTGTGGGTGTGTGTGTGTGTGTGTGTGTGTGTGTGTGTGTGTGTGTGTATGTGTGTGTGTGTAAGTCTGTCTGTGGCATCGTAGCTCCCAAACGGATGAACCGATTTTAATTCTGTTTCTTTTGTTTGAAAGATGAGTTAGAGGATAGTGTTCTTAGCTATGTTTTATAAAAATCGGTTAAGTCATTTCAAAGATATGAGGGGTGAAAGTGGGGATGAAAAATTAAATTTGTTCAAATATACCCGTGTTGGGTATCAAATGTAAGGTCATAACTTATACATCACGATACCGCAAGTTTTATGAAAATCGGTTCAGCCATTCGAAAGATATGAAGAGTGGAATGTATTTCTAATTCTGTAACCACACTCCGCGCAATTCGCATTAGTTCTGAATAATTGTTGATAGACTATACGCATGTTGATATTAAAAAACCCCTATAAAAAGCATAAATAAATGAAGTTGGAATTCCACGGTACTTACGTTTTCTTACTTCTAATGATAAATTATCTTATGACGCCAATTTTAACCAGTCTTTTTGAGTTAAAATATAGGTATGCAACTCTTTACAATTAATCATTTCGCCTGACATAGAACAATGCCGGCCGGGCGCCTGATCAAGTGCTAAAATGCCTGGCAAATCAGGCGAAAGCCTGGCATATGGTAACCCTGTGGGAGTGCCTTTGTGGCGCAGACGGTGTAGTAACCGCGTGCCGCGCTGGAGGTCCTGGGTTTCAATTCCTGGGTCGGTCCAAATATTTGTGTGATCCACAAATGTTTGTTTCGGAGTTTAGGTGTTTTCTATGTATAATATGAATGTATTTATAAATATATAAGTATGTTTATCAGTCGTCTAGATTTCATAGCACAAGCTTATATTAGTTTAATTTGGGTAAGATGATGTTGTACTGTTGTGGTCTGTTTCATGCGCTGACGTCGTGTCTCGGCGTACATTCCTATTATAACGCTGTATTTGGTGTGACAAGTACACAGCCTATGCACAAATTAGAGATAGTACAGATGGCAACTAACATACTAAATTCGCTGAGGCTACGCACACATAGACAACTCATTCATAGACACGAGGTCAGGCGGAGTGTGTGTAGCAGAGGGTAGGTGTGAAAAAAGCACATACATGAGTTTTCCATCAGTACTATCTCTAATTTATGGCCTATGGCTCTATAAAAGACCATAGCCAAAACAGTAAACAGTAAGTTACATACAAAGTAAGTTGCTACTGCACTAGAACCAATTAAGTATGTAGGTGCGTTTCGCGTAAACATTTGCATTAGTCGTGCGTGTACAGATACAGGTTATTTTTATCGAGTCGAGGTGAGCCGGTGCGCTTTACACGTCTGCATTATATTTTTGCAGACATTGTATGTGTATTAAATGAGCTTACTGTACAGATACAGAGCGTTTTTTTTAATACCACTAAGGTGGCAGACAAGCATACGGCCCATTCAGATGGATTGGTGGTCACCACTGCCTATGGACGCTTGCAACACCGGAGGCGCTATAATCGCGCTGCCGACCCTGTAAAAACCGACCCCTTTTGAAGAACCACAAACTGTAGGCGTTTTAGTTTTGTCAGGCCTTGTTTCTTACAAAAGGAGCTAGAGATATTTACAAGGAATGGAGAGATCCACACCTCAAGGATTTTACATATAATTTCGAAGCAACAAAGTAATTCAGAATCAGGATGATGAGGAATTCGAATACTGGTAAGATTGACAAAAGTCAGTGCAACCTGATCAAACCAAAAAAAGGATAAAACATTGCCGCAACCTTTGATTATATAAGGTCAAGATGGACGGTCGCTCTACAATCAACATGAACAAAACGGCTTACGATTTCGCAAATGTGTGCGTGCGCCGTCGAGCGGCCAGCGTATTTAGACAGTGCGTCGGCTTTTCTGTGTGCGTAAATAATGAGACCAATTCATGTAACAGTTGCATGAATTTTTTTGCGCCGTTTCTGCGCCTTGACCTTCCATCTAGACTTTATATCTATGGCCGCAACAGAATTAAATAATCTCATTACCCGACTGCAAAGTAAAAATACATCTGAAAAGGTAAAAATGTTTTGTCGTCGAAAATTCGCCATTTTGATTTTCTAGAAATTTTATTATACCTGGTGTCACTCACACAATGACTACGAATCAAATGACACCTCGCAAGCCATTCAGGCTGTAGGGCGTGACAAAGAAATGGACATACATACATACATAGTCTCGAAAAACATTACCCTCCTTTCTTCGGCAGTCGGGTAAAACGGTCGTGATTATGCCAAGAGTATCAAGCAAGTTGCTATAGGAAAACACCGCGGCCATTATCTGAAGGTATGATCACCACAAAAAGGGCATTGCCACCAATTCGTTCCAATTGGTGAGAAAGTGGTATCTGACCATAAGAGAAAATAAATAAGTAATATGAAACTAGTTCTATAAGTTGTATTCTAGACTTTAACGCTTGTTCAATGGCTCACATTGAAGTGTTAACGTCCAATTTGTCATGGTTAGAAACGCGATTATGTTTCAAGAAGCAGCGCATTTATGATGGATAAAAGATGAATTTAATAGTCGATTGTAGATACATTTTCATTCAAGATGTGCATATGATGATCACGCTTTTTATCCTTGAAGGGGTTGGCAGAGGCATATTAAATGCCCACATTTCACCTTTTTTAGATATTTGTCCCATGAATAGGTGAGCCGTGAGCCGTATTGACATGGACAGGCGCAGTTTGTGACGGCCCGCAGCTGAAATTTTTCAAGCCGCGCAGATAAAGGCCTTCAACTTGGCTTAACGATTGCCGTTTTACTGGCAACCAGGACAAACGGCTTAACGTGCCTTCCGAAGCACGGAAACAGTCGCAAGTAAATGTGACACAGTGCCAGAACTGCCGTAAGATGTCTCATCCAGGCCTACAATTGCACCTGCTGACAAGTATCCGAACAAGCCTGAAACAATACCAACCCGTATTGATTTAATCATTTGACCAGTAAGCTTATCCGTTTAGTTCTGGTGCCGAACGCTAAGGTTTGACAAAAATAGGCTTAATAGTAGACCAACGACTTTTGAGTTTATGGATATTTACAACGATACTCTACACTCGAGAGCGGAGTCCCATAGCTGGGAGTTCCTTTGCCAGGTCGCAATGAATTATTAACCTTTCTGGTTTATCCCGCGAACGGGTAGGAGATAATGTTAAGAACATAGTGTTGGTTTAGTAGGTAGTTTAGCCTATCTTTAGAGATGGGGGGTCCTGCACAAAGTCTCCGCGGCAGGGTAGTGTAGTTCTGGGCGAAGCCGTGGGTCTGTTGGGAGTCCTGCTGCGACACCCTTCCGAGGGCTTGTCAGATACAACAGATACTGCCTTCGACCAAGTGGGCAAACATGGGTCAAATAAATTAACAGCTTAGGCAGAAACGATAACCCTTTATCTCATCTCTGATTTTTTTATTTTTTTTTATTTTTTAGTTTATTCATGTAGGTTTGTATATTTTTTTTATTTAAGTATGTATATGTGTGTATATGTGTATGTATATGTGTGTAAATGTATATGTGTTTATATGTAGGTATGTGTATATGTATGTGTATTTATGTGTATATGTATGTATTTATATATGTATGTAATATCACATTGCGTTTTTTATGACCTCTTGCATTATTTATAAAACAGTTCTCAACATATCCCTGAGCACCTACTTTATCTTGTCTCTGCATCACCCTCAGGTAGACTGGTAGAGAATGCCTAAGGCATTAAGTCCGCCTTGTACTATGTGCTAAAGTTTAAAATAAATAAATAAATAGATAACAAACCAAGCTTTAGATTTCCTACACCAGTGTTCTGGGATCTGTGGTTCCGTCAAATTGAATGCAGCCTGCATTGATAGTATGAAGTTATGAACAATATTTCGGTAGATATGAGATTTTGTAGAGATTGTACAGATCAGATACCTATAATGATCAACGCATACCTATACAAATATATAGAGATCGACAATGTTCTCAATACATAATGCGGTCGTCGTTCTTGGTATTTGAGAGCGCCGGAGACCGCAGAACAAGTGCGGCAAATCCTTTAGTTCTTAAAAGTCAAGTTTGGTAGAACCCCCGTATGATGACGTCAGGTCAGGTAGTCGACTGAACGAACATACTTTACATAATTATAATGACTAACAGACACTCCCACTGCCATTTGCATAATTCGTTGCCGAATCTCAGGTCATTGGTCGAATAAAATAAGTATCAACACATGTATTTGTATTGCTTTTTTGCTACTTTATCTATTATGTACTTAATCAATGTTTCCGATAGATTCATTTACTTAAGATTCGTATAATTATGAAAAGCTAAGATTGATTGACTGATTTGGTAATCGCGGATTGGACCAATCGCGCCTAAAGGGTCGCATAGAATGTAAAATGAGCTCCCTCCCTCGGTTTTCAAAAAATCTTTAGTATGAGATTCTTTAAAATGGATTTAATCTTTAGTATGAGATTCTTTAGAACGATTTTGAAGGGTAGGCAGCGAGCACGAAGATGTGGTTTGAAATTGTAGTGCGGAATGAAGTTCAACCACAGAAATTGTTTTTGATTTCTGTGGGCTTAACGAAGTGACTCACTATTTGAATAGGTTGGCTGTATCTTTTGAGACTAGGTAAGTTTTCAGTTCCGGCATAAATAGTAGCACAATATTAAACAGGCTTCGGACTGATTCTTTAAATATTGATCAAATGATTCAAAGCGTTTATTAAAGATGCTTTGGTCGAAGAGGTTGATGACCTACAGAACTTATACCATGCGTATTAAAACTGCGTATAACTTTGTTTATTACTATCTTGGCACGACTATATTCAGTATAATCACCTGCTATTAAAAACATGCCTCAAGTTGTTATATACCTGTTTTATGGCGATATCAACATATAATTTGATCATAATAGTAGACACAGATGCCATATAAAAAAAAAAGTTTGTAACGCAAGTACTGACATTGTAAATTACATTGATGTAGGTGCAATGGTGTTATTATTAAGGGCACCCTTCTAAGATCTGCGAAGCCAGCGTCACCTGCATACCAGCAGTGGTGCACCTGCTGACTAATAGATAAGGACATGGTGACGAGAAGGAACAAGAAAGCAGTGAGATCGTTCTCACCAGACTGTCCCTCTCTAACACGTTTATTGTGAAAGTTCAATCCGATTGACGTTGTCATTTTTGTTTTATTTCAAACTTTGAACAGATGATCCACGTGACCTAGTGACGTAGTTTAATGCGACAGAGTCACAGACTACAGACAAAGTCTCGACATAAGCCCCTCTGCACTCTATTTTTTATAGAGGGGCTAAAACTAGAAATAAAAAATTCTAGACCATCCCGTCTAAGATATGGTAAGTATTTGTCGTGAATACACCGGGAAACCACGGCTGAATAATAATTGCCAGCACTGCGAGGAGCGCAGCGAGGACACAGCGCTCTTCACATTGGTAGAGTGCATGTCGTGGGCGCAACAGCGTCAGGTCCTCGAGGCAGGTCTGGACGTGGACATTCTCTCGCTGGAGATCATAGTGCGAAATGATCTCCAGCGGGAGTAAGTGGGACTCCGCTGCCTCTTTCTGTGAGTAGTAGGGACCAAAGACCAAAATTATTAATGAAAATTCTTCTCCTGTATACATGTGTGGTAACTGGTACCCTGTATTTGGTCAATATCGGACCCGATGAATTCCGAAAACTACCGAAGATTCCCGATCGTACCTGGTCTTGCTTATCCCTTTCGAACCACGCCAATACAATTGTGCGGGTTACAAAATCGAGAATAGCTCATTATTTCTACGTTAGCAGTGGACGGGCCCTTTAGCGTACGATTGTACGGGAAGCGAACTTTCAGCTCCCGCGCAAATTTGTTACCGTCGCGTAGTCGGTGAGCAGGTTTCAACCTGTACGGTTTGCTACTGGTTGCGCTCTCCGACTTGGCGAAAGTAAGTACCTACTATTGTGTTATTTTATTAGCCTAGTAATATACGAGTTATTGATTATAATATTAGTTAAGTATCTGATGTTTTTATGATAACAGTGGCGATTGGCAAGCAAACGATTTGGCGTAATGACTTAACGAACTTTACCGACACCATTGTATCAACGTGGGCCCTACTTTACCTCATGCGCATTTTAAGTTTCTGATGACTATTCGTTTTTCACAGTTTCTGCATCATGTTTCCCGTTTTAAACGACGGCGATATAGCAGGTATGCTTATTGCCTTTGGGGACGAGGGCGATGACAATGAGGAAATCGATTTTAACAACAAAACTGAAGAAAACTCTGGATATTCCAGTTCCTCTTCTTCTGATGATGGTGAAGGAAGTGTTGACGATAATATACCTCTGAGTATGCTAGCAGGATGGCAAAAGAAGCCCTTCAATGGCAAACATCTTCCAGAAGATGCCGTTCATGACCCAGGTGATACTCCATACGAATACTTTGAGCGCTATTTTACTGACAAGCTCATGGAACAGATGGCTTTGACCACAAACCAATATTACATGGCCAATACCGGTATTCAAATGAAACCTTTGTTAGATAATATGAAGTTTTTTGGAATACATGCCTATTGAATGTATAAAATTTCCAAGACTGAAGATGATTTGGAGTGAAAAATACAGGTCACAATTGTACGTGGGATATGGTGGGCCCGGTTTGATACAATTGTTGGTATATGAATTTTCCAAGATGGCGGCGGAAAATTAGGAAAATTATTGCAGATTCATAATCTGAGGTCCCAAATTATTTAAGATTCAAGTTCAAAATTATAAATTTCTTTTTAGTTTATGCGCCGGTCCGAAAGGGTTATGATATAGTGTGACCATTTTAAAATGTTGGCAATTTCCATTCAATTAAAAGCTGGATGAGCACTATTCAGATTTGGTATCCTATTGTGTTTTTTTTAAACGATTGAAGTGTGATGTGATCATTCATCACATCACACGGTCATTGTTTTGTTAATGTTTGTATTTCGTGTTAGATTCAGTTTGGTGAGTCTTAAGATTATACATAATCTAGTTGAGTGTTTTTTTTTTAAATTCAGTAATTAATTATTTCTCTAGTCGAATTCTGATTAACTCGACTTTTTTAAATTCAGTAATTAATTATTTCTCTAGTCGAATTCTGATTAACTCGACTGGGGAAATATTATTTTTAGTATAATAATTGGATGCGCCAGTACCGACGCATACATATTTTTAGTTTATGTATTTAATGGTATTTATTATAATTATTATATGTCAACACTCACGCACTAAACGCATCTTACTTTTATGTATTGTCTATGGCAACACTATCCCGCCCGCTTCCTACATTCACATTCCGCCATAGCTATTGGAAGATACGCACGCACCCGTCTCTTAACGCTCCGCTCCGCTATCGGCCGCTGTGATTACCCATCATATCGCGCTACATCGCTTATCATCAGCCACAGTCTCGAGAGTTACGGTTATAACTCCTGTGTGCATATTTCGCGGTCGTGAATCAAGACCCCGAACGCAAAGCTGGAAGGAGCGCCTACCTACCAACAAGAGTTCAAGGTAAGTGCACTTCCAAGTGTGGTCCTCCGTCCGGATATTCCATCTAACGCATTCTTTCTACTAATAATATTAATTACCTCTTTTCCTATTAAATTCACGCATACGCATATATATATTTAGTATATTAATCATAAATACTCAACGCAAATATTATATTTAACGCCACCCGCACGCATTAGAAAAGTTAATTATCTTTTCACACCGCATATTTTATATTACTCATAAGTACTCATATTCTATAACGCATTTACGCTATTTATCATAATCATATTTACCTATATATAATCAACCCGCTGGCAGGTAGCGCCCCCCGAAATTATCGCTACCCAGGACTTGGACCATCCTGGCCATGTTAGTCCGGTTGTCCGATTCTAGGCAATCATTTTGATATTTTTTGGTAATTAGGAGTTTTGGCATAAAGTAAAACGGACAATCCAAAATTAACAATTTTCTCAACCGTCATAAATTTAACGTAGTTTTCCCCAATTTCATTACAATTTCATATTATCTTTCGAATTGTAATCGTAGATAAAACTCATATTTATACGTTAATTTTATACCCACATATATTTATTTTATTGTGACGGTACTGGGCAACGCAGCCGATACATAACGGTATTCAAACGATTAACAGCTGATTGTTACGCAGACTCCATATTGGGTTTGTTCTCTGAATACTTTACCGCAAACAGCTGATTTAAGCTAACAGCTGATCGTTGTTCGAATTTTATACTTTTTCGCTGAATATTTCTATTACCTACCCACTTATATACATACTCGTATCTCGTATCAATTATATTATCATGGCTTCTAAAGACAAATCCCATAGTAAAAGTTCAGACGAAAGTCAGGTCATGATAAATTTTTTAGAATACAAAAAACAAAGTTTGTTTCACATAGTTCAAGAAGTGTACAACTTAAGTCTCAAGGTTACCGATGAAACAGTACGCATGATGTTTCTCGCTCGGGTTCAATCTATCGATAAAACCCGATCGGATTACATCGAAACTATCGATAAATTGTTAATTGAACAATTAAAAGATAATCCGCAGGTACAGCCGAGTTATAGTGTTTTTAATACATTTGATGAATTATACTGTTTCATAAAGCAAACGGAAACTACTCTGAGACAAGAACTCGACGATAAAAAGAAAAGTGATAATTTTAATATCAAATTACCCCCACTTAAACTCACAGGTTTCGATGGTACTTATGGTAAGTGGCCTATATTTTATGAAAATTTCTGTAGTGTGATACATACGAATACTCGTCTCACCAACGCCGAAAAGGTTCAATATTTGATAGGTTGCCTTTCGGGTAAGGCACTTACTGTTTGTTCAGGCATAGCTGCTACCGCACAAAATTACGATGTTATTTGGCAAGCCCTTCTGGCTAAATACCACGATACCAGGGTTCAGGCGTCGTGCTATTTAGAACAAATGTTACACCAGAAGCCAGGGCAATCGGCTGATCAGATCTTGGAGAACTTTTGTTCAGCTGAAGCAGCTCTGCAGCGTCTACCTATCACAAATTTATCAGATTTCATAATAACTCATTTAGCATTAAGCAAGTTTGATAAACCTATGCTTGAATTGTTTGAACAATCTCATAGACATTTGAGTGTACCTACATATAGTGACGTCAAAACATTTTTGACAGAACAAAGCAAACTCCAAACGCTCCGCTCACCATCACATTCCCAAAAAGGTGATTATCGCGCTCAGCGGAGTTCAACCGCCTCTCATTTAAATAAACCTAAGTCATTTTTTACGCAAACCCGCCCTACTAATTTGAAATCAGTCGATACTTCTAACATAAAAAATTGTATCGTATGTAACAATAATTCCGCTCACCCTTTGTTCAAATGTCAACATTTTATTCAAGAGACTGTTGAAACGCGAAATGAAATAGTTCGTAAACATTCCTTTTGTGTTAATTGTTTAGGTTTTCATCACGTGAGTGCTTGCAGATCTGTTAATAGGTGTTCGATTTGCAATCGGTCTCATCATAGTTTACTGTGTTATAAAAATAATTTGAACGCATCAAATTCAACAAGAAATCATGCTACCGGCAACGCATCGAGGCAGGCAAACGCGTCTACTGCGCCGTCCGAGCATTCCATGTCGACTCATGCGTCATCGGCAGATGATCCGTCCCGCTCGCACTCGCGGGAGGCGCGGTCACATAGTGGCAATATCGCGTCGTTATCGGCTGTGATCCCTCCGCCGCGTAATTCAAGCAGCGCGACCACGGTTTTGTTGCCGACTGCTTGTGTATATGCAAATTATAAATCGGATCGTATACGTTTGTTTTTGGACTCAGGGTCTATGAGTAACTTTATTACGAAGTCTTGTTGTGAGCGTTTGCACTTAACCATACTTAACGCTCCTTCTGTCATTAAAGGCATAGGTCAACTTGAAAGCCAATCTTATGGAATTACGCATTTCAAAATATATTCGCGATTTGATGCCCGCTGTTCTTATTCGGTTAGTGCACGGGTTATAGACACTATTACAGATTTTTTGCCTAACGTGGAAATTGATACAGCGGAATTAACCCATTTACAAAATTTACCTATGGCTGACGAACGATACTATACTCCGGGTGGTATAGATTGTTTGTTAGGTAATGAACTCTTCCCCATGATTTTAGGGTCGCAAAAAATTACATCCCCAACCTCATCAGTAATCGCGATAGAAACCACGCTCGGATACGTCGCAATGGGAAAGGCGCATGCTTTACCTTATTCGCTAGTGGCAAACAAGCATCCCCGCGATCGCATGTCTCATTCCTCCGTGTCCGACAAGGCCTTCTTATGTCACACTCAAGATGTGTCTCTCGAACAATTAACGCAACGCTTTTGGGAGATAGAACAGGTGCCAGATAAGAAGCACATTAGCACGGACGACGCAGCATGTGAAAAGCTGTTCTCGTCTACGTACTCACGCGACGATACCGGTAGATATACGGTTAGTCTTCCCTTTAAATACCCTCCCAATGAGCTAGGGCATTCGTAAACAATCGCCAAACGCAGGTTTTTAAATTTAGAAAAAAAGTTAGACGCTTCTAACTTACGCAACGATTATAATGCCATTATTCAAACATATATTGATCAAGGTTATCTCACTAAAGTGTCAAATAGCTTTCTAGACTCTCAAGTTTATTATATGCCGCATCGGGCCGTTTATCGCCCTGACAAAGAAACCTCTAAAACGCGTGTGGTCTTAGACGCTGGGTGTAAAACCACGTCAGGTAAATCGCTTAACGATTTGCTTTATACGGGACCAATATTACAGAACAATATCTTTCATTTGCTTCTCAATTTGCGTATGTACCCGGTTGCTGTAACCGCGGACATAGAAAAAATGTATTTTCAAGTGAAACTTACTCAAGATCATCATACATATCAAAGAATATTATTTAGGTTCGATTCCAATTCTCCTATTGAAAGCTATCATTTCAACCGCGTTTGTTTTGGCGTCTCCAGCTCACCCTTCCTGGCAATGCGAGTCGTAAACCAGCTCGCGTCAGACTGTCGCGCTTTATATCCTCTGGCGGCTTACGAAGCTGACAATCACATGTATGTTGACGACTACGTTAGTTCCATAGAGAATGTAGATTTAGCTGAAGACACCTATAGGGAAATGGTCGCTATGTTTAAATCTGGAGGTTTTAACTTAACTAAGTGGATCTCTAATGACAATACCCTATTGTCACGTATCCCGTCAATTCATAAGAGCTGTCTCGCTGTCAAGTTTGATGAGGATCCTCATGTTGACACTAAGATCGTGGGTATGCAATGGCAACCTAACGATGACACCTTTAACTTTAAAATAGTGATCGACATGCCTTTAACATGCACTAAACGCTCGATCCTTTCCGTAACCGCGCGCTTGTTCGATCCGCTTGGAATCATCAGTCCAGTGGTCGCATACATGAAGTTGCTTATACAAGAATGTTGGAAATTACAACTGGACTGGGACGAGACGGTCCCGGGTTGCATTCTGTCTAAATGGAAACACTTTCATAGGGAGTTGTCGCGTTTATCTGAAATAAAAATACCGAGACATATAGGTTTAACATCCGCTCGTCGAATTACTCTAATAGGCTTCTCGGATGCCAGCCAGCAATGTTATGGTGCTGTTATCTATGTACGAATAGAAACGGCTGAGAACGGAAACGCTCTTAATGTGAATCTACTGACCGCTAAATCCAAAGTGTCAGATTCTAATAAAACGCTAGCGCGTTTAGAACTCTGCGCGGCGGTCTTACTCGCAAAATTAATTAATTCTGTGCGCACTGTTTTTAATAAGCGGTGTCAAATAAACAATATATTCGCATTCTCTGATTCTACGGTAACCCTTACCTGGATTCACTCTCCCGCTCATAAGTTTCAAACTTTTGTAGCTAATCGCATCGCTCAGGTAAATGAATATCTGCCTGCTTCCCATTGGTATCACGTTCGTGGGGTTGAAAATCCCGCCGATATAGTCTCGCGCCCTGTGACACCTAAAGGGTTAATAAATAACTATCTTTGGTTTCACGGGCCGAAATGGCTGTCCGCACCTATAAATGCATGGCCTGTGAAGGAATATAAAATCAATCATAACGAGAAGACAGAATTACCGGAAATTAAAATAGCTTCTCTCCATGCACATACCATACCTGTCTCCGATCACGTTCACATGATAGACGAACTTGCCGAGCGTTGCTCGAGTTGGGTAAAATTTATTCGTTCACTGGTTTATGTATTACGTTTCACAAGGATTCTCAAATCCCGCGGTATACTTTCTGTATACGATTTAGAATACGCAGAATATTATGCGGTCCGCTTCGATCAGTCTAAGTATTTTCAGGTAGAATTACAAGCACTTAAGGCTACTAAAATTTGTCCAAATCAGGCTATTTTAAAACTCAACCCTTTTCTTGACGAACAAGGGTTAATTAGAGTAGGTGGTCGACTTACTCATTCTCAACTAAATTACAATACAAAATATCCAATACTGCTATCACCCAAAGGACGTATAGTGTCGCTCTTAGTAGACCACTATCACACCGACAATTTACACACCGGTCCTGGACTAGTGTTAGCATTGACTCGCCAAAAGTATTGGATTCTTTCTGCACGAAATTTGATTCGCCAACGAGTACATAAATGTAATTTATGTTTTAAAGCTAGGCCTCGTTCTACAACTCCACCTATGGGTGATCTTCCATCCATTAGAGTTTCACAAGTAAAGTCGTTTGTGCATACCGCAGTTGATTACGCGGGACCCTTTTACGTAACTCACATAAGGCGTCGTGGAGTAAAAAGTCATAAAGCGTATATTTGCTTGTTCGTCTGTCTCACAACAAAGGCGCTCCATTTAGAGTTAGTAAGTGATCTTAGTACAGATTTATTTCTCGCTGCCTTTAAACGTTTTATCTCACGCAGGGGTCCTGTTTCAGTGTTGTACAGCGATGGAGGCACTAATTTCATAGGTGCGAAACGAAAATTGAACGAAATTTACACGCTTATACAGTCCACTAATTATAAAAATGATCTGAATAAATATCTAACTCAACATAAGATTCAGTTTCAGCACAGCCCACCTTTCGGGCCCAATTTTAATTCGTTGCCTGAAATTAATGTCAAATGTGTTAAGTCTCATTTATTTAAAGCTATCGGGAGTCAAATACTCACCTATGAAGAATTCAGTACAATATTGGTGCAAATTGAAGGCATTTTGAATAGCCGTCCGATTTGCATACTTTCTTCGGATCCATCGGATCCAACCCCCCTAACGCCTAATCATTTTCTTAATGTTATTCCGCTTAAATATTTACCCGCTGAACACATTGAACCCCTATTACCAGATAACAGACTCACCCGCTATCAATTATTAAATAGAATTGTTCAAAGTTACTGGACACGTTGGAGCAAAGAATATCTTACCTCTCTCCAACTTAGACATAAGTGGAATATGCCGTCCAAACCTGTGACGATAGGAACTGTAGTTGTTGTTAAGGATGACAATACGCATCCTTTATCGTGGCCACTCGCGGTTGTATCAGAGGTGTTTCCCGGGAAGGATGGTGTAATTAGAGTCGTCAGAATTAAGACTTCTTCTGGTGAATACATTCGTCCTGTAACTCGGCTTTGCCCGTTACCCACGCAATAACTCCTACGCTTTTGAATTATTTTTTAGTTCATAAGTTTTCATTCCTTTTATTTTTTTATTTTGTTTATTCAATGTAGAGGAAGAATCCTCTAAGCCCCCCGAAGTTGGATGCGCCAGTACCGACGCATACATATTTTTAGTTTATGTATTTAATGGTATTTATTATAATTATTATATGTCAACACTCACGCACTAAACGCATCTTACTTTTATGTATTGTCTATGGCAACACTATCCCGCCCGCTTCCTACATTCACATTCCGCCATAGCTATTGGAAGATACGCACGCACCCGTCTCTTAACGCTCCGCTCCGCTATCGGCCGCTGTGATTACCCATCATATCGCGCTACATCGCTTATCATCAGCCACAGTCTCGAGAGTTACGGTTATAACTCCTGTGTGCATATTTCGCGGTCGTGAATCAAGACCCCGAACGCAAAGCTGGAAGGAGCGCCTACCTACCAACAAGAGTTCAAGGTAAGTGCACTTCCAATAATTAAATAAAAAAAAACAATGGTTGCCCATACGCTTCCATAGTTTTTAACTAGTGACCGACCGAAGTTTCGGTTTCGGTTTCGGTTTCGGCCAGTTTCGGCCAAAAAATCGAGTTTCGGCCGCAGTTTCGGTTTCGGCCAAAATGGGCCGAAACTTTCGGCCGGGCCGAAACTCACGTGTTCATGAATTTTGAGCGCCTAGCTCTGCTTGTGACGTGGTTAGGGTCAGCCCAATTACTTAATATGTTACTAACCGAAGATTTACAGATTTACAAAGGATTTCCAATCAATAGTTATAATACTCGTATTACAATTTTCGCGGAATCCTAAAAAGGTGATCGAGGGTTATGTAATGTCCTAGATCACCTTTTTAGGACCCTTTGTTGTCGGTTCTTCGTTGGTCGTCTGTCTGTCGGTCAGCAGACTCATGCACCGTGATAGTTAGACAGTTAATTTTTTTACAGATGATGTTTTTCTGTTGCCACTATAGCTACAAATAATAAAAATAGACAAATTAATAATATTAAAGGGGGCCTCCCAAACAACATACGTGATTTTTTTGCTGATTTTCTTGTACGGAATCCTACGCGCTAGTCCGGCTCACTGTTGTGTAGTTTTAGTTAAATACTCCTAGAATGTAACCAAACTAGCCAAGAGCTAGTAGCAGGGCAGCGTATGGTTTTAGTCGGTAGGAGTTTGCAATAGCATCTGTGAGTAATTCCACACGTAAAAGAAAAAAACTCATCTTTAGGTGGAGATATTTCTAAAATGAACACTTGAGAAGATTTATACCGTTGATTGATACCGTTGATTGATGGCACTTCGTGGAACTTGCTGCACCTATTGAAAAAATAACCGGCCAAGTGCGAGTCTAACTCACACAGGGAGGGGTTAAAGCCCATTAACGAGACATGAGGCCTAGCCGTCCGTCTGTCTAATAGTCACGAGGTTGTATCGCTGGAACGTGCCAGATATAGGCCTAAAATTTTCACTGTACAGTAGTCCTACCGACTAAAAACCACGCGTATCCTACCTAACAGCCTACGGTTGGGAGCTCCGAGTATGCTCTCGAAAGGATGCATACTGCGGCCGCGTCCTTAGGGGGGTTATTCAGTTATTATCCCGCTTCTTGAGCGGGGCGTGGATGAATCTCTCATTTCATTCTATCGTCTAGGGCCTGCTTCTGTAAAGACGGTAAGCAGCCCCATCACCGTCCTCAGGCCCCCGGTCATGGAGGCTGATAGTATAGGGCGCCGCCGCAGACGTGGCAGAGTTCTCTCCCGCTTCTTCCCGGCCGTCTCTTTTACGAGCATGACCTGCTCAAAGGAAGAGGCCTATGGTCCCACTCCAGCGCCTCCTTGCGTCATTTTAAACAATGATGCAAGGGCCCTTGCTTCCAGGTCCCATAGAGGGGTACCTGGCTAGAAGCCATGCCGCCTCAACTGAGATCGTGCGGTATCTCCTTATCACCCAGACAGCCGTCGCCTTCTGCGGGCTAAGCAATCTAGCCGCATTGCTGGCCATCAGGATCTCCGCCCATACGGGGGCTCCGTATAGGGCCATGCTCCGCACGATCCCAAGGTACAGTCTCCTGCAGGGAGCGTTGGGTCCCCTGATATTGGGCAAAATCCGCGAGAGTGCGGCTGATGCCCCCACCCTTAGCTATGGGACCAAACTTCGGAAGTGGTATTCGAAGTTCCACCGGCTATCGAGTACGAGCCCCAGATACGTCATCGAGAGCTCGATGCCGATGCTGACGCCCCTATATGTAAGCTGGATCCCGCAGGTGGCCTCAGGGCTGCATCTCGGTGCGTTGCTCTTCGCGCTGTAATGAGGGTGTTGTCGTAACACGTTACGCCGACACCTCTGAGCAACGGACCACGCAGCACCCAATCGTAACCGATGTTCCACAGAAGCGGTCCTAAGGCCGATCCCTATGGAACACCGAACGACGCATCTCGCGGACCCAGCCCTAGCCAGCTCGGGTAAGTTATGGCCCTCTCGGAAAGATAGGCCCCGACAATTCGACGGAGGTATGGAGGCATTCCATGGTAAATAAGCGCCTCTCAAACGCAGCTCCAGGGCAAGGTGCTGAAAGCGTTGGCGATGTCAAGAGACACTGCCACTACCACCTCACCCTGTTCTGATGCCGATAACAAAAATTTCCTACTAAAATCCGAAAAAAGCATCCACACAACAAACGTAATTTTTGTGCCCAATTTTTGTAACGGCATCCTCTGTGCGGAATCCGACTCGCACTTGGCTGGTTTTTTTTTTCAATATGAACACGTGAGTTTCGGTTTCGGTTTCGGTTTCGGCCGAAACTGACCCTGGGGCCGAAAGTTCGGTTTCGGTTTCGGTTTCGGCCGGAAAACCAGTTTCGGTCGGACAATATTTTTAACCCTCGAATAATAAAGCGCTAACATTTTTAATCTACTCTGTTGAAAAACTTTGTGATGTCACTGACCACGACTTTAAAAGTCGGCGGGCGGGTTAATTTAATGTAATTATAAAAAGGAAAATTCAAGTTCACGCCAAAAATAATAAATAAATATTCTCGGACACAAATTCGCATCGCAATAATTATGAATGATTACATCCGCATATTAAATGATATCGAACAAAAATGGTTTATTTATGATTGTATTATGTTCAAGAAGTTTTACCTGACCAAGTCAACAAGAAAAGATAATAAATTTACCAAATTTAATTACCTACATGAAGTAAACTTATGAAGCGTTCATTGAAGACTCAATTAAAAAAAAAAGTTAATAACATCATTTTTGTTTTGACGAATAGCAATAGTAAATTATAATACACTAGCTGTTCCCCGTGGCTTCGACCGCGTAGAAGTAGTTGTCTCGTAAAATCATAACCCTCCTTTTGCGCAGTCGGTTAAATAGTAACCTATGGCCTCGAACTATCCCTATACCAATGTTTAGGCATGAAAG
The DNA here is from genome assembly GCA_933228765.1 of Miltochrista miniata. Taxonomy (NCBI): domain Eukaryota; kingdom Metazoa; phylum Arthropoda; class Insecta; order Lepidoptera; family Erebidae; genus Miltochrista; species Miltochrista miniata. Next base: position 14,103,382 of record OW121770.1, read on the forward strand.
CGTAACAGACAGACAGACAAGAGTTTATTTCGCATTTATAATATTAGTAGGGATATCTACTTACTTTTTTACAATGAAAAGAAAATAAAGTCGTATAAGCGTACTAGAGGGCCAGGCCACGCGTTAAACGCACACAACATTTTTATATACTACCCGTTCGCTCTAACTTTGCCGCTGGCGTAGAGGCTTATACCCGAATTTTTAATTACACGAAGTAAATTGACAGTAGCTAATGTCACTTCGTCATAGAAAATAAGCAACATTGTATAAAGGAGTGACATTAGTTGCTGTCAATTTACTTCGTCTAATTAAAAATTCGACTTTAGTATGGAGCCAAACGGCAAAGTTAGAGCGAACGAGCAGTATATAGATAAGTATTCCTACCAGAACAGTAGTTATCACAAAGACTCCATCCAAAGTGCAAATTATATTATCAGAAAGCGAACGTATTGTCGGAAACAAAGGACACAGTATCAATACCTATTAGTATGTACCTACAAGTATTACATATGTAGTTATAGTAAATACCAAATTCCGCATATACTGCAGACAAAGAATGAGTTCGTCTGACGCCAAATAGATTAGTACCTTGATTTGGGTATACTACGCCCGTTCCCGATATTTTGAACGTTCGATTATTTGGCATTCGATTTGGCGTAGTATACCCCCTTGATTTAGATCTCAGGACTCGTGGGGTCCAATGAAATACAATTTTAACACAGTGCATGAACTAAAAACGCTCTAAGCTCCTCGAAATCCTCGATAGATTTTTGTGTTGAAAATACCTGGAATTCGTGAAATTTTAAGCTAGATCTCAAAAAATTTAAGTTGTTTTTATACTTAATCTTACTAATATTATAAATGCGAAAGTTTTTCCAAAATTATGTCTATAAATTGCCATGTTTGCAGAACTAGGGTGAACAAAGTTGGATATGACTGCGATTGTGCGACATCACAGGTACAAAATATTATAAAATAAGCAAGATTTGTTTAAGAAAAGATTTCTTTAATTATATTACACTCCGTATTTACACCCCTGAGGGTATGAAATAGAGGGTGACAGTATATCACTAAAGATAATATAATAGTATCAGATCGACAACTCCCTGCCGCGTCACAGTTGTAAGTAGAGTAATTGACGTTCGTGTTGACGGGACATTTGCATATAACACATTCAAGCTGGAGTTTCCGTCCTGTGATATCACGAGAGAACAACTGGTATATTTTTTTAACATGAGGAAAAATCCTCATGGATGCTACGCCGGACAATAACCGACTAGAAAAGAACCTCACGTAACGCCCAACAGCCTATGGTTGGGAGCCCCGGGTAAGCCCTCGGAAGGATGTCCCAGGACTCTCAACAGACCCACGGCCGCCACTGCGGCCTCGCCTAGAGGGTGGTGGTTCGGGTGCTATCCCCCGTCTTTGGGGGGTTTCGGGTGTGATCCCGCTTCTAAGGGGGGGGGGGGGGGGGCGTGCGTGAATCCCTCACGTCACGTTGCCGTCATGGGCCTGCTTCTGTAAGAACGGTGAGCAACCCTCTCACCGTCCTCAGGCCCCCGGTCATGGAGGCCGATAGTCTCAACTGGTAAATTCTAAAATTAAACCGCCAAGAAACATAGATAACATAGGTGTTTATGTACTCAAGCATTGTAATTAAAATAACTACATAAGTAGGTTCTACCTTAGATTACGAGGTAATTAATACCTATTTACCGAATTTCCGGCGATAGCAACGACACATAAAATTTTAATTTTGGACGAAATGATAAAATTTATTGCACATTAGGTATTGAACTGAATCAACATTCAGTTATATAATAGACTAGCTAATTCCCCTAGGCTTTTTTTTTGTTTTACGTGAGGAAAAATCCTCATGGAAGCTAACCGACTAAAAAACCTCGCATGTCTAACAGCCTACGGTTGGGAACTCCGGGTATGCCCTTGGGAGGACACCCCAGGACATCCCACTAGGCTTCACAAGAAATATACTTCAATTAATTTTAAGCATTATTTTTACCTCGTGCAGGTATGGAACATTGAAAAAAATTTGGGTCGGTAGTGGCGTTTCTGGTGTTGCAAACGACCATAGGCTTCGATGACTACCAGTCCGGCCGTATGCTTGTCTGCCACCTTGTTGGTATAAAAAAAAACAAACCTTCTTAGTAAATGTCTACATTATAAGGCTAGTTAATCACTATCGCACGTAGTAGACATTTATCATCACACAGGTTGTAATTTTGGTAGCACAGAAACTTTTTAATTTCTTGGTAGAAAACTCTACATTACAGCAAAGGGTCTATTCCGGTTTACATGTTACTATATTATTTGGTGGAGTGGAGTCCCCCCCACTGGGATTGATTACAACCATCCTGGGACGTTCAGTTAGTCAGGTTAGTTCAGTGGGGGACAGGAAGTTGCCTATCTGTATGTAATACTTAAGTTACTATATTATCTTTGGTTTTATGTGCTATAGGTAATTTGTCGAACGATAAATGCTTCTTCCAACAATAGAATTACTTATTGTAACTGAAGTATGTAATTTCTTTGTGTAATATTATGTTATTAACTTACATTTTCACTAATAACATGTCAATTGTATGTAGTTAAACTTGTTAACAATGTTAATAGGATAAACAAAGTAAAATATTAGTAAAAATCTTTGCTCAACAATTTTTGACGGCGGTCGACCTGATTGAATGTGGGCATCGTAGCCTAGGGACTCACCGTCGTCCTTACAGAAGCAGGCCCATGACGGCAGCGTGACGTGAGGGACCCACGCAAGCCCCCCCTTAGAAGCGGGATCACAACCGAAGCCCCCCAAAGACGCGTGATAGCAGTCGAACCGCCCTGTGGGCGAGGCCGCAGTGTTGGCCGTAGGTCTGTTGGGAGTCTTGGGACATCCTTCTGAGGGCTTACCCGGGGCTCCCAACCATAGGCTGCTGGGCGTTACGTGAGGTTTTCTAGTCGGTAAGAGTCCGGCATAGCATCCATGAGGATTTTCCCTCACGTTAAACAAAAAAAAAAAGCATCCATGATGGATATTCCCTCACGTTAAAAAAAAGGGACTAGGGACAATTGTAGCACTTCCCCTCCCGACTCTACAAAACCCAAAGATCAATATTAAAGAAACCCGAACTGTTGACGTTCGTGAAAACCGAGGCAGGACGATCACGTGTACGCGGCAGAAAACCTTTATCGGACCTTATCGTTTAACGACTTTCACATTGAACACGAATTTTGGATAAAAACAACAATTTATTATTCAAGTAATTCTTCTACAAAGTAGCTCTCCTACAAAATACAATGAGTGATGAAATAAGTGAGTGACATGCCTCGTCTTTCGCACCACAGCAGGAACGCTATTTACAAAATCGCCACCAGTTCGTTTGTTTTTATAAAACTACGCTCGTGGTATTCTTAAGTTTTGCCACCAGTTCGTTTGTTTTTATAAAACTACGCTCGTGGTATTCTTAAGTTTTGAAAAACGTAAAAACGTGAAAGTAAACTACCAATTTAGTTGTTCTGTAAAAATCTAGGTTAAATATCATTATCAATTGAGTACGTACAATAGGTACATAATAAGCACTTTAAAGTGGCGGTGGGCCAGCCACATCAGCAGAACAACCGACGGCCGATGGAGCAAGCGAGTTCTGGAGTGGAGATCGCGACTTGGCAAACGTAGCGTAGGAGGTCCACCCGCCAGATGGACCGAGACGGTCTGGAAAAGGTCGCAGGCTGGGACTGGATGCGAAAGGCACAGGACTGTGTGCTGTGGTGTAAATTGGGAGAAGCCTACGTCCAGGAGTGGACTGCCATAGGCTGATTTGATGAATACGTAATACGTACATATCGTATGCGTCCACATTTCACCCTATAGTTTCTTGTCCCACATAGTATGTGGTGAGCCTAGCCTATTGCCGTGTTGAAAATGAACAAGCGCAGGTTGTGACCTTAAAAGGCGACTCTTGTTGTTCTGTGTAAAATATAACACGCATATTAGCTATAGGCAGAAACTTTGATAACCTTTGACATAGAATAATTTCAACGGTTTCTTGTCTTCCAGAATACAATTATGGCAGTGAACTCCTATGTAGTCTTTTATTCATCGATTATATAATAACACACGACTGATAAGGAAAGAGCAATACCGTGTGTTGTGCCGTAAATTGGAAGAGGCCTACGTCACAGTTTCGGCAGTTTCCTTCGTCCGGTAGTAGACTGCTATATGCTTATTTGATACCTACATATACTGATATCATAATTGGGATGAAGTATCCGATATGCAGAATACTGAACAGCCCAAATATGCTTAGGCTCAATACAAGTCGGGTTCTTCAATAATGAGGCTGTAGATCTGTCAGCCTTAGAAGACGATCGGTGAATATAACAAATATTGAATAGAATTTTCTGTTATTGGTATAATGTATTGTATTAAGTATTTTTTGAACCCGAATTTGATGGTCACAGGCTTAAGTAGGGCGTAGTTTTACCCAATCCGGGCGTTGAATCTAGTCACCCCGGGACTTACCCCTGTCAAGGTTACCCGTACTCCGGTGGCTTGGTGCCTTATTGCATTCCCTACGTCAAACAAAAAAAAACTGATATATCTTTAAAAAAATATTAACCCAAATCGGCTACTATTCCCCAGTCGCTCAGAGATTGTGTTGATAACACCTGTCAATTCGAGATAATTTCAGTTCAAATTTAATACCGTTTATTGTAAGTTGGCATAATATGATAATTTTTAATGGTATCACTCGTTAACGAGGAAAATAAGAAATATGTGCTAATTAAAAATTTCGTCGTAAAATGTTCGCCAGTTCAAAGTTATATCGCCCATTCGATCATGACCTGTCTGAAGCGCAATCTCTGAGCGGTCGGACAATAATAGGCATTTATCTCTGATCATAGGTCAGTCAGTCTTAAACCACGTGCGAAAAAAAAATCGGTCATTGGAATCACATCTGACCCCGAATGGTAGTCACTGATTAAAAAAGCACCGTAAAAAAGTAAACAGTATGTTGTTGTATCAAGTAAGCAGGTATTATATTAACTTGAATAAAAATAATACTCGTTTTAGCGGAAACCAGGGAAGACATGCAATTACCTACTGTAGATAACAGTTCCATTCGACTTTGAACTGTCGTTTTTATCAATAATTATTATAGGATGTTTAGCAAACGATGTTCATTACACTAATTGGTTTTGAATTTAAGAACATTTGACTAGCATAGCATTGGTTGCTGATAATCTAAACAGCTAACAGTGTAGCTGTGCCCTACGGTTTTGCCTGTAACATATTTCGAACTCCGTAGTACCCATTTAACCCATACACACCCGTTTTACGCTTAGATCATCTAACCACAGGATGCGCCTTACTTAAGCATTGTTTTCTGCCATTGCACATGACCATTTGGTCTTTTGGCTTTATGAAAAGCCTGTACATCAGTACATCATTTTATATGATTAAACTAGTACATTACATTGTAGTTGACTGTACAATAACAATTAACACACAACAGCCATTACGCGTTTGTCGATAAATACATTTTTAAATGCAATGAAATTTTATATGTCCTTGTGTTTCCCCCTTCATTTGTATGAAAACTGGCAGAATATTTTTGTATGCGGTGGTTCGCAAAGGCTAGTCCCGTGTTTTATGGTCTAAGGTTTTACGATAATGTATGAAAATGTGCAAGATTTCTTGACATTTAGATGCTATTGTTCCGCATCGGTACTCCTACTTCCTACTAATATTATAAATGTGAAAGTTTGTGTACAGATGTCTGGATGTTTGTTACTCAATCACGCTCTAACGGCTGAATGGATCTGGCTGAAATTTTGTAGAGATAAAGTATAGGCTGGAATAACACATAAGCTTTTTATGCCGGGAAAATGTTCCCACGGGAAGCGGAAACGGGATCCAAATTTCACGCGGGCGAAGCCGCGCGCATCAGCTAGATATAAGAGATCAAATAATTTGATCTGTATATTGTGGCATGAATGAAAATCATGAAATGGACAGGCGCAGGTCGCTCGTGATGAGCCACAGTTGAAATATTTCAGGCCTTCCATAAGGCAGACAATCGGGGTTTGCTTTCGAGTTTTCCTTCTCTACGCAATGGATCGTTTCATTTATTCATTTATTGTAACATATTACAAACCAAAACAAGCTAACAGTGCAGTGACACCAAAGCGCTCATAATGTTGCGCTACATATTAACTAACACAATTTTAATTTTGTTTTGCGAAAGTGTACCCTTATTCGCTTCTTACGACACCCTCGGGATGAAATTTGTTCTCTTTCCTGTCACCACGCGGGTCACCCGGTTTTTCTTTGTCTGTTACAAATTAATATTAATAGGCAAGTGCATGATGAAACGATGAAACGTGTAAATCAGTTACCGACCTTTCGAGTCAACAAGACATCACACAGGTGTGACAAAAATGTGATTAATTTACTGAATGTCCTTTAACAAAAGAATAAATAGCATCATTCATTTACCAACTGTGTAGAAATATTTATTTTTCGTTGCAAATGTGTTAATTTGCATTAAAATACATAGTAAATGTATTTTAATGCAAAATGTGTTAATTAAACTCAGAATAGGTGGTACATTGTAGTAAAATAATTAAACGAGACGAAGGACTACGGCCAGCACCAAGCATTTTGGCCTTTTGCATTAAATTAGGTTAGGTACGAAACTCGGACTTAAAGAATATTCTTTTAATTCGAGGTACGATATAGCTACAAGTAGAATTGTTTCAGGTAGGTTTAATTAATAGCAATGAGGGTTTGTTCACAAAGAATTTACCCGCGTAAATGAATAAGCGACATTCTTCAGTTAAGAGAGAATTGTCAAGAACAAACTATCGAAATTAGAGACAGAGTTATTTATTTTCTTTGAACTTAAATCCTATAAAATGCAGTATTACTCGTATGTCCCAATACTTTACGCCCTTAGCACACCTCCGCCGCAAAACCAGAACAGCGGAACCGCTAAATGAATTCTGCTGTGATCAAGTGTGGATTGAACAGCGGAACTGGGCAACGGAACCTGACACGAGTTAGTCGATGTGACTCTTTCACAATTTTTTTCGTTTTATTTTTATTATCTGGATGACTTAATAAATACATAAAAGGTCTATTTCTGATGGCTTGAAGTAGGTTTTCCGTAAACTCCACGGCCATTTTATGAAAAAATATTAGTTTCGCTGTTTCGCTCTGTCAATTTGTCAATTTTGACAAACCCGCGCGTAGACAACGCGGCACCGCAACAAAAAGGCGGCCGAAGCGCGGAGGTTTGACTGTCGTAGTGTCGTAGGAGCAGATTGGCGAAACGGCACGGGGAAAGAGATAGAAGATAGTTTTAAATCTATGCACTAGAACAGGTGGTTTCGCTAGTATTCCGCTCCTCCTACATGGGACAGAACTTGGCGAAATTACTGCGGTTCCGCTATCCTGGATTCGCGGCTGAGGTGTGCTACGGGCGTTACAGTTTGACATTAACCCGCGAACACCGTATTTGTGGAGAAACGGAAAACCTTTCATGATATTTCGTACCACACGCACTGCGTACCCAAAACATGGGGGCGCAAGTCACATTTTGATCATTTTAAGCATATAATCGACTTACCCTTGATAGTGGAGCACACCGAGCGCAGGCGAGACCTATTGGAGGCCTCATCTGTGGCTGAGGGGGCGGCAGGCTTGGACGCTCTTTTATTTTGTACAAAGATCTTTGGCGACTCTGTTGAAAAAGAAAAACATCTTTTATTCCAAACATTTTTTTATATGATGGAATTCCTGAAACTACATCACTGTGTCTTTATCTGCTGTGATTTTTTTTCAGCTGAACATAAGGCCTTTATCTTGACTACACATCTGGCTACTGGCAACCAGTGCCAACGGATTAACGCGTGCCTTCCGAAGCACAGAAACGTTCGTAAATGAAAATCAGAATGGTCTCTTGTTTTAAGTATAGTCGAATTTTTAATTAGACGAAGTAAAGTGACAGCAAGTAATGTCACTTCTTCATAGAAATTAAGCAACGTTGTATGTAGAAGTGACATTAGTTGCTGTCACTTTACTTCGTCTAATTAAAAATTCGACTTTAGGTACCAATATTTGACATTGAGTTTACGGTACTACGAGTACTTATAGTCAGAATTGAACCAAATTGTGGTGAACCATGAGGTTCACGGCAATCATTGGCCAGGACATCAGGTATTTAGACTGTAGAGTCGATTCCTGGAACTTTGATAGTGTGATGATAGTTTCAGTTGCCAATTTAGGTGATCCCAGGCCACTAGTAGATCCTTGACAAAAATCTCCAGCCAAAGGTTGCCTATAAGAGATTGCTTTTTAGCGATATGGCCGCCCTCTGTACATTTTTACTCCTATAATCTCGTTACATAAATGTTTTTGTATTGGTGTGCAATAAAGATTATTCTGTTCTATTAGTTACTCTAAGTAGTAACTATTTAGTAATCTGTGCTCTAATATCCTAGGATCCCTAAAAGAACGACCTTCACCGAGGTTAATGAGTTATTGAATAATTGGTGTGTTTCCTGATTTAATGAAACACAGTAAAGTTATACCTTTGTTCAAGGCCGGCAATGCTTCTGATCCAGGTAATTTCAGACCTGTCTCAGTGTTGCCGACTTTGAGCAAGATATTTGAAAAATTAATACTTGAGCAGATGCTGACCTATTTTAACAGTCACAAATTATTTCATAATAAACAATTTGGCTTCACTAAAGGACGTTCGACGACCGATGCTGGTGTAGATTTGTTGAAGAGTATTTATGAGGCCTGGGAAGATAAACATGATGCGCTTGGCGTGTTTTGCGATTTGTCTAAGGCTTTTGATTGCGTCCAACATGAGACATTGATCAGGAAACTACAGCACTACGGGATAAGGAACAAGGCTCTCGATCTTCTGACTTCATATTTGAACAATAGAACTCAGAGGGTCGATGTCGGTGGCACACGTTCCGGGGGATCGGTGGTTACTATGGGCGTCCCGCAGGGTTCGATACTCGGACCATTTTTATTTTTAATTTATATTAATGACCTACCCTATTACGTAGGGGACACTAACGGGATTGTTTTGTTTGCAGATGACACTTCCTTAATTTTCAAAATTAAAAGACAACTAGATGACTATGACGATGTTAACAATGCAATCCTAAAAGTAGTACATTGGTTTAACACTAATAATCTTAGCCTGAATGAAAACAAAACTAAATGTATTAAATTTACCTTGCCCAATGTAACACAGGCAGAAACCAATGTGCAACTTAATGGCCAAGAGTTGGAACTTGTGAAATCTACTGCGTTCTTAGGGTTGACGATCGATTCTGGATTGCAGTGGGGCCCACATATTGAAAAACTGGCTGGCAGATTAAGTTCAGCAGCATTTGCTGTCCAAAAGATTAGGCATTTGACTGATGTAGAAACAGCGCGAATAGTGTACTTCAGTTACTTCCACAGTGTAATGTCGTACGGTATGCTACTATGGGGCAATGCCGCAGATATAAATACAATTTTTTTTTTACAAAAACGGGCCATAAGAGCCATATATAGATTAGGTCCAAAGGTCTCTCTGCGAGAAAAATTTAAGGAATTAAATATTCTGACTGTGGCATCACAATATATTTTTGAAAATCTTATGTATGTTCAGAAAAATTTATCTAGTTTTACTAAGTTAAGCGATAGACACAATGTGAACACCAGACATAAAAACAACCATGCCGTTTATCATTGTAGACTGAACAAAGTCAGTAATTCTTTCCTGGGTAACTGTATACGTTTTTACAACAGGCTTCCAAGCGAAATTAAAAGCATGCCTCTAATTAAGTTTAAAAAGTGTATAAAAAGTAAATTGTGCTGCAGGGGCTACTATACAATTGACGATTATTTGATTGATAAGGAAGCCTGGAAGTGATCTGCTTGCTCTACTGATGGAGTCTACTTATTGTAAATATGTAGTGCACAAAAAGAATAGCCCGCCGAGTTTCTTGCCAGTTCTTCTCAAGCGGGCCGCGTTCCGAACTGGTGGTACTATTTGCATTGTATTCATTGACGTGTCGCAAGTGCCTATGTATTAGGATTATGCGAAATAAATGTTTTTTTGAGTTTGAGTTTTGAGAATTGGATGAAAAGTGTTTTATATTAAACTAAATATGTCACTAATTAATTTGCAATAGGGTTGCCTAAAAATTTTCAGTCCAGAATATGATAAATTAAGAATTTTAAAAAAAAAAAATTCTGTTTACTGGTTTGCTTAATAGATACATTCCATGCCAATTGAAAGTATAACGCCCATAGAATATGCAAATGTTAGTTTGTCGATTTTTTTCTCGTCACAACTTTTGTTACGCAGGTATTAACAGGTAAATCGATACTAGTAATTGCTTAAATAATCTTTTATTTTATTTTATACTTTAATTAACTTAAATTCATTAACCAGGCCGCTGCAAGTTACTAGTATCGATTTACCTGTTTATGCCTGCGTACCCAAGAGTTGTGTCGAGAAAAAAATCGACAACCTAACATTTGCATAATTCTATGGACGTTAAACTTCTATTTGGTATGGAATGTATCTATTAAGCAAACCAGTAAATAGATATTTTTTTTAATTTATCATATGCTGGACCGAAATTTTTTTGGCAACCCTATTGCATTTTAATTTTTGACATATTTAGTTGAATATAAAACAGTTTTCATCCAATAACCAGCTCGGTGAAGACCGTTCTTAAAGGGATCTTAGACGTCTACACTCTACCCATAGGTATGTACTAGACTAGACGCCCTGGTACCTGGTACTGTACAAGTTGCCGTCTGGATCTGCAGATAGATACATACAGCAATATTTCAGTACTACTTATGCAATTATCCAATTGTTAGAAAATTATACACACAGTTTGTCTTTAAAACAAAATTCAGTACGGTTTGTTTACAGCGGAAACTTTTAAGTATGACTCACTAATTAATAGGCTTGTAATTTTATGGGCTGAAACAAGCGATTAGATTGCTGGATGTTGAACTGTACCTACTACTAATGCTCTACTTTAAATTCTTACTAATATTATGAATACATCGCCCCTAGACGTAACGAGGTGAAAGAATTTGACGGTTGAGAATAGTATCTCGGTGGTCCAACGGTTAAGGCGTCTGGTCCGGCAAACCAAAAGAAGCAGGTTCGAGTTATAGAGACCAATTTTTTTCACATTATTGTAATTTTATGAAGGCGAAAGTTTGTAAGGACGGACGTATGAATGTTTGTTACTCTTTCACAGTCTTACTACTGAATGGATCTGGCTGCAATTTGGTACAGGGATATATCATTTCATTTCCACTGCTGGACGTAGGTCTCTCCCAATTTACGCTACACCACACGGTCCTGTGCCTTTCGCATCCAGTCCCAGTTTGTGACGTTTTCCAGATCGTCGGTCCATCTTGAGGGTGGACGTCCTACGCTACGTTTACCAAGTCGCGGTCTCCACTCCAGAACTCGCTTGCTCCATCGCTCGTGGGTTGTTCGACTGATGTGGCTGGCCCACTGCCACTTTAAAGTGCTTATTCTGCGAGCTATATCGACCACTTAGTTCTCTGCCGGATAACCTCATTTCGAAGTTAATCCCTCAAAGACACGCCAAGTATAGTATAGCATAGCATATAGCAAGACCCGGTGAACAATTCATACAGTTACATTGTTTTATAATGGCGGTAGCCAAGTTTGGAATTAATTAACATAGTTAATTATATATAAGTAACACATAAAAACTTATTTATTTACTAATTCCCCGTTTAATTTGTAAGTATTTTATTTTAATTGAGTTTTCAAACAAAACGTGATATTAAATGATGATCACGCGACCGGATGGGGTGCTCCCCCCACTATGTTTTTGTTTTGAAGAAGACTTTTTTGTTGTTACCTACCAACTCGACACGCAATAGAAGTCGTCGACCATAATTACATAACCGAATAGTCGAAAATGTATCATCAAACACTGCGTGCGCTGATTTGTTTGTATTAATTTAGATAAGATTTCCATTAATTTTCCTTGTATATCTACCTATAACTAAAGACAATCTTCACCCCGACCGGAACTAACGGCGTGATGGCCATATGGGCCAGACGTCAGAAATGAACCGAAGCGTCTGCTTAGCTACAAGGTTAAGGTTAAGCTTAAGCCAGCGCTACAACCAGGGTGAACTTGTTAGCATCCATGTTGATGGGAGTAATCCAAATGTAATCCAAATTATGACCTTGATCGTCTTTGGTAGAACCAATCAAAGGGCCCTTGGCAACCCAAGGGACTTTTGATTGACGCTAGACTACATTCGTATAGGAGACGAAAGAAACCATTGAAAACCATTTTCAATGGTTTCTTTCGTCAAGCGTTCATAAGGAGCAACCAGGCACACCGAAGACAAAAAAAAAGTAAGGGTCTGCTGGCACGTTGAGCTCCCGAGGGCTTACCCGGGGCTCCCAACCGCAGACTGTTGGGCGTTACGTGAGAGTTCTTAGTCGGTAGGAGTCCGGTATAGCATCCATGCTTCGATCAACAATCGATCGAAGCATTCATGAAGGATTTTTTTTCCCTCACGTTAAATAAAAAAGGGTATACCGACTCTATGTAAGTAATATGCTAATTTGTGCCCAACATTTGACAACCAAAGCTTATTGTAATCAGATTTGCCTACGTTTCCTAACAATTTTGGGTAGATTATGTCACAATCACAACACTTACAGTCATATCAGCATCTAGCTTAGAGTAGATGTCGTTGTGGTGCCGCTTGCGCGCGCGCACGGCTTGGCGCAACGAGCTGCTGGTGTCGCGGCCGCACCACCCCCCCACGCGCTCGCCGACCACCTCCAACATGTCGGCTACGCGGCTGTGGACAAGGAGAAAGGATTTTAGAAATAATTTTGAAAAGCAATTAGCATGCTAACTAAATTATAAATCTGTCTGTGTCTAGAATGAGTGTCACGCCGAAACTGCTGAATGGATTTGATTGATATTTAGCACAATTTGAGTTTATGATCCGAGGGGATGAAAGGCAAAATGGTTTTTCACTTGTAATTTCTCAAAGTGTCGTCCGATTTCACATATTTTTTAGTGTTGGAAAGGGAGATACTAAAAGGATTGTTCCACACAATTTACAATATTGAGAGTTATGTACTTCAGAAATTAGGGACATGTCAACTTTCAGTTTCAGTGCAGAGGTTCACTTGACTTGGATGATTATCGTTTTCAAAAAAGTAGAGGGGGAACGTTACTAGTAGTGCAGGTGAGCACTGATGCTGTCAAAAGGTGGCCGTCCGAATTCTACATCTGGGTCGCAAGTTCCAGACACCGACATAGTCAGAGATGTCACTCATACACAGATAATCTTCGCCAGAGACGAGCGTTTCAAAAGATCGTTCCTCTGTCGAACTACAAAAACTTGGAACGACCTGCCCGCACACGTGTTTCCCTCATCTTACAATCCCGGGTTTTTTAAGAGGAGCGTGAAGAGGCACATCACAGGGCCGCCAACTTGAGGACCACTGTCAAAAGTGGCCCCCAATCGCTAGATGCGCCACGGCTTTCCATCAGGCTGGTGGCGACGTAAATTTGGCGAGCTGAATATAAAAAAAACAGTGTTCTCCTCTGAACCACGCTATAGAACCGGCATGTCATTAATGTTAAGAATTAGGTCTCGTGTGGCCAAATACAAGTACCAAATTGTGGGGGTATGTTTGGCCTAACCCTTCGGTAAAATACGCGCTGAAATTGCCTGAAATGTGGTAAGTACAGATAAGAACAAAACACTGTTCTAGTGAGACTTTTAGATCACTTCAGTTTTTGGATTCAATGTGCGGGCGCCGGGTCCATAGCTTGGTACAGAGGGGAACACTGTATCGGTGTCTGGGGTTTGCGACCTATTAATATTATGTCAATAAAACCGTAATAATTAACTAATTTAATCTTGGCTTGCTTGTACCACAGCCGGCAGATCATACTTGTACCAAGCAAGCCAAGATTAAATTAGTGACTAACTAAAACACATCATAAAACAACTAAAACTACCTATTTGACTTTCGAATGTAATTACACGAAAAAATTCTAGAAGCAAAGGTTAGACTGGATACCTACCTTCGAAAATAACATTAGAATTGTAGATCCAGTTTTAAATTTGTGGAACTACATAAGATTCTTATTTGACTGGCTGGTATGATTTTTCTCACTAAATGTGTATAATAAAATAATTTCTAACTATAGGTACAAAGGATTTCAGAGTAATTTTTTTTACTAGATAATTAACACAAGGTTCCTTCGAAAGCGCAAATGAGAGATGGTAGTGTTGCTAAAAATACAATTATATTGGTATTGGCCCCCTAATTTATGTTTCTTTTTAGGGTTTCGTAGCCAAATGGCAAAAACGGAACCCTTATAGATTCGTCATGTCTGTCTGTCTGTCTGTCTGTCCGTCCGTGTGTCACAGCCACGTTTCTCCGAAACTATAAGGTCTATGCTATTGAAACTTGGTAGCTAGATGTATTCTGTGAACCGCATTAAGATTCTTATATAAAACTAGAAAAAAAGCAGTAAATTTTGGGGGTCCCCATACTCAGAACTGAAACTCTAAATTTTTTTTTTCATCAAACCCATGCGTGTCGGGTATTTATAGATAGGTCTCCAAAAATACTATGGAGGTTTCTAACATCATTTTTTTCTTAAGTGAATAGTTTGCGCAAGAGACACTTCCAAAGTGGAAAAATGTGTGTCCCCCCCCTCTAACTTCTAAACTAAGAGAATGATAAATCTAAAAAAAATATATGATGTACATTGCCATAAAAACTACCAACGAAAATTAGTTTGAACGAGATAGAGCTGGTAGTTTTTTTTTAATTCGTCATAAACCGCAATTTCCGGTAGTGAAATCACTACCACTGCGAACGTGTTAAAACCAAAGACTTCTATATAAACTGAGGTAGACATGCCCTACGCACCGATTTTTGAAACCTATAAACTGAGTTAATTAGCAGCGTTGCTCGCACTGTTGTGAGTCAAAACTTCGAAAGTAGGTGCTCCACTTGCAATCGGAGTCCATATTCCTTCTCTTTTACTCTTTTTTTATTCGTATATTGCTATTGCGTGTGGTGACAATTACGTAAAAAATATTTATAAGTGAGTGTAGTCTTATTAATGTGTGTATTTGAGGATTGCGTTTGAAATCTCGTTTGTTAGAGTACGGCGCGTCTACCTCAGTTTATATAGAAGTCTTTGGTTAAAACATCAGTCAAAGTTACAACGAACTATTAGAACTTTTATATTATGTTACTTGCTGCTACGAAACCCTTCATGGGCGAGGCCAACTCGCACTTGGCCGGTTTATTTATAACTAGTAAGTATAAAGTAACTTTAAATTGTAAATAACCTTTTTAATGGAAATAAAATTTATTTAGAACATAGGTATAACATACTGAGTTTATGAAAAACTTTATTACTATCAATATGAAATACAGCTCTACACTGATCAATCCGATCATTCCCTGGGGTAATCCTTCCGAGGGCTTACCCGGGACTCCTGGCCTTAGACAGATGGCAAGACAGCGTGTGGTTTGAGTCGGTAGAAGTCCGGCATGACATCCATGAGGATTTCTACACGAAAAAGAAACACTGAATATTTCCAATCCGAAAGAACTATGGAAATCAGTTCCTGAAATTCCACATTTTGATTTGTGCCTTTCCACCAGAGAATCTTACTAATATTTTAATGCGAAAGTTTGTGAGTGTGGATGTTTGTTACTCTTTCACGCTCGAACGTCTGAACATATCTGGCTGACATTTGGTACAGGGAAACATTATAGTTTGGAATAACACATAGGCTACTTTTTATCCCGGGAATAAGTTCCTACGGAAAGCGCCAACGGGATCAAATTTTACGCGAGCGAAGCTGCGGACATTAGCTAGTGTGCTATATGCTATGTTGCTATGGATGCGTTGATATTCACCAATCACATTCGTCGGTTCACATGTAACGTTGACAGTTTATATTGTCAAATTGTGCGACTGACTGACTGTATGTTTTTTACGTGAAAAACATACAGTCAGTTCATACGTTTAACGTGAGGGAAACTCCCTCATAGATGCCAAGCCGGACTCCTACTGACTAAAAATCCTCACGTAACGCCCAACAGTCTATGGGTGGGAAGCCCCGGGTAAGTCCTCGGAAGGATGTCCCAGGACTGGCGAATATGATTGGTGGTTTTTATACGCATCCATCTGGTGTAAAAGCACCCTACCGTGATATTAGGCAAAGGTTTAATACTTTTTTTCTACGGATGTTTACGCTTCATGTGCGTGAAGTTGGTAAAAAATATAAAATACATCATCGTGTTGTTTCCGTTTAATCATCGTTTTTCAAAACAGTCAAAAAAAAATAAAAGAACATGTTAAAATAACCGAAAAATATATAAAAGATCCTATCCAAAACAGTTGGAAAATAACTAATTGCGAGTCTCCTTAGAAGCCTAGAGCCTTGAACAAACCGATAAATAGTTATCTACTATGGCACCGTCAAATGAATCGTTTAAAAGTCATTAAAACTAAGAACGACAATGTTAACACTTTATGGCCTAACACCGACTACCGAGTCAATGTCATCTAATACGTGTAACTTGAATGAATTTCCGTGTATTAGGAATAGTTTCCTAATACACGGACCCCGGTCCCTTCAACCAGTTCACAAAGTCCATCTATTATACTATACCAATATACCATAGAAACTTGATAATTCTTATCAGCGCACTTGTCTCTCTTCTTTTAAAATCTTATAATCTTCAAGTAAAAGGTGAAAAAAAAAATTATAACGCTTTAAACTTGAAGACCACTGTTAATGACCTCTCCAAATGTATAATTCCGAGTGTAATAAGGAGTCATCAATCTCCGGCCGGACGTGTTGCCTTGACTGCCCTGAAGCAGGCGTGCTGGTTAAACATACATATGAAAATATAGGATCTAGCTACTCTATACGAAACACTAGTGATGTATTTGACATAGATTGAATGTGATCACCCGTTGATCTGTCTTTGCAGTTCCTTCTGTGAGCTCCCACAAATCTATCCCCCTTTTTACTGCCCCATGTTTCTCATGAATCAAAAATTACCGATGCCAAAAAATATTGTATAATCAAGGAGTATGTATATCAAGTTTCAAGAAAATCGTTTAAGAAATGAAGGAGGAGAGAAAATACAGACAATAAACCCACGTCTATCTTTTGGCTTGTTCCAACCTACAAGCTGAATCACATGAGATGCGTACCCTTACTTGTCAGTGGCTCAATTGGGAGTACGCAAATTTCTCTCTACAAATTGTTTTCTATATACTTGTACAAATATCTACCTCGCCCCCTTCTGAAACACACGTACGCCTAAGCCCACCTTTCGGTGCTACCGCTTACTCCAACCTGTTTCCTATTTTTTCGCCTCTTTTAGGTCTCACAATTCTCATACAGGCACAACAGAAACCTTTGCCACCTGAATATGCAGAGTATGCAGACTGCCCCAACATTCGCCCAGTCTAGATTATGCAATACATAGGTTAGCAACTGCCTGTCAAACCCACACACGCTTCATAATGAATTCAGTCGTGAATATGTACATAACTTTCAAATTAATAAAAATGTCACCGGGTCGGCTACTATGAGTCACTGCGATTTAAGTTGCAAGTCATGTATTGGAAAGGACTAATAATGGCGTCTGGATATACTTATTTATGTTTTTGAAAAACTACACAGAACCACCTTTTATTATATCTTACAACAACAACAACAACAGGTTAACAACAGAAAGCCAAGAAAAAGTTTTCACATTTTGCTATCTGTTTGATGTCAAATTTCGGGCTTTAGGTTTTTTTTGGACATTGGCATCGTGAAATCTAACCTCAAGCTTTCTTGACGTATTGAATAGCATTTTATAATACGTCCCTAGAGAAAAGCGAACAAAGTTAACATATTAAATGAAGTGAAAGCATAATATGTAAATATGTAAAATAGAACTCCTTCCTCTTCACAACCCTTGAAAAGCGGACTTCATATGACAGAAGTCTGTGGACATTATATTGCAGGTAGTGCAGTCAGTACATACCTACTTAAATTTTTGGTCAAGTCTTATAGTTTCCAGGGAGCAGAAAGGTGGAAAATCATTTCAAGGAGTTGCCCAGGGTGCCCGGCGCTATACAGGTAGGAGACCATGTGGTTTTAATTGGATCTTGTACAGCATAGAATCCAGGAGGATTTCGACACTAAAACGGAGCAGTAAATAGGAAAGAAGCCGCTGAGCATCAAACTTAAACCTAAAGACAGTTGGAACTGAAGCTTGTGAGATGATGAGCAAGTACATGAATATGTGCCTGTCCAGCGCTCCTGGGGACATCGTCTTTGAGGTGCAGAACAGGCGACAAACTATCCGTGACGTTCAGTCTGTAAAAAATCTGCGATGCCCAAAGCGCCAAGCTGTCTCTTTATGTGCCGCAGACTCGATTGCACAAAAATATGTCGTCTGCGCTGCGCCTAACGTATACTCAAGCAACCTGAAGTAAGGTATTTTATGCCTTGTTTCGGGGTGTTTGAGGGTGGCTTTGCTTGTCCACTCTGTTCAATGTCCCCTGGGGACATTATCTCTAAAGCACACTCAGGCACCCTGAAAAAGTCATAAAAGCGGCATAATATATGGTTGCCCAGGCCATACATTAAACAGCTTATTTGGACTACTGTCTAAACTTTAGACAGTCGTCTAAAGAATACCAGCCAACAGTTCTGACAAAGTACACGATTAATAAAAAAAAAATCACCAACTCTAGTGACGGAGCTAAATTGGACAACAATTAAACTGACCTTAAGCATAAGTCAAAATATTGAATCAATTTAAACACTGTAGGTAGGTAGTACTTATGTACATTTAGAAATTTAAATAACAAGGTATCAAAGCAGTAAACTACCACTGCATTAAGTAATTAATACAGTGTTTTGGTGGAGTGGTTCATAACGAATAAAATAATGTTGTTTTTTTGTATTTTACTAGAAGTCTACATACAATAACTAAACGATAGTCACGTCAGCTAACCTGCAAATGATGTAAATAAATTGTACATGTATTTTAAAATAATTATAACATTTTTTTGACGTTTAATCTTGAATATAGTTTTTATAACAGCCTTTTATTATCTGTGCCCGTATATGCGCTTAAAAATGTCAGATTACGTTTCAATTATGCTCACTCATCATCCAATAACAATGTAACAATGCAATAATATAAACAAAATAAAACAATGTTCATCCTAACTAAAAAAAATAGTATTTAAAACTAAAACTTTTGGTTAAAAAAACCCAAGTAAAAAATTACGTTTAGTCGCATAATGCCTATGCCGCATTAGCCTTCGTGGTTTTTTTTTATAACCAACACCAACATCATACCTTGTTGAGAGTTGGCCATTTCGCTAATTAGTCTTTATAAGAATTAGTCCTTATAATAGTTAGTCTTTTTGCGAATTAGTCCTTTTCAGAACTAGCCATTTCCCGAATTAGTCTTTTTAAGAATTAGTCCTTTTGCGAATTAGTCCTTTCCAGACTCGGGTGCCATTTTGCGAATCAGGCATTTTTTTTGAATTTTTATTTCAGTTTTTTTTCTTTTTTTTTCGCATTATGCGACTAAACGGTATAAAGTATAAATACATTTAAAAGCGTGGGGTGATGCTACCAACAAGGTATCATGGATCACTACAGTATTTGTTGCTTGTATTTTTATTAAACTTTTGGGTTTGTTTTAAGAGGGTTAACATATTTCGCCCCACGTTTTGCTCAGGAACCATACTTTTCATTGCGTTTAAAGTCATTAAATATTTATCGTACAAACATGGTATTCACTAACATACTTAGTAAATTTAGCGCTCTAAACGTTTTATAAAACATATTTTACCTAACAACAGATTACATATGGTTAATATCAACGAAAGTGAACAAGGTTTTTCAATTCATACGATTTGCATCGATTTCGATGCTTAAATTCATGTCAAATAACTGATAAATTTAATGAACAAGGGATACGAAGCAATTGCAAAAGGCCTAGGCTATCTGTTTGTAGAATAACCTGATATCAGGCAGGTTCATTTTTTTGGAGAAAAATGACTGTCAAGTTTGCTCAAATACTGAGAATTTTCACCACAATAAAGTAGTCTTTTCACCAGCTTCTGTAGTTTAAATCATTATGATAATTATGTAATATTATGTCAGAACTTCTCCTCTGACAATAAAAATATTTCTTTATAAGTAACTAGATACAGATTTTTTTTTACAAAGTATTTTGTGAACCCCTATAAATGCAGATACGCGAACAAATACGATTTAGTACCGCCGAGAGGCTCTCAGAGAGTGGTCATGTCGCTCGGTGTTCCATTTTTGAATACGAAAAAATTAACA
This sequence comes from Miltochrista miniata, assembly GCA_933228765.1. Taxonomy (NCBI): domain Eukaryota; kingdom Metazoa; phylum Arthropoda; class Insecta; order Lepidoptera; family Erebidae; genus Miltochrista; species Miltochrista miniata. The sequence goes on from OW121770.1 coordinate 14,123,861, forward strand.
AAAATAGTCTAATTCTAGCGTGACCAAACAATCTTAGTACTTTGTGACGTATAATATAATATACTAGCTGATGCGCGCGGCTTCGCCCGCGTGAATTTTGGATCCCGTTCCAGCTTCCCGTGAAAACAATTTTCTGGGATAAGAAGTAGCCTATGTGTTATTCCAGACTATACTCTATCCCTATACCAAATTTCAGCTGGATCCATTCAGCCGTAAGAGCGTGATTGAGTAACAAACATCCAAACATCTAAACATCCAAACATCTTCACAAACTTTCACATTTATAATATTACTAGTTGACTAGCTGATGCGCGCGGCTTCGCCCGCGTGAAAGTTGGTTCCCGTTCCCGTTTCCCGTGGGAACATTTTCCCGGGATAAAAAGTAGCCTATGTGTTATTCCAGACTATACTCTATCCCTGTACCAAGTTTCAGCCAGATCCATTCAGCTGTTAGAGCGTGATTGAGTAACAAACATCCAAACATCCAAACATCTTCACAAACTTTCACATTTATAATATTAGTAGGACTAGTAGGACTAGGACTAGGATATAAATATTTATGGTTGATATACAACGTGAACTTTTGTATAGTGCAAAGCTCAGACACCCCGACTAGAGTTTCGCTTCAAAATACTGTATAAAAAAAATTAAATGAATCTAACGAAAACTGACCAAGTTATAACAGCGTAGTGTAGGTATTGTACGCAAGGCAGGTAGTCACTATTCGTGTGGTATTGATAATAACATATTAACACCCCATTTCATAAGTGGTAATTATGGAACACCTGTGAGGAACCAGACCAGGATTGGGACGGCTATAAAGCCGCTAAAGCAAAATACAAGTAGCGACTGAGATACAGAAGTACCAAGTCTTGGAGAAACTTCTGCTAGAGTCAGACTAATACTGGCCAAACAAAAGACATAACTGTCCGTATCTATAAAGAAACCTGACGGCGCGGCGGCCTGACCAACCCATAAAAAGAATTATTTATACTGTTGATGGATGGCACTTGGTGGAACCTGCTGCACATATTCATTAACGGCACTTGTACTGTTCCACAACATTTATTTATTTTACACCTGACTGGTTTCGCCTTTCGGCAATTTTCAAAGGCCAATAAACATTATATAATGACCACTACATCACTTAATTACTCGAAAACAATAAATTAATAACATATAAATTACCACTACATCATTCTACTAACGTAAACTATCATGAAAAGAAGACGAGAGTATTTTGATTCAAACGCACTTCCCAGGATGCCAATTGCTGCAGACACTCATGTGGCTGGTGGAATACGTATCCACAAAATAAGTCCAGTGGGAGCTCGCAAGACCTGTTCTAATCTATTCTGTCAACTTACAAAAATCTGAATGGGTAATTAACAACTTCAAGTCCTTCAAATCTCCAGGACAGGATAAAGTCTTCCCTGCAGTGATAAAATGGGGGAGGACACAAGTTGATATTGTCAGCTACATAGTATCTGTACGCCAGACAATGAATGGAACTGTGACCCTGACTGTGGAGAGAGGTCTAAGTGATCTTTATACCAAAACCCGGTAAAGGGTTTATATTTGTGATTCGGACCTCTGGTTATACAGACCGATAAGCCCTTCGTCTTTTCTGCTAAAAACTCTGGAAAGATTGTGTGACAGAGACAATCGAGAGACGGCCCTTCAAAATAAGACACTGCATTCCAACCAACGCGCATATTGCCCCCGGCAAGTCAACAGACTCAGCACTACATGCAGTGGTACACAAAATAGAAGAGGTCATCCAGAATCAATCAATCAATGTGCCTCGGCACTTTCATGAACATAGAGGGAGCTTTTAAAAAAAAGAAGCATAACCACGGCACTGGCAAAACACCGAGTATACACGATGTCAGTGAATAGATAGATAACAGTGAATAGATAGCAGAAACCAGTGCGCAGCCATGGCCAAAGGTTGTCCAGAAGGGGGCGGGGTCTCACCACTGCTAAAAAACCTTGTTGTAGACGACCTAATAACCAATCAATCAATCAATTTAACCTAGAACTGTCCCTATATACATGGATGTGGAACAAGCCAAAGCAGATGGTAAAATTAAATTATGGAGAAAATACGGATCTGTTAATACAAAGCATGACTGGTATTTTAAAATCCAAGGCCGACTTCAATTCAAGTGAGAAGCTGCGTTTATTTTATCTTCTAGTGATCTTGTGTATATAATAAATATTTTTAATGAATTGTATTAAAATTACTTTCAGTCAAGCCAACATTTATCGATTTGCGTACACCGCAAATCGATAAATGTTGGCTTGACTGAACACTAATTTGCCCTTAAGCACAGTAAATATTTCGAAAGACGACGAGTACTGGACTACAAGGATGGAACCTAAATTGTTAAATTTTTACGACAAATGTCTGTTGATTTTTAATATTTAAAGCAATTAGTTTGCTAACTTTTTCATAATATTTTATTATAAAGTGAAAAAAGACAACTTGGCCCAGACGGGATGTCTAAATGAAATGTCTGTTGCCCAAAATGATTAACCCCAGAAAGAGTCGATAAAATAAAATAAAATTAAATTTATTCCCTTTGAAATTTAAAAAAAATAGGTTTGTCAACATTTTTGTGACTCTACTGGGGGTTCGGAAATGCTACAGACTGAGAAGAACACTCCAAGAAACTCAGTACGGTCCCTCCCAAAATTCATCTTAGTAGGTATCTAATAATCGATCAATGCCGATACGGAAGGGCTAATTAATTAGCATTTTTCTTGGCGGTGTGCATTGTTATGCACATGCCTCTTAATAAATATTTGGTTATTGTAAATAAAAAACACCTACTATCAATATTAAGATTAGAGTTAGATCCCATAGCTCAAGCTTATAGCTTAGTTTGGGCTAGATGATGTTGTGTAAGAATATCCAACAATATTTATGAATTATTTATAAAAAATATTTTAATGTTCCTGCCAGCACTGAATCTGTAGTAGGCAGCAAAACATCGGACCATGCCAAGCGCCTGCGCATTGCTACGTAAATATTATTTGTTTTTAACCATGTGTATTGTCAAATTTAAATATTTATAGTGTATAATAGAATATTGTCCATTACTTTCTACAATTTTCGTATATTTAGATACTTTAAAAATAAACTTATGAAACCGTTTTCATGTATGTGTGTATTTGTAATTTCAATATTGATATTAGTTAGGTAAATAAATGTCAACTTTATTAATTTTATTGATGTCAGTATCTATCACTACTAGAGTCGAAATATTTATTTTATTTATTGAGACAAATGTTACAATAAAGCATAATAACTATTTACAATATGAATAAAACTAAACTAAATCTAAATAGGGCCCCGGTGGCATTGTGCCCAAAAAACTGGCAGCATTCCCCTTTTGAACGGCGATGCTTATTCGTTGGGAGAAATAACTGCCAGCCCTTAGGTCACGAGTTGACTCCACAAGGCGCTTCTTCAAAATTTAAAAAAAAACTTTATGCCCATGAACTAGGGTCTCGACACACACACACACTACTAAATATCAATAAATTTGCAAATTTGTTTTAAACTAACACGCGTTGAACACATATTTTTATACAAAACGGGATTTCGCGTGGCACTATTTTATTATTAATTAAAGGTTTCGGTACCTTCACTTTCCGAGGCGATCTCGGGACCACGATAGGTGTAACCCTGTCGAAACGTCGAGGAAAGTGAAGGTACCGAAACCTTTAATCCATACTAATATTATAAAGCTGAAGAGTTTGTTTGTTTGTTTGTTTGTTTGTTTGTTTGTTTGTTTGTTTGAACGCTAGGATCTCAGGAACTACTGGTTCGATTTCAAAACTTTTTTTACAGTTTGATAGTCCATTTATTGTGGATGGCTATAGGCTATATAACATCACGCTAAGGCGAATAGGAGCGGAGCAGCAATGAAGAATGTTTCGAAAACGGGGAATTATTTTTACCGTCTGAGAGCTTCCGAGGCGTACGCTGCCTAAATGCTTAATGTTACGTAAAAATTTTGTATTACAAAATTGTTTCTCCTAAAAAGTTTTATAAAAAGTCCGCGACAGCACATGTCTATCTTTTAAGGTTCGCTCACAATAACCTAATTTGTCTTTCTTTTAAGGTTAGCTCACGATATTATCAAACTGAAGAGTTTGTTTGTGCTAGGATCTCAGAAACTACTGGTAGAATTACAAAATAATTTCAAAGTTTTATAGTCCACTTATTGAGAATGGCTAATGGCTATATAACATCACGCTAAGACAAATAGGAGCGGAGCAGCCATGAATAATGTTTTAAGAACGGGGAAAATTTCTTTCTTTTGAGAGCTTTCATTGCGTACGTTGCCTAAATGGTTAAAGTTACGTAAAAATTGTGTACTACAAAATTTTTTCTCTTAAAAAGTTACAAAAAGAAGTCCTGAACAGCATATGCCTATCTTTTAAGGTTCACTTACAATAACCTACTTCTTAACCTTTACGCCGGGAGTAAACGTTTTCTGCAGCAGTAGCCAGTCAACTGAAAGATAATACCGGCCAAGTGCGAGTCGAACTCGAACACGATAAGTTCCGTACCAAAAAAACGGACAAAAATAAATGCGACGGAACCATTATCTCACTTCAACAAAGTTGTGTGGGTCAACTCTAATGGTAATGAATATAAGCGACGCGAACGGGAAAAATTATATCACTTTAAATATTAATACCTCTCTAATAAATATAAGACACGCGACGGGAGTAAATGTGACTTAAAATATTAATACTGTACGACTCTCTTTCTCACTCTCATGTGACGCAAACGAAGTTGCGCGGGTCAGCTAGTTAATAATAAAATAGTGCCACGCGAGATCCCGTTTTGTATAAAAATAATCAATAATTATTAACTAATATTACTAACATAAAAATTAAATTAAAAGATTGAACGCTTAGACTAAGAATATGACACCGGTAATACATCAAGGAAAACAAAAGTATCAAACTTGTTGGTAGCAACAATTGGCACTATACGGCTATATGCGCCGCGCCGCGCTGATTTCTTACGATCGTAAAGAAATTTGAAAACCGAATTAACGCTCTTAAGACTTTTTTGCCTAAATTATTTATGTAAATGTTCATTTGGCCATGTTTTTTGCAACTTCTTCAATGCTTTCAATGATGGTATACACACTGCCCAAACCAATCTTAGATTGAGAGAAGAATTGTAGGTAAACTTTCTACAAGCATTTTTTTAACGTGAGGAAAATCCTACATCCCTGTAGGACTATGCTATGCCGGACTCCTACCGACTAAAAACCACTTGTTTCCTACCTGATACCTATGGCTGAGAGCCCCGGGTAAGCCCTCGGGAGAATGACCCCAGGACTCCCAACAGACCTACGGCTACCACTGCGGCCTCACCTTGCTATCCCGCGTCTTTGGGGGGTTGTTCGGTTGTTATCCTGCTTCTTGTGGGGGCGTGCGTGAATCCCTCACGTCACGCTGTCGTCTAGGGCCTGCTTCTGTAAGGACGGTGAGCAGCCCCCTCACCGTCCTCAGGCCCCCGGTCATGGAGGCCGATAGTCTTGGGTAGGAGTAAAACTGTTACTTAAAGATAATTTGTTTGAACAATGATACTATATCCCCAAAAAGCAGACATTATTAATTAAAAGTAGTGACCGACCGAAGTTTCGGTTTCGGTTTCGGTTTCGGCCAGTTTCGGCCAAAAAATCGAGTTTCGGCCCCAGTTTCGGTTTCGGCCAAAATGGGCCGAAACTTTCGGCCGGGCCGAAACCCACGTGTTCATGAATTTTGAGTGTCTGGCTCGGTTTGTGACGTCAACCAGTTAATATATTACTAACCGAAGATTTAGAGATTTACAAAGGACTTCCAATCAATATTTATAATAATACAACTTTATTTAAGCCACAAGCAATTACGAGTACAATCATTGAGAAGTATTAGACAGTTACCCCTGTGTTATGTCTTCAACCTCCCTTTTAGGATCCCGTTTTTACTTTTGATTACTGAATTTCTTTTGCCGCTATAGCAACAAATAATAAAAATAGACAAAATAATAGTATTAAAGGGGCCTCCCATACAACAACCGTGACTTTTTTGCCGCTTTTCTTGTACCGAACCCTTCGTGCGCGAGTCCGGCTCACTCGTGCCCAGTTTTAGTTATACACTTCTAGAATGTAACGAAAACCGGCCAAGAGCTAGTAGCAGGGCACCGTGTGGTTTTAGTCGGTACGAGTTCGCAATAGCATCTATGAGTAATTCTACACGTAAAAGAAAGAAACTCATCTTTAGGTGGAGATATTTCTAAAATAAACATTTGAGAAGATTTATACCGTTGATCGATGGCACTTGGTGGAACTTCCTGCACCTATTGAAAAAATAACCGGCTAAGTGCGAGTCGGACTCTCACACGGAACGGTTAAAGCGGCACCCTATTAACGAGACATAAGGCCAAGCCGACCGTCTGTCTCTTAGTCACGAGGTTGTATCGCTGGAACCATGCCAGATAGAGGCCTAAAATTTTCACTGATGATGTATTTCTGTTGCCGCTATTTTTTACTCTTAAATCCTACAGAGATGCTATGCCGGAGTCCTACCGATTAAACACCACGCGTTGGGAGCCCCGAGTATGCCCTCGGAATGATACATACTGCAGCCGCGTCTTTGGGGGCTTGTTCAGTTGTTATCCGGCTACTGGAGGGGGGCATGCATGAATCTGAAACTTCATGCTATCGTGTAGGGCCTGCTTCTATAAGGATGGTGAGCAGACGTCCTTAGGCCCCTGGTCATAGAGCCTGATAGTATAGGGCGCGCCGTCGCAGACTGCAACTTGGGTGGAAGAGTTCTCTCGCGCTTCCTCCCCGGCGCCGTCTCTTTCACGAGCATGACCTGTTCATAGGAAGAGGGCTATGGTACCGCTCCAGCGCCTTCTTGCACCATTTAAACAATGACGCAACGGCCCTCTCTTCCAGGTCCCATAGAGGGGTCCCGGCTAGAAGACATGCCGCCTCAACTTCGCCTTATGCGGGCTAAGCAATCTAGCCGCATTGCTGGCCATCAGGATCTCCACCCATACGGGGGCCTCATATAGGGCCCTGCTCCGCATGATCCCAAGGTACAGTCTCTTGCAGGGAGCGTTGTGTCTCCTGATATTGGGCAACAACCGCGAGAGTGCGGCTGATGCCCCCTCCCTCAGTTTTGGGACCAAACTTCGGAAGTGGTATCCGAAGTTACACCGGCTATCGAGTCATCGAGAGCTCGATGCTGATGCTGACGCCCCCTATATGTAAACTGGATCCCGCAGGTGTCCTTTAGGGCTGCGTCTCGTTGCGTTGCTCCTCGCGCTGCGCTGTAATTAGGGTGTCGTCGTAACATATACGTACGTAACAGGTTACCCCGACACCTCTGAGCAACGGACCACGCAGCACCCAATCGAAACCGATGTTCCACAGAAGCGGTCCAATAACGATCCCTGTGGAACACCGAACGACACATCTCGCCGACCCTCTCTCGGGTAAGGTATGGCCCTCTCGGAAAGATAGACTTCGACAATTCGACGGAGGTATTGAGGCATTCCATGGTAAATAATCGCCTCCCAAACGCAGCTCCAGGGCAAGGTGTTGAAAGAGTTGAAGATTTCAAAAGACACTGCCACCACCAACCACCTTACCATGTGCTGTTGCCGCTATAAAAAAAAATACCTACTTAAATCAGAAAAAAACATCCACTCAACAAACGTAATTTTTGTAACGGATTTCTCTGTACGGGAATCCGACTCGCACTTGGCTGGTTTTTTTTTTTTTTTTTTTTCAATATGAACACGTGAGTTTCGGTTTCGGTTTCGGTTTCGGCCGAAACTGACCCAGGGGCCGAAAGTTCGGTTTCGGTTTCGGTTTCGGCCGGAAAACCAGTTTCGGTCGGACACTAATTAAAAGTAAGGTAAGGACAAAGTCGGTGAGATAATGTAAATTTTGATAATTCCGACAAAGCTCACACATTTTTCCGGGTCTTCCGGCCATAGACAAATGGAAGGATACCGTGTGGTTTTAATTGGTAGGAGTCCGGCATAGCATCCATGAGAATTCTTATTTTCTTTCTTATTTATCAGAACTCGATGAGCACTTTCAAGACCAATATTCGATTCTTATAGCTGGAGAAATCGAATGAATAAAATCAACGTTTTCAACCTGTATATAAAATGTAACCGTGACTGATCTATCAATACACAGTATAATATAACGAATTAATTTGGCTGAAATTCGGCGACGAGGTAATCATTTATGATGTAGAGAAAATGCGCACTTTGAAGGGGTATTAAACGAATTTCACGTGGAATAAACGAAATTGGTAAAAACAGCGGTTGCGTTCGCAGGGCATATAGCTAGTAACCGCACTAATTATGTAAATGAAGAAGTTTGTGAAGATGTTTCCTACTCAATCACGCTCTAACGGCTGAACAGATCTGGCTGAAATTTGGAATAGGGATACATTATAGTCTGGAATAACACATAGGCTACTTTTTATCCCGGGAACTGGAACAAATTTTACGCGGGCGAAGCTGCAAGCATCAGCTAGTAAATAAATAAAGAGAAAATGCAAACATTATACCCAGCTATAAGATAGCATTTAGGAAGGTATAAAATACCTAATATACATATTCGTGGTCAATACATAACATAATTAATATTAATTTCCTTTTAGATTATGTACAATTATAGTGTTAATAAAGAGAATACAAATTAACTTAGTATAATTTATAACCTTATGCATTTAATGGACATATTATTTCTGCTGCAAAAAATCTATGACAACAGATCCGTGTGAATGTTCTTTAAATTTTGTTTATTGCAAGTATTTCATTCCTTTTTACTGAATTTTGAAGAAAATGTTATAGGTATTCGTTTCATGATTTTCGAGTGTATGACGTTATTATATTACTAATATTATAAAGAGGAAAGATTTGTTTTTTGTTTCTTTGTTTTTTTGTTTTTTTTGTTTGTTTGTTTGTAACGAATAGGCTCCGGAACTACTGGACCGATTTGAAAAATTCTTTCACTGTTGGGAAGCTACACTCTTTGTGTTGAACATAGGCTATATTTTATTCCCATATTCCCACGGGAACGGGAACTACGCGGGTAAAACCGCGTGACGTCCGCTAGTTATATTATGTAGTTATTAATAATAGACTAGCTGTCCAGCAAATAAAAAAATATTGATACAAGACAGACATTAAAAAAAAATTCTAATGGTTAGTTTTGGAGTTCACTCCAACATCTTCACGGAACTATTAGATTATTAATGTGAGATAGATATTTAAAGGACACATCTATTGTTTATTTATCATATTCTCATCATATCATATCCTACTAATACTGGGTATCTATGGTGCATGGATGTTAAGCAGTAATGGCAGATTAGAAGCCAGTCGTTGCCTAACATAAAAAAAAAACATCTAAATATATATAACTCAAAGGTGACTGACTGACTGACATAGTGATCTATCAACGCACAGCCCAAACCACTGGACGGATCGGGCTGAAATTTGGCATGCAGGTAGATGTTATGACGTAGGCATCCGCTAAGAAAGGATTTTGATAAATTCTACCCCCAAGGGGATAAAATACGGGAAGGGGGAACGGGAACAAATTTTACGCGGGCGAAGCTGCGCGCATCAGCTAGTAACATATAAAGAGAATGCTTCCAAAGAGTTCAATTCAAACACACTTTGAATGTAACCATTATTGACGACTACAAGAATGTGAAAAGCAGTACTGACCTGGATGTAAAGAACCAGTAGAGTATGGCTGTGAAGATGGCCAGTTCAGCCGCCCCACTAGCCACCCTCATATGCTCCACCATCGTCCACACGCTGATCATCGTATCCATCGTACAGTTCTTAACTGACACTACATCACCCGTCCAATTCCACAATGCACGCAACTCTATATTCGACGTAATTTTGACAAAGTTCGTTTAAACTATTGAATAAAAACAACACTTCGGTATGTATATTCACGTTAATTTGGTTCGAGTTCTAGAATAAATAAAAAAGATTTAGTTCGAGTTCTAGAATAAATAAAAAGGTTTGAGTTCTTTGCCGACGGAGCTGACGCGTGTGAGCTCCGCGAAGAACGGAACGATATTGCGAGTACTTGGTCTTGCAGATGTGATAATGAGTCGACCTATGTCCGATACGATAGCGTGACGTTCGGCCTAACGTGATGTACAGCCAGTAACCCAGTAATATGTACTATCGATGTGGACAGAAACAATAAATCAAAAGGGGTCATATCATAGCTGAGTACACGAGAACCCTACTGCTTTATCAGACTGAATAACTTCACACTGAAAACATTAGAAATCGCACCACAAAACACATCGATAAGAACCTTAGACCATATAACACGGGACTAGCCTTTGCGAACCACCGCATACAAAAATATTCTGCCAGTTTTCATACAAGTGAAGGGGGAAACACAAAGACATATAAAATTCCATTGCATTTAAAAATGTATTAATCGACAAACGCGTAATGGCTGTTGTGTGTTAATTGTTATTGTACAGTCAACTACAATGTAATGTACTAGTTTAATCATATAAAATGATGTACTGATGTACAGGCTTTTCATAAAGCCAAAAGACCAAATGGTCATGTGCAATGGCAGAAAACAATACTTAAGTAAGGCGTATCCTGTGGTTAGATGATCTAAGATAAGAACAGATATACTTGATTATGGATATCAGTCATTATAATTTCGAGCTATGTACATAATTAGTTTGTGATAAACAAATAATGTTTAAATTAGACTAGTTATAGAGCTCATGATACACGATTAGTCGTTTAAATTAGACTAGTTAAAGAGCTCATGAAACACGATTAGTGTTGATGAAAAAAGATTTAGCCCACAACAGCAGGAAATTATCACTTAAAAGGGGAGCGTATACTGAGGCTAGGAATATCCCAATAATAAAACAATTTGTTGTTGCAAATTTTATTAAGTAAATCTATGTCGGGACCAATAAATGAATACATAGACCAATATAAGAAGGATGAAGGATAGAAGACTGAAGAGAAAAGTCGAAAGTGAATAACAACCTGTCGAGCTCTACCATAAATATTCTAATCAAATCGGAGACGAAACGCAGACCATAAATGGATAATCATGTATATGAGAACCATTGTGAAAGTAAATAGAAGAAGCAGAAACCCTCAGGCTTAGAACGACAACTTCCTTAAATGAATGATAAAGGCCTGAGCGAAGAACGTAGCAAAGAAAAGCTGGAATTTTTACTATTATGTTATAAACTATATAAACAAATCAATAACTTTGTATTTATAAACCTTGACATATAGCTTAATCAGTTGCTTGCTATTGTATTTTTTTACAAAAAAAAACCCTTAAATTGAATTTGCAAGTAAGTAAATCTTAATTATGCATACTTTATTTCATGATGAAGACCTTGTACGGGCATAATCAATGGCTTATGTCGTCAAATTAAGGTATACATTATACAGGGCGAATTTTTCAAAACCGATTGGATGGCCAAATTCGAAACTGTAAGGAATAGCGAAAAATGCTCAAAAGAGTCACGAGCCCGATTTCCTCATCGATTTTTTAAAAACCATTAATCCCAGCTAGGAATCGAACCCATTGATTTTGAAAAAAAAAAAAACACACCTATATTATTATTGACTAGCTGATGCCCGCAGCTTCGCCCGCGTAAAATTTGTTCCCGTTTCCGCTTCCCGTGGGAACTTATTCCCGGAATAAAAAGTAGCCTATGTGTTATTCCAGACCTATATCTACCCCTGTACCGAATTTCAGCTAGATCCGTTCAGCCGTTAGAGCGTGAAAGAGTAACAAACATCCACACTCACAAACATTCGCATTTATAATATTAGTAAGATTTGGCCATCCAAGCCCTTTTTAAAAATTCACTTTGTATATTAAGTAAACAAGTTATTACATACGCAAGCGTTCTGTTTTGTTAAACCAATTAAAGTTGCCTAATAAGTACCTATAATCAAGGCCTAAGAGATGGGACATCCTTCAGAAGGCTTACAGTTTCTAGAACACCGTGTGTTTTTCGGCGATATGAGACATGGTATTTAAGGGTAATTTCACCACGATGAAACAGGTCTAAGAAATATTAATAATGTTAAAAAACTAGTTGAGGATTTCCACCACACGGTGAAATAGGCCTAGGAAATATTAAAAATGTTTTGAGATGTGGTCATTATGAGAAGTGGTCATTTTGGACGTTGTCTTTTTGGCAAATGGTGAATCTAAAGGTGCGTATCGATTTCGCGCGGCCGCCGCGCGAGCATTGTTCGACCGCGGCAAATCTGTGCTTTGGCTCGCGAGCCATTTCTAGCGCACAATTTCATTGTAGCGAGGCAGCCGCGCGCGGCAGCCGATCCGTGATCATTTTGTGCGCGGCAACCATGGACGTATTACTATAGAATATATTATATAATCTGTAGTATTACTTCGGCGACGTGCCGCTGCTGCTTTTATCATTATTTTATTATATCTTTTCTTAATGTTTTTTTGTTATGATCACTACATTTACTGTTCCATAGAAATTGTTTATGTCATATAATATAACTAAAGTACGACACTTCTCGTTATCGATCATTTGGTTACGCGTATCGTATAATCAGGTCCGTCCCAATTGCGCGCGCACAGTGCACTGACGTTCCTTTGCCGCGCCGTCAAAAACCGACACAAATTGGTTCGTCGCGCGGCACGTTCGAGCGCGCCGATGTTCGAGTTGCCGCGCGCGGCGGCACAGTACCCATGACGCGCGGCCGCCGCGCGAGCCAATGTTCGTTGGCTTGCCGCGCGAAGTGGATACGCGCCTTAAGAACAGTCGTTCTGAGATGTGAACATTTTGAGAAGTAATCATTTTGAGATGTGGTCATTCTGTGCCGGAGGGAAAAATTATGGTGAATTACAAAGTAGTCATGAAAATTATTGTATTTGCAGTCAAGGAGAGTTAACGTAACTATCTGTCGCTTCAATCATTGAAATCGAATCTTTATCATGCGATACTTCATGTTCAGTTGAATGATAAACTGCGTTTATCAAAATTTGTACTGAAATATAATGTACCTGTTAGATTCATTAATATAAGAACTTGAAGCACAATTTTAATTGAAGGCTAGTATTCTTTTTATTATTATTATTTCAAGCTAATATGATGATAATAATGCACATTGTTCTTGAGTTGGGAAGGCTATTTAAATAAAATTTAAATGAAATCTTCATTTGAATGGGAATTACAAATTTAAAGTCTTTATAAATGACAAGACATCACAAAGGGGGGGGGGGGGGGTAAATTGCATATTTTTTATTATTTTTTTCATTAAAATAAAAGAGTGTGAAGTCAACTCAAGGCAAAATGAGTGGATGCGGTAGAAATTAATATACCTTAAATTGGTTAATTAAACAGTAAGAAACATCATACACACACAACATTTTTGAAAAGAATTTACAAAACTAACGATTTTAACTGAATTTCCTTTTTAATGTGGTTGAACTGTGGGAAAAAGGTACACAACACAACATATTGCTGATAGGGTCTGAGAGCGGCGAGTTGGCCGCTCTTACAGAAGCAGGTCAAGACGATGGAGTGTCTCTTTACCCCTCGAAGAAGTGGGATAGTGTCCCCCCCCCCTCCTCCCAAGAAGTGGGATGAAACCCAAACCAGACGGGAAAGTCTGCTGGTAGACAGAGCCTGTCGGGAGTCCTGGGGTTATTTTTCCGAGGGCATACCCGGGACTGCCAACTATAGGCAGATGGGAGAGTACCGTGTAGTTTTAGCCGGTAGAATATCGACATAAGATCCATGAGGATTTGCGGTTTGTGAAATCTAGAATTAACAAAGAAATAAAAAGAAAAATACATATCCAGCACTGTCTTTCTTGGCCATGAGTAATGTTAGTGTATTTCCACGTGAACATGACCAGAGAGACAAAGAGTGTTGAAATTATATATGTAATGCTATATGTGGTATTACAGATGATGGAAAAAATATTCTAGTAGAGAAAGAAGATATACCACAGCATAGTTACATAGTGCATCTGATTGAAAATGAAACGTTAAACAAAATGGTGGATTTAATTTGACAAAGAACTTGTATATCGACACAACTGGGTGCTCATCTTTGAACAGATGCAATATTAAAACTTTCTTTATTCTCGCAAATCATGTTTTACCAATGCACAATACGAATGTTAATACAAATGAGTATAGAACTGATATATTAAGACGACTGCAATGACATCAATCTAACACTTGGATAGGTACTTGGTACTATTTTACACTTTTCAATAATTTAGTATTTTCTGTATACACACTTTAGGAAGTAGCAACTGATAGGTACCGAATTTATACCATTATAAATTCAGGGAATATGAAATTAAATGATGTACTTTATGTGTAGAACACAAAGTAAATAATTTTATTGACTTGTGCCAAGTGCCAATTACAGAATTTCACGTAGTTTTCATTCATAAGTCGATGAAAGCAAAACACTGTCTTAACACATTTGATATTAAATATAATCTGAAATATTGTCAACCAGACAAATCAAGAGAATATTAGTTTATTATGGCTAGATTTAGATCTAGTCCGAGTTGTATCAATACTTTTCCTATACATAATTATACAATACAGTAATGTACGTAGTGGCAAATCACTTGGCAGTATACGAGTATTCAGTAGCGTTCCACATAAATACGACTACTGTTTCAACAAACAAGCAGTCAGTCCACACGCACAAGCAAATTTATTTTGAATAGGACAATTTAATAAACACACTCAATTATATTTAAAACTGAATATCTTAATATAGCTATTGAAGAATCAGAATAAAGTAAACATGTGATATAAGATAAAATATGGCAAAGTAAAATGCAAAGTAAAGTATGAAGCTATATTGAGAATATTTAAAAATATGGACGCAAGAACAAAGTACGATTGCCTGATCCGACACGATTTGAATCCCAATGATTTCACAAGGGTAAACGAACATATCGTCATGATGAAGCTTCATTGACAAGATAATGATATCATCAAATCAATAGAAGGTATAAACTATTGATGATCATTGCAATGGTATAATTGACAACGAAGTATTATTTTAACAAACAAGTTCACTAATAGAGCAATATAAACTCTTGTACCGTTTCCTTCACTTAATAATACACCTGTACAGAATTATAAACAGCCACATCGTGGCATCCAATCAAACAACTTTAATACATTGAGTAAACAGAAGCATAGTTTTTCAAGGTGAATGTAAAGAAAGGCTTTAGATTTGTAGGTATTCAAAGTACCGGTAACAGTTTACGGCAAACATCGGTAAACTTATCAAAATTTCACACATCACACCACAACTTGGCCGCGTAATGAATACGCAAATAAATTGTAAACGAAGAAAGCGAATACTTCACAGAAACAAGCAGTTAGTTGATAATAGTTACAAAGAACATCTCAGTACTGGGTGAAAAGAATGTTCTAATAAGCATTAACAGTTACATGAATGAGAATTTCAAAAAGACAAGTGGCATTCGTGGATATAAATGCGGAATAATAAGTAGGCAATTACAGCTACGTTCAAACTACCGAAACTGAAAAGCAGCACTGTACCGACGAAGTATGTAAGATGATATAACCATTCTAGTAACGTGAGACTGCAAATAAAAGAAAACGAAACAATCAGGTCAACTGCGGTCAATATCACCATCGTTCAGTACTCGAATGTCGATTTCTAGCAAACGCTGGATAAGTAGCATGGAAACAGTACTCGATGCTAAGTTAGGGGGTGTACAAACAATATGATATTACAGCTCTGACGTTGGCACAGAAAGTGAAATCGACATGCAAGCCTGGAATGCTCGCAAATTGTAGTGTTGCAAAAAAAAAACAACAATCCTTAAAATATTTTGAATACTTTACCAAAATTTTACACTCGTTTATATTATAAAAACGTTTTGAAAATTAATGAATATGATTGATGTATTATTTATTTCATGTATCACTTTGAAACGGTCGCGAACGTTGAAAGAATGCGAATTTTTATATAACACCAATCGTGCACGGTTTGATCAGCGCGGGCGCAGTGCGTATGTGCTCACACGCGATGCACTAACAACTGAGACAGAATTGCCGCGGTGAGTCGCCGGTGAGCACGCCACAATACCGCGCGACCGTTCTATTACCGTAGCGACAATGATTGAATTAATGCGTAAAAGAAATGGGAAAAGGATAACCTACTAGATTGACCCTCTTTTCTACTTTGATATTGCTAACGTACAATAAAAATCTTCCAGGAAATCTAAATGTTTCTTGTATCAGACATTACACAGATAGTAAGGTGACGATAAAAATAGGACAACCTACTTCCTCAAACATAGCAGCGACAGTGAGAGTGTAAAGTCAAGCATAATAACGACACTGTTGTCATATCTCTTGGGATTTGAAAATAAATTATTCACTAAACTTTCAACTAAGAAATTAAAAAGAAATCAACTGACGTTCTAATTGCTGACGATTTTTTAAGTTATACAGCTCTTAATTTTCAAAAAAGATACTCAAAGCAGAAATCTCAGAGTGGAAAGCAAATTTTTTATGCAGGACGTTGAGGTAGGACGCAACGCAGTCAGATGGGACGACAACCTAGAGAAGGTCGCACGAAGGGACTAAAAATTGATGGCGGAGGATCGTGTATCGGGAGATCGTGTACCCAACGCAATAGACTATTTTTTGATTGATAGCATCGTTGACAACGCTTAAAAACAGTGCATACATACAAATATATCTACATTTCTCATCAATTGCATATTTGTCCCAAATGTGAGCCAAGGTGAGCCTATTGCAGGGTTGAAGGAAAATCGTCAGACGCAGGTTGTGGCTACGTCATGTTGTAGACAATTTTCAAACCACCCATAAGACCTTCAACTTGGCTTAATGACTGCCAATTTACTGGCGAGTCTGGCGACCAAACAATTCATTAAAAATTATAAAGAATTATAAACAACTGAGACACAGCGTGACTCAATATTACCCATTAAAAAAATCCTATTTAAATAACAAATGATCAGAAACAAGTTTACTCTGAGATGAAAAATGTAAATGAAAATGTACGGTGTGAAAAAAATAAGATGTTCAAATAAACAATAACACGGATGGTACGGTGTGCAATAATATTTAATTAGATAATGTCAACACAGAATTTTCTCAAGAACGAGAGTGTTATACATTTACATTTAGACTACACACTAAGAACGTTAGGTTGGTAACTAGAATGGCTAAAATACAAAAGGAGTATCAGAAGTCTTTGAAAATGGCACCAGTGACTGAAAAAATGAGAGGAAACCGTCTGTCTTGTTATGGTCATGTGATGAGAAGGAATGAAAGCCATAAAACGAAAAGAGAGAATTAGAGTTTTGGGGTATAGAGAGCCAGAGTAAGGCCAAAGAAAATATGGATGGATTTCTATAAAGCATGATAATGATCATAGGATATTAGGAAAAGAAGACAAATTGGGATAAGAGCAAGAGAATAAGGACAAAATAACATTTCAATAATTTCATTACTATTGATATGAATTAATGAAGTCATTCCTTCTTCGCAATCGTGGCATGTGGTGTTTGGAACGAAGGCATGGGACGGTCACTGTTTTCAGTTTTGTGTTATTATAGTTTACTTATGCTTGAATTTGGCTTGACACGCTGCCGCGTGTCTAGATTACTTGAATACAATGTACTGTCTGATCTGCAATTTTCGAAGATGGAAAATCACATTACAGCATAGAAATTTTGATACTCTTGTGGTGGAATGCATTTCAAGCACTTTGTTACCTTTTTGGGAGTTTAGCAGGGCGGCTTTGTGCAGGTCATCCAGCTGCGGAGACGGGGCATCTATTCACTAAGCCTCTACCTACGGAGTTCTGCTCACTTCAACCGAGTGGCAGGATACGCAAAGGTTAAGGGAATTGCGACCTGATGAAGGGTCGCCCCAAATTCGGGCTCTCCTATCACAAACTCTATAAGGGTCGCCCCAAATTCGGGCTCTCCTATCACAAACTCTATAAGTAAAGTATAGAGCGTTTTCTGACTGAGTCCCGTTTTCGAGGGCATGGACGCATATGATAGCCATGGGGTACAAACTTCATAACATGGTTTTGGTTGTGTACTCGTAATGCGTTTATAATTATAACTAGTTCTTTAAATAGTTATTATAATCTTATCTAAGTAGTAATGGCCATAATAAAGTTTTTAAATAGGTGTGACTTTAAACTCTGAAAAAACGTGTGAAAATCGTTCTGTACTTATAGGTGTTATGTAACACCTATGATGTTTATTAGGCAGAACGATTATCACACGTTTTTCAGAGGTAAAATATGCTGTTTTAAATTAAATATGTTTACCAGTTTTTGACAACATTTAATCAACTATATCCATAGAATAATAAAATTATTGTAGCAATCAATCAAATAAACCTATTGCAACCAAAGACGTATCATATATACCAAAGACGTATCATATATAGACACGTTATACACGAACATTGCGGCTTTCAAAAACAGCTAAACTTTTATAAATTTAAAAAAAGAATTCTATAAATTATCTGTGCTAGCATGCATAAAGTCAATATCAGAGGAATGTGGGGAAAAAGGGAAACTTGAATTTCACTAACTGAGACATAATATGGTTAATGTCATAGAGTTATATATATTATCATTAGAGAGGCAAGCACGAACATCGCGTCTCGACAAAAGCACGGCTACCTATGAGCTGAGAAGACGCAACTATGAAACTTTTTAAGCAGTGATGGTAAATATATATCTGTCTCATTCACACGCGTACGGTGAACACCGCCGCCGCTGCGATTAGACAAAGACAAAAACATAAACATGACGAACGTGGGCCAGTGTTGACTACTGTATGAAATTTTTACCCACGATAATTATAGAATTACTAAACAAATTTAAAATTATTATGTACCTATTTCATTTATTATTTTATTTCGGTTGAAACCGAAACTCACGTGTTCATATTTAAAAAAAACAACCAAGTGCGAGTCGAATACACAAAAACAGCAATTTACGTTTGTTGTGTGGGGTCTTTTTCGGATTTTAGTAGGTATTTTTTGTTATGGCGGCAGAAACATACATCACCTGTGAAAAAATTTGCTCTATCTACCACGGTTCCTGCGATACAGCCTCGTGACTAACAGACAGACTGACGGCAAAGCCTCATGTCTCGTTCATAGAGTCTTGCGTTTACCCCTCCGTGCGCGAATCCGACTCACACCTGACCGGTTTTGTTTGCAATATGTGCAGCAAGTTTCACCAAGTGCCATTAATCAACGGTAGATATAAATCTTCTCAGGTGTCCATTTTAGAAATTTCTCTACCTTAAGATGGGTTTCTCTCTTTTACGTTTGAAGTTACGCATGGATGCTATTGCGAACGCCTACTGACTAAAACCACACTGCGCCCTGCTACTGCCTACGAAGGGTGTCCCGGCTGGCATTTATTTGAGCGTATCCGACGTTTCCGTGCTTCGGAAGGCACTTTAAGCTGTTGGTCCCGGTTGCCAGTAAGATGGCAGTCGTTAAGCCAAGTTGAAGGACTTGACCAAGGTTAAAAAATTCAACAGCAGGCTGTCACAACCTGTGCCTGTCCATCTCAATACGGCAGTGGCAGTACGTCTCACCACATATGACGTGGGTTATATTCTTATAAAAAAGGTGAATTTTGGGCATATAATATGCCTCTGCCTACCTCTTCGGGGATAAAGGCGTGACCATATCGCATCGCATCCCGATAGACCTTGGCTAACACTGCCGTCTCGCATAGGGGTCCTATCCCGCTTCTTTAGGGTTGGTTCCCGGTGTACTAAACAAACTCTCTCCGAAACTACTGGACCGATTTAAAAAAATATTTCACTGTTGGGAAGCTACACTCTTCCGGGTGAACATAGGCTATATTTTATTCCCGTATTCGCACGGGAACGGGAACTACGAGGCTGAAACCGCGTGACGTCCGCTAGTATTCTATATAGACCATTAAAAAGGCACTTCTTACAAAACTTCTGACCCTTTCATTTAATACCAAAAAGGATATTTTTTTCTTAAATTAATTTTAACACAGTACTTTATGGCCGCTAGAGGGCGCACCATTAAATTCAGTGACACGATATAAAACTCCAGTCCAGTCCAGTCCAGTTAAAAAAACCAGTCTAACGTCAAGGCGCTTCTAACAATATCTCATTAGTCCAGTTCTAATAAGTACCTAGTTGAGGAGCTCTGAGGGAATACATGAACATACAGACATACGTATATAGCCTGTCAAAATCATAACCCTGCCTTAGTCGGGTAATATTATTAATGTATCTTACATAGGTAATTAATTACTAATTCTCCCACTGTTGTGGGTAAACCAAACCGATATTTTAGTGGTAACACTGAATGGCAATCACAAATTTTATTTTCAAAATTCGATTATAGCGGTATTTACGCTGATATCAATGCGTAAATAGTATAGTTACGTGCAAAATGTAATTCTACATGACTAATTGTGTTTTTATGTTTTAGAATTGCAATCTTTTACTGTGTATTTGCCCATTTTGTCGCCCGGTTCAATTTGTACGTACGATTGGCGTAACGGCGTCAGACTGAACTGACGTTTGGCTCACCTAAGCCTGTGGGCTTACGTTAGGTAGGCTTGATGTTGGCGCGTTCGTTAGTCATCTAGTCTTATCTATATCGATGGTTAATGTATTTACGAGTAAAGTACGTAATATTTAAATTTGAAAATGTTAATGTAGTTTATCGGATTAGTAATTATATTATTAACGTAATTTAAGTCATAAAATAAAAATATAACAATATCATACAGAAACATTTATTTAATAAGTAATAATTTAGTACCTAGTAAGTAATCCAAATATTTGTAATTTAAATCATTTTAATAATCTTAATATTATTATATTATTTTTTATGTATTATTATTTTTTTAAAGAAATATAATTAGGTACCTAAATAAAAAAAATATTCAAATAGCAAAATAAAACATTAGTACAAAATCTCCCCGATGTCCCCTTACGGGTCGCGGGCGCCAAACCACAGACTATAGAGTACATTTCCCTTCTGCATTCAATAAGATTGCCGCCATTTTATCGATCCGAGAAAATGAAATAATATTATTATTTCTATTGTACTTACGCATGAAATGACACGTTTTTATATTGAACAGTTACTGTGTAGCTTGTGCATCATCTGAAGATACATGAAGGCATGTTTTTTTCGAGTTTTCTTTACTAACAGAATTTAAAACAGTGCTAATAGAACTTTCGCTAACCCTACAGCCGCGTCACAGATTTTCAGGTAATTACCTTCTTTACGTGTTGCCATTTTCAAGTGTCTATAACGTATCTATAGTTTTTATATCATTGATTGCAACACACTGTTGGACATAGACATCTCCAAATTTTATATTGGTTGGGTGTTATAAACCCCTTTGGCTCGACGGGTTTCTAAAATTATTGTGATTCGATAGAAATCTAAATAATTTATTTAGCTTAATTTGTTATACGGCCAGTTTATACTTCTTTCATTTGGGCGTTTTCTATACTAATATTATAATGAGGAAAAATTTGATTGTTTGTTTGCATCGAATAGGCTTCGAAACTACTGAACCGATTTGAAATATTCTTTCGCCATTGTGAAACTACTCTATCCCCGGGTGACATAGGCTATATTTTATTCCCGCATTCCCACGGGAACGCGAGCTACGCGGGTAAAACCGCGTGAAGTCCGCTAGTCAATTCTTAGTGGATATCTACGTCATAATAACGATTTATGTGCCAACATTACGCCAAATCTGTTCAGCGATTTCAGCAGTGCGTTGAAAGTTAGTCATTCGCGGTCTCAGTCTTCAAATCCATATGTTGTGTACAGACCAGAGTTATTTTCGTTTTTAGGTGAACGGGGTAATGGTCTAGCTAGAAACACGGTCATTGCAGCTTACTACCCGTTCGCTCTAACTTCGCCGCTGGCGTAGAGGCGTATACCCGAATTGTTAATTAGACGAAGGAAATTGACAGTAGCTAATGTCACTTCGTCATAGAAAATACGCAACATTGTATGAAGAAGTGACATTAGTTGCTGTCAATTTACTTCGTCTAATTAAAAATTCGACTTTAGTGTGGAGCCGAGCGGCAAAGTTAGAGCGAACGAGCAGTATAGTATAAGGCCTAGTTCAGAGAATGGCGCGGTAATGCAAACGCTTAGTTTACTTTCTCAGACAAGGCGCGATAGTCAGATTCGCACTGTGTCTCTCCAACCTCAAAAGTAATCCTTCATAACCTAAATTCAGCCTTTGATCAAACAATTTCAGGACACTTGTAACGAAAGCACAAGCACTGTAAGAAAAAGCATCACCAATAGAATCCTTCTGGACTGACTAAAAACAAATTTTCAAGTTACCCTCGTTGAAACGGGTTCGACTTAGGCCTTTGATTGAGCGCTCTTTATTAACACGTTCACGGACAGTACGTCGAGAACCGTACATCCTGACTCTCATACCTAATATGGCACTACGGCTGTAGCCGGTGATTTTAAATGTATCAAAAGTGGAATTACGTTCACAGCCGAAGATTTTTCATTACACACATAGGAACGGCGTGACTCTGTGCCGTTTTAGGCTGTAATACAGACAGCTAGTGTCACATCAAGCACTCCGACGCGTGCACACAAGTTAAGTCTCTCACGCACACATTGAAGGACATCATGTCGTGACACTCCTTCTGTGGCCGGGCGATCTACCTACTACCGGTTACGTCTTTGGCCGTTACTGCCGCAACACTTACTTGAAAAATCTAATAATGTGGCAGTCCGTCCGCAGGCGTGATACTATTTTGTATGGAAAATTTGTGTGTCATATCACAATTTTTTAGGAATGGTTTCTGTCCGTGAACGTGTTAATTTCTTTTTCCTTCAATTTACTTGCGACTACTGATGAATTCATTTTTATTTGAGAACATTATTGGTACCATTTTTTTAAACCACTTGAAAAGCTGTGAGCTTTCAGGAAATTGAAAGAGATGAATAAAAGAAGAATGTGGAAATATAAAATGCCGGTTTATTGAAAATCAAACTCGGGGTCGTGGTACGTGTTCGGGGAGCAACGATTTCAGCGATTCCCGAAGGTCCCTCAGGGTTCGACTTATCTCAGTATTGGTCTTCCTGTAGCCCGCTGCAGTTCGCCAGGTAGCCGTGCCGTCCACAAATTCGGCTGGCACGGTGTTTTCAAATCGTGGGGTGGACGAACGCTTGTCGCCCGTAGGGTGAAAGTTCCTTCTTGGAACCCGAAGGGTGGACTTCTACAGCCCGTAGGGTGGATGTTGACAACCCGTAGGGTGGATCTTGACAACCCGTAGGGTGGATTTCTTGAACCCGTAGGGTGGACCCTGGAATGTTCCAGATGACGGGTTAGCTGGAACCCTTTTTCCCGCCCATTGCTAAGACAGCCGGTCCCTGTTAAACCTTTCAGGAGTCCGCTGCCTTACAATGTTTGGTTATCTACTAATTTTACAGAGACCTTTTTTTAACACCCCTGTAATCTACCCTCCCATAACAGGGTTGACCAACAGCCATTAATTTTCACTGTTTTAAAATCTAGATTACATTATAATTAATTTAACTCACCCAATGATGGGGTTATAGACGCTTGCAGCTAAATCACTGATCACTTTGGGAGTATTTTACTCCCTATAATACTTCTTCACTTTGATTGGATAATTCTGATACACATACGCCTTCGCGACTAGTATATTTAGATTATTTGAGTAATGGCCTTTGAAATTCGCGCGCGGTTGTTTTTATATGTTTTTACAGCGCCTCTAGCGGCACCACTCGAAACTACTCAATCGTCACGACCGCTTTTTAAATACGAATAAGGCTACCGCCGTTGCGACACTTACTCGGTAGATGGCGCTTTCATATGTTGACCTAGATTTTAATTCTAAACCCCTAATGTTGAACCCCTATTTGCACCCGTTGTTTCACAACGTTACATACTCCCCCTCCCCGGTGAGCGTTTGACGTACCCTAACACGTCAAATGCTGCGTTCGTCCTCGAACGCCCCTAACATAATACCTACTACTCGTCTATGTGTGTGTGTATGTTAGTGTGTTGTGTGAATGAGGTGATGCTGGGTGTAGCGAAGAGTCGGCCTTAACCTTAATGAAACCAACTCGCAGGATGTATTTAGGTGATTCTGAAGGATCTTATAGGACAGAAAGAGAAAAGACGTATTTGAGGCTTTGGGTTGAAGGTTCAGGTAATACGCACCGCCTGAAAGTGGGGTGTGTATAATAAGGCTTTTTGCTGAAGGCTGGGATTTATACAACCGTCCCAGAGAAGAACATCCTACTAGGGCTCGTGTAACACTTCCGACTCATAGGATGGACTATCCCCCAGGGCAAGCCTCTAGCTTCCGAGTGGTAGGAGTAGCCATATGACGAAAATAAAGATAACGGTGATCTACACCTACGACTGTTAGGGCAAGACAAATGCTGCCAAATAACAGTCCACCATAATTCTGTTCGGGTAAGCCTCATGCTTCCTCGTAACAGTACTAAACCTACACCATAAATCTGTTCGGGTAAGACTCATGCTTCCTCGAAACAGTAATAAACCTACACCATTAATCTGTTAGGGCACGACCATGCTGCCAACTAACAGTAACCGACGAACTCTGTTAGGGATAGACCCATGCTTCCAACTAACAGAAAACTCCCAACTAAACCAAGAAACAGAAACGTGATAGAAATAATTTACTCGCAGAATCCTCCGTGATGCTAATTAACCCCTATGTCCCCATGACGAACACGGCATGTGTTTGTCACGTTTTTATATGTCGTTCTTTGTAAGTCGTGTGTAGTGTGTAGTGTCCCTAACTAATTACTAGGCTATTTAGCCCTTTAACCAAATAAAATAAAAACCAACTAAGTGCTTATTGGCAATCTTAGCGGTAATAACAGAAACTAAGTGCTTATTCGCAATCTTAGTAGAAGAATGTTGACTATGACTATTATGTCAACCCTAATAAATCACGAAGATAAATGATCTTTGGCCATTATGCCAAATATCTAAAAAAAATATATTAATAGTACCCTTGTGTGCCACCATGGCAGTGTAAAATGTATATGCGTGCCCAGATAAATAATATGTATGTATGTACGTATGAAATCTCCCTTGTGTAAGTTTTGTTTTGTCTGCGCGTAAGATGTTGACGTAATCATGTTGATGCAAACGTGTTATTTATCGTTGCATCTAAGGCCAGTGTCACACTATATTCCATGCTATGCCAACCCGTCAGTTTTTATTTTATTTATTTATTTATTTATGTACACACAAGAAATACAACAAAAACAATATACAGAAATAGACGTACAATGGTTCTGCTTATTTCTATAAGAAATATCTACCAGCAGACCGGCGAAAGGAGAACAAGAAGAAGGGAAAAGAACTTTCAAAAGTGTGTAAATAAAGGAGTAGGATAGAACTAAATTAATACACATACAAAATTAATAAAACAATAGGTAGGTATATAAATCTCAATATGTTATTTATAGGTTATAGGTATAAATATACAAATATGTAAAAATATAAATACGGTACATACTTACATAAACATAATAAATACATAAATAGGTTTATAGTGTAGATATATAATATTCACGGACTTTTCTTTTGAAGGTAGTGATAGTTTTACTGTCTCTGATGTTAGGTGGTAGCGAATTCCACAATCTGACCGCATGCACAGTAAAGGAATAAGAATAGAAATCGGTTTTGTGTCTAGGAAGTTTGAGAAGAAGGCGTAGGTTAGACCTGCAGGGAGCGTCCGGAGAGCGTGCAAATGAGAACCGCTCTCTCAGATAGGAAGGTGAAGATGGATTGTAAAGTATATTGAAAAGGAGATTGAGAATTCGAGTGTTCCGGCGAAGGCGGATAGGGAGCCACTTGAGTTCTTTGCGAAAATGAGAAACGTGATCATACTTTCTAAGATTGAATATAAAGCGTATACATAAATTTTGCAACCTCTCAAGTTTATCGAGAAGCTCCTCGGTGGCGTCTAAATAGCAAGCGTCAGCGTAGTCAATAATGGGTTTTATGAGAGTTTGAGCAAGATTGATTTTCGTCCTCAGGGGCAAGAGGCTCTGGAGGCATCTCAAAGAGTGAAAGGAGAAATTAACCTTTTTGCTGACATCGTTAATGTGGGTACTCCAAGATAGCGTGGTATCGATAATCACACCCAGGTTCTTCACAGAGTTCGCATATGGAATTTGAATACCAGCCAATAGCACCGGATCAAGTTCCGACACCGGTAATCTATCGCATTGGTATTTACTACCAATGATGATAGCTTGGGACTTAGAAGGGTTAATGAGTAATCCGACCGACCTGGCCCAGTCACTTAGTCGTTCCAAATCCTGGTTTATAGATAATACTCCAGAAAGTGCGTCATTAGTCGTAAAATGGCGATACAGCTGCAAGTCATCAGCATAGAGATGGAAGTTGTTGGAAATGTTACTCGTAGCAAAGTTGATAAAGATAGAAAAGAGAAGAGGAGATAGAACGCCACCCTGAGGAACGCCCGCAGTTAACCCGCACCAATCAGAGGATATCTGACCAATACGAACACACTGAGAGCGACCCCGAAGGTATGAGTCAAACCAAGATATAGCGGAGGAGGAGACATTTATAGCCCTCAATGTACCAAGCAGTACATCAAAGTCAACGGAATTGAAGGCACTACTGAAGTCAAGGAGAACTAAAAGTGTTAATTCTTTACGCTCCATAGCCCATCGGATGTCATCTGTCACTTTAATAAGCGCAGTGACAGTGCTATGTCCAGCGCGAAATCCCGACTGAAAGGGGCTGAGGGAGTTAGAGGACGATAAAAAGACAGAGAGCTGCCGATGAACAATATGCTCAAGGACTTTGGAGAGAAATGGAAGAATGGAGATAGGTCGATAATCAGTCAGCAAGCAGGGGTTTGTTTTTTTAGGTAGAGGCACAACGTACGCTGACTTCCAAACCTCAGGAAAGGAGCCAGAGAATAATGAAGAATTAAAGATATGAGTAATGACCGGAAGTATGATAGGAAGAATAGGGAGGATCATCCTTGAGCAAATGCTATCGCATCCCGAAGCTGATGAAGATATAGACAGAAGAGATCTCTTAACGTCAGACTCGGAGACAGAGGAAAATTGAAAAGGAGAGGTCCGGGGCATCGACTCACCCAGAAGTCTGAGTAAGGTAGCACTCTTTACATCTGCATCCAAGGAGACCGGTGGTTGTGAGAAGTGCTTATTTAGAGCAGTGGTGTCGATGTCCCTGGCGTCAGAAACTGGAGATTTGCCTATGCCCACGGACCGAAGAAATCTCCAGGTATCAGCAGAATTCCGACCGTTAAGAGAATCGTAGAAGTGGCGTCTCCTTGCATCTCTACACATCCGACTGCAGCGGTTTCTCAGAGACTTGAAAGCTAAAAAATTATGCTCTGAGGGGCTATTTCTAAATCGCTTTTTGGCTCTATCTCTGCGAGCCATTAGGCTTTTTATGGAATCGTTTAACCAGGGTGCCGGATAATGTTTGATTCTAACCGGTTTAACCGGAGCATGCCGGTCGAATAACTCAATAACCGTAGCATTGAAGATATTGACCATGTCATTGACATTATCGGAGTTGAACACCAACGACCAGTCAGCAGAGCCAGCATCCCTTTGCAATGCCTCCAGATTCACACCCCTGAAATTACGAAGAAAACAGATTTGTGGCTTACGTTTAGGGGGGCGAACGCGATAAGAGAGGAAAAGAAGGTCATGTAAGGAAAACGGAGCAGGCAACTGACCATGTGTACTCACATCGTCAGGAGAGGAAACTAGGATGAGGTCAAGTAGTGAAGGTTTGCAATCGCGGGCATGGTGAGTTGTAGAGAGCGGTAGAACATGTAGGTTATAGGCAGACAATAGAGATAATAATTTACGAGAGCGGCAGTCATTTTTTACTAAACAAGTGTTAAAGTCACCCATTATGACCACGTGACCATAGGATGGGGTGAGGTCGTGTAGGAGGTTATCAAAGGAGTTGAAATAGTCTATGTGCATGTCAGGGCTATAGAAAACTCCAAGAAGAAATTTAGTGTGGAGTAAAGAAACTTCCAGAAACAGGTGTTCAGCTGATTCAGTGTAGGCATTAGGAGATGCGCTAATAATCTTATGTGGAATTTCAGCACGTAAATAGATTCCTACACCGCCACAGCGCACACCCGTTCTATCGTTTCGTATTAAAACATAGCCTGGAAGCGATACCAGAGTAGATGGAATGGATGGTTTAAGGAATGTTTCAGAAATAAGGATAGCATCAAGAGAGGAGTTGCTAAAAGACGCCAGAAGATCGGAGTAATGGCCTTTAACACTCTGCGCATTAATATGCGCCAGATTGAGGTTCTTAGGATAGTTTGAATTTAAAGAGGAAAGATGATCATGCAGGGTCAGAGAAGCAATGGGATCAACATCCACGCTGTGGAAACTATCAGAGGCAGAAGAACACGAGTAAAAACTACTATTTAGGTCGCAAAGGTCATCCGTATTATCCATTATTCAGATATATATAAATAATAATAAATATTTAATAATTAAGAATAAACTATATGAATATACCGTGGAAGAATAAAAAAAACAATGTCTTGCTCACTCACTCGCTGATATAGTGGCAGAAATTTTTACAAGACATCGTCACAGGTAAAGAAAATTCGTAAAAAAAAAAAAATACCATAACACAGCAAAGGAGGCTTAAAAAGAGCAGTGTAAAAAAAAAAAAAAAAAAATATAACATCTAAATGTCCCTCACGCATCCATCCCACAGTACCAAGAGGAGTCAATGACTTATCGTTACCTACAACGGCGAAAGTGTGGAGCCGGCATTATCTTCAAATGTCACTAATTGTCAATGTCATTGCTGTTCGATTTCGATCCGTCAAATACAATCAAAACAAATCATACATTTAATTATTTTACAAAAGCAGGTATTACATTATGTTTCAAACAATACGGTGTCCCTAAAAAGTGAAAGTTAAGTTAAAGTAAACAAAGCACGAATGGCCAGAATACAAAACAAGTGACAAAGTGATACAGACTGATGGGATGCGTGGGGCAAAATGTGACGATTATCTCTGAAACCGAAGCGAAACGAAATCCTACACGCGGCGACGGCTTGACTTGCCTGCCTTCAGTGTTTTGGACGCCTCGCCAGCCCCCGAAGACGCGGCAACAGCAGGCTGCGAAGACCTGTCGGTCTCTGTAGCGGTGCAGGGGTATTGACGAATGACGGCGTCAAGCTCAGCCATCGATTCCAACTTCCGACGAGTTTTATCAGGAGTCAAGATAACTATTTTGCCCTCTGCCGACCAACAACTCCTCACGCCAAAGTGCTGTCTCGCGGCTGTGAAGACATGGTGCCGAGCCTTAGTCAGGAATTCCGAGATAGTGAACTTCGTACCTTTAAGGGAAGTTTTACTGTCCCACACCAAGTGACGCTGCTGCAATCCATGGAATCTGACGAGAACTGGGCGAACCTTCCCTCTCGCACCACCCAGTCTATGACAAACGTTGAGGTGCTGCAGTCCGACTTCAGGGAGCTTCATATCAACCGAAACAATATGGTGTATAGCTTCATGCAAGTTTTCATTAGGGCTTTCCGGAATACCGTGAAACAGCAAAACCTTTCGTCTCATTGTTGTCTCATGCCGGTCCAATCCCAGGGTGAGAAGCTCCACCTGAGACTTGATACAGGATAAAGCCCGCCAGGCAAATGTTTTGAACTCTTTAAATTCCTTGGCCAGACTTGACACAGTGGTTGAAGCTGGACTAGACCCAGATGTCGCCTTCAAGAGTTTCTCGTCGTACTCTGCCATTTTAGTACTAAACAGCTTCGCCAATTCTTCGAGACCATTGGCTAGTTTGAAATCCATTTTAAGTGTGTTATCACGGTCTGGATATGTGACAAAAACTAAAAATATCACTGGACAGCGAGCACTAGTGAGTATTAATTACAATTATAGTACATAAATATACTAAATACTGATAGTATTAATAAATATGAATTTTAAATAGAGGAGCAAAAAATTTGTATGTTTCTCTCTTGACTACCCACTTTTTTTTTCCAGTTGGTCAGGAACCAAAACTTAGGACATTTGAGTCACTTTGTCTAATCTACGAAAGTGACTCGCCTGTAACTAGTTTGCCTCCTACTTCCGCCTTTGGGAGTCACACACCATGAAATGCAAGTGTCACTATGTAAACAAACAAAAAAAAAACTTCTGCTTATTGAGTGTTTGGAATTGTGTGTGAAGATGATTATGATGAATGTTTGATGAGTATATACTACCTAATTAGTATGTAAGTGATATTGTGAAACTTCCGTATCAAAATGTACCTCGTTGTCCGATGTGAAGAATTGTAGTACATTATGTGCCACCCACGTATTACTATTCTATTACGGTGTGCTAACACCCTTATCTTTTTCAAAAGTTTAATTATCAAAACCACAATTGTGTAACCGTGCTGATGTACTATATAAACTATTATCAAACGCGTCTTAGCGCAGTGTGTTACGGCCTTTATCGTTATCTGCATTCGTCTTTGTAACATTGAGGAATGTGAATATTTCTCGACACACCCGCAGAATAACGAAAAAAAAATTTCTTCTTTTTAGGGTTCGTTGAACCGAATTATAAATTGAACCTTTATAAACTTAGTATTTGCTTTTGGAAATACTTAAGTTTGGAAATATTTCCTTTTAGTGTTCCTTCACTCAAATAAAATTTGGACCCTACTAGATATTCTTGTCTGTCTGTCTGTCTGTGTTTAAATGTAATCTAATCCGAAGCAGTAAGTAGTGAAAGTGAGGTGTATGATGATGGGTTGATGAAGTTAGCTAAATGTTTGACCGTTTTAATGGATTGATGCAATTATTGACGTTAATATTATTTTTATTAAAATGTAACTATTCCCACGAACGTACTAAGAGTTAATTGTATATTAACTCGTACCAACTAAATTTTTTTTTTTAAATCTTTCCTTAATACTACGGAACCCTTAATTATTACGAACTGTGTCAAAGACGATTCGCACTTGGACGGTTCTTGAAATAAGCTATATAGTAGTAACCAACCTTTTATGTAAATTGTTCCTCACCACTACGGAACCCTTGAATATTTCGAATCGTTTGAAAAACCGATTCGTACTTGGACGCTTCTGGAAATATTTTGTATGAGACTGTTGGTGTCCGGAGTGTATTTTATTCACTTCCACCCACAGTTTATATGAAAAAAAAAAATTTCTTCTACTATCGAGCTAGTAATTCAACTTACTCGTAAACGTTATGAAAGCAACATCTGCCGTTGTTCATTCAGAACCCGAATCAAAGTTATCAGTTTACAATTGTTATGGCAAGAATGTTTTCACTGCGTGATCTACGTTTGGAATGTTTTTTCTTACAGTTTTATTTCAGTGTATCAGAATTCTACGTAATTCGAAAAGTGAAACAATTATAAATCTTTTATAATTTACGTGAAGTGAAATTCGTAAAATTTTTCGTTTTACTAAAGTGAAATTTCAATAGGGATTGTTACCCAGAAACGTGATTATCGGCTGTTGGTCTCGCTGTAAATTCACATATAGGAAATACAACAAAATAATACACAAATTGAGGCGGTTTGACGCCGTAAAAAAATAAAAATTGTGGTGGTGATATCCTGTGACTACTTTTTACGATGAAAATAGGCAATACAACTCACTTACGAAAATTAATGTAAGCGTTTCAAATTAGAAGTTTTACTTCAGAGTTTAACAAAGTACTATTTAAAATTGACACAAAACAAAAAAAACTTTTACTTTAAATTTAATTAAAAATTTTCCACCATAAAATAAATACTTGAGGGTGTGAAAAATAAATTGGGGACCGTTAAAATTTGGAAAAATTACAATTTACGTTGAGAAAAATTCAAATTTTGCCTTGTTCTTGAGTTTGTCGAAATCTGTCTAAAATTAATAAAGAACACACAAAATAAGCCGGACAGAACAAGTTGGCAGCAGAGGTCAGGAGAGCCAAATTCCTGGGTAGTTGTGATAATTTTGAGGGAAACTACCCCGCTAACGGGCACTCTTAAGACTATTTTACACAGATTAAAATATCTTATAATTATGACCTCCCGACTCCCGTCGGAAATCGCTTTCTCGCTACCCGAAACCACGATATGGGCGCCACTGAAAAGCTGTGAGCTTTCAGGAAATTGAAAGAGATGAATAAAAGAAGAATGTGGAAATATAAAATGCCGGTTTATTGAAAATCAAACTCGGGGTCGTGGTACGTGTTCGGGGAGCAACGATTTCAGCGATTCCCGAAGGTCCCTCAGGGTTCGACTTATCTCAGTATTGGTCTTCCTGTAGCCCGCTGCAGTTCGCCAGGTAGCCGTGCCGTCCACAAATTCGGCTGGCACGGTGTTTTCAAATCGTGGGGTGGACGAACGCTTGTCGCCCGTAGGGTGAAAGTTCCTTCTTGGAACCCGAAGGGTGGACTTCTACAGCCCGTAGGGTGGATGTTGACAACCCGTAGGGTGGATCTTGACAACCCGTAGGGTGGATCTTGACAACCCGTAGGGTGGATTTCTTGAACCCGTAGGGTGGACCCTGGAATGTTCCAGATGACGGGTTAGCTGGAACCCTTTTTCCCGCCCATTGCTAAGACAGCCGGTCCCTGTTAAACCTTTCAGGAGTCGGCTGCCTTACAATGTTTGGTTATCTACTAATTTTACAGAGACCTTTTTTTCACACCCCTGTAATCTACCCTCCCATAACAGGGTTGACCAACAGCCGTTAATTTTCACTGTTTTAAAATCTAGATTACATTATAATTAATTTAACTCACCCAATGATGGGGTTATAGACGCTTGCAGCTAAATCACTGATCACTTTGGGAGTATTTTACTCCCTATAATACTTCTTCACTTTGATTGGATAATTCTGATACACATACGCCTTCGCGACTAGTATATTTAGATTATTTGAGTAATGGCCTTTGAAATTCGCGCGCGGTTGTTTTTATATGTTTTTACAGCGCCTCTAGCGGCACCACTCGAAACTACTCAATCGTCACGACCGCTTTTTAAATACGAATAAGGCTACCGTCGTTGCGACACTTACTCGGTAGATGGCGCTTTCATATGTTGACCTAGATTTTAATTCTAAACCCCTAATGTTGAACCCCTATTTGCACCCGTTGTTTCACAACGTTACACACTATAATTCATATTGCCATTACTTGCTAAGGTAAGGCATTTCCTGGATATGGAACCTGGCTTCCGCTTTATTGGTTGCTAGAGGTAGCTATTGCTGTCAGACCTGCTGACCCCAAGCTTCATCCATTGGTTAACAGAAGCACCACTTACAGGAGATTGATGAATTTTGGGAACCCATGGTGGTAAGGCACGCATACTCTGCACTTTTGTGCAATTATTTAATGAACAAAAGTATTAATATCTGAGGGATGGAAAGAAAGTCAGGTATATAAGAAGGTTTAGGAACGGACCATTCGAAAATTTCACTTGCTTGTTAAAACCAATCAACAAACTCCTCAAAATTCCAAAGCATGAAAAGAAAATTAGATACTTTCAAAGGGTATCAAAAAAATGACAAACAACAATGTAGGTACATGCGGGAATTTCAGGAAGAAGGTAGGTATGACTAGACTACAAAGATTAAAGACCAGGCACCAATTTCAACAAAATACAAGTACCAAGATAATTCTTTTCTTCTAACTACTAAGTAATATCACGATTGTTCACCTGAAACGTAAGCAGAAAACTCCTTGTTTACGCTCATTAAATGAAGAATGTGCATTTGTTCTGAAAAGCCATTATTATTGCCCGTTTCCATTATCTACTAAGCCGATTGTTTTTTTGGATTTCTCACAGGCGAAAAGAGAGTATTCGTTCAAAATTGATCATGATAACTAAGAAGTTCCGGAATGACATGGCACGGGAATCAATGCGAAATTAGCGAGGAAAATTTTATTTGGAAGGTATCTACCAAGATAGCATGTAATATTACAAACAAACATATGTTTTCGCTTGCATGGTGGCATGCACTTTATCACCCTGCTGTGCGTGGGACTCCCAACCCTGGGCATTCCTCGCTTCTACCGATTCACAAAAAACAGCAGAGGTTAAGCGACTGCCCATCGGCAAAAGAATGCCCTGAAATGGGTTTCTTCTAAGAGAGTTCGCTTACAGGTTATGTTAGATTTGGTCTCCAGAAATAATCGTGCATTCTAACGTCAAGTAGTTCCACCTTGCTTCTACCAAGTCATAGGATAAGGCAGAGGTTAAGCAACTGCTAAGAGATTCTTCGCTTGCCGGTTTATGTTAGATTTGACCTCCAAAAATAGTAATGTCCCAGTACATGCAAATGTATTATATAACACATTTAGCGGTGAAAAAAAATGGCGCCGACACCTCCAATTGTTCCACAAGTGGTCATTGTCTGATCCGCGTGTTTCACATGAAAAACAAAGGTCACACGCGACGTCCAACAATTAGCAGAATACCTGATAACCTGATACTGTGCCTACTTAAACAGTTATAATGAGATTTCACACATGGGTGGGCACAAGCTCACGTGTTATAGTACTCTAGTCATGTTTGGGCAAAACTATTATGGTAAGCTAGCAGACGGTAATCGTCTCACCACCTATTATATGAGGGACATTAATCTACAAGGTGAAATGTGGGAGTGCACTCTGCCTCTGCCTACGTGTAAAAAGGCGTGCCTATATGTATATATATAAGCTAACAGAGCAGGTGAGATGTTGAAGAAAGGGTAGAGGTAGGGAACGGATTTCTTTTTTCTAAGTATTCAACGTTTCGCAGAAGCTCACGAAAAGAGACTTCACTATCATGACAATCCTGAGGCAATCCAACTCCTCGATTGAACAGACTTAAAAAGAAGACTCAAAAGAACTAAACCCTTTGAGTTAGTGTAGTGCTATGTGAACGCGATAAGTGACTTAGTCGTTTAGTGTAGAACACAAGAACAATGTGTACGTAAACTTAACAGACTCTAAGAAAAATCAATGGATTATCTTCTTAGAATAAGTATTTTCATTTTAGAAGTTTACGTCAAAGTAAAATTACTTATTAGCAAATAAGCTAGTTTGTAATTTTTAAAAGTGAATTCTAATACACTTATTATAAAAAAAAAATAAGTATTCATATTTTTAAATAAATATTCACGGACATTTTCACATAACGCTATTTGATCTCAAAATAAGCTAGGAATAACCTGCTTTTGTTATGGGTTTCAAACCACGAATATAAATCTTATATGCATATACATACATAGAAACACCCGGTCTCTAGAATCGAAAACACGACTTCGTGATTCGCAGTCGCGCATAATCGACCTCTAGAAGTCTAGCTAGACCAGTCCTGGGACATCCTTCTGAGGGCTTACCCGGGGCTCCCAACCGTAGGCTGTTGGGCGTTACTTGAGGTTTTTTAGTCGGTAGGAGTCCGTATAGCATCTAAGAGGATTTCTCCTCACGTTAAAAAATAAACCGGCCAAGTGCGAGTTGGACTCGCCCATGAAGGGTTTCGTAGCAGCAAGTAACATAATATAAAAGTTCTTATAGTTCGTTGTAACTTTGATTGATGTTTTAACACGTTCGCAGTGGTAGTGATTTTTCTAACCGAAAATTGCGGTTTATGACGTATTAAAAAAAAACTACCCGCTCTATCTCGTTCGAAACAATTTTCGTTGGTAGTTTTTATGGCAATGTACATCATATAATTTTTTTAGATTTATCATTATCTTAGTTTAGAAGTTAGAGGGGGGGGGGGGGACACACATTTTTCCACTTTGGAAGTGTCTCTTGCGCAAACTATTAATTTTAGAAAAAAATGATGTTAGGAACCTCAATAGCATTTTTGAAGACCTATCTATAGATATCCCACACGTATCGGTTTGATGAAAAAAAAAATTTTGAGTTTCAGTTCTGAGTATGGGGACCCCCAAAATTTACTACTTTTTTTCTGGTTGTATATAAGAATCTTAATGCGGTTCACAGAATACATCTAGTAACCAAGTTTCAATGGCATAGGTCTTATAGTTTCGGAGAAAAATGGCTGTGACACACGGACGGACAGACAGACAGACAGACAGACAGACAGACAGACAGACAGACATGACGAATCTATAAGGGTTCCGTTTTTGCCATTTGGCTACGAAACCCTAAAAAGTCTATCTAGACCAACGAGGCAGTCAATATTCACAATTTTTCGCTGTAACACGCACACGCCTGCGTTTTTCTGGCATTTAAATTGGCCAGGGTTTCTGAATCTAGTTGTATTCTCCGCATACACCGACAATTCCGACAATATGCGAATGGGACCTAATGTGAATGGGACCGAATGCGAATGGGACCCAATGCGAATGGGACTGAATGCGATTGGGACCGAATGCGAATAGGACCATTTTTGAATTCGTGACGAAATGCGAATGGGACGGTATGCGTCAAACCCACTTTCACAACTTATATCGCAGTATGGGGTTCTTCAAGAGGTGTCTTAGAAGGTTTTTACAGGGTCGGCAGCGCGAGTGTGGCGCCTCTGGTGTTGCAAACATCCATAGGCTGCGGTGACCACCGATACATCTGGTGGGCCGTATGCTTGTCTGCCACCTTAGTGGTATAACAAAAAAAAGCATGATAAAGAATCCACCCTAAGCTGGGAACGACACAGTTCCTCTATTTATAACCAACGCGAAGTTATTTATACATTCATCAGTCATGGCGATACATTTTTACTTTTTACAAAGATCAACAATGTACGCGCTGGGATCGTTTCAAAGGACACCAAGTGGACATAAACGGTCCTCAATTGTATTCTTGAAGCCCAATGAACTGACAATTGGCCGACACAGCTGTAATTGTGGGGGTCTGGTTTCCGTTACAGTAACATGCAACATGTATTAGCGAAGTTACAATGACTTTGGTATAATCGTGGATAAGTGGTCTCTGCGGTCTTAAGGAGAACGTTAATGATATAAAATGAATGAGATATTCAGTGATTACTATGTTAATTGTGTCATACAATTTTATTTATAGTAAATTAGCTGATCCCCGCGGCTTCAGCTGCGTTGAATTCTTTTCCCGTTATCACAAGCACAACCCGTGGGAACATATTTCAGGGTTAAAAAGTAAGTGTTATTTCAGACTATAATCAATGCCTGTCACAAATTTCAGCCAGCTCTGTTCAGCCGTTGGAGCACGATTAAGTAAGAAACAACTGAAGAAAGTTCAGTGGTTGAACCTATTGCCATGTGTCTAAATGGACAAGTTAGACATCTCAGTAAAACGGTCTCGTTTTTACTCTTTGGGTACAGAACCCTAAAAACAGATATAGCGGGTTTAATAACCTCTTTTCACGTGAACACCTTGATAACGTTCCCACGGATTGATATTTAAAAAAAAAAAAGATGGCTTGATGGGAATGTAATTTCAAAATCGCCCAGATGTCCTTCCAGGCTGTCATAATCTTTAATGTCTCCCGCAGTTAGCGCTAAATTGGTCGTGGTTTTGTAAAATGGTTTAATAAGCGGTGCAGCTCATGCGTCTCATAATGGCAGTAAATTGACACCTCAGAAGAACGTTCTAGCACAAATTAGAGATAGTACAGATGGAAAACCTACATACTAAATTCGCTGAGGCTACGCACACATAGATAACTCATTCACAGACACTACGCACATACATATAGACAACTCATTATCAGACACGAGGTCAGGCGGTCCTCAACCGACTTTTTGATATCGATTTGTGCGCGAGTGTCTGTAGCAGAAGTGTGAAAAAAAGTACATACATGAGTTTTCCCATCTGTATTCTAATTTGTGGTTTTAGGCTCTTTTTAGGGTTCCGTATCCAAAGGGTAAAAATGGAACTCTATTCATGAGCGCTGTCCGTCTGTCTGTCTGTTCGTCGCGGGGCTGTATTTCAGGAACCGTGATAGCTAGAGAGCTGAAATTTTCACAGATGATGTATTTCTGTTGCCGACATAACAACAAATCTGAATGATAATAATAAGGGGAATCGTGATTTTTTTCCGTTTTTTTTGGTAAGTACGGAACCCTCCACCTACAAGCGCGAGTCGGGCTTCATCGGTATATTTATTTTATTTCTTTCTTACCCGGACCACCGGAGCACCCGAACCACCCCCTGGGCGAGACCGCAGTGGCGGCCGTGGGTCTGTTGGGAGTCCTGGGACATCCTTCCGAGGGCTTACCCGGGGCTCCCAACCATAGACTGTTGAGCGTTACGTGAGGTTTATTAGTCGGTAGAGTCCGGCATAACATCCATGAGGATTTTCCCTCACGTTAAAATAAAAAAAAAAAAAACATACTCGTATGTAGTGAAATTGTTTACGAAGCACGGTTTAGTAATGTGAGCTAATCAGTTAAACGAGCCATGTAGTAAGATTAATGCTGCGATAGCCATTGCGGCCAATAATAATTATAAGATCGATCACCACTCTCTACAAAAGAATTTGCACTATTCCATCTGACAGAGAATGTGTTTCTTTTCCTTTGAAATGCCAAAAGGACGTCGCGCGGATATCCTTTTTTTTGAATAAAATTAGCAATTTAATTTATATGCGGTAATCAGTCATTTAAACAATACTGTCAGTCCTGTGGCGCAGTTACTTTTTAAGCAGTACGGGCCAACGGGGCCTGGAGAAGGTTAGGGGGCTGCTCACCGTCTTAACAGAAGTAGATACCCAGTATGAGGACAACAGGAAGTCATAAAACTTCCTTCCCGTCGACGCCAACGCTTACTTCGTCAATGGGGACATCATAAATAGTTCATCAAACGATTTCGCCCGCCTGCCAAAATCCCATTTAAAGCTGAAATCCGTCCAGAATTTTTGAGCTGTGCTTCTATTCCGACACAGTCGCTTTTTTATACACAATCAAAATGCAGATATTTGCATTATTTTACATTTTAATTTTCGTTGCAATCGTAGATATTTCGCATGAGTCTTCATTATTATCAATGTTATTAATTACTTTTCAAAAGTGATTACAGAAATGAGTCATTACACTTTTTTTGCGATTACTTATTGCGATTGTAATCTGTGTTATGCAATAATCACTGCAGTAGTAGATATATGTACCTATGTTCGTAACAGGTGCACTTGACTAAGGCAGTGCTGATACCAAAAGGATTGCGTTTCACCGTGAACTAGAATAGATAGGACTTACTTATGTTTTGTTACATAAGAACTGCGTCATAAGGTGCCTGCACTATCTAGGCGCGATTGATCCAATTCGCGATTTCGCTGTTTGGCAGGACATTGCGCATGACATTTATCCATCGGGTACGTTCAATACTTGTTTGATCCCATTTATAATGTACTCTTCAAACAGGCAAGGTGACATCCCCGGGATATGATTCCGTCCGAGAACTTACCGGAACCACAGATTACTAAATAGTTACTACGTAACCGGAACCGAATTTAGATGTAGAGACCAAAAGCAGAGTTTATGCCAAAAGTAGTTATAAGTTCGTGGCGACCGCCACATAGCGAAGACATAAGAAGTCCTGCATCGCGATATGAAAGTTTTCGCAACAAAGATTAGATAAATCCTGCATGATATCAGAGTTCTCACAGCGTTGAATGATATAATACAACAGTCCAACATCAACCGTTAGGTTTCGGCCCGCCAGGCACGATCACGTTGCCTGGTCGGAGGATCCTTCCTTTGTGTATTTGAGGAACATCTCACCGCTCACCCCTTCCTCCACTAGCCTGACATGATTCGAATCGATACGCATACGATGTTTAGAATATGCTCAAAAGAAATATGTACTTCATTTATTTCTGACAATTCTCAGTCTCCAGCCATTGGCAATACAGCAGGTACTGTTAAAACAAAAACCGATACACGTCTAGGTCAATTACCTTCCCAAAGA
Organism: Miltochrista miniata; assembly: GCA_933228765.1. Lineage (NCBI taxonomy): Eukaryota > Metazoa > Arthropoda > Insecta > Lepidoptera > Erebidae > Miltochrista > Miltochrista miniata. The sequence continues at coordinate 14,163,977 of OW121770.1, forward strand.
AAGGGCTACGTCCAGCATTGGACTGCGACAGACTGACTTGATTAATACCTGAAAACTTCAGTGCATTCAACTGTCTGTTTATTACAAATGTCAATAACACTGGCTTATTCAAATTGGAGATTAGTCTTAACAAAGTGCAAAAACAAACAAAAAGATTTAGAAGTAGCTTGACAAGAAATTGGTGACAATACAACGGCAACGAATCTACTTGTGCTTGTATTTAGATAGACTGGCAATCTAAACATGTTATTGTCAATTGTAGAGCGTTTCTTTATGGTTTGCCAGTTTCGTATCATTCAGGTTATTCACCCACTGAATGTATTTTACGAAAAGATAACCTTCGATAATGTTCTATTATTGTCATATAATATATCTACCTATACCTACAAAACTTAAATAAGTTATTTTTGTGTCGATGGTCTTGTCTGCCTTCATTATTAATCTCAATTTTAAAAAAGTTACAGAATTCGCGCTGCACTTTTTCACCCCTTTTTACGAAATGTTGCCAATAGTAGTCTGCTCATTCGTCTCTTCACTTGACTTCACGTCACTTCGAAGAATCTATACCAGCACAGATACTGCTAGCAGCTCTGCAATCTGCAACCCTGTGTTCTTCAAATGACGAGTGAAAAGTGGCCCTCAAGCTTCGAGTGTCGTCATGACTTCTCATCATGTATATTTCTTTCAGAACCTTATTTTTTTGCGACTAAGGTGGCAGACAATCATACGGCCCACCAGAAGGACTGGCGGTCACCGCATCCTATGAACGTTTGCAACACCAGAGGCGCCACACTCGCGCTCCCGCCCCTGTAAAAACCTTGTAAGACCCCTTTTGAAGAACCTCATAGTGCAGGCGTTTGGGGAAACCGAGGCATTCCACAACCTAAGCGTGCGCAGAAGAAAACCCCTATCGGATCTAACCGTGCTCTAACAATCCGGACCTAGAGTGTGAGGATGAACTCCCTGTCTGTGGCGAGCGGTGCGATGATAGAACGTAGCCGTGGGCATCATATCAAACAATTCATCAGAGCACAAATTTTAAAATTGATTGAAAATACGAGCATTAGCTGTGCCCATCTTTGGATTATTATGTTTATTACTCAAACATATCGGTGCGGCATAAGTACCTATCAATATGTCATTGCCATATCAAAAACACACTTTACCCGATTCGGGAATTGAAAAAGCTGTCGAACACATTCGCTACCGGCTTTTTGTAGGTCCGATTACCGATTGTTATTAATCTTACAAAATAGTCCGATGTGGGCGTGCACCCTAATCATTTTTTTTACTGTTGAGCGTCCTGGGGTATCCTTCAGAGGGCTTACCCAGGGCTCCTAACCGTAGACTGTTAGGTGGGATACGTGAGGTTTTTATTCGGTAGGAGCATTCACGTAGAACTTTCCTCACGTTAAAAAAAAGGTAGCATTTTTTACGTATGGAAATCCTTATGGGTGTTTGGTGTTATGCCAACTCCTACTCCTACGAAGAACGGAGTTCTTCTATCTGCCTACGATATATTTCTACTATGCTACCAGAGTTTAATAATTTCTACTATGCTACGACCGTGAGTCCCGGGTGCTTAACCGAGGTAGCTTACGATAAATTAAAAGAAATTATCTATGTCAGTTTACAGACTTGTAAATTTTGTAATCCAGTGTAAAATAATTCATCAAATAGGTAATCCGATAGCCGTATTAACGTGTAATCCAGGTAAAGGTTATTGTTTCATTATCGAATTTATATTAAGAGTCTGTATGACGCCAAATAGACTATTACCTTGATCTAGATATCAGGACTCGTGAGGTCTAATGAATTAAAATTTTGTTACTGACAAATTCAGTTCATAAACCTAAAAACGCACTAGGCTCGATAGATTTTTGTGTTGAAAATACCTCGATTTCTTGTAATTTTAACCTAGATCTCATAAGTTTTAAGTTGTTTTTATAATATAAAATATTTATAAGAAAGACTATAGTAAAATCTTCATTTGCACTAGACCACTTTTTTAATATTGGTTATAGTTTTTTTATAATTATTTTTTTCGTTAAAAACGCACAAAAACCGATCGTATCTCTCTTTGTCTTGCAAGCTAAAATGTATATCTTCTATCTTCTTTCAACAATTTGGCGTCTGGTAGGCTCTTAATTCTAGCTGACTAGGTAAACTTTGTGATATGTCTCGTAGGGAATATTATAATAAAACTAGTTGTTCACAGTACACGGTATAATCTCGGACTGGCGATACAAACATTATATGCGTATACCTACATTACACCTCCACCACTAAATTAAGGACTATAATAATAGCATTGTAAAACTAAGTAATAAAATAGGTAAAAATATACATATAGCACTAGGTTACATAATGAACTTACATTGTAACTTACATAATTTACAAACTTAGCATGAACTTGAGACATGAACCGATTAGGTAAGTAGAAGGATTAGTCAAACTCAAAACCGTATCTGATAACTGGTTTACGATTTCGCTTAGAGCGTTCCTCTGATCCGTCAGGAAGTGATGAACAGGATGCTATGGGTTCCTTATTAGCTATTATGTTGTCTTGAACAACAGACGCAACTACCGGTTCAGCTGCGGGGATATCTTTAGATTGGTGTTCCTCGGGCTCATTACTTTTCTGTTGAACACTTAACCCATCACTGCTCCTACTCATCACCCCCTCACCGGGAGAGACAGCATCCTCACTCCTTCCTGTCAATGAATCACTCGATATTGTCTCGGGACAAGTAACATCCGAAATGCGCGATCTACGCCGCATTTGATCTATATGACGTTTTATAAATTGACCATTATCACTTTCTACCACGTACCTACGTGAACCTTCCTTATTGCATACTTGACCTTTAACCCACTTATCCTGCTGACCATAACCTCTTACCCAAACTGAATCACCTTGGACAAAATCTCGCTCAGAGCCCTTTGCGTACTGTGCCTGAGTGTCTAGTGCGGAACGTACTTTATCTGGCAAGGCTTGATTATTCCTTAAAAGATCCAGACGTGAACGCAATCTGCGTTTCTGTAGTAACATAGCTGGAGTTTCTCCTGTAGTGCTATGTACTGAATTTCTATAAAATAAAAGGAATGTTTGGAGAGCTACGTCTACGTCTATATTATCCCTGCATGCTTTTTTTATCGCGCGTTTACATAGTTTCACCGCGTTTTCCGCAGCGCCATTAGACGAAGGGTGGTATACAGGAGAGAAAGACTGCTTAACACCATTGCTTTTTAGAAAGTCCGAAAATTCTCGACTAGTAAAAGGGGGGCCCTGATCCGAAACTAGCTCCGCTGGCAGCCCAAACCGTGCGAAAGTAGCCCGCAGGGTCTTAATAACAGCTGCGGCCGTGGTGTGCTGCATTTCAAAGGCCTCAATCCACTTGGATGTCGCGTCCACTAATATTAAAAATGTTTTATTTTTTAAAGGACCCAAAAAATCTACATGTAAACGCGTCCATGGTTGTGAAATATACGGCCAAGCCTGTGGTGTCGCTCGAGGCGGTGAGCTCGCCTCGAGCGCGCACGTCTCGCAGTCGCGGCACAGTGCTTCCACATCGTGGTCAATGCGCGGCCACCAAACGTAACTTCTAGCTAAGCTCTTTGTTTTAACAATACCCATGTGACTACAGTGTAACTGTTTCAATACCGTATCTTTCAAAGACTCCGGTATAATCATCCGATAGCCCCACATTATACAGCCACCGTCAATATATAACTCATGTCGCCTAATAAAAAATGGTTTTAAATCATCTTCGTTACAATAATTTGGCCAGCCTGATTCTATGTACATTTTTAATCGATTTAGTAAATTGTCCCTAACCGTAGCTTTACTAACATCTGAGTTTGTAATAGGTAAAAAATTCTCAACAAAGTTAACATATGTCACCTCTGTAACTGGTTGATCACTGGTAACCTTAGACGGCAATCGTGACAGGGCGTCTGCACAGTTGCTTTTCGATGACACATATTGAATATCATAGTTATACCCTGACAAAAGCAGGGCCCAACGTTGTAAACGTGACGCCGACATGACAGGAATACCTACCTTATTTCCGAATATATATGTTAAGGGTTTATGATCTGTTCTCAGTATAAATTTCCTGCCATATAAATATTGATGATATTTCCGTATTCCGAAGACTATCGCCAAGGCCTCCCTATCAATCTGTGCGTAGTTGCGCTCCGCCGGCGTGAGTGAGCGCGACGCATACGCTACGGGCCGCTCGCCCGCCGCAGTCAGCTGTGAGAGCACCGCCCCCACACCCACACTGCTCGCGTCCGCCGTCATTATGAGAGGCAACTCAGCCGAGTAGTGCATCAGGACATCGCTACTTATTAACATCGATTTAACTGTATCAAAGGCGTTTTGACACTTAAAACTCCATCTAAATGGGCTTCTTGGTTTTAACAGTTCATAGAGGGGGGCTAGTATTGAGCTGAGATTTTTAATAAACTTTGAATAATACATAACCATGCCTATAAACGATCGCAATTCACTTACGTTTACGGGTGCTGGGGTCTTGGTGATAGCTTTCACCTTATTGGGACAAGTATGTACCCCCTGATCACTAATCACGTAGCCTAGATAGCTAATAGATTTCGCGAAAAAGTCACACTTGTCTCTTTTTACTTTTAAACCGGCTTTCTCTAAACGCTGGAACACTTGGTGTAAGTTCTGTAAGTGTTCCTTGTGGGATAAACCTGTAATTATTACATCATCCAAGAAAACCCCTACTCTTGGTAAATCAGCAAATAATTCTTCTAAGCGCCGCTGAAAAATTCCAGGGCTTGAAGAAAGTCCATAGACAAGACGATTGTATAAAAATAATCCCTTATGAGTATTGATGACAGTGTACTTCTTAGAATCGTCTAAAAAGAACTGCGCATAAGCCTGCGATAAATCTATTTTACTAAATCTTTGTCCCCCGTGTAAACGAACCAACAAGTCCTCAACCCGTGGCAGTGGATAACGGTCAACCTCTAAAACTCTGTTTAATGTCAATTTATAATCAGCGCAAATTCGTATGTTACCGTCCTTCTTCACGACTGGCACGATCGGCGTGGCCCAGTCGGAGCGCTCCACAGGAGTGAGGATGCCGTCGCGCACGTGCTGCTGCAGCGCGCGCTCCACCGGCTCGCGCAGCGCGTACGCCAGCGGGCGCGCGCGCAGGAACACGGGCCGCGCCCCCTCGCGCACGTGGATGGTGACCGGCGGGCCAGTGAACCCGCCCAGTCCCTCCGCAAACACCTTACAATATCTGGAACTGAATTTGTCCAAATTAAATTCCTCGCCTGACAACTTATTTACCGTAGTTACATTTTTAACTAAAGTAGGTAACTGTATACATAACTCCAGCATCCATTGTCTACCAAGCAAAGTCGTTTTCCCCTTATTTATAACGTATAACTCCATAGTTTTGGATACATTCATATAATTCACCTCAGGAGTGATAACACCTATTGGATACACTAACTCGCCTGTGTAATACCTTAAAACAATGTTGCATTTCTTGATAAGTAAATCTGGGAACATTTGTTGATACATTTTGTAACTTATACACGACACCGCGCTTCCGGTGTCACATTCCATATTTAAAATTTTATTGTGAACCCTTAAAGAAATTATAAATGGTTTGCACTGATCTAAAGATAAACTATTTAAGTTAATGTCAATTACCTCTTCACTACACTCGCTGTCGCTGTCTCGTGTGGCAGTCCTGGTTACCACATGATTAACTGCCAGGTTGGGACACATCCGTCTGAGGTGTCCCGGTTTGTTGCAGGCCCGACATACGTAGCGGGAAAACCGACAAGTGGACGCTTCGTGTGCCCCGCCGCATACCGGACACTGCTGACGAACTCCGTGTGCCACCGGTCTCTTCTGTGCGGTTTCAACAACCGTAGTTGAGCCACTTCTTTGTTGTTTACCACGCATCACAAATGCGCGGTGTGATCCGCCATCCCGAGCCGTATCGCTTGTAGGCCGCGTAACGGTTTTTGTTCCCGCTGTCTCTTTCCTACGCCATCTAGCGCCCTCTATCGACTGACACTCGGCCGTTGTTGTAATTCCGTCTGACCTTGTATGCCCTTGAACAACCGCCGCCGCATCTTTTTCCGCTGATTCTAAACTAATAGACAAGCTATACGCCTTCGCGAAGTCCAACTTAGGTTCCGCAAATAACCGTTGCCGAATCATTTCACAACTTATGCCGCACACCAATTGGTCTCTTAAACTTTCTTCTAGCCATGCACCAAACTCACACGTCTTTGACATTTTCTTAAGCACGGCGGTGTACTCGGCAATAGTTTCGCCGGTTTGTTGAATCCTTTTTCTAAATTTGTACCGCTCCGCCAGCTCACTGGGCTTTGGTTGCAGATGTTTAGTCATAATATCCACTACTTCAACAAATGTTTTAGTCTTGGGTTTCTCGGGCGTACACAAACTTACTAATAGTTCATAACTTTCTGCCCCCATTAGCGTTATTAAAGTAGGCACAAATAGTTCACTTTTCACATCGTTCCCAACGTAATATTGTTCTAACCGCTCAACGTATAACCGCCAATCGTCCTTATGCACATTGAACTCCGCTATCTTGCCTATGGGCATTTTTGTGCAATAAATTACTAATAACACTATAGCACACGTTACTCAATTACTATTAATATCGTTTTTAGTCCTCGTCGCCACTGATATGTCTCGTAGGGAATATTATAATAAAACTAGTTGTTCACAGTACACGGTATAATCTCGGACTGGCGATACAAACATTATATGCGTATACCTACATTACACTTTGTTCGATCATATCAATATAAAACCTGACTCTTTTGTACTTTGTGAATAGGTAATAAATATTTGTGGACATTGTCACACAAGACCATGCAGTTCAAATTAAGCTATTATAAGTTTGTGCTATGGGATCTAGACGACGATAAACATAGGTAGGTACTTATATATTTTTAAATATAATACATAGAAAGTACCCAAACTCCCGTAACAAACAGTTCTGGATCACACAAATATTTGGATCTACCCGGGAATCGAACCCAGGACCTCAGCGCGACAGGCGGCGGCGGCTAAAGCGTCACCGAGGCAGTCAAAAGGTATTCTTCCTTTCGAGGGCTTACCCGGGACTCCTGGCCCTAGACAGTTGTGAGGCATCGCGTGGTTTGAGTCCGGCATAGCATCCACATAGGATTTTATCACGTAAAAAAAGTAGATAAGTATTCTTTTTTTACATGTGGTAATTCCTTATAGATGTCAGCGTTCGGAATTACCACGATCCCTTCTCAGACCTATCATTACACAAAAAACTTCATAAAAATCAGTGATGTTGTTCTGAAGGAGTTTGTTAAGTGTGACACAAGATTTTTTTATTTATGTAGAGAATGGGCTATTTATATACCCAGTGGTACGAGTAATTCTCTCGTAATTCACACAGTACATTTAAATTTCCGGTATAAAAGCCTGTAATCTATTTAAAATCCTTTAGGCTCAGTATGTGCCGTTTATTAAATTAAGTAGCTACTCAATATTGTGCAATCTGAAGTAGGTATACAAACTTCAGGTCAGAAAATATTATTTATTTATACTATAAATGTTAAGCAATAACATACAAAATGACGTTGAACACCATTTATATTTATATATATTTTTGTTTACAGCAATGACCGCAACTGTGATAAGATTATAATTTAAATATCTTAATCTTTACTTATTTACGATTTGTTTTGTAAATGCTCACACGTAATCCGACAAGCTACCTAATCAATCAATAACCTAAAATAATACGAAGTCCGGTTGGATATTATTATCTAGGCAGGTAACCAGAAGATCCGGTATAGGGTCCTCCTCATATACAAATGAATTACGTTAAAACAAATAAGGATCGGTAAAACAAATGAAGATCGGTAAAACAAATGAGGATCGGTAAAACAAATGAAGATCGGTAAAACAAATGAAGATTGGTAAAACAAAGGAAGATCAGTAAAACAAATGAAGATTGATAAACCAACTAAAAATCGACAGTGAAAATCAAATCAAAGTGGTAACGAAATAGTTACGAAGATAGAACTACATATATTCTGCTAGTAGTGTATCTGCTGACTAGTGCTGACGGAGACCAGATGCCGTAAGCGCGATTGAGTTTGGAAGAAGACAGCATTGCGTTAACCCATTGGTCCCAGTTGCCAATAAGTCGTTCAGCCAGGTTAAAAAAATCCTTATTTATTTTATGGGCGTTTTAAAAATTACCCGGGTAAAATTGGTAGTTTCTAATCTAATACGTAGGTTTTGTTAGGTTTGAACAGCGGCCGCAGAGTGCCAGACAGGGACCCTATTAGTATAATTTTTCTTTTCGCTAGATTACAATGTAACGAAAAGTAATCAGTTAGATTGTACGCTCTCGACAGTTTACTATCTCGCTAGTTAGATGACACGGTTTTTTACAATTTTACGGTGATAATTTAAAAACAATGAGAGATAAAACCAGCACTAAATAGAACAGAGCAGAATCCACACGTTTCTATGCCCAAGGGAGCTTCCTACCAGCTAAACAATGAGCATCACGATTATCAATATCAACGTCACTTGTTACAGATGATTGATTTTGTTTGCTGTATTAAAACAGAACAAGAAGCCGTGAGACGGTCTCACCCGACTGCCCCTCTCTTAAACGTTTATTCAAAGAGAATAGGTATAATCACTACGTTTTATTAATTGTGTAAGTTCAATCCGATTGGATATAAATTTGGGATCAGGTCAGATGATTGACGATTGACGTTGTCATTTTTGTTTTATTTCAAATTTTGAACAGATGATCTACGTGACCTAGTGACGTATTTTAATGCAACAGAGTCACAGACTACAGACACAAGTCTCGCCATAAGCCCCTCTGCACTCTATTTTATAGAGAGGGGCTAAAATGGAACCACCAACGCCATCTATCGGAAAGATGACGAACTACTAGATCGTGCATCGTGTAATAAAACTGAGTTGCGATCTGACGCTGCTCAATGAAGAAATATGCTCTATCGGAGGAACATCACGCTACTTTCTTTCACAAAATGCGGGTTGATATACTATGTTTTCTAATTTCCCAGAGTTATCTGCAGAACAAGATTGACATAGCTACTATACCTACTAGTAACTTTGTCACTCAAATCAAAAAGTTACAACAGCCTTTAGCCTGCAGTTCACTGCTGGACAAATGCTTATACGAATTTACGCCATTACACATGACCTTTTTTTCTAGTGACATTTTCTAAGTCGAACAATGGAATTTCAACTTCAAGCTAAATAAATTTCCATATTATAATTAATTAGTCTTTGTCGATAGTAATCAGTGGGTCACCGGCGTATTAACATTTGTTCCATTTAAGTGACACAGATCAGATAAATAATGTATTTCATTGCGCAGTATTTTCTTCGTTAAAGATATAAGACATGTCATTAACCCCAGAACCTAATCAATCAAGTAGTTCATCAATCAGCCTATCAAAGTCCACTGCTGGAAGGAATTCTCTCACAATTTTATTTTAGGAGGGTTATTTGACTTGCAAAACTGGTCACGGGATGGTACAAGTTTTAGTTTACAGATTTTTTTTTCTTCGCCAAGACTTTGTCAGTTAGGCTGCAATCACACGGACTGCATCGCAGCGACTGCGCGCGGTCGATATATTTAACTGCATGCAGTTTTATGTTCGACTTCATACAGTTATGATATCAACTGCACGCAGTCGGCTGCAGTCGTGTGAAGTCAATATCAACTGCATACAGTCGTACCGTCAACTTCGCGCAGTTCGCTACAGTCGTGTAGTGTCGCCGCATGCTGTCCACCGCTACGCATACAGTTATGTTCGGGCCACACTAAGGGGAAATGCCATTAATAATGGCGTTGATGAACGTTAAACGTTAGTGTAGCCACCGAATTATCGCGATAATTCGACAACGGCATTCACATTGCCGTTTGACGTTAGGCGATAGCTTAAGTGGCGGCACATCAAAGAGATTAACGCGAGAATTATTACGTTGAAGCGGTCACACTACGTATGTCAGTGCGCACCGTGAGAGTGTGACCATTTTCAGTATTTTAATACTTTTTCGGTATATTTTATTGACTTTTTTCGATATCAGTATATTGGTAAAAGTCAGTATTTTTGGGTATATTAGAGATCCAATATGGCCGCCGCGCCGAGAACACAAAACTTCATGATGGGTATCGTTTAAGGGGTTTTTTTGTATGCTGAGTACGAATTTCGAGTTAATTTAGAGATCCAATATGGCCGCCGCACCGTTATCACAAAATTTCATGATGGGTATCGTTTAAGGGGTTTTTTAGTATGCTGAATACGAATTTAGGGTTAATTTAGAGATCCAATATGGCCGCCGCGCCATTATCACAAAATTTCATGATGGGTACCGTTAAGGGGTTTTTTGGTATGCTGAGTACGAATTTTAGGTCAATTTTGCAATCCAAGATGGCCGCCGCGCCTCCTTTGTAAAATTTCATGTTGGATACTGTACAAGGGGTTTTTTGGTATGCTGAGTACGAATTTCGGGTTAATTTAGAGATCCAATATGGCCGCCGCGCCGATATGACAAATTTTCATGATGGGTATCGTTTAAGGGGTTTTTTGGTATGCTGAGTACGAATTTCAGGTTAATTCAGAGATTCGAATATGGCCGCCGCGCCTTTATCACAAAATTTCATGATGGGTATCGTTTAAGGGGTTTTTTGGTATGCTGAGTACGAATTTTAGGTCAATTTGGCAATCCAAGATGGCCGCCGCGCCACCGTTGTAAAATTTCATGCTGTATATTGTATGAGGGGTTTTTTGGTATGCTGAGTACGAATTTTATGATAATTTTGCAATCCGGAATGGCCGCCGCGCCATTATCACAAAATTTCATGATGGGTATCGTTTAAGGGGTTTTTCGGTATGCTGAGTACGAATTTTATGATAATTTTTGCAATCCAATATGGCCGCCGAGCCGAAATCACAAAATTTCATGATGGGTATCGTTTAAGGGGTTTTTTGGTATGCTGAGTACGAATTTCAAGATAATTTTGCAAAATTAACCCTAAATTCATACTCAGCATATCAAAATTCCATTTATACGATATGCTACATGAAATTTTACAACGGTGGCGAGGCAGCCATATTGGATTGCAAAATTTACCTGAAATTCGTATTTGGCATACCAAAAAACCTCATAAACGATATACAACATGAAATTTCACAACAGTGGCACGGCGGCCATCTTGGATTGCAAAATTGACCTAAGATTCGTACTCAGCATACCAAAAATCCCCTTAAACGATACCCATTTTGAAATTTTGTGATAACGGCGCGGCGGCCATATTCGAATCTTTAAATTAACCTGAAATTCGTACTCAGCATACCAAAACACCCCTTAAACGATACCCATCATAAAATTTTGTAATAACGGCGCGGCGGCCATATTGGATCTCTAAATTGACCCGAAATTCGTACTCAGCATATCAAAAAACCCCTTAAACGATACCCATCACGAAATTTTGTGATAACGGCGCGGCGGCCATATTGGATCTCTAAATTAACCCGAAATTCGTATTCAGCATACTAAAAAACCCCTTAAACGATACCCATCATGAAATTTTGTGAAAACGGCGCGACGGCCATATTGGTTCTCTATATTAACCCGAAATTCGTACTCGGCATACCAAAAAACCCCTTAAACGATACCCATCATGAAATTTTGTGATAACGGCGCGGCGGCCATATTGGATCTCTAAATTAACCCGAAATTCGTATTCAGCATACCAAAAAACCCCTTAAACGATACCCATCATGAAATTTTGTGATTTCGGCGCGGCGTCCATATTGGATCTCTAAATTAACCCGAAATTCGTACTCAGAATACCAAAAACCCCCTTAAACGATACCCATCATGAAATTTTATGATTTCGGCGCGGCGGCCATATTGGATTGCAAAATTATCATGTAAAACAGCTGGGTGTGGGGCTCCCGGTCCCGGAAACGCGGCCGTCCTACCCATTAAACCTGGTGGTATTCCTCCTCCCTATAGCCGGGAATCCGGAAAGCCGGGAAAATTTCGGCCGAAAGCCAAAGAAATTCCAAAGATTATTCCCGTCGAGAACCGTTCGGCGGCTCTCCTCGGGGGAGCAAGATGGGAGGTTCCCCCGGAGCTCGCTAAGGACCTGAAAAAATAAAAACCCAATTCCTCATCGCAATGATTTTTTTCTTTGTAGGGTTTGTTGCAATAACATTCGGTAATTTTTTTTTACGAAGCGTGTTGCAGGTGAAGGACGTTGAATTCAATCCTTCAAATAAAATGTTAAATGTAAATTCTAGGTTCTTCTTTTATAAAAATAAGGTAGTAATTAAAGAATAAACACGTTTTGATAATCAGTATTTTTATCGGTATATTTTCTCTGTGCCAGTATTATATATAGATACATTCAGTATATTTTTAAAGGAGCTAAGGTATTTTTGTAAAATTTAATTCGGTCACACTTAACGTCAATTTTAACGCCAAGAATGGGCATTCACGCGAGAATTATTACGTTGAAGCGGCCACACTACTCAAATGGTGACGTTAAGAATTAACGCCATAATTAGCGCAATATTTATCGCGATGATGGGCATTGACGTTTTCTTTAATGTGGCCCCGGCTTTAGTGTGCAGTTAGTTAAGGAGCCGAACGCGCGTGTTGGTTGCGTCGTCAGTACGGTTTAAAACATGGATTTCACATGGATTTCCTCATTACTTAGTATAGAAGTTAGGGGGGGGGGGGGGGGACAAATATTCCACTTTGGAAGTGTCTCTTGCGCAAAATATTTACTTAAAAAAAATTATGTTAGGAACCTCAATAGCATTTTTGAAGCCTTATCTATAGGTACTCATACTTTTCATCGAAAACAGTTCACCGAAAAGACACTTCATCGAAAACACTTCATCGAAAACACTTCGCCGAAAACAGTTCATCGAAAACACTTCATCGAAAAACACTTCATCGAAAACATTTTACCGAAAAAGCATTTTCTCGAAAAACACTTTTCCGAAATAACACTTCATCGAAAATCATTTATCCGAAAGACAGATCATCGAAAACACTTCCTCGAAAAGCAGATCGCCGAAAACACTTCTCCGAAAGACAGATCACCGAAGACACTTCTTCGAAAGGCAGATCACCGAAAACACTTCTCCGAAAGGCAGATCGCCGAAAACACTTCTCCGAAATGTGACAGAGAGTTGTTTACACACAAACACTTCCCCGGTGATAGCTTCCCAAACGAAACAACCCGATAAAGAAATTCCATAGCGAAGACAAGATGTTGATTTATGAAAAGCGGTAATCCCAAAGTCATCCCCAAGACTTCAGAATTATAGTAACCTTTATATTCTAAGAAAAAGATTGAATCATCTTGAATATATATATTAGAAAATACATTGTGAAATACCTCAACCTCAACATTTCAGCTGATTGACGCCCTTCGGGAAGGATACCGAGGAAGTGTTTCCGTGTAAAAGTCGTTCGACAGCTTTTCGGTGAAAAGTCATTCGAAGAAATGTTTTCGGTGAAGTGTCGAAGATTTATTAGAGAATCAGAACAATAATTTGGAGCGCTTCTGATATAACCGCACAGCATAGTGTGTATCAAGTCTGACCTGAGGCGCGCTGGTAGCGGGTACGAAACCTAGATTTCTTTTTTCTTTTTGTTTTTATTTTACTTTTTGTGTTTTCTGTAGTTTTTAAAGTATTATTATTAATTTTTTGTAGTGTGTTAAATAATATTTTTTAATCTATCCTTTTTTTGCACGAATCGCTCATTTTTCAATGGCCACTACACAATTTTGGACTAGATGGCGTTGTGTGCCATTTCACTTATTAAATATTATGTATATGTTTTTTGTTGTTTTTGATTGATGGGTATTTAAGTAATTATGAAACAATTGTATTTAATGACCTAATATTGTCAAGTTTTCGAGGTGTTATTCCCAGTGTTTTCTACCTGCGAGGACGATATTATAATTTCCGTAGAAATGGACAATAGGGTCTGCAGGTAAGATATTATAATGTTTCTGTAGAAAATTATAAAACCAATTTGTTTGTTTTTTACAACGTTAAGATCAAGATTTTAGTTGTTGCAAAAGTTTAGGTATCAGGTGGTAAGTAGGTAATCCATTCATGAACTTGCCTTGACAACAGTACCTACCTACTTACCTAGCTGAACTCATGAGGTTTCGCGATTTATCGATTTTCCACGTAATGTAGGTACCAAGTCACATTATTACACCTAATTGTCTCTTCCTCAGTTGCGCTGTGGTACCCATTGTAAACGGTATAAAAGAGTCTTAATTAATACAATATGATCTACTATTATGATAGATAAATAACATCTTAACATAGTTTAATAAAATTAAAAGTAGTGCCATCTATCTATTAATAATATCTTAACATAGTTTAATAAAATTAAAAGTAGTGCCATCTATCTTTTAATTACTTCATAAGTTTTAAACGTGTGCTACAAGATGGCGATAATCACAATGTCCTCCTGTGCTATTTATAAACCTCAAACAATATAACTGGCTGTTAATATTCATAGCTGTAACTTTTCCGTACTGCAATAAAGTCAATACATACATGTTTCCTTAACCTCTTAAGGTATAAATCTAAGATAGCGGCATGCGGCAACAGAGAGGACTATGGTATGGTATAATCAGAGATACCTATATTATTGATGAGATTACGTAATTAGGTAGGCACCTAGGTGGCGCACAGGCGTCGCACCAGGCGGTGCGGCCACTTCAGTGACCAGTCGCAGTTTCCCCTACATTACCTAAGCTTCACTGATTAGTTATATTAATTTAAAAAGCAAGAATCTAGATTAAATTATCGAAATGAATTTAATATTAATGCCATCTATGCGGCATCAACGTAATTATCGCAATTTTATCACTAGATGGCGGTAATTACTTTGAACTTCAAAGCTTTAGTTTGTCATGCCCGCACCCTACGCCCTAGTTTAGAGGTTAACGAAACATGTACTACGTGTTGACTTTATCGCAGTACGGAAAAGTTACAGATATGAATACTTAACAGCCAGTTACAATACCTATTTTGTTTTTTATTAGAGGTTATATATAGCACAGGAGGACATTGTGATTATTGCCATCTTGTGGCACACGTTTATAAGTTATGAAGTAATTAATAGATAGACGGCACTACTTTTAATTAAACTATGATATGATATTATTTATCTGTCATATTAGCAGATCATGTATAAATTAATTACGTTTCTTTTGTACCTTTTACAATGGGTACCTACCACAGCGCAGCCGAGGAAGAGACAATTGGGTTTAATAATGTGACTAGGTACCTACGAGGAAAATCGATAAATCGCTAAACCTCATGGGGTTGAGTTTATCTAAGTAGGTAGATACTGTTGTCAAGGCAAGTCCATGAATGAATTACTTACCACCTGGTACCTAAAATTTTGCAACAACTAAAATCTTGATCTTAACGTTCTAATAAACAAACAAACAAATTATTTTCATAATTTTCTACAGATAAGTACAATATATATCTTACCTGCAAACCCCATTGTCCATTTCCACGGAAATTATAATATCGTCCTCGCAGGTAGAAAACACTGGGAATAACACCTCGAAAACTTGACAATATTAGGTCATTATAAAATAATAATAATAAATATTCACGGACATTTCACACAACGCTATCTGATCCCAAAGTAAGCCAGGAATAACCTGCTTGTGTTATGGGTATCAAACTACGAATAGTAATACTTTATACTTACTTTTAAATACATACATAATATACATATTATCCATAAAACACCCAGACTCTTGAGACAAAAAAATTATGGGTCACACAAATATTTGTCTCCGGTGGGAATCGAACCCACGACCTCCAGCGCTGCAGGCGGTATCACTACCAACTGCGCCACAGAGGCAGTCAAAAATACAATTGTTTCATAAAATACCTAGCTACCTTACAATCAAAAATGATTGAATCTATTTTATAACTTTACCAGATAAATAAGTGAAATGGCGCACAACGCCATCTACTCCAAAGTAGTGTAGTGGCCATTGAAAAATGAAAAATTGAAAAATGAAACATGGTTCGGAGCCAATTCGTGCAAAAAAAGTATAGATTATAAATATTATTTCATACAATACAAAAAATTATTAATACAATAATGCTTTAAAAACTATAGAAATCACAAAAAGTGAAATAAAAACAAAAAGAAACAGTACTAGGGATTCGAACCCGCTACCAGCGCGCCTCAGGTCGGACTTGATACACAATATGCTGTGCGGTTATTGTAAAAGTGTATCAAATTATTGTTCTAATTCCCTCATTAACTTCGACACTTCACCGAAAACATTTCTTCGAATGACATTTCACCGAAAAAAACTGTCGAACGACTTTTACACGGAAGCATTACACCTTTCCGAAGAGCGTTAATCAGCTGAAATGTTGAGGTTGAGATTTGTAGGTAGGTTGAAGAGGGGGGGGGGCACAGAAATGGCAAACTTTAAGAAGGAATCTTTTTATTCATTACCGACCGATCCATTGTTGGGTTATCAGGTTAGGTTAGATTCGATAAAATGTTAATCGAGAAACTGTACCTAATCGACAAAGTAGTTCCGCGTATTTGTGTTATAAGGACAGTCTTTCGTAGAAATGTTTTCGGTGAAGTGTTTTCGATTAAATGTCATTCGATGAAATGTCGTTCGACGAAGTGTCTTTTTCGGCGAACTGATTTTCGATGAAGTGTTTTCGGTAAAATGCAGTTTCGATAAAGTGTTTTCGACAAAATGTTTTCGATGAAATGTCTTTCGGGGAAGTGCCTTTCGATAAAATGTCATTTCGGTGAACTGTTTTTCGACGAAGTGTCTTTTCGGGGAAATGTTTTCGATGAAGTGTTTTCGGTGAAATGTCGTTTCGACGAAGTGTTTTCGACGAAATGTCGTTCGGGCAAGTGTTTTTCGGTGAAGTGTTTTCGATGAAATGTAATGATACGTTATCTATAGATACCCACACGTATAAGTTTGATGAAAAAATAATTTCTGAGTTTCAGATCTGAGTATGGGGACCCCAAAATTTACCTACCTACTGCTTTTTTTCTAGTTTTATATGAAAATCTTAATTCGGTTTACAGAATACATCTACTTACCTAGTTTTAATAGCATAGGCCTTATAGTTCGGAGAAAAGTGCCTATGACATACTGACGGACAGATAGACTGACAGACGTAAGGAAACTATAAGGGTTTCGTTTTTGGCATTTGGCTACGGAACCCTAAAAATCACCGTGTCATCAAAAATCCGTATGGCAAAATAATAGCATAGAATCAATCCACATCCGCGCTGCACTCTGCAGTTTTTTAATTCGATTACATCGCTGTCGGCGACGGTGGCGACGTAATAATATTAAGAGAAGCGTCTGTGCTTCCATTTTGGCGTCAAACCTTACACTATAGCTCTTGGCCTAAATGCTTGGCTTCAACTGCGTGAAGTCAGATTCGACTGCAGACAACTGCATGCAGTTGAATATAGCAACTGCATGCAGTTGCTGCGATGCAGTCCATCTGATGGCACCCTTAGTCTCAGTTGCTGCATTCGCAGATGAGGCTGGTTTGCCCCATTCGCAAAGAAAACCTTGTACTATTAGTACAATTATAGTACCACCTCTACTTTTGAAAAAAAAAGGCTTATTATGCCTGCATGTTATAGAGCTCGAGTAAATTATAGGAAAATTTTGCCAGAGTCTGACACATTCGTAGGCATCCAGTACACTGCAGATGTATAAGGCTGAGCACAGACTATAGTCACGACAGTTTTAAGACAGACTTGCCTCACATAGACAAGTCTGTTTTAAAATTAAAACGAAACTGTTCTGTCTACGGCACGTCGCACACCTTAGACAAAACTGTTTTGTCTACGATACGCATCACACGAACACCGTGGGTAGGTACTGTTCGTACTGCCGGACGTGTTATATGGCATAACCGCGTACTGGTTCAGTACCCAGTACGCGACAAAATTTAGCAGGACCCAGGACCTTTTTCGGACGCGATATACGACTCGGGCGCGTACAGTCGACGTTCGGCCGCATCCGAGTCCGAGATAGAATATATCATACTATCTTTGCTCCGAGCGACCGGGTGACCGGATTGATGCACGCTTGGGAATATTTTGTTCCGTAGTGTATCTCAACTTAACGCGTACGAGTAGTAAGCAACGAATACTGTTGAATGTTATACGAATACTTGAGGCACGCCTGCCAGCTTAATGGGCTCAGGAGATGGTCAAGCGACTTGAGTCAATATCAAGTGTACATACACGTCGATGCATACACACGTGCAAAGAAATCATGCACACTGAAGCTACTTTCATTCATATTTTAATCGACTTGTCAAGTGCATATTGACCATATAAGAGCCCATTAGTCGAGGCACGTGTAGTACCTGCCAGATAATAATACATTAAACGAATAATATACAGTAAACGAATAATAATTATGATAAATGAAGAAAAAGTGACATATTTTATTTTTTTAATTATCTCGAAAACGGTGCGTGCTATCGTAAAAATAATGGCAATTTTGACCCCCCTTTAAAACCCCCCATCCGCCAAATATTCATTACGAATAACGATTTTTTATACCACTAAGGTGGCATAATGTTGCCTGTAGGTTTATTTGTTGGTTTGATATCAATCGTCAAAAAGGGTCCATGCTGGCGGTGTTGCAGTCATCCTCATCAGCTAGCAGTTTCATATAAGAGAATGATTACAAGGTAGATTTTATTTCGAATCGCCATCAGAACTACAGTCACTAGTCACAACGATGAAAGATGATTGTCTAATGAGAGGCTTACATTTCAACGCGACTAAAACGAAAGTGATGGTATTCGAAAGAGAAGAGGACAAAACGAATGCCAGGATAACTGTAAATGACGTAGTGCTGGAACAGGTGGATGAGTTTGTATATCTTGGATGTGCATTTAGCAGGGATGGACGGTACAATAGTGTGAATGGAGCGTTAGGCAAACTTTTAGGTACCAAGGCCCAGCTCGCAGTACACAATGCGGTGCTGATACTTACGCTAACGTATGGAAGCGAGAGTTGGGTATGGCAGGAAACGCATGAAAGTAGAATAAACGCGGTTGAGATGCGCGCGCTACGCAAAATCTGCGGAGTAACGCTCGCAGATCGCGTTCGGAATGAAGATGTAAGAAAGAGAGTTGATCTGAAAGAGAGTGTCGGTGTTAAAGTAAGGAAGGGCATGCTACGATGGTTCGGGCATGTGGAACGAATGGGAGATGAAAGAATGACAAAACAGATATACAACGCGAAAGTGGATGGACGTAGGAGTCGGGGAAGGCCACGACACACCTACAACGACCAAATTAATCGTGTGTTAGTAGAAGGTGGTGTCAAGAGCCGTAGGAACCGACGTGCATGCATGAAAAGAAAAATGAAAGTTGAAGAAGCAAGTGAGGTGTGTATGGACCGTGCCGTGTGGCGCTCGGTTCTTTCTGCCTACCCCGCAAGGGATTTGGCGTAAAGATAGTTAGTTAGTTAGTTAGATTTTTTTTCTAAATCTTGTATATCGAAAACCGTGCGTGATATCCTGATATTGCAAATACAACAAAATTTTCATCCCCTTTAAGAAAGCCCCAACCATAAGGGGCAAACACATACAAACATAAGTGACCCTCGCCCCCCCCCCCCCCCTTATATTTTGCAAAGCGGGAATTTATGAAGGTCAACAAACCTGTCAGAACAATCAGAACGCTGTATGTACTTGTACGAAAGACCGGGTACTGGTCCGGGTACTGTTCGAATGCCATATGGCACGGTTCGGAAAGCTATGCTATATGTCAGGACAACCGACAAACGTTAGTCAGACTTGTCGCCTTGTAGGTAAAGACAGCTTTGTCTAAGAGACGTTTTGTTCTAAGTGTGCGCCTCTCTATTTATCTCGTAGAGAGATAGTCTGTCTTAAAACTGTTGTGACTATAGTCTGCGCTCAGCCTAAGACACGGCTCTTCGAGACGACCTAGTCGAGCGATACACTCATGTAGCTCCAAATTATTTAAAAACTAGCTGACCCCGCAACTTCGTTTACGTCACATAAGGTGTATGAAAGGAGAGGTATTTCTTCATCAGACTCATCAAGCACCGTGTGAAAGTGCCCTGTTTGCTTAATCATAAAAGAGCTTGATGATTAAGACATTTTAAACCAATTCAACTTTTTCATTGGATTTCATTCATTGGACTGAATTGTTCTAAAATAAGATTAGGCCAACACGCCAGTTTAGATTTACATTCTCATTCAAAGAAACCGCTACAATTAAAATTTTAAACATATCTGATTCTTAAAAGTGTTATAACTTTTTTAATTTTTATTTATACACCGATTGACATGAAATAGACGCTAAATATTAAGTGGAGCAAACCTCAACACAATAAAAAAACCGCATTGCAAGGTTAAGCGGTTACTGAGATTAGCGTGCACAACCGTACAGACAAACAGACATACAGACAAACAGACAAAAATTCTAAAAACCATTGTTTTGAGTTCTATTGCGTTCATAAAGCCCCCCTATAATATTTTTTCTTATTTATCTTCCATGTACAGACAGCGACCTGTTACGATTTTATTATATGTATTGAGTATTGATTGATGAAATAGGTATCTTTATTACTAAGGAGTTTCGTGATGTTCGGGCCACACTAAGGGGAAATGCCATTAATAATGGCGTTGATGAACGTTAAACGTTAGTGTAGCCACCGAATTATCGCGATAATTCGACAACGGCATTCACATTGCCGTTTGACGTTAGGCGATAGCTCAAGTGGCGGCACATCAAAGAGATTAACGCGAGAATTATTACGTTGAAGCGGCCACACTACGTGTGTCAGTGCGCACCGTGAGAGTGTGACCGTTTTCAGTATTTTAATACTTTTTCGGTATATTTTATTGACTTTTTTCGATATCAGTATATTGGTAAAAGTCAGTATTTTTGGGTATATTAGAGATCCAATATGGCCGCCGCGCCGAGAACACAAAATTTCATGATGGGTATCGTTTAAGGGGTTTTTTTGTATGCTGAGTACGAATTTCGGGTTAATTTAGAGATCCAATATGGCCGCCGCACCGTTATCACAAAATTTCATGATGGGTATCGTTTTAGGGTTTTTTTAGTATGCTGAATACGAATTTGGGGTTAATTTAGAGATTCAATATGGCCGCCGCGCCATTATCACAAAATTTCATGATGGGTACCGTTAAGGGGTTTTTTGGTATGCTGAGTACGAATTTTAGGTCAATTTTGCAATCCAAGATGGCCGCCGCGCCTCCTTTGTAAAATTTCATGTTGGATACTGTACAAGGGTTTTTTTGGTATGCTGAGTACGAATTTCGGGTTAATTTAGAGATTCAATATGGCCGCCGCGCCGATATGACAAATTTTCATGATGGGTATCGTTTAAGGGGTTTTTTGGTATGCTGAGTACGAATTTCAGGTTAATTCAGAGATTCGAATATGGCCGCCGCGCCGTTATCACAAAATTTCATGATGGGTATCGTTTAAGGGGTTTTTTGGTATGCTGAGTACGAATTTTAGGTCAATTTGGCAATCCAAGATGGCCGCCGCGCCTCCTTTGTAAAATTTCATGTTGGATACTGTACAAGGGGTTTTTTGGTATGCTGAGTACGAATTTCGGGTTAATTTAGAGATTCAATATGGCCGCCGCGCCGATATGACAAATTTTCATGATGGGTATCGTTTAAGGGGTTTTTTGGTATGCTGAGTACGAAATTCAGGTTAATTCAGAGATTCGAATATGGCCGCCGCGCCGTTATCACAAAATTTCATGATGGGTATCGTTTAAGGGGTTTTTTGGTATGCTGAGTACGAATTTTAGGTCAATTTGGCAATTCAAGATGGCCGCCGCGCCACCGTTGTAAAATTTCATGCTGTATATTGTATGAGGGGTTTTTTGGTATGCTGAGTACGAATTTTATGATAATTTTGCAATCCGAAATGGCCGCCGCGCCATTATCACAAAATTTCATGATGGGTATCGTTTAAGGGGTTTTTCGGTATGCTGAGTACGAATTTTAAGATAATTTTGCAAAATTAACCCTAAATTCGTACTCCGCATATCAAAATTCCATTTATACGATATGCTACATGAAATTTTACAACGGTGGCGAGGCAGCCATATTGGATTGCAAAATTTACCTGAAATTCGTATTTGGCATACCAAAAAACCCCATAAACGTTATACAACATGAAATTTTACAACAGTGGCACGGCGGCCATCTTGGATTGCAAAATTGACCTAAGATTCGTACTCAGCATACCAAAAATCCCCTTAGACGATACCCATTATGAAATTTTGTGATAACGGCGCGGCGGCCATATTCGAATCTTTAAATTAACCTGAAATTCGTACTCAGCATACCAAAACACCCCTTAAACGATACCCATCATAAAATTTTGTGATAACGGCGCGGCGGCCATATTGGATCTCTAAATTGACCCGAAATTCGTACTCAGCATATCAAAAAACCCCTTAAACGATACCCATCATGAAATTTTGTGTTCTCGGCGCGGCGGCCATATTGGTTCTCTAAATTAACCCGAAATTCGTATTCAGCATACTAAAAAACCCCTTAAACGATACCCATCATGAAATTTTGTGAAAACGGCGCGGCGGCCATATTGGTTCTCTAAATTAACCCGAAATTCGTATTCAGCATACTAAAAAAACCCCTTAAACGATACCCATCATGAAATTTTGTGAAAACGGCGCGGCGGCCATATTGGTTCTCTAAATTAACCCGAAATTCGTACTCGGCATACCAAAAAACCCCTTAAACGATACCCATCATGAAATTTTGTGATAACGGCGGGGCGGCCATATTGGATCTCTAAATTAACCCGAAATTCGTATTCAGCATACCAAAAAACCCCTTAAACGATACCCATCATGAAATTTTGTGATTTCGGCGCAGCGGCCATATTGGATCTCTAAATTAACCCGAAATTCGTACTCAGCATACCAAAAACCCCCTTAAACGATACCCATCACGAAATTTTATGATTTCGGCGCGGCGGCCATATTGGATTGCAAAATTATCATGTAAAACAGCTGGGTGTGGGGCTCCCGGTCCCGGAACGGGGCCGTCCTACCCATTAAACCTGGTGGTATTCCTCCTCCCTATAGCCGGGAATCCGGAAAGCCGGGAAAAATTCGGCAGGTGAAGGACGTTGAATTCAATCCTTCAAATAAAATGTTAAATGTAAATTCTAGGTTCTTCTTTTATAAAAATAAGGTAGTAATTAAAGAATAAACACGTTTTGATAATCGGTATTTTTATCGGTATATTTTCACTGTGCCAGTATTATATATAGATACATTCAGTATATTTTTAAGGAGCTAAGGTATTTTTGTAAAATTTAATTCGGTCACACTTAACGTCAATTTTAACGCCAAGAATGGGCATTCACGCGAAAATTATTACGTTGAAGCGGCCACACTACTCAAATGGTGACGTTAAGAATTAACGCCATAATTAGCGCATTATCTAACGCGATGATGGGCATTGACGTTTTCTTTAATGTGGCCCCGGCTTGAGGAAGCACATCGGTAGTCTCTGCTACTGGTTGACACACATGTTTACAAGTGTCGTTTCTGCGACTTTATGCACAGATGAATAGTCAGCGACGTGGCTTTGCCGAGGTCGTCAGATCGGGCAAACTAATCTCGCATTGTTCTGACAGACAAGGTGTGGAAAAGGACAGACATATTACTCTTTTTTTTACGTTTTGTAAACACACTTTTTCTTGATCTTTTCTTTTTTCTTCACGTTCTCCTCTCGCCGGTCTGCTGGTAGATATTTCTTACAGAAATAAGCAGTACCATTGTACCTTTTTTATCCTTTTATTATTGTTATTTTACTTTCCTAGTGTGTACATAAATGAATAAATAAATAAAAAAATACTCTTCCCTAACACAAAAGGTTACTGGAAGTCTGACTTGAGGGTAACGATTTCGTCTATCTGTCACTTCAGCAGACGCAAGCCCACTGGATATTGACAGAAAAGGCGAGAAAAAGGACAGACATTATATTCTTTCATATCACAAAAAGTACTGGGCGACTTACCTGGGGG
Organism: Miltochrista miniata; assembly: GCA_933228765.1. Classification (NCBI taxonomy): domain Eukaryota; kingdom Metazoa; phylum Arthropoda; class Insecta; order Lepidoptera; family Erebidae; genus Miltochrista; species Miltochrista miniata. Next base: position 14,188,214 of record OW121770.1, read on the forward strand.
TAACGATTTCGTCTACCTCGCGTCACTTAGACGCAAGTTTAAAATGTGCGGAATGTTCCCTTACGTGTCTCTCTATAGAAGAAGAGGAGATGGACTCTATGAAAACTCTTACAGTTGCCAAGGTGATAACTAAGACTGGTCAGGATTCGCGCCATCTCATGTTTAGGGCAAACCAGGTTTTCTGGCTTCTTACAGCCATGAACGAGCACCATGGGGTTGTAGTTGGTTCCAGTCCATCACACTTTGGCTGGTTGAAGGCCGAAACGTAATAAAAGAAGCCTCTGTTTGTCTAATAGCCCATTGTCCTGAATTAATTTGAGTTTGAATGATACAAATTAGCGGCAATTATCAGTACGTATCTAACAAGTTAAGAATAATATGAAATGATAATTTGGTTTCCTCTAAGTGGTATGGTCTATTATAAAGTGTACAAGTGTCGGAAACTGAAAATAGCTCAGGACTTTTACCTTGCAGTAATTTATGTATTATAACGTGAGGCGAAAACTGAACTGTTTTTAAGAAGATTGTCCCAATGGGCTTCTTCTACATATAAATTTTAACTGTTAATACCGGGATGAGCTTCATGTGCCATCCGAACAACGGAAGCACTCGAAAATGGAAATGACACAAACGTTCACCCATCTCAGAACCGATTGATGATCGTTTACAGAACACCAAGCTGGGGCTTTTTTTTAACGTGAGGAAAATCTTACATGGATGCTATCCTGGACTCCTATTGGCTAAAAACTACACGTATCTTACCTTACGGCTTTCGGTAGGGAGCCCCGGGTAAGCCCTCAGAAGGATACTCCAGGACTCCTAACAGACCTACGGCTACCACTGCGGCCTCGCCTACGAGTGGTTCAAGATATCGACGAAGGTACTTCTCATCTCAGATTCCCCAAGATTAGTATAATAGTACAGTAGGTAATAAGCATGTGCCATTCAAATGAAATAAAAGAAAAAAAACTACTGCATTTGTGCAACATGCATTACAGTGTTTCGTAAATAAAGCGGGCATTGCGCATGCACCGCCGTCTTCCGCCCCGAGAATGTGTCTTGCGACATACTCTCACAATCAGTAATGTTCAAAGTTGCTATAAAGCAATAACTTGCTAGATGCTATATGCTTTATTTTTATAGCATGCTGTATTTCGTGCGATTTTATAGCATGCTTTATTTATGTGGGCATACAACAACACGATCGAACGGAATGTGTTAATATTAAATCGCAACTCTTAAAATATTGACAGCGTGATTTTTATTAGAGTTTCGTACCTAAAGCTGAAAAATGGAACTGTTTGTCTGTCTGTCCGTCATGAGGCCTTTTCTTTTTTTTCTTGTTTCTCTTTCTTTCAAATACTAGAACCACCCATCCATGTGACCACTTTGTGACATTCATTTGATCGTTTCCGTGCTTCGGAAGGCACGTTAAGCCGTTGGTCCCGGTTGCCATTGTGGCAGTCGTTAAGTCAGGTTGAAGGCCTTTATGAGGCAGCTTGAAAAATTTCGTCAGCATACAGTTACAACCGCGCCTGTCCATTTCAACACGGCATTACGGCTCACCTACTATTACGTGGGACAAAATCTTAAAGGTGAAATGTGGGCGTATAATATGCCTCTGCCTACCCCTTCGGGGATAAAAGGCGTGACTATTATGTATGTAAAATTCAATGAAATGAAATTTCTCTTGTACTTTACAGGCTTAGAACGGTATTTAATTGATGCATTTACTAATAAATCTATACTACCTATTACTATTATTATCTATACTATTACTATAAAGAAGAAAAATTTGATTGTTTGTTTGTTTGTTTGCATCGAATACGCGTCGAAACTACTGAACCGATTTGAAAAATTATTTCACTGTTGGGAATCTACAGCCTACACTATTCCCGGTGAACATAGCTATTTTTATTCCCATATTCCCACGGGAATGGGAGCTACGCGGGTGAAACCGTGTGACGTCCGCTAGTGATGAAATAAAATGTCATGAGCGTAAAAAAATTTGGCGTAGGTACTTAAAATTTTTGTGAATGTATGATATTATAATAAATCAACGACAAACACAATAATGTATTTACAGTAGTTCCGATAAACTACCTATACTTATTATTACCTAATCCGTCCGACAACGTAAATTCAAAGTGCGACTAAAACACACGCCGAACAACCGACAGCAATCGTTACCGCGTAACGATTGGATACCGTGCTTTATTGCGAAATGCTAATAAACCGCGCACGCGATATTCCGGTGCTGCGCACTGCGACGACGCGGCGACGCGACGGCGCACGCCTGCAAATATTGCCTGCCAAATCGTAGATAGCATTTAGCAATAACTGACAGCCATCATAGCATTTGCTATATGCTATGTATATAAAGCATGCTTTATAATGTTGCTATATGATATATTAACCACCACTACTCACAATACTAATATTATTGCGGTATATGTCACCTTGGGACAGGGATGCCTAATAGCCGGAAAAAAATAACTGTGCATATTACCACAGCCGACAGATCATAGCCAGGTTTTTTGCCCTTAATATTACTCTACAAATTGCAATAGAAGCACAATAGAAGCGAATCTTCCCGGGGCGGGGCGGCGCGGCGCTTAATGTCACATTCACGTAAACTTTAAAGTCATCAGACTAATGGCACACATTCTTTGCCGTTCGCTGCGTCTTTCTGCAAGCAAGTTATGCTCGAGAAAGAGGAGGCGGATGCAGGAGAGAAATCAGTAATAGTCTACACCCAGGATTACTAGCCTCCATGACCGAGAGCCTGAAAACGACGAGTTAGTTGCTCGCTGTTCTTACACAAGCCGACCAAGACGGGGTGGCGTCTCGTGTTCTTTGCCGTTATAGGATTAGAAGTTGCAGAGCGTTGGTTTTGCAGCTCACAAAATAAAGTTGCTAATTTACGGCAATGTGTGTATTATATGAATATTAGCTAAACTCTGCGGCCCCTTCCGCGTCGTGAGATTTTGTCGTACTAGCAAGAAGTCCTTTCCGACGCTATATTTCATTTCTATATCAAATATTTATCAGAATCGGTTCAGTGGTTCATACAGGTAAGCGTAACAGACAGAGACCATGTTGCTTTGGCGTTTATATATTAGTGGGGATTAAGGGGACAGCCAGGGAAGATAACAGTTCTTAAAGAAAAAAATCCTATACTTCAGTGAAGATTTCAATCTCTAATAGAGTTTGCTAGATATATCGTGTAGTTTATTTCTTAATTCTACCAACCATAAGTATTGTTATGGGAATCGAGTTATGTAAATCGAATGCAACTCGATATGATTAATACATCTACTTGATGTAACAATAGGAAACTTAGTCATATTTGTTGATGACTAGTTAATTCCTGTGACAACGTGCGCGTGAAGTATCTGTTATGGAGGGAAAGTATAATAAAACAATTTCAGCAGTTCAGAAACCCTAAGTTTTGCTTCAGATAGTCATCGCCATATTCATCGACATGCACCACATCATTTTATGTTTTAGCCGTAAGGGCACCGTGCTGTTTTAGCCGTAGATTCGCATTTCCACACTACCTAGCCTAGTACCTAAAAGGCGATAAATTCTCAAACTAAATGGCATAAAATGTCATCTACTTTGAGATTTTTTCGGAAATCTATTTAGGGTGCCGTATTTTCTTTTTAGTGAGCGATTATAAGCAGGTTTAGATATCAAACCCTGGGACATCCTTCCGAATTCCGAGGGCTTACCCGGGACTCCCGCCCGTAGACAGCTGTATGTAAGGTACCGTATCGTGTGGTTTTAGTCGGTAGGAGCACTGATTAATAAATAGTTACTACGGCATAGTTACTACGAGGCATAGCATCCATGTAGGATTTCCACACGTAAAAAAAAGGCTTAGATATCAGGTTATCATTAGGAGAAATTTTAAATATATTATATGCTAGCTTGACCACAACCCGAGGGGGTCGTTAGATTAATCAACCACAGCTGCGTATTGCCGCAGATATTATAAACAAATTAGAGCGAATGATATCAAACACGTTATTTCTGATTTGTTCGATATTAATTTGCGTCATGCATGTACTAAGTAAGATTGACCCCTGATAAAGGACCTACATACGCGCGATAGTCACGGGCAATTAAACTAGACAAATAAGGACTGGTGTACACCAAGTGCGGAAGAGGTGCTAAGTGATCGGTAGGAATGCATTTCTTGTTGAGATTGTCTTCTTCTTTTCTTCTGATTCTCGTCGTCACTATCCCAACTGACCTCCTCAGAAAATCAGTGCTGTTATCACATTAACCGTGAGACAGCAACAAGCTGAGGGGGGGGGGGGGGGGCATATTCCGCAACATGGTGACATGTCAACATGAACTTAAATTTGTTGTGATATTTATTTAGGCAATTAGTTTATAATGAACAATGTCACCATTTTAGTGAAAAAAAAACATATTTTTGTTTGTTTGTATGAGATACCGAGGTGGTACAATGTTTGGAATTACAAAATTTTCAAGCTAGACTGCGGGTGTACGTTACCCCAGCAAAAAAGTAGCTCCTAGACTGATTTGAGTGGAACCTATATTTAGAGCGTATTATGCCATATATGTGCGCCGAAAAAAAAATTTGTGCGTATTGACGTTGTGGAAAAAAAAGGAAAAAACGTTTTCTGCTGGAGTAACGCCGTTCCAGCAGGAAAATTCTAAACGAATAATCTTTGAGAGAAATATTTTGCATGCACCGAGGGCTCATACTTTTACAAATATGTGCCCTTAAAATAAAATTTGTGCGTCTTAAGGTTTTCGTTATATTGAGTTTTTTGCTGGGGTAACGTTTTGTGAAATGCTGTATCTCGGAAACCACTACATGTGCGCCTCTAGAATAAACTTACACGAGTAGCTCTTAATTTGTGCGAATTTGTGTCATAATCAGATTCAGGAAAATGTGTATAGTTTTCAAGTAATCACGCTTTGTTGAAAATCTGAAAAAAAGTTGCACCACCTAAACGAGAACACCTACGAACTCGCTAAAAACTGTATTCGATCCTGCTCGACACTTACAGTGATCGTAAAAAGTTTCATAAGTGCACATGCATGCGTTAACGAATAATATTACTAAAACTCAAAAAAACGGCGTCAAAACTTTGACATCAAAATACAAAGACTGGCTCAACGCAAGATAAGGAAGTATAAATAAAAATTTTGTGCGTATAATTAAATAATATATGGTGAAAATTCAGCGTGAAATATTTCGTATTTAAGAAGAAATAAACAAGTAACAAAACATACTAACAACGGATGGTTATCCGACTAAATTCGAATGACTACAAAAAAGCGACTGTTTAATACATATCGATGACCTTCTTAACGGAACGGATTATACCTAAAGTGTTGACCGAACAGTCGCGTTCAAAAGTTTGTAACCTAATTTTAGAGTTTAATTATGACCATATCAAATGATAGACCTTGTTGATATGTAATTATTTTTTTATTATTGACTCTTAAACTAATTATTGCATCAAATCACAGATCAAATTTCCTACCTATAAATATCAAAACAAAAATAAAATTATATTATTTATATGCTATGTGTAGTCCTTATTAATTTAAATCACAGATCAGGTTTTCATTTAAGTATGAATTTACAAATAGCGAAGTCGCATAATCACAGAAAATCACAGTTTGGTATCTAAAAATCTATCTACATCTAAATAAATCTATCTACAGGGTAATTTTACCTGACCGCGCCAGAAGTAGGGTAATCTTTGTCGAGTGTGTGTACATATGGTTGGCGTTTTCTACAGCTTACATGGCTTGACGGATTTTAATAATCGAGGTGTCGTTAGATTCGTCTCAATTGAGATAGGTACCTACTGCATTAAGATACATAATGTTAAAAAATTACCCCCGCAGTTGAGTTTTTGTTTCATTATAATTTACTTGTTAAATCGTCAACCACCTCTCGCTGGCAGGTTCTATACATAATTCCCATCAATATTGGCATCTAAAATTAAAATGATATAAATATGTACCATGTGTAGTCCTTATTAATTTAAATCACAGATCAGGTTTTCATTTCAGTTTTAAAATACAAATAGCGGAGTCGCATAATCACAGAAAATCACAATTTGGTAATTAAATCTATCTACAGGGCTATTTTACCCGACTGCGACAGAAGAAGGGTAAAGGTTCTGTTGACTTTAGGTACATTTACACCAAGCACAGCTCTCAAAACTGTACCTAACCTATATATGTTTACCATGGCTAGAACACTGTTATTATGAATGAATAAATAAATTAGGCAATACTTAAGTGTACAAAGTTTCTATATCATTTTTATATCTCTAATTTCATCTTTACCGTCAATGTATCTAAAAAATCCTTTCACATCGAAGCCTCAGGTCTACAGGAATGACAGCAGATTAGCAGATGTACTAGTTGACAGGTGAGTTTGGGTTGGACAGTTTGGCTTGGACAGGTTGGCTTGTGCTTTTAACACTGTTGGAAATGCATTCTGGACCCATAGGATAACCCGGGGGTGCCATGTTAACTTATGAGAAGGATTGTGCCACATCCAGGAATAATACATTCCGGACTCATGGTACCCTCCAAAAGATATCCCTGGGGGTCTCATATAATCTTTGGAGGAGGGTCCATGGTACCCCTAGGATTCCGAACCCATGCCACAACCCCATGAGGTACCATTGTGGGTGCCATGTAAATATTGGAGAAAGATTTGTGGCTCCCTTAGGATTGGTCAATCCGGAATAATGGCAAATAAGATATCTTTTTTTTTTTTTTTTTTTTTATTTATTTAAACTTTCTGCACAAAATATATTTGTACAAAGGCGGACTTAATGCCAAAGGCATTTTCTACCAGTCAACCTTTGGGTGATGCAGAGATTAATTAAAGTAGGTGCTCATATGACAAAGAAACTTTCTTTGTCATATGAGCACCTACTTTAATTAATCTCTGCATCACCCAAAGGTTGACTGGTAGAAAATGTATAAGAATAAAATGGTCTGAATTAAAAGCTTCAACAACAAAAAATTGTATTGAGAACTTATAGTTACTAAGTACATAGGTACATAAATATATCATATTATAAAGATAATAAAAATCTACATCATAATTATATAAAAATAAAAAATGATGATAAATACCTTACAAATATAAAATATATAGATACATTATTAAATAGATATAATAATAAATATATAGGTATAAATAAATACAAACAGGAAAATACTATAAAAGTTCTGCCTATGGAACCCTATAAAGTTGACGTACTCTGTTTTTAAACGAAAAACGGTCGGTCAATGTTCTAATTTCGAGAGGAAGGGCATTCCAAAGAAGAATGGATCGCACCGGAAAAGAGGAATGGACGAGATTTGAAGTGTGAGTTGGACAGTGCAGAAGAAGATTGTTAGAAGAGCGTAGATGTTTGTCATGATTGGAGCCAAGTAGATGAAGATAGGATTTTAAGTAAGTAGGGGCATTGGGAGAATTTAGAAGTGAAAAAATTAAACAGACAGCTCGCAGACTACGCCGTCGTCGAATAGGTAACCAACCCAGCTCCTCACGGAATACCGATACGTGGTCGTACTTCCTAAGATTGTAGACGAATCGAATGCAATTATTGAGAAGCCGGTCGAGTTTATTGAGCAGATCTGCATTCAGGTCGAGATAGCACACATCACCATAGTCGAAAATAGGAAAAATTAAAGTCTGCATAAGCATTGTCTTGGTTTTGGCTGGCAGAAAATTTTTGAGACGATAAAGAGCCCGAAGTGTCCCAGTCACCCTTCGGCAGACCTTAGTGACCTGAACCCGCCAACTCAAGGTTGAATCTATGTGCAAACCCAGATTCTTAACACTCACATTAATAGGAATTACTCTTCCGTTAAAGGTTATCAACGGAAGAGTCCGTTCATTTAAACGGTTAACCATATAATTAGTGCCAATTATTATGCTTTGGCATTTGTCAGCGTTGACAGCCAGCCCAAATTTATCACACCATCCACTTATCAAATCCAAATCTGCGTTTACACAATCAATCGCCTCTGAGATATTGTCCACAGAGGCTTGGCTATATAACTGCAAGTCATCAGCATACAAGTGATACGTACACTGAAGATCGGTGGTTAAGAGGTTGATAAATATCGAAAAAAGAAGAGGAGATAGTATGCCGCCTTGAGGGACCCCAGAGTCAAGATTGCACCAACTCGACGACATCTCATCAACACAAACTGACTGCTGGCGACCCTGAAGATATGAAGAAAACCAATCCAGCTCGTCCGAAGAGATCTTCATATGGGCAAGGATGGACAAAAGTATATCGTGGTTAACGCAATTAAAGGCATTGGAAAAGTCCACTAAGAACATCACTGTGGCCTTAGCTTTTTCCATCCCATCCCTGACGTCACCTGTTACTTTTAGGAGTGCTGTAGTCGTGCTATGTCCTGGCCTAAATCCTGATTGTAGGGGATTAAGAATGGCATTCCTGTGTACAAAATTGGATCTCGATATGTAGGTCTTCTTTGCTAGCCCAAAAGGGGCTTATAAATCCAACAATTAATGCATTCCGGACCCATAGCACATCCCATAAGCTACCACTGCGGATGCCATGTGAACTTAGAAGGACCCGTGGCACTCCCCGAAACATTGTGACACGTAGGTAGCCCAAAAAGGTTATTTATACTGTTGATTGATAACACTTGGTGGAACCTGCTGCTCATATTGAATAACACCACTCATACTGTTCTACAACATTTATTTACTTTACAACTGACTGGTTTCGCCTTTCAGCATTCTCAAAGGTAAGGTTGTTATAACTTGATGACCACTATATCATGTTAAAAGGCTAAGGTGACATTATAAGTATCTTAGAGTATTTATTAGGTTTAGGTATATAATTATATACCTAATGTCACCTTAGCCTTTTGATTTCACAACTTTTATCATAATTTTAATAATACCTAACCGGTTTCGCTATTATAGCATGCTCAAAGGTCTTAAAGGACCTTTGAGAATGCTATAATAGCGAAACCGGTTAGGTATTATTAAAATTATAATAAAAGTTGTGGAATAGTACAAGTGAGTGAGTTTTCATAATGTATAACAAGTTCCATCAAGTGCCAACAATCAAAATTATAAAGGTTACACTGTTCATTAATGAAAATACGAGTTTATCTGGACGTGTACGCTTTAAAAAGTTTCTATAGAGTTCCAAGTCTGCAATTTTGTCCAAAAGAACTTAAAAACACACTAATGACAATAAAAATGCTAAATTTAAACGTGAAATCTTAGTCCCCCCCTTACCAATCTAATAATTCACCAATTTGAACATAGAATTTCACATTATTAATAAATAATTATTCATGGATGTGGCCATTTTACGAATTTCCATACAAAACTGTCAATTCAGATGATTTACAATGAGATTCATTATGAGATTCTTCAAGACAATTTAGTGAATGACAATTTAGTGAAGAGAAACACTATAAGATCCATAAAAGAAACGTACAATGTGGCCTTTTTAGGCCCACTGTTGTTATCGATAAACGCATCTACACATACAACGCGCATCTCTGTGTATGTGTGACGTCATCCATAAACAGTGCAAGTGTGACAGAGAGCATGATGTGCGCTTTTTCTTTTGCATGTTTTATTATCTCCGCCTGCCACGAGCTGTTCTTTTGACTTTTTTTATAATGATGAATATGAATATGATATATTGATAGTATTGAACCTAGTGTTCGATACTATCAATATATACTAGGCCTCTGTGGCGCAGTCGGTAGTAATATCGCCTGCGGCGCTGGAGGTCGTGGGTTCAATTCCCATCGGAGACAAATATTTGTGTGGCCCATAAATGTTTGTCTCAAGAGTCTGGGTGTTTCTATGTATATAATATGTATGTACTTATTTAAAAGTATAATTATACCTAAGTATTAATATCCGTGGTCTGATACCCATAACACAAGCAGGTTATTCCTATTACTTTAGGATCAGATAGCGTTGTGTAAAATGTCCGTGATATTTAAAAAAAAACTGTGTCTGTGATACAAGTACGTCACGTTTTTGCTTTTTTCTACCTACTCTTTTATAAGTAGTAGGTAGTATAAACTAATTTTAATGCAAATATAATATGGATGTACTTAATCATGTGCAATTTCGCGGAAACCGCTGGTAAGAATATAATCCAAGAGCAAGTTTATTTAATTTAATAGTACTTTTCTACTTCACTGTACTCAGACACAATACGTTTCAAATTGTTCGAGAGTAAAATTAAGAAGGTCATCGATATGTATTAAACAGTCGCTTTTTTATAGTCATTCGAATTTAGTCGGATAACCATCCGTTGTTAGTATGTTTTGTTTTTTGTTTATTTCTTCTTAAATACGAAATATTTTACGCTGAATTTTCACCATATATTATTTAATTATACGCACAAAATTTTTATTTATACTCCCTTATCTTGCGTTGAGCCAGTCTTTGTATTTTGATGTCAAAGTTTTGACGCCGTTTTTTTGAGTTTTAGTAATATTATTCGTTAACGCATGCATGTGCACTTATGAAACTTTTTACGATCACTGTAAGTGTCGAGCAGGATCGAATACAGTTTTTAGCGAGTTCGTAGGTGTTCTCGTTTAGGTGGTGCAACTTTTTTTCAGATTTTCAACAAAGCGTGATTACTTGAAAACTATACACATTTTCCTGAATCTGATTATGACACAAATTCGCACAAATTAAGAGCTACTCGTGTAAGTTTATTCTAGAGGCGCACATGTAGTGGTTTCCGAGATACAGCATTTCACAAAACGTTACCCCAGCAAAAAACTCAATATATAACGAAAACCTTAAGACGCACAAATTTTATTTTAAGGGCACATATTTGTAAAAGTATGAGCCCTCGGTGCATGCAAAATATTTCTCTCAAAGATTATTCGTTTAGAATTTTCCTGCTGGAACGGCGTTACTCCAGCAGAAATCGTTTTTTCCTTTTTTTTCCACAACGTCAATACGCACAAATTTTTTTTTCGGCGCACATATATGGCATAATACGCTCTAAATATAGGTTCCACTCAAATCAGTCTAGGAGCTACTTTTTTGCTGGGTTAACGTACACGACTGCGGACAGACAGACCGTCGGACATGGCGAAACTATGAACAGGAACCTTTATTGTCATCCACTTTGTCCGTTTACTACTATCCTAATAAGTTTCGAGGGCCTTTTTACGCGGGGAATACTGTTAGGCACATCCCCTTTGTTGGGAAGACGGAGGGAGAGTGTTGGGTTCCCGGTTTTCTGGTTTATCCATCAAACCCCTTGGCCTATCTCAACATAAGGAATGACCACCAGGAAACCGTCAGCGGCTTCTGGAGTCTCTTGCTATGTCCCGTGATTGGAGGCAAGCACATCTCACTGCATCTGATCATATGCAATGCATGCTCCGACCGCAGCAGGGTATCATCTGACACGGGTGGCTAGCAAAAACGTGCCACACGAGGGATAGTACACCCTTAGGTGAGGTAGTAGTGGTAGCCAGTCTGTCGGGAATCCTGGTTCAAAGTTCCAAGGGCATACCAGGGGCTCCCGGCCGAAGGCACGGCAGTGGTAGGGCACTGTGTGGTTTTAGTCGGTAAAAGTCCGGCATAGTATCCATGAGGGATTTCCACACATGGCTAGCAGGGACCTTGATGACTTGAAACGCGGTTGTTGGGAATCGTAGGGGTATGTTACGTCAAAGATAGGTAATATAATAGTATTACATACAGATAGGTAATTCTTTGCCCCTTACTGACCAAGCTTCCCCACCCCCGCCACAGCTGTCATTATAGTTGGCGAATGTTTTGTGGAAAAATTTGCTTAGCCGTAATGGTCACACACACACATTCAAGCTCTGTACGAACATAGCGTGTTTTTAGTGCAGGTGACAGAATTGAAAATTTGTATGGAGTGGAGTTTCCGCACTGTGGTTACGAGTAGTTTCAACTTCTAAGTCGCGCAAGTGTACATGAGGTATTAGAGTTCAATGGCCGTATAATGAAGCCATTAAATCGTAATAAAATTGAATGCTGTAAGACCTATTCTTAATTTATGGCGATAAGATAACTCATTATGCATGTGCTACAATCAGGCAAAGGTATGAAAGATTCCTTGACAAAATAATTATAAGTAAATCAACATTTTTACTTCAGAAGAGGTTCTTCAAAGCTGAGTATGCACTTAGGTTCGCGAACCTCGTGCTCCCCGCTCCTTGCAACTGCTCCACATGTGGATACGTTCGCGATCCTGGAGCGAGAACGTATCCACTACGTGGAGCGCGGAGCACGAGGTTCGCGAAAAGTGGATACCCAGCTACGTTTTTACCGGCATTAGAGCGACAACACTTGCGCACTCTGGTGTTGCAAAAGACCATCTAGTCTATGGTGACCGCTTTCCATAAGGTACGTCTGCCACCTTAGTGGTATAAAAATTTATACCACTAAGGTGGCAAACATGCATGCCTTATTTAGAAAAAATAATACTAATACCAATTCAACCGATTTAAAAAATATTTCACCACTAGAATCTCAAGTTATTGTGAAGTGAAATAACCCATATCATTATGTTATTACCCAAGGGGGCAGAGCAGTCATAATAAATGACACAAAATTGTTAGTGTGACGTGTAGTGTAGAAATAAAATTAATTAATAACGAATTCAGATCTGGCGAGTTTGTTATTTTCTATTCTGGTAAATTGGTTATATCTTCATTTGGCTACCTTTACGAATCGGCGGACGAAAACAAAGTGATACAAACGTCGTTCGTCTGCGTGCACCCATAGTGGAGTTAAATAACTAGTCTTGTGAGAAGATGCATGAAATTTATTTTATTTTTTACTTCAGTTCCGTAATTGTTTTTAAAGTAATAAATATATTACATAAGACACATTATATAAGCTACATTCATATAAAAATATTAATAATTTAAACATGAACAATGTTATGAGTTTATTGTAAAACAGCCGCATTGGCAATAATTGAAGGCGAGTTGATGGTCTCACCGAGACTCTCCAGGAGCTCTTTACGGTAATCATCGAAGTCTCCGTCAACCTCGTTGATAGTTTGATCTTCAATAACGTAAAGGGCGCAGTCTGTCTCCCTAATAAGTCGCTCGTCGTGAGAAACGATGATGACACCACCTTTATAATCGTTGATAGCGTCGGCCAGCGCGTCTATACTCTCAATATCCAAGTTATTCGTAGGTTCATCCAAGATAACCACATCAGGCGCCATGAGAGTAAGTTCAGCGAGCGCCACTCTAGCCTTTTGTCCACCGCTGAGGTCTTTCATCTTGATAGTGTGCGCATGACTCGCGAGCCCGAAAGTTCCAAGCGCTTTACGGGCTTTCTCGTACTGTAGTCCGAACAGTCGCTGTAAGTACTCCGCTGGTGTCTCCTCAGCGGTTAGATGTTCACCTGAGTGCTGATCGAATCGACCTATCCTCAGTCGATGATTCCTAATTAGTTCTCCTCTAATAGGAGTAAGGTCTCCTACAAGCAGTTTGAGGAAAGTAGACTTGCCCACACCGTTAGGCCCAACAATAGCCACACGAGAATTCAAGTCTATGCCAAAGTCCACTTCAATGAATAAAGGCTTTTGACCGGGGAAGTTGAAGTCAACATTGTGTAAACCAAGTATAGGTGGTTGTAACGGTGGTGGGTCTGGGAAGGAGAACTTAACAATGTACTCTTTAGGTCTCTGCAACAGAGCTGTAGGTGCCGATGACTCTTCATCTTCCCGTTGTGACTTACTCTTATTCTTCTCTTGCTTCCGAGTCAATGACTCCTTCTGTTTCTTCTCTGCTTGTTTCTTTGATTGACCATGTGCTTTCAAATCCTTCAACCTCTTTTCTTGTTTTTCGTACTCTTTTATCATCTCTTTCCTCTTTTGAGCATACATCTTTTTGAACATAGTGTAGTTACCCTTGTAGTAATACAATTTCTGTGTATCCAGATGAATGATCTCATTACACACATTGTCCAAAAATGACTGGTCGTGAGAAACAACCAGTAATGTTTTCTTCCATCCTTGTAAATAATTATCTAACCAGATGACAGCATTCAGATCCAAATGGTTTGTAGGTTCATCAAGCATCAATAATGTTGGCTCTACATATAAAGCTCTGGCAAGTGAGACTCTCATACGCCAACCTCCAGAGAAGTTCTTAGTGGCCCTGTCCTGCATCTCCCGACTGAAACCGAGACCGGCCAAAATACGGCGGGCACGTGGTTCCGCACTGTCTGCACCGATCGCCTTCAATTCAGCATAAACCTCATTCAAACGGTCTTGCTTGGATAGATTACCCTTCTCTGTTTCAGCTTCTAACTCCTTACATTCATTTAACAGTTCAGTTCTCTTGACATCAGCTTCTAGTATGGTATCAACTGCACTCATGTCGGTAGCTGTGACTTCTTGTTCACATAACAGAATATCTATATGAGGTGGAAGTGGGAAGGCACGTTGAGCCAGATGTCTTAACAAAGTAGTTTTACCATGGCCGTTTGGTCCAACTAAACCATATCGGCGACCATTAGCTACAAGGAGGTTAGCATTGACAAATAAATCTTTGCCTTTAGCACTAATTGAAAAGTTTTCTACTTTAATGTCTACTGCATTCTCTAGTGCTGCCATTTGCCCAGCAGTTTTCTGTGCCTGACTAACAGTGAAATTGGCATCGAGATCACTGTGACCTTGACCACCTTTCTTAGTCAATAACTCCATCTGTCTTTCATACTCTTGTTGCTTCTTCAGTTTCTTTTTCTCTTTGTTACTCATTTTCTGTTCAACTGGCTCTTCAGTATCATTTTCTGAAGGTTCTGCAATTTTGGTTTTCTCACTTGGAGTCTCAGGTTCTGATTCTGGGTCCTCTTTCATTTCAAATTTCTTTAATTCAGCTTCTAAATCGTCCATGTTGTTCTTCTTTTTATTTCTGTTTTTGCTTTTACTCATTTTGAAATGTACTGGTACTACGTTACTCTTTACAAAACAAGAATAAAAGTTAGGTTATCGATGGAGAAATATCCTTTCTAAATTTATTCTGCTGAGGTTTCTAACCTAACCTATCAAGTTGGTGCACTGCAAATCGAGAGTTCACTTGCACCTTGATTTAGCTCACACTTAGAATTCTTTCTGATCAGAAATAAAGAAACACGTTCGAATATGTAATAATTACAATAAGCCAGACGTGTTGGCAAAAACTTAAAATCTTGCAGATTTACAAAATTCGAGGCTATTGAATTGAAATGTGACGTTTTGGCAGTTTTCGACAATGTTGCCAGTGTGAAAAACTACTAACTCGGATTCTACTTTGTCGAAATATAATGGTGGCAGCACACTCTCCACCTCACGTTCATCGCATTTTTAACTAAGTAATTCTATTTGCGTACAATATCCGTGAGTCTATTTGCGTACAATATCCGTGAATCTATTTGCGTACAATATCCGTGAAATTACATTGTCATTGAAGATCAGCGACTGAAATTTAAATTCAACGAGCGTTACGGCACTGTTTTGGAAGTAGTGCTAGTGATAGTTTATGCGCGGTCACCTTAACTTTACTGTTTGTTTTCTTTTTGCTTTTCTTTACTTGACGTAAATAATTACAATAACCTCAAAATAAAAATTAAAAGTTAACTTTTATTGGAAAGAGAAACCGAGCAGGGAGTGAAGAGCTTTTATAAAAATCGCCGGAAATACAAATTAACCTCATTATATTGAAAGACGAGGCACATTTATAAAGTAGAGTTGTATTTACGCTACTCAATCTTCCTCCCAAGTGCAATGTGCATTGCAATTTTTTACCCATGGTGACCACCCCTATCTTACAGAACACATACACATAATAAACAGACCGCTGAACCGCCCTTCAAAGAAGAAGAAATCATTTTTACCGGCTTAGCATAATGATAAACTTACCTGCAAATTACTTATCCAGATACTGGAACCACTGATATGTCACTTACGCACAATTAGCATATGCTAAACTTTAATTTTGATAGAATATGTTTGATAAAACTGGAAATCGTTTCAAAACAAATATAATCCTTTGATAGCAAAGCAAGCAAAACTGACTTTTTTTCTTTTTGCCAGTGTTGCTGAACCAAATTGCAAATACCTCAATACTGTAAACTTTTCTCTCTACGAAGGAATATACCAACATATATATACTGATTTTCTTATTAGATTTGGCCAGTTAATAACTCTAATTACATAATGACGATAGTGGTATGAGTATACCACTAAATTACTTAATGAATTCATCTTAATTTACAAAGAGTACCCTACTTTTCTGTAAATAATTGTTATAGCAACACATGCATTAAAAATATTATTACGGTCCAATTTACGCGAAATTTAAGTTGTGTATTTAATTTAATCTCTGATTTTAGCATTGTAATTAAACCATTTCTAAAACAAATATACAAATAAATTAAACAAACAAACAAAAATTCTACATTTTCAGTAAAACTCGGAACAGTTTTGAAGAGTAATTATGAACGGTGTCCACTTTTTTAGTTACAATGATCAGAGGAGCCATTTCGATTCGATTACTTGTAAAGAATCAAGTTTTGAATGAGGTCATAATTTTTTTGACATTTCTTCTGACGGATGTTTGGTGTGGTTTTGCCTGCTGTAATATGTCAAAACAAATTTCTTGAGATTTTATTTGATTATTTTAATCGTTACTACACGGTCAAAATGGGTTTATTTGGAAAAACTCCTGAAAAAAACCCAAAAGAGATGGTTTGTGTAGTTTCGATGTTTGATAATAATATTTGTGATCCTTGATTATAGCTAATTATTTATCTTACAGGTGAATGAATGGTCTCATAAACTGCGAAAAGAAGGATATAATTTGGATAGACAAATAAGAGGTACGAACATAGTTATTTGCCATGTAATCGTCTTGTTTCTGGAAGCACAAGTAGTGTAAATAAGCAAAGATTACCTATTGTTTACAAAGTCAAGGTCGGCAGTAATAAATTTGGGTCAATTGTAATGTTTATCAGCTTTTAAGTAATACCTACAGATGATTCATGCGAGGATCAGTATTACATACTACCTGTTTAATTGTCTTGAATAATCAAGACATCATTTAGCACCAGTTCATTAAAAGTTTGTGACAACCGAGTGCTGTCCTCATTTCATTTTATAAATTAACAGTTTTAAACCTCATATGTGAAGAAAAGAAGCTCTCAAAGTAGAGTAATAAAATTGTGTTATTGAATAGCTAATGAAAGTAGCTAGGTAGGTACTGCAAAAGAAAATTATTTGCATGCTTTGTTTGTTTTGTATGACCTGGTGAAATAAGAGAAAGTTTTGTAAATTTGTGACAGTATGCTAAACCTGCAGTGTATTTGTATGTGGCCCCTTATGAATGTTCTTTTCAAATGTATTTTGGTCTTGAATGAGAATTTTGAAATTAACAAGGGGGTGTAAGAGTATTACATAAAAAATGCAATTTTCGAAGATTTTAGACCACCTGATGCGATGCACTGAAACATTTTTTTTTACCCTGTTCCAATATCCTGCCCCTGCAACACACCACACCGTTTTACAAAATTGTTCCTCTCCTCTAAATTGTGTTACATAATACTTGAAAGCCCCCTAAACTGTAACTGTGTATTCAGTGAACTATAAGTTGTATAATTTATTTAAATGTAGAAAGTTATTTTTTATTTGTCTGCCTCTGTGGCGCAGTCGGTAGTGATACCGCCTGCGGCGCTGGAGGTCGTGGGTTCGATTCCCACCGGAGACAAATATTTGTGTGACCCATAAATGTTTGTCTCAAGAGTCTGGGTGTTTCTATGTATAATATGTATGTATTTAGAAAATATATAAGTATTAATATCCGTGGTCTGATACCCATAACACAAGCAAGTTATTCCTAGCTTACTTTGGGATCAGATAGCATTGTGTGAAATGTCCGTGAATATTTATTATTATTATTTATATTTAATCTACATTTATTTTATACTACTACATTGAAAGACAAGTGTAACAGTCCACATGATTGAAAGTGATTACTGTAATGAGTTTCATACATCATGACATTCAACTGCCTATGTACCTTTCCAGGTATACAGAGAGAGGAAGACAAAATCAAACGGTCCCTTAAAGAAGCAGCTACTAAAGGCGACAAGCAAGTGTGCACTATTCTAGCCAAGGAAGTCATCAGATCACGGAAGGCTATAAGTAAAATATACACCAGTAAAGCACATCTGAATTCTGTTCAACTGCAAATGAAGAATCAATTAGGTTGGTGTCTTTTTCCTTGCGATCAATTAGTCTAAGTTGCAAAATGTCTAACTACCCTAAACATCTAATTAGCAATATGTCCAACTCGCAAATCGTCTTTGTAGCAAAACTATTGAAACATCATGTAGCAATATACTGGGGAGTATAAAAGAGAGTGAAAGAGAGTGGTAGTGGACAAAGTCTATGGTTATCCTTTGGAAGGTGTACCTGGGACTACAGACCATACGCACATAATAGGGCACCGCATGGTTTTAGTGCCTTTTTAACATGCTTCTATTAGCTTCACTTGTAACTATGTATGTAAGAAAATCTTGGAATATTAATTTGACTTACTTCCCGTCCTTCGATCAGGCTGAAAATTTGCACACGCTCTGAGTTCTGATGACAATACATGACTAGCTAAAAAACGTCAATACAAATCCAATATGGCGGCCTCCCCAAAATGGCGGACGGGCTGTTTGAAATCCACCCCCATGATATGGGTATTGAATGAATGGGTTTGCTGTCAGGAATACGAAAAAACAGTCACGTGACTTAAATCCAACAGGACGGACATCCAAGATGGCGGATTGGCTATTTGAAATGAACCCCCATGATATGGGTATTAAATGAAAGGGTTTGCTGAATGGGATACGAAAAAAGTATAAAATAAAAAAAAATTGAGTGCGTGCTAAAAGCGTGTTTTTCAGTTTTTTAAACTATTAATTATTCACAATAGAGCTTTGTGGTACAAAAAATATTTACTGGCTGGCAAAGCAACCGTAGCATATCTGATGAGCAATTCTGAATCCAAATCGATCCAACACAATATCTTTCATCAGATAATTCAGTATCATTTATCTGTCATAAACTGACTGGGGCTGGTATCTTTGCAGCATTGGTAGATAATTATCCCGCTTGAGTTGTATGATTGCATTTCTGTAGAATGCTATAAATTGGTGTGGTGCGTAATGTCCGTGCTTCGGCACTATTTGGTCACGCATCACGCCACTTTAACTCCTAAATGACTTTCAAAGAAAGGCTCTTAGCCCCTTGCTGGCCTGGTGAACCGGCAGGGGGTGTTAATTGCTAAAATCCGTTTCTTTCCCTTGGCAGAAACGCATTTTTCCGAAAGGCCAGTTAATTGTATTTAATGTCCGGTTAATTGTAGTTAAATTTTGTTTCTAGCCACTCTCAGAGTTGCTGGGTCATTGCAGAAATCAACTGAGGTATGTTAATATGAATAAATTCATTGTCAAAGTGTATCGAACATCCATGATTCCTAGTACTGCTCAAGGACTGGATCAATGATTGCAAATGTCAACAAATCAGGTCAACTTATATGACTGACCTAACCATACAACAAAATCCTATGGTGTTTTTCAGATATTTTTTAAAACAGTTGCTAAATTATGTGTGTGTAAACAGTGAGGGTTGACTTATATTTTTTTTTGGGATATTATACCAATGCCTTAGCCTAGATAAATGCTAGATTAAACCAAAATGTTGACCCTCCCTATTTAAGATTTATTACACATCTTAGCTTCTAATAAAAAAAGAAGGAATGTGTTCTACAAATGGATACATTATTTGAGTGGTTCAATCGGCAGTTTGAAGAATAGCAATTTATTAATTGTATTCAACATTCTGCAGGTTATGCAAGCAATGCAAGCTCTAGTCCGTCTACCCGAGGTTGCTCAAACGATGCAAGAATTGAGCAAAGAGATGATGCGGGCCGGCATCATTGAGGAGATGATGGACGATACCATGTCCAGCATGGAGGATGAGGAGGAAATGGAGGAAGCGGCGCAGACCGAGGTTGATAAGGTAGGGAACAAGGTTCAGAATAGAGTAGTATAGTAAAAAAACTAAAACTACAATAGTTATCTGCGAACAAACGATGACAGAACTGAGAGAGTGACATTGTTGCCGTGTTGGAAAAGCATGGGTGACCCCGCAGACTCTGTGTTCTGTAAATGATCACTAAAATAAGCAACATTTATTTGCGAGCGTTTCCGTGCTTCGGAAGGCACATTGGTGCCGGTTGCCAGTAAAATGGCAGTCCTTAATTCAAGTTGAAGGCAGAAATCTAAAATGTGAAATGTCGACATATAATATGCCTCTGCCTACCCTTTAGGAGATATAAAGGCACGATCATATGTACTGAAACGGACAGCTATTTTGCTTAACAGCGCTCTGGAATGACTTTTGTAGGCCGACTTCTATGCTATCACGTGCACATTGTATTTCAACCAACCCAAAAGTCAGCCCTACAAAAGCTTTTTCGTTACTTCTATTCAAAAAGTATCACTTTGCACCACGATAACGGGGCGCAAAATAGCTCTTTTCGGTTAAGAGCTTTTTAGCGGGCGGCAAAGTGATTTGAATTTGGAACTTGAAAATTTCATAGAAATTGAACGTAAATTATATGAATTACTGGCTGGTAAGTGTTGACTGCACAGCGCGGTGTCCTGAGCTAACTAAAAAAAAACTAAAGAGCGCCAATAATCTGTTCGTGTTCGTCATTATTAATGTTCTTGTAATCAGTAAACATATTTTATTGTATTCTGCAAATATAATAAGTTCTACGTCTAGTTATGAAAGTAACAATCCTCTTCTACGCCTACTACCTAATCTACGTCGTACAAAACTTATTTTTCTCATAGAAAGGGAATGAAAAGTAGAGTATATTAATCGCGGGCAAATTATTTTTCCCTCGGGCGGTGTACTTTAAATCCCTCACTGCGCTCAGGATTCTACGTTAGAATCCTTCGCTTTGCTCGTGATTCAAAGTAGCGCCCTCGCCGTAAAAATACTATTTTGCCCCCTTGTTATACAATCTACTATTTATTTCCTCCGTAAACCTCTCAAACTCACAAATAAATTCCTTCCATTCAGGTACTATGGGAACTAACGCAAGGCAAACTCGGGGAGGCCCCAGCACCTCCCACGGCAGTGGGGGCTCCTTCCACGAGCAAAGAGGAAGAGCCAGTCACGGAGCCAGATGAAAGCGAGCTGGATGAGATGCAGTCTAGATTGGAGGCGCTTAGGTCTTAGTGCTTAGATGCTGAGTGAGGTAAGTCTATTGGTCAATACTATCCTACTAATATTATAAATGTGAAAGTTTGTGAAGATGTTTGGATGTTTGTTACTCAATCACGCTCTAGCCGCTGAACGAAATGGACTAAAATGTGGTGCAGAGATAGCTTATAGTCTGGAATACCGCATAGGCTACTTTTAATGCTGGTAATATGTTCCCACGGGAAGCAGGAACGTGTACCAAATTTCGAGCGGGCGAAGCCGCGAGCATCAGCTAGTATTATAAATGTAAAAGTTTGTAGATGTCTGGAGGTTTGTTACAACTATTTTTATAAATATTAAAGTTTCTGAAGATCTTTACATATTTAGACGCTTGTAACTTTGTTTTTTTGTGGTGTAAATTGGGAGAGGCCTACGTCCAGAAGTCAAAGACTTCTATATAAACTGAGGTAGACATGCCCTACGCACCGATTTTTGAAACCTATAAACTGAGCTAATTAGCAGCGTTGCTCGCACTGTTGTGAGTCAAAACTTCGAGAGTAGGTGCTCGACTTGCAACGGAGTCCATACGCCTTCTCTTTTACTCTTTTTCTATTCGTATATTGCTATTGTGCGTGGTGACAATTACGTAAAAAATATGTATAAGTGAGTGTAGTCTTATTAATGTGTGTATTTGAGGATTGCTTTTGAAATCTCGTTTGTTAGAGTACGGCGCGTCTACCTCAGTTTATATAGAAGTCTTTGCCAGGAGTGGACTGCCATGGGCTGATTTGATTGAACTCAATTTACGCTCTAGTAGTGGATGAATGAATCTGGCTGACTGAGTACAAACATAGATTGGAGTCTAAAGTTACATGAAGTACTTTTTATCCCTGGTATATGTTGCCTTGGCTCTGCCGCATATGAGAACAAGATTCCATGCCTGCAAAGCCACGGGCACTCTAGCTTTCTCATACAGCAGGCTGTTCAATGTAATTCAACCCAGAATCATTTGTTGTTACCGATCTTCATTTGTTTTTAACGATTTTCATTTGTTTTTAACGATTTGCATTTGTTCTTAGCGTTTTATAACTAACTAGCGGACGTCACGCGGTTTCATCCGCGTAGTCCCCGTGGGAATACGGGAATAAAATATAGCCTATGTTCACTGCAAAGAGTGTAGCTTTCTAACAGTGAAAAAATTTTCAAATCGGTCCAGTAGCTCCGGAGCCTATTCGTTACAAACAAAAAAACTAATCTTTCCTCTTTATAATATTAGTATAGATTATACAGATGGTGTATGATTTGTACAACTGGTTGTGCAGGTGGTGTATCGTTTGTACAACTGGTTGTACAGGTGGTGTATCATTCGTACAACCTGTTGAACTCACTTGGTTGAACCAAAGACTTCTATGTAAACTGAGGTAGACATGCCCTACGCACCGATTTTTGAAACCTATAAACTGAGCTAATTAGCAGCGTTGCTCGCACTGTTTTGAGTCAAAACTTCGAAAGTAGGAGCTCGACTTGCAATCGGAGTCCATACGTCTTCTCTTTTACTCTTTTTCTATTCCTATATTGCTTTTGTGTGTGGTGACAATTACGTAAAAAATATTGATAAGTGAATGTAGTCTTATTAATATGTGTATTTGAGGATTGCTTTTGAAATCTCGTTTGTTAGAGTACGGCGCGTCTACCTCAGTTTATATAGAAGTCTTTGGGTTGAACTACTGTTGCAGAGAGCCTGTTTTATCAAAAGCCTGTGCGAATTAGATACCTACGAATTATTCTCTGTTTTTGTTGCAGATTTATGATAATTATATTTGCAAGACGCGGCAGAAATTTCACGAACGCTTCCATGTTTGTATGGAGTTTGACAAATGCCTTATTATAATGTAAATATATATATTTTACTGTTGTTGTGCTAATGTGTAATTATTAGGGTTGCGATGAGCGTATTAACTATTTCAAGAAAAATATTATGTTATACAGCATTTTATTATTTATTTTTAATTTAGCTAAGGCACAAAGGTTGCTTTGTGCTTCTATAGGATTATGTTCAGATCATTTTTGTGTACTTTTATACATACATACATATAGTCACGCCTTTATCCCCGAAGGGGTAGGAAGAGACATAGTAAAATGTCACCGTGTAATTGTAAAAACTGTTAGATTATAATCTACTTTGCGAGATTGCCACCATCTTTTACGATTCAGAATACAATCTCAACAGTTTACAATCTTGCTAGGTAGATTAAAATTTAATGATTTTTACAATATTGCGGTTGTGTAGGAAGAAATATCTGTATGTACTGAACTGATTTCCGGGGTGCAAATGAATTTGAAGTACCTACCTCTGGGACTAGCGAAGCCGGGGGACTCGGTGCAAATAGATGTGATTTTTATTCTCAATGGGTCGATGCTGTATGACCTGTAATCCCGTAAAAAGGACGCGGTGAAATTTAGTAACTACTGGATACATGTTATTTGATCCCTGAGTTCCAACTTCTGCTAAGCATAGAAAGCATAACAACAAATCTGGGCCACCTTAATAAGTCGTAAATGGATTAACTTATAATATAGAATTATGTGTTTTAAATACAACCCATCGATGACACAACTAAATACACTTAGGCGCTAAACAAACTGATCTGGCGTCTGGCACAGACATAATTCTGTTTCAATCAAATACATATTAATGTTTCAATATAATACACGGCAATAAGGTCAAAATTAACTTGTATTTCTGCAAAGAGTAGACCTCGCGAACACCCAGGAAAAAAAAATAGCAATTATTATGAAAGCAAACATGTAAAATCATCAAAATCAGTTCATGAATAACGCGACAACAATCTTCACCCCTTTTCTCCCTTATCCCCGCCCCAGCAAAAAAGCTCTCGACAAAAGTTGTATTTTAAATGAAAGAACATGTGTGTCAAGTTTGGTAAAAATTATTTAAGAAATGAGTCCTTCAGACTGGAACGGATATAGGTACACACTAAAATACGAACGAAAGCAAAACCGTCCATACTGTCTCTCTTCACGGCGGCGGCTTAGTCGCCGCCGACGTGTTTTCGCCGAAGACTATCGGCCTCCATGACCGGGGGCCTGAGGACGGTGAGAGGGGTGCTCACCGTCCTTACAGAAGCAGGCCCATGACGGCAGCGTGACGTGAGCAACTCACGCACGCCCCCCCCCCCCCCCCCCCTTAGTAGCGGGATCACACCCGAAACCCCCCAAAAACGCGGCATAGCACCCGAATCACCCCCTAGGCGAGGCCGCGGTGGAGGCCGTGGGTCTGTTGTGAGTCCTAGGACTCCTAGGACATCCTTCCGAGGGCTTACCAGGGGCTCCCAACCATAGGCTGTTGGGCGTTACGTAAGGTTTTTTTAGTCGGCAGAAGTTCAGCATAGCATCCATGAGGATTTTCCCTCACGCTAAAAAAACCTGGCTCGCTCGGTCAGTTAATTGCGGGCGCCGAAATGGCTTGCTATAACGCGTCCAATGAGGACCGATGACTGTGTTCAATTAATGACCTTATTACCGTGACTTTCGTACGGTATTTGATTGAAACATAATCATTTTATTCTTATTCTTTTTGTTAACCTGAGGAAAATCCTACATGGATGCTATGTCGAACTCCTACCGACTAAAGCTACACGTTCCACCAACCTAATGCCTATGGTTGGCAGCCCCGATTAAGCTCTCGGAAGAATGACCTCAGGATTTGAAACACGCCAGACGCCAAATCAGTGTGTTTAGCGCCCTATGATTACTCACTTTATGTGGTAGAACTCTCTGGCAGCTGAGATATAATAAGGCGGGAGAGGTACAGAAACGAAAATGATAATATAAACTTACCAATATATAAAAGAGAAAGCTATTCCTTATTTACTCTCGAACCGGCAAGCATAAGACCATGTACCTCAATGTTGCTTTCCTATGTTTAGTGACTTTAATTCCATTATCACTCACAAAATTACATTTATATGAAGCAATTTAAGTTCTTAAAATAAATGTTTCAAGATAATTTATTGGGCAAATAAAAGCTATTAACTTTGAGCAACAGTAGATATCAGAATGACCATATTCTTTGTTAAAAATGTGTCACCCTCAATACTGTGTTGGGAGCCCTGGGACATTCTTCCGAGAGCTTACCCGGAGCTCCCAACCGTAGGCTGTTGGGCGTTATGTGAGGTCTGTAGACTGTTGGGCGTTATGTGAGGTTTAGTCGGCAGGAGTCCGGCATAGCATCCATGAAGGATTTTCCCTCACGTTAAAAAAACCCTCAATAATGTGTATGTATATTTGATTGTGTGATCGAATAACATTCGCATATGTATTAGGTAATTTATTTAATATTAATGTATATAAGTATTTGTATTAAACTTTTTTGAGTGTTCAGTGGTAACTAAAAGCTGAGAAAAAACTAAACTAGCTGACCCGCGCAACTTTGTTTGCGCCACATAAGAGAGAGTATTACCTGTTCCCGTCGCAGTTACTCCCTTCGCGTTGCGTTTACTCCCGTAGCGTCTCGTTGTTAATATTCAATACTACGTGAGAGAGAGAGAGAGAGAAAGAAAGGTTTCTCGTCGCGTGTATTCCCGTCGCATTATTTTTAGGAACAATTTCGTTTATGAAAGAGGTATCCCGTGGCATTATTGTAGAAAAAAATTTATTGCCATTAAAATGGTTAGTGGGCACCAACCCAAAGATAGACACATGCTATCACGCAATTTTTTTAGAACTTTTTTAAGAGAAACAATTTTGTAGTACATATTTTTTACATAACTATAAATATTTACGCAGCACACGCAACGAAGCTCTCAAAAGGAATAACTTTTCCCCCGTTTTTTAAACATTTTCTATTACTGCTCCGCTCCTATTCATTGTAGTGTGATGCTATATAGCCTATGTCACTCCACAATAACGTAGCTTTCTATTGGTGAAAGAATTTTTAAAATCGGTTCAGTAGATCCTGCGATTACCCCTAACAATTTAACAAATATACAAACACACAAACTTAACTTCTTTATAATATTAGTATAGAAGAACAAGCCTGAAACTAGACAGAGTTATATTTTATCTGCTGACTGTACAACGAACGACCCTGATCCAAAGACTCCCTGATCTACATTAAAGAAATTAATCAGAAATACTTGGTTGAAAAGGGTTGTAATTTTTTTCGGTGGCCATGCGAGAGGATGGAAACCAATAAAACTTTAATCAATACCGTCAGATTTTCATTAAAGATATTCAGTTAAAATGAAAAACGATTCGCTCGAGTAACTACAGAAATTCCTTCCAGCGCTCCTCAACTATAGCATACTCTTTAAAAACTGCGAAAGGTTTTGTACATATTTTTTACAGAAAAGCAGATTATTATATAAATAAGTACTTGATATTTATACACTACATAATTATGTGCATTATTAATGTTGTAAGTTCAGGATTGTGATATATCCTAATTTAATAGAATTAATAGCTTCTGAAAATGCTAGTGTTGTATGTGAAGCGGTGTGCTTTTATCGAAAGTTTTATAATATCTACTATGGTTACTAATAAAGTACACTAATTATTATGTATTGTTTTACTCGGATCCTAAAAAAAAATTAAACTTTGTTTTAGACGGGACTTAAACCAATGGCCTTTCAATCAATCGAATCAGCCTTCTACCGAATGTATCACAGTGAATGTTCTGAAGAGCTCTTCAACATGATCCCACCCTCTCCTTTCCGATCCCGAACAACGCGTGCTGGGCAAAGATGCCACTCACACACAGTGGAGAGAATCTTCGCCAGAACTGAGCAATTCAAAAGATCGTTTCTCTGTCGAACTATAAAAACTTAAACGACCTGCCCGCACACGTGTTTCCCTCGTCTTACAATCCCGGGTTCTTCAAGAGGAGCGTAAAGAGGCACATCACAGGGCCGCCAACTTGAGGACCACTGTCGAAAGTCTTAAGGGCTGTGGGTCTGGCACCGTGGTCTTCTTAATAAATTGCCCTCCTACGGACTGACCGAAAGATTATGCGGATGGGTGTCCAGCTTTTTGGCCGGTAGAAGCATCAGGGCTGTTGTCGACGGCAGCTGTTCTGACTGCATGGCCATTGACGCTGGAGTACCGCAAGGCTCAGTGTTGTCCCCTACTCTGTTTCTGCTGCATATCAATGACATGTTGTCTATTGACGGCATTCATTGTTATGCAGATGACAGTACGGGGGACACTTGTTACACAGGCCGCCCCGGTATCTCTCGGGACGCAGTGGAAGAAAGTCGTGAACAGCTTGTGTCTGAAATCGAGGCTACTCTTTCTAGAGTGTCCGATTGGGGTAGACAAAATCTTGTACAGTTCAACCCCTCCAAGACACAGGCGTGTTTCTTCATCGCTAAGAAAGCCCCAATTACTGTAGCGCCACAATTCCAGGGCACATCTCTTTCCATCTCTTAAAGTATAGGGATCCTTGGTGTTGACATCTCCAGTGACGTTCAGTTCCGCAGTCATTTGGAGGACAAGGCCAAGCTAGCGTCCAAGAAGCTCGGTGTGCTCAACAGGGCGCGGCGGTACTTTACTGCGGCGCAAACACTGCTTCTCTCTATAAGTCGCAAGTGCGGCCACACATGGAGTACTGCTGTCACCTCTGGGCGGGGGCACCTGAATATCAGCTTCGTCCATTTGACTCGGTGCAGAGGCGAGCTGTGAGAGTTGTCAACGATCCTATACTGACAGGTGGTGTTGAACCTCTTTGCGACAGGAGAGACTTTGCCTCCTTATGCGTGTTCTACCGCCTGTACAATGGTATCTGCTCTGAGGAATTGTTTGACATGATGCCCACGGCTACGTTCTATCATCGCACCGCTCGCCATAGACTGGGATTTCATCCTCACACCCTACGTCCGGAGCGTTCGAGCACGGTTAGATTAGATCCGATAGGGGATTTCTTCCGCGCACGCTTAGGTTGTGGAATGATCTTCCTTCCTCGGTTTTCCCAAACGCCTACAGTATGGGGTTCTTCAAAAGGGGTCTAAGAAGGTTTTTACAGGGTCGGCAGCGCGAGTGTGGCGCCTCTGGTGTTGCAAACGTTCATAGGCTGCGGTGACCACCAATC
This sequence comes from Miltochrista miniata, assembly GCA_933228765.1. Lineage (NCBI taxonomy): Eukaryota > Metazoa > Arthropoda > Insecta > Lepidoptera > Erebidae > Miltochrista > Miltochrista miniata. The sequence goes on from OW121770.1 coordinate 14,216,615, forward strand.
CTCCTGGTGGGCCGTATGCTTGTCTGCCACCTTAGTGGTATAAAAAAAAAAAAAAAAAAAAGACTGGCCCCCAATCGCTAGATGCGCCACGGCTTACCATCAGGCTGGTGGCGACGTCAATTTGGCGAGCTAAATATTTAAAAAAAGCCTATGGCACTCCACTGCTGGACGTATGGCCTTTGGCATACAATGATGCTCTAACCATCTGAGCTACTTGAATTACCATTTTACCGTATCACTACTTTTAGAGTAACTTTACATTCATCCTAGCTTTAGCCCAGGTTGTACCCCATGCTCGAGTCTTAGAACAAGAAAAAAACTGAAAAGGGTGCGTTTTGAGAACTTGCATTTTTTAGAATACTGCGTTGGGGTGTATATTAACCTCTCAACCGTGTTGTGCCGTATCCGTCCATACCCCCCCATATGTGTTGTCCCGTATCCGTCCCAAGAATACCGGCCAGTGCCGGATTAGCCATATAGCAAGAGTAGCAAATGCTACGGGCCCCGCGAATTTGGGGGCCTCGCACTCCAACGCTTGTCTGACCGTAATAAAAAAAAAAACCTAATTTAGTATAGGAGCATAAAATATCTTGCATGACTTAAACGCGAAGCGCTTAGGCTATGCTTCACTTCCACTTGACAATCTAAAACTCGATTTCGTCACGTTAATTCGTTAAAATAAGGAGGTATTTTACGAACTTTTTAACATTAATGTTCTAATGTTTAATTATAATCGACATATTTAGACTAGCATCTTTAACCCATTTCTACACTTCAAGCGGCCAGAATTTTATTTTTTTATTTAGGTATAGGTACATTTATTTTGCGAGTTTACGTAGCTGAGAGATTGTATTTTTTAATCGATTTTAATATAATATCGATTAAAAGTATTTCGAGAAAACAGGCGAACTATTTAAATTTTACTAACTCAGTCACGATCCAATCTACTGTGGTTGGTTGATTTATTATAAAATATAGATTCATTTTAAGAATTATTCAAATTATTAACAAAAAGTTTTTCAATTAATAATTACACATTTTATGAGTTCGTCGACATTTAATTTACTTGAATACCTATCTTTACTATAAAATAAGTGCTTTATGCGTTACCAGTAGTTCTGTTAATAGAACTACTCAATAGAACAGGTGAGAGTAGACGCAAATTTGGATATTTTAATTTGGTAGGTGTAGGTATTATACCTACTACGAGAAACGTTGGTATCAAAATCTACAACAATAATTTTAAATTGTACCACATTTCTAAAATTGAGCGCTGGCCACACCACAAGTAATGTGTTGTACTATTGCGTCAAATTGGGCTATTAATTCTAACAAGCCTAAACAATTTCCATTGTGAGGTGAACCAACAATTTTTTCACTACCCCGAAACGCACCCAGCGGTCCCTACTCCACCAGGAAACCGTGGAGACATGGAAGGTGCGACTTGAGCAACCAAAGGGGGGATTCGCCACAATCGCGGCCGTCAGACCGGTCATGGACGAGTGGCTGGAGAGGAGACACGGTGCTCTCTCCTACCGGTTGACACAGATGCTTGCCGGGCACGGTAGCTTCGGTAGGTATCTGTGGCGGAAACACCGGGAAACCACGGCCGAGTGTCAGCACTGCGAGGACCGCAGCGATGACACAGCGCTCCACACACTGGTGGAGTGCACGGCGTGGGCGCAACAGCGCCAGGTCCTCGTAGTGGGTCTGGACGTGGACATTCTCTCGCTCGAGACCATGGTGCGAGCCATGCTCTCCAGCGGGAGTAAGTGGGACTGCGCCGCCTCCTTCTGCGAGCAGGTCATGCTCGTAAAGGAGGCGGCGGGACGGGTACGGGAGAGAACTCTCCCACCCGAGTTCCGCAGTCGGCGGCCTGGGCGCCGCCGACGTATCTACGCCGAGAACTATCGGCCACCATGACCGGGGGCCTGAGGACGGTGTCAGGGCGGCTCACCGTCCTTACAGAAGCAGGCCCATGACGGCAGCGTGACGTGAGTGAGACAATTCACGCACGCCCCCCCATTAGAAGCGGGATCACACCCGAAACCCCCCCAAAGACGCGGGATAGCACCCGAATCACCCCTGGGCGAGGCCGCAGTAGCGGCCGTGGGTCTGTTGGGAGTCCTGGGACATCCTTCCGAGGATTTACCCGGGGCTCCCAACCATAGACTGTTGGGCGTGACGTGAGGTTTTTTAGTCGGTAGGAGTCCGGCATAACATCCATGAGGATTTTCCCTCACGTTAAACAAAAAAAAAAAACCCCGAAACGCAAGACCTCGTTCTGCTAAAAACTTTATTACTGCAATGATTCGTTTTAAGAGTAGCCTCTAATACTTTTGCTCAGTCTCTATTTGGCTCACAAGTTGAGAATCAACACGCGATTCTTGTTTTTGAGGTTTAACAGTGAAATTATGTCTTGTCTATGCGGAATACTTTCTTCATTGTGCGCATTCTTCCAGTCATCTAAGTAATTCGTCTGTGTGTGACGAATTATCTGAATTCGTAACTTTGCAAACAAAATATGAAAGCCGTCCTTTGGTTTCCGAATAACACAAACACGTGACGCGACGTGAGTTTTATTCGTTTGTTTATGTTTATAGGTGAAAAATTACTTATGGCAGAGTCGTGGCTTATTTTCGTTTTCGAAAATTTTTTTTGAAGCCAAAAAATCACTATTCATTTGTTGCAGTTCGCTGCTTCCTTTTTCAATCCAATAATAATCAATAATTTAGAAAGTCTATATTAAAAGTGTAATCTCAAAATTTGCCCATATTAAATCTAGAAAGTTTATTTGCAGGTACCTAACAGTTTTGGTTTATTTAATACCCTACCGTGCGTACCGAACCTGCGTCTTCGGCGAACCGTGCCGACGCGTTAACGATGGCGGGTGGTTAACGCGTCGGCACGGTTCGCTGAAGACGCAGGTTCGAATCGTGCTCGAAACCAATTCTTTTTCCATATTTAAAATTTATAATACCCTACACTTGAGAACCTAAAGCAAACCAAGGGCCCCTTGACAGTATTTGCTACAGGCCCCGCGCTGGCTTAATCCGGCACTGATACCGGCTCTAAATTTACGCAAATAAAACGCTAATTCTCTTGAAAATAGGTTCTTTTATTGCTTGATATTGTATCTATGATCATCAATTTTACCACTCAGTAGTGCCATCGTTAAAAAAAAAATATATATCAGTCAAACAATTCGACAAACGCCGATTTGCAATATTTGAAATCTGTTTTTAGGAGTGATTTATTGCTGGAATCCAGATAGTTTACTTATCAATTGATTGGAAAATTATCTAGAAATGTGTAAAAATAAAAATAACCAAATTCTGTGAACTAATTTATTGACAAAATCGTTAATGTTTTGCAACAGGTAATGTTCGATAATATTATAAAAAAACATGATTTTATAAATAAATGTTCATAAATAACATTATTCACTTATTTATCTTCCTAAAACAGTCATTGTTCATATTATGATTCATATAAATTTTCCTTGAATTTTGAGAAATTCGAAGAGCAGTCGCGCGCTCCCAGCGGCCTGTCTAACTTGCCACAGACGACGGGTACAAATTTGTTGCCCCTTCCACGTACGAAAGGTTAAAGTACATTCTGAAACTGAGCCCCCGGTTATAGGGGCCGAAAGTCCGGACCTGGCCTGTGAATATTTCAACATTGTAGAAAATGGTATATATATACGAAAAGTAACAATAAAAAGAATAGTAAATTATAATAATATATTGTATAGGTAACATTATATTGTGTATGTATCACAGCATCTTGGAGGACAGTTCGAGTTCCAGCTGCATGTCTTATAAGGACTTCCTCTTGAGCAGCGCCACGCAATCTAACTGCTTTGTCTTTTTAGCGTTCCGTACCCATAGGAATAAAACCCTATTTGTGTTTTTCTTGCTCTGATGTTCAAACATGGAGCGCAACAGAGTCAATTAAAATTTGAATTAAGTGTGCTGAGAATAAAACATCCTTTGCACCATTTTACATTCTATCATCAGCATCATCTTAGCGTTAGTCCCGGTTGCGCCCCAACAAGAGAGAAAATGTATGTTTTGAGAATGGTGCGTTCTAAAAAAGGTTCATTTTGAGTATAGCACGTTTGCGTATGGGATGTATTTTGCGAAATTACTTAGATTGGGCCCCTGGTCATGAAGCCGATAGTCCGTACCGATAGTCCCATTATATTCCAATATTTGGAGTAAATCGTCAATGAAACGCTTGTATAAGAATAGTTAGTAAATATATTGTATAACGTTATAGCGTGTATGTATATATCACAGAGGGTCACAGCATCTTGGAGGACAGTTCGAGTTCCAGCTGCATGTCTTGTAAGGACTTGCGTTTGAGCAGCGGCACGCGATCTAACTCCTTTGTCTTTTTTGTGTTTTTCTTTTTAGCTAACCTGTTGATGAAAGAAATATCGTTAGAACATAATTTTTATGTAAAACCAATAAATAATAATAAAAATAAATAAATATTCACAAACATCTCACACAACGCTATCTGATCCCAAAGTAAGCTAGGAATAACCTGCTTGTGTTGTGGGTATCAGACCACGGATATTAATACTTATATACTTTTAAATACATACATATTATACATAGAAACACCCAGACTCTTGAGACAAACATTTATGGGTCACACAAATATTTGTCTCCGGTGGGAATCGAACCCACGACCTCCAGCGCCGCAGGCGGTATCACTACCGACTGCACCACAGAGGCACCACTATCGTTTAATAGTCAGGTCGGGATCCCAGAGTTTTCCTTTCGGAGATACAAGGTAAGATCCAATGGGTGACCATTAACGAGCATTTCCATAGCCAGTAAAATTAATAGTCACAAGTTAAAGGCCTTATGGGCGGTTTGAATACATTCTACAGCAGGTTGTCACAATCTGCTACTGTCTGTGTGAACACTATAATAGGCTCTCACTTCCTATTGGGAAGGACAACTGTAATACGTAGTTAAATATGGGCGTAGTGTATATCTGCCTACAAATTTGGGAAAAAAGGCATGATTTGACATAATTATGAATAAATTGTTACACCATCTATCGGACAATAAATGTAACTATAGAAATCGGATAAAATAAATATATACAAGTTTCGACATCTGCCTTCAATCCAAGGTAAATGTCGAAACTTGAGACTGACGTATCGCCATTTTTTACTGATTTTATTTGTCTTATTAGAGATTGGCGGAATTGTTGATAAACGGAGGACCATTCAATTATGAGAAGAATAAAAAACAATTACATATCTGAGGTTATAGCTACAGTATGAACCGATAGATGGCAAAAGTACTTATCTAGTGCCTAAATTTCCCATTTCAATTGTGTCTTAACAGAATTGTACCAAAGATAATAAAATAGTATTACATCCAGATAGGCAACGCCCTGCGCCCCACTGAGCAAGCTTCCCCACCCCGCCACAGCTATCAATACAGTTGAGTGGGCATTTTGAGGGAACATTTGCTGAACTAGTGGTCACACACACATTCAAGCTCTGTACAAACATAACTTTTTTTTTCAGTGTAGGTGACCGAATTGAAAACGAATCATTTGTATGGAGTTTCCGCCCTGTGATCGACCTCAATATACAGTGAAATGTGGGCGTATACTATGCCTCTGCCTACCCTTTCGGGGATAAAGGTATGCATTGGATAGCATTGTGTGTAAATGTCCCACAATATCTAAATATATATAACTCAAAGGTGACTGACTGACTGACATAGTGATCTATCAACGCACAGCCCAAACCACTGGACGGATCGGGCTGAAATTTGGCATGCAGGTAGATGTTATGACGTAGGCATCCGCTAAGAAAGGATTTTGATAAATTCTACCCCCAAGGGGATAAAATACGGGAAGCGAGAACGGGAACAAATTTTACGCGGGCGAAGCTGCGGGCATCAGCTAGTTTACTATAAATTTACAAAGTTCTGCGCTGCATAACAATATCCTTACCTATTAATAACACCGTCAGGGCTGTCCATCATACGTATAATATCGGCCTGGTCGGACGAGTCCAGTGGCGCCACGGAGATGTCGCGGACGGCGCGGAACTTACCGCAGTTGTTCAAGTGCTCGTTCTCTAAGCGGAAGAAGTTCCATATGAAACGTCTGTGAATGACAATAATACAAGTATAAGCGCAGTAGTAATCTATGCTAATATTATAAAGAGGAAAGAATTGACTGTTTGTTTGCACGAATAGACTCCGAAACTACTGAACCGATTTTAAAAAATCTTTTACTGTTGGGAAGCTACTCTTTTTGCGGTGAACATAGGCTATTTTGTTATTCCCGTATTCCCACGGGAACGGGAATTAGCGGGTGAAACCGCGTGACGTCCGCTAGTGTAATATTAAAAATCAATAAACATTGCAAAGAGCAACAAGACACTTATCGGGAGGAAAGGCATACTGAGACATACGGAATACAATGTGTGTCTGTAAAATGATGAGTTCATTGTTTTAATTGTTTTGTGCAAGTCATATGACAGACAGATAAGTATAGAGCTCACATGCTATGTCTACAATTATGACAACTATTCAAAAACATTTAACAAGACTTCAGACTGGGTAAAGGGCTTTCCTTAGTCTAATTGTGACGACGGCTATTGGAATATAGCCGAAACGTCAAGAGGTGAGAAAAGTTTCATATACCCGATCCAAAATCTATAGTGAATAGTACAAGTCGTGTGAGTTAAAAATCTTATCCAATATAGGTATCGAAATAAAATACGAATGTATGGACATAGGATTTTTTTTTGTTTAACGTGAGGGAAAATCCTCATGGATGTTATGCCAGACTCCTACCGACTAAAAAACTTCACGTCACGCCCAACAGCCTATGGTTGGTAGCCCCGGGTAAGCCCTCGGAAGGATGTCCCAGCCGATGGACATAGGATTTATGAATCGATTGACGTTGGTATGAGTTATGAACAAGGGGGCTGATCCTCTAACTAGGCAAAGTAACTACTATTGACACTAGAGAACTTTGAAAATGGTGTCTTGCTGAGTGAAATTCTAACCCACGACACTAATGGTCGGTTCCCACCGCGAGGAAAACAAGTATGCAGTTTACTGTTGGCTGGCCTTGTGGTCCAGTAGTTAGTGTGACTGACTACGGATTCAAAGGTCGTGGGTTCGATTCCCACAGAGGGCAAATCTCTTTGTGTGACGGGCACATTGATTTATTCTGTGTCATAAATATTTTATTTATTTGTTGAGAGTTAAGCGGATTCATTAATGGGTCCGCTTAGCTCGCGGTGGTAACCGAGCTTAAGGTCCGGCGCACAATCAATTCGAATCAACGATTAATGTAGATATATCATAACGTATGTGTACAGCTTAAAATTTGACCTATAAGCCTATAAAATTTTACCTATAATCCTATAAATAAATCATTACACGCCTATGTATGTATAACGTTTTCCGCACAACTCCGGAAGCACACCATACAAAACAAACATCACACTCAAATATTATCATTACCTGAATACTTCCAACGGCGCAGTTATAGAGGTCATGGTCTCCGCGCCAATGATACCGTGTTCCGTCAGGAAGAACGATAGGATCCACACGAATCTTAGCACAAAGTCTTCTACTATGCCGAAATAGTAAAACTGGAAGAAAATAATATTAAATGTGTCTAAAATTAAGAAATCGGTAATGTAGGATATTTTTAGACAAAATTAAGCTAATATAAGTTTGTGCTGGGGGTCTTTACAACAGCTAAACATATATCTATCTTTATATATAAAAATCAGTGCCACTTTTCGTTGTAATTTTATAACTCAAGAACGAGCTCACCTATCCAAACAAATGTTTAGGCTTTGTTAGGACGGAATAGTCTATGAATGCCAGATTCTAGAAATGCCAGATTCTTATAATGCCACATTCTATAAACGCCAGATTCTTAGAATGTCACATTCTATAAATGCCAGATTCTGATAATGTCACATTTTTGTTATAATTGCAATTTACCTAATTTCTCCCTTCATAGCCATTATAGGATGATTAGATTAGATTAGGTTGAGCGGTTACTGAGATTAGCGTGCACAACCGTACAGACAAACAGATATACAGACATACAGACATACAGACAAAAATTCTAAAAATCATTGTTTTGGGTTCTATTGCGTTCATAAAGCCCCCCTATAATATTTTTTCTTATTTATTTTCCATGTACAGACAGCGACCCGTTACGATTTTATTATATGTATTGACTAGCTGAGCTTTAGTCCACGCCTTCGGCGCGGACTGAATTGTTTAAAAATAGTCTTAATCATTAAGCTCTTTTATGATTATAAGCCAACACGCCAGTTTAGGTTCACTCACATTCAAAGAAACCCCTACAATTCAAATTTTCAAAATATCTGATTCTTAAAAGTGTTATAACTCTTTTATTTCTAAACCGATTTACATAAAACAAACGCTAAATGTTAACTGGAGCACATTTGTAGACTATTCCGTTAGGACTATGTAGTAGATGGTTTATGTGAAGTTTGCACAAAATCGGTCGAGCGGTTCTTCATTTATCACGCAAACGAAGTTGCGCGGGTCAGCTAGTATAATATAAAAATCAATGCCACTTTTCGTTGTAATTTTATAACTCAAGAACCGGCTCACCTATCCAAACCAAATGTTTAGGCTTTGTTCGGACTATTTAGTAGATGGTGTTTGTGAAGTTTGCACAAAATCGGTCGAGCGGTACTTCATTTATCACGCAAACGAAGTTGCGCGGGTCAGCTATACTCTGTTAAAACTAGGATGATAATTTTGACAGCTCTTAGTAGGGCACCCCATAGTGTCCAATCGTTAATGAATCTATTCGATTATCGATTGCGTAAAATTTTAAATCGATTGTTAAAAAATCCGTTTTTATTATTTTAGGTAATTAGGTAAATATAATTGCATTATTATTGTTTGTATTATACTTAGCTAATCATATTACAAATAAATATTGTAGATACCTACTTATTATTTATTTATTTATTTCAAACTTTAGCACAATGTACAAGGCGGACTTAATGCCTTAGGCATTTTCTGCCAGTCAACCTTAGGGTGACGCAGAGATAAAAGAATTAGGCAGGTGCTCTGTGATGTAATTAGAACTATTTAGAATAACACAACAAAATTTAACTACAAACACAAAATACATAACATGAACCTACAATATGTATTTATACATATAAATATACAAACATACATACATAAATACACACATACATACATACACATATACATACATACATTCATACATACCTACATAGAAACACACATTACTAAAAAAAAATATATATATAAATAAGTACGTAGAAACCATCATAGATGAAGCGGACAGTGGATAAAACCAAGAAAAAAAGAAACATTTAAGTTATAGGTCACTATGGTCTACTATAAAGCCGCTGTACCTTCTCTTTGAAAGATTCACGGCTAGTGGACAACCTAACTTCCTGAGGGAGGGCATTCCAGAATAGAATTGATTGTACAAAGAAGGAAGAATGTACAAAATTGGACCTGTGAGTGGGACAGTGAAGGAGAAGATTATTAGAAGAGCGCAAGTTTCTATCATGATTGGAACAGAGAAGTTGAAAATGAGGAGTTAAGTAAGCGGGAGCATGAGGAAAGTTGAAAAGCGAATAAATCATAGTCACTGCACGTAAACTACGGCGGCGACGTACGGGTAACCAGCCCAGCTCCTCCCGATAAGCTGAGACGTGATCATATTTTTTGAGATTAAAAACGAATCGAATGCAATTGTTGAGAAGCCGGTCAAGTTTATTGAGCAGATCTGCATTCAGGTCGAAATAGCACACATCACCATAGTCAATGATAGGAAAGATTAGCGTCTGCACAAGCGTTAATTTGGTACTGACTGGAAGAAAGTTCTTCAGTCTATAGAATGCCCGTAGCGTTCCAGTAACCTTTTGACTGACATTGGCAACCTGAGACCGCCAATCCAGAGTAGAATCAAGATGTAAACCTAGATTCTTGACAGACGTCGTGAACGGGATGGCTTGAGTTCCAAATACACATTGTGGTAGATTTACACCTTCAAATCTACCCATCATCTGAGAACTTCCTATAATTATGCACTGACATTTATCCGGGTTTACCGAAAGACCAAACCTGTCACACCACTCACCCATAGCTCTCAAATCGTTGTTTAAATTGTCAATGGCATCCGCAATGTTTTCAACCCTAGCCTGACTGTACATCTGCAGGTCATCAGCATACAAGTGATACGCACAATGAAGCTCAGAGGTAAGGAAATTAATAAATATAGAAAATAGAAGAGGAGAGAGTATTCCGCCTTGTGGGACCCCAGCATCAAGGTTACACCAACGAGAAAAAGTGTCATCAACACAGACTGACTGCTGGCGATCCCGAAGATAAGAAGAAAACCATTCCAACTCATCGGATGAGATCCCAATGTGGGCTAGAATAGCCAATAGAATATCATGGTTAACGCTGTTAAAAGCATTAGAAAAGTCTATCAACACCAACACTGTAACCAGACCATTCTCCATTCCGTCTCTAATATCCCCAGTTACCTTAAGAAGGGCAGTAGTAGTACTATGCCCCGGCCTAAAACCGGATTGAAGTGGGCTCAGTATGTCATTACGTAAAATAAATCTTGATAATTGATTTTGCACACAAGCTTCCAACACCTTAGATAGAAAAGGGAGTATAGAAATGGGTCGAAAATGTTTAGGCAGGGAGGGGTTTAAAATTTTGGATAGGGGACGCACATAGGCTTTACGCCACAACGCAGGGAATTGGTTAGAATCAAAGGAAAAGTTAATTATATGGCAAATAGCAGGAAGGAGTTGCTCTAAGATGGTGGTAATCATGCGGCGGCTAATGTTATCATAGCCAACTGCTGTGGACTTAATTGAAAGAATGGTTCTTTTGATCTCATCCTCCGAGACTGGCGAAAACTTAAATGGAGCATAACTGGGAACAGGCAGGACAGCCAGCAAGTCCACCGTTTGACGCATATTAACTTTACTAGCTGGGGAGGATGTAGTGTGCCTTCACGAAGAGCGTTACCTGTGCTCGGGCCCTCCCCGTAAGTAGCGGCGAAAGCGAAAACGCGAAACCAATCACTACCGAGAAATGAGTCCCGACAGGGCTAGGGCGTCCCCCCGAGGCGACGCGTACCGGTGTGCCCCCGTCGGTATGACTGCATGCGCACGCGGCGAAGGGGGCCGCCACCCTTCACGCAGCGCCAACTCTGGCGGGATGCGAGGAGCCGAGTGCCGGATAGGCACGTGGAATGTGCGTGGTGGTATGGAAGGTAAGATGAATGAATTGATAGATTAATGAAAGAGCGATGCCTGGATGTATTGTGTGTCACAGAGACGAAGCGGAAGGGGAGCGGCATCGACGATCTTCCTGGCGGCATAATTGCTTTGTGGTCCGGAGTGGACCAAGAGGATCATGCCAGTAAGGGAGTGGGTGTCTTGCTCTCCTCCCGTTTGGCTTCTGGAGTGAAAGATTATGGATTGGCAGGCCCAAGACTCCTGTGGGTACGTATAAAACTGGGGATCACGAGAGTTTTTTTGGTCGCAGCCTATGCTCCCGTCAGCTCGGCTAATCCCCAAGTGCTCGCGGAGTTCTGGAATTCCGTTAGGGACGTCCTCGATTTGGCTGAGGGGAATGAAAAGTTGATCATGTGTGGTGATTTGAATGGATGGGTGGGGACTAAGCGAGATGGCTTCGAGGCTGTCCTTGGTCCGCATGGAGATAAGAGAGCGAATGATGCTGGTAAGTCAATCTTAGACGTATGCTTGGAACGAGACCTCCTTGTGGCGAACAGTTTATTCCGTCACAAAGATATCCACACGTATACTTGGAGACGGAAGGAAGAAAAAAGTGTAATTGATTTGATTTTGATAGACAGTCGTCTCCGAGAGGCTATAAGGGATACAAGAGCCTACAGAGGCCCCACTCTTGAAACTGACCACTACCTGGTGGTAAGCCGGTTTGTTGGTCACTGGAGGCACTGGCGAGTGCGTGTCCCCTTCGGAGACTATGAAAGGATAAAGAGTGAAAAACTGGAAGATGAAAGCGTAAGGAGTATGTATGTAGGCTTAGTCAGTGAAAGGCTTGCACACGCGAGCCTTTCCGACTTAGATGTGGATGAATGCTGGAATATTATGAAAGAAAGTATAGTGGATAGTGCAAAAGAAGCATGTGGGAGTGCAAAGAGACATGAACATTCGAAAGGTGATGCCTGGTGGGATGCAGAGGTACAATCCTGCGTAGCAAGAAAGAAGAAAGCGTGGTTGGATTATGTCTCATCTTTGCAACTGAATGACAGTATGAAAGACACGAAGAAAGAAATTTACCGCCTCTGCAAGAATGAAGCCAAAGCTTTAGTGAAAGAATAAATTTGATTGCGGAAGAGAAGCTGACGAGGAACTTCGAGACAAATACCAAACTCTTTTGGAGGGAGGTCAAGAAGTCTCGGAGCTGTTCGTCAGTTTCCAGAATGGATAAGATAAAGAGTAAAGCTGGGGACATTCTTGCGGACCCATTAGAGGTGTTAGAGCGGTGGAATGAGTACTTTGGAGAAATGTATGAATATCTCCCGGATGCGGGCACTGCGAGGGAGTCGATGACTGATCTTGCGGTGCAAGCATCAAGCGGAGATATTACTTTGGAAGAGATTGAATGGTCGATACGAAGCTTGAAAAATGGAAAGTCTGCGGGAATTGATAGGATATCTGCTGAAATGATCAAATTAGGTGGTCCTTGCGTCCGAGACGCCTTCTGGTCATTGAGCAATCTATGCTGGAAGACTGGAAGGGTCCCAATGGACTGGAGGCGTGCTATCATCGTGCCCTTGTATAAAGGCAAGGGCTCACGTATGGAGTGCGCCAACTATAGGGCCATCAGTTTGATCAGTATAGCAGCTAAAGTGTATGGCAAAATTATTGAAAGGAGAATGAGGGTGAAATCTGACGGATTACTGTGGGAGGCGCAGGGTGGTTTCCGAAATGGAAGGGGATGTATGGACTAAGTTTTCTCTCTCCGCAACATCGTAGAGAAGCAGCTGGCTGTAGGCCGGAAGGTTTTCTGCGGTTTTGTGGACATGGAGAAAGCATTTGACAGAGTTGTACGGAAGGATCTCTGGGATATATTGCCAGGATACGGGATTGATGGTGCGCTGCTTCGTGCTGTGCAGTCTACATATGTGGGATGTACGGCATGTGTGCGGGTGGGCGGCAGCCTGTCTCCCTGGTTTGACGTCAACATTGGCGTCAGACAGGGCTGCGTGCTGTCGGCTCTGCTGTTTGTCCTGTACCTGGACGATTGTCTTAAGAGAGTAAGATCGATGAATGTTGGATTGCGAATGGGTGACTTATTTGTGAACTGTTTGCTGTATGCAGATGATGCCGTGCTTATAGCCGAATCGCCATCAGAACTACAGTCACTAATCACAACGATGAAAGATGATTGTCTAATGAGAGGCTTACATTTGAACGCGACTAAAACGAAAGTGATGGTATTCGAAAGAGAAGAGGACAGAACGAATGCCAGGATAACTGTAAATGATGTAGTGCTGGAACAGGTGGATGAGTTTGTATATCTTGGATGTGCATTTAGCAGGGATGGACGGTACACCGCTGATGTAGAAAAGAGGGTAACTGCGGGCAATAGTGTGAATGGAGCGTTAGGCAAACTTTTAGGTACCAAGGGCTTAAGTCAAAAGGCCCAGCTCGCAGTACACAATGCGGTGCTGATACCTACGCTAACGTATGGAAGCGAGAGTTGGGTATGGCAGGAAACGCATGAAAGTAGAATAAACGCGGTCGAGATGCGCGCGCTACGCAAAATCTGCGGAGTAACGCTCGCAGATCGCGTTCGGAATGAAGATGTAAGAAAGAGAGTTGGTCTGAAAGAGAGTGTCGGTGTTAAAGTAAGGAAGGGCATGCTACGATGGTTCGGGCATGTGGAACGAATGGGAGATGAAAGAATGACAAAACAGATATACAACGCGAAAGTGGATGGACGTAGGAGTCGGGGAAGGCCACGACTCACCTACCACGACCAAATTAATCGTGTGTTAGTTGAAGGTGGTGTCAAGAGCCGTAGGAACCGACGTGCATGCATGAAAAGAAAAATGAAAGTAGAAGAAGCAAGTGAGGTGTGTATGGACCGTGCCGTGTGGCGCTCGGTTCTTTCTGCCTACCCCGCAAGGGATTTGGCGTGAAGATAGTTAGTTAGTAGTTAGTTAACTTTACTAGCATTTAAATGAATATACTTAATTTCGATCTATTCGAATTATTTGTATATGATCGATTCTGCGGTATTGTTGGAAGACGCTTCACTACGATAAGTGGGCGGTACTCGTCTCTGTGCTACGATATTTTTTTGAAGTATACTTGACATAAACAAATCCGATACTTCATAGGCGTGAGCTGTCAAAATTATCAACCTAATTTTAACAGAGTATAGTAGTTATATAGATTTCTAAATGCATACAACATTATGCACTAAATAGCGTCCGCAGCTCCGCCCTCGTGAAATTCTGTTCCCGTCCCCGCTTTCCATGGAAACTTATTCCCGGGATAAAAGTAACCTATTATACATATATAGCTGATGCCCACAGCTTCGCCCGCGTAAAATTTGTTCTCGTTCCCGCTTCCCGTATTTTATTCCCTTAGGGGTAGAATTTATCAAAATCCTTTCTTAGCGGATGCCTACGTCATAACATCTACCTGCATGCCAAATTTCAGCCCGATCCGTCCAGTGGTTTGGGCTGTGCGTTGATAGATCACTATGTCAGTCAGTCAGTCACCTTTGAGTTATATATATTTAGATTCCAGATCATAATCTATCCCTGTCCTGTAACAAATTTCAGCCAGATCCGTTCAGCTGTTAGAGCTTTAAAGAGTAACAAACATCAATACATCTACACATCCACACGCACTTTCGCATTTCTAATAGTGGTAAGAAGTAGGATAGAAAACATCAGAATATTTTTTTATACCACTAAGGTGGCAGACAAGCATACGGCCCACCAGAAGGACCAGTGGTCACCGCAGCCTATGAACGTTTGCAACAATAGAGGTGCCACACTCGCGCTGCCGACCCTGTAAAAATCTCCTAAGACCCCTTTTGAAGAACCCCATACTGTAGGCGTTTGGGAAAACCGAGGCAGGGAGAAAATGTGTGGATGACAAAACATTTGTGGATGACAGTAATCACACAAATATGCGACCTCATCACGGCAGTTACACACACTACCACTACGCTGTTACGATACTTCTCGCCTTTATCCACAATGGGGTACGCAGAGGCACACTATACACCCACATTTCACCGTTTGCATTTTGTTCCACATAGTAGGTGGTGAACTTGTATCTATCAAGACCTAAATCGAGGCCGTAAAATGATCACATTATTTCTATTCAATTTAATTATACATTATAGCAAGTTAAACCATTAAATCAGGTCCGATAACGATACACAGACTTATGCACCATTTTATTTTATTTTAAAACGAAAAGAAAATAATATCGAAAATATTGAAAGAAACCACCTATACCATTAATGACATGAAATACAAGATGTTATGTCAGTAATTCTGTATGCTATATTCCAGTCTAAATATTCATAATAATCTATTTAATTTTTCCTGTAACAAATTTAAACCCAATCCGTTCAATCATTGAAGCGTGGAAGAGTAACAAACATCCACACATCCCCACAAACTTTCACATTTATAATATTAGTAAAATAAACTTACTCCAGGACTATAAACAATTTCCTCTCTCAGGAACTTATTCTCAGCGTTAGGCCCACAGCTGAACAAACCCCAATCCATCTTCACATCCCACGTGTAAGTATAGAACGAGGAGATCAGCTGACTCGCGAACCAAATGTACAGGAACGGATTGTCGTATGGGTCTTTGTAACTACCTGGAAATTGAAGAAAAGAATGTTTAAAGGCAAGACAAGTATGCATATTACTAGACAACAAGTACCCTTAGCTGGAATACTAGTCGCCAATATAATACACTACTACTAGCAAGAAACAAGGGAGCGAGAATGCTGCCTTGAGCAACACCGGAGCGGAGTTGTCAAGTAAACATCACTTCAGCTACCGCATAACTTCGAGATTTATATTTTATATATCAGCTGATGCCCAAGGGCAAATCAAAACACCTTGAAGGTGTTTTGATTTGCCCTTGGGCATCAGCTGATATATAAAATATAAATCTCGAAGTTATGCGGTAGCTACACCTTCTCTTTGCAAAACTCTCGAGGAATACACAAATTAATATATTAGGGAGCTTTGCAAAGACGGCGTCGAGTATGAAGGTATCAAAGGCATTAGTGAAATTTACAAAAACTTCCTTCAAGTCAACCATAACTATTTTATGGGAGACTTGCAATAATGTTCCTCACAACAGGTAATCGTGGTAGCCATACTTTAATTTTTTTTATGTTTTCTAAACATTAACTTCCAGTAGCATTCACACTTCAGACTTCGCTATCTCTTTTGGGCCATCTACGCCTCAGTCATTAGGAAACCTATGCACAGCCGTACCTACATAGCTATGATTGATTTTGGTCTCCTAATTTATGTCGTATCTAACTAAAACAATAGTATAGTTCACGTCCAAACCACACACACAACATGAGCCATGCCGTGCCATGCCATGCCATCAGCCATGCCGAGAATATAATTTTAAAGTATCAGTTCTAGTAACGATAAACCGAATAAAAATAGAATGTTTTAATCGCTATTAACATTGTATAATTATATAGATCGATGGGTACCAGTGGTCAACAAATTAATGTGTACTTCATTGTGAACGTCAATAGTTTATGTGTCATTGTCATGTATTTTTCAGAAGCAATAAATAAATTATTATTATTATTATCGATTTGATCGTTACCATATGGTTCCATACGACGATCGGTAACATGATCTCGATTCTGAAAAAGAATACACCGGCCACCCATACTGAAAGCAAATATATGTGGCTAAGCTTATCATTTAAAACATACCATTAGAAGAGTACGTACTCCTTAAAGTTGCGAATAAAACTACGAAAAACGTCGTAGAATATTTCCCGGCGTTGACAAGATGTGGGAATGCTTCACGACTATCCCGGTACCGACGCAGACATTGGAAGAAACGGGTCCACGCAGGTATTATATTCACTATGGCACGTGTGATTAGGAACCACTTGGTTCTTTCAAATTCATCTGAAAAGAATGATATTAAGTATTAGATTATGTCTATCAATATCAATACATATAATAAAATCGTAACAAGTCACTGTCTGAAGGAAGATAAATAAGATAAAAAATTATAGGGGGGCTTTATGAACGCACTAGAACCCAAAACAATGATTTTTAGAATTTTTGTCTGTTTGTCTGTATGTCTGTATATCTGTTTGTCTGTACGTTTGTGTACGCTAATCTCAGTAACCGCTTAACCGATTGCAATGCAGTTTTCTTTATTGTGTTGACGTTTGCTCCACTTAACATTTAGTGTTATGTATTCTATGTATGTATTCTAAAACAATTCAGTCCACGTCTTCGGCGAGGACTGATTTGTTTTAAAATAGCCTTAATCATTAAGCTCTTTTATGATTAAGCAAACAGGGCAGTTTCACACAATGGTTGATGAGTTTGCTGAAGAAATACCTCTCCTTTCATACATCTTGTGACGTAAACGATGTTGCGGGTTCAGCTAGTACTTAATAATGTTATAAAGAGGAAAGATTTGATTGTTTGTTTGTATTGAATAGGTTCGAAAACTACTGAATCGATTTGAAAATATCTTTCACTGTTGGCTAGCTACACTATCCCAGGGTGACATAGGCTAGATTTTATTGTCGTTTTCCCACGGGAACAGGTACTATGCGGGAAAAACCGCGTGGCCTCCGCTAGTTACCTATACAATGATATAGATATCCACGAACGCCCGCGCCCCACTCTTTTCTCAAATCGCTTATACAGTGCAAGTATGCAATCTTCTACTAAATGCACTCACCGACCGAATGAAAAAAACATGCAAAAGATTGCACATTTACACTGTAACTTATTTGCGAAAAAGAGGTTTGCGACTTCGCGGATGACAGTATCTGTAGGGACTCGAATTTCAGTACATCATACTTCCCACTAATATTATAAATGCGAAAGTTTGTGAGTGTAGATGTGTGGATGTTTGTTACTCTTTAACGCTCGAACGGCTGCACGGATCTAGCTGAAATTTGGTACAGGGATACATTATAGTCTGAAATAACACATAGGCTACTTTTTATCGTGGGAATAAGTTGCTACGGGAAGCGGGAACCGAACTGCACGCGGAAGAAGCTTCGGGCATCAGCTAGTATTAAAATATAAAAGAAGTCAATTATACATACTGTCAACGGAGAACCAGTCGCTCCCAGCCACATAGAAGGCTATGAGATAGTGGAAGTCGAGGAAGGCAACCACAAAAGAGTTCCACTGGTCTGCCAGCCAAAAATCAGCGAATAGCACTGGCATGAACGGCGCAGCTAGAATGCGGCCCTACAACAAAATAAAAGGCTTGTTATTGTTATAAAAGCGAAAGTTTGTTAGTATGGATAGATAAATGGATGTTTGCTACTCTTTCACGTTTTGTAAGAGGCCATGCACGGACAATAATATTGATCAATATAAATTATTGTTCAATAAGTTGACTGTATAGGGCTGATATTAAGGTTTGAACAATCACTAAACAAAAGTTTGACGGAGCTTAAATTTTATTGATCAATTTTTTTTTTTCGCACCGTGTAGGCTTAATATTGATCAATATTTTTCAGTCGGATATCGGAATTTCGAATATGGAATTTACTTTTCTTCGTCAGACATGTACTCGGCAAGAAAAAAAAATATTGATGCAATTGTTATTGAGTCAATATTATGGAAGGTGTGTATTCAAAAGACTGTGATTTATAATATTGAACAATAAAAATATTGATCAATGTTATTGTCCGTGTATGGGGCCTCTAAGGGCTAAACAGATCTGGTTGGCATTTGGTACAGCGATAGACTATATCTTAATTTGGTCTGGAATAACACATAGACTACTTTTCTGCAGAAATAGCTCCCACGGGATACGGGAACGAGAACGAAAACACGCGGGATCCATCTAGATAATAGTCACGCCTTGGGACAGTAAACCCATTGTCGTGTTGAAGCGGTCACGGGCAGGTTGTAGCTTCCTGCTGTTGAAATGTTTCAAGCCGCCCCATACAATTTCAACTTGGCTCAACCACTGCCATGATACTGGCAGGCAGAATCAACGGCTTAATAACGTGCCTTTATGAACAAAGAACGGCTCGTGTAAATGCCACAAACATTCACCCATCTATGGGCTAACCATAGAGTAATATGCATTAAGTTATTGATTACAGAACACTGAACTGGCAGGATTATTGTGAACCTCATGCTCATAATATTTATAGAGAAACCAGGAATTTACACAGATAAGAGACGGTGCGCGTTTAAGTATTAGCACAGGGCAGAATCTCCATACAAATTATTTGCTTTCAATTTTGTCACCTACACTAAAACACGCTATGTTCGTACAAAGCTTGAATGTGTGTGTGACCACTAAGGCTAAGCAAATGTTCCCTCAAAACACCCGCCAACTATAATGAAAGTTGTGGAGGTGGGGAAGCTTGGTCAGTGAGGGGCAGGGAGTTGACTATCTGTATGTAATACTATTATATTATCTTTGGTATTAGTAACCACATTTATTATCTGGTGTGTGTAAGCAAGCATATCTAGACATCAGATCGATCTAGTTGTGGTCAGATGAAAGATAACTTTAATGCCGATCTGTCACCATGAGGCATCCAATAAAATTAATGTTTATATCATAGATATTACATCCAAATTTTAGAGATTAACACAGGGGCTAGTTGTGACTAACCGCTTAGAAATCTTTTAAGGCGCCCATGTCTTCAACTTCGCTTAAAGACTGTCATTTTATGGGTGACCGGTAGGGATCGCTTAAAGCAATGAGCGTATACGCTGAGTTAGCCCCGAGATTCAAATATCTTAAATTTGTTATATGCACTGTTTTGCAAACATATGAACCACTGAAGCACTTGTGATGAAATTTGGTTCAGAGATAGAATATGTAGAGATTGGGAATGGACATAGGCTACTTTTATCGCTGGAATTATCTTTACTTCTATACTAATATTATAAAGAGGAAAGCTTTGCTATTTTGTTTGTTTGTTTGTTTGTAACGATAGGCTCCGGAACTACTGGACCGATTTGAAAAATTCTTTCACTGTTGGGAAGCTACACTCTTTGCGGTGTACATAGGCTAAATTTTATTCCCGTATTCCCACGGGAACGGGAACTACGCGTGTGAAACCGCATGACGTCCGCTAGTTCCTTATAAACGGGGAAATGTTATTTAACAAGTGAATTATACAGAAAATAAGTGAAAAATAAATACTCACACATATCCTCAAAAACCAAAACCTGGCTTCGTGTCTGAACACTTTAAAAGGGTTCATCAGAAAGGCCACCATTATTATCACCAACGCCAAAGGATTTACATACGGTGGTATGCTTAAACTGGCACTATATATAAAACTTAAAATACTAAGGGCCCAGACGACCCCAAATATGGCAGCTAATTCCATTAAGTCTTGTTCTGAAAGGTGGTTTCGAGGGTCTAATTCGAATATAAGTACATGATTGACCCCCGATGATCGCCACCCGTACACATTTATGCCAATCAAGAATATAAATTCGACTAATAAAAATGGACCTCTATATAATCTGAAGGCTGTTTTGAAGCTCTCTGTGCCGCCTTCGTGGAATAGTACTGAAAAGAAAATTGTGAAATTAGTATAGTGCTGACTATTGACTGCTTCGGTGGCGCATTCGGTAGTGATACCGCCTGTCGCGCTGAGGTCCCGGGTTCGATTCCCGGGTCGGTCCAAATATTTGTGTGACCCACAAATGTTTGTTTCGGAGTTTGGGTGTATTCTATGTAAAATATGTATGTATTTAGAAATATATAAGTATGTAAATCAGTCGTCTAGATCCCACAGCACAAGCTTATATTAGCTTAATTTGGGCTGGGGCTTTCCCGGGGCTCCCAACCATAGGCTGTTGGGCGTTACGTGAGGTTTTTTAGTCGGTAGGAGTCCGGCATAACATCCATGAGGATTTTCCCTCACGTTAAACAAAAAAAAACTCTGAAACTGCTAAACCAATTTCAATAACGACTGCCTCTGTGGCGCGGTCGGTAGTGATACCGCCTGCGGCGCTGGAGGTCGTGGGTTCGATTTCCCACCGGAGACAAATATTTGTGTGACCCATAAATGTTTGTCTCAAGAGTCTGGGTGTTTCTATGTATAACGTGTATGTATTTAAAAGTATATAAGTATTAATATCCGTGGTCTGATACCCATAACACAAGCAGGTTATTCCTAGCTTACTTTGGGATCAGATAGCGTTGTGTGAAATGTCCGTGAATATTTATATTTATTTATTTAATAACCGGCCAGCCCAGTGGAACCCGTACCAAAAACAAGAGTCCGGCATAACATCCATGACGAATTTTTCAGTCGTTAAAAAAAGCAATTTCCACAAACACGTTTAGTTATTGGTACAACACAAGCCGAGGTCACAGATAAAGTATTGTATTGCATTTTACTACATAATCTGTGGTCAGTCCATGATAACCTAACTGCGGTTTACTTTACCCATAAACTAGATTATGTTTGCCGAGTTATACACAAGGATTTTCCCATATCTCTTGTGAAAATATTGTACAGTGTATTTATTTAATTAATGATTTTATTATGTCTACGTAATGTAATAAAGTGGTTGATGGGATTAAAGTTATATGAGTTTACCTGCGGTTTATAGAACGTTATATAACGTCCACTCATATTATCATGTCGTTCCGGTTGTATTCAAAAATCTTTACTATCAAGGTTTACGTCTGTTTGAAATTGACTACACTACCCTCTCGATAAATAGTAAAAAATATGTTCACGAAATATATATAGTTCTTTTTTTTTCATTTTCGAATCATCATTTACATTCTTTTTTGTCATCGAGAATATAGTCTCAAAACTAAAAAGAACCTTTGTAAGAATCTCAATGTCACAAAAATCGACACATTCTGGTTTGGAAGGTCTAACTGTACCATGCTAACCAGACTGATTGGTACAGAGATTTGAAGGTTCCCTTGTCTTCGTCCTGGCCTCATCCGTAAGTCAGTAGCAGCACCACTTCCAAATGAGGTGAGCTACGGCCCCATAGATCTCGGTAGGATCCAATCGTACTAAAGAAAAAGATAAAGTAAAATAATACAGATTGGGAGGGGATATTAAAATAAAACTTCTCCAGAACTAGATAGAGTGAATTCTATATTATTCGCCTACCTCCAACCGGCGTTAAAGGTCAGTATGTCAAAACAGATCAAAATATAATTTAGATTTATGGTTAAAAGTAGTATATATTATCCAACAACTCTAAATAAACATAACAGATTGGTAAGTAAAGTATATTTATACGTTAACCACAACAATTCTAAGAATTCCTATACAAATTATGACTCAGTTGAGCCAATTAAAACGTGTATTTCTATTGAGGGTTTGAGTACAATCGCGTACAATTAGACGAGACTATAACTAATAATAAGGGCCAATCACTTCCCAAAATGTTAGGGGGAGATGTATATCTAACAGTGTATAGTGGATGTGTGTGTGTGTATGTGTGCGATAGGCTAATATATACTTATATAATATACTTACTAGCTGTTGTCCGCGACTTCGTACGCGTGAAAATTATGTTATTATGCCAATTCGATTGCTCTCTGCTTAGCCCCTAGGATATGTAGAATTGTAGAGTGATAATATATAGCCTATTTGAACACCCTAACCCTAGTTAATATTTGTGCAAAATTTGAATCAAATCTATTGATTAGGTACTTTTCGAAATCCTTCCGGACAAAGCAAAGCAAACAGACAAACAGACAAACCGACAAACAAACAAAAACAATTTCTGAACACCCACTGAGTTTTTTTTTAAATATTTCCAATGTACAGTTTTGACTTTTCTATAATTCATAATTCATAATTATTCATAATTCATTTATTCGTTGCTATCATTTTATTACATGTATAGATTAAGGAATATAGTATAAATTATAGGAAAGATTTGATTGTTTGTTTGTTTGCATCGAATAGGCTCCAAAACTACTGGACTGATTTGAAACCAACAAACTAACAATCAAATCTTTCCTCTTTATAATATTAGTACAGAATTAGATTAATAACATTCAAATCCGCTCGTTGTGGGATTTTCCCATACCTAACCGTTTTCCTTAGAAATTTTAAATTATTCTATTACGTTTATATAGCCGGTTTATAGATTAAATACTACTGCATGTTTAATTGAACATTTTTATTTATTAGACGTATTGTACGTTAAAGAGATCAGAATAAAGTGGTTAGCATCGACGGGCATACGCGGTCTTAATTACGTCGCGGACAAAAAGTCCGGCCCGCCCCGTTGTCTCTAGCAGACAACGGGGCGGGCCGTACTTTTTTGGCACCACAAAGAACCAGAAAACAGTCTTTGAAAGTAGTTCACAGTTCATTGGCGACGTTGCCGTGCTACAAAAGGCACGTTAAACCGTTGTCTCAAGTGCCAGTAACTTGGCAGTCATTAACCTAAGTTGAAGGCTATAATGTACATAGTAAAAAAGAAATACTCGTATAGTAGGTACTCACTTGACAAAACAACGGTTATCAGCAAAACAATAAAAGACCCAGAAAACAGTCCAACTTTGAACGTAGTCCAAGGACTCTGCTGTTCACCTAACGGTGGTACTCTTAGCTTCTTCATGGCCTTCTGTCGATCGCCACCTTCCAGTTCGTTGGTGACGGTAGCCTCTGTGTCACTGATCAGTCTATCGATATCCTTATTTGTATAAAAGTGTGAAGTTTCTACTTGTTCTGCCCGCCATTGGGCACCGTTGCTTAAGTTTAGTAGCTGTTGACAAATAATACATTATTATACCTCTAACTAGAATAATACGATAAATAACTTCATCTAAACTTGTACAGTCGCTTATCATATCATAATCATCCACGGGCTGAAGTTCTGGTAAGTAACGACGAACAATGACAATAGTAGAAAAATAACGTTTCTGAATTCATTCAACCGAATCCATAGCGGCGAGTGTTCTGAAGAGCTCGTGGACTTAATACCATCCTTTGCTTTTCGAACAACACGTGCCGGAGAGGTGCCACTCTCACGAGTGCAGAGTGTTTTTGCCAGAACCGAGCAATTAAATAAGATTGTTTGTCTGTCCAAGCAATGAAAGTTGAACACTCTGCCAGCGCACGTTCCCTGGAGTTCTTCAAGCAAATCGTGAAGGGGTCCATTATTGTGCCGCCAACTTGAGGGCCACGGTCAGTAGTCTTGTGAACTGTACGAGTGGAACCAGCGTCATTTCACCATGTCATACCATAAAAATAACAAAATAAGGGCTAGTTCACGGTCGCAATCAGAGAAACCTTAGCGTTAGCCAATTGCCCGTCGACAAGTGCAATGAGGCTTTAATTACGTGACAAATGGTTAATCAATCAATATTAATCATAGCTTTTATCGTTATACTACAATGCAACTGAATGTTCATTCATAAATTCGATAAATAATTAAGTACATGTACATTTTTATCACATAATTTATCATCAACTATGAAATTATGTGACATTGTTGTCAATTCATAATTTGCTTTGTAAATATTTACATTACATTCGTTGTTTTCTGTTTCAAGCTTGCACTTTATAATATAAAATCATAACATTATATTATAGTAATATTATGCAAAGCCTGACGCAATCGGAAGATGGTACGTCGCTTTATACTTTTTCTTGTTCCATTTGTTTAAAATCTTTTAAAAGTGCTCGAGGACTTCGTATACATATATCAAAATTACATAAATGCCCCAGCCAAAACTCAACAACGTTACTTTCAGATAATATCGCACAACCTCATGCTTCTATTCCATCTGATAGTAACCCTTCTGGCACGCCTTTTCATCACCTTTTAAGTAATTTAAAAAATAATGTGAGTTTAGTTAAACGAATTCCTCGTGGTGCCAGGATCTCTGTCGCTACACTTTTGTCTCAATTTATAACGCAGTGTTTGGATAGTAATAGCATTGAAAATTGGCAAAATCTTTTGCTATTTCCTTATAAAGTATTACATGCTAAATTTAGTGACGAGACTATAATATCTCTCACACAAAAAATTTAAAATAATTGTTCTAACCCCACACTTCCGACTCAAAATTAAGACCAGTCAGAGAAAAAGATTTATAATGTTAACAAGCTAGTAGAAGCAAAAGTTAGCGACGGAGATTTAAAAGGAGCCGCACGTCTCCTGTTTTCAAGTGATGTACTGTCTCCAGATACAACAGATACCCTTACGTCTTTACAGACAAAACATCCCTCAGCTCCAGTCTCGGACTACGTTCTGGACCCGCCTACATCACCCGATGTGTGTTTACTTGCACAGGATAAGGACACAGTGAGTGCGATTAATGCTTTTAAAGTCGGATCAGCTGCTGGTCTTGATGGTCTTTCTCCACAACACCTAAAAGACCTAACCTCTCATCGTGTGGGTGATGCAGGTAAGCACCTCATCGGTTGTTTAACAAAATTAGTAAACCTCATGCTCTCTGGTAACATTAACCCTGAGATCGCTCCTGTTATCTATGGAGCTAATCTCATTGCCCTCACTAAAAAAGACGGAGGAGTCCGTCCTATTGCTGTTGGGTCCACTTTTAGGCGTTTGGCATCCAAAATTTCTGTCCGTTACATCTTGTCAAAATTGCAACAAAAATTTGAACCGACTCAATTGGGGTTTGGTACCAAAGGTGGGTGTGAAGCGGCGGTCCACGCCTTACGCACCTACCTTAATAAAGGTGAGTGTGAGGTTTTGCTGAAAATTGATGTCAAAAATGCTTTTAATTCGGTAAACCGTGACATCCTGCTGTCAGAAATTAGAAGCAATGTTCCTGAAATTTATAACTATTTACTTAACTGTTATCACGAACCTTCCAAATTAATGTATAAATGCAACGAACTTTCTTCTGAAGTCGGTTGCCAGCAGGGTGATCCCCTCGGACCAGCCATTTTCAGCCTAGCCATTAACCCCATCATTCAAAATTTAAAGTCAAAATTTAACTTCTGGTATTTAGATGACGGGACTCTTGGAGGTGATGCAGTTTCTGTTCTGTCAGATCTTATAGAAATTAAAAATAAATTTCATTTAATTGGTTTGGAATTAAATTTTAATAAGTGTGAATTATATATTCATCATAATCACAACAATTTGGAACTCGTTGAAAAATTCAATTCCCTATGTCCGAATATTAAAATTGTTAGCAGAGAGAATCTTTACCTCCTAGGGTCCCCTATATTTGAAGATGCTATTCCCGAATTAATGGCACAAAAAATTTAAAAATTTGCATCCAATGTAGATCGGCTACATTCTATTAGTTCACATTACGCAGTCACAATTCTGAAATTTTGTATGTTTGTTCCCAAATCTATTTATTTGCTTCGCTGTTGTCCTTTTTGGAAACATCAAAGTCATTTATTTTCTATTGATTCGCTAATCAAATCTTCTTTGGAATCAATTCTCAATATACAACTGAGCGAACAATCTTGGACCCAGGCATCTCTTCCCATTAAATATAGTGGGCTAGGGATCCGCAAAATTTCTAGTGTGGCTTTGCCAGCCTTTTTGTCATCTGTACATGCCACGTCGAGTCTCGTAGGTAAAATGCTGACGAATTGTCTTACAGACTATGAGACGACTGGCCTTACAGATGCCAAGAATGCTTGGCTAATGGCTTGTCCGGGACAAAATTTACCCACCCATCCAAATTTACAACGGAGCTGGGACGACGCTAAATCTAAATTAACCTTTGACTCCTTGCTAAATGCTAGCTTAGGCCCGGATCGGGCCAGATTATTAGCGCTCAGTAGATTGGTTGAAAGCTTTCCCTACAGCCAACACCGGAACTTTTTTGGAACCGGACATCCTAAGAATTTCAGTTGGTTTGAGACTTGGCGTCACGCTTTGCGCTCCACATCGATGCCCCTGCGGTTTTAACGTTGACACTTTGGGGCATCATGGTCTTTCATGTTTAAAGAGCGCAGGCCGCTTCTCACGCCACGCTGCGCTGAACGACATCATCCGCCGTGCTCTTGCCACCGCCAATGTGCCTGCGCTCTTAAGAGCCAAACGGCGTTTTCAGGGACGATGGCAAGAGACCGGATGGTATAACTTTGATACCGTGGGAGATGGGTCGGGTCCTGGTGTGGGATGCAACTTGTGTTGACACTCTAGCCCCGTCCCATCTTCCTAAAACAAAATTAAAAGCCAGTGCAGCAGCGGAAGCGGCTGAAAATATTAAAATTAATAAATATAAGGGTCTCGACTCATCGTATCGTTTTTGTCCAGTCGGTGTCGAGATCCTAGTCCATGGGGTCCCAATGCGCAAAAATTTTTCAAGAATTTGAAAAAGCGCCTTGTGGAGTCAACTGGTGACCCAAGGGCTGGCAGTTTTCTCGCTCAGCGTATAGGTATTGCTATTCAAAGGGGGAATGCTGCTAGTATTTTGGGCATAATGCCACGGGGGCCTTATTTAGGTTTAGTTTAGATAGTAATAATGTAAATATAGATATGTAATAATTATGTTTCTCTGTAATTTTTAACAATAAATGTATTACGTTTTTTTTTTTTTTTATATTTAGTGAACATTCACACACAACATCATCTAGCCCAAATTAAGCTAAATAAGCTTGTGCTATAGGATCTGACGACTGATATACATACTTATATATTTCCAAATACATACATATTATACATAGAAAACACCCAAACTCCGAAACAAACATTTGTGGATCACAGAAATATTTGAACCGACCCAGGAATCGTACCCAGGACCTCTAGCGCCGCAGGCTACGCTGCTACGGCTACTACCGACTACGGCATAGAGGCACTTTACAAAGATATTCTCACGTGTACTACCTGTTACTAAAGATAATATTACTACTACTCGTACTTTTTGGTAGCTAAAAGTTTATCAGAGGAGAGGACTAGAAAATTCATAATTTAGCCGCCATGGTAAGCCCTGTGGTTATCCTACCGAGGGTGTACCCGAGACTGTCGGTCATTGGCAGATGGATGGAAGAGCAGTGTGGTTTTAGCATTCGCGAGGACTTCCACGCGTAAAAAGAAAAAAATCTGAAATGGTATTTTTAAATATTTAGTTCGCCAAAATTAAACTTCTAGCGAATTGGGGACCACTCTCAACTCTCTTAGTCCCACATGACGTCAAGTTATCTTCACGCTCCGCTGAAATAACCCGGAGCTGTAAGCGGAAGCAATCTAAACTAACTGTGTAGTTGAGGGAGATAAGTCTTTGGGATCCTATCTATCATTCCCCAGCCCACGATCATGACGATCATTTATAGGTAGATACCATTTCGTCCTTTTTAATATTCTCGAGGTTGCAACTAAGCTGCATCCATTTTAAATAGCATAAGCAAATCAATCCCAATACTATAAAAACAACTGTACTTGAAAAGTGTTAAAATGTGTCATTTCCTATATTTATCATATGATAAGGAAATCATATCATAATAGATAGGTTACGAAATTAAACTTGTAGTGATGAATGCTATGGGGTTTTTTTTTACGTATGAAAATCCATCATGGATGCTATGTCGGACCCTTTCTGACTAAAGCCACACAAATCCTGCTACTGTCTAAGGTCGGGAACCCCGGGTAAGCCCTGGGAAGGCGAGTGCTATGAGTAGGTTGCCGAGATCTTGAGAGAAATGGGGCCCAAGTCAGCGTCACCTGCGCCTGCTGACTGAGGTAACTCATGGCGAAGACTAGGAAAACTCGAAACAAACCCTGTACCAACTTGTGTGATCACCGTGGTAAGGCCGTTCACCTCTAAGATTGGGAGATGCTTAAGTCCAATAGTTGACATCGATGGACTGATTTAACGTTGAATTCCATAAGAACTGAGTCATACACTTCCTGTAGTCGCTTTAAAAAAATTGCAGTTTTATTATTGTACTTTTATCGTTATAACATTGTAATAGCAAACAAATATTTGACCGTGATATAATCCGATCACCGTGAATATACAGGATAATCCTTATAAATAGTAATAAAGATATAAACTGTTATCAGAATCAAACAAAACATACCTTATCGTGTTTCTTTAATATTTTTCTGAAGCCTGTATAGTTTAGATTCTGATAGTTCTGTAGTAATATGAGACTTAAGTAGAATTCGCTGAACGCTAATTTCAGTTCTTGAACTTTCCGTCGTGGTATGGACTTTTTTAAATCGCCCCCTCCTTTAGGCTTTATGGTTTCGAAATGTGATTTTAGTTCGCTTTGCAGCGTGGCATATTTGCGTGTTGCTTCTGCCAGCTTCTCTGTAATAGAAAACCAAATTAGTAATGTCTTCGTAACGTACTCGTATTAGGTAGGTATGGGGTCTTATTTTACCGAGACCTCTGGGGCCCAAGCTAGCCTCACGTCGTGCACCTACTGACTTACCGAGCCAATGGCGAAGAGAATCTGAGGGAATAGGGAAGCAACTGGTCTTTTTTTTTAACGTGAGGGTAAATCCTCATGGATGCCATGCCGGACTCCTACCGACTAAAAAACCTCACGTTACGCCCAACAGCCTATGGTTGGGAGTCCCGGGTAAGCCCTCGGAAAGATGTCCCAGGACTCCCAACAAACCCACGGCCGCCACTGCGGCCTCGCCTAGGGGGTGGTTCGGGTGCTATTCCGCGTCTTTGGGGGGTTTCGGGTGTGATCCCGCTTCTAAGGGGTAGCAACCGGTCTGATCAACGGCGTATGGCACAAATAGGGAGAGGTCTACGGGCTTATGGACAAAACTGCGACTATTGCAATCTATGAGTTCTCAAGACGCATCGTAAGAACTTGCGAATTGATTCGCAACGCAAATAACTGCGATTTTATTATTATCTATGCTTCTTTGTTTCTTTATCTCGTATCTATTTATTTCAATCAATCGATCAAATCAGCCTATGACAGCCCACTGTTGGACGTACGCCTCTCCCAACTGTGGGGAGTCCTTTAATCCTGTTGGGAGTCCTGGGACATCCTTCCGAGGGCTTACCCGGGACTCCCAACCATAGGCTGTTGGGCGTAACGTGAGGTTTTTTAGTCGGTAGGAGTCCTGCATAGCATTCATGAGGATTTTTCCTCAAGTTAAAAAAGAAAAGGCCTCTCCCAATCCACGCTACAACACACGGTCTGCGCCTTCCGCATTCAGTCCCAGCCTGCGACCGTTTCCAGTTCGTTGGTCCATCTGCCGGATGGGCGTCCTATCTTACGTTTGCCGATATATTTATTTAGCAAATAGCTGTTTCCCGCGGCTTCGACCACGTAGAAGTCGTTATCGCGTAAAATCATAACCCTCCTTTTGCGCAGTCGGTTAAAAAGTAGCCTATGTCTTTCCCAAGGACTCGAACGTGCCGTTTAGGCGTGAAAGCGTAACAGACAGACAGACAGACGACAGACAGACAGACGACAAACAGACAGACAGACAGACAGACGACAGACAGACAGAGAGACAGAGTTACTTTCGCATTTATAATATTCGTAGGGAAGTAGAGATAATAAAAGTGCGCTATCCATGTTATGACTTCAAAATACGTAGGTACAGTACGGTTGATGGTACTTGTCATCCGAATTTAGCTCCGGCACGAAATCGCATTGCAGCAATTCGTTGCCGGAGTTTCCTGAATTGAGAATTGGCATTGCGTCGATTCACAGTTTTGTAAAATAAATAACATAAAATATCATAATGTTTATCACTTACAATCTTGTAAACAAGGTGATAAAGTTACACATTTTCCTTATTCATAAGACACATAGAAATTAGAACTAGAAAAAAAGGTTTTCCATAAGAGGCAGCGCAGACAATGGACTATCCCTCACGCACGTTTAAGTCTCTCAAAAT
Organism: Miltochrista miniata; assembly: GCA_933228765.1. Taxonomy (NCBI): domain Eukaryota; kingdom Metazoa; phylum Arthropoda; class Insecta; order Lepidoptera; family Erebidae; genus Miltochrista; species Miltochrista miniata. The sequence goes on from OW121770.1 coordinate 14,247,724, forward strand.
AGAACCTTTGCGCTATAACCTGTAACGCTTTTTAAAGTTCTGTACCCAAAAGGTTAAAACGGGACCCTATTACTGAGACTTCGCCGTCTGTCTCTCTGTCCGTTTGTCACGATGCTGTATCTCATGAACTGTGAAACTTGGAAAGCTGAAAATTTCACAGATTATGTATATCTGTTGCCGCTATAACAACAAATACTAAAAACAGAAAAATAATGGTAATATAGGATATAGGGGGGGCTCCTACAAACATAATATTTTGCCGTTTCTTGGTTCATTCCATAGTATAATTATGCGTGGAAGAAACCCCTATAGGACCTGACCGGTCTGTGGCATGCTGTGCGATGTTGGAAGTTAGCCATACAAAACCACATACCTATTAAAAAGAACTGTTAGATCTATTAATATTTCAATAACACCTAACAGGAAATATTAATAAAACTAGATATTTTTAAAATACCTGAATAGAATGTGTTGATTTTCTTCAGTTCCTGATCACAGTAGTGGAAGAATGTCTCATCAAAGTTGGCAAAGTGTCGTGACAATACCTCCGGCTCTACATTCTCGGCTGACGGTGCTTCTTCCACAGCAGTGTACAGCATTGCTTTCATTTCCTGTAATTATGTCTCTTTTCAGCAAAGTTTATTTTATATTACCATAGAGGTAGACTAACACACCATACACCAGTGTAACCCTATGGTATCATTATGAATTAATCTTACAAAAAATTCTGCTCAGAAATTTAAAAGAAAAATTTTCCTTGACAAAATGCCTTTATTAAATTTACACATGGTAGATTAAATTAATAGATACATCAAGTTATAGATTTAAAACAAAGTAACCATTTAGTAAATTTGTGCTATTAAATGGTTACTTTGTTTAAAAGAAAATCTATTACTACATACTTTGATTTAATTTAGAACCATGTTTAACACATGGTTCTAAATTACTAAATCAAAGTATGTTTATGTATATTTAGAATTATACAAACTACACAAAGCGGGTAGATAGTAACTGTATTTTAAATTATTTATAATAATAGCCTGGTTGTAAGGTCACTGTTATATGAAAACTGTAGTAACTTACCTCATAATTAATATATTGTTTACGCCATTCTGGCGTTATATGGGCACTTAAGTGCTCAGCGAACTTCATCTTTTAACTGCTTCAATACGACTTTGTCTTTAGAAAACCTCTTACAGACTAAAGGGTTTGTATTTTATCGTCATGAACAAGTTTATTTACTTTCTGATAAGTTCTAATGGTGGCCTCATTGCATTAAGTACACATATGGTTTAAGTACACATTGGAATGATACGTTATTAGTGTTACACTTATGAGCAAACTATTTAATTAATAACTTTTACCGTTGCAATTTTTTACAAAAATGCAGACAAGAGAAGTCAAGAACTACAAGTCGTAAGACATTAAAGACATATGTTTTTGACAGTAGTGACAAGACAATCTGACTTTTGACTAAATTTTTTATTCATTTACAGTTTACTCCTAAACTAAAGTCAAAGCGCATACTGCCTATTAATGAATTTCAAAATACAATCTTATGTTCTCGTTCCACTAAAGCTTTCTTTGGAGATTTGGTGGCAACAAGGGAAACCGCGGGTCACTGCAACATGTCGCCTTAACTTTAGAATTCCTTATTGAATTTTAGGTAGAATACTTGGTTTTTAATACACACACATCTTTCTATCTTGCCTCAAGAATGGTACTAGCGACAGGATCAATCAATCAAATCAGCCATTGGCAGTCCTCTCATCCTCTGCTGAACATAAGCCTCCCCCAGTTTACGCCACAATAGACGGTCCTGCCTCTTACGCATACTGTCCCAGCCTGCGACTGCGACCATTAACAGCAATATACAAATGTCTTCCGTAGTATTGTATTCTTTTGTACAAAATGTACCTACTGTGATCAGGTCGTCGCCGCGTGTCGGTTCATCTGGCGGGTGGACGTCCTACCCTGCGTTTGCTCAATTGCGGCTTCACTCTAGATATTCTAGAACCCGTTTGCTACATCGGGCGCCGGTTCTTCTGTAGACAGGCGAGCAGCATACCTTACATTTTATCGACAAAAACAAAAAATCGTTGTTTGCAAAAATGTAACGGGCCTGTTTCGACATTTTGTCATAGCAACTACTCTCATAGGTGTATTCCCGAATCCACCAATGAGAATCTCGCCACTAAAAGGGCTCATTGCACAGAGTATATTGGTTAGCCTAATATTTTTTGACCACTTTTAGTATACTTGGACAGCTGTAGTTGAAAGATGAGTCTCAGTAATATGGGTAGCTAAGATAACGAAAAGATAAAGAAGTGCTCTTAAAAAAAATAGCCGGGTATAATGAAACAACCACAAAATAACAGATATTATTCTTTATTCTCTAGTTTGCTTGTGTCCTGGTCTCCCATAGGGAACAAGTTCTGGTTGATATATTCTGGTATAATTCTTGCCACTTTTCTTGGTTCTTTTACTAATGTTTTTGGACACTGCATTTCAGACCAACTTATGGGTACCATGCTGACACCCTGCGGAGATCCCTCTGCTGTTGCTATAGCTACTCCTAATTCATTTTCAGCTGTTGATAAGTGGTACCAGTGGATTTCTGTCATAGGAAGCTGATATTAATGTTAAGGAAATAAATCATACATTTTTCATAATTTAGGGTGAATATGACGATGATTTTTGATGACGATTGCTAATATAATTATTGAAAAGGATACAACTCTTGCCAATATAACATCACCAGGTCTAAAACATTTATAAGGGTCCACTCGATCTTTTTCTGTTGCTTTTATATCTTCCTTTTTTAACACTCCTCGGTACGGTCTCACTAAGACGGAAGGGCCAACACACAAGATTACACATTGAACCAACCGTGGATTAACTACAGTAACTTTTGCAGTTACTATGTCACCTGCTTTTGGTAGAATACTTGGTGTCTTTGGACTATCTATGGAGACTACTATGACCTGAAAGTAATAATGATAATTATATAGAACCATCTTACTACACATTACTAGAATAGAATTGACATTTTAGTTCTCTGCAGTTTATTTTAATTAAAAAAATATTTAAAAACACTAGCTGTTCCCTGCCACGCTTCGCTGTGACTTTTTGTAGTGGCAATATGAGAAATGAGTATGAAATCAGGTTAGGTAGGTACTTCTCACCTTTTAAAAAAGTCTAGCTATCAAAACTGAATCGAAGCCGAAACCAAAATCAAACATTCCGCCGTTTCCCTTACCCTTTTTTGTTTCATAAAATCCAATTCACACAAAAAAAAAAGATTAATAATTCTATTCTGTGACGAATGTTCAGTTTTTAAATAACTATGCGTGAGCATCGAAAAAGTACTTCACAATATAATGCATAACATAACATAACCTGTAAGTCGGAATGCAAGGAGGCTGTATATTGATCTTCTCTTTTTAAAAAATACATTGTACATGCATAAATAAAACAAATATTAGGTAGGCTGTTTATATTATTTTTACATATCCGCACAGAACATTTTTATATAATATAGATTGCCTTTACTCTGAAGACTGGCAAGGTAGGTTGTGTTGGATAATTTTATTCCACTCTGCCCTATCAAGTGCCCCACAAGTGCACCAATAGTTACCTGTTGTTGATTTTTTTAAAATCCAATAGTTAGCATCCTTCCAAAACAAGAAATGATAAGAGTGCTTAATAATAACTTGGAAAGATTTGTCTACATACAAACTACTAAGGTGGTTCATGCTTCCTAGGTCATTTTTTTTGAGGGCAGAGGGAATTTTATGGGGATTTTGTCAGCTCGATAAACAAAATAAGATACACTTACGTTATTTTCATTTTTTTCCATCTTCAATACACCTGCCAATGAAGCGTATATATAACCATTTAACTCGTAAGTCCCTGGACCAGCGGTGTGTTCCTTATCCAACAAACTTAACCGCATACCAGGGATACATATTTTACCCATTTCTTTCATCTTGTATGGTTTCGAAGTATGAGATCAAATATTCTATTTGAGGTTATGTTTACAGATTTTAAATATTAATTATCCAGTCAACTTAACTGAGAAAATGATTACTGCGTTTAATATAACTCACTAACATTGATGGCAAGCCGTACGTAAGAACATTAACACGTCCGTATTATGAAATAGCCAAATTCACAGCGTGTATTTGTTTTGTTTTGAGACCAGAACAGTGAATTTTTATAACTTTTGACATGTGAATGACAAATTTGACAAGACAATTTCTGGTTATGGTAAGCTCAGATTTTTTAAAAGTGCGTTTTATATATGACACGCTGAGCTCAGAGACCATGCTGCTTTTAAACGCATTAATAAATATAATACCTAAGTTCTTTAAGTTACGTTTTTATTTAATAAAATGCATACTTTCTGTCAACCTATTTTTTGAAGTTTTAATTAGTATATTTTATGTCGCTCTCTTCGACAACTTATGTATAGATTAGACAGTAGCGAAAAATTCTAAATCTATGGATTAGATACTTTAGCTCCAACAAATTGGAAAAGGGTGTTATGTGTCTCATTCTGAATATTACTCAATAACGATAATCAATTTAGCTCGCGTATCTATAAGTTACAGACGATAATGGCATTGAACAAGTTTTAGTAGGTGGATAATTTTATTTTGGCGTGGCGTTTCTGCTCTACCTTTTTTTGGTACGTCTGAATTACTCTGAATTCGTTGGTCTGGTTGACGTGTCACGTCAGCCGGTTGCTTTTGCTTGACGTTTGATTGTGTAAATTGTGATTGTGTGGACAGATCCATTTCAAAAAAATTTTTCTGAAATATCTAGATAATATCCTAGAGATATGCTTACAAAGTTTGAAACTAAGTCGGCGAGGGTTAAAGGTATATCCTTTCATTCGAAGCGGCCATGGGTTCTTGCGAGTTTACACAATGGCGTGATACAGCTATGGGACTATCGAATGTGTACATTACTTGAGAAATTTGATGATCATGATGGTCCTGTACGTGGAATATGCTTCCACCAGCAGCAGCCACTGTTTGTTTCTGGTGGCGATGACTATAAGATAAAGGTTAGTGGTCCATTTAATGTGCAAAGCCCTATGTGAGTAATTTCATAATTTGTCATGTAAATGACACGTATCACGAACCCGGGGTATCATGTTTTGTTGATAGTCATTAATTAAATCAATTATAATCTTTTGACCCCGAAATATTGGAATATTTCCAGACCTTTATAACTATTTCTTTGCATAATATTGTTACTCTCAGTGTAAACACTGTACCAAAATCTATGTAATTACAAATTTATATTGTGTTTCTGTTAAATATTTAGAATTACAGTTTTTATTCCAAGAGGATGTTTATAGGGTAAGAGACTATAAAAAAATAATACTAAGTATCTGTTGATGTTATGTATCTACTTCATCTATTGATTTTTTAATTAAACTTATGGTAAGTACTGTTCTATCTAAAGGAGTACCTTTATTACATATCTATACTAATATTATAAAGAGGAAAGATTTTATTGCTTGTTTGCTTCGAATAGGCTCCGTAACTACTGGACCGATTTGAAAAATTATTTCAGTGTTGGGAAGCTACACTCTTTCCGATGAACATAGGCTATATTTTATTCCCGTATTCCCATGGGAACGGGAGCTATGCAGGTAAAACAGTATGACATCCGCTAGTTTCATATAAAATTGTAACAAACTTACATTAAGGTAAACAAGATTCATATTGGATTATCAAGTACCTAGTTATAAAAAGTATCTGAGTCATATTGACCATATCCAAAGTAATCTGATCAAAACATTGGGTAACAAAAAGGTATAAAACACAGCTGTGTCAATATCCCTGTAAGAAATAAACATGGATTTGGATACATTAAAATCAGTAAAATTACTATCGTAAAGCCAAGTTGAAGGCCTTATGGGCGGCTTAAAAAATTTCAGCACAGCAATAGGCTTACCACCTATAGAACATAGAACTAGGTATAAGGTGATATGTGGGTGTATATTATGCCTCTGCCTACCCCTTCGGGGATAAAGGCGTGACTATATGGCATGTAGTATGTAAAAATTAGTAATGGAAATTATAGAACACTAGCTGTTGACCGCGTAGAAGTTGGTTATCACATGAAATCATAACCCTCATTTTGTGCAGTCGGTTAAAAGTAGCCTATATCCTTCCCAGGACCTCGAACTATCCCTATACAATATTTCATCTCAATCGCTCCAGCCATTTAGGCGTGAAAGCGTAACAGACAGACAGAGTTACTTTCGCATTTATAATATTAGTAGAGATAATGTTTAATTATGTTATTAAGTTATAGAACAGGATTCAAACCCTAGTCCTGTGACTACTTTTGACGTGACAACGTCTTATAATTCGATGGAGCCGGCTGCACGAACGAAAAATGATGACGCAATATGTTGTTACCTCGCTCTGAGGCGTTCCATTTATTTTAGTAATGTTCTCAACAGATGGCACTATAATCAATTGATGTGTTTTTATATTTATTTTTGTTTTGTAATGTTAAATTTTTTTTTTTTCTTTAATTTTTTTTTTTTATTTTTATTTACTTATGACGTTGTCACGTTCAACCATCTTCAGTAAACCGACTTTACAGACAACCGATTTTTTTTGGAGCTGATGAAATACTCTCCCATATTATTATTTGTTTTCAAAATCAATTCCTTTATTATTTCAGGTTTGGAATTACAAACAGAGGAGATGTTTGTTTACCCTGCTGGGCCATTTGGACTATGTCCGTACTACATACTTTCACCATGAGTATCCATGGATTTTGAGCGCCTCCGATGACCAGGTTTGTTAATTTTCTTCATTAATAATAGGTACTGATAGTGCATACATTTTGACAGTTGATAGCCTCTTTAAATGTAAGACTTGTTGAAGAGAAGTTTAAATGTGAGAAAAGACCTGTAACCAACCGAACAGTGTGGCACAGGAGACCCAATCACAGTTCCATTATTAAAAGACACCTACATGTAGTACTGGGCTCTAAAAGGCTGATTTGATTGATAGATATGCCTCCATGAGAAATGTGTAGAAAAAATTCCTGTTTCTTTACATTTTTCATGGAGACATTCCTTCCATAAAATTCTTTTAAAATATTTTTTATTGATATCTTAATATATAAAACAAAGACGGGTTTGTTACAACATTTATAACTCAAGAACGGCCGTACCGATTTGGCTGAAAATTGGTGGGGAGGTAGCTTAGAACCAGGAGACGGACATAGGATTTCTTGACTTTTTATTCCGTTTGACCTCGCTTTTTTTTCGCTTTTTTTGGTCGATTCACTATTCTGCTGGCGACGTACACCGGTAGTCCACGTCCTATGCATGAATATGCGCAATTTCTACCATAATGCGACGGGAAACATCTATCGTTAACGTAATTATTCTGACGGGAGTAAATGCGACGGGAACGGGTGATTTACTCTCTTATGTGACGCATACGAAGTTGCGCGGGTCAGCTAGTTAAAGTATAAAAGAATTCTATTAATGTTTGCAGACAATAAGAATTTGGAACTGGCAATCCAGACAATGCATAAGCGTGCTTACTGGTCACAACCATTATGTGATGTGCGCACAATTCCATCCCACCGAGGACCTATTAGTATCAGCTTCGTTAGACCAGTCTGTGCGTGTTTGGGACTTCTCAGGGCTTAGGAAGAAGAGTGTGGCACCAGGACCTACAGGCTTAGCTGATCATCTTAGGAACCCGCAAGCTACAGATCTATTTGGACAGGTATAATTGTTTTTATTTGTTGTAAATTTCTTTCATACTCCTACTGCATAAAGAACTTATACCCACATTGTTCTGTACTGTGGTTGCCGGCATGAGATGGCCATTTGAATGGATGTCAGTGATTCATAATTAATAATAATAAATAATAAATATTCACGGACATTTCACAATTTAAACTCACACTTGTACTTTTCCATATATAATCTTAATTTTACACAATCTGATTGTATGAACATTTCCTTTGAGAATGCCCTAAATGAAATTGGCTGAAATGGGCAGCAAAACAGGAGGTCGGGTCGTCCCGGGTCGGTGCGTCCTCCACAAGAAAATAATGAAAAGAAAAAAAGGTGAAAGTTTAGGCCATTCTCAAATATCTTAAGTTCTCAGTGTAAAATTAAGATTAAGTAGTGGAAAAGTAGTAGTGTGAGTTTGAATAATGAATTACAACAAGTTGTTCCATCAAGTGCCAACAATCCAGAGTAAAATTAATGAAATGATGTCAGTGATATCCATCCAGCTGAATGAAGTAAAGGGACATCTTATGGTAGTGGGGGAACCTACCTTGGGCAGATGTTTTTGTTCCTCTTACTCCAGAATATCAATGATAAGTAGCTAACCCCTCTTAAACAAAAGATAAGCCTTTTTTTAATAAATAAATTTCGTTCCTATGTCTTCCCCATTGCCTCTATAGAATACGAACTGATCAAAAATTTTTAATGTTAAATTAATGGTTATTTTGGATACTGGTATAGTTGTGTCCCCATTCAACCCTGAGTTCCTCAAGGCCGTCAACTCGAGGACCACTGTCAAAAGCCTTATGGACTGTAAGAGTGGCCTCATTGCTAAATGTCATGACTTTCCATCAGGCGGCGTCAATTTAGCGCGATTAATATAATAAAGAAAACGACTTTCCTGCCAAGATTTTATCCACAATATGAGAGTGATACCACCTTTTCTCTTTTGTTTAACGTGAGAGAAAATCCTCATGGATTATATGCCGGACTCCTACCGACTAAAAACCTCACGTGACGCCCAAAAGCCTATGGTTGGGAGCCCCGGGTAAGCCCTCGGAAGGATGTCCCAGGACTCCCAAAGAGTGATACCACTACCCAGTTTTTTTTGTTTGGGATTGGCGAGAAGATGGCCTTAGCATATTCATCTCACTGTGTAGAAAGTATTGGGTTCGATTCCCAGCTTGAAAAAGAAATGTTTGTACCTACTTATGTTGTTTTCAGGAATTATGTGATTTTAAATGTAACATTATGTTTCTGCGATATAAGTATTTTAGCTTTTATGTAGTTTTTTATGTAGTTGTCAGCTCCGCTTTGTTTGAGTAGGTACAGTTAAGTGGTGTTTATGTGTGCAATGTGTGAATGTTTATATTTTAAACTCGCTGATCTATAAAAACTGCATGACTTTATTCATTGTTGGCTTTCTTTATTGTGTCGTGTATTGCAGAGAAGTAATGTCCGTATGCTCGTCTGCAACCTTAGTAGATTATGAAAATCGTTTTCTATCTTCACTAAGAACGACTTTAAACAAGCAACAAGCCGTGAGACGGTCTCACCCGACTGCCCCTCTAACGTTTATTGTGAAAGTGAAAGTTCAATCCGATTGACGTTGTCATTTTTGTTTTATTTCAAATTTTGGACAGATGATCCACGTGACCTATAGACGTAATTTAATGCAACAGAGCAGACTACAGATACGAGTCTCGCCATAAGCCCCTCTGCAATCTATTTTATAGAGAGGGGCTAAAATGGGGTTTAAATTTGCTATCGCTACAAACCTTTAAAAATTAAATTTTCCCTTTAGACAGGCTAGACACTTTAGTAGCGCTATATATCATTTAAAAGAAAAAAAGCTGGAAAAAAATTGATTATTTACGCACAATCCAAATAATTAATTTTATCTTCTGTGTGCACTTTAATTTCTCCGACTGCCTATCACAACTCTAATAAGCATTTTACTAGCCGTAACCGATACCTACTGGGCCATAGCTGAAGCGCGACTTAGTTCACGAACAAGTAACCTAAAAGTCATGTTTTGAGTCCTCAAAAAGGAGATACTCCAACGCGCTCTAAAGTCAAGAATATAATGAGTGAACGTTTTGCTATGTTTTGCAATGCTTACTATAATAATATTTAATAGCACAAATATGTATGTATTTATAAATGCTATAACATATCACCAATGTTGCTGAAAGCAACTGATATTGCAGGCTGACGCCGTGGTCAAACATGTTCTGGAGGGCCACGACAGGGGTGTGAACTGGGCCTCATTCCACCCCACACTGCCTCTCATCGTGTCTGGAGCTGACGATCGCCAGGTCAAACTATGGAGGATGAACGACGCGAAGGTATCAATCGTCTATGGTAGCTGCCAATAACTGCTTGGTTTGGCGGGAATTATGTGATTCATGGATCCTCCTTGGTCTCATATATCTTACTCATGTAATGGTGGTCTTTACATGGTTCATTTCTGGAACAGTCTTCAAGCGACTTATGGATTTAAACTTGTTTGAAGTTTCAAGGGAAATTAACGAGGTGTAATTTTCGGCGAGCATCGACAATTTGTATTTAAGATTTCATCTCATGAACAATATGGGACTTACTATAATACTGGGGCATGCGTTGGATACGACATGTAAATATTTTTTAAACTAACTGATCCCCCTTTTTGTCTCATCTTGGTATATTTTCTGGCGGCAATTCAGAGTTCTGTGTCGATATCGTACGATATATTTGACACATTATACTCTGTAAAATATAGCTTGATCTCTGTGATAGTTCTACCTACTTAAACAGGAATAGACTTTATAATATGTCAACGGTATAAAGCTTTTATGCTTGAAATGCAGAGAGTGAGAACACAGGTGCAAACTGTAAATAACAACTTTATGCCTTTGATATAAAAGTCAATTTTGTTTACGTTTGTAGAACTGTCACGAAGATCAAGCTATATTTTACAGAGTATCCTTTCTCAAAACAAAATATCCTTCGATATGTAATCGAATGATATTCTGACAAGTCGTAAAAGATATCGTACTAGAGCGGTGCGGAATTTTGAATCGCCCGAATGGTTTACCTTTGTATATATCCAAATTGGTGGTCAAATTTGTGGTCTACCATTGACAGCCTTAATATTATCTTTTTGCATGTTCTATTGAGCTTTGGGTAACTTATTTCCATTTACAGGGTAGATTTATATCATAATATTGTAAATACTATACCTATCATAAGTTTGGTAAGTAACGTTCAAATTTCAAAATTCTCATTTATTATTGTCTTACACTGATAAGGAATACTTAGCCATTTCGAAACGTAGAGTTATTCATATGATCCACATAATATGGGGCCCATTATCAAAATTCTTAAATAATTTTCTTAACACAACGCAAAAAAACATTCCAACGATAAGTTGTGAGCCCTATTCCGTGACTTTGAGCGGTGCAATTAGTTGTCCCATACATACATACTTCATACATTTGGGTACATATTCAGAGGGCCTAAAAAGGCAACATTGTATGTTTCATATTATGAAACGTAAAATGTTTGGTATGCTTTGTATGTTCTGTATTTCAAATTTTATGAATTTTATGTTTCATATAATGAAACATACAATGTTGCCTTTTTAGGCCCGCAGAGCACTAAAGCATTTTAGAATTCTTTGTACTTTTCTATGGACTCACTCAATCTATGAACCCACATTGCATTGCACACTGAGGCTACGTGTGAGTTTAATTTTAATTCTAAAATCCGATGAGCACGCGAGATGTCCGCGTGCCCTACAGAGATCTTCGCAGACCAAGTCAGCCTCACCTGGAAGTGGTGCACCTGCTCATAGCGAAGAGAAGGAAAACTTGAAACCCAACTATAGGTACTAAACCCGTCTGACCAGCGCAGCGTGGTCGCAAAATTATTAGGAAAGGCCTATTTGCAGCAGTGCAGTGGACTGTGGATGTGGAGGCGGATTTGATTGATGAGCACACTCGCCTTTAAAGAGCTCATATCTCTAGCTTCTTTAGACGCAAAATCGTATGAGTACCTATACTGGGTGTAACAAAATTACCTCTCCAAATTTCATGAGATGACTTGGCATCGAAAATCAAATACAAATATTTAATAAAAAAGGGGGGTAAATTTTTTCATTTTTTTTTTATTTTTTGGTCGCACATTAAGAATTCATTTTTTACCGCGGCAATTCAAGGTAACATGGTCGCCGTGGCAAAACAAACACAGAGCACCCGCCTGGCTGTCGTTGTCGCTTTCTACTGCCGCTCAGTAGCGATAGAAAGGGTTAAAAAGAGAATTATGGGACCTTTAAAACGGCTTTACGATTTAAGTATTCATGTGATTTTTTTTTTCATTTTTGTAATGTTTCTTGACTGATGCCACGTCACGTGACGAACTTTGGAGAGGTAATTTTGTTACACCATATATAAGTTTGGGTATACATTATAGTGAACAACGATTGACTGATTTGATCGGTCCATTTTACTGGACTTTTGACGAAGTTTCTCAAGCGAAAACAGCTCTTATTAATAGCTGCTTTAAACTCAAAATCATATCATTATAACTCTAGGCCTGGGAAGTGGACACATGCCGTGGCCATTACAACAACGTGTCCTGCGTTCTGTTCCACGCTCGTCACGAACTCATCCTGTCTAACGGAGAGGACAGATTCATTCGTGTGTGGGACCTGACTAAGAGGACCTGTCTGCAGTCTTTCAAGAGAGAAGATGAGAGGTATTGTGTTTATATATGATATCTGTTTTAATGTAATCCGTTATCGTTATTCATAGATCGTTTCTCTGTCGAACCATAATAACCTGGAACGACCTGCCAGCGCATGTGTTTCCCTCGGGTGCCGTCTATTTGGTAGAAACTTGATACTCCGAAACCTATTTGGGATAACTCACTTCGCAGAAACTTCTTTAATCGATCATTTATTAGGCATAAAAAATATTTGACATAAATATTTTTAGGCATAATGTGCTTATGACCGGATTTAGAATGGCATACATTTAAGATAGTAGAACTTTATTTGGCTTAATTATCTTTGGCATAGTTAAAATTTTGTATAACTTCATTTAGCATAACGTTCATTTAGAGTACAGATTTTCGCAGCGTTTCATTTCCCATGAGAATCTTTAGCAAATTTACATTTCGCATTTTAATCACTTCGTCAAATATTCATTTGGCAACTTTTTACTTGCTCAATTTTATTTAGTCAAATATACATTTACCAAATGATTTGTTTCGCAAAAAAATATATTCCAAAAGTAACATCCCGACTCGAGAGTACCCCGACTTGGATAGGTTAGGTTAGAAGGTTAAGGCGGGAGCGAAGCCTTCGTGGTTATTTTTTTTAATGCAATGAATTCAGACTTTTAAGTAAATCATATGATATGTAATATTTTGGGTTTAAATAGTTATGGATAAGAAATATATACCAAAAGATGAATCTGGTTTTGAACTTTCTGCGATGTGATGATTATACATTGTGATTATTATGGATATAAAAATTATGCGTACAGATGATTCTGACTTACAAATTTATGGGTTTCAATGTATGCTAAATGAGTGTATGCCAAACGATATTCTGCGAAAAGAGGTTTATGCTATTAGTTGTTATGCAATATAAAATTATTACTTAAAAAGTTCTACTATATGAGGTGTACCCGTTTCCCTCCTCTTACAATCCCGGGTTCTTCAAGCGGAGCGTGAAGAGGCACATCACAAGGCCGCCAACTTGAGGACCACTGTCAGAGGTGGCCCCCAATCGCTAGATGCGCCACGGCTTTCCGTCAGGCTGGTGGCGACGTCAATTTGGGGAGCTAAATATAAAAAAAAAAAAAAAAGATCATCCTTCGATGAAATTTAACCAAAATTGAACATATGGCTTCTTACGTAAGTAATACCTCCTGTTATAGTTTTTCAGAATGGGTTAGTTTTTCTGTATTTCACAAAGGGGACATTCAAGTATAACGTAACGCAATTTTCGAAGATTTTAGAAATTACTGTCACACCCATAGATTTAGAATGTACAAGATGAACAGTGTCAAACTGAAGACGAGACCAAAAATGAAAGATCTATGTGTGAGTTAAATAGTGTTGTTGAATGGTCACACCTATGTTATCGATAAAAGTATCTGTATAAATGGATGGAATGGAAATGAAACTTCTAAGCACACAAAGTGCTTAGAAGTTTCATCTCCAACTTCTTGTTTTGGGGAATAAATTGTTAATTTGAATGTAATCGACTATGAAAAAGTAAAAATGGGATTATATGGGGTAACACGTAATATTAGAAATTCTGTAGTGATTTTACGAATTTTGATTCAGTGTGTGAATATGAAAATACACGTTTAACATGTAATTTATGGCATCGTACATTGCATTGTTGCCGTACATATATATTTTGCCAATTGAATTTGAAATTTTACTAAAAATCCAACTCTTATCGTAATACGAAACCTAGAAACTCATTTATTATTGAACCCTAGTAACAATAAAAGATATTACTCGTAGATTTTTTTAAATATATTAACCTCGCCAAATTGACGTCGCCACTGATGGAAACTAATGGAAAGCCGTGGCGCATCTAGCGAATGGGGGCCATGCTTACAGCACACAAGACTTCTGACAGTAGTCCTCAAGTTGGCGGCCCTATGATGTGCCTCTTCACGCTCCGCTTGTAGAACCCGGGATTGTAAAATGAGGGAAACACATGTGCGGGCAGGTCGTTCCAGGATTTTGTAGTTCGACAGAGGAACGATCTTTTGAAACGCTCAGTTCTGGCGAAGATTCTCTCCGCTATATATGAGTGGCACCTCTGCCCGACGTGTTGTTCGAAATCGGAAAGGAGATGGTGGGATCAGGTTGAAGAGCTCTTCAGAACATTCGCCGTGATACATTCAGTAGAAGGCAGCCAAGGACGCTATGGTTCTTTGCTGCGCTAACGGCTCGAGGCTTACCGTCATCTTAGGACAACCTATAATTGAAATCGGATAACACGTCTCTGCATAGCGCCAAGCGCGTCCAGTAAGTACCTCGCACAGTCATCCCAAAGGTGAGAACAGTATTCGACGCAGAGGCTAATCTGCGCCTTGCACAGCAAACATCCCGGTGTGGCGTGGAGTACCTTAAGTGAAGTAAAATTATAAAAATTCAACTCAAAATGGATCACAAATTAGGGAAATATTATATTAAAATAGGCACAAAACCCTAAAAAAAAGGTTAAATAACACAGTTCGAGTAAAAATCAATCATATTTATAGTAAATTAAATCCAGATAAGTTTGTTTGCAGCAATGCCACTATAATGAACTATCGACATCCTTATCGATACCTACCCATGACTATTTTACTGTAAACAGCCCTTTCTATTTCTGCCTTATATATCCTCCAAAAATGCATTTACACATTAAATATTGTGTTATGTATGAAGGAAAATGCATAATCTACGTTATGAGTTGGACTTTCAGTGAAATTTTACATCCAATTTGGCAAAATATGTACGTCAAAAATGGAATGAACGAAGTCACAAATGACCTGTTAAACGAGTCTTTCTTCGTATAATTGCGTTTTGTAATATCCTATTCACACACTAAACACGACAATATTGTTGAAAATATAAAATTTTCTATTTTAATCGTAAGATCACTACAGATTACTGGATATTATGAATAACATAGAGCCGCCATAGGATCCCAGCGGGCTCAGCGATTCAAAATACTGACATATGAGTACACAATTTGCTTTCTCTTTTCCTCTCGAGCTAAGTGCTATGGATAATGAGGTCTCGCTCGCACGCTTTGTATATCTATTGAGAGTAGCGAAAAATTCTAAATCTATGGTCACACCACACAATACTTGAATGCTCCCTAGTCACCGTAGCCTGATATTTACTGAGATTCCCTTTAACTTTCAAACTCTCAAACATTACCTACCTCAACATTAGTAGAGATTAGCGTATGTGGTAGACGTTGTCCTTCCACAATTCTGAATACAGTTCGTTGCGCCACCGATCGCGCCCAATTATAAATTTTATTCTCGAAAAATGGGTTATTCTGTTCAAGTATACGAACATATTCTTCAGCATTGTAATATTAGTATAGACTAGCTGTTGCCCGCGACTTCATAGGCTGCATTTTATATGTGATACCTTTTTTATTAGGGTTTCGTAGCCAAATGGCAAAAACGGAACCCTTATAGATTCGTCATGTCTGTCTGTCTGTCCGTCTGTCTGTCCGTCCGTGTGTCACAGCCACTTTTCTACGAAACTATAAGACCTATGATATTGAAACTTGGTAACTAGATGTATTCTGTGAACCGCATTAAGATTTTTATGTAAAACTAGAAAAAGAGCAGTAAATTTTGGGGGTCCCCATACTCAGAACTGAAACTCAAATTTTATTTTTTCATCAAAACCATACGTGTAGGGTATCTATAGATAGGTCTTCAAAAATGCTATTGAGGTATCTAACATCATATTTTTGTAAACTGAATAGTTTACGCAAGAGGAAAAATGTGTCTCCCCCCCCCCTCTAACTTCTAAACTAAGAAAATGATAAATCTAAAAAGAAGATATGATGTACATTGCCATAAAAACTACCAACGAAAATTGGTTCGAACGACATAGAGCTGGTAGTTTTTTTTTAATACGTCATAAACCGCAATTTTCGGTTAGAAAAATCACTACCACAGCGAACGTGTTAAAACATCAATCAAAGTTACAACGAACTATAAGAACTTTTATATTATGTTACTTGCTGCTACGAAACCCTTCATGGGCGAGTCCAACTCGCACTTGGCCGGTTTTTTATGAACCGATTGACATGAAACAAACAATTAATGTTAAGTGGAGCAAACCGCAACGCAGCAAGGAAAACAGTATTGCAATCGGTTGAGCGGTTGCTAAGATTAGCGTGCACAAAAGTACAGACAAACAGACAAATTCTAAAAATCATTGTTTTGGGTTCTATTGCGTTCACGAAGCCCCCTATAATTTTTTTTCTTGTATATCTTCAATGTACAGACAGCGACCTGTTACGATTTTATTATATGTATTGATTACAATAGATTAATTATGGTACAGCAGCTTAAAAGAAAATCATTTTCAGGTACTGGGTACTAGCAGCCCATCCAAGCCTCAACTTATTCGCAGCCGGCCACGATGCTGGCATGATACTGTTCAAGCTACAACGAGAGAGACCTGCCTACGCCGTTCATAACAACACGCTTTTCTATGTTAAAGATAGGTAAGACACTTTTAAAAGTGCTTCAATTTAGTAGGAAAATGATTTTTGACTCATGTTTTAAAGCCCCTAGGCTAGCCCCTGGGCCCCTAGGCGGTTTGAAATTTTTCAAACCGCCTATAAAGTTCTACAACTTGGATTAATGACTGCCATTTTACTGGCAACCGGGGCCAACGGCTGAACCTGCCTTCCGAAGCACGGAAACGCTCAAATAATTGTCACAAAGTGATCACATGGATGGCCACCCGTCCAAGGACTGACCACAGTGAAAGTTGCTTACTGCAGTGATAGTTTACAGAACACTAAGTCCGCGGGTCACGAGCGCCGCGATTCAATGTAATAAATAATTCCGTAACTATTTATTTTGCAGACAACTCCGCAAGTTGGATATGAGTACAAATCGCGTAACACCCGTTATGCAGATCAAGGGCACTGGCAGAAATCAACCTTACAGGTATTTTAGCACATATTATTGATTCACTTGAGTAAGAACCTTATAAAAACTCAGTATGGGGTTCTTTAAAAAGGATCTTAAAAGGTTTTTACAGGGTCGGCAGCGCGAGTGTAGCGTCTCTGGTGTTCGTAACGTTCATAGGCTGCGGTGACCACCAGTCCTTCTGGTGGGACGTATGCTTGTCTGCCACCTTAGTGGTATAAAAAAAAGACGGGAAATGTATTTTTTTATGGCGGCAACAAGCTTGCTCCTTATTGCTTGGGAAAACTAAACTAATTTTCAAAGCGTGGGTGTTTTAGCGTGATATATTATTGGAGACCGTGACTTGGAACACGTGGGGTAGGACGATCCCGCACCAGATGGACCGACGACCTGAAGAAGGTCGCAGGGACTGGATGCGAAAGGTGCAAGATTGTGTGTTGTGGAGTAAACTGGGAGAGGCCCACGACCAGCTGGACTGGACTGGACTACCATGGGCCGATTTGATTGATTGATTTGAACATAGAGTAGGGGATTGTAAAGGTGTTTTGTCACTCCACAGCATGTCCCTAAACCACGCGGAATGGTGCGTGCTCCTCAACTGGCGTATAGGAGACAACCACTCATACGAACTGTACCAAGCTCCTAAAGACGGCGGCGAAACACCCTTGGCGGAGCCCTCGCGAGGTACTGGCACCACCGCTGTATGGGTGGCGAGGAACCGGTTCGCTTCTTTGGAGAAGAACAATCAGGTAAGTGTCTAAACACTGAGTAGTCCTCAACTGGTCTATAGGAGACGGAGGCAAAGCACCCTCGGTTTAGGTGGCCAGGCACTGGTATAGCCGTTGTATGGGTGGCCAGGCACTGGTATAGCCGTTGTATGGGTGGCGAGGAACCGGTTCGCGTCTTTGGAGAAGAACAACCAGGTAAGTGTCTAAACACTGAGTAGTCCTCAACTGGTCTATAGGAGACGGAGGCAAAGCACCCTCGGTTTAGGTGGACAGGCACTGGTATCGCCGTTGTATGGGTGGCGAGGAACCGGTTTGCGTCTTTGGAGAAGAACAACCAGGTAAGTGTCTAAACACTGAGTGGTCCTCAACTGGTTTATAGGAAATGGGGGCGAAGCACCCTTGGCAGAACCCTCGCGAGGTACTGGCACCACCGCTGTATGGGTGGCGAGGAACCGGATCGCTTCTTTGGAGAAGAACAACCAGGTAAATATATTTTGTTCCCGCATCCCATAAGAACGTATTCTAGGTATAAATAGATTATCTACATATTAAGTAATATCTGACACGTGGAAAGAATAGATGAGAATAGACTGACAAAGCAGATTTATGAGGCGAGAATGAATAGGCAAACTGGTAGGGGTCGACCTCGGCGTACGCATGCCGATCAAATCAGAGACCTTCTGGAACAAGGCAAGGTCAAGAGTACCCTTAACCGGCGAGCGTGTATGAAAACAGTTATGAAAGTAGAAGAAGCGAAAGTTGTATGAATCGTGGCAAGTGGAAAGCCATAGTCTCTGCTTACCCCGATGGGAGACTAGCGTGATTATATGAATGTATGTAAGCAATATCTATCCCATATCCATATCACATTCATTTGAGCGTTTCCGTGCTTCGGAAGGCACGTAAAGCCGTTGGTCCCGGATGCTAGTAAAATGGCTGTCGATAAGCCAAGGCCTTTATGGGCAGCTGGAAAATTTTCAACAGCAGGCAGTCACAACCTGCGCATGTCTATATCAACACGGCAATACGGCTCACCACCTATTGCGTGGGACAAAATCTCAAATGTGAAATATAATAACGTATTTGGATAACCAGATTCCGATATTCGTCTTTAAATATTAAACTTTTAGTGCTAACTGTTCATGTCTCAAGTTTCCAAAATACGTTTTCTAAACTCTGCTTTCTCCCACAGTTGGTGATAAAGAATTTGAAGAATGAAGTGTCCAAGAAGATTTCTACGCCCACTTGTGAAGAAATCATGTATGCAGGCACTGGCATGCTCTTACTGCGCGAACCAGATTGTGTGCAGTTGTTGGATGTACAGCAAAAACGTACTGTTGCTTCTGTAAGTGCCTTCATATCAGTTAAATGGCTTGTGGAAATCAGTTTTCGATACCTTTCTTGTTTTGAAAATATTTGACTAAGTTTATACTGTATATGTATGATATGTACAGATAGTGCCAAAGTATAAAAATCTATACTAATATTATAAAGAAAAAAGTAAAATAAAATAAAAAATTGTTTTTTGTTTGTTTGTTTGTAACGAATATGCTCCGGAACTACTGGACCGATTTGAAAAATTCTTTCACTCTTGGAAACACTCTTTGCGGTGAACATAGGCTATATTCTGTTCCCGTATTCCCATGGGAACGGGAACTACGCGGGTAAAACCGCGTGAAATTAGTAAACAAATAATGCAGTAAACATTAGTTCCATAGTCGTACGCATTACTTCATATGATTTGAAATAATTTTATACAACCAGGATGTTAAAAAAGAAACTTAATTCAGCTCATATTTGTCTTCATTGGTATGACGCTTGCCACGAGACAAGAGTGCGTGTATATAGCTCGAAAAAATGCGATATATCCTTTACAAAATATTGACTACTTGACAAAAATTATACTCCGTCGACTGCCCCTAAGACCAAGCGTGATATTTCGAAGATAAAATGGGTCACATAAAATAGGTCTCTTTCCTATACTCTGTAAAATATAGCTTGATCTCTGTGACAGTTCTACAAACGTAAACAAGAATATGTCAACGGCATTAAGCTTTTGTGGTTGAAATGCAGAGACTGAGATCACAGAGGTGCAAACTGTAAATAACAACTTTATGCCTTTGAAATAAAAGTCAATTCTGTTTAGGTATGTTAATATAACTGTCACAGAGATAAGCTATATTTTACTCTGTTAAATATAGCTTGATCTCTGTGACAGTTATTGTTTAGTATAAGTCATTATTGGCAACTCACATTATTAATTCTAAACTTCTATTCACAGGTAAAAGTATCAAAATGCCGCTACGCAATTTGGAACGCCGACATGTCCTTAGTGGCTCTTCTAGGCAAACACACTGTAACCCTGTGTACCAAGAGGCTAGAACAACTGTGCTGTGTGACTGAAGGTGCGAGGGTCAAGTCTGGCGCTTTCGACGACTCTACGCCTCAGCCCGTGTTTATATACACTACGGCTAACCATATCAAGTATTGTTGTAAAGATGGGTAAGTGTTGTACGAAGGAAATTGCAATTTGATTGTTTACTATTGGGAAAACCAGTATATCTTGACCTCTCGGTGTTAAGGATGACTTGTGTGTCAGGGGTCTTGTTATATTGGATACTACATTCCATGCTATTGTGAAGGGAGAAATAATTAAATTAATTTATAAACGCTTTATCTAAATACCGCTACGAAAATTGGCACGTTGACATGTCCTTAGTGGTCATATTTAGTAGGCAAACACACTGTAACCCTGTGTACCAAGAGGCTAGAACAACTGTGCTGTGTGACTGAAGGAGCCAGGGTCAAGTCTGGCGCTTTCGACGACTCTACGCCTCAGCCCGTGTTTATATACACTACGGCTAACCATATCAAGTATTGTTGTAAAGATGGGTAAGTGTTGTACGAAGGAAATTGCAATTTTATTGTTTACTATTGGGAAAACCAGTTTATCTTGACCTCTCGGTGTTAAGGATGACTTGTGTGACCGGGGTCTCGTTATATTGGATACTACATTCCATGCTATAGTGAAGGGAGAAATAATTAAATTAATTTATAAACGCTTTATCTAAATACCGCTACGAAAATTGGCACGCTGACATGTCCTTAGTGGTCATATTTAGTAGGCAAACACATTGTAACCCTGTGTACCAAGAGGCTAGAACAACTGTGCTGTGTGACTGAAGGCGCGAGGGTCAAGTCTGGCGCTTTCGACGACTCTACGCCTCAGCCCGTGTTTATATACACTACGGCTAACCATATCAAGTATTGTTGTAAAGATGGGTAAGTGTTGTACGAAGGAAATTGTAATTTGATTGTTTACTTTTGGTAAACCAGTATATCCTGACCTCTCGGTGCTAAGGATGACAAGCGTATCAGGGGTCTTGTTATATAGGATTACTTTTTATGAAAATGAAGAGATAATTTGTAGTATAGAATTTACATACGTTTATAAACGCTTATTCTATGAGATGGCTTACCATCTCTAAGATGCGACTCCACATCAGAACTGTAGGGGCACAACTTATAACATAAACGAAGCCATAAACTAGCTAGAGTCCATTTGTCACCCCAAATCCTTGAACTAGTTTTTTACAGCGAACAAATTTTATACAGAGAGTTTTCATCCTAGATATTTTTACAGACAAATTTTTGATTATGAAGTTTTTAAAACTTAAAGTGACTAGATGCGATAGGCGCAGGGCTGTGTGTTGTATCGTATTTTGGGAGAGGCCTACGTCCAGCAGTGCAATGTCTTAGACTTATTTGATTGATTGATATTAATACAAACGAAACCATAGATAAATACTAGTTGGTTCAACAAATCTCAGTATTAAACCTGTAAATTCTTTATTTTCAGCGATTTCGGAATAATCCGTACATTGGACGTGCCCGTATACGCAGTGAAAGTACTAGCGGACGAAACCGGAGCACGAGTTGTGTGTTTAGACCGGGACTGCAAGCCGAAGGTGCTTAACATTGATCCTACGGAATACAGGTAATATATTGAAGTATTTCTTTTTTAGGGCACCCTAAAAGTAAAAACGGAAACCTGTTTCGAGACTAGCGGGGTTACAGTATTATTACAGGACGGAAACTCCAGCTTGAATGTGTGCGTGTGACCAATAATGCTTAGCAAATGTTCCCTCAACATGTCCGTCAACTATAATGACAGCTGTGGCGCGGCGGGGAGTTGCCGATCTGCACAAGTTAGAGATAGTACAGATGGAAACCTTCATACTAAATTCGCTGAGGCTATGCACACATAGACAACTCATTCACAGACAGCTACGCACACATAGACAACTCATTCACAGACAGCTACGCACACATAGACAACTCATTCACAGACAGCTACGCACACATAGACAACTCATTCAAAGACAGCTACGCACACATAGACAACTCATTCACAGACAGCTACGCACACATAGACAACTCATTCACAGACAGCTACGCACACATAGACAACTCATTCACAGACAGCTACGCACACATAGACAACTCATTCACAGACAGCTACGCACACATAGACAACTCATTCACAGACAGCTACGCACACATAGACAACTCATTCACAGACACGAGGTCAGGCGGTCAAACCGAATTTTCGATACTGATTTGTGCGCGAGTGTTTTGATAGACAGTTAATATTTTCACAGATGATGTATTTCTGTTACCGCTTTAACAACAAATACTAAAAACATAAAAATAATGATATTTAAAGGGATGCTGCAAGAAACGTGATTTTCGGCCTTTTTTTTTTGTAGGTACGTAAAACCTTGAGCCCAATTTTTTACACTACCTACAATATTACTGATATTTCTTTTTGAAAGTATTTTTATACCACAGCTGGTAGACAAGCATACGGCCCACCAGATGTACTGGTGGTCACCGCAGCCTATGGACGTCTGCAACACCGGGAGGCATTACACTCGCGCTGCCGACCCTTTAAAAACCTTCTCAAGACCCCTTTTGAAGAACCCCATACTGTAGGCGTTTGGGAGAACCGAGACAGGGAGATCATTTCAGAATCTAAGCGTGTCCAAAAAAAGCCCTTTTAAAACTTATGTAAATAATAATAGTAATAAATATTGACGGACATTTCACACAACGCTTTCTGATCCCAAAGTAAGCTAGGAATAACCTGCTTGTGTTATGGGTGTCAGACCACGGATTAATACTTATATACTTTTTTAAATACATACATATTATACATAGAAAACACCCAGACTCTTGAGACAAACATTTATGGGTCACACAAATATTTGTCTCCGGTGGGAATCGAACCCACGACCTCCAGCGCCGCAGGCGGTATCGCTACCGACTGCGCCACAGAGGCAGTCTACTACTATATCTTTTGTGTCACTAATATAGAAATCAGAATTAAGGGGGTTTCCATACAACAAATGGACTTTTTTTGCCCTATTTGCTACGGTACTCACCGTGTGCGAGACCGAGTCGCTCTTGGCTGGTTTTTATAAGAGTATGATGTTGATTCCAGGTTCAAACTAGCCTTAGTGACCCGCCAATACGACCAAGTGCTACACATGGTTCGCACCGCTAAGCTAGTGGGACAGAGTATCATCGCGTATCTACAAGAGAAAGGTGAGCTTAGAAATACAAATATTACTTTTACACACCGCTATCTGATCTTGAAAAGTACTAAAATCCGTTGTCCAGTACCCATAACACAAGCAGGTTAATCCCTGCTTGTGTTATGGGCACTGGGCAACCGATTTTAGTACTTAAGGGTTGTATGTTCGAAAAAGACTCATCTTGGGGTGAACTTTATACTAGGATATATTCCTCGATTTGGTCTGATAAAACTATATTATTGTAATTTATTAGATACTCTTGCTTCTTTAACGTATCGAAACACGATTAGGAATACTTTGTCGATCGAAATCGCTCTCGAAAAACGAGAAATATTGCAAAAATCTTAACAAGTAATGTACTTTTTTCATCTAAATAAATGAGTTTAATTCTCATAAAAACTTGTCATAAAATCTTAGATCATCTAACCACAGGATGCGCCTTACTTAAGCATTGTTTTCTGCCAAGCCAATAGACCATTTGGTCTATTGGCTTTATAAAAAGCACTGTACATCAGTAGGTACATAATTTTATATGATTAAACTAGTACATTTCATTGTAGTTGACTGTACAATAAAAATTAACACACAACAGCCATTACGCGTTTGTCGATTAATACATTTTTAAATATAATGAAATTTTATATGTGTTTGTGTTCCCTCTTTACCCGCTATGACTAGCAGAATATTTTTGTATGCGGTGGTTCACAAAAGGCTAGTCCCGTGATATATGGTCTAAGCATAAAATAGATATAGATCTTTAGAACAATATTTTACGTATAGATTTTTTCTTAAAACCCTTCAGATTTTATAACAGTAATATAATGTATTACAATCGAATGAAATCCAGCAAAAGCGTACGCTGCCATCGTTCGAATTGCCTTAGGATTTGTCAAGGTCGAACATTGCAGCCTTAAGTATAATACTTTTTGTCAATATATCTATTAAAGAGGAAAGATTTGATAGTTTGTTTGTTTACATCGAATAGGCTCCGAAACTTTTGATCCGAGTTGAAAAATTCTTTCACTGTTGGGAAGCTATGCTATCCGCGGATGACATAGGCTATATTTTATTTCAGGAACAGGAAATACGCTGGCCCATTCAAATTTTGACGTTTGATTTTGAAACGCTCGTAGCCCTATTGACTCAGTGTTTTATAAACCATCACTGTTGTTTGTTAGCAACTTTCACAGTGGCTGGTCCTCGGATGTGTGACCACTTTGTGATATTTCATTTGCGAGCGTTTCCGTGTTTCCGAAGGCACTTTAAGCTGTTGGTACCCTTTATCAGTATCATGTCAGCCGTTACGACAAGTTGAAGGCGTTATGAGCAGCTTTAAATTTTAATAGTGGGCTGTCCATTTCAACACGGTAATAGGCTCACCACCTTTTACGTGTGAAATATGGCTACCCCTTCGAAGATTAGAGATAGAATCCTGACTATATGTATGTATTTATATATTACACCAATTCAAACTTTCTACCAGGTTACCCGGAAGTGGCCCTACATTTCGTAAAAGACGCCCGCACCCGCCTCGCCTTAGCACTCCAATGTGGCAACATTGACGTGGCTCTCGAAGCCGCTAAGAGTTTGGACGAGCCGGCCGCTTGGGACAAACTGGCTCAAGCCGCTTTAGCTACGGGCAATCATCAGGTATGCTAATTAAACAAGAAGCCGTGAGATCGTTCTCACCCGACTGTCCCTCTCTAACACGGTTATCGTGAAGGTTCAATCCAATTGATGTTGTCATTTTTGTTTTATTGCAAACTTTGAACAGATGATCCACGTGACCTAGTGACGTAGTTTAATGCGACAGAGTCACATACTACAGACAAAGTCTCGACATAAGCCCCTCTGCACTCTATTTTCCAGAGAGGGGCTAAAAGCTATTATTTGACATTAACTTATAAAGGGTGTTTTTTTTAGAGGTATAGAACTTTGAAATGGAATAAAACGAAGGTGATTGTTTTTATTGATATGAAAATGACTTTATTCGAAAGGAAATCTTCTGGCATTATAATTAAAATATGATTTCTGGCAAATAACCGCCACGGCTGGCTCGGACGTAGTCTAATCTAGAGGTCCAATTTTCGATGACTATCCCAAAATTTTTGGCCGTATATCGACAATAACGCGCCGAATGTTGTCCTCCAAGTGGTCAATCGTTTCGGGCTTATCGGCGTAGACGAGCGACTTCACATATCTCCACAGAAAATAGTCAAGTGGCGTAAAATCGCACGACCCTGGAGGCCAATCCACTTGTCCAAAACGCGAAACTATGCGGTAACCAAACGTTTCCTTCAATAAATCAATTGTGGCACGAGCTATGTGACATGTTGTGCCGTCTTGTTGAAACCACTACTACAGCACATCATGGTTGTTCAATTGATGAACAAAAAAGTCAGTAATCATCGCTCTATAGCAGTCACAATTGACTGTAACGTTCTGGTCAGCATCGTTTCTAAAGAAGTACGGACCAATTATTTCACCAGCCTATAAAGCACACCACACAGTCAGTTTTTCTGGATGTAACGGTGTCTCAACATACACTTGAGGATCATCTTCACACCAAATATGGCAGTTTTGTTTATTGACGTATCCATTCAACCAAAAGTGAGCGGCACCGCTAAACAAAATTCGCTTATGAAAATCACGATACGCATTACGGACAGAACCAATATTTTCAAAATAAATTTGCACAATTTGGAAGCGTTGTTCAGGCTTCAGTCTATTCATGTGAAATGCCCAACCAAACTAAACATAAATCACTTTACAGCTGATAATAATACCGCCAGTTAAAACAGTTATGCCAACTTAAAGTTCTATACCTCTAAAAAAAACACCCGTTACATAGGTACATGTAAAACGTCAAGAACACAAAACAAAGGTAGAACCACTCGTTTGAAATTTTATTTTCATTAAAAAAAAGGCTGTTAATGTGAAAGAAAGAAAGAAAAAGAATTTATTCCACACACACAAAGAAAAACATCAATAAAAAATATAAAAATACTAAAATACATACATCCTTAAAATTAACACACCATCCCATTTTCACTCACTATGTGGAATAACGGCCGCCTCTCAGCATTATGCTGTCTGCATGTAAATCATGCAGCCAGCGCTGGTTTTCAGAGACGGTCGGACGCGACGCGACGACGGTATGACAGACAGGCTAGAAATCCACAAAATTCAAAAAAAAAGACAACTATTTGAAAAAAATTGACATGATTAAAATAAATGATTAAAATGTGTTAATAGATGAGATGATCCGGCTCGAAGGACCATCTACGGGATCTGAAACCACTATGTGCTTTGATTGATATCTTGAACCTTTTCTGTTTTAGATGTATAATAAAATACTAACCTTACCGCGACATACAAAGTGACCGCAGTCAAACCTTATTCTGCAAAAGAGTAGACAGAGGCGTTTTCTAAACAAACATAAACAAGAAGCCGTAAGATCGATCTCACCAGACTGCCCCTCTCTAAGAGTCCTTTTTTTTTTGAAATTTTGTATATTCTCTCAAAATGACCAGCTATTACTGTCTGCAAAACTTCAGTATTGTAAGTCACGCGGTTTGAAGTTATGAGTTTAATGCAACAGAGTCACAGACTACAGACAAAATCTGGACATAAGCCCCTCTGCACTCTATTTTATAGAGAGGGGCTAAATGGTCTTTGTTCCGCGTAATAACTGCGGTCACTTTGTTTGTATACACAGCTCAAATTATATTTTATAACAGACTGTAATACTAGATCATGAAAGTTTAAATTACTATTTTTATTCTCTTTTAGATAGTCGAGATGTGCTACCAACGTACGAAAAACTTCGAGAAACTCTCCTTCCTATACCTGATCACTGGTAACCTGGATAAACTGCGGAAAATGATGAAAATTGCCGAGATACGTAAAGACGTTTCGGCTCAATTCCAAGGATCTCTGTTATTGGGCGATGTCGGCGAGAGTGTAAGACTCTTGAAGAATGCTGGCCAGGTAACTGAATTTTTAATAAGCTTTTTTCTATCCATCGTTTCATGTGACCATTTAGTGACATTTATTTGAGCGTTTCCGTGCTTCGGAAGGCACGTCAAGCCATTGGTCCTGGTTGCCAGTAAAATGGCAGTCATTAAACCAAGTTGAAGCCCTTGAAATATTTCAACAGCAGGCAGTCACAACTTGCGCTTGTCTATCTCAACGCGGCAATACGGCTCACCACCTATTACGTGGGACAAATTCTAAAAAAATGAAATGTGGGCATTATAATATGCCTCTGCCTAGTTCTTCGGGGATAAAGTCGTGACCATATGTAATAAGCTTTTTTTATGTATATATTTATGGAATGGCCCCATTCTCTATCTTTTTGAATTCTGTGCTTGTTACCCGAACTGCCGAAGAAAGGAGGGTAATGTTTTTCGAGATAATGTATGTATCGACTCGACTGCCTCTGTGGCGCAGTCGGTAGTGATACCGCTTGCGGCGCTGGAGGTCGTGGGTTCGATTCCCACCGGTGACAAATATTTGTGTGGCCCATAAATGTTTGTCTCAAGAGTCTGGGTGTTTCTATGTATAATATGTATGTATTTAAAAGTATATAAGTATTAATATCCGTGGTCTGATACCCATAATACAAGCAGGTAATTCCTAGCTTACTATGGGATCAGATAGCGTTGTGTGAAATGTCCGGGAATATCTGGGAATATATAATGTATGTATGTCCAATTCTTTGTCACGTCCTACAGCCTGAATGGCTTGTTACAAGTATTTATTTGATCGATCTGGGTACCTTAAAACGACATTATTGTTCAGGTCACTGCAACACTGGACAGGTAACTGTTATAGAAGTATTTTTTGATGTGGTTAGCTATTAAATGACTCTCAGTATCTGCCTTCTCTTGTATGCCCTGCGTTTGTTATACGTGTAGCTCCCAAACGGTTTGAACGATCCGGTAACTTGATACAACATTACTGTTCAGGCGAAACTAAGAGAGATGCAACAGAACTTCTGATTGGCCGTAGGTCATCTGGAAGTACAGTCACACACTCATAAGATATTATATGTACACAACAATCAATGTTCAGCTAATTTTAAGGTTATCTTTTTGTTGTCTGACAACGATCTGACCCAAATTGGCTGTTTTTTTTACCTAATTCCTCTGTCAATCTACGAAAATGCCTTTTACTTAGAGAAATATAATATAGATACCTTATTATTGAGATATTAGAGAATGCCTCATACTTAGAGAAATTTATCCTGAAAATAAATTGTAAATGCGCAATTATACCTATCTATTTGTTTGTCTGGCACGCTTTCACGCCTATACCGCTATAGTAATTTCCATGAAATTTGGTTTAGACATAGTTTGAATCCCTGGAAAAGACCTATGCTACTTTCTCACCTACTGCGCAAAATGATGATAATGATTTTATTATATATTTTAACTATAACCACTTCTACGCGGACGAATCCTCGGAAATGTCATAGTTTTAGTTTAATCATCTTATTTTTTTCGTTTGCGCAAGAAACATCACTTCTTTTTCTCCATTCCAGCTATCCCTAGCCTACCTAACAGCTATCAACCACAAACAAGTGGAAGAAGCGGAACAGCTCAAAGCTCAACTCGAAGCTGCTGAGCTCCCCATCCCGGAGGCCAATCCTAATGCTGAGTTGATAAGGCCACCTCTACCCGTGCTAAATGGACAACCGAATTGGCCGTTGTTGGCTGTGTCTAAGTAAGTAATGCTTTTCATTCTCATAGATGCTATGCCGTATACCTATACAAGCTGACTACGGCCGGGAGCCCCTGGTAAGACCTCGGAAGACTAACCCAGGGGCTATCGAGTAATCATTGATTGGATTTAAGTTGAAGACTTTCTGGACAGTTTGAATAATTTTAACCGGTGGTGAGGTGAAACTGGCTTGAAGTGCTCGGTAGGACCCTATCGACTTCATCAAATCTCCCTATTTACGCCGAAACACACGGTCCTGCGCCTTCCGCATCCAGTCCCAGCCTGCGATCTTTTTCAGGTCGTCGGTCCATCTTTATTTGTCATTATACATATTATGCCAAAAAAAAACGTTAAGTTGCGAGCGTTTCCGTGCTTTCGAAAGCACGATAAGACGTTGGTCCCTATTATCAGTAATATGACAGTCCTTAAGCAAAAGCCTTGAAGGCCTTAATAGGCGGCTTGAAAACTTTTAACAGTGGGTTGTCACAACCTGCTTCTGGGTCGGCATCGCGTGTAACATCTTTGGTGTTACAAACGTCCATAGCCTATATTGAATAACACCACTTGTACTGTTCCACGACATTTATTTACGTTACACCTGACTGGTTTCGCCTCTCGGCATTCTCAAAGGCACAAGAAAGAAAACTAACTTGATGACCACTACATCATGTAAATTATCCAATATTCAATAGTCCATAGCCTACGCGTAGCCACTGTCCATCAGGTGGGCCGTAAGCTGGCAACTCACTTAGTACTCTCAAAGATAATATAATGGTATTACATACCGATCGGCAACTCCCTGCCTCCCACTTAGTAAGTTTCCCCATCCCCCCACCAAAGTTGAAGTGTCTATTGCCGTGTCAGTACTTGAGAGGGTCACTGCGTTGCATTACGTATTAGTACCTATTTACTTTGTGCTATTGCTTTGGTTTAATTTGTGCTTAGCCGAGCGTAGATTTGGAAAAAAAGTACCTTCATTGCGTTCTGTTTCTTAATATTTTGTTTCCATAGCTAGTGTCCCTAGTATACTCACAAACACACTCAAGCTTGATTCAAGCATTCACATTACGTGTATATTAGTGTGGGTGAAAATGAACATTTTTGTATGGAGTTTCCGCCCTGTGGTACTCTCTCAAAATCTGTTACTATATGTATGCTTTATATGTATACAGGAGTTTCTTCGAAGTAGCAGGCGGCGCTAGATCCGCGGCGGAAAGTCAAGGGGTGGCGGGAGCAGCCGCCACGGCGATGGGTGACGAGCCGCTGGAGGCCGGCGGGGCGTGGGGCGATGATGATGATGTGTTAGACGAGAATAAGGTCAGTGTTAGTGTTAGTATACTAGATGGAAGCGCTCGTGGCCCCGCGGACTCAGTGTTCTGTAAACGATCACTGCAGTAAGCAACTGTCACTATACCCAGTTCTTGGATGGGTAGTTATCCATCATTGGTCCCCGTTGCCAGTTAAATGGCAGCCGTTAAGCCAAGTTGAAGGCCTTTTTAGGCATCTTGAAAAATTTCAACAGCGGGCAGCCACAACCTGCGCCTGTCCATCTCAACACGGCAATACGGCTCACCACTTAATACGTGATGTGGGCATATAATATGCCTCTGCCTACCCCTTCGGGGATAAAGACGTGACAATATGTAATGTTATGTAGTATACTAGATAGTGATTGCGACTCTAATCGTATCGTGTTCCCGTTCCCACGTCCCATGGGAACTTATTCCCGGGATAAAATTTCATATGTGTTATTCCAAACTATAATGCATCCCTGTATCGAATTTTAGCCAGATTCGTTCAGCGTTTAGATCATGAACAGCTCATAATTAGCAACATTGATAACAGCTGTCATTCAAATGGTCTTTATCCAGATGAGATAAGGATCGGCTTAGCCGCGTAAGTCTCTGGTATTAACCTAAAAATTCTGGTACTTTATGCAGTATTATAAAAACTTTATAATATCTGCCCAAAGTAAACTTGTCCACGCGAACAAAGTTGCATGTAAAAGAATAGTAGTATTATTAATAAACTTAAAAAACAGGCAACTGACGATTGACTTTCTATCAAATACTGACATCCGATTTACTTTCAGCCGACTTTCTACCCACTTCAAACCGACATTCAAAGTTGCCATAAAGAAAACAAAAGCAAAAAGTACTGAACTTTTTAATGCAATTTTCTTCTGTCATCATCAGGTCGAAGGGGACGAAGGTGATGAACCAATGGAGGACGCTTGTGATGACGGCGGTTGGGACGTCGGTGATGAAGATCTAGAACTGCCTGAAGAGTTGACGCCGGTGTCAGGTGAGCGATCATACAGCGGATAGAATCTTCGCCGGAAACAAGCGATTTAATAGATCGTTCTCCCAAGGTTCTTCAGGCAAAGTGTAAAAAAGGACATTATTGGGCTGGCAAAAAAACTTTTATAAAGTGCTCCCTAATTCGCTGGCGTCATCAGATGAGTGGTCGCTTTTAGACTTGTAACGAGGCAGTCGTTAAGCCAAGTTGAAGACCTTATGGGTAGCTTGTAAATAAGTGCCTGTCTATTTCTTTTTCTTATATTAAGCTCGCCAAAATACTGAATGATGGAAAGGACATTTAGAGAATTCAGGGCCAGTATTAAAGTCTTATCAGGCTACTAATCCAGGCCATCAACTGAGGATCCCTCTCAGTTGATGGCCTTCGTGCATTGGCACGTGCATTGGCAGGTCGTTCCAAGTACACTCCTATGCAGTGGAGATAATCTCTTCCTGAACCGAGCGATTTGAACAATCGTTTCTCTGTTGAACCATAGAAACTTAGAATGCTTTGCTAACGCACGTGTTGCCCTTATCTTTGATTGCCGCGGTTCACAAGCGACTATCATTGTCGGATTCCCGAATCCATCAATGAGGTTCTCGCCACTGTACGCACTATCATTGGCTGGTTCCGAAATCTGCCTATGCGAGTGGCACTTTTTCAAATGTCAAAACAGGACTATAATTTTTCTTTAATCACTTGTTTCAATACAATATTACAGCGGACATAGAGGGCGGCGAGGAGTCGACGCAGTACTTCGTGGCGCCCACCAGAGGGCCCAGCGTGGCTCTGTCGGCCAAGCTGAGGAGCGCGCACGACCATGTCGCGACCGGCCAGTTCGAGGTGGCCCTCAGGTGTGTACACGTTGTTTGTGAAGGGGGCTCTAACATCTGTGGTCAGGACATAGAGGGCGGCGAGGAGTCGACGCAGTACTTCGTGGCGCCCACCAGAGGGCCCAGCGTGGCTCTGTCGGCCAAGCTGAGGAGCGCGCACGACCACGTCGCGACCGGCCAGTTCGAGGTGGCCCTCAGGTGTGTACACGTTGTTTGTGAAGGGGGCTCTAACATCTGTGGTCAGGACATAGAGGGCGGCGAGGAGTCGACGCAGTACTTCGTGGCGCCCACCAGAGGGCCCAGCGTGGCTCTGTCGGCCAAGCTGAGGAGCGCGCACGACCACGTCGCGACCGGCCAGTTCGAGGTGGCCCTCAGGTGTGTACACGTTGTTTGTGAAGGGGGCTCTAACATCTGTGGTCAGGACATAGAGGGCGGCGAGGAGTCGACGCAGTACTTCGTGGCGCCCACCAGAGGGCCCAGCGTGGCTCTGTCGGCCAAGCTGAGGAGCGCGCACGACCACGTCGCGACCGGCCAGTTCGAGGTGGCCCTCAGGTGTGTACACGTTGTTTGTGAAGGGGGCTCTAACATCTGTGGTCAGGACATAGAGGGCGGCGAGGAGTCGACGCAGTACTTCGTGGCGCCCACCAGAGGGCCCAGCGTGGCTCTGTCGGCCAAGCTGAGGAGCGCGCACGACCACGTCGCGACCGGCCAGTTCGAGGTGGCCCTCAGGTGTGTACACGTTGTTTGTGAAGGGGGCTCTAACATCTGTGGTCAGGACATAGAGGGCGGCGAGGAGTCGACGCAGTACTTCGTGGCGCCCACCAGAGGGCCCAGCGTGGCTCTGTCGGCCAAGCTGAGGAGCGCGCACGACTACGTCGCGACCGGCCAGTTCGAGGTGGCCCTCAGGTGTGTACACGTTGTTTGTGAAGGGGGCTCTAACATCTGTGGTCAGGACATAGAGGGCGGCGAGGAGTCGACGCAGTACTTCGTGGCGCCCACCAGAGGGCCCAGCGTGGCTCTGTCGGCCAAGCTGAGGAGCGCGCACGACTACGTCGCGACCGGCCAGTTCGAGGTGGCCCTCAGGTGTGTACACGTTGTTTGTGAAGGGGGCTCTAACATCTGTGGTCAGGACATAGAGGGCGGCGAGGAGTCGACGCAGTACTTCGTGGCGCCCACCAGAGGGCCCAGCGTGGCTCTGTCGGCCAAGCTGAGGAGCGCGCACGACCACGTCGCGACCGGCCAGTTCGAGGTGGCCCTCAGGTGTGTACACGTTGTTTGTGAAGGGGGCTCTAACATCTGTGGTCAGGACATAGAGGGCGGCGAGGAGTCGACGCAGTACTTCGTAGCGCCCACCAGAGGGCCAGCACAGGAATAAAATTAAAGAGTATATGAGAAATATAAGAACATGATATTTACAAATATTATGTATTCAATTTCGGTGTCTATTCGCATACATATTTTCAACCACTTTATTGTATTCTTCCAGATTACTTCACGAGCAAGTGGGCATAGTAAACTTTGAGCCATACTTAGAGCTCTTCCTGTCAATGTATGGCAGTGCGCGCGTGACCTTCGGCGCTCTGACGTCACTGCCGCCTTTGAACGCGCACTTACATCGTAACTGGAAGGAGGCCAGTGGGAAGGATCTCTTACCTGTTATAAGTGAGTATGATGAGCACTTAGCGATAAGGCCACCCATTGTACATTTTAAACCGATATCAATATTCACGTAAATGTTAATTAGTGTACAATAAAGCATATTCAATTCTATTCTATAATCTACTAAAGGAAAGATTTGCTTTTTTGTATGTCCAGGATCAACAGACTCAAAAAGTACTAGATCGATTTAAAAAATTCTTTTGCCGCTAGAAAGCTACGTTATCCCTGAGTAACATAGGCTATATTTTATTCTCATATTCCCACGGGAATAGGAACTACGCGAGTGAAATCGCGTTACATACTGTAGTTTGATTATATTGTGCCCGGTGACGAAATTCGCTTGCGTCTGGGTACAACAAAATTACTGGTAAAGTGTGGTAAATTCATCTCTACTTACCTTCTAAAGGATTATAGTTCGAATGTAGTGCGTTCATTAATTTCCATCTAGGAGTACTCTCTTTGTGATCTGTGTCTGTGTTTAATTTATCTATTTAATTAATGTATTTTAGACACATTTATGAGTTGTTTAAATAAAATAACACTAGCTTATATAAGCTTAGTTTGGACACAAGTTAGAGATAGTACAGATGGAAACCTACATACTAAATTCGCTGAGGCTACGCACACATAGACAACTCATTCACAGACACGAGGTCACACATAGACAACTGATTCACAGACACGAGGTCAGGTGGTCTCAACCGAATTTCCGATACTGATTATGGCGCGAGTGTGCGTAGCAGAGGGTAGGTTGGAAAAAAAGTACATACATGAGTTTTTCATCTGTAGGTACTATCTCTAATTTGTGGTATGGCCCTGTGAGAAAAATGTGCCACAATATTCACTACTGAGCCAATTAGTACATTTATGTACTGTGTACGTGTCCTATATCGAGGCAAATATCACGTTGCGTGTGCTCCGCGTTTTACGCCAATCTTCGCCATTTCATTATGAAAGACAACACACCATTGTGACCTTATTTTAAGTTTTAATTATTCAATAAACTATATGTACAGGTACCATTGTTGTATACTGTTTATTAACATGCTCTAACACCAAATCTCTTTATCCCCAGCGGTGAAACTAAACGACCTAGTGACCCAACTTCAACAATGCTACCAGTTGACGACAGCTGGCAAATTCACGGAGGCCACAGAGAAGCTACAGCGTATCGCTCAGACGGTGCCGCTGCTACATGTCGACACCAAGCCCGAGTTGGCTGAGGCGCAACAGTTGCTGGCTATAGCGAGAGACTATCTGCTGGGATTGCAGATGGAGACTGCTAGGAAAGGTAAGGAATATCTATATATACAAATTCACGGAGGCCACAGAGAAGCTACAGCGTATCGCTCAGACGGTGCCGCTGCTACATGTCGACACCAAGCCCGAGTTGGCTGAGGCGCAACAGTTGCTGGCTATAGCGAGAGACTATCTGCTGGGATTGCAGATGGAGACTGCTAGGAAAGGTAAGGAATATCTATATATACAAATTCACGGAGGCCACAGAGAAGCTACAGCGTATCGCTCAGACGGTGCCGCTGCTACATGTCGACACCAAGCCCGAGTTGGCTGAGGCGCAACAGTTGCTGGCTATAGCGAGAGACTATCTGCTGGGATTGCAGATGGAGACTGCTAGGAAAGGTAAGGAATATCTATATATACAAATTCACGGAGGCCACAGAGAAGCTACAGCGTATCGCTCAGACGGTGCCGCTGCTACATGTCGACACCAAGCCCGAGTTGGCTGAGGCGCAACAGTTGCTGGCTATAGCGAGAGACTATCTGCTGGGATTGCAGATGGAGACTGCTAGGAAAGGTAAGGAATATCTATATATACAAATTCACGGAGGCCACAGAGAAGCTACAGCGTATCGCTCAGACGGTGCCGCTGCTACATGTCGACACCAAGCCCGAGTTGGCTGAGGCGCAACAGTTGCTGGCTATAGCGAGAGACTATCTGCTGGGATTGCAGATGGAGACTGCTAGGAAAGGTAAGGAATATCTATATATACAAATTCACGGAGGCCACAGAGAAGCTACAGCGTATCGCTCAGACGGTGCCGCTGCTACATGTCGACACCAAGCCCGAGTTGGCTGAGGCGCAACAGTTGCTGGCTATAGCGAGAGACTATCTGCTGGGATTGCAGTCTGTCTGTTTGTCTATCACCAGGCTGTATCTAATGGACCGTGATAGCTAGAAAGTTAACATTTTCACGGATGATGTATTTCTGGTGCCGCTTTATCAACAAATATTCAAATCAGAAAAAAAATGGGTCTTCAGTATGTGACTTTTAGCTACGTGTGCGAGTGTGACTCGGTTTTGGCCTGTTATTGTACCAATAACGACAACCAATTCAATTGTGCAGCTAAAGTTATCACAAAATAAGAAGTCCATTTTGACATTTGAGAAAGCGCCACTCTTATTGACAGATTTCGAAATCAACCAATGAGAGTTGGTTCCTTGGGAGCATCTCATTGGTGGATTCGGCAACCCGCCTATGAGAGCGGCGCTTTCTCAAATATCAAAACGGACTTCTTATTTTGTGATACGTAACTTTAGATTGCAGTAAGTTTGTAGTTAAACCGATTGCATTTTAAGGATTTTTAAGGAGTTTCCTATATTCTATGCGAACTAGTCATTATTATTTACTTAACTAGTCATATTTAATTAAAACGAAGCCACAGAACTCGACTCATATTTCCTATTTTTAATAGCTTTACATGTGCGCTAATAATATTGTATTTCTCTGCACAGCCATGCCAAAAACGACACTAGAAGAACAAAAACGCACATGCGAAATGGCAGCATACTTCACACACTGCAAACTTCAACCGGTCCACCAAATTCTAACCCTCAGAACTGCTCTAAATATGTTCTTTAAACTCAAAAACTTCAGAACTGCCGCGTCATTTGCCAGACGCCTACTAGAACTCGGTCCTAGGCCTGAAGTCGCCCAACAGGCGAGAAAAATCCTCCAAGCTTGTGAGAAAAGCCTTATAGACGAACATCAATTACTCTACGATGAACATAATCCTTTCAATATCTGCGGTATAAGTTATAAACCTATATACCGAGGAAAACCAGAAGAAAAGTGTTCTCTATGCGCCGCTAGTTTCTTGCCTGAACATAAAGGGAAACTTTGCCCAGTATGCGGGGTGGCAGAAATAGGCAGAGATGTATTGGGACTTAGAATTTGCCCGGTACAATTCCAGAGATAAGGTTTTATTTTATATTTTTATGTTTTAATGTTTATTAAATTATTGTATAAGATTATAGAAATAAAAGTATATTGTATCGAGTGTTTGTCGTAATAATTTATTTTCATTTTTTATAAAATTTTCTTACAAATATAGGGTTCAATACAATAATACTATGGTTCTTCAGACGGCAACTGGTTTCACTTTTTCGGTTCTGAAAATAAAAGAAAACATTAGTATGGCCAATATTAAAGAATGGAAAACATATCTATCATCATTATGAGAACCCTCTCGGTCTAGTTATTGAGCATTTCATTACGAAACAGACTCTTGGTTTAGGGATACTTTTGATGATTTATAGTATAGGTTGATGTAAAAAAGTACCTATATCTGTTGTTAAGATTTTTATTGCACGGTGCCTCGATAGATGTCGGTGTACCGAAAATTGTAACTCACTATGGTTTCGTTACCATAAATATAATTAATACTGACACAATGTTTGTCAAGGTTGTCTAATACCATCAAGATCAGTGAAGTACATATACTAGGAAAAGTGTTACAGATAATTCAACTCATCAGTGCGCGCGGCGCTATGTGTGCGTGCGCTAGTAATTATACAGCTTTAATTTGTGTGGCAGTGACGCGGTCGTCTTCACAGAGTACATTTGAATATTATGAGATAGAGACGTAACTCGACTTATTGACGACACCAGCGGTGCCAAGCAGTCTTTGCTGTAAACTCTCTGCGTTGCCGCGAAATAAAAATCATAATGAACAAAAAGCATACAGCGTCATCTACCACGTTTTGAAGGCAACTCTTACGTTATAATGAAACAAAATTAAATATCATGACAAGTCTCAATGTAACTGCAACGTTGACATCCTGTGTAAGTTGGTTACATTATAATTCATTACACAGTGTTCTAAGTGATAATACCATGGGTACAGTCGTTAAAGAAAATGTCTTGTTCTTCACGGACAAAATGTTTAAGAAGTCAGATAAATATTTTTGATGTGTCAATTCGATGAAATTATTTTTTTTTATCACTACATAAATATAATTATAAAACAAAGTCCCCGCCGCGTCTGTCTGTTCACGATAAACTTTAAAACTACTGCATTGATTTTCATGCTGAGATCACCAATGATTCTTGAGAACATTTTGCGTATATAATTTGTTGAGTTTGTTTGACATTGACTAAAATATTACGATATTAGTTGGAGATGTCGAAAAAAATAAGGTGTCCGGAAGCTTTAAACGAAAACGCTGCCTAAACCCTTCGAGGCATAACAAAATAATGTATGGTAGAATTGTGTAACTTATAAAGGCCTACAGAATAGTCAAAAAATGATAGAGCCCAAATTCTAATGCAAAAAAAAATAGGAATGCAGAGATGGTCGACAGAAGAAAACATTGCTTATACAGCAAATATGACAAAAATTTTACTGTATGACTTGATTTAAAAAGTAAAAAGACCATACTCTATACATCTAAAAAAAGTATGTGTGTGTAACCTTGTAGAAAAGACGAAAATAATGGTTTTTGAAAGAGAAGAAAATATAACGAATTGCCCAATTTACATCGAAGGGCAAAGAGTAGAACAGGTAAAAGAGTTTGTGTACTTGGGGTCAAAATTTGTAAGAGATGGAAAGTGTGACTATGATATTGAACGAAGAGTTTTGGCAGGTAATCAAGTGAATAGAGCCATTCACGCATTTATGAGCAGTCAGGATATGTCTAAAAAGGCAAGGATGGCTGTACATAGAGGAGTGCTTGTGCCTACACTTATGTATGGAAGTGAAAGCTGGGTGTTGCAGGAGACGCATGAAAGTAAAATTAATGCAGTGGAAATGAGAAGTTTGCGAAGCATAGCTGGAGTGACATTGATGGATAAACAAAGAAATTGTGTGATTAGGTAACATTGCGGCTTGACAGAGGATGTAGTGACTAAGATAGAAAAAGGGATGCTCAGATGGTTCGGACATGTGGAGAGAATGAATGAAAACAGACTGACAAAAGAGATTTATAAGGCGAGAGTGAATGGACAATCTGGTAGGGGCCGACCGCGTCGCACTTATGTCGACCAAATTGGACACCTTTTGGAGAAAGGCCAGGTCAAGAGTACCCTTAATCGGAGAGCATGTACGAAAACACTTATGAAAGTAGAAGAAGCGAAAGTGATATGTCAGGATCGTGGCAAGTGGAAAACCATAGTCTCTGCCTACCCCGTTGGGAAACAGGCGTGATGTTATGTATGTATGTATGTGTAACCTTTACGCGTGATTGAAGTAAAACTTCTTTGCCATTGATGGCATCAAATGTTATATTAATATCAATCATTCGAATTTTGAATAGCGGAATAGTAGATTGTTAACCGAGGGTGGAAAGAATCACAGCGAGGGCGGCTATAGTCCAAGTCGGAATTGATTCTTTTACCCGAGTTAAACACTCTACTTTTCATTTCGAATATGAGGAAAATAAAACTAGTAAAAGTAATATTATTCAAATCAGTAGGTAATAATATAATAAGATTTTTTAATTAGTTTTTTTTTTACATATATCTCTTCACAGCTGACAGCAGTTCTATTTTTAAAGTTCATTCCGGCGCTTAGGTGGAAAGTAATTTGTATGAGTTTTTCCCTCTCTAGGGAGGGAAACAGCATTTTCCACCCAATAATCAAACCAAGAAATCACTACTTTCCGAGTATGAGAAATGAAAACTATGTTTCCGCTATTCAAAATTCAAATAGCGTTACTTCCGTCAGAAAAAATATCTGAGTTACTCCCTAGGTCGCGCCTAAAGAAGTTTTACTTCAAAAAACTGTTTAGGGTCGAGAGCCTGTACATGGAAGATAATTTGAAAATTTTAATTGTAGGGCGTTCTCTAATCGATACTAAAGCCGAAAATGTAATTAAAAATTTTCATATCTGTCTGTCCGTATTCCGAATAAGTATCACGCTGAAACTACTGAATTGATTTAAATGCAACTTGGTACAATCTTAGCTTATGATCCGAAGAAGGTTCTGGGATACTTTTG
The DNA here is from genome assembly GCA_933228765.1 of Miltochrista miniata. Taxonomy (NCBI): domain Eukaryota; kingdom Metazoa; phylum Arthropoda; class Insecta; order Lepidoptera; family Erebidae; genus Miltochrista; species Miltochrista miniata. The sequence continues at coordinate 14,288,272 of OW121770.1, forward strand.
ATCCCGATATTTTGCGCGGTTCCTTTGTCAGAGGGCAGGGCAGTTTTACACGCTGCTTGATGAGTCTGATGAAAAAATACCTCTCCTTTCGTACACCTTATGTGACGTAAACGAAGATGCAAGGGTCAGCTAGTTTGTTATAAGATTTATGATATACTTCAGCCATGTGGCTTAAAAGTTCGCCAGTTACCACCGTATCATCCTGAACTAAACCGAATCGAAATAGTAGGGGGATTGAAAAAAAAAAATGCTTTGCATAACATCGAACAAAATGTGGTGGGAATAATGAAATTAATAAACGAACGTTTAGGTCAAATTGATGAAGAGATGTGGCGTAATACAAAGTAAGTAGAAGGATACTATGGACATTTTGATATGGAATCTGAATTTATAATTAACCTTGTAGAGAGCAGCGAATGCTAAAATTCCTCAATTTTATTCTTTTAGCAGCGATACATATTAATATGTTTCACATACATTTCACCCCCTAATTTTTTATTTTAGTTAAACAAGTGTTTTTGTATTTTGTACTTCACTGTACCTCTTGTCACGCACACGAAGTCACTGTGTTTATACGAGGCTTACCCACACATAGGGCCGCGCGCACAGATGAGTTGAACTTACTATACTATAGTGAAAGTAAAAAGTGAGTGAAGAACAATCCTGAGGAACCATTTTTACATGGTCCTTCGAGCCGGATGCAGCGCCAACGTGTCTTCGTGCGCCAACGGGTCGCCGTGCGCCAACGCGTCACCGTGCGCTAACGGGTCGCCGTGCGCCAACGCGTCACCGTGCGCCAACGGGTCGCCGTGCGCCAACGCGTCACCGTGCGCCAACGGGTCGCCGTGCGCCAACGCCAACGCGTTACCGTGCGCCAACGCGTCGCAGTGCGTGAACGCGTCGCCGTGCGCCAACGCTTCGCCGTGTGCGAACGCTTTTTGCATCGTCCAGCACGGGTACAGAGCGGATCGCTCTGAGTGCTGAGCGCTTGGCCTAAGGTAAGGGCCAAAGCGACTTCGTTTACGGTAGAGGGCGCCACTAGTACAAAGTGTGCGCAGCTGCCGTTAAAGTGTGAACGCCATAGCGGCGTTATCAGCGAGGTAAGCAGCGACTTCGTCCACAGCAGAGGGCGCCACTAGTACATAGTGTGCGCAACTGCTGTCAGCGTGTGTACGCCATAGTGGCGTAATCAGCGAGGTGCGCAGCAACTCGTCAACAGCAGAGGGCGCCACTTGTGTATAGTGTGTGCAGCTGCTGTCAGTGAGATCAACGAAGAAAGTCGATGCAGAAAACACAGACGAGCATATTGGCAGGTGGAGTCACAAGCATCATCTGTGAGTGAGTACTTTATGTTTATGCAATTCGTGAAGTGAAATGCAGGGCCGTATTTAGTTTGAGACTTTATTAGAGTTTATTTACTTTGGTCTTATAATAATTGTCTTATAAGTTTTTGAACAGTCTCATTAAACTTTGTACAATATTATACAAGTATCTCTGTGATTCGTGTATGTTCTTTTAAGCACTCATATTTCTTCAGTATTGATTAGTTTAAACCTTTATGTTAAACATGGAGGTACTAATAAAATTACAAACGGATACTACGAATTCCATTGAAAAAGGCCGGGTTAATTATAAAAAAGCTCCAAAGGAACGCTTAACAACTTCGTTCTTAGAGGCCAGATTGGACACTTTAGAACAACAATGGAAGTCGTTTATAGAAACACATAAAAAGATTGTAGAAATTGCAGCAAATAATGAACGTAGTTATTTTAAATTAGATGCACACAACTTTACTGAAGAAAGTTATATTGTTTATAAAGCTGAACTAAAAGAACATATTTCGAAACTCACAAAAATTACCAGCAGCTCAGAAAAACAAGAGCATATTAAACCTTGTGCTAGTAATGTTAAATTACCTAAAGTAGTTATTCCCACGTTTTCGGGGAAGTATACGGAATGGACAACCTTTAGAGATCTGTTTTTGTCATTAATTCACAAAAACGCTACCATAGATAATGTTCAAAAGTTGCACTATTTAAAAGGTTATTTAACGGGTGAGGCAGAACAACTGCTACGTAATACTCCAGTAACAGCTGCTAATTATGAAGAATGCTGGCAATTGTTAACCAAACGTTATAATAACAAAAGATATTTGTGTAATTCAATGCTAAACAGATTAATGAACCAACCGCGTATTTTGGAATCGGCAACAGCTATAAAAGAGCTCTTAGATACAACAGTAGATTGTATCAATGGTTTGTCAAACATTGGTGTCAAGGTAAACTCATGGGATGCTATAATCATATACGTAGTCAGCGAAAAGTTAGATAGCGAGTCACGTAAGTTATGGGAATCCGCGGTTAGTACCTGTGATGAATTACCAACTTTTGATTTCTTTAAAACATTTTTAGAGTCAAGGTTCCGCTGACTAGAGTACTTAGATGCACCAGGTAATAAACCGATATCAACTAGCAAACCAAGAGTTTATCATGCTGTCGATTCCAAACCAGCAATTACATTCAAAGTAACTTGTCCATTTTGTAAACAAGCTCATAGACTAAGTCATTGCAAACTATTTTGTAAAGAGGATGTTAAAACGCGTAGTGATTTCGTCCGAACTCAAGGCCGTTGCTTTAACTGCTTAGGTTCAAACCATTCAGTTAAGCTATGTCGTGTCACCACCACTTGTCAAATTTGTAAGAAAAAACATCACAGTTTATTGCACTCCATGGATTTCTCAGGATCAACGTCGCCTAGTAACATTTCGGAGACGACGTCAGTAGTCAAGGCAGCAGTATCAGCATTAAACGCAAGTCCTGGTATAGTTCAGATGCTGCTACCATATCAACTCATTTAAGTAAGAAAGCTGTTCCTAGTCAAGTTTTATTACCAACCGCTCTTGTCGAAGTACAGGCAAGAAACGGTTATAAACATCTGCTGAGGGCGTTATTGGATCAAGGATCCCAGACGTCATTCATAACCGAATCAGCAGTTCGGTTGCTTGGACTCAAGAAGATACCCACAAGAGGTATCATTTCAGGCATAGGAGGTGGCGGCGGAGCCATAGTCTCCAAGTTTTTTGTTTTTATAAACATGCGATCACGTCACGATCCTTATTTTAACATTGATGTCCAAGCATACGTATTAAGTACTATCACATCGCTAATACCAGGAAATAAAGTATTAGTACCAACCTGGCACCAACTCGAAGATATAGCCTTAGCTGATCCTGAGTATCATACTCCAAACAAAATAGATATTTTGCTTGGAGCTGACGTTTACGGCCAGATACTCAAAGGAGGTTTTTTTAAACATTCTCTCGGACATTTGATAGCACAAAATACCCGGGTCTAGTCTAGGTTGGGTTTTGTCCGGACGAACATACAAGGATTCTAAATCAAATTCACATTTTCGTCACTCAAATTTTGTTAGCATGCATTCGCAGATCAGTGACAATAAAATGATTAAAAGATTTTGGGAAATCGAATCCGACACATCCTGTAAAAAGCAGAAAATACTTACCCAGGAAGAGCAGTTATGCGAAGAATCGTTCAAGCAAACCAACCAGCGAGACAGCACTGGTTCGTATATTGTCAATTTACCAATAAATGACACAGATCCGCAATGCAAATACGGACATCCCAGAGATATTGCTCTCAATAGATTTCAACAGCTTGAAAGTCGGTTTAAGAAGGGTTCAAATATCAGACAGAAGTACACTGACGTAATCCAAGAGTACATACACTTTGGTCGTATGAAAGAAATTAATCCCGAATCTGATACTCAGAGAATGGAGGCTGTTTATTTACCTCATCACGCTGTGGTTCGGGAGGATAGAACAACCACCAAAGTTCGAGGTGTGTTCGACGCTTCTGCAAAAGGGTTCAAACTTGCAAGAGAATTCCAAAATAACAAACTCAGCCAAGAAAGATCGGTTGTACTAAAAGTAAATGAAATGATGAAGGTTCTCGGTATGTCAGGGAATAAAGAACACGATACCTTTATTTACACCGTAGCAATTCTGAAACCAGCTCAATTAGTTACCAAAGGAACGGTAGTTTCAGAAATTGCTCGATCGTTTGATCCCCTGGGCTGGACAGCACCATGTGTTATATCTGCAAATTTGGTTAGAATTCAGTGGGATCTTAGATTACTGAGACCTTTAAAAAGAGTCATCGGCGAGTCAGTACTTAAAAATGCGAAAATGTCAACACCACTTGTTCAGACTAAAGCATGTTTTATTTTTAAATCTATGTCCCAACTTGCGCAAAACTCAGATGATCCAATGCCGCTTACTTCCGGCCATTTAACTGGCGAACTCCTGTTTCTTGTAACGGACCGGAATTACGTGCGATTTCGTGTAGTCACTCTGAAAAGATGGCAATTATTGCAAAAGCTTCCTCAAAACTTATGGAGATGGTGGTCTCACGACTATTTAGATTCAATGGTACTGAAGTACAAATGGTCTCAACTGGAACCTGAGCCCAAAATAGGAGATATTGTCCAGATAAAGGAGGATAATTTGCCTCCTTGTCAATGGTTACTTGGCAAGGTTTTATATACTCACCCAGGTACGGACGGAATCACTAGAGTCGTTACTCTAAAAAATAAGGATTCTGTAAGAAAACGGCCCACCAGTAAGCTTAAATCTACCAATTTCAGATTGAGAGTTGAAGCATCTTTTGCGCTATCTGTTAATTTTTATGTTAGAATTTAATGTCTATTATCATTAAGTTATGTAAACCACTGTAAATAATGTTAATAGTGGTTTTGTTTTAGTTAATTTTATCCTCCTTGGCCTCATGGTGGGCGGAGTTCAAATAATATTTTATCATCCCCTCACGGTAGGCGGAATTAAGTTTTGTTAGGTTACGTCCGCACAGGCAGGCGGCTTGCTTGGCGCCTAGCGCCTAGCGGCTTGCATCCTGGCTACTTGCTAGGATACATGGTGGCCGCACTGAAAGGTGGTTTGCGTGGTGGGTCGCTAGGTGCCTTGGTCACTTGCTTGTCGGCACGTTGAAGAGATTTCACTTTCAAAAATAGCTATATACTGCTCTATATTGGGTTCATACATATGATCACGCCTTTTATCCACGAAGGGGTAGACAGAGGCATTTTAGATGCCCACATTTCACCTTTGAGATTTTGTCCCACGTAATAGGTGGTGAGCCGTATTGCCATGTTGATATGGACAGGCGCAGGCAAGGACTGCCAGCAGTGCCAGCTGTTAAAAATTTTCAAGCCGCCTACAAAGGCCCTCAACTTGGCTTAGGTACTGCCTCGACTGCTATTTTACTGGCAACCGGGACCAAGGACTTTTCGAAGCACGGAAAATAAATGTCACACAGTGGTCAAGAGACGGTCACCCATCCATGAACGGCCACAGTAAATGTTGCTTACTACAGTGATCGTTTATACAACACTGAGTCCGCGGGGCCACGAGCGCTTCATATTGGGTTCATGACATAAATAAGACACGGTCAAGTCATGGGGATTTTTTTGTTCTATATAAGCAATTGCATAATTTTCACTAAAAAATTACGAAGATTTGCGTACGGCCAGAGACACATTTGATCTACTTCTCAGTAAAGTTAAAGGAAAATTAACTCATTCGGATACTCATCTATTTATGACTAGCTGTGTCCGCGACTTCGTCCGCGTAGAATGTAAAGAAAAAATTTAGTTTATTTAGTTTTTTTATAAATAAAAGATTTTTTCTGAAATAAAAGTAGCCTAAGTTACTACTTATTACATAAGCTATCTGCCAGTGAAAGTCCTGTCCAAATCGGTCCAGCCGTTCCAGAGATTAGCCGGAGGCCAGAACAGACAGACAAAAATTTTAAAAGTATATATTTTGGTATGTGTACCGTGATACATTCATATGCATGCAGTAGAAAGCGGTTATTTTAATATTACAAACAGACACTCCAATTGAATTTATTTGTATGTATGGATGTGATTAATATTTCGTATATTTTTTTCTTCAAAATGCCTCGCGCCTGGCGACAAAAAACCAACATGTTTGTTTACTTGGATACACGCTAAGCTACTCGCTAGGCGCCAAGCGCGCAGTGCGGCCGGTCGCGAACATTCACGTATGTCCGTTTTACTAAGCGACTCGCTAGGTGACTCGCTAGGCGCTAGGCACCAAGCAAGCCGCCTGCCTGTGCGGACGTAACCTTAGTGTTATTTGAAAATTAAGAACATAGTTTGTAAAATATGTCCTTGGTGGGCGGAATGTTAAGATTTTTATTGCACGGTGCCTCGATAGATGTCGGTGTACCGAAAATTGTAACTCACTATGGTTTCGTTACCATAAATATAATTAATACTGACACAATGTTTGTCAAGGTTGTCTAATACCATCAAGATCAGTGAAGTACATATACTAGGAAAAGTGTTACTATAGTGAAAGTAAAAAGTGAGTACAGTGAAGAACAATCCTGAGGAACCATTTTTACATCTGTCTTAAACAGAATCTGACTTAAACCGAATAAAGGTATTTATCGGTCATGGGTCGTGGTCCACCTGCTTAGTCCACCTGGGTGGACCACGGGCACTTCGGTCATCATTGATTTTTAAACTTAGCTTAGTCTGTAATATGTGACTTTAACTTTGTGATATCGTTTTTTTAACGTTAGGAAAATCCCACAGGGATGCTATACCGGACTCCTACCGACTAAAAACCACATGTATCTTACCTAACAGCCCTACGGTTGGGAGCCCCGGGTAAGCCCTCGGAAGGATACCCCAGGACTCGTGACAGTCATATTAACGCAAACAAAATGAACTTTTATTGCAAAGGCATAAAGAAGCTATTTACAGTTAGAACCTCTGAATTCTCACTCTCTGCATTTCAACTACAACAGCTTTATGCTATTGTAATAAAGTCTATTTTTGTTTGTATACAACCGTCATTCGAATCTTTTGTCTGTCTGAAATTGATTTGAAAAACCAATATATCTCACCTTTTATTCAACAAGTCCTGTATTTCGTCAAAAGTCTTCCCCTTAGTCTCCGGCAGTAGCGTGGCAGAGAATATGAACCCTATCCCGCAACACACGGCTAGAATCCAGAACGCTGTGTAGATGCCGTATGATGCTGTCACCTCTTTGAAGAACCTGGGGTGTTCAAATATCAAGTTCTGTTTTATGCTGTATCTATGAAGGGTAAAGTTAAATTATTGTCTGAAATGGTAGAAAAGTTTTGGCGGGAAACTTACAGACAAGCGGTTGCCACGCCGATATTTTTTGAAAACTAGTGTATTTTGACTATTTTTGTGTATTCTTTTGTGTATGTGTTTCTTAAACATAAAGGTTTGACAACGTGCACAAGTGTTGAAAAGTGATATAGCGCAGTGAAACACGACTTTTTGGTTTGTCGACAAATTCCACAGCAAGCCCTAGTAAGTAACCGCTTCACTAGAGTAGAACTTAGTCTGAAATTGGACATCATGAATACTCTGCGGTTAAGAAGAATCTCAACACGAAAATGATTCATTATTTTTCGCAATGAAATTTACTTGAATTTGGCATACTCTCAAGCCGAAAAAGACCAAGAATAAGAAGAAAAAAAATGGTAGAAAAGTTGATAGACTTGTCCAGCTATTACCTTCGACCAAGTAATAGTATAGACAGGCCCACGTCATACATTACGAACTCAAAAAGTCGACTAGTTCACACAATGATATTGCAGCTACGTCAGAACACGCACACATTTTTGCATTTAAGGATTGTATGTTCGAAAGAGACTCATCTTGGGGTGAACTTTATACTTTTTTTTTTTTTTTTTTTTTTATACCACTAGAGTGGCAGACAAGCATACGGCCCCACCAGATGTACCGGTGGTCACCGCAGCCTATGGACGTTTGCAACACCAGAGGCGCCACAATCGCGCTGCCGACTCTTTAAAAACCTTCTAAGTCCCCTTTTGAAGAACCCCATACTGTAGGCGTTTGGGAAAACCGAAGCAGGGAGATCATTCCACAACCTAAGCGTACGCGGAAGAAAGCCTCTATTAGATCTCACCGTGCTCGAGCGCTCAGGACGCAGCGTGTGAGGATGAACACCCTGTCTATGGCGAGCGGTGCGATGATAGAATGTAGCCGTAGGCATCATATCAAACAATTCTTCAGAGCACAAACCGTTGTACAGGCGGTAGTACACACACAGAGAAGCAAAGTCTCTCCTGTCACTAAGAGGTTCCACACCACCTGCAAGTATACTATGAAATATTCTTCGATTTGATCTGATAAAACTATATTATTGTAATTTATTAGATACTCTTGCTTTTTTAACGTATCAAAACACGATTAGGAATACTTTGTTCGATAGAAATCGCTCTCGAAAAATGAGAAATATTGCAAAAATCTTAACAAGTAATGTACTTTTTTTATCTAAATAAACGAGTTTAATTCTCATAAAAACTTGTCCTAAAACAGATATTAGGTCTTTAGAACAATATTTTACGTATAGATTTTTTCTTAAAACCCCTCAGATTTTATAACAGTAATATAATGTATTAGAATCGAATGAAATCCGGCAAAAGCGTACGCTGCAATCGTTCGAATTGCCTTAGGACGTGTCAAGGTCGGACATTGCAGCCTTAAGTAGAGACGAAATACAAAACATCCTGTGAAAGAAAGAGATAGCTTGTACTTTTCAGCTGACGGCGTGAGCGCCATTTTAATTATCTGTTTATGTTTTGTCTCTTTTACTTGCTACTAGCTTCAAAGAATAATACTATTTAATAATCAAAGCCTACATAATACCTACCTGGTCCATACAAAGCCGGCAAGCCAACACATGAAGGAACAAATCCCACCTGCAAGGCACTTGGTCTTCACCGGGAACATTTCTGCCACCAGGATCCATGGTACTGGGCCCACGCCTGCAGAATATAGGTAGGTCATGCTCATTCTTATTCTAGTGTTAGTCTTTTAAAAACAAGTTTTATATACTAAATAGCGTTTTTAGTCGTTTCCGTGCTTTGGAAGGCACGTTAAGCCGTTGACGTTCGTTCCAATTGTCAGTAACATGACAGCCGTTAAGCCATTCGATGGTCTTATGAGTGGCTTGAAAATTTTCAACACTCATTGGATCTTCACCTTCAGTGACACTATCTTTTGGCCTGTAAGACTGGCCTTCATTTCGCTAAATGTCTTTCCATCAGGTGGGTGGTGTCATTTTGGCGAGCTACGAGTAAATATGTATAGAAAAAAGTATTTTTGGAAGGCTATTATTCCTCATGGATGCTATGCCGGACTTCTACCGACTAAAAAACCTCGCGTATACTGCCTAACAGCCTACGGTTGGAAGCCCCGGGTAAGCCCTCGGAAGGATACCCCAGAACATTTTGGAAGGCTAGGTATAGAAAAAGAACTTACCAAGAGTGAAGAGTATCATGTATACGATGAGACCCAACAACGGTAGGAAAGTGATCGACGACATGTCAGCTTTGTAGTACGAATCGAAGAGAGCGTACACGCCGATCAGAGTCTGTGCACAGAAAAATTACTTTTATTCCCACCACGTGAAAAACGAGTTAAAACGACTTCACGTGGGTGGGGATGCGGTTGTTTTCCCCTTGTCACAATAAAAGACGTGTCGTGGGTGAAATGTCATGGAGCTGCAGTTTATATACCAAATTGTACCTAGGTATTTAAAAATATATAGGTATTGTCACAGTATAAATTAACCATAGTTATACTGTGGTATTGTATCTCATATATTGAAGACTTCACTTGTATTGTTTATCAGTTGTCAACATCTCATAGCGCAGTCTGCTTGTGACCACGGCTGGTGCAACCTGTCGAAACGTCAAGCTTCAGATAGGGTAGTAGGTATGCATGATCGCGTTAATTTAATACCCATTTATAATTTTTTATTTATCTTATAATACAAGCTTATATTAGCCAAATTTGGGCTAGATGGCGGAGAGAAGTAAGAATGTCCTAACTAACTAACTAACTATCTTCACGCCAAATCCCTTGCGGGGTAGGCAGAAAGAACCGAGCGCCACACGGCACGGTCCATACACACCTCACTTGCTTCTTCAACTTTCATTTTTCTTTTCATGCATGCATTTCGGTTCCTACGGCTCTTGACCTTGACCTTCAACTAACGCACGATTAATTTGGTCGTGGTAGGTGTGTCGTGGCCTTCCCCGACTCCTACGTCCATCCACTTTCGCGTTGTAGGTATATCTGTTTCGTCATTCTTTCATCTTCCATTCGCTCCACATGCCCGAAACATCGTAACATGCCCTTCCTTACTTTAACACCGACACTCTCTTCCAGACCAGATCTCTGTCTTACATCTTCATTCCGAACGCGATCTGCGAGCGTTTCTCCGCAGATTTCCGCGTTTATTCTACTTTCATGCGGTTCCTGCCATACCCAACTCTCGCTTCGCTTCCATACATAGATACATATAAGAATGTTCTAACCAAGTTATACTTACCTAAGTTTGATTTAAAATTAAGTCCTACTTAGACTTGGCTACTTTGGTTTGGCTATAAATAGTTAAGAAAATTTTATAAGTGCCTTATCAGCCCTATCTTATAAAGAGCAAATTCAAGCAAGAGACCACTAGACCCAAGTTTCTAAGGAAAATTTAGTTGTATGAAAGCGAAATTAATGCAACACTTACAAGACATATTGTGAGGCCGAGTGACGTGGTCCACATTAACAGCTTCCTTCCTAAGCGTTCCACTACCAGAGGAGTGATACAGCTGGTCACCACCTAGAAATCAACAGTAGGAATGTAGGTATAGGTATAATATCTAGGTAGGTAGTAGTCTAAACGTGTGTGACTGTGAATTTCACTATAGACTTGTCGAGATCCGAAATCGTAAGTAATTTCAATCGAAACCGTCACCGCGAATAGTTCAAAATGGTTCAAATGGATGATGTCTTATTTAGGACCTCGCGATTGAGAAGACAACTTCCGATACAAACGGGAGCAGCAATCCCATGATAATACTTCAGGTGCAAGGGATTTAAGATCTCACAAGAATTTAATCCTTAGATTAATGAACGTTCTGGAGCGATATTAGCTGGCGAAGCCAATTTTGGAGATTATGTATGTATAGATCAGAACTTACCTGTACAACTCCCATGATGATAGTACCGTCTGAGGGAGTCAGCGAGACGCCGACCTTGGCCAGCAAGTCCTCCATATAGAACAACATTACGTCGATACCAGACAGCTGGAGTAACATGGCTAAGAATATGCAGATGCCTGGAATGAGGAAGAATGTTTTGACGAGAAATAGTTTTAGAAAAAAACATTCTGTTAGGTATAGCGCTAGTAAGTTCGCTAGATCAGTGTTCTGTAAACGACCGCTGCGTTAAGCATCTTACGATACAATTGGTCTTGTGATGGATTATCAGTTGTAGCATTTCCATTTACGAGAATATCGAAGACTTGTTAAGCCGTTAGTCCCCTTCGCCTAACATCGTAACGGTTGGTAGCAGGTTAAGCCAAGTTAGGCGGCTAAAACATTTGAACAGCAGATAGCTGCACCCTGTTCTTGCTCGTCCCAATACACCAATAGGGTCATCAGTAGTGCGCTAATGTCCTGATAACCCTCTGGTGTTGCAAACGTCCATTGTCTACTTGACCATATGCATATCATCATCAGTACCTCTAGTATAAACAATTTATAAGTTCACACGCGGTAGAAGCAAAGTAAAACCAAAAGATCTATTCTGGTAGAAGTGAAACTTCTAAAACATTTTTTTTTTTATATTCAGCTCGCCAATTTGACGTCGCCACCAGCCTGATGGTGCGCCGTGGCGCATCTAGCGATTGGGGGCCACTTCTGGCAGTGGTCCTCAAGTTGGCGGCCCTGTGATGTGCCTCTTCACGCTCCTCTTGAAGAACCCGGGATTGTAATGAAAGAAACACGTGTGCGGGCAGGTCGTTTTATGTTTTTATAGTAGCACACCGTTTATTCAGTGTATTCACACACACCGAGCCAATAGATGTTTTAGTTAATTCGTCTTTTTATTTCTTTTCATCGAATACGGACTTTTTCGTTTCTTATTGCCGAGCCTAAAAAACTTAACCCTAAAAAAAGAAGTTGTGCATACCTAAAGCTTTAACATTGCCCCTGGTAGCCCAAAGGTCTTGTATCTTGGGCGCTTCTTTATACTCCCTCGTGACAATCGCTTGCAGTCCATCCAGTTCTGCCTGAACCGCAGCCTTGCTTGAGCCGCGAAGGCTTTGCAAAGTCTTTGATGCTCTCTCTGTTTCACCTGATGTAAAGAATGGATACCTATTAGAAATTCTTGAAATTGGGTTCAATTTTGTGTATTGTGGCGTAATTTGAGAGAGGCCTACGTTCAACAGTGGACTAATTTGATTGATTGATTTAGGTGTCTTCAGTTAAGATATAAATTTGAATTTAGGCGATGGAAACTCGAGATGTCCCGTACTCAAGGCATCTAGGCATTTTAGCTGGTGATAAAGGTGACTCTGTGGCCTTAGATTCCCGTCGAAATATTGGGAATTCGGGCGCCATGTGGCTTGGAACAGTAGGTAAAGCAAATCCTCTACTACGAAATGAGGATTTTTAACGCAATGGGGATTTCGTGGACTTGAATTCTGAAGATTTCGGAAATCTCATGTTTTGTTAACTCTTATCTAACTTCTTGTTCAGATCATCATGTGATGATGATTTCCCTACCCAGTTGGGGTCAGCTTTTTAGTCTAACTGCGCTTTAGCTGAACTTCGATATTTACCATGAAGCTACTGCCATATCATCTCCACAACCAATAGGCGATGTCAAAGTTCTGTAGTTAGACTTACTGCTGTAGTTCTTTACCAGGGCAGACATAAACATAATATTTATAAAATTATCATACTTTACTAAGATTTTTAACTTTGTAATCTCAAAAGAGCGAGCTGTAAAATTACCACAGAAGAAATAATTAAATTGGGTTAGTAGGTATAGCTTACCTTTATATACGAGATAGAACGGCGTCTCCGGTATATACCAGGTGAAAGGGATGTAGAACAATGACAGGATACCTCCAGCAGCTGTTAGTCCCCAGTACGTTGAGAAAGGTCCTATCGCGTACGCCAGCAGGAAGCCAATGTTGATGAATAGCAGGAAGAAAGCGCTTAGGGCTCCACGGATTTTGTCCTGGAGAAGAGATTGAGAAAAAGTTTACACACAAAAGCGTACATACATATATTCACGCTTTAATCTATAATTCTATACCTTATTATAAGCCTACATTTAACGATTCGTTCATTGTACCACGTAATACATTGCCATTTTGAAATGAACAGGCGCTAGTTGTGTAATTTTCAAGGCATGAACCTTTTACTGGTAGCCATGATTAACAGTTTAACAGACACAGAAACGCTCTTAAATGGAAAGTTTAAAGTTATGACCTATCTCATGACCGGCCAAACCATGTTTGATGCAGTGATCGTTTACAATCTTCGATCAACAATAGCCAATAGAGTGAGTTACTGGGACTACAACCGCTTTATTTAACTGATGATGATGATGATGAGAGCTGTAGGAAGTATTGGAAGTCCTGGGGTATCCTTCCGAGGGCTTACCCGGAGCTTCCAACCGTAGGCTGTAAGGTGGGATTCGTGTAGTTTTTAGTCTTTATGAGTCCGGCATAGCATCCTTGTGGGATCTTCCTGACGCTAAAAAAAGAGCTGAATGAATCTTCCGTTTAAATAGACTTCAGTCCTGCTACTTTTTTTTGATAAGAATCGTCATCCATTATGGGATACTACAACTAATTTTCCGTCTACATTTTAAAGTTCTAACTAATCTAGCATACGAAGATCTTACCTCAGCAATTTCACCAATATAAATCGGCACGGTAGCAAACTGCATGCCAGTAGCGCACCCCCACATAAGCCTGGCTGCATACAGCGTCGACAAGTTAGTGGCGACGCCGGCCAGCAGCCACCCCAGTAGTAGAGGAATGTTGGAGCCCATGATGATCCAGCGCCGCCCGATGTGACGAGACAGCGGCACTGTGATTAGAGGACCTGGAAGGAGAAGGGTGGAATGTCAGACGTTTTTAACCCTTTTTTTTAACGTGAGGGAAAATCCATCATAGATGCTACCGGACTCCTACAGACTAAATAACCTCACGTAACGCCCAACATCCTACGGTTGGGAGCCCCGGGTAAGCCCTCGGAAGGATGTCCCAGGACTCCCAACAGACCTACGGCTACCACTGCGGCCTCGTCTAGGGTAGACGAAAACGAGGGGTGTAATAGGTTACGTGTGTATCTGTGTGTCTGTGGCCCGTAGCGGCCTACTGATGGACCAATTTTAATGCGGTTTGTTTATGGTGATGGTACCGAGATGGTTCTTTTGCTTCGTGATGAAGGGATTTTTGCCAAAATTTAGAGTTCCGATTAATCGGAAATCTACTATACTAGATACAGTTACCTTAATACGACATGTTAACCTGGAATTAACTGATGCGTCAGACTGCTACATCCAATCTGGCCGAAGGAGTAACTGCTGTTGGTCTTTACCAGGGCAGACATAAACATAATATTAATATTCATAACATTATACACATCGTCGGAACATATCCAAATCGTCGGAAAAGTACAGGATGTATACCATGTTTGGGCTTCCTATATACTCTGTCCCCAAAAAAATATAAACATTTGTACTTATGACTATTTTGAGGAGATAAGGTTTTGTTCAAGCTTTGAAGGTCTAAGTGAGTGCACGTGGGGTTTAAGATTATTTGTAATAGTTAGTAGAAGAAGCAAGGAATTTGGATACTGATGTCAGCTGCTAAAGGAATACACATGCAGCGAGACAGGTGCACGGGATATTACTGCGTGAGCTACGATCTACTACAGCAACTAGCCCAAGTCTCACCTGCCTCCTGGTAGTGCCAGTGGTGCGCCAGCTGGCTAAAGTCTCGATAGCGAGTTTACAAGTTGCTCGCGAACTCGCTGACTTGTAGCTAGTAAACTCGCCCCGTGTCATTGAGGCTTAACAGAACGTCTGTTGAGTCGTTCGCTGTTCATTGAACGATGTGCCAACACACCTAATCGGCTAGGTTTTTGGCGGAATTGGGAGAGCCTTCCATCTTGCAATGGACTGATTTGATCGATTGCTTGATTGAAATCAACTTTTAATTAATTCCTATTCTTATTAAGGTGCTCCCTCACCGGGAGCATTCGCGCGTAATGTAACGTTACGAGTCGAGAATTACAGCCGGTGAGGGAGGTGAACCGAGCATTGCAATGCGCGCCTTGTAATGATACAAGACGAGGTTACACCAGTGAGGGAGGAGAATCGAGCATATGCGCGCCTTGTAATGATACAACGTGTATCGTTTTGATACAACTCGTAACATTTATAGATTCGACTCGAGCATTACGTTACGATGCTACCTCCCTGACCGACACAAGCATTCGCGTGTAATGTAACATTTATTATAGACTAGCTGATGCCCGCAGCTTCGCCTGCGTCAAATTTTGTTCTCATTTCCGCGTCTCATGGGAACTTATTCCCGGGATAAAACTTGTATCATTTCAGACTATAATCTATATCTGTAGGTTATTACATGATAATTTTGCAATCCAATATGGCCGCCGCGCCGAAATCACAAAATTTCATGATGGGTATCGTTTAAGGGGGTTTTTGGTATGCTGAGTACGAATTTCGGGTTAATTTAGAGATCCAATATGGCCGCCGCGCCGAAATCACAAAATTTCATGATAGGTATCGTTTAAGGGGTTTTTTAGTATGCTGAGTACGAATTTCGGGTTAATTTAGAGATCCAATATGGCCGCCGCGCCGAAATCACTAAATTTCATGATGGGTATCGTTTAAGGGGTTTTTTGGTATGCTGAGTACGAATTTCGGGTTAATTTGGAGATCCAATATGGCCGCCGCGCCGAAATCACAAAATTTCATGATGGGTATCGTTTAAGGGGTTTTTTGGTATGCTGAGTACGAATTTCGGGTTAATTTAGAGATCCAATACGGCCGCCGCGCCGTTATCACAAAATTTCATGATGGGTATCGTTTAAGGGGTTTTTTGGAATGCTGAGTACGAATTTTATGATAATTTTGCAATCCAAAATGGCCGCCGCGCCACTATCACAAAATTTTATGATGCATATCGTTTAAGGGGATTTTTGGTCATCTGAGTACGAAAAAAAACCACTTATACGGTATCCAACATGAAATTTTACAACGGTGGTGCGGCGGCCATTTTTAGTTGCAAAATTAACTCGAAATTCGTACTCAGCATACCAAAAAAACCCCTTATACAATACCCATCATGAGATTTTGTGATAATGGCGCGGCGGCCATTTTGGATTGCAAAATAATCATGAAATTCGTACTTAGGCATACCAAAAACCCCTTAAACGATATCCATCATGAAATTTTGTGATAATGGCGCGGCGGCCATTTCGGATTGCAAAATTATCATATATTTCGTACTCAGCATACCAAAAAACCCCTTTAACGATACCCATCATGAAATTTTGAGATTTTGGGGCGGCGGCCATATTGGATCTCTAAATTAACCCGAAATTCGTACTCAGCATATCAAAAAACCCCTTAAAAAATACTCATTACGAAATTTTGTGATTTCAGCACGGTGGCCATATTGGATCTCTAAATTAACCCAAAATTCATACCAAAAAACCCCTTAAACGATACCTATCATGAAATTTTGTGATTTCGGCGCGGCGGCCATATTGGATCTCTAAATTAACCCGAAATTCGTACTCAGCATACCAAAAAAACCCCTTAAACCATACCCATCATGAAATTTTGTGATTTCGGCGCGGCGGCCATATTGGATTTCTAAATTAACCCGAAATTCGTACTCAGCATACCAAAAAACCCCTTAAACGATACCAATCACGAAATTTTGTGATTTCGGCGCAGCGGCCATATTGGATTTCTAAATTAACCCGAAATTCGTACTCAGCATACCAAAAAACCCCTTAAACGATACCCATCATGAAATTTTGTGATTTCGGCGCGGCGGCCATATTGGATCTCTAAATTAACCCGAAATTCGTACTCAGCATACCAAAAAACCCCTTAAACGATACCCATCATGAAATTTAGTGATTTCGGCGCGGCGGCCATATTGGATCTCTAAATTAACCCGAAATTCGTACTCAGCATACCAAAAAACCCCTTAAACGATACCCATCATGAAATTTTGTGATTTCGGCGCGGCGGCCATATTGGATCTCTAAATTAACCCGAAATTCGTACTCAGCATACCAAAAAAACCCCTTAAACGATACCCATCATGAATTTTTTTTATCCCGGGAATAAGTTCCCATGAGACGCGGAAAAGAGAACAAAATTTCACGCGGGCGAAGCTGCGGGCATCAGCTAGTCTATAATAAATGTTACATTACACGCGAATGCTCGTGTCGGTCAGGGAGGTAGCATCGTAACGTAATGCTCGAGTCGAATCTATAAATGTTACATTACACGCGAATGCTCGAGTCAGTCAGGGAGGTAGCATCGTAACGTAATGCTCGAGTCGAATCTATAAATGTTACATTACACGCGAACGCTCGTCGGTCAGGGAGGTAGCATCGTAACGCAATGCTCGAGTCGAATCTAATTTGTTACATTACAGGCGAATGCTCCCGGTCAGGGAGCACCTTTACTTATGCACCAATAGATCTTATTTTTCTAACTCGGTAGTAGTCAAAGTGCAGTACCTACAATACCTACATATTGAACCCGAGGAGAGCCCCAACTCTACGGGGCATCCCTAGCCGGGTCGATGTAGAATCTACATCTTCATATCCCTCGGTCCGGCTATAGGGTGAGTCGGAACACCGCGGGGTTTAGTGGGTAGGACGTCCCTTCTTCCGGGACCGGTGAGTCCCACACACCGTCCCAGCTACCCCCGTAGCTGGGATGACGGTGCCTAAATGCATTCCCCGCGTCAACAAAAAAAAAAACCTACATATTAAAAATTGATAATCATATTTACCCAACAACCCTCCTAGCACGAGAAGCGAGGCTATCCAGGACTCCTCTTGAAGAGTGGGAGGATGCGGCAGAAGTGAGTTTGTCTGAAGTTGGGGCAGCACTGGCGACGTCCACCCCATCGACATGCCCGTACACAGGCTTCCGTAACTTGCTGTAAGAATAGAGAATAATTATGTGGCTTGAATATAAAAAAGTGACGCGAATTGAAACGATTTTTAATTTAAAAGAAGTGATGTGAAGGGGACCATCAGCGATATTATAACACCTCAGAGAACCAATTCTTGACCAGAGAACGTTAATGCGTGGATAGAAATATACGACTTAAACTTAACGTCATCTGTCTCATGTTTTGCCATTCATAAATATGAGACAGATGATGTTTCACCCGTAAACGTCGACGCATTCATGTCGTACTTATGAATCGAGAATCGGCACCCAGGTATTGCAATCGTTCCTGGGGTATCCTTAACCCGGGGCTCCCGACCGTAGGCTGTTGGCAGGACACGTGAGGTTTTTTAGTCAGAAGGAGTCTGGCATAACATCCGTGAGGATTTTCCCTCACGTACCTAAATAAAAAAAAGGCTACGGTGATAAGGATAACTTTTGATCAGGATCAGGTCTACATGCTTGTCTGCCACCTCAGTGGTATCACAAAATTAAAATAATCGGTATGAACATAAAAGACGTGAACTATTTATGATTGTGGATTAGGGGTCGCCCATTAATCACGTGAACTCGAACAGGGGGGGGGGGGGGGTCTGACAAAAATGAGTAGTAGAGGTGTAATAAAATATCACGTGTATTTATTTTGTTGTTTAACCTGGATTTTTTTGAATTCTAGGTATTGAAGAAGATTGAGATTCCTCTAATTTCTGAACAACAAAACCTACAATATTAAAACATCTATAGAATACTTCATAAAGTACTCCCTTTCTTACACCAGAAATTAAATGTGAATATTTAACAATACAAAACAGAAGATTTAAGGTTCTCTCACCTTCTAAATAACTAATTATGAATATTAGGGGCCGTCCATTAATCGCGTGATGTTATTTTGGGCATTTTTTGGACCCCCCCTCCCCCTTGGTGATATTTGGTGAGGTTTCAGATTACCCCTCCCCCCCTGGGCCGAATCACGTGTATTTTTAGTAACTACCTACAAAGTTTTTTAAAAAATTTTGTACATAGAAGTTATCTATCCAAACTTCTAGCTAATCCGCGTAACTTCGTTTGCGTCACATAATAGAGACGGATATCGTATTAATATTTTGATATATTTCCTGTTGCATTTACTCCCGTCGTGTTTCTATATAATATTCATTATTTTGGAGCTAATAAAGAAGGTGTCAGTTTGTCAAGCTTAAAATCTTACGTTGGTTTGATCGCAGTTGGCTAAATAGAAGCGAAGTTATGAGCAAAAGTACAATAATCAAGATTGAATTTCCATGCGATCATTATGCTTTTGGTCACGACTATCGATATCCACGTTGACTGAGCTGCGTTTTTTTTTTGTTACGGAGGGAATGCGGTTTGCCACCATTATCCTAGCTGCGGGGGCAGCACTTACCCACTAAACCCCGCGGTGTTCCTCTTCATCCTACAGCCGGCATTGATATTCAAAGATTATTCACGTCGGCCCCGCCCGGCCGGGGCCGGGCCCCTAACACTTCGGAGTTCCCGCATTGCACCGCTCTCGAGCGCTTCTCTGGAAGCAGAGAGGGTAGAGAGCGGTGAGCGGGTGGGCTCTGAAGGCATCTCCGGAACAAGGAGAGGGGACTTCCCCCAAATGATCATCGGTGAACGGGATCATAGCTGCTAGCATCGGCTAGTCTAATATCTAATATATAAAATTCTCGTGTCACAGTTTTCGTTGCCATACTGTAACGTTGTGAAACAACGGGTGCAAATAGGGGTTCAACATTAGGGGTTTAGAATTAAAATCTAGGTCAACATATGAAAGCGCCATCTACCGAGTAAGTGTCGCAACGACGGTAGCCTTATTCGTATTTAAAAAGCGGTCGTGACGATTGAGTAGTTTCGAGTGGTGCCGCTAGAGGCGCTGTAAAAACATATAAAAACAACCGCGCGCGAATTTCAAAGGCCATTTACTCAAATAATCTAAATATACTAGTCGCAAAGGCGTATGTGTATCAGAATTAGCCAATCAAAGTGAAGAAGTATTATAGGGAGTAAAATACTCCCAAAGTGATCAGTGATTTAGCTGCAAGCGTCTATAACCCCATCATTGGGTGAGTTAAATTAATTATAAAAAAAAAAAAAAAAAAAAAATGCTCCTTATACTTGACAAATATTTACGATGATATAAACGATGATTTTCAAACTTTTGTATTTCTCACAATTTCCAATGACACTTATACGTCCGTGAGCTATTTTAAATATTAATCTGGCGGTGCTCCTGCCTTTGACGCAACGCTTTATATATTAATGAAATAGCGCCTCTAGTGGCACCACTCGAAACTACTCAATCGTCAAGACCGCCTATATGACTATGGCTTCCGTCGTTGCGACCCTTACTCGGTAGATGGCGCTTTCATTTATTGATCTAAGTTTTCATTTTAAACCCCTAATGTTAAACCCCTATTTGCACCCGTTGTTTCACAACGTTACAATACTCCTCCGAAACGGCTTGACCGATTCTCATGAATTGATGAAATGTGTTTGCATATTGAGTAGGTCTGAGAATCGGCCAACATCTATTTTTCATACCCCTTAGTGACCGGGAACAACATTCCACGCGGGCGGAGCCGCGGGCAGCAGCTAGTATTATATATAACTTATAATAAAGCTATAGAGAGTTTAAAATCTGTACGTCAAATATATTTGGCAATTATTTTCCAAGATATTTTTTTACTAGACATTCTATCTATGTAACTTCCATTACATACGATACTGAAGCTATAATAGTTTTTTTTGTATGTCATTCTGTATCACGCCAAAACCATAGTTTTTAATCCATAGATTAAATAATATTTTAAAGAATACTGCCATAATTTAAGATTATTATTGATGCCGATATTCTGCGCGGTTCCTTTGGGAGACACGATGAAAAACAAAATTATTTTTGTGTTGTATGATTAACGCATAGGTATTCCGATTACAATTAATTTCTGATGTAAGAAAGGAATTAAGTGCTTTATGAATTATTCCATACAAGTTTTATTGTAGGTTTTGTTGTTCAGAAATTACAGTGATCTCAAATTCAGGGTTGTAAAGTTGCTGTTCGAAATAAATACACGTGATATCTCACTACACCCCCCACCCCCCCTGGTGATGTTTCGTGATTTTTGTCAGACCCCCTCCCCCCCTTTCGAGCCTCACGTGATTAATGGACGACCCCTTAGCAACGTGACGGGAGTAAATGCGACGGAAAATATATTAAAATGTTAATTGATACCACATCTCTCTCTTTCTCCCTATTATGCGATGCAAACAAAGTTGCACGTATTAGCTAGTATTCGTGTAGAAGTATGGGTGGATTATACAATAGGTACTTATTTCTATAAAATAAGTTACTAAAAATACACGTGATTCGGCGCGAGGGGGAGGGGAAGTTTAAACCTCACCAAATATCACCAAGGGGGAGAGGGGGTCAAAAAATATCAAAAAAACGTCACGTGATTAATGGACGACCCCTTATTATATCTATACTAGCGGCCCGCTCCGGCTTCGCACGGGTATACAGTATTACTCCACTATTTAATGGATGTTATTATACATATAAACCTTCCTCTTGAATCACTCTATCTATTAAAAAAACCGCATCAAAATCCGTTGCGTAGTTTTAAAGATTTAAGCATACAAAGGGACATAGGGACAGAAAAAGCGACTTTGTTTTATACTATGTAATGATAATGATGTATAATGGTGCATATCGTTTTACGTTCACGAATAATTTAAGATTATACCTATGCCTTGACATTCACCCACGTAAATGGATAGCCATTTAAAATTTAAATAAATGTATAATCTGTGTCAATGGTAGGTAACTAGGTACCTATAGAGTTAGCACCTACTGTTAAAAAAAATGAATTTTAATAATTATTCTAGCAAATATTAAAAGAAAATTGCAAACTCAATAAAAGTGCATCTTAACTAATAGATTAAGGTCGATTTCGACCAAAATCGGAGTAAGACTACAGTATAACTTGTACCTCTTCAAAAAGTAAAGTCATTTTCCATTTTGTCAACAACTATTAAGCATAACGTAGGGATTCGGCGGGAAACTTTCAGACAAGCATTACATTGTGTTTTAATAATTTTTCAAAACTAGTGTAATTTCGAGTGTTTATGTGTAATTTATGGTGGATTATTAAACATAAAGGTTCGACAACGTGCAAAAGTGTTGGAAAGTGATAAAGCGCAGTGAAACGCGAGTTTTTAGGTTTGTCGACGAATTCCACAGCAAGCCCTAGTAAGGTACCACCGCCTTACTAGAGTAGAACTTAGTCCAAACTTGGACATACATGAATACGCTGCTCATAAGAAGAATCATAATATGAAAATGATTTATATTTTCACAATGAAATTTACTTGACTTTGGCATACTCTCAAACCGAGAAAGTCCAAGAACAAGAAGAAAAAAAAAAAAAAAAAAAGCATAACGTAACTATGGTAACCATATAGGATAAGGATAGAGTACTTCAGTATGGGACATGGGTTACCATAGTTACGTTGTGCTTGTTAGTTGTTGGTAGTAACTTCACTTTCACTTTACTTTTAGTATAAGTACGAGCTAGATAGGTATACACTAGGTACAGTCAGCAGCAAATAGATAGCGACATTCAAGGCTGTCAAATAGTTAGATACAGCCAAAGTGGTCATTAGCATCGATTCAGCCAAAGTGGTCAATTTATTGAGTGCACCCAGCCTGTCCAAATATATAGATACACCGTGTTGTCAAATACATTGATAGGTACACGCTAGCCGCCATTATTATAGCTACAGGCAAAGCGTCAATAGTAACCAAACACCGAAAGTGTTCAAACATATCGATACACATAATTGGACGATTGACCCCCGAATCCAATTAAATGAACCCTATTGAGTCTTTTCCTGACTATGTTAATTTAATGGGAAGTTCACCATTGGTGGGACTTGTCGGTGGGGATTTGTGGAATAGATCAGATTTTCTTATATTGCTATGTTATTTCTTCATACTTAAATGGCTGGGTGGATTTGGTTGAAATTAAGCCTACGGAGATAGCTTAATACTCACAGGCTATTTTTTATTTTTACTCAACTATAATATACAGGTGTCTCATTTAAAACGGTCAGTAGGAGAAAGTCAGAAACGGTAATTTCATACAACTGTCATCGTTGTTACTTCCCAGTTACTAATTTTATTCGAGCTCTATGCTCATTGGTTAGGGTGTAATTGTGCAGTTGTACCGATGTTTATGGCAAGGATGTTGCTTAGTTACATATGGTGATTTGGCTGTCATCATATAAGTGGCACCCTAGTAGAGCCAATATAATTGGTAACATGCGCGATCCGTTACTTTTGAAGATTGAAATGTCTCTATCTATGTGAGTGTGAGCGTCTCGGGTGTATCCATGTTATTAACAACTTTGGCTGTATCTAACTATTTGACAGCCTTGAATGTCGCTATCTATTTGCTGCTGAGTGTACTACGTAGGTAATTAAAAGAAAAAGCTATCAACATAGTACACATACTAAAAATAACAAAATAATTAAATAAAGTTTAAAGGGCTCCCTATGAATAACAATCCTATATTCGTAGGGGGCTTCAATATAACAAACGTCATTATTTTTTGGTACGGAACCATCCGTGCGCGACTTTGACTCGTACTTGACCAGCTTTAATTTTATTGTTTTATTGAAAAATTCATAGTTTATATTTTGAGAAAGGACATTTCGAGAAAAGGACATTATGAGAAAGGATATTTCGAGAAAAGAACATTTTTACTTCGAGCTGAATCTCGCCTCGCAGAAGGTTGTCAAAAACGCCTCCCGTAATCAAGTACAACTCCTATTTTACAAACTGGACCAATTGCGAATTGGACATTGTGAGAATTGGGCGTTGTGAGAATTGGGCGTTTTGAGAATTGGACAATTTGCGAATTGGACAATTTGCGAATTGGACGCTGTGAGAATTGGACAATTTGAGCCCGCTGGACATTTTGCGAATTGAACATAATGCGACTAAAGGAATTTATTATTACAATAAAAAATACAAGTGGTTGATATCCTGATACTTTTTTGGTGACTTAAGAAAATAATTACTTAACAATTAAATAAAGTACAGAAATAGGGATTTGAAATCTGTGTTTTTAAATAATTAAAACTTGCTTTACTAATAAAAAAAACCACGCACAAAAAAGGGCTTCCATTAAAACATTAAAATCGCAGAGCTGCGGCGGACATTGTTGTATTATAATGAAATAAAACACAGTGCATAAAAATAGAAAGAATATGCTTATTATATTATCTGTGTTTAAGTTAACTCGGTATGGTAATTAATAAATTCCTTCCCAGTTTAGCGATTAGATCAGTTTTAATAGAGAACCTGTTATTTATAAGTAATTGTAAACAAGGTCGCCCTACAACCAGGAATTACAATAACTAACTTATAACGGCTGGTTAAGGCCACACCATACTCGCGCGGGCGTAAGCTATTATTTTATTAAAATCTACTATCTATAGGTATAAGTAACATAAGTCATTCATAATTTATGAAAAACCGTATAAAATTTTCGAGAACGGGGACTCTTTTTATTTTTTTGATTTTATTTGTTACCAAACCATTTTTTACGTGTGTTAAACAAAACCACACAAGTCAATAAAATTAATGTTATTTATTTTGCCTTTGACCTACCACTGCCTGGACACGGTCAATGACCATCTATAACTTGACGTTAATAAATGTGTACATATTTGTCGATGCACAGAGCACACACACGTGCAAAGAAAGAAGCTACTTTCATTCATATTTTAGCAGACTTGACTGAATATTATTGATCATGTTCGGAGCCCATAAGAGCATCAGTCTAACTTGTCTAGTCTGTAAATACTTTCAATTTCAATACGCCATTCCCCGAACGGGCAGGCAAGCAGTTGCATACTTTACGCTCAATTTTCCATGACGATGAAAGCTTTGCCGCACTGTCATCTCTGAGACTGGGACGATGGGTGTCCCGACCCCAGATAAGGACCGTCCTACACACTAAACCCCGCGGTGTTCCACCTCACCTTATAACCCGGTTGCAGGACATCCTAGAGGTCTAGAGGCTCTAACACTGCCACTCAGCCCCTTTGCGAGCCCGAGGGGTTGCTCCCCATGAGGTCCCTAAGGAGCTGAAGAATTTCACCGTGGTTGATATAATCCTTTCTTACTGACATTGCCGTGTCGAATATCGTACAGTTTTGTTTAACTTAATATAATATGCGTTATTCAATATTTATAATTTTATAATGTCTGACACCACCTTAATGTGACTGCGATCGATATTAATCATATATTCAAGATCACGATGAATATATTGTTGTTACTATGCTGTCAATTAACTGTTCCGTACTTATCTGTTTAATATACGCATACATACTTAAGTTATACTTAATTATTTAATTCAATACGCAAGTAATTAGTTGCTTATTAAGTTCTTTTTTGTTACGCAAGTCAATTGCCGGATATACGTAAATGAACGTTAACTATTGGACCAGGAAAAAACACTATGTCACTTTGAATTAGTTTATGTACCTACCTACCTACAAATCTGATTGCTTACGTCATTGTAATCAAGCCATTATTATCATCGGTGCTTTATTTGCTTGAAAATAAAGCCTTTGAAATAATCGCTTCGGTTTTTAAGTCCATTTTCCAGATTTTATACCGGGTGTAACAAAATTGACTCGCCAAATTTCATGAGATGACTTGGCATCGGAAATCAAATACAAATATTTAATAAAAAAAGGGGGGTTATTTTTTTTTATTTTTTAATTTTTTAATCGCACATTAAGATTTTGTTTTTTACCGCGGCAATTCGAGGTAACATGGTCGCCGTGGCAAAACAAACACGGAGCACCTGTCTGGCTGTCGTTGTCGCTTTCTACTGCCGCTCAGTAGCGATAGAAAGGGTGATAATGAAAATTTATAGGACCTTTACAACGGATTTACGGTTAAAGTAAATGGCTGAGGTTCATGTGACTTTTTTTTCTTTATTTTAGTAGGTAATGTTTCTTGACTGATGCCACGTCACGTGACGAAATTTGGAGAGTAAATTTTGTTACATCCAATATAAGGCGTTTTTACTGGAATGCGTAAGTCAAGGTCTAATGAATATGACTAGAAAAACAGTATTGTATGTAAGGATCCCCTTGAATTCAAAATTAAGTACCAATCCGGCTTGAAGGACCACAAAAACATGGAGAGGCAGTGGCAGTGTTCAATGTGTGCACTCTTCTATGGGAGATATTTTTTAAAAAGACACAAATTGATTTTTGTAAGATAAAATACGAATCAATAAAGTTTGTTTACGTTTTAAAAGTTAAAAAATGCCCTTTTTAAAGATTTGAATAAGTAGGTACCTACCTACTCCTTTTAATTTAGTAAAACTATATCTATTTAAAAAATTTGAAGTAGGTAGATACATTTAAAACCGCTCCTTTTTAAAATTGAATAACAAAAACAGACTTACCCAAAGATGCCGCTAAATATTGACGCCATTTTATTTTAAGATGTCCCTTGAAATTTTCGAACATTTATTACGATATCGGACACACGTCATAAAATTAAACTTCCCGTGTTTATTCTATACCGCATACGATATGATACTGGCCACTTAATAAAGATCAAAGAATAAAACAATAAAATTAAATAGACGCAGGACGTCTTAGCATAGAGCCTAGTCGATTAAATCTGGTATAGGTATCGAGTTACGAGACGCAAATCCCTTCACAATTTTTTTTTGTGGAGGAAAAAACACTAACTGTAATTGTCTTTTAATTAAGTGATAGTGAATTGATACAGTCATCTTAGGATTGTTTGCAGTAAGGTCATGGCGAAGGCCATCGTAAGAAAAGGATAAAGAGCAAGTATAAGTACTTGGTTCGCTAACTAGGTAAACAAAACAATAACCCTAGTTCTTGGCCATCTGGAGGGCATTTTTTATAAGTACTTTTGATCTAAGATCCCGCTATAGAACGATCTTCACTGAGCTGGTTAATGGATAAAAATTATATGATATGTCAATAAATAAATTGCAGATGGGTTGCCTAAAAAAGTTCTGTCCAGAATATGATATATCAAGAATTAAAAAAATAAACTATAGAGATTATTTCATTGATCACCAGTGAATAGTCACTGGACTCACTGGTGATCAATGAAATCGACGAAACGAAGCGCTCGTGGCCCCGCGGACTCAGTGTTCTGTAAACGATCACTGCAGTAAGCAACATTTACTATGGCCGGATATAGGTGGGTGACCACCACGTGGACCACTTTGTGACATTTATTTACGAGCGTTTCCGTGCTTCGGAAGGCACGATAAGCCGTTGGTCCCGGTTGTCAGTAAAATGACAGTCGTTAAGCCAAGTTGAAGGCCTTATGGGCGGCTTGAAAATTTTCAACTGTGGGTCGTCACAACCAGCGCCCGGGTCGGCAGCGCGTGTGTAGCGCCTCTGGTGTTGCAAACGTCTATAGGCTACGGTTACCAACCTTCCGGTGGGCCGTAAGCTTGTCTGCCACCTAAGTAGAATAAAAAAAAAAAGAAATAATGAATAATAATAATATATTTATTTGAAAAATTGTTTACACAAAGATTACAATGTAGGCTTATATCTATTTTATAAAATCTTAAAGTATATATCTCTAGAATGCAATTAATTTACAATTTTCCACGAAATTTAGAGAATGGTCAGTCAGTAATGCTTTTGGGTTCCATTGTATAGTAGCGCTTTATCTGATCTAGGTTTTTTAAGAACCTGTGTTTCAGATTACACCTGTTCTGTTATTTTTACATTTCAAGTAAGTATCTAAGTTATAATATGATGTCTGACGTGTAACGGTTCCAGAATACAAGTCTATAGTAAATAAAATAAAATAAAATTAATAGTTGTGACCCAAGAGTTGTGACGGGAAAAATATCGACAAGCTGATATTAACATATCCGGGAGTTGTACTTTTAAATGGTACTTATGGAATGTATTATTCAAATCAGTGAAAAGTTAATTTTTTTTTTTAAATTTATGTTTAATCATATCCTGGACTAAATATAGGTATAAAGGCTACCCATTTGCAATTTATTTATTGACATATTTAATTGAATATAAAACACTTTTCATTCATTAACCAGCTCGGTGAAGGTCGTTCTATAGCGGGATCTCTTACTATTTATGAAAATTCAAATTTCTCTCGGCGCAGATAGAACGGAGCGCAGCGGAGAGGATTTTATTAAAGCACTTGAAAATAAACTAAAAAAATATTGCAATAAAGTGCATAAATACTTGAACCTCGAGCATGCGCGATCAGTAAAGAAAATCTCGATCTAGCTCGAGACCGCGCGGGGATTAATCCTCTCTGTCTGCGCTAACCCTCGAGTCCCTAGGATAGGTGGTAGCCAATATCTGCGAAGAACCTCAAGATTTCCTCCAGAGAACTTACATGGGTGCCCTGCTCTGCGCCAGGCCAGACGGATTGGTAGATACAGTGCGGTTTAAGTCGGTATGAAATAAACTTTACCTTACAAAGTACAAAATTTAAATACACCGAGGACGGTCTCCTTTTGAGGAGGTAATGATTATTATTTGAGCCCGGGCTTATTGCTACATCCCAATGTACTAAATCTACCATGGGTTAAAGATGTTTTTTTAAATGCAAAATTTTAGCTTTGTAAGTACCATGTGTTGGTATTCTACTATCCTACTTCCTACTAATATTATAAATGTGAAAGTTTGTGAAGATGTTTGGATGTTTGTTACTCAATCACGCTCTAACGGCTGAACGGATTGATCTGAAATTTGGCACAGAGATAGCTTATAGTCTGGAATAATACATAGGTTTTTCATCCCGGGAATATGTTTCCACGGGAAGCGGGAACGGGTGCCGCATTTAAAATTTATAGCGGGCGAAGTCGTAAGCAGCATCTAGTGTATTATACTTATAACTAAATGTCGAAGATAGTCTTCTGGCACAAAAGCAGGAATCTCCTACCGACCTACCAGACAAGGTGATCATTATGCCTGGCAGGCCACGGCCTAATGGTTTATGTTCTGCAAATGCAGGTGCCCAACAAACAAAAATTACTCTTATAGAGGCTGAATAAGCCAAAAATAATCCAAATCTTCTTATAAAACGTCCTTATAGCGCACATTAGCATTATTAACGCACTTTTAAAAGCCCTATACTGCCCTACTTAAGCTAAAAAAGGGTTAAGCCACATTTTGTCATTTTTGAGTTAATAATACAAAGTGACACAGCGCAAAATTCTCTACATTTCCCTCTAAGAACCATACCTGTATCATTATTTATTACGGAGATACAGAGTGTCAGCTAACCGTTAAGTGACACATTTTTTATAGTTTGCTTAGTTAAAAATTAGCTAACCCACAAGACTAGATTACAACAGGGGTAAAGTATCATAACTTCACGAAATCTAAACATTTTATATTTAATTTTCTTGGCTAAAATAAAGTTATTCATTAATGCTAGTCTTATGTCCAGTTAACATCCTATAACTCAGCTAAAGACTAGCAAAGTTTTATCTAATCTCACAACGAAGCTAAATTATAAAAGGGTTACCATCAAAAACTTTATTAAAAAACAGTTATGATCCTTTAACCCATTTTAAAGTCAATTAAAACAAGTAATTTTAAACATAATAAAAATCAGCAAATCTGGGTTAAACCTCATTACTAGACTAGAATAAAGTTATCTGGTGTTCACATTTCATCACCGGGCATCTCGGCTAGTGTATTTAGACTTGATTCCTGTACTAACAAGAAGTTCGGCAATCGAAATATAGTAAGTATAAGAAGATATTAATCACCAAATTTTGTAGTTCTAGGTCAACGGGAAGTAGCCCTACATTAACAATTTTGATTTTTAAAATACTGTAGAAATATACGTTTCTTTGCGACATAAACAACCTTGACTTTTCCGAATTAACTTCAAAGTTTGACGTTTTTACAGCTTCAAGGAACTCATAGACTTGTACCTATATAATGGTGTTAATTTCAAGTTAATACCTCTTCGCATTGTCTTGACACTCAGACGGACGGGCGAACGGATGGACGGACGGACGGATGTACGTACTAAACCCTCTTTGGGCTAGTGACTAGCCCAACGAGCCGAACAAAAACTTACTGAAATAACATCGGACAAGTGCGAGTCGAGGTGGACTAGCCGCTAGTCCACCTCGACTCGCACTTGTCCGATGTTATTTCAGTAAGTTTTTGTAGCCGGGTTTTTATAAAAATAAGTTTATTTGGCGTTTTAGTTACCCACGACTTTAACAAAATTTGACATTGTTTGTTATGAGCTCTTTACTTAAATAACTAAGTACCTACGGTAAAAAGTTTCACAACAATTAGCTCACTACACAACAATATACATACAAAACATCACAAGTGTGCCCCGACGGGATAGAAAGGGTAGTCCCTGTCTACCCCGTCGGGGGACACTTTACTTTCTATGATCTACGCTGCGATCATGGGAAACCACTTTCGCTTCTTCTGCCTTCATAAGTATCTTTATACATGATCTCGGTTACGGGTTAAGGGTACTCTTGACCAGACCTATGCTCAAATATTATCGATTTGATCAATATGACCACCCCGGGGTCGACCCCTACAAGTTTGTCCATTCACTCTCGCCTCATAAAATCTGTTTCGGCAGTCTGTCGATTTTCCATCCATTCTCTCTACATGTCCGAACCAATTAAGCATCACCTTCTGTATCTTAGTCACAACATCTTCTGTTATTGTTCCTAGATTACACTACTTCTTTCTGTACTATCGATATTACTCCAGCTATACTTCGCCAGCTTCTCATTCACTGCATTAAATTTACTTTTATGTATCTTCTGTCACATGCAACTTACAGTACAATTCATTAGCTTAGAGACAAACACTCTTCGTGTAAAGTCATCCTTCACTTTTTAGACACGTTTTGACAGCCTCTGACCCTTTCTCCTGCTCCGAAAGGTGTAAATGGCTCATAAAGGTGTAAATCATTCACTTGATTTCCTGCCAAAACTCTTTATTCAATATCATAGCCACACTTTCCATCTCTTACAAGTTTTGAATCCATGTATAAAAACTCTTTCACGTGTTCCACGCCTTTTCTTTCCATAAATATCGCGCAATTTATCATACATTTCTCTCTTTCAAAAACCATCACTTGCCTCTTGTTTACATTCACATTCATATTAATAAGTAATATTACCCACCAACTGCAACTCCTTCCCCGATGATGCTAGTTTTACATTATCATCAGCGTATAGGAGAAATTTGACAGTTAGCTCAATCTTTTTTAATCCATACGCGCACACCTACAGTTCCTACAAGCAACTGTCCATGTGTATAGGTTAAACAACCACGGTGTGAGACAAGGCTGTGTAGCGTCACCGAGGTAACGTCACCTTTTTCGATCGGAAAAGAGTTTGTGCAAGCTCCATTGATTCTGGCACAAGCACCGGAACCCTCTTAGCGAGATTTCAATGGTCGTATCAAGTTGTTGTTCACTTCATGGACAGTGTTGATCTCATTCCTCACTACTTTGTCATAGGTTTTTCCAAGTCTACGAAGTTCAATAGACTTTTTGCCATAACCTCTTCAGCTAGACATCGTAAGTAAAAGACCCTGATCTGAGTATTCCCTTCCTTTATCAATATATTGTTCATATCGTAATATTTTTTGTTCCTTGATTTTATGAAACTTGATCTCATTTTCATTCCTGTTTGACAGAAAATAATTTTAATATTGGCATAAGTTTTACTTTAATAATTTAATGACAAGTTTTTGATTAAGTAAACATTGTTATTTTGTTTAATTATTATGAAAATTTATTTTTATACACATTTTTTCTCAATTAATCATTCACCTTTGCTTAGCTATAACAAAGTTAACAGTGATTGAGACTTTGGTAACTTATTTTTAGCTAAGTAAAATTCTATTAAATTCATTCTATATTTCCAAAAAAGGCATAATGCTTAGATAAATAAACGTTAAAATTCCTTAGCCATAATCTTACTTATGACTGTAAACCGCATTTTTACCTGAATACTTCGTTATACAGCAGTAAAGCAGCTTAGCGCGTTTAAAGCCAAGTATTGCTAAAAAACTTTAAAGCAATTTATAAGTAATAGGCTATTTCTCCTCGTTGCTTAAATTTGATGGTCACACGCTTATATTTTCTAAACCGTATGAGTTAGAAAGAAATGATTTAAAATGGTGGATAAAACAGCTATTAAGCTATAAAATACATGAAATTTGTTGCAATAGAAGTAAATATTCATACCAAAAATCAACACGAAAGGTCAAAATCGGGGTCATTTTTCGCATTCTACTCGTGTCACACTTCCCGATTCAGTTAAACATTAGGTTACTGCTTCACCAAATTTCCATAGATTTTGAAGCTACATACACTAAATTCACCGTGATAACATACACTACACACACAGTATTACAAAAAAAATCTTGTAACTATTATTTAGAACTTAAAACACAAAATACGTCGGTCACACGAAAGTAGGTACTTTAGATTTGCGTAGTAAACGGTTGACTGTTGATCAAAACGACCGCCCCAATAACAAAACTCAACTTAACTGAACGTTATTGGTCGACCGGCATCGCAAGAGTGCAACGTGTTTCTTCTGGCTCCATGAGAAAAAAAAATATCAGTAAGTTTCTACATTTGACACTTAATTCGAGTAATTTTCGTGGGTTACTTTTTGTACATTTTATAATAGCTATTGAAGTCAGAGTCAATTCATCGAATCCGCAAATAAATAGAGATATTTATGTAGTATTTGATTTAAACCGTAACGGCTAAACTTTGTCGGAATTTGAAAAAAAGTTATATTTTCGTTACCTTCGTGTCACATCCTTCGTGGCGTTTTACCCACGAAGGTGAGTTTATGCCACGAAAGTGATCTTTGACTAGTTTCAATAAGAGTGGTACTCGTTTAGATTCGTATTGTAGTATGTAGCGGAATGATAGCAGAACAAATAACTAAGTTTCTACAATCATGGCAAATGACAAAGCAATATCTATAACATTCCGTGTGATGCCCTTTTATAGGAGTAAAAATTCCACCGGACGTTATGCCAGATCCAAACCACAGTCCATACCGTCTAAAACTCACACCGTACCTACTTACCCGTCTAGTGCTAGGCGCCGCCCCGGGTAACTCATTAGAAAGATGTATCAGGGTACCTGACAGGCTTAGGCTGTCACCGTGGCCTCGCCTACGGGTTTGGGTGTTATCTTGCGTCTTTTGGGTTAGTTCAGGTGCAATTCCGCTTCTTGAGGCGTGCAGCATGCTAAGAACTTTCACGTCATGCCAATGTTTTGGCTCTCGAGGCGTAGATCTGTGACCCTTCGCATCCAAGTCTCAAGGACAGATTCCGGGAAAGAGTCATGCCACTTAAAGCTTAATTAAGGCACTTGATACCTTATCAACTAATATACATTTAGGTAGTACTCGTCGAGTTTTCCGGCGGAGCGGTTTGTGACTACTCTCGAGAACAACTTCTAAACATATCTAAGGAGTGAGCTGGGTCTGTAATTCTTCAGCAAGGTCTTGTAACTTTTTTGAAAAAAACAGAGCCACCGCACTTCGCTCCACGCTTTAGGTGTTTGTACCTGTTGGAGGACGGAATTGAAGAGACTCGTCAGCTCTTTCAGAACTGGAGTCCCGCCAGCTTTAAGAAGCTCACTTGTAATTCCGTCCTCTCCAGGGAATTTATTAGTTTTTAGTTGTTTGCGAGCCGCCCTGACCTCGCCCTGGTATTGACCAGGAGGTATTGACCGAAGAGGAAGACATTCCGGATATTGATCCGGAATGTCTTCCTCTTCGGTACAGTGGCGCGTGAGTGGGGCTCTGTGGTCACAGTCGCTAGGTCCCATCGGTTTTTTTTCCGTGATGCATATAGGTCTCTATAGAAGCTCTTAACTTCTTCGAGAATCTCAAACCTCGAGGTCACGGTTTTGCCACCCGCTGTTTTCAATTTGGTCAGACGGGGTATTCGAAGCTGTTGCGCAAAGACTTTAGTACCCCAATTTTGTTTGATCGCTGCCTCGACGATGTTGGTGTTATAACGTCTGAGGTCGCATCGTATCAGCTTTCGGATTTTGATGTTTAAAGCTCTCTGGTCGGACGAAGACGTATGCATAGATGGCGTTTGCCGTCTGATTCTCATGAGCTCGAGAGTCTCGGGCGAAAGCTTGGAACACCTATTTTTGCATTTTCCAGACAGAAACCTTCGAGAGACTTGTTGTAGCGTCCTGACTACAGTGTCGGCCTTATCGTGATCGTTGTCAGTGGTTTCCAGCAGATCGAAAAGATTTTGAAACTCCAATTGAAACTTCTCGGCACACAAAGCTATTTTGAGCGCAGTAGGTCGGAGAGTAGGCTTTTTCATCCGGGCCCTTTCGGCGCGGAAGTCTAAATTCAGAGATGCTCGGACGAGTTGGTGATCACTTACGGTATTAAACCTGTTGATCACTGTGACATCTTTAAATATACACCTCTTGTCCGACATGACGAAGTCTATCTCGTTCCTTGTGACCTTGTAGAGGCTTCGCCAAGTCCACCTTCTAGGGAGCTTCTTCTTAAAGAATAAGTTCATCAAGAAGAGCCCCTGAGCCTCAAGAAAGTTGATAAGCATACGCCCCCGGTCATTTCTACGCCCCACACCAAAGGGTCCGATTTTCGTTTTACGGCGTTCTTGTACTCCCACTTTGGCATTGAAGTCTCCCATCACAACGTTGTAGTGAGTCTTGGCAGTACATTGTAATGCTTTCACCACGTCCTCGTACACGGTCTCAACTGCCTCGTCAGTGCTTCTCGAAGTCGGGGCATAGGTACACCTGAATCACCTTCAGGGAGTACCTGTTGGTGAGTCTCAGTAATTACGTATGCTACCCGAGACGAAACATTGCTGATCTCCACAATGCTGCTAACGAGGTCCTTTTTCACCATAAAACCGTCACCGCCCTCGGAAGAATGTCTTCCATCACCTTCCCGAAAGTACAATAGGTCGCCCGACGCAAGGGTTAGCCTGTCCTCCCCCTTTCTTCGAACTCCGCACAACCCCAGTATGTGCTAGTTTATGCGACCCAGTTCTACCTCGAGTTCAGTGAGCCGATCGTCTAGGCGCAGAGTGCTTCCATTATAAGTAGCCAGGTACGGACAATCTCACACAAGATCATCTAGCTAGCCCAAATTAAGACAATATAAGCTAATGCTATGGGATCTAGATAAAGAGATCTACTGTGTTATATGGTTCCAGAATAACTTTTACGTCAAAAGCATGTGTATAGGACCTGGTAATTGTTTTAGTTAACTAACTGTTACCATATAACTGCCGAATGAACATATTAACTTATAATTAGTATTTAAATAATGATTAATAATGTCTGTAAAGCTACTGCGTCACCTTCGTGGATCGTCGCGTCACCTACGTGGGATCTAATAATTCAAAACGTTATTCTTCCAAATCTGACTCACAATTTAACTTGTTGACTTATATATGTTACTTATCTTACCAAACGCTTTGTGTTTATTTACAAAAATAGTTGAAATAATCAGTATTTAAAATTTACCATGAAGGTGACGATGAGAATCTTAAAAAGTAGAAATAGCCAATAACAGCTACACGAAATTACTGCGCTAAAAATAGGTTAGGGTATGGTTAACTCTGTTTTAGTAGCGTATCTTCTCCAACTTTAACACTAAGCTGCTTAGCTAAAAGAAAAAATAAGCTTTTTAGTAATAAAAATTACAATAATTTTAGATATAAATAACATCATTTACAAGCCTTCGATATAAGCTACAGATATATCCAAGAAATCTTACATAAACTGCCATTGTTTTTGAGAGACATCAATTCCCATGTTTTTTGATGATATCTCAAAATCGACTTGTTGGGGTTAACCCTATTTTAGCTTAAGTAGGGCAGTATAGCACTTAAAGCTTTAAAAAATGAATTTTATAAGTTTATTTTGTTTTTGTTTATTTTGTATTTATTTTATTGTGATTGATATTCCTAGCAGATTTTTTCCCACGTAATAATCGCAGGATTTTTTTTCAATTTAAAGGTGTTTATGAACAAAAGTTTTACGCAAATAGGTACCTACAAGCAGTTATAATCTAAAAGTAATAGGTAACTACAACAGATATCTCAGTAGGTAGGTACCCATTTAAATTATTTATACGCAATACCCATTAAAATTTTTACAAATGACAAAAAAAAACAGTAACTTAAAATCACAGTTTAAATTAGAATATTTACACAAAAACAAAGATGGTTCTAGTCTGCTGACCGCTAATTGTTTTCACTTTTTTGTATAAACATTTACTTATTTATCTTGTTCAATCAATAATTAGATCAATTGAATGACTAATAAAGAATATAATATATAATCTGTGCTAATAACGAATGTATGTACTATGTTGAATGTAAGTACTATTAATTCGAGTGCTATGAAGCTGTAAGCTTGTTTTTTGAAAAAATCGTTCTACTTTTTATAGGAACACCCATAGGAATTCATAAAAAATTTGTCTACCATTCTGGTTTTTCTTGGGGTATCCTTCAAAAACAATTCAGTCCGCGCCGACTTAATCTTTAAGATCTTTTATGATTAAGCAAACAGGGCTATTTCACACGCTGCTTGATGATTCTGATGAAGAAATATCTCTCCTTTCATACACCTTATGT
The DNA here is from genome assembly GCA_933228765.1 of Miltochrista miniata. Lineage (NCBI taxonomy): Eukaryota > Metazoa > Arthropoda > Insecta > Lepidoptera > Erebidae > Miltochrista > Miltochrista miniata. Next base: position 14,325,183 of record OW121770.1, read on the forward strand.
GACGTGAACGAAGTTGCGGGGGTCAGCTAGTTCATATAATATACTCGTAGGTATTCATCGTGAGTATTCATGCAATATGGCTGACTATTTATTTGCAAGCACTCCTCTCCTTCAATATGTGTATCAAATGAAATAGCTTGTTGAGAATAATAACTCGAGAATGTATGCATGTCTTTTTGTTGTCAACAAAAAACCACGCATATCCTACCTAACGCCAACTTTTGGGAGCCCGGGGTAAGCCCTCGGAAGGATACCCCAAGGAAAACCAGAATGGTAGACAATTTTTTTATAAATTCCTATGGGTGTTCCTATAAAAAGTAGAACGATTTTTTACAAATACAAGCTTACAGCTTCATAGCACTCGAATTAATAGTAGGGTGAATTTCAACATCTATGAATTTTTACCTAATTTTGGTGTTTTTTTTTGTTACTCTATATGTAGATAATATTATTCTATAATTAGAAAGTAATACGTATAATAGTTGCATGAAAGCTAGAAAAGTCTAATTAAACCCGAAAATGACATTAATATTATCGACACCTAAGTTGTCAATACACCAAAATTGGTATTTTAACACCAAAATTAGATATAGGAACAACAAAATTAGTAGACCATAAAAATACATTTTAACATAAGATTCTTTTATTTAATGACACATTATATGTAATATAGATTTTTTTTATATATTTAGCTTGCCAAAATGATGCTGCCGCCGCCTGATGGAAAGCCATCTAGCGATTGGGGGCCACCGTCCCAGTCTGTAGGACTATAGAAAGCGGCCCTCAACTTGGCGGCCCTATGATGTGCCTCTTCACGCTCCGCTTGAAGAACCCAGGATTGTAAGAGGAGGGAAACACGTGCGCTGGCAGGTCTTTCCGGATTTTTATGGTTCGACAGAGAAACGATCTTTTCAATCGTTCAGATCTAGCAAAGATTCTCTCCACTGTGTGAGAGTGGCACCTCTGTCCAGCACGCGTTGTTCGGGATCAGAATGGAGAGGGTGGGAGTAGGTTAAAGAGTTCTTCAGAACACTCACCGTGATAGATACGGTAGAAAGCAGCCAAAGATGCAATAGTTCTTCGCTGCGCCAATGACTCCAGACTTTCCGTTACCTCAGGGCAGTTTATAATGCGAATAGCTCGCCGCTGCATAGAGTCTCAAAGGTGAGAGCAGTATTCGACGCAAGGACGTATTCTGCGTTTTGTACAGCAGACACCTCTGGTTTGGCGTAAAGAACCGTTTCACCTTGTTTAGGACTCCTAGTTTTCTCGAGGCTAGCCCAATACATCGCTCAATATGGTATTTGTGATTGAGCTCGGGCCGGACGTCTATGCCAAGGATGTCCAGATTATCTCCAAGTGGAATCGTCGTATTCTGAAGAGAGGGTAAGGGTAGGAAAGGGGTTTTTTAGCTGTAAACGCACACGCCTGTGTTTTACGGGCATTGAACTCGAACAGGTTCGAGGATCCCCATTGTGAAATGTGGTCCAGGGCGCATGCCATACTCTATAGAAGGCTTTAGCAATATCGAGGCTTATAGCCAACAACTCACCGTGCCTCTCCACAGCCACACCCCAAACATGCGTCACGTATGCCAGGAAGTCACCCGTAGATCGTTTTGGCCTAAAGCCATATTGTCGATCATTGAGTAGCGAGTGATCCTCGAGTTAGCGCATGAGTCGTTTGTTGATGATCAGCTCAAATATTTTACAAATGATCGAGGTGACGGCTATAGGGCGATAGTCGGCAGGGTCCGACCGATCCCCTTTCTTGGGGATCGGTTGTACGTTCGCCACTAACCAAGCCTCCGGCACTTCCCCTGGAGAGTAGGAGAGGCGATACAGGCGCGTTAATGCTGGAGCCAATTCGGCCGCACGTTTTTTCAGCACTATCGCCGGAATGCCGTCAGGACCACTGGCTTTCCGCGTGTTGAGTGACCGCAGCACCGCCCGCACATCAGACTGCCGGATGACAATTTCTGGCATTGTGTAACCACAATCGGCGATGGTAGGGGGCTGCATGCCACAGTCTTCGACCCAGAAATTGGCCGCAAAGAGGTTAACTAGCAGGTCGCCTTTCTCTTGGTCCTTGTGAGCCAGTGATCCATCGGGGTAACGCAGCGGTGGCAGCGAGGGTTGGCAGAAGTTAGCATGCACAGCTTTGCCACGGCTACCCGTGGGGTGTGAGGCTAGCTCCCGACCCAGCCGTGCGACGTGCTGGGCATTCGCTCTCTTGAAGACGCTCTCGCTGGCTCTAGTGGCTCTGTTATACGCTGCCATGAGGTGTGCCACGTTCGGGTCCCGCATTGTCCGAGCCCTGACCCAAGCGCGAAACGCCATCTAATTTTTCTGAACAGCCTCGGCGCATTCACGCCCGAACCAGGGACGAGCTTTGCGGATGCTGGCGACATCAGTGTATGGAATGTAGTATTCCATACCTAAACTGATGTCACCAGCTACCGCAGATGCGCTCTCCGATGAAGCCTCACCTGCAAAGCAGCGCTGACTCCACGGGATAGACGCAAAGTAGTCGCAGAGACCGTCCCAGTCTGCTGACGAGTAGAGCCATAACCGCCGCTTCATCTCAACTGCACGCGCAGGAGATGATACTTGCCTGCAGTCATGCAAGTATCAGGGCTTTGCGGCTGAATGCTTGTTAGTTGTGTCCTTTTTTTCCTTTCGTAGTATGCTTTAAAATTAATCCGATTCCGTTTTTGATGAACTCTGCGAGCACGTGGTGGCATTTCACTCGAAGGTACGATTTTTCCTTCTGCTTTTTTTCTCTTTCTTTTCTTCGTAATTCCTCTAGTTCCTCTGGATCTTTCTTAATTTTTTCTTTTCTCTTCCTCTCGACATTTCTTTTATTCTCTAAGCGCTCGGCTTGAGATAATTTTGATGTTTTCTTTGGCATGCTGGAATGGAAGGAATACTACTAATATACTTAAAAGCTCACACCTAGTATAATTTTCATTCAATTAATGTGGAAAAAAATATTCTCAAAGCACGAAGTAAGAGTATCTCACATTGTTGATAATATTTTTTTATTAGTTCATAATGAAATGAAGGTGCTATCTGAGGATGGCGTCACTCTTAATACGTACTGTGGAGTCAAAACTTAACGTTCGGCAGCGGTAGATACACCGGAACAGTATTCCGGTAGACATAGGTTCGAATCCTGTTTCCAGCATAAATTCTTTATACATATTAATTTAATGAAAATAAACATAGAATTTCTAAAATTACCCCAGAAACTATAAATCTAATTTTGGTGTAGCTAAGCAATTTTGGTGATAAGTCAAACACCACCAAAATCACCAAAATTAGACCACCAAAATTAGAAATGTGTAAAATAAGTTGATTTGACAAAATACTATTCAGAATTTTATAATGACATTACTATTATTTTAAACAAATACCGAGCCCTTACGCTATACATTAGGTATTTAAACAAATAACGAGCTTAAAACGTTTTAAATTATCTACACAAAAATTACTGAAATCGTGTCCGAGGGCTTACGAGAGTATTACTTACATTTTTAGCGGGAAGTCGGAGCAAGCTGGCACGAGACTGGCACTGGTGCGTGACAGCACAGGACTCAATGATTCGAAAGACGGTAGTAACGTCCCGGTACCTATTTTCAGTACGATTCACGGAATGATTTTATTATTGACACCAAAATTTGAAACTTATCGCGGACGGACCTTATACATTTATTATAAGATCAAATATAGCACTAAATACTCGAATTAAATAGTCAATAGGTGGAAAAGCTAATACAGAATTAAAATAAAATTAGGTATATCTAGTAAACTGACGGTGTGTTGATTGGTATGTGATTTTTCTTTATAAAACAGGTTGTGGACGAGCCACCAAAATTATATTTCATATAGAAAATCCTTTTTTTAATAATAATTAAAATAATATCTTATAACTTATTGTGTATGACTTTATTAAGGTAATTAATTGCTTTCTTTCACAAAAAAAAGATTTATCGTATCTTAACTTTAAGGTATGATTTTCAGTGGCGCCGCCTCATTTTTACGTTTGAGAAATTTACCCAGTACTTACATTCAACATAGTACATACATTCATTATTATGTTTTACATATAATAAAACTGTAGATGTAGAGAAAATCTGGGCATACATGAAAGATATTTTGAAAATATTAATTGTAGGGCATTCTATAATCGATACTGAAGCCAAAACAGTAATTTAAATTTTTTTGGATGTCTTTCGTTCTGTCTGTCTGTCTGTCTGTAAGTATCCCGAAAAAGTATCACGCCGAACCTACTGAACCAATTTGAATAATACTTGGCACAATGACAATCTTATGATCCGAGAACGGATATACTTACCTATTTTTGGTCCCGATATTTTGCGCGGTTCCTGTGGGAGAGGGGATGAAAGAAAAAATGGTTTTTCCGTTGTAATTTCTCAACGCGTGGTCCGATTTCAAAAAAAAAATTATGCTAGTGCTAGTACGCCTACATACCTACGTAAATATTCTATGCAATTGAATAGTACCTGACGACGTTAAAGTGATGGATTTATCAACATATTATTCTTCATGGTCAACTCAAATAACTTGGTCAACAACAAAAAGCAACTGGTCTCTGCTGGCGCCATCTATCAAATATGCTACTAAGTTTAGTTGAGTGTAAAGGCTGCTTAGCTCAAATTCTATTTAGTTACGAAAAACTACCACTAGATGTGGTTAGAAGCCTGTTCAACACAAATTAACAAAACATTATGTTACACTTATGTTACCCATGGATTTTTTTATCAGCTTCGTCCATTTGACTCGGTGCAAAGACGAGCTGTAAGAGTTGTCAACGATCCTGTACTTACAGCTGGTGTGGAACCTCTTCGCGACAGGAGAGACTTTGCCTCCTTATGCGTATTCTACCGCCTGTACAATGGTATGTGCTCTGAGGAATTGTTTGATATGATGCCCACGGCTACGTGCTATCATCGCACCGCTCGCCACAGACAGGGAGTTCATCCTCACACTCTGCGTCCGGTGCGTTCCAGCACGGTTAGATCCGATAGGTGTTTTCTTCCGCGCACGCTTAGGTTGTGGAATGACCTCCCTGCCTCGGTTTTCCCAAACGCCTACAGTATGGGGTTCTTCAAAAGGGGTCTTAGAAGGTTTTTACAGGGTCGGCAGCGCGAGTGTGGCACCTCTGGTGTTGCAAACGTTCATAGGCTACGGTGACCACCGGTCCTTCTGGTGGGCCGTATTGTTAAAAAGCTGTTCTGCCACCTTAGTGGTTAAAAAAAAATTTAGAATTTTTCGCTACTGTTCTTACTATGTACTTAGTAAAATATTATATTTACTTACTAAAATATTATTGTGGTGATAGAAATATACAACTATTACGGAACCCTAAAAACCATAATTTACAAAACCAACGTAATGCATTCACCCAAATGAATCGCATGTATTAATTAGTATCAACAATCGTTGCAATCAAATCGAAATAACGATTTCCGGATGCATTTTTTTTCTCACCTCTGGGGCTCTGGCTTACAAGCGTGCAGCGTTCTTCCTAGTTTTGTTTTGTTGTGTATCGGTTCCAAAGCCGTTTGTTTAAAAAAAATCTCACTGCAATGCTATGAGAGCTTTCACTAATTGATGCTTCGAAATTCGAATTCGCTGTGGTACTTTTGTGAGTGGATTAAACGCTGTGAGTTTACCGGAATGTAATTTTTTTATGATAGCTTGTTTTACAGATGTTTATTTTTTTTAATGTAGGGAGCTTAGAAACTGACGTGAAGCCATTAAGTCCTGTAGCATCTCAATTTCAGGACATTTATTTTATTTTTATTTATTTTATTTATTTATTTACTTCTCCCACCACTATCATTACAGGTGTGTACACCCAATGCGATAGTGTGGCTCATCTTACAATATAATTATCTGATACTACATTACAATAAAATGATACATACATGATAATAAAAACCTAAAACTAAAAAGAAAACCTTAGAATTTATATGCAATAACATGCAAGAGTACCTTTGAGAGTTCACTCAAAGCACACCAGAAAATATCCAGTTGCTGATCTAATTCGTTGATAATGCGCAAAGTTCGCGAAAAAGGTGCTTTTGCCAACAAATTAGTTCTGGCAGAAGGCACGGCTAGCAGTTGCGGGCTTCTACGCCGCCACACGTACCGATCTGGTACCTGCAAGCAAAGATGCCTGAGAACCCCCGGGTCATGAGCTACCCCTCTTAGTACCCTTACGACATATACTGCAAGGGCAAAGTCGCGTCGTACTCTTAGCTCATTGTAGCCCACCATCCCGAGCACAAAAAGTGTAGGGTACATCAACGGGTAGAATGGATATATGCCGTACAGCTTAAAGTACAGATGTCGTATAAATTTATTTTGAACACGCTCCATCATGCCAGTGTACTTTAATTCATGTGGAGCCCATATGACTGCGCTGTGTTCAAGGTGACTTCGAACCACTGCGTCGTACAACACTTTTATTGTAATTATGCTAGTGAACGCTCGCGACTGTCGCAGCACAAACCCCAAGTTCCTGTACGCCTTCTTACATACCTGTTCGATATGTTCGCGAAAGACTAGTGCGGGAGTGAAATTTACCCCTAAATCTCTCACCTGTGTCCTTCGCTGCACGAGTGTTTCCTCTATCGTATACTCATAATGGATCGGATTAGTCGCTCGAGAGAATGACATGACCGAGCACTTAGAGGTATTTAAGTATAGTTTGTTGTCGTGGCTCCATTTTACCACTCGGTTTATGTCATCCTGCATACGTTCACAGTCCACACCACTCCTTACTTCACATAACAATTTAAGATCATCTGCATATAGCAAACATGATCCATGCCTAACGACATCTGGTAAGTCGTTTACCATAATAATGAAGTGAAGAGGTCCCAAATTACTTCCCTGACTCACTCCAGACCTGGTGCAAAATGGCTCAGATTCGTAGCCATTATGGTCCACATACTGCTTTCTGTCAGACATGTAGCTGCAAAAGAATTTTAACAGGTGCGGCGTACATCCCATGTCTGCGAGCTTCCGCAATAAGACATCTTTATCCACGGTATCAAATGCGCGTCGAAAATCAAAATATGTGACATCCACCTGGACACCTGCATCGACTGCCGGCACCACCTGGATCATGAAATTGAGCAGATTTGTACTAGTGCTGCGCCCTGGTCGGAATCCATGTTGTTCGTCCGCCAGTCGTGCCGATATCTGTCGCTGCACCCTGCGGTATATAGCAGACTCAAATACCTTTGCAGCTGTTGACAGCACTGCCACTGGTCTATAGCCACTAACGTCAGGACCAGCCCTCCCTTTAGGAACCGGGATAACTCGCGTTAACTTCCACCTGGTTGGAAATGTCGCCTGCCGTAAACACACGTTAAAGAGATGACATAGTGGTTCACTTAATATGCTACTGCAGTCTCTGACCAGGAACGCCGGCACACCGTCAGGCCCTGACGAACGCTTAGGCTTAAGATTCCGAAGCGCACCTATCACATCCTGTGAACCAAGAGATTCCAAGTGCACCCATGCGCTGGACGCGCCCACGTCCGCTGCCACTGCTGCCGCATCCAGCTTTGGTGGTTGCGTACTGTATACAGACTCAAACATACATACTTTTCACCTTTTCTTTTTAGTATACCTAGAGCCACAGATTAATAATAGCGAACACTTAGATTGTGGAATGACCTCCCTGCCTCGGTTTTCCCGACTTTTCCCAAACACCTATAGTATGGGATTCGTCAAGAGGGGTCTTAGAAGGTTTTTACAGGGTCGGCAGCGTGAGTGTAGCGCCTCAGGTGTTGCAAACGTTCATAGGCTGCGGTGACCACCAGTAGGTAAATCTGGTGGGCCGTATGCTTGTCTGCCACCTTAGTGGTATAAAAAGAAAGTTACTACGTTGTAGAGCTCCTAGATTAGATTACCTCATATCTGCCAGTTGTATTGATTTTGTTTCCAGTTTTCTATACTGGGTGTTTCTTTTAGGGTGTCAAGCCGCCACTAGCTGGTAGCAGGGTTCCATACCTATCGATTTAACCCCCATGTATGTTCTACGACTTTTTGTAGTTTTCGAGATATAATTTTTTTTCGTTATTTTTCCACGTGGCTTTAAATAATTACAACTTCTTTTTGGTTCGACTTTTCTTGGATATTTTTTTATTATTATAATGCCTATTGATTGCAGTATTATGGACAAAATAATCTCCTTCCGAACTTTGATACAAGATGTAAAAATTTTAATCGATAATAAAAAAATAGGGAATTATGCAGAACATTATATCTCGAAAACTACAAAAAATCGTAGAACATACATGGGGGTTAAATCGATAGGTATGGAACCCTGCTACCAGCTAGTGGCGGCTTGACACCCTAAAAGAAACACCGTGTATATTAGCCAGGGCCTCATCATTTAGTCAGTAGGTATCCTTGTAGATGAGACTGGCTTGCGCTCCGAAGGTTTCCGTAATACCCAATGAATTAAGCATTGGCATTTTAAGAACTCGTATTCCATAAAGTGAGGCAATGCTCATAATTGGACTTAACATTATTAAGATAGATACTATTGTGACTTTTGGGCCAGTGAAGATAAACATCATAATCAACATACAATCATGGCCTCGTGCAGGATTCTTGAGGATATACCCGAGTGGGTAAGCAGAGATAAATTTAAAATCCATACTTTGCCAGTTGTATTGTTGGCTGAAAGGGACATGGGCAGGTAGTGGCTGTGTTGGAAATTTTCACTTGCAATAGCTCGCAGAGTATACGTGAAGCATTAATGAAGTCTCAATAGGCTGGGCACACCGTTGGCACGGTGATAGGTACTATGATAGTATTGCCAATTGCCGTGACGGCAGGAAGACCGATAGACAATGGAGTAAACCAATTTGGAGTGGAGATCGAGACTTGGTAAACCTGCGGTAGGACGTTGCTCCGTCGCGACTTGATAGGACGATGCCCCGCCAGGTGGTCGGTACACCACCGGATCTATACAAGGTCGCCGGGAGGGACTGGATGCGGAAGGCACAAATCCAAAGTTTATTTTTATATTTCTACTATGACAGGACGGTGTGTTGTGTCGTAATTTGAGAGAGGCCTACGTTCAGGAGTGAACTGCTATACCTTAGACTGATTTACTTTACTCATAACTAGCTGTTCCCCGCGTAAAATCAAAACCCTCCTAATGCGCAGTCGGTTATGACCTTCCCAGGGCCTTGAACTATCTCTATGCCAAATTTCATCTCAATGGCTTCAGCCGTTTAGGTGGAAAGCGTAACAGACAGACAGAGTTACTTTCGCATTTATATTATTAGTAGGGACAGTAGGGAAAAAGTAGGGAATAGGGATTGAACATTTTGTCCATATTGTTTAACGGAGGTCGCCCATTACTAAGTTACGTAATTAAAATAAAATTTGAAATAAGTATTTACAAGGAATTCTTCAACATTATCAAAAATAGTAAACCATAATACTTCATTCCATTCTGGGCACATTAATCGATTCGTTTTCACAACAATCCGAAGCTGTACAAAAAAGTCGATGCATCGAATCGATTTGTACGGTTGCCAACATTCGATCTCGAGCTGTTCACAGATGGCACTACTCGGGAATCACCACGGGAATCGATCATGAACGCTTACTGATTACTTGGGCGATAACATGTGTTGGGACTGACTTCATTTAAAACGATTATTGTGTTTTAATTAGATTTGGATGTGTAAACATGCGACCGAAATAGGGCTATGAAATATTCGATTTGTCTGCTACTGTACCTTTAAGTGTGGTACCATAAATAACAGTATGTTCTATTTTTTTATACTAATTAGGTGAGCACACAAGTAAACGGGCCACTTAATAAAAGTCGTCAGGGTAGCCTATTTAAGTAGGTACCTAGGTACATACGCTACAACACTAGAGCTGCCGATTATAAACTTTTTTATTTTTTTTATTAGGTAACGAGTTTAGACGTCTGTGAAAATCGTGATCCTTTTTAATTGGTCGTGCTCATGATTTTTAAAATAAAATGACATAACTGTGTAATAATTTTGCGAATTATCAAAAAATCTACTTTACATTTCCAAAATCAGAGTCTAGACCATCGATCGTCAATAGGTTTGTTTAAATATTATATCTATGAATTTTTGTACATCATAATCCAAACCAATTTCAAATCTCGTTTAAAAGATAGCTTTTTGATGTCCGGAAAACGAAGCTGTCGACGCGTCGACACTGAAATTTTTCAGTGTCTCAAAGAAACACGAAAACAAATCATAGGTTAGCAATCAGTTAGGCATGACACCTAATTTGTGTTCAATTTGAAATCTTAATAAGCCGTCAAAGCGTTCCTGAAATAGTTAACTAACTAATTATATACCGTTATAAGGGAGACCGGCGACAATTGACAAATGTGTTCGGTGCGGTGCGATACATACAATTAGTTGAGGAATGTATCCGAACGCATCCGTACACGTTGACAGCGCGCGCTTTCGTAAAACATTTTGGCGGGAATATGCACTTTTTGCACGTGTATTTTAGAGGTTATTTTCCTTTACTAATTATTGTTAAATCGAGTGTTTGCTTTATGAGGGAGCCCTATTTGAAGAAGTCTTTGTCTGTTTTGGCAGCGATAAATCATTTGAGGCCGTGACGCGTCTGGTCGGGAAGGTGTATGTGACAAATTACCCTCATACGATCTTTTGGGGGGCTGTATAATGGAAAGTGGTCGTGTACTTAGTAATGAAGACATTTAGGGATAATAATGTTTGTTGTAGTAATTTGTCTATTTAAGCAGTGTTAAGATTTATTTCATCACTCGGGGACCCGCGGACTCAGGGTTCTATGAACAATCACTGTAGTAAGCAACATTTATTATGGCCGGTCATGGATGGGTGACTATCACGTGACCACATTGTGACATTTATTTGCGAGCGTTTCCTTACTTCGGAAGGCACGTCCCGGTTGCCAGTAAATGGCCGTCGCGCGTCGTTAAGCCAAGTTGAAGGCCTTTATGGGCGGCTTGAAAAAAATTACAGCGGATAGTCATAACCTGCGCCTGTCCATATCAACACAGCAATACAGCATACCAACTTCTAAACTTAGACAAATTTACAAAATGAAATGTGGGCATATAATATGCCTTTGTCTACCCCATCATGGATAAAAGGCGTGATTATATGTATGAATGTAAGATTTATTTAGATCAGATTTGGTGGTGACACAATAACAGATACAAATTTCATCTTTGTATTGTGGTGCCGCTCGCTGAAGCTACCATCATAGGCAACTTTTTTGTGTGCTCGAAGACAATGACTCTGTAAACCTTCGATCAACAATTGATCGAAGCTGAAAACGTCAGACAGGACCTCTATCAATCGACGGACTGATGACCTGGAATGGGCCGTAGGGAGAGACTGAATGTGACTGGAATCAGCGTGTCCGTATGAATTGAGAAGCCAACTCACCTTTTTAAATGAAACTCACCAAGTAAACCCATATGTTTAGGTAGGTACTATAAATGGCACTGCCTTCATTATTATATTTAATAAAATCAGAAGACATTATTACTTTGTGCTAAGTAACTTATAATAAAAAAACCGGCCAAGTGCGAGTTGGACTCGCCCATGAAGGGTTTCGTAGCAGCAAGTAACATAATATAAAAGTTCTTATAGTTCGTTGTAACTTTGATTGATGTTTTAACACGTTCGCAGTGGTAGTGATTTTTCTAACCGAAAATTGCGGTTTATAACGTATTAAAAAAAAACTAACAGCTCTATCTCGTTCAAACTAATTTTCGTTGGTAGTTTTTATGGCAATGTATATCATATATTTTTTTTAGATTTATCATTCTCTTAGTTTAGAAGTTAGAGGGGGGGGGGGGGGACACTCATTCTTCCACTTTGGAAGTGTCTCTTGCGCAAACTATTCACTTTAGAAAAAAATGATTTTAGGAACCTAAATAGCATTTTTAAAAACCTATCTACAGATACCCCACACGTATGGATTTGATGAAAAAAAAAATTTTGAGTTTCAGTTCTGAGTACGGGGACCCCCAAAATTTACTGCCTTTTTTCTAGTTTTATATAAGAATCTTAATGCGGTTCACAGAATACATCTAGTTACCAAGTTTCAATAGCATAGGCCTTATAGTTTCGGAGAAAAGTGGCTGTGACACACGGACGGACAGACAGACGGACAGACAGACAGACATGACGAATCTATAAGGGTTCCGTTTTTGCCATTTGGCTACGAAACCCTAAAAAAATTGAAAAAGGAAATGTATTTTTAGGTTTTTGTTTGAAGTCGGTTTTATTTTTGTCAAGTTATTTTTTCAATATTTTAAGTGACAAGTGCACTGAAAATCTGTCTATCTAGGTGTAAAGTCCTCATCAATATAAATCAATCATGTCCAAATACAAGGTAACTGCTGTATGATGTCGTGGATAGGATACGGCGACTGGGTCTCGAGGTCGCCCTTCACAAAGCCGAGGCTCTGTGCTTCCACGGACCACGGATGGGGCCACCTGCGGGATCCAGCCTACAGGTAGGGGGCGTCAGCATCGGCATCGAGCCCTCGATAAAGTATCGGGGCTCGTACTCGATGGCCGGTGGAACTTCGGACATCATTGAATTGTAGTAGGTACTTTAAAGCACTTATTTAAAATAATAACAAACGCACTAGTGAACTCTACAATTTTCAGTGGGTGCTCTCGATTTCTCCTGGATCCCATCATTAGATCCTGTCCTGGTGAAAATGGGACCACCTCAGAAGTGAACACTATGCAACGAAAAAAAATTCTTGAAATCCGTCAAACAACGAAACATATAGACGAATTGAGAACCTCCTCCTTTTTTGAGGCCGGTTAAAAAGTTACATTAATTTCAAAGTGGCTCCTCAATCTAAACACCTAAATTAAGGAGTTCATTGAATTTCTTAACAATACCAAAATATTTTATTAATTTTCTTTTTGTAAGTATCATTTAGTCGGCATTATGAAGGGTAGCTACTAACGATCTCCGTCGTACCTATCCTACTGGAATTCAAGAAGTTAGGAAGAACATTCAAAGGAACCGTTGATTTCTAGGTTTACCGAAACTTACCATTTTGTCTTTCGTCCCTTCTCCCACAAAATATCGGGATCAAATTATCCTAAAACCTTCTTTGGATCATAAGCTCAGATTGTGCGAAGCATCGTTTCCATTGATTCAGTAGTTTTAGCGTGATAGTTAATCGGAATACAGACAGACAGATAGACAAACAGCCAGACAATCACTTTTTAAATTACATTTTTGGCTTCGGTATCGAATGGAGAACGCCGTACAATTAAAATTTCCATAATATCTTCCATGTACAGGTTCTGGACCATCTACAGATTTATTATATGTATAGAATACCTACACTAATTTAGACTGTAGAGTTATAAATGTAGCAAAACGGGGAATTAATCCCATAATTTGTAATTATGGGAATGAATACGGTAAGTGGGTGCCGCAGCGTTCGTATTGGTAGTAATACGAACGCTGCGGCACCCACTTACCGTATTTACAGGGCTACCTACAGGGCGGAAACTCCATTCCAATAATTCGTTTTCAATTCTGTCCTGTCTCCTACACTAAAATGTATAATGTTCGTACAGACTTTGCCTCCTTATGCGTGTTCTACCGCCTGTACAATGGTATGTGCTCTGAGGAATTGTTTGACATGATGCCCACGGCTACCTTCTATCATCGCACCGCTCGCCATAGACAGGGATTTCCATCCTCACACCCTACGTCCCGAGGACGGTTAGACCCGGTAGGGGTTTTCTTCCGCGCACGCTTAGGTTGTGGAATGATCTTCCTGCCTCGGTTTTCCCAAACGCCTACAGTATGGGGTTCTTCAAAAGGGGTCTAAGAAGGTTTTTACAGGGTAGGCAGCGCGAGTGTGGCGCCTCTGGTGTTGCAAACGTTCATAGGCTGCGGTGACTACCAGTCCTTCTGGTGGGCCGTATGCTTGTCTGCCACCTTAGTGGTATAAACAAAAAGAAAAACAGAGCTTAAACGCGTGTGTAAACCCTAAAAACTTAAGCAAACGTTCCCTCAAAATACCCTTTAACTATGTGACAACTGTGGCGGGGGTGGGGAAGCTTGCTTAGTGGGGGGCAGAGAGTTGCCTATCTGTATGTAATACTATTATATTATCTTTGGTATGACTCTGTCAAAGTCGTGAGACACAGCTAGTTCTTAATAATAACCATTTATGTGCATGTGTTGTAGTTCATTAATCAGACGCATCAAAGCCACTAACAGAGCAATAACAATCCCATCCAGTTTCAGAACGCGCATATTAATTCTGATTTAGTCGGGAACATTCAATTAACTCAGGAAGACATCATTTGTAATGTGGTGCCCGGCTTGTGAGTGAGCTTGGGCGTATAGGATCTGTGGTTCTGTATACAATATTTATATTTCGGTAGAATATAGCTCGCCTAAATGACAGCACAGCCAGATTAAAGGCGACTTCCAGCGATTACGGACCACTATTCATAGTCCACAAGACAATAGGTAGCATCTACTAGCTGATCCTCACGTCTTTATCCGCGTAAAACCATTATCCTCCTATTGCGCAGTCGGTTAAAAAGTAGCCTATGTCCTTCCTAGGGACTCGAACAATCGCTATACCAATTTTCATCCCAATCGCTTCAGCAGTTTAGGCGTGAAAGCGTAACAGACAGAGTTACTTTCGCATTTATAATAATAATATTCCTAATATAATTATGTAGAGGGATGTAGAGATTAAAAAAAAATTAGCTTCTGAAAATAAAACCACCTGCCTAATGGAAAGCCAAGCAATGGGCCACTCACAGAGTCCATAAGAATACTAACAGTGGCCCTCAAGTTGGCCTCAAGTGCTAGCATCTATACAAATAGATAATTGTAAAAAAATCGAGAAGAAAACCTTGCAGCGTGCACCAAAATGACTGTGCAACGTGGTACACGGAATGAAAGTGGAGGAGGCCTTCTTTTGTTTTTTTACGTGTGGAGATTCAACATGGATGCTATGTGACTTCTACCGACTAAAACCACACGATGGCCGATCTCTACGGCCGGGAGTCCCAGGCAAGCCCTCGGAAGGATGTTCCAGGGTTCCCGGCAAAAAGTGGAAGAGGCCTAGAGACAACATTGCGGTCAAAAAAAATGTATTTATTTCACTTAGGCATTATACAGATACACTTGTAAAACGTCCAGAATATTAACCAAAAAACTCTGCCACCAGTTCACAACGCGACCCACCTGAGAAGAACTGGCAAGAAACTCAGCGGGTTTTTCTTTTTGGTCCTCTATTCACAATTTCAAAGATTTGAATACCTATGCATTTTAAAATTTTTTTTTGAGAATCCAGCAGAGCAGGTCATTTCCAGGCTTCCTTATCCAACAAATAGGTATTAGGCGAGGCCTCGGTGGCAGTCAAAGTCTGTCGGGAATCCTGATATATCCTTCCCATGGCTTATCTAGTATTTCCGGCCGTATGTAGGAAGGCACCGTGTGCAAACCATTGGTATGTAATAGGCTCATTTACCACGAAGAGCTCAGGACCTCGTTCGAACTACAGTCTTAGAAAATGAACTATTTCACTTTTTCCTACTACTATCAAGCTAAGATTTCAAGCGGAACCCTAAATCGCTGTTGCCCCAAGATATATTTGTTAAATACAAATTGGTTATTAAAATTCTTGGCGTGCAATATGCCGTGACAATCTCAAGCTTCGGCATTTTGTCCGCTGCAACCAAATTACGCATATTTATTACTTTTTCTTTCGCTACATTTGTTCTTACGATTCCAGACTGATATATTTTTGTAACTACTTAATACTTTTGAGACGCTTTGCCTGCTTTTATGCGTTTCCCCGAATGTCTACAGTATGAGTTTTTTCAAAAGAGATCTTAGAAGATTTTTGAATGGTCAGTTGCGCGATTGTAGCACCTCAGTCTGGTCAATGAATACATACTAACATAGAAGCGTAGTTCCAAAGGCCGCTATGAAGTGAAACTTTGTATGAAACTGCAATTTTTTATTTCTTGAAGCAAAACAATAAAATCAATCATTGTAAACACCTATAGATATGTTATGTTTTGATTAAAAGGGTGTGACATATTTTATTTATTTTAAAAACTTTAAAATGTGCCTTCTAGTTTTGCACAATGAACTGCGACAGTGAAATGCGCTAACAGCACCTCCACCTAGGAACTATATGAGCTGGGGGCATGCCCCCAAACAAAATTGGAACTAAAATTTCTTAGGAAACTATAATTATGTATTTAAATCTGATACTCGTAATTCCCAAACATAATAGGTATCTAATTCTAGAATACTATTCCGATCTGACATCGAATATGTCTGCTTCAAATGATTAGATACCTATAAATTGTGCGCTAAAAAAAGCGATTTTCGAAATGATTTGTAGCCATCTTTGCCTGTCTGGCATGTTAAACAGGTCTTTTAAAACGCAGTGAAGTTGTAATAGATTATATTTTATTAAGATAGCTTGATCAGACTTCACTAGTTCAAAGCCACAGACTATAAATCATTTTAAAAAGAACGAATGAACATCTTTAAAGAATTTAAAAATGTAAATTCTTTCTAAAATAAGTGTCACTTTGTTGATTGGCTCAGAAAATTACATGATACAAAAAATTCAAATTAGTAGTAAATTTTGTAAAGTATTCTATGTTTTGAAGTGATCTTTGGGTTTATGCAGGTTAATGTTATTTATTGAAGTATCTGATGATATCGTAAATTACCTATAAAAGTTCAAGAATGCTGAAAATAGACGTAGCATTGCTACTCTGGAATTTTATATTGGACATATCGAAGATTTTGAAATTTTTCCACACAACTATTGAATAGCTGCCACCTACCGCGATTTTTCTTACTTCAGCTTTTTTTGTAATATCACCACAGAACATGAAATTTTCTTGGCATTTACCGTTGACCGAACATCAAGAATGGTGGTTGCCATAATTATAATTATTTTACAAAAACTAGTTACTATAATTTGTGTTTTTTTATATAAAATGAGATTAATTTAAAAATATCACAAATGACTTTTTTACGTGTGGGAATTCTCATAAATGTTATGCCGTACTCCTACCGACTAAAACCATAATGTGCCCTGCCATCTGCCTACAGCTGAAAGTCCTGGGTACGCCTCCAGATGGACAACCCCAGAATTCGATAATTTACGCGATACAAGGAAATTAATATGATACAGAGAAACGCAGAGTCTCTTGACACTCCCTCTCAAATGTCCGTAGAAAGTTTCAATTTAGTTTCCATTGCATTACTGGGACAACGACTGAAGATATACCAACCAGATTATAGAATATATAGGTACCATAAAGAATTCCTTTTTTTTGTGTGGAAATCCTTATCGATGGTATGCCGAAAGTGCCTATGGCCGGGAGTCCCCCGGGTAAGGCCTCGGAAGGATGTCCCAGGTAAACAGATTGCATTTGAATTTACCAACCCACCAATTTATTATGATTTTTTTAATACACAATCTTTGCGAGATTGTGTACGAAAACATCAAAGATATTTTGATAAAATTTTCAAATTAATTTACAGTTGTTTTGACAGATTTCGTTAACGAACACTTATAAAATAAAGTGGTGTAATGAATCCGGGTAGAATTTTAATTGGACCGGAGGCGCGGTGCGTTCCTACATTTTTTTTCACATAAAAAACTTTTTAATTAATATCTCCAGTGAAACAGACAGCTGTTTTACGGTGTCACTTGTTTATGCTATTAATGATGAAGATTTTTTAAATTGGAAAAGCGTCTTCGTGAGAATTTTTTCGGGATTTTATATTAGTTAAAAAAATTTAAATTTTTGTTTGCCAAATAACTTGTAAACTTTCTTTTTTAATTACACATCTAGAAGTAGGTACGCTGCGATGGAGCCACATTATTTAATCGTACCCATCCGAGGTTTCGCCGAGGACTATCGGCCTCCATGACGTCTGAGGACGGTGAGAGGGTGGCTCACCGTCCTTACAGAAGCAGACCCATGACGGCAGCGTGACGAGAGGAACTCACGCACGCCTCCCCTTAGAAGCGGTATCACATCCGAAACCCCCCAAAGACGCGGGATAGGATAATAATAATAATAAATAATAATAAAATGCATTTATTAACAGACAAAGTACATTACAATTTTTAACAATATTTACTTCTGCCAAACTACAAAGCAGTTTATTGGCAGACGTAAGCTCCCAGTATAACAATCAAACTACTTTTACATAATTATAGCTACCTAATAACAATTAGAATTTAATAAAATAAAATTACATCTATGATGCTTCAAAACTGTCTCTCATGTTACCAAGCAAGAACTTTGTTATCTTTGATTTGAAAAATTTCTTTGTTACTGCATTCATTTCGATATTTAACGGCAGACTATTAAATATTATAGGAACTAAATACTTGTTACACCTTCGCCCATAGTAATTATTACATAAAGGTACCTCGAATTTTTCCTTGGCTCTAACTTTTCTTACAGGCCTATTGGAACTCCTCATGTGTTTGTGTTCCTCCCTACCGTACTGCTCCAATGCCAATAGAAGCACCGCCCTCTCATGCACCGGCAGTACCTCACACTCACAGAACAGTTCTTCATAGTCACTATTTTTACAACGCGTTTTAGTTTGCTTGTCAACTAGTAGTTTAAGGAATCTAATTTGCATGTTTTTTACCTTGTCTAGGTATGTTTTGAAGGTACGTCCATAACACGCCAGTCCATATGAGAGCAATGATTCCACTAGCGCATAATAAACAGAATATAATGTAGCCCTATTTAAAGCATAGCTGAGGTGATGAAACTTAACAAGCACTGCCCGCAATTTGTCACATAAAACTGCTGTATGTACCTTCCACGAGAAACTAGTATCGATAGTCATACCTAAGTACCTGTACTGCTTCACCATCACCACCCCAATACTTGCGCAGCCGCAGTTAACTGCTGCGCCACGCGCACCATTCGCGATGTCATGCCCGCTGTGGAGGCATTCGTAGCTATGACCCATAATATGAGGCAGCCTTTCGGGCTCTGCATTTCTAAGGTACGGTGAATGTATATGCATACACTTGGTTTTGTCTATATTAATGAGTATGCCATTATCATGTGCCCATGCAATAATATTTGTCAAATCTTCTTGCATCTTGCTTTCAATGATGCTGAGGTTTTTGTCTGCATATACTAAACAAGTGTCATCTGCATACATAAACACTCTAGAGTTCTGGACCACATTACACATACTATTGACGTGCATAATATATCCAACGGGACCGAACACGGACCCGGTCGGCACCCCACAATTGACATGACTTGGGTCCCCTACGACGCTATCCACCTTAGTTCTCAATGTTCTACCTGTAATATAAGCTCGAAACCACCTATTCAGGGGTCCGGCTATGCCACACTCCTCCATAGCCTGAAGCAGCTGGTGGTGTTCTAGGGTATCAAATGCTTTTTTGAAATCAATGTAGATCACCACCACCTGCATCCGCTGATCTAAGCAGCCATTAATGTCATCCGCGAACTGTGCCAGAGCCGTGTCCGTGCTACTTACGCCCCCGCCGGAAACCATGCTGGACATTTGTTAATATATTGTTACTTTCTAAAAATGCAGTTACCTGATTTACAATAAATTTTTCTACTATTTTATTAATTACTGAAAGTATAGCTATAGGTCGGTAGTTAGAGTAATCGTTGTGACAACCTTTTTTATATATGGGTCTTATTATTCCTGACTTTAATTGTTCTGGATATAATCCTTTTTCTACACACAAATTAATAAACAATGCCATTACATGACTTAATTTAGTTTTTAAATACTTTATTTCACTTACTCGTATATTATCAATCCCTGCCGACTTATCACAGCTTAGTAAATCAATTATTTTATTTATTTCCTTTGGAGAAGCTTTTTGAAACCTTATTGACACTTGACTGGGGATTACATAACTAGATCGCTCCATGAATTTATGCGCACAAGCATGTTTTATACGTAAAATTTCACTGGTGAACGAATTTGAAAAATTATTACATATGTCCACAGTACTAATTGTTTTACCTAAATATTTTAAAATTACATTATCTACGCTTTTTTTCTCCTTTCCTATCCACTCGTTAATTTTTTCCCACATTTTCCTAACATTTTTATGACATTTAAGTATCTCTTCTTGACGATATTTATTTTTGGCTTGGTTTATACACTTGTTTACCCTATTTCTGTACTTATTATACTGTGACCGCAAGTTCATATCACTGGGACACTTCTTCCAACTGTGGAACAGTTTATCTCTAATAATTAACATATTCTTTAATGACTTTGTAATCCAAGGTTTATTTTTTCTACTATTACGTACCATTATTTGTTTTCTAGCACTGTCATAAACATTAGCAAAAATAGCATATAAGCTGACCTGAACCACCCCCTGGGCGAGGCCGCAGTGGCGGCCGTAGGTCTGTTGAGAGTCCTGGACATATAAGCCCACGGAAGGGCTTACCCGGGGCTTCCAGCCATGGGCTGTTGGGCGTTACGTGAGGTTTTTTAGTCGGTAGGAGTCCGGCATGGCGTCCATTAAGATTTTCCCCCACGTAAAAAAAAAACCCATCCGAGGTAAAAAAAATTGTCACTCAATTTAGGCCATTTTGTTTTATTCTTTTTATATTTAGTGTAATGTGACTTATGTATGTAATTGTTTTAATATAATAAATTGAATTTTGAATTTTAAAAAAATACACATCTGGATGCTAAGGTAGGTACATACTGTCAGTCCTATATACCCTTTTCTTGAGAGTGATATTTTTCATTCTTCTCTTACACTTAGTTGTGGATAAACTTGACTGTTGTGCGTTAGGATTAACAGTTTGAGGGTATGTCATGGTTCATTCTTTTCTTCTTTATTATGGTCTAACGACAGACAGGACAGTGACAGTGACAGTAGAGACTTTGCCTCTCTGTGTGTGTTCTACCGCCTGTGCAATGGTTTAGTGCTCTGAGGAATTGTTTGTTATGATGTCTACGGCTACATTCTATCATCGTACCGCTCGCCACAGACTGGGTGTTCATCCTCACACGTTGCGTCCTGAGCGTTCGAGAACGGTGAGATTCGATAGAGGCTTTCTGCCGCGTACGCTTAGAATGTGGACTGATCTCCCTGCCTCGGTTTTCCCAAACGCCTACAGCATAGGGTTCTTCAAAAGGGGACTTAGAAGGTTTTTACTGGGTCGGCAGCGCTTTTGTGACGCCTCTGGTGTTGCAAGCGTCCATAGCCTGCGGTGACCACCGGTACATCTAGTGGGGCCGTATGCTCGTCTGCCACTCTGGTGGTACAAAAAAAATCTGCCATATACCTACTTAGTTATTAAGTTATCTTTAAAAATACTTTATGTAATGGTATACAATAAAGCAATATCTATCTATCTATCTCTCTACTTAACTTCTCGATTTCAATAACTATGGATCGGTGTCATTGAGTGAGGCCTACCGATAATAATGACTACCTTATCCTTAAGGGATTTCAGGACTGTGTATATGCTGCTTTTGCACTTGCTTCCATGTCACTATGTCCCACCTCCTGACTCCTGCACTAAGAACGATCTTAACGAAGTCACTGACAATGCGGTTAAAATAGCAGAGTTTTAAATAAATTCTATTCTAAATAATTTCAAATTATTCTAAATTCTAAATTATTTCAACAGCAGGCAGTCACAACCTGCGCCTGTCCATTTAAACACGGCAATACGGCTCACCACCTATTACGTGGGACAAATATTATACAAAGGTGAAATGTGGGCATATAATATGCCTCTGCCTACCCCTTCGGGGATAAAGGCGTGACCATATGTATGTATGTATGTAAATAAGCCCAAACTATTTAAAAAGTCTGTAAATAGAGTGAATCATTGACACGATGGAAGAAGAAAAAGGACATCTGTTTGTTTTTGACATTTGTTTGAAGGGAAAGAAAGTAGATTTTCTGAAAATATGCCACGAAAATCAGCTCAGTCAAATCAGCATCGCGTATGTCGAAGTCGACAGTTGAACGTGAACCATTCTACGCCAAACTTTGCCGGAGATCCTAGAACATACATCCGAGAGCTTACTGAGGACTTCCGGCAATAAGTAGTTCAAGGGGTCCTGCCGTTTCCCAAAATATGTTTCGACAAATTTCACTTCCCAAAAAACTTTTCGCATAGTTTCATTTCCTAAAATAATCTTTAGTAAATTTATATTTCGCATTTTAATCACTTCGTCATATATTCATTTGGCAAATTTTTACTTGCTTAATTTTTATTTAGTCAAATATACAATAAGCAAATGCTTTGTTTCGTAAAAAATATGTTCCAAAAGTAAGTTCGTTAAAATTTTGATTTTACTATGGGTGAAATCAAAATTTGTACCTACATTGTAAAAAACATGGAACAATCTGATGTAAAAGTGGGTTAGGTTAGGTTAGAACTGTGACCCTATCAAAGCTCGAGCCGAGCGAGCGAAGCGAGCGTGCCGCAGCAGCGGCTGGCGAAGCGCGTATAATATCAGAACATAAAAAAATCTGATGTAAAAGTGGGTTAGGTTAGGTTAGAACTGTGACCCTAACAGAGTGCGAGCCTAGCGAGCGAAGCGAGCGTGCCGCGGTAGCGGCCGCCTAATCGCGTATAATATCAAAACATGAAAAAATCTGGTGTTAAAGTGGGTTAGGTTGGGTTAGAACTGTGACCCCAATAGAGCGCGAGCCGAGCGAGCGAAGCGAGCGTGCCACGGCAGCGGCCGGCGAAACGTGTATAATAGAAATTTGCCAAGTTTTTAATGCATTGAAATTAGACTCTAAAGGAAATCATATGGTATGTAATATTTTGGGAAAAGTATGTTATGCCAAACCATATTTGACTACCTAATACTTGGTAAAATGAAACTTTGCAATAAATTGTCAAAAATAGTATTGCTAACTGTAAAATTGCGAAAAGTTGTTTTGCCGAAATAATGTTTTTTTGCCAAATGAAAATTTGGGAAACATACTTTGGCATGTGTCACTTTGGGGAACGTTTTTTGGGAAACATTAGTAAACCGTAGTTTAGGGCACCGTGTGGTTTTAGTCGAAAGGAGTCTGGCATGGCCATTATTTTTCTTAACGTGTGGAAAATTCGTCATGGATGCTTCCCCACCTGCTGCGCCTACGGTTGGGAGCACAGCCTTATGGTCTTCACGCGTAAATATGTAAACTTAAGTCTTTTTATGATTGTATAACAGTCGTACCATTATTGGTTGTATGAACTGGTAAGATGGAGGGAGTCTGGTGTGTTAAGTTTGTGAAGATGCTAGTGAGTCCACGCCTCGAACCTCTGAACCAATTTGGCTGGAATTTGGTATATATGTTACGGCTAATACCCGAAGTGCGGCTGCACCTAGTTTTAGCCGGTTAGAACTAGGTGTAGCCACTTACTCTTGGTTAAACCTAGTACGAGCCGATTGTTTTCGGGTAAAACAAGGTCTAGCCTTCATCATGCCGGCTACAACTAGGTTCGGCCATTCCCTGTTGGACAAAACTAGGTCTATCTGATATTATTCCGGCTAGAACTAGGTCCAGACAATCCTTGTTGGATAAAACTTAGATGCGAGTCCCGCCAAGCCTATATATATGTTACGGCTAAAGGTAGGTGTGAACATAAACTTAAGATTAGCCGGCTAAACTTAGGTTAATCTTCGAGAAGCAGCTAAAGTTCAATAACATGTTAGTTTGCGTCGACATATTCCCTCTTTAGCCGGTTAATGTGCACATTAACTGAAACGAAACGGCTATAAATGTATTCGATGGTGTTGAATGGTTATAAAAAAAATAAACACGAAGGCTAACCTTCTAACCTAACCTATCCGAGTTGAGGTGTTAACCATTATTTATAAGCGCGACGCGTCTCGCGTGAGCCAGGCGCCTGTTACTTATTTCAACTTGTTTGCATCTAGTTTTATCCAACAGGGAATGGCTGGACCTAGTTGTAGCCGGCATGATGAAGGATAGATCTAGTTTAACCGAAAACAATCGGCTCGTACTAGGTTTAACCAAGAGTGAGTGGCTACACCTAGTTCTAACCGGCTAAAACTAGGTGCAGCCGCACTTCGGGTATTAGCCGTAACATATACACATAGCTGACGTCCTGGACTAACAAATAAGCTACTAAGTACTTTTTACCCCGGATATCAGTTTCTTTGAGACATCTGTAGTCGGTACGGGAAAGCTTAATCAAACAAACATAGCCTCAAGCATAACTCATAAGTGGAGAAAGCTAGCCACTCTTCAAACAAAAATACTTCTAAATCATTGAATTTTCCACAACGCGGGAGTTTATTGTGCGTCAAAGTCAAGTCAGTGTCGGGCCTGCTGTGAGGGACATTAGACCTCGTTTG
The DNA here is from genome assembly GCA_933228765.1 of Miltochrista miniata. NCBI lineage: Eukaryota > Metazoa > Arthropoda > Insecta > Lepidoptera > Erebidae > Miltochrista > Miltochrista miniata. The sequence continues at coordinate 14,349,653 of OW121770.1, forward strand.
TGACTCCGCGGGACACTCAGACACTGGCCGATACGGTGGCGCTATTAAACGGGTTTAAAATTAAATACATAATTGTATCTGGTATTGCCAGCTTTGTTCGTTTAGAAAGGGGCTTAGTTAATAAGTCCAAAAAATGTCTTTTGTGGTTTATAGGTACTGTTAACGAGTGTAGTTCACGTAACAGTTTGTTTAGTAAAAGAACTCGCTTATGACCAGGGCTTCGCTCTTGCAATATGCCACATTTGCGAATTAGATGTAGATTTTTGGGCGAACGGTCTGAGCTAATACACTCGAGAGCAATGAATCCGGGTCACTTAAAGAATCCTAAAAATCTCGGAAACTAAAAATGCTAGGTTAATGCAATAAATTGTATTTAATAGACAATGTAATACTCCTTAAATGAAGGTATTAAAACTTCTTAGTTATTGTAAAGTTATATCATAAAAAAATCAAAGGGTACATAAACCATGTTGATAGTGCTCTATATTCATTAATCAAGCTGAAATTATGTCGCTTACGCCTGAAGAACGCACCAGAATACTTACAATGCTGGAAACCGGCCGGAGTCAGCGCGATACAGCCAGGACTGTCGGTGTGTCGCTGTCAACAGTACAAAGAGTTCTCCGACGTTACGAAGAAACTGGTTCTAACCTACGCAGACCAGGAACGGGCAGAACCAGGTGTACCACAGCACGAGAAGACCGATACTTGGTGAACACCATGCTTCGAAATCGCTTTCTCACAGGAACTGAACTCACCAATCAGTTTCGACGCCTCGGAGGAAGTAACCCAAGTGCATGGACAGTAAGACGTCGGCTTGCTGAATCTAACTTAAAACCCCTTAGACCTGCAAACGGCCCTAAACTGGAGCGTGGGCATCGTATTTCGAGACTAAGGTATGCCCAGAGCCACGTAAATTGGAGTATTGAAGATTGGTCAAAAGTTATGTTCTCCGACGAATCAAAATTTATGCTCTACAAGCACGATGGAAGACACAGAGTGTATCGAAGACCAGGGGAAAGATTCAAGCAAGCATGCATCGAAGAAAAAGTAGCCTACGGTGGTGGGTCTGTACTTGTGTGGGCCGGAATTTCTTCTGAAAGTCGCACAGAGCTGGTGATCATAGAAAACGGCTCTTTAACTAGCGTAAGATATGTGGAAGAAATCCTCAATGATCACGTTGGTCCATTTATGGTCAATTTAGGTGAGGATGCTATATTTATGCATGACAATGCCCGACCTCATACAGGTAGGATTGTGAATGACTACCTTCAAGAGATGAACATTACTCGTATGGAGTGGCCAGCGCGCAGCCCGGATATCAACCCGATCGAGCATGCTTGGGACGAGCTAGGCAGATGCGTAAAACAACGAAACCCTCCCCCAATCACGCTTCGTGAGCTCAAAATTGCTCTCACAGAGGAATGGGAGAATATTCCCCAAAATCGTATAAGGAACTTGGTGTACAGCATGCCAAACCGCGTAAACGCAGTAATGGAAGCACGAGGAGGCAATACGAAGTATTAAAATTCAAGAAAATCGTAATAAAGTTCAAAAATTTCATGTTTCCTATTTTTGTTTTAAGGAGAGATCGGCAGTTTTTTCTTTATGTAATTTTGTGTTAATAAAATGTATGGTGACTCATATTTTTTTTACTTTCATTTAAGGAGTATTACATTGTCTATTAAATACAATTTATTGCATTAACCTATCATTTTTAGTTTCCGAGATTTTTAACATTCTTTAAGTGACCCGGATTCATTGCTCTCGAGTGTATTTATATCGACCTCACGGGTCGTGAGGTCGGACCCCAGACACAATAATACATTATGAAACTGACCTGTGATTGATATTTGACTATTACTGTGTCCCAGGTAAATCCAGGTCTATTTGAAAGCAACTAGGAAAGCGCTCAGAAGACGGAAGTCTGTAGAGTTTCGTAGACTCCATTTTATTCCGAAAAATCATCTTATTCTCACGCGAAAACACGTTTAAAAAATAATCAAATCTGGTACGGGCGGAGTATTTTTCTATATTAATATACTAAAGAGGAAAGATTTGATTGTTTGTCTGTCAGTTTATTTTTGCATTGAATAGACTCCGAAACTAATGAACCGATTTCAGACATTCTTTCACTGTTGGGAAGCTACACAAAGACTATATTTTATGCTCGTATTTCGACGGGAACGGGAGAAATCGCGTAACGTTCGCTAGTATATAATTAGAAAGGAATTACTCCATCAAAGGAGATACCCTTCAATAACTAATGATCTCAGAAGTTAAATAGCGGTAGTAAGTAATCCATCGTAGAGCTTTACGAGGTTGACGACGGAGAACCCATCACATACGAGTACCTACCCAAATTCGACAATTCCAGCGCACTGCAGTCAAGCTACCTAGGGCATTTACCGACGTCCTGGGGCCAGTCATCAGTTGCGAATTATGTATTGATAGCTAGTTTGTCCTGGCATGTCAGAAGACGCCAGGTACGAGTCGTGCTTAAGACCTAGAATTTTCCACATTCAATTTATTTAGTAGGTATATAACGTTTGTGTAAATAGGAATCTTTCTTTTTTCAATTTATGCAACAGAAACACAAGAAGTTACAATCGAACTATTAGACTTAAACTCAAAACGGCAATTCAACATTGCTCAACTCTTCATTTAAACTAACCACACAAAGGCAGAAAATATTCAAAAAACTGTAAGGCATCTAAATGCAGTAGTTTGTTGTCGAACGTTCGTAATGAGGGGTGCGGTGGGGGTCAATTGACTACATAATAGGCCCCCGGCGCGCCTCTATCATTCACAGAACCAACTCTACGAGATGGAATTTGACAGTTTTTTGTTGAGATTTCGAAGTATATACAGCGTGTTGTTGAAATATGCTGGTCAGTTGTTTCTGAAGTGGCTATGGGCGATTCAGATTTTTCTCTGACTACGGATTTTTGTATCGATCGAGTATTTCAGTAGTAGGTAGAGTAAAAGTTTAAAAATTTCCTGCCAAAATATTGGCAACAATTTCAAAAGCTATTACATCTATGTTGCATGTTGAGTAGGCTCAGTATGTACTCCATAATTAAATGTGGAAAATATTTCAACCACGAGTGGGATTCGCTTTACACAATTAAGCTATCGAATCACACTTTGAGCTATAAATAATACTTAGCGGTCTAAAGCGATTTGACCTCCGCTCGAGTGTGAAATGTTTTCCACATTAGATCATCGAGATTGTCGGTAGATCAGCAACCTATTCAAAATAAGAATGACGGGGTTGGTCATAAAAACAGCATAGTTTGAAATCGACTGTGTTTGTTTTGGTGTGGCTATCCTTACAGGCAATGAGACCGTTTAATGTTTTTTGACCCCATATCATTTTAAACTAGGTCACATAGGGCAGCAGCCACATTTGAGCTGACAGATGATAGGTAAGTACATATTATTCCACACATTCATTCACGCAAACAACTTTTAAAATCAAAGCAATTCTTTTCGAAAATATCGTGATTTTCGTGTGCAAAACATATAAATATAAATACTCAAATAAGGTGAGACATTTTTTTAAACAGCGTAGTTTGCCCTTCATATTAATTTCCCAAACTAACATTTCTGTAAACACAAATACATATGTGATTACCCTGGATTAAAACCTAAGACTCACGACCTGCCACCGAGCACAAAAATAGCAGATAAGACCACACCCTGTGAACCAATCTCACTGCAAGTAACACCGTGTCGAAAGGCGTAGATCGTGCATATCATTGGTGGCTCTAAATGGTAGATCTTTTGCTACGATTAGCCGTGTAAATAGAAAAACGAAGCTGTCGACCAGTGGCTGATTGACGGTGAACTTCGGCGTTCGACACGATATCGAGACTGATAGGTACCTACTAGATTGTCGTGTCATTCTGTTGTTCAAGCTCTTTAGGAAGATAACTGAACAACTTTGAAATTTCATCTAATATTAATAATATTACGGGTGACTCACTCAACTATCTGCCTATGTGGCGTAGTCGGTAGTGATACCGCCTGCGGCGCTGGAGGTAGTTGGTTCGATTCCCACCGGAGACATACCGGACCTCACCACCGGACTCATAAATATTTGTCTCAAGAGTCTAGATGTTTCTATGTATAATATGTATGTATTTAAATCTATATATATAAAAAAACCGGCCAAGTGCGAGTCGGACTCGCCCATGAAGGGTTTCGTAGCAGCAAGTAACATAATATAAAAGTTTTAATACGTTCGCAGTGGTAGTGATTTTTCTAACCGAAAATTGCGGTTTATGACGTATTAAAAAAAAACTACCAGCTCTATCTCGTTCGAACCAATTTTCGTTGGTAGTTTTTATGGCAATGTATATCATATGATTTTTTTTAGATTTATCATTCTCTTAGTTTAGAAGTTAGAGGGGGGGGGGGGACACACATTTTTCCACTTTGGAAGTGTCTCTTGCGCAAACTATTCACTTTAGAAAAAAATGATGTTAGAAACCTCAATAGCAATTTTAAAGACCTATCTATAGATACCACACACGTACGGGTCTGCTGAAAAAAAAAATTTTGAGTTTCGGTTCTGAGTATGGGGACCCCCAAAATTTACTGCTTTTTTTCTAGTTTTATATAAGAATCTTAATGCGGTTCACAGAATACATCTAGTTACCTAGTTTCAATAGCATAGGCCTTATAGTTTCGGAGAAAAATGGCTGTGACACACGGACGGACAGACAGACAGACAGACATGACGAATCTATAAGGGTTCCGTTTTTGCCATTTGGCTACGAAACCCTAAAAATCAATGCCACTTTTCGTTGTAATTTTATAACTTAAGAACGGGCTCACCTATCCAAACCAAATGTTTAGGTATTGTTCGGACTATTTAGTAGATGGTTTATGTGAAGTTTGCACAAAATCGGTCGAGCGGTTCTTCATTTATCACGCAAACGAAGTTGCGCGGGTCAGCTAGTAGTATATAAGTATTAATATCCGTGGTCTGATACCCATAACAAAAGCAGGTTATTCCTAGCTTACTTTGGGATCAGATAGCGTTGTGTGAAATGTCCGTGAATATTTATTTATTATTATTAAAAAAATTACCAAGAAACATTTCGTAGGCAGCCGAAGGAGAAATTCAGGGTAAGCTACCCTTAATGTAGGCAGCCGTTCAGAACAAAATATCGAAAGATTCACAATTAATGTGTTAAAATAGGGGTTGTAACTTCAGGTTATAAGTTTATGAGAGAAAGTCTTCATCTTCGAAGCAACACCACATTTTCTATAAGCAAATGCTTCTAATCTACCTATACGTGTAATAAAACCATAGAAAAGTCAAAACTGTACATTAGAAATATAAAAAAAGGACCGGAAGGATCTCGAAAAGTACATACTCAATAGATTTGATTCAAATTTTGCACAAATATTAACTAGGGGTAGGGTCTTCAAATGGGCTATATATTATCACGCTACATATCCCAGGGGTTACGCAGAGAGCAATCAAATTGGCATTATAACACAATTTTCACGCGTAAGAAGTCGCGGGCAATAGCTAGTTAATAATATTACAGGCGGCTCCCTCAACTCTATGAATTTACCAAGAAAGATTTCGTAGGCAGCCGAAGAAGAAATTCAGGGTAAGCTACACCTTTTTGTGGTTAACGTGAGGGAAAATCCTCATGGATGCAATGCCGGACTCCTACCGACTAAAAAAACCGCACGTAACGCCCAACAGGCTATGGTTGGGAGCCCCGGGTAAGCCCTCGGAAGGATGTCCCAGGACTCCCAACAGGGTAAACTACCTTTATAATGTAGGCAGCCGTTCAGAACAAAATATCGAAAATTTCACAATAAGGTGTGAAGCAGCACCACATTGTCTAGAAGCAAATGCTTCTAATTAAGAATAAATCAAATGGTGTGTTTAGATGGACCGACGACCTGAAGAAGGTCGCAGGGAGTGACTGGATGCGGAAGGCGCAGGACCGTAGGTATATTGTAATTAGGGCAAATTAGCCTACGTTCAACAGTGAACTGCTATGGGCTTATTGAATGATTGAATATGTGTTTCAGGCTTTTTTAAGATTCTAAAAATGTAAACAGGGAATGAAAGGATGAAAGTGTTTATGAAAATATTTGAAATCTTACTAAGAGGCACCGGTTAAAGTACATAACCTTACTGTACTCTAACCGGTGTCTCTCTCCTTATCTAACTCAAAAGGAGACAAATAGGTATTAGTCACCTTTTGGGTTTTAAAGAAAGAAGGAAAGAATACAAATTATACTATGATTTTTAATTTCAGTCAGTAAAATGACATTTCTTGAATGAAAATTCAGTACTAAACAGTTGCACTTGTCATTTTACTGACTGAGATTAATAATCGTACTTTAGTTACATTACAAAAGTTTATTACAAATTAGGGGTAGGGAGGTGACAGATTTCTTAGGGTGGGTTCGGTATGCTCGTAAACCGTATTTTGTAATTTACTGATTACAAAAAATGCCACTGCCCTGCGTTGAAATTGAAATTGAAATTGAAATTTATTTATTCGCTGAAGTATGGTAGGTACATAAGTTATTATTGTTAATATTAATTAGATCACATACTTCGTCAGTTTCTTTCTGACATGCGAATTTTAACTAGGTAACAACAAAGATAATAATATATTCTAATACATACATAATCATTATTCATAATACATATAAAATAAATGTATAAATGTACTATGTCAAACAATGTAAAATAAAATAAACGTCAAAATATCATGTCCAAGAGCGTTAGCCTCCAGGTAGGTTCGGAGCAGCGGCTGTGCAGCAGCAGTAGGTAGGAAGTCCGGCAGTGCAGGTAGGAATCTGGATCTCTGCGGCGACCAGGGCGGGGAAAATCTACGTCTCATCCCACTCGTCGCTGATATCCAGTTTATGTTCATGTTGCAGGTGAAGTCGGGAGTATAGCTAGCCCTCAAATATAGTTACGCCAATTCCTCGAATGGGTAATCAGAAGCTTATTTAACTCCCACATTTTACCAGTTATATTTTTTTTTACATGTTTCATAAATTTTAACTATATTTTCCGTACCTATTCATAAATTGTAAATAGGCTCACCTCCTATTACGTGAGACTTAAAACAATAAGGTGAAATGTGGGTGCAGTATACTATGCCTCTGCCTACCCCTTCGGGGATAAAGACTATATGTATGTATGTATGTCTAAATTGTAATAAAATGTAGAGTCCAACTATGTCAATAGGCAAGTACCTACCATTAGTGATAAAGTTGTCATGTGATAAATGATGTAAGTTAATACCAATATTGATGGATAGAGAAAGGAACAGTGTGATAAGGGAACATGAGTGGTAACACAAGATCTAGTAACTAAGATAGTGAAAGAGATGCTCAGAAGAGGTTCAGACATGTGGAGAGAATGGACGAAAACAGACTGACAAAAACTTCACACCAAACCAAAATCTGAAGCATAAAATTTACTTAGCACAAAGTTAGTAGAGGTGTTCTGATTTATGGACTATCATTAAATATAAACTGACTGACTGACTGATCTAAAAGGTGAAATGTGGGCCTACGATATGCCTCTGCCTATCCCTTAGGGAAAAAAGGCTACGTATGTATAGCAAGGGAGGCCTCCGGATGCACATCAGAACCAGGGTATTACAAAGTCCTATAATTTTGACTATTCATAGTCAACCCCATTATAAGGTAGGTGCCCAAGGGACACATGCAGTCAACCAGCACGAGACAAGTGGGGTAAATTATGGTAAATTGCTCAACTTCTGTTATGGAAAACTTTCCTGTTGCATAATAAAGGTGAGTAGCATGCCATTTAAGTGTTAAATAGTGGGACCACGAGAAACAGTTCTCCCTCGTGGTCCCAATAGTGGGAAAAATTGTGGGACTACGAAAAAACACCCTTAAATCTTACTAGAGACCCGTTAGCTATTAAAATTCGATAGTATTTCTTCTTCGTTAAAAAACTGTGTCCAATACGTTAGCTAAGTTCACTTTTTTCATCCTGTTATGGAGGCAGACAAGCTTGGGCCCCACGTCAAAGACTGCGGTGTGGTCACCGTAGCCTATTATATGAACGTTTGCAACACAACACCATAGTCTCTACTGATGTCGTATTTACCGCAGAATAATAATAGACGCAGAAAAGCTGAAAAATTCAAGATTTGTAATTTTTCAGCTTTTCTGCGTCTCCTGAATCACTATTGATAAACCAGTTTAAAAAATCTATGCTAACTAAGTTTATCTGTTTTACCAAGATAAAAAATATTATGACTGGTAGTTACCTAGGTTATGTTGTTGAAAAAGTGAAAAAGACGACGAGGGTTTGACGGAACCATAATTTGCAATGATTAAGTAAACTGTTAAAATTTATCATGCAAACGTTAATTCTTAAGGGTGATTGGTTAAGAAATAGGCATATGTCCAAGATTAGATACCTACTTACTTACTCTACAATAAAATTGTATTTTGCACAACCCTACAGTTGCCAATGACTAACGGAAAAAATCACGGTGTAGAGTAGGATAACTCGACACAAAACTCTGTACCAACCCGCCTGCCTGGCTAGCATTATACCTACACACAGCAAGACCACTCGCTCTTCAAATAGGGATCCCTATCGTAAACATAATAATATATGTATGCCTCAAATGATTTGGCACAATGAATTTGGCATACTTTTTTTGGCATAATTATACGTGGTCATAATTGATTTTTAGCAGCACTGTGGAATAATTATATTTATGTCTAATATATTTATGCATAGTTATAATTTGCACAATGTTTTTAGGCACAGTGTACAGTCGTCTGTATGTATAGCAAGGGAGGCCTCCGGATGCACATCAGAACCAGGGTATTACAAAGTCCTATAATTTTGACTATTCATAGTCAACCCCATTATAAGGTAGGTGCCCAAGGGACACATGCAGTCAACCAGCACGAGACAAGTGGGGTAAATTATGGTAAATTGCTCAACTTCTGTTATGGAAAACTTTCCTGTTGCATAATAAAGGTGAGTAGCATGCCATTTAAGTGTTAAATAGTGGGACCACGAGAAACAGTTCTCCCTCGTGGTCCCAATAGTGGGAAAAATTGTGGGACTACGAAAAAACACCCTTAAATCTTACTAGAGACCCGTTAGCTATTAAAATTCGATAGTATTTCTTCTTCGTTAAAAAACTGTGTCCAATACGTTAGCTAAGTTCACTTTTTTCATCCTGTTATGGAGGCAGACAAGCTTGGGCCCCACGTCAAAGACTGCGGTGTGGTCACCGTAGCCTATTATATGAACGTTTGCAACACAACACCATAGTCTCTACTGATGTCGTATTTACCGCAGAATAATAATAGACGCAGAAAAGCTGAAAAATTCAAGATTTGTAATTTTTCAGCTTTTCTGCGTCTCCTGAATCACTATTGATAAACCAGTTTAAAAAATCTATGCTAACTAAGTTTATCTGTTTTACCAAGATAAAAAATATTATGACTGGTAGTTACCTAGGTTATGTTGTTGAAAAAGTGAAAAAGACGACGAGGGTTTGACGGAACCATAATTTGCAATGATTAAGTAAACTGTTAAAATTTATCATGCAAACGTTAATTCTTAAGGGTGATTGGTTAAGAAATAGGCATATGTCCAAGATTAGATACCTACTTACTTACTCTACAATAAAATTGTATTTTGCACAACCCTACAGTTGCCAATGACTAACGGAAAAAATCACGGTGTAGAGTAGGATAACTCGACACAAAACTCTGTACCAACCCGCCTGCCTGGCTAGCATTATACCTACACACAGCAAGACCACTCGCTCTTCAAATAGGGATCCCTATCGTAAACATAATAATATATGTATGCCTCAAATGATTTGGCACAATGAATTTGGCATACTTTTTTTGGCATAATTATACGTGGTCATAATTGATTTTTAGCAGCACTGTGGAATAATTATATTTATGTCTAATATATTTATGCATAGTTATAATTTGCACAATGTTTTTAGGCACAGTGTACAGTCGTCTAATAGTATATACCAGTATTTCCAATATTATAAGTATAGTGTCAAAGTAGGTTTAGGTGCGGCGGGGGTGGCCCACCTCTAAGCCGCCTTTTAATTATTTTACATAACTTTTGACGTGACAACGTCTTGTAATTCGATGGAGCCGGCTGCACGAACGAAAAAAGATGACGCAATACGGCGTTACTTCGCTCTGAGGCGTTCCATTTATTATAGTAATGTTCAACAGATGGCACTCTATTCAATTGATGTGTTTTTATATTTCTTTTTGTTTTGTAATGTTATTTTTATTTTTGTTTTGTAATGTTATTTTTATTTTTTTATTTTTTTTTATTTTCTTATTTCATTATACTTAGTTACTTTTATGCCTTTTTAAAGCTATGCTTATAAATTTTATGCCTAAATATGATTATGCTAATTTTATTATGCTAAATTTGTTATGGATAACAAAATTATGCATAAATATCATTAGTCTAAAATACCATACCTATGCCAAAATATTTTATGCTTATTTTTTTATGCAAATGGATAGTGAACCCTCCAAATAAGCATAAGTTCCTACCTAATTGGGAGAGGCCTACGTGTAACAGTGACTACCTTGCTGTTTAAACTTTTTAGGATGTTTTCTCGTGGTCCCACTATTTCCTCCCACCGATCTTCATTTGTTTCACCGATCTGTATTTGTTTTGTCGTTCTTCATTTGATTTAAAATTAGGCACTGAATTCATGGTCAACTATAAGCGCACTCAATGCACCCCTAGTTATATTTACAGAATGTAGATAAAACGTAGTGGGATAAGACCACGAGAAACAGTTCTTCCTCGTGGTCCCACTTTTGGTTTAAAATAGTAGGACCACGAGAAAACAGGGACTTTTTCAAGCAGCCCATTAAACCTTTAACTTGACTTATCGACTAGATTCGAATTTAGACTATTATCACATTTTATAATAACTTCACAGCAGCCAGTATTATTTTACTGGCTGTAAGACAGGCACAAGTTAATAAAATACGTTCAATATCAGCCACTATTTATCTACGTAATTTTGTGTGTTTCAAAAAGCGGTAGGCATCACGTAAAGTCGTTACGTAGTCGACTAAACAAACAGGAGCTAATGGCGCCAAATGGCCCGCGGCTCGCGCCCAAACCCATTAAGTTCAAAACTCAATAAACATCATTGTTCCAACGCTTAACTAGGAAAATAAGCGCGCGAGCCGCCCGGGGCCGCTTTAGCCCGATCTTCAACTCGCCACGACCTCTAATATTCATAAGTCAATTTCCTGGCCCATTAATACGTAACGAAGTAGCGCAAATGGCCTTATCGCTTGTGCGCGATTACTTGCCCGCCGCTCTCTTACATAATTCAATGTATTAAACGAAATTGTTTAAACCTTATTGCTCGATTACGTTTCCCCACCCCTGACACGCCTCGTTTCCCGCCGCCAATCCGCTGACGGGATTCTCTCCCCCACTATTACCCGTCCCCTCCTTTTCTGTCCCGCCCGTTTCAGCGCTCCCTGTATCAGTTGATGTCGAGTTGTGATAATCGAATGTCGGGCCGGGACATACGTTTCTGCTACAGACAGTGCGTTAATAGACTTACGTCAATCCGAACCTAAGTCGGATAATTGAACTTAAAAAAAAAGAACTGTCATGTGCAGTGAAAGTGTCAATATGTAAAGACGTTTATTTTTTTTGGCTTTAAATATTAGGCTTTGATATGACGATGCTTGCGATGGCGCGAGGTTCGGAGGAGCGACGGGATAAAGCCGAGGACGAAATTGAGGGAGAAAGTGAGGCTAATGGGGAAGTTGACGTTGTAGGGGTTGAAGAGGCCGCGCCAGTAGACCTAACGAGGAGGTTGGGGCTCACGAGACCGCCTGACAGGCCGGCGATAGCGTTCTCTGTGGAGAATATCCTAGATCCTACTAAATTCACCGGCCGTTCAGAAGTACCGTTGAGGTTCGACGAGCAGTACTGGAGGCCGCATTATGATAGAGATGACGATGATTCTGGTGAGTTAAAAGTTTCTATTTTTTTTCGTAGCATACCTAGGTAGGTAGGTATCGGTACCTACCTAATACCACAGTATACCTATCGAGTGTTAATCAGTTCCAAATCAGATTTTAATGTACCTATTTGACGATATTTTGAAGGTAAGAAATTAGGTAGACTACAACTACAGCTGTGTGTTTCTCAGTCTGTGGGACCGTAGCCCTTAAAGGGTGGATCCGATAGGTTGATCGGTGTAAACACCATGTCTAGGATTAATGCGGTTTCCGGTGTTTTTTATTTAAAGGCTGGTTGTGTTGCTCGTAGATAATGCTGTATCAAAACCGGTTTAGTCATTTACTACAGCATTTTTTGCGTTATTGAATAGAATATAGGTAGATATAATTATTGTGCCATAGATATACCTATACCTACCAAGTTAGTATTGTGGATTCCCACTCAGTTTAGGTAGGTATGTAAGTAATAACTATATCGGATTGCTTTTTAATGCCATTATGTTCCCTGAACGCTTGTAAGCCCGACTTCATCATCATCCCCCGAGCCCTCACGGTTAGTTAAAACGAACATTGTACTGTAATAATAGTTATAGGTATATCAGTTACTGTTCTCTGGATTTTGTGACATAAGCCTAAATTATTTAAATCGAGCTAGATGGCGCTGTATGACTGTTCCAAAATATTTGCAATATTGTAAAATATCTTAAGAACCGTCTCCTTTTTTAGTGTCGATAAAAATATAATGAAAAGCACTCAAAAATTTTATTTCCGTGTGGAAATCTTCCTATATGCTGTGCCGGACTCCTACCGACTAAAACCAAACGGTGCCCTTCTATCTGCCTACGGCAAAAGATAATATAATAGTATTACATACAGATCGGCAACTCCCCGGCCAAAGTTGATGTGTCTATTGCCGTGTCAGTACTTGAGAGTGTCACTGCGTTGCATTACGTATTACTACCTACGTACTGTGTGCTATTGCTTTGGTTTAATTTGTGCTTAGCCGAGGGTAGATTTGAAAAGAAAGTACCTACATACATGAGATTGCGTTCTGTTCCTTATTATTTTGTTTCCATAGCTAGTGTCCCTAGTATACTCACACACACACTCAAGCTTGATTCAAGCATTCACATTACGTGTATTTTAGTGTGGGTGAAAACAACATTTTTGTATGGAGTTTCCGCCCTGTGGTACGGCGTAAGTCCCGGGTACGCCCTCGGAGGGATTACCCCAGGACTAGTATTCATTTATTCAACACCTCCTGAGAAATATATGGCGTGGTTTCAGATCAGTGTTATTGCTGGGGTTTAAATCTGCTAGATATTTCAATTGTGTCAGAACAGAATTAAAATGCCCGCCTTCCACTGCGAGCTAGTCGGACCCATTACGGACTCTGCTATACTCGTAACGATGATTTTCATACATGTCCTTCCACCAAAGCGGACATGACATGTATCGAAAATCATCGTTACGAGTATAGCGGAGTCCGTAATGGGTCCGACTCGCTCGCAGTGAAAAGCAGGCATAATTGTCGAAAATGCTACGAAATAGCTACGAAAGCTTTGATATTGTACCGTTGCTTACGATGTTATTTGTACGACGTTATTTAATATTTGTGTGACTCATAAATGTTTGTCTCAAGAGTCTGGGTGTTTCTATGTATAATATGTATGTATTTAAAAGTATATAAATATTAATATCCGAGGTCTAATACCCATAACACAAGCTGGTTATTCCTAGCTTACTTTGGGATCAGATAGCGTTGTGTGAAATGTCCGAGTCGGTTTTGCACACGGAGGGTTCCGCGTACATCCCTTTCTATTAGATTTTTTTTCTGATTTTAGTTATTTGTAAGTAGTAACGGCAACAGAAACACATCATCTGTGGAAATTTAAGCTTAATGTGTGTAATTAAAGCTTAAGGTGTGGAAATTATTGCCGAAAACTGGTATCCTCTAAAATTTTGCAGTAAATTAAAAATTTATAGTTTACGTTAGTAGAATGATGTAGTGGTAATTAATATGTTATTGATTTATGGTTTTCGAGTAGTTAAGTAATGTAGTGGTCAATAAACAATGTTCATTTGCCTTTTAAGATGCCGAAAGGCGAAACCGGTCAGGTGTAAAATAAATAAATGTTGTGGAACAGTACAAGTGCCTTTATTCAATATGTGCAGCAGGTTCCACCAAGTGCCATCAATCAACAGTATAAATGATCTGAAATTTAAGCTCTTTAGCTATCACGGCTCCTGAGATACAGCCTCATGACAGACAGACAAATGGACAGCGGAGTGTCATTAATATGTTCACGTTTTTACCTTTTAGTACATCTGGGACTTAAAATTGCCGTAGGGCCAATAATAGTCAACAGTCTTGTCTAATCTAACCCTTGCACCACACTCATATGTAGTAAGTACCTGCCTATAGTAGAGTGATGAAGGGGTTGAGCTATCCGGATAAGCCTTAACATACCGACGGCTTATTGGTCGGTTGCCCGGTTGTGTCTATACTGTATCCATTTATATCCTTCTATCCCGCCTGTCTGTCAGTTTGCGAGAAACTTGAGGACTAGGTGTTGAACAGATTTTTATGAGGTTTTCTATAATTAGGCTACTTTAGATACCTATGAACGTGAAAGAAGAAAAATTTGTTTGTAATCAACTCTGTAACTACAAAACTAATGACAATCGGTTCTGTAATTTCGCCATAAGAAAGCCATATTATTTTAAAATAACATAAGCTATCTAGCACTTAAAATGGCAGTAAAAGTGACTTTATTATATTGCCTTCAGATAACTGTCTTGTCTAATCTAACCCTTCCACCACACTCGTTGGTAGTATTAGTACCTACCTATAATAGAGTGATGAAGGGTTAAGCTATCCGGATAAGCCTTAACAGACCGACGGCTTATTGGTCGGTTGCCCGCTTGTGTCTACGAGTACTGTATCCATTTATATCCTTCTATCCCGCCTGTCTGTCTGTCCGCGATAAACTCTAGGACTAGGCGTTGAACACATTTTCGTGAGGTTTTCTATAATAAGACTAGTCTAGATACCTCTAAACTACAAAACCAACAACAATCGGTAATGTAAAGTAACCTATGTCCTTCAGGAACTCAAACTATCTCTATACATAATTTCATCTAAATCGCTTTAGGTGGTTTAGGTGTGAAAGCATAAAGCGACAGAGTAACTTTTGCCTTTATAATATTAGTAGGGACGTTGAGATAACATAAGTTATCTAGCACTTAAAATTGCTGTAAAAGTGACTATATAAGTCCACTAGTCAACAGTCTAGTCTAATCTAACCCTTGCACCACACTCGTATGTAGTAAGTACCTGCCTATAGTAGAGTAATGAAAGGGTTAAGCTATCCGGATAAGCCTTAACAGACCGACGGCTTATGGTTGGTCGTTTGCTCGGTTGTCTCTACACTGTAGTCATTTATATCACTCGCCGCTTCTGTCTGTCTGTCCACAATAAACTCAAGAATAAGGTGTTGAACAGATTTTCATGCAGTTTTCAACAATGGGTATACGGCTAGCCTACATACCTACAAATATGATAAACAGAAAAGATTTGTTTGTTTGTAAGTAATCGATTAACTATGAAACTACAAAACAGATATTAATAATTATTTTTATTCTGATAAAATATAGGCTAGTACCTATATTATATCAGATATAGGGTATTTTTTACGTGCGGCGATCCTCATGAATGCTATGTCGGATTGGTGCCGATTAAAACCGCACGATGCCCTTCCATCTGCCTATCTGTACAATGTACAGACAAGACCTCTTCACATTTTTTAATAGTAGGTACCTAATCATAGAAACGTATTTCTAAAACTTAAAGTTGCCGTTAAAGTATCATATTATGCTTCTAGTAACTACTAGTAAGTACCTATAGAGTGCTGAAAGGGTTAAGCCATCCGGATAAGCCGAAACAGACCGACGGCTTATGTTTGGTCGTTGGCACGTTTGTCTCTACACTATACCCAGTTATAAAGTTCATCGTGTTTGTCTGTTCGCGATAAACTCAAGAAGTGGGCGTTGCACGGATTTTCACCAATAGTTATAAGGCTAGGTGTATATGATGGGAAGTGAAATTTGACGAAACATATTTTGGGATACGGCAGGACCCCCTTTTTTTTGTTTAACGTGGGGGAAAATCCTCATGGATGTTATGCCGAACTCCTACCGACTAAAAAACCTCACGTAACGCCCAACAGCCTATGGTTGGTAGCCCCGGGGAAGCCCTCGGAAGGATGTCCCAGGACGACGGCAGGACCCCTTTGTTTTATACTAGGTAGGTAGTGATATCGCGTTCTTGTATCTATCATTGTTTCTTTCTTTGTAGTGGGGTTTCCTCTCTCTCTTGCGTCAAATACTTTTCAAATTAGAAAGGCAAATGACACCACCCTTATCCTATCCACTGTTGACATATCGCATTTGATATTCCTTGCTATGGATGGATTGTAGTAAACTTATCTGCCGCTTAAGAGTGACGGAATCTTAAGTTATTTCCGATATAACTATTTAGTAGCAGCCTTTAAAGGTATTTCACGTTGGGTCATTTCAGAGAGCAGTTTTGGTCTTGGACAAGGCTACCGATTCAAGATCGGACGATTTAAAATCGAAGACGAAGGCTTTCTGTTAAAATATATTCTGCCGTTTCTAAATTTGAGATGAATTTCAACGGTAAAGTTTCGACTACATTTTTAAGTCGTACAATCGAAAATTGTTAAAAAAACCTTGTGCTCTTTTAGTGATAAGTTGTTCCACTTTGATGCAATTTAAGTATAAAAGAGATAGTTGAAACATTTTTGAAGTAAAACTTCTTTAGGCGCGACCTAGGGAGTAACTCAGATTTTTTTTCTGACAGAAGTAACGCAATTTGAATTCTAAATAGCGGAAACGTAGTTCACTCAAAATTCGAATGAATGATATTAATATAACATTTGAGGAGTTTGCGCGCGAAATCGGAGACATGCGGACTACTCCGTTGAAAATTTTCCAAAATTAGTGTGTTTCGAGTGTTTTATGAGTAAAAGTGGTGGATTTTTAAGCATAAAAGTTCGACAAAGTGCACAAGTGTTGGAAAGTGATAAAACGCAGTGAAACGTGACTCTTCCATTTCTCGACAAACTCCAGAGACACTTTTAGTAAAGTACCACCGCTTTACTAGAGAAGACTGACTTTGACTTAGGGCTGCACTTGACTTTGACTAGACTTAGAGGACGACGACTGTGACTTGAAAAATGAAGATATAATAAATATAAGACTAGGCTGTATGGCTCAAATTGCCTTTGCCTATCCGAAAATGGATAAATAAAACTACTACTACTATAACATTTGATGCCGTTAATGGCAAAGAAGTTTTACTTCAATTGCGCGTAAAGGTTACACCCACACACTTTTTTAAACGAATAGAGTCGTTCCTGTTCAATCCCGAACACCGCGTTCCTGGCAGAAGTGCCAATCTCATACACTGGACAGAATTTCACCAGATCCGTGCGAATCAGAAGATCGCTTCTCTGTCTAACCTTAAACAAGAAGCAGTGAGATCGGTCTCACCAGACTGCCCCTCTCTAACACGTCTTTTGAGTGTTTTTATAATTTTACTCTCTCAAAATGACCAGCTATTACTGTCTGCAAAATTTCGGTATTGTAAGTCATGTGGTTTTGAAGTTATGAGTTTAATGCAAGAGACACACAGACTACAGACAAAAACTGGACATAAGCCCCTCTGCACTCTATTTTATAGAGAGGGGCTAATACTTGCCAGCGCACTTGTATCCCTTCTCTTTCGACCCCGGGCGTGAAGGGGCACATAATTGGGCTTTCAAATTGAAGTCTTCTCTTCTCTATAAATAGTACCTATTACTATTGATAGGTACCTACGAACTATCCTGTCTGTATTTTATTTTTCTTTATTTCAAGTGAATAAGTACACAAAAATACAATAATACATTTCTACATATAAGTGTGTTTTAATTGTTATTTTTAAAGTACGTTTCGGTGTATCATATTTTAATTGTAGCAGGAAAATTCGAACAGCCTTTTAGCCCCTCTCATAAAATAGAGTGTAGAGGGGCTTATGGCGAGACTTTGTCTGTAGTGTGTGACTCTGTTGCATTAAACTACGTCACTAGGTCACGTGGATCATCTGTTCAAGGTTCGAAATAAAACAAAATTGCGTCAATCGGATTGAACTTTCACTTTTACAATAAACGTGTTAGAGAGGGGCAGTCTGGTGAGAACGATTTCACGGCTTTCTTGTTTAACATTGAACTGAGTTAGCCCAAAGATTGGACACTGTCTTGATTTTATTATAGAGAGATGGAGCTATGTTGTAACATACATACATACATATGGTCACGCCTTTATCCCCGAAGGGGTAGGCAGAGGCATATTATATGCCCACATTTCACCTTTTTTGAATAATTTGTCCCACGTAATAGGTGGTGAGCCGTATTGCCGTGTTTAAATGGACACGCGCAGGTTGTGACTGCCTGCTGTTGAAATAAGCCTTCAACTTAGCTTAACGACTGCCATTTTTCTGGCAACCGGGACCAACGGCTTAACGTGCCTTCCGAAGCACGGAAACGCTCAAATAAATGTCACAAAGTGATCACATGGATGGTCACCCATTCATGGACCGGCCATAGTGAAAGTTGCTTACTGCAGTGATCGTTTACAGAACACTGAGTCCGCGGGGCCACGAGTTGTCTCGATGTTGTAAACCTCCTTATAAAAGAAGTAGGCGGTGCTGGGATGCAACAGATATAGGGCTTATTGATAGAGGGCTTCAATTTCTCACAGTTCACAACATTGTAGTGAGAGTGACTTTCAATTAACTAGACATCACCAAGACTTTCCACCAACCATAGGGAGACAAATGCACTTAAAACAAAGGGGTTAACTGTATACCTTAATGTAGAAAAAGTTTAAAGAGTTTTTAAAATGTTTAAAGTGCCATCAGTACCTACATAATTATTTATTACAAATAGCTTTCTGAAGGTATATAGTGATGACGAATGCTCGCATAAAACAACTAATTGAGACATCTAACGGGAACTTTTTTTGTTCAAACATTGTCACAATTTAAATAACTGAATAAATATCAATTTGGCTCCTATTTTGAGCTATTTTCTACCATAATATGTTTTTGATTGAGGTACGTGACAACATTATACATAGAAACAAGTATTTGCTGCTAACAAATATATTCTACACTTTAATACTTCGTGATAAAACATAAAATCAATTGTCTATTGATTCGGGAGACGCCATGTTTAATTTTGTTTTTATTGACAGCTGACATCTAAATTTAGTCTATTACGTGGTACGTCATTTTATCAATTTCAGGCCTGTTTATTGTGATTGTGTTTGAAAGTTAAATTAATATGTTAGATCCGGTGTATTGTTGGCTGAAATTAATTTATAAGTAGCTGTACTATTGAGGAAGGTAGGTAATAATTGTGTTGTAATTTTAATGGGTAAATAATATTTGACAATTTATCAAAATTCAACAACGCAACCTTGTTACGGCGGGCATAAAATAATATAATTTTTCTATTGCTTAACTTTTTTCAGTTATGATTACATATTTATTGCAATAATGACAGATACGAGTAATTTTACGTTTTGCTTTCACTAATAAATGTATGAACTGACACACGTCAAATGTAACCTATTAAAATGACGCCACTTTGAGAATGTTATGCCGGATCCGAACCGACTAAAATCATTACGTGATGCAATCCCTCACGGATGCTATACCGGACTTTTACCGACCAAAACCACTCGAGCCCTACCACTGCCTAAGGTTGGGAGCCCCGGGTGAGTAGAAGGATACCCCTGGACGCCATTATAGCTTATCAGAGAACTGGTTTTACTTAGAACTTATTTACACTTTAGGTATTATACCTACACACTTATGAAGGTGCTCGCATACACAATATCCTACTTATAAATAACTAGCGGACGTCCCGCGGTTTCACCCGCGTAGTTCCCGTTCCTGTGGGAATACGGGAATAAAATATAGCCTATGTTCACCGCAAAGAGTGTAGCTTTCCAACAGTGAAAGAATTTTTCAAATCAGTTCAGTAGTTCCGGAGCCTATTCGTTACAAACAAACAAACAAAAAAACAAATCTTTCCTCTTTATAATAAAAGTATAGATGTAGTTTAATTAACTTTTTTAAACATTATATGGAGTGGAAATCCTCATGAACGTCATGCCGGATTCAAATCTGCTATCCGTTTAGTGTCCTTTCGAAGAATGTCGCAAAGTACCACGGCCTTAAGAATGTTGCAAATGGCTCCAATTTACTATCACTCATACATAATTCGCCTGCTTTGGTGATGCCAAAGAGCATCGCGCGCATTTACAGTTCGCGTTGCTCTATGGGTGACGCATACGGTAGTGTTACTGTCTGCCACGCTAAGGCCGAGGCCGCACTTGCGGTTATCGCGGCGGTTTCTAACCTCAAAATGTCAAAACATTGACTTGATTTCATAGATTTTGACAGCTTGATGACATTTTGAGGTTAGAAACCGCCGCGGAAAAACGCAGATGCGGCCTCGCACTTAAGTCCTGAATATATTTTGTGCGACCTGTTTCGGAGTTTGTCTTTTTGAAGTACAACTTCTTTAAGCGCGACTAGGCAGTAACTCAGATTTTTTTCTAACGGAAGTAACGCTATTTGTATTTTGAATAGCGGAAACGCAGTTTCCTTTATTCAAAATTCGAATGATTGATATTAATAATAACATTTGATGCCGTCGATGGCAAAGAAGTTTTACTTCAATCGCACGTAAAAGGTTAACACGCACACACTTTTTTCTATGATATGTAGGTACTTATATCATCATCAATACATATAATAAAATCGTAACAGGTCGCTGTCTGTACATGGAAGATAAATAAGAAAAAATATTATAGGGGGGCTTTATGAACGCAATAGAACCCAAAACAATGGTTTTTAGAATTTTTGTCTGTTTGTCTGTATGTCTGTATATCTGTTTGTCTGTACGGTTGTGCACGCTAATCTCAGTAACCGCTCAACCGATTGCAATGCGGTTTTTTTTATTGTGTTGAGATTTGCTCCAGTTAACATTTAGCGTTTGTTTTATGTAAATCGGTTTAGAAATAAAAGAGTTATAACACTTTTAAGAATCAGATATTTTGAAAATTTTAATTGTAGGGGTTTCTTTGAATGTGAGTGAACCTAAACTGGCGTGTTGGCTTAATCATAAAAGAGCCTTCGGCGCGGACTGAATTGTTTAAAAATAGTCTTAATCATTAAGCTCTTTTATGATTAAGCAAACAGGGCAGTTTCAGACGCTGCTTGATGACTCTGATGAAGAAATACCTTTCCTTTCATACACCTTATGTGACGTAAACGAAGTTGCGGGCTCAGCTAGTCTATAATATGTACCTATGTATCTAGAAATATACAGGATGTTTATCAGACGTCTTTATTTTTAGCGTGAGGAAAATCCTAGATATACCTATGCTATGCCGGGCTCCTAGCGACTAAAACCCACACGTTTCCTAAGTACCTATGGCTTGGAGCCCCGGGTAAGCCCTCGGAAGGATGTCTATCCCTCGTCTAATTAATTTAGCTTAATTTGGGCTAGAATAGATGATGTTGTGAGAGAAGGTCCAATTTATAATTATAACAATTACAACATTTACAAATACGCCCCAACCCCAGAAATTATCGGAGAACTTCTCAAACACACTGTCAGCTGGTCAGCTAGGACGTCGTCCAACTGTCAGCACTTTGCAGATGTGGCGACATCTATCTGACAGACAGATTTATTAGCACTAGAGGCGCTCCGTCAATCGCGTTCGGCCGAAAAAATATGGTTTTTCTGTGCTTTATTGGACAGACAGACAAAAAAGAATTTTAAAAACATAATTTTTGTGCACTAGTGTTTTTAATTCGCCCCCTCTCCACTACTTTTTTATAATTTATCAAATGTATGGACACGATTTCTATTTTCTTATTATAATAAGAAACTCTCTTAAAACCATTTAAATATTCGCGAATTACGCCCCAAACCCAGAACCTATCGTAGACCTTCTGAAACAAAACGCCAGCTGGTCAACCAGGACGTCGTCCAACTGTCAGCACTTTGCAGATGTAGCGACCTCTGTCTGACAGACAGATTTATTAGCACTAGAGGCGCTCCGTCAATCGGAGTTGCGTTCGGCCGAAAAAATATGGTTTCCTGTGCTTTATTGGCGGGTTAATTGATGTGTTTATAAACTTGAAATTGGAGATTTAAATAGATTAAAATTGTGGACATAGTTTATTAAATTGTAATGTTATGTTTACCTACATATTTCATGGAATATAAGGTACCTATAAACGACGAAATAATTATTGTTATCTACCTAGTAAACCTATTTAGCTTAACATTTTGTAAAAAAAAACAAAATTACATTTTGGTATGTGAGCTCCCTCAAATATTATTAAATTTTATCTCTGTTTTTGGTAGGTATTTGTTTTTATAGCGGCAACTGAAATTCATCATCCGTGAAAAGTTCAGCTGTCTCGCTATCACTGTTTATGAGATACAGCCTGGTGACGGACAGACGGACATCGAAGTCTTGGGGTTGGGTTACCCTTTGTGGACAAAACCCCAAAAATCAATATCATAAAAGTGTAAGTAAAGCTAAACTGAACGTGTTAGCTTGGATTGACTCCATTGCCATTTAGATAAAATCTAACGCCTATTCGATAGCCATTGATAGATTGTGTGCTTCACTTCTGCTACGATTTGAGTATATCTACACTAACATTGTAAAGAGGAAAATTTTGAATTTTTGTCTGTTTGTAATGAATAATCTCAAAAACTACTGAACGGATTTGAAAAATTTTTTCACTGTTGAGAAGTTACACTATCCCCGGGTAACATAGGCTATATTTATATTCCCACGGTAACTACGGAACGTCTAGTAGGTTATAACGGTAAATTCCTACACACTACGCTTAAACCATTGAATAGATTTTGATGAAAATTTGTACAGAGATAGACTAGAGCTTGAAAACTGTTAGTGAAAATTTTGTGGAGTTTTTGAAGAATAATCACTTTCTTTACGTTATAGTGATCACTTTCCGCCACAATTGCAGATTTATCGAATCTTTTATATTGGAGTATTAGCCAGATTTCAGATATAAAACACAAATTATACACAAAGTTTAATAAAAAAAGAAACTATCCCAGGTTAGCCCACGGCTTCGCCCGTGTGGAATTATGTTCCCGTTCTCGAATCCAATGAGAACATATTCCAGGGATAAAACTTCAGACCATAATAGAAATGGCACAATGTCGTCACCAATTCATTTACCAGCCATGATCATTTCAAACGCTGAGTCATCGAAGCTACGAGCGATTATTTGACGTTATCAATTACAGTGAAACTCAATCAATTAGTTGTTTTTTTTAATGTGTTCAATCAATCACTGTGACAGAGATCGTGAAAAACAAGCGATATCGTGAGATCGCTATATCTCCTGGGGACATACACATCCTTCCGAGGGCTTACCCGGCACTCCTGGCTTCAGGCAGTGGCTGGCAGGGCTTATGGTTATAGTTGGTAAGAGTCCAGCAAAGCATCCAAAAATAAGCTTGCTATTCCTATTGTTATTTGTATTTTTGTGGTTAAACATTACAGACTCTGCCCCACGGATTTGCCTGCGACATGCTACGAAATCCGTTACACCAATTAAACCAATATAATTCCGTCTGTGTTACCGACAATGCTGTTAAAATGTGAAATGTTACTGAAAATGGTTACTGTAACTCAAAATAGTGGTCTTTATTTGGTAGCGTCCAGTTTTCCAAGTACAATGATAAAAAATGTACCAAAACTCGAAAATGCAATCATTCCTAAGTATAAAATTA
This sequence comes from Miltochrista miniata, assembly GCA_933228765.1. Taxonomy (NCBI): domain Eukaryota; kingdom Metazoa; phylum Arthropoda; class Insecta; order Lepidoptera; family Erebidae; genus Miltochrista; species Miltochrista miniata. The sequence goes on from OW121770.1 coordinate 14,373,613, forward strand.
CTTCAAATAAACCGACCAAGTGCGAGTTGGACTCGCCCATGAAGGGTTTCGTAGCAGCAAGTAACATAATATAAAAGTTCTTATAGTTCGTTGTAACTTTGATTGATGTTTTAACACGTTCGCAGTGGTAGTGATTTTTCTAACCGAAAATTGCGGTTTATGACGTATTAAAAAAAAACTACCAGCTCTATCTCGTTCGAACCAATTTTCGTTGGTAGTTTTTATGGCAATGTACATCATATATTTTTTTTAGATTTATCATACTCTTAGTTTAGAAGTTAGAGGGGGGGGGGGGACACACATTTTTCCACTTTGGAAGTGTCTCTTGCGCAAACTATTCACTTTAGAAAAAAATGAAGTTAGGAACCTCAATAGCATTTTTAAAGACCTATCTATAGATATCCCACACGTATGGGTTTGATGAAAAAAAAAATTTTGAGTTTCAGTTCTGAGTATGGGGACCCCCAAAATTTACTACTTTTTTTCTAGTTTTATATAAGAATCTTAATGCGGTTTACAGAATACATCTAGTTACCAAGTTTCAATGGCACAGGCCTTATAGTTTCGGAGAAAAATGGCTGTGACACACGGACGGACAGACAGACAGACAGACAGACAGACAGACAGACAGACATGACGAATCTATAAGGGTTCCGTTTTTGCCATTTGGCTACGAAACCCTAAAAAGCACCAATAAATCACAAAATAAAATATTCAAGTTTAACAAATTTGTTAAAACGAATTCTCCGATACATACCGAAAACATTTTCACCGCGGAAAAGCTCGGTACAAACCCGCAAACACGAAAAACTAAGAAAAACAACACTGAAACTTGTGCGATCCGCTCCCGTCGATTGGACGGTGAGGAAACGAGACAGCAATACTCCCACATACAAGATAGAGCAGGACAGAATCAACCCTACACTGCCACCGTCCCTTTGCGCACCAATCCGTGAAATTAGACTCGTCTAAACGAATCTAACGATTATTTTATTATCCCTTTTCCGCTAAGATTTGTTCCTTGCTCACTCAAATAAAAATAAAAGGTGAATAAGGCGTTGCAAGGGTCAAAGGCGGACATAAATTTGCCACCATTTAGGGTCCGGATTGGCTTATTTTTCGGGCCTTTAAGTCCGGCCGGACGGACAGGAGAATCCGCACTGCGCACTTGAACGCGTCCAGTTACGTTGCTGAATGTGATTTATTTTAAAGGGTTGCTTTTATTGTAATTATGAGCAATAAATCAAGTGTCAAGTTATTGTGTGGAATTTAATTTGATTTATATTAATCGATACGATATCTTAATTTGAACGATAATACTCTTTGATCTGTGTTCTTCTAAACATCTATGCAACGGAGGGTCATGAAATCTGAAATGTGTGATTATTTGTGGGCAATTTTATTAACGCGTTTTTGTGCTTCAGAAGGCTCGCTACGCCGTAGGTCCTGCTAGCTAGTAAAATTGTAGTCGTTTAAGTCAAGTTGAAGGCTTTAAAGGGGCGGCTTGGAAAAAAATACTATATCCTACTTTTTTTTTAACTTGAGGAAAATCCTACATGGATGCTATGCCGGACTCTTACCAACAAAAAACCACACGTATCCTACCTAACATCCTACGGTTGGGAGCCCCGGGTAAGCCCTCGGTAGGACTACACCAAGACTATCCTATCCTACTAATATCATAAATGTGAAAGTTTGTGAAGATGTTTATTATTCAATCACACTATAACTCGTGAACCATTTCGAAAGAAATTTGTTATACAGATAGGTAGTTAAGACTCTGAATTAACACATTAGGTAACTTTTGTCCCGGGAAAAAATTTCTCTTGGGAAATATTTACCACATTAACAAAGTCACTGGTAATAATCTATACTAATATTATAAAGAGGAAAGATTTGATTGTTTGTTTGTTTGTTCGCATCAAATTGGCTCCGAAACAACAGGACCGATTTGAAAAATTCTTTCACTGTTGGGAAGCTACACTCTTTGCAGTGAATATATTATATTCCCGTATTCCCACGGGAACGGAAATAACGCGGGTGAAAACGCGTGACGTCTGCTTGTTACTTATAAATAGAAATAATTTCTATCAAAAAAGTGTGTGCGTGTAACCTTTACGGGCGATTGAAGTAAAATTTCTTTGCCATTGACAGCATCAAATGTTATATTAATATCATTCATTCGAATTTTGAATAAGGTAAATGCAGGTATTACCGACCCTGTTAAGACAATTTTAAAATTGATGATAGTTATTAAGAATGGTGATTGAGTTCAAACCCAATGTTTTGATTTTATATGAAACTTTAGTTTGTCTAGTTTATGTTTAAAGCCCTAAATTGCCCTTAAACACAATACTAATAAAATAAAAAAATAATTAAGTGATCAAGTCCATTGTTTGTATTACCGACCCATACGAAAGGCTATGAAGCTATTTACCGATTTTTATGAACCTATTACCGACTGTTAAAAACAAGAAGAATGTATAGGCAGGTATTTTGTTTAATTAAGGATAAACACATTATGTATTTTGCAGAAAATCATGTAGGTTTGCTCTAAGTCCTTTCATACTACCTTTCATACACTTTCATATTATACTTCATAGGAAAAGTCACTTAGATACTCTGGTCCATGCTATTTGACTAAGACATTATGTTGTAAAAGAGCTTTTATGGTTTTTTTATCTTCAAAATATTGTTTGGATAATAAGCTAATATTTCATTAAACTAGTGTTATGTTACATAAACGACCAGGATTTGTATAGAATCGGCAATAGCTTCCCGTACTTGCTATTACCGACTCATATAGATCGGTAATAGTCGATATAATACATAATTACGAAATTGTATGGCCGACTCATAAAAAGTAGATTATATGTATTTATTTGATTTTTGTAGCCATAGCAGAGATTTTAAATAAATAGTGTTGCAAATAATATTAATTAATACAAACATTGTAATGCAATAAAAAGTAATTTTATAATGCTCCTTTATAATGACAATGAATGATTAAAGTTGTATTTCGTAGTAAACAAAAAACGATTAAATAAGAAAACTAGACCAAATAGTATAGATCGGTAATTGTGTGTTACAAAGGCTGACTGTATTAGATTAAGATGTCATATTAAAATAATTGCTTTATTGTCACATATCGACGAGAAAGAGGTAAAACAAAATTTAATATGCATCGCAATCACCGGCCCATGAGTCGGCAATAGCTGCTACTATTAAAATAATTGAAGGTATTACCGCTTTAATTAAATGTGAAGTTTTATAATATTTAATTATTCAAACTTTATGAAATACTGTAAGAAATTAAGACCTCACATCTAAATGAACACATCAATAATACAGAACAATCATAAGTTTCATACAATTCTTTAAAAACTGTTAAACGAAGTTTTGGTGTGCTTATCTGTAAAATTAAGGATTTGTACCACACGATCGGCAAGTTTACTATCGTCATAGAAACAAACGAATTTCGTCTCTTTCCCGGCATGCCACCCACACTAACGTAAGTATTTGCAACACTCAATGAACAAATGTGCGTATTTCGTCAAATGTCTCTAGCATAAACTGTTCCAGTAACGTAAAAATTGCAGGTTAATGAAATGGATCGGTAATACCTGCGAATTTTCGATGGGTCGTTAATAGCTGCGTTTACCTTAACGGAAACTACGTTTCCGCTATTTAAAATTCAAATAGCGTTACTTCCGTCAGAAAAAAAATCAGAGTTACTCCCTAGTTGCGCCTAAAGAAGTTTTACTTCAAAATAAAACAAATTTTACCAAAAACAACCTGAATATTTATCCAAGAAAAGTACCAACTCAAAAATCAATGCTCCCACCAAGCGGAAACGGAAGTTATTACTGCAGCCAACCTTCCGGTGTTACCAAAAGTGTCGCGCCGTGTTAACGAGCGGCTTAATGTTGGCAGCACTGCTACCGCTGACTTTTTAATTACAACCCTGAAATTGTGTGAAAACAACCCCAAGCCTGTTGCGAATGCAAATTAATGAAAATTGCTGTTTTTGTTATAGCTAAATGAGGTTTGGTTGGGTAATGTTTAGTTTAATCTTACATATAATAAAATGATAGAAAAGTCAAAACTGTACATTGTAAATATTAAAAAAACTTGCTGGGTGTTTAATATAAGATACCGAAGCCGAAAATATAGTTAGAATTTTTTTTGTCTGTTTGCTCTGCTTTGTCCGGATGGATCTCGAAAAGTACTCAATAGATTTGTTTCAAATTTTGCACAAATATCAACTAGGGGTAGGGTCTTCAAATAGGCTATATATTATCACGCTACATATCCTAGGGGCTAAGCAGAGAGCAATAAAATTGGCATTATAACATAATTTTAACGCGTACGATTGGGCAACAGTTAGTACTATATTACATTAGCTAGCGATTTGCATAGGTGCTATTTTTCCCGTTTTTCAATCAATTTACTGAAACATTTTTTTTTGAAAAAGACTTTCCCTTTAAAGGAACACTGTATGTTTCCGAGGGCTAACCCGGAGCTCCCAACTACAAGTTAGAGATAGTACAGATGGAAACCTACATACTAAATTCGCTGAGGCTACGCACACATAGACAACTCATTCACAGACACGAGGTCAGGCGGTCTCAACCGAATTTTCGATACTGATTTGTGTGCGAGTGTGTGTAGCAAAGGGTAGGTGTGAAAAAAGTACATAGTTACATGAGCTTTCCATCTGTGTATCTACTATCTCTAATTTGTCTCCCAACCGTAGGCAGTAGGTAGCAACCGTGTGGTTTTTAGTCGGTAAGAGTCCGGCATAGCATCCATTTTCCAGACATAAAAAAGACACTGTATTTTGTACTTTACATATTCTACAAATATTATAAAATATTCATTTATAAAAGTGAAAGATTGTGATGATGTTTGCTCTAGATAACGGCTGAACTGATCTAGCTGACTTTTTATTGGCAAAAATTTTACAAAGAAATAGACTTCTTCTTTATACTCTTTGTTTAGAGAATTTACAAAACATGTGAAACTGATATGTTTTTCAGTTTGCATTTAGAGATCTCTGCAATATATTTATTCCCCTGACTGAACAACATTCTTCTCCTTCATCTTCTTCACAACGTCTTCCTAATTGCTTCCAGACCCTGGCTGAATTTGGAGTTGAGAGTTGATTAAAACTGACTAAAAACTGAAATCATTAATTAGCAGTGATAGGCAGATTGGCTGGCATCGTAAAACAAACTTGCACAATCAAAATTAACAAGATCATCAAGTTTCATAGCTGAAAATCCGTTAAAATCCTTATGGAACATTCTAGTAAGTACCTACCTATAAATGGGTACCTACCCGTGAACACGGTACACATTACCCGAGCCAGCCGACCAAGAATCCTTCCTAAATTACACATCCCCATTTCTTCATTTAACAAATTGATAGACTTATCAATACAATCTAATCTACACTTTAAGACTACTAAACAAAGTTCAAAATCCTTCAAAACATTCGACTGTTGACGCTTACGCCCTAGAGATAAGACTGGGTTGGGTTAGGAGATGCGTCGAAAGATTTTTAACCTTAGCAAATAGGAATTAAGAATGATAATAGCTTGGATGGATGTTAAGGGGGTGTATGTTTAAGGGTGGTTGCGGTTCAAGTTTGTAATTAATAAAGCCCTCTCGATTACAAGTGCCTTTCCTCAACGGATTTGGGAGGAAGGGGATCTGCCCTATTCATTTGTGCGATTGATATTTTTAGATTGTATTTAAATAAGTGGGTAGTTAATTATTTCAAGCTTGTGTTAGGATTTTTTAAATAGATTTATGATATTATTATTCGTTGTTTCTGTTAGTTATTATTGTATTATTATACATACATACATATAATCACGCCTTTATCCCCGAAGGGGTAGGCACAGGCAGAGGCATAGTAAGTATATGTCCACATTTCATCTTGTAGTTTTATGTCCCACGTAATAGGTGGTGAGCATATTGGCGTGTTGAAATGGACAGGCGCAGGTCGATGCGACCTGCAGTTGAAATTTTTCAAGCCACCCATAAGGCCTACAACTTGGCTTAACAATTGTCATTTTACTGACAAACGGGTTTTATCTCGAGTTTTCCTCTCTACTTATTGGATCTTTTTGAGAAAGTGTCTCCTTAGTCGCCTCTTACGACACCCTCGGGATGTATTGGGGTGGCGACATTTTGTACTCTTACCCGTCGCAATACGTTTATGGTATTACTAGCTAATGATGCCCGCAGCTTCGCCCGCGTAAAATTTGTTTCCGCGGGAACTTGTTCCCGGGATAAAAAGTAGCCTATGTGTTATTCCAGTTTATACGGTATCTCTGTACCAGATTTCAGCCCGATCCGTTCAGCGGTTTGAGCGTGAAAGAGTAAGAAACATCCACAAACATTAGCATTTATAATAATTATTAGTAAGATTATAATCTTAATAAATTGATTTATAATGGAAACTAGAGACGGACCGAAAACAAAGTAATTCTTGAGGGTTCCGTACCTACCCAATAAGTAAAACGGGACCCTATTTCTGAGCATCCAATGCCAATATGTCTGTCTCCTAACTAACTTTATCTCAGAAACCGTGATAGCTACACAGCTAAAATAAAAATTTCAGCTGTGTATCTGTAAAAACAGATTATGTAAATCTCCGTTGACGCTTTATCAACAAATACTAAAATCAGAAAAATAAGTCCTGGGGTATTCTTCCGAGGGCTTACCCGGGGCTCCTAACCGTAGGCTGGATACGTGAGGATTTTTAGTCGGTAGGAGTCCGACATAGCGTCCATGAAGGATTTTCCGTCACATAAAATAAAAAAACGCAGAAAATTTATATTTTTTTTTTATACTACTTAGGTGGCAGACAAGCTTACGGCCCACTGGAAGGTTGGTAACCGTAGCCTATAGACGTTTGCAACACCAGAGGCGCTACACACGCGCTGCCGACCCGGGCGCAGGTTGTGACGACCCACAGTTGAAATTTTTCAAGCCGCCCGTAAGGTCTTCACCGGGACCAACGGCTTATCGTGCCTTCCGAAGCACGGAAACGCTCGTAAATAAATGTCACAAAGTGGTCCACGTGGTGGTCACCCATCCATATTCGGCCATAGTAAATGTTGCTTACTGCAGTGATCGTTTACAGAACACTGAGTCCGCGGGGCCACGAGCGCTTCAAATATATTTAAGGGCATCCATACATCAAATGTAGTTCTTTTGTGTTTTTTTGTATGAAAGCATCTGTGTGAGAGTTTGACTCGCACTAGGTTTGATTCCCACCGGAGACAAATATTTGTGTAGTGTAGTATTGAATATTAACGACAAGATGCTACGGGAGTAAACGCAACGCGACGGGAGTACCTACCTAAATGCGACGGGAACAGGTAATACTCTCTCTTAAGTGACGCAAACGAAGTTGCGCGGGTCAGCTAGTATATTAATATCCGTGGTCTGATATAACACTAGCAGGTTATTCCTAGCTTACTTTGGGATCAGATAGCGTTGTGTGAAATGTCCGTGAATATAACAGTCTCGGCTTATAGTTTTTAAGGTATGGAACCCTAGAAAGGTCTTATTATCGAGTATACGAAAGAAAAAAATACGGAATACGAACCACCAACCATAATCAAATCTTAAAACATAAACTATTAAATGGATGACCCAAACTGTTTCAAACTTGTCATACACTTACGCTAAAGTACCCATATTGTGAGATCATTCTGTCGGCAGTAGGCTTCAGGGCTGTAAGCCTTTGAAAGTACGTATAAACCTCACTTGTTGGGTACCTAATACTTGCTAACATGAGACAGGCGAGAGGGGAATTCTTGCTGACCTGTGTTTACAGAACAATATTTTTGCGTGTTAACGTCTTACTAATATTATAAATGCGAAAGTTTGTGAGTGTAGATGTCTGAATGTACCTATGTTACTCTATCACGCTGTAACGGCTGATCCGATCTGATTGAAATTTGGTATACGGAACTAGCATGAAAGAAATCCGAAATAAATTTCCATGGAATGTGGGACGAGAAAGTATCTATTTAGAATTTAAAAAGGGATATAATAAACCGAGCCTCAAAAGTTTTTCTCGGCCACGGCATTTAGCCTCTCATTTAATAACTAAGCCACGCGAAAATGACATAGCCTCTAAGATACTAATTCGTCCTCTTTAAAACGTCACCTAAACATTCCATTATAAGCATCAAATAAAGATCAACAATTATTTTAACTTGTCCTCCGTAATAATATATTAACATCTAATTTACTAATTCAGCCACATATTTTACATGTAATCACCATTTTATATTTTATAGCTTTAAAACAAGAGCCTCAAAAATTATAATTTAAGCCTCCATAGACAACATCAGTTTTTATAACTTAGCGTGTAAAATAGATATATCATATTCTTTTTTCGTGAAAATAGCCACTGTAAGGCTAGACGCGAGTGCACATGACGACAGCGAACGGTCATTAGCATCAATCAGAGACCGCTATTTGATATCACTTTGTAACTAAAGACAGATTACGCTTACCAAACAAGAGAGTGAGGTTAAGAAAGCAAATACTAAACTCAACATTGAGTACATTATAGACTCTCTAGAAGTGCATATCGTGAATGTCGTCATAAATTTACGATTAATGAGAAATTACTCGTTACTCATCTGTATGATGTCTAGGCATTATAGAGAATACTTGATACTTGCAGGCAAGGCAATGTATGAAATAACGAGAGTATGGAAGGGTTTTTCGCTGCTTGCGAAGGTTAGGTTGGAACAGTTACCACTAACGCGTGAAGGCGAGCGAGCGAAGCGAGCATGCCGCTGCTGCGGCCGCCGAGCGCCAGATGTTTTACAGATAAATTTAATATTTTACAATATGTTACAATTTATAATTCCTCGATAGTTTATTTTGCGGTATTTTGCGGTACCTACTTATAATTTTATGGTGACCCAAGACTATTTATTTTACACATTACCGGTGGACCAGCAGGTATTCTATGAAATCCCTAGGAAATTTGTACAGTACTAGACAAAGTATGAACAATCATATACCTATTCAAAACATTTCTTAAATTGCTTCGAAGGGGCATCTGGAGTCTGGGGCAGGTATTCTTAAAGCTGTCTACACGCCAAAGCCGCCGGCCCAGCGGCAGAACCCGCCGGGTAAGGCCGGCGGCGGCTTTGGTGGGTAGACAGCTTTAGAATGCAGGTATTGTATAGAATATCTGATTATAAATAATAATATAATAATAATAATAATAAATACTTTATTGTACACCATTAATCAAAAATTACACATTACATACTCATAGATATACTACACATATACTCAAATAAACATTTACATACACAGACCATACATAAATATGTATAATACATACTAATACATACATAATACCTACATACACATACATAGATACTTAGATTCATACATACATACATATAATCATATAATCACGCTTGTTTCCCATCGGGGTAAGCAGAGACTATGGCTTTCCACTTGCTACGATCCTGACATACAACTTTCGCTTCTTCTACTTTCATAACTGTTTTCATACACGCTCGCCGGTTAAGGGTACTCTTGACCTTGCCTTTTTCCAGAACGTCTCTGATTTGATCAGCATGCGTACGCCGAGGTTTACCCCTACCAGTTTGCCCATTCATTCTCGCCTCATAAATCTGCTTTGTCAGTCTATTCTCATCCATTCTCTCCACGTGTCCAAACCATCTAAGCATCCCTTTTTCGATCTTAGTCACTACATCTTCTGTTATACCACATTTTTCCCTTATCACGCTATTTCTTTTTTTGTCCATTAAAGTCACTCCAGCTATACTTCGCAGACTTCATATTGATAAATAATATTGTTGTACCTGTGTTTTAAACGAAGATAAGGATTGAGCTCGCCTTATAGTTCCCGGTAGTGCATTCCACAAACGTGCAGCTTGAACCGTGAAGGATTTGTTATAAAATTTTGTAGAATGCACCGGTATGTGTAGCTTCAAGTTCTTCGATGACCTTAAGAACCTGGAATGCGTGTCACTAAGAAACTCGAAACGATATTTGAGATAAGAAGGAGCTAGAGGGTTATAAAGTATGCTATAAAGCAAAGAAAGTATATGAGTATTCCGACGAAGGCGAATTGGGAGCCACTTGAGTTCTTTGCGGAAATTCGAGACATGATCATATTTACGTAAGCCATAAATAAATCTTATACAAAAGTTTTGGAGGCGCTCAAGTTTATTTAATTGCTCCTCTGTAAGATCAAGATAGCTGGCATCTGCATAGTCCAGAATCGGGAGTAAGAGAGACTGTGCCAGCGAGATCTTTGTAGTGGTTGGAAGAAGGTTACGTAGTCTTCGTAAGGATCCAGCTGAGGCATACAGTTTACGACTGACATTCCGCAGCTGAGCATCCCAGGATAAGTTATTATCAATTAAGATACCCAAATCCTTAACATTGTCACTAATAGGTAATGGCATCCCGTTAAAAATTACTTGTGGAAGCTGTGCCCACTGTACACGAGAAGTCATCCAGGAACTACCCACAAGGATGACTTGTGTTTTAGCAGGATTCACCTGTAGGCCATAATTACAACTCCACTCACATATTCGCTCTAAGTCGCTATTAATGACCGAAATGGCCTCATGCAAATCACTGAGTGGTGCCTGAGTGTAAATCTGCAAGTCATCTGCGTATAAAGACTGCAGGTAACACATAATAATAAATAAAAGCATTTATGCCCGAAAATCTGTCCCATGTCCCCGTGTGAAACGGACAAGCGAGTCCGTTTCAGGACTCGCTTGTCCGTTTCCACCAGATTGTGACACCTCACACAGTTGGCTGAACGACGTGCCTTGCAAAGCGAGGATACTTTCGCAAATCAAATGTTACAAAGTGGTCAACCATCCGAGCACCAGCAATAGCGGTAGTTGCTTACTGCAGTGATCGTTTATAAAAGACTGAGTTACAAGTGGTCCTAGCTATTTAGGTACAAGTTTACAAGTGGTCCTAGCTATTTAGGTAATATTAGTGGCCATAATTTGCTTTTTGGTGGCAATTTTACTTAACTTTGATGATCCATAAATGTTGGACGAGTTACATTTCAAACATGCTGAATTAGGAAATTAGAAGCTATGATATTAATAAATAATGTCCATTTTGATGCCATTTTTTAGAAGCTTACTGTTTGAATGCATGTTACAAAATTAGATGCTTAAAAATAATCACGATGCTGAATTATATTAACAGTGGCTAATAGAGAGGTTAACTGGTGGCTATAATCTATAAATTCTGACGCTCATTAATTGTGGCTGACTTATTAATTTAAGGGGCAAAGTATTTTTCCGGAGGCTAAAAATGCTATTAAAAAGAAGGTCGTTTAATTAGCACCCATTTAAAAACAGGTTTAGGTTGTGTTTAAGTTATCAGTTGTCTAGATCCTCTGTATAAAAATGTCCCAAATTATAAAATACTAGCTGACCCGCGCAACTTCGTTTGCGGCACATGAGAGTGAGAAAGAGAGAGGGAAATTAATATTTTGAGTAATATAATGTTCCCCGTCGCATTTACTCTCGTAGCGCCTATCCCGTCGCATTTATTTCCGCCCGTCCTTCTTTGGCACGGAACTTATGTGTGTGTCGGACACATAAGTTCCGTACCAAAGAAGGACGTCATACACTTACGCTAAAGTACCTCATATTGTGAGATCATTTTGTCGGCAGTAGGCTTCGGCTGTAAGCCTTTTAAAGTACGTATTAACCTCACTTGTTGGGTACCTAATACTTGCTAACATGTTAGAGGCGAGCAGGGAATTTGAGCTCGCCTGTGTTAATATTATTGGGTGTTTATGGACGTTTTATAAAACATCACTGCATTACTAACATTATAAGAGGAACTATTTGTTTTTTTTAATCGAAGAACTCAGTAACTACTCAACTCTTTTTACATAGGTGATTTTCTCTTGTTACATAGGTGCTACGAAAACCTTAGCACCTATTTAACACATAGGTAGGTAGGTAAGTACATACCCGTCTTTACTATTGACTATTGTGTATGGAAATATATTTTAACGTTATGTATTTTATAACGTATTATATAAATATATTATATAACGTTATAATGGAACTAAATTATTACGCAAAATAACTAGGATTTGCAAAATAACTAGGATTTTTTAAATACACAGTCAAATAAGTTTAAAATTCGGTTTTGTAGTTTCAGGCTTTATCTATTACAAACGAAAAATCTTTTCTCTTTATAATAATAATATATTATAAGTTATTCGACTTATATTGTGAAGCTTACATGATGGCATACTGGTCACACACTTGGTCCCCTTTTACAATCCTGGGTTCTTCCGATTGAGGGCCGATTTGAGGGCCATACTCTTGTAGCCTGTGAGCGTAGCCCCTAATCGCTAGATGTCGCCTAGACATTTAGGCAGGCGACATCATTTTGCCGATCTAAATATAGGTATAAAAAAATACACCTTATCACGCATTTATTTATTATTTATTGGTGGACATTCTCACTCAACATAATGTAGTACAAACTAAACTATAAGCTGTGCTATAGGACCCAGACAACTGCGCATATGTGACATTTTGCATGATTATTTCTGCAATATGGAGCTCCCGGCTGTGTCACTGGAGCACGAGCCATGTCTGGGCGTAAGGGATACAGCTAATAATAGATTCATAGAGTCGTTCCTGTAAGCTAAAAGTTTCATGTGATAATAGTGTAATATCGTTTTGGCAAGGCAACAGTTGATACTTGCCTTTATATTCAAGAGCACTACCGATAGCAATGTCTCAATTTATACTTATTTTGTACTAGTAGCTCCGTAATTTATAATTATGTGCAACCACTTCTTTTAGGGAAATACTCAATTTGTTCTATTTACTTACCTTAGCACATCTAGTAAATCAGAGTTAAAACGAAGCAGAATTAATGCTGAGAAATCTGTATAAAAATAAAAATAATTAAATATTATTTCTTTGGATTTTTATGTCCACGACACACACAAACAGATTACGGACTATCGTCCAATAAATAGTTGATTATAGTACCTACGTATTTAGATACCCATTTTTTCTATAATATAATATGTAGGGTACCTACCGTACCGCCACGGTTATTTTTTTATAAGTCACCCAGAAGTAGTTCGGTTAGGTGCCATTCAAATATTATGTCTAATAATCATTATGACGTTTAAATATTATGTCTAATATTTATTATGGCAATTAAAAATATGAAAAACAATACGTATGGCACTCGTATCTTATGGTATCTAAGTTTCGGGCAACTAAATATGTCACTTATTACTATGTCTTTTAGGGCATACAAAACATTCGGGCAAATGACCTTCGGGAATATGATGATTATGGTATATAATCTTCGTGTAAACAATAGACAACCCTACGAATAAATAATTGCAGACCTGCATAAGTATTGCAAATAAATAGTGTCACAATTAACAAGGCATTCTATGCATCCAATACGAACTACTTTTGGACAGACAAATGATTCTCAATGTATTTTATTTGCCATGCCACTAGTCTCAGGTATGTTGTCCAGTGCAAGTCACAAGATTAATCAGGTTTTTTTGAAGTAAAACTTCTTTATGCGCAACTGGGAGTAACTCAGTTTTTTTTCTGACGGAAGTACCTAACGCTAATCAATTGGGATTAGTTATTTCTAATATTTTTAAACGGGTTAATTGTGAATAGCAAAGTGAATAACAATTCAACAATAAAAACTAAATAAAGATAAAGCAATAAACAAATAAATAAATAAAGATAAAGCAGTTTGATTTTTTGGTATATGTATCTGACACTGACAATATTGAGAGTAGGTACAACTAGTGTTTTTTGAATAGCGGAAACGCCTTGTATTAAAAAATAGCTGTTTCTCTCAATTTGTGCCACTTTAGAAGGATGATTGACTTTTCTGTAACGCTCTGGCCCGACAAGATGGTACAGTTTTCGTTGTCTACACCATGACCTGATTAGTTAGTTAATCATTACAAATCATTGAGCCGCCAACTTGAGGACCACTGTCGATTCGTCTTGTGGACTAAGGGAATTACCTTTAGTTCGCTAGATGTTGTTATGGCTTTCCTTTACGCGTTGGCGCATCATATTAAAAAAGAAAAAGTAAAAGCTGTGATTATTATATTAAAACAACTAGACTTAGAAGTGATACTGAAAAATATAGCTACTCCGGCCGAGTTGCGTCTTTCCGGTACCGATTTTAAGCCAAAACTTTATCCTGGGAAAAGTAGTCTATGTGTTAATTCTAGGTTTTAGCTATATGTATAGATTTTCAGCCAAATCAGTTCTGCGGTTTATTAAGAGCAAACATCTTCACAAACGTTGTACAAATATTTGAAGGAGTACTTACCTAGTCTAAAATACGTTCCAAAATAATAGCTATAATTTAAATCATTAAACCCAGTTAAATGGCACATTCGTTACAAAACGAATTTAATTCAAACAACGCGTCGCATGCGACCAATAATATATCCATCGTCACCACATCTGCTACTCATTTTATCTCGCTAATTTGTGCCGCTTGTCCTGGACAACATACCTTACCTACAACATCCTAAGCGACATTATTATTTAACTAATTTAGTTCTTTTTTGCACTAGCAATAAGGTTCAAAGTTGTATGAAATGAGTGGCCATATATTTCTTGGTAGATTGGATGGTCATCTTAAAAGTATATTTTCCAATAGGGTGTTTTGTTACTCGTTGCTTGTAAGAATGATGTTCTAAGTTGTTGATATTCAGAGGGAGGATTAAAATAACTAATGCTGAAATAATACGTTTTTGACATATTTATACTTACGACAATTGGAGAAATGCCTTTAACATTTACAACATATGACAATCGGAGTAATGTTTAAAGACAATTCTCATAGTGGAATTAAATTTTGATTGAGCACTTTAGCAGCTTTGCAATAAGTCTGGTTATACACATACGGTTTCCTGACTAGGTTTTTTGATCAAGAATTCTGATTCAAGATTCCGAATGATGGCGCACACGTCCGTTTTCCGTTTTTATTTTTACATGCGGATATAGTAAGAAAGTGTGCGCCTTGTAACCATCTATACTAATATAATAAAGAGGAAAGATTTGATAGTTTATTTGTTTGTATTTAATAGACTACGAAACTACAAAATCGATTTGAAAAAATATTTCACTGGTAGAAAGCTGCATTATTTACTACTTAAATCCAGTGTTCCCACGGGAACAAGAGCTACGCTGGTAAAATCGCGTGACGCCTGCTGTTTTGTATATAAACAGAGTATTCAGATTTCCGAACCTGAATTCCTGATCAGGAAACTGAATGTGGAAACTGAATGTTTGCGGCCTCAATGTCACTTTCGATAATTCTTTTAATTACAGCTAGGTACTTATCCATAAACGTACAGTAAGATCATTACGGAATTGAAGGATATCTTCCTAATACGAGAAAATATGTCAAACATGTGTTACCATTTGCATATCATAACAGTTTAATGTGTTTGTTGTTTTACCAATTTAACCTCCCAATATACACCAAATATACTAAATACTAAATATATTAACAGCATTTGATTCCACATTTAAATTGAGTGTATAACCGTCATTTAACGCAATCTTAACGCCATTTTGTATTTCCGAAACTGAAAATTAAACGTTGTAACACACGGAGCTAATTTCGCTAATATTTATATATCCTGTCCACCATTAAAATTCGCATTTTAGTAATTTTACTAAACACAAAACTGTCCCGTCGTAAATTATATTTTTAATGTTTCCGGGCTCCAATTCGTTACCAATGTTACCACATTAAAAATTAATAGCTGTTTTAAAACTATTTCGCACTGGCAACACTGGCCACGCGCGGCGACTGAGAAGGAAACGGAAATGTCCATTATATCATCTGAAAAGCATGATTTTTTAAATGAAAACTGTGTTATGAGGAAACTATAAAACTGTATTTTATTATTATTTATACCGCTTACATATTTAATAGAGTTCAGAGCCAATAAACAGATATTGAACTATTTATAGATTTGTCTAATTATGAAAATTCTGATAGTATTTTTATGAGAGTTTTGTGTCTAAGTACTCACGTAAGACGACGGCAGAAAGAATTTCCGGGCTTCGAACCTTAAAACCTTGCAGTACTTGCTGGCTAACGTTATTATTACCTATTACCTGTCAATATCCGAAAAAGTTCCAATATAAATTGCCAAACAGCTCGTTGTCCCAGTGGAATAAATATTGGGACCACGAGAAAACAGGGCCACTGACAGCCAAAAAAGCATCTGTGCTAACTTTTACATAATAATATATTTTGAAGTAAAACTTTTTTAGGCGCGAGTAGGGTGTACTCAGATTTTTTTACTGACGGAAGTAACGCTATTTGAATTTTGAATAGCGGAAACTATGTTTCCGCTATTCAATTCGAATGAATGATATTAATATAAAACTTGATACCGTCAATGGCAAAGAAGTTTTACTTCAATCGCGAGTAAAGGTTACACGCACACACTTTTTTTCTCCGTAGCTAAAGTGGTTTTAGCACTGTCCTGGTTTAGGCAAAGTTTACGGGTTCAAGTCCCGTTCGAGCCAAGTTGTCTTTTTTCACTTAATAATAAAAATATTATTATTATAATAATATTAGATACATAGGTCTAGTAGTACCTATGTACTTACCTTATATTATTTTTCTGGGACATCCTTCCGACGGCTCCCGGTTTAGGCCGTGGTAGGGTACCGTGTGGTTTTCGTCGTTAAGTGTTTGGCACAGTATCCACGAGGAATTTCCTAATAGGTATTACTTTGTAATACAATTTAAAGAATGCAACAAAAACAACTTGTAAAAGTTTGCAGATCAAATTTAATACACATACTACATGAATTTAATGTACAAAATGTAACGATTTGAGTTCGTTTAGTAAAGAAGTCAGTGTTCTTATTCAACTTTTTATGACTTTTTTTAACATTGAAGTAAATCATAAAAAGTTGAATAAGTACACTGACTTTAATACATACATACATACATACATATAATCACGCTTGTTTCCCATCGGGGTAAGCAGAGACTATGGCTTTCCACTTGCTACGATCCTGACATACAACTTTCGCTTCTTCTACTTTCATAACTGTTTTCATACACGCTCGCCGGTTAAGGGTACTCTTGACCTTGCCTTTTTCCAGAACGTCTCTGATTTGATCGGCATGCGTACGCCGAGGTTTACCCCTACCAGTTTGCCCATTCATTCTCGCCTCATAAATCTGCTTTGTCAGTCTATTCTCATCCATTCTCTCCACGTGTGACTCTCCTCTGACTTTAATAAAGAAATCAAATCGTTTTCAAGTCAATTACATAGTCAATTTGGCACATTTGACTAATCAAACTTACTACTATACTATACAGAGTGTTTTGTTATATACCACTAAGGTGGCAGACAAGCATACGGCCCACCTGATGGAATGGTAAACACCATAGCCTATGGACGTTTGCAACTCCGATGGCGCTACAATCGCATGCCCTATTTATGTTTGTATAATGGTAAGTGTTGAACAGTGAGAGGGTCGCTCACCGTCCTTACAGAAGCAGGCCGATGACGGCAGCGTGACGTGAGCAACTTATGCACGCCCCCCCCCCCTTAGAAGCGGGATCACACCCGAAACCCTACAAAGACGTGGGATAGCAGTCGAACCACCCCCTGGGCGAGGCCGCAGTGTCGGCCGTAGGTCTGTTGGGAGTCCTGGGACATCCTTCCGAGAGCTTCCCCGGTGCTCCCAACCATAGGCTGTTGGGCGTTACGTGAGGTTTTTTTATCGGTAGGAGTCCGGCATAACATCTCGCATAATTTTCCCTCTCGTTAAACAAAAAAAAATGCTGAGTGTTGAATTTTTTTCTTTTTTTGTTACAGTAAAAGACCACCTACAACATTCAGACTTAGAAACCGAAGAAGTCGAAACGGACGACCAGACATCTAACATAGACGATGACATCCTAACACAGTCAGATCTTGACGAAAATGGAGACCCAAAGAGTCCTAACAGTTCTAGTTCCAAAAAGGGCAAAGGGAGTTGTTCTAGAGATAGTAAAGGAGGTACAAAACCTAGAAGAGCTAGAACAGCTTTCACTTATGAACAGTTGGTGTCGTTAGAAAATAAGTTCAAGACTACAAGATATCTGTCAGTATGTGAACGGTTAAATTTAGCGCTGAGTCTCAGTTTAACGGAAACTCAGGTATGTTATAGTTAAAAATAAATCTTCTTGTAGTTTTGGAATGGATGAAGTGTCAAACCTAGACAGATATTAATGATGTACAACAAAAATTTTTCAATAAAAAATACAACCGACTTCCAAGAAATCCTGAAAAATAAAATTTACTTAGCACAAAGTAATATGTAGTTGATTAATCTGATTTTTTATTCAATATCATAATGAAGTCGGCGCCAAGTAAATTCATAGGTTTAGGGAGGTATTATTCATGGCACCAACTTCAATATTATATTGAATAAAATCTGATAAATCAACTACATATTACTTTGTGCTAAGTAAATTTTATTTTTCAGGATTTCTTGGAAGTCGGTTGTATTTTTTATTGAAAAATTTTTTTTCATTATTTTAAGTGACGGGTGAACCGAAAAATGTATCTATCTAGGTGAAAGTTCTCATCAATACAAATTAATCAAGCCCCAACACAAGGTAGCTGCTGTAAATCGTTAAGGAATTCCCTAGAATCTCTTTTGGTTCCATCATCAGATCGACTCCAGACCTTTATTAATGGTAGTACATTAAAGCGCTGAATTAAAAAGTTAACAAACGCACTAGTTGTGCCTATAATTTTTGGTGGTTGCCCTCGATTTCTCCAGGATCCCATCATCAGATCTTAACCTGGTTATAATGGGACCACCTCAGAAGTAAACCCTATTCAACAAAAAAAAATTGAAATCCGTCTATAATTGACGGTGAACATACATAAAACATTAACATACATACCTACAACATAAAACATTGAGACCTTTCTTTTTTTTTTTTGAAGTTGGATCTATCAATCTAGGTGTAAAGTTCTCATCAATACAAATCAATCAAGCCCGAACACAAGATAACTGCTGTAAATTGTTTAGGAATGCCCTCGACTGTCTTTCGACTCTATCATCAGATCGACGCCATACCTTCATTAAAGTGTAGAACATTAAAGCACTTAATTAAAAAGTTAACAAGCACACTAGTTGTCCCTACAATTTTCGGTGGTTGCCCTCGTTTTCTCCTAGATCCCTTCATCAGATCCTGATCTGGTGAAAATGGGACCACCTCAGAAGTAACCCCTATTCAACAAAAAAAGAATTTTTGAAATCCGTCTATAATTGACGGAATTATCGCTTGACATACATAAAAAAAAATACATACAGACGAATTGAGAACCTCCTCCTTTTTTTGAAGTCGGTTAAAAACAGATTTTAAGTACTTAGGAAATTTCTGCATCTACCTCCAACACTGTGATACCACAAATTAGAGATAGTACAGATGGAAACCTACATACTAAATTCGCTGAGGCTACGCACACGTAGACATCTACGCACACATAGACAACTCATTCACAGACACGAGGTCAGGCGCTCCTCAACAGACTTTTCGATACTGATTTGTGCGCCACTCGCGCACAAATCAGTGTAGCAGAGGGTAGGTGTGAAAAAAAAGTACATACACGAGGTTTCCATCTGTACTATCACTAATTAATGGTGATACCAATGATGATATAATAGTATTACATACAGATAGTCAACTCCCTGCCTCCCACTGAGCAAGCTTCCCCACCCCCGCCACAGCTGTCATTATAGTTGGAGGTCACTTTGAGGGACCGTTTGTTTAACCTTAGTGGTCACACACACATTCAAGCTTTAAATTTAAACAGAATTTGTATGGAGTTTCCGCCCTGTGTGTGTGTATTTTAAAACTCAGATCATAGAAATAAAAGCCGATGACGCTTACAGAACAAGATAGTAAGCAAATACTAAATCCAAAAGTGAATACCTACTGCTTAGACTCTCTAGAAGCCTTTTTGAAAAAGATTGTAAAGAATAAAGATTTAGTATTTGACTTCACTTTCTTGTTCGGTAAGCGTCATCTGCTTTTAGCTCTATATAAATATCAATCAATCAAGCCCTTAGATCATCTAACCACAGGATGCGCCTTGCTTAAGCATTGTTTTCTGCCATTGCACATGACCATTTGGTCTTTTGGCTTTATAAAAAGCCTGTACATCAGTACATCATTTTATATGATTAAACTAGTACATTTTATTGTAGTTGACTGTACAATAACAATTAACACACAACAGCCATTACGCGTTTGTAGATTAATACATTTTTAAATGCAATGAAATTTTATATGTCTTTGTGTTTCCCCCTTCACTTGTATGAAAACTGGCAGAATATTTTTGTATGCGGTGGTTCGCAAAGGCTAGTCCCGTGATAGATGGTCTAAGATCAAGCCTTTAGAATCATTGACACGATAGAAGTAGAACCTACTGCAGTATTACAATACAATACCGGACGTAGCGTCTCTTCTAATAATTTTGAGCTTACCTCACTGTATGACGCTGGCCAGAATCCTTCTCCTTGTGGTGACCTCGTCCGTTTGTTAGTGGGTGTACTATTTGGAGGTGAGGTTGGCTTTAGTTTACAGTCAACAAAAAAACCTAAATATCTAAAGGATTTGACCTAAGTAATCCTGAACTATATTAATCTCTGTAACAAGATCAATCTTATGTATTCAATGATATTCTAACAAATCATTTTTTAACAGGTAAAAATTTGGTTCCAAAATCGACGAACGAAATGGAAAAAGCAAAACCCTGGTATGGACGTCAACAGCCCAACAGTGCCGCCACCTCCAGCAGGAGGTTTTCCATCAGGACCTTATCCAGGAGGCCTTTTGTACTCCCATGGAGTTCCATACCCCTTCACAGGGCCTGGACCTTACGCACCATACTTCCATCACCTAGCAGCTAACCATCACCATTCCCACGGGAGCCTAGGACATTCCCACACGTGATTATGGCAACGACCTGGATCACAGGATCTTAGGGTCGACAAGGACAATGAGAACAGCTGTGGACTGTCAAATTAGTAATGTGCAAAGTGTAAATGTTTTAATAAAATAGTTATGATAGAGGTTTTATGCAAAATGTTAATTTAAATTTCGAACAGAAGTCATGTGACTGAACAATTTTTTTTAATGTACACGAGTAAAGTTATGATAGAGGTTTTATTCAAAATGTTTTATTAAATTTTGAACAGAGGTTGGTAACAGATTATTTATTATGGAAACAAAGTCTGGCAGAAAGTATGAAACCGATTTTTTGCTTGCTGTTTACCGATAGCTAGTTTAAAAAAAATACCGGTCAAATTGTCAAAACGGTATTTTTTTAAAACTACAAATTCTACACTACAGGCGGTTGCTATATGAACAACTTTGCAATTGTTATTCAATTTTGCCAAACTTTACTTTGTCTACTTGATGCTACATACCTATTTTATGATAAATATTTCATTACTTTAATTTGAAATTCTTCAAAGATACATATTCATTAGCCTCAAGAATAGAGTGTATGTATTCGTGCAAGAGAAACTGTAAATAGATTTAAACTAGTGCAATTTAAGCTAATATTATGAATTGATTGTGATACATATTTAATAAGTTAATTAAGTACATAATATTTAGTAAATAACACTTCATGTTAATTTTACATAGTAGACTTTTAACGACAATCGCAGAGTTGCCCAAGTTCGCCAACATAATGTCCAATGTTGGCTTATGTTGGACTGTTGGCGATCATGAAAAGGAATTTCAGATTTTTATGGTTCTCCTTTTTTGTTAAAGTAATTACTCTCCTTTTTAACTGCTCTGTCTGTTTTTAATTGTCTAGGAGTTTCTCAATCCCAAAATATTGTTTATGTTTGTTATCTAATGAGCAATCGACCATTTATCAATTCAACATGAAAGCAGAATTAATTCGTAAAAATTTATACCAAAAACCTGCCTAAAAATGTATTAAACCTATGGTTTACATTTAGTTTGCATAGTTCTATGTATAATACCTAGATTATTATTTATTTTATCATACTAAGTCTTTCGACTCTACTTTTTACTTGTAATCCGAGCGCCGAATGCGGAACTAGTCAAAGAAAATGGAAAATGGCAGATTTTAAGTATTTATAGCGAAACAAAAAGGTTCGAAAATTTATCATTTTCGATTTTTTTGACAAGATTCCGGATTCTACTCGTTGCGCGCATATTAAATACTGTTTTCATTTTTCTAAATCCCTCACTTTCGCACATAAACATTAATACAGTTGTTTTGAAAAATAATACAACGGAGACGCGTTCGCTTCCTCGTCCAATACTGATTCCGCCCAAAATCCCTTTCTTGAAATACCTATGGAAATCAGAATACCTATGGAGATCAGAATTTGGCACATGACAGGTATCATTACATTGATATTTTGTAGCATATCAATCAATCAAATCAGCCTATAGCAGTCCACTGCTGGACGTAGGCCTCTCCCAATTTACGACACAGTACGCGGTCCGGCGTCTTCCGCAGCCAGCCCCCCTAGCCTGCGACTTTTACCAGGTCGTCGGTCCATCTGGCGGGTGGGCGTCCTACCCTACGTTTGCAAAATCGCGGTCTCCACTCTAGAATCCGTTTGCTCCATCGGTCATCGGTTCTTCTGCAGACGTGGCCAGCCCACTGCCACTTTAATGTGCTTATTCTGCTAGCTATGTCAACTACTCTAGTTCTCTACCGGATAAGGTCATTTCGGAGTATATCCCTCAGAGATACTCCAAAGACAGCTCGTTCTGTAGCTCGCTGCACAATTCTAAGGGCATGGATTAACCCCGTTGTAAGTTTCCACGTCTCGGCACCGTAAGTCATAACTGATTGAACACCCTGTTTGTAGACTTTCGTCTTCAGCCATGCCGGTATAAGCGAATTGAAAACTAGACAGTTTGCTGAATGCTTCCCAGTACAATCGGATCCTTCATTCCTTTTTCAAGTTATTTTTCCCCAGCGTGATAACCTGCCCAAAGTAGGTAGGTATGTAAACTATGGAGTATTTATTTACCAAAGTCAGATGTACAGTCTGTACCTACCTACCATTTGAAATTCACACGCTTTTTAATTATAGTGGTAATAGTTATGTAAAATAATTAAGGTTTTGCTAATGTGATGCTCAAATGCTGTAAATACTGTGTAATTAGTTCGGCCATTACATTTAATCGATGTTGACATAAAATAGTTTCAAGTTATAAATATATTTGTTTCTTTTTTAATTCCTGATTTTATGATGAGTGAAAAACGTTATATTGTTCAGTCCCGTTTTGTACCCGTGGCCTTTGTCTAACAAGGACTAACTATTGAGCCACAGACTTACCACCAACTTTGTGTCTAAACTACTCAACCTACTGCTCGTTCGCTCTAACTTTGCCGCTTTATACTAAAGTCGAATTTTTAATTAGACGAAGTAAATTGACAGCAACTAATGTCACTTCTTCATACAATGTTGCTTATTTTCAATGACGAAGTGACATTAGCTACTGTCAATTTATTTCGTCTAATTAACAATTCGGGTATACGCCTCTACGCCAGCGGCAAAGTTAGAGCGAACGGGTAGTACATATTTTGACAAAGGGGTCTTAGAAGATTTTTACAGGATCAGCAGCGCGAGTGTGGCCGAGTGTGGCCTCTGATGTTGCAAACGTTCACAGGCTGCGGTGTCCGCCATTCCTTCTGGTGGGCCGTATGCTTGTCTGCCACCTTAGTGGTATAAACAGAATTAAGTATGAAGAGTCTTAATATGCTTCGGGTTATGTGTAATATATTTAACCACAGACATACCATATTATTCTGTTACAATAGATGCCGCGAGTTCTTTTAACTATATGAAACCTGTAGTGCTACTTTTTTGACATCTACTGTGACGTAAAAAACGCGAAATGACCCTTTATTGACAGATTGACACCGCATTGAACGGAAACATTTTATCGTCTTTTTTACAGGCGCAGGCACTTGTGGCATCTATGTATGTATTATGGCTGTGTGGTCAACGTGGTGCATGGCGCTCTCTAGTCCTCTAGCCCCCTACTAATGTTATAAAGCTCTGTCTGTCTGCTACCGATTTTGATGAATTTTGGTATAGAGATAGGTGGAACCCTGGAGAAGGACATAGGCTACTTATTAACCGACTGCACAAAAGGAGGGTAATGATTTTAAGCGATAACGACTTCTACGCGGACGAAGCCGCGGGGTACATACATCCATATGATCAATTTTACCCCCGAAGGGGTTGGCAGAGGCATAGATTCTGCACACATTTCACCTTATAGTTTTATGTCCCACGTAATAGGTGGTGAGCCTATTGCTGTTTTGAAATGGACAGGCGCAAGTCAGGACAGGTAGTACTAAATAAAGCTATAAAACAAAAGTTCCCCGTCGTCGGGCTTTATTTACTCTCAGCTGTCAGCCGAGGCACTGAATATAGGTATCCCCTCGTAGCAGACGTTTAATAAAAGGCCATTTATAATATGGGCCAAAAAGGAAGTTGCACTACTATTATTATGGTTGTACTACGCTTACAGTGGGACCAAAACAAAAGTATAGCTTCTGTTTTGGTCCCACTGTAAGCGTAGTAGTAGACGAGAGAGTACTCGTAGATTAAAATAGTAAATTCTGACAGACGGCTTATGTATATGCAAAGATAATTATAATAGTATTACATGAAAAAAAATACAGACGAATTGAGAACCGCCTCCTTTTTTGGAAGTCGGTTAACAAATAGGCAACTCCCTGCCTCCCACTGAGCAAGCTTCCCCACCCCCGCCACAGCTGTCATATAGTTGGAGGGTGATTTGAGGGAACATTTGCATAACGCGTTAATGTTCACACACAATTCAAGCTCTGTACATACATATCGTGTTTTTAGTGTAGGTGACAGAATTGAAAACGAATTATTTGTATTTATGTTTATGTTTATGTTTATGTTAAAACTTCATAGGCAGTGGCAGTGCATGTGTCAAAATTTATTTCTTAATCTACAAGTACTATAGAGTCAAGAAACCGGGGACTTAAGGAACCAATGCCTTAAGAGTCCTGGCGACATTTCCCAAGGGAGTACGGGCCCAAAGTTTATCGGCCTCCATGACCAGGGGCCTGAGGACGATGAGAGGGCTGCTCACCGTATTTATAGATGCAGTCCCTAGACAACACCGTGACGTGAGGGAATCACGCACGCCAAAAAAAAGCCGGATAGCGCCCGAACAATCCCCCAAAGACGCAGATGGCACCCGAAAACCCCTACCCCCACCCCTAGGTGAGGCCGCAGTGGTAGCCGTAGGTCTGTTGGGAGTCCTGGGGACATCCTTCTGAGGGTTTACCCGGGGCTCCCAAACGTAGGCTGTTAGGTAGGATACGTGTGGTCTGTTGGGAGTCCTGGGGACATCCTTCTGAGGGTTTACCCGGGGCTCCCAAACGTAGGCTGTTAGGTAGGATACGTGTGGTTTTTAGTCGGTAAGATTATAGCATAGCATCCCTGTAGGATTTTTCACACATAAAATAAAAGGGAGTATCGTGGTTTACAGGTACAAAGGTAAGTAGTCCGAACGTAGACAACTGGAGTTAGCTAGGGATGTTCAGAGTCGATACCTTTGTAGTCCTGGACACATCTTCCAAGGCAGTACCAGGGCTTTTAAGTTTTAGTTAGAAAGGTAGTAGTTACAGCGTAGGACACGCAACTGGAGCTAGCTAGGGATGTCCAGAGTCAATGCCTTAGGAGTCCTGGAGATATCTTCTAAGGGAGGAGGTATCAGGCATAAAGGTATAAGTACTTAGAACGTAGACAGTGCGGTCGAGTCGATACATTCGATTCGAGACGCGACGAAATGAATGATGATGAATATAAAACTCTGAATAATGACTATGTAGTTTGATGTTTTTTTAACCAGAAAGAAAAAATGCTGATTACCAGGTCGAGTAATATAATAATTTGAGGTTTGTCAGTCAGGAAAATTTCACCAGAATGCAGTCAACGTAGGTAAATGACAGCTCTATCTGTATAAAAAAACTAATTACCGTGAACAGCTACGGATTTTATTTTACGTGTGAAAATTTGTGGGCATGTGGTGATCACCCATCCAAGGACCGGCCATAGTGATAGTTGCTTACTGCAATGATCGTTTACAGAACACTGAGTCCGCACGGAGACTTTTGTCTTGGCATTATATTAAGTACCTACCTAATTAAAGCACATTAAGATCTAAAGAACTCCGGAACCTGTTTAAAAAAATTGACAAGTACACCAAAACAAAATTGACACAACCGGCAATTAATAATTTCCACGCTACTTACAAAGTTTTAGCAATGATTGACAACCAACCTCCATTCATCGAGATTAACTAGCTAAAAATGTGTTGAACGATTTTTTTTCTTGTGCGGCGCGCTTTGACAGAATTCCAAAATGGCGGTCAGTCATCTGTCATTTTTAATTGTATGTCAAACGGCGCGTTCAGGGCGATACGCTATGCCGGCGAGAAGGCATTAAGTATATTTAGTTTATTGCGTTATAAACGAGACTATTATTAGGGGCGCTGAATTTGGCTAGTGTGGTTTTGAGAAAATATATGTATAATAGCTAGCTATTTAATATATATTTTCATTTATTTATTTCTTCACCCGCGTCGTGAAGTTTTCGCCATACCTGTTTCCCATTGGAATTTGATCCTGGTATAAAAAGTAACTTAACCCTTTCCCAAGATCTAGAAAATCTGAATTAGGGAAAGCTATCAGACAAAGTTACTTTTCCTTTTTATTCGGGAACGACGATTCCCGGAATAAAAATTATCTGTATAGGGTAAACCACCCAATTATCGGCACTCGTCCAATGAAGTTTTGGCACTTTAGTTAGAGTATATTTCGAAAAAATAAGGGAAACCTAGTTTATTCCAGATCAGTGTTGCCCATTATGTAGTAGTAGGTATGCATTAAAAAGTAAAATAGTATTATTTTTCCGTTAGAAATGGCAATATATAGCAATAATTGGAGTAGCGCCAATGATTGGGTGGTTTACCCTATTGTTTCAGGCTAAAATCTATCCTTTTACCAAATTTCAGCCTGATTCGTTCAGCCGTTATTGAGCAAAAGATTTACAAACATCTAGACTCATCAATTCACTCATTTATTTTATTATTAGTACGAATATTAGGGACACCACAGCTAGCAAAATAATTATAAAATCCTTTCACGATCAAAATGAAATTCAAAACGTTTAAAATCTATCACTTAGTCAACTAAGCGGCCGGAATAGGATGTCATTTACATGTTTATAGCTCAACGACGGCTGTTAACGAGCCCATGAAATTGACATCAAAGTTACCATTGACATGTATACGATCATTTTAGACGCCGTGACTTTTTAAGATGTTAATGTCTTAATTGGTTTTGTGTTTAGTATTAATAATCTGATTGAGTCGCCGTGCTTATCCATGTATTTAGGGGTTGTAGCTTTCTGTATCTATACTAATATTATAAAGAGGAAAGATTTGATTGTTTGTTTGTTTGCATCGAATAGTCTCCGAAACTACTGAACCAATTTAAAACATTTTTTTCACTGTTGAGAAGCTACACTGTTCCCAGTGAACATAGGCTATATTTTATTCCCGTATTCCCACGGGAACGGGAGCTATCTGGGTGAAACTGCGTGACGTCCGCTAGTTTTCAATAACTATGTTATATTACGTATTATCTATGCCCGCGGCTTCGTTCATTACTGACAATACCCATTCATCATTTTCTCCGATTCTTTTCACAACCCCGTTGTGGTGGGGTTTTCAGTCTAATTGCAGAACAGAACTTGATATTTTCCTTGAAGCAACTGTCGTCTGATCTCCGAAACCTTGGCAAAATCGAAGCTCTGGTAGTTGGACTGATCACTGGTCTCGTCTATGCAATGCTTGATAATTGCAATCCATTATCATACCCTCCATCATCATTCACGTCACAATACTCGGCCCTTCAGCATCCCATTCCTTCCTGCGACGTTATATAGGTCTTCGGACCATCTGGCGGGGGTTGCTGAGTCCCAGTCTCCACTTTAGGACTCAGCTAATTTCATTTTCCTACGTTTACTCTGCACGTTAAAACTACAATAAGCATCTATCTCAGATAAATTAAATAAGCTATTTCCTCAACAGCCACGGAATCACCGAAACCGCTCGCCACAGTCGCTACCGTGGCGTTTCACAATAAACTATTTATATCTTATTTCTTCAGACATTCGACAACGAACAAGTGGCAATTAAAAGTGACAAATGGTATGAGTTATACACTCGTCTGTCTTGTCCTAACGCCCGTGTCGCTCCGACAACCCGCTTCAAAGAGTTCTCACACCGCTCTCTGATCTTTCCTTTGGCTGTATGCTGCATGATGACAGTGCCGTGCCACAGCTTTTTTCTTAATATTTTTTTTCTCTGCTTTTTTTTTTCATTTTACTATTACATGATGGAACTGGCTGTTAATAAAATGGTGCCTATTTCTTTTTAATATTTTTTGACAACACACACATAAGTACAATAAGTATTTTTTGCAAATATTAGTTTAGTGAAAATTACTAACTGAAGTCGATGTAAATAGTGTTACGTTAAACAACAACTAGCTGATGCCCGCAGCTTCGATCGCGTAAAATTTGATCCCGTTCCCGCTTCCCGTGAGAACTTATTCCCGGGATAAAAAGTGGGCTATGTGTTATTCCAGACATATTCTTTTCCTGCACCAAGTTTCAGCCAGATCCGTTCAGCCTTTAGAGCGGAAAGAGTAACAAACATCCAAATATCCACACTCACAAACTTTCGCTTTTATAATATCTATTAGTAAGATAAATAATTTTATATTGCCTCAGTGACGCATTCGATAGTTAATGAGATGATTTAAATACATTCGTTACAGATTATCCCAAGCTTAAACACCATTGAATTTAGAACATGTCAAATAAACTTGGCACTCTTCACTCGTGTCCATGTCTGGGAAGATGACAGTTAAAAAAACAGAAGATCAGTAATGTTATAACGTGTGACGGTTGGCTGTATCGCGTGTCGTCTAGTGCATTAAAAACCAATAAAAATGTTCAACAGATATTATAAACTCTTCTGTTCTATAAAATCTGTGAAATAGATACAATATTTTAGTAAATTATCACACATTATTGAGAGTTATGATGAGAGTCTTCTAACAGCATTTAGGTATCGTGCAATATTTTAAAATATTTAATGTAAGTTGAAACGTTTTACAATTTATTTAAGTAAGTAAGTATATTCTTTTTTCGAGTGTAGATTTATTATATTTTGTATCGGTAATAGGTAGTTGGAATATTTCTTAATTTATTAATCATTAAAGCATACGATCTTCTTGATGGAATGCGGTCGTCGTAGCATAATGGACGCTTGCAACAGCAGAGGCGCTACGTACTTTGTGGCACTACGCTCGCGCTGCCGACTTCGCAAATACCTTCTTCTAAGAGCCTTTTTGAAGAACCCCATTCTGTAGGCTTTTGGGAAAACCAAGACACGGAATTCATTCCACACAGGGCCTGATTTATCCATAAGCTAACTAAGCTTAAGCTTAGGGCGCCAGGATCAAGGGGGCGCCTGGCGTTGCGTGCTCCCAAAAAGGAGCACACAAAACATCTAGCAATTTTTAACAGATTGTAACAACTCCCAACAATATGTTTAAAATTGTTAGTTAACATTTTGTTACACCAAAGTACCTACATAATAATATTTGGTAATTTAGTGAAAATACAAATACGTGCGTTAAAATAAAATTCCTGCGCCCATCTCCCTGGCAGCGTGGTAATAAATACGACAGCTCCACCCGTGTCGCGTTCAAGGCACCCAGGAACCAAAGTGAATGGGTGTCTAGCTTTTTGGCCGGTAGAAGCATAGGTTCTGAATGCATGGCCATAAACGCTGGAGTACCACTAGGCTCAGTGTTGTCCCCCACTCTGTTTCTGCTGCATATCAATGAGATGTTGTCTATTGACGGCATTCATTGTTATGCGAACGACAGTACGGGTGACACTTGTTACACGGGCCGCACCGGTATCTCTCGGGGCTGCAGTGGAAGAAAGATGTAAACAACTTGTGTTTGAAATCGAGACAACTCGCAATAGTGTCCGATTGGGAAAAACAAAATCTTGTTCAATTCAACCCTACTAAGACACAAGTTTGTGTATTCACCGCAAAGAAAACCCAATTTACTCAGGGCACAACTCTCTCCTAATCTGACAGTAGGTATAGGTATCCTTGGTGTTGACATCTCCAGTGACGTTCAGTTCTGAAGTGATTTGGAGAATAAGGCCAAGCTGCGTCCAAGCCGCTCGGTGTGCTCAACAGGGCGCGGCGGTACTTACTGCGGCGCAAACACTGCTTCTGTTTAAGTCGCAAGTGCGGCCGCACATGGAGTACTGCTGTCACCTTTGGGCGGGGGCACCTGAATATCAGAATGAATTGACTGAATTCTTCCGTTCGACTCGGTGCAGAGGCGAGCCATGAAGTGGTCAACGATCCCACGCTTGCAGGTGGTGTGGAACCTCTTCGCGACAGGAGAGACTTTGCCTCCTTGTGCGTGACCACCGGTACATCTGGTGAGCCGTATGCTTGTCTGCCACTTTGGTGGTATAAAAAAACCGTGAGACGGTGCTGTTGAGACGGTGAAACCGGTCATGGAGGAGTAGCTGGAAAGGCACCATCGCACCAATATTACCGACGATTTAATTAACCCCGCCGAAAAACGAGAATAGTTTCAACTGTTTTAAGTTTGACCTGTGTATCTGTGTATGTGTGTGTCTGTCTGTGGCATCGTAGCAGTCGCAGCCCAACAGATGAGCCAATTTTGCGGTTCTCTATGCTCGAAAGCCAATGTGCCGGGGCGATCCCTAGCACATCGGCTTTCGAACCATTCTTAGCTATAAATTTTGCATTCATCAGCTCACTTCCTGAGTTACGAAGGGATTTCACTAAGATTCACTGGTTCGATTTATCGGAAACTGGATGTACCGAGGTACTGTTAGGTACTTTGATGGTATTTTTATCTCGCTTTTCACTGGCTGATGCATCAAGTCATAACTTCATAAGAAGTCTCAGAATCGGGTTTTATTTTATTTTCAAATTAACAAAGAATAACGATTAGGAACTTAGGATCAGCTTACGTAGTCTCTTTTGTAGGTAGGACTTAAATTAGTTGCAGCTGAGGCGCATATTCATAGCTAGCCTAGGGCGCGCGGAACCCCAAATCAGGCCCTGATTCCACAAAAAAAGAGCGTAAGAAAGCCGTTATGGAAGATTTACCGTGCTCGAACGCTCCGGACGCAAAGTGTGAGGATGAACAACCAGTCCGTAATGTACCTAGTTTTTAGTATAGAATTGTGGGTTATGGATTTTTTTTTGAAATTGGATTCAGAACAATGAAGTTAGTCAACTGGGCAAGAATTTGCAGATAAATTCAACATTATCTACGAGTAGCAAGATGGCGTTCAATAAATTTTAAATTTACTGGTTATAATTAGTGTCCGACCGAAACTGGTTTTCCAGCCGAAACCGAAACCGAAACCGAACTTTCGGCCCCAGGGTCAGTTTCGGCCGAAACCGAAACCGAAACCGAAACTCACGTGTTCATGTTGAAAAAAAAAAGAAACCTGCTAAGGGCAAGTCGGATTCCCGCACAGAGTTCCGTTACAAAAATTACGTTTGTTGTGTGGATGTTCTTTTCTGATTTTAGTAGGTAATTTTTGTTATAGCGGCAACAGCACAGGGTGAGGTGGTTGGTGGTGGCAGTGTCTTCTGAAATCTCCAACGCTTTCAATACCTTGCATGGAGCAGTGTTTGGGAGGCGCTTATTTACCATGGAATGCCTCATTACCTCCGTTGAATTGTCGGGGCCTATCTTTCCGAGAGGGCCATAACTAACCCGAGCAGGGCAGGGTCGGCGAGATGTGTCGTTCGGTGTTCCACAGGGATTGGTCTTAGGACCGCTTCTGTAGAACATCGATTACGATTGTGTGCTGCGTGGTGCGTTGTTCAGAGGTGTCGACGTAACGTGTTA
Source organism: Miltochrista miniata (assembly GCA_933228765.1). Lineage (NCBI taxonomy): Eukaryota > Metazoa > Arthropoda > Insecta > Lepidoptera > Erebidae > Miltochrista > Miltochrista miniata. Next base: position 14,405,794 of record OW121770.1, read on the forward strand.
CGATGACGACAGCCAGATTACAGCGCGAGGAGCAACGCACCGAGACGCAGCCCTAAAGGCCACCTGCAGTATCCAGTTTACATATAGGGGGCGTCAGCATCGGCATCGGCATCGAGCTCTCGATGACGTATCTGGGGCTCGTACTCGATAGCCGGTGTAACTTCGGATACCACTTCCGAAGTTTGGTCCCAAAACTGAGGGAGGGGGGGAACAGCCGCACTCTCGCTGTTGTTGCCCAATATCAGGGGACCCAAGGCTCCCTGCAGGATACTGTACCTTGGGATCATGCGGAGCATGGCCCTATACGGGGCCCCCGTATGGGCGGAGATCCTGATGGCCAGCAATGCGGCTAGATTGCTTAGCCTACAGAAGGCTATGGCTGTCAGAGTAAGGATAAGGGGATACTGCCTGATCTCAGTTGAGGTGGCATGTCTTCTAGCCGGGACCCCTCTATGGGACCTGGAAACGAGGGCCCTCGCGTCATTGTTTAAATGGCGCAAGGAGGAGCTGGAGCGGGGCCACAGGCCTCTTCCTGTGAAAAGGTTAAGCTTGTGAAAGAGACGGCGGGGAGGAAGCGGGAGAGAACTCACCCACCCGAGTTGCACAGTCTGAAGCGGTGCGCCCTATACTCCATGACCGGGGGCCTGAGGACGGCTGCTCACTGTCTTTACAGAAGCAGGCCCTAGACGATAGCGTGAAGTGAGAGATTCATGCACTCCCCCTTCAAGTAGCGGGATACCAACTGAACAACCCCCCAAAGACGCGGCCGCAGTATGCATCATTCCGAGGGCATACTCGGGGCTGCCAACGCGTGGTTTTTAGTCAGCAGGACTCCGGCATAGCATCCCTGTACGATTTTCTTAACATTAAAAAAAATTGCGGCAATAGAAATACATCATCAGTGAAAATTTTAGACTTCTATCTGGCGCGATTCCAGCGATACAACCTCGTGACTAATAGACAGACGGATGGCTAGGCCTCATGTCTCGTTAATAGGGTCCCGCTTTAACCCCTCCGTGCGAGAGTCCGACTCGCACTTGACCGGTTATTTTTTTTTATAGGTGCAGCAAGTTCCACCAAGTGCCATCAATCAACGGTATAAATCTTCTCAAGTGTTTATTTTAGAAACATCTCCACCTAAAGCTGAGTTTCTTTCTTTTACGTGTGGAATTACTCATAGATGCTATTGCGAACTCCTACCGACTAAAACCACACGGTGTCCTGATACTAGCTCTTGGCCGGTTTTGGTTACATTCTAGAAGTGAATAACTAAAACTGAACAAGAGTGTGCCAGACTCGCGCACGTAGGGTTCCCTACAAGAAAAGTGGCAAAAAAGTCACTTATGTTGTATGGGAGGCCCCTTTTAATGTTATTATTTTGTCTATTTTATTGTTTGTTGCTATAGCGGCTACAGAAATACATCATCTGTAAAGAAATAACTGTCTAACTATCACGGTGGAGTTACGGCCTGCTGACAGACAGACAGTCGACCGCCACAGTCAACGGAACCAACAAAAAGGGGTAGGGTTAAGTAAAGTCCTAGATCTTTAGGAGTCAGTAATCAAAAGTAAAAACGGGACCCTAAAAAGGAGGGGTAAGACATAACACAGGGGTAACTGTCTAATACTTCTCAATGATTGTAATTGCTTGTTGTTTAAATAAAGTTGTATTATTATAACTATTGATAGGAAGTCCTTTGTAAATCTTTAAATCAGCGGTTGGTAATATATTAACTAGTTGCGCTGGCCCCAACCACGTCACAAGCAGAGCCAGGCACTCAAAATTCATGAACACGTGAGTTTCGGCCCGGCCGAAAGTTTCGGCCCATTTTGGCCGAAACCGAAACTGCGGCCGAAACTCGATTTTTTGGCCGAAACTGGCCGAAACCGAAACCGAAACCGAAACTTCGGTCGGTCACTAGTTATAATTTATAGTTGCCACTTCCCTACTGACTTAAGGCTTCCACTTCAAACATTTTTAAAGACACAGATTATAGAAGATGACGCAAACCGAAGAAGAAAGCGAGACCAAGAAAGCAAATACTAAATTGAAAAAAGTAGATACTGCGTAGACTCTCTAGAAGTCTAGAGTCTCGTTACGTGTGAACAGTGTTAGCACTGCCGCGTTAGAGTACTCTCTTTTGGTTTTACTTTCTCGGCCTCACTTCCTTGTTCGGTAAGCGTCATTTGCCTTTAATCTGTGTTATAGACAGACTATTTTTTTTTTTATACTACTTAGGTGGCAGACAAGCTTACGGCCCACCGGAAGGTTGGTAACCGTACCCTATAGACGTTTGTAACACCAGAGGTGCTACACACGCGCTGCCGACCCGGGCGCAGGTTGTGACGACCCACAGTTGAAATTTTTCAAGCCGCCCATAAGGCCTTCAACTTGGCTTAACGACTGTCATTTTACTGACAACCGGGACCAACGGCTTATCGTGCCTTCCGAAGCACGGAAACGCTCGTAAATAAATGTCACAAACTGGTCCACGTGGTGGTCACCCATCCATATCCGGCCACAGTAAATGTTGCTTACTGCAGTGATCGTTTACAGAACACTGAGTCCGCGGGGCCACGAGCGAAAAAATAAGACTAAAAAAGACTATAAAATATGTTACCTCTAGCCTCTAGCACTTAGGTTGCATATCTTGATTGCAGTGTTACCCCAATAAGTTTTTGTTTCTCCCATGTAATCTGACTTTTAGTCGAAACTAACTTTCTTCTTATGCTGGCGTTTTTTTTCGGGTGTGACCATGAATTGAGATGTGGAACGTTGTGAAAGCAGCAACTTCGCCTTCGTTAGTGGTGGTAGTGATTTATTTTTTTCAGAAATTCATAAACCTTAAATACAATCGCACAGTAACAGGAGCACTGTCTTAGTGAAGTTAAGTTTATTGTGACATGAAAAACAAAACTATTCGTGCTAAAGGTTGGATGTTATAATCTCCACTTAATTTGGTAAAATGTCTTAGGCTGGCACTCATAGGGCGACTTTACTGCAAATGCCAACACACAGAAAACGATCGACCAGCTGTCAGTCAGAGGTAATATAACTGTGAACGGACTAGGTATACCTACTTCATCTTCAAATAGACTAAGCAACTCACCTGTTTAGTTGTGTATGAAAATGTAGAGCAAATATTATCGCTTGCTAGTAAAACTAATTGAATTAGATACGAACTCCAAAACTGTTTTAGTTTTAACGATGTGTGGATAGTGTGACTGATTTAGTTAATGGATGCTAAATTACATACTGGGTGTAACAAAACTACCTTTCCAAATTTCATGGGATGACTTGGCATCGGAAATCAAATACAAATATTTAATAAAAAAGGGGGGTTAATTTTTTTTTTAATATTTGTCGCACGTTAAGAATCCATTTTTTACCGCGGCAATTCGAGGTAACATGGTCGCCGTGGCAAAACAAACACGGAGCACCCGTCTGGCTGTCGTTGTCGCTTTCTACTGCCGCTCAGTAGCGATAGAAAGGGTGATTATGAAAATTTATAGGACCTTTAAAACGGATTTACGGTTAAAGTATTCATGTGATTTTTTTTTCTTCATTTTTGTAATGTTTCATGACTGATGGCACGTCAAATGACGAAATTTGAACAGGTAGTTTTGTTACACCCAATATATACTTACGTCATGCGGTTTCACCTGTATTGTATAACGCGTGTGTAGCGCTTCTGTTGCAAACGTACGGCCCACCGAATATAGGTTACTAACTATTCGGTGGGCCGTACCACCTCAGTAGTATAAAAACCGGCCAAGTACAAGTCGGACTCGCCCATGAAGGGTTTCGTAGCAGCAAGTAACATAATATAAAAGTTCTTATAGTTCGTTGTAACTTTGATTGATGTTTTAACACGTTCGCAGCGGTAGTGATTTTTCTAACCGAAAATTGCAGTTTATGACGTATTAAAAAAAGAACTACCAGCTCTATCTCGTTCAAACCAATTTTCGTTGGTAGTTTTTACGGCAATGTACATCATATATTTTTTTAGATTTATCATTCTCTTAGTTTAGAAGTTAGAGGGGGGGGGGGACACACAGTTTTCCACTTTGGAAGTGTCTCTTGCGCAAACTATTCACTTTAGAAAAAAATGATGTTAGAAACCTCAATAGCATTTAGAAACCCTAAAAATGTTCCCGTTCTTGTGGGATACGGGAATAAAAATATAGCATGCATATGTCGTCCGGGGATAGTGTACCTAGCTGGTATGGTAGTTGGTTACTAACCAACTATTCGGTGGGCCGTACCACCTCAGTAGTATAAAAAATGGTCCCGTTCTTGTGGGATACGGGAATAAAAATATAGCATGCATATGTCGTCCGGGGATAGTGTACCTAGCTGGTACGGTAGTTGGTTACTAACCAACTATTCGGTGGGCCGTACCACCTCAGTAGTATAAAAAATGTAGTGACCGACCGAAGTTTCGGTTTCGGTTTCGGTTTCGGCCAGTTTCGGCCAAAAAATCGAGTTTCGGCCGCAGTTTCGGTTTCTTTCGGCCGGGCCGAAACTCACGTGTTCATGAATTTTGAGTGTGGCTCTGCTCGTGACCTGGTTAAACCACAACCAATTACAATCATTGAGAAGTATTAGACAGTTACCGCTGTGTTATGTCTTAGACCTCCTTTTTAGGGTCCCGTTTTTACTTTTGGTTACTGAATCCCAAAGATCTAGGCCATTACATAACCCTACCCTTTTGATGTCGGTTCCATTGACTGTGTTCGTCCTCTGTCTGTCTGTCAGCAGGCTGTAACTCATTCACCGTGATAGTTAGACAGGTAATTTTTTTACAGATGATGTATTTCTGTTGCCGCTATAGCAGCAAATAATAAAAATAGACAAAATAATAGTATTAAAGGGAACTCCCATACAACATACGTGACTTTTTTACCGCTTTTCTTGTACGGAACCCTACGGGCGCGAGTCCGGCTCACTCTTGTCCAGTTTTAGTTATACACTTCTAGAATGTAACCAAAACCGGCCAAGAGCTAGTAGCAGGGCATCGTGTGGTTTTAGTCGGTAGGAGTTCGCAATAGCATCTATGTGTAATTCGACACGTAAAAGAAAGAAACTCATCATAAGGTGGAGATATTTCTAAAATAAACACTTGAGAAGATTTATACCGTTGATTGATGGCACTTGGTGGAACTTGCTGCACCGATTGAAAAATAACCGACTAAGTGCGAGTCGGTTTCCTACACGGAGGGGTTAAAGCGGGACCCTATTAACTCTCTTCTCTTAATCACGAGGTTGTATCGCTGGAACCGCGCCAGATAGAGGCCTTAAATTTTCACTGATGATGTATTTCTGTTGACGCTATTTTTTTTAACGTGAGAGAAATCCTACAGTGATGCTATGCTCCCTAACGTCGGTAGAACTCCTGTCCTACCGACTAAAAACCACGCGTTGGGAGCCCCGAGCATGCCCTCGGAATGATGCATACTGCGGCCGCGTCATTGGGGGGTTGTTCAGTTGTTATCCCGCTACTTGAGGGGGCCGTGCATGAATCTTACACTTCACGCTATCGTCTAGGGCCTGCTTCTATAAGGACGGTGAGCAGACGTCCTCAGGCCTCTGTTCATAGAGGCTGATAGTATATGGCGCGCCGTCGCAGACTGTGCAACTTGGGTGGGAGTAGGGAATGCAATACCGGGATACCGGGATCCCGAAATACCGGGATCCCGCAGTAATTTTGCGGGACCAGTCCCGCACGTAAATCGTGCGGGATCCCGCGGGATTAGCGGGACTGTGCAAAGGTAAACGTCATGTGTTGTTCTGTAAGCGGAAGGGCGCAAACTGATTCGGTTTGAGTAAGTTTTTTGTAATTGTGACGTAATATATAACCTTTTAACGTACTTATTGGTTTTTAGTGATTTAATCAGGGAGATTTGACTTTTCTTGTACTAGAAACAGTTAGAAAAGTATTCAATTATCTCGTACATTGCTTGCTGGCTATCTGACATGTAAAGTTAGGAGTCTTTTGGCAGACAAGAATTTTGACATGCCATGTTTTTTGAGCAGTTTTAAAGTAATGCCAAAACTACCCATTTTATCTGCTTCTAATAATTTGCAGTTGGTATTTAATTACTTATACAAGTTATATATCTGCATTTGTGCAATACTTGCACACGTGACTCTACTGCCTACACTCGTTAATATTTCGTGATAAATAAAATTTTTTTTAGTCCTTTTTTTTTAGCACAAATGCAGATCTACATGTTGTATGTATATCCGTTTAATAATCTCAGTACATAAGTAATATTCAATAATTTATTTTTCCTTGAGGCCCCGCGTACTCAGTGTTCTGTAAAAGATCACTGCAGTAGCAGCACTTTGTGACATTTATTTGAGCGTTGCCGTGCTTCGGAAGGCACGTTAAGCCGTTGGTCCCGTTTGCCGGTAAAATGGGTTGAAGGTCCGGCTGAAAAATTCTAACAGTAAGCAGTCGCAACCTGTACCTGTTCATTTCAAGACTGCAATACGGCGCACCACATATTACGTGGTACGAAATCTTGAAAGGTGAAATGTGGGCTTATAATATGCCTCTGCCTACCCCTTAGGGGATTAAGGCGTGACTATTTTTCAGTTCTAGATGCATGTATGATACAGAATTCTATTCTTTTTTCAATGACTTTCAGAAATATGCGGGATCCCGCAAATACCAGGATCCCGCGGGACTGAGATCACTCAGTCCCGCAAATACCGGGATTACAATTGTGTTGCGGGATTGCATTCCCTAGGTGGGAGAGTTCTGTCCCGCTCCCCCTCGGCGCCGTCTCTTTTACGAGCATGACCTGTTCACAGGAAGAACCCTATGGCCCCGCTCCAGCGCCTTCTTGCGCCATTTAAACAATGACGCAAGGGCCTTCGCTTCCAGGTCCCATAGAGGGGTCCCGGCTAGAAGACATGCCGCCTCAACTGAGATCATGCGGTATCCCCTTATCCTTACCCTGACAGCCATCGCCTTCTGCGGGCTAAGCAATCTAGCCGCATTGCTGAGCCATCAGGATCTCCGCCCATACGGGTGCCTCATATAGGGCCATGCTCCTCATGATCCCAAGGTACAGTCTCCTGTAGGAAGCGTTGGCTCCCCTGATATTGGGCAACAACCGCGAGAGTGCGGCTGATACCCCCTCCCTTAGTTTTGGGACCAAACTTCGGAAGTGGTATCCGAAGTTACACCGGGTATCGAGTACGAGCCCCGGATACGTCGTCGAGAGCTCGATGCCGATGCTGACGCCCCCTATATGTAAGCTGGATCCCGCAGGTGTCCTTTAGGGCTGCGTCTCGGCGCGTTGCTCCTCGCGCTGTAATTAGGGTGTCGTCGTAACACGTTACGCACGTAACAGGTTACGCCGACACCTCTGAGCAACGAAGCACGCAGCACCCAATCGTAACTGATGTTCCACAGAAGCGGTCCTAAGAAAAATCCCTGTGGAACACCGAACGACACATCTTTCCGACCCTGCCCTAGCTCGGGTAAGTTATGGCCCTCTCGGAATGATAGGCCCCGACAATTCGACGGAGGTATTGAGGCATTCCATGGTAAATAAGCGCCTCCCAAACGCAGTTCCAGAGCAAGGTGTTGAAAGCGTTGAGGATTACAAGAGACTACCACCACCAACCAATTCACCATGTGCTGTTGCCGCTATAACAAAAAATACCTACTAAAATCAGAAAAAAACATACACACAAAAACCTAATTTTTGTAACGGATTTCCTGTGCGGGAATCCGACTCGCACTTGGCTGGTTTTTTTTTTTTTTAATATGAACACGTGAGTTTCGGTTTCGGTTTCGGTTTCGGCCGAAACTGACCCTGGGGCCGAAAGTTCGGTTTCGGTTTCGGTTTCGGCCGGAAAACCAGTTTCGGTCGGTCACTAAAAAAATGGTCCCGTTCTTGTGGGATACGGGAATAAAAATATAGCATGCATATGTCGTCCGGGAATAGTGTAGCTACCCAACAGAGAAATAATTTTTCAAATCTGTTCAGTAGTTTCGGAGATTATTCAATGCAAACAAACAATCAAATCTATTCCGCTATATGTATTGCCGAAAATGTCATAGATATTTTAGTCGAGTGCTTTAATGTCAGCAACTATCAAATTAAATATATGATTTTCCATTAGTTTAACGGTTTAACGTTATTATTGCTTTTAACATTTTTGATATAGGTAGGTAAGTATTTTAATGACTTTTTTATGAAACTTTGCTAAAAGAGTTTTGCAGGAATAGCTATTACGTACTATTTTTTTTACGTGTGGTAAATACGTCATGGATGCTATGCCGGACTCTTATCAACACGTTCCCTACCTACTGCCTACGGTTGAGAGCTCCGGGTAAACCCTCGGGAGGATATCCTCGGCGGGGCGGGAGCGTTAGAAAACTCTCCCAAGTCCCACCCGAGTTCCGCAGTCGACGGCAAACACTATGGGCCTCCATGACCGGGGGCCTGACGACGGTGAGTGGGCGGCTCACCGTCTTTACAGAAGCAGGTCCCAAGACGGCAGCGTAACGTGAGGGATTCACGCACGCCCCCCCTAAGAAGCGGGATCACACCCGAAAACCCCCCAAGGCGAGGCCGCAGTGGTAGCCGTAGGTCTGTTTGGAGTCCTGGGACATCCTTCCGAGGGCTTAACCCGGGGCTCCCAACCGTGGGCTGCTGGGCGTTACGTGAGGTTTTTTAGTCGGTAGGAGTCTGGCATAGCATCCATAAAGAATTTTCCCTCAGGTTAAAAAAAAAGTCTAGAATCCCATCTATGTATTTGATTTGAAACTCAGATCTTTACGGAATTTATCGGCTCACAATCGGCACTTAAATACTTCTTTAATAAATCGCCCCCAAGTCAGATCAAGACGTTAGCGGAGGTGTGCGTTTGCATTATACCACGTTAAAACACGTAGTAGGTAAGGTTTATAAACGACATGGGAGCATCATTATTGTATCAAGCACCTGAAAGATTTTGTACATCGTAACCGAAGATATCTTGAAAATTCAATCAATACCTACCTACTTCTAATTTCGTCCCGCACCAAAAAACATCAATAATAAATAGGGTATCGTTTTCACGGTACGAAACCCTAAAAGTATAATAACAAATTAGCATTACATGTATAATTTAGTTTATTGATTATTTTACTGTTTTTACCCATTTTCCGAGTCGAACATCACTGAAAATAGCTCCTTCAGGACTTTAAATAACCTTATATATAGGACTTTAAATAGGTAATATATAACCTGATATATGAAAGGAAATCTCGAGAACTGATCTCGCTTTAATAGCCCTGACGCCAAAGCTTTTACTGTTCATTCAATTTGACAATGGAAACGCGTAATGTCTGAGACTTCATTTAAAAGCTGCATATTTAGGCGAATCCTGAATGAGCTTTAAGCTTTTAAAAAGAATCATAGAGGCGGCAGTGTACACTCACTGGCGAAACTGGCGGTAGGTAAGTACTTAAAAAAGAGGAAGGAATTTCGAATTCCGTTAAATAAAGAAAACGTATTTGCTCAATGTAAAAGCTGAAATTAAATGCTCAAACTGCAGATATTGTATTTGTTCTGACTGTTAGGAATTTTGACTGACGAAGTTTGGGTGTATAATTCACTTCTACCTATCCATTCAGGGTATAGGCGTGATTGTATGTGCCTAAGTATAAGCTGTAAAAAAATAACATAACGTCTTCTAAGCGTGGACTGCGATTGGCTGATTTGATTTGACTTAAAACGGTAATTCCCTCTCATTTCAAGTTACATTTGGTACGATAAAAAAGCGGTTAAGAGTTAAAATCTCTTTCAGATTATTTCATTTTCACCTTACTCGACCATAAGCATCTCATCTGACTCTCGAAAGTCACATTACTTTGTGGTAGACATGGCAGACGTTGAGCCTTTTTTAAGTCTGCAATGTATTATTATGTGGCTTATTGCCCTCTTTAGACCTAGAGCCAAGATGGCTGTAAGAAAGAGGGCAATAAGAATCACGTCAACCCATTGCTCCTTGATATGTAAAAATGCAAACAAACCAACACACTGTTCCAATAATATTACTATGGATAGTAGTTACAATATGAATTAATCAATCAAATAAAATCAGCCTATAGCAGTCCACTGCTGGATGTAGTCCTTTCCCAAATTACGCCACAATACACGGCCTTACGCCTTCCGCATCCAGTCACTCCCTGCAACCTTCTTCAGATCATCGGTCCATCTGGCGTGGGGTCGTTCTAACCTATGAATTAATACTTATTAAAATATAAAGCTAAGCCAATGTCGCCAGTAGGTGTGCAGAAACTCGAGCGCAGTAAAATCCGAATCTAAATCCGTAAGAGAAAATTGCTTCCGACGATTTGCTCAAACTATGTATTTTTTGCGCTCCTCTTCGCATTTACATAATTCACTAATGTATTTTGGAATGGCCGCGGATCTTTATATATATAAACATACTATAAATTGTTTGTTTTTAGTTTATTGTGAGTATATTTATCTAGTGGAATATCAAACGTATTCATTTGATTTATTATGAAAAATACTAAATGGTGCCCGCTGTATATTTGAAGGAAAACTATTTTATTTATTTTATTGTAATTGGAAAACAAACAGTTTACCTACAATGTCTCCTTACTTAAATAACAGAATATCTTAAAACCAGTTACATCGTTTTCACATAACACAAATAAGTAGGTTGTTGTTTAAATTTTTATGAGTATAAATTAGTCTAATAGGGACTTTAAACGCCTCTATTGCTTTGTTGTTACTATATAACTTGTAAAATATGCCTACTTGGAGAACTTCATACAAAAATAACAATTTTTTTACAAAATCAACTTTTGAAATCCGTGCGTGCCAATACGGAACTCTATTCAGCACGTGACCTGACAAGCACTTCACCGGTTTTATTTTAAAAGTACTGTAATTACCACTTACTGTAATTACCAAGTAAAATTAATGCAGTGGAAATGAGAAGTCTGCGAAGTATAGCTGGAGTGAAATTGATGGACAAAGAAAGGAATAGCGTGATTAGAAAACAATGTGGTATAACTGAAGATGTAGTGACAAAGATAGAAAAAGGGATGCTTAGATGGTTCGGACATGTCGAGAGGATGGATGAAAGTAGACTGACTAAACAGATTTATAAGGGGAGAATGAATGGGCAAACTGGTAGGGGTCGACCTCGGCGTACATATGATGACCAGACTAAAGACCTGTTGGAAAAAGGCCAGGTCAAGAGTACCCTTAACCGACGAGCATGTATGAAAACACTTATGAAAGTATAAGAAGCGAAAGTGGTATGCCAGGATCGTAGCAAGTGGAAAGCCATAGTCTCTGCCTACACCGATGGGAGTCAGGCGTGATGATATGTATGTATGTATGTATGTATGTAATTACTACTGGCGCAGCGAATTATCATAGAGTCCTTGGCTGCCTTCTACGGAATTTATCACGAGAAGTGTTTTGAAGAGCTCTTCAACCTGACCTCACCCTCTCCTGTCCGATCCCGAACAACGCGTGCCAGGCAGAGAATCTTCGCTAAAACTGAGCGTTTCAAAATATCGTTCCTTTGTCGAACTGTATAAAAACCTGGAATGATCAGCCCGCACACGGGTTTCCCTCATCTTACAATCCCGGGTTCTTCAAGCGGATGTGAAGAGGCACATCTTAGGGCCGCCAACTTGAGGACCACTGTCAGAAGTCTTACGGGCTATGAGAGTGGACCCCAATCGCTAGATGCGCCACGGCTTTCCATCAGGTTGCTGACGTCAATTTAGCAAGCTTAATAGGTATATAAAAAAAAAGTTAGTAATTTCAGACTATTAGAAAAGAGTCGCACAGGATTTTTATTGCCAGGTTCTTTTCGCACAGGCTCTAGATTTAGCGTTTTGAATCTGGCAGTAACTGTAGAGGCAATATCTTTACGATTGTATTATCTAATGACCTATATTGAATACTAGCGGACGTCACGCGGTTTCAACCGCGTAGTTCCCTTTCCCGTGGGAATACGGGAATAAAATATAACCTATGTTCACCACGAAGAGTGTAGCTTCCCATCAGTGAAAGAATTTTTCAAATCGGTCCAATAGTTTCGGAGCCTATTCGATGCAAACAAAAAAACAATCAAATCCTTTCTCTTTATAATATTAGTAGGTATACTGTATTTCAATAGCTTTGCGCAAAAATGTAAACAAACACATTTGATCCTATTTATCCATAGTTACTTGCAATTGAGTATTCACCCTGATTATATTCCAGTATCCAGGTGTCATACAGTGTTCTTACAATCATTTCGACACCAAATAACTTCTTTATGATAGTTTATTTTCATTTAAAATACCTACTCAGGATAGTAAAAAATTCAATGATTTGTCATACTATATTTTTCTACTCATCTGTCTTAGACAACGATTGTCAAAACATGACATGTTTACGTTATTGCCAGATCGCGCAGGATTGAACTATATAGATATTTTCTGTTATTTAATACCTTCATTGGGTTTAATTTCAAGTTTTTTTTTCATGCAACATAATCGTCATTCGATTGAAAAGTCATCGAAAAAACATAAAAAACTTCAAACAAAAACACAAAAAGACCCATTTATAAACACATCTCGCAATAATATTACAATATCTCTTCCCCTTAATACAATTTTCGCCTTTATTAGCCGGTTATTCACGCGTGTGATTAAAATAAAGATCATGCAGTTTAACATAACAATGGAGGGATTAATGGTAGGAACAGTGCCGATGTTGCGAGTTTAAAGTGCTTCAGTTGAGGCAACTAAGTGTGAAAATGGTAATGGTTTGGAGTTTTGGACCCATATGGTAAGTTCTTGGACCGAGTGTTCTGTAGAAATAAATAAATCTTTATGCAATTGCAGGCCGTAATATAAATGTGACAAAACCGAAGGTATGATAACAATAATTAGCATTTAAACAAAACAAGTAAATGTAAACATTGGACATACCTTATAATATAGTAGAGGAGACGCTAAAAAATGACCTTCACCCATCTGACAAACAATTAAAAGATATTATTATCAGCTTATGCGTCTTTATCGCTTATGTTATAATTCACGAATTTGACCCGAGCTATAAGGTAAAAATATTTTTTAGAAACAAATAAATCGGTGTTAAATGATACTATAGGATATAAGATGATACTATAGGTCTAGGTGTGGTTTAGGGTTCAAGTAAACCTTACTAGGTCCAACACCGGTGCTTACGGCGTAGGCTCACGTAGAAGCCCTGAAGAGGTCCAATTGATATATTTTGTTAGCTTCACACTTAACAATATTATTTTATTATTATAATAAGTAACAATTATTTATTATTATATCATCCGTATATGGCCATTTTTGTGGAAAACTTTATAAGTATTTCAATAGAAAGTGAAAAACACTGTTCTTAGTGTAACGAGAGTTTGTATTGTTATTTATGTAATTTCTAGATTCAAGAGTTCACCTTTTTAATTTATCTGTGGTTGTAATGGTATTTTAGTCCGTTTTTATTTTACCTCTGACTGACAGCTTATCTATCGTTTTCGGTGTATTGGCATTGCAATCAAGTTGCTCTATGAGTGCCAGTCTAATACATTTTACCGAATATTAGTGAATATTATAACATCCAACCGCTAGCACGAAGAGTTTTATTTGTTCATGTCATAATATAGGTATACTTAACTTTACTTAAACAGTGCTCCTGTTACTCCACGATTGTATCTAAAAACATTCACTACCGAAGGCGAAGTTGCTGGCATTCACAACGTTCTACATCTTAAATACTGGCCACACCCGGAAAAGAACTGCCCGCATAAGAAGAAAGTAAGTTTCGACTAAAGATGCATAAGGGTTGGGAAACAAAAACTTATTGGGATAACACAGCAATCAATGTAGGCAACCTAAGTGCTAGAGGTAAAATAACTGTGACTATCCTTGCGAGTCATAGGTAGATAATACGAGTAGTGCAAAAATTATGAATGTTTGAAAGCAAAGAAGCAAAATCCGTTCCGCTCGCGATGACAAAAGCCAATTCCTCTTTTACGCCAGTTAAGCTATAACTACCCTCAGTTTCGTTCTACCGTATTAGCTGCTTATTCGGTCGTGTGATTAAAAATTATGCAATTGCGTTCGGGAGTCCGCCGCGGTCGGACGCCCGTGCGCGGAGCGTGCCGCCATTCTTTCTTATAAAAGCTTTTTAAAACGATTATGATAGGTCAAGAGAGCTTGCATTTGTATTATTCGAGTCCTAAGCGCTTGTGCACTGTAAGGTCCGATAGGAGTTTTTTTCGATCACGCTTGGATTATGGAATAATCTTACTGGCTCGGTTTTCCAGAACGTTTATGGTATACAGTGTGGGATTTTTCAGAAAGGGTCTTAGAAGGTTCTTGCAAGGAATGTAGCATACGTATCTACATGGGATACAGAGGTTACTTTCCATGAGGTCACTTTGGTGGTTAAAAAATGTAAATACTGAAACTAACGGTTTCTCCTGATGTCCCTCAGGACTTCCATTCGCAAGATGAACCGATGATCCATATAAGGTTGCAGGCAGTGACTGAATCCGGAAGTCGCAGGGCCAGGACAGAGGCCTACGTCCAGCAGTGGACTGCTATCAGATTAGCACAGAATAACTAATAGCTATAGGCTGATTTGATTAATTGATTGTGTAGGATAGGTATTGTCGTTTATTTCAGGACCCACTTAATATTAGCTCGCGACCCAGTGGTAGGTAGTATGGGAACTGCAGATTTACAGTTTAGCTAACCTAACTAGCGGACGTCACGCGGTTTCACCCGCGTAGTTCCCGTTCCCGTGGGAATACAGGGATAAAATATAGCCTATGTTTACTGCAAAGAGTGTAGCTTTCCAACAGCGAAAGAATTTTTCAAATCAGTCCAGTAGTTCCGGAGCCTATTCGATGCAGACAAACAAACAAACAATCAAATCTTTCCTTTTTATAATATTAGTTTAGACTTTAGAACAATAATTTTTAGTTTCAGTTGCAAGAGTTTATAAACCTTTTTTTTTAACGTATTTAAAATCCTACATGGATGTTATGCCGGACTCCTACCGATAAAAAACCACACGTATCCTACCCAACAGCCTACGGTTGGGAGTCCCGGGTAAGCCTTCGGAAGGATACCTCAGGACTTTCATACACCCCTTGTGGCTAAATTAGTATTCTGCAAACAATCACTGCGTTAAGCATCTTATTATACGGTTTGTCCTCAGATGGTGACCAAGTGACCATTCACCTGTTACTTGGGAGAAAATTTAACTAGTTAATTGTGAGCGTAAAGTATGTCCCTGTCACACTCCACACACACACAACTACACACAAAACATGAGTTCCAGTCGAAAATCAGCGCCAAGGTTCCGCCTGGCATATGCTGAACTGGACACCCCTTTGATGCAGTCGTGAGGCACACAATTTAATAAAACATGTACAATTTTAGGTTAACAATGAATGTGTCATACATGTCTTGAACAAATAAATGTTTCTTTCTTTCCATGTGTCTACATCTTCGGGGATTGTATGTATACATTTTTCCTTCATATGACTGTATTTCTTTCTTTACATATATGAATATCAAATCACTACAAGGAGCTTATCAAACTATGAATCGGATTGCATTCCACACAAATCTCAAAGCGTTTGCCGTGTCATCCCACGTTGCGGGGAGTCTATTAATTCCACTGAAAAGCGGGAACGAACCCCAATCGATATACGCTAAGAGGGACCCATTTCACGGCTGAACACCCGCCCGACCAACTTGGAAATAGACTTGTATAGCCCGTTCGCTCTGAGTTTGCTGTAGAAGCTGGTGTAGGAGCAAAGTAGGGGAGGCGACCGGCAAACTTAAAGCGAACGGGCTATACGTACTATAATACACAATTTTTACGTAACTTTAACCATTTACGCAGCGTACGCCTCGGATGCTCTTAGACGGTAAAAAATGTTCCTCGTTTTCAAAACATTATTGATTGCTGCTCCGTTCCTATTCGTCTTAGCGTGATGTTATATAGCCTATAGCCATCCTCGATAAATGTACTATCAAACAATAAAAGAATTTTCAAAATCCAACCAGTAGTTCCTGAGATCCTAGCGTTCAAACAAACAAACAATCTCTTCAGCTTTATGATATTAGTATGGATTATATGTTTTGCTTTTTGCAACTATATTTCTTTCTTTCTTTACATATATGAATATCAAATCACTACAAGGAGCTTAACAAACTATGAATCGGATTGCATTCCACACAAATCTCAAAGCGTTGCCGTGTCATCCCACGTTGTGGAGAGTCTATTAATTCCACTGAAAAGCGGGAACGAACCCCAATCGATATACGCTAAGAGGGACCCATTTCACGGATGAACACCCGCCCGACCAACTTGGAAATAGACTTGTATAGCCCGTTCGCTATACGTTTGCCGTTAGCGTAGAAGCTGGTGTAGAAGTAAAGTAGGGGAGGCGACCGGCAAACTTAAAGCGAACGGGCTATGCGTGCCATGGTACTCGCCGCCGTAAATCTGTCTTTAAAATGTGTGGAAAATACTTGTATGACGTGATATGGTTGAGAAACTTTGTGACTTGCTTAATTAGGAAGAATGCAATTCATATATGTGACTAGCTGATTCGTCCGCGTAAAATTTATTTCAGTTCCAGCTACCCCCCTTTATCTCGCCCGCCGCGTCCAGGGCTGCCGTGTGGTGGAGGAGGAGGAGTCGTTATCCGATCACAGATATATTCGGTTCGACCTCGCCTCTCCACACGACCTGCCGCCGGCTATCGCGAATCCCCCGGAACCGCGTTGGGCGCTTAAACACCTCAATCGGGAGGCTCTCCTGGAGGCAGCCGTCGTGCAGGCCTGGATTCCGGCAGAAAACACGCCTGTCGATGTTGATGTAGAGGCGGAGTGGTTCAGGAGAGCCATGTCGCAAATTTGCGGCGCTGCGATGCCTAGGGTAAGGCCCGGACCGGCAAGGAGGCAGGTGTGTTGGTGGTCGCCGGAGATCGCACAGTTGCGTGCCACTTGCGTGTCCGCGCGCCGTCGATACACCAGATTCCGCCGGAGGCGTCGCCGCCCAGATAATGCGACAGCCCGAGAGACGGAGCTATACGATTCTTACAAGGGGGCCAAGAGGACCCTCCAGAGAGCCATAAAAATCGGCCCGGGAAGGGCTCCTGGAGACTCTGGAACAGAACCCATGGGGGCGTCCGTACCTCATGGTTAGAGGCAAGCTTCGCTCTAGGGCGCCCCCACTGACCCAGAGCCTCCAACCAGAGTAGCTGGAGAGGGTTCTGGGCACCTTGTTTCCATTGAGAGCGGAGGAACATGTTACCCCGTACATGGCTCCGTCTCTGGCGCCTGACGCTGATAGCGGCGAGAACGACGTGCCCGAAGTCACCGAGGGTGAGCTAGGGGCAGCTGTGCTGCGGCTTAAATCCCGCAAGAGCACAGCCCCCGGACCCGACGGCATTCCAGGCCGACCGTGGGTCCTGGCTCTCGAAGAACTTGGGCCCCGACTAATAAGGCTCCTTAGCGCATGCTTCGAAAAAGGCCAGTTTCCCAAGGTATGGAAAACGGGGTAACTGGTCCTGATCCGAAAGGCGGGGCGGCCGGCGAACTCACCATCTGGGTACCGGCCGATCGTGTTGCTCGACGAGGTGTATAAGCGCCTCGTCGGGCATCTCACACACGTGGGGCCAGATCTGGCGGATAACCAATTCGGTTTCCGTCGAGGGCGCTCCACTGTGGACGCGATCATGCGTGTCAGAAGCCTAGCGGTGGAAGCGACATCGCGGGGCGAGGTGGTGATGGCGGTGTCCCTTGACATCGCCAACGCCTTCGACACCTTGCCCTGGAGCTGCGTTAGGGAGGCGCTCATTTATCACAGAGTGCCTCTCTACCTCCGTCGCATTGTCGGGGCTTATTTGTCCGAGAGAGCCATAGCTTACCCGAGTTGGCTAGGGCCGGGGCGGCGAGACGTGTCGTGCGGTGTTCCACAGGGGTCGGTCTTAGGACCGCTCTTGTGGAACATTGGCTACGATTGGGTACTTCGCGGTTCGTTGCTCAGAGGTGTCGGCGTAACGTGCGTTACGGCGCGTGGAGCAACGCACCGAGA
This sequence comes from Miltochrista miniata, assembly GCA_933228765.1. Taxonomy (NCBI): domain Eukaryota; kingdom Metazoa; phylum Arthropoda; class Insecta; order Lepidoptera; family Erebidae; genus Miltochrista; species Miltochrista miniata. Next base: position 14,423,932 of record OW121770.1, read on the forward strand.
AGCAGCCCTAAAGGTCACGGTAGGAGTTGCTCAAGTCGTGGGGCGAATACGACGGCTGGGTCTGGAGGTGGCCATTCACAAATACGAAGCCCTGTGCTTCCACGGGCCTCGGAAGGGGCCACCGACAGGATCCAGCATACATGTAGGGGGCGTCAGCATCGGCATCGAGCCCTCAATGAAGAACCTGGGGCTTGTACTCGATAGCCGATGGAACTTCGGACACCACTTCCGAAGTTAGGTCCTAAAGCTGAGAGGGGCAACAGCTGCACTTTCGCGGTTGTTGCCTAGCATAAGGGGACCCAACGCTCCCTGCAGAAGACTATACCTCGAGATCGTGCTGAGTATGGCCCTATACGGGGCGCCTATATGGGTGGAGACCCTGACGGCCCGCAAAGTGGCTAGACTACATAGCCCGCTGAAGGCAATGGCCATCAGGGTGATTAGAGGGTACCGCACGATCTCTGTCGAGGCGGCATGTCTTCTAGCTGGGACCCCTCCACGGGACCTGGAAGCGAGAGCCCTTGAGTCGCTTTATCAGTGGCGCAAGGAGGCGCTGGAGCGGGACCACAGGCCTGAGTCTCGAGAAATCGAGGACCAGCGATCCCTGCTCCACCAGGAGCTCATGGGAACATGGAAGGTACGACTTGAGCAACCAAAATGGGGGCTCACCACTATTGAGGCGGTGAAGCCGGTCATGGATGAGTGGCTGGAGAGACGCTATGGTAGCCTCACTTATCGGGTGTCACAGATACTTACCGGACACGGGTGTTTCGGTAAGTATCTGTGGCCGAAACACCCGTGTCCGGTAAGTATCTGTGGCGCATACATAGGAAGGTAACATCACTGCGGTGACTGCAGCGAGGACACGGCGCTGCATACTCTGGTGGAGTGTTCAGCAAGGGCGCTACAGCGCCGAGACCTCGTTGCAGGCCTGGGCGTTGACGTTCTCACACTGGAGACCATGGTAAAAGTTATGGTCTCTAGCGGAAGCAAGTGGGATGCCGCTGCATCTTTTTGCGAGCAAGTTATGCTTCAAATAGAGGTGGCGGGGAGGGACCGGGAGAGAAATCTCCCTCCCGAGTTCCGCAGTCGGCGGCGAGGTCGTCGCAGGCTGCTATACGCCCTAGACTACCGACCTCCATGACCGGGGGCCTGAGAATGGTAAGCTGGCTGCTCGCCGTTCTTACAGAAGCAGGCCAAGACGATGGCGAATATCTCTTTGCCCCTCATAGTGGTGATAGTGGTGGGACAGTACCCAACTCCGCCCCCCCCCCTTCCCCAAGTAGCGGGTTAACACCCGAACCGACTCTCCTGACGCGGGATAGCACCCGAACCCCATAGGCGAGGTTGAAGTGTTCGCCAAAGTCTGCCGAGAGCCCTGGGACATCTTTCCGAGGGCTTACCCGGGACTCCCGGCCGTAGACAGTTTTAGGGCATCGTGTGGTTTTAGTCGGTAGGAGTCCGGCATAGCATCCATGTAGGATTTCCACACGTAAAAAAAACACAAAAGCTACCCCCTTTTTTAACGGGAGGAAAATCCTATACTCCTACCGACTAAAAATCACACGTATCCGACCTAACAGCCTACGGTTGGGACCCCGCTACCAGTGGCAACTTAATCCCATTGTCTAGCTATCACGCTGTTTATCCCGGGATAAAAAGCGTGGGCTAGACAGCTAAAATGTTAACGTATGATTTATTTCTGTTGCTGTTAAAAGAAAAAGGTCTTGACTCCCTTGTCGTAGAGGCTACAGCTACGAAGTTGCTACGGGTACTACGAAGCTACATCTACGAAATGCATTTTAACTTTTTTTATGACTTACTCTTCTTCTCGTCTCTTGAGGTCATCCTTTTGAGGGCTTACCCGGGGCTCCCAACCGTAGGTATTATTGGTATTATGTAGGAAACGTGTGTTTTTAGTCGGTAGGAGTCCAGCATAGCATTCAAGTAGAATTTTCCTGACGTTGAAAAGAACCCCAAAGGGTAATCATACAGTAAATAATTAAAAACATTAAATATTTTATTTTATAAATGCTATACCTAATAATAAAATTATTTAAATGAATAAATAAGTATCGCTTCCTCCTCTCTTCTATTTTGCCGTGCCCGACAGGGTTCATATTGTACCTAAAAATCTAAAATTTATAACATCTGTAATAAACATATGGTGTGCAAATAAATAAATATGAAAATATGTAAAAACGGGATCCTTCTTTTGAGAATCCGTTCATCTGTATGTCTGTCTGTCACAAGGGTGTATTTAATAAGCGATAGCTAGACAGTTGAAATTTTTAAAGATGATTATGTATTTTTGCAGTCGCTTTAACAACAAATGCTAAACAAGAAGCCGTGAGACGGTCTCACTCGACTGCTCCTCTAACGTTTATTGTGATAGTGAAAGTTCAATCCGATTGACGTTGTCATTTTTGTTTTATTTCAGACTTTGGACAGATGATCCACGTGACCTAGAGACGTAATTTAATGCAACAAAGTCACAGACTACAGACACAAGTCTCGCCATAAGCCCCTCTGCAATCTATTTTATATAGAGGGGCTAAAACGGGAAATAATAAGTGGGCTCCTATACAAATAACATGGTTTTTCGTCCGATTTTAGGAGTTTTTGTAGGTAAGTCCGACTCGCACTTGACCGGTTTTTCGTGTTAAAGGATGTTCCAGAATTAGCTTCGTACTATATTATCATTTCAACCGTCGGGTCTAGAAAACCTAACAGGTTTCCATGAAGGCTTTTGTTCAGTAAAAGTTCGTTCGCGTCCCGTTTTTCTATTTGGGTATAGAACCTTTAAAAGGTATTTTTTTTATTGATAAGCAGGTAGTAAATGTCCCAAAATTTTCAAAATCCAGAATGTAATACAATACTAAATCCAGTGACATTTCAAATATTCGGCACGTCCAATAGAACAATAAATTCAATTAGAGACAAGTTGGACGCCTAACAAGCTCCATCTAAAACAACAGTTTTAGTACAAGAGCTCACGACTACTAGACCTTCAACGTTTTATAAACGCTTAGTTAATATTTCTCTGAATGTATCTCCAACATAGATAGGAACTCACCGACTATGAAGCTTTTACCATGATTATCTTGACACTTCTCAGACATCAAATGTGAATGTTTTACCTCAAGTTTGTCATACTATATAGGTCAGGAGTTTTATATAATATCTTCAGATAAACATGAGTAGGTAATCATTCTAATCTATTGACTGACGCTTTGTGTGGATATAAACCCATGTCAGACACCTTTAAAAATTGATTTAATAGATTTATTAATTTGGTTTTCAATTTGACGGCACTTGTCGACTTCAATTTAAGTTATTGTTCGGTTCTGAGTATTGAAATCAAACATTAATTTAATTATATTAATAAGCGCGCGCCATCTTAATCAATTTCCTTAGTGTGATAAAAGTATGTGATGGTGTCTGGCAAGTGATAACACAACACCAAGCATCTATCAATGGGTTAGGCTATTTGCTTACATTTTTCTGAAAATATATAAAAGAACTGATCTTTATATTATGACAAGTTTGAGGAACTTACTAATTTATACATATTTGATGGCTAATAAATCTTTATTCTAGGTAACTGTCATACAAGTTTCGCAGTCATCTACCTTTCTTATTTATGCTGGAGATTTGCACAAAAAAGCTTGTAGTTTTTTTCTAAAATGACGAAAGTTTTTCAGTCGTGAGCTCTTAGTCTATTCGGTAACGGCCAGCTCTGAGTTGTTTGTGTTCGCAAGCTACAAACTACAGATTCTAGAATAACGTATTGTATTTCCGATGTTGAATTCGCCATTTCTCACTAGTATTCGCTTCAATGTCTACTTCAATTAGAGTAGGATATTAATTAGTCAAAGACATTTAATTTGTATAACACTAGCGAATGTCACGCGGTTTCACCCGCGTAGTTCTTGCTCCCGTGGACATACGGGAATAAAACGTCAGAGTCCTGGGACATCCTTCCGAGGGCTTACCCGAGGCTCCGAACCGTAGGCTGTTGGGCGTTACGTGAGGTTTATTAGTCTGTAGGATATTACCTCACGTTAAAAAAAACCCATGTTACTTAGGGATAACGTAGCATTCTGATGGGCAAAGGATTATCTAAACCCATCCAATAGTTTTTGTGTTTATTAGAAACAAACATACAAACGAACGAAAATGCAGATTTTCCTCTTTATAATATTAATATAGACTACCCAATGCTCAAGGCCTGATTGGTGTGGTGATATTTTCCGGGACCAAGTTCCCACTGACACATATGTGTACCTACATAGTCAGGCCGTTTATCCCCAAAGGTATTGGCAGAGGTATACTATACACCTACATATGACCTATTTCGCCCCACCTAATGGGTATGTTGTATCAAATTGACAGGCACGGCACTGGACGTATATTAAGCCTATTGTTGTATCGAATTGACAGGCACTGGACGTAGTTACCTGCTTCAGGAAGCAGCCCTTACAGGCGCCCTAACTGCATGCAGTTAGCCAAGTTATAGATCACATCAGGATATGATCTATAACTTGGCTTAACGACTTGCATGTCTATGCCAATGGCTTAACAAGCTTTCTGAAGCATAGAAATACAATCCTCTTTAGCCATTCTGGTATTAAGAGGGGACATATCATTCAAGTAACTAAAGGCATTGTGGCAGTTCCAAGATTACTTGGTACGTAAGTACTAACGAGGACTTACTCGCGAGGGCTTACCTGGGGCTCCCAACCTTGGCTATTAGGATATGTGTGGTTTTTAGTCGGTAGGAATCCGGCATAGCATCCATGTAGGATTTTCCTCACGTTAAAAAAGGCTAGGTACTAAAGAATTACTTGACAAACTTTCTCATTTACAATATTTAATAGGATTTCCTCAAAAATATTGACGATGTTAACACAAGAGGGTGTAGTGGGGCCCTACCAACACCTTCGGGCCCAAGTCAACCTCACGTGCAAGCTCGTGCACCTGCTGAACAACGGACGAGGCTCTGACGGCGACGGTCCATTTCAACACGGCGATGGGCTCACCACCTGTTACGTGGGACCAAATTGTACATGGTGAAATGTGGGCCGGTATAGGCCTCTGCCTACCCCTTCGGGGATAGAGGCGTGAGTATATGTATGTATGTATGTATGTATGTTAACACAAATCGCTGCGCCTCTGTGCCAGTGAGAGTACGCGAGCGAGCAGGCTTGTCTAGCAATCGACGCTATTCCGCCGTGCTCGCTTTGTGATGCAGATAACCTTAATCCCTGTCTGACGGCTACGTGTCAACACCAGCCGCAGTCGAATGTTGGATTATACAGGATAAGACAAAAAATTAAATGAATTATTGAATGCCATCATTTTTGGGCACTGTTGTTAGTTTTCAAATTTATAATTTCTTTTTTATAATTTCTAATCAAGAAAATAGAGAATTAATTTATATGTTGTCTGTTCTTTTCAAGTAGGCAATAGGATCTGCAGCGTGACTACTCTCTGCTTTTTCAAACCTTCCAAAACCAATTGAAATTCTACACCATAATATATTTTATTATTAGTCGCTAAGTAGCGCGATGGATGACTCTGATCTAAGTCTGGAAAGGCAATTACTAAGTTAATAAATGGAACTGGTTTAGGTACAGTTAAGTAGCTAAGCAAGTCTAATCATCGCCCTTGACAGAAAAGGGCTATAAATTCAATAAATTTGTCTTTGTCACGGGTTTTTTTGTGTCACAATACATCCGTACTTAAATCACGTCCGTGTGCCTAGTGTAAAGAAATATGGAAAAGCATACAGCCTACCTGAATGAAAATGGTCACAATACCTCATGAACGTACTTCGGCAGAAATAAATTTTATCATGCCTCCATTAACAATTTTTGTTGACAAAACTCAACATCAATAAGTCTATTACGGCGCTATCCAACTCGTTGGTTGCAGCAGGCATATCAACATTATTCCCACCGTCATTTCCCACCAAGCAACAGTGCGAAAGGATTATGAAGGGCTGAGATAGCAATTTGCGGCGTACTTAATTACAAGATAAATTAGTATGTAAATTAATAGCCGTGTTCCTCGCTCTACGGATGGGTAAATATTACGCTGCGAAATCCGCCCGGATGCTGGAAATATTCTGATGGCGTATATTTTACTTGCTGCTGAATTTAATACTGAATTACATGCGCTAGAAGTTAACTTTTGTGTATGTTGCAATATGCGTACTTAGGTATATTGTAGGTTAGTTTACATTCATATGCAGACTAACTTACAAATCCTTCAGTCCTATGAAATACTGAAGAATTTTTAGATAACACGTCGTTATTCTTTCGATTTCGCCCGTAATCAACTTCGAACCCGGTTGCCTACCACATCTCTTACTTATATATGACGTAACTTCCAAATATCCTTATGGTCACTCACAGAGGTCCACATTGTTTTTTTTTTTATTCTGTACCCGCGCAACTTCGTTTGCGGCACATGAGAGTTAGAAAGAGAGTTTTGGCGCGAACACGAAAGGACTCGTACATTATTCCGTGTTGTAATTTTTCAAAATTAGTGTATATACGAGTATTTATGTTTAATAATGGTGGATTCTTAAACATAAAAGTTTCAACAACGTGCACAAGTGTTGGAAAGTGATAAAACGAAGTGATACGCGACTTTTTTGTACCACCAAACTCCAAAGACAACTCTTAGTAAAGTACCACCGCTTTACTTGAGTACAAAATTTGTCCAAACTGGAACATACATGAATACGCTGTTAATAAAAATAATTATTAAGAAAAAGATATATTACACTTACACTGCTATTTGCAAGATTCTCAACATGAAAAGGATTGATATTTTCGATATATAATTGACTTGACATTGGCATACTCTCAAGCCGAGGAAGTCCAAGATATAAGGAAAAGAAGAAGAAGAAGAGAGTTAGAAAGAGAGAGGTATTTATTATTTCCCGTCGCATTTAGTCTCGTCGCGCCTAGTCCCGTCGCGTCGCTTATATACATTAGAGCTGACCCATACAACTTCGTTTGCCTTACATGAGCGAGAAAGAGAGAGGTGTAGTATTAATATTTAAGGTGATATAATGTTTCCCTTCGCATTTACTCCCGTCGCGTCGCTTATATTCATTAAAGCTGACCCGCACAACTTCGTTTGCATCACATGAGAGTGAGAACGAGAGAGGAGTGGTAATAATATGTAAAGTGATATAATGTTTCCCTTTGCATTTACTTCAACCTGTCCTTTTTTTGGTACGGAACTCATGTGTGTCCGACTCGCACTTGGCTGGTTTTTATCGTTCAGTTGATTGCCTACAACTGCAGACCACGTTTACTCCCGTCGCGTCGCTCATACTTCAATATTTATTATAAGGGGTTATTGTAAATGAACCTTAAAAGATAGGCATATGCTGTTGACGACACTGCACATAAATCATTCCTCAAACTCATGAAACAACAAACGTATGAAATGCTTAACGGTAGTTGTAGGTATATTCTGGCGAATAATAACCTCAAGCGTTTCTGAGTAACATGTCAAGCTCGGGGTCAATGAACGGCATGAAGCCATTATCACTCCTGCATATCTGCCATTTGCGGATGTTCAACGATTTAATGCCACTTCCGGCTGACCTTGGTCAACAGGAAATGGCTTTGAATCTTCCTCAGACATGTCTATATTCTCTATCTTCATCAAAAGGATCCTCCAAGCCGTTTGGAAGTTACAGTGGCGTGATTAAATAGTGCGGACTCACGAACGCACGACGTACGTATGTACGCACCACGTATATTATAATACTAATATACTATAGCATTCTTCAGGAATGCAAAGAACATTTATGACATTTTAAATAATTTTTATCATGTGACGGTAGGTATAATTTTTGGATCCAATCAATTTTACATTAACGTTATTTACTAAAATCATAATTTCCACCCTCACATTAAATAACAACCAACTTAGAATCTAGGGGAGCTAACAAGACCAATTACATAAATTATATTTGCACAATGCCCCACGTAAAGAACAATGTATTTGCTGATATAATATTAATAAAGATTTGATTTTGATACCGCTATCGGGAGCCATGTTTGTTTAGCTGTCAAACTTTGTGTGCTCGGCGCATGCGTGACACGTGCCAGTCAAATAGAGTAACGTTTTAATCTAATAGGCCTAAAGTCGTAAGCTATAATGCCAAGGGGTGAAAAAACACAATTTGTTGATTTTATGGGAATTCATCTTTATTAAAAATAACTTTAATGTTATGACTTTATTGCGTTCTCACGATCTTGAATAGTAGTACTAGATGACCGTATCCGATACAGACGATTGCCCTAAATATGAATCCCTCTGCGTTTTAAAAAAACATTAATAAATGATACCGATAATTATTATGCATAGAAAAGGGCCTGAAATTTTTAATAATTTCTGTCGGTTTTAATAAGGGATTTGCAATAAAAAAGAAAGTACCTAAGATTAATAAAAAGATTGCGTAGCTTTGTAGGCAGAGTAGGTACATTCCTGAGTCGTAAGGGTCTGCAGGAGACAGATAATTACTTCCCAAGTTAAGGTAAAGGAATAAGGTGGACTGGGACTAGTTTTCAGGTAACACCTAGGTACGTCTTATAAGACACTTATATAAAAGAGTATATTGAAAAACATGTTGAGACCTCATGAGCTGGTCCTTATGATAGCAATTTTCGAGGGCTTTCTCGGAGCTCCCAGACGTGGGCAGTCGTGGGCATCGTGTAGTTTTGGCTTCCGTAAGGGTTGACACGTGTAATAAAATTATAGCATTTTTTTAGACAAGAAGGTTGTATTATTTAATGAAGCCTCAAATTATTACTCAACGATGTACGTTTATGCATGGGTTCTTAAGTTCCTGTAAATAACTGTGTAAGGCTTACATCTACTAAAACAATTGAAATTTATATTAACTGCAATTTCATGTCGTAACTCCGTCCGTACGTTTTTTATTGAACTTTTATTATTAAAATTGAGATCATAAAAAACTCTATTAGAATAATAACAACAATGTAAAATAATACCCGCCAAAATGACACCACAGATGAAATTGTTATAACAGATTATTATCGTGGCAACACTGGGGTGATCGTGCCGATGATATAAGATATCAAATCGCAATTTCGGCACAAGATTGCGTCGACAGATCGGCATCAACGACATCCCTTGTTTATTTGATTAGGACGCTTTTTATCAATATAATATCTCCCCTTAACTATTTTTGTTTGGGTGAGGAAGAAATTATTTTTGTGGCCGCAAGTGATATAATGATATTCGATGGTTTGGTGGACCCATATTAGCTTAGTGGGGGTAGTCGATTTTGAACAAAAATTCCTAGTTATACTACTTATAACTGTTTCTCTGGATGCAACTGCCCTTCGTTAACAAAAAATCAATATGTGGAAAGTTGTCGGCAACTGTCCTCAATATCATAACAATTACTACCAGTGTTATAAGCCTGTAAGCTTTATGTAAAACAAAAAATAAAATAAAAAACATTCTTCTTAGATAGATCGTGGTGGTGGAAGATAGATATGTAGCGATGAAACTCTATTTTTTTAATAGCGGACATTTTGGTGTAAGTATCTATATTTATTTTAACTGCATTCATAACGTTAAAAACACTGTTTGCAAGTTTCGATTAACATTCGGACATTTATTTTATAAAGGTAGCAGTTCCTTTACAAGCTTTAGTCTGTCTTTGTACCAAATTCCATCGTATTAGGTTCAGTGTCACGGGAGTGAAAGCATAACAGATGGTCACTTTTACATTAATTTACAGATTCCTATTAATATACCTACCTATGTAATTTATGCTAAAGTAACTGTCTTTGACTAATACTCGTATAATGTCCCAAATTTGAAAGGTAATATGCAATAAATCCAATTGATTCATGTAGTATTATCAAATTTCCCAATTAACGATCACCTGTCAAATTGACAGCCAATTTAAAACAACGACCGGGCAGCCATTATCACGCAATTAAAAGCTGCGTTCGCATTTCGAATCTGTTCTATTGTTCGCGCCCTTCGTTAATTCGGTATTTTGGGTGCGTTCCGCGCTGCACTTGGCCGATAGCTATGACATTCTCTTTAAAACATAATGGAATAAAGAAACAGTAAACTGGCCTCGCATAGGGGGCACTTTGTTATTAGAATACTGCAACGGGACAGTGTTGATACTATACGCATTCAACTCTAGATAGAGAACAGATTTTCGTATTCGTAATTTTTGATGTAAAACAGAAGTTTTACATCTCATCAGTTTTACATTATAGAAATAAACACGATTAGGGAGTAACTCAGATTTTTTTTCTGACGGAAGTAACGTTTACTATTTGAATTTTGAATAGCGGAAACGAAAAGAAGATTTGCTTCAATCGCGCGTAAAGGTTACACGCACACACACACTTCTTTTTTAATGAGTAGGTAAGGCCTACAGATAGTTTTTAATATTATGATTAATCAGTGAAGATGATCGAAGCCTTCCAAGTTGAATGGGATTCACAGCTTCCTCCGTTTTCATAGTCATTTTCATCTTTTATATCGTTCGGTGGTTCGGTTCCAGTTCCTGTTTCCCGTAGGAACTTATTTTTCCCAAGCTCTATCTTATCTGTATACCAAAGTTCACCACAGTAGAGTTAGGGATGCAATATAAAAAAAAATTACCACTGTAGAGTAAGGAATGTAATAGGTTGAGTATTTAGAAAAAAAACATTATATAAAACTGTTTTAAAACATTAAAAGTCACCGAGTTTGAAAATATTTATCACTCAATTTACACTCAAACTAGGATTTATCTTAAACCCTCATTATCAATACAACATAACAATAACTCAAGACTGTATAGTCAAGGTATACGACAAAATCCATAGGTAACACCATTCATGGCGAATCAGCGTACAAAATGATATTATTTGTAACATAATCCGCGAACAACTACGGCACGAGATTGATATTACGCTAGGGTGATATCGACATTAATTTATATGGATACGGTTTAAAAATGTATAATGGGTGGGTTGCCGACGCTAATAAAGCCTCAAGGGAGCGCCATGTTTCCAATGACAGTTTTTGGCGCGAAAGTAATTTATACCCTAGTTATAAAACGCGTAAGCAATTTTGTAAGTCTTCTCTATGGCTGGCAGTATGTTGTAAGTTCCTAAGTCCTGTGAAAAATTGTTTTGACAAGTGAGATGACTTTTAGCGGGAAATTGTTTTGTTGTATTTTGTTTCTTTCAAATGATTGATCAGCTAATATTGTAGAGGATGACGTAAGATTTCACAGTTGCACAGTTTCATAGATTGACTGCCTCGTTAGGCGTCGTAAAATGTGACTGAAAAGCACGATCATGTGGGTTCGTTTCCGACGGCACGGGACAAAATTTGTGATACCCAGAACACAAGCAGGTTAATTCTAGCCTACGTTGGGATCTGATGACGCTATGTGGAAAATGTTTGTAAATGTCCATGTCTGTGCATATCCGTGAATAGATTTATACATATCTATACTATTATTATAAAGAGAAAAGATTTGTATTTTTTTTTTTTTTTTGTTTTTTTGTTTGTGTGTTTGTAACGAATAGGCTCCGGAACTACTGGACCGATTTAAAAATTCTTTCACTGTTGGAAAGCTACACTCTTTGCGGTGAACATAGGCTATATTTTATTCCCGTATTCTCGCGGGAACGGGAACTACGCGGGTGAAACCGCGTGAAGCTCGCTAGTTTACTATGTAATAATAAATACTAGGTACCTACATATGACGTTTAATTACGTGGTTTTTTTCCTAAATGATTATCATATTTCATCATGCTATTGGTCAACACTTTTGATGTAAATTAATTGATATTGATCAAAATGTACGACCACAAACAATCTAGTGTCCAGAACCTTACCACACATACACATATCACAATACCATCAATAAATGATACATTGGCAATACCCATAATGCTATTAAAATAAAAATGTGATTATTGTAATGCAAAGAAAAGAAAATTCGAGTATTACTGCTACCGTCAATAGTAAATGTAGAGTCTAATAAAGAGATTATGCAAATATATTCGGTTAATACCACGTGTTCGTACACAAATCACATGTTAAATCATTGTTAAATAGCGTGTAAAATGTATACAGGACCTCTTTTGTACTATGAAATAGACAAACAAAGATAATTTTATAATTTCATACCTAATGTCCATTTCTTTTATTCAAACTCAACTGCGTGTTAAATTTAAATAAACGATTCGAATTTTGAATTCGACTTCGCTGACGTCGCGGTTTTGACGTCTTTATTCAAATTTCGAATAAAGAATTTAGATACGGATCAGTGAGTGCATTCATATTTAAAATTTGCTCGCAAATGTTGCATTCGTGTCGTGCTTTCGTGTAAATTAATTTATTTTATAGTGACATGTGACAAATTATACCATAATTGCTTTGATACGTTTTAAAATTAATGTAGGTATGTCATGTATTTAAATTCGAGAACAAATCAACTGGATAATTATTTTAGTCTTACATAAATACGACAGGTAGTTAGAACATTATTTTAAACATAATAGATATATGTAAGGTAACTTAGTGTTCAAAATATTTTCAATTGTATTCAACGTTCAAAATTCACGTTTGCATTTCAAATTATTCTTATTACTGATTTTTATCTCAAATTAAACAAGCTCACGTTCACAACAATTAATATCATTACCGTCCAAACAACAATCGCTAATTACGTAAGCGCCGAGCAAAAAGACCTCGTCCCAAACAGACAATAAATCAAGAAAAGTAAAATATTGGTCTCACAGGGCCCTTCCCAACTGTCACTTGACATAATAGGGTCTTTTGTCGCGTTTGCGATAACGAGCTCAACATCGGCCGCGGTGATCGCAACACTAATGTTTGGAAAAAAAATGTTTTAGTCTATGCCATTTAAAAAGAAAAAAAAATAGGCTTCGAGTTATGAATTTCCTCTCAAACAAGCATAAAATATCAATTGGATATCCCTAATTTTAGGGGGGACTATTTTCATGAAACTTCGCTGTCCGTCTGTCTGTCGGTCCGTCTGACTGTCTGTATGTATGTCTGTATGTCTATCTGTCGGTCCGTCTGTCTATCTGTCCGTCATGAGACTGTATCTCTCAGGAACCGTGATAGCCGGAGAGCTGAAATCACAGATGATGTATGTTGTCGCTATGACAACGAATACTAAAATCAGAAAATGGGGGGGGGGAATTGAAGGCGCGTCTCATACATCAAACGTGATAGCTATGATTTGGCTAAGTTCTTTTCTACCTTATTGGGACGGCAACCTGGCCTTCCACTCCACTACGAGCACCTAAATTCTGGTTCTAAAGCCTTGTCCATCCATCACCAGATACACCACTTGAATCTTTTAGGGCTTTAATCTAATACATAGTAGGTAGGTTTAAAGTAGGTCTAGTAGGCAGGGTACATAGCCACATAGGTTCTATTCTATTAAGAATATAGATGAAGTGCAGGGCTTAGGAGTTAATGCTGGGACATTCTCCCTAGGGCTTACCCGGATCTCCGAGCCGTAAGCAGTGAAGTGAGAATACACCTGTGGCTTTAGTCGGTAAGAGTCCGGAATAGCATCATGAGGGATTTTTACACGTAAAAAAGGGCTTATAAGTTTCCCAATCTTAAAAGTCAATCAACTGAATATACGGTCTGTCACTATTAGAAAGTGAAATTATTTTGAAAGTAACAAATGCAACTTAAATGTATGTATTATCAACCTGTAATGATAAATGTACTCAAATGTGGCATATTTTCCATTCATTATTATTATTACAGGCATGTGTGGGATAAACGGGAATTCATAGAACTTTCTTACGACTACCATAGCTTGCTTTTGGACCCTGTAGTACACCCTTCAAACATTGAATGAGAATATTACCTCGCCGTAACACAGTTACGACTAGCACGGGAGGTAAAGAATTTCTTTTTGTAGACTTACCGTCAAGTATAAAAATATTGTGTGATCTATTAAGTTGTTCTAAAAATCTGTATTTTGCTAAAACATTTGCTGTTAAATACGTCTCACTGAGGTTTTCCTTGTTCTAACATATTAAAACAAATGGGTGCCTATTTCGTGAAATTATATTACTAATTTAACTATAACTATAGATATTGTGGAAGGAAGGTATCGTTACCAAGTATTGAATGTAAAAATATTTTAAGTGCATTGTTGTAAATGTAAGTGAATAAGTGATTATACAAGGATTTTGATTTGATCATTGACCCTGGCATTTCTTTGGTTGTTGAACGACCTATGTACAGGTCAAGCCATTGGACAAAACTAGAGTCAACTCGTAAGAATCATCTTACACAAAATTTCAATGTAAACAAATAACACAATTAGATCTAGTTACACGGGTAACAGTAGAAGCGACACGTGCAGTATCAATCCCTCCCCTGGCCTGAAACAGAACGACGCCATTAAGACTCCCACAGGATTAGCGAAATCAATGAGCTGATGTCCGCACGGGCATTGCGTATCGCTGCAGTTTAGTCGTGGTAATGTGTTGCATTTGATGTAGAAAACTGCGGTATTCTCCATGAAGTATCATATACGATTCAGAGGAAAATAATTCTGTTACTTTTGTAGGAGAATTTTTGCGTTCACGACGACTAAACCGTAGCATAGGTTAGGTTGCTTATATCCTACTACTAAGGTTTGGTCTTGGTGTTGCTGATCGTTTGTAACATTTTTAATTATGAGCGTTTCCGTGTTTCTGAGGGCACACGTAGTCCCTGTCCATTTGAACACGACAATAGGGTCGATACCTCTAGTGTTGCGATCATGAACATGATTACGTAGTAACTATTTAGTAATCTGTGCTTTCGATGACAAAGAAAGTTCGCAAGAAGTGCTTTCTCGTACTACTAGTGATAGTTAGCGGAATCTAGCAATAAATCAGTGTTCAGTGATAAAGTCAGCATATGAATTCATTAAAAATTATTACAATTTATTATATAGTATAGTTTGAACGTTCAGTGCAGCTGTCTATAATTTGATTGCATTTTTGTTTGAATGTTGGGTAATCAGTAAAATAATAACGTGGACGTTATTTTCTTTTATTTCTTTAGATTATTTTCAACTTTCCCAACTACAAACTCCACAGTCAGTCCTCTCTACTAATATTCTAATATATAACTGCAAAATTCGGTAAATCTACTTGTCGGTTACGCTGAATCTGCTGATGAAATTAAGTAGGTACAAATTCATATTGAAAAGAGATTGGATAATTTCTGTCATTAGATACTTTCCATGTATTTACCAACTACATTTTACCAACAGCAATTATTTTTCACCATCACCATCAAAGCCTTCATCACTTGAACTCCAATACTATCAAATTCACGCTCATCTCTTTCACCGCGAGGGTGCAATCGGGTGACATTACCTTGAGCAACAACTCGCAGGGATTCGATACCAACAACATTGACTTGTCCCCACACTGACCCTTCTTTATTCTTTTTCGTGTGGAATTCCTACATGGACGCTATGCCGAACTCCTACCGACGAAAATCTCACTGTGCCTGACTATACTGTATACAGCCGGGAGCCCCGGGTAAGCCCTCGAAAGGATGTATTATTTTGAAATATCGTACAGAAATAGAAAAGGCATGGCTACTTAGTATTCCGGAAACAAGTTTATCAAATTAGCTAGTTTCCATATATTTTCCAATAATCAATTCAATTATTTCGATCATCATCAAAGCTTTCATCCCTTAAACTCCAATACTACCAAATCCACGCTCATCCCTTTCACCGCGAGGCTGAGGGTGCAATCGGGTGACATTACCTAGAGCAACAACACGCAGGGGTTCGATACCAACAACATTGATTTATCCCGACACCCACCTGTTAACTTCCCCTATTGTGACACTTTGCTGTTCTACGAGTATACTTGTAATAAGTATTGTTTTATGTTTTACTACCGGATGTCATGCAGTTTCTCCCGCGTAGCTCTCGTTTCCGTAGGAATACCAGATTAAAATAATATCGCCTAGGGAGAGTGTAGCTTCCCAACAGTGAAAGAATTTTTCAAATCGGTTCAGTAGTTTCGGAGCCTATTCGATGCTAACAAACAATCAAATCTTTCCTCTTTATAACATTTCATATTAAATGAATTAGATACTTCCAGTGGGTTCGTTTATTGATAAAATATAAATAGGTACGTATAAATAACCATTTCTCACATAAAAGTCATCAAAATTTGTTCAGCGATAAAGGCAGAAACGCGTCACCGACAACGCAACCTTCGATGTGAACGAAATGGTTTTAGAATTGTAAACTTCGATCAAATATACTATTGTAAGGATTAATTTACCAAGTCTGTGTCTAATGAATGTCGGTGAATATTTTATTTATTTGACCTAAGGCTTTTGGCTTCATCAAAAGAACTTGAATCTTAAAAGTGTCGAATTCATGACAAACCGGCCGAAGAAAATGACATAATTTTCAGTTAAATGCACTAAAAAAAGTCATCTATGGTCAGTCAAATTCCTATTTGATAAAAACCTCATTTGACACTGATACTGGCATAATAGAATCACATTATGCGGCTAGGGCGTAACCCCTTGGGATGTTCGTACCACATCGATTGTGTAGACACGATTCGAGTAGTCGAATAACTATTCGATTTTCAAACCGATCCCAATCGAGTGTTTGTCCAGTCCATGGTAAAGGAGTGTAATTGAAGATGTCGGTTTTTATTTGATTTGTTGTTGGTTGTTTGTACAGGGAAATTGGTTTTTAAACAGGCTCAGATAACAGTGTCAATATTTTAGTGGATAGATGGCAATAGTTGGATGAATGGTTGACATCTTTTACATTACATTACGAATTTTATTAGGTATTTTTCGTGTTAATTTTCAAACTATTAGAAAGGTGTGGCTGTGAGATTATATTGTCAAGTCCTTTTCTTACAGGCAAAAATATGAAAAAAAGACAAAAGTAGATATAAATATGCACTAAAAGAGACAGACTGTGGCTTTAACTAATATAATGTAATTTGCTGAAGGTATGTTTCACAGAAATAAAGTGCGAAGTATTTTTTTTGTCTTTTTTTATAATGTGTTTTTCTTTGTTTATTTAGAGCTGTTTACTACGCAGACAACCGATGGCGATGTCAAAGTTCTTTCTTTACTTGGTTCAGGTTGTAATTTTACTGGGAGAGGTCCTGGCGTGCTCTTTTTTAAACAATGTGTTGACTTCACTCATCGCAATGCAATCGTATTCTATCTTCATTCAAATTAGTAACCTACTCATTGTCATTATAAATCATAATTCCATCGTATCATTCCTATACAGTCTTGCATCTCGATAAAACACAATCGATTACATACCTATAAATGTACTTACGTATAAAAAAGGTTCAGCTACAACCAGTGTCCAGTACAAAGGTCCCACAAGATGCAAGGGGTGAGGACCGACGGGATCCTGTTAAAACGTTAATCGAATCTGGGCGTAATGGGATTTCTTTCTTGAGGGGCGCATTGCTAAAGGATTAATTTATATCAATTTAAATGGGTCCGGGGATACAGGTTGATGTTTTATCGAATGAGTATCGAATAATGTTTTAATTGAAATTGTTTCACATGCTTAGGTAGGTATCTTTTAAATATTTTAAGCTGAACTATTTCTAAATATACAGAAACTAGACTAAATGAGGTTTATGTAGTATTTTTTTATCGTGAGGACAATCCTACAGGGATGCTATGCCCGACTCCTACCGACTAATAACCCTCCTTTCTTCGGCAGTTCGGGTAAAAACGACACGTTCCTACCTAATGCCTACGGTTGCCCCGGGTAAGTCTTCAAAAGGATGATCCCAGGATAACGCAGGAGTATACAATCTTTCCACGTGTACCGGAATATATTTTCCAACCTTAGAAAGTACACCTAAGTATTGTGATGCCGTATAATGTAGGTAGCATTCCAATAGCTCTAGAAACAGAGGATCTCGTAACCCTGCTAACTATGAGTTCTGTAACCGATCATTTGGTTTGTGTACGAGTCATTATCAAGCTGAAGAGAAAGGCATGTTAGAATTCAGGTCGTTTAAAGTTGGTCCATGGCTTAAAAACTTCAACAAAGGGCAGTCACAATCTACCCCTATCCATTTCAATACGAAAATCGGCTCACAAGCTATTTTAATCTATAAGTATTAATATTATAAAGCTGTAGAGTTTGTTTATTTGGTTCATTGCTAAGATCTGAAAAACTACCGGTTGGATTTCAAAAATAATTTTACAAATGAACAGTCCAGTTACTGAGAAATGTTTTATAGACTTTTATAACATCGCACTATAACTATGAGCAGAACAGTAATGAAAAATGTGCCGCGAATAAATTTGCTAGTTACTCATAAAATAAGCATGCAATTTAGCATGAAAGAACCGTAAACTAATCGACTGCATAATTTTTTTATTAATTCAATTTTAACTAGGTAGTTAATTTTTTGCACAGCCTGTATACAGCGTTCCCGGGAAGGTCTAATCCTCCTCGTTTGTTTGTGTCACGTAATGTATGTGAGAGCAGCCGCGTGCGACAAATTACAACCATCGATACGATTCTATTGCGAACATTGCCATCTCTATACATCCGTAACTTTTTTTTATAATAATGACAATATTATGAGCTAAGAAAGTTTTTAACTATCAAAATGTTAAGTGTATTTCAAATCACATTTAATACAATTCAACAACTTCTTTATTAATGTTTTTTACATTACTTGGTTTTTTTATACCACTAAGACGGCAGACAAGCATACGGCCCACCAAATGTACCGGTGGTCACCGCAGCCTATGAACGTTTGAAACACCAGAGGCGCCACACTCGCGCTGCCGACACTGTAAAAATCTTCGAAACTCGAACGAGGAACCCCATACTGTAGGCGAGCCATTGCCGTGTTGAATTGTACCGGCGGAAGTCGCAGATACCCGCAGTTAAAAAATTTCAAGCCACCCATAGGGCCTTCAACTTGGCTTAACGACTGTCAATTTATTATCAACCGGGTTTCATTTCGAGTTTTCCTTCTCTACGCAAAGGATGTTTTGGCGAAAGTGTTCCCTTAGTCGCCTCTTACGACACCCTCGGGATGTATTGGGGTGGCGACGTTTTGTACCCTTACCCCTCGCAACACAGGACCCCGTCGCCACACGGGGTTACTTAAGGAACCTAAATCACAAACATCATTTTATGTTTAATAGACAAAACGACTAACAAAAACACTAAAACCCATAATCACATTTGTATTCAGCTAAAATGGCGCGGAATATTTCCTGCTGGCAAAGGCACGAAAACTGAACAGCCTAGTAAAATATTCACATGTAGTTATTCCATGCGGCTACCCGCGGATCACCGCTGCAGATTAAACTATTAACAGAATGGTACCTCCACGTTTTTAAACTGGATTCCATTTTCGAATAGCGTTTTGCATAGTTAAACGGGCCGTTAGCGCGCCATGATCACTGCGTGTAAAGGTTTTATGTTATATCATGAAAAAGTTCTTGCAGATAATTTGAAAACGGAAAGGGTTATTTTTTGGTCATTTCGGCGAATCCTAATGCAAGTAGAGCTTTTCCTATTGCGAGAATATCTTGCGAAATTGGTAGAACTGTGCAATGGGGTCCTGCCGACACTTGTGAGGTTCAGGCTAGCCTCACATGCAAGTGCTGCATCTGTTAACGTAATACCTACGCTATGACGAAAGGAAAACTAAACAAAAAACCCTTTCAGAAAACATTTATGTATTACTAGCTGACGCGTGCGGCTTCGCCCGCGTGAAATTTGGTTCCCGATCCCGCTTCCCGTGGGAACATTTTCCCGGGATAAAAAGTAGCCTATTTGTTATTCTAGACTATAAGCTATCTCTGTACCAAGCCTAATCCGTTCAGGCGTTAGAGCGTGATTAAGTAACAAACATCCAAACATCCAAACATCTAAACATCCAAACAACTTCACAAACTTTCACATTAATAGATAATATTAGTAGAATGAAAAAGAAAATTCTATACTAAGTATATGGAAATAAGTTATTTATTAATACTTAGGTAACAATGTGTACAATTTTTTACGTCAGGAAATCCTCATGAATGATAAGCTGGACATCAACCAGCTAAACCCACGGTGCCCTACCATCTATCTATGGCCGGGAGTCCCAGATACGCCTAGGTAAGGATAAAATTGAGACCTCAGGGTATTTATTTCATTCTTGCAGATATTTTTTTCGTATTGTTTCACGAAATATTCAAACAGCAATATAAAATGACACACTCTATTATTGTAATTGACATACTACACCTTAGCACGTGTCTAATCTTTCTGCACGTGCACATTGTACCTACAATAAGGTGCATTTACAAAGGGGGCTACGGAATCCTTTTTACACCTGTATAAATGCTTTGCAACTAAACGCATTCAGTGATTCGGAACATTTAAATTGGTTCTACAGTGATGCGCTTTTTTAAAAGGAGATTATCAAATTGATCTTTTTAAGGTTTCGTACCCTTATTTATAGTTTCTATAATATGTCCGTCCGTTCGTCTGTCCTCAGTCTGGCTAAGTTTAGTAGGTATCAGAAAACTGAAGTTTGGCTTGAAAAAAGTTATAAAATAAATTGGTTGACATTTCTTTTCCGTCTATGGTATTTTCTAATCTCGACTTCCCAGTGGTGTGGGTTATTGTTGATCAATCAAACACCTTTAACATATAATATAATTTAATTACAGCACATTGAACATTTTTAATTATTAAACAAGAAAGCCGTGAGATCGTTCTCACCAGACTGCACTTCTACGTTTATTGTGAAAGTGAAAGTTCAATCCGATTGACGTTGTCATTTTTGTTTTATTTCAAACTTTGAACAGATGATCCACGTGACCTAATGACGTAGTTTAATGCAACAGCGTCACAGACTACAGACAAAGTCTCGCCATAAGCCCTTTTGCACTCTATTTTATAGAGAGGGGCTAAGTGGCGGACTAAAACCAGAAGAAAGACAGGAGAGAGAGTAGAGTATCACCCAAAATTATGAATCTACATGAAATTTTCATAACACCACGAAGTTTTGTAAGTGACAGACAGCGGAATCTCAAAAATCGGTCAAGTGCGAGTCGGACTCGCGCACAGAAGGTTCAATACCAAAAACGAAAAAAAAATCACGTTTGTTGCAAAAGAGACCCCCTTAATAGGTACCCCCTTTTTTCTCATTTTAGTATTTGTTGTTATAGCGGCAACAGAATTACATCATCTGTGCAAATTTCAGCTCTCTAGCTACCATAGTTCCTGAGATACAGCCTCGAGACGGACAGACAGACATACAGAGGGACAGCGAAGTCTCATGAATAGGTTCCCGTTTTTACCCTAAAAAGTAATTAGACTCTAACCATCGTACATAACGTCTATTTACGTAAATACGTAGGTATATACAGAGTGTATAAAACTGGTTGGTGTAAATTAACTTGTCTATTAATGCCGGCGCGGCGCGTTATCGGCCAATTATAATTCACCACGCAAATGACACCGTCATTACCGGCCGTTCATAACCGGCTTAACTGTGTAGCCAGATATTGTGTACGGTCAGCCGAAAAAAAAATAGAGTTTTATATTTTTACAGATACAACCGCTTTCGTAAATAGATCAGGAGAAACCTCCGTCTATGATAAACTTATGTAGACCGATTTGATGCACTGTCCGACATAGTTTTCTCCCAGGAGGGCGATTGTAACTGTAGACCCATTTTTTTTCCTAACTCGCGGAACTACGGAACTCGAGCGGAAGAGAACTCCTCGACCCGAGTTCCGCAGTCGGGAGTAAGTGGGACTGCGCCACATCGTTCTGCGAGCAGGTCATGCTCGTGAAAGAGGCGACGGGGCGGGAATAGGAGAGAACTCTCCCACCCGAGTTTCGCAGTCGGCCGCTTGGGCGTCGCCGACGTGTCTTCGCCAAAAACTATCACGTCACGCTGCCGTCATGGGCCTGCTTCTGTAAGGACGGTGAGTGAGCTGATCACCGTCCTTCCAAAGACGCGGTATAGCACCCTAACCAGCCCCTAGGCTAGGCCGCAGTGGTAGCCGTAGGTCTGTTGGGAGTCACAACCATAGGCTGTTGGGCGTTACGTAAGGTTTTTTTAGTCGGTAGGAGTCCGGCATAGCATCCATGATAGATTTTCCCTCACGTTAATAAACTCACCGCTCATAGGTGAGTCTGACTTGGGTCCCGGTATTGTCGATAGAACCCCAGTATACTATGGGTTTAGAAATGTCTGTGTCAGTTCGTAGAGTAGTGCACTCCGCCGTCGCCGCCGCCGCCGCCGCGCCGCCCAGTTAGACATGGAAAAAGCAGCTGGAAGCAACTGCATGCGGAACGCGCAGGACCGTGTGAAGTAAACTAGGAGAGGCGTGTAACGAGCAGCGGGGCTGTTATAGGCTGATTTGATTAGTGGTTCACCATTTGTAAAAAAATATCACACACATAGACAGAGTTATATTCTCATTATCAAAGTATTTCTAACAAGTTACACAAAAATAAAGCTTAATATTCAAAATTGTAACAAATTTTATTTGCTATCAGTACTGGGTGGTACAACAAGGCGGCCCGCCCTGTGCCACCCCGTTAAACAAAGGCAAGCCAATTATTATTAAATATTCGCAGCCCAATTTATAGTGGTGGTAATCGCTGCGCAGACAATGGCCGCGATAGCTCGCTGGATAATTAGCCAGCTTAATTAATGTGTTTATGTCGTTTTAGAATAAATATTGAAGTATGACAGGTTTTTAGATTAGGTTTCTATGGCTTTTTACTGACATTTCGTCATCTTCATGATCAAAATAAGCTAAAGAGTTTACAGGAAGAAACCTCCATGAAGAAGCGGGATTACACCTAAACCTCCCAAGGAAATGGGTTAAAAAACTCATACCCAGGGATGAGGCCGGCAAAGTCTGTGTCGGGCGCTCTGGGGTTTATCTATTTCGGGGAAGACCCGGGCACTCGGCCGTAGGCAGATGGAAAGGCACCATTTGGCAACACATTATTCACTTTTTGCTTTACCACTTGGACTTTACTCCACTATTTTATTACTATTAGAAGATACATATACTTGACCGGTTTCGCTTCACAGCCTTGTCAAAGATAATTTATCTGTTCATACACTTACGTTCCTAAACACAATATAAATAAAGTGAATAATGCGTTACAACAAGTTCCACCAAGTGCCAACAATCAAGAGTATAAATGGCACGATTTGGTTTTAGTCGGTAAAAGACCGGCATAGCATTCATGCGGATTTTTACACGGGAAAAAAGGACTTGTAATGCATTGAAAATTTCTTTCAATCTATTAAAAACAGTTAGAGATAAGTGAGAGACCTAGCTGCTATACCTATCTAGCTGGAAGAGCTAAATTTGCATTATCGCACGTAGTCCTCTGCCTTTTGTAGCCGTCTCTTGCAGTAACCTTATTTCAGCCATCAGTCATTTGGATAAGTTAGCCGAGTTGTAGATCTCCTCTGCAGAATTTGTCTGCTCTTCGATTGGTTCTTCGACATCATGGCCAGCCCATTCCCTTCTCCTGGGCTTTTTTGGTTCTTGACAGATACCTCTTTTTGTTTTACGTGAGGGAACCTCATGGATGCTATGCCGGTCTCCTACCGACTAAAAAACCTCAAGTATCCTACCTAACAGCCTCTGGATGCGAACCCCAGGTAAGCCCTCGGAAGGATACTCCAGGACTCTTGACAAGTACCTAATATTAAATGATTGTGCTTTGAAAAGCTTGTAGCCCTGCTCGATCAGTATTCTGTAAACGAGATGTAAAATGTCATTGGTTCAGTGCGAAAAGCTGTATGTTATTTTTAAACTATCGCAGTTTTGAGCACTATATTTATAGAGTTCGCGACTTCACGCGAAAAAGCCCCGAATTCTATAAGTCTTGTATGAGCGAAAAGCTATAGGTATTGCAAAAAAATTACGTAGATCGTACCAGCATAATAATACCGTTATAATAATTTTATTGTTAAGTTTAATGATAAATAATTGTGGCGCAAATCAGAGTTCATTCACGGAAAGAATATGAAACACACTTCACGCGAAAAAGCCCCGAATTCTATAAGTCTTGTATGAGCGAAAATCTATAGGTATTTCAAAAAAAATACGGAGATCGTACCAGCATAATAATATTAACCATTCTGCATTATAATAGCAACAATACGACATTACCACAGTCATAACCTAATAACAAATAAACATTTTCAAAAGTCGCCATATGCGTGCCATGTAAACGCCTGTCATTAAGAATAACTGTAGGGTCGCCAGTTCGATTCCGGACAACTCTCGGAGGAGCAGGGCGTTGTTTTTATGGCATCTTGTTTATTTTAATGCCTCTAAATAATTCTATACAATGCTGTGATTTGATGATTGTAATCTAAAAGCACATGTGTCAACGTTTATGGTGTAGAACAAGTGTTTGTGTTGTACTTATATCTGTCTCATATTTTATGTATAAGTCCAATCCTGCCCGATCTGGCAATAATGTAAACATGTCATGTTTTGACAATCGTTGTCTAAGACAGATGAGTAGAAAAATATAGTATGACAAATCATTGAATTTTTTACTATCCTGAGTAGGTATTTTAAATAAAAATAAACTATCCTTAAGAAGTTATTTGGTGTCGAAATGATTGTAAGAACACTTTAGGACTCCTGGATACTGGAATATAATCAGGGTGAATACCTACTCAATTGCAAGTAACAATGGATAATTATGATCAACAGTGTAAATAATAGTAATAGTTGTACTAAATTAATTGTATTTAGTGATGATATTGGTACCAATCTTAGTTCATTTTTAAAACAAAACTTAAATTCAAGTTATTACTCGGTTATTAATAATTGCTATCCGGGTGCTTCATTAAGTGATATTATGCAAAAGATAATAGAATATAAATTTGACGCTAACAGTAAAATAATAATTTTCTGTGCAAACAGGGGCAAAATTAGCAATGATGATTTGTCCCTGTACATGAATTACATCTTAAACTTAAATGCCATACAAGTTGTAATGTTCACACTTCCATTTATAAAAGGTGTGCCAGATTCGGAAAATTCATTTAGATATAAGATGAATTTACGTTTAAACTTAATAAGTCAGTATAATAATAAATTTAATGTAATTGACTTTAATTCTGTATTTGACACAAATTTGTCACATAGCAAGTATAAAGTCTATAATAATCACAAGGGTAGGTATTGTCTACCCAATTATTATAAAAGACAAATAGCAAGTTTGCTATTCAGTTATTTTTACTCTTTAGCCAAAAACTTGGCTGACAAAACTGCTTTATTTGAGCAGAGTAGATTTAGGACTTTGGAATCTGTTCCAAGTAATTTAAATTAACTTCTGGGACAACAGAGGAATTACCCTCTAGCCAAAATTGTAAATTGATAGAGTTGAATTTAATTGCAAACCATAACTATATCGGAAACTGTCCTCCGAACAAAACTAAATTAAAAAATGTAAATTATATCAGCCTGGTGCATTATAATATTGCAACATTAACACAGGTCAAAGAGTTTGAATTGGAGCTGTTCATGAGCTCAGAAAATATTGAAATTGTTTGTCTTACAGAGCATATGCGTAAGGAGTATGAGCTCATGTTCAGTTTCAGTAGTCACCGGGTTGGTAGTGCGTTCTGCAGGGTCAACACAACACGGGGGGGTTCGTTGATTTTATTAAATAAGAAATTAAAGTATAAGGAACGGAAAGATGTTGTGTCCCTCTCTGTAGAGTGTGCAGTTGAAATATCATGCGTAGAATTGGAGCAATTCATAGTAGTATGCGTATATAAACCTGGAGTCTCACCCTTTTGTGAGTTTGAGGAAATAATGGATAAAGTGCTATTTAAACTTGGAAAAACTAATAAACACCTAATAGTGTGCGGAGATTTTAATGTTAATATACTTATAAATACGCGTCAGACCAATGATATCTTAAATTTATTTAAATCACACAATCTCACTAACTTATTTTTAGAGCCTACTAGATATTGTGATACAACAGCTACTTGTCTGGACAATATATACAGTGATATGTTGCCAGAAAGTAAGAGTATTATAAATAAGATAAAATCAGATCATACTGGGCAAATAGCATCTTTCAAGATCACAAGAGAAAAAGTTAAAAGACGTAAAATATTATGTAGACCAGTAACTGGTGGCCGCTTGGAACGTATGCGAGTTGGACTTTGCAATAAACTTCCATTTTTAGACACTGGCTTAGATCCAAATGTAAGTTATAAGTTATTTTTTGATTCCTTTTACAATGAATTCAACTCCATATTCAAGTCTAAGGAAGTCACAATCGGTGACAGGCCAGCCTTCAGTGAATGGGCCACTGAGGATATACATAAAAGTAGATTAAAACTGTATGAACTATACTCAGAAAGACAGCTTAATAGAACAGATGAATTTCTAAATTATGTTAAAATTTATTCAAAAAAGTTTAAAGCAGACTGCTTAGCGGCCAAAAGAAAGTATATAAGTAATAAAATTATCAATAGTGTAGACAAAGTTAAATCTACTTGGAAAATAATTAACGCAGAAAGAGGCCAAGCAAAATCAAATGATAATAATTTTAAACTTAAAGTAAATGGTAACATAATTACAACAGATGCCGAAGTCGCTAACGAATTTGAACAATTTTTTTCTCGTATTCCAGTAGATTTGACCAGAGCCCTAGGTTCTTCTACCCCAATAGCAGAATCCTTGTTAAAAGCAAATGTTCCTTGCTGTAATGAAATATTCAAATTCAGTAAAATTAGTTTACACACTATCATAAAAACTTTTAAATCTTTAAATATTAAGAAAACGGCTGACCTCTGGGGAATTTCTGTACATTTAGTTAATTCGTTAATTGAAATGGTTGCTCCTGAATTATCAATAATATTTAATAATTGTGTTGATAGTGGTGTGTTTCCTGACTTAATGAAGTTTAGTAAAATAACTCCTCTGTTTAAATCGGGTAGCACCTCGGATCCGTCCAATTTTCGTCCTATTTCTGTACTACCCACGTTTAGTAAAATCTTTGAAAAGGTAATGCTTAATCAAATGCAAAATCATTTTAATACAAATAAACTATTCCATACTAAACAATTCGGTTTCACGCGCGGTCGGTCTACCACGGATGCTGGAATCAAATTATTAGAGTATATATATGAGGCCTGGGAGGAGTCGTATGATGCTTATGGTGTATTCTGCGACCTATCTAAGGCCTTCGATTGCGTCCAGCATCAGACTTTAATTAAAAAACTTGATCATTATGGGATCCAGGGGACGGCCTTGGATTTAATTAGTTCTTACCTAAGAGATAGAGTACAGAAAGTAGTTATAAATGGTAAACAGTCACATGGTTCTGCTGTAACAATGGGGGTGCCCCAGGGTTCAATTCTGGGACCTTTTCTATTTTTAGTGTACATAAATGATCTCCCTCACCTTATAAGAGACGATCACGAGGTAGTTTTGTTTGCTGATGACACATCTTTAATATTTAAAGTTGAACGTGGACAACGCGATCTTGACGAAGTAAACAATGCCCTCTCTAGGGTAGTCCACTGGTTTAACGCAAATAATTTATTGTTAAATGAAACTAAAACAAAATGTATTAGATTCACCTTGCCAAATGTTAGGCTCGTTAACACCAGTATTAAGATTAGGGATGATCAAGTAGAATTGGTCGATGAAACTGTCTTTCTGGGCATAAAGTTAGACTCCAACTTGCAGTGGGGGCCTCATATCGAGAAAGTCTCGGGCAGACTGAGCTCTGCAGCCTATGCCGTTAAAAAGATCCGACAACTGACAGACATTAGAACAGCGCGTCTTGTCTACTTTAGCTATTTTCACAGTGTCATGACCTATGGCATACTATTATGGGGTAACGCCGCCGACATCGAATCTATCTTTGTGTTGCAGAAAAGGGCTGTCCGGGCTATCTATGGTATGGGGATTCGGGAGTCATTAAGAGAAAAGTTTAAGGATATCAACATACTTACTGTGTATTCACAGTACATATATGAAAACTTATTATATACTCATAAAAATAACAGTAAATTTATTAAAAATAGTGATATCCATAATCTAAACTTAAGAAATAAGAATAAATTGGCTGTACCTAGATTTAGGCTTAATAAAATAAGCAATTCTTTTGCGGGCAATTGTATTCGAATGTACAATACATTGCCGACAGCCATAACAGGTTTGTCAGTTAATAAATTTAAAAAACTAATAAAACTTAAATTGTGCCAGAAAGCTTATTATAGCATTAAAGACTTTCTAGAAGACAAGGCTGCCTGGCAGTGACACGAATTGCTCCTTTCTACATTAAAAAAAAACTGTATTAGATACTAAGATACTAGAAGAGAAGGGACCAGACTGAGTTTCTTGGGGTGTTCTTCTCAGTCTGTAGTATTTCCGAACCCCCGGTAGAGTCACAAAAATTTTGACAAACCTAAATAATTTTTTAAAAATTTCAAAGGGAATAAATTTTATTTTATTTTATATTTTATTTTATTTTATTTTATTTTTCTGTGTTTGTTTACATTTTTGCGCAAAGCTATTGAAATACAGTTAATCGGATAAGTGTGGGAGGTTATATTCTGACTGTATTTTTTAAAGGCTTATGTACCTACTTTATGAACAAGAATAATACCTACATACAGTTAGCGCTTTTATACCCGAAGGGGGGAGACATATTATATGCCCACATTTCACCTATTTTAGAATTTGTCCCACGTAATAGGTGATGAACCTTATGCCATGTTGAAATGGACAGGGGTAGGTTTAGCGCACCGTTGATATTTTTTCAAGCCGCCCAACCGCGTAGATGGGCTTTTACTTGGTTTGACGACAACCTTCCGAATCTAACCCTTATAATATTGTTCCTGGCCGCAAGGACTTTAGGTTAAAAGTAACAACTAAAACATGAAAACCCTTGTAAATGCCACAATTGGTAACCCATCTCTGAACCGTCCGTAGTCTTAAATGCTTAACACAGTGATCGCTTACAGAAAACGAAACTACCGGGGCTACAAGCGCTTACGGGCTCCAACGGCGCCAAAATTTATTGAAAACCTCCCCTATAATCTTTTGTACCATACAAAATTATCCTTATTAATGATACTAGATTATTTATATATTAACAAATTGTCAGACAAGCTAGATTAATGATAAAATATACCGTTATAATAATTTAATTGTTATATTTAATGATAAATAATTATGATATGAATCAAAGTTACGTTAAAAATATAAAACCAAAGACGTATCATATAGAGACACGTTATACACGAACATTGCGGCTTTCAAAAACAGCTAAACTTTTATAAATTTGAAAAAAGAATTCTATAAATGATCTGTGGTAGCATGCATGAAGTCAATATCAGAGGAATGTGGGGAAAAGGGAAACTTGAATTTCACTTACTGAGACATAATATGGTTAATGTATTTACGGGTAAAGTACGTAATATTTAAATTTATAAAATGTTAATGTAGTTTATCGGATTAGTAATTATTAACGTAATTTAAGTCATAAAATAAAAAAATAACAATTTCTATATATCGCTTGCTTATTGCAAGAATGTCATAACAAAAAAAATGAAGTTTTACAGGAGAGCGGTTTTAAAGTATCAATTTGATTTATTCGTCTATATTACAAATAAAATACTGGGAAACCATATGTCATGTGTTAGTGTTTTAATGTACTTTAAAAATCGTATATTAAAAAAAATATAAATATTACCTATTATAAGTAGTTTCAAAACATAGTAATATAGTCCTCACTTGTGTCATTGTTGCAGAAAAAAGCTAAATATTAAAAGTATTTTCTCAAAATAAATCATTATTACACCACAAAATCCGCAAGAATTCGCGATCTAAAACAAATAATGACGGTATTGCAAAAAAAGGTTGAATTCGTTACCTTGAAATAAGACAGCCTCTGCAGGTTTAAACTTTTATTTTCAAATACAAAAATAATGAAATTAAATCAAATTTCAATAGCACTTCTTTACTTACTAACTACTTATTGCAAATATCTTAGGCACATTCTTTGTAATATTTAAAAACATTCTAAAATCAGCATAATCAAATCTTTAAAATATAAAAAAATATTCGAAAATTAACGTAGCATAAACACTTTTAGCTTAAACTTAAAAACACAATTCTTAACACAAATGTGAACCATATCTCAGGTACTCATTATTAACAGTCTCATAATTTCAGTCTGTAATCAGTTAGAGACCTTATTCTTAGCATTCCATGGATTCTAAGTGCGGGTCCATAGCGTGGCACAGGGGGGAATACCCCGACGGCATCTGGGACTTGCGACCCATTTGAGTAGGTTTAGGGCGGCCACCTTACTATCCCTCCCCTGCCCTACCAGATTTGGTAAGACCCTATCAATGCCGCTTTGGATATTCGTTTTAGTAAAGAGCTTACTGAAGCTCTTGGCAATCCAAGGTCTTAAAATAAATTATACAGGGCTCTAGCTGGAATTCCATTTGCTCCTACTTCTATGGAATAGAGTTTAACCGCATAGCCATTTCTGATTAACTCATTGTATTTATTTATCTTCATGGCGTGGTCCTTCGATATGTTGGTCTCCCACGGCACGGTGACCTCCACGAGCACTTCTCGCTTATGTATCCTTGAAAACAGGAATATGTCGGGTCTGGATGGCGAGGTACATACATCCTCCGGGTTTTTCTAGTGTTTTTTACACGTGTCTGCGAGTATGGTCTAATCGGCGGCAGCCATCAAAACTGAGTATGGCTTTTGAGGTACTTTCTTTGAACAGCCTTCCTTTACAAACGCAATGTCATTTCTTATGTTTGTGGCTCTAGCTACCGCCAAACTGACAGCCTCACGTATGATTTCCAATACCCTATTGTTGGCGTGAGTAATGACCCCGGTCTAATAGCGTCCTACAACACACCAGCAGGTGCCTAGCAGTTCCAATTGCTTCTCAAGTTTTATTTGTGTCTTTCCCCCACCTGACCAGATTACTTTGGTCAGAGAGGGTCAACTGAAACGCGTTCAGATAGAATCTAAGCAAACCTGGCGACCAGTCTTAGAACAAGGTACGCCACTGCAAGGCCATGGGAATACAAAACTCGCCTAGAGTAAGCCACTGGTTCTGCATCTCTAGGTTCATCGCGTGCACCTAATAGGCGTCATTCGCATCCTGCTCCAGAAAAGATTTTGTAATGTCTTTATCTGTTTGTCCCCGGATACTAATCAAACCCACTCTACCAGTCTGTGAACCCATTATGAATTTCTAGTATAATTGGAGGCGTGACTCAAGTTCTGCTATATTTTTATCCGTTGGAAGAGTTTGAACGATTTCGTCTCTTGATTTTGCCAGACGTGCATTTTAGTAACTCTTAGATGTTTATAGAGTTCGGCCGGCTTCTTAAACGGCATTCCGAAGTTATTAGCGGCTCTGTATAGTTCCGGCTGGGTCGGTTGATTGAGCTAGCCCTAAGCCACGACTTTAATGTCTTCGTAACATTCGCATCCAATCTTAAACAGTTTTGAAAACAAAAGAAAGAATTTTATATATTTCTGGTTTTTTTTTCAAAATATTTCGCCTCCATTGATCCTCTCTCCTAGCGCGCTTCCTTCCCTTCTTTTCAGGACTAATAGAAATTGTCGTTGGTAGTGTAGTGTTGAGAACTTTAGTTGTTTGCGAGACGCCTAGAATGAAAAAAGAGAAATAAGAAACTAAAAAAAACACTTTTCTTTTCTTGCTATAGTAACATATTTTTACATAATACTTATAAAATCTGAATATTTTCTACTAGGACGGTTTAATTTTAAATGTGACATTTCGTTTTAAATTTTTAAATGCAATGTCATAGTTACAATAATGACTTAACGTAAAATAATACAAACACATCCTTAGTTTTACTAGAAATAACGTCATATTGTTTAGTAATACAAATATTTAAACTTATTTGTTTATTGTAATATCGTCATAACCCAAAATAATTATATATTGTACTAAAGGATTATTCGGAAAATAGTTCTTACCATTTTTTGCAAGAACATTTTAACTCCAAATATGACATCCTTGAAGAACAAGACGCGTGCGTCCACGTGGCGTAACTGAGATAGCACTATATTGAAACAAGCAAGATGCCGCAACCAACAGCGTGCAAAAACGACATATGTCGCCACCTAGCGTCATCTAGTAAAATTATCTTTCTGACGTTCTAGTACTGAAAAATATGCCAATAAAAGACTTATTTTTTATAGTAATCTGAAAATCTTGTGATTTTGAGATATGTCGGTCTTGCAATAAGCAAGCGATATAAATGTTTCTGTATAGAAACATTTATTTAATAAGTAATAATTTAGTACCTAGTAAGTAATCCAAATATTTGTAATTGAAATCATTTTCATAATCTTAATTTATTATTATTGTTTCATTATTTTTTAAAGAAATATAATTACCTAAATAAAAAAAATATTCAAATAGTAAAATAAAACATTAGTACAAAATCTCCCCGACATTCCCTTACGGGTCGCGGGCGCCAAACCACAGACTATAGAGTACATTTTCTTGTGCATTCATTGCTTGCCGCCATTTTATCGAAAAGAGAAAATGGAATAATATTATTATTTCTATTGTACTTACGCATGAAATGACCCATTTTTATATTGAACAGTTGCTGTGTAGCTTGTGCATCATCTGAAGATACATGAAGGCATTTTTTTTCGAGTTTTCTTTACAAACAGAATTTAAAACAGTGCTAATAGAACTTTCGCTAACCCTACAGCCGCGTCACAGATTTTCAGGTAATTACCTAATTTACGTGTTGCCATTTTCAAGTGTCTATAACGTATCTATAGTTTTTATATCATTGTATAAAACGCATTGGTTTCTGTTACTTTTTAAACTCCACAGAAAACTCCAGTAAAGTTTCTATATCTTAAAGTTTGAAGTAGAACTTTGACGAAGCCTGGACATTTAAATTTAACAACATATATATTTTTCTGAACCCAAGAAGAAAAGAAAAAAAAATAACACTAGGTACGCATTATAATGCTTTCTTTCGATACATAGTCCTAGAAAAGTGAAGAAAATCATGTTCTTTTGTAGTAATAATTACTTTCTTATTAAACTACCCAGCAAACCCAATCTTTGGTAAAAGATTTGCTACTCGTTCCCTAAATTTCAAATAAAAATTGATCGCCTCAATTAAATCATGCCCAACACAAGATTACCTAACAAATCAAAGACCCAATATTCTCCCCTACCTGAGAATACAACAACGTTGATATTCCAGGCTTAGGACCTACTACAAAGATCCTACATAATACTGCTACTCATTTCCTCAACTTCCACCCTTATTTCAGTACCATAAAGTCTATAATGACTTGTGCTGTCATTGGACATTCGCAAATTAAGTTGGTACAGTATTCCCGCCACTTCATTTGCGAAAATGTTGGTACCCCTGGCTTAAGTGTTGCTCGTTGTTAAATTAATGAGCCAATCTTAGCTACCGGGGTTGCCACCTCTATATTTTACAAGGTGGTAATGTGCGTAGTGTGGTGCTTTATTATTGCTACATTTTAGCAAAAGGCTACCTAAAAATACCATACTAACCTATTATTCAGCTGTTATATTGCAAACACTTAGGTAAATATACACTAAAAGCAATTATTCATTTTTTTTTGCATATTTAGATCACAGACGGAAAGTCAAGGTACCTAGCGAGTTTGGGGGTTCCTCAGAAGGATGTCCTAGAATT
This sequence comes from Miltochrista miniata, assembly GCA_933228765.1. Taxonomy (NCBI): domain Eukaryota; kingdom Metazoa; phylum Arthropoda; class Insecta; order Lepidoptera; family Erebidae; genus Miltochrista; species Miltochrista miniata. The sequence goes on from OW121770.1 coordinate 14,457,789, forward strand.
TCCGACAGCATTTAACTATTCCAATAAATTTTGAAAAACCATTCTTAAGGGTTGTTGTGTTTGAAGTACGTTATTACTAATTAGAGTCAGTAGGTACATCTTGAAATTTCAGATTCAAATGTGTATCTAATGGAGTTTGGCGGGCGTTGAAAGGCGAGAGAGTCACCCGACAATTCTGTTATTGTAGATAATTTATTATCACGGAGACTCATAAATTCTTTAGAATTTCATAGGAAGTACGGAAATCTCCGACATAGGTATTAAAACAATAAAGATAAAAAAACATTGTTTTAGACATACTCTGAAGGCTCGTTTCTCAAACAAATAAACCAAATACATAATCATAACAACTATAACAAAGCCAGGTATCTTAAGTGGGATACATGGGTGGTAACGGGTGGAATAATGGGTGGGGGGTAGTTTGCGACCTACAAATGTGGCAATTAGCCGCTCTGACTAATGCTCGCCCGAGCGTGATTAAGACGTACCCGAAGATACGAATACAAGGACCCATTTACGTATCCAAATAGAAAATATGGATAGATTTTCAAATGTTTGTTTCGGAGTATGGGTATTTTCTATATAACATGTATGTATTAAGAAATATATCAGTCGTCTAGATCCCATAACACAAACTTATATTACTTAGCTCAATTTGGGCTAGGTGATGTTGTATGTGAATGTCCACAAATTATTGAAGTAAAACTTTTGAAGGAAAACTTCTTTAGGCGCGACTAGGGAGTAACTCAAATTATTTTTCTGACGGAAGTAACGCTATTTGAATTTTGAATAGCGGAACCTACGTTTCCGCTATTCAAAATTCAAATGAATGATATTAATATAACATTTGATGTCGTCAATGGCAAAGAAGTTTTACTTCAATTGCGCGTAAAGGTATTCACGCTCACACTTTTTTTATTAATATGTCTCTCTTTAACACGGGTATCTTTTTTTTTTCTTACGAAGACATCCGGACTTTTGGTAGGCTTACATGGGGACATACTGGTCCAACATGCAGCGGCCCTTTGAGAGTTTTAATCTAATAGGAAAAATACAATATAAATTGTTCAATTGTTTTAATCTAATCTATTATTATCTATTATTTTAGATACGGATAGAGTTATTCAGTATCTTTAAAAGTGACGTCACTTCCTTCACGAAATGGCGTAGAATAAACAGACAGCTACCTTTTCTAAACGTGTGCATATACGATATGCTCAATGCTCATGGATGCTATGTAAGACTCCTGCAGGCTAAAAAAATAATGTTGAAATTCAACTGCGCTATCCCAGCTAAATAAAAATAACTGTTATCCGTTTAGCCGTGTCTGGCAGAATTTTGTCTATAGAGAAGGAGAGCTGCCGTCAAAAAGTTGCAGATTTGCAGATGACATTTACTTGGGCCCCAAGTATCTAAGGTAGGACCCATGTAGGTACTACCCTAAGGAGGTGAGCCCAGGTGGCAGCCAAACTCTGTCGGGCATCCTGAGACATTCTTCCGAGGGCTTACCCGGAGCTCTCAGCCGTAAAGTTGCAGGGTACCGTGTGGTTTTAATCGGTAGAAGTCTTGCATAATATCTGTTATAAATTTCCACACGTAAAATTGTCGATCTCAAACTATTTTTTAACGTGAGGAAAATCCTTCAGGGATGCTATCCCTGATCCTATCTCCTGATCCTATCTCCTATATCCTTCAGGGATGCTATATTACTCTTACGGGCAGTAATAATAATAATAAGCATTTATTTTCAGGCACCATGAGAAAAGTTACAAGATGTAATTAACTTAATCTACGGCCCATAGACACATACCTTAAAACTAAGAATACAAATAAATAGAGCATGGAGCAATATAAATTATAAACCACACGTATCCTACCTAACAGCCTACGGTTGGGAGCCCCGGGTAAACCCTTGGAAGGATGTCCCCAGGACTCCCAACAGACCTATGGCTACCACTGCGGCCTCACCTAGGGAGGAGTACTGGTGCTATCCCGCGTCTTTGCGGGGTTTCTCGGTTGATATCCCGCTTCTTGGGGGGCGTGCGTGAATCCCTCACATCACGCTGTCGTCTAGGGTCTGCTTCTGTAAGGACGGTGAGCAGCCCTCTCACTCACCGTCCTCAGGCCACGTCTATCTCAGCCTAAAACCTATCTTATAATTTAATATTAAATTTGCTTGTAATTTAATATTAAATTTTATTTAACATCGGTTGTAGATAGATGCCTTCTGAAAGCAATACCAACTACTTGGCTATCCAAACACGTAATGAACAACAAATTCTAAAACATTTAGGGATCCCCGAGAGAGCACAGTTGATAAGTAGTGCTGTAGTCTTATTTGTTTACTTTATACAACTGTTTGTTACCCTGCCGACCCTATCAATATTGGCGACCGATATATTAGAGGGCTAATAAGTTGGTAGAAAATGTTTTAGTTTTGTCTGTAAATAATGATATTTTTCACGTGATTGTAATTTTTAGAACGAATCAATCATGGGCACACATTTGTTAAAGAATTATTATTATCAAATTGACTTTCGGTACCTACTATTTGCGGTTTTTACTACAGGTTGTAGGTAATGGATACGATAACAATGATTCAATGATAGTTCAATCAAATCAGCATATCGCAATCCATTGCCACATGTCAGCCGAGTAGCGAAAAAAAAAATTAATAAAAAATTAAACCGACTTCAAACAAATCCTGAAAAATAAAATTTGTTTAGCACAAAGTAATATGTATTTTGATTTTTCAGATTTTTTATTCAACATCATATTGAAGTCGGCGCCAAGTAAACCCATAGGTTTCGGTAGGTAGGTATTGTTCATGGCACCAACTTCAATATTAAATTGAATAAAATCTGATACATATTACTTTGTGCTGAATAAATTTTATTTTTCAGGATTTGTTTGAAGTCGGTTTTATTTATTATTAAAAAAAAAATTGTTTTCATTATTTTAAGTGAAAAATATATCGATCTAGGTGAAAGTTCTCCCCAATAAAAATTAATCAAGCCGAAACACAAGGTAACTGCTGTAAATCGTTTAGAAATTCCCTCGATTCGAGGAATTTCTTTGATTTCTCCAGAATCCCAGCATCAGATTCTGACTTCCTGTATATGGGACCACATGGGAAGCACCAGCTTTCAAATAAAAAAAGAATCATCAAAATCGGTTAACTCTTTCAAGCGATTTGCCGGTAAAAAACATTTAAAAAAATACAGACGAATTAAAAACCTCCTCCTTTTTTGGAAGTCGGTTAAAAAGTGTATTTATACGTTGTTGCACTTGATACAACTTGCTGCATACCTACATTGAAAAAATACGCCGCCTGTATTAGGTATATACCTTTTACTTATTTCAAAAACCTTAAAATGAAACTTATTTTAATTAGAAATCGTAGTGTCTACGAACATCTCTACGAAAATTGCTACGGGTCTACGAATTTCAATCTTGAGTTTTGATAAATAATATACGGGTAATTAAATAACCGAATTCCAACTTCTCTATTTTCTTCCTTTTGTTTAAATTGTATAATTTGTACTTAGTATAGCTTCACCCCGCGGCTTCGCCTGTCCTTGCCCATGTATGTAAAATAATATTACAATGCTGTATGAAAATCTGCAAGATTTAATGTGAATAAATTATCGTTCTCAAGCAAGACTTGAACCTTCGTCCACTGTATAGTGTCTCGGTGGAGTGGTAGATAAGTTGTCTTCCCTAGGTTGGCAGAACACGCGGGTTGGAGCGGCTAATTGCTTTTCAAAATTATCTCTATCTGCAAGTTATTTTACATTTAATATTACATTTCCGCACCCTTAGATAATAAAATGATAATAGCCTTAGGAGGCTGTCCTTTTTTTTTCTTTTGTAACGTGTGGGAAAATCCTCATGGATGTTACCTCCTACCAACTAAAAAACCTCACGTATCCTGCCCAACAGCCTACGGTTGGGAGCCCCGGATAAGCCCTCGGAAGGATGTCCCAGGACTCCTGACATCAAATTCTAAATACTATCTATCAAGATAATAGTTCGATAATATATGAAATAAAACGGAATCGTGGCGATGTCTGGTTATGCAATAAATACGCCGATAAAGTTCATTACTTCCATGGACTTTACTAAACTAACCAACCGGGCAATGAGTGTTCGCTATCGTAATGGTGCCTTAACTTTTGGCAGATATACCAATAGATTATCTGTTATCATGTTAAGCAATAAACATCCAAAAAGTTTCTTCGAAGTGACTTATAAACAAAAAATGATTTCCATTGATACAACGTAATATCAGAAACAAAATTGCTAACACTATAAATTCTAACACATCTTACAACACTTGGGCACCTAAATAAAACATGAAAACGAAAACAGACGAATCTCGCAGTGTTATCAAAACGCTGCTTAAGGGAGACTTTCCGTGAAACGGAACGGGGAGGAATCGTGTAATAATTGATGAGTGCATTAGAGACACATGTCCGCCATCTTTTATTCAAACGCGCGAACTCGGTTTCTGAACGAGGCAAAGGCTTGGAACGAGAATGCCGTATATTTAAGACGTAATCTTTGTATATAGTGAGGATTGCTGATGGAGTACCTACTTTCAGGAGTGTATTGTGATCATTCCAGGATAAATCCATTGAATAATCCAGGATACGCTGTTATAAGCCTGCCAAATACGAAGACGCAAAGATTAACGTCACGTTCCACTCGTCATTTTAGTGTTTACGCCTATTTTCCTGAAAGGGTAGGCAAGGGTAGCGGGGGACTACGACCTCTTTAGAGCTGTACAAGAATGGCAAATTACTGTATGAGTTCAAAAGAAATATTTGAGTAACCCTGCTGTATCGAATAAGAACCAATACTTGTTGAAAACTGTAGCCCTAAACAATACTTGTTGTAAGCTCTAGTCCATAACAAATCAGCCTGATCCAATCCGATCCAAAATTACCAATTTTTATTCGAGCTCTAGAATAAAAGATACCATGTCAGAATATACCGACGAGTACGTCTGATCCACATGCCATCAATAGGCACCAAATTGAAAGCTAGAACGTAAATCCTATATAAGTTGCCGCCAAAGCTTTTTAATTCTCACATCTACGAGTCTGATAGACTATAGGAAGACCCTCTTAACTGAAGCACTTAGTAATTTCGTCTAATCCGATATACAAGTTTTAATACCCTGTCCCACTCGCCCGCGGCTACAAAAAAGGGACCGTGTTAAGTCTTTGAAAAACTGCACATTTTCACACGCTCACACTCTTATTTTAGGGTGACCATGTGAACAGTTATTTAAAGCTGCAGGCTCGGCAGCGAAGTGTAGCGTCTCTGGTGTTGCAAACGTTCATAAGCTATGCTGACCACTTGTCCATCTGGTGGTCAGTGCTTGTCTGCCAACTCTTAGTGGTGTAAAAAAAAGTTTAAAAAAAATATTGCGTTGACAATGAGCTAGCCACATGAGAGTTCTGGAGTGGAGACGACTCGGCAAACGAAATGTACTTGTAGTTCACCACTTAACTAATTAACATTTACATAAATGTGTAATACAGGGTTTAGAGCGGTCTTATCGCTAAGTGCGATTTCTTCTAAGCAACCTTCTACTACAAATAGATGTACTGACGACATGGAAAAAGTCGTAGCGAGGGATCGGATGTGGAAGGCGCAGGACTTGATTCATAAGATACTACGTCCAGTAGTGGACTACCATAGCTTGATTTGATAATTAAATATTTTTCCTCACTACATACCTCTCCTCATACAGAAATGCGAAAAAATCTTTATTCAGTTACATTTCACGCCTGACCCATTGAATCAACACATGTCATTTGGCTTTTTCTCATGTGTTAATCCGCGAACATCCTCATGGATGTTATGTCGGAGTTCTACCGGCTAAAACCACACGGTGCTCTACCATCTACCACTACTGGCTGGCCGGTAGTCCCGGGTACGCCCTCGGAAGGATAACACCAGGGCTCCCGACAGGCTCTGTTTACCAGCAGACTTTCCATTAGGATTTGGACTTCATCCCACTTCTTGGGGGGTTTCGGGTGCTATTGCGCTTCTAAGGGGGGGGGATACTATCCCACTTCTTCGAGGGGTAAAGAGACAATCCGCCGTCTTGGCCTGCTTCTGTAAGAACGGCGAGCAACCAGCTCGCCGCTCTCAGACCCTCTGTCATGGAGGCCGGTAGTCCTGGAGGAATAGCCGCCTGCGGAACTCGGAAGGGAGATTTCTCTCCCGCTCCCTCCCCGCTGCCTCCTTCGCGGTCATAAAGAATCAACACTGCTGAAATTCGCTATTGATATAGAATAAAGCGGGAAAACGGGTATGGAAAATCTTTGCGACGAGAGCCGTAGACACAAACTAGTTTTTTTTTTTCAGAGTTGTATATTTTGTCTGCCAAATTATTGTTTTTAAAACCATTAAAAATATTTTCTCTTTCCTCAAACATGGTTAACCTACTACTTGAATTACGAATGGAAATTTGGTACATTCATCGCCTATGACTATCTCTTTCTATCGCATGCGCTACTAAGAGATAGAACATAAAATATTTTGAAGTTATTTTCGCGCCGGACCTTCTGCAGGGTCGCTTTTAAACGATTTAGCATTTAAGAACCTTTGCTGCTACCCTATTAATTGAATTCTGAGTGCTGGGTCATTAAATTATCAAAACACAATGAATGTACTTACAGTAGTTAGTAATTTGTCTAACAATTATTTTCAAAATATCGAATGATGACCTAGATTTACCAGCATATTTTTATTACGAACATTTTATTATGCGTCCTGAACCTGAACAATTTTTGAGCAAATGGATCAACATGGTAAGTACTTATATAACACTAGAAAAAAAGCAGTAAATTTTGGGGGTCCCCATACTCAGAACTGAAACTCAAAATTTTTATTTTCATCAAACCCATACGTGTGGGGTATCTATAGATAGGTCTTTCAAACTGCTATTGAGGTTTCTAACATCATTTTTTTCTAAAGTGAATAGTTTGCGCAAGAGGGACTTCCAAAGTCGAAAAATGAGTGTCCCCCCCCCCCCTCTAACTTCTAAACTAAGAGACTGATAAATCTAAAATAAAAAATATGATGTACATTGCCATAAAAACTACCAACGAAAATTGGTTTGAATGAGATAGAGCTGGTAGTTTTTTTTTAATACGTCATAAACCGCAATTTTCGGTTAGAAAAATCACTACCACTGCGAACGTGTTAAAACATCAATGAAAGGTACAACGAACTATAAGAACTTTTATATTATGTTACTTGCTACTACGAAACCCTTCATGGGCGAGTCCAACTCGCACTTGGCCGGTTTATTTTATATTCAATTCGCGAAAAATCTTATCTTTGATGTAATTGGGAGCCACTCTCAGTCCGCAAGACTATTGACAGTAACTCTCAATTTGACGGCTGAATGATACCTAGACTTATCATTGGGCCGCCAAATTTATAGCAAAATTGCGCAGGGTGCACAAAGCTTCTATAATTCGACAGAGAAACGATCTATTGAATCCCTCTGACGAAAATTCCTACTGAATGAGAGTGAGAAGTCACTCGCTTTAGATTATTATTTAAATCGCTCAGCAAGCATTGTTCGGGATCAAAAAGGAGAGGGTGAGATTTAGTTGAACAACTAAAGAAGCGCCTAAATGCAAGCCACTTGGACAACTTCAATATTTCCAATTTGCCATTAGCCATTTCAACACGACAATTAATTCACCGGTTATTACGTAGGACAAAATAGATATAGTTTAATATAAGCTTGTATTATGCCACTACGTATATTCGGGGAAAAGGACGTGACCTTATGAAAATAATTAAAACATTTCACGACAACATAACTAAACTTCGACACGCGAAAGTATAACAATGTTGCTCCTCGCGTCTCGCGTCGCGTCGTCTGAACCAGACCGCATTTCACAAAAGAACAAGGTATAAACTTGGCGCAGTCAGACTCCAATACAATAGGGGGGACGGAACGCTTGTTACCATTCATAATTCACGTGGCAAGCGTCGTACGTTTTCCCATTAGAAATTTTATAAGGTTTTTATTGCGTTCCTCGCTTCGCCACAATTCGTTTTCTCGCGAGTCGAAACTTTGAGTGAGTTCGTCGTTTACTCGTTTGAAAATTAGTATTTTTTTTTATTTGTAGCTTTGGCTTTTAAGTTCAAGTTATAAGTGTAGTTCTCTATTCAAATATATAAGCGTAGGTACTGGACGTGCTCTTATATATTTATTTTAAAGATTTTTTTGACTAGATGATGCTCTGAGAAATTTGCTATCTACCCGTTTTCGCTTCCCATGAGTACAAATTCCCGGATGAAAAGCAGTCTGTTTTATTTCAGGCTATAATGTGGAGGGTTACAAACAAATTTCAGCTCGATCCTTTCAGCAGTAAGAGCGTGATTGAGTAACAAACATAAAAGATCTTCATAAAGTTTCACATTTTTAATATTAGTACGATTTAAATTACTATTAAGACCAGATGCCTTTACGATAATCACGTTCAAAGTAGACTTAAATTGTAATAACAGTTTGTGTACCTAACAAAACTTACAAATTATATAATTATACAGCACGGATACGTAACCACGACTCATAATGCAACTTGCAAAGCAAGCAGTTATCTCTCATGCAACCTTAATAGTGTTCCTACACCTTTTAATAAAAAAACATCTTTACACATTATTTTCATAGTTACTTAGTTCCAAGTAACTATAAATTGTTGGTCATTTACCAACAAATTCGCAGTCTAATCGCCACGTAGTCTAGCTAACTAAGTGAGCCTGATTTATATTTCTGCACAGATTTACCTGCGCTCCTCATATTTCGGCCCTCAGAGTCTACCTCAAACTAGGGATGTGCTGTATTGTAATTATACTATTCAAATGTTTTTTAAACTACATTAACATTGAAAGTGTTTAGTTACTTAAAAAATTGAAAGTAACGTAATAAAATTATAAGCGAGATTTGATAACGAGTTTTCAAGCTAATCGGAATTGCTCACCAGTAACTTTTTCTATAGCCTTGTCTGGAGAATCTGACGATTTCTTTTTCCTATACCACAAAGGGGACAGACAAGCTTACGATCCTCCTGATGTGAAGTTGTTACCGTAGCCTATAAAAGTTTGCAATACCAAAGGCGCTACGCTTGCGCTGCCGACCCTGAAACACTAGAACTTCCAGTAACATTATACGTCATAAGTAATTGCAATTGTTTCTTTTATGCACCGATATTCAACAGCAAATTTTTCCATAGAACTCAGTCCTAATACTTTATCTTTTAAAACTTCATTTCTTTTAGTTTCTGTCATGCCTTTTTAACCTTTGAATGAGCTTTTATATTGACACCAATTTAATAAGTACCAAAATATTTCGTGACAGACATCAAACCGTTCTCGCCAACCCTATCACTAGGTAGTGCGACTGCCTGACGACCTCTATTAATTAAAACGCTGTGTAAACCGGGCTTTATCGCCGGCCGGCCGCGCCACCCAATTAGGGCGAGTTGACGAGACTTGCGCCAAAAATTATGCGGCTTATCAACTCGCGTAATTTTGACAAACGACCGTTCGTTCGGTAACACGGTCGGGTGGGTTTTGATCGATTATATTTGATGATTTTTTAAATGGTTTAGTCGATTTTAGTTACCGATGAAATTGATAGTATGGGAAATGAGGAATTTGTTACAGATATTGCGTGTTTACTTTGATTGATTGCAAAGGGCAGTTTGTTTTTTTTTTCTTTATTGTTGAAATTGGAAGCGACGGTTGTCTGGGTTTAGCCTACCATTGGTGCTTGCTTCAACTAATGCCCTTACTACCCCTCAGGAGCAGTTCACCAGATTCTCGATTCACCAGATTCGCAACTTACCAGACTCTCAACTCACCAGATTCTCAGTTAACCAGATATTGTACTATCAAACGGAAATTGCGTATTAGTGAATGCGTCAGCACATTTTGTTTCTTCGGCGTTTTTGCCCTACGATACTGAAAGCACCGCCCGTAGCTAGAAGCTCTCGTAGAACACCTCTACGCGCGCCTACGGGGCGGAGAGATAGAAATAATGCTTTTTTTTTTCATTATCCCTTGTTTTATGTTTTGAACTGCTAAATTTAAGCATATATTTGTATTAATGACCGAGATTGATGAATGAGAAAAGTAAAGAGTAGGTTGCACCTACCTATTTATAGTTATTTTAACGAAATTAACCAATATAGTTTAGAACAAGTATTTTACAGGAGAACAGAGTAGATCTGTATTGAAAACTTTACATAAAACTGTTAAAATATGATAAAAATAATACAGTTACTTAGTTAAAGCGTTCTCAAAGTTCAATCTGTAACATCATGGCTACCAATATGCTATTCATCAGACGAGGCGTCGCTAAACACCGGCGGTCGCGCGAGATAACCGCGCCGTAAACCGACAACAATGCCCTGACTCGCACTCAATAAAAGATGATATCATATAAAATATGAACTGACGACACCCCTCGACAAAAACCAAAAGAATAACACAAAATATACTCTGCGCTTTGTACAATAGAGCTCCTTTTTTGTCAAGTAATCTTCTTAGTTATGATATTTCAAAGTTGAAGACAGTGTTAGCATAACACACGCGTTCTAATGAAAACAAACCGCATCCAGCTCACGAATACAGCCAAATTTCCCAAAGAAAATACACCAAGTTACAACGTTTCGGAACGAAGCAGTGACAGCGCGAAACAAAAGCGCGGGAACCGCCACCATTGGCGGAGGAGGTGGGCGGACTCCCGGATAATATGGCGGAAATATTACGAAGGAGGTATTCAAGGTGTACCGGGAGGATGGGAGAGCCCCTGGGAGTAGGAGGCCACCCGAAGAGAGGTTAATTACCACCGGCCGATAAGGCAGCGGCTCGCTAATTACGTACTTATAGCGGACTGAAATTAAGTTATCGTTGGCGGGAAAACGACGTTCACTTTGTTTGCGTTCCGTTTTACGGATAATATGTATTCTGCGGAGCTCAAGAGTAATGGAACAAAATTGGCGGCTATTCAGTTTATCTTTTATGTCTGAATTGAGGAAGCGTCGCCTCGTTCTCAGATAATGGACTCATTGTTCAAACAGTGAGCGCTCTAGGGGCTCCTTTTTAATCGTTTACTTAATATTTGCTTTGTTTTACATTTAAACGAAATTCGTTTTGTTCATACGTTCGTTCCACAAAAGAAAATAATGAATATTCTGGGTAGGTATGTTTCATCCATTTTATTTTTGTAGAAGTCTTTCAATTTTAAGTAAGTAGTTATTAGAGGTAGAGCGAAATATACTAAAGTGTGGCAAACAACACGACAGGCAGCTGAGCTCTCAAATAAAAAGCGATAAAATAAAAAGATGCCGGCGACAAAACGTGGATACTTATACATGAACCAAATTTATTTAACAATCAAATCGTTTCTAGTACTGACTTCCGGCTGTGAAAATAAGCGCGAAAATTGTGTAACAGAAATGTGGGTAGGACGCAAAAATAATATGGTAAGTTTATACATATTTACCACAAAAGCGGCTCAGCGAGAGATCGCAGGATCTGTTCCCCAGTTTTATTTTTCCAAGCTCTAAATGGAGTCGGTGGAGCATTTAAATAAGCTTCGCCGCCTGAAGTATGGTAATGTTAGTAATACGCGGAAAGAAACCGCGCGCTTTCAGTGTCCGCCATTTTGAATTTTCTTTTATTACGTTCATTCTCGACATGATCTTTTGTTATATAATTTTCTCTACAGTTGTATATCTTCATATTTTTCACAGATTAACTACGTGCAATAAAAGTGAAACTTCTTTATTTGAATACATTACATTTCTGCGAAGTTGTTTCTTTTACTAGGATAGAAGATAAAATGAATGTAAATTAAGGAAAGAATATTCGACTAACGGTAAATATTCCCGAACATAAATGAATAAACGATTGAACAACGGTAATAAGTACCTACTCGAAGAATTACCTGAATCCTGTACAATAGCAGGATGTAATATGTAGTGCTCAGAATACATTATTCGTAGAGTGCTCATTAGATTTTCTCCAAACAAAAATTAAATTAAAAAATCTATTTCTATCATTCCTAAACGTAGAATCCAAATCGCACGCAAGATTACTCCAACAAACTACTGTAAACAACCCAATTAATTATTACATTCTCTAACACATTCCAATTCCAACTCATTATAATTATTCTTCACGTATTAATTAATATAATATGTAAAGACACATGCTTAGAACCACGTGTAAGCTGATCAAAGATGCCGGTGATTTTTTGTTTCATAATTAGGAACAAATTAATGTTAAAACAAAAAGTTCAAAGCGCGCCCTACTCTGTGTGAATGGCGTGAAGGTAGTCATGGATGGTCTCCCGTAACGCGTCAAAGATATTTAGACTACATTTAAAATACAAATGACTGCATTCTTTTCCTTGCTTAGAGTATAAATTAGTAGGTACCTTCTAATATATACTCGTACTCTAAGCTTCCATGACTTTGATAGCTTTTTATACCACTAAAGTGGCAGACAAGCATACAGCGCCGCTGATGCAAGGTGGTCGCCTTAGCCTATGGGCTTTTGCAATACCAGAGGTACTGTACCTGCAAAGTAGTACTCAGACCGTGCAAATACCTTACGTTTTGCTTAACCAGAGTCATTTAAGACTTATGTTCGACTCAGAGACTAGTATGTCTCCTATAGTGGAGACATACTAGTCTCGAGTCTAGAGTCGAGTATTGTGTTAAATTAGCTGTGTGCTACGGCTTCACTTCTGACACTCATTTAATTCATGCATAATCGTATAATGAATTAAAATCTGTTTCATTTGATGATTTTACCTCAATCTACAGCTTCACACCCTTTTAAACATGCTGATAATAACGCCTACGTTACTTCTGGATAACTTTTCTTTCTAAAGGTGAAGATATAATTGGTTCGGTAGTTCCAGAATTTTTACAAACAAATCTCTCCATAAAATATTATATTTGTATACAATAACCTCTTTCACATAGAGGTACTTGATTTGGTGGGCTGACTCTAACAAGGCGCTTATTATGCATGTAGGTAGGTACAAGATATGAAAAATTGATTCGCCTTTAGTTTTCAAAAGTATCCAACAGCATCTTAGTTTTGCAGGCCATTTTCGATAGAGAACATGAACTGACCTTTTCAGACAAGCATACGGCCCTCCAGATTTACTGGTAGTCGCTTTAGCCGGAGTATGAGGACGTTTGCAACACCAGAGGCGCTACACTCGCGCTGCCAACCCTGTAAAAACCTTATAAGCTCCTTTATAAAGAATCCCATACTGTAGGCGTTGGCGAGACCCGAAGTAGGGAGATCATTCAACAATAGTAAAACTTTATTGTACACCAAACATGAACTTGATAACCAAAAAATATAGTTTTTACATATGTACAAATGGCGGCCTTATCGCTAAGAGCAATATCTTACAGGCAACCGTAGATGGGACCAAATTATGAGAAACGGGTAATATTTGGTGTCAGAAAGAAAACTTAGAGATAACCAAAAGTGAAGAAATAAAAATGAGTTTCACAGGTACAGTAGGTACGTTTACCTAATTTAAAATACATAAACCAGCAATCTACTACCAAGCGTGCGCGTTCGGACTTTACCGTGTGCGAGCGCTCCAAACTCAAAGTGTTATAACTACTACCTACCAAAGCTAAGCTGCGACTAACGAAATGGCCCACTTAGACTTTTTTTTTAACGTGAGGGAAAATCCTCAAGGATGCTATGCCAGACTCCTACCGACTAAAAAAACATCACGTTACGCCCAACCGCCTATGGTTGGGAGACCCGGGTATGCCCTCGGAAGGATGTCCCAGGACTTCCAACAGACCCACGGCCGCCACAGCGGTCTCGCCTAGGGGGTGGTTCGGGTGCTATCTCGCGTCTTTGGGGGGTTTCGGGTGTGATTCCGTTTCAAGGGGGGGGGGGGGGCGTGAATTCCTCACGTCACGCTGCCGTCATGGGCCTGCTTACGGTCGACTTATGTCTAACCGGAAGTTCTTCTATTTTTTATTATGGTCAACTGGAAGTGTCTCTCCTAATTGACCTGAACAATGTGCCATTTCAAGTTCCTGAATCGATTAAAGCGTTTAGGAGTTAAGCGTGTAACAAGAATTGGAACCACTTACGGGAATACAAGTAGATAGGTAAACAGGGCCATTCAATAATCCTACTAATGTTATAAATGTGAAAGTTTGTGAAGATGTTTCGATGGTCCCTAGGTAAAGTATCGAATTTGAAAATTGGTACTTTACAGGAGAGCTGTTTGAAGTTAATTTTTTGCATAACATTGTCATTGATTATTTTTTCATAAAAATTTGGATTTACAGTTTCGTTGAGTTCACAAACTATTCTATTGTACCAAAAATCAATAATTATAAACCATTTTCGAGAAAATTGAGTTACGATAGTATAACACGTAAATGAACTTGCTCTGTGAATCGAAACTGGCACTTTCAATAAATATTTAAATTCGTCATACCACGTACACTATCGAAATCGGCAGTTTCGATAAAAATGCTTTAAAAAAATACCACGTACATAATGGTAAGTGCCACTTTCGTTGTACCAGGAATATGACAACCCGTCATAAACAATCAAAACTGCCCGAATCGATATATTACGTGGGAAACAGTAAAATTATTTATGTATTAAATTATTTATTTATTTATAATCGCAACGACACGACGCGCATGCTCTGGCGGCGGGGCGACGCGACGGCGACGTTACGGCGTACACTCGCGGTAGTGGTAGTTCCGTCCTTGTCACACACTCGGTCATGCAGCGTAAACCCGCGAAATTTAAATTTCGTTGTTATAGGACGGATGGACTGATACGTTTCGATAAAATACGTCTCTAAAAACGGAAAAGTAATGTTATTTTTTATTTTTTTGTTCACGGGTCAAAAAATGAATAGCATGAATTGTCCAAAACAGTAATAAAAAAAAATTGCCTTTTTGTAATTTCGATACTTTACGTAGGGACCATCGGTTTAGATGTTTGTTAATCAATCACGCTCTAACGGCTGAACGGATCGGGCTAAAATTTGAAACCGGTGTAGATTATAGTCAAGAATGACACAGTTCATTACAGGAATATGTTCCCATGGGAAGCGGGAACGGGAACCGAATTTCATGCGGGGAAAGCCGCGAGCATCAACTAGTCTTTAATATTATTATCTAATCACGCCATAATTTCTATTTTATAATAGAAACTTTACATTGTTTTGTGTAAAGTGCATAATGAATTACATTTCAGAAACATTGTAAGTAAATGAAGTTCTTAACTCCGTACCGTCTAATCATTGTCAGTTCTGAAACCGTCACGATCGGTTGCTCGCACGGCGCTTTAACTGGCCCGTTTCTGAAACCCTCCTACCTAATTAGCTTCCGTAAGTTGTAAATCTAACGTATACTGCGCCGCCGTCAACGCGCCCGCTTTGATCACGCGTGCAGTGAAACGGAACGTGACATGTGAATGAATGAGCTGAACGATTTTTGAACGGAGCGTTTAATGTCAAATGTGGCGGGAATTCCGCTACTGTTCAGTTTTATGACTTTATTATGCTCTGCTGGGGATATATTTAACAAGGTGTTAGTAGTAGAAAAAAAAAACATATTAATAAAAACTTTACGTGAAGACTTCAGAACTTTTGGTGCTCGTAATTCAGTAGTTTTTCTTATTAAACGACCCCTATTTCCTACCTTCTTGTGTTCCGTGCGTAGTTGTGTTACACGCGTAGCTCCTAAACGGTTTGACCGATTCAGGAACTTGATATTGTTTAGGTTGAATAAGAGAGGTGCAACGGCACTTCCGGTTGGCCATAAGTCAAACGGAAGACACAGGGATCGTTCACATGATGATGTGTTTACACAACAGTCTATGCTTACATACATACATACATATAGTCACGCCTTTATCCCCGAAGAGGCCTACCCCTTCGGGAATAAAGGCGAAAGTCTGCCTAAAAGGCATAGTAAACGCCCACATTTCACCTTATAGATTATGACCCACGTAATAGGTGGTGAGCCTATTTCCGTGTTGAAATGGACAGGCGCAGGTCAACGCGACACACAGTTCAAATTTTTTAAGCCGCCCAAAAGGCCTTCAACTTGGTTAAACGATTGTCATTTTACCGACAACCGGGTTTCATTTCGAGTTTTCCTTCAATGCTTAGTAGTCTTAGATCATCTAACCACAGGATGCGCCTTACTTAAGCATTGTTTTCTGCCATTGCACATGACCATTTGGTCTGTTGGCTTTATGAAAAGCCTGTACATCAGTACATCATTTTATATGATTAAACTAGTACATTACATTGTAGTTGACTGTTCAATAACAATTAACACACAACAGCCATTACGCGTTTGTCGATTAATACATTTTTAAATGCAATGAAATTTTATATGTCTTTGTGTTTCCCCCTTCATTTGTATGAAAACTGGCAGAATATTTTTGTATGCGGTGGTTCGCAAATACCTACGCTAATAATTAATAGAAAACATAATCTATTCCGAAATTTTAAAACTTGGAATCCTAATTTTTAGGAATTAAATCTCAATTTAATGACTTTATTAAAACGTGAAAGATTGTGTACTATAATGTTTGCCACACTATCACGCAAAAACTACTGATTGAATTAGCGGAGATTTTAATAAAACTTTACCACTGAAATCTATTTTAAAAAAACGGCCAAGTGCGATTCGGACACGCGCGCCAAAATAACCTCCCTTAAACCTCTTTGACTGCCTCTGTGGCGCAGTCGGTAGTGATACCGCCTGCGACGCGGGAGGTCGTGGGTTCGATTCCCACCGGAGACAAATATTTGTGTGACCCATAAATGTTTTGTCTCAAGAGTCTGGGTGTTTCTATGTGTATAATATGTATGTATTTAAAAAGTATACATATAAGCATATAAGTATTACCTAATATCCGTGGTCTGATACCCATAACACAAGCAGGTTATTCCTAGCTTAGTTTGGGATCAGATAGCGTTGTGTGAAATATCCGTGAATATTTATTATTATGATTAAACCCCCCTTTTTTATTTTAATATTTATTTGTTGTTAAGTATAGCGGCACTGGAAATACACTATCTGTGAAAATTTAAAGCGCTGTAGCTGTCAGGGTTCTTGAGATACAGCCTCATGACAAACAGACAAACAGACAGACGGACAGTGAAGTTTCATGAATAGGGTCCCGATTTTTACCTTTTGGGTACAGAACCCTAAAAAGGATTAATGTAAAGTTTCATTAAATATTTTTTTTTTTTTTTTTTTTTTATACTACTTAGGTGGCAGACAAGCTTACGGCCCACCGGAAGGTTGGTAACCGTAGCCTATAGACGTTTGCAACACCAGAGGCGCTACACACGCGCTGCCGACCCGGGTGCAGGCTGTGACGACCCACAGTTGAAATTTTTCAAGCCGCCCGTAAGGCCTTCAACTTGGCTTAACGACTGTCATTTTACTGACAACCGGGACCAACGGCTTATCGTGCCTTCCGAAGCACGGAAACGCTCGTAAATAAATGTCACAAAGTGGTCCACGTGGTGGTCACCCATCCATATCCGGCCATAGTAAATGTTGCTTACTGCAGTGATCGTTTACAGAACACTGAGTCCGCGGGGCCACGAGCGCTTCAAAATTAACTGAAAAAATATTAACTGGTAATCTTCATATCTATAAAGTACCTATCTACTACGCCAAATCATATGCAATACTTATTAGTTACTATGCTCGCGGCTTCGCCCTCGTGAATTTTGGTACTCGTTCCTGCTTCCCGTGGGAACATATTCCCGAGATGAAAAGTAGCCTATGTATTATTCCAGACTACCTACCTTTCATCCTAAACAAACATCCAAACATATTCACAAACTTTCACGTTTATAATATTAGTAGGAAGTAAGATTACCAGTAATCCTACTTGCCGGGAATATCTACTTTACGCTTTTACTCAACAGTACTAATCAAACAAACATGGTGGACCCAGCTAATGACGTCACCAGTCATGGCCGCTAATCGTTCTATCATATCACTCACTCGGTCAGAAACAATCAATTAGATCCCGATCCCCTTTCAATTATGCCTCGAATCGGCAGATAATTGCCTGTTTGCCCCACCTAGAGGCGGGTCGAATTATACTCGTATATCGTGTGATGGATATGGGTACCCATATTATTTTTGTAATCACATTTTGATGTTTTCTTGAGGTGTAAATTGAATTGTAACGTTATCTTCTCCCTCTCTCTCTCTCTCTCTCTCATATTATCGAAAAGTAACAGTTGCATCTCAAATTTTCGATGGAACCCAGGTTTATCATCAAGCGATGAGTTAGGTAGTCCATATTTGGATTACCATTTGTGGCTTTTACGAGCGTTTACGTAGGTACTTCAGAGAGCAGGTTAAGCTAAAAGTAGGTCCCGGCTGCTAGTAACAAGGTAGCCGTGAAGACATTTGGCCGCCTGAAATATTTAACAGCGAGAAGCCACCAGGAGTACCCTTAACCGGCGAGCATGTATGAAATCGCTTATGAAAGTAGAAGAAGCGAAAGTGGTATACCAGGATAGCAGGTAGCAAGTGGAAAGCCATAGTCTCTGCTTACCCCGATGGTAAACAGGCGTGATGATATGTATGTATGTATGAGAAGCCAGAAGCCACCAATCGGTCCCTGTCCATTTTAAACACGGCAATTATACCGGTAGGCACCTACCATCTATTATGTGCCTATTAAGCTAAAGCTACTATTATTGTTCGATAGAGAAACTTTTGAATCGCTTGGTTTTGGCGATAAATCTTTCTACAGTATACAGTGGCACCTTTGCCTGGCATGCGTTTATTTGGGGATCGAAAAGTAGAAGGAGGGATTATGTTAAAGAGATCTTTAGAATAATCGCGGTGATTGATGCGGTAGAATACAGCCAAATACGCTCTAGTGCTGGACCAACGGCTCAAGATTTGCAGTTAGTCTCTGTTGACGCCGTTTTACAGCACTACCACCTCCACCTAATAATTGTCTATGCGTATTATCATCTTTTGATCAATCATTCCTTTTATAAACGCAATGATCTGAATATAGATCAGTGTAAACGCACTGATCTGTATTATATAAACGTAATTACGTCACTAAATTTTACCTAGTCCAAGAAATTTCTTTTTTTCATCGCGAACAGTCTCTATTATTTCTTCAAAGCTTGGGCAATGCGGAAGAACTGTAAAATACTTCAAATACTCCCAACACATAACATTACAAACTTTAATAAGTTACTAAAATCCTAACTAAATAGGTATCCAGCCTCTACACCAATATGTATCGTACCGTCCGCACCTGAGTCGCCGACAGCTCTTGATGGATGACGTACGACGCAACAGACCCCTGGCTACCCATCTCTGCCCCTAGCCACGAACCGATCCCGGCTACCCTCGACGTAATTAAATTTAGATAATCATGTAACTGGCTTTGGTATGAGATTTTTTTGCGGTTAGCGTGTGAACTTTTGTTGTGTACTTTTTGGTTAAATTGATATTTTATATTTTTCATCTATGCTTTTTAAAAAAAATCTTGGCTGAAATTAAAACAAATGCGAAAATAAGTGGATGTTTGTTATTCAATCACGCTCTAACTGCTTAACGGATCTGACTGAAATTTGGTACAGGATTAGATTATAGTCTGAAATATCTAACACTTATTATGCTACTTCTTATCCCTAGAATTCGATTCCAGACCCACCTGGTGGTCTACAGTGGAAAGTGGTATGGACGTTTGCACACCAGTGGCGTGAGGGAAAATCCTCATAGGATGCTATTATACTCTTACCGACTAAAAAACCTCACGTAACTCCCAACAGCCTGTGGTTGGGAGCCCCGGGTAAGCCCTCGGAAGGATGTCCCGGGACTCCCAACAGACCCACGGCCGCCACTGCGGCCTCGCCCAGGGGGTGGTTCGGGTGCTATTCCGCGTCTTTGGGGGGTTTCGGGTGTGATCCCGCTTCTAAGGGGGACACCAGTGGCGCTACACTATGTATTTATTGTAAATACGGACGCTGGGTGCTATTTCATAGTAGGTATATCACTAGCTCAGCCGACGGGCACAGCTAGTATACTAAAAAGAAACTTTTTACTCCAAACTCTTTA
This sequence comes from Miltochrista miniata, assembly GCA_933228765.1. NCBI lineage: Eukaryota > Metazoa > Arthropoda > Insecta > Lepidoptera > Erebidae > Miltochrista > Miltochrista miniata. The sequence continues at coordinate 14,477,978 of OW121770.1, forward strand.
CAATATACAGCGGTTCATTAAAAGGTAATACGTCATTCGAAATTCAAACGGTTGTCAGTGTCAAATGGCACTGTCAGTTGAAAACGCAAATAAAAAATGGTTTTAACGGTTTTTGTAAATTTGTGGTAGTGTTTATTATTGGTATAATGATATGTTGGTGTTATGATGGACGCTGTGACTGCCGCTGGTTTGGGTGTGGTATTTATCGCAATACTTCTTGTGTTTAGATGGAAATGGAGAGCTTTGAAGGTGAGGATCTGCTCAAGACAGGAATATCACTATCCTGAAAGAAATTAGTGCAATGTTACTACTATGCGTAAAATAAATAGACTAGCTGACCCGCGCAAGTTCGTTTGAGCCACTAAGAGAGAGTATTACCTGTTCCCGTCGCATTTACTCCCGTCGCGTTGCGTTTACTCCCGTAGCGTCTCGCCGTTTATTTTCAATACTACGTGAGGGAGAGAGAGAGAGAGAGAGAAAGGTTTCTCGTCGCGTGTATTCCCGTCGCATTATTTTTAAGAACAATTTCGTTTATGAAAGAGGTATCCCGTGGCATTATTGTAGAAAAAAATTGATTGCCATTAAAATGGTTATTGTGCACCAACCTAAAGATAGACACATGCTATCGCGCAATTTTTTTAGAACTTTTTTAAGAGGAACAATTTTGTAGTACATATTTTTTACATAACTTTAAATATTTACGCAGCACACGCAACGAAGCTCTCAAAAGGAATAACTTTTCCCCCGTTTTTGAAACATTTACTATTACTGCTCCACTCCTATTCGTTGAAGCGTGATGCTATATGGCCTATGACACTCTACAATAACGTAGCTTACTATTGGTGAAAGAATTTTTAAAATCAGTTTAGTAGATTCCAAGATTACCCCTTACAATTTATCAAACACACAAACTTTACTTCTTTATAATATTAGTATAGAAGTATAGATGAGTATTGATAACTGCCATGATTTTATTCCTTTTGGAATACCTGCACTTGCACAGATAAAATTGTGTCAAGTTTGCCGCCATACACGTCACATGAAAGTGTATTCTATAAGTTTTCTTTAAACTGTAAGATGAGATGGTATAGTAAGTAAGTACAGTTACGATACACCCAGCAACATGCGTGTGTAAGGTTTTTTTTAAGTATCTAGTGCAAAAGTTTCCGTTCCTTTCAAAACATACTAATACTTTAGGTAAGTATCTAATTTTGCGTTAGGTATACGTAAATACATTCTAAGTTAGGTACAAGTTGACCCGCGTAAATTACTTAAAATTAAGGTTATTTAGGATACAAATCCAGCAAAATGAAAAAAGATATCTAAATTGCGTAGTTTAGACGTCGAACTCGCACAACCAGTGTTCCCTGAAATTCTGAAAAATGATTTAAAGCACCAGGATTATAAGTAATTGCTTTACATTGTTTTATGAAATTTCTTTTCTCATGGTATGCCAACTTGCTTGGTCACTAGGTACCTACATTGAAGAGTAACGTGTGATTTTAGATGGTTCAATGGATAAAATACTAAAGTACAAGACGGTCGTGGATTCAACATGTCAATATATAGAATTTTATCTTAAGCAGCTGACTACGTATCGAAAAACAAGGCAACCTAAACGGGAACTATTTCTCTATTTTAGTAGAGAGTACCTATAATAGATATACTGGCCTAAAACAGCCTTAGCTAGGTACATCTAGCCACACCTGCTGACTTGCAAAAGGCCCGCGTAAACAATTTCAGAAAGGTGCCTCTGCGACCTGGTATCTGTTGTAGTTACCAAAGTACACGCGACCGATTAGTTATTGCGTAGATCCTGAAATGTATTTAAAAAAAGACAATAAAGTAGGAAGTCCCCGATTCGGCTAGCGAATTCTTCCGTCTAAGACAGCCGAGAGATCAGTTGAACCTTATTCTATTACGTATACTAATCCCGTTCCATGTACAGTCTCAGTCAGAAGTCCAGCCCGGCTCTCCAGTGCTGGTGCATCGCCTCTGCCCCCACCATAACGTCGTCCAGCGGTACGAGGTTGAGGAGAAGGATTCGCTTGACGAACACCTCGACGTTCTTACTCGGAAGCTTGCTGAAAAGGTACGTAACTGTGTATATACAGGGTGGGTGGCAGAAAATTTTTGTCCAAAACATCTGCATTAAAAAGGAGTCATGAAAAGACCATTTTCTTATACCACTAAGGCAGAGTGCCTAGTGTGTCTCTTTGCGAGCGCCTATCGTGAATCAGTACGTATACGTCCTATGTGAATTATTATGGAGTCGAGATAAATTTCGAGATAAGCGCGAAAGGCGCTCACGGAAACTCACACTATACTCTGTAAAATATAGCTTGATCTCTGTGATGGTTCTACAAACGTAAACAAGAATAGACTTTATGTCAACGGCATAAAGCTTATGTGGTTGCAATGCAGAGAGTGAGAATACAGAGGTGCAAACTGTTAATAACAACTTTATGCCTTTGAAATGAAAGCCAATTTTGTGTACGTTATTATAACTGTCACAGAGATCAAGCTATATTTTACAGAGTATAGGCACTCTCCTGATCGAAAGTGGTCACCATAACCTATGGATATTTACAACATCAGAGGCACTATTACATTCCCTCTGCTGACCCTGCCGAAACCTTCAACTTTCGAAGAACCCCATGCTTCTTGGGAAAACCGATTCAGAAATAATCGTGGGAAGTAACTGGAAGACTAATAGGTAGGTACAGTATACATGACTACTAACACAGTCGACATACACTGTGCTACTAATGAACGAGATCTGTTAACTTTGTTAAACCCGAATCTAGTCTTGTTAACCTGAATTAGACTCTAGAGTATAATTCTTCATTTATTTAGCAACTGTCCGCCACCTTTAGACGTCAACATGACATAGGTAGGCTATTATTTAAATTTGTATAGGTACATAAAATAAAAGTTAAATTAACAAGCAATTTAACTTCTTTTGCTAGAGGGATGAATTACGGTTGTTAGTTTCTTTAAAATAGGCCTAGCGAGAATAGATGGAATACAACACCTTGTTTTGCTAGACATAGGTATCTACTAGAGAAGTAAATAGTACATAGTACTACCAATTTCGCCAAAAAAGCATTCACATACGTAGCCTAAGCATATTGTTGCGAGAAGAAGCTGTGCTCAAAATAGGCGTTAGATGCTATCCATTCAATCAATCAAATCAGCCTGTGGTAGTCGACTGCTGGACGTTGGCCTCTCCCAATTTACGCCACAATAGACGGTCCTGCGCCTTACGCATCGACCCAGCCTGCGACCTTTACCAGGTCGTCGGTCCATCTGGCGGGTGGACGTCCTACCCTACGTTTGGCGAGCCGCGGTCTCCACACTAGAACTTGTTTGCTCCATCGGCCGTCGGGTCTTCTGCAGATGTGGCCAGCCCACTGCCATTTCAAAGTGCTGATTCTGCGAGCTATGTCGACCACTTTAGTTCTCTGCTGGAGTCTCATTTCGGAGTCTATCCCTCAGAGATACCCAAGCATAGCGATTTTTAAATAGCCATAGGTCTTTTCCGTAGATCGCGTAGCAGATGTTACCTCACTTATATTTCCATTTCTTGATGAACCCTATTGTATTTTTAACGCTACTTCACAAAAAACCTCATAACTTTCTAAATCCAAAGGTATTTCACTTAATAAGAATTGAAATAATTTCAGGAGGGACGCCTTCGCCTGTCAAAATCTAAAATTCGTCAGACTCAAAATGAGATTGAAAACCTGCACGCCATAGACCATGATGTTCGAATCAAGTATAGGGAGATTATGGAGTCCCTGCGAAAGGACTTGCTCTCCAACGAAAAAGAGTGTAAGAAGCTACAGGAGCAGATTGAATGGGTATCCAGGCGACGAGCAGAACTTAAAAACGAGGTAAGATATATTACAATATTGGACTCCGTATTTGTAAGCTTCATAAAGCATTGGCTCTTATGAGCTTTTACCCGCGTCTTTGAACGAGCAGGAGAGTTTTCCTGAAGATAAAGCCCTTTTCCCCCTCTAAAGGTGCGGTTCCACTGAGGCGGAACGGAGAGGAGCTGTGCCGCGATTAACCAATCACGGTGCGGAGTTGAGAAGAGATGTGGATTTTAAGCCATGTGATTGGTGAATCGCGGCACAGCTCGTCTCCGCTCCGTACCGTTGAATTTTCAAAAAATCTGAAACTTGTGTTTACTCATTTATCTTTAGTAACTCTTGTGAAATTTGGAATAAAATAGTCGTAACTAATCTTGTTTACCCATTTAAACTTTGGACCTCCCATTTCACCCTATAAGGGATTGAATTTTGAAAAATCCTTTCTTAGTGGACCCTTAAGGAACCTACTTGCCAAATTTTGACTTTCTAGTCCCAGCGCAGCGGTTGCAGCAGCGGCTGTGCGTTAATTTAAGTCAGTCAGGTCTTTCACGTTTATAAATTTCTATAGATTTATGCATCTTACGCTACGGTTGTTTCAGAAATGGGTAGGTAGCTGTTTGTAGAAATTTAAAAGTTTATTACCTACTAGCTGACCCTCGCAACTTCGTTTACGTCACATACGGTTTGCGAAAGGAGAGGTACTTCTTTATCATACTCATCAAGCAGCGCGTGTGAAACGGCCCTGTTTGCTTGATCATAAAAGAGCTTAAAGATTAAGTCTATTCTAAAACAATTCGTTTATTATTCAGTCCCCGCATCAAATTTTACAATAGCCTTAATCATTAAGCTCTTTTATGATTAAGCCAACACGCCCGTTTAGAATTACCCTCATATTCAAAGGAATCCATGATTTCTAGGTTTTGCAAAAGTTGAGATGTCTCTAATTCCTGAACTACAAAACCTTCAACATTGACACTTGTGTGAAACATTCCCTAAAGTATTCCCTTTATAACAATGAAAAAAAATTTGGAATCGGACCACACATTGAGCAGTTACAACTAAAAAACCGTTTTGTCTTTCATCCCCTCTCCCAAAGGAACCGCGCAAAATATGGGGATCAAAAGTATCCATGAACCTTCCTCGGACTATAAGCTCAGATCGTACCAAGTATCATTCAAATCGGTCTAGTAGTTTCGGCGTGATACTTATTCGGTATACAGACAGACAGACAGACAGACAGACATGAAAATTTTAAATTACGTTTTCGGCTTTAGTATCGATTAGAGAACGCCCTACACTTAAAATTTTCAAAACATCTTCCATGTACAGACTCTCGACCCTCAACAGTTTTATTATAAGTATAGATAGATATAGATATAGTTAGTTTCCTTGCCTTGAACGACACTTTAACCGGTGGTCCCGGTTGCCAGTAATACGATAGTCGTTAAGCCAAGTTAAAGATTACATCCTTGTTTTTCTCATTGCTTCAATGCATGCTTGGCAATCAGTTAAAGGTTTTAGAAATTGTGATTACATTATAACAAATTTATACCCAGGTACGTCGTGGACAGAGATTGTACGGGGAAGCGGCAGCAGAACTAGCGAGCAATTTAGCTGAACTTCAACGCGGACGGGTCCCAGAGCACCGGATTATAGACAAACCACAATCTCAGTACTCGTGGACATCGCTCAGACCGCGTAAAGAACCTCTTTTACCGAGGTCCAGTCCATGCAGGTCGCCTGTCATTAAAAGATCCCCGCCGGTGTTGCCACAACCTACGCTGTCCCAGACTGAAATTTAAGCCTTCGGGTTGTCATGTTAAAAATCGAAATCATGATTTTGTTTAAAATTTAAACTCCTTAAATTGTGGTTACCTTAATTTAAATGAAGTTTTTTATTTATTTGTAACTTTTTTATTATTTATTTTTGAATGTTTTTAAATATATTTATACTTTTTAAACTATAAATTGTATTATTTAGCATACCTTCTACTTAAAAGTCTAAAAATCACTGGGACTGACTAAACTAAATATCAATTAGATATTTTAACTTCTCCAATCAAGGCATCAACAATACGCAATATAAAAAAAATAACTTCGACGCATCGAAAACAATGACAAACCACCGCCGCGCTCTGAACGAGAGCCCCCTTTTACTTTATATCTCTCGTTAATTCCGAGGGTTAAAATCCCCGAAAAAGTGAGCACTTGCCTTGTTTACAAGGTTTTAGATTTTAATTTAGATTGGGGTTACGTTCCGTGCAGAAACGAAACGTCATAACTGTCACTGCGAACGGCGGGAAAAAGGGAACTTTGTTTTTTATACGCTAAGGTCGTTGAGGCGGCTTACGAAGGGTGCCTTGGACGTATCCATTAAAATCGCATTCGTGTGTGATCACCTAATACAATATCATCAAGTCCGTGCCGGGGGTGCTTTGTGAATAATTTCGCGGCAATCTGCTCCCGTTTGTATCGGATTTGTATAATTTCATAATTGGTATTGTATGAGTGAGCTCTGTTATGCGTTATGATATTTAATTATCAAGATAGAACTCTTGTTCTACCCCAGAACCTTGTGGAGGATTGTAAAGTAAGACAATGTAACCCAATTTCGTATCTATGTAGTTATTGCTACAATATTAAGGGCACCTTCAAATTAGAGGCGCGAGAAGGCGCCGCAGTGGTGCCACAGTGGTGCGCTAGCCACCACTAGTTTTCATACAATTTTTAGGAGCGCAGTTGTGGCGCGTCAGTGGCACTGCAACGGCGCTTTAAAATATTGTATGAAAACTGGTGGACACCCTAAGAGTCGTATTACATAGCTGGTGGGCAGCTCGCCATCCTTACAGAACCGGACCCAAGATGGCTGCGGCTGAGTGACTAGACTTTCTCGCACGCACATGCCAGAAGTTTGATAACATCCTAACCTTTGGCGAGGGTGCGGTGGTAGCCCAATTCTGTCGGGTATCCTAGCCTAGAACATCCTTCCAAACAAACGACCACTTTCAAATGACAACTTCCGAGGGGTTAGATAGGAGGGACCGTTTGGTTTAAGTCGGTTCGAGGCCAGAAAGAAAACTGTGGGAAGTGTGGGATGTTCAACATTGCAAATAGATTTGCAAATGTTATTGTGATTGTAACTGTACAAACAGTTAAACTAATATAAAAAGAAAAAAAGAAGATAAGTATTCGAGTAAGAAAGAGACAATAATAATAATAGATAATTTAATAATTAATAGGTTAGTTTAGTTTATTAATAGGTCTACAGTTTTAAGTTTTACCGGTGAGTCTAATAGTCTAATGGGATGAATATTCCCAGTAGTAAAGGGTGTTTTTTTTAGAGGTATAGAACTTTGAAATGGAATAAAACGAAGGTGATTGTTTTTATTGATATGAAAATGACTTTATTCGAAAGGAAATCTTCTGGCATTATAATTAAAATATGATTTCTGGCAAATAACCGCCACGGCTGGCTCGGGCGTAGTCTAATCTAGAGGTCCAATTTTCGATGACTTTCCCAACATTTTTGGCCGTATATCGACAATAACGCGCCGAATGTTGTCCTCCAAGTGGTCAATCGTTTCGGGCTTATCGGCGTAGACGAGCGACTTCACATATCTCCACAGAAAATAGTCAAGTGGCGTAAAATCGCACGACCCTGGAGGCCAATCCACTTGTCCAAAACGCGAAACTATGCGGTAACCAAACGTTTCCTTCAATAAATCAATTGTGGCACGAGCTATGTGACATGTTGTGCCGTCTTGTTGAAACCACTACTACAGCACATCATGGTTGTTCAATTGATGAACAAAAAAGTCAGTAATCATCGCTCTATAGCAGTCACAATTGACTGTAACGTTCTGGTCAGCATCGTTTCTAAAGAAGTACGGACCAATTATTTCACCAGCCTATAAAGCACACCACACAGTCAGTTTTTCTGGATGTAACGGTGTCTCAACATACACTTGAGGATCATCTTCACCCCAAATATGGCAGTTTTGTTTATTGACGTATCCATTCAACCAAAAGTGAGCGGCACCGCTAAACAAAATTCGCTTATGAAAATCACAATACGCATTACGGACAGAACCAATATTTTCAAAATAAAGGAGATCATTCACGTTTCATACATTTTTGGGCCAATTCTCAAAGTGCCGGCCAGAAAACGAAAATGTAATATTCGCATAGAACACGCAATTTCTAGCAAAAAATACTACTACGTTAACCCTGTGCGTGCTATGGTTTTGTTGTTACATGCTTTTAAAATACGAGAAAAATAATATTTTGATGATGTATTTTGATACATTTCATCACTTGAATAGTGATTTGTTTTTACGTTATTCTATTGTAATAAGAAAGAATTGTCATTTTACTAATTATCTACGTACCTACGCGCAGACAAAACGTACCTAACGATTTACAACAAGTCCAAACGTATTTCAAAAAACTTAGACAAAGGCGCTGAGCGCGCAGCCCCCCCACGCTCAAGCGACAGGTACCTGGCAAATCACCCCGCCACCTCCCGACGGCCGATGGGTGCGATGGGGCCCTACCACCAACCCCGGGGTCCAAGCCAGCCTCACCTGCGAGTGGTGCACCTGCTGATAAACGGACAAGGCCATGGCGCACAGAAAAGTAAAATTCGAAACTAAACCCTGTACCAACCCGTCTGGCCAGCGTGATACAGTAAGGCCAAATATCCTCCTATGATGCACACAACAAAACAACGGCCACCAGTTTCCGGTACTCCCGCTGTTCCCGATCACGGCAGCGGTCGGAGTGACGGCGGGAGGGGGGGTGCTAAGAATCTCCGGGTTACGGGAGGCTGCCATACAAAACTGACCCTGGCTACGTTTAATGGAACTACTCTGCGCCGGGACGAGCGGCTCACCGAACTCGAGGTAGGACTAGGTCGTATTAACTGGCACATCCAGTATTGTGCGAGGTCCGAAGAAAGGGAGAGGACACGCTAACCCTTGCATCAGGCGACCTGTTTTACTTTCGGGACGGTGATGGAAGACATTCTTCGAAGGGCGGGATCGGCTTTATGGTGAAAAAGGACCACGTTAGCAGCGTTGTGGAGATCAGCAGTGTTTCGCCTCGGGTAGCTTACTTAATACTGAGACTCACCAACAGGTACACCCTGAAGGTGATACAAGTGTACGCCCCGACCTCGAAAAGCACTGTCGAGGCAGTTGAGACCGTGTACGAGGACATAGCAAAAGCACTATAATTGGTACTGCCAAGACTCACTACAGCGTTGTGATGGGGGACTTCAATGCCGAAGTGGGAGTACAAGAACGCGGCGAAACGAAGATCGGCCCCTTTGGTGTGGGGCGCAGAAATGACCGGGACCATATGCTTGTCAGTTTTCTTGAGTCTCAGGGGCTCTTCTTGATGAACTCTTTCCTTAAGAAGAAGCCCCACAGAAAATGGGCTTGGCGATGCCCCGACAAGGTCACAAGGAACGAGATAGACTTCATCATGATGGACAGGAAGTGTACATTTGGAGATGTCTCTGTGGTTAACAGGTTTAATACCGGTGGTGATCACCGACTTGTACGAGCATCTCTGAATTTGGACTTCCGAGCTGAAAGGGCCCGTATGATGAAGCCTACTCTCCGACCTACCGCGCTCCAGTTAGCCTCAGGGGCTGAGAGGTTCCAGTTAGAACTTCAAAATCGTTTCGATCTGCTGGAAACCACTGGCAATATTCACGATAAGGCCGACAATGTGGTCAGGACGCTACAGCAAGTGTCCCGAAGGTTTTTTTCCGGAAAAAGCAATAACAGGTGCTCTAAGCTCTCGCCCGAGACTCTCGAACTTATGAGAATAGGACGGGAAACGCCATCTACGCACTCGTCTTCGTCAGACCAGCGGGGTCTAAATCTCAGAATCCGAAAGCTGATACGACGCGAACTTAGACGCTATAACACCAGCATCGTCGAAGCAGCGATCGAGCAGAACAGGGGTACCAAAGTATTTGCCCAACAGCTTAAAAGACCCCGTCTGACGAAACTGAAGACAGCGGATGGCAGAACTGTGACCTCAAGGTTCGAGATTCTCCAGGAAATTAATAAGAGCTTTTACAGAGACCTGTATGCATTACGGACAAAAAGGCCGACGGGTCCTACTGATTGTGACCACCGAGTCCCACTATCGCGCCACTATACCGAGGATATTCCGGACATCGACCAGGGCAAGGTGAGGGCGGCTCTCAGGCAACTTAAAAACAACAAGTCCCCTGGGGAGGACCGAATTACAACTGAAATACTGAAGGCGGGGGGGGGGACTCCGGTTCTCAACGAGCTGACGAGTTTGTTTAATTCCGTCCTCCAACAGGGACAAACACCTGAAGCATGGAGCGGGAGTGCGGTGGCTCTGTTCTTCAAGAAAGGTGATAAGACCTTGCTGAGGAATTACAGACCCATCTCACTCCTGAGCAAGTTGTTCCTTACAAGTTGTTCTCGAGAGTAGCCACAAACCGCCTCGCCTGAAGGCTCGACGAGTTTCAGCCAAAGGAGCAAGCCGGATTTCGAAAAGGCTTCAGCACCGTGGACCACATCCATACTGTACGGCAGATTGTACAAAAAACAAACGAGTACAATCAGCCGCTGTGTATGGCTTTTGTGGACTACGAGAAGGCCTTAGACTCTGTCGAAATAAAATACTCTTTATCTTTATTTTACATGCTCCTTTATGTAGGAACGAGAAATCAAAATTGGGCATAAAATATTCCTCTGCCTTACCCTTCGGAGAAACAGGTATAATTATATGTATGGGTGCTTATATGTGTGCTGAAAGACATAATTAATAAAATAAATCACTATTCAACTGCTCATATCAATTAGAATGACTCCATCAAAATAACATTTTTTACGAATTTTAAAAGCATGTAACAAAAAAACCATAGCGCGCACAGGGTTAATGTAGTACTATTTTTTGCTAGAAATTGTGTGTTCTATGCGAATATTACATTTTCTTTTTCTGGCCGGCACTTTCAGTTTTTGGTCCAAAATGAATGATGTCCTTTGCACAATTTGGAAGCGTTGTTCAGGCTTCAGTCTATTCATGTTGAAATGCCCAACCAAACTAAACATAAATCACTTTACAGCTGATAATAATACCGCCAGTTAAAACAGTTATGCCAACTTAAAGTTCTATACCTCTAAAAAAAACACCTGTTACTACTGGGTTTTTAAAGTATAAGTCTATAGTCAAATGGGATGGAACTACTGGGATAAAAAAATCCCAGTAGTTCCATCATGGAACTACGCAACGGAACTACTGGGATACGCCGGATTATTCCCAGTAGAACTACTGGGTTTTTAAAGGAAGTCTTATGGGATAAATATTCCCAATAGTACTACTGGTAAGACTACAGTAGTACTACTGGGAATAGGGGGAATTTTTACATGTCGGAAAAAAATTGGCACTATTTTTGAGTTTCGAGAGAAGTTGTGTAAGTTTTTTAAAAGTATAGAAACTATCAAGCGTTTATTGAGTTTATTTCCGGAGCACCTAGTAGTTTGAAATACGTCCCCAAGAATCCCTAAAACACCCGAAATCAACAACCTTTGGGCTACACAGCTACACCCAAATCCTGTTAAAATAGCAGTAAAAAATAAATCGTTATCATTCGAGCGTACAGTCGCACTCCCATTCAAATCCCTTGCTCTCGACTTAATGAAATAATGGCGGTCAATTATGAAAGGAATCCATCTGTCACTGTTTTCACCATCACTGTCAGTTTATTTGTATTCCTTGGCCTAACATTTGCGTGCCGCGGGCAAGTGTTTGTATGGCCACTTCAATAATGTGTTGATCAATGGCGCAATGATGCTTGTACTTTATTCATTCGAGCTTGTTTTAATTTTTAATTGCTCTTTAAAATTATAGATAAACATCTGTAAATCGATTTATTAAGGTTGTGAAGCGCTCGTGGCCCCGCGGACTCAGTTCTGTAAACGATCACTGCAGTAAGTAACTTTCACTATGGCCGGTCCATGGATGGGTGACCATCCATATGATCACTTTGTGACATTTATTTGAGCGTTTCCGTGCTTCGGAAGGCACGTGAAGCCGTTGGTCCCGGTTGCCAGTAAAATGGCAGTCGTTAAGCTAAGTTGAAGGCTTTATTTCAACATCAGGCAGTCACAACCTGCGCCTGTCCATTTAAACACGGCAATACGGCTCACCACCTATTACGTGGGACAAATTATACAAAGGTGAAATGTGGGCATATAATATGCCTCTGCCTACCCCTTCGGGGATAAAGGCGTGACCATATGTATGTATGTATGTGAAGTGGCAGTCGCTTCATGGAAAAAGTTGAAGTTCAGCAGCATCGCAGTTAGACTGAAACACCGAGCCCAACAGGGTTGGGAAAAGGTTCATTTAGGATGATGATCAAGTGCAGGTCGCCTCCCCTGCTACGCCTCTACAACAGCCTCTACGCCAGCGGGAAACTTAGCGCGAGCAGGGCGCCGATTCTCGACCACACGACGTGAATGCGTGGACGCAAATTTACGGGTGAAACGTCGTCCGTCTCATGTTCGCCGTTCCTAAATATGAGACAGGGAACGCGTCACCCGCCGATTTCCGTCCACGCATTCATGTCGTGTGAAGCGAGAACCGGTGCCCTGGTAGTACAATTTCATTGGGATGGGGAATATTTGCGTTGCCATAATACACAGTTTGAAGATTCTTTACAGTTAGCAACCCATCTTGAAACGTTGAAAAGGGACTTAGGTTTAACCCATAGATTTAGAATTTTTCGCTAGGTCAACCAATTTACTAAAAAAAAATGTTTTCTTTAATTTTTATGGCATGGTTTACCTACTTTCTTTTTCTGGGTTTTTTTTTTGGAAAGATAATTTTTGATTAGAAAAAAACAAGTTTAGTTTCTGTGATGTGAACGTAAAGTCATATTAATATGACTCTACAAGTCATCATTGGAACTTGAATATTTACAGATAAAAAGGAAAATGAAGAGCTCAAAGCTTTTTTGTAAAACTTCCATCCTTCCATCATTTTTGTCTACAGTTAGCAGTTTATCTCAGCCGGGACCCCTCCATGGGACCTGGAAGCGAGAGCCCTTGCGTCACTGTTCAGATGGCGCAAGGAGGCGCTGGAGCGAGCCAAAGGCCTGCGTCTCGAGAAATCGAGGCCCAGCGGACCCTGCTCCACCAGGAAACCCTGGAGACATGGAAGATGCGACTTGAGCAACCAAAGGGGGGATTCGCCACAATCGCGGCCGTCAGACCGGTCATGGACGAGTGGCTGGAGAGAAGACACGGTGCTCTCTCGTTGACACAGATGCTTGCCGGGCACGGTAGCTTCGGTAGGTATCTGTGGCGAAAACACCGGGAAACCACGGCCGAGTGTCAGCACTGCGAGGACCGCAGCGATGACACGGCGCTCCACACGCTGGTGGAGTGCACGGCGTGGGCACAACAGCGCCAGGTCCTCGTAGTGGGTCTGGGCGTGGACACTCTCTCGCTCGAGGCCATGGTGCGAGCCATGCTCTCCAGCGGGAGTAAGTGGGACTGCGCCGCCTCTTTCTGCGAGCAGGTCATGCTCGCGAAGGAGGCGGCGGGCCGGGTGCGGGAGAGAACTCTCCCACCCGAGTTCCGCAGTCGGCGCCCTGGGCGCCGTCGACGTGTCTTCGCCGAGGACTATCGGCCTCCATGACCGGGGGTCTGAGGACGGTGAGAGGGCCGCTCACCGTCCTTACAGAAGCAGGCCCATGACGGCAGTGTGACGTGAGCAACTCACGCACGCCCCCCCCCCCCCCTTAGAAGCGGGGTCACACCCGAAACCCCCAAAGACGCGGGATTGCACCCGAACCACCCCCTGGGCGAGGCCGCATTGGCGGCCGTAGGTCTGTTGGGAGTCACGGGACATCCTTCCTGAGGGCTTACCCGGGGCTCTCAACCATAGGCTGTTGGGCGTGGCGTGAGGTTTTTTAGTCGGTAAGAGTCCGGCATAACATCCTATGAGGATTTTCCCTCACGTTAAACAAAAAAAAAAAGCAGTTTATCTCTAAACCATAATCAATAACTAACAAATTCTATAGCCTTTACGGTTTGGATTAGCTTTACCTATTGTGATTAGGCTTTACGGTTCACTCCGAGATACCGGGGCAATCCTTCCAAGAGGGCATCCCCGGGCATCCGACAAAGACAGAGAGGTATTATACTTAAATATTATTTGTTTCTGATTTAGTTCCAGCTCTCTAACTATCACGGTTCCACTGGTATAGCCGCGTGTCGGATAGACAGACATGAACGGCCAAGTGTCATGAATAGGGTACCGTAAAAACCATAGTAGCGAAAAATTCTAACTGTACCCTATATATACTTTTGGGCACGGAAATATAACAAATAAAAGCTTTGGTAAAGCTTGTTGTAAAACTTCCATCGTCATCAGATTTTGGAATGCAAACAGTACCTATCTGAATCTTTATCAACGACTGGCAAATTCTATAGCCTTTACGGTTGGATTAACTTTACGATTTAATTGTGTTTAGGCTTTAGGCTTTACGGTTTATTACAATATGACCAGAAATGATGGTCGATGGGGCCGAAAAATGTTGGAGTGGCGACCACAGACCGGAAAACGCAGTGTGGGTAGGCCTCTCGCAAGGTGGACAGATGACCTGATAAAGGTTGCGGGCGGCTCAGGTCAGGATCTAACGTTGTGGCGATCCTTGAGGGAGGCCTATACCCAGAAGTGGGCGTCATATCAGCTGTAATGATGAATGATGATAAGTAGGCTTTACGGTAGGTTCACTCGGTTATGGGTACCCGGAAAATCCTTCCGAGGTACCCGGGACACCCTGGTGTACCTGACATTAGACAGTGAGGTGGGGACCATGTAGTTTTAGTCAGTTCGAGGTTATATCTACTGTGATTCGAGTCAAGAATTTCTTTGTAGTTGTTCCTTTGGGTACCTACATATGCATGCCTACCTACGTATCTTACCTCGTGGCCCACCACGTAGTTGCCCAATTTTTTATACTACTAAGGTGGCAGACAAGCTTTTTTCGGCAATTAATAAACTAAGAAAATAGGTATGTATGTTGGTTTATAGATTTTTCGCTCCCCTTTTTTATTTTTTGCTTACTTACATAAATAATATAATGAGCATTTGCCGTGAATTTGCAGATATATTTCACATAAAAAAGTATGAATATTATTTGCTTCATGTTAAACCATAAATCCAAACACAATAGAAGATCTATCAGAGCTTACAGATACTAGTAGTTCGGGGGCGCCACTGTTGCGAGTAAGTGGACCATCAAATTAGAAACGAGCTACAATGGACACGCTGCATTTGTTTGGGCTAGGAGTGTAGATTCTGTCTAGCTGGGTTATTGATTTATCTTGTTGTAAATATCTATTACACTATTAATTTTCTTCTTTTCTTGGGCTTGTTTTGCGATTTTTCCCAGACTCGTATACTAAATTCATAACACGATAAATACGTAGATACTTACCTAATATTATTAACACTTTAATTGTTGGATATTTTCACACATCATCTAGCCTAAAATTAAGCTTACATAAGCTTGTGCTACGGGATCTAGACGACTGATAGACATTCTTATTTATTTCTAAATAGGTACATACATAATATCCCTGCATAACTTAACTTTCAATTCAGGAAATATGTTTTTGGAACCTGTTCGTTATATATTATTTATTTTTTATAAATCGAACAATTAGGCATTACCATTTATTTTTTTACTTCGCGCTACCTTTTCACCGATAGAGACTCAAGTATGGAAAATTTTATTACTATAAAGCTCTACGCAGTAGGTAGGTAGAATATACCTACACCTATCTTTAAAAAAAATACATAAAGAGTAAAACACTCCCTCGCGAGTTAGTTCCCATCAGTTTTTAAATTTGGTAAGCGTCACACACCTACACAGTGCTTACGGTAAGCAAACCACCTACTATTTTCTCTTGCATTTGCTATTCAATTATGGAGCTTATTTATACAGAGCTAAGGCAGCATTATGTCTTTTCGCAATCGTAGTTCGTAGTGCTATATTTAAAGAATATTAAAAGTTGTGCCACCCTTCTAAGTAGGAGTGTTTTTTTCTTTTGTCCTTAATGTAAAAAGAAAACGCGAAAAGTTTCGGGACGCGGCGAGTTTAAAATTTTCCACCCCTAATGCGCTTATTACGAGTAGGGAAAAAAATATGGTTCTCAAACTTTTCTGTGCGTGAACTTTTTGTTTTAATTCCCGCGCTGTAGCTAAGTAGGTCAAAATAAAATCATAATAAGGTAGTATAATAAATAATATTTAAGGTAGGTACCTACAATGAAACGCGTAAAGAATTTGGTGTGTGGGTAAGGGAAACGGTCTTTAGAATTCAGAGCAATTCGCTAATCCGCATTTATAAAGATAAAAAATATTTTGTTTTCACAGTAGGGTTCGGAGCCCAAGCATGTAAGTTAATAAAATCTTTTGTTTACAGTTTGATTTATTACATTACATTTTTAAACCTCTGATTTTTTTAAGATAAGATAGAATTTTATTGCCAAGATTACAAAATCTTATATCCACTAAATAATAGTTGAAACACTTCAACCACGTCTAGCTATCAAGACGTGCCTTCCCATTCTAATTTGAGAAACTCAGACAGACACAACAAAATAAATACTTAGGTAGGTACCTACTTATAAAAAAAGTTTGAGATACGCTGCCGTTCGTAGTAGAATCATCCACAGAACAGTACAGAGGGCGCGTCGTCATTTACATTTTTATTTTATTTACAGCTAGCAATCGCAAGGCACAGATAATTTGGCTCTTGAGACTCGGATAGAATAAATTGGAAAGTTACTATAAAGCTCAACGATACAAGCCGGAGCTAAGTAGACAATCAAATGGGAATTGTAAATATTCTAATGGGATGTTTTTTTAACGGGGGGAAAATCCTACATGGATACTATGCCGACTCCTACCGACTAAAAACCACACGTATCCTATCTAACAGCCTACAGTTGGGAGCCCCGGGTAAGCCCTCGGAAGGATACCCCAGGACTCCCAACAGACCTACGGCTACCACTGCGGCCTCAACAAGGGGGGGCGGTTCGGGTGCCATCCCGCTTCTTGGAGGGGTGTGTGTAAATTCCTCACGTCACGTCTAGGTCCTGCTTCTGTAAGGACGGTGAGCAGACCGCTCACCGTTCTCGGGCCCCTAATGAGAATGCTAAGCCTAGATAAAAATACTTTTAAACTTCGAAAGAATGTACTTAAGTTAACTGCTAGGTACTACCCCACTTATATTCCTACTTTCGAAGCGCTCGTGGTCCCGATAACTCGGTGTCCTGTAAACAATCGCTGCAGTTAGCAACATTCGCTATGGTCGGTCCTTGGATGGGTTACCACTTTGTGACATTTATTTGCCAGCGTTCCCGTGCTTTCGAAAAATCGTTAAGCCGTTGATACTGGTTGTCAGTAACAGAACTGAGCGTTACAAAAGATCTTTCCTCTGTCGAGCTATAAAAACCTGGAACGACCTGCCCGCACACGTGTTTCCCTCATCTTACAATCCCGTGTTCTTCAAGCGGAGCGTAAAGAGGCACATCACAGGGTCGTCAATTTGAGGACCACTGTCAGAAGTCTTACGGACTGTGAGAGTGGCCCCCAATCGCTAGATGCACCATGTCTTTCCATCAGGCTGGTGACGTCAATTTGGTGAACTTAATATAAAAATATTAAAAAAATGGCAGTCGTTACTTAAACCAAGCTAAAGGTCATAAAAGGCAGCTAGAAAATTTCAAGTGGGTCGTCGCAACCAGTGCCTGTACATTTATTTTTAATACGGCAATAGGCTCGCCCAGGTGGTGAGCCTTTTGCCGTGTTAAAATATTCAGGCGTTCGTGGGACAAAAAAAACTAAGTCGTAATGAGGGCGTATACTTTTCCTCTGCCTACCCCTTTGGGGATAAAGTCGTGACGTTTACAGTCTTCACTTTCAGCAGTAGGGGAAGTGTTTTACTAAACAGCTCTTTAAATTCAATCAAATTTTCACTCCTTTCTCGATCTCAAACAACGCGTGCTGTAGAGGTGCCACTCTCACACAGTGGACAGAATCTTCACCAGAACCGAGCGATTCGTATTTCTGTCGAACCATAGAAACTTGGAACACTCTGCCAGGGCACATGTTTCCCTCCAACCCCAACGCCAGATTCTTCAATTCAACCGTCAATACAAATGTAGATTTGTGGTGGCGTTCATACTTTCCCCCATTTGACCTCCAAGGAAAAAGAAAAATTCTTTACACATTACACATGATTTTTATTTAAATTTCCAGTCATAAACAGAGTGTAAGAGACTAAATACCTATAAAATATTCAGTTAATCCAATACGTGTATTCAGTTACAATCACACATTCATTAACAAAAATTGCTTTAAGTACAGTATAGTAAGTCCAGCTTTTTTCGTCATTTTTACAGAAAAGGACCTGGTATGATGTCCTCCGATTACTAATTTACTAATACACGGTGTTTCTTTTAGGGTGTCAAGCCGCCACTAGCTGGTAGCAGGGTTCCATACCTATCGATTTAACCCCCATGTATGTTCTACGATTGTTTGTAGTTTTCGAGATATAATGTTCTGCATAATTCCCTATTTTTTTATTATCGATTAAAATTTTTACATCTTGTATCAAAGTTAGGAAGGAGATTATTTTGTCCATAATACTGCAATCAATAGGCATTATAATAATAAAAAAATATCCAAGAAAAGTCATACCAAAAAGAAGTTGTAATTATTTAAAGCCACGTGGAAAAAGACGAAAAAAAATTAAATCACGAAAACTACAAAAAATCGTAGAACATACATGGGGGTTAAATCGATAGGTATGGAACCCTGCTACCAGCTAGTGGCGGCTTGACACCCTAAAAGAAACACCAGTATATAATCGGAGGACATCTTAAAAAGCCTTTAAAATATTGTTAATCGCATAATATTAAACTGTGGTCAACTTTTCTAATATTACATCTCGTCCGTGATATTCAATTCAATTCTTATATTGGTTTTCTGTGCTCTTAGCAGAAAGTTGTCAATGTTTTGTCAGTCATAACATACGGAACCCCTAACCCGTACCATACGTAAAATACAGCTTGATTCAAATGACAGTTGAATTAACTTAAACAAAAATAGACTTTATAACAGCGGCATAAAGCTTTTGTGATTGAAATGCAGAGAGTGACGACACCAGGTTCAAATCAAACTATAAATAACTTTATGCCTTTGATATAAAAGTCTATTTTGTTTACGTTAATATAACTGTCACAGAGATCAAGCTATATTTTATAGAGTAACATTTTTCTGTTATTTCTATCTCTGTTGCACCCGCACATAGATTAGATCAAGCTATATTGTATAGAGTAACAGTTTTCTGTTATTTCTATCTCTGTGGCACCCGCTGAAATATATTGGCATTTCACTTAGGTACACAAACACTCTTGTGACTATCAATGACGATACGCATGGTGTGAACCAATATCATGTGTATGTATACATGTCTCTTTAACTTATTAAACAAATTTTAGCGAAAATGTACAGTGAACATTGACTAACCTAACACTTAAAACGAATATAAACATTTTTGGAACTGTTTTTTATGTAGTGTCTGTTAATTTGAACTACAATGTTCAAATTAACAGTCATAGAACTAATAGAAATACCTAGGTATATATTGCATTACGTACATATTTTACACTAAAATAAAATAAACCAGCCAAGTGCGAGTCGAACTCGCTGACTGAGGGTTCCGTACCAATGAAACGGTAAATAAATTACGTTTGACGGCCACCTTACTACGCCTCAGCGCTCACCATCGCCGTTCACAAACTTGCCCCTCTATGACTAACCAGATTTGGTAAGATCCGAATACTATCCCGATACCTCAGTTACGGTAATTAACATACTAATACAGCGTCATTAAGGAAATTGGGTTAGTCATAGGAAATCTAAGCATTAAAGGAATCAAAGAGCCTCCGTAAGGCCTAAAGGTGCGGTTCCACTTAGGCTGAGCGGAGGGGAGCTGTGGATTTTAAGCCATGTGATTGGTAAATCGCGGCACAGCTCGTCTCCGCTCCGCACCGTGATTGGTAAATAGCGCGGCACAGCTACTCTCCACTCCGCTTAAGTGGAACCGCACCTTAATGCCCGCCTTCCACTGCGAGCGAGTCGGACCCATTACGGACTCCGCTATACTCGTAACGACGATTTTCATACATGTCCTTCCACCAAAGTCAAGGATCCGACTCGCTCGCAGTGGAAGGCGGGCATAAGAACTTGGTGTCAGTGGCAAGCGTGGCGAGAGCGCGGTGCCAGAGTTCAAAAGAGGGCGTCGGCACTTCATTTGCACAGAAGCAAACCGCGCTCGGTGTGTTTGTTAGACTATGGTCCCCTATAAACACGGTAGGCTGCGTGCAACATCACGGTGTAAGTCACGTCACGGCACTATACTACTACTAGACACCTTTGAGATTGCTTTAAAGCGAAACCAGTCAGGTTGTGTTAAACTAAATTGTGGAATGTAAGTACAAGTGTGTGTTTCAATAATGTATTACAACTAGTTCCATCAAGTGCCGACAATCGAGAGTATAAACACAAAATTTAGAGATACTTAGTACAGATGGAAAACTCATGTATGTACTTTTTTTTCACACCTACCCTCTGCTACACACACTCGCGCACAAATTAGTATCGAAAATTCGCTTGAGACCGCCTGACCTCGTGTCTGTGAATGAGTTGTCTATGTGCGCGTATTGTCTGTGAATGAGTTGTCTATGTGTGCGTAGCCTCAGCGAATTTAAAATGAAGGTTTCCATCTGTACTATCTCTAATTTGTGGTATAAATAACTTACTATAGAAATGTACTGCTATAGTCTTGTTTCATGCGCTGACATCGACCTGACATATTCTATAGTGACACGGCCTACTATCTTCTACGTGAGGGAAAATCCTCATGGATGCTATGCCAAACTCCTACCGACTATAAAATCCCTCACGTATCATGCCTAACAGGCTACGGTTGGGAGCCCCGAGTAAGCCCTCGGAAGGATACCCCAGGACTCCCAACAAGTTTACAAGCTACAAGGCAGCGAGTTCACAAGCGGCTTGTAAACGCGCTACGTTTTATCGAGCTTTTATACAATCTGTTTTTGACTATCCCATTGTAAATCACTCGCTAACTTGTAACTAAAATATGCCACAAACACCTTGTAAACTCACGTGTCATCGAAGCTTAAAATACAAATTAATTGCCTAATAAATTAGGTTCTTTCATTAATAAACAAACAAGAATTCACGAACATTTCTCACGAGCGTCATTTGATCCCAAATTATTATCTCTTGTTTGTGTTTAACCTGTTGTGATTAACCTACTTGTGTAATGGGTACCGAACAACGAATATTAATACTTAAAACCTTCTTTTATAGAATCGCCGGACACACACGCATCAGCTCAATAGCTGCTAGTGTGCTTTATATAATAATAATAATAATAATCACACATACAGACATAGAATCACCCCTTTGTCCACTAAAATTCATTAAAAAGATCCATCATGGATCTTTGTGGACATATCATGTCCACTTTAATACCTTAAAGTTTTTTTATGAAAAATGGATCTTTTAGGACATGCGAAGTAAAGATCCAGTATAGGTTGTGGTATACGAGGAACATCTAAAAGTAAAAATGCACTAAGTAATTAAATAATTTCCAAAACAAATGAAGATCGTCACCCAGACAAATATTTACAAATTCTGTCCTGTGTTGGGAATCGAACCCACGACCTCGTGATCCGCAATCGCTCTATATTTGGACTAGACCAACAAGGCAGTCAAATTAAGAAACTTGATTACAGAAAATATTTGATGAAACGTTGTCATTGTTTGAAATTCTTTTCGTATGGCAAAAACTAATTTTTTAATACAGTTGCTCAAAAAGTGGCGTATTACAGGGACGTATAGCGTTCGGGATGTGGGCTATTACACACTCGTGCTTTTTTCTTTCCCATTCCCGCACTCGTGCATTTTCTTTCCCAATTGTCAAAATAATGTCTAGGTATTCATGCAAATATTTCTAAAAAAAGACACTAACTGGTTTCAATATCAGATTAAAAGTAATTTTAATTAATATTTAAGCATAAATTAGTATAAGTATCGGCCAAATTAAATTTATAAAAATAAAAAAAGTTGGCTGTATGAAGTGCACTGCCATAGTCTCTGCTTAGGAAGGTATATCTAAGCGCACGGCAGTGCGCAGGCCATATTCTTTTACGGTTGGCGCCATTTTGGATATTCAGGTTTATTGTGTTTTTATTATTTTATAAAATTGCTTATTTTTTTCGCAACTGTATTAAAAATGGTTGTTCAATACAACGTGTGGGACTGTTATTTAATCTCGTTCCGACTGTCTACCCTCGCCTTCGGCTCGGGTCAACACCTGTCGTAACTCGTTGTAATAACAGAAATCCCACACTTATCGAAAACTACTAATTTCTCACTAGTCCTAAGATCCCATGATTTCAGGAAAATCACCTCATAAGGTCAGGGATACATTGAAAGTGAACGTTCACTCACAGAATGGGGTCATTCGCAAAAAGCCATTTTTGCATATGTACCGGTGGCGAAATGTTTCTGTTGCAGAATGTCGATTTCGCAAAATGTCTTTCACGTAAAGTATTTTTCAAGAGACAAGAAACATTTTGGGAGAGATACATCATGAGAAAGCGATTTTTTTTGCGAAAGAGAAAGCAACATACTGCGAAAGGGATATTCTGCGAAAGCAACATTCTGCAAAAGAGACATTACAACCGGTAAACATTTTCGAAACAGACGTTTTGCGAATAAGCCGCAGAATGTTCCTTTCGTAAAAAACATCATTCTTTTTTCTTGCTCAAGAATAGGATCTAATTAGGCTAAGGCTAAGATGACGGTGATAATTAAAAATGGTGCATTTTGCGACCGCAGAGGTCTTCTATAGTCTGTGTTGATTGATCGAATCGTAGAACTATTTAATAATCCTGAAGGACATTGATTTGATTTCTGCAAAGGTCGAGGGTTTATATCCGGTCTGAACCAAGTTGTCTTTTTTTACACTTTACAAAATTTACGTTTAACCTTTAGCCACCTAACGTGTATTCTAGTAACACATCTACCTAACGTCGGTCACCGCTTGCCTATAAAGTACTAATAGAAAGGTAAAAAGCTCAAAAATTGGTGTAAATCAAAACTACATTATATTTTTCAATTGTTTTTATTCAAATTGTTTTAATAAACTCTTCAAATTAACACTTTTACTTTTTACTATCGTTATTAAAAGTTGACTTACAAATATTTTAACAAATTTTAAGTTTTTTAATTAAGATGTGATCTCAAACTGGAGAGAGAGGGGAAAAGTACACAGAGTCACAGGCTTGTGGCACGCGTAGTAACGGAAATATTTGAAAAAATATATCGAATGGAGTCACTGTGACCGACGCTAGGTGGTTAAGGGTTAATATAATATTATCGCACAGGTGTGAATACAATAATAAATTGTTAGTTCTTAATATTGATTTGTATTGTGATAATATTGTTTATAATACATACAATTATCTAATAATAACATAATACAGTATTGTCTAATACATAATTGCTTCTCATTCTTTTTCATTGTCGATTGAATATTCTGCGTCTAGCACTACCTGAAAATATAATAATTTAAATTATATTGGATCTATAAAAGAAAGTATTTCTTGCGACATATTGCATAACGCCATAAGATTTAAATCACTGATACTATACCTCCAAATCTATATGAATAAAATTACGGGGCAAAGACAATATAACCCTAGACAACGCTTTAACGGGGTTACGCATCCGCATACCTTTAGCGGTTACCCGTTCTGTCACTATGTTCCTCTCGTTCTTTCCTAGCTAAATTTACATAATTATCTTTATCTTGCTTTGCCATTGTCACTTGTTATCTATAGTATCCGTAATACGAACTGGCACTTTGGGCCATAAATGTCACTTACTGTAGGGGATGAACCATGTCGATAAAATATTTAAGAATTTGTCGATATGTCGTAATCTGAAATTAAGTGGGTAATTTGCTTTTAGTTGTAAATGTGATATTAATAGCAAATAAGATTTTCTTAAATAATTAGCTAAAATTTAGCAATAAAAAAGTTAAAATAAATTTGAAATTTTTTTTTCGTTAGTAATTCTCCTACTCAACCTACTTATTTTAATATATTTATTTAATTTAATACATTTGTCTTAATAAATCAATGCTGATATAAAAATAAATTAATAAATAAATCATATTTAAATTTTCATTTCATTACTTTTGTCGATACTATTATGGAATACGTAAAAGATTACCTGCACAGCACTATGGGTGCGACTCCCGCTCCATAAGACTGTGTAGGTGCGAAAGAGATAGCACGAATCCGATGATTTATGGCCCAACGTGCCAGTTCGTATTGCGGATACTATAGTGATGTGACACACTGTACATATTGAAATACGACAAATCGTGTACGACTATGAAACTACAGCTACATTCACTCTGAGTAACAAAGGCCGTATTTCTTTTCCATTTACCCACGGGAACGGGAGATAAAACATTCTTCAGTAAATTCTATGGCAATTATTTTCTTATACCTATTGCATAGTACGCATGTTTATCGATACGTTGATACATCGATATAACTGGGCAACACGCCAACACTACCGAATGTGACAGTTAGGGCGTGGCCTTGAAGGAGCAAATAGGATGAGTCAACCTCTCCCCGCACGCTACCAATATTAAGCGAAAATGCGTTCATAGCTAAGTTCAGCTATGCGGTGTCTAGGTTATATTGTCTTTGTTACAGGGTAATCCAGTACGTTACATTGGAAACTAGCGAAAACAAAATACAAGAAATAAATCTTGTGTATTTTTTTAATGTTGTTGGACATTCTTACACAACATCATCTAGCCCAAACTAAGCTATAAGCTTGTGCTATGGGATCTAGACAACGTGTAGATACATACTTATTATACATAGAAAACATTAAGAAACAAACATTTGTGGATCATACATATATTTGGACCAACCCGGGAATCGAACCCGGGACCGCAGGCTGTTACACTACCGAATGCGCCACCGAGGCAGTCGTGAATAATACCGACAGGGCATCTGGCGCTCTGCGACGGCGACCGCTATCCCGGGAAACCGTTCCCACGGGATGAGGGAACGGGAAGAATATTACGCTGGTCTACATGTAAATACTAACCCCTTGCATCCCAGCTACAGCTCGATCGGTTTCTTTCTCGGAATCATCCCCAATATCTTCATTTTCCTCCTCAACCACTTCCATTTGGGTTTCTGGTAGGCTGCCATCTAGAAATTGACATTTGGGTAAGTATCTTAAGGGGCGGTTATTGCGCACAAGTAGGCATTTGGCGCTCCCCTCGCCCCGGACGCAAGACACACCCCGCGCCGGCAGCGGCAGTCAACTCTCATGCCACAGTATACAGTATAGTAGAAAGAAACAGCATGCTAACTTTGTTTGACGTAGTAAATGCATCTAACTTTATTAAGTTTAGTGATTTATTAGTTTCGTAAATAAAAATAAAAGAGTTAAACGTAAATAAATTATGTATATTATACTATTATTTTTAAGCTAAAGAGTTTGTTTGTTTGTTTAGTTGTTCTAACTCTAGAGTCTAAGAGACTGCTAGTTGAATTTCAAGAGTTTCTTAACAGAATGTCCATTTTTGAAAAATACCAAAATATATAACATCACGCTAAGGCGAATAAGAGCTTAGCAGCAACGAAACATTTTTCGACAACTAGGATATTTCATTTCTTTTGAGAGTTTCCGTTGCGTACGTTTGCTACAGTTGCGTAAAAAATGTAAATTACATAATAGCTGGTCATAAAAATTTCTAAAGTTTTCTGAAGTTGGTATGCTAAGTATGAATCACGGGATCATTGTGCAATACAAAATGGCCGCCGCGGTGTAATCACAAAATTTCATGATGGGTGTCGTTTAAAGGGTTTTTTGGTATGCTGAGTACGAATTACGTACTAATTTTGCAATCCAATATGGACGCCGCGCCGTAATCACAAAATGTCATGATGGGTATCGTTTAAGGGGTTTCTTGGTATGCTGAGTACGAATCACGTGATAATTTTGCAATCCAAAATGGCGGCCGCGGTGTAATCACAAAAATTCATGTTGGGTATCGTTTAAAGGGTTTTTTGGTATGCTGAGTACGAATTACGTACTAATTTTGCAATCCAATATGGCCACCGCGCCGTAATCACACAATTTCATGATGGGTATAGTTTAAGGGAATTCTTGGTATGCTAAGTATGAATCACATGATAATTTTGCAATCCAATATGGCCACCGCGGTGTGATCATAAAATTTCATGATGGGTATCGTTTAAGGGGTTTTTTGGTATGCTGAGTACGAATCACATGATAATTTTGCAATCAAATTGGCGCCGCGCCGTAATCATAAAATTTTATGATGGGTATCGTTTAAAGGGTTTCTTGGTATGCTGAGTACGAATCACGTGATAATTTCGCAATCCAAAATGGCCGCCTCGGTGTAATCACAAAATTTCATGATGGGTATCGTTTAAAGGGTTTTTGTATGCTGAGTACGAATTACGTGATAATTTTGCAATACAATATGGCCGCCGCGCCGTAATCACAAAATATTATGATGGGTATCGTTTAAGGGGTGTATTGGTATGCTGAGTACGAATCCTGTGATAATTATGTAATGCAATATGGCCGCCGCGCCGTAATCGCAAAAATCCATGATGGTTATCGTTTAAGGGGTTTTTTGGTATGCTGAGGACGAATCACATGATAATTTTGCAATCCAAAATGGCCACCGCGCCGTAATCACATAATTTCGTAATGAATATCGTTTAATGGGTTTTTTCGTATGCTGAGTACGAATAACATGATCATTTTGGAATTCAATTTGGCCGCCTAAGCTATTTAGGCCTACTTGCGCGGAGAGTCGAGTTAAATATATAAATATAGAGTTAGTAAGCTCTGAGTTAAATAAATAACTTCTTAACTCTGACCACGTCTTGCACAGTTGCAAATTGGCACGCGGTTAACTAACTCACAGTAAACCGAACAAGTTTTTTTAGTCTGTCGTTCCATGCAATCCAACCACACACAAATGTTAGAACGAAGAATGGAACATGTGTCTCTATCTCTTTTACACTACAGTCTGCTACGTATGATTTACGATACTACCATACTTACGATACTACCATTTACGATATCAATCATAAAATTTTGTGATTACGGCGCGGCGGGCATATTGGATTGCAAAATTATCACGTGATTCGTACTCAGCATACCAAAAAACCCCTAAACGATACCCATCATGAAATTTTGTGATTATGGCGCGGTGGCCTTTTTGGATTGCAAAATTAGTACGTGATTCGTATTCAGCATACCAAAAAACCCTATAAACGATACCCATCATGAAATTTTGTGATTACAGCGCGGCGGGCATATTGGATTGCAAAATTTTCACGTGATTCGTACTCAGCATACCAAAAAAACCCTTAAACGATACACATCATGAAATTTTGTGATTATGGCACGGCGGCCATATTGGATTGCAAAATTATCACGCGATTCGTACTCAGCATACCAAAAAACCCCTTAAACGATACCCATCATGAAATTTTGTGATTACGGCGCGGCGGCCATCTTGTATTGCAAAATTAGTACGCGATTCGTACTCAGCATACCAAAAAACCCCTTAAACGATACCCATCATGAAATTTGGTGATTATGGCGCGGCGGCCATCTTGTATTGCAAAATTAGTACTCGATTCGTACACAGCATACCAAAAAACCAATTAAACGATACCCATCATGAAATTTTGTGATTACGGCGCGGCGGCTATATTCGACTGCAAAATTATCACGTGATTCGTACTCAGCATACGAACAAACCCCTTAAACGATACCCATCATGAAATTGTGTGATTACGGCGCGGCGGCCATATTGTATTGCAAAATTAACACGTACTTCGTACTCGGCATACCAAAAAACCCCTTAAACGATACCCATCATGAAATTTTGTGATTACGGCGTGGCCGCCATGTTGCATTGCGAAATTATCATGTAATTCGTAGACATTTTAATGCATTAGGTAGCTGGTTACCATGTCGTGAAAACACTTAAAAAGTAAAAGATCACCACATTTTTACCATGAGTCGCGTATGTATTTGTCACGGTTAATCTAATTACATTTTGCCCATTACTGATATTTTTATACTGTGGCGCGATTTCAACGTAATTTGGCGTAATAATTACGAAATAGTTGCGAAAAAAACTGACACAGGTCCTGCCTCCACAAGCGCCAGGGCGAGACTGATCGGCCGTCAGCGGCGCAATTCTATTGCGTTTGGTAGATATTCGTACATGATAACTATGTAAATAGTTGTTTAAAGAAAAACGCTCCGAAAATGTGTATAAAAACTTAATACCTTTAATTGAGTGCAAAAAAAATATATAAAATGTTAATAGTTTAGCCACAGTTTTGAAAAAACTTTTCTGAGAGAGTCAACTTTGGGATTTTTTTCTATCTAGTGAAATTTATTGTATCGTGTAACGGGCTCGGAATATGTTTAGCTTATATCCTTAACTATTATACAGGGTGAATTTTTGAAAAGGGTTTGGATGGCCAACTCCGAAACTATAAGGAATAGCTAAAAATGCTCAAAGGAGTCACGAGCCCGATTTTGATAAAACTTAAAACCTCATCATTAGATTTTTGAAAAACCAATAATCCTAGCTGAGAATCGAACCCATTGATTTTATAAAAAAAAACACACCCTTTATTATTACAGCATATGATAGTGTCGCTGATAAGGATCAAATTCTGCGAAGTAATGATATACGGCAAATTTAAGGAAAGTTTGGAATTTTAATAGAATTCATATTTCATGTACCTAAATTTTGTATCATAGTTTGTTTCGTTCAAAATCCCAGAACAGATCGTAACTATACCGTGTTTTAAATCATGCTCAGAATGATTATTTGGAGAATATTCTAAACGGAATTAATAATATTGAATGCAGACTATCTTTGAGGTCTCGAATCCAGCTATATGTATTGAAAACAATGGTCTACATTTTGAACAATTAATCAGTCAACGTAAGCAAAATAAATTGTATTTTGTTAAAGATGAGCACTTTCCTTTAGTTTGCCGTATGTCATTACTTCCCAGAATAAGATCCTTAATATCAACACTATCGTATGGTGAAATAATATAGGGTGTGTTTTTTTTTTATAATCAATGGGTTCGATTCCTAGCTAGGATTATTGATTTTTCAAAAATCTAATGATGAGGTTTTCAGTTTCATCAAAATCGGGCTCGTGACTCCTTTGAGCATTTTTCGCTATTCCTTATAGTTTCGGATTTGGCCATCCAATCCCTTTTGAAAAATTCACCCTGTATATATATTTTTCAGATTTAAAAACCCTTTACTTTTTGACTAGGATTGTTTCAAAAAACTCAAAATCTGACCCACGCGGCCTTAATAATAAATAATATTTAAATACCCCGTAAGAAAAAGCACACAATTCTAATGAAGAAATTTCATCTCACCCACAATCTGCCCGGAGATGACTACTGACCGGTCACGCTTTTTGTTATGCTTATTTGGTCTAACGCTAACAGTGACTATAATATAGACGAACCTAACGCGATTGGTGAATATAATAATAATTACTTTCATTACAAGTACCCAGAGATAGCCAAAAATAGTTTAGTCACGTTTGTTGTTAGCGTTTTTTTTTGGTGAATATAATAATAATTACTTTCATTACAAGTACCCAGAGATGACCAAAAATAGTTTAGTCACGTTTGTTGTTAGGGTTTTTTTTTCGTATCTAACTCCAATAGTGTTTATAAATACAGCTCATTGTAATGAACCTAACGGAGTCAGTAGGGATAATAATGAACCTTTATTTACACAGTTACAATTTCCCATCCACAATCTGCTCGGAGACTAAATAAAATCAGTTGCAGTGTCCCATCCACAATCTGCCCGGGGACATTGATCTGTTGCCTTGCTTTCTTGGCTTCTAGCTCCAATTGCTGTTGAATATATAGCTCTTTATAATGAACCTAACTAAGCCGGTCAGTATATTTACATACCTTCATTAGCAGTATGAATTAGTTGCAGCGTCCCATCCACAATCTGCCCGGAGATGACCCCAGACAGTCCACTGACATTGATCTGTTGCCTTGCTTTCTTGGCCTCTAGCTCCAGTTGTTGCTGAATATATAGCTCTTTGTGATGGACCTTGTTGTGGTATTTTAGATGATGGGCTTTGGTGAATTTCTTGTTACATGGGCCGCAGCTGTGAAAAATGATAAAAACGCATTTACAGAGAGAGGTATACAATACGCCAACATTTCTACTAATTCTATTGCGTCCCACGTAATAGGTAGTGACTCTATTGCAGTGTTAAAATGGACGGGTTATGGCAAATGTGGCAGATACGGCTGTTGAAATTTTCCAGGCTGTAGATAAGGCTTTGAACTTGACTTAACGGTTGTCATTTTACTGGCATCCAGGAACAATGGTTTTACGTGCCTTCCGAAGCAATGGTCATAAATGGAAATGCTATAAATGGTCACGCATTTCAAAGTTAACGCAGTTATCGTTTACAGAACACTAATTATTTATTGCTTTCTAATGCTTCTTGATGAGGGCCAAGGATGTAACCTACAAAATTCAGGCGAAAATCACATTTAGGAGGTTTCGTTGAATTGGCCTCGCAAATGACGGGTTTGATTTAAAAGAAACCGGCCAAGTGCGAGTCGGACCCGCGCACGGAAGGCTCCGTAGCAATAGACTTTAAAAAATCACGCTTGTTGTATAGGAGCCCTCTTTAAATATTATTATTTTGCTTTTTAGTTTTATTTTAGCTCTCTAGCTATCACGGTTTATGAAATACGTCCTCGTGACAGACCGACAGACGGACAACGGACAGTAATAGACTCCCGTTTTTACCATTTGGGTACATACATACATACATACATATGGTCACGTCTTTATCCCCGAAGGGGTAGGCAGAGGCATATTATATGCCCACATTTCACCTTTTTGTATAATTTGTCCCTCGTAATAGGTGGTGAGCCGTATTGCCGTGTTGAAATGGACAGGCGCAGGTTGTGAATACCTGCTGTTGAAATAAAGCCTTCAACTTAGCTTAACGACTGCCATTTTACTGGCAACCGGGACCAACGGCATAACGTGCCTTCCGAAGCACGGAAACGCTCAAATAAATGTCACAAAGTGATCACATGGATGGTCACCCATCCATGGACCGGCCATAGTGAAAGTTGCTTACTGCAGTGATCGTTTACAGAACACTGAGTCCGCGGGGCCACGAGCGCTTCTACCATTTGTGTACGGAACGCTAAAAATGTCATCTCAAGCAATACTTACGAATACTTCTTCTCTCCGGTATGCGTCAGCATATGATTGGCGAGCACGTACGAGTAGGTGAACGATTTGCCGCACAAAGAACATTGGTACGGTCTCACTCCCATGTGTAACCTGTTTAGAATAACTATGCATTAGTAAATATGGTCTTGTACAATAGCTACGGATTAGTAAAACTGACCTTGTTACTCCTGTATGTATGTATTTAGTCAGGTGGAGTCCAGACATCCGTGAGGATTTTCACACGATGAAAACAGGGTATATTGGGTGTAACAAAATAGACTCTCCAAATTTCGTCTCGTGACGTGGCATCAGTCCAGAAACATTACAAAAAGAAGAAAAAAAATCACATGAATACTTTAATCGTAAATTCGTTATAAAGGTCCTATAAATTTTCATTATCACCCTTTCTTTCGCTACTGAGCGGCAGTAGAAAGCGACAACGACAGCCAGACGGGTGCTCCGTGTTTGTTTTGCCACGGCGACCATGTTACCTCGAATTGCCGCGGTAAAACACGAATTCTTAATGTACGATAAAAACAATAAAAAAATTAACCCCCCTTTTTTATTAAATATTTGTATTAGATTTCCGATGCCAAGTCATCTCATGAAATTTGAAGAGTCAATTTTGTTACACCCAGTAGATATGGATGTCATAGAAATTTTGATAGTATATTGGTAATGGGCCCCTACAAAGATCTTCGGGATGCAAGCCAGCCTCATCTACAAGTGATGCACCTGCTGAGTATCAGACAAGGTCATGGCGAAGGGAGTACTCGAAACAAAACCAACGCGTCAGGCCAAGGTTGGGTATTTTTTTAAAGAGGCATCCTACTTTTAATGGTCTGATGCCGACACTGGCAAATTGCGAGGATTTCACAATAACGATTAATAAAAACAAAATAGCATCTGTCCTTGGCATACAATCTAGAGGCCCAGGGCTTCAAGGAGAAGTATAGATGCAACTAGGATAAGATATTAAACTTGAATCCATTGTACTTACTGACCAGGCGCAGGACCGTGTGTTTTGGCATAATTGATGTGATTGAACACCCAAATAAAACCTAAAAAATTGGTCATAAATCTTCACAGTACATACCTTTCATGCTTCTGCCGAGTCCCATAGTCCCCAAACCGTCGGTCACATATCCGACACTTGTATGGGCGTTCACCTGTGTGCCGCTGCATGTGTCGTTTCAACGCCTCGCGCATTACCGACGCGAAACCGCATACGCTGAGTAGGTACTAAGTTTGTACTATACTGGCTTAAGTGCTACTTTACATGCAAGATTTACCAGTATTTACGAGGAAATGTCTTGACAAAGATTATACGATTTAATTTGTTTCTTTCTTGTCCCTGGCGGGAACCTTATCTGCGTTCACATTTGTTACATTTTTACGGCAAATTTCGTCGAACATGTAACCCGTAACTGCAGTTTTCAACGGTATCGACACGCGAGTCTTATGCCGCGGCGACATTTGTTACATTTAACCGGCACTTTTCTCCAGTACCGTGTCAGACACGCGTGTCGGTACCGTTGATAACTGCAGCTACGAGTTACATGTCCGACACGATGTGCCGTCAATATGTTACAAATGTGGACCCAGCATTATATGGTAATGGAGAAATATGCAGTTTCTCCGTGACTGTATCAGACTCGCGTGTCAGTACCGATAAAAACTGCAGCTACGAATCTATTCGTGCCAAACACTCGAAGAAAGAAGGAATACGGTCTAACCGAGTCTTTAGGACACTTTCAAGGAGTTTTTAGAGACGATAAAGGGATAGACCGTGTGTTTTTGGTCGGTTAGAATCGGGCACGAGATCGGGGGAATTCGACATATTATACAAAAAAAACCGGCCAAGTGCGAGTTGGACTCGCCCATGAAGGGTTTCGTAGCAGCAAGTAACATAATATAAAAGTTCTTATGGTTCGTTGTAACTTTGATTGATGTTTTAACACGTTCGCAGTGGTAGTGATTTCACTAACCGGAAATTGCAGTTTATGACGTATTAAAAAAACTACTAACTCTATCTCGTTCAAACTAATTTTCGTTGGTAGTTTTTATGGCAATGTACATCATATATTTTTTTTAGATTTATCATTCTCTTAGTTTAGAAGTTAGAGGGGGGGACACACATTTTTCCACTTTGGAAGTGTCTCTTGCGCAAACAAAAAAAAAAAAAATGTTAGAAACCTCCATAGCATTTTTGAAGACCGTCCTATCTATAGATACCACACACGTATGGGTTTGATGAAAAAAAAATTTTAGAGTTTCAGTTCTGAGTATGGGGACCCCCAAAATATACTGCTTTTTTTCTAGTTTTATATAAGAATCTTAATGCGGTTCACAGAATACATCTAACTACCAAGTTTCAATAGCATAGACCTTATAGTTTCGGAGAAAAGTGGCTGTGACACACGGACGGACAGACAGACAGACATGACGAATCTATAAGGGTTCCGTTTTTGCCATTTGGCTACGAAACCCTAAAAATGTGGTTTTGTACTGATTCCAGTAAGCTTACTCCACTTAGGAACGTATAATAGGCATTTTATAAACCGGGACAAAGGTAAAATTACATGAAATTATGTCACAAGTTGGGAAGTATCAGAACAAAAATTTTAATAGAAATCGAGAAAGTTCCTTTCTGAGTGATATCTATAGAGAAGGTTTTTCTACTTTCAATAAAATGTCAGGTATTAAACTTCCTTGTCAAAATCATTTTCAACGCAAATCATTACCTTATATCAGCTTCATGATGGTGTAATTCGACGAACGATATATCGCCTTTATGTGCCGCACACACTGTTTTAAAATTATTAAATGGGACTATTGGATAACTGCGCATTCTTTACCAAAGCAAGAATATTAATTATGTTATTAAAAAAATTTAAATTTCCAGTTATTCTTTAAACAGAGGTAATAAAATGGTTTCTTTCTTTATTGTATTTTATGTATAAGACATTCTTTCAATTTTTACTAACTGATTTTGTAAACTTTCAACAGATCACAGACTTATCATCGTCCCTAGCTTACCCTAGGACTCTATTGAAACTTCCTACATTCATAAATCCAAAATAATCAAATAAGTAGCGTAATTCAAACACGATATTCAGCAAAAATTCTCAGAATTATAATTATTACAACTTCAGTTTTTTCTAATTTTAAAATGAATACCATTTGCAACGACTTCTATTTCCAAACCCTAGTAACTTATAACACGAAAAAAAATCCCATCAAAAACAGAATGCCCAGTCATCCAAAAAACCCCCAAGCGTTCAAAACTCGCCTCTCATGCTTCTGGCGACTGCCGAAGTCTCCGAAACGCCGGTCACACACTCGGCACTTGTAGGGACGCACGCCAGTATGACGCATCATGTGGCGACGGAGCTCCATATTGAGAACGCACGCGTACCCGCACAAACTACCAACAATATATTCACCATTTTATGCCGGCTTTACACACTTGCCATTACAAAAACAAGACGAAATTGGTCTTGGCCAACAAAAACAAGACGAAATTGGTCTTGGCCAACAAAATCAAGATCAAATTGATCTTGGAACAAGATAAAATTGATCTTGTCAACGTAATCTGTTAGCGCATCTACTAACAGACGAAGAGAAGGAAAATTCGAAAAAAAAACCTCCCACCAATCCGTCTGGTAAGTGTGGTACAATGAGGTCAAACACAAATCCAGTCGTGGACTGTGGTAAGCTGATTTGCTGGTTTTTTTTACACTGCATCTGGTAGCTGACTAGATTTTTGATATGATTCCGTCAGCTTACGAAAGCCTTAAGACTCTGGGCAAGTGTATAAAGCCGGCAAGAAAGATTAACAAAATATCTTGCCAGCATTGTCTGACTTCAAAATTAACAGAAATTAGACACCGGGACACACACACACACAATAAGCGGTAATAATACGATAACTTAAGTTTTCTAACTTGCAGGTGCAAGGAATGGGATTTATAAATTTGTACGTTACATCAAAATACAAATATTTGTCGGGTGCGGGTGCGTTCTTTTATGTTTAAAAAATATTTCTTTTATGTATAAAAAAAAAACAGTGTGTACGGCCGTTTTGTTATGGGCGCAGGTGTTATTTATTTATTTATTACTTATTAACAACGTAAAAGATCCCACCGGCACCCATACATAATTATTAAAAACATGAAATTGATATAGGTTTGAACAAAGCAGTTTTATGAACTAAGTCTTAATACTCTTAATATAAATTATTTATATACTGGGCGACTGGCCAGTCGAAGCGCGTTGATGTTATGCAAACAGGTAAAATCTAATGCTCAATCTATTTCTGAGTATACGTTACATTCACATATTATACTCCCAAACGAAAATAAACCGGCCAAGTGCGAGTTGGACTCGCCCATGAAGGGTTTCGTAGCAGCAAGTAACATAATATAACAGTTCTTATAGTTCGTTGTAACTTGGATTGATGTTTTAACACGTTCGCAGTGGTAGTGATTTTTCTAACCGAAAATTGCGGTTTATGACGTATTTAAAAAAAACTACCAGCTCTATCTCGTTCAAACTAATTTTCGTTGGTAGTTTATAAAACAATGTACATCATACATTTTTTTTAGATTTATCATTCTCTTAGTTTAGAAGTTAGAGGGGGGGGACACACATTTTTCCACTTTGGAAGTGTCTCTTGCGCAAACTATTCACTGTAGAAAAAAATGATTTTAGGAACCTCAATAGTATTTTTGAAGACCTGTCTATAGATACCCCACACGTATGGATTAGATGAAAAAAAAATTTTTGAGTTTCAGTTCTGAGTATGGGCACCCCCAAAATTTACTGCTTTTTTTCTAGTTTTATATAAGAATCTTAATGCGGTTCACAGAATACATCTAGATACCAAGTTTCAATAGCATAGACCTTATAGTTTCGGAGAAAAGTGGCTGTGACACACGGACGGACAGACGGACAGACAGACAGACAGACAGACAGACAGACAGACAGACAGACATGACGAATCTATAAGGGTTCCGTTTTTGCCATTTGGCTACGAAACCCTAAAAAGGCACTTTTAAAACGTCAAGCATACTAAATAAATCGATAGGAGAGATACCATCTATGAATATTTACAACACGGCTCGTTCTGCCTTGAAGAGTTCTATTAAGAACGGGCCAAAACCTAGACGGGCGTACTCTAAAGCCCTATGTTTAAGCAGTCGCTCAGCATTTTTTGAGTTATTGAAAGAATTTTCTAACACAAAATGAAAAATTGTGAATTTCCCTTTTTGCGGTATAATTTTTTTTCAGTGTGACAACAATTGACTCTTTTGCCAATGAAATACTTTTAACTAAACCGCGATAGCTTAAAAATAACACTAAAAGAGTAATTTGTTGACACTGTTCTACTATTGTAAACAAAAATAGACTCTATTTCAACGGCATAAAGTAGATATTAGCTTAGATCTTTGTACTCTCTCTGCATTTCAATCACAAAATGTTGGTCGTCTATATTTTAAAATAGTGCGTCCGACGAATGTTATTGGTGGATATCAAATGCATCCATAGCAAGCAATGTAGCATAGCACCGCTTAGAAAAGCACTCTTATGTGATTCAAATAAGGTCTATTTTTGTTTAAGTAAATATTTACTGTCATTCAAATTAAACTGCATTTTACAGTCTTACGCAAATATAATGTTTTCAAAGACATACCTGCAAACAAATGGTTTGATGCCTAAATGTCTTCGGATGTGTGCTTGTAGCGATGCGTTTGAAGTGAAAGACGCACCACAAGTCTCGCATGTGTGCCTGAAAGTGGATTTGTTCATTACTAAATAGCCATTTTAAAATTTACCTGCTTAAATACAGATCGATTTAAAAATTACTGCAAGCTACTGACTATCGAAACTTTAATTTTTTCCCAATATAATCCGCCGATCGAGTGGAATTGAGATAGATGCGTCATCAGTGGATCGTGCTTAGTCCGATCGTGCTTCTCTATCGCTTGTACCGCGCTCTCGCTCTCTCGCCTGAACCGAACGTGCAACGTTCGGAACGTGACACTATTTCGTGCGTGCAGTCGAAGTCGTCTAATGTTCATTTAATTTCACCAATTTAGTTTTCCCTGATGTTAATATATTTTTCACACTAGATGATGCTCGTGGCTTCGTGCGCGTGAAATTCGGTAACCGTTCCCGCTTTCCATGGGAAAATTTTATCGCGATAAAGAGTAGCCTATGTGTTATTCCAGACTATAAGCTATCTCTGTACTAAATTATAACCAATCCGTTAAGCCGTTAGAGTGTGATTGAGTAACAAACATCCAACAATCTAAACATCTTAAAAATAAAAATAAAATAAAATAAAATAAAATAAAATTTATTCCCTTTGAAATTTTTAAAAAATTATTTAGGTTTGTCAAAATTTTTGTGACTCTACCGGGGGTTCGGAAATGCTACAGACTGAGAAGAACACCCCAAGAAACTCAGTCCGGTCCCTCTTATTCATCTTAGTATCTAATACAGTTTTTTTTTTTTAATGTAGAAAGGAGCAATTCGTGTCACTGCCAGGCAGTCTTGTCTTCTAGAAAGTCTTTAATGCTATAATAGGCTTTCTGGCACAATTTAAGTTTTACTAGTTTTTTAAATTTATTAACTGACAAACCTGTTATGGCTGTCGGCAATGTATTGTACATTCGAATACAATTGCCCGCAAAAGAATTGCTTATTTTATTAAGCCTAAATCTAGGTACAGCCAATTTATTCTTATTTCTTAAGTTTAGGTTATGGATATCACTATTTTTAATAAATTTACTGTTATTTTTATGAGTATATAATAAGTTTTCATATATGTACTGTGAATACACAGTAAGGATGTTGATATCCTTAAACTTTTCTCTTAATGACTCCCGAAACCCCATACCATAGATAGCCCGGACAGCCCTTTTTTGCAACACAAAGATACATTCGATGTCGGCAGCGTTACCCCATAATAGTATGCCATAGGTCATGACACTGTGGAAATAGCTAAAGTAGACAAGACGCGCTGTTCTAATGTCTGTCAGTTGTCGGATCTTTTTAACGGCATAGGCTGCAGAGCTCAGTCTGCCCGAGACTTTCTCGATATGAGGCCCCCACTGCAAGTTGGAGTCTAACTTTATGCCCAGAAAGACAGTTTCATCGACCAATTCTACTTGATCATCCCTAATCCTAATACTGGTGTTAACGAGCCTAACATTTGGCAAGTTGAATCTAATACATTTTGTTTTAGTTTCGTTTAACAATAAATTATTAGCGTTAAACCAGTGGACTACCCTAGA
Source organism: Miltochrista miniata (assembly GCA_933228765.1). NCBI lineage: Eukaryota > Metazoa > Arthropoda > Insecta > Lepidoptera > Erebidae > Miltochrista > Miltochrista miniata. The sequence continues at coordinate 14,516,682 of OW121770.1, forward strand.
GAGGGCATTGTTTACTTCGTCAAGATCGCGTTGTCCACGTTCAACTTTAAATATTAAAGATGTGTCATCAGCAAACAAAACTACCTCGTGATCGTCTCTTATAAGGTGAGGGAGATCATTTATGTACACTAAAAATAGAAAAGGTCCCAGAATTGAACCCTGAGGCACCCCCATTGTTACAGCAGAACCATTTGACTGTTTACCATTTATAACTACTCTCTGTACTCTATCTCTAAGGTAAGAACTAATTAAATCCAAGGCCGTCCCCCGGATTCCATAATGATCAAGTTTTTTAATTAAAGTCTGATGCTGGACGCAATCGAAGGCCTTAGATAAGTCGCAGAATACACCATAAGCATCATACGACTCCTCCCAGGCCTCATATATACACTCTAACAATTTGATTCCAGCATCCGTGGTAGACCGACCGCGCGTGAAACCGAATTGTTTAGTATGGAATAGTTTATTTGTATTAAAATGATTTTGCATTTGATTAAGCATTACCTTTTCAAAGATTTTACTAAACGTGGGTAGTACAGAAATAGGACATAAATTGGACGGATCTGAGGTGCTACCCGATTTAAACAGAGGAGTTATTTTACTAAACTTCATTAAGTCAGGAAACACACCACTATCAACACAATTATTAAATATTATTGATAATTCAGGGGCAACCATTTCAATTAACGAATTAACTAAATGTACAGAAATTCCCCAGAGGTCAGCAGTTTTCTTAATATTTAAAAATTTAAAAGTTTTTATGACAGTGTGTATACTAATTTTACTGAATTTGAATATTTCATTACAGCAAGGAACATTTGCTTTTAACAAGGATTCTGCTACTGGGGTAGAAGAACCTAGGGCTCTGGTCAAATCTACTGGAATTCGAGAAAAAAATTGTTCAAATTCGTTAGCGACTTCGGCATCTGTTGTAATTATGTTACCATTTACTTTAAGTTTAAAATTATTATCATTCGATTTTGCTTGGCCTCTTTCTGCGTTAATTATTTTCCAAGTAGATTTAACTTTGTCTACACTATTGAGAATTTTATTACTTATATACTTTCTTTTGGCTGCTAAGCAGTCTGCTTTAAACTTTTTTGAATAAGTTTTAACATAATTTAGAAATTCATCTGTTCTATTAAGCTGTCTTTCTGAGTATAGTTCATACAGTTTTTGTCTACTTTTATGTATATCCTCAGTGGCCCATTCACTGAAGGCTGGCCTATCACCGATTGTGACTTCCTTAGACTTGAATACGGAGTTGAACTCATTGTAAAAGGAATCAAAAAATAACTTATACATTACATTTGGATCTAAGCCAGTGTCTAAAAATGGAAGTTTATTGCAAAGTCCAACTCGCATACGTTCCAAGCGGTCACTAGTTACTGGTCTACATAATATTTTACGTCTTTTAACTTTTTCTCTTGTGATCTTGAAAGATGCCATTTGCCCAGTATGATCTGATTTTATCTTATTTATAATACTCTTACTTTCTGGCAACATATCACTGTATATACTGGTTGAATTTATAGTCGTTCTGGACCCGAGAGGGGGTTACTCGGAATCAATAATGGAACCATTTCGGAGTGTCAAAACAGCTGTGCAGGTTATAATAAAAAAATGACTTCTATGTAATCTTTATCACTCGTTCGAGTTGAAACATTAGTAGCGCTTCGATTATTCATTGAACTTTTCAATGAATGAAACTCTGAAACCCATAGGTACCTACGCCGCGGCGCGTGTCTCCATGTGATCAGTTCATTGACCGAATGCATCGTTTCGATAATAATAGGTACTTAGATAATAATAAAGGACTCCAATTTCTCCTTCATACTTTACGCGGGCTTAGGACCGTCGGAAATACTTTAATATTGTTCTATTTTACGGTGAATTAATAAGGTTTATGTAATAATAATGAAAATAAACACGAACAAATAGGGAGTATTTCCGGCGTATTTAAAAAATTGGAGCTATTTACAAAATAATCAACTTAAATACCTAGACCTACCTATTCACAGTTTATTTACACTTCCCTGTACCTTAGCAACTGCTCAAAATGGAGTCCATAACGTTCGATACACAAACGGGCACGTTTTAGGCTATTGTCTTTTAGTTTATTCAATGTGTCTCTGTCACTTTTCACTATTTCAAAGGCGTCCACTATCGCACTGCGTAATTCATCACGAGATTCGTACTCTCGAGTGTAAACTAATCGTTTTATTTCCGACCACAAATAAGAGTCGATCGCGACGACAATACTGCGCGCGAGTTATAGTCGAACTGCGCGCCGCGGTCGCCGGTCGGCGGCGCGGTCGGCCGAGCGTATTTACCTACCTACAAGACGTAACTAGTCGAGTACCTACCGACGTTACTTGGCAACGAGTCCACGTGGACTGATGCGTTCATGCGTTGTGATTGGTCGTATTTTCCCGGCGCGGTGACTCTTCATACTGATTGGAACGTTAGACATTGAATGAAAAATTGTAGTAGAAAATCGTAGTAAACGTATTTCGTGAAATTTAAAGGAATAACCAGGTGTTCTCGTTTTGATTTTGGCAAACGATGTACATTTTGACATTTTCGTAATTTTTTATTGTTGATTTTCAAATTGACAGTGCCGATCGGTTCTGTTATCGAAACTGGGCCTAAACCTTTCCGTTCCAAGACGACTATAAATTCAACCAGTATTGTCCAGACAAGTAGCTGTTGTATCACAATATCTAGTAGGCTCTAAAAATAAATTAGTGAGATTGTGTGATTTAAATAAATTTAAGATATCATTGGTCTGACGCGTATTTATAAGTATATTAACATTAAAATCACCGCACACTATTAGGTGTTTATTAGTTTTTCCAAGTTTAAATAGCACTTTATCCATTACTTCCTCAAACTCACAAAAGGGTGAGACTCCAGGTTTATATACGCATACTACTATGAATTGCTCCAATTCTACGCACGATATTTCAACTGTACACTCTACAGAGAGGGACACAACATCTTTCCGTTCCTTATATTTTAATTTCTTATTTAATAAAATCAACGAACCCCCCCCCGTGTTGTGTTGACCCTGCAGAACGCACTACCAACCCGGTGACTACTGAAACTGAACATGAGCTCATACTCCTTACGCATATGTTCTGTAAGACAAACAATTTCAATATTTTCTGAGCTCATGAACAGCTCCAATTCAAACTCTTTGACCTGTGTTAATGTTGCAATATTATAATGCACCAGGCTGATGTAATTTACATTTTTTAATTTAGTTTTGTTCGGAGGACAGTTTCCGATAAAATTACGGTTTGCAATTAAATTTAACTCTATTAATTTACAACTTTGGCTAGAGGGTAATTCCTCTGTTGTCCCAGCAGTTAATTTAAATTACTTGGAACAGATTCCAAAGTCCTAAATCTACTCTGCTCAAATAAAGCAGTTTTGTCAGCCAAGTTTTTGGCTACAGAATAAAAATAATTAAATAGCAAACTTGCTATTTGTCTTTTATAATATTTGGGTAGACAGTACCTACCCTTGTGATTATTATAGACTATAAACTTGCTATGTGACAAATTTGTGTTAAATACAGAATTAAAGTCAATTATATTAAATTTATTATTATACTGACTTATTAAATTTAAACGTAAATTCATCTTATATCTAAATGAATTTTCCGAATCTGGCACTCCTTTTATAAATGGAAGTGTGAACTTGTATGACATTTAAGTTTAAGATGTATTTCATGTATAGGGACAAATCATCATTGCTAATTTTCCCCCTGTTTGCACAGAAAATTATTATTTTACTGTTAGCTTCAAATTTATATTCTAATATCTTTTGCATAATATCACTTAATGAAGCACCCGGATAGCAATTATTAATAACCGAGTAATAACTTGAATTTAAGTTTTGTTTTAAAAATGAACTTAGATTGGTACCAATATCATCACTAAATACAATTAATTTAGTACAACTATTACTATTATTTACACTGTCACACAATATATCCACTGATGTACTGGGCGAGCATGTGGTAATGGGAGCTAGGGGCTCAGCGGTAACCGGTTCGCCCTGGGCCTCCACCGCACAGTGTACTGCCTAGAACAAGCTAGCTGGACAAAAACAACATTAACTATTCTGGAAACTGTTACTGAGGGTAGTTAGAGTATAAGTTGCTAATCATAAATATGGGTAATGTTTTCTATGAAATGTGTTAAAACATTAGTAATGAGGGTAAGTATTTAAGATACTCGATTAAAATGCATAAAATTAGTTGCGTTTAAGCTCCTAATACGAAAACATTTGAGGTGCTCTCGTTTGTTGTTAAGTTGTGAATTGGTGATGGATTCAATAACCAAGGGTAAGTAGTTTTTTTTTATATTACTATATTCAATGTTGTTTAACGCGTAACCAGTAAAAAAACGTTAGATTTAAAATAAATAACCAAAAAATTTAAAATTTGTAATTTACAAGACCATAAGTAAAAATCCCCTCATTTCCCCGGGCTGTTTTTTTTATTAAACGAGAAATTTAGCATTTTAGTTTTAAATGCATGAACTTTTTTTTGCTCGAATTTGCTCTTTTATTTTTTATTAATTTTTTTGTTGGAGGCCGTTTTACTTTATCGAAAATGGAGCTTTTTAAAGAATGGGTGAAAACTTCCAGTGATGGCAGAAATGCTGCGCTTTTTAATTTTATTGCGATGAAACATGATCTGGGCAGCATATCGGAGCAATCGTTCAAGGACATCAAGGCAGTTATTTCGAGATTTTCTGCGAAATTATCGGAGAAATGGGAAAATTCTCGTAGAATTCGGGATAGTTTTCTGTCTTTGAATAAGTCGTGGCTAGAAGGGAATATAACGTTTCGTACGTTGTAAAACACTGCAGAGCCGTCTACATCATCTCAACAACCCATGGCTGGCCCTGGAAGACCGAAAGTAGATTTGCAAGATGCCGCTTCCAAGACTAAACGTCGAAGTGTCGATGGTCTTATTCAATCCCGACTTTCTGAAGAACTGATCGCTGCTGCCGAGATATCTTCCCGACTACCTGGTACATACCTATATAAATATAATATTGTATATGTATTACATATACATATACTTATATGTGTAGATCTTTCTTAATAATACCTCTAAATTTAACTTCTGTTACTTTCAGGAAAAAGAACTATGGCCAGTCTGATCGGGCAGGTCAGTGAGAGTCCAGAAAAAATCAAAGATTCCCTAAAGGCGACTAAAGAAATGAAGGAGATTCCCAAAAAAAAGACGGTTCTGCTCCTCCTGAGGTTTTAGATTAAATTTTAGAGGCAACAAGTAATTTAAAGAGAAATGCGGTCCATACGTTAAGTGTTGTATGTCATATAGACTACACAGAAGAAGGAGTGATGATGAGTAGGTTAAGTTATTGTTTCCTTTTGTGTAACTTATTGTTTCCTCTTATTCTATTTTATCCTGTTATGTTTTTGTGTAGGTTAAGAAATATATTATGGATTTCAATTTTTTGTTTTTATTTTTTCTCGCTAAAACTATACACTGAAAACAACTTAGATGTGTATAAACATAAATAACAAACACTTTCAAAATTAAAAACATTGATAAATAATATTGTCCAGCTAGCTTGTTCTAGGCAGTACACTGTGCACCGGCTCAATTGCTTTAGGGCAGTTAATATTGCATAAGTGGTCATTTAGGAAACAATTAAGGCGCTCAGTGTTATCATTTGATGTTTTGAGTACCTTGTCTATTGTTAAAGAACATTTAGTAAAGTCCTTAAGGGACCATTCATATTTTTTAGTCATATATTGTAGCTCAAATTGCAAACTTTGTATTTTTGACTCTAATTTTTGTGTGTCAGTGCAATATTTTAAATGGCTTTTTTCTAGTTCTAACATTGACAATTTAGCTTGTTCTCTAAATTTTAAACAAGAACCTATATTTTTACACTTCTTGATTAACATTTTATGGAATTTTAATTGCTTTTTTGATTTTTGTATGAACTTTTTAATTTTTAGATATTTTTTTAGTTTATTTCTGCTGCAAAACAAAACCGACTTGTCCTGTTGATATGGACTGTCACCTGTAAGATCTATAGTAGTCAAGTCCAGGTTTTGAGAATTTGCAGAAGGAATAAACTGCGGGATACCACTCATTAACTCACTAAATAGATTATCGGTTTGTTGGGCAGTAACTTTCTCAGCAGCTTCTTCCAGGTGTGAGATCTGTCCCTGGGCATCCCTTAGCTCCTGTTCCAGAAAGGTAGTCCTCCTCAAGGTTTTCTCATACTCGTCACTGCACTCTTGGAACCTATCTACAATTGACTGAAGGTGGTCCCGCTCCGCAACAATGTCATCATAACTAACATGAAGTCTTGATAATTCGCATTTTAATTTTTTAGTGTCATTCAGAGCGTTTATCAATAGATTTTCATTTTCCTCTCTTTCCTTTTCCAACTGTACACAGAGCTCTGTTTTAGATTTAAGCTCCAGCAACACCAACTGAAGTTTGGGCTCTTCCTGCTGGCGGCCGAGAGCTCTGCGACTACGGGTATTCATATTATTAATAAGTAAGTGCAATTAAACGCGAATTATATGATGGAGCTCCTTGTACAGTTTATGGTAAGAAGTAACAAGGTTATGTACCGGCAATAAATTACACTTAATATTTTTATGTACTTACGCAAATACACCAACCGTCGTCAACGTCGAGTAAACGCTTATACAAGTATAATAATTCTACTCACGAGAAACAGTCGATTTATTATGTATTTACGTGAAAAAGAAAACATTTAACATTCGAAAAAAACGGGTACCTGACTCGTCACTTCCCACACCAAAATATACGGACAGAACACTTTTATTATATTAATCTGACTATTTTAGGACACTATTAATGCGATGATATTGGTTTTAATTGGTTTAAAATTGTTTAAATACTAAATAACTAATTAATTTTAAAAATATTTTCAGAGAGCTAAAATTTTTGACAGTTCGATAGTGTTGCCAGACTCGGAATCCTAACATTCAAACATCAAATCTTAACATTCAAACATCTTAACAAACTTTCACATTTATAATATTAGTAGGATAGGCATGTTAATAAAATTTGTGTCGGGAGTCCTGGAGTTGCCCTTCAGAGGGCGTGCCGGGGACTCCTGGCCATAGGCAGATCGAAAGGCACTTTGTGAGTTTAGTCGGTAGTAGTCCAGCATAGCATCCATGAGGATAGAATAGAATAGAATAGAATAGAAATATTCTTTATTGTACACCAAAAAAAATATTTACATAGTTAAGGAATACAAGGTCTTGTAATGTACAATGGGCGGCCTTATCGCTAAGTGCGATTTCTACCAGGGCACCGATTCTCGCTTCACACGACATGAATGCGTGGACGGAAATCGGCGGGTGACGCGTCGCCTGTCTCATATTTAGGAACGGCGAACATGAGACGGACGACGTTTCACCCGTAAATTTGCGTCCACGCATTCACGTCGTGTGGTCGAGAATCTGCGCCCAGGCAACCTTTGGATGGAGATAATTGTTTTTTTTTTATTTGTGGATCTACTCAAAAAATGATTGTTTTCACAAACTATACTACAGCTCGCGCCACGGATCTTTGCGTCTACGAAGTTCGCTCGTTTGCGTCACAATTATGCATTATTCGGTAGCTAGCTGACGCCCGCAGCTCCACCCGCGTCAAGTTTTGTTTCCGTTCCCGCTTCCGGGGGAATTTATTCCCGGGATAAAAAGTAGCCTACGTGTTATTCCAGACTATAATGTATCTCTGTACCAAATTTCAGCCCGATCCGTTCAGCGGTTTGAGCGTGAAAGAGTAACAAACATCCACACTCACAAACTTTCGCATTTATAATATTAGTAAGATATTAGCAATACGACTGCTGACGCGGGAGGGCCGCCCTTCCTGCCTCAGCTGCGCAGTAGTTTACCCTGTGATACCTAATAGTGCATAATAATCTTAATATATAAAACAAAGAAGGGTTTGTTACAACATTTATAACTCAAGAACGGCCGTACCGATTTGGCTGAAAATTGGTGGGAAGGTAGCTTAGAACCAGGAGACGGACATAAGATACTTTTTATCCCGTTTGACCTCGTTTTTTTTTTTCGCTTTTTTGGTCTATTCACTATTCTGCTGGCGACGTACACCGGTAGTCCACGTCCTATGCATGAATATGAGCAATTTCTACAATAATGCGACGGGAAACATCTATCGTTAACGAAATTATTCTGACGGGAGTAAATGCGACGGGAACGGGTGATTTACTCTCTTATGTGACGCATACGAAGTTGCGCGGGTCAGCTAGTAATATTATAAAGAGGAAGGATTTGTTATTTTTGATTTTTTTTGTTTGTTTGTAACGAATAGGCTCCGGAACTACTGAACCGATTTGAAAAATTCTTTCACTGTTGGGAAGCTACACTCTTTGCGGTGAATATTTTATTTCTGTATTCCCACGGGAACGGGAACTACGCGGGTGAAACCGCGTGACGTCCGTTAGTAGTGCATAATTGCGGCGCGAACGAACGAACTTCGTAGTCGCAAAGATCCGTGGCGCGACCTGTACTTCTTACTGTGAAGCGGGAACAATTACTAGATTAACCTAACTAGTTATCAAATCTACTTACGTCTTTTCATAGGTGTATTTCTTTTTATTGACCTGCTTCTTTTTAGGCTTTGGGTTGAGAATGTGTTGGGGTATGGGCTCAGAGAAAGCCAGGATGGTCTCTTTGAGCAGCATGTCCTCGCTATCCTCAGTTTTGGGCTTAATTTTGGGCTCTGTCTTGCGGGGACGGCCGGGACGCTTGCGGGGACGTTGCTAAAAAGACAGCAATATTAGTGCAAAAATCTCTTGTAAGGATCCTAACAATGTTTTATTTTATTTTGTTTATTTATTCAACACAGTTACAATATCTTTACAGTAAAACACCAAAGCGATATTATAAGCAACCAACGATTCACAACATATTCATTTTTTAAAATTAAACATTTCCAACAGCTTCCTACAAAAAAGACAATTCTTCATAGATCCAATCAGTCATTACTGATCCAATCAGTCATTACAGCGATATGTGCAAGAAAAATAACATCGATGAATTAAATTTTTCCCACCATAACTCATTCAACCAGGTTTCATAGTTTAAATACAAGGACTTACTTCTTTAGCTTCGGGTTCAGATCCCGGGTCGTCTTCCTCAGGGTTGTAGTCATCGTCCGCATTTCCAAAATCTAAAACAAAATTGTCTACTCATGTTTATGTCAAAGTTCTTTAAAGACGGCCATAGCTGACCTGATAAGCTTCATACTTCCTCAGAATACTCTCTCGCTCGAGACCATGGTGCGAGCCATGATCTACAGCGGGAGTAAGTGGGACTAAGCCGCCTCTTTCTGCGAGCAGGTCATGTGAGTAAAAGAGACGACGGGGTGGGAACGGGAGAGAACTTTCCCACCCGAGTTCCGCAGTCGGCGGCTTGGGCGCCGCCGACGTGTCTTCGCCGAGGACTGTTGGCCTCCATGACCGGGCCTGAGGACGGAAAGAGGGCTGCTCACCGTCCTTACAGAAGCAGGCCCATGGCGGCAGCGTGACGTGAGGAATTAAAGCACGCCCCCCCTTAGAAGCGGGATCCGAGGCCGCAGTGGCGGCAGTGGGTCTATTGGGAGTCCTGGGACATCCTTCCGAGGTCTTACCTGGGACTCCCAACCATAGGCTGTTGGCCGTAACGTGAGGTTTTTTAGTCGGTAGGAGTCCGGCATAGCATCCATGAGGATTTTCCCTCACGTTAAAAAAAAATACTTCCACAGAATTAAATAATATTATCTAGTTCACAAAACAGAAAGAAGGGGAAACATACAATAAACGTGAATTTTTGGTACGGAACCCTCTGTGCGCGAGACCGACTCGCACTTGGCCGGTTTTAAATCTCCCATGAACTTCTACAAGTATTTCCAAAACCAAAATTAGCATAATGGTGCTTTAGAGTTCTAGTGAGCATTAACATGAAGAAAAACACTATGATTTTTTTTATTATTTGATGATCCTTGCGACTCCGCCCGCGTGAAATTCGGTACCCGATTCAGCTTCCCATGGGAACTTATTTCCGGGCCAATAGGTATTCCAGACTATAATCTATCTGTGTACCAAATTTTATTGGGAAATAACATCATTAAAAATGACTATAGATCCTATCTATAACATTCAAAAGCATCTTACCATCTCCGCCGAATGTTTCATCCTCATCCTCCGGTTCCTCCTTTAATTCAAGAGTTCCCGACGCTAGCAGTGTTGTCAAAGATTCCGGCTCTTTCTCATGACTCATAGGCTTTTTACGTTGATATGGAGACAGTTCTGAAATTAGAAATTATTAGTACTTATTAAAGTTAACGGGATATTTAACATGTATTATTTATTGAGTGAAGAGAGAAGCGCTTGTGGCCCCGCGGACTCAGTGTCCTGTAAACGATCACTGCATTAAGCAACTTTCACTATGGCCGATCCATGGATGGGTGACCATCCATGTGATCACTTTGTGACATTTATTTGAGCGTTTCCGTGCTTCGGAAGGCACGTTAAGCCGTTGGTCCCGGTTGCCAGTAGAATGGCAGTTGTTAAGCCAAGTTGAAGGCTTTATTTCAACAGCAGGCAGTCACAACCTGCGCCTGTCCATTTAAACACGGCAATACGGCTCACCAACTATTACGTGGGACAAATTATACAAAGGTGAAATGTGGGCATATAATATGCCTCTGCCTACCCCTTCGGGGATAAAGGCGTGACCATAATATATGTATGTATGTATTTATTGAGTGTTTTGCACTGTTGCAAGTCCATGATCATGGAGAAATGAATGTCAGTGAATGAATAAATGTTTAAAGACCTATAATGAATATCATAGTGTATTTCTGGGTTTTTTTAGGCAGAGTGTGAAGAGGCACAACATGAGGGCTTGAGAGAGACTAGAGTGGCCCCCAATCGCTAAATGTAGTATTTATGGCTCTCCATCAGGCGGAATCTCTCCGTTTGGCAAGCTAAATATTTATAAAACTTGTATGTTTTGTGCATTTCTTTGAGTGAAATGCTGTTTTCTTGAGAGGTAAACTTCTTTTTATACTTTTTTTGTAATGTAGTTGTATAAGCCAATGGTGAATGATGAACTTTGGAGCCAATATTGAGAAAACTTTGTGCCATTAATGGAGGGGCTACATTAGCGGGCGATGTATCATGTCGCGTTGTCGCGCTAAAAACGGGCATACACGATGTTCCTGTCTATATTATCGCGCACAGATTTGTGTCGCGTTGACGCGATACATCGTGCGATGTATTGTGTTGCAGAGTTGTAGTGTGCTGTGCGGCCGCGATACTCAAAATGGAGGAAGTAGTGGCGTTGCAAAATAATATGAGCAACAGAAGAAAAAGGAGATGGTGGATGACTAATATTCATAGAAACCGAACGATGTAAGTATACTGCACAAGTACACAATGATATTTCACCTATTTCATACAATTGTATGAACCCCAACACCTTTATGCTCCACTCCATTCTTAAAAAAACAAACACGTTCGTCCCGCATCAAGTCTGGACGACACTGAAGTGACGCAGGTGTAACCGCGACCACCCAAGCGAAAATTGTCGCGACAAATCCCTTTGATGCGGGGCAGTTTACCGACAGTGCCCCGATAATACATCGTCTACGCCCGCATACTGCGCGTTGCAACGATGTACCCGGCCACACCAGCGTGTTAACACGAATATTCGCCGTAGCCCACTAATGTAGCCCCAGCATGAGACAGTATTTGAACATGTGTAAAGAATACATAACTTATAACTGACCTATTTGTCCTTGTTCATTAGGGTATTTCCTAGGCCTGCCTCTCTTTTTGGGTCCAGGAGCTTTAGTTACAACTGCACTGCTTGGTGTTTTCACAAGAGTTCGAGTCCACTGGCCTTGTGGGTCGTGTTCTACGGGCAATTCATATTGAAGAAGTAATCCATTCTCCTGCTTTATAGTAATAGTTTCTGTCTCCGTTTTCACTGAAAATTTTCAAAGTCAATTTTAATTAAGGGACCATTCTTGACCGGGGGCCTGAGGACGGTGAGGGGCTCGCTCACTGTCCTTACAGAAGCAGGGCCATGACGGCAGCTTGACGCGAGGAATTCACGCGCCCCCCCCCCCCCCCTTCCTTTAAAAAGCGGGATCACATCGGAAGTCCCTCAAAGATGCGGGATAGCACCCGAACCACCCCCTGGGCGAGGTCACAGTGGCGGCGTGGGTCTGTTGGGAGTCCTGGGACATCCTTCTGAGGGCTTATAGGCCGTTGGGCGTAACGTGAGGTTTTTTTTTAGTTGGCAGGAGTCCAGCTTAATTTCCATGAGAATTTTCCCATACGTTAAAATAAAACAAAAAAAAGCCACCGTGCTTGTTTGCTTGACATACACTTTCTACATGTGCCACAAATATTCAATTTGGTTCTTAGATAAAGAGTAATCAGTGACAAGCAGTAACCTTAAAATAAAATAACAATTTATGCCTTAAGTCTCAAGACAGCATGGCATTGAACTTAACCCTTGACAACAGGGTATTATCTATCTATCTATATCTATCTTCATTATAAAATTGAATCGCTGAATGTGTTGCTAAGCGCAGATCTCGAGAACAGCTAAACCAATTACTCTGATTGTTTTTGTTGATGTATTTGTTATTGACAGGAGAATGTTCCTATAAAAGAAAAAATCAAGAAAGTTGCGTGGAAAATTAGATCATTTTAATGGACTTTAGCCGGCTCAAACTGTTCAAAAAAACGGTTTCTATTGCAATTTTGCATCGGTTATTGGAACTTGAAACTCAAAAATGGGGACTGAACCAGGAAAAGAAAAACGGACAGGAACTCGGAACCAGAAACCAAGAGCAGGAAACAGGGAACGAGAACAGGGGATCGAGAACTCTGAACTTAGAATACCGCTTTCAACATTTATAGTTAAAGCAGGACAAGGTCTGTCCGGTCAGCTAGTATGAAATACGGTAGGACTTCGGATTACTATCCAACGATTTAAGGGGTGGGAGTGGGGGGGAGGGGGGGGTGGGGACCCCCCCCCCCTGACGGAAAAGTTGCGGACGCCCCCCCTTTTTGAGTTATGATTTTTTTAAAATTCTAACCTAACTTTCGCATTTTCTTGTTTTGAAATCGATTTCAAGGTCGAAATTGGAAGATGGAAAATGGAGGGGGAGGGGGGAATCCCCCTGACCCCTCCCCAAAGTTAGGAAATCAATAGTTACCTTGAATTTAGATTTTTATTTTTTGAGGTTATGTTCAATAAAATCGACAACATAAGTAATCGTTCTCCAAATAAGAACTCGTCGACAAGCCAAAAAAAAAATAACCACGAAGGCTAAGGCGGGAGCTCCGCTCCGCTTCGCTCCCGCCTTAGCCTTCTAACCTAACCTATCCGAGTCGGGGTGTTAACCATTAAGTACTAATTATGGTTGAATTAGGGATGCGTAATTCAAATGCCGACCTGGGGTTGAAAAAAAAAACTACGCGTCTCCTATACAAGACACAAATTCACAAATAGGGTGTCATTTGAAAGTGTTGACCTTGACCAACCCATAGAATGCGTACGACGTTTTACGTTTAGTTTCACATATCGGCAACCGTCATTAAATTATTATAATATTTAATAGCGTTCATTTATATAAATATACGTAATATAATAAAATATGCATAAAATTTAACTTAATAACTAAATATAATTATTAATTAAATTTTTAAATGAAGTAAAACATTGTTGTGCGTTAATGTTACGTAAAACAAAACGTATTGGACGAGCCGAATGTCAAAAACATTGGAAGTGTTTGTGTTCTGTGGTGAAAAGTGACAAATTATTGGTGTTTTTTTACGATTTTCATTATTTTTTTTCTCGTTAACCATTAATCTCCGCAAGTTAAAACTTCGCGTGTAGGCTTCTAATAATATTAGCTTTGTGTATAAAAAATATGAACCTCAAACTCGATGGCAACTAATCTAAAGTTAAGCCTGAAATACTACCAATACTAGCAGAGAGAAAAATTTTAGAAAGCTATTTACTTATTAAACAAAATAATAAAAGATAAATAAATTTACACTTGAACAGCCTTCGTAAAGTATGTAAAACTATTATTTTTATCTTGAAGACTTGTTTACAAACAATAAACAGCTGACATTTTACGACTTATAAGCATGCTGCAAAAACTTGTGATAGAAAATAATATGATTACTTGCGTAATAGCTGCAAGAAACTAACCTTTGGACGATGTTCCTGCCGATACTATTTCGGAGCTTTTCTTGAATTCTTCCAAGCATTCTCTCAATGTTTCGTTGGAAGTTAAACACTGCTGTTTGAACTGGTATGCATAGGTTAGGCGATCCACACAAGTCAAGCATATTAGCGTCGGTAAATTATCGTTTTTAGATATCTAAAAAATCAACAATACGTTCGGTAAAATACTCCAATTAAAACTAGTTTAATTTTGTAATCCCTGGGATGTCAGTTGAAAATCACAAATTCGCTACAAAATACAAATACAACAATATAGCAACATTATTGTAGTAAAAAATTAAATAGGGTGGCCATCGCAACCATTTTGGTGTGGTAATTTTTACGTACCTCGACGCCACAACAGACTGTGTACTTGTCACCAAGTTGTTCATTATTTTCGTCCCAATCAAACAGAGAAACCATATCCCCGGTTTCCAAACAAACCCGACATGTTAATTGCCAATCCATTTTACATTAAATATGTAACCCCAAACGCGTGAAACAGACTCATTAATCGTAACAAAATGCATTACTTTTCGACCGGAAGCGGTGACATTGACAGTAGTGCCAACATACAGAACCATTTCGTTCATGCACTTTGGCAAAGGTTTCGTTCCATTCAGCCAACGACAACCAAATATGGAGAACATAAAATATTATAAAAATATTTAACTACACTCATGGACAAAATTAGGGGAACGCAAAGAAATGTTCAGGTAGTAATAAAATAAACGATTTATTTATGTTTAATACAGTTTCATTTGAGTATTCTTAATTAATTCAACTTTTTAAAATACAGAAATGTACAATTTACTGTTAAAAATAGACAAATATTGAAGTTATCGCTTATTAACGAGAATGTTAAGGAAACAATGAAATTTAATCTTATCATGAAATTTATGGAATGTCTGGTTTCTTCTCTAGTAAAAGTTAACATGACCACTCGTAGGTACATTCAGTATTTGGTGTTACCTCCTCTTGCTGTTAAAACTGCCTCCAATCGTCTGGACATACTTTTTATTAATTCGTCTATGAAATTTTGTGGCATTTGGTCCCATTCTTCTACCAACGCCGTTTTAAGTTGTCGTAAGTTGGTTATTGCAGGGATTCTTTTTTTTTATTTGTCTTCCCAGTTTATCCCAGACATGTTCAATCGGGTTTAAGTCTGGCGAGCGGGCTGGCCATTCCAAAACATCGATTTCGAACCCTTGAAGGTATCTTGAAACTACAGCGGCAGTGTGTGGCCGAGCATTATCATGCATCAGTAGAAAATTATCACCTATGTATGGGACAAATGGTATCACAATTTCTTCTAAAATGTTAGTTACGTAGCGTGCTGCTGTCAGAGATCCATTTTCGAAGACGTGGAGCTCCGTACGTCCTCCTAAGGAAATGCCGCCCCATACCATCACTGACCCTCCACCGTAAGGTTCTCTTCCGACAATGTTACACTGTGCATATCTTTCTCCTGGTCGTCTCCACACTTTCACCCTTCCATCATCTGGCTTAAGGCAAAATAAGGCACGCTTAGGTTGTGGAATGACCTCCCTGCCTCGGTTTTCCCAAACGCCTACAGTATGGGGTTCTTCAAAAGGGGTCTTAGAAGGTTTTTACAGGGTCGGCAGCGCGAGTGTGGCACCTCTGGTGTTGCAAACGTTCATAGGCTGCGGTGACCACCGGTCCTTCTGGTGGGCCGTATGCTTGTCTGCCACCTTAGTGGTATAAAAAAAAAAAAAAAAATCTGGACTCATCAGTGAATAATACTCTTCCCCAGTCATTGTCATTCCAGTGACGGTGAATGCGAGCAAAGTTACTCCGAGCTACACGATGACCTGTGGTAAGAAGAGGTCCTTTGGCAGGTATAAATGCCCCTATTCCGGCTGCTTTAAGTCTTCTTCGTATCGTTTTAGTGCTAACTGCCACATTTCGGACTTCTTGGAGCCTTGCTCTTACCTCAGAAGACGTCGAGGTACGATTTCTTAGCACACTGCTTACGATAAATCTATCGTCCCTAGCTGTGGTCTTCTTTTTTCTCCCTTGTCCTCTGCATCTTGTGTACTCGCCTGTCTGCCGGTATCGTTTTACGTTGCGAAAGATAACTGATTTGGAAACTCGCAACATTTGAGCCACTTGATTGTAAGTGTAACCTTGTTCGATTGAGTTACAGCTTTGGACAACTGTGCTACGTTGAGATCCGGCATTATCACTTCAGTCTTTTTAAAAAGTCTCTAAGTAACACTCTGACGAATAATTTTTGTAAAAAAAAAGATTTACTAAAGTTTTCAAATACGAAAATAAACTCTTAAATTGTTCTCTTACGAAGTTACGACACACATTTATTACATTACTACGTAGAGAAAAAAAAACAAATGATATTCTGAAACAAAACACGATAAAATGTCTTTCTTTAAATGATACAAATGCTGTTATGGGTGGCCAGTGTGTAAGTATAAAAAAATTCACGTAGTCGACCTTTTTTTTGCGTTCCTCTAAATTTGTCCCTGAGTGTATTTTCGTTTACTCAATAAAGTACCGTTACGTCTAAACTGACTCAGATTAATGAATTTTATGACAAACTACTGTATCACCACATTTATGCTACTTAGTCCGCATGGATGTCGAAGAGTCGAAAATGTAAAAAAATAATGAAACAAAAAGGAGAAAATAAGATCGCCCGGAAATTCAATAGTGCGATTGCGATGAAAAAAACGTAAAATTTTAAGTCTTACAAAAATACAGCATCGTTCACAGACAGTCATTCCGTCAGCCACAGGGAGTTTATCCTCACACTCTACGTCCGGAGCGTTCCAGCATGGTTAGATCCGATATAGTATATTCATTCTAGATTTCAATGTATGGGGAAAACGGCAAAATTTATATATTTTTTAAACAGCTGCTATTGTATACCTATATGTGAGTACATTATAATTCAAGACTCTCCCGTCCCCCCCGCAACCTGCGTCACCCCTCCCCCCCTTGAAAAGTGTCCCGTTTTACAGTTTTTCTAAATTTTCAAGAAAACTATACAATATAGGACCAAATGATCGAAGACTAAATTGTTTATTAATAAATTACCTACAAATAAGGTCTAACATTCATTTTGGCACGAGTTACAGTTTTTAAGCTATGGTGCATCAAAGATTACGAAAAATGTGCCCTTAACAAAAATTTTACATTCAACACAGGAAAAAATAATATTTATTTTTTACAAACGTACATACATCACATATGATCACGTCTGTATCCCTTCTGGGGTAGACAGAGCCCAAAGGTCACATTTAGCATGTAGGTAGGCGTAAAGATGGTAAAAGCAATCATAATAGCGATGGCTCAGTGGCTGGTGACTCAGTGGTATACATGGGTGATAAAAAGTTATTATTTTTATTTCAGCCCCAATTTTCTGGGCTCATTGCGTTTCCTCGCCAGAATTGCACTTGATGAAAAGTACGCCTTGTGCCTGCACGTTAAGTGGTTTGCATCGCATCGCAAATCGAATTTAATGAGCACAGTCATATAACGGAACCGAAAGCAAATTTCTTAAGCAATATTGTGAACAAAGAAAGATTCATTTCGCAGCTTTGCAAGCGACTCACCCCCGAAATGAGAAGGACATGAACAGCTAATGACGATGCAGATATGCTCATTGTTCAGACTGCAATAGAAGAAGCTGAAAGAAACGAGAATGTCGTAGTGGTTGGGCAAGATAAAGATCTATTAATTCTTTTGCTGGGTCTCACACTACTACACAAAAATATATACTCACTGAAAGAGTATACAGTATACAATATTGCTTTAGAAATTTGCTTTTGTTTCCGTTATATGATTGTGCTCATTAAATTCAATTTGCGATCCGATGCGAGCCATTTATCGTGCAGGCACTTCTTCAGGAGCAGCTCATCAGCATTCAAGGCGTACTTTTCATCAAGTGCAATTATGGCGAGGAAACGCATTGAGCCCAGAAAATTGGGGCTGAAATAAAAATAATAACTTTTTATCACCCATGTATACCATTGAGTCACCAGCCCCACAGTCAATACTTAAAATAGTATCATGTACCAGCAAAAAAGGCTAATTATACCCACTTCTTTAACTTGCCTATAGTTCAAGAAGTGGTTTGGCATTAGAGTACGCTAATTGAGAGAGAGAGAGAGCTAATTGAAGAAGCTCAATAATTTGAATCTTAGTTTAATTTTTCATCGTAAAATACAATAGTATTGTTTCCTTAGCTCCACAACACAATACATATTTTCCGAAATATTGTACAAATCACAGAAAATATAAAACATGTTTTTATTATTCCGTGGTACAAACGTAAAAATGTAGGCAATGTTGACAAGTTTCAAGTTACCATAATAGTCATGTTTCTTCACAGAGCAACGCGCGCCTCATAGACAGTTCGTGTTGCTCTGTGTTTCCTACATACCTACAGTATTTTTTTTTTCGAAATATCTTTTAAAAAACGTTAACAGTTTTGGCCGATTTCACGGTACCTGTGTGTTTATCACAAAATTATTTTACTGGACCATTTTGGATGAAATTGTTGTGTGCCTTCAAAAGGTTCCTGGGTGGTTTAAAAACACATTTTCACCTGGTTGGTGACGCTGTTCTCGGGTTTCTTTGGCGGCGATCAAGTACTTATTTTAGTTTAGGGAAAGGGGTTCTTCTTGCAAGACGTCTGTGCGTTACAGTGCATCAGTGGTGCGTGACAATTCTAAAATCTTCGAAAACAGTGTTAGATAATTATATGTATAATACTAAATGTCCCTTTGTAATAGTATTTAGGTGCTTTGTAGGCCCACTTTTTTCTTAGAAAGCTTAATAGGTTATTTTTCCTTATTTTCTCATTTGATATTATACGCGTGGTGAGGAAAAAATAATTATATTTTATTATACCACCACCAATACAATAAATATAATTATTGTAATACCAACTCAATCCCCCAATTAAATAATCCCATCTTAGCGCCGCGCCGTGTATAATAATATCAAATAATAATAAACACGGCACTAAGATGGGATCACAGAAAACTATACTCTGTAAAATATAGCTTGATCTCTGTGGCAGTTAGTCGCCTCAGTGCTTATTTGTCCTATGTGCCATCGGTCACATTTTACAGTAGAAGCGATTTTCCTTTATTTTTATTTAAAAAGGTTTAGTTTCTAGATTTAAAGGTATTTCCTAATACGCGTGCTACTTTCGAATTAATGTTTTAATTTTCATCTGTAGATGCCAATTAATATTACTATCTTATTATTATTCTGCTTTTACACGGAGATAGAACAAAGATGCACAAATTAAATTACGAATACGGACTTAGAACATTATCGCATTAGAGATAGAAAAAAGGGACTCATTTATTTGTGCGTCCTTATTTGTGCTATCTCCCAGATTTTCTATACAGATACATAACAAACACAAACGGGTTTAACTTGTAAGTTGAGAATGTTTTGTCAATATTTTTTTGTTAAAATTATGACAGGAGTTGGAAAATAGAAGACAAAACACTCTTCCTAATTTTATAAGTTTGCTGGTCTTCTTAGTTCTTTACATAAGTATGGAGGGAGCCAGAAAACACAAAGCAAAAAGTGAAGTAATTGTAACTAAAACCACCTAATTTTAAAAGCTTTTGCTTCGTGAATATTGATTGGACTTACTTACATAACATTTTAAAATTTTATAGAATTTTACTAACACAACAATATTGCATACATATTTAGGTACAGGTCGAATTGTTTCCCGCTTATTTGATGGCTGATAAAAAACATCAAAGTCAAAACGAATTTGAGTGTAAAGCAAAAAGTACTTGCTGTTCAGTTTGCGGCCGCGTCTCAATACATGGCTATTCATAACCTGTTTTTGACATTATGTAGTATTTGTCTGAACGAATTTGACGATGAAAACGCAACAATTTATAAGATTTTGAAATGATTTTCGTGAGCGACTGAAAGTTTCTCGTAAAGTTTCCAGCCACAACGGCAACTCAAATAATATGGCGTCGCGGGCTGTGATTGGTCGCTTGGGTGGACATAGAACACTCAAGCACTCAACATCTCTTACGATGTCGGAAATATGACAAACATTGGACATAGAACAAATAAGCACAAAATTTTAATTACGGTGTCGTGTCACAAATAAAATTTAAATAATTTTTTGGTTGTTTTAGTAGTAAAATGTCTTAATTTTTCTTCGACTAACAAATAAGCACTAAAGCGACGAGTTCTACTAACGTAAACAAGTATAGACTTTATGTCAATGGCATAGAGCTTTTGTGGTTGAAATGCAGATAGTGAGAACACATAGGAGCAAACTGTAAATAACAACTTTATATCTTTGAAATAAAAGTCAATTTTGTTTACGTTAAAATAACTTCCACAAAGATCAAGCTATATTTTACAGAGTACAAGTAAAAAATATTTACTTAGTTTTCTGTGTAGATATGCCCTAAAACATTGCCAACTTACCGGAAATAAGATGACACTTCTCCCCTTCCCCTTTATTAAAGAAATGTCAAAAATTAGTGATTATCGCAAAATACAACAACAATAAACACGATGAAATTAAATCGAAACGCAGTGTGCGTGTAATGAATTAAATTAGTAAATCAAAATGGAATTATTTAGATCAGAGCTGTTTTATATATTTGTTAGAAATGAATCAAGTCTATGGTGGAATAGGCTAACAGGGGCATTTTCCGTGCGATCAGGTAATGATTAAATATCTATAAATTTTGGCAAAGACAAAGGTATTTGACCTAGTTAGTAAATAAATATTTATGTTATTGATTACCCTGTACATTAAAAATGTCATTTTATGCGTAAATTGAATAGTATTATCCCTTTGAATTTGATAAGGTTTATTTCAATTTTAGCATGGGATCTCTCTGACATAGAAGATATTGAATGCTTAGGCATCACTGACGGGATATTAGGCAAGGTAGAGCATTCTAATGTGTTCGAACCACGCCTCATGATCATACGGGAGAGTGCTCCAGTTGGCACTATATATTTTCATCATACAATATATAAAATCAAATCAGTATGCTTTCTAAACATGGGATCCGCAAACCAGGAAGTGGAGTTAACTCCTTGCACGAAACATGGCTCTTTGAATAGTATGACTAACTCCAATAAGTCATTAAATAAGAAGATGGGAGGAAGGCTGTTTGAGAATTCAGCATTTCTGAACAAGACTGTTGGTGCTGTGAAAAATGTCAGCAACACTATCAAGACTACTACTCAACAAGCTGCTACACAGGTATACATATTTCTTCCCATCGAAATATTATTTTAAAACTATATCACTTTAAGATTAGAAGTTGATTGATGCTGTTTACAATTCATCCAGGGTGGGCATTTGAATTACGCATCCTCGATAGCGGGGTGGGAGGGGTGTCATTTTAAAGGGGTTGATCACCCCTTTCAAATGGCACCATATTTGTGTCTAGGAGACGCGTAGTTTTTTTTTTATACATGTTTGAAGTTACATGTAACGGAACATTATTTTTTGTTAAATGTGTCATAGTTATTAATTTTTCATATAGTTATTTATTGTTTTACACATAATTAGTTGTAAAATGTTTTATGTGTCATAAAAAATGAACAAAAGAAAAAAGAACAAAAAAACAATACAAAATATAAAAATGAAATGGAACGTCTCCGTCATCTTGGTGTGGGAGTTAGAGTGTATTCCCGCTTGTCCCCTCGACTTCCCAAGGGGGGGATAAAAATTATATATAATTTAATTATATTTAATTATATTTTTTTTGATAAATATTTTAATATTATTTTATATTATTTTTGGTAAATATTATTTTATATAATATATGGTAATTATTATTTTTGATAAATATTATTTTTGGGACTTCTCCCCGTCTCCCCGAGGGGGACGAATGGGAAGTCCCAAAAATAATATTTAATTGGTTCCCGATCGTCCCCTTCCTAATTCAAGAAGACTGACTTGGATAGGTTAGGTTAGAAGGCTAAGACGGGAGCGGAGCGGAGCGGAGCTCCCGTCTTAGCCTTCGTGGTTTTTTTTTTATAACCACCTAAACAAAACTATTTTGTCCCCCCAAAACAAATAAGGGGACCATCGGGAAAATAAATTAACGAATTCCACGGATTTAACGGCGCACGAGCCGAGCGAGCGAAGCAAGCGCGCCGCGGTAGCGGCACGGCGAGTGCTTTGAGATACCAATTGAAAGTGAATTATTATATTAAATTTATAAGAACATGATTTTATAAAACTTAACCTCAAAAAATAAAAATCTAAATTTCTTGGAAACTATTGGTTTCCTAACTTTGGAAAGTGGTCGGGGGGATTCCTCCCCTCCCCCTCCCCCTCCTCCACCTCCTCCCCGCCCCCTATCGAGGATGCGTAATTCAAATGCAACCCCGCTTCAGTCTGATCATCCTCATCAAAAGATAAGGTTCCATTGACTCCAAAGATCTTGTTAGGTGTCTTTATCACCCTAAATCACAATAACATTAACTATTGTGGCAAGGAAGTAAATCTATCATCATCAATATAGAAAGTAGATTTATGTTCTATGAATCAGTCATTAGTTCAAGAATGCCTAAGAACTTACTGTGATAAATTTTGCCATATCATTATAAACATGAGTCGTTTTGTGTATAGAAACTTTTTATTATTCATTGCTGATGACTATATTAAAGTGTCCTTCATATAAAATTATAGTATAAAGCAATACCTATATTACATCAGCAAATTTCTCTTATTAATTATTTATTGGCCAGTTACTTTAAAATAAAGTAAAAGAAATGTAAATAAATAGATATTCGAATACATTTTGCAGTCATCTATGTAAAGTTATACAGTTATACAGCACAGATAGTCAAACCCGTCTGCATTTTTCTCTTTCAAGTAGGTAGCTGATAAATAGGGGACACTATAAATGTCCGATTTTGAATTGTGCTTCTATTTCTTTTTTCATATTCTTGGTTGAGGGAATGTTTGTGGTTCAGACAGCATTCATGTTGTGTATCTTTGTTTTTTTTTGTTTGCCAGCATCTCATAAACTAATTTCCAGATTGGCCACTAACACTACATTTAACTGAAAGAGGGTTCAAATTACTTTTTTAAGAGATGTAGTTTTAATGGTTCAGAGATCTGCCATCTCGATTGCTACATAAAAAGACAGATCTAGTTCCCTTTATACTTTTGATTGTTGGCACTTGATGAAACTTGTTAAATAATACTTCATGATCTCTTGCATAGAAACACATGGCACTTATGTATAAGGGTCTTGATTGATAGCATTTATTCACTGGAGGGATCTTGCTCTTATCCCATGGCTTTGTTGTTGTGACTGTATGTACTGTACTGCTATACATAGGCAGTAGACAATAGACTCACCACTTATTATGTGGGACATAAAACTATAAGGTGAAATGTGGGCGTATACTATGCCTCTGCCTACTCCTTCGGGGATAAAGGCGTGATTATATGTATGTAGGTATTGTCCTAATATGTATGATTTCTTTTCAATCCAGGTAAAACAAACTGTAAAAAAGCAAAGAGATCCGAAACTCTCAGAGCGTTTTGAGAAACGACTAGCAGATGAACTGACCAAGATCTTTGATGACTCCGACAGTTTCTTCTACTCTAGAACCTTGGATTTGACGAACAGCCTCCAAAGACAGTATGAGATAGAGAAAATGCTAGAAACTGCCGAAGGTGTTGGGAAACCTGTTGTTGATATTACAAAATGGTGGAAGCATGTTGATGATCGTTTCTTCTGGAACAAGCATATGTTGAAGGATATTATTGCGCTGGGGGTAAGTTGTTCATTTTTGTTTAAATGTAATACTTTTTACAAAAAAAGCTGTATCTGCAAATTCTTATTGCATTAAGTATTATTGATACATGGTCAGGCTGGCAGTATTATGATCGTAATAAAGCTTAATACTAAAAAGCAGGAACGAAAACCTGCTCCTATCCCTTTAACACGGCGTCATTGACACCACATATTACGTGTTACAATGTGCTTCTGCCTACCCACTTGGAAAAAATGCCGTATTTATGTATGTATAAAGCAAAATAACTCTAGTAGCAGTAATATTAGTATTAGGGTCGGCAGCGCGAGTGTGACGCCTCTGGTGTTGCAAACGTTCATAGGCTGCAGTGACTTCTGGTGGGCCGTATGCTTGTCTGCCACCTTAGTGGTATAAAAAAAAAATACTTGGAACATTGTATACTTCAATCTGTTTATGATTTTGGTAGCGCTTATTTTGCAGAACGAAAAACGGCCTTGCAAATGCATTTGTAATTGCATCACTTAATACTTCATCACTAAGATGTTCACGTTTACTAATTGCATAGTTAATGTCCGTTACATGTAATTCTATTTCTTAACGACTACTGTGTCAAAATTTATTACACATTAGCTAATATCCGCGGCTATGTTCGCGTGATGAGGTTTCTCGTTCCTGTTTCCTATAGGGACTTGCCACTTGCTCCAAAGAATAAGTTAGATGAAAATGTTTGAAAATGTTCCCACTATATGCCCTTCCTTTTGCTCCTTCCTTGAAGCTCTCGTGGCTCCGCCGACTCAGTGTTCTGTAAACGATCACTGTAGTAAGCAATCACTGTAGGTCACGAGATGGTCACCCATCCTTAACCAGCCACAGTCATTTACTGTGGCTGGTACCTACCACTTTGTGATTATTTGCGAGCGTTTCCGTGTTTCGGAAGGCACGTAAAGCCGTTGGTCCCGGTTGCCAGTAACACTTCAACAGCGGGCAGTCGCAACCGGCGCCTGTCTATATCAACACGGCAATCCGGCTCACCACGTACCTATTACGTGGGACAAAAAAAATGAAAAAGAGGTGAACGGTGGGCATATAACAAGCCTCTGCCTACCGCTTCGGGGATAAAAGGCGCGATCATATGTATGTATTTATATGTCCTTTCTAAGGCTATATTCTATCCTGCACCGAATTTCATTCCAATCCGTTCAAATCAGAAAAGAAAGCTACATGACGGGCACGTTGTTGTTAACTGCTATTGAAAATTTTCAACTTGGCTTAACAATTACTATCATTTTACTTGCAGCCGTGACCAACAGCTTAACGTGCCTTTCGAAGCACGAAAACGTTGAAACGCTAGCATTTAAATGAAAAACATTATCCAAAAATAACATTGACAATCCTTTATTTTGTTTCAAATTTGGGCAACACGTTCTGCAATACCAAACTGAGTGTCATTGCACTTATCAGTGACTTTTTGTGCGCTGAGTAATAGGCGCTTCTGTCGTAATATTTACGGTTCTTTCAACAGCGCTCGTAGCGTCTCTAACTTATGCTCGATTTTCACCGCGAGCTAAGCGGACGCCTTGATGCTAACTGCATACTTGTTTTCTCGCTACAGCACCACAATTGTATGCAGTTTGCATTAGGCCTCAAACTGGATGTGCATTGTGCACTCGCATATAGTCCGTTCACAGTTATTATTATAGTCCGTTCATAGTTAATTTACCTCTAGCGCTGATATTGGCTTCCATGATTTTCGTGTTACCATACTAAGATTTTGTTTATCCCATGTACTCTAACTTTAAAGTTTGCTGCCGTTTTTCGGGCGCGGAAATTATTTGAGATGTGGACACAGTAACTTCGCCCTCCTTGGTGATGGTAATGAGTATTTTTTTTAAATATCCATATCAATAAAAATAAAACTTAAGTACAATCGTATAGTAAAAGAACCACGTGTTTAATAAAGATATTGACAATTAGATATTTACATTAAAAAGAATTGTTAGTGCTAACGTTTACATCTTATAATCTCCCCTATTACGCGGCAAAATGTCTTAAGCATCGTCGCACTACCATCACCAACGGAGGTGATGTTGCTGCTTCCACAACGTTCCACATCTCAATTAATGGTCACACCCGAAAAAAACGATAGCAAATAAAGAAAGTAAGTTTCGACTAAAAGTTAGATTACATGGGAGAAACAAAAGCTTATTGGGGTAACCATGGAGCAAATTTTGCTCCATGGGGGTAACACAGCAATCAAGATAGGCAACCTTTTTATGGAGGCTTGATGTTAGCAACATAATTATGTACCTTATTTAATTATTTATGTCTGTATTAGTATGTAAGCCTTCTTCAACAATAAAAAAAACCTAAGTGCTAGAGGTAATATATCTCTGAACGGACTATACAAGCAAACCGCGCACTCTGCGTTTGTTTATCGTATGTTCAAAGTTGCCTACTCTCTTTTACTTGCCGCCCTGTGTTCTGCTAACGATCACTGCATTAAACATCTTAGGCTATTGCGGGTTATTAAATGACATTTCCATTTTGCGACCATTTCCGTGCGAAGCACAGAAATGGAAGGCACATTCCGGTTGCCAAGTCCAGTCAACTACGGACTTGGACCTGGGTTATCCCCGATGGGTCCACGTCGTAAGGCGTGGTGAGGCGTGACCAGACTAATAATGTATGTCTTACAACAGCTTAAGTGAAAGAGAGGCCTGAAAAACAATACCTCGACTTTCTATGAACCTCAACTGTAGGGTGGTATGCTTATATCACATTTTTGACCATTTGTACTTATTTTGCTATATGAATCAAACACCTTAAATGAGATTCACTGCAGAACAGCCATATCTAATTGACTATAACTTTTTAGTCACATCAAATCTAATTCCGTTCTGGTATTTAGATTCGCTCGTTCAGTAATCGTTGTTCGTCTCTCGTTACGGATGGTCAATGAACTAAGAGAGAAAGAGATAGTATGATATATTTATTTCGCTTTCAATATTTCATTATTTTAAGCAACTTTCGCTATAGCTGGTCCTTGAATCGGTGACCACTTTGTAAGATTACATTTGCGAGCGTTTTCGTACTTCGGAAGGCACGTTAGTCCCGGTCGTCAGTAATAGGACAGTCGTTAAGCCAAGTTGAAGGCTCTATGAGCGGCTTGAAAATGTTCAACACAGTCGTCACAACCTGCGCCTGTCCGTGACAATACGGCAATAGTCACTAGGTACCTATTACATGTGACACTAAAACTATAAGGTGAAATGTGGGCGTATACGATGCCTCTGCCTACCCCTTTGCGGATAAGGGCGTGACTATATGTACTTATGTATTTTCTTTTGTCTTCTTTCCAAATAGAGTCCAGACTGCGATCAATGGATACTCCCAGTGATCCAAGGCTACGTACACCTATCACAAATATCAGTGGAACCGCCTGATGCCAACCCACTTAATCCATTGACTCAGGGCAACCAGAGTTCTTGCGATGAAACGTTTACCCTCGGTCTGATATCTAGAAGATCAAGATACCAGGCTGGAACTAGGTAAGTTTAAGTTAGTATGTGGTTAATATTGTTATATGTGGAGTGCTTAGGGAGTCCAGTTGACTTGTCAGTCAACATGTCTGCTGTTTGGCGTTCCAAACATCTTCTGTCTGTCGACAGAAGATGTTTGGAACGCCAAACAGCAGACATGTTGTATCAAACATATAGAACGATAATAAAATAGGGGAGGAAGAGGGACCCACCACACATCCTCGATTCGTTAATCCTAACGCACAACACTCAAGTAACTTCAACTAATTTTAACAGAGGAATGACGAAGCGAAAGCCTCGAGAGATGGGAGAGGCAAAAGTACCTTTTCCTCTACATTGTTGGTATAATAATGAACATTACTCCGCTTCAAAACGGTTTTTGGTAACGAGGGTAATGCATTCACGCACCATCATCCCTGCTGGGGCAGCTGGAACGGAGTGGATACTCCCAGCCTCTCTCTTGAGAGAGGATCTCCTACCCATCGTAAAATCAAATATATGCTTAAGTATACTTATTATTTTGTTAAAAAAAATGTAAAAGTAATCAGGTCAGTTAACGTCATGAGTGTCAAGCGAAAGAGACTAGTCTTCACGACACAGGGTATCCTAGTGTGAAGATCAGTGTCATATTTACTTAGAACATTATTTTTTAAAAAGATGTACCAATTTATATTGAATTTCAATAAAGATGCATTATTATTATTATTATCGTATCCACTAAACCACAACAAACAAATGGGTTGCCCCTACCTTAGCCTTAGTAGCGCAGCACCTCTACAGAGGAAGGGGAGTGCTCACTACTCTTTTGCCCAGGATGCACCGCGAAGAAAATTCGAATCATTGGTGTCCTGAAGATGTTAGTAGGACCCCGCCTCCCCCGCTTTACAACGTTACAATTAAGTGACACGTTTTTCGCCTTTCAACAAGGCAGCTTCAAGACGGCTTGGTGGCTAAAACACATGTTATTTTTTTTTTTTCAAGGTATAATCGCCGTGGTATCGAGGCAGGAGGGAAAGTTGCCAATTACGTGGAAACTGAGCAGATCGTGTCGATAATATGCACTGACAGTATACATAGAGCCTCTTTTGTACAGGTGAGTGCTACTCTTATTCGTTTGTAATATTTGCAGTATTTCTCGAATATTAAATACTAGCTGACGCCCGCAGCTCCGCCCGCGTCAAGTTTTGTTCCCGTTTCCGCTTCCCGTGGGAACTTATTCCCGGGATAAAAAGTAGCCTATGAGGTATTCCAGACCTATATCTACCCCTGTACCGAATTTCATCCAGATCCGTTCAGCCGTTAGAGCGTGAAAGAGTAACAAACATCCATACATCCACACTCACAAACTTTCGCAATTATAATATTTGTAAAATTAGGAAGATTAATGAAGTCGCTGAATACTTTTCTGATGATTGACAACTGTTACGTCGACGAAAGGGGTGCTGTCTCGTGTCTCCCCCAGTCGATCCCCTGGGTGAGCCAACAGGACTTTTTCATTCCTGGTGTCCCCCCTAGCTGTGGGTGACATCAGTACAAGTTTTAAATTATATTTAAGTCGTTTTGTCAGATTTCTTCTTTTCGCCATGGCTTTGTCCATAAGGCAGGTGCATCACTTACATGTGAGGCAGGCTTGAGCCCCACGGTCTCGGTAAGACCCAAAACCCCCTCACACATGGCTACGAAAATACAGCTAACATTATTTTAGTTACCAAATATTTAGTTAACATAATTCTGCTTGTACAGTCAGCTGCAGAGAAAAGTAAACAGGGCCGCCCTTTAAGGATGGAATTTTCTCGGAAAATCTTAAATGTATTTTTATGAGATTTTGTAGTTATGGTCTAAGAGCCAGCGGCCCCCAGGCATTCGTTAAAGTATAAAAGCTGTAAGTTTCTCAATGTATGTCCCCAACACAGGTAAGAACGAACCCCGCCTATGAAACTTGAGTCGCGGTGGCTTTCGCAGGTATCAGGTAGTAAAGGTGTGTAAAATTGTGTGTTAAATTTGGTAAAGTATAAAACTCTGTTTTTACATATTTTACTTATAATAATCCTAAAAGTCACCTTGTCGAAAGCCAGACACTTTGTACGGTTGCAACCCTCTGCCAGACACCCTTAAAGTATATTTAATTATTACTATACTTACGGTATAGTATAAAAGCTGCAATTTATATATGTTATTTGGAGAACTATCAAATGATGTTTTCTCAATAGCCAGACAGTTTCAGTAGTTCCTTTATGTTGCCAGGCACATCAAAAGTCTAATGTAGGTGCGAGCGCGAGGGATATGTGTGTCTGAGGGTGCGAGTGAAATACCGCGTTCGGTCCACTGCAACGTTATACTGCGCATCAGCTATCATTTATTGTGTATAATGAGAACTATTTTCTAGATTTACTATGAAAATTCATTATGTACCATAACTAAGGATCAACGAATAAATGTTTAGAAAATTCTTTTATAAAATTTCTGTGTTTAGGAATCATTAAATTAACAATTAAATAATATATTTAAATAATTATTTTAATAATAGTTATTGGAATAATATAATTAATCTAATACAATAATTAATGGAAAAATGTTTCAAAGATATTCTATGAATCGTGGTCGTCAATATCTTGAGTGTCCTCATCACCGCACCCAAAGACGCGAGATAGCACCCGAACCACCCCCTGGGCCATAGGTCCGTAGGGAGTCCTGGGACATCCTTCCGAGGGCTTACCCTGGGCTCCCAACCATAGGCTGCTGGACGTTACGTGAGGTTTATTAGTCGGTAAGAGTCCCTCATAACATCTGTGAGGACTTTCCCTCACGTTAAAAAAAAGAACCCTCATGGGATTGTTCGATGATTGTATTTTCCATCAAATTTGTGAGATCTTCGCTGTGTTGTAAACATTAATTTGATTTTAGACAAGCATACGGCCCACCAGAAGGTCCGGTGTTCACCGCAGCCTATGAACGTTTGCAACACCAGAGGCGCCACTCTTGCGCTGCCGACCCTGTAAAACCCCCTCACTGTAGGCGTTTGGGAAAACCGAGGCAGGGAGATCGTTCCACAAAGAAAGCCCCTATCGGATCTAACCGTGCTCGAACGCTCCGGACGTAGAGTGTGAGGATGGATTCCCTGTCTGTGATTTCTATTTTGTGCCAAATTTGACAATAACTTATTCCTTCTGCTATGTTATTATAATAACACTGTACTACGGAATGTAGTTGAATAAATCACAGATTTAAGAATAATTAGTACGCAAGCTTTAATACGTCAACCTCCCGTGACGAAACGGTCAAGTATCTGATACCTTTGTTTTTAAGAAGTGAGACGCGCCAAATTTTTCGACGCATACACGTACAAGTGTATAATGCCCGTCTGTCTTTTTATACGCTCCAAAATACCACTAAATATTTAAAAATATAATAAATATGGCCAAATGGAAGACAAAATTCTTAATTCAATAATGTAAAAAAACGATTTTCGCGAAAATGCAGATGTCCGTTTGCTCTTTGCTTCCGTCGATATATCCCTGGCGCTCGCATCTACATTAACTTTTGATGTGCCTGGCAACATAAAGGAACTACTGAAACTGTCTGGCTATTGAGAAAACATCATTTGATAGTTCTCCAAATAACATATATAAATTGCAGCTTTTATACTATACCGTAAGTATAGTAATAATTAAATATACTTTAAGGGTGTCTGGCAGAGGGTTGCAACCGTACAAAGTGTCTGGCTTTCGACAAGGTGACTTTTAGGATTATTATAAGTAAAATATGTAAAAACTGAGTTTTATACTTTACCAAATTTAACACACAATTTTACACACCTTTACTACCTGATACCTGCGAAAGCCACCGCGACTCAAGTTTCATAGGCGGGGTGGGGTTCGTTCTTACCTGTGTTGGGGACATACATTGAGAAACTTACAGCTTTTATACTTTAACAAATGCCTGGGGGCCGCTGGCTCTTGCTCTATTATAGAATTACACAAATTTAATAACCATTGCAAATTTCATAAAAATATATGAAAGAGTTTTTGAAAAAAGTCAATGCTTACAGGGCGGCCCTGTATACTTTTCTCTGCAGCTGACTGTACCATAATAGTATTGCTAAATAGTAAGTTACGCTATGATGGTTTAGGGTCAATTCTCATGAGTTGAAGCGCATTCAAGCGACTCGCCTGCTCTTTATCAAAATATGCTTTTCAATTTTCATCTCTATATAGTAGGTAGTAAAGATCATATTTCCATGTACATATTTTTGTTAATGCGATTTATTTCTACTAAATAAATACTTAGTATTTCATTCGATAACCCAATATTTTTTTTTATATGGATTGAATGATCTAATTTCAAATTACCCACAGGAAATCACTCAATTTCGTTTCCGAGAAACTGAATAGGTCATCAGAGCCTTGGGTAACTTTGAATACGTACTAATAATGAACGGAACTATAATATTGTCCCACAATATTTATTTATTTCACAAGCAGCCTGATATGTACTACGTACTAGATGCGGCGATCAGAACAAGCGTTGTGTACAACTCAACCGCGGCACATGTACTGATCTCTTGGTTAGTTCGGTTTGTGCCATAAAGCGAATGACACGCACGTGACGGAGATATTTTAATTTATTGTGGTAGAATTAACAAACAAAGTGTTGTAAACGCATTATCCAACGTTTAGACCGTATTATTCATATTAAAATATGTGTTTTATAGCACCCGTTGGGCGAGTCCATTAGTCTCGCTCTTGAACATATTCAATGTGTGGACGTTCCTGTCTATCGGTAGAATATATGTCAATGTTGTAAAAATCAAAATTATTTTGTAAAAATCCAAATTCCGAGTTCCTATACATATAGCTCTGTTATCCCCACCCGTGGCGACTTTTAAATCAGCTTACTCTTTGACTATAGATTTTTCACATCAAAAGCTCAAAAATATAGCAAGGCTTTTTTGAACAGGTACGAGGATCAGTGCCGATATTTTGGAGTCAACCTGAGCTGAAGTTCAGACCACCACCTCGATTGGACAAAAGTAAGTAATTATACCTACGTGTATTGGCAGTCGTTAAGTCAAGTTAAAGCCCTTATGGGCTGCTTGAAAATTTGAACAGCGGGCAGTTACGACTTTCACCTGTCCAACACGGCAATACGATTTTTAGACAACAAACTAAAAAACTTTACGAAATAAAAAAGGTGAAATATGCCTCTGCCTACCCCTTCGGGATAAAAGGCGTGATAGTTATGTTATATTTATTTTAAATACTATTATTTACACATTTTACACTGGCAGTTATTGAGAACTCAATAAAATATATGAGTCCTAACTTATTAAAACTATATTGCTTGTATAGGTGACAAAGAATCCCACGTGGCCTTCAAGAAGCACTTCGCAGAAGAGTTACAACTGTACAAGCAAGTGTGTATAGTGAACCTGGTAGAACAGCAAGGACGAGAGCGTATTATATGGGAGGCTTACGGGAACCACGTGTTGCAGTACAACAGCCCCGATATTATATACGCTACGTTTGATTTTCATGAGTATTGGTATGTATTTTTGTAGTTTTTATGTATAATTCCTCGCGGATCAGTGTTCTATTATTATTATTATTATTATTATTTTCTTGTGGGGGACGCCGGCCATGCCGAGCGGACGATCCGACCGCCTATTCTGCTGCCCATTTCGTCCATTTCCCCAGCCACCTCTCTGGGATTAGATTGGGTATCCCAGCATTCTTCACGGCGCCCCGTCAAATCTTCTAGTATCCTTGCAGAATCGGACTATCTGATCCACCTTCAAAAGTTCCAGATCCTCTTTGTTCAGTCTGTCCGTGCCCATAGTCTCCCATCTGCTTAGAGAGTACATTGGGCACTCAGCCAGTAGGTGGAGACTGGTCTCTTCTTCTTCCAAGCATTCTGGGCATATGGGGTCGTCTTTAACTCCTATCACTGTCAAGTGCCTATTTAGGCGACAGTGTCCTGTTATTATCTCAATAACCAGCCTCATATTTGCTCTGGTCAATTTAACCAGTTGGCTGGTTCTTTTCGCATCCATACCTTTGATGAAGATCTTTGACTGTCTCATTCCAGTTGATGATCTCCATCGGCGGTTGGTTTCTACTGTTATGCTCCTGCTGATTACTCCCTTGGTGATTTTGTGAGCGATGGGAATCCCAGGCTCAGGTCCCACCAAGCTTTCTTCTGCTCCCTTTCGGGCTAGATTGTCTGCTATTTCGTTGCCCGGGACTCCCGCGTGCCCGGGCACCCAGGCTAGACTCACTTGAGTGCTTTCCGCCAGCCTGTCGAGTGACTCTCTGCACTCTTTGACAATTGCTGACATTATCTCTTCTTTATTCAGTGCTTTCAGTGCCGCCTGGCTATCGCTATATATGGTTGCCTTTCTGGTCTTTTGACGGGAAACCATTTGCGCACACTCCGTGATGGCGCTGATCTCCGCCTGAAAGACGCTAGCGTATTTGCCTAGGCTTATATGTCTATTGATCTCAGTTCCGTTTTCGCATTTAATGTACACTCCAGAACCGGATTGCTTTATTGACTCCATTCTGGAGCCATCTGTGTAGCAGATAACGCCCCTGCTGTCGTCTATCTGCCAGTTTTCCTTTGTTCCTATGTGAACTCTATATTTTTTGTCAAAGATCCTCTCTTTTCTGATAAGATCATTGTTGATTAGGATCATTGACATTTTGTCCTCATATGCCTTGCTAATATTTGCATGTCCGCCGTCTGCTGGGGTCACCCTCCATAGGCCCATGCTCTTTAGCTTGAACCACTGTTCAACAGCTTTCTTCTTTATTTCTAGGTCCAGGGGATGCAGCCCCAGGATAATCTCTAGCGCGGCTGTTGGTGTGGTCCTCATCGCACCCGTGGTCATCAGGGTCGCTAGCCTCTGTACCTTATCTAGTTTTGTCTGGTTTGTCTTGTTGGCGGCTTTGTGCCACCATACTATTGCTCCGTGTAGGATTCTCGGTAGGATTATAGCCTTGTATATCCATATTACTGTCGCAGGTTTTATCCCCCACGTTTTTCCTATTGCACTTTTGCACTGCATTAGTGCCATTTTGGCCCTTAAGCATGTGCTTTCAATGTGCTTCTTGAAGGTTAGTTTGCTGTCCAGCGTGACTCCCAGGTATTTTATTTCGTTTACCACTTCCAAAACCTGGTCATTCAGTCTCACCGGATCAGCGCTATTAATCTTTCTTTTGTTAGTGAACAGTACTACTTTAGTCTTATCTGGGTTTAGATTAAGACCTTTGCTTTTGCACCATGCCAGGGCCACCTTCAGGCCCCTGTTCATAATGTCGCTTATAACGCTTAGCACTGGGCCTGTGACAAGAATTACCCCGTCGTCAGAGTATGCCTGTGCGTATATATGCATTCTATTAAGTTTGCTAATTAGCTCATCTATTAGCAGGCACCATAGTAGCGGTGATAGGCATCCCCCTTGTGGGAATCCTCTACTGGCCCGTGCTTTAATCGTGATGCCTGCCATCTCTGCCTGTATCAGTCGGTGTTTCAGCATGTGTTTCACCCATTCTGATATATCTCTGTCAATTCCTTCGCGATTTAGGGTGGCCTCTATTGATTCAGGGGTGGCCATGTCAAAGGCCCCTTCTACATCAAAGAAGCATCCTAGTGCGTACTGTCTCGCGTTTATTGACCTCTGCACCCTACTGACCAGGCTATGGAGGGCAGTGTCCGTTGATCTGCCCTCCATGTAAGCATGTTGATTTGCGTGCAGAGGATTTCCGCTCTTATCTATTTGTTCCCTAATCAGTCGGTCTAGTATTTTTTCTAATATCTTGAGCAGGAAGGAGGAGAGACTTATGCACCGGAAGGCCTTTGCCTCCTGGTAAGAGGGTTTTCCTGGCTTTGGTATAAATACTGCTCTTACCTCCCTCCATGCTCTTGGGATGTATTTTAACTCAATGCTGCAGTTGTACATAGCAAGAAGGTCCTGAGCTATGTAGCTTATCACTGTCTGTAGCATCTTTGGGAATATACCGTCTGGTCCTGCCGCCTTGTACGGCTGAAAGGACCTAACACTCCATTGCAGGTGTTCCTCAGTTATAATACTATTCGGCCTTCTTTCACCGATCTCGATGATCGGTGCAGCCGATACGGTGTCGTCTTTGTGTTCTTTACATTCTGGAAAGTGCGTTTTGAGCATAATTTCCAGAATCTTTGCAGGTTCGGTGATGAGTTTATCCCCCTGTCTTATGCTGCCTAGTTTGCAGGCATGAGCCTTTGATAGCGTTTTGACCAGTCCAGTGTTCTATTAACTATCACTGCAGTAAGCAAGTTTCACTACGGCCAGTCAGGATAGTTGAGGAGTAGATTTTTTGACAATTATTTGCGAGCGTTTCCGTGCTTCGGAAGGCACGTTAAGCCGATGGTCCCGGTTGCCAGCGAAATGGCAGTCGTCAAGCCAAGATGAAAGCCTTATGGGCGGTTGAAAAAAATTTCAACAGTAGACAGTCACAACCTGCCATGTTGAAACCTCCGTTTCAACATGGCAATGCGGCTAGCCACCTATTACGTGGGAAAAATACTATAGGTGAAATGTGGATATATAATGCTTCTGCCTACCCCTACCTATTCGTATAATTATGTACGAATTGGTAGACGTAGAAAAATAGTCTACGTACAAAACTTCAATATCGCCATTCGGATGGCAGTCGTTTCACGGAAAATATCGAAGTTTCACATCACCGGGGTTTTTTTTTCCTAACGTGAGGAAAATCCTACATGGATGCTATGCCTTACTCCTACCGACTAAAAACCACACGTATCCCACCTAATAGCCTACGGTTGGGAGCCCCGGGTAAGCCCTCGGTAGGATACCCCAGGAACATCGCAGGGGTTGAGAAAAGGATGATGATGAATAAGTAGATGTAAATACTAAAACTGTTGTTGACTAAAAATGTGTTATTTCTCGCATGTATCTTCTGTTGGGAGTCCTGGGGTATCCTTTCGAGGGCTTACCCGGGGCTCCCAACCGTAGGCTGTTAGATAGGATACGTGTGGTTTTTAGTCGGTAGGAGTCCGGCATAACATCCATGTAGGATTGACCATACGTTAAAAAAAATTACAGCCACTGTCCATTCTTCAAATCCTAGCCCAAATGTTAGCCAATTTGGCCTGTTCAAGAATTGTATTTTATAATACAGTATTTTAGTAGTAGTAACATACAGTTCTCAAGAAAATACTCATTCTAAACTCATGACAATACTTTTTCAGTCGCGGCATGCACTACGAGAATGTCAGTATACTGATCAACGCGCTTGCTGACGTCATCAGTGAAATGCGTTTTTGTTGGCGAGACGACAAGGGACTGATATGCACACAGAATGGTGTCTTTAGGGTCAACTGTATTGACTGTCTTGATAGAACTAATGTTGTTCAGGTGAGTTCATACTATTGTGACTAAAATATATCTTGATGCGAATAATTTGAGCGAAAATAGACTTAATGTCAACGTTATAAAGCTTTTGTGTTTGAACTGGAGAGAGTGAACACACAGGTCCAAACTGTAAAGAGGTTGAAACTCTTTATGTTTTTGTAATAAAGTTTAATCTAATGCGGCCTAATGGGATGGTAATTTAAGTCATGCGGCCAGTCTTATAGGAACATTACCAGTAGACTTCGATGGGGAGGAATTCTTCGACACCTAAACGGGGCATTGTTAGTTTTGTGTATACTCCCTTTTTTGTTCTTTTTTATTTTTTTGTTGTTGTAGCAAAGATAATATAATAGTATTACATACAGATCGGCAACTCCCTGCCTCCCACTGAGTAAGCTTCCCCATCCCCCCATCAAAATTTAAGTGTCCATTGCCGTGTCAGTACTTGAGAGGATGTCACTGCGTTGCATTACGTATTACTACCTACGTACTTTGTGCTATTGCTTTGGTTTAATTTGTGCTTAGCCGAGGGTAGATTTGAAAAAAGTACCTACGTACATGAGATTGCGTTCTGTTCTTTATTATTTTGTTACCATAGCTAGTGTCCCTAGTTTACTCACACACACATTCAAGCTTGATTCAAGCATTCACATTACGTGTATATTAGTGTGGGTGAAAACGAACATTTTTGTATGGAGTTTCCGCCCTTTGGTTGTAGTTAAACCTTTTTTTTTTTTCTCTTCAATAATGACAGGAGTGAACTGTGACTGCTGAACATAAGGCTCCCCTGATTTTTTTCGAGAAAACATTCATCAAAAATTTTCTTTACAGACAGCAATAGCCAAGTACGTGTTAGAACTGCAGCTATGCCGACTCGGTCTTGGCACTCCGGGCAGTGGGTTACCCCCTTCGCTGCGACAAGCCTTTCTGACCATGTGGGCTGATAATGGCGACACGATATCGAGACAGTATGCTGGGACCAAGGCGCTTAAGGTAAGGCTGAATTTATAATTTACTTGTAACTTATTACGCGCGTAACGTTTGTTCTCATTCACAAAGCTTTGAAGGCACCCTTTTCATTTTTGTTGTGGTGGTAGCACTACTGTAGAATTCATTTAAAGTAAAATTTATTCCCGAAATTATAGTTGAATTTTGGGGTGTAGTATCACTTTGAGAACGTAAGAATTAAAAAAAACACGGAACCTATTATTTATCAAAGTTGCCCCGTTAATCAGAGTCAGTCCATGCTACAGTCCTCACATTTTTGTAAACTATAATATATACCTACAGATTTTAAAAGATTTTTTAACCTGTAATAATTATATAACTATGATAATTACCTCCATTTTTTCACCAGGGAGATTATACAAGAACCGGAGAAAGAAAAATCACAGGCTTAATGAGAGACGGCGTCGCATCAGCTAACAGGTAATATTACCATATTCTACCAAATCAGTAGTCAGGGTAAAAACTGGCAACATTTCTTTCAGATATGTCATCTGTCAGGCTTTTTTGGCGGGATTTGGAAGGAATCGTATCGCATCGTTTTATAAATTTGCAAAATTAGTGTTTTTTCGAGTGCTTTGTGTGTATTAATGGTGGATTCTTAAACATAAACGTTCGACAACGTGCACTAGTGTTGGGAAGTGATAAAACGCAGTGAATCGCAACTTTGCAGTTTCTGACAAAAAAATCCAAAGAAACTTTCAGAAATTTATCCACCGCTTTTCTGAAGGAAGACTGACTTTGACTTAGGGCTGTACTTGACTTTGACTGGACTTAGAGGACGAGGACTGTGACTTATATAAGCAAAATGAAGACATAACTTTAAATAATAATAAATAAAGACATGGCTTAAAGGTCTTGTAACCAAGCCAGAACTATTAAAAAAAAAAAAAAAAAATGTCATCTGTCATTTCTACGACGCCATGACACAGTGTGCCATAGATATTTTACTAGGACAAGAAGTCAATATTGCAACTATTGAAAACTTGGATAGTCTATGGAGATATATAAAGACTGCTTCGTTAATTTTGTACGCAAATATAGAATCTGACAGGTCGAAGTTAGAAATGATGCCTAATTATTTCGGGCACGTTTTGACGTGTGAAATGGCGGGAGCGCAAATTGTTTATGGATTGGGGAGGTCAGTTTTGTATTAAATGTGGCTTTATTTTATTAATATTAGACCTTAAACTTCGTTTAACAACTACTATGATATTGGCACCCTGGACCAACGACTTGAATAACCTTCCGAAGCATAGAATCTTTCGTAAAAAATCTTGTCACAAACGGGCACACCACATTGACAATGGTTACCCAGGCAATATCGATCATCGAGGAGCAAATTTCGAGATAAAACCGGGGTGTGCGCGTTCGTCAGGGCGGATGTTTGCTGTCGCCAGTAGTGATGGTTTACTGAAAATTGAGTTAGCGCTAGGAATAGGCGGAAATGTATTGTCCTTTTATGAGCTTAATCCGTATGTACAGATTAGCAAAAAGTCTAAAAACTAAAAACACTTATTGTGGATCGTGAAACTTTTTTAATAAAATGGACCTTCATGATATTTTCTTTTATTTATAGTACGAGTACCTAATTTTAATTATAGTCAATCCAGTAAGCTTGTGACAGTCCACTGCTGGACGTAATCCTCTCCCAATTTAGGCCACAACACACGGTCCTGAGCCAAACGCATTCACACCCAACCTGCGATCTTTTCCAGGTCGTTGGTCTATCTGGCGGGTGAACGTCCTACCTTATTATAATTATATGTCTTATAATTTTCGTCTTGTTCCAGATACTACCTATCAACGTTCAAAGACGCGCTCCGACAGATAGCTATCGACGTAATGACGGGAGAATCCCGGGACATCCCCGAACAGCTGATCGGACCGGAATGTGGAAGATGTACCAATGTGAAACTGCTCATGTATAATGTATGTATTTTTTATGGATATTGGATATATTTTATATGTAAACGTGTCGTATGCTAACCTTTTCATAGGAAAATATAGCGACAACTTTGATCAGACAGGACTTATATCGGATGCGTCATATTTATGTCAATCAATCAATCAACTCAGCCTATAGCAGTCCACTGCTGGACGTAGGCCTCTCCCAGTTCACGCCACAGAACACGGTCCTGCGCCTACCGCATCTTAGTCCCAGCCTGCGACCTTTACCAGGTCGTCGGTCCATCTGGCGGGTGGACGTCCTACCCTACGTTTACCGAGTCGCGGTCTCCACTCTAGAACTCGTTTGTTCCACCGGCAGTTCTTCTACAGATGTGGCCAGCCCATTGCCACTCTAATGTGCTTATTCTGCGAGATATGTCGACCATTCCGGTTCTCCGCCGAACAACCTCATTTCGGAGTTTATCCCTCAGCGATACTCCAACTCCAAGCATGGCTCGTTCCATAGCTCGCTGTGCAACTTTGAGGGCATTAACTAGCCCGTCTCGGCACCGTATATCATAACTCGTAGGACGCACGCATATTTATGTAATTATTTTATTTTGATACTAACTATCAACGTTCAAAGATGCGCTCCGTCAGGTAGCCGTCGATGTAATGACGGGAGAATCGCGGGACTTCCCCGAACAGCTGATTGGACCGGATTGTGGACGGTGCACCAATGTCAAATTGCTCATGTATAATGTACGTGTTTTTATAGTATTGACTTCTGTTATCGTTCCCGCGTCCCATGGGAATTTCAGGGATAAAAATGTGCCTATGTGAAATTCCAGACTATTATCCAACCCTGTACCAAATTTCAGATAGAGCTATTCAGCCGTTAGAGCGTGAAAAAGTAACAAACATCTATCCAGGATTTGGCAGATGAATAATAAGTAATATGTGGACGTATAGTTAAGGCATCTGCCTACCCCTTTTGGGATAAAGGGGTGACTATATGTTTGTATGAATTGGAAGACAAATGTACGGGCCCACCTTATGGAAAGTAAGGGAAGGGTCCCGGGTAAACCCGCGGAACTACTACCCGTTCGCTCTAACTTTGCCGCTGGCGTAGAGGCGTATACCCGAATTTTTAATTACACGAAGTAAATTGACAGTAGCTAATGTCACTTCGTCATAGAAAATAAGCAACATTATATGAAGAAGTGACATTAGTTGCTGTCAATTTACTTCGTCTAATTAAAAATTCGATTTTAGTATGGAGCCGAGCGGCAAAGTTAGAGCGAACGAGCTATAATGGGGTATCCTTCCGAGGGCTTACCCGGGGCTCCCAACCGTTGGCTGTTAGGTAGGATACGAGTGGTTTTTAGTCGGTAGGAGTCCGGCATAGCTTCCATGTAGGATTTTCCTCACGTAAAAAAGGCTATGGACGTTTACAACTGCGGAAGACGAGAGTGTTAGAACGGACAGATCACAATCTATGTACTGCTACAGTCTATTGAAATTCGGGATCTCTTCTCGTTCCTATCAAAAGACCACTGAGATGATTATAACACTTCAAGGATAGAATCTTCTTTCTTTTGTTTTACGTGAAGGTTTACTACTAAGACACGCTTATGACCCACTTGATGAAATGGTCACCCTAGTCTATGAATGTTTGGAGTTCGGCATAATATCCCTGAGGATTTTCCTCATGGATATTATGCCGAACTCCTACCGACTAAAACACCTTACGTGTCCTGCCAACAGCCTACGGTTAAGAGCCCTGGGTAAGCCCTCGGAAGGATACCCTAGGACTCCCAAAAGACCTACGGCTACCACTGCAGCCTCATCTAGGGGGGGTTCGGGTGCTATCCCGCGTCTTTAGGGGTCAAGGATAGAATCTAAATAAAATTAAATAAATAAATATTCACGGACATTTCACACAACGCTATCTGATCCCAAAGTAAGCTAGGAATAACCTGCTTGTATTATGGGTATCAGACTACGGATATTAATACTTATATACTTTTTCAAATACATACATATTATACATAGAAACACCCAGACTCTTGAGACAAACATTTATGGGTCACACAAATATTTGTCTCCGGTGGGAATCGAACCCACGACCTCCAGCGCCGCAGGCGGTATCACTACCGACTGCGCCACAGAGGCAGTCATCTATACAAACTGTATACAAAAAGTAATGGGGTTCTTCAAAAGGTGCCTTGGAAGATTTTTGCTAGATCGGCAGTGCGAGTTTAGCGCTTCTGGTCTTGCAAACATTCATACACTAAGGTGAACATTTCATCAGGTGGGTCATAAGCTTGTCTACCACCTTAGTTGTAAAGTAAAACTGTGAGTAAAACCTAGTTTATATCAAGTAAAATCTGTTTCAACAGGAAGTAGACACAACCGCAATGGCTCAACATGTAAAATCTCTAATAGACGACTGCAAGAAGCTGTTAGTGGATACGGAACCCGTTCTCGGCTCGTGGGGACTCATCGATGCTGATCCGAAGTAAGTTGGGATGTTTTTAATCTTAGCTTAAAGTCACAGTTGCGTCTAGAAGCTTTATTTTGGACACTTGAGGAACAGGGCGGTAAAACGCACAAATGATTGGTTTTCAATTCTGTCACCTACACTAAAACACGCTATGTTCGTACAGAGCTTTAATGTGTGTGTGACCAATAAGGCTAAGCAAATGTTCCCTCACGACACCAACTATAATGACAGCTGTGGTGGAACTGGCGAGGTTGGGGAAGCTTGGTCAGTGAGGGGCAGAGGGTTGCCTATCTGTATGTAATTCTAATAATTATCTTTGCCTGATGTTTCACTTTGACACTTTCTGAATGCAAACTGCAATTAATATACCTGCTGACTAATGAACGAGCGTTGTAGTAAAAGAGGAAAATAATTAAGGTTTATCTAGTTGCTGTTCGTGTTACGCTTTGCAAAACATGGTAGTTTCGTCTACAAAGCTCATAAATTGCCTAAAAAATTGACTAATTCTGTGCTCGGTCTGTCAGGGTCAGATGATCATGAAGCTATACAAATATTATAAAAAGGATAGATTTGTTAACACACCTTTAAAAAATCTTTTGCTGATTAGCACAGGGCGTAAAACTTCATACAAATGATTCGTTTTCATTTCTGTCACCTTCACTAAAACACACGCTATGTTCGTACAGAGCTTGAATGTGTGTGTGACCAATAAGGCTAAGCAAATGTTCCCTCAAAATACCCTCCAACTATAATGACAACCGTGGCGGGGTGGGGAAGCTAGCTCGGTGAGGGGCAGGGAGTTTCCTATCTGTATGTAATCTTTATATATAAAAATGAATCGCAAAATGTGTTGGTAAGCGCATAACTTCAGAACGGGTGGACCGATTTCACTAATTCTTTTTTTGTTATGTAAGGTATTGTCAGGAGAAGGTTCATAAGAACAATATTTTTTCTTCCATAAGGAAGAAAAAATATTGTATTCCCACGGGAACGGTAACTACGCGGGTGAAACCGCGTGACGTCCTCTAGTACTTAATACAAAGTAATAAATACGTCAAAGCAAATTTAAATCGACGCGATCGTTTGCCACTGCAGCAAGCCAAACATAACGTATAATGATTGAACAGTTTGAAGTCCTCGGTTGAATGAGTGTTCATTTCGTAGTACGTCATTGGCAATGAACACTACGTACATAGAAGAGTAGTTCCTAAGGCTGCTCTGAAGACAAACTTTCTGTAACACAAACTGTCGCTTGGCGGCGTGGCAGTCGCTGTGTGGCAGACATTTTTATTTTTTAAGCAAAACCGTAAAACAAAATCTATTATGTTTTAAATATAAAGGCCGTGAAATTTTTTTTTTTATATTCCCCGAATATAGCCGATTAAAAACTTTAAAATGTGCCTACTAGTTTTTGACAATGAACTGCGACAGTGAAATGCGCCAACAGCGCCGCCACCTGGGAACTACATGAGCTGGGATGGCCCACAAAAATTGGAACAAAAAATCCTTAAGAACGCTTCTACGTACGTGTGTATTCATTGTCATAGGCGAAGTCACAACCCAGCTAATCAAATATAAGTAGAGTATGTTTCCTCCCAGCACCGGCGACCCACAAGAGACGGACATGGACAGCGTACTGGTGTTGACGAGTGACGCATACTACGTGGCTGATTACGACGAGACTTCCGACCGTCTACTGGCGGTGCAGAGGGTGCCTCTCGGTGACGTCACGCATATCGAACTGGGACCTTTTGATGCTAATTCCTCGGTAAGTGCGTTTTGAAATCAGTGCCATCTAGTGAAAAACGGGTTGCACT
Source organism: Miltochrista miniata (assembly GCA_933228765.1). Taxonomy (NCBI): domain Eukaryota; kingdom Metazoa; phylum Arthropoda; class Insecta; order Lepidoptera; family Erebidae; genus Miltochrista; species Miltochrista miniata. The sequence continues at coordinate 14,560,932 of OW121770.1, forward strand.
GCTAAGAATGGTATGAAAATTAGCGCCATTTAGCCATCAAGTTGGTAGTTTGGACGTCAAGTTAAAAGCCCTGACCGTGCAGATGCCTGTCGCTGGCATGTTGCATAATCGAACTTGGATCCTTTGATGTTAACTCCTTGGTATGTCGTACTTATTGGAAATTATGTTTCTTTTGTAACCAACTTAACAGAGACTCAACCGAACTTTTCTTCACCTCGTTCAATAATCTCTTATATTATGTTTATGTTTGTAGAAACGATAGCAACATTCCTTATGTGATGATTAACTATTGATGCCATATCAATGGCATGTATAGTTAACGAGAATGAAATATTAGAGACCGATATGTATTATTCTCTATCTATCTTCTCTCGCCTGAACCGTAGTCTAATACAAAACATTCTCCATCACTCCAGCTGTTCGGTGTAAGTCGCAAGAGCGGTACGGAACCGGTATTCTGCATTCGTATCAACTACACGTACAACTGCGAAACGGGCTACTTCCACATGTTCCGATCAACCACGCTAAGGTTCTTCAACAACATGGCCGTGGTCATCAATACCAAAGATGAAATGATTGGTAAGGAACATAACCATTCATACGTTCTTCCGAGGACTTACCAGGGGCTCTTGGCCATAGGCATTGGTAAGGCAATGTGTGGTTTTAGTCGGCAGGTGTCCGACATGGCATCCATTACGAAATTCCACACGTAAAGAAAGAAAGCCTATGGACGTTTGCAACACCTAAGTCATTTTACGCTCGTACTGCCGACCGACGATAGTGCAGTGTTAGATTTTTTCAGCCTATATGCCACTTCGATTCACACAGCGCGGTCGTTTACAGAACCTCAACGCTGCATTTCTCAGACCAAAAGGATTAATCAAACATTGTTATGGAATTTCATTTACCTTTGTAAAATGTGGAGCGCATTTCTCAGGCCAAAAGGCGTTATAAAAATCTATATGGACCATACGCTTTAATTTTTTTTCATTATAATATGCGACTTACAATTTCATGAAATGGGTTTTCTAGGCAGTTATTTTAATAATTCCTTCTTTATTTAACAGAATCGTTGCACGCTATATGCGAGTCCATTATAGTAGCGCGAGACGTGGCAAAGTTACCTCCTATACAATTTCACAACGGGCAGAAACTTGAAAAGAAAAAGTCTAAGGTAAACACTTATATTTCTGTTAATAAACTGAATTTCAAACAACGTTGTCTTACGAAGCTAAGATAAATAGATTTTATTTCAGACTAGCCGACGTCACGCGGTTTCACCCGCGTAGTTCCCGTGCCCGTGGGAATACGGGAATAAAATATAGCCTATGTTCACCGCAAAGAGTGTAGCTTTCCAACAGTGAAAGAATTTTTGAAATCGATCCAGTAGTTCCGGAGCCTATTCGTTACAAACAAACAAACAAACAAACAAAAAAACAAATCTTTCCTCTTTATAATATTAGTATAGATTTAAGTATGCTATGATGAAAACATGTTTTATTTAAACTCACTTTAGCTATTTTCAACTAAAACTAATTACAACAGGATCCCTTATACAATTTTTAAGTGACTATTCCTACAACAAATTTTCCTTGAGTAGCTTTAGACGCGCAACATTTATTTTACAATAAATTACCATTGTGGTAGCTAACAAGAGTAGCAGAAATATAATAGGGATATCAATCTCTAGATTAACCGATTATGAAAAAAATATTAAGTACTTTATTTTAACTACAAAATTTTAGGACAATGTGGCTGTAACTTTCATGAAAATGAATAGTAAATAAGCAACAGTAAAAAAATGCTTTTGGTCATTGATGAGCTATTTGATTTATTGAGATATTGATTTGATTATACTAATATCTCAAGATTAGCCGATTAAAAAAAAATATTAAGTACTTTATTTTAACTACAAAATTTTAGGACAATGTGGCTGTAACTTTCATGAAAATGAATAGTAAATAAGCAACAGTAAAAACATGCTTTTGGTCATTGATGAGCTATTTGATTTATTGAGATATTGATTTGATTATACTAATATCTCAAGATTAGCCGATTAAAAAAAAATATTAAGTACTTTATTTTAACTACAAAATTTTATGACAATGTGGCTGTAACTTTCATGAAAATGAATAGTAACTAAGCAATAGTAAAAAAATATGCTTTTGGTCATTGATGAGCTATTTGATTTATTGAGATTAGAAATAGATTTGATTATGCTAATATTTTTCGCCATAACATTTTTTATGTATCCGTCATGTTTCCAGATCCACCCAGTTCATGGTCTTGCGGGCGGCGCTAGATCTTCCTTGTACCTCGACTTATCGCGTCTCCCCTCACTCACACGCAATGTGAGCGAGACGCAACTAGTTGCTGATATCAGAAGCGTTGGTAAGAACACATATTATACTATAACTACTTTTACAGGGGTTCTTCTTAATGAAAGATTCTTGATGTTAAGGTAATATTGTATTTCAGCAGTCACACAGTTACAACTATTCTAATATGCAGGCGGTACTTCAAGTACCGTAAGACAAGTGACGATTGGTACTTCTATCATAGTGGTGGGACACAACAACTTACTAAATAGGGATGTAACAACTACCTGTGCCGTTTTTTGATGCGTTGTGTATACTGTTCGTACAAATTTCAGCCCCTGTTAAGCAAGAGCATCACGCCATCACTTCTGGTTTGACCATTAAGTTGAGCCAGTATAAAATGGTTTAAAGTGCGTAATATTTGACAAACGTATTGGTACTCGTAAAAATTTAAAAGACCTGTTTTGACGTTTGTCATCGCGACGACTCTCGTTAGCCGATTCCCAAATGCACCAATGGGATTCTCGCCACTAACGGACTCTGATTGACTGATTCCGGAATCTGCTATTATATTTTGGTAATTTTAACCCTTTATCCCTACCCATAATAGGTTCGCCTTTAGCGGGAACGAGTGCGGTACTCGGCCAACTGCTAATACCCCGTTTACATTCAGCCGAAGTGAGTAGGGAAGTGGGCAGGGACACTTCCCTGACACTTGACATAACTCGCGCTGCCCGTCGCTCCCCAAAAGAGCGGTTTTTTGTGCGGGAGTCAAAGGACCGGGCAGCGCGAGCGGCAGTGCGTGTTTACATTCAGCTCCGGTCGCTCAGTTCTCGCCGAGTGAGTGAGAGAGAGTTCTATTACGATGGATAGATATCATCCACCATCTTCGACTGCGACGTATTTTTTAACTTGAAAGCTTTTTAAAATTCTTACATATTTTTTTATTGCGAGAAGACACAGCACGGACGCAGTAAATATTTCGACATCTGCCATTGCCGAAAGTCGAAAGCGATGTGAGTGGTAGGGCAGTATGTAAACACTATACTTCTCTCGATCCTGCCACGGCAGTATCAAGGGAAATATTGCTGGCAGCTCGAGTGGCAGCGGCAGGCGCTGTATGTAAACGAGGTATAAGCATAGTACGTCCTCAAGCGCGCAGCATTATTGTGTCTCCTAGTGAGAATTGTTACTGCAAAATCAAAAATCAAAATCAAAAATATATTTATTTCACATAGGCATTATACAGATGCGCTTGCAAAACGTCCAGAATACAAAACAAAAACTCTACCACCAGTTCACAACGCGACCCACCTGAGAAGAACTGGCAAGAAACTCAGCGGGTTGTTCTTTTTTTGCTCTATTTACAATTTTAAAGAATCTAAAAACTAGGCATTTTAACAATTTTTTTGAGAATCCAGCAGAGCAGGTCATTTCCAGGCTTCCTTATCCAACAAATAATCATTGATTGTATAGTAGCCCCTGCAGTTCAATTTACTTTTAACAGATCTTTTAAACTTATTAAGGGACATACTTTTAATTTCGTCTGGAAGCCTGTTGTAAAAGCGTATACAGTTACCCATGAAAGAATTGCTGGTTTTGTGCAATCTGCTATGAAAAACAGCAAGGTTATTTTTATTTCTAGTGTTGACATTGTGTCTATCACTTAACTTAGCGAAACTATGTAGATTTCTTTGTACATACATAAGGTTTTCAAAAATATATTGTGATGCTACAGTAAGAATATTAACCTCTTTGAATTTTTCGCGCAGAGAGACCCTTGGACCTAGTCTATATATAGCTCTTATGGCCCGCTTTTGTAAAATAAAAATTTTATTTATATCTGCAGCATTGCCCCACAGTAGAATACCATAAGACATTATACTGTGAAAGTAACTGAAATAAACTATTCTAGCCGTATCTACATCAGTCAAGTGCCTTATTTTTTGTACAGCAAATGCTGCTGAACTTAATCTACTACACTCGAGAGCAATGAATCCGGGTCACTTAAAGAATGTTAAAAATCTCGGAAACTAAAAATGATAGGTTAATGCAATAAATTGTATTTAATAGACAATGTAATACTCCTTAAATGAAAGTAAAAAAAATATGAGTCACCATACATTTTATTAACACAAAATTACATAAAGAAAAAACTGCTGATCTCTCCTTAAAACAAAAATAGGAAACATGAAATTTTTGAACTTTATTACGATTTTCTTGAATTTTAATACTTCGTATTGCCTCCTCGTGCTTCCATTACTGCGTTTACGCGGTTTGGCATGCTGTACACCAAGTTCCTTATACGATTTTGGGGAATATTCTCCCATTCCTCTGTGAGAGCAATTTTGAGCTCACGAAACGTGATTGGGGGAGGGTTTCGTTGTTTTACGCATCTGCCTAGCTCGTCCCAAGCATGCTCGATCGGGTTGATATCCGGGCTGCGCGCTGGCCACTCCATACGAGTAATGTTCATCTCTTGAAGGTAGTCATTCACAATCCTACCTGTATGAGGTCGGGCATTGTCATGCATAAATATAGCATCCTCACCTAAATTGACCATAAATGGACCAACGTGATCATTGAGGATTTCTTCCACATATCTTACGCTAGTTAAAGAGCCGTTTTCTATGATCACCAGCTCTGTGCGACTTTCAGAAGAAATTCCGGCCCACACAAGTACAGACCCACCACCGTAGGCTACTTTTTCTTCGATGCATGCTTGCTTGAATCTTTCCCCTGGTCTTCGATACACTCTGTGTCTTCCATCGTGCTTGTAGAGCATAAATTTTGATTCGTCGGAGAACATAACTTTTGACCAATCTTCAATACTCCAATTTACGTGGCTCTGGGCATACCTTAGTCTCGAAATACGATGCCCACGCTCCAGTTTAGGGCCGTTTGCAGGTCTAAGGGGTTTTAAGTTAGATTCAGCAAGCCGACGTCTTACTGTCCATGCACTTGGGTTACTTCCTCCGAGGCGTCGAAACTGATTGGTGAGTTCAGTTCCTGTGAGAAAGCGATTTCGAAGCATGGTGTTCACCAAGTATCGGTCTTCTCGTGCTGTGGTATACCTGGTTCTGCCCGTTCCTGGTCTGCGTAGGTTAGAACCAGTTTCTTCGTAACGTCGGAGAACTCTTTGTACTGTTGACAGCGACACACCGACAGTCCTGGCTGTATCGCGCTGACTCCGGCCGGTTTCCAGCATTGTAAGTATTCTGGTGCATTCTTCAGGCGTAAGCGACATAATTTCAGCTTGATTAATGAATATAGAGCACTATCAACATGGTTTATGTACCCACATAAATGACAGATTACAAACAAAAGCAACACCAAATGCTGTAATTTCGTAGTTCCATCTTCGAAAGTGGCCCTTTTTCAAATTTGATTTTTTTATGATATAACTTTACAATAACTAAGAAGTTTTAATACCTTCATTTAAGGAGTATTACATTGTCTATTAAATACAATTTATTGCATTAACCTAGCATTTTTAGTTTCCGAGATTTTTAGGATTCTTTAAGTGACCCGGATTCATTGCTCTCGAGTGTAGCTAGTTTTACAATATGTGGACCCCATTGTAAACCAGCATCAACCGTTAACCCTAGGAATGTGGTTTGTTCCACAAGTTCCAACTCTCGACCATTAAGTTGAACATTGGTTTCTGACTGTGCTACATTAGGCAAGGTAAATTTAATACATTTAGTTTTATTATCATTTAGTTTAAGATTGTTAGTGTTAAACCAATGAACCACTTTCAAGATTGCGTTGTTGACATCGTCATAGTTATCTATTTGTCTTTTTACTTTGAAAATCAAAGAAGTATCATCTGCAAACAAAACAATCCTGTTGTTGTCCCCCACGTAAAAGGGTAAGTCATTAAAATATATAAGGAATAAAAATGGTCCGAGTATTGAACCCTGCGGGACGCCCATAGTAACTACAGATCCCTCTGAGCGTGCACCATTAACATCGACCCGCTGAATTCTATTGTTCAAATATGAAGTCAGAAGGTCGAGAGCCTTGTTTCTTATGCCATAATGGTGTAATTTCCTGATTAATGTTTTATGTTGGACGCAATCAAATGCCTTAGACAGATCACAAAACACACCAATTGCATCTTGTTTATCCTCCCAGGCGTCATAAATACATTTCAATAACTCTACACCAGCATCGGTAGTAGAACGTCCTTTAGTGAAGCCAAATTGTTTCTCATGAAATAATTTGTGACTGTTAAAAAAGATCAGCATCTGCTCTAGTATCAATTTTTCAAATATCTTGCTCAAGGTCGGCAACACCGAGATAGGTCTGAAATTACCCGGATCTGAAGCGGTGCCAGCCTTGAATAGTGGTATAACTTTACTGTGTTTCATCAAATCAGGAAATACACCACTAGAGACGCAATCGTTAAACACAGCTGTGAGCGTTTCCGAGCTTCGGAAGGCACGTTTAGCCGTTGGGCCCGGTTGTCAGTAACTTGACACTCGTTTACCCAACACTGTCAGTAATATGACTAGTTGAAGGCCTGATGGGCGGCTTGAAAATTTTTAACACTAGGTCATCACTATCTACATCACCACCTATGAAAGCATAAGCTCAATGGAATGATGGCGTTTTCTATGCTTCTGCTTACTATTTTGGGGATAAAGTCGTACCTATATGTATGTATTAGACAGACCTAAACCTTCATCCCTTCCCATACTAGGTACGTCTTTAGCGGGAACGAGTGCTGTACTCGGCCAAATACTAAGTATAGTGCGTCCTCAAGCGCGCTGCATTATTGTGCCGCCTAGCGAGAATTCTTACCGCTGTGAGCGTTTGCGTGCTTCGAAAGGCACGTTTAGCCCTTGGTCCTGGGTGTCAGTAACTTGACACTCGTTTACCCAACACTGTCAGTAATATGACTAGTTGAAGATCAAAAACAATTGAAAGTCGATATTTATTCGTTTCGTTTAATTTAGCCGAATGCCTTATGGGCACGGGCGGCTTGAAAAATTGAACAGTGGGTCGTAGGCTCTATGAAAACATAAGCTCAATGATGGTGTTTGTAAATGTGTTCTATGCTTCTTAATGCGGGAATAAAGTCGTGAATATATGTATTTATGTATTTGACAAACCTTACCTTTAATCCCTTCCTAGGTACGTCTTTAGCGGGAACGAGTGCAGTACTCGGCCAAATACTAAGTATAGTGCGTCCTCAAGCGCGCTGTATTATTGTGTCGCCTAGTGACAATACTTACCGCACTACCAAAAGCGTTAGTTAGTTCTCTTATACGATGTTTTTTTTTACATATTTAGAAGATAATAATGTCATTAGTAGCATAGATTATAAGTGAAGTTATCATTATTTAGTGTAAACATCGTTTGACATGAGTAATGAGTATCCCTCATCGAATTTTCAGCACAAATTGTACATTTACTTATTTCATACGATACTTACGGTAGGAATTAGAAAAGTAGAATCCACATTATAGTCGCTGTTCAAAAATATTAAACAGTATTACTATGTAGAATAACTCATAATAAGTCTCTCTATTTAGAGTTATAGATTTGTAAATATACTTACAAATTTTCGCCATATTAGGATGGGTGTTTGGTCTTATTGTAACACGTTGCATACAGTGAGGTAATGCAGTTTGTTTTGGAGTTTTCGATTCGTCATAACGTCATCCGTTAATTAGTAAGTGCACCACTTACAGGTAAATCTGGCTTAGCCCAGAAGCTCTATGTAAGCCCCATCAAATCCAACTAGGTCAAAAATATTATTAAATGTAATGAAAAATGTATTTCCAGGATCAAAAGCCTTGACAAACATGACGGAACAATTCAGCAAGTTGAACAAGTTGAGTCACTCGCTGAATGCGCGCGCACGTCCAAGCTTACAACTTAAGTTTGACCAAGGCACATCCAAGACCAAGAAAATATTCACTCTCGGTCAAAACAAAACCGACAATAAGAAAAAAGGCAGCTTATCCGATGGAATGAGCTCCGATTATTCGTCAGAAGACGAAAACAGAACGAACATTTTCGAACCAACTTTGGACAATTTCGAAAATACTCAACACTATATTGGCAAAACACAGAAAAGTGATGTTGAAAACGATTGTGAATTGATAGAAAATCCTTTATACTCTTCCAAAATTGAACCGAATGAGGAAAATAAAGTACAAGATGTCTTCCTAACTACGGATATCGTAACAAATATTGATAAGCAAGCGTCTAAAACACCTGTCAGTGTGAATAAAATTAATCCTTTCAATATAGACGCGTCTAAAACGCCTGAAATACAAGTTGAAGAAGATTTCGCCAAACCTCTACCTCCAAACTCTTTAATATTGGCTCAAAAGCTATCGCACAGTTCAAACGAACTGCATTTAGACGATTCACAGTCGCAAAGTGTGAATTTCCACGTCAGATCAAATTCGCAGCATGAGATTACTTTGAATATAGCTCAATCGCATAGCGAGTCGGCTTTAAGGCAGTTTAAAAATATAGCGAGTCCGGTATCCAGTTCTACTAAGGATATGGTGTTGTCGCCTTTGACTAAGCTTGCGAAAGGCGTGCAGAATCTAGGCGCCAATTTGGATCCGAGGAAGATGAAGGTAATTATTTTATTCTATTATACCATTCTACCTGAAGGAGAATTATTGTTTGTCGTTTATTGGAGCGTGATTTTAAATTTGCCTGCAGCACTGTAATTTCAGTTTGGGTTGTAAAAAAAGCTTTACAGAGTATCAAATCTGCTTAGTCCACTGTTGAATGTAGGGACCTACCACAGACATACTATACTGGTTGAATTTATAGTCGTTCTGGAATGGAAAGGTTAAGGCACAGTTTCAATAACAGAACCGATCGGCACTGTCAATTTGAAAATCAAAAAAAAAAATACGAAACTGTTCCCTGCGTCGAATACTGTTCTCACCTTTGGGATGACTCAGCGAGGTATTTACTAGACGCGCTTGACGCTGTGCAGAGACGTATCTGCATAGCGTGAGGTGAGAACAGTATTCGACGCAGGGAACATTTTCGCAATTTTTTTTGTTGATTTTCAAATTTACAGTTCCGATCGGTTCTGTTATCGAAACTGTGCCTAAACCTTTCCGTTCCCGAACGACTATAAATTCAACCAGTATACAATAGACGCCGCGAGTGCTTGAAACCTAGTATGCCACCATTTTTATACATACTGTGACGTCATAAACGCAAAATGCAGACACCGCATTGAAAGAAGAAATTTTGTCATCTTATGGCACGCGAAGTATAGACACTCGCGGCATCTATGTGTATAAAATGTCTGTGGGACCTACCGACTTGTGATTGACCTTATTGTACCATGCTCTGACTAACGTGTGACGTAAAGGGTCCTCGTGCGTTAGCCAGGAGGTCTTGCAGGTAAGCTTAAGCCCAGAAAATAATTAAATGGATTCTCTCATTACTAAAGAACAAAGCTACTAATTCAAGTAAAAAATTTTGATTGCATTTTTTTTTTGTAAAAAACTGTGACTTCCTTTAGGTGACGCGGCTATCTGCTAAGGCGATGATAAATTGTATAAAAATGTTCTTTTATCCTCTTCTCAGGGTAGCAACCCTTCAGTAAAACACATTACAGAACAACAGTACGAAGAACACAGGCAACTGCAAGAGAAATGGCGCGATTGCAACACACGCCTCGTAGCACTTTAGTCGCACAATTTGTTGTCAAAAGGTGACTTATTTCAAGGAAAGCCCTGAGATTTTTATGAAGTGAAATTTCTTTCAGCTCAGTGTGAATTTTATTTTATGAAACGAAAAAGTTTGAATCGAATACGAACTCGATGAAGTAAGTCCGTATTCGATAAAAAAACGATTTAAATAAAACTTCCTTTGACTGGTCCCGATGTGAATTGGATTTTTATGAAAAGAAAAAGTTTGAATCGAATACGAACTTTTTTGTTTCATAGAATACGGTCTGTATTTTGTTGCAGCGAATCGGTTCGTATTTGGTAAAAAGGCGATTCAAATAAAACTAATTTTGAGTCGGTGTAGATTGGATTTTATGTGGCGAAAATCGAATACGGACATTTTCGTATCATAGAATCCAGGCTGTATTCGATTAGACAAAACGGTGCGTATTCGATTAAAAAAGGCACTTTAAAACTTACTTTAGATTTGTGTGAATTGAATTTTATAAAAAGAAAATTTGTAATGAAAAGTGACAATTTTTATTTTGGGTTAGGAAGTTTCACTTTTACCGCGCATGTGAAATCAAATTACGATTTTTTTAATATACCTAAGAGGTTTGTATTAAACAGACTGTTATAATCGACTATTTCCAACCAATTCAGTATTTACTCGCGACTTAGAATTGTTTATAAATTATTCTTTGTTTCCAGTGATATGATGGTGTAACGTGATTCTTTTTAGTATTATGACGTCACTAAAACCTGTATTCATAGAAAAATTGCTCTCAAATAATTCCTATAATCGACTAATATAATTAAATTTGTCATTCCATTGTTTCTCATTTGGTATTCGACTAAATATTTTAATCGATTTTGATAAGATTATTAAAATTTTATGTAGAAACTATCAGCTACCTTTATTTTTATTTTATGACTTAAAGAATTGTTATAGCACACTTAGCGAGCTTAAATAAACGCGGAATTAGTATTAGAACGACGTATCATGTATTTTGCCCTATATTGGTAGATTATATTATTTTAAACTGCCTCTGTGGCGTAGTCGGTAGAGATACTGCCTGCAGCGCTGGAGGTCCTGGGTCGGTCCAAATATTTGTGTGACCCACAAATGTTTGTTTGGGGAGTTTGGGTGTTTTCCAAGTATAATATGTATGTATTTAGAAATATATAAGTTAGTATGTATGTCAGTCGTCTAGATCCCATAGCACAAGCTTATCGCTAAGTTTGGTTTGTTTGTTGTGTGAGAATGTCCAACAATATTTATTTATATTATATTGGTAGAGTACTGTGTTATAATTATATTATTTGCCTTAAACACATGCCCCAGATCTATTATTATGCCTCTTGAAACATTGGTCAGCTCGAAGGACCAAATGTATTCTAAGATAAGTCGGCTGTTGGGAGTTCTGGTGTGTTGGGAGTTCTGGGACATCCTCCCGAGGGCTTACCCGGGGCTCCCAACCACAGGCTGTTGGGCGTGACGTGAGGTTTTTTAGTCGGTAGGAGTCCGGCATAACATCCATGAGGATTTTCCCTCACGTTAAAAAAAATGATTAGTCGGCTCGAAGGACCAATATGTTCCAACCTTTTTAATAATTAAATTAGCGATCACTCGAGTGCTTTTCGTTGCTTGGAACGAATTTTATAATTCAGTACTGGGCGGCAATTCTCAATCATACGATTTACAAACGTAGACGAAATTTTAATGGTGAAATATCGTTTATCATCAACATGGGATAAACTTTACATCACAAAATTTTCGTTTCGAACATGGTCTGTCGCAAAAATTGTCTTCGTCAGATATTTACTTAAAATAGAGGTTATGGCATATTATTGAAGATTTTGTGCCAAATTCGTGTGATTTTATTTAAAATTCGGCAATTACTCTTTCTCAAAATATTATAAATGAAATGTTCTGTAGGCTGTTGTGCTCGCAATCCACCAATGAGTCAAAAAGTAAGACTGACCCCCCCCCCCCCCCTACTGATTCGGAAAATTCTTTCGTCTAAGACAGCTGAAACGTGGGCAAACGTGGGTCTCTAGTTTGATAGACCCAAATTTGGGAATCCGCTGCCTTAGAGTAGAAAAATCATAGAAAAGTGCTTAGAAGTAGTCGTAAAAGTAATTTTGAAAGTGTGGCTGATAGTTTTAAAGTATCTTTAAAAACTACTGACTCCAATATTTAATATAGTTTTTTTTAACTAATAGTAAATTGATGTTGTACTTTTATATTATTGACATTCCTGTAGTTATAATGTAATTATTCCTGTAGTTGTATTGTATTTAGGGCCTCTACTAACTGTGCACCATAACTTGAGACTTGAGGCGATGACTTTACTATCGAATTGGTATCAAGTTATCGCGCACGGGTAGTGTATAGAATAGCGGTATTATGAATGTATTTATTTGTCAAGGACGTATTATTAATAGTATTGTGAGTCTTGACGCAAAACGACGTTTTATTTTTTATTTATGTACCTATGAAGTTATTGTTTTTTTTTTGTAATGTTACGTTTATCATTTTATTATTTTCAAAAAAAATGCTGAAAAATATGGTACCTATTCCGTTTGCTAAAAATATATTATAATTGATATAAATATATGTAGAATAGGTATATTTTCACTAATTGCTCCATACACATGGATAAAATTTGTGTTAACATAGTTCAATTAATTGTATAGCGTTTTCTGTTCGGTTTCCACATGGATAAATAATTATACTTAGAAAATCGGAGACCTAAAACATAATATACTTTAGCTAATAAAGATAAAATCTTTCAGTAAACATCACTAGTATAGAAAACAAGAAGCCGTGAGACGGTCTCACCCATCTGCCCCTCTGTGAAAGTTCAATCCGATTGACGTTGTCATTCTTGTTTTATTTCAAACTTTGAACAGATGATCCACGTGCCCTAGTGACGTAATATAATGCAACAGAGTCACAGACAAAGTCTCGCTATAAGCCCCTCTGCAATCTATTGCATAGAGGGGCTAAAACTGGTAAATCATCACTGAGTGAGCAAATTAGTTCTCACATAAATATATTTTCGCGATTATTTGGGATTGAAAAGTTTCACCGATGTGAAAAAATATATTGGTACTTGTGGTATAAAAAGCAATATTAACATAACTGTTATAATATTGCTTTTTATACCACAAGTACCAATATATTTTTTCACATCGGTGAAACTTTTAAACTTTTAAAGATTATAGGTTAACACCTATAATCTCATCAACTATAAAAGTATTGAATATGCTTTAATTTATATACGTAATTGATTTTTAAAAATGACTCCATTATCATGAAGTATTATAGAGCTATTAGTAAAATCTTTAATTGTATATCTAAATCAAAAGTTTTAAAAACTAACACGACTGGCATAAATAACAATCTCTCTATGTATAATAAATAATTATACTAAATCTATTTAAACCACCGCACGAACAATTCTTTTTAAAAGTTATATTTCTCATATATTTATCTACCCACTTAAATAATTATATTTAAAATTAATGAATCTATATTAACAATTCAAAGAAACATTAAGAAAACAGTATTTGTAATAGTCACGAATTTGCATTACCTATCTATACTTAGCCAATTATTACTATAAAATTTTATCAATATAGTTTTAGCAAAGCCCGCGATTTTTGCATTGCCGAACGATCACTGAATATGACAAAGCTTAGTTGTGGCAAAGATAACATAATAGTATTACATACAGATAGGCAACTCCCTGCCTCCCACTGAGCAAGCTTCCCCACCCCCGCCACAGCTGGAATATAGTTGGAGGGTATTTTGAGGGGCCTGAGGATGGTGAGAGGGCGGCTCACCGTCCTTACAGAAGCAGGCCCATGACGGCAGCGGGACGTGAGCAACTCACGCACGCCCCCCCCTAGAAGCGGGATCACACCTGAAACCCCCCAAAGACGCGGGATAGCACCCGAACCACCCCCTGGGCGAGGCCGCATTGGTGGCCGTGGGTCTGTTGGGAGTCCTGGGACATCCTTCCGAGGGCTTACCCGGGGCTCCCAACCATAGGCTGTTGGGCGTTACGTGAGGTTTTTTAGTCGGTAGGAGTCCGGCATAACATCCATGAGGATTTTCCCTCACGTTAAACAAAAAAAAATAGGTATTTTGAAGGAACATTTGCTTAGCCTGAGTCACACACACATTCAAGCTCCGTACAAACATAACGTTGTTTTAGTGTCGTTGACATAATTGAAAACAAATCATTTATATGGAGTTTCCGCCCTGTGTGTTGAAGCTTGTATAGCTTATCTCAAAATTGTGACAGTAATTCATTTAAAAATATGCCTCATAGCCTCCATGCATGTTTTCTAGACTGCCTCTGTGGCGTGGTCGGTAGTGATACCGCCTGCGGCGCTGGAGGTCCTGGGTTCGATTCCTGGGTCGGTCCAAATATTTGTGTGAACCACAAATGTTTGTTTCGGAGTTTGGGTGTTTTCTATGTATAATATGTATGTATTCAGAAATATATGAGTATGTATATCAGTCGTCTAGATCCCATAGCACAAGCTTTATAGCTTAGTTTGGGCTAGATGATGTTGTGTGAAAATGTCCAACAATATTTTTTTTTTTTTTTTTTTTTTTTCTCCATAAAACTTTAAACCGTGTTAAAACTCATATTCCTAATATTTAAAAAGAGGTGAGATTGATATTTTAAATGTTCAATAAATAATGTATTATTCCACAGAGGCTAATTTTATAATCAATCAATAATATTGTATCCAAATAAATTAATAGGCACTTTTTGAAAACCTTTTCGTACTGTTTCTATGCATGTTACTGCCTACGTTTATAAATTTCGGCTTGCCTTTTATCTAAATAAATATTTTCGCCAATTTTTTTTTTCAAAAATCTCTAACACAGCAAGTGAAATTTATAGTATTTTCTATAGTCCTACAATATTTTGCTCTTAAAAAAATTGTTCAAAAGAAAAGGCATTGTTTAATATTATAATTCCTTTATTTATGATAATCTCATGTATTAAGTATCATTCAAAACAATGTATTCCTTGGTTTTGGGTGTTAGATGCGTGTATTAGGATATTTCGAAATTGTGTTCAAAGTAGGGCATTGCGCTTAGAACTGTAGAGACAGTGCGTAAGTTAATTATAGATAAATAATTATGTAGTACTATGCTCAAAGCTATCAATTAGTCAATTCATTACATTGAAAGGAATGTAGGGGAAGGCAGGGTAATTACGAACACCTAAGGGAGTTTTGAAATAAATCGAAAGATATTATAAGTAGGGTAACTTTAATAGCTTCTTCTGAAAGATAAATTATCACACTTTAGACTCATACAAACAACAATATTAATTTGTCTTTATATAATCAACTTTTATAAGAAAAACAAAACCCTTAGTGTTCGTGTTTACCCGACACTAGTCGGGCAATCACGGACACCTAGTGGGGCAATTACGATCGTTCGTAATTAACCCAGACTAGCCTAAGAATGAGATCACGTACGACAGATTAGTCACGATTAAATTTAAATTTAACGGCAAAGATCACAACGATATCCCAGCGAAGACGATTGTCCGTCTGTACACTTATCATGGGCCCAATTTTCACAAACGTAACACTGGATCCATTTCTCACCAGGTGGGCTATCTTCGTATTTTTCATTGCAAAAAATGCAATAATAGTCTTCATTTTTGTTCGTCCTCTTTTTGGTCATTCCTTTCTTCTCATCATCACTGTTAGTTCTAAATTCTAAAATGTTTTTAAAATTTTTCACAGCTCTTTTATTAGTTCTCAGTCTCTTTGTCATAGTGAGTGTTTGGTTAGGTTCTTTAATTTGTTTTGCTTCTTCATCTTTTTCAGTTTTTCGTTTTTTCAATGACTTTCTTTTTTTATTCTTTTCCTCAGCGTCTTTCTTTTGTTTTTCTATTTTTTTATTGTACTTTTTTTCAAGTTCATCTTTGAGGGGTGTACTAGTTAAAATAATTGAATGTTTCTTTTTGGTGTTGCGCTTGTTAATCTTAGGGTAATAACAGGTAAATTAACAATGTCAGATAATGGTATTGAAGAATTATGTGCCTCTAGTTTTTCAGGAAGTTGTGCGTCAAAAACACGTACTTCAACATCTTGTGTGCTATTAGTAGGTACAAAGGTTGGTGCATCATTATCTAGTACAAAAGCATGGATGTCATTAGCTGGTTCAAGAGCTGACGCCTCAAGAGCAGGTACAAGAGCGTGTGATTCGGTAGGTTGTAGATCAAAAACGGGTGCAATGTCAGGTAATGATACTGAAGGATCACTTACAATATCCCCTAGTTTTTCAGAACTCGTTGCGTCGAAATCAGGTATTTCAACAGCCTGTGTGCTAATTACAGGTTAAAAAGATGGTGCATCAATATCAGTAACAAGAGCTTGTATCTCATTAGCTGGTTAAAGAGCTGATGCGTCCAGAGCAGGTACAAGAGCGTTTGATACGGCAGCTTGAAGATCAGAAACGGGTACTATAAAATTTTGTGCTAGAGGGGTTTGTGCATCAGGAACATGTGTTGAAAAAGCTTGTAATGGAGCTTGCTCAGCAGGCTGGTTTGTTAGATCTTGTGCATCAGTATTTTGGGATTCTGATGGTTGAAGCTCATCGTTTTCGAATATGACTGGCCGCAAGGGATATATTCCGGCAGCTCTAAAACCATTTGCGACCTTTTCGAGATTACTGCATCGATTGTAAGCTCTGGTGAACAGTTCTACAACTTCGTATTGTGTAATTGCACGTCCAGGATTTTCTGCTATGTAATATTGGCATTCCCGATTGTAAGCAGTCTTGATAGGTCCATAGAATGTTAAGTCCAAAGGTTGTAGCCGGTGGGACGTATGTGGGGGCAGAGTCAATAAAATAATACCATTGCCTCGGCACAACATGTAAGCATCAAGGGTGATATGGCTATCATGGTTGTCTAGGACCAGGAGTATTGGATCATCCATAGTAGGTTTTGCGTAAGAAATAAAGTGGTGGAGCCATTCAACAAAAAGATTTTCATTAATCCATCCCGACTCTGAAACAGCAGCAATCATATTGGCATTACCTCCTCTTAGTAACTGCGCATTCATGCGTTTTCTTTTAAAAATGAAAAATGGAGGGATATGCTGTCCAGCTGCACTAAAAGCACAAACTACAGTTGTGGTAGATCCTCTCTCACCACTTGTCGCATGTCCTATTTGTTTTTGGCCTTTCGGTGCCAAAATTTTGGCATTTCTTTGCACATTTGTGATACCAGTTTCGTCAACATTAAACATTTTATCTGGTTGAAAGTTGTGTTTATTTTGTAGTGTTAACAAATTGTCATAAAATAATTGTACTTCTGAGGCATTAAACGAATTTATGCGATTTAGTGAAGTAGCTTCAGGTTTTCTTAAAGAAATTCTAGTATGCCTCTGCATAAAACCTCTGTACCAATCTTTTCCTGCCATTTTCTTTGTTCTGTTAAAAGAATGTTGAAGATTATTTCGCTCTGCAAACTCAAATGCAATGTTACGAACCATGTGTATTGTTAATCCGTAAAACAATTTGCTACAATTGATTATATGCTTTTCTAATTCCAATTCTTGAGCGTCAGAGAAAACAGATTTTCTACCACACCTTGGTTGTTTTATGACTGTCTTTTTCATATGGTCAAATATTGTAGTTTTAGGTACCGAATACAAAGTAGACGCTTTGCCTAAGCTTAACTTTTTATTCTTAACATCATCAATGGCTCTTTTAAGATTTTCAACATTATATTTCGTTTCCGTTTTCCTTTCGTAATTCCGCGGCATCTAAAACAAATAACACGTAAAATAGAGAATGTCCGATAATTTTAATGAGAAAGAAACAAAACTAACTTAATAAATGAAAGAACCGATATTTTTATTCTAGGATGGGGCAATGCCGAACATTCGTAATTGACCCACTCAATTCGTTCGCCAATGCCCTCTAAGGTAATAAAACAAAAAAATATTTTATAATTTTAGGTTATCTTTGCCTGGCCGCGTGTAAAAGTCATAATAGAATCTGCAATTACCAATTTATTTATGCATATAAATGTCATGTTAGAACTATTATTACTTGATAAGTTACACCGTATATCATTTATATAAAAATTGTAACGAAAATAAGTAAATATTTGAATAAATTTTACCTTGAATGTGGCGTGCACCCGTTACGTTCCGCTGATCGCTTGGCACTAGTAATGGCGTGATTTTTAAGATGGCGATGAGTAAAATAATGTTATCTCTTTCTAACATAGTGTAATAGCTGCGTTCGCGATTACCCAGCGTTCGTGTTTCCCCGGCCTTCCCCTACGGCATACATTTTTAAAAGTTCAGCGCTTTATCGATGTTTAACAATATTTTTCCTGGCCGAATTGTATTATAATAATTATTAGTAGATAATGTAAATGAAAATATGTAACAACAATGAGTTGCCTGTGATTTATTTATTTTCTAAACATAAATATAAATAATGCTTTTGTGATTACTTGTTTCATTTACCTACATCAATTCTCCACTTCGATTTCATTTTGGGAGAGGTACTTTACATTCCACGGGCCAGACGAGTTAATATTTAGCTGCCTTTGTGGGGCAGTCGGTGGGAGGTCCTGGGTTCGATTCCTAGGTCGGTCCAAATATTTGTGTTACCCACAAATGTTTGTTTCGTAGTTTGGGTGTTTTCTGTTTAATATGTATGCCCCTACCTCGGTTCTCCCAAACGCTTACAGTATGGGGTTCTCCAAAAGGGGCTTTGAAGTTTCTTACAGGATCGACAGCGCGAGTGTAGCGCCTCTGGTGTTGTAAGCGTCCATAGGCTGCGGTGACCACCAGTACATCTGGTGGTCCGTATGCTTGTCTGCCACCCTGGTGGTATAAAAAGAAACTAGATAGGTACCTACTTTAGGCCTTTGTTATGAAAGTTCATTTTATTTCTGTAGAAGGGGTATTAGGTTTTTGCAGGGTCGGCAGCGCGAGTGTGGCACCTCTGGTGTTGCAAACGTTCATAGGCTGCGGTGACCACCGGTCCTTCTGGTGGGCCGTATGCTTGTCTGCCACCTTAGTGGTATAAAAAATAGATAGGTACTACTGTCATACGAGTTCAAGCTATATTTTACTAACTAGCTTCTTTTCAAACATAACTTAAAGCCGCAGAACAAAATTATAAGTAGGACTAAAAAAAACTCCGCTTCAATAATCAATTTCCTTTATTTGTATTCAATATCTTGGTAGTACAATATTCAGGTAGGTATATTAGTGAAACTGTAGACAAGGGTTGTTTAAATATGATTTAGTTACAGAAATATGTGGAAAATTGGAAAAATATGACTAGAAATAGGTGTTAAATTCACTATTATTGTCACATCAAATCGGTACGGTGTAGCTTTTAATATCAGAAAGATCTATGAAATGCTATTAGGTTAAAAGAGGGTCGTTTTAAAATAAACGGTATGTATAGCTCGTGTCAACGATTTGAGTCGTCTGAAGTTGCAGCAGACTTGTCTGTGCGCTTTAAAACTTCAAATCGAATTGAGAAATACGTTTTACTGTATTTATTTGGCCGTAAGACAAAACATAAACAAAGAAAACAGTAGTTGTCGAACAGTTGTCGAACTTCTTTAGCAGAGTGGAGCGAAAATGTATTGAGTGTTATGGATAAAAATGTGAAAGTAAATTTTAATCTTCGACTATACTTAGTTAAGTGTGAAAAGTAATAAAAATGTAAAATAGTACCTAAGTAATTAAATGAAGGCTACAGGCAAAGAACAGGGAATGTCACATTTTTTTTATTTTTTGCGTTTTTATTGAAATTAATTCATGTTTAATTTAAGTTGGTTAGGTTTTACGGTCAAGGGTACAGCGGTTAAAATTTATTTTCCATTGTACCTTCAAGGGAACAGCCAAGGGTAGGTACACAGGAAAACAAGGGGAAATTAAATCTTTGTCTATGGTAGTTGGCGCCAATGTGAAAAGTAAATTCGGTATAGTTGAGGTGTAGTAAATATGTTGTGTGGTGGAGACGATCAATGCGACTTAACAAGTCTGTTGAAATGTGAATGAAAGTAGTTTCAAGTGCTTTGTTTGCACGTGCACGTGCATTGCAGGTACACGTAAGACGCGTCACCTAGCATTGATCGTCTTCAGATCCCATTAGAGATTATTATTACCTAGTAAAACTGATTGTTTCTGAAGGCGAGGCCGAGGTGGTAGCCGTAGGTCTGTTGGGAGTCCTGGGGTATCCTTTCGAGTTCTGCCCCGGGGCTCCCAACCGTAGGCTGTTAGGCAGGACACGTGGGTTTTTTGAAGTGAAACTTCTTTATCGGCGTTGGAAAAAAAATTGCGTCACGTCACGTCACGTCACGATTTTTGGTTACGCGCCATCTTTGTTCTGTTCCCCACCACGGTGGATTCGAATTAAGAGTACTTTATCCAGGGATAGCATGTCATTTAAGGGTTTTTGGACTTTTGGGCTTTTGGACTTTTGGATGGGACATTGGTACTTTGGGTCTTTGGGACTTTGGAACTTTGAGACTTTGGGACTTTTGAACTTTTGAACTTTTGAACTTTTGGACTTTTGGACTTTTGGATGGGACCTTGGTACTTTGGGTCTTTGGGACTTTGGAACTTTGGGACTTTGGGACTTTTGGACTTTTGGACTTTTGGACTTTTGGATGGGACCTTGGTACTTTGGGTCTTTGGGACTTTTGGACTTTGGGACTTTGGGACTTTTAGACTTTTAGATGGGACCTTGGTACTTTGGGTCTTTGGGACTTTTGGACTTTTGGCCTTTGGGACTTTGGGACTTTGGGACTTTTGGACTTTTGGCCTTTGGGACTTTTAGACTTTTAGATGGGACCTTGGTACTTTGGGTCTTTGGGACTTTGGAACTTTGGGACTTTTGGACTTTTGGCCTTTGGGACTTTGGGACTTTGGGACCTTGAGACCTTGGGACTTTGGGACTTTGGGACTTTTGGACTTTTGGCCTTTTGGACTTTGGACTTTTGGACTTTTGGACTTTTGTACTTTTTGACTTAATTTAAGGTGAGGTGAAAATTAAGTTTATGAAGAAGTTTCACTTCTTACGTGTGTACACTAAGTACACGCAATTTTTTTTATGTCGGTAAGAGTACCTACTGCGTATTAAAAAAAGGTCTTTAGCTATGCCTGGAGATATTTATGTTCAACGGTCTTCATAATGAAGTGGGTACAATACAAATGCAGTTATTTTCTGTTTTATAGTATCTGTATAGGTAGGTATTTACTACACTTTAACAACATAATATAACAAGAAATTCATAAACCCTCGACGTATCAAGAAAACGGAACAAAATGTTTAATTTGCACAAAACGGGCCACCCGTTTAGACGGTGCCACAGAGAGACTTAAAAAACTTCTTTTCAGTCGTAAGGTAGAGTAATGATAGTGTGAATGACTAAAGTGGAGTCATTTTAATAGGTAACATTTGACAATATAAGTCCCGCAAGTTGGTATTGCGCTAGAACCTTGTCATAATGACGGCTAAGTGACGTCATCGTGACGTAGCGCGAGCGTGGGCTGACCTCGCGAAGCTGCGTACGGTATTTTTTTAGTACTGACGGCTCGACGGACATACGTCACCAAGATGGCCGCCAAGCGCAATATCAACGTGCGGGGCTTATTCATCAAAATTCAACAACGCATCCTTGTAACGGCGGGCATAGAATAACAATAATATTTTTTCCGTTTTGTTAGTACTGCACAATTTACTTTTTTCAATTACATATTTATTGTTATAATGACAGATACGTGTATTTTTTTTTACGTTTTGCTTTCACTATTATATATATGCACTGACAGACGTGAAATGTTACCTATTATAGTCATCTCGGTGTAGCATGGTGCGTATGACAGTTGTCGATCGCGTTTCGTTTCACTCTTGAAAGTTGCCGTGAATTACAATTATGAACTTAGTATTTCAGCTACATCCCATTCATAATATATTAAATCGTTAATCACTGTTGTATATAAAATTAAACTCAACCAGAATATTCTAGTCTACAAATAAAATGAATTTGGAAGAAAAAATTAACAAATTGTTGAGTATAACGTAACACCAAAGATGTCTTTAGTGATGGGATTATATACATCTACGATGGATGTTCGATATTTTGATAAAACAAAACGTATATTGTCCGTATATATTATTGAGTTATTATTATTAATATTTTTCCTCTTCTCGGTTACCTTCTTTTTTTTCTTGCGAAGTTACCCGGTCTTTTGATAGGCTGTACCTTATGAACGGTGATAGCTAGAGGGATGAAATTTTCACAGATTATGTGTTTTTGTTACCGCTATAATAACAAATACTAAAAACAAAAAAAAAATTTATGGGGCTCCCATACAACAAACGTACTGCTCGTTCGCTCTAACTTTGCCGTTTGGCTCCATACTAAAGTCGAATTTTTAATGAGATGAAGTAAATTGACAGCAACTAATGTCACTTCTTCATACAATGTTGCTTATTTTCTATGACTTTTTTTAGTATTTATTGTCGTTTTTCGGTACGGAGACCTCTGCTCACTTGGCCGGTTTTATAAGCTGTTTAGTTAATTCAAAAATAAATATAGCAAAAATTTTCATAACAATAATAAACAGAACGTGATTTATCTTATTTATCGTAGGATTCTAAACATGAATTGCATATTGACACATCCCTAGTAATGTGGTACTGATAGATATGAACGTCATACTGCCAACTGTCATACGCACCTTGTTACAGCGAGGCGACTATAAAATGACGCCACTTTAGAGAGGTACAGTAGGTATACAAATACAGTAAAAATGCTTTATTTACAAGTTCTCTAATAGGTAAATAGAATTTTAGTTTCTAACTATACATTAGATAAGGAAGATAAGTAAATACTAATCAAATAGGTACCTAGTTCAAATCAACACGTGTATTTGTACTTGTAAAACAGGTGATTAATGAAGATTTTGAAAATGTGTAATTCAGGTGAAAAATTACAGATGTCTCTTACTAAAGACTCTACGTGCGATTAAAAAACTGCGAAACAGGTAGTTGGGGCAAAATAAAAGATTTGCCTACGCTTTATTACATTTGGTTAAGGTAACCTTTATATTTTGCGTTAGGTTAGGTATGTTTGACACGACGAAACAGTGTGAAACTTGACGTAAAGGTTACGGTACCCTAAAAAGTTAAGTAAGTAAGTAAAACTTTATTGTACACCAATAAAACCAGTTAAAAGGTCTTATCTATATCTACTAATATAAAGAGGAAAGGTTTGATTGTTTTTTTTTTGTTTATTTAGGTACATCGAATAGGCTCCGGAACTATTGGACCGATTTGAAAATTTGTTTCACTGTTAGAAAGCTACACTATTTGTGGTGAACACAGGCTATATTTTATTGCCGTATTCCCACGGAAACGGAAGCTACGCGGGTGAAACCCGGGATGTCCGCTAGTGAACAATAAGACGCATAGTCAAGAAAAATTGTTATGCCCGGATGGCCAGTGTAAGGCAGTTTTAAACCGATATATAATAATATTAATAATCTATACATATTGATACAAGGATTTTACGACAACCGTATTTTTTCATCTGAACGATATGTGCTCATGGTATCTACAATGGAAAGGTTAAAGCTATTATTTCACAGCCTTCGGCTAAGGAGTGCGTTTTAAATTAGGTACTATGGTTATTTAGTTAGTATAGATCACTGATCTGTGTGGTACTAATACAGATCAGTGGTATAGATACAGAAATATGAAGAATATAATACTATTGTTAGTGAGATAATGAATACAGTATACTTTTTCATGAGCCGTGGAATTAAAAACACTAAACTTAACAGTTATTTTGTAAAACACAGCTTGATAATGACAGTTGTATAAATGTAAAGAAGAACAGACCTTATTCCAACGGCATAAAGTCTATTGTGGAATGCATAGAGTGAGAACTTAGAGGTCCAAACTACAAATAACGATTTTATGCCTTTGATTTAAGGTCCATTTTTAACATCGTCAATCCAAACTGTCACAGAGATCAAGCTTTATTTTACAGATTGTAGGCAGTGTTTTGTAATCTCTTTTGAGGAATGTCACTTTCATGTAAAAATCTTTCCTAAAAACTCGACCAAGCGTTTTAGACCAACGCGTGAAATGAGGTCTTACTGGCTGCACCCTACCTCAGGTACCGGGAATCGCCTTAGTACCGTATACGCAAGGATCCAAACCGCGCTCACGTACCTATCCGTTTTCGTTAATTTTGTTCAGAGTGGCAAGTGCAAGTTTTGGCGTGCGGCTGTCGACATTCACGGTGAGCGCGTTATCGAATCGAAACAAGTTCCCGCGTTTACAGCTAGGTGGCGGTGTCTCGATTCCATACGAATCGGCGCACCGTGAATGTCGACAGGCGCACGTCAAAATTCGCACTTGCCACTCAGGAGAAATGAAATCGATCGATGATAGATATTTTTCTTCGTCACATTCGAGTCCTCTACCTCGCTTAGTCGAGTAGTACCTACATTATTTATCTGGTCAAGGAACTCAAGGATGTTTAGCACTGCCAAGATTTCGTGTTGAAGTCTAGTGTTCCTAACTTATATCTGAAGTTATAGTTATCTGAATATAAATGCTTATGAGTAGTTAGACAGTTTTAAAGGTTCAAAGATTAGTAAAAGTTTCTGAAACCCGTGAACAAGAGTTGATTATAGACACTTGTGGCTTGATAAGTGAAAGAAGATTGGAATACAAGTGCAGTAAATGTTAGTTCAAGAAAATTTCGTCACTTCTATAGGTACATACGTTCGGCGCTAGTGTGCAGTGGGTCTGGTTCCACTTACATTCGCTAATTATTGATCGCCGAAAAATGGAAAACCATATTAATATAATTTTGATTTTGTTCTACACTAACACATTTGTACAGAAATGACGAAATTCCCCTAGACATATTATGATTTTATTAGTATAATAAATATTATTTCATATTCTATGGAAATAACTCTGTTATATTTCTAAAACAATATGGCAATTTTCAATATTTCTTATTGTCATCGTGTTGTATTTCATATTAACTGTTGTTATAATTTAAGAATTATAATACCGCAACATAGTACGTATTTTATACCTTTATCGTTTTAATGGGATCTGTAAAAAAGTCGACGTTTTCAGTAACAGATCATTTTATAAGAACCATTCCAAAAAACATTTTAAATCTTGCCAAACTTCTGGATCGCTCTGAAGTTAGCAACGCACTAGTTTGCGCAAATTGTACCTAAAAAAATAGCGCTACTAAGCATCGCCAACTTCAGGGCGGTCGATACGTTTGGTGAGAACTATACGTAATAACGTTATTATCGTATACGTAATTCTCATAGTAAACTCTCCACTAAAAATGGACTTATTGGATAAACAATATTGTAATAAAATATATGCAAATAATAAGCTCTTTATGTCTACGCGGTTAAATCAAAATGGAAGATGGTATAAGGCACCAGGGTTATACCTAACCGTTTCTTTTGTACAATATTTTCACTAGTAAAGCCGAAACTATACACTTCTAATATAGTTCTAAGGCTGAGCGCACATTGGCGACAAGACAGTCTACAGACAGACTGCCGCTTTACTAAATCTATGAAACTGCGAAACTTGTCCGGTCCGATAATATCGAGCAAGAGTCAGTCTTAAGACAATCGTGTCTCCAATGTGCGCTCAGCCTAAGCTGTGTACCAAATACCTAATGCAATATGATTCTTCCTCATCTTAGCATCTTAAAACTTGGATGCTGTATGCAGACATTCACAATTATGGTCAATTCCTGCCATATCATGATTAGCCAAAACTGTATAATTAGTCGAAGCTGTATAATGATAAAAGTCCAAGTGAATGCCTGCACAATTTGAACTTTAGTAAAACAACACACAGCTTATTTTTGCTACGTCCTGCATTGAAGAATGGATCTAAATAGGGATGGGGTATAAAGGAAAAAATAAAAGAAATAAATAATAAAAATAACATTTTACTATCAAATAAATAGCAGCTAACAAAATATCATAAAGGGAGGTCAACCGTAAGCTGACTGCAGTAATATTTGGTTATAAAATGAACATAAACTAATATGACTGTTACCAATCATTACGTTTATAAATAACTGCTTCTAATCAATTCAAACTGATTGTGAATCGGATTGCAACAATTTTTAAAAGTAACCTAACAATTTAATCTTTATCTCCATAGCATAAGGTACATTTTCCCTTCACAAGAAATCTATGGGTATGCATGCATAATTTATTAACTCGATAGAATATGAGAGAGATTAGATATTTATAGTATTAAAAAGTTATCACACTAGTTTTCCTAGTATTGAAGTGCTCGTGTTCTATAAACCCACATTCTTGAGATGGGCGTCGTTTGTGACATATCCACTGTACAGCCCGCGCCACATAACTTAGCGTCTATGAAGTTCGTTCGTTCGCGCCGCAATTATGCATTATTAGGTATTATGCAATAAACTACTGCTGAGGCGGGAGGTCCGCCCTTCCCGTCTCAGCTGCGAAATAGTTTACCCTGTGATAACTAATAGTACATAATTGCGGCGCGAACGAACGAACTTCATAGACGCAAAGTTACGTGGCGCGAGCTGTACATTCCCTGCCCTCCGAATCACATTCAGCTTAAATCGATTATACTCTATGGTGTGATTAACATTCTGTCTAACCAAGAAAGTCAATAATACTTATTAAAACAATAATAGTGGTTCTAATCACTATTTCAATTTAAATAGCCTCGTTTTATCTGACTGCAACAAATAATATAAGGTTATGTTGCTATGTCGAGGTTATCTTTGCGAAGGCTTACCCGGGACTTAAGGCCATAGGTAGTTGTAGGACACAATGTAGTTTTAGCCAGTCTCCTACTGCCTAAAACTATTTTAGTCAGTCTCCTACTGCCTAAAACCATTTTAGTCAGTCTCCTACTGCCTAAAACCATTTTAGTCAGTCCCCTACTGCCTAAAACCATTTTAGTCAGTCTCCTACTGGCTAAAACTATTCATTTGACGTAGTTTTTACAGAAAAAAAAGGGTAGTACAGTCAGCTGCAGAGAAAAGGATACAGTGCCGCCCTGTAAGTATTGACTTTTTTCAAAAACTCTTTCATATATTTTGATGAAATTTGCTATGGTTATTACATTTGTGTAATTCTATAACTATACAAAATCTCATAAAAATATATTTATGATTTTCCGAGAAAATTCAATCCTTAAAGGGTGGCCCTGTTCGCTTTTCTCTGCAGCTGACTGTACCTATAACTACCTCGGTATTACGATTGTTTTACTTGTGGATCGGTATTAATATGTTAGGTCTAACAATAATTACTACCTAAAACAATACTAATTAATGTTTCAGTCTGTAAAACATGGTTAAATATTTAACATTAATTGTACATAAAATTTGATGAATCATATTTCTTTACAACACGTTTTCTTTCAAAAATTTCTGAAAGTCTTTTTCATATAAAATTTAACGATTTTTTTTTGTAATGTTTACAAATTTGTGCATCATTATTTTATACAAAAAGATGGATATGATCAATACTTTATACACAAACATGGAATTAATGTCAATTAAAAAGCACACAAAATCAAAAATTATGTATAAACTTATACCAAAAAATGATACTAAATTCCTGTTATACCTAATAATTAATATATAATTATTTTTATACACACAACGCTTAGCCTTACATATAAACTTTTACACTAATTAATTTGAATATATTTTTTGAATATACATATTGATAATAGATAACATTATAGTTAAGCAATATAATATGTTAACCAAAACTTTGACTACGGAAGAAATGTTTTAAAAATATGATAATGTTTAAATGAATTTAAAATATTCATGTTGAATAAATTTTAATAGGTATTTAATATCAAATTAAAATCAGCGAGGGTGTATTTTAAATGCAAAGCAAATTATTAAGAACAGAACAAAATATTTGTTTCAATAATATCAGAGTTTAAATGCCTTCAAACCTATTAAATATAGGTCAAATAGGTTTCATAATAAAATTGTTAAAATGCATATTATGAGAATGAACTCAAAGTTACTATTGGCACAGAACAAGTACAAGCACACTCATATTTTAGTACTACTAATATTACTCTGTAAAATATAGCTTCATCTCTGTGCCAGTTCTACAAACGTAAACAAAAATAGAATTTATGTCAACGGAATGGCATGAAGCTTTTAATATGACATATGCAGAGTAAGAAAACTGAGGTGAAAACTGTAATTAACCACTTTATGCGTTTGAAATAAAAGTTAATTTTGTCACAGATCAAGCTATATTTTACGGAATATAATAATAAGAGGCAGTGAGTTGCAAAGTAGGTGAATGCAATATATTCATAGAGTTTGAATCTATGAATTCTGCAAACAATTTCTGATGTCCGACTTATTGTTGCCCGGAGGCACGATCATTTTAACTTTTATTTTACCAAATCACTTACTATTACTTCTTCTGTGCAATCAAACACTAAACTCAACATAGTAAAATAGAACTAGAACACTAGTAAAAAACGGTACTTGCAAAGTCTTACTAAACGGGATTGTTTCAAACACACTTAACATTAAGCGATAAATTTAACATCTAAGCACCAACATGATATATTTTATACTTAGCACGATTAGTAGTTGGAAAACACGAGTTTCTACTGTGACAAGACTGCTGGAAAAATGTTTGCAACATTATAAACTATGATTTTAGAATGTAAGTGTTGTGTTTTGTGTATGATGGATGTGTGCGACTACAATTTGGTATCAACTTATATCTACAAAATGATAACACAGTCATTGAGAGGGACTTATATCAGTGGTCGTGATTTGTCTTGTACATTGGAATGCAGAGTTTTAAGGAACTTGATTGGTCACTAATGGGTATAGAATGGAAAGTATTTATATCCCAATACTGGAAATAGGTTATTTTTCATTGGCACTTCATCAACATTGATTACTGAAAAGGACCCATAAGCATTCGGTTTGAATTTAATGTATATAAAGTCAATGCTTATGAGTCCTTTTACGCATGCATTGTGTTGTGTCGATGAAGAACTCCACAGTATGTTCTATTTAAAAACTGGCAAATAATAGTATCTACATAAATATATGTATTCAGAACACATTTTGTTGTCAAACATTAACATTATACTTAACCTAATTCCGATTCACTCGGACAAGTTCATAAAGACATCTTCTGGCAAGGATGTATCACACAATATTCAGAACACAATTCACTCACTGTGTATGACCTACAGAATATATTCTGTAACACACTGTAAACTTTACAACACTACACTGTATCTTGTACACCGTTTCACTGTACGGCAAGCACTATTCTGGCAAGTTTCATGATCACTGATCAGTAAGCATGGCGTGCCATAGCCTGGCTATAGCAGTAAGCTTCCGCTACGTGGATCCCCAGGACTCGAAGGTGGATGAGACCAGCAGAGGTCCAAGACGACCTGCTGTGATGCCGCTTACTATGCCAGTTACCAACATGGCTGCGCCTATCATGCCTGCTTTAGATGAGTGCTCTGGTGCCACATTCCTGAAAAATATATTAAAGGTATATTAGTTTACTTTTATTCTTATCGTGTCTCCGGGACTCGTGTCCTTAGATCGTATTGAGATATTTTTAATTTATTGTAATCACAATAATCTTCGCCTGTTGTATTTAACTGTTAAAGACAATGGGCTTAACAGTGTATATAAACAGTCAACGGATGACTTAAGCCATACTTGAAGAGAAGGCAATCTCTCTTTGCCCAAAGGTCCAATTCCATCGACATCTTTTTGAGACATCCGTCCACATCCAGTAGTTTAATAACTCCCCTTAACCCTGAACAGCTCCCTTACTCATTTGTACTAAGTGGGCTGCTCCGAGGATGTTATAGGACAGTTTACTAATACGAAAAACGGAGGAAGAATGGCACGAATACCAAGCGGGCTGTGGTCAGTAGTAGCAGACGATGTCTACGGACAGATGGACCTAATCGATGATGGTACCGTTTTCCGTTCAGTCGCAATATGTCCAATTCGCAAAATGTCCAGCGCGCTCAAATTGTCCAATTCTCACAACGTCCAATTCGCAAATTGTCCAATTCTCACAATGTCCAATTCTCACTTCGTCCAATTCTCACAATGTCCAATTCGCAATTGGTCCAGTTCGTAAAATGGAGTTGTGCTTGATTACGGGAGGCGTTATTGACAACCTTCTGCGAGGCGAGATTCAGCTCGAAGTAAAAATGTCCTTTTCTCGAAAATGGCTTTTCTCATAATGTTCTTTTCTTTAAATATCCTTTCTCATATATGTGCAATGCAGGATTAACACCGCGCAATCCGACTAGGATAGGTTAGGTTAGAAGGCTAAGACGGGAGCGGAGCGGAGCGGAGCTCCCGCATTAGCCTTCGTGGTTATTTTTTTATAACCACCTAAACACAACCACCCCAAATTCTAATTATTAACTGATCGTTCTGAATAACATACTTATACATCAAACTTACCAAGTGAATGGTGGTAACTTAGGTGGTTATAAAAAAATAACCACCTAAGTTACCACCACCTTCTAACCTAACCCATCCACGTCGGATTGCGCGGAGTTAATCCTGTAGTGCACATATTTTGAGAAAAGGACATTTTGAGAAAAGGACATTTTGACAAAAGGACATTTAGAGAAAAGGTCATTATGCGATGAGACGGATTAAAATACCTATGTTGATTCCATTTATCCATATAGATCCCTAAATACGAACTGGACCAATTGCGAATTGGACCAATTGCGAACTGGACCAATTGCGAACTGGACCAATTGCGAACTGGACCAACTGCGAACAGGACCAATTGCGAACTGGACCTATTGAGAATTGGACATTTGGACATTTTGCGAATTGGACATATTGCGACTGAACGCCGTTTTCTCTATTGAAGTACGGGACCCCAATACCAAAGATAAAAAAAACTGATACTAACCTTGAAACATACATCATTCCCAACGAGCTAGCGTGTCCAGAGCTCCAACCTAACAACGCAGACCCAACCCAGTACACCCAGTCATTGGTAATGAGTACGGGCAGCTGACGTCCAGCCACTTGATAGTTGCATAGGAGGAAGAACGGGATGAACACCAAGCGGGCTGTGGTCAGTAGTGGTAGGAGACGTGGTCCAGGCTGAAATTATACAATTTGTAATTTAGTACTTATGTCTGAACGACAGGGCGGAAACTCTATACAAATGATTCGTTTTCAATTCAGTCTCCTACACTAAAAACTAGTTATGTTTGTACAGAGCTTGAGTGTGTGTGTGATTAAGGCTAAGCAAATGTTCCCTCAAAACACCCTCCAACTATATGACAGCTGTGGCGGGGGTGGGGAAGCTTGCTCAGTGGGAGGCAGGGAGTTGACTATCTGTATCTAATATTGTTATATTATCTTTGGTCTGAACCAGTTTAATTTTATTACATATAGCTTTTTTCCCCTAAGGGGTAGGCAGAGGCATAGTATACGCCCATATTTCACCTTATAGTTTCATGTCCCAGGTGGCGAGCCTATTGTCGTGTTGAGTCTTATTACTAATATTCTAAAGAGGAAAAGATAGAACAGAATACGTAGTATGAAGTCACGCCTTTATCCTTAGTATCCTTACTATGCTACTTCTAATCACGCTCCTGGGTACATTCACAACACAAGACAAAATTTGTATGATCCATATACAGGGTGAATTTTTCAAAAGGGATTGGATGGCCAAATCCGAAACTATAAGGAATAGCGAAAAATGCTGAAAGGAGTCACGAGCCCGATTTTGATGAAACTTAAAACCTCATCATTAGATTTTTTAATAACCCATTATCCTAGCTGGGAATCGAACCTATTGATTTTGAAAAAAATACACACCCTATATTATTGCACCGTAGGATAGTGTTGCTATAAAGGATCTTATTCTGGGAAATAATGACATACGACAAACTAAAGGAAAGTGCTCATCTTTAACAAAATACAATTTATTTTCCTTACGTAAACTGATTAATTGTTCAAAATGTAGACCAATTGTTTTCAAAACAGCTGGATTCGAGACTTCAAGGATCGTACTGCATTCAATATTATTGATTTCGTTTAGAATATTCTCCAAATAATCATTCTGAGCATAATTTAAAACACGGAATAGTTACCATCTACTGTGGGATTTCGAACGAAACAAATTATGATACAAAATTTAGGTACATGAAATATGAATTCTAGTAAAATCCTACACTTTCCTTAAATTTGCCGTATATCATTACTTCGCAGAATTCGATCCTTAACAGCGAGACTATCGTATTGTGTAATAATATAGGGTGTTTTTATTTTTTTAAAATCAATTGGTTCAATTCCCAGCTAGGATTATAGGTTTTTCAAAAATCTAATGATGAGGTTTTAAGTTTCATTAAAATCGGACTCGTGACTCCTTTGAGCATTTTACGCTATTCCTTATAGTTTCGGATTTAGCCATCCAATCCCTTTTCAAAAATTCATCCTGTATAGTTTTATAGAGAATCTGGGTGTTACTCTGTATTAGAATTATGTATTTACAAAGAACAAAGTATTAATATCAATTGTCCGGCACCCATAACACAAGCAAGTTAATCCTAGCTTACTTTGGGATCAGATGGTACTGTGTGAAAATATAATATAACATTTATATAATAACTTACGAATTGCCACAAGCTCGCGGTAATGTTGCCGACCATAGCCGTCAAGTTGAATGTGAGGAAGCAGGTTATGGAGACGAACATACCGCCGAGGAAACCTTTGTTTATTGGCTGGATACCTGGAAATATACAAGTTGATTTTTGAAGAAAATGTTTTTAGAAAATATTATGCAGAGAATTGCCTACATCGTTTAAAAAGAATAAAAGTTTTTTGTTTTGTTATCTTGAAATTAATATATCTCCCAGGGTGTTGACTAGTAAAACAGTACTTAAAATAAAATTAAAATCCTTGTACTGATAGCTCCCCCAATTGAGGAGGACACTGCGATCAGGAAAGTCCATAAACACGAATTAATTTTTCTTTTTCACCAAATTAAAACTTCCCGATCCCCATCATATGACATTTTTTTGTAAATGAGGGCGAAGCCTACTTGTATGTTCAAAAGAGACTCATCTTTGGGTGAACTTTATACTATAATATTCTTCGATTTGATCTGATAAAACTATACTATTGTAATTTATTAGATACTCTTGCTTTTTTAATGTTTCAAAAGACGATTAGGAATACTTTGTTCAAACGAAATCGCTCTCGAAAAATGAGAAATACATATTGCAAAAATCTTTACAAGTAATGTACTTTTTTTTATCATAAATGAGTTTAATTCTCATAAAAACTTGTCATAAAATAGATATAGGTCTTTAGAACAATATTTTACGTATATATTTTTTGATTAAAACCCCTCAGATTTTATAACAGTAATATAATGTATTAGAATCGAATGAAATCCGGCAAAAGCGTACGCTGCAATCGTTCGAATTGTCTTAGGATTTGTCAAGGTCGAACATTGCAGCCTTAAAAAAAGAACTACCTACTTAATTTAAAAAAGTATGTAATTCTTACCTGACATAACAGCAGGGAACACAGCAAGCGACACAAAGAACGTTATAAATATATTGTACAACTGCACAGCAGATTGTAGGAAAATGGTTCCGTATGGGGTGCGTTGTTTCCTTGGGCTGGCGTTCGGATTGGTGGCCGCTAATGCCGGGTTCACGTTGAGGGTTCGCTGTTGGAGGGTGTCGTGGTAGCGGTAGAACCTCTGTAAAGATAATGGGGAATGAATTAGTATAATATTAGTAACTAGCTGTTCCCCACGGTTTCGTCCACGTAGAAGTCGTAATAGCGTAAAATCCATACCCTCCTTTTGCGTAGTCAGTTAAAAAGTAGCCTATGTCCTTCCCAGGAACTCAAACTATCTCTATACGAAATTTAATCTAAATCGCTTCAGCGGTTTAGGCGTGAAAGCGTAACAGACAGAGTTACTTTCGCATTTTATAATATTAGTAAAGATAATAAACTCTGGTTGAAGAATGGCTCAAAACCGTTCCCAATCCTGAATTGCCCACATTAGTGTAACTGTGCTATAGAACATGTTACACACAGTACCTTGTTTGCCCCTTACTCTGTGTCTAGTACCTTATTTCACCCACTTGTGGTTGTCCCGGATATGATACTCCATTCTAGGTAATATTCGACAAGGAATATTTCTGTTTGACATCTTGTATCAAAGCCTAGTATAAGTATCTTTTGATGATTACGTAAAGAGAGATACCTCAAAATTGTCACCCACCTCAGAACTGACCAAAGCGTAAGATACTTAACGCAATGCTCCTTTATAGAAAACTAACATTATACATACATATAGATTAGTGTCCGACCGAAACTGGTTTTCCAGCCTGTAGTAACAACACGGGTATCGATTGCAGACTAACTTTATTGTAATACCCACTACATATTATAGGTACATGTACAATTATAGATTTATATAGAAGCTTCACAACGTATCACTACATCATCCCTGTTATTTTGCGAAGCTTAGTAAAAACTTACGACTACAATAATTAAATTAAGTAATTACCAAAGTTAATTTCTTACATGCATAATCGATCAATAACATGTAGGTAACATAATTATTTAAGATAACACCATTTAGCTAGATAACCATAACACTATTTAGCATTAAGTACAATACATGATATATCTACACATTATTTTAAATAGGTAAGTACAACATGATTACACCTTAAAACATTTTTTTATTATAAATCATTACCTAACCTACAACCTCTAAATAAAATTGACAAACCTTGATTTCCAACAGTACCTATACTGAATAATTTTAACCATCTACTTTGGTATCGGTGCGGTATATAATGCTAGGTAAAAGGTAAGAGCTATATTATATACTTAAAATATACTGTTATAAAGATCTTTCAGCCTCTGCCGAGCTACATTAGCAGCTGCCCTATCCGTGCGTTTGGGACTATCACAAACTTCTTGGGAATTATCGGTGTCAGCCTGGTCATCAATGCTACCTTCATGCACTGATGAAGTTGAGGGCTCGGCGCGATCGTTACCATGGGCTCCACGGATACGCAGTAGATGCCTACGGTTTCTGCGGAGTACCTTTCCAGTAGTGTCGGTAATAAAATACGATCGCGGCTGTGGAGCGCAGCCGCTGACGACACCGCGGTGCCTGCGCGGCCCCTCCACCGTGATCACCTCGTCGCCGGGGGCGAGCGGTGGCAGCGAACGGGAGCGCGCATCGTACCAATCCGCGCTTGTTCTCTGTTTATGTAGTATATTTTGCATATCTCGCTTGTTGCTTCTTTCGGGCTGTAATTTACTCTCATGAGAAGGCAAACGAGTGTTAACTCTGCGTCCCATGAGCAATTGGCACGGACTAGCAATTCCATCTCGGGGCGTAGCCCTAAAATTCAGTAGACTTAAATAAAAATCAGAGTTGGACGCATCTGATTTTTCAAGAAGACTTTTAACTGTACGTACTGTCCTCTCACTGCGGCCATTAGAAACCGGATAGCCAGGTGAAGACGTATTATGCTTGAAACCCCATTTTTCAGCGAACATTTTAAATTCACGGGATGCATACGCTGGCCCATTGTCCGTAAACACTTCCTGTGGTATTCCGTGACGTGCAAATTGATCCTTCATGGCGGTTACCACTTGTTTAGAACTTAGACCGCTAATAGGGCACACCTCGACAAAATTTGAATGATAGTCTACTATTATTAAGAAATACTTCTTTTTGTATTCAAATATGTCGGAGCCGACCTTTGCCCACGGCAGGTCGGGTATCTGGTGCGGAATCATTGGCTCGCGCTGGGCACGCGGCACCCGCTCCGCGCACACCCGGCAGCGCCGCACCGCCTCCTCCACGTCACGCGACATACCCACCCAGTACATGACGTCACGAGCCCGCCGCTTGCATCGGTCTATCCCTAGGTGCCCCTCGTGTACTCGTGATAACATATCAGCTCGTAAACTCTTAGGAATGAAAACCAAGTTATTTATAAATATCACACCATCTACGTACTCAATAGATTCCTTGTGACTCCAATATTTACGCGCGCTTTCTTTAACCTCAGATTTGTGTACAGGCCAACCGTTCAAAATGTAATCTTTGAGAACATTACACTCAAGATCGCTTTGCGTATGCTCTTTAACGTCCGTTAATCGTTGTTCACTGAATCTAACATGCGATATTAAAAAACAAGTCTGTTCCTCTATTTCTTGTGTGACCCCATCTAACTCAACATCGGGAAGCGCCGCTCTCGACAGGGTGTCGGCTACATACATGTATTTACCAGGCTTATATACGACATCAAAGTCATATCTTTGGATACGAAGCATCATGCGTTGCAACCTGGCTGGAACAGCGTCGAGTGGCTTCTTGAAAAGCGCTTCTAAAGGCTTATGGTCAGATTCAACTGTTATGTCACACTTACCAAAGACGTATTGGTGAAATCTTTCGAGAGCAAATACTATTGCGAGCATTTCCTTCTCGATCTGCGCGTAACGTTGCTGGGTCGCCGTGAGCGTCACCGAGGCGTACTCGACCGGGCGGCCGGCCTGCAGCAGCACCGCCCCCAGCGCCGTCGAGCTGGCGTCCACAGACACAGTGGCGGGCTCGCGCGGCGCGAACAGGCTCAGCACCGGCGCACCGCACAGGTCACGTTTCAAAGAACGTACCACCTGCTCTTCGACACTGCCCCACACCCACTCTGAATCTTTTTTCAATAAATTACGTAAGGGGTTTACCTTCTCCGAGCACCCTGGAATAAATTTGCTCAAAAAATTTACCATTCCTAGAAACCTCTCGAGCGACTGTCGATCATTAGGAATAGGCATATCCATTATAGCCCTAACCTTAGATTCATCGATCTTCATGCCCTCAGCACTGAACGTATGCCCCAAATATGTAACTTCCGAGACTCCCATAAGGCACTTATCTTTATTAAACTTTATCCCTATCTCCCTAGACCTGTCCAGCAGCTTACTTAATCGCCGATCGTGTTCCTCCTTAGTGGATCCCCAGACTATAATGTCATCCACGAAGGAATCTACGCCCTCCAGGTCTTCCAGCAACTGCCTGATCGTGGCATGGAACACTTCCGAAGCCGCGTTGATACCATAAGGAAGCCGCAAGTACTGATACCTACCAAACGGTGTCCCAAACGTGCACAGGTCAGCGCTCCTGTCATCCAGCTGTATCATCCAGAACCCTGACTTAGCATCCAGCTTACTAAAAATTTTTGCGCCCCCTAATTTCGTTGCTATCTCAGTGAGTGTGGGAAGTGGATAGTGCTGACGCTTAATAACCTTATTGAGAGGTCTAGGATCCAGACACACCCGCAAGCTGCCGTCTTTTTTAGCTGCAACAACAACACCGTTTACCCAGGAGGTAGGGTGAGTCACCTTTCGTATGACCCCCAGAGCTTCCATTCTCGATAACTCCGCTTGTAACTTGTCCCTTATACCAACAGGAATCTTACGCACAGGGCAGATACGAGGGCTAGCATTTCTTTCTAAAGGGATAGAATACGTACCGGGTAATTTACCCAAACCTTGAAATAAATCATCATACTTGTACCAATCTACAGAATATATTCGTTTAATCAAACACAGGTTTAACAGCGCCTCCTTTCCCAAAATACTTTCACAAGCATTGTTAACCACAATAAATTCTAACTTATACGTTAAATCTTTGTACATGCACTTAATAACACACGAACCCATAATGTTCAAAAAATTGCCACAAAATGATTTGGCTTTAATGTTCACTGACGTTATGTCAGACATGGTATAACCTAGACTTAAAAATGAATTCTTTGATAAGACATTTAAATCAGACCCAGTATCTAGCTTGAAACGATGTACTGTATTACTCTTCAGAATTAATAAACCTTCATACCACTGAGTCTCGCCTTTTACAACACAGTCAATACAATGAACTGTCGAAACATAATAAAAGTCACAGCTGTCGACCGGTTCGTATTCACTATCACTGTATTCATTTAACTCGCAAACTTTTTTCGTGTTACGCGACGGACACATCGCCTTGTAGTGTCCCTTTTCGCCGCAAACGAAACATTTCACCTTACTCGCTGCACAGCGATCACCGCCGGCGCAGCGCAGCCCGCCGCAGCCAGCGCAGGCGCGGCGCTGTAGGCCCGACGCCGCCGCTGCCCCCGCGTGGCCGCTGCCGCCGCTCACGCCATCGCCGCCGCTAGCACGCACCCGCGCGCCGGCGCCGCCCGGCCCGCGGCCGGCTTGGTCCCGCGCGCCTCTCGCGGCGGAATGCGATACCCCCCTGTTGCTACCCCTAATGCCGTAATTAGTGTGACGATTGTTCATGTTACGGTTATTATGTACACTATTCACTGACATGCTCTGCGACGGCTCACGTTTCACTCCTTCGATCTGTCGCCGATCGTCGTGCGAAATTTCACTAGCCTGGCAGATCTTAACGGCTTTTTCCAGTGTCAATTCTTCAGTCCTTAACAAACGGTCCCGCACAGAAGCGTCTCGAACACCACACACAATCCTATCGCGAACCAAGCTATCCTCCAATTTGTCAAACTCGCATTGGGTACTTAATATTCTAAGGGCGGTCACATACTCATCGATACCCTCACTAACTTCTTGATTTCTTGTAAAAAATTTAAATCTTATCAATGTAGTATTCGTTTTTGTGCCGAAATACGAGTTGAACTTTTCTATCAACTTATCTATATCTTCGCGATCGGATTCCTTTTCGAACTTAAATGTGGAATAAATATCATATCCGTCTACGCCGACAATGTTCAACAACAAGCTGGCTTGCACATCTTTTGTCTCCTTTGCAACGCCTGAAGCCTTCAAAAATATTTGGAACTGGCGCAACCATTTACGCCAGGTATCGCCACGAGTCGAGGGCCCTCCCTCCAAAACCAGCTCATTTGGCGGACGCGCATGCTCCATTTTTCACTTTTATAACTATTTACGGATGAATAGATAGAACTCGAATTTCACTACCGCACATTTACTTTGACATAAAACTGGTTTCGCGAGAACGCGTACGCACCGCTGTCACCATGTAGTAACAACACGGGTATCGATTGCAGACTAACTTTATTGTAATACCCACTACATATTATAGGTACATGTACAATTATAGATTTATATAGAAGCTTCACAACGTATCACTACACAGCCGAAACCGAAACCGAAACCGAACTTTCGGCCCCAGGGTCAGTTTCGGCCGAAACCGAAACCGAAACCGAAACTCACGTGTTCAATTTGAAAAAAAAAAACAGCCAAGTGCGAGTTGGATTCCCGCACAGTGTTCTGTTACAAAAATTCGGTACAAAACTTACGTTTGTTGTGTGGATGCTTTTTTCTGATTTTAGTAGGTATTTTTTGTTATAGCAGGTGGTGGCAGTGTTCGTGTCTCTTGACATCGCCAACGCTTTCAACACCTTGCCCTGGAGCTGCATTTGGGAGTCGCATATTTACCATGGAATGCCTCCATACCTCCATCGAACTGTCGGGGCCTATCTTTCCGAGAGGGCCATAACTTACCCGAGCTGGCTATGGTAGGGTCGGCGAGATGTGTCGTTCGGTGTTCCATAGGGATTCGGTGTTACGATTGGGTGCTGCGTGGTCTGTTGCTCAGAGGTGTCGACGTAACGTGTTATGATGACACCCTCATTACAGCGCGAGGAGCAAGCCTAGACGCAGCCCTGAAGGCCTCCTGCGGGATCCAGCTTACATAAAGGAGGCGTCAGCATCGGCATCGAGCTCTCGATAACGGGCTCCCATATCGGAGGGAGGGGGGCATCAGCCGCACTCTCGCGGTTGTTGCCCAAATATCAGAAGGCCCAACGCTCCCTGCAGGAGACTGAACCTTGGGATCGTGCGGAGCATGGCCCTATACGGGGCCCCCGTATGGACAAAGATCCTGATGGCCAGCAATGCGGCTAGATTGGATAGCCCGCAGAAGGCGACGGCTGTCAGGGTGATAAGGGTACCACACGATCTCAGTTGAGGCGGCATGTCTTCTAGTCGGGATCCCTCTATGGGACGTGGAAGCGAGAAGGCGAGGGCCCTTGCGTCATAGTTTAAATGGCGCAAGGAGGCGCTGAAGCGGGGCCATAGGCCTCTTCCTGTGAGCAGGTCATGCTCGTGAAAGAGGCGATGGGGAGGAAGCGAGAGAGACTTGCCCACCCGAGTTCCACAGTTTGCGGCGGCGCCCCATACTATCAGCCTCCATGACCGGGGGCCTAAGTGACGAGTGACGGGGCTGCTCACCGTCCTTATAGAAGCAGGCCTTAGACGATAGCGTGACGTAAGAGATTCATGCACGCCCCCCTCAAGAAGCGGTATAACAACTGACCAACCATCCAAAACACGGCCGCAGTATGCATCATTCCGAGGGCAACTCGGAGCTCCCAACCGTAGGCTGTTAGATAGGATACGCGTGGTTTTTAGTCGGTAGGACTACTGTACAGTGAAAATTTTAGGCCTCTAACTGGCCCGGTTCCAGCGATACATCCTCGTGACTAATAGACAGACGGTCGGCTAGGCCTCATGTCTCGAGAGACCGCTTTACCCCCTCCGTGCGAGAGTTAGACTCGCACTTCGCCGGTTATTTTTCCAATAGGTGCAGCATGTTCCACCAAGTGCCCTCAACAACGGTATAAATCTTCTCAAGTGTTCATTTTAGAAATATCTCCACCTAAAGATGAGTTTCTTTCTTTATGTGTGGAATCACTCATAGATGCTATTGCGAACTCCTACCGACTAAACACGGTGCCCTACTACTGTTACTAGCTTTTGGCTGGTTTTGGTTACATTCTAGAAGTATATTACTAAAACTGGACAAAAGTGAGTCGGACTAGCGCAGGTAGGGTTCCGTACAAGAAAAGCAGCAAAAAATTACGTATGTTGTATGGGAGGCCCCCTTTAATATTGTTAATTGGTCTATTTTTATTATTTGTTGCTGAAGCGGCAACAGAAATACATCATCTGTAAAAATTTTAACTGTCTAACTATCACGGTGCATGAGTTACAGCCTGCTGACAGACAGGCAGACGACCAACGAAGTCAATGAAACCGACAACAAGGGGGTAATAAGGTTTCGTAATGTCCTAGATCACCTTTTTAGGATTCCGTAAAAATTGTAGGTATTATTATAACTATTGATTGGAAGTCCTTTGTAAATCTGTAAATCTTTGTTTATTAACATATTAACTGGTTGGGTTGACCCCAACCACGTCACAAGTAGAGCCAGGCACTCAAAATTCATGAACACGTGAGTTTCGGCCGGGCCGAAAGTTTCGGCCCATTTTGGCCGAAACCGAAACTGCGGCCGAAACTCGATTTTTTGGCCGAAACTGGCCGAAACCGAAACCGAAACCGA
Source organism: Miltochrista miniata (assembly GCA_933228765.1). Lineage (NCBI taxonomy): Eukaryota > Metazoa > Arthropoda > Insecta > Lepidoptera > Erebidae > Miltochrista > Miltochrista miniata. The sequence goes on from OW121770.1 coordinate 14,602,447, forward strand.
AACTTCGGTCGGTCACTAATATAGATATCACTACCTATCTCTCTCACTCGCGTACAATTAGCTTTCCGTCTCGCTTACACAGGGGCGGAGCCATAGCACAGATTAAATAATAGTTACTACGTAACAGATACATCACTCCCATACTTAACCTCAAAAATATTAGCTATAACATATCGCTACAGTGGAAAAAATGCTCTACGACGTATTCCGAGAGTCGAGATTCGTGCGCACACCGTATGATTGCGTCATCGAGTGACAACTATTGACAACATTAGGGTTGTAAGCACGTAACAAAAATACATATAACTACAAAAAACAATAAACACAGTGTCTGAAAAAAACCTTAAATAACTTCTTCTTCTTTACATAAGAATTATATTATAACTAGCTGATGCTCGCAGCTTAGCCCGCGTAAAAGTTTGTTCCTTTTCCCGCTTCCAATGGGAACTTTTTCCCGGGATAAAAAGTAACCTATGTGTTATTCCAGACTACAATCTATCCCTGTATCAAATATTAGCCAGATCCGTTGAGCCGTTAGAGCGTGAAAGAGTAACAAACATTCACAGATCTACACATCCGCACTCAAACACTTTCGCAATTAATTTTAAAATATTAGTAAGAAGTAAGATGAAAAAAAAGCAAGACTAAATAAAGCGAAATATTATTTTACTCGGGAAATGTACATTGGTTGTGCGCACTTCGCTCGGTCTGGCGTGTGGCAGCCCTCTGCCGGTCGGCCACGTTAGTTCTGCGTCATAATACTTAGGAGTAGGTGCTTATAAAACGAATTGTAGAGAGTGACGGAGGCCTGGCCATAGCGATCGCAGATTGTCAACCTTTGGTTTAGACACTAAGGCATTTTAGTCGATTTCCATCATTATTTCGTTGAAATGAGATCTTCTCGACCCTTCTACCTGTCTAAAAGTACTCTATCCACCCTAAAATATACCAAAACGACCCAAAATCGACTCACATTAAGCGGCAAAGCGAAGAACGTGTCGAAACATATGAGCAGCACGAACATGCCGCCTATGAAGTAGTATATCGCGGCGGTGCGCACGTTCTGTAGCGCCTCAGTCGCCATAGACAGGAGGGACACGAGGGTTCCGCACACGTTGGACCCTAGGACCTAGGCCTGGCCGCAATGATACATACTTACCGAGTTTTTAGAAGATTGCAAATGGTCACCCATCTCAAGACCAACCAAGCGTAAGATACTTAACGCAGTGCTCGTTTATCCAACACTGAACATTATATAGATATCACTACCTATCTTTGTCACTCGCGTACATTTATCTTTCCGTTTCGCTTACACAGGGGCGGAGCCATAGCGATCGCAGATTGTCAACCTTTGGTTTAGATACTAATGTCAATGTTTGAAATTCTTTCTGTTCCGCGACGATATTTTAGTCGATTTTCTTCAATATTTCGTCGACATAATATCTTCTCGACTTATACCTGTCTAAAAGTGCTCTATCCATCCTAAAATGTACCAAAATGGTCCAAAATCGACTCACATGAAGCGGCAAAGCGAAGAACGTATCGAAACATATGAGCAGCACGAACATGCCCCCTATGAAGTAGTATATCGCGGCGGTGCGCACGTTCTGTAGCGCCTCAGTCGCGATAGACAGGAGAGACACGAGGGTCCCGCACACGTTGGACCCTAGGACCTAGGCCTGGTCGCCATGATACATACTTACTGAGTTTTTGGAATGTTGCAAGTGGATTCCAATCTTAGAACTAACCAAAGCGTAAGATACTTAACGCAGTGCTCGTTTATCCAACACTGAACATTATATATAGATATCACTACCTATCTCTCTCACTCGCGTACAATTATCGTTCCGTCTCGCTTACACAGGGGCGGAGCCATAGCGATCGCAGATTGTCAACCTTTGGTTTAGACACTAAGGCATTTTAGTCGATTTCCATCGATATTTCGTCGAAATAATATCTTTTCGACCCTTCTACCTATCTAAAAGTACTCTATCCACCCTAAAATATACCAAAACGACCCAAAATCGACTCACATTAAGCGGCAAAGCGAAGAACGTGTCGAAACATATGAGCAGCACGAACATGCCGCCTATGAAGTAGTATATCGCGGCGGTGCGCACGTTCTGTAGCGCCTCAGTCGCCATAGACAGGAGGGACACGAGGGTTCCGCACACGTTGGACCCTAGGACCTAGGCCTGGCCGCCATGATACATACTTACCGAGTTTTTAGAAGATTGCAAATGGTCACCCATCTCAAGACCAACCAAGCGTAAGATACTTAACGCAGTGCTCGTTTATCCAACACTGAACATTATATAGATATCACTACCTATCTTTGTCACTCGCGTACATTTATCTTTCCGTCTCGCTTACACAGGGGCGGAGCCATAGCGATCGCAGATTGTCAACCTTTGGTTTAGATACTAATGTCAATGTTTGAAATTCTTTCTGTTCCGCGACGATATTTTAGTCGATTTTATTCAATATTTCGTCGACATAATATCTTCTCGACTTATACCTGTCTAAAAGTGCTCTATCCATCCTAAAATGTACCAAAATGGTCCAAAATCGACTCACATGAAGCGGCAAAGCGAAGAACGTATCGAAACATATGAGCAGCACGAACATGCCCCCTATGAAGTAGTATATCGCGGCGGTGCGCACGTTCTGTAGCGCCTCAGTCGCGATAGACAGGAGAGACACGAGGGTCCCGCACACGTTGGACCCTAGGACCTAGGCCTGGTCGCCATGATACATACTTACTGAGTTTTTGGAATGTTGCAAGTGGATTCCAATCTTAGAACTAACCAAAGCGTAAGATACTTAACGCAGTGCTCGTTTATCCAACACTGAACATTATATATAGATATCACTACCTATCTCTCTCACTCGCGTACAATTATCGTTCCGTCTCGCTTACACAGGGGCGGAGCCATAGCGATCGCAGATTGTCAACCTTTGGTTTAGACACTAAGGCATTTTAGTCGATTTCCATCGATATTTCGTCGAAATAATATCTTTTCGACCCTTCTACCTATCTAAAAGTACTCTATCCACCCTAAAATATACCAAAACGACCCAAAATCGACTCACATTAAGCGGCAAAGCGAAGAACGTGTCGAAACATATGAGCAGCACGAACATGCCGCCTATGAAGTAGTATATCGCGGCGGTGCGCACGTTCTGTAGCGCCTCAGTCACCATAGACAGGAGGGACACGAGGGTTCCGCACACGTTGGACCCTAGGACCTAGGCCTGGCCGCAATGATACATACTTACCGAGTTTTTAGAAGATTGCAAATGGTCACCCATCTCAAGACCAACCAAGCGTAAGATACTTAACGCAGTGCTCGTTTATCCAACACTGAACATTATATAGATATCACTACCTATCTTTGTCACTCGCGTACATTTATCTTTCCGTCTCGCTTACACAGGGGCGGAGCCATAGCGATCGCAGATTGTCAACCTTTGGTTTAGATACTAATGTCAATGTTTGAAATTCTTTCTGTTCCGCGACGATATTTTAGTCGATTTTCTTCAATATTTCGTCGACATAATATCTTCTCGACTTATACCTGTCTAAAAGTGCTCTATCCATCCTAAAATGTACCAAAATGGTCCAAAATCGACTCACATGAAGCGGCAAAGCGAAGAACGTATCGAAACATATGAGCAGCACGAACATGCCCCCTATGAAGTAGTATATCGCGGCGGTGCGCACGTTCTGTAGCGCCTCAGTCGCGATAGACAGGAGAGACACGAGGGTCCCGCACACGTTGGACCCTAGGACCTAGGCCTGGTCGCCATGATACATACTTACTGAGTTTTTGGAATGTTGCAAGTGGATTCCAATCTTAGAACTAACCAAAGCGTAAGATACTTAACGCAGTGCTCGTTTATCCAACACTGAACATTATATATAGATATCACTACCTATCTCTCTCACTCGCGTACAATTATCGTTCCGTCTCGCTTACACAGGGGCGGAGCCATAGCGATCGCAGATTGTCAACCTTTGGTTTAGACACTAAGGCATTTTAGTCGATTTCCATCGATATTTCGTCGAAATAATATCTTTTCGACCCTTCTACCTATCTAAAAGTACTCTATCCACCCTAAAATATACCAAAACGACCCAAAATCGACTCACATTAAGCGGCAAAGCGAAGAACGTGTCGAAACATATGAGCAGCACGAACATGCCGCCTATGAAGTAGTATATCGCGGCGGTGCGCACGTTCTGTAGCGCCTCAGTCGCCATAGACAGGAGGGACACGAGGGTTCCGCACACGTTGGACCCTAGGACCTAGGCCTGGCCGCCATGATACATACTTACCGAGTTTTTAGAAGATTGCAAATGGTCACCCATCTCAAGACCAACCAAGCGTAAGATACTTAACGCAGTGCTCGTTTATCCAACACTGAACATTATATAGATATCACTACCTATCTTTGTCACTCGCGTACATTTATCTTTCCGTCTCGCTTACACAGGGGCGGAGCCATAGCGATCGCAGATTGTCAACCTTTGGTTTAGATACTAATGTCAATGTTTGAAATTCTTTCTGTTCCGCGACGATATTTTAGTCGATTTTCTTCAATATTTCGTCGACATAATATCTTCTCGACTTATACCTGTCTAAAAGTGCTCTATCCATCCTAAAATGTACCAAAATGGTCCAAAATCGACTCACATGAAGCGGCAAAGCGAAGAACGTATCGAAACATATGAGCAGCACGAACATGCCCCCTATGAAGTAGTATATCGCGGCGGTGCGCACGTTCTGTAGCGCCTCAGTCGCGATAGACAGGAGAGACACGAGGGTCCCGCACACGTTGGACCCTAGGACCTAGGCCTGGTCGCCATGATACATACTTACTGAGTTTTTGGAATGTTGCAAGTGGATTCCAATCTTAGAACTAACCAAAGCGTAAGATACTTAACGCAGTGCTCGTTTATCCAACACTGAACATTATATATAGATATCACTACCTATCTCTCTCACTCGCGTACAATTATCGTTCCGTCTCGCTTACACAGGGGCGGAGCCATAGCGATCGCAGATTGTCAACCTTTGGTTTAGACACTAAGGCATTTTAGTCGATTTCCATCGATATTTCGTCGAAATAATATCTTTTCGACCCTTCTACCTATCTAAAAGTACTCTATCCACCCTAAAATATACCAAAACGACCCAAAATCGACTCACATTAAGCGGCAAAGCGAAGAACGTGTCGAAACATATGAGCAGCACGAACATGCCGCCTATGAAGTAGTATATCGCGGCGGTGCGCACGTTCTGTAGCGCCTCAGTCGCCATAGACAGGAGGGACACGAGGGTTCCGCACACGTTGGACCCTAGGACCACAGCGCCTGTGTAGCTGGGGGGTAGGCGGGCTGCCATTCCGTATACTGAGTTTTGGAAGATTGCGTTGAACGCTGAAATAAAGCAATAAATATTTTAAGACATAACGCATTTATGATTTTTTTAATATCTTGTTTTTCCAGACACAACCACTTTATAATTTTAAACATCACAGAAAGGTATTTTTCTTGGATGGGAATCGAACCCACTACAGGTAAGTTTGTAGTCGGGTACTCTTACTACTAGACCAAGAGCAAAGATAAATATTTAGTAGTACTACTGTCAAATATAACCACGTTATAGTAACTTTAGCATTCTATATATTAGCAAAGATAATATGATTTAGTACTAGCTGACGCCCGCAGTTCCGCCGCGTCAAGTTTTGTCCCCTTTTCCACTGGGAACCCGTGGAAACTTATTGCCGGGATAAAAAGTAGCCTATGTGTTGTTCCAGACCTATATCTACCCCTTTACCGAATTTCAGCCAGATCCGTTCAGCCGTTAGAGCGTGAAAGAGTAACAAATATCCACACATCCACACTCGCAAACTTTCGCATTTATAATATCAGTAAGAAGTAAGATTACATACAGATAGGCAACTCCACCCGCGCCACAGCTGTTATTATAGTTGGCGGGTGTCGTGAGGGGAACATTTAGGCGTAAAGAAAACGATGGGGCGGGCCGGGCCGGGCAATTTGACCGCGTGCGATAGCACTATGGGAAACCTATACTATGAACGCACACGAAGGGCAAAAAGACCGCACCGCAGTTGTCCGCCGGTCAGTGGCGGCGCGGCTACCCGCCATGGATCACACAAACCAGTTTGTATGAAGTAACGCAGACGGCGGCGCGGGGCGGGCCGGGGCGGCTAGCTCAGTCTCTTCGCTAGAACAGGGGTCGGCAACCTTTTGAGTCGGAAGAGCCAAAAATGACGATTTTAAATTACAATATTTTTAAAGAGCCACAAAATCCTTGTTAACGCCCCCCCCCCCCCCCCCGTAAGAAGTGGGATAGACTAGACTGCGGGGAAAGTCTGCTATAGAGACAAACCAAGTCTGTCGGAAGCTCTAAGAACATTCTTCGAAGGGCGTCTCTAGGACTTACGGCCATAGGCAGATGGTAAGTCACAGGGTGGTTTTGGAGAATTTCCACAATTAAAAAATCTGAGTAATTATGTGGGATTCTCCCACTAAAACCCTGGGATGTTCCTTCTTGTCATTATTGTTGAGTCACAGGGAAGGCAAGCTTACAACAGCTACCTGCAACAGTCTCGACTTTGGGGTCTAAATATTACCCACCGAAACTTCACTGCCGCGACGCCTGAACACGAGGGGTGCGTCTTAGTCAGTCTCACGGCTGTCATAAAGCTTCCATCGTCGGCCACGCGTGCGAGGTTGGCATACTGGAAGTGTTAGGCCACAGCGCTTTTCTCATTGCCGTTGACGTCAAAACAACAGCCGAAACAATTTTCTTCGCTGTCTAACATAGCATAAACTATAATAGACAGCGACGCGACCGGGCCAATTTAGGACTTTAGAGTGGTACGCTCGCCACTCCACTCCGTACAAAAAGCGAGGGTGTGGTACGTTGCCTCAAACTCAATGCCTACCACATCATGCAGGTATTTACTAAAATATCCGTGCCCGTGAGGAGCTGTGTGAGGTGGTAGGTATGTCAGTGCCGCTTTTCTACCCAGGACCTCAGAATAAATAAGATGGCAGAGACGAGCTCAATGCTTACCGCCGAGCTCTAGCCTGGTGCGCCATTTATGAATGAGATCATTGCGCGCTCTAACACGCCAGCTTTCAATCTCTTCCGAAGATGGTTGTTTGCCATTTTGACGCACCAAAGCATTGGGCCGGTAGATTTCTGCCAGAACTGCGGCCTCTAGGTTCCGCGATGGACAGTCAGAATTAGACATGCCGTCTCATATTTAATATATTCTCTGGGCTATGGCCCTCTGCGGACATCGCAGCAGAATCCTATTATAAAGAAAATGGTGCTCCATATAACGCTTTCAAGCTCAGCACACTACCATTAGGTGAGTTTGCTTGTTTAACTACTAGTAAGACTTTTGTGGTTTTTTTGAAAATGAAAGGGTGATAATGTTCTTGAAAATGAATAATATGATAATTATGTATGCAACTAAAGAGCCGCAGGGCTACACCCAAAGAGCCGCATGCGGCTCGCGAGCCGCGCCTTGCCGACCCCTGCGCTAGAACGAACGTCGTGAATTAACTGCCTCTGCCCGTCGTGTGCGTTGCGTTCGCGGGGCGGGCAGTCGCGGGCATCGGCGGACAGACGCGGTCTTTATTACGTCGCGGGCAAAAAGTCCGGCCCGCCCCGTCGTCTGTCTAGCGCCTTACTTAGCCTTATTGGTCACACGCACACATTCAAGCTTGAAAACGTATGGAGTTTCCGACCTGTGATATTAGTAAAGACTGGGACAAACCAGCGTCCAAAGATTGATCTTGCGTCGATTGACCCTGATTAGAACGGGGTCAAGCTAAATAAAACCAAATAATTGAAAGTGTCAACTTACTGTTTAATAGAAACACAGTGACAATGGTGAACCAAAAGAACGCCACTGTCCAATCGGCGCTGTCCACCATCGCTAGGACTATGGTTATTACGAATAAGAGCACTTCTATCGTTAGCGACCACACGATACGCGTTGTCAGGCTGCCACTGAAACAAACATATGAAATTAATATAAATTAATATAAATAATTTTCGTTTTATCTCTTGTTTTTTACATTAAGGTTGCGCTAGTCGCTATTTTGTCCATACAAACTTCGGGAGGATATTACTTAACTGTTTGATACTCATCATACAATGTCGAACATTTTACTGTTTTCTCATCTTAATTTTGTCTGTACTGTTCGAAAAATGGGAATTAAAAAACTATAGAAAGATAGAAACCAATAAAAATTAAATATTTCTGCCAAATTTTAAGACAACTTTCTGTGTAAGTAAACTATAAAAGGAGTATAAAAACTCAAAATCTAAGTCCGTTCCGACAAAGTTCGTTTCTCAAAGTTCAGAAAACTTTATTCTAAGTTGATACATGAAGTATTTTTTTCATAACACCCTTCCTACCAAAGGACCTTTGAATGAATGCATTATCGCAGCTTCTCGCTCTCACTATGCAATGTGAGGTGAAACAGCATGTTCATTTGGCCGAGTTCGAGCGACCGACTAGCGCCGCCTTAAGGCTTCCTTGAGAAGCCGCTGTTCCTGGATGTCAGTAACACAGTGTATAAGGCTTCTATCTATGTATCTATAATTCCATTATTCTGCCTACCATATCCTAATGCTGTAGGGATTTGAAAAAACCGAGGCAGGAAGATCATTACAACAATATAAGCGTGCGCGGAAGAGTCCTGGGACATCCTTCCGAGGGCTCCCAACCATAGGCAGTTGGGCGTAACGTGAGGTTTTTTAGTCGGTAGGAGTCCGGCAGTAGCATCCATGAGGATTTTCCCTCAAGTTAACAAAAAAAGCGTTCTGGAAACTTGATGATTTGTCCTCAAAAACTTGATATAATTTTAAAATTCCGTCCTAAACGAACAAGCCCGTAAGGCTTTCATCTCAGCTTCCAAGAAATAAAATAAATTGATATGTAGCAACACTTAGGTGCACACAAGTTTACAGAAACATGCGTGTGTTTTAGTGAAGCGTCACTTTACCCACTTTATGTGAATGTGACGAACAGTTATGTGAACTGACGACACTGCGTTGGGTAGTGGGACGTAGTGTTGTAACTACATACTTTTTTTATATTTCCATCTAAATTGAATAGCAGTAATTAGGTACATACTTATAAGGTTTTATTTTAACAATATTTACTTAAACGTACAGCACGTCTAGTAAATTAGTATTCAACTATTATTAGATTGAGCAGAAATGTAGAACGATCTATATTTCTGCGCAATCGATTTTGAAGAAACACACTGTTGTATTTAAGCTGAAAAAAACATAATGAACGACAAAGAAAAAAAAACGAATTTCCCAGTTGACTTCGAACAAACAGACACGAAAATAGAAATCAAAGTATTGAAGCTGGACTAAGAATCCCATTTTTAGTAATTTTATAATAATATAAAAATGTGAACTTACCCCATTTGAATAAAAACATTCAACCAGTTGAATATTAAATTTGGTATTTGGGAAGCCCATCCTATATACGTCATAAAATTATCTTTCAAGTCCGGCTCACTAATTAATTTGTAATCTTCAAAATATTTCTTTGCCGTAATGAACATATTCCACCCAATCAATGTTCCTAGACCATGGATTATCAACGTCATGTATATTAAGTTCCATTTGTCTTTGGGTGGCGCCAAGTCCATGGCTATACCTGAAAAGATCAAAATAATTCAGATTAGAATTCATGAAATAAGTTTGTAGATTACTGTGCACCAAAAACATTTTTAAACAGACATTATAATATCCACTTAAGTTGTCTAGAAATAATAGGCATGTTTTGGTATTGGCAGTTTAGAAACAATCATAGAAGTTGTACTTCGGCCGTTCAATGGCGGGAGCCCTTATGCTGTTACTGTTGATCGTCAAGGCAGAACTGTTTGGTACTATGTCATGATCATCTGCGTACCTTATAAACCTGCAATATTGTTGTCATTTTACTAAAAAAATTACTTTCTATTCCATTCTATCTAATTTCTAAGAAATAAATAAAATGATATGTAGCAACACTTAGGTGCACACAAGTTTACAGAAACATGCGTGTGTTTTAGTGAAGCGTCACTTTACCCACTTTATGTGAATGTGACGAACAGTTATGTGAACTGACGACACTGCGTTGGGTAGTGGGTCGTAGTGTTGTAACTACTATCATGCTTTTGCTTATACGATTATAATGCTACTTTTAAAGTTCTATGAGTGGTTATGACTATGATTGACAAGCGAAATTCGACAGTAATTCATTTAAAATATAGCTTCTTTTTATAACCACTAAGGCGGCAGAAAATCATATGGTCCATCTGATAGAAAGTGTATACCGTAGCCTACAGTCATATGCAACACCATAGTTGCTATTCGTCCTCTGCCGACACTTCAAAAACCTTCTAAGAACCCTTTTAAAAACCCTCATACTGTAGACGTTATGAAAACCGAGGCAGGGAATTCATTCCACAATCTAAGCGCGGAACAAAGCCCCTATCAGACCTTACCGTGCCCGAACGCTCGAAAATGAACACCCTGTCTGTGGCGAGTAGTTCAATGATAGAAAGAAAGCAGCCGTTTATGCCCTTAGCTTAAATTACAACTGCTACATTAAAGTAATATGTATGAAAAACAAAATTACCCTTCAAGTTGAGCGTGTCATTGGGCAGGTTGGCGCCCTCCCACGCAGGTGTTAACTTGACCGGCTCGTTGCGAAGGAATGGCGACTTCTCGTCGGCACCATCCCAACCTGCAAACAAAAAGAAAGAAATGTTTATACATTGAATAAAAAAAGTTTTATACACTTCTTCTCCACATTATTATAAACATTTAGAACGACCTGCCCGCGCACATGTTTCCCTCTTCTTACAACCTTGGGTTCTTTAAGCGGAGTGAGCACATTATTGGGCCGACAACTTGAAGACTGTTTGAAGTCTTATGGACTGTGAGAGTGGCCCCAAATCACTGATGTCACCATGGTTTTCCATTTGGCGAGCTTAATATAAAAAATATACTTTAACTGCATTAAATTCCATATTCATCCCTTCACAAAATTTATTTTAAAAAATACGCTTCAAGCAGATTTTTTTGTCTGTGACATAAGTGAAAGTCTTCTCTCTCTCTAAATGCTCTCTCAGCATGAGCTTGACGTGATGTCTGTGGATTTGAGCATTGTTTAAGAGTTTACCTGAAGATTCAAATTGTGCTGAGAATATAATTGGTTACAACAAACTTCTTAAACGCTAGAGCCGAAAATATCTTGATCAGACACAATACACAGGGTTTGCCCTTGTAAAGAACTACTCGAAATTTGTAACCTAGCAACCTAATAAGGTAATATCGATGTTGTATGTTTTGAATAATAATATGATAAGATGTTTCTAATATTCACTATAGCATGCTTATTTTACTCGTTATATTTAGAAATGTGATTAGCTTATCATCAGATTGGTGCAGAGGTTACAGTAAGGGTTACAGCACAGATTATATAATGGGTACCTAGTACGATAGAGTATCAACCAAAGATTGATAAGTACCTACATTTTCAATATCTTTATTTACACGTTCCAAAGATTATGTCCGCATTTGTTTAACGTCAGGCTGACAAGAAAATCTTTTCAAGAATTACATAAAAAGGTAGAAAACTTAGAGTATAAATAAGAAGGTAGGAAAAATCACTTCATTGTAAAAAAACCGTAAAAGAAATTGAAAATGTCATTTCCACATTTTGCAGAGGGAGGTCGTAGGTGATTCAAAAATTATGGGACATTCTCAAACAACATCATCTAATATAAATATAGCAAATATTAATCTGTGCTATAGAATCTAGACAACTGATAATGTTTATACCTGATATAAATATACCTAAGTATATATATAATAGAGAAGAATAACATAGGTATTACACATAGAAAACACTCATAGTAAGCACACTTTTATATCTTTTATTACTTACTATTTGGTAATCTGCGTCCATCATATGGCATGTTCGTTACACTGTACATTATAGATTCAACTAAACAACTATACGAAGAGTCTTATCACAGTCACCAATATAACGAACGGATGCACATTGGAATACAATTTACTATCACTTAAGATCAGTCGACTGACGAAATTAGAATGTTAGAATTTTAAAAAATGTACTATTATACATTCTCCACAAGCAATTCAAAAAAATGTTCTATTATACCCTTATTCTTCACAAGCACTTCAAAAAATACTTAATCTGTGGCAAATTTCTTCCCAAAAAAGGGGTAAAAAGTTTAGCTTTGCCTTGTATTATGTATGGATTATTTGTAGCAAGCAATAAGACGTTCGCGATCTTAGCAACAATTCACTGTACTTTATAAGACTAACGAAAAAATACTAAAATATAGTAGTTATTTTGATATAATATCAGGTATAATTCGATCATTAAATTTATTAGTGTCTGATTTATGCAGGTACTAATTACATCATTAGATTAATTAATGACTGATGAACACAGTATAATGAGAGCTAATTAATGAGTGACCCTATAATGACAACAATTAGGCAGTAAGGTATTTTTATTATTTATTTATTTATTGGGACAGAAAACAGTTATACATTGTGTCTTACAGTAAGAAACTAAGTATAGAGAATTTGGTAAATGTATTAACCCACACTTATGTCCGCAGAATAATAAAAAAAGGTAGATGCGACACATCTGTTAAGTAAAGACATTATTTGCTTGGACCATAGACCTAAATATACGAAGTCCTAGGGTATCCTTCCGAGGGCTTACCCGGGGCTCCCAACCGTAGGCTGTTAGCAGGACACGTGAGGTTTTTTAGTCGATAGAGTCCGGCATAATATCCATGAGGATTTTCGCTCACGTAAAACAAAAAAAAACTAAATATACGATGTTAATATTCAATTCGATACCTCTACACGTTCAGAAGATATAGATACTTGACAGACAGACGGACGTGGACGGTCGGGTAACAAAGAGATCGTATAAGAAACCATTATTTTCTTTTGAGGTACGGCAAAGCACTTTTATCCACATAAACTTCACCTGTATCAAGTGTCATACTCATCCGTTTGCGAAATTTCGTAAAAAGGGGTACCAAGTAGATATAGGTAAAATTTTACGTCAAAAGTTACAAACTCATTGCTCTGATCAACAAGCCGTCAATAAATGTTAGCTTTAGTACCTCTTTACGTTGTAGTTACTTAAGTAAAACTTTTCAAGAGCGCTTCTACCACATGTTTCTACTTCAAGAAAAAGTCGAGAGGTACTACCTAAGTAGGCACAGGTCCTATTTAGGTCACGAACATTAGTGTACAGCTTAATAACATGAAAAGAAAAACACTGTTTCCGACTAATTTCTTTCACATTTATAATAGAGTAAGTATACTAAATTACACTATAATTACACACACTTGAAAATACCTTTTTAAATGTAGTTTAACTTCAAAAACTCACTTTAACATAAATAACACAAGCGAGCACGGTCCGGTTAATATCAAACTACAATAGATTTTATCGCTCCTACATTTGTAATAAACTTTTATCGTTTACAATTTGTACATTTCCACACACAATGTGCATTAGATTTTTCATGCCGCCGAATCTTATTGGAGATGAGAAAATCTTTAGGTAATAATATTATTAAATACGTGGAAAAGTACAAAACTGAATAGAATCGTGTCTAATAAACAATGAATATGAAGAGCCACCATGCAACGATCAGTTGCACTCTAATGCCATTCACTAAAAACTTCACCGCTATTTCATCCCTTAGGGGTGAAATTACCAAAAATTATAAAACTTTTCCATTTACATATATTTTAGCAAACAAATCACAATGGTCATCAAAATTACAACCCTTTAGGGATTAATTTTAAATCGGTAAAACTTAATTTTTAACCGACTTCAGAAAAAGGAGGAGGTTCTCAATTCGTCTGTATGTATTTTTTTTTATGTATGTTAAGCGATATTTCCGTCAATTATAGAGGGATTTCAAAATTTATTTTTTTGTTGAATAGGGTTTACTTCTAAGGTGGTCCCATTTTCACCAGGTCAGGATCTGATGATGGGATCCAGGAGAAAACGAGGGCAACCACCGAAAATTGTAGGGACAACTAGTGCGTTTGTTAACTTTTTCATTAAGTGCTTTAATGTTCTACATTTTAATGAAGGTCTGGAGTCGACCTGACGATAGAGTCGATAGACAGACGAGGGCATTCCTTAACAATTTACAGCAGTTACCTTGTGTTTGGGCTTGATTTATTTGTATTGATGAGAACTTTACACCTAGATTTATAGATCCGACTTTTAAAAAAAAGGAAGTTGTCAATGTTTCATGTATGTTCACCGATATTTCGTCAATTATAGACGAATTTCAAATCTGCTTTTTGTTGGATAGAGTTCACTTATGAGGGGGTCCGAATTTCACCAGGTCAGGATCTGATGATGGGATTCAGGAGAAATCGAGGGCAACCACCGAAATTTGTAGGGACAACTAGAGTGCGTTTGTTAACTTTTTAATTCAGTGCTTTAATGTACTACAATTAAATGAATGTCTGGAGTCGATCTGATGATGGAACCGAAAGACAGTCGAGGGAATTCCTTAATGATTTACAGCAGCTACCTTGTGTTTGGACTTGATTGATTGGTATTGATGAGAACTTTCACCTAGATAGATATATTTTTCGGTTCACCCGTCACTAAAATTAATGAAAAAAAAATTTTTCAATAAAAAATATAACTGACTTCAAACAAATCCTGAAAAATAAAATTTACAAAGCACGAAGTAATATATATTTTGATTTATTAGATTTTATTCAAAATAATATTGAAGTTGGTGCCATGAATAATACCTACATAAAACTATGGGTTTACTTGGCGCCGACTTCAATAATGATATTGAATAAAATCTGATAAAATCAAAATACTTACTACAAATGTGCTTTGTAAATTTTATTTTTCAGGATTTGTTTGAAGTCGGTTTTATTTTTTATTGAAAAATTTTTTTTAGATAGTAGTCAACCACGATCATACCGCGTTTAGTGACAATAATAGCCCTAATCATTTTCGAAATCACTAAATTCTTCAACCCACAGAGGGCGCATGCCTTTTTCCAAAGACGGTAAAATTTAATTTTTGAGATTATAGGAGTCCAGCATGACATCCATGAGAATCACTACGCGTAAAATAGTACAAAGCTAATTATAAAGTCCTGGGACATCCTTCCGAGGGCTTACCCGGGATTCCCAACCGTAGGCGTTACGTGGGGTTTTTTAATCGGTACCTCTAGGAGTCCGGCACAGCATCCATGAAGGATTTTCCCTCACGTTAAATAAAAAAAAAGTTAATTATAAAACACATTAAAACCGTACCACATTAATTGTCTGCCAGGACCTTACAGATTTCGGTATAGTTACTAAAATAATCAAGACCTATACACACAAAACACATGTATGTCGAACAAATGTCACACGAAACCAATGAATGCATCTTTTCAAATATTCCACACCCATTAAGATACCCAATTATCAATTTACATAATAGGTACATAAGCTAATGAGTGCTGAGTATTTGTACCATAATTAGTTATTTGTTATCACCAGTAATTCTGAAAAGGGGACCATCCATTTATCATAAACTAGCGGACGTCACGCGGTTTCACCCGAGTAGTTCCCGTTCCCGTGGGAATACGGTAATAAAATATAGACTATGTTCACCGCAAAGAGTGTAGCTTCCCAACAGTGAAAGAATTTTTCAAATCGGTCCAGTAGTTCCGGAGCCTATTCGTTACAAACAAACAAACAAACAAAAGAACAAATCTTTCCTCTTTATAATATTAGTATAGACTAAGTGCAGTTAAGTAAACACTTTCCGTGTAGATGAACGCCGTCGTGATATTTACGAACAATGTGTGAAGTTTCGCGCAGAGTACGCTTGGCTTGGTATACAAAGGCTGGTTTTAATTTTAAAACGACTTCACTTTACACTTTTAATGTAAAGAATAGGCACTCGGTTTTTGACATTAATAAAGGTTTTTCAGACGAAGCATGAACTGAAATTAATGCAATGCAGTAATATGATTAATTAAGCTGCAGTTTTGCATATCTTATTTTAAACGTGGATCATGTTACTATTGAATTTAGTCCATTAGTGTCCATAAGTGGTCCTAGCCACGTTATCACTGGAGACGGTGAAGAACACCCTTTCCATTCTGCTACATCACCAAGATGTCAGAGAAGTACTAATAGAATTGCTCTAGCTTACTCAAATTTTAGACATTTACCAAAGTATAGACATTAGTGCAGGAGAGGGCTATAGGTACAATTAATCAATCAAATCGAGCTATCACCATCTACTGCTGGGCGTAGGTCCATTCCAATTTTATTTTAAGAAGGGTAATTTCCTGTATGACCAGGAGCCTGAGGACGGTGAGAGGGCTGCTCACCGTCCTTACAGAAGCAGGCCCATAACGGCAGCGTGACGTGAGGGATTCACGCACGCCCCCCAAAAAACGGGAACACACCCGAAACCCCTAAAGACGTGGGATAGCACCCGAAACACCCCCTGGACGAGGCCGCAGTGGTGGCCGTCTGGGGACGTCTGTTGGGTGTCCTGGGACATCCTTCTGAGGGCTTACACGGGGCTCCCAACCAATGGCCGTCGGGCGTTACGTAAGGTTTTTTGGTCGGTAGGAGTTCGGCATAGCATCCATGATGGATTTTCCCTCACGTTAAAAAAAAGCTGTAAGGCTGAGTCACTTATTTTCTCTCCACATAAACAGCACATGATATACCAATTGCCCTCACTTGAATTAATCAAATGATAGTTGATA
This sequence comes from Miltochrista miniata, assembly GCA_933228765.1. Lineage (NCBI taxonomy): Eukaryota > Metazoa > Arthropoda > Insecta > Lepidoptera > Erebidae > Miltochrista > Miltochrista miniata. Next base: position 14,619,329 of record OW121770.1, read on the forward strand.
GATTTGATTGACTCAGTACCTAATAGTAGCGAAGTTTCCTATTCTCGCGTCGTCAATTAAATGGCGCAATAATGAGAAGTCATATGAATGAATTGTGCCAATGTCGCGTGTCACATTCGAATGCAATAAAGAACCCATTTTAATATGGCGTTGATACATTTTATGTGAAGTATTTAGTGCATAGGGACCCTACCAAGAGTCCTTGGGTATCCTTCCGAGGGTTTACCCGGGGCTCCCAACCGTAGGCTGTTACGTAGGATACCTGTGGTTTTTAGTCGGTAGGGTTTTCCTCACGTTAAAAAAAGAAAGCCTACTAAATGACCTTTTTAGTATACATACCAAGATCTTCAGGGTCCAAGCCGCCTCACCAGCAATTGGTGCACCTGCTGATAAACGGACGAGGTCATGGCGAAGAGAATGAGAGAAAGAGAACCTCGAAATCAAGCCATGTACCAGCCCATCTGCCCAGCGTGATAGCTGTACTTAGGCAAATCGGATCTGATTAGGAGAGAAGCCTACAGTGGCCTTTGCAGTCCACTGGCTGATTTGAACTATGAACAGAGAAACGAGCTTTTCAGATAATAGGATTGACGGATCTTTGAATAATACTCAGAACGCCAACGGTTCCTGGAGGAGTATGGAGCATGTCACTTAGACCATATAAAACGGGACTAGCCTTTGCGAACCACCGCATACAAAAATATTCTGCCAGTTTTCATACAAGTGAAGGGGGAAACACAAAGACATATAAAATTTCATTGCATTTAAAAATGTATTAATCGACAAACGCGTAATGGCTGTTGTGTCTTAATTGTTATTGTACAGTCAACTACAATGAAATGTACTAGTTTAATCATATAAAATGATGTACTGATGTACAGGCTTTTTATAAAGCCAAAAGACCAAATGGTCATGTGCAATGGCAGAAAACAATGCTTAAGTAAGGCGCATCCCGTGGTTAGATGATCTAAGGCATGTCATAGCATGATGGTATGTTTTGATGAATATCTTAGGCCAGATATTCAGCCTAAACTATTCCTCTACATACTTAGCTAATTTAAGCCTCAATTATAAAACCTTGTAATTTAATAAGTGCCCAGAGTGGCGTGTTTTTTATTGCTTGGTAGTTTATTCACAACTTTACGTGTTGCATGCGAGGCGGGAATTAATCGTAAGCTCTGACACAGACAGAAGTGTCACATAGTAGGAAAGTAGGTATTAAAGTTATATACCTTCTTTTTTTTACGTGTGGATTTTCTCTCTTACCGACTAAAAACCAGCACGTTCCCTACCTACTGCCTACGGTTGGGAGCCCCGGGTTAGCCCTCGGAAGGGTATTCCCAGGATTCCCAACAGACCTTGGCTACTACTGCGGCTTCAGCCTCACCACAACTAATTATTGACAAGGTCATTCCCCATCCATATATCCACACGACATTATCCCCGAATGGGGAGGCTGAATATACGCTTATTTTCCCCATTTTAGCCCCTCTCTATAAAATAGAGTGCAGACGGGCTCATGTCCGGATTTTGTCTGTAGTCTGTGTGTCTGTTTCATTAAACTACGTCACTAGGTCACGTGGATCATCTGTTCAAAGTTTGAAATAAAACAAAAATGACAACGTCAATCTGATTGAACTTTTACAATAAACGTGTTAGAGAGGGGCAGTCTGGTGAGACCGATCTCACGGCTTCTTGTTTATTTCGTCCCATGTAAGATATTGCCATGTTGAAATAGATAGGCGTAGGTTGTGCCTATCTGCTCTTAAAATTTACAAGCTGCTAGCCTGTTACTGGCAACCAGAATCAACGGTTTAACGTATAGCTTCACAACTATGGAAGCGCTGCAAAATGGCAAAGCCACAAAGTGGTCATCCATCTAAAGACCAGCAAGATGCTATAACGCAGTGGTCCCGGTCGTTTACAGAACACTAGAGTTAGCGAGGCTATCAGCGCTTCTATTAATTTCTCGATCTTCATATTTATAATTCTACTGTACGTGTGTACGCCACTCAACTCCTCCTAAACGGCTGGACATTGGATATATTTGAATGACAAGAAACAACTCATCTTTCTGAATCTAAATCATCCTGGGTGGCACCCTGGATGATTTAGATTCAGAAAATCATACCGGCTGCGCTGCAGTTTACATACAGAAAAGTAGTGCTAACGTAAACGCAGTTGCGCTGGTCAGCTAGTGTATTTATTTATAATAATATTTGACCTAGATCACTAACTTATTAGGTTTGTTATGTAATATGTTCTTAGCACCGCAAATACATTGTTTATTACAAAGCGTTTTGCTAATTTGTGCGTGTAACGTAATTATCTTTTGAACTGGGTGGTCGAAGCGTGTCGAACTGGTTCGTCATATTTGTATTTAACGACTTGGTGTAAAATGCAAAATAGAACTTATATTATAACAGCGCGTCTATACAAATAAAGATGCTGTTGACACAGCGATTGTTGATGGTTGATGGACACAGTCAGGCAAGTAAGTGAGGTAATTAATTACTGACTGATTTATCAACGCCCAGCCGAAACTACCTACTGAAAAGGAACCTGCCCTGCCTTCAGCTTCTTCCCGCCTGCAAATATTGCCGACAAAGTAAAACAATAAGTAGCTAAAGAAAATCACAAAAAAAATGTAGAGCTTGTTTTTTGCTTTTCAGTTGTATGTTTACTTGGCAGTCGGGTTTTTGTTTTCTAAATAATTAAGTTTATTCAAATCTACCCTCGACTATGTACGATCGCGCACAAAACAGAATCGAAACTACTATGAAAATGCGATGTCTATAGTGTGCGTCTGTCCGCTGCCCGAGCGCACTTTGTATGTAGATTTCCTTCTGATCATTATTATTTTACGCTTCAGTTTTTTATACGAGATTCCATCTTAGTAGGGTCCAAATTAAAGTCGGTGGTCCCATACAAACAATCTTTCCCTTTCATACTCTTAATACAGATAAATGTGGGTACTGTCAAAATATCTATGACAATTACAATGAACGCAATAAGATATACACTAAAAGAATTGTCACTTCACAAAAGAATGTAATTGATTGACGACATGACAATTGGCTATTGACATATTGACCTCAGAGTATATCAAGATTCCAAGCGGGATCGCTAAGGATAAATACGGGTCGGTCGTTGGTACTAGATTACTGAGATTGAATGGCTTTAGGCAGTGGTTCTCAAAGATGAGCTCCGAATTACTTAACAAAACTTCACAATCTTGAGACTTGAGGCAAGACTGTCTCGTTATAACTTAAGCAGGTTAATCCTAGCTTACTTTAGGATTGGAAGTCGTTCTGTAAAGTGTTCGTTAATATTTTATTAAATGACAATCCCTAGTTGCGAGTCGTGGAGCCTACTCAATTGTTATTTCTTTTCATTTTTACGAAAACACACAGCTCACATTGAGCGTGCGTTACCAGCTGGTTGTCCAGTAGCCGTACAACTTTTGACTCGGTCTGATATTTCAGGGGTCCCAAGATTTCTATTTTAATTGTGTTAGAACTAATCGTAGCTTAATAGAACGATCGGCTACGGTACAATTCGACAGTTTTTCTTGCTATTGAGCTACGATTACGATTCTGTTCTGACACAATTGAGATAGCAGATTTTTTCCCCACCACCGCCTCCATGACCGAGAGTCTGAGTGCGGCGAGTTGGCTACTCGCCGTTCTTACAGATGCAGGCCAAGACCACTGTATACTGTAGTTTGACTCGGCCGGGTTTTAGAAATAAATGCCTACAGCCGCGCGGTACGTAAGCATGCGATAGGGCTGCCCACCTACAGCATTTTAATAATATGTGCCTACTTTGATTTTCTATTTAGTATTGCGATTGTAAATATGTGCATACATACATTCATATAGTCACGCCTTTATCCCTGAAGGTGTAGGCAGAGGCATAGTATTCGCCCACATTATACCTTATAGTTTTACGTACGCGTATATATAGTGAGCATAATGCAGTTCAATTTTTTCAATCCGCCCACAAGGCCTTCAGTCTGTATTAAGTGTCGTTTTACTGACAACCGGCTTCAATTTCGAGTAAATATGTACCTTTTTTATTTAAACAAAAAAATACTTTGTGAGTAATAATATAATATCCAGTGATGGGCGTAATTAATTACAAAAGTAATTCAATTAATAATTGAATTACAATGTAATTAAGTTACAATGTAATCTAATTACTCAGTAATTAATTACTTTGTAATTTAAATACTTTGTATGTTCCGGTTAATTAGTTACTAAGTAACTAGTTGCAAAGTAATTAGATTACTTTATAACTAGTTACTTTGTAATTCATTACTTTGTAATTATCATACATTCAAGCAAATCAATACCACAGCCGGCAATCCAATATGGCCGCCGCGCCGTCGTTGTAAAAGTTCATGTTGGGTATCGTATAAGGGGTATTTTGGTATGCTGAGTACGAATTTCGGGTTAATTTAGCAATCCAATATGGCCGCCACTCCATCGTTGTAAAAGTTCATGTTGGGTATCGTATAAGGGGTATTTTGGTATGCTGAGTACGAATTTCGGGTTAACTTAGCAATCCAATATGGCCGCCGCGCCGCTGTTGTAAAAGTTCATGTTGGGTATCGTATAAGGGGTATTTTGGTATGCTGAGTACGAATTTCGGGTTAACTTAGCAATCCAATATGGCCGCCGCGCCGCCGCTGTAAAAGTTCATGTTGGGTATCATATAAGGGGTATTTTGGTATGCTGAGTACGAATTTCGGGTTAATTTTGCAATCCAATATGGTCACCGCGCCGCCATTATAAAATTTCATGTTGGATATCGTATAAGGGGTATTTTGGTATGCTGAGTACGAATTTCGGGTTAATTTAGCAATCCAATATGGCCGCCGCGCCACCGTTGTAAAAGTTCATGTTGGGTATCGTATAAGGGGTATTTTGGTATGCTGAGTACGAATTTCGGGTTAATTTAGCAATCCAATATGGCCGCCGCGCCATCGTTGTAAAAGTTCATGTTGGGTATCGTATAAGGGGTATTTTGGTATGCTGAGTACGAATTTCGGGTTAATTTAGCAATCCAATATGACCGCCGCGCCATCGTTGTAAAAGTTCATGTTGGGTATCGTATAGGGGTAATTTGGTATGCTGAGTACGAATTTCGGGTTAATTTTGCAATCCAATATGGTCACCGCGCCGCCGTTATAAAATTTCATGCTGGGTATCGTATAAGGGGTATTTTGGTATGCTGAGTACGAATTTCGGGTTAATTTAGCAATGCAATATGGCCGCTGCGCCACTGTTGTAAAAGTTCATGTTGGGTATCGTATAAGGGGTATTTTGGTATAATGAAAACGAATTTCGGGTTAATTTAGCAATCCAATATGGCCGCCGCGCCATCGTTGTAAAAGTTCATGTTGGGTATCGTATAAGGGGTATTTTGGTATGCTGAGTACGAATTTCGCGTTAATTTAGCAATCCAATATGGCCGCCGCGCCATCGTTGTAAAAGTTCATGTTGGGTATCGTATAAGGGGTATTTTGGTATGCTGAGTACGAATTTCGCGTTAATTTAGCAATCCAATATGGCCGCCGCGCCACTGTTGTAAAAGTTCATGAAATTCTATGATTACAGCGCGGCGGCCATATTGGATTGCAAAATTATCATGTGATTCGTACTCAGCACATCGAAAAACCCCTTAAATGATACCCATCATGAAATTCTGTGAGTACAGCGCGGCGGCCACATTGGATTGCAAAATTATCATGTGATTCGTACTCAGCACATCGAAAATCCCCTTAAACGATACCCATCACGAAATTTTGTGACAACGGCTCGGCGGCCATATTGGATTGCAAAATTATCATGTGATTCATACTCAGCACATCAAAAAACCCCATAAACGATACCCATCATGAAATTGTGTGACTACGGCGCGGCGGCCATATTGGATTGCAAAATTATCATGTGATTCGTACTCAGCATACTAAAAAACCCCTTAAACGATACCCATCATGAAATTCTGTAATTACGGCGAGCGGCCATATTGGATTGCAAAATTATCATGTGATTCGTACTCAGCACATCGAAAAACCTCTTAAACGATACCCTATAACACAGTGATGATCAGTGTTACTCACCAACTAGCGCGAGGTAGCTATGCAGAGAACTCTTTCCCAGGGCGCCTTACTACAGAGATTCCAGTGTGCGTGCAAGGGTAGGCCAGGGCTCTGACGAAAACAGTCAGGTAGGGTGTACACACATATATTTATGTAACACTGAGATACACAGAGACACACGGAGAGCTTATTCACTGATAGACACAAATATCACAGGTACACAGAAGTATAGTCAGGGCTTAGGTACTAATACTACTCAATAGACCACTGCCGCGTGAGCAGGTAACACGGGTAAGCAGCTAACTACACTTATAATTGGGTGACAATTACTGGCCTTGAGTTAAGCTGAGAACAGCACAGCACGAGAATGCCACGTGGAGGCGGCTGATTCCTCTCAAAGCCCCTCGCTCGTGCAGTCCACGTGTCTTTGGGTGTGGCTCTGCCAACCGTGGACGGGCCGCTTTTCCCCGTAGTAAAAAACCCAGTTTCCTGGGTAAAGTTAGGTTAACACAAACTGTCACTAACGAAGTTACTAATTTTAGTTGTAACTTTAGAAAAACATCAATCAGAGCTTGAGATAATCGAAATTAGAGGCTCAAAAGATAATTGGCAAAAGTCGCGGAACCATGTAGTCCTCAAGCGCTTCTTCATTCTAGCTTAGTCCTCTGTCATCGATATCCATAGACTCCCTGTCACTCGCTAACCAAAGACAACTCAAGATAAAAATAGAAGACGATGAATCGACTACTTAAAGGAAAACACAAAACAAATGCTACAACCCATCATGAAATTCTGTGAGTACAGCGCGGCGGCCACATTGGATTGCAAAATTATCATGTGATTCGTACTCAGCACATCGAAAATCCCCTTAAACGATACCCATCACGAAATTTTGTGACAACGGCTCGGCGGCCATATTGGATTGCAAAATTATCATGTGATTCATACTCAGCACATCAAAAAACCCCATAAACGATACCCATCATGAAATTGTGTGACTACGGCGCGGCGGCCATATTGGATTGTAAAATTATCATGTGATTCGTACTCAGCATACTAAAAAACCCCTTAAACGATACCCATCATGAAATTCTGTAATTACGGCGAGCGGCCATATTGGATTGCAAAATTATCATGTGATTCGTACTCAGCACATCGAAAAACCTCTTAAACGATACCCTATAACACAGTGATGATCAGTGTTACTCACCAACTAGCGCGAGGTAGCTATGCAGAGAACTCTTTCCCAGGGCGCCTTACTACAGAGATTCCAGTGTGCGTGCAAGGGTAGGCCAGGGCTCTGACGAAAACAGTCAGGTAGGGTGTACACACATATATTTATGTAACACAGAGATACACAGAGACACACGGAGAGCTTATTCACTGATAGACACAAATATCACAGGTACACAGAAGTATAGTCAGGGCTTAGGTACTAATACTACTCAATAGACCACTGCCGCGTGAGCAGGTAACACGGGTAAGCAGCTAACTACACTTATAATTGGGTGACAATTACTGGCCTTGAGTTAAGCTGAGAACAGCACAGCACGAGAATTCCACGTGGAGGCGGCTGATTCCTCTCAAAGCCCCTCGCTCGTGCAGTCCACGTGTCTTTGGGTGTGGCTCTGCCAACCGTGGACGGGCCGCTTTTCCCCGTAGTAAAAAACCCAGTTTCCTGGGTAAAGTTAGGTTAACACAAACTGTCACTAACGAAGTTACTAATTTTAGTTGTAACTTTAGAAAAACATCAATCAGAGCTTGAGATAATCGAAATTAGAGGCTCAAAAGATAATTGGCAAAAGTCGCGGAACCATGTAGTCCTCAAGCGCTTCTTCATTCTTGCTTAGTCCTCTGTCATCGATATCCATAGACTCCCTGTCACTCGCTAACCAAAGACAACTCAAGATAAAAATAGAAGACGATGAATCGACTACTTAAAGGAAAACACAAAACAAATGCTACAACCCATCATGAAATTTTGTGACTACGGCGCGGCGGCCATATTGGATTGCAAAATTATCATGTGATTCGTACTCAGCATACCAAAAAACCCCTTAAACGATACCTATCATGAAATTTTGTGACTACGGCGCGGCGGCCATATTGGATTGCAAAATTATCATGTGATTCGCACTCAGCATACCAAAAAACCCCTTAAACGATACCCATCATGAAATTTTGTGACTACGGCGCGGAGGCCATATTGGATTGCAAAATTATCATGTGATTTGCACTCAGCATACCAAAAAACCCCTTAAACGATACCCATCATGAAATTTTGTGACTACGGCGCGGCGGCCATATTGGATTGCAAAATTATCATGTGATTCGTACTCAGCATACCAAAAAACCCCTTAAACGATACCCATCATGAAATTTTGTGACTACGGCGCGGCGGCCATATTGGATTGCAAAATTATCATGTGATTCGCACTCAGCATACCAAAAAACCCCTTAAACGATACCCATCATGAAATTTTGTGACAACGGCGCGGCGGCGATATTGGATTGCAAAATTATCATGTGATTCGCACTCAGCATACCAAAAAACCCCTTAAACGATACCCATCATGAAATTTTGTGACTACGGCGCGGCGGCCATATTGGATTGCAAAATTATCATGTGATTCGTACTCAGCATACCAAAAAACCCCTTAAACGATACCCATCATGAAATTTTGTGACTACGGCGCGGCGGCCATATTGGATTGCAAAATTATCATGTGATTTGCACTCAGCATACCAAAAAACCCCTTAAACGATACCCATCATGAAATTTTGTGATTAGCGTATGGGAATTCCAGTGAAATTCCCTCGTCGCTCAGGAATTGAGCTGATGGTCTTCAAATTTTATAGCTGAGTACCAACCTGGACACATTGACTTACATCAAAAAACCGCATCAATATCGATTCACCCCTTGGTTGGGCCGCGACGAATCCACAGCACAGGACAGAGTTGGTAATTATGAGTGTTGGTTAATTGAATTAATGAGTAACTAGTTGCAATGTAATTAGATTAACGTGTAATTCCATTACTCATTAATTAGTTACTGCTAGTACTCATTGTAATTAATTACTCAAGTAATCTGTTACAGAGTAATTGAATTAAGCATTACAAAGTAATTATAATTTGTAACGGTTAATCTAATTACATTTTGCCCATCACTGATAATATCCCCGCAACGGCTGGCGGCGCGGGGCGGCGGCGTGGCGGCGCAGCGCCCGTTATCTACTAACGATGGAGTGAGACGGGTATAGAAATTTGAAAACGAGTAAGCGGCGTAGACAATAATAATCGGCTCATCACATGTTTCGTCAGTGATAGAATCACGGAATTCTAGTCTTTATAATCATTGCGTTAAATTTTTGATTTACAAAATTAAAACTATTTTTCGATTTGAAAGTACTAGTCAGTCTCTAGTACACTAGTACTTTTCGTACATTGTCAAGTTGTGTTAAATTTTGGAAGTTCATATTTGTCTCTATGCGTGTAATAAAAATCAAAGGTAACAAAAATGCTGTCAATCAAAGTCATACGGTTTGTTTCTTTGTGGATGACCGATGTTACAGTACACTTAGCGTGTACTGTAACATCGGTCATCCACAAAGAAATGAATACTCTTGAAACATACCTAAATCATTGCTCTCAATTAAATAACTACGAACTGACAACGGAACTAAATGTACTACCTACACGTACTAGAGTTCTGAACTAGTTTTTTTTTGGATATTGTACTATATTGGATCGCACCGTTCACTGACTGAGCAAGCACAAGTCTAGTTTTAAACACAAACATACCTACTTCATGTAACTACCCAGTTCACTCGTGTCAATCACTTTGTTTAACTTTAGTCAACTAGTAGTATAGTACCAATTAGTACTTAAGTAAAATCAATTTATAGTCTTACCTTTCGGAGTTTCCAGGTAATCTAAAAAACGTTATCTCTGGGTGCGTTATTGACGAATTCATGCAACCAAAACAAGCACAATAGACTCTAGTTGTTATATTAAATGTTTTTAGTAAATAAAACACGCGCGGTTACTATCTAAAAAACGACACACCGTCCATTCGTCTACTCGGCACAATCGCCTGCTAGCGTGCTGAAAGGCCTGCCGAAAACGAGAATCGTAGGTATAGCTTGCGCTTCGTCCGTTTGTAGGGAGCTACAATACTGGTTAGTACTCTTTATACTGTGCCAAGACGGTGTTGTGTTTCTTCACCCCTCGAGCGGGGAAAAAAAGAAGCGGCATAGCAAGTCGATACACGTTATAAAAACATTTATGAGGAATGGAAAATTTGTAAACAAAAAAGGGGCCTTCTTAAAATTTACACTCGATCCACTTCGGAATAACGATACCACGTTTGAGAAACGCTGTCTAGGGATGCCACGCATTCTTGAGAAAGGCATTTCATCTCGGGAGAAGGAATGGCGTAAAGGAGTTCACTTTGTATAATATATCTTCATTGTTTTGAATATTTCAGTTATGATCGTAAATGGCATAACAATATCTTCTTTTAAATTACATTTTCATATTGCGGTGAGAGGTTTTATTAATATTCAGGATATTCAAAACCGATATAAAAGACTGTAGGAATTATTTTCGGAGGAAGAGCGGTCTGCAAGTTTATCGAAATAAGAACCTATGGAGTTATTTAATAAGTCGCATTCTTGAATACTCCAATATAAAGGAAAGTGAGCGGTATTTCAGCTAATCAGGTCAAGACCAATGCCCATAATTATTAATGGAAGACGAAGGTTCGGAGTATGTAGGTACTTACGAGCGACACCTTTTAGCTGAATAATTACAAAAGCTTATATTAGAACGACACAAGGGGGAATGTTAAAAGCTTTGCACTTTCGGTTATCGAATTCAAAATGTTTGACATTTTTGATGTGAAATTATTGTGTTTTGGAATTTGGATGTTGGAACCCGCCAAAATTCAGACGTAATTTATTAAAAAAACTAGCTAACCCCGCAACTTTGTTTACGTCACATAAGGTGTATGAAAGGAGAGGTATTTCTTCAGCAGACTCATCAAGCAGCGTGTGAAACTGCCCTGTTTGCTTAATCATAAAAGAGCTTAAGATTAAGTCTATTCCAAAACAATTCAGTCCACGCCTTCGGTATTTTGGTGTTACAATAAAGTATAACAAAAATCATTGTTTTGGGTTCTATGGCGTTCATAAAGTCCCCCTATAATATTTTTTCTTTTTTATCTTCCATGTACAGACAGCGACTTATTACGATTTTAATATATGTATTGATTGATGATTGATAGTACCTATCACTTATTTTCACAATGTAAGTTTTTTATAAATTTATACACTATTGTACAGTGACACTGATATAAAATAATAATGAACCATTGAATTCAGAGTCAGCACAAGAAACTTTGTCTAGCATACGGAAGCCACCTATTTCACAATTTCCTACATGAGACAAGCTGATGATGGATATGACAATACATCTCAATTGGGATCTAAATCACTTCTGAGTAGGGAATGCAATCCCGCAACAAGATTGTAATCCCGGTATTTGCGGGACTGAGCAATCTCAGTCCCGCGGGATCCCGGTATTTGCGGGATCAGTTCGGTCCGATTGCGTCTCAAGTGGTGTATTTCCTGATTTGATGAAGCACAGTGAAGTTATACCACTGTTCAAGGCTGGCAGTGCTTCAGATCCGGGTAATTTCAGACCTATCTCGGTGTTGCCGACCTTGAGCAAGATATTTGAAAAACTAATACTAGAGCAGATGCTGATCTATTTTAATAGTCACAAATTGTTTCATGAGAAACAATTTGGCTTCACTAAAGGACGCTCGACTACCGATGCTGGTGTAGAGTTATTGAAATGTATTTACGAGGCCTGGGAGAATAAACAAGATGCAATTGGTGTGTTTTGCGATTTGTCTAAGGCATTTGATTGCGTCCAACATGAAACATTAATCAGGAAATTACACCATTATGGCATAAGAAACAAGGCTCTCGATCTTCTGACTTCATATTTGAACAATAGAATTCAGAGGGTTGATGTTAATGGTACACGCTCAGAGGGCTCTGTAGTTACTATGGGCGTCCCACAGGGTTCAATACTCGGACCATTTTTATTCCTTATATATTTTAATGACCTACCCTTTTACGTGGGGGACAACAACAGGATTGTTTTGTTTGCAGATGATACTTCTTTGATTTTCAAAGTTAAAAGACAAATAGATAACTATGACGATGTCAACAACGCAATCTTGAAAGTGGTTCATTGGTTTAACACTAACAATGTTAGACTGAATGATAGTAAAACTAAATGCATAAAATTTACCTTGCCTAATGTAACACAGTCAGAAACCAATGTTCAACTTAATGGTCGGGTGTTGGAACTTGTGGAATCAACGACGTTCCTAGGGTTAACGGTCGATGCTGGTTTACAATGGGGTCCACATATTGTCAAACTAGCAAATAGATTAAGTTCAGCAGCATTTGCTGCACAAAAGATAAGGCACTTGACGGATGTAGATACGGCTAGAATAGTCTATTTCAGTTACTTTCATAGCATAATGTCTTACGGTATTCTACTGTGGGGCAATTTTTTTTTTTTTTTTTTTTTTTTGCGTCCGTATGCTTGTCTGCCACTAAGGTGGCAGACAAGCATACGGCCCACCAGAAGGACCGGTGGTCACCGCAGCCTATGAACGTTTGCAACACCAGAGGTGCCACACTCGCGCTGCCGACCTTGTAAAAACCTTCTAAGACCCCTTTTGAAGAACCCCATACTGTAGGCGTTTGGGAAAACCGAGGCAGGGAGGTCATTCCACAACCTAAGCGTGCGCGGAAGAAAACACCTATCGGATCTAACCGTGCTAGAACGCACCGGACGCAGAGTGTGAGGATGAACTCCCTGTCTGTGGCGAGCGGTGCGATGATAGAACGTAGCCGTGGGCATCATATCAAACAATTCCTCAGAGCACATACCATTGTACAGGCGGTAGAACACGCATAAGGAGGCAAAGTCTCTCCTGTCGCGAAGAGGTTCCACACCAGCTGTAAGTACAGGATCGTTGACAATTCTTACAGCTCGCCTTTGCACCGAGTCAAATGGACGAAGCTGATATTCAGGTGCTCCCGCCCAGAGGTGACAGCAGTACTCCATATGCGGCCGCACTTGCGACTTATAGAGAAGCAGTGTTTGCGCCGCAGTGAAGTACCGCCGCGCCCTGTTGAGCACACCTAGCTTTTTGGACGCCAGCTTAGCCTTGTCCTCCAAATGACTACGGAACTGAACGTCACTGGAGATGTCAACGCCAAGGATCCCTATACTTTTGGAGATGGAAAGAGATGTGCCCTGAAATTGCGGCGCTACAGTAATTGGGGTTTGCTTAGCGGGGAAAAAACACGCTTGTGTCTTGGAAGGGTTGAACTGGACAAGATTTTGTCCACCCCAATCGGACACTCTAGTAAGAGTAGCCTCGATTTCAGACACAAGCTGTTCACGATTTTCCTCCACTGTGTCCCGAGAGATACCGGGGCGGCCCGTGTAACAAGTGTCCCCCGTACTGTCGTCCGCATAACAATGAATGCCGTCAATAGACAACATGTCATTGATATGCAGCAGAAACAGAGTAGGGGACAACACTGAGCCTTGCGGTACTCCAGCGTTTATAGCCATGCAGTCTGAACAGCTGCCGTCAACGACGGCCCTGATGCTTCTACCGGCCAAGAAGCTGGACACCCATCCGCATAATCTCTCGGGTAGTCCATATGAGGGCAGTTTCGTAAGAAGACCACGGTGCCAGACCCGGTCAAAGGCTTTAGAGATGTCGAGGCTCACAGCTAGAGCCTCACCCTTACTCTCGATAGCCGCCGCCCATGGGTGTGTTAGGTACACAAGAAGATCGCCCGTCGAGCGACCGTGACGGAAACCGTACTGCCGGTCGCTGAGCAGATCGTGTTCAAGGCTCAGTGTTATCCTCCTCCGGCACGACCACAGCACCAGGGACTTTACACAGGCTGCTGGTTCAGCCTCCTGGGGCGGAGATTAAGTGATCCCCAGGTTCGGGTCCCGTACAGCCTGCGGGCGGTCAGCGGTCAACCGTTTCACCGGGTCTCCCTGACCGCCGTACCAATACTCCGCGCCTCTATCCACCAATGGAGCCAGATAAGCCTCTGGTCTCACCGTCAACGGCACAAAGTCGCCCCAATGAGCTCTGGATCCCTGCTAACCGACGGAGAACATAACCCAACCGGAGTCAGGTTACTATTACCGCGGTCTTCTGCAGGGCGGAGGTACTGCCCCAGGCGGGCTGCTCAACTTCCTTCCTCCTAATGTGGGCTTTTTCGTTAATCCCTAAGATATTGAATCTTAGGGATCTGATTGAAGAAGCCACTACTGTACCCTCAGGGTGTAACGTTAGCTCCATGAGAAGTAACGCATGTCCCCTAAACCCCGAGGAGAGTAAATGCTGCAGATATAGATAAAATTTTTATTTTACAAAAGCGGGCCATAAGAGCTATATATAGATTAGGTCCAAGGGTCCGAAAAATTCAAAGAGGTTAAAATTCTTACAGTAGCATCACAATATATTTTTGAGAATCTGATGTACATACAAAGAAATTTACATAGTTTCGCTAAGTTAAGTGATAGACACAATGTCAACACTAGAAATAAAAGTAACCTTGCTGTTTATCATAGCAGATTGCACAAAATCAGCAATTCTTTCATGGGTAACTGTATACGCTTTTACAACAGGCTACCAGACGAAATTAAAAGTATGTCCCTTAATAAATTTAAAAAGGTTGTAAAAAGTAAATTGTACTGCAGGGGCTACTATACAATTGGTGATTATTTGTTGGATGGAGAAGCCTGGAAATGACCTGCTCTACTGGATTCTCAAAAAAATTGTAAAAATGCAGTTTTTAGATTCATTTTGTAAATAGAGCTCTAAAAGAATAACCCGCTGAGTTTCTTGCCAGTTCTTCTCAGGTGGGTCGCGTTGTGAACTGGTGGTAGATTTTGATTTATATTCTGGACGTTTTACAAGAGCATCTGTATATGCCTATGTGAAATAAATTTATTTTTCTTTCTTTCTTTCATTCCCTACTTCTGACGAAGTTGTTGTCTGATATAATATATTCGCTGTTTATGTCAGGAGCTGGTATACAAAAAAAAAACAAATTTTTCCTTCTTACGACGTGAATGCGGGGACGGAAATGTACGGGTCAATCTGTCTCATATATAAGATCGGAAAAACATGAGCCTAATGACGTTCCATCCGTCCACGCATTCACGCCACGCCTCGTATGAAGCGAGCATCAGCGCCCAAGAGCAATTCGTAGATGTGCCACCATTTCTAGAGCCCAAACTAGTCGTAAGTGTGACTTAGTAAAGCAATCATAATCTTGAAGACTCTTTAAACCTTGCCAAGCTTACACAGGTCAACAGGTAACTGATGTAGCTGCAGCTGGTGTACAAGATAATCAAGATAATTAATAAGCAATAATTGCCTCGACTTTTTTACTCGATTCACGAATGCCTGGTTTTTTTACTCGATTCACGAATGCATTTGTTACGGGGTCATTCCATGAATACAAAAATGACTTTACGATAATTTTCGCAAAACGCTAAGTAACAATTCTGTTAAGGTTCAAGAAGTATTGGAGACGACATGACAGTAAAAAACCTGTATTGCATAAAGAACATTATAAGAAGAGCACTGCGAATACTGCGATACTACAATATAAAGAAGTTGGGAGTTTGAGACACAGTAATTTACGTTATGACGTAGAATTTCATCCCCTAAGAGGGTGAAATGAGCTGGCAAATTATGTATGGGATATAAAATAAATTTCTATCTTCTTCAAATACGGCTTTTTAACGGCTTTCGGCTAAAATATGGAGATTTTGGGATATGGACATTCTGGGATATGTTCATTCTGGTATATGGACGTTTTGCCACCTCTGGACATTTTGGGATTTGGACATTATGCACCTAAAGGTTCCGAGGGTGTACCCGGGACTCCCGGCTGTAGACAGATGGAAGGGCACTGAGGTTTCAGTCGGTAGGAATCCGGTATAGCATCCATGAGGGTTTTCACATGTATAAAAAAGCCTAAGTATACTTATACATATATGAGAAACTAAGTATCATTTATTACATGAAAGCAGGATTATGAATATAATTCACAATAGTAGATTGTATAACAAGGGGGCAAAATAGTATTTTTACGGCGAGGGCGCTACTTTGAATCACGAGCGAAGCGAAGGATTCTAGAATAGAATCCCGAGCATAGCGAGGGATCCTAACGTAGAATCCTGAGCGCAGTGAGGGATTCAAAGTACACCGCCCGAGGGAAAAATAATTTGCCCTCGAGTTATATACTCTACTTTTCATTCCCTTTCTATGAGAAAATATAAGTTTTGTACGACGTAGTTACCTTCTATAGGTATTGTTCCAGGAGTTCATGGATTGTCACTTTCATAACTTGACGTAGGTTTAACTTATTATATTAAGCAGAATACAATAAAATACGTTTACTGATTACAAGAACATTAAAAACGACGAACACGAACAGATAAATGGCGCTCTTTAGTTTTTTTTAGTTAGCTTAGGAAACCGCGCTGTGCAGCCAACACTTACCAGCCAGTAATTCATACAATTTGCGTTCGAGTTCTATGAAATTTTCAAGTTCCAAATTCAAATTCTTTGCCGCCCGCTAAAAAGCTCTTAACAGAAAAGAGCTATTTTGCGCCCCGTTATCGTGGTGCAAAGTGATTCTTTTCGAATAGAAGGAATGAAAACTATATTGCGTGCGAGCGTACCCAGCGCAGTAAATCCTAGAAACAAAGTTGCGAGTTACGCTTACGACCAATAAAGTGCGTTACCGGTGGTATTTATGGTTAAAAGGTGAAGTGAGGAATAAAACATAAGGTATACTGTGTTATTGTGACCTTCATAATACGAGTGTATCGATGTTATGTTATGCCCGAAAAACCGTGAAAAAAGTTTTGATATATTTTTGTTTTGAAGTCCGAGGTCTTTTTTGTAGGTGACGGAAAGTATGTCAGAAATGAACCTATTAAAACCAGACAGTGGTTTTTCTCACGACTGTCTTGAGATTAAATAATAATACATAAATACTCTGTCGAACTATTAAAACATGGAACGACCTGCCCCACACCCTCTTTACCCCTCGGGGTTTAGGGGATATGCGTTACTTCTCATGGAGCTAACGTTACACCCTGAGGGTACAGTAGTGGCTTTTTCAAGTAGATTCCTAAGATTCAGTATCTTAGGGATTAACGAAAAAGCCCACATTAGGAGGAAGGGCATAACGGTACTCCGTTCGTTGAGCAGCCCGCCTGGGGCAGTACCTCCACCCTGCAGAAGACCGCGGTAATAGTAACCTGGCTCCATGCTGGGTTATGTTCTCCGTCGGTGAGCAGGGTCCCAGTGCTCATTGGGGTTACTTTGTACCGGTGACGGTGAGACCAGAGTCTCAACTGTCTCTATTGGCTGGCATAGGCGCGGAGTATTGGTACGGCGGTCAGGGAGACCCGGTGAAACGGTTGACCGCTGACCGCCCGCAGGCTGTACGGGACCCGAACCTGGGGATTACTTAATCTCCGCCCCAGGAGGCTGAACCAGCAGCTTGTGAAAAGTCCCTGGTGCTGTGGTCGTGCCGGAGAAGGATACCGGAGTGGACGCGGCCATCGCATCGGGGGGGGACCGGGGGCCCTTCCGTGCGCCGTGACAGTACACCGCATTACCTGTGCCTGCCTTTGGAGAATATGAGGCTCGCTTAGTCTCTTGCGCCACCGGTACCTAGGCACCCCCTACCTTCTTATATCCCCTTTTATTTCACAATCATGGCAAGAAAAACAAAGAATAAGGTATCCACAGCGGTTTCGTCGAAGTCCACACTTGTTGTGGATTTATGCAACATCAGGGGAATGCACTCCAACATTAACGCAATCCACAACCACTTGGAAACTAAGCAGCCTAATTTGTTTTTCCTGACGGAGACGAAGATTTCATGTCCGGTTGATACATCCTACTTGATGTACCCCGGCTATAAGCTTGAGGCTAACTTCAAGGCACAGGCTGGGGTATGCATGTTCGTCCGGGATGATATCTGCTGTCGCCGTCTCAAGGGCCTGGAAGACAGGGACCTGTCAGTATTGTGGGCGCGCGTGGATCACGGGGGCCACACTCGGATCTACGCGTGCATTTACAGGTCTCATAGCGGTGACGCGGACACGGTCCGTCTCTTTGAACACCTGCAAAGATCGACTGACAAAGTCATTGAGCGGTATCCCTCCGCAGAGATAGTGATTATGGGAGACTTCAATGGTCACCACGTTGACTGGTTAGGTTCTCGGATCACTGACTTTGCGGGGAAAGCTGCTCATGAATTTGCCCTGACCTATGGGTTCTCCCAATTGGTCAAATCTCACACGAGAATACCGGACCGGGAGAACGAAAAGAGTTCGTTGCTGGACCTGCTGCTGACTACGCGTCCGGACGGATATACTGTTTCAGTGGATGCGCCTCTTGGCTCATCAGATCACTGTGTTGTTCGGGCGCGAGTGCCACTAGCAAGGCCGGAACCACGCCGGCCCAAGGAGTGGCGACATGTGTGGCACTATAAGTCGGCAGACTGGGATGGACTGCGTGAGTTCTTTGCATCGTACCCGTGGAGGCGGCTTTGCTTCACATCAGACGATCTGGACACCTGCTCTGCAGCAGTTGCTGAGGGGATCTTGGCAGGTATGGAAGGCTACATTCCTAACCGCTGGATCCCTGCAGGGGAAAAAAAGCGACCGTGGTTTAATCGGTCTTGCAGAGAAGCTAGAAAGCTGAAAGAGTCTGTCTACAGGGCTTGGACCACGGCTCGCAAAAATTCTGATCCTAACATATCTGAAGTGAAACGCAAGCTGAATGCCGCCTCGAGGGCCAGCAAACGAGCAATTGCCAGGGCAAAGTTCGATTTCGTCGGCAGAATTGGTGAGCGACTAGCCGGCTACCCTTCTGGAAGTCGTGAATTCTGGTCGCTTGCCAAAGCTGCCGAGGGAAACTTCTGTCGGTCAGGATTACCACCCCTGCAGAAACGGGACGGTAGTCTGGCCCAGAGTGCCAAGGAGAAAGCCGACCTTTTGGGCTCTATCTTTGCCTCCAACTCGACCATGAACGATGGAGGTGCGCTGCCGCCTGACGTCCCCTGGTGTGGCACTTCAATGCCAGAAATTAAATTCAGGCAGCGGGATGTCAGGCGGGAGCTTCATACCCTTGACGTGCATAAGTCGAGTGGGCCGGACGGCATTCCCGCGGTGGTGCTTAAGCGGTGTGGTGCGGAGTTGTGTCCGGTACTTACACGTCTTTTCACGCTTTCCTACTCCATGAAAAAAGTCCCGGCGTCGTGGAAGACCGCTTACGTGCATCCTGTGCCCAAGAAAGGTGACAGGACCGACCCGGCCAATTACAGGCCTATAGCTGTCACCTCCCTATTATCAAAGGTGATGGAGCGTGTAATTAATGCACAGCTCCTGAGGTACCTTGAGGAACACGACCTGCTCAGTGATCGACAGTATGGTTTCCGTCACGGTCGCTCGACAGGCGATCTTCTCGTGTACCTCACACACCGATGGGCGGCGGCTATTGAGAGCAAAGGCGAGGCTCTAGCAGTGAGCCTTGACATCTCTAAAGCTTTTGACCGGGTCTGGCACCGTGGTCTTCTAACGAAATTGCCCTCCTATGGATTGCCCGAGAATTTATGTGGATGGGTGTCCAGCTTTCTGGCCGGTAGAAGCATCAGGGCCGTTGTTGACGGCAGCTGTTCTGAATGCATGGCCATAAACGCTGGAGTACCACAAGGCTCAGTGTTGTCCCCCACTTTGTTTCTGCTGCATATCAATGACATGTTGTCCATTGACGGCATTCATTGTTATGCAGACGACAGTACGGGTGACACATGTTACACGGGCCGTCCCGGTATCTCTCGAGCTGTAGTGGAGGAAAGTCGTGAAAAACTTGTGTCCGAAATCGAGGCTACTCTCTCTAGAGTGTCCGATTGGGGAAGACAAAATCTTGTCCAATTCAACCCCACCAAGACTCAAGTATGTGTATTCACTGCTAAGAAAACCCCATTTACTGTGGCGCCACAATTTCAGGGCACGTCACTCACCATCTCCGAAAGTATAGGGATCCTTGGTGTTGAGATCTCCAATGTCGTTCAGTTCCGAAGTCATTTGGAGGACAAGGCCAGGCTGGCGTCCAAGAAGCTCGGAGTGCTCAGTAGGGCGCGGCGGTACTTTACTGCGGCTCAAACACTGCTTCTCTACAAGTCGCAAGTGCGGCCGCACATGGAGTACTGCTGTCACCTCTGGGCGGGGGCACCTGAATACCAGCTTCATCCTTTTGACTCGGTGCAAAGGCGTGCTATGAGAGTTGTCGGCGATCCCATACTTGCAGGTTATGTGGAACCTCTTAGTGACAGGAGAGACTTTGCTTCTCTGTGTGTATTCTACCGGCTGTATAACGGTTTGTGCTCTGAGGAATTGTTTGACATGATGCCTACGGCTACATTCTATCATCGCACCGCTCGCCACAGACAGGGTGTTCATCCTCACATGTTGCATCCGGAGCGCTCGAGCACGGTTAGATCCGATAGGGGCTTTCTACCGCGCACGCTTAGGTTGTGGAATGATCTCCCTGCCTCGGTTTTCCCAAACGCCTACAGTATGGGGTTCTTCAAGAGGGGTCTTAGAAAATTTTTACAGGGTCGGCAGCGCGAGTGTGGCGCCTCTGGTGTTGCAAACGTCCATAGGCTGCGGTGACCACCGGTACATCTGGTGGGCCGTATGCTTGTCTGCCACCTTAGTGGTATAAAAAAAAAAAAAAAAAAAAAAAAAAAACACGGGTTTCCCTCATCTTACAATCCCGGGTTCTTCAAGAGGAGCGTGAAGAGGCACATCACAGGTCCGCCAACTTGAGGACCACTGTCGGAGTGGCCCCCATTGGCCCCAATCGCTAGATGCGCAACGGCTTTCCATCAGGCTGGTGGCGTGGCGACGTCAATTTGGCGAGCTAAATAAATAAAAAAATATTAACGGAAAATTTTCACACCGCTATCTGATCCGAAAGTAAGCTAGAAATAACCTGCTTGTGTAATGAGTATCAGACTACGGATATTAATATTAATACTTTTAAATACATACTCATCATACATAGAAACACACAGACTCTCGAGACAAACCTTTATCGAACCCCCTCGAGATCCGCAGTCATACTCGACTTCGATCATGAACATGGAAGTCGGTAGGAGTCCGGCATAGCATCAATGAAGGATTTTCCCTCACATTTAAAAAAAGACTAACTTTACGTATTGCCATTTTTAGGAGGCGATTCGCAGATTTTTATTGTAAAGATAGCCCTAAAGCCCGGTGTATAAAATTTAAAAGGTCACACATCGCGTTCCAGTAATCAGGGTCAACGTCAGCCTTCTATATTTAGAAAACCCTACCATTCTATTTAAGTTACCCTAAATAATTCGGCGAGGTCGTTGTATATCAGCGTCCCTTCGAGTTACCCTTGCCGGTACCCCAAACTCCAAGTAAAGTTAAACTCGAAAGCACAGGTAATATACGATATATTACCTGTGTGAATGTTTGTCGGCGATAACGATTGTTACACAAGTGCCGAGTGCGAGTCGGACACGCGCACGGTGAGTTCCGTACCAAACAAGAGAGCCGTGAGATCGTTCTCACCAGACTGCCCCTCTCTAACCAATGATATATAAAATATATAGATACGTTACCAACACTGAAAAATGGCAACTTTTCATACATGCTACCTACCATAGATAATTTCATAGGAATTCTTTTTTTAAATGTATAAAAGATCTGCTGTTTTTGAAAGCCGTGATGTTCGTGCATGACGTTTCTAATCATAATACGTCGTCTCTAACACGTTTATTATGAAAGTGAAAGTTCAATCCAGTGACGTTGTCATTTTTGTTTTATTTCAAACTTTGAACAGATGATCCACGTGACCTAGTGACGTAGTTTAATGCAACAGAGTCACAGACTACAGACAAGGTCTCGCCATAAGCCTCTCTGCACTCTATTTCATAGAGAGGGGCTAAAAAATCACGTTTGTTGTACGGGAGCCCCCTTCATTTATTATTATTTTTTCGAGTTTGTGATTGTAGCGGCAATAGAAATACATTATCTGTGAAAATTTCAGCGTTCTAGCTATCACGGTTCCTGAGATACAGCCTCGTGACGGACAGACTGCGAAGTTTCATGAACAGAGTCCCGCTTATACTCTTGTAAATATGCGGGCATATAATATGCCTTATCTGCATATTATATGCCCACATTTCACCTTTTTTAAATAATTTGTCCCACGTAATAGGTGGTGAACTGGTGAGCCGTATTGACGTGTTGAGATGGACAGGCGCAGGTTGTGACTAGAGATGGGAATTTGCCCGGAAAAAACCCAAATGTGGGAAAAAACCGGGAAAAAAGCCAGGGAAAAAACCCGATTGGGAATTTATTCGGGTTTTTTCATATTTAGCATTTGTAACATCTAGATAATGTATAGTTACATGTATATATCATTTAGTACGCACTATTTCAGTATTACTAACTAGTTAGAGATAATCTAACTTTGTTAATTTTAGCCCCTCTCTATAAAATAGATTGCAGAGGGGCTTATGGCGAGACTTTGTATGAAGTCTGTGACTCTTTTGCATTATATTACGTCACTAGGTCACGAGGATCAACTGTTCAAAGTTTGAAATAAACCAATAATAACAACGTCAATCGGAGTGAACTTTCACTTTCACAGAGGGGCAGTTGGGTGAAACTGTCTCAGGGCTTCTTGTTAATAACTCAATAAATAGTTACATTTTAATATACTGTGCTATCTAATCAAATATAATGAAATTAAATAAAAAGCGTGTCTCTGTGTGTGTATTCATCCGCTCTTAGCGACAAGTAACCCGAAACTACGAACGCGCGAACGCCAACCTCCACCATCTGAGGACAAACAATAATTCGGATAGCACGGCTCTGCCTCTCTGCATAGCGTCAAGCGCGTCAACTAAGTACATCGCGGAGTCATCCCAATGATGAGAACAGTATTCGACGCAGGGGCGAATCTGCGTCTTGTACTGCTAACATCTCTGATGTGGCGTGAAGTACCGCCTCACCTTATTTAGGACTCCTAGTTTCCGCGAGGCCAGCCCAACACAACTCTCTATGTAGTTTTTGTGATTGAGCTCACACCGGACGTCTATACCTACCGAAGATCTCCAGGTTGTCCTTTAGTGTAATAATGTTCTGAAGAGAGGGTAGGGGTAGAAATGGGGACTTCTTAACTATAAACGCGCACGCCTGTGATTTTCTGGCATTGTACTCGACCAAGTTGTATGAGCCCAATGGGCAATGCGACCCAGGTCCCGGTCGAGATCGGCCACGAGTTGCCGTCTCTTTTCCTCCACGTCGGTTCACCCATCGGCTGGACGGCCAGAATAGCTCCCATACAGAGTACTATCATCCGCATAACAATGAATGCATCCAAGCAAGGGACAGCATGTCATGGATTGCGGAAGAAAGAGAGTTGGGGACAATACCGATCCCTGTGGTACTCCTGCATTTACCTGCAAAAATCAGGAAGCCTGACCATCACAGAGAACCCGTATACGTTGCCAACTAAGCTGGCCAACCATTAATGTCATAGAGATTATATGGATATATTAAAATTTTATCCGAAATGCACCCGGTAGTTTGGTGGAAAGGACTCTGCAACTCCAAAATGCTGAGTAGGGTTACAGTGAGTACGTATTCTAACTACTCTCTATACCTCAGCAGCCATTGAACGATCATTTAGCACGAATGCGCATATACGTAGTCACAAACGAAATGGATTTACTACACTTTTATATCGTATAATAGGAACCTGGTCAATTCTAGAAGCTTTGCAGCGGTGCCGTATTGATTGGCGATATATCGAGGTGATGAGGTGCTTGTATGATACCGCTAAGAAGACCAATCCCATAGCCCTACTCAGAGGTGTGGGACAGGGAGATGTTATATCTCCTAAGCTATTCACTAATGTGCTTGAGGACGTCTTTAAGTCGTTGGACTGGAATGGATGGGGCGTGAATATAACCGGTTAATGTATCGACACCTTCGGTTTGCTGACGACATCGTTTTAATAGCGCTGGAACAAGTGAGCGGTATGCTGCATAGTCTTAGTGAAGAGTCTCGACGTGTTGGCCTCAGCATGAACCTGGACCAAACCAAGGTCATGTTCAATGAGCATGTCGTGCCGGGACACATATACGTTGAACGATCGAGGCTTGAGGTTGTCCATGAATACACCTACCTTGGGCAGGTAGTCACATTTGAAAAACGAGTAAACTGGATAAGAAAATAGCCAGAAGGATTCGCTTGGGCTGGGCAGCATTCAGCAAACTGCGCCGGATTTTCTCCTCGCCGATACCGCAATGAATGAAGACGAAAGTCTTTAACCAGTGCGTTCTACCAATTATGACCTACGTTGCCAAAACGTGGACACTCGGAGTGGGGCTAGTTCACGCCCTTAAGGATGCGCAACGATCGATGGAACAAGCTAAGCTTGGAATCTCTCTGAGGGCTAAGATCCAAAATGCTATCCCGCATCATTGGGGGGCAGAAAGAGGCAGCGCAGTCCTACTTACTCCCTCTGGTCTCCAGCGAGAGAGTGTCCAAGTCCAGACCTGCCACGGTCCAGGACCTGGCGCTATTGCGCCCACGCTATGTATTCTACCAGTATTTTTATTCTACCAGTTAATACAGTGTGTTTCCCGCAGTGCTGGCACTCGCTTCCCGTTGTATTTACCACAGATACTTACCGAAGCTCCCGTGGGATACGGGAATAATACTTATAATACATACTGGAAGTATCTGTGACAACCTGTAGGAGAGAGCACCGTGTCTCCTCTCCAGCCACTCATCCATGACCGGTCTGACCGCTGCGATTGTGGTGGATCCCCCCTTTGGTAGCTCAAATCGCACCTTCCATGTCTTCTCGGTTTCCTGGTAGACCTGGAACCGTCGAGCCTAGATTTCTCGAGATGGGAGGGCTTTTGGCCCAGCGCCAGCTCCTCCTTGCGCCATTTAAATAGTGACGCAAGGGCTCTCGCTTCCAAGTCCGGTGGGGGGGGGGGGGGCTTCCGGCTAGGAGACATGCCGCATCACCTGAGATCGTGCGTGTGGAAAGCCCTCATCACCCTGACGGCCTCTGCGGGCACTTTTGTAAAGTGTACTAAATAATTGTTAGTATAGCTCGTTTTTTTTTTGGTCAAAGATTCTTGAAAGTTTCAATATAAGTTTAATCAGCAATGAAGTAACATTCCGCCACGATACGCCGAAAGAATCTTATGATATAAACAACAAATCGTCTTTTTGTTGTTATAATAACAGTTTGGTTTTATTTTAGCTCCTGAATACTGCTACATATTTTGATATTTCGAACAATTGGCAACAGCTAGTGCCCTAGATGCATCGGTGCAAAGTATGTGCGCATCGCAAAGTACCTATTCTTCGTTGCATTTGTCCTAAAGATAATAAAAGAATATTTATATTTTTCGGATCGTCAAATAATGAAAATTCCCGTCTATTGGGTTTTTTCCCGCATAAATACCGGGTTTTTTCCCAAACGGGAAAAAACCCGGGTTTTTTCCCTCCGCCCATCTCTAGTTGTGACTGCTTGCTGTTGAAATTTTTCAAGCTGCCAAATAAGTCCTTCAACTTGGCTTAATGACTGCCATTTTAATGAAGCACTGAAACGCTCAAATAAATTTCACAAAGGGTCACATGGATGGTCATCCATTCAAGAACTGTCCATAGTGAAAGTTGCTTACTGCAGTGATCGTTTACAGAACACTGAGTCCTGAGTCCCCCGCGGACTGCTTTGTGATTGTGATTGCCACGAGCGCTTCATCTGGCGGGTGTATATGAGTATGAGTACGATTTCCCCGCAACATATGACAGACAGTTATGTATTAGCACAGGGTGGAAACTCCATACAAAAATGTTCGTTTTCACCCACACTAAAATACACGTAATGTGAATGCTTGAATCAAGCTTGAATGTGTGTGTGAGTATACTAGGGACACTAGCTATGGAAACAAAATAATAAGGAACAGAACGCAATCTCATGTATGTAGGTACTTTTTTTTCAAACCTACCCTCAGCTAAGCACAAATTAAACCAAAGCAATAGCACAAAGTACGGAGGTAGTAATACGTAATGCAACGCAGTGACACTCTCAAGTACTGACACGGCAATAGACACATCAACTTTGGTGGGGGTTGGGGAAGTTGACTGAGTCACACACTGAGGTGTGAGGCAGGGAGTTGCCGATCTATATGTAATACTATTATATTATTTGGTATTAGCTAAACATATGAAGGCGTCTCCCAGCCAACAGGTCGTGTTGCTTTATGGGTACGAGTATCTACAACCGGTGTGCAAACATCCTAAACGAGTACACGTTGTTCGTAATGAATATTTAATGTGTAATACGTAAGAGCCGCGGCAGATAGCTCAAATTGGCCTGATAACGGTTATCGACGCGATTATCGTTAATAGCTAATGTGAGCCATTACAATTTTTGCTAAAGCTTACAAGCCGACAATGCAAATGCATACAAGTCCCTTCCACGAACGCTAGGGGACTATGGGCCATTTACCAAAATATGCTCTACCGATACTCAAAAAATGCTTAAGGTTAATTTTCGCTTTATAAAACTACGCTCAAGCGTTTCTTTACTTTGGTCACAGATTACTAAATTGCTTTGGTACAGAAACATTAGGTATTTAATACCACAGCATTCCTGGATAACTTGGCTGGCTTCCTGGATGGCTTGATGGCGTTCTGCGTGAATGTCCCACAGTATTTATTTATTAGCTTAACTAATAGAAACCCTTGATGGTTTTTCTTCTTTTACTGTTGGTAGAAGCTATAATTATATAGTATAGACTATAGACCAAGTTATAGACGAACAACATGACTGAATTACAAGACTCGGTAATTACTAGAAATGTACCATTAAAAAGACGACTGCCTCTGGCGCAGTCGGTAGTGATACCGCCTGCGGCGCTGGAGGTCGTGGGTTCGATTCCCACCGGAGACAAATATTTGTGTGACCCATAAATGTTTGTCTCAAGAGTCTGGGTGTTTCTATGTATAATATGTATGGTATTTAAAAGTATATAAGTATTAATATCCGTGGTCTGATACCCATAACACAAGCAGGTTAATTCCTAGCTTACTTTGGGATCAGATAGCGTTGTGTGAGATGTCCGTGAATATTTATTTATTTAAAAAAAACTTTGAAAACAAAAGTTCCTGACTGTTTATATACCTACTATAATAAGATTATCAAAAATGTAGGTCTACAGCTGCACCATGCATGACTAAATGACCCCACTGCCCCCTCACGTTTCGACACAACACCGAACAGAGAGAGACAAACAAACAAACTGTTTATCTAATAACTGGATGTGCGCGTACGAGTGCCCACGTGTCTCTACATAACTCACATTTAGGGTTGCCTAACATTTGTGTAGGTGCTGAATGTGCTGATACCAGTCAGTTTCTATTTTGTTACAAAGAAGTATCGTGGAATCATTCTGCTAATATCATAAAGGGACCGTGGCTCCACATTTAGATACAAAGCTGAACAGAGAGGTACAAGTAAACAAAATGGTTATCTAATAACTAGATTTGCGCGTACACATGCCATGTGTCTCGACATTTATGTCACTAAGTGTATGAGTTATAACTCACGTCTAGAGCACTCTAGGGTTGCCTCACATTTGTGTGGGTGCTGACACCACAGTTTCGATTTTGTTACAAAGAACTATCGTGGAATCATTCTGCGAATATCATAAAGAAACCATCGATGGCTCCACCTTTAGATACAAAGCTGAATAGAGAGGTACAAACAAAATGTTTATCTAATAACGGGATGCGCGCATACGCATATCACACGTGTTTTACTCCCGTCTAGGGTTGCCTCTGTGACTGTGATTTGTTACAAAGATCTACAAGCTGAACAAATACATTCTCGACAGGTTCAGTTTTGTTACTAAAAACAAACTGCCGTAGAATGGTTTTACGAATGTCATACAAGGATCTCAGCGACTTCGTCTTACGGTACAACACCGGACAGAGACAAACAAAATGTTTTTCTAAAAACAGAATGTGCGTTTACGCATACACACGTGTCCCTATAATAAGCAGATAATACCTGATCCTTTATTAGCTCTTGAAATTGTTGAAAGAAAAAATACCATTGAAGTTTGCCATCCCTAATTCGAAATATGAAACGCGTTGATATCATTTGATTTAATGTTCAGCGTTTAGTTAGACTCGCCTTTGTTCTCGGAGTACTAAGATTGCAGTGTCACTGATATAATAAACCTATGACCTGACTGTTCATTGAATAGGTCTTGTAAATGATAACTCGATGATAAACGTTACGAGTATTACTGGGTTAGAAGTAGTTTTGTATTTGCCAGTTCGGTCTTAAATCATTCCTTAGTTGGAATGATGAAGTAGAAAATATCATATTAGTAGCCGCATCTAATTTGAAACAATAGGAACCACATGACATTATCACGCCTGCCTTCCAAGGACAAACTTCGAGATAAGGAGTCGCAGATCTCCAATTATGCTGCAAGCACAACACTGCCACACAAGCAGAAAAGGCGCTAATTAAGTCAGCATACCGCATTCTGAGATCACTCTCTTCTAGAGGTCATTAGTGTTGCAACAAAATTTTACTGCACTTGACTGAGACGCGTCATTGTCGCTAAGCGGCTTCTAAGTCTTAGTACCACGATATTGATGATTCATTTATTCGCCAATATAACATTGAATAGCAACATCAGTGTATTTTAAACCAAAGGTTCAGGATATACCTAAAGCTAGGTCTTATGTGAACGATATCACATTTTGGTAGCTTTATACCCCGAGCCTTTAGTCCCTCGAGCCGGATGTCGTAGGCGGGAAAAATCAGCGTGTGATACTCGTACGGAACAGAGGGGCAAGTGCGAGTTTCTGCGTGAGTTTGTCGACATTCACGGAGCGCCAATTCGTATGGAATCGAGACCCCGCCACCTAGCTGTAAACTCGAGAACTTGTCTCGATTCCATACAAATCGGCCATAACGCGCTCACTCGTGAATGTCGACAGGCGCTCGCCGAAACTCGCACTTGCACCTCAGTATGAATTACTCCGGTCACGCCTCAGTCCAGCCTCTAGACTCGATTCCTTGTTGCTAACATACCCTGCAGGATATAACCACTGAGCTCAATTTATCAGATTCTGTAAAGTTATATAGAGTTTGAGAGCTTACAACTAAGAATAGACGGAATAAAAGTTTCTTTTAATTACTTAGAAGTGTTTTTGCTACTGACTGAAGTCCTGATAGAGATACACGAGTGGTATATAGTTTAGTTAGCCAATCTTTGGTGATAAAGGCGTAACTTTTTTTTTTTATATTCAGCTCGCCAAATTGACGTAGCCACCAGCCTGATGGTAAGCCGTGGCGCATCTAGCGATTGAGGGCTAGTCTCACAGTCATTACTTCCACAGTACTTAACTAACTAACATACTATGTATTTATATTAAGATAGCAATGAAATTATAATTTAAATGTCTTTAAATCTTACGAGATTAACATAACATGTGAATAAAAGCCAAGGTCAAAGTGAGCACAGTAGTCAAATCTAAATATTTTTGTCGACAGTAAAATTCTTCACTCATTACATATTCGTAATTATATTTATCTTAAGTACAGACATCATGGCCGTCCTACCTGCTACAAAGTCTCATTTAGCTCCATGGAAATGTTTAGTTTTGAATTGACAGTAGCAGATAGCAGGCTTTGAATTTATAATAATTTAAATGAATAAGGAAATGTTTAGTTTTAAATTGACACAAGCAGACCGCAGGCTTTGGAATACGACCCCGATCATATTATTTTCAATGATGCGAAAGCGCTCGCACTTAGTTGTTCTATAAAATATCACTGCAATAAGCACCATTATGATATGGTAGCTCCTGAAATGGGTATTTCCGTGCTTTTGAAGGCATGTTACGGCCACAGTCGTCAGTAAGTCGTTTCAACACGGCCATAGCCTCATTACCAATTCTGTGGGTCTAAGTAAATGAAGGCGAACCCACCGTATATCTCTGCCACACCCACCACACTCTCTTAGTCATTGTCTTAGGAATGAAGGGTGAGCTACATGACCTACATGAAAATTAATGTTAACAATTTACAAGCAACGCCATCTAGTCTTAAATTAAGAGTATACTGTGTAATGAGCGCTAGATTCAATAATTTCATAGAATAATGCAGTAGGTATATACTAAAATCCAGATAAAACTATACGACAAAGAAACCAATACACGCGGTACATTGAACAAAAGATACTCGATGACAGCGGCAAGTCGGCGAGCGTCAAGAGGCTTCCTCCCACGCAGATGGATCATTGACCCATGAAGGCCAGCTTTTACTTCGTGCTTGGCCTATATAACGTGAGAGAAAAGGTTTACTACCTTGACTATGGCGCGAACAAACGGCAATGTAATATCGGCTGATTGTGGAGATACAGTTATATAACCTGATAGATAGATTTATGCGCAAGCGATACAAAGCTGTAACTAGACTTTGGTATCTAGACTGTACATTCGGCAAAAATGATCAAATTAGTCTATGGCAGTCCACTGTTGGTATCCAGTCACTCTCTGCAACCATTTCAGGTCGTCGTTACGTCTAAAGGGGGGTTGTTCTACCCCACGTTTACCAAGTTGCAGTCTCTCCACATCTCGTTTACTCCATCGGCAAATTAGATAGGTTTAATGGCCACAACAATAATGTTGGTGCATGAATCAGCTTTGTAGTGGTGATTACTACGTGACTTATCTATTTTTTATACTTTTTACTACAATGTGTATGAAGTACCAATACTGCGCTGCAAACATTACCGAGCAAATTACTTTTTAATCTATCATAAGCTTTATAGAAACCAGTACATTCCATATCAGTTTAAATAGGATCAGAATAACTTACTACGATGAAGGCTCGATATTAGATTGCACTTGATCTTCTGAAAGTGCTACTGCACTGCACTATATGTAAGGGATGAAAGAAGATAAAACTAATTACGAGTATTAAGGTACACTTTTTACACTAAATAAGGGCACGAGAGTTACAACGAATACTGGTAAAATCAATGATATTGGATACTAATAGGAGGAAATATCTATACTGCGTGTAAATTGAAGAATCACCTTTTAGCGCAGAGATGTTAATTGTAAAGGCGAGTTTTACATTTACAGTAACATTAACTTATTTACTTAACTAAGAAAATCTTAGTGTTAATGAAACCTTCTGTATTTATTGTAACTTAAGCTGATCCTCATTTTTTTACTAATATAAAATGCGAAAGTAGGTATTGAATCAACTGTGACGAAATTTCATACAGAGATAGACTAGAGCTGCCTTAGGTAGGACACAAAGGCTGACTTTGTCGCGAAAAAAGGGATAAGATAAAAATTTGTATCAGGAAAACCAGCTAGGCATTTAATTTTCTTTTTTTTAAAGCCGCTAAAACCCGTTACACACGTCACAGGCCTTCAAAAAAGAGAGATTTTTCACGTAAACAAGCGTGTACCTAGGCGATACGCGGTTAGTATTCTATGTACATAAAACAAAAAATGTGTTGAAACGTTGGCAAACAAGCCTACGCCATTTGAGGATACAAAAATGTTCACCTCGATTTGCAACATGCTAAGCGCTAAGTAGACCTATTTATAAAATGGTACTAGCGCTTTTGAAGAGAGATAGAAAGTATGGGAATATAACTAAGCTTTTGTTTTAAGCAAATCTCTGCTCTTAATGAGTGTAGTCTATATTTGCTAAACTACTGATGGAAAACAAGTATTCGACCAAACTAAAAGAAGTTCTCACCACCAGATACTGTAGTAAACAGCCAGGAAGATATACAAATTTGTTTGCGATTCTCTCGGCTGAGAGAATTTCTCTTACCAGATATTTCTATAGACATTAGGCACCTAGTTATAATTATTAATACTTTTTTTGTGAATTACGATGGGGCTGACATGGCTTATGCTAGCCAAAAGTCCCTATGCTTACCGGGCACGGAAACTTCGGTAAGTACCTGTGGCGAATAAACCGGGAAACCACGGCTGAGTGCCAACACTGCGAGGAGCGCAGCGAGGACACAGCGCTCCACAAATTGGTGAAGTGCAAAATACAGATGACAAGGAAATCAAGGTCGCAAAGTGTAATATGGAGTATCCTCTGTTTAAATGGATCAACAAACAGAACAAATAACATATTGCGAGACCTATGCTAAAGATAGGGTGATTATGTGTCATTATAAAGCTATGTTCACATTAATAGTCCAAGGCCCCAAGTTATCGGGCTTCCTTGATAATCGGTATGAGTCACAATACCTCAGGTCAGGTCCAAATAGCTAAAGTGAAAATGGCAATTTATACCTTAAAGCACATGAAAAAGGAAGCGCCGTTTGATAAATTCAAAACATAGACGAATCGCTGACAATATGGTATTTTGGGAGTGGAGTACGTGTTCAAGATAGGATGATTATGTATGTGTCATCTTTAAAGCATGTTCACGTTAACAGCCCAAATGGTCTCAATTTATCGGGCTTCCTTGACCTTCAGTAATAAAAGACTCACAAGAATTCATGTAAACAAACGAGCCGGAATGGTCTTTAAACCTTAAGAAGAAAAGGGAAAATGCGACCATCTTCAATACGAAAGATTATGTTTGATGATGAGGCCTGCAATACGAAAGATACGAGAGATGATGGTCTGATATGGCAAAAACCGACTAAAGTGCAAAAGGAAGATATAGCGGCTGACTGGTTTAGTTATGAGGAATATCATGAGAGTCTACCCCATTATTAGAATTTGAAGCCTGTCTGATTGTCAAGCGATGTAAGTGAAAGCTGTGTGTCTATAAGAGCATGAATATTCAATAGAGAGAGATGGAACAGCATGATTTAGATGATTACGTGCTACAAGTGCGTATGAGGAGGCACGAAAAAGGATCGCTAGAAGATTTTGCGCATCTCTGTGATCGTGATATGGTAGGTAAGATCAGAGACACTTTTTTCGATGTGGGGAACAAAACCTGGCCAATTATATTTTAAGCGCATAGAAGACATACAAAGCATGACTTCAAACCCGTTTTGTATGAGGTGGAAAGCATTTAGGCACTACGCTAACATGGTGTGCATCAAGGGGCTAAGTGCGGGACTTCCAGTTTTAGAGAGAAGCTAAACTACCCATTGAACTCCCAAGGTGTTTCATACCGACTGTGTCGCATGACTCAAGGAATAACGACGTTAATTTACTACGAAAGCAAAGAGATGGGGCTTTCTTCAAGGTGCAAGGTGGGCGGTCTTCACAATAAGCGTAGTAAAGCATTTCTATAAGCGATCCGATCTCGAAGATCTCTCTGAATGCAGTAGGGAGGGATAGAAATTGGCGATCTAGCGTTAGGAGGCACCCTTGGAACACAGACTAAGCCCGCTTTACGACCTTATGTAAAGAGGGCGCACGGGACAACGACATGCTTTTAAAACATACAGTACAATTTAAATATTTTGCAATTCTCGGCAAACATCGCCTATAATTAGATAACACATGATACATTCACGACGCATTGTTTCATTGGAGGCCACGTCGCTGATAGTCATAAAGCATACGATGCGTGTTTGGCTATAATATGAAACTTTTATACGCTAATGAACATTATGTTACAGCCTTTATTAATTCGCTTAAGAGCCAATTCTACGGTAATGGCGGACATTCTTTACACTTTTGCTTCTACCTCCCGTAGTGCTTTATGTTATTGAAAACACCTGGATATGTTAGAACATAAATAAATATGTTTTTCAAAACTGATGATTCAATTTGTCTATTTCACATCTACCCATCCTACTAATATTATAAATGTGAAAATTTGTGAAGATGTTCGGTTGTTTAGATGTTTGTTACTCAATCACGCTCTAACGGCTGAATGGATCTTGCTGAAATTTGGTACAGGGATAACACATAGGCTACTTTATATCCCGGGAAAATGTTCCCACGGGAAACGGTAACGGGAACCAAATTTCACGCAGGCTAAGCCGCGCATTCAACTAGTAGGTACATACAATCCCCACTAATATTATAAATGCGAAAGTAACTCTGTCTGTCTGTTACGCTTTCACGCCTCAGCGGCTGGAGCGATTGAGATGAAATTCGGCATAGAGATAGTTTGAGGCCCTGGGAAGGACATAGGCTAATTTTTAACCGACTGTGCAAAAGGAGAGTTATGATTTTACGCGATAACGACTTCCACGCGGTCGAAGCCGCGGGGAACAGCTAGTACATACATATAGCCAATCCCCTATTACCGTGTTGTTTGAAACGGACTGAAAGCTTTGTAAGCGACATTAGAAGATTATTGCCAGTTGCCAAAAAGATTAGCCGTTAAGCCCGAATGCTTTATAGACAACTTGTTAGATTTCAACAGCAGGTAAAAAGAGCCGGTCCCTATCCGCTTCAACACATCTATAGGATCGGCAGCGAAAGTGTGTTGCAAAAACATCCATCGACTGCGATAACCAAATTTGATCACTTTTTATAAACGAGCTGTTTTTTTTATCATATGCAATTAATCTGCCAGGCATATACACACACGCATACACACACGTGTAAATATAATAAAACAACTCCCATAGTCGATAAATATCCCGCAGGGAATCGAAGATGTCTTCGCTGTGGGGGGTACGAGTTGTCTTAAAGGCATATTGCATCCGAAGTTTCTTTACCATAGTGAACAAAAGCAAATGATATTATGTTATAAAAATAATGTACCTACGTAATGGTCTTATTTTGAATTAATTTTGCTTACTACATTCATGTCAAAGTAAAAAATTATCACTTCGTATTAACCCTCAAAACGCCAAACATAAAAACATATAAAAAAGTTACAGTTCCAATAGGCAATTTACAATGAGAAAGTTGTTGCCAAGATTAGAAAAAAAAAACTTTAACAAGTTTTATTTCATTGTCATGAAGTTTCGCTCAATTTCTTACCAAATAGCTGTCACGCTTTCCGTAAACTTTCTAATTTTGGTTCACTGGTTTGATATTTTCACAATCGCTGGGTTATGTCAACTTTGTTGTCACTGTGTCAAAAAATCCAATAACCCCTGAATCAATTTAGAATTCATCCAAATAGCTTCCACTCTTTTTTCACGTGTTCATCATTCAACCTTCATGAATGATAGTCGGACTCTTACCGACTAAAAAGACACGATGCTCTACCACAGCCCCGGAGCCCCGGGTAAGTCCTCGGAATAGCTTACACGCTTGATTAAATTTTATTAAAACAGAGACTTATATTAAAAACTTTTTAAAGGCCTAGATGGAAGGTCCTTCCATCTAGATCTAGACCTTTGAAAATGCTGTGAAGCAAACCAGTCAGGTTTAAAATAATAAATATTGTGGAACAGTACAAGTGTCGTTTTCAATTTGTGCAGCAAGTTCCACCAAGTGCCATCAATCAACAGTATAAAAATAGAGACTTAAGTTTACACAGTTTTCTAATCTGGCAACCCTAGATAAAGTAGACACTAAATACTTCATCACATGAACAAGTTTCGTTTCTGTGGGTTAAAGGACACCGGAAAACTTCATAACATGCGCTGGTGCATCCACAGGAATTAAGCTCTTAATTCTGTATGTGGACTTTTGGCTCCTGTTTCAATTAATTTTGAGTCTTGGCAGTACTTCCATTCATTTCATTACTCGTATATTAACCATTTATGTACGGCTTTTACATTCATATCATTTTTTGCACAATCCATCCAGCTTTTCTTTAGTCTTTCTCTAGCTCTCCATCCCTCAACATTCAAAATCATCGCTCTTTTGGTTACAGGGCTTTCATCCCTTCTCATACCAAGACAGGTTTCCGTGTTAGTGTCAGTTTCAAACTCTAACAGTAGTAATTGTTTATGTGCGTGCATACCTACATCCAAAAATATATATTATGTCCCCAAGATGATGACACCACAGTAGTTACGAGTGTTTATGAGTATGACCTATAAGTTCGTAAATAGCGATGATACGATCGATACTAAAATAATGGCAGCGTATAACTAATTTCATGTTTTGTTGTTGTCGATTTTTGGCGAAGCTATTTAAGCAGTTCAAACAGGGTGAGCGGTTTGAATTCAAACGTGTTTAATTTAGTAATTGTAGTGGAGTTCACATCAACATTTCTAAAGGGATGAAATTTGAAATCCATGATAATTTCCAGAAAGTTATCAAAAAATAACAGTAGCCCACGACCTAATCAGACTTTGTACGCTAAAGTGAGCAGTAGAGTTTGACATACCCACCCCGTCAACAGTCCTAAAGGGGTCCACAAAGTTATCAAAAAATAACAGTAGCCCAATCGGACTCTGTACGCCTAAGTGATAAAACATACAGTTCAGGGCAAACAATGTCCAATAATGACTACAAAGAGGACAAAGCGTGGGTTTTTCTTACAAATAAACAAAACTTTGTCCTGCTGCCTTATCTAAAACGTACCTAAACTACATTTAAATACACATGATTACTTATGTATGAGTCTTTGCGTACAAGTCACACAATTTAAACAGTTCATTTGTCAAAAAATATTTTTTAAAAGACATGCCATCGCAGACCGATAAGGAATTCTATTGAATTCTATAAAATACATCTATGATACGACGAAGAACCATACACCCAAAAAATGTTTAGGTCAAGTAATTGCCTTGCACAGGGCTACAGGCTGTCTCAACCTTACGACACGGTCGACTGTTAGTCCCACATTTCGGAGCCACCCCATATTTGCTCGTGACCCACTGGTTAGTCCGCGTGACTCGTGACTCATAGTTTGAGAAATGCTGATGTGTAGAAAAAAGTGTGCGCGTGTAACCTTTACGCGCGATTGAAGTAAAAGTTCTTTGCCATTGACGGCATCAAATGTTATATTAATATCATGCATCATTCGTTCGAATTTTGAATAGTGAGCGTTACTTCCGTCAGAAAAAAATCTGAGTTACTCCCTACTCGCGCCTAAAGAAGTTTTACTTCAAAAATAATAAAGTCTCCTATCACAAAAATCGTTATCCACATAAACAGTTTAGAATCACGCTTAGAACTTAAGAATTACACTTAGAACTTTAGAATCAAGCTTAGAACTTAAGAATTACACTTAGAACTTTAGAATCAAGCTTAGAACTTATGAATTACACTTAGAACTTCAGAGTCAAACTTAGAACTAGCACTTACGTCCTTGTCTGTGTCCAGGCATGAAGACAGCGTTCCTCTGGTCAGGCCTCAGAAGACTCTCGGCCTCAGCTCCCGACTGGTGTGACATCTCCATAGCTCAGGAGGTGTGCTGATGAACCAATATCATAAAACTGGCACGGGCATCTGTGCACTCCGTCGATGCAACGAAGACGTCTGCGGGACAAAATTAGATATTCAGTCAGATTCTCAAGTGTTTATTGCAAGTGCATGGAATTTATTGTGTTTGTTATTATTGTACACAAACATTATTTTCTTAAGTTTGTCTTGTGCCAATTTCAATGAACCCAAATTTGAAATATTGCAGTAATATTTTCCTGCTATATCTGACCTTGGTTTCACATTAAGATTCTTAGGGATTCGTATAATGACTTGCGACACAGGGATACCTTTAAAAATGCACCAGGGATGGGCACGAAAAAGAAGTCTAACCAAAAACGTCTAAAAGTCCGGGATGAATGAAATTCTTGGTAAAGTGTGAGATATAACCCCTAATACGTCTTATTCTGCATCATAAAGTAGTGAGTTCATCTAAACACTCGCCATATACACAGAAAAGTTATAGTATTTCATAGCTGAGACTATAGTCAACGTTTCTAAACAACTGCAGAGGTTTCATTGTGTACGGTACACTTGGTACCTTCCTACCTTTAAGTTTTGGGTATTTCTTAGCAATGGGCATTGGACGTTATCGAAACCAACCCTTGAATGGTGAATTAGACATTTTACAAAGAAAAGTTTAAATTGCTTCTCAGACTGCTAGACTTATTTTTAAATACTTTCCCACGAAGACAACACCATCACGCGAACGAAATCGCGTGCATAACTCGTAATAAATATAAAGATTATCGCAATGATAAATAAGATATCAATTCATAAGTTTTAATCAAGATTGTGACGTTTAAATCCAAATGTATTGGCCGCCATGCTATTACAACTCAATAACACCAAATTAATACAACAGTTGCTACTACAATTTCAACGTCTTATCTTCATTGTTTGCGAATAGATTCTGATAATAATTTTACCTTGCAACTATTATACCATTTTTAAACGTTGCGTCTGATTACAATTTCTAAGCAAAGACTTCTATATAAACTGAGGTAGACATGCCCTACGCACCGATTTTTGAAACCTAAAAACTGAGCTAATTAGCAGCGTTGCTTGCACTGTTGTGAGTCAAAATTTCGAGAGTAGGTGCTCGACTTGCAATCGGAGTCCATACGCCTTCTCTTTTACTCTTTTTCTATTCTTATATTTCTATAGTGTGTGGTGACAATTACGTAAAAAATATTTATAAGTGAGTGTAGTCTTAATAATGTGTGTAGGTATTTGAGGATTGCTTTTGAAATCTCGTTTGTTAGAGTACGGCGCGTCTACCTCAGTTTATATAGAAGTCTTTGTTTCTAAGATCTTTGATATATTTGGACACGATACTACCAAAATTCGGGAGCAGTAGCGCTTTACCGAGATACCAGCTGAGGTAATATGCCGAACAAAATGCGCTGCGCCGATAACATTGGCCACAATCACAATCTAAAGCCATCGTCACGAAATCCGACGGAATTTCAAGCCAAGCTTGGAGTACCTATGGTTTAGAAAGCTCTAAATGGGAGATTATTTTAAAGAGGAAGAATTTCTAGCGCATGTGTTGAACAGCTCATCCGAAAGGATGTGTACAGCCCGGTAGATTTGCCATTCAACAACTTGCTCAACAAAGCGTATAATGAAGCAATCAAGTTCAGATAAATTGAGTTCAAAAGAAGACGTGTATCACCAGTATCTGACGGAATTTTATAGCTGGAACCAGTTTCTGGAAAGCTCTCTAGAATTTATTAAACAGGGAGAATATTTTACAGCATTTCTTAAACAGCTGATCCGAAAGTAAGTGTGCCATCCAGCAGATTCACCCTTCGCTCACCTACCGTGCGTATTATTGCTCAACAAGGTGTGTAAGCTCTTGGAGCGAATTATAAATGTTTCGTTGAGCAATTCACGTAAGTGGGGTTGAATCTGCCGAACTGCCAGGGTTTCAATGTTGATTGCTTATGTAAACGTGACACTACTGTAATTCCATTTGTTTATAAAGTGGCAAACTCTAAAGAAATGCCGTATACATTGAGAAATATCGATAGTTAATTTCATATTGTTTCATATTCATCCGTGTTGGCGCAAATTTCTGAAGAACGGTACAAAGTTTTTCATGTACAGATTCCAATGATTCACAAAGTAAATGGCAACTTCTTTTAAGAGTGGCTTACGCCAGCAGAAAAATAGAGGCCCTAATTGGTTTTGTCGGGGGAAGGTCCACTAAAAGCTCATGCGTTGTTAGGGTTTTGTTGAACGGAAATTGGTACAATGTTCCACTATGTTCAAGTTTAGCCGACATAGCATTATTCCTAACAAATCGAGCGTTATCGAAGTATGTTACATCAGTACATCTATGGCTTTTACCCTGTATATAATTACGATCAGTTTTCCTGCACTTTTATGTATGTACTTGTAAACATCCTGCTGATCCTGATTAAATATAGCAACCGTATGTAACAGACATATTCGGAATAAGCCATTCCATTCACAGAACAAAATAGCAATGCATATTTCTTAAAACTCCTGGCTTACGACTTTTGTTATAGGCAATTATTATGAGCGGTATGAGCCTCATACCTTTACAGTCATTGTATGCAAAACAATATGGTAATAATTGCATCGAAGAATTCATAAGCCTGTCAAGAATACGGATGTAAAGTTTTTCAATTGCATAAAGCAGAACCGGCGGTTTTTAGGCAGTTCCTTTGAAGTAGGTCTACACTCTTCTGCGTCTGCTAGTACCTATTACTTCTTATTATTAATATAAACTAGCTACGCTAAGGCTTGGCTCGTGATTTACTTTGAAAATTCATTTTTACAATAAAATATTGTTTTCTGACAGATTTCTAAATTTATTTTGCTCCAAGTCCCGGCGGCGATTCGTTAAAATTTTTCTCCTCAAAAATTCTTTCCCCGGGTTAAAATGCTTAAACATTAGCGAAATCAGTCCAGACCACAGAAATCAGAAAAGGTATCTAAGATCCAGATTATTCTTAACTTTTGCCCACATTCATTTTTATTCCACACAATTTCACTAGTTATTTGATCATATTTATTTATAGGTATCTACCTATATGGCTATATAACGTTGCACATATTTTTATGGGACTCTTTAAAGCTACCAAAGAGAACATTAGTCAAACTTTTAGGATGGTAGGTGAGGTTCACGTGTGTTAACCGAATTCCTGCGGTAAACGTGCACTAACAGAATTTGCACACTCGTAAGTTTGTAGTGTATCAATTTTGTTACACTATAATCAGATTACATACAACCGCTAGGCAGCGCATAATTTTCCCGTAATACCCTCTGACCTACATACATTATTATCTGTGCTAGCTCATGACTCGTGTATGTGTGACTTAGAAGTAGCAGCAGGTGACGTTCACGTGTGTTTACTGAATTCTTGCCGTAAATGTGCTTGCTCTAACAGAATTTGCACACTAAGTTTATAGTGTCAATTTTGTTACACTATAATCAGATTACATATAACCGCATAATTTTCCCGTAATACCCTTTGACCTACATACATTATTATCTGTGCTAGCTCATGACTCGTGTATGTGTGACTTAGGAGTAGCAGCAGGTGAGGTTCACGTGTGTTTACTGAATTCTTGCCGTAAATGTGCTTGCTCTAACAGAATTTGCACACTAAGTTTATAGTGTATCAATTTTGTTACACTATAATCAGATTACATATACCCGCTAGGCAGCGCATTTATTTTCTCGTAATACCTTCTGACCTACATACATTATTATCTGTGCTAGCTCATGACTCGTGTATGTGTGACTTAGGAGTAGCAGCAGGTGAGGTTCACGTGTGTTAACCGAATTCCTGCGGTAAACGTGCACTAACAGAATTTGCACACTCGTAAGTTTGTAGTGTATCAATTTTGTTACACTATAATCAGATTACATATACCCGCTAGGCAGCGCATAATTTTCCCGTAATACCTTCTGACCTACATACATTATTATCTGTGCTAGCTCATGACTCGTGTATGTGTGACTTAGAAGTAGCAGCAGGTGACGTTCACGTGTGTTTACTGAATTCTTGCCGTAAATGTGCTTGCTCTAACAGAATTTGCACACTAAGTTTATAGTGTATCAATTTTGTTACACTATAATCAGATTACATATAACCGCTAGACAGCGCATAATTTTCCCGTAATACCCTTTGACCTACATACATTATTATCTGTGCTAGCTCATGACTCGTGTATGTGTGACAATATCAACATTCATGTTATCAAAACAAGCATCCGTTACAGTCTTCTTTAGTTATCTTGAGTAAACGTGAAATTTGTAGCATAGTGATAATGTAATTGTTTTACTTAATAATGACCCTATCACCTATTGATAACGCTTATGGTATCAGGAGTTATATAATTTAAAAAGTAACTAGCTGACCCGACTATCTACGTACCGTCTACGTCTCCGAATTAAATAATTTCAAAACGTAGTCAATTTTTAACAAGAAGCCGCAAGACGGTCCCACCCAACTGCCCTCTGTGAAAGTGTAAGTACACTCCGATTGACGTTGTCATTTTTGTTTTATTTTAAACTTTGAACAGATGATCCACGTGACCTAGTGACGTAATATAATGGAACAGTCACAGACTTCAGTTCTCGCCATAAGCCCCTCTGCAATCTATTTTATAGAGAGGGGCTAAAACTCTAATAAGAACTGATCTGGCTGAAATTTGGTACAGGTTTTTTTATACTACTAAGGTGGCAGACAAGCATACGGCCCACTGTACGGTGGTCACCGCAGCTTATGAACGTTTGCAATACCAGATGCGCCACACTCGTTGGTTATAGTCGGGAATAACACATAGACTACTTTATATCCCGCGAAAAAGGTCCCATTGGAAACGAGAACGGGAACAAACTCTCTTCTTTTAAACCCCAGAGATTTTTTTTTAACATGAGGGAAAATCCTCATGGATGCTATGCCGGACTCCTACCGACTAAAAAACCTCACGTTACGCCCTGGGAGCCCCGGGTAAGCCCTCGAAAGGATGTCCCAGAACTCCCAACAGACCGTGGCGGCCGTGGGTTCGGGTGCTATCCCGCGTCTATGGGGGGTTTTCGGGTGTGATCCCACTTCTAAGGAGGGGAAGGGGGCGGGGTGCGTGAATTACTACGTCACGCTGCCGTCATGGGCAAACCCCGGAGACTTCCACAAGTAGGTACTTATTTCAAAATTAGTCATTCATTTTTATTCAATAAGCCGAAGATACAAGGACAGTGTAGCATAGCAACATTGTAAGAGACCTACGTCCATCAATGGACAGAGATGATTGATTTGACTGATCTGATTGATTGAGGACAAAACAAGGTTGAATGAACTTAAGAATTCGACCTTATGAAGTCAATGACACTTTGTAAAGTGAAAACTTCCTAAGGAGCGTTAGGCATTTTTAGTACAGGGAAAACATTTGAAATGCGACCATGTCATTACCGACACATCGAAAGTGTTAACGGCTTGAACTGTTGTTTGATTTCAACTTGGACTTCAACTACAACAAGAAAACCGTGAGATCGTTCTCACCAGACTGCCCCTCTCTAACACGTTTATTGTGCAAGTTCAATTCGATTGACGTTGTCATTTTTGTTTTATGCCAAACTTTGAACAGATGATCCACGTGACCTAGTGACGTAATTTAACGCAACAGAGTCACAGACTACAGACATAAGTCTCGAGAGGGGCTAAAAGGGGTATATATGCAAAAATACACACATTCAACTGCAGTCG
Organism: Miltochrista miniata; assembly: GCA_933228765.1. Classification (NCBI taxonomy): domain Eukaryota; kingdom Metazoa; phylum Arthropoda; class Insecta; order Lepidoptera; family Erebidae; genus Miltochrista; species Miltochrista miniata. Next base: position 14,662,722 of record OW121770.1, read on the forward strand.
GAATTCCCAAAGTTCCACTGGTTTTTAGGGTTCCGTAGCCAAAGGTAAAAATGGTATCCTATTCATGAGACTTTGCTGTCCATCTGTCTGTCTGTCACTAGGCAGTATCTGAGGAACCGTGATAGCCAGAGAGCTGAAACTTTTACAGTAGATGTATTTCTGTTGCCGCTACAACAACAAATACTAAAATCAGAAAAAGGGGTATTATGGGGGGGCGCAACCATACTACTGCCCGTTCGCTCTAACTTTGCCGCTCGGCTCCATACTAAAGTCGAATTTTTAATTAGACGAAGTAAATTGACAGCACCTAATGTCACTTCTTCATACAATGTTGCTTTTCTATGTCGAAGTGACATTAGCTACTGTCCATTTACTTCGTCTAATTAACGATTCCGGTATACGCCTCTACGCCAGCGGCAAAGTTAGAGCGAACGGGTAGTATAAACGTGATTTACTGTCGGGTTTTAGTACGGAATTCACTGTGCACGAGTACGACTCGCACTTGGCCGGTTTTTTTATCTGGAACTCAGGCTCTGAAGCAAGTGTTTCAGACTATGATGATGGTATTATATTGAAATAATCTTTTATCAATACAGGCTTTACAGATAGGGGAAAGATCGAATTAATAAGTAATTGTGATAATTGAAATCTGTGATGAAATCTTCAGATGTGTAGATAATAATTTAGGTATAGGTATGATTAGGAATCGTCATAATATCCTGCTTCTTTTCTATGCAAATGTAAAAAACCACTTACTACTGTTCTTTACCAAAAAATGGTAAAATATCACTTTTGTTTTATGGGAGCGCCATTGAATATTATTGTTTTTTTTTATTTTAGTATTTGTTGTCATAGTGTTAACAGAAATATATCATCTGTAAAAAATTCCGATTATTCCCAGTTGTTCCGTTGAAGTAGTTCCGTGGCGGAACTAGTGAGACTTTTTTTCCCAGTTGTCCCGCGGAACAAAGCATCAATAATTCAGTTCCCATTAGTTCCGCGGAACAAAGTAGAAATGAAATAATAATAAATTCATTCCCAGTAGTTCCGCGGAACAAAGCATAAATTAAAAACTAATAAATCAAGTCCCAGTAGTCCCGCGGGAGAAAGCATCTCTTACATACGAATATTTTATGTTCCCATTAGTTCCCTACGGTGTCTTACGGCTATTTTCTCATACAATTAAAAAAAATGAAGATCGACAAAACAAATGAAGATCGGTACAACAAATGAAGACTGACAAAACAAATGAAGATCGACAAAACAAATGAAGATTGACGAAACAAACGAAGATCGATGAAACAAATGAAGATCAATGAAACAAATGAAGATCAACAAAACAAATGACGGGTGGAAAAACAAATCACGGTTGGAAAAACAAATGACGATCGAAAAAAAAATTATGCAGATCAATAAAACAAAAGACTATAAGCAAGTTGTAAGGTCGAAAGTTTCTTGCAGCCATATTTTGTAAGCTAAATGCGATTACCATTCAAAAAATAGGTGCAAGCAATTCTCGACCTTAAGAATATGCATAATATTTATTTATTTTTTTATATATTCGTGATCTGTGATGTCTATAAACGCCTAAAAGCACATTTTTAGGGAAGTGTCATTAAGGTCGAGAATTGCTTGCAGCTATTTTTTTGAATGGTTATCGCATCTAGATTACAAAAAAGGTCCATGCCAATTTCGACCTTATGAGCATGCATAATATCTATTTATTTTTTATATATTCGTGATCTGTGATGTCTATAAACGCCTAAAAGCACATTTTTAAATAAGTGCCATTAAGGTCGAGAATTGCTTGCACCTATTTTTTTTAATGCTAATCGCATTTTGTTTACAAAACATGGCTGCAAGTAACTTTTGACCTTATCAATTTGCTTATAGTCTTTTGTTTTATTGATCTGCATAATGTTTTTTCGATCGTTATTTGTTTTTCCAACTGTCATTTGTTTTGCTGATCTTCATTTGTTTCGGCGATCTTCATTTGCTTTTGTCGATCTTCATTTGTTTTTGTTTTGAAAGTTACTTAACTACTTTATACTTTTAAACTAGATGTTCTTCGTATAATGGATATTTTTCCACTCGCATGTCCTAAAAGATCCATATTCATAAAAAATAAAATACTTTAAGGCTTTAAGATATTAAAGTGGACATAATATAATTATTATTATTATTATATGCATAATTCAGGCAGGCAGTTACAGAACTGATAGAGCCTGTATCCCGCTGACGTTGATCAGTTCCTTTTTGTCTTGTATTTTTGCATGAATTTGTCCAGTTTGTTTTTAAACAAATTCACACTGGTAGCTGTCACTACATCTTCTGGGAGTTTGTTCCAATCGGTAACAGCTCTGTTGGAGAGGAAATGTTTATGCGGATTATTATGTGAGGTAATTTTTCGAAGTTTCAAACAGTGTCCTCGCAAGTGGAAGTTTGTGTTCCTCTCAAACATCACATTGTCAAAGTTAGGTAGGTCATAGTATGCATTCATAATCTTGTAGGTCTCGATGAGGTCCCCACGCTTCCTTCTATCTTCCAGTGTTGTCAGATTGAGTATTGTCAGCCTGTCTTCATAAGGTTTCTTTCGCAATTGCATTGGTATTTTAGTGAGACCTCGCTGCACCCTTTCCAACAGGTCAATATCTTTTTTGAAATACGGACTCCAGACTTGAAAAGCATATTCGAGTAAGGGTCTTATATATGTTTTATATATCTTAAGCATCATTTCCACCGTGAGAATACCAAAAGCCTTCCTTATGAATAAATAAAGCTTTTAGCTTTTTTTGTTATTGCCATAATATGTTCCTCCCATTTTAAGTCTTCAGTAATAATCACTCCCAAGTCAGTCTGCTTACCAACGGCTACCAGCTTCGTATCACCCAGCTTATATGGTAAATGAGGGTTTTCTTTACCAATGTGAACTACTGTGCATTTGGTGGTATTTAGGTTGATTAACCACTCTTTAGACCAACTTGCTATCCTATTTAGGTCTTTTTGTAGCTTTTCATAATCCATGAGAGGGTTTGCATACAATTTAGTATCATCAGCAAACATGCTTACCCTGCAGTCCAGTTGAGAAGGCAAGTCAAATGTATATAAAATGTATAGCACTGGACCCAATACAGAGCCCTGAGGCACTCCGCTATATATTTCTCGTTTCTTAGATAAGGCGTTATTCACTCGGACCCGAAAGATCCTCTGGCGTAAGAAGCTTCAATCCAGGCAAGTAGCTTTCCTCTAATGCCTACTATTTCCAGTTTCTGTAAAAGCCTCGTAATTGGTACTTTGTCAAAGGCCTTCTCATAATCCAAGTAAACAACATCTATAGGTTTTTTATTATTAAAATCATCAGTCCAGTCTGCCAAACACATCAACAAATTTGTCACGGTGGAACGCTGTGGGTAGAATCCATGTTGTTGGTCTCCAATAACAGGATGCTGCTTAAGAAAAGTCCTTATTTGTCTCACTATAATCCTTTCCATGATTTTACATACAACTATCTATGTATTGTGGTTTATGTAAATGTATAATATATAACTATAATGTCCATAAAGATCCATGATAGTTCCGCTACGGAACTATTGGGAATAGAAAAGTCTCACTAGTTCCGCTACGGAACTACTGAGAATAGAAAAGTCTCACTACTTCCGCCACGGAACTACTGAGAATAAAAATGTCCCAGTAGTTCCGTGGTGCGGAACTACTGGGAAATAAAAGTCTCACTAGTTCCGCCACGGAGCTATTGGGACAAAAAGTCTCACTAGTTCCGTCGCGGAACAACTGCCGCGGAACTACTGGGAATGAAGGAAAAATTCAGCAGTGTAGCTATCACAGTTCCGGAAATACAGTCTCATGACGGACAGATTTTCAGACATTGAAGTCTCATGAATAGGGTCCCGTTTTTAAACTTTTGGGTACAGATTCCTAAAAATATTTTAGAAACATCCTTTCTAATATTATAAATGGGACTGTTTGTGATGTCTGAATGTTGGTTACTCTTCCACACTCTAACAATAGAACGGATCTGACTAATACAAGGATAGATAAAGGCTTGTATATTGGAAAGAGACTCATCTTGGGGTGAACTTTATACTAGGAAATATTGTTTGATTTGATCTGATAAAACTATATTATTGTAATTTATTACATACTCCTGCTTTTTTAACGGTTCAAAACACAATTAGGAATACTTTGTTCGATCAAAAGAAATATTGCAAAAGTCCTAAAAAGTAATGTACTTTTTTTATCTAAATAAATTAGTTTAATCCTCATAAAAACTTGTCATAAAAAGGATATAGGTCTTTCGAACAATATTTTACGGCTAGATTTTTCTTAAAACCCCTCAGATTTTAAAACAGTAATGTAAGGTATTAGAATTGAATGAAATCTGGCAAAAGTGTACGCTGCAATCCTTCGAATTGCCTTAGGATTTGTCAAGGTCGAATATGGAAGCCTTAAAGTCTGGAATAACCCAAATAACACATAGGCTACTCTTTATTGACTGGTCTCGTGGTCCAGTAGGTAGAGTACCTGACTACAGATTCGGAGGTTGTGTGTTCGATTCCCACTCCCATTCCCCTGGGAATTCAGACATAAAATATAGCCTATGTTCACCAGGGATAGTGTAGCTTCCCAAGAGTGAAAGAATTTTATAAATCAGTTCAGTAGTTTCAGAGCCTATTTGATGCAAACAAGCAAACAAACAATCAAATCTTTCCTCTTAATAATATTAGTATAGACAGAGTCAGTGGTACCAAGATAAATATTATTTGAATCAATTAACTTGATGGTCAATGGAACTTAACAGACAGGATGTTCAGCCAACCGTGGGGCTGCATAATGAGGTTTAAATGTCTCTTTTTATATGACATTGACTGTGAATCATAATACATGTCATCTTTGCTGGACAACTTAACAGTTATCTTGCAGACATTATAAAGTTATTATCTATTTTAGAGTTACTTACAACTGTATTATGACATTTATCACAAAGATGCATATAAGGGGAAAACTTATCTGAAATACCTATGTTTATTTTTTAAATCTGTTGGTATGAGTTTTCTATAATTATGGAAAAGTGGAATTAACCCCCATCGCTATTGTGGTGTGCCTAGTACAAGTCTATTTTGGATCCCTACAACTGTCCTGGAGACAATCTGGCACTCTTCTAAGACTAGACGATGTTCACAGCTTTAATTGTGTGTAGTTTCTTTACCGCATGTATACTTTCTTTTTGAATCACTTCAGAGTATTTACTCATCAAAAGAATTAAGTTCAATTTATAGCTATTTTCTTTTAACTTTTCAGTCATAATGGTGTTTCAACTACAACTAGCAGTCTCCAATATTTTGTTAGGAAAAGTGTTTACTATTTAATTTAAATAATTTCTAAACATCAAACTATTTCATACAAAAATAGCAACTTACTGAACTGAACTTTCAAAAGCTAAAAGTGTGCACAATGGCCCACATCAGAGTCAGAATATACCGGGTTGTACATTATGTATTGAAAAATTTTTTAAAGATATCTACCGTAACATGGGACCGCATTCCAAGATAAAAAAGGTTGAGTATTTTGAACTATCACTTCTGGAATTAACTTACAGCAAAGAACCTTTGTCTATCGTGTCTTATCTGGCAGATAGTGCACTTTGTCACAATTATTGACAAACTAAAACAAATGAAATGATTAACATTGCTCCTACAAACGCTGGACAAATTTTACCAACGTGCTTTACAGAGCGCGTGGTTGTCAAAACACATGCTTTTTAAACACTTACCAAAACATATTATGCAGAAACAACAAAATGAACTATCAATTAGTTATTATCACTTTCGTAGGCGTAGTAAAACTTTTTTATTCATAACAACTGCAATATAGCAAAAATTCAAAGGATGCGCAACACAACCACCCCCGCTCGCGTCGTTCGTTGCACTTGGTGGCTGCTGTGTTGCCAGTTGCCAACTTGCCCTGCCAACTTGCCACATTTAAAATTTTGGAACTGTACCCAAAGTGGTCTCAAAACGACTTAAAAAAACTAGTGGTAATCTCCAAAAATTTAGAACTTATGTAAAAAAGGAATAAAAAATACTTATCTTAACGAAATTACATAGTAATTAACATAAATATAAATAAATAATAAATATTGTTGGACATTCTCACACGACATCATCTACAACTAGCCCAAACTAAGCTATAAGCTTGTGCTATAGGATCTAGAAGTCTGATAGACATATTTATATATTTCTAAATACATACATATCTATACTAATATTATAAAGAGGAAAGATTTGTTTTTTTGTTTGTAACGAATAGGCTCCGGAACTACTGAACCGATTTGAAAAATTCTGTCACTGTTGGGAAGCTACACTCTTTGCGGTGAACATAGGCTATATTTTATTTCCGTATTCCCACGGGAACGGGAACTACGCGGGTGAAACCGCGTGACGTCCGCTAGTTATAGATAAATTGCACCTAGACACAGAACAAATCAATATGCCCATCACACAAAGAGCTTTGTCCTGGGTGGGGGAATCGAATCCACGACCTCCGAATTCGTAGTCAGGTACCTACGCTATATAAACTCACATTTTACCAAATGATTTTATATAAACTGAGGTAGACATGTCCTACGCACCGATTTTTGAAACGTATAAACTGTGCCAATTGGCAGCGTTGCTCGCACTGTAGTGAGTCAAAACTTCGAGAGTACTCAGTTTGCAATCGGAGTCCACACGCATTCTCCTTTACTCTTGTTTTATTTGTATATTGCTATTGTGGTGACAATTAGGTAAGTAAATAATTATTTATAAGTGAGAGGTAAGTAAATAATTATTTATAAGTGAGTGTAGTCTTAGCAATGTGTGTTTGACGATTGCTTTTGAAATCTCGTTTGTTAGAGTACGGCGCGTCTACCTCAGCATAAATAGAAGCACAGTATAGAAGTCTTTGACATTTACACCTAAATAGTTTTTTATGGTGAAGGTAGTGAGGTGAGCCGGGTGAGCTTAGGCAGTGTTAAAATCACAGACTTATTGTAAGTCTGTGGTCCTACCTATTGTAATAGGCCCCCGAGACGATCATGCCTTGCAATTGTCAATCACGTAAATTATGAATGGAAGTTGCTTCAGTGTGCGTGATTGCTTTGCATGTGAGTGTGCATCGACGTATACGTGCACATCAAATTCTACGTTATTGACAATCGCCAATTGATCATGTCGGGACCCCTTAAGTCTGTGGTTAAAATGGAAAATGGACGGCGGAACATCAAGGACAGAACCCAAGAAAAGAAAAAAAAACATTTGTCAGTATGACAGACGTTGACACTTACTTGACAGTTGAGTTTGACTTGCTGCATCTGTGCTGCTCTGCTGTCATGTCGTTTGCCTCCCGTTCCCGTTTCATGTGTTCTAAATTTAAATTTTCTTAATCACGCATCACGCAACAGTGTACAAATTCGTGAATCAATACATTTCAAAGTTTTATTGATGTTTTAACAAGTTTAACTTTTGATAGGAGTTTTTCCCTTAGCAAATATCGAATCGCCTACCGTTGTTTGTTTTGAACGCCATACAATGGTTAATTCTAGCTTAGCATACGAAATTCTGTTGTACATTAATTCATTTTACTTTGGTCTGTTCGCGACGTGTGAACTTGGCACTCTCATCTTGAAATCGGTTTTAATCATCGGAAAGTATGAAGTGGAAAAGGATCCAACTAAGTTAGGGCGCGACTATGGAGTGCTTATTGCGTTATTTATCGTAGAAGCTGCCCGTCTTATCTTAGGGCGAAAGGGCAGCTTAAGTGAGAAAGGTAAGTGTTGTAACATGTCTAAATATCGACTTCTATAGAGCTCAAATATTTGTTGACTTCCAAGATTTTCTGTGTCCAAGTTCTTTTATAAAAAGTGTATTTCATGAGATTTATTGTCCTCACAGATCTCCCAGTGTTGTTCTCAGTATTGCTGACAGTGCCTTCAATAATGGGTGTACTGTATCTTCTAGTATTCCAAGTGGTGGTGCTCAGAATAGAGTATATCTGGTGTACGCTTATGTTATTAATTCAAATTGTAGAGTTTGTATTTGCTTCTATGTTTATTGTTAGTCTTTGCCGGGGCCCTTCATATGACTAAGCCACTTTTCATTGTATAGCATTATGTGATGCGTGGACCACAATATTTGTTTTAGAGTGTGATTTGCAAATATAAGTACATAGAAGGGTCCTATACTGAATGAAAACTAACATTAAAATTAAGTTTTTATTAATAGATTTTATACTGGTTAATGTTAACTGTTCCTATTTTGAAATTTTAATATTATGGACATTATTTGTCATTTTAATTTAATGTCTGACTAATGTAACTCCAACTTCTATTGAGAGACTACTACTACATATTACTGTGGTATTTAAACTTGACTTTCATGTTATATTTTGCCATTTATCTTCTTATTCTAGTCATCAAAAAAATAAGCAGTTATGGTGTGAATACTGTTATGAATACAAATTACAATGTGAGTGTACCAAATGCACACTCATTATAATACAAAAATACACACTCACTGTGTAACACAATAAATAAAAATGTAACTCCATTTTATAATGAGGCCTTCTAATGACTGTAAAACTCACAGTTGCTTCCAATATCAACTTGGAGCCAGAGGTCCACTTTGACTGCTACCTAGAAGCAGCTGTGACTTATATTTTTTTTCCATTTTTGGAAGGGACTTAGTTCTCTTACACCCTTTACAGGTGTATCACTTGTGACAGGTGAAGCTGGCTTGAATTTTTAATCCCTCGGGGAGTCCTTATTTTTTCGATGTAACGATATTGTCACAGTTTTGCGTATGGTATGTGTGTATTGGGAAACATTGATTACTGTTATAATATAATTGTTGTCTAGTGTTGTATGCACTTTTTTGTATAAAAACTATTCAGAGGGTGCCTTATTGCTAAGCGCATAATGTAATGGTTAAAACAGTGCCTTTGGAGCTGAATGGTGGGAGTTTATATTACAACAATATTGCTACCGGAATATAAAATGATTGTTATATAGCTTTGACAGTTTTGTGATAGTGGCCTTCATAGTTAGTTTTAGAATATGTTATTTTTCAGATGTTACCTAACAAGTTTAAAATTAAACTTCCAGCATGACCCATTAAGTTCATTGTAGTATTACAGTATTAGAGACCAAAAGTACAAATTGAATTGTTTTTTTGTAAGTTTTTATAATAATTTGCTCTCTTTATTTGTAGATTTGCAAGTTCAGTGATCAGTAGCGTTTTCCTATTGTTTGTAACTATTCGAAATTAACATAAGTGATACTGTGGCCTTTATTATCTATTTACAATAGATACAAATCTTCCATTGTAAGTATATGGTACCAAAGAGTCTTTTCTTTTAAAAATCTATTTAAAGGATTTTTTATAAATTATAAGCCAAATATATTTAATAGCTATTTATTGGATCTAGTCATTTTTGCATATAATACATAATATACACTGATATTTTTATCTATGACTATTATAAGTGTGTGTTTGTAAACACTTACTAAAAATATAACATAAGATTAAATATTTGCATGAAGCGTTGGTGTTTTACTTGAGTGTACTTATAATATTTTAGCAATACCCTTAAAATAAGTTTTCCATGTTATTTTTAGACTATCGCGTTTTTAACACTCATACTTATGAAGTTAAATTCAGTATAAATTTTCCATGACTGTAAAGAAGGAAAAGAGATTGGTATGCAAATTATTCATCTTAATTTTCCATGACTGAAGAAGGAAAAGAGATTGGTATGCAAATTATTCATCTTAATTTTCCATGACTGAAGAAGGAAAAGAGATTGGTATGCAAATTATTCATCTGAATTTTCCATGAATGAAGAAGGAAAAGAGATTGGTATGCAAATTATTCATCTTTCTGGTACTCAGCTTGTAAATACAAAGGTACCCGACCTTTAGCCATTTTAACCCTCTTGTGCACTCTCAATTCGTGTCTCATCAAGGCCTTTCTAGTTCCATATTTATTTCCACACATTCTACAAATAAAATCCTTAAGTCCAGCATGATCAGCTTTAAAATGAGAATCCTTATCTCTTTTGGTGTAGAAACCTCTACCACACTCAACACATTTGAAAGGCCTCTCCTTTTTATGAGTCAATAAATGTCTATTCAAGTTACTTCTCGTCAAAAACCGTAGCTCACATTTATCACAAGAGAAAGGTTTGTCTCCAGTATGAATTCTCATATGAATCTTAAGAGACTCCATGAAGCGACCCCTGTATGGACATACTTGACATTGATATGGAAGATCGAAATTGTGAAGCTGCAAATGTCGGACTAAGTTATCTTTTCTGTAAAGTTTCCCACATATGTCACATATCAAGTGGGATGCTGACTGGTGGCTTGCTAAGTGCCTTTTATACAGGTGAGCTGTTAGCAACCGTAGACATATAGGGCATTGAACACGGACCGACTTATGTGCTTTAGAATTTTTGTGTGCATGTAATTCATCAAGTGTCTCAAAGGAAGCCTTGCACAGTCTACAGTCATGTGGTTTTAAAATAGGTGCATAAGAGTGATCAGAATCCTCATAGCAAAAATCATCTGAGTCTTCCAATTTATTTACAGAAGCTTGTCTAAGTAAATTCTCGGTATCCTGTGCTGATTTCCTAAATAAAACAGCATTTTTTAAGAAAGTATGGCATGTTCCACATACATATTGTGAATAATCATCACCATCATGTAATTCCACGCCACCAAATATTCGTATTGCTTCAGAAATATTAAAGGGTGACTCTTGATTAAAGATAGGAATATTAGCATCCTTCAGGCATATTCTACATTGCGCATTAAAATTATTTGTGTCTTTGCTGCAGATATCATGAATTTGTAGGTTTTTCTTCGTAGTTAGAATTTTCCGGATATCTCTACGGCGTCTCTTCTCCAAAAATCTCTTCATAAAGTATGCAGCGGACATTTTACAGTGATTGATGCTAGTGATCGAATCAACATAATAGGGAAGAGAATGAGAAATAAATGCTATTTTTATAGCTAATCATCACAACTGTAGTAGAGGTTTGCACCGGAGCAGTGAGTACCGGAGAAGCTCCGGTGAAGTACCGGTAAAAGTACTCGATTACAAGTACCGGAGTTCAATTGATTACTCTCCGGTTCATTATTGTTACACTGTGTAGGTATGTAGGTACCGGTAAAAATATTCGATTGATTAATCCTCGCTGAAATATTCTAACATGTGTTTTTTTTTTTTTTTTCCTTCTTCTTGGGCTCTCTCGATTTGAGGGTTTTGCCAAATTCAAGTGATTTTGTTTTTCAATAAAGTTAGGGAATCATTTTATCATTGTAAGGAAGGAATTTAGAAACGTGGGAAAGGAAGGAAATTGTTGTGGATAAGACATGAAAGGTTTTTTACATTATTAGGTATACTATGATAAACTAAATGAATATTTTATATTTTAATATTGTTAGAAGATATAAATAAGGAAAGAGATTTATAGATATTAATGTTGTTTGATGCAAGTAATATAGAAACAGATGTAGGCAGTGGAATAGAGAAAGAAATTAGGGACGAAAATAATAAGGAATGATCGTATCTAGGGCAGGAAAGTAAAATATGATTAATGTCACCCACTTCCCCGCATTCGCATGTATTGCATTCAATAATATTTAATTTTGCAAGGTGGGAAGGAGTACACACATGACCAAGCCTCATCCGAATCAAGGTGGTTGTGGACTGTTTTCCCAGTGTGAGCTTAAAAAACCAAGGTTTTTTGGGAATGTTCGGCTGCACTGTTGAATAAACTTTACCTTTAGTCAAGCAAGTAATCGACCATAACTTCGTCCATGACTCATGCAAGTATAAAGCTGGCAAAGCTGCCAGATCGTGAAAGTAGTTTTTATATGGATATATATCACCAGAATCGATAGCATCATTTGCAAGGTTGTCTGCTTTAATATTACCAGGAATACCGGAGTGACTTGGTATCCAGGCAAAAGAAACGTTTAGTTTGAGTGTGTAACATTTGTAAAGCAGATTTCTGATATCAATAATAAGTGGAAAAACAGTTTTACTGCTAAACGGAAATTTATCAAAAGCTTGAAGGGCACTTTTCGAATCTGAGAAAATTATGGTATTTTGAAGTTTTGTTAAAAATATGTACTCAATGGCTTTAAACAAACCAAAAAGCTCTCCGGTAAAAACAGATGATTCTGGGGGTAATTTAACCTTTTGTATAATATTATAGTTTTGGTGGTACACTCCTACACCAACACGTCCTGACGGTTGGGATTTGGAAGCATCGGTGTAGATATGGTGCCAATTAATCCATTTAGAATTGATAATTTGAGTGAATGAGTATGGTGCTAGAGGATCTGATTTCAGGAGACCTAAATCAAGTCTAATGTCCAGCGGAATGACCAAGGATTCAAAGGGAGCAGAATAAAGGGGGTGAAGTGATAAATGATGGCATGGCGCTTGAAGTGAAATATATTTCTGAAAGCTTTTTAATAGACAAGGACGATTTTTATGAGTCCAGTAATTGGAAGACTCGACCAGATCAAGAAGTAAACGAAGTTTGGAATGTAATGGGTGATTAGACAACTGAAGACAACGGAATAAGAATTTGTCCGACAAATATTGACGACGAAGGAGTAGAGGTGGATCACCTAATTCAACCTGCAAAGCGTTATTTGGTGAGGATTTCATTGCACCCGCAATAATTTTTAATGCTTTTGATTGAACGCTATCAAGACGCTTTAAAGCAGCAACATTACTTGGCTCTAGGAGGAATGATCCGTAGTCAAGTTGACTTCGAATGATAGCGTTATAGAGCAATTTTAGGGAGTAAGGGTGAGCACCCCACCAAACACCAGACAGACATCTTAGAATATTTAGGGATTTTTCACATCTTTGTACTATGTGATTACAGTGAGCAATGCCAGTAAGTTTCGAATCTAAAATAAAACCTAGGAATTTTACATTATCTTGTGCTGTAATTAAATTATTATCATAATAAACGTTGATAGGAGGGGGGAGACGCATTCTAGAAAATAGAATAACTGAACTCTTATCAGGGGAGATTTCTAAACCATTAGAATCCATCCAACACTTAAGATGTTTAAGGGAAGACGATAGGGAAATGCAGGCTTGGCTAACAGAGTGATGCGAATAGTATAAAAGTAAATCATCTGCATATTGAAGGACTCTTATGTGTGAATCTAGGGAGGCTTCCAAATCATAAGCATAAATATTATACAAAATAGGACTTAAAACAGACCCTTGAGGGAGACCTCTATGAGCTACGCGTGGGCCGTGCGAAGAGCCTTCTAAATGAATATGTCTTTCCATTAATGACCTCATAATAAAATTCGTAAGAAGGATAGGGATGTTTAGGAAAATCAGTTTCTTATATAACACAGACAAAATAACATTATCATATGCCGCTGCAATATCTAGAAAAGCGGCGACCACGTGTTCGTTGATAGAAAAAGCCAAGCGGACATCGGTTATAAGTATACTAATACTATCTAATGTACTTTTGCCCCGTCTGAAACCAAATTGACTATGACTCAATAAGTTATTGCTTTCAATAAACCATTCCAGACGAATTTTGACAAGGTGTTCAGTGATTTTCATCAAAACTGAAGAAAGAGCAATAGGGCGATACGATGAGACTGAAGTTGAACTTTTGCCAGGTTTAAGCATTGGTAGCACTAATTGTGATTTCTATAAGGGAGGAATTTCACCTGTTATCATAATAGTATTTATAATAGTGAGGTAATAGGAAAGGTATTCTTCAGGAGCGTGTGTAATGAAGGAATATGGAACACCATCCATTCCAGGAGCTGAATCTTTTAAATTTGTTAGAACGCCTTTGAGCTCAGAAAGAGAGAAAGGGGAATTAAGGTCAGAGAGATTGTCGGAAATTGTAGTTAAATAAGGAAGTAATATATTATCAGGGACAGTTGGAGGAGTTAATTTATACAAAAAATCGTTTTGAACTAAAGAAGGCATTGATGTTGGAGTTGTTTCCCTAAAAGCTGATCTAAATCTCCTAATGTTTTGCCAGACCACATAAGGTTTAGTATCAGGAGAGATAGTTGCGCAAAATGAATGCCAACTTTCAAACTTTTTCTTTTTGAATAATTTGCGTGTTTCAGAAATTATACTTAGTAATGCTTCAAAGTTTTGTGTGGAAGAGAATTGAGAATATTCTAATTCGGCTTTCTTACGTTTTTTTATCATTTGCGAGCATTCTTTATCCCACCACGGGGGAGAGGGGATAAAACCTTTCGCTCCAGTTTTTACGGGAAACGTCTCATTTGCTGTTTCTAACAATGTTTGAGTTAGGACGTCAGCACATTCAGATGTATTGTGTTGGGTTATTTGTGGAAGAAGTGATATTTTTTCAATCAAGCGTGTTTGAAAACTGCTCCAATCAGCATCCTTTAATTGAAATTTAAGGCGAGGAACGGGGTTAGAGGAATGTATAGTCTTAAAAATAGGAAATTGTAGCATAATTGGAAAATGGTCACTGCCATGGGAAGAGGAAAGACAAGTCCATGTAATTCTCGAAGCGAGGTTCGAAGAACATATGGATAAATCAGGAGCACTTACTCCTGAATTAGGGTCAGTCCGACGAGTATAAGACCCTGTATTAAGTAAACAAAGGTTGTGAGTATCTAGTAAGTCTAAGATTACATTTCCAAAGCGGTTTCTAGAGCTTCCCCAAGACGGGTGATGACAATTAAAATCCCCAAGAATTACAAAAGGTTTAGGAAGAGTCGACAAAATGTTACTGATTTCACTGAGTATCATAGAAGAAGGATGAGGGATGTATATTGAGACAAAACAAATGTTATTTATATTAGCAGCAATTATAGAGAAATCGTTAGAGTGAGTAGCTATTGGTATATGGGAAAATGACAAGTTACGTTTAATGAGTATGGCAACACCGCCATACCCATCAAAACGATCCTCTCTGAGACAAACATACCCAGATAACCTAAAAGGAAAATCTGGTTTAAGCCATGTCTCTTGGAGAGTAAGGATAAATGGATTATATTTATTAATTAAGTAAATAAGTTCCGATTTTTTAGAAGGGGCGCTGCAACAATTCCACTGCAATATTGTTTGATCCATTATTGTTGGACGATTGGGGTTGTGATATATTATCGTTATTTGAAGAAGCAGCGTTGGACGGTTGGATATATTTACATTGGGAAAGTGTCTTCAATAAAGCTAAAATCAAATCTTTAATGGAGGGGTTGGATAACTCCTCGCTTTCTATAGGTTTAATGGCACAACCGTTGGAAGGTGCCGGCATATCGTAATGAGCAGTAAGAGATCTATGAGCCTCAACATCATAGCCTCCGGACGATTTTACTTTAGGCTTTGGCCTAAGAAAGACTGTTTTTCGATGTGTATATGATTGTGCCTGAGTCTGCATTGAGGTTTTTGGGATATATGGTATTTGGGGCTGGGAATTGGATGACATTAAAGCATCAGCATATGATATCTTTGATATTGGAGCATGTTGTTTTGAGGCTTCGGAATAAGATATGCAGCATTTAGCCATTGTTTCCTTAATTAACTTTTGCCTTTGGAATTCCAGGCATTTCCTACTGGTAGCCATATGAAGACCTCTGCAAAGAATGCAATTAATGTTTTCTTCTTCGACATCACAATTGTCACCAGTATGCTCCTGACCACATTTGTAACACCGAGGACGAGACCGGCACTGCGATTTTACATGTCCAAAGCGACAACAGTGAAAACATTGAATTGTTGGATAAATGTACAAACTGACGGGTAGTGCATTGTAGCACATGTATACATGTTTTGGTAATACTTGACCATCAAAAGTAATTACAACAGATTCGGTTGGTTTTATTTTGGTACGACTGTCTATTGTAAGTTTTCTATTAATTCTCCTGACTTTAATGATTTTACCACAGCCATATGGAAGGTTGATGTTGCTAATAATCTCATCATCTGTCCATTCACTAGGAATACCTCTAACAAAGCCCATACGGGTTACTGTAAAAGTGGGGATGAATGTTTTATAGTTGTCTGTGTCTAATATTGGTGATTTTAAAAATATATTGGCATCCTGGTAATATTTAAATTCGATTGACAGTCGGTTCCTGCCAATTCGTTTGAGGCTTCCGTCAATTATATTTTTGAAAGGGTGCTTCTTTAAAAACCTACCGAAAGTTAATGGGTGGAGAGAGGAGTTGTCATCAGGAGACAGCGTCTTTTTCTGTATATGGACAATGAAAGGTGAAATATCAGACTGAATGAATAATGGTCTTGAAATGGGAGATGGAAGAACTGAATTTTGTTGATGGATTACGTTTGTAGGTAAGCTATTATGTGGGACTTCTGGTGTTATATTTATGTTATTGACTTTGAGAAAATCTGAAGTGTCTGAACAATGGCAGTCTGTATGGTCGATTACCTGTTTGTCGCTGTGTTTACGTCGACGTTTGTTACAATGCCGACAAACACCTCGACGGATGGACATTTTTTTTCTCTTAATGGATCCTTTGCTGATTGTGGATCCATCCGTATCCATACTGCCATCAGTGTTGATGGCATTATGACCAATTGTAATTGCATACCCAATGTCAGGGGCTGTCCCCCCTGGATCCTCGGGATCACCCATAATAAAATATTACAACTTACCCCATACACGGAGATAGGTGCGCACAACTAATAATAAATAAGTAAGTATAGCTATTGAAACTAAAGAAATAATATATATTTAAACCAGTATTTATAATATTTACACACTATAACTAAAATATTTACAAATAAAATGAAAAATCCACAAAATATTAAATTATGAGAAAAAACCGCGACCGCCAAATCCAAAGATTCCCGCTCTTTTTCCTAACATGTGTTATGTATTCAATATTATTTAAATAATATTATACCTATATTAGACGACCTGTTTGGTGGGGAGGCAAAGATACTGTCTATTAATCAAGAGTCGCGGTTTCGATTCCCGCGCAAGACAAATATTTGTGTGCAAGAACATGTTTATTTGTCTTGTTGTGAGTGTTTCTATTGTATCATCAATCAATCAATCAATATCAATACATATAATAAAATCGTAAGTGTGTGTTTGTCTGTACGTTTGTGCACGCTAATCTCAGCAACCGCTCAATCAATTGAAATGCGGTTTTCTATAATGCGTTGTAGTCTGCTCCACGTAACATTTAGTGTTTGCTTCATGTCAATCGGTCCATAAATAAAAAAGTTATGTCAATCTAAAGAATTAAATATAAAATGCAGCGTACGAAGTCGCAGGCAACATCTAGTAATAAATACGTATTTACAAACACAAATGTATCTTTATCTGTTACTGTTTCCGATGAAAACGATAATTAGATGCCGCCATGTGTCTTTCTAATTTTAACTTTCACGCGGGCGAAGCCGCTGGTAGAAGCTACTCAGAAATTAATACGACCCGGTCTTGTTTTTATTTTTTTTTAATTTGAAAAAAAAAAGACTTAAATTTTATTTACTTTCCGTCAACGCAAGTACAAGTCGCCATTTAAGATTCCTTTCTTTAATGCATCGGCTTATACATATAAACGATAAACCTCAGAATAGACAAGATGGCCGATCGGAGCTCAATGCTTACCATGGGCTCTAGCCTGGTGCGCAGTTAATGAATGAGATCATCGCGCGCCCTAATATGCCAGCTCTTAATCTCTTTCGAAGACGGTTATTTGACATTTTGTCACACCAAAGAATTGGGCCGGTAGATTTCGGTCAGAACTGCGGCCTCTAGGTCCCACGACAGAAGCCTGTATGCCAGAAGAGGTACTAATGCTACGTTAACTAATATCTAGGTACGTGTGAACAAAAAAAAATTTGTGGCTCTTTAAATTTTTTGGCTCTTCTGACTAAAAAGGTTGCCGACCCCTGGTCTAAGGCACAGTAATAATGTCTAAGGTTTTGGGCTGGATGTTGATGGTTTTTTGATTTACATACTTAGGAGGTAGGTACAACTTTAAAAAATCGAAAGTAGTAGTATCTTTGTAGTCTTTGAACTTTTGTAAAGCTTCACTTTTTTGTTTTAAGAAATAAACCCTGCAGTATCTGCTGAATTCATCGGTGAATGTGATGAAATATCTGTGACCACCATTGCTAGTCACAGGCATCGGTCCACACACGTCTGAGTGAACAATGTGTAATCTCTTCTTTGCCTTCACATCTTCATGACGTTCGTTGGGAAAAGGGAGAGTCACCATTTTTCCTTTGATGCAAGTTTCACATTCGGATAACTTCTCATTTTTGTTTATTTCTACGCCTCTTATTGTTTGATTCTTAATTGCGTTTTTCAAATCTTGTTCATTTACATGAGCTAATTTCTTATGCCAAACATCAATTGTTTTTGTTTCGGCAAGACGAGAAATGTGATTTTTTACAGTCTTCACATAATATAGACCATCTTCTTTGTATGCTCTCAATGACACTCCATCTTTATCATGTATTGTGGCAGTTTTATCGTAGAAACTTACTGTATATCCATTTGACGTCGCTTTGGCAACTGATAGTAAGTTTGTTGATAACTTTGGTACATACAAAGTGTCTTTTAATGTTACTTCTCGATCGTGTGTTTTTATAACAACCGTTCCTTTTCCTTCAATTGTTTCAGTTTTGTCAATTGAAGCAAGTTTCAGACTTTCGTTTGTTCTATTCAATGTTTTAAACATTTCTTTATCTTTGCACATGTGTGACGTGCAGCCACTGTCCAAACACCAACTTTCATTTTTGTTTGTGTCCAGAATAGACAAACATGTCTCTTTCACCAGGTGTGATTCTTGTTGAGTCTTTTTCTTAGTCCAACATTTATTTTCCGTATGGCCTTTCTTTTTACAGTACTCACAATATAAACCTTTACTCAATTTTTCGGTCGATCTCTTTTGATATTTTTTATTATTTTTCTTACTGTAGTGTGCCTCTTCTTCTTTTTCTTCTTCGTAGTTCTCTCTCGCTTCACTTTCTTCTATAATCTTTATTTTTAATTCTTCGGACGAAGGAAGCTTGTCTCTCGATTCTATCGCCATTCGAAAACTTTCGTATTTCTCGGGCAAACTGTATAGCAACATTATAGTTAATAAGTCTTCATTGATGTTCACATCCATGTCTTTTAGTTTATCTACAAGATCCATAAACTCATTAATGTGATCTCTGACATTTTCATCAATTTTCAGCTTCTTTTTTATAAGCTTTTTCAAAAGAGTCGCTTTTCTCGCTGGTCCTTGACTTTGATATGCTTTTTCTAGCGTTTCCCAAATATCTTTTGCGGTTTTACATGACTTTACCAACCTTAGTTCAGATGGTGCAATGATCAGAAAAAGTTCAGCTTTAGCCAAAGAATCTTTTTGTGTGTCATTCGTCTGCTTTAAGCATCCATGCAATCCGTTTTTTATTAATATAGCTTCTGCTTGTATTTTCCATGTATCGAAATTATTTCGATTTAATGGTTCGATATGTGCGTACATTGTTGATGTCGCCATTTTTTTTTTGGAAACTATTGGACCATAACCTATTATTATGTTGTAGCAGGTGCAGTGCACAGTTTTACAATAAACACATTTATAACATTGGAAACTGTTTTTATATTATACAAGCAAAAAACTTACAATTTAGGTATTTAAACTTTCATGGTCACTAACACTATTATTAGAGTTAACGGGATATTTACCATGTCTTTTTGAGTATTTCCGATATTTCGGCGCTGTTGCAAGTGCCATGATCACGGAGGAACTGAAGTATTGGCGGTTGAAAGTAAAAGTCTTAGCACATATATCGATCTACCCTCCTTCGTACAAAATTGATTGCAGTTGTGGTAGTTCGTACATAGGGCAAACCAAAAGAACGGTTACGTGTCGAATTAAAGAACACATCAGGGCAGTCAAAAACAACGAACCACAGAAATCTGCAATAGCTGAACACCTATTGGAGTCTGGTACAGACCACTGGATCGAATTACATAACCCAAAGATGCTGTCGACAGAACGCCATTATATACCAAGAATGGTTAGGGAAGCGATTGAAATTAAAAAATATAAAAATTTCAATCGTGAAGACGGGTTTCAGTTGCCGAGCGTCTGGCATCCAGTGGTCCGTGTGTGCATAAATAAAAGTAAATATATCCAACCGAAACCGCGTGTAGATACTGTGAGTGTTGTGTGTCGCGACCGAGTGCCAGTGCGACTGTACAGTGAAAGTGAAACCAATAGTAGTGGTGTTGTACGACACAAACGAGTGCGAAGGAGGGTAGATCGATATATTTGTGCTAAGACTTTTACTTTCAACCGCCAATACTTCAGTTCCTCCGTGATCATGGCACTTGCAACAGCGCCGAAATATCGGAAATACTCAAAAAGACATGGTAAATATCCCGTTAACTCTAATAATAAACTTACAATTAATTCTTGGGAATATATTTTAACATGACAGCCAAGGAATTATCTTCTGTCATACATTTATAAGAAAGAATTTGTTTGTGATCTCAGTGGAGGTCCGCACACACTTCAAAAAAGGATTTAGCTCCACAACAATTTACCCTCACGTAAATGAAAAAAAGTAGTTACGACACGACACTTTCCACTTTCACTTACTCGTTTTTATGGTAAAGGTTGATGCGTTTGGTTACACGACAAGTCTAGCTAAATCCTAAAATTTTATCTTTTTCAAGTTTCATCTAATCGAAACTGATTTTTCAGTGAAACCGAACGCGAACTTTCAGCCCCGCTTAGGCCATAGATTTAGAGAGTAGCGAAAAATCCTAAATCTATGGCTTAGGCTGAACTGAAACCAGCTGAAACTGACCTTTGTGGACATTTGAAATGAAAAGTGGTTAAAATTTCAGCCAATTCCATTGAGTTATTATTACATAGGTAACTGAATGGCCAAATCTGATCTCCTGTTTTGTGTACCCATCATTAATCCACGCATGAAACATGTAAAATCACAGCCAGCTTAGGCATTATTCCTCACAGGGACACCAAGATATTATATGAATGACATACTCATATAATGCATATAAATAAGGGATTAAAATGTATAAGCGAAAAATGAAGAAGCGCTCGTTGCCCCGCGGAGTCAATATTCTGTAAACGATCATTGCAGTAAGCAACTTTCACTATGGCCGGTCCATGGATGGGTGACCATCCATGTGATAACTTTGTGACATTTAGTTGAGCGTTTCCGTGCTTCGGAAGGCACGTTAAGCCGTTGGTCCCAGTTGCCAGTAAAATGGCAGTCGTTGCGGTAAGTTGAAGGCTTTATTTCAACAGCAGGCAGTCACAACCTGCACCTGTTCATTTAAACACGGCAATACGGCTCACCATCTATTACGTGGGACAAATGATACAAAGGTGAAATGTGGGCATATGATATGGGATAAAGGCGTGACCATATGTATGTATGTATCTAAAAAATGCATAAAAAAACCTATTACGGTATTAATAATGTATTAGTAATTTCAACACACACATCTAAATGCACATTAATTTACAGAGAATTCAAACATTATTTTTCAAATTAAAAACCATCTTATTAGTATTAAAGTTAGTGGGATATTTACCATGTATTGTTGAGTTTCCGATAGTTTGTGTATAAATAACCAGCAACGTTTCCAAACAAAACCATGAGTAGATACTGTGAGCAATGTGTGTCATGAACATAGTCGAGTTAGCGAAATCGAAAGTGAGACCAGTGGTAGTGGTGTAACGCGTAATAAACGACTGCGAAGGAGGGTAGATCGATATATATGTGCTGAGACTTTCACTTTCAACCGCCAGTACTTCAGTTCCTCCGTGATCATGGTGCTTGTAACAGCACCGAAATATCGGAAACTCTCAACAATACATGGTAAATATCCTGCTAACTTTAAAAGTAATGTCACTGACCATGAAAGTTTAAATACCTAAACCATCTTATTGTCTACTACCCTCAGTTCCATGTTCAGCTTCTAAATATGCAGGCTTTCTTCCAAATAATAACTTTTCCCTTTTATGTACATGCCTTTGGTGTTTCATCATTGCATTTCTGTAGCCAAAGGCTTTACCACAAATATTACACACATGATTTTTTATACCCAAATGATCGGCTTCAAAATGCCTTTGAAGCATAAGTTTTGTATGAAATGCCCGCTTGCAACCTTCACATTTGAACTGTGGTTCCTTGTGTTTAAGCATATGACTATTTAAGTTACTCTTAAATAGGAATCGAGCAGGACATTCAGTACACATGTATCTGTAATCACCGGTGTGTGTTCTCATATGCGTTTTTAAAAGTTCAGAATACCGTGCTTTGTATGGACAAAATTGGCATTTGAAACGGAAGTCATTTCTATGTCGTAAACTGTGGTTGTGATAAGCACATCGCAGTCTAAATGATTTACCACAGACATCACACACATACTTTTTATGATCAGGATCATGCATAGTCATGTGTTCTTTGTAGTATGACCTGTTTATTACTTTGTTACAAATATTGCATGTCACTTTAGCTACATACTTGATCTTGACTTTTTTCTCTTTTTTTATCTGGCAATTATCTTCATTGGGACATTTTCCGTCCGGCTTTGTTTCACATGCACTAATGTCGCTGAAATCTTGATAGTTTGTATCATCAGATATGCTTTCCTCTTTCACTGGTCTTTTAAGAATTTCATCAGATTGTTTGGCTAGTTTTCTGAACAATATAGCACTTTGAACAAATTCGTGGCATATATCGCAAAGATAGTTCGGATGTTCATCACTTTTAGTAATGTGGATGTCTCCAACAATTTGAAGAGTTTCTATAACAACTGCGCTGTCTTCTATCTTGTACAATGAAACAGACCCATCTTGTAAACAAACTCGACATTTAGAGCTCACGTCTATGCTTTTTAAACATTTCCTTTCATTTAGATTGCTGTAATATTCCTTAGCACTAAGTTTAAGCCCTGGTTTCTTGACCTTAGCTTTTTTCATTAAATAATACAGTGCCAACATTGTGATTATTTAAAATAGGCTTCACTATAATAATATATTGTTATCATTCTCTATTTTTATAATATAATAACACTAATTACAATAACACACTGTGTAATATTTATTATGAAAATATTGTTTACATGCAATATTTCAAGCGCAAGTGTGTGAATAAAATGTCATTTTATTTTTGACATATTGTCTTCTTCTTCTTTTCCTATATCTTGGACTTTCTCGGCTTGAGAGTATGCCAATGTCAAGTCAATTATATATCGAAAATATCAATCCTTTTCATGTTGAGAATCTTACAAATAGTGTAATATATATTTTTCTTAATAATTATTTTTATCATCAGCGTATTCATGTACGTTCCAGTTTGGACTTTGTACTCAAGTAAAGCGGTGGTACTTTACTAAGAGTTGTCTTTGGAGTTTGGTGGTACAAAAAAGTCGCGTATCACTTCGTTATATTACTTTCCAACACTTGTGCGCGTTGTTGAAACTTTTATGTTTAAGAATCCACCATTATTAAACATAAATACTCATAAATACACTAATTTTGAAAAATTACAACACGGCATAATGTACGAGTCCTTTCGTGTTCGCGCCAAAACTCCTGACATATTGTCACTGTTTGCTCAATTCAATTCACCTAATAAAGAATAGGCTAAGGTCACACACCATGCTGCCTTATTTTGTATTACATCAATATTGCTTTTAAAACAATAATATTCCAATAAAGCTGCGTATGTGTGTTTGCCACCAAGTATCATATCATGTACGGGAGAATGAACCTTCTCTCCAGGGATATACTTGCTGTTAAGGAGGCGATACAAGAGATTTCAGATTTACCACTTTATAAGTGAGATTACTTAGGACATACCCTTAAAAGAAAACAATGTTATTACCTACATAAGTTCAATGGGGTCTCGCAAATCTAAAAACCCGAGCCCTACTTACCTTTTGAATAAGGACCGGCGAATATAAGGAAAATTCGAAAGAAAACCCTTTGCCAAGATAGACCAAGTAAGAGTAACTGGGAACTAAATTGGCAGAGGTTTGATATAGGGAAATGATTGATTCTTGATGATTGAAAACAAAGCTGTCCTGCTAATATTATTTTAATTGTAATAATACATTATTTTCATGATTTACTTATTTCTATCAGTGTTCTATACATTATAAATTCATAAGCTCCCCTTTTAAATATGATGGCATGCGTCCCCTCTTATCAGTGATTCTTTCTCGTTTATGCACTTTGAGTTGATGGCTTAACATATTGTCTCTATGCCCAAATCCTTTGCCACAAATGTTACACAAATAATTCTTTAACGCTAAGTGAACGGTTTTAATATGTTTATCAACATCCCGTTTGCTGTAAAAACCTCTATTGCAAGTCTCACACTTAAAATTACATTGCCCTCTATGCCTTTGAAAATGTTTTGTCAAATTGCTTTTAGTTACAAACCGTGCTGGACATTCAGTACATTTGTAGTTATAATCACCAGTGTGGGTTCTCACATGAATCTTGAGAAGACCTAAGTGTAGCCCTCGGTATGGACAAAATTGACACTGGTATTTTAGTTCGCTGCCATGGGTTAAACTATGAGTTCTGAAGGTTGAAGGCTGTTTGAATACCTTACCACATTTATCACATATGTATTGACGAGTAGAACCTCCGTGCTTAGCTAAATGCTCTTTATACGTATCATCATAGACATATTTATCACAAACAGGACATTTCTTTAACATTTTGCTTATTGATTCATTCTGTTCTGATTTTTTAATATTGGTTTCAGTTTTATCGTGCATCCGTTTCATATGAGCACTGTAGTAATGTGCACTGAATGTTTTTTTACAAATTGTACAGTCTACGAGTCTTTCCGCTTGCTCTTCAGCTGTGCCATGCATTTTCATATGATATTTATAATATGATTTGTTTACTATTTTATTGCACACCTCACATTCTACCTTACCATACTTTTTCTCATGCTTCTCTTTATATTTTTCTCTATGCTGCATAAGGTGTACGTTGTAATCATTTATACGTATAGATTTATTGCAAATATCACATTTTTTGTAACAAGATGTTGTAGTATGATTTTCTGCATCATGATTTTGAAGTTCTTGATTATCATTGAAAGATATGTTACATTTTTTACAATTAAATGTATTATTTTGTTGTTCAGAAACAATTAACATTACTAACTCTGTGTCATTATCTTCATCCTCTTCCAGAGGCTGTGTTTCTACATTATTTATATCAGTCTCTTGAGTGTCAATAAAATTTTCAGACTCAACACATTCAGCTTGGAGATTTTGGTCCAGCCCATGATCAGAGCCTAATAAATAATCAAGATATTCATTTGTAGTAAATAATTTATCATTTTCAGAATTATTTGACGAGTCTTCAAAAACTGTAACTTCATTTTGCCCTTTCGGTGAATGTACTATATTTGAAATCTTATCAGTAGCTCTTTGTGCATCAGAGTCACTGATATTTGATACATTTTCCAACTCAGTATTGCATTTTAAACTTATTTCTGTGTCCGACTCACTGTTATATTCAAGATATTCTCTTTTAATAAAGGATTCATTATCTGTATCATTAAGAATATCCTGGCCATAATCTTGATCTTCAGACAATACTGAAGTATCATCTTTATAGTCACCATTTTTTAGTATTTCATCCGATGTCTTGGCGGTTTTTCTGAATAATATCGCAGCTTCTAACAGTGCAAGGCAATTACGGCATAGATGCTGCGGATGGTTATCGCCATAGCTGATCTCTATGTCTCCGAATTCCATTACATCTTCAGACCTGTTATTTTGGCCGAAAATAGGGATTTTACCCCCTTTCAAACAAATCCTGCATGTTGAAAGAGATAAAGAAGATCGTTCTACTATATCGTCGGAGACCATTGATTTATTTGCTCGGTATGTATTACGATATGGTGAAGATAACATATTTGCAATTTAGTTTTGTTAGCATAACATTGCAGTGCAGGTGCAGACGATCAACGCGGACGAGGATAATTTTCTCAAAGTGGGTTGCTACATAATTGTAAATAATCAGTTACCAATATTTGAATGTATTCAACTTATTCAGCAGTATAGTTTAATTAAGAATTTCACAATAAATTAAATTCTTTTTGTTTCAGAAACAGCAGAACAGAACAACAATGACTGACGTTTCCGTGTCAATCAAGTGTCAACGTCAACTGTCATGTGACGTTTGTTCTTTTTTATTTTGTCAGTGGTTGTTGAGTGGTTGACCAAAAACGATCCTGAAGGAATGCGTTTTATTTCTTCTTCAAGATTTTTTAAAATCTCTTTTCTTAGAGCTGTGGTGATAAAATGCACAGACGTATAAAGAAAAGGGGTTGTTCTCTATAAACGTCTGTGATAAAATGAGATTATTTTTTGTGTCAATATTTTTTGTAAACATGGGAGTGTCACTTATATGTTATAGCCATAATTTACTCTTCGCTAGTTTTTGCAAAAACTTAACTGGGTGTTGGTAATTATTTTGTGTAATTTACTACAGCGAAATGAATTGCAAAAAATATTTTGAGTAAAGTTACCTACCTGTTAAAGTAAACACGGTCACGGACTTCCCATATAACTGCCGCAAAGGCAAATACCTATAGGTACAGACTTTAATATCCTTTCCATAATACCTAACATTTTAGAGAACTACCTTGAATTTAAATATTGATAGAAAGTATTACATGGATGAGTCCCTCTTCGTCTTACAGACACACGACTAAACTTCTAGACTAAATTGGATAATTTTGGATGGTTTGCAAATACAATCGGCCTTGGTAGGTGACGCTGCTATCGGTGTGTCATTAACGCTGATAAAGATTTCAAATGAGGAAGTGTATCTCTAGTACCTACCAATCCAGAAACCTACTTCGGGATACTTTTGATTTCAATATTATTTTTGCATTTTTTTAAAGGAAGCGCTTCTGGCTCAGTGGTCTGACTACTATGGCCGGTCATAGATTGACCACCACATTACTTACCACTTTGCAACAGTTAGCCGTGCTTAGGAAGGCACTTTAAGCCGCCAGTCCCGGTCGCCAGTAAAATGGCAGCCGTTATGCCGAGTTGAAGGACTAGAAGGGCGGATTTTTTTAATAATGGCAGTCCCAACCTGCGCCGCTCCATATCAACACGGCAATAAACTTAGCAGTGGAACCAACAGTCCGAAAGGGGCAATACGGCTCACCACCTATTACGTGGAACAAAATCAAAAAGGTGAAATGTGGGTAGGTATATAATATGCCTCTGCTTACACCTTCGGGGATAAAAGGCGTGATCATATGTGTGTATGTATGTATGTATTTTGTTGTCATATACGTTTGGGTTTGATCTACGCTTTCATTATCTTTCTTTCATTCAAACACCCATTAAAGTGATGTGATGAGAAGTACCTACCTACCTACTTTTCAGATGATACGATGGATTCAGAGGCCCCAAAAGACAAAAGACGCTTGGTATATTTGGCCTGTCTTCTACATGGTCTCGGTATTTTGACTTCATGGAATATGTTTATCACAGAGAAAGACTATTTCGTTAAATTCAAACTCCACACTGCTCCAGAATATTCCCAGTACTTCTTGATTTATGTGGGATGGGCATCCCAGATACCGAACCTGTGTTTCAATTGGATAAACGTTTTTGTTACTATTGGGTAAGATTTTTACCTTCCACATTCAGATATTTATCCTCCTTTTCATCCATGTTCGTAACTGCATCCATTTTTTGCGCAACAAAGGTACCTATGTGACTGATTTTTTGTACGCAACTACGACTCTTAAAAGCCGATTCCATAAAGATTGGGAGAGACTCTGAGAGATTTAAGTCCATCCTGTGCTAATCTGATTTGATTCCTGAAAAATCACTTCAGCAGAAATACTACTCCGTCATACATTTGACGTCCCACACGTACCTTCCGTTCAAAGAATTGGGTTTGCTAATTTGCGAGATAGATAGAAATATGCTATCATTTATTAATTTGACCTGAAACGGGTCCAAATTCAGAATATTATCACCTCAAGACATATAAGTACTTAGCTGAAATATTTCATCAGCTCCGAGCATAGGTACCTACCATAGAAGCTTAGCTGTCTAAATCAACTCCCTCGGCATGGGCGAAGAAGCGAGTTTGAATCTTGCTCGAGACTGAAATTTGTATTTTAAACATCTTTATTTTCATTTTATTTTGTTCTAGCGGTAGCTTAACTTCTCGTATACTCTGGTCGTTAATGCTGGAAGCTGGCATATTCGTAATCACTGTCGTCTTAGCGATGGTTGATAGTTCAGGGTGGCCGGTAGAGTTCTTTTGGATCACCATGATAACTGTGTTTTTTTTGAACAGTAAGACTTTTCGATTTTGTAGTATTGATGTCAGGTTGATGCTGTTAGGTAGGTGGGACCGAAAAGTTCATCACCTTCGCCGACGTCTTATGCTGTTCTGCATTGGGTGGGGGGCCCTAAACCAACCTCATCTGCAAGTGGCGCATCTGTAGACTAACTTGCGAGGTCATGGCGGACAGCAGGAAAACTTGAAATAAAGTTACTAGGGTCAAGTGTTCAACAATGAAACAGTGGTACACAATAAAACATAGTAATATTTCCAAAAAGGGGCGTTGGCAGTTTGTGCAATATATCGCGTAAGGACACTCAATAGATACCACCGGACCACCGGCGTATCCCAGTTTGCGGCGGCACCGCGTGAGAAAAGGCGCGTCTGCGGATCATTTTTACTATTTTCGTCAAAAATGTAAGTATTTCTGGCTATCTTTAAAGATTTTCCATTATTTAATGGTTAGGAATATTATATTTTTTATGATTATCCAGCATTCCACATGTTTTGTAGATTATTTTGGCATATATCATTTGTTTGAAAGTTACAATTTTGTGAACATAAATTAAAAGTTAGTTAGATAAACCCTAGGTAGTCAACAATGAAACAGTTTAACAATGGACACAATGAAACACTGTTTTATTGTGTACCATCATAAGATATCTATACAAATCTAGATTTTGAATGGTTGATATTGTGTACCCTTATCTATTAAAATTTGTTGTGTATTTTAAGATGGCGCGTAACAAAACTGTAAAAAGGACGAGCGGCGTATTGCTTACCAAATGGCAAAAACTAACAATATTCGATATTCTGTTAGCTGGGAAAATGGCTGTAATCGAATGTTTACAGTCTTATAAATCAAGGCATGCAGAACTGTCATTAAAAAAGCCTGAAGCATACAGCATGGCACGTCATGCCACTGCATTTAACGTAAAAACGGACTGCTCTTTCTTTAATAACTACCTACATTAAACAAAAGTTGATTTAGGCACAGTTTATTTATGGTGTTTCATTGTTGAATATATGGTGTTTCATTGTGTACGCCTATATGGACACAATGACACAAATCCCATTTCTTAGTTTTTATTTCTTTGTCGATTCAAATCACTTTATTTAAAAAAATCTATAAATGACATTCGATACCCAATCATATTGTATTGACTACATGCCTGTAAAATTATAGACTTCTATCAGCAAAAACATAAGATGTACGAGGTTATGAACTTTTAGTGTTTCATTGTTGAACACTTGACCCTACCTACATTGAATGCAAAGTGCTCTGTAGTTAGCCCGTGAACCTTAGTAGAGTTCTAAGTGTTCTAACTTACGATGTGCAACGGAACAAATACCTACTTTCCATTTTGCTAAAAATGGATGATAACTCAGGCATCCAAGGAATTTTCTCAGTCAAGAATTCAATTTTGAGTCTTCTGCTCAATGACATAAGGTGCAATTTTTCAGCTCTAAACGCGGTCTACCAAAACTCAATGTATGGCATTGCCGTCAATCTACCGCCCAAGTACATGGGTGCCATAGTGCTCGGCCACAATATCTGCGGCACTCTGGTGGTGCTGATCTCATGGGCTACCAGCAGCTTCAAGAATTTTCGGACGGCTGCCATTTACTATTTCATTGTTGGAGCGTTCATTCTTCTTGCCTGTTATGATACGTTTTTTGCTTTACCTATAAATGTGAGTCATCTTGTTTAATTCTTCTTATTGATCTTCTTCTACAGATTCTTAGAGCAAAGATTTGATTTTGTGTGTTTGAATAGGCTCCAAAACTAATTTGAAAATTTCTTTCACTTTTGGGAAGCTGCACCATCCCCGGGTGACATAGGCATTTATTTCCTTAATTCTTGTATTCCCACGGAAACGGGAAGTACGTGGGCGAAATTGCCTGATATCGGTGAGTTCATGGAATAATAAAACCAAAACATACGAATATTAGGAGCTGGTACTCTGTCGTTAAATGAATTGGTAAGGACCTACGAATAATGTGTACTAGGTCCTTTTTTTTGCAGAACTTTTATCGGTACTACACGACAGGCCGTACACAAGACCAAAAACAAGAGTCGACCAAGAAATCGAGGATTCCATATCTAAAGATATTCAAGCAAGCGTCGTGCCAGCTGTACAACATATTCATAACATTCTTTGTGTCACTTACTGTGTTCCCAGCTATAATTTCAGGTAAAAATACATAAAACTGTACAGCGATCCCTTGGATGCCAACTGCTTACGACTCGACCGGGTGCGCCCTCGTAGTGGTGACCGCGACACGGTAAACGTGGGGTAGGACGACCTGAAAAGGTTGCGGGGATTGACTGGATGCGGAAGGAGCAAGACTGTGTATTGTAGCGAAATTTAGGAGAGGCTTACATCCAGCAATGGAATACCATAGGCTGATGTGATTGATTGGGTGGTGCGCCCTCGGAAGAGTAAACCCAGGACTACTCGTTGGAGTCTTTAGAAAGAGATAGAGCAAAAAATATTTATAACAGAAATCATACCTACATTCAAAAAGGTTTTGTTTCAGACATCAGACCTATAAAGGAGGGCTTCTTGGACAACAATTTCGTTATAGTTACCTGCTTCCTCACTTTTAACTTGATGGCTATGCTTGGCAGCTTAACAGCTAGCCTTAAACAGTGCGTAAGTTCCTGAATCTATATATCTTTAATTACTGGGTTACACGTTCCTACTTATCAACGTCCAGCCAAATACGAGTATGTACACTAAGAAACTTGTTGGTCCCATTTCCATTACCTTTTTGGTACACCTACGTGACAAGTGAATGGCCAAACTGATAGGGTATACCTACCTTGGTGTAGGCACGTCGATCAAATCAAATACCTTTTGGAATCAGGTAGGTCAAGAGGTCCTTTTACCGACATGAAACCCAATATAAAAACAGTTGTGAAAGTAGAAGAGGCGAGAGTTGTCTGCCAGGATTTTAGCAAGTGGAATACCATAATCTCTGCCACCCCAATGAGAGGCAGGCGTGCGTGATGATATGTATGTGACAAAGAATATGTTGCTTCTGCTCACTAATGGGCGAGGTCATGACGAAGAGAAGAAAATTTAAACAACCAGACTGACCAGAGCGTGTCAAAATAAATTAGAAAAGTCCTATGTCAAGCAGTGGACTGTGATTGGGTAGGTTCGACCATGGCACATCACAGTAACTTATTTAGAACTACAGTAATTAAACTTGTCTGAATTTCAGCCTGGGCCGCGAGCACTGACCATCTACACTTCAATTCGGGTGCTGTTCATTCCTTTCTTCATATTTTGCAACTACCAGGTCCCAGGGCGTACTGTAGCAGTACTTATCAAGAGCGACTGGGTATACTGGATTGGATCTGCCATTATGGCCTTTACTTCAGGACATGCCAGCTCACTAGCTTTCATGTATATCGGCGGGTTGGTAATGCTTTCACACATTCCCTACGTCGAATACTGTTCTCACCTCTGGGATGACTCCGCGAGGTACTTACTAGACGCGCTTGACGCTATGCAGAGACTGATATTCAAATAATTGGTTGTCCTGAGGTGACGGGAGGCCTTGAACCGATGGCGCAGCGAAGAACCATAGCGTCCTTGGCTGCCTTCTATCAAATGTATCACGGTGAATGTTCTAAGGAGCTCTTCAACCTGATGCCACCCTCTCCTTTCCGATCCTGGACAACGCGTGCCGGGCAAAGATGCCACTCACACACAGTGGACAGAATTTTTGCCAGAACTGAGCGTTTCAAAAGATCGTTCCTCTGTCGAACTATAAAAACATGGAACAACCTGCCCGCACTCGTGTTTCTCTTACGATCCCGGGTTCTTTAAGAGGAGCGTGAACAGGCACATCACAGGGCCGCCAACTTGAGGACCACTGTCAGAAGTGGCCCCCAATCGCTAGATGCGCCACGGCTTTCCATCAGGCTGGTGGCGACGTCAATTTGGCAAGCTAAATAAAAAAAAAACAAATAGTAATTGCACTTTTTTACGTGTGAAAAGCTCCATGATTGAATGCCACCAGGATGGCACTCGACTTAACTAGTCACACTCGCAGTACCTATAGTGCCGGGAGCCCCGAGTTCCTTCTTCAAAGGATGTCCTAGGATTCCCGGCAGACTTTGGTTATCACCGCGGTTTCTCCTACGGGTATTATAGCGCTTAGCTTTTGGGAGAATAGAGTAAGCTTGCCTAGAGATGAGATTGACGGGACGAATACGATAAGGTTTTATTATTGTTTATTCAGGTGAATTGGTGAGGGTAGCTGGGTTTTAAAGATCTTAGTGGTAAGCTTGCTAATTATATTTTATCAATCAATCATATCAGGCTGGGACTGGATGCGGAAAAAGGCGCAGGACCGTGTGTTGTGGCGTAAATTGGGAGAGGCCAGGAGTGGACTGCCACAGGCTGATTTGATTGAATCAATCATTACTATACCTCTGATATGTTTGATAATGGTTGTTTGAGATTAAGAGCAATTTTGGAGTCTCGTTCTTCAGTCACATATAGCATTGGCTTACAGTCCAGACGACCTTGACCTGAGCCGAGAGATTTTGAAGAAAAAATAAACAGAACTGCTTTTACTTTCAGAACGGTAGCCCCTGAGCATGCCCCAACGGCAGGAATGTTGGGTTCAGCCATTTTAGTGACTGGCATTACAGCTGGTATCTCCTTCGCGCGTTTAGGGTCCGTTTTCGTCACCTGAATGTGTATTTTGTTGTACCACAGAAGAACTGCTAGTATCACGGGCGTAGTCAAGGTTTACAAAGAAAAGGGAATAGAGAGACTAACTGAAATAACCGTAATATAAATAGATATATATTATTAATGTAAATAGTGCTAGTTTCTCAAAATTTCGGGAGACTCTTACAGCTACGCCCGTGGCATGTTTGGACAGTTTGCTGCAAAGATATTGTTTTTGAAATACATTGTTTTATTGAGAGAATTGTCTTTTTTTTTTGTTTTTTAACACCCGGATCATCGAGGCCAAAAGAAATCTTCCTGAGGAGTTTGCCTGGCACTTGACAGCGGTAGGGACAGGGACTGTGGTTATAGTCGTGGAACGATAATAAAGGAGAGGGGGAGACGAATCCTTAAGATATTTCCGAACTCAGCACCTTAGTTTTATGTTCCACGTGATAGGTGGTAAGCCTAGCCGCCCATAAGGCCTTCAACTTGGCTTAACGATTGTCGTTTTACTGACAACCGAGTTTCATTTCATGCTTTCCTTCTCTACGCAATGGATCGTTTTGCGAAAGTGTTCCCTTAGTCGCTTCTTACGACACCCTCAGGATGATTTGGGGTGGCGACATTTTGTACTCGTCGTAGTAGTAGAGCCCCGTCGCCACACGGGGCTCTACTTCTACGGTAAATTCAAACATAAGAGCAGAGCAGAGGCAAACTACCGTTAGATTTTGTCCCATGTCGGTGAGCCTATACCTAACCGTGTTGTAATGAGAATATTCATATCGGTATTTCACGCCACATCAGAGATGTTTACTGTACAAGACGCAAATTCGTCCCTGCGGCTGCGTCGAATACTGTTCTCACCTTTGGGATGACTCTGCAAGGTATTTACTAGACGCGCTTGACGCTATGCAGAGACGTGGTATCCGAATAATTGGCTGGCCTGAGGTGACGGGAGGCCTCGAACCGTTTGGCGCAGCGAAGAACCATAGCGTCCTTGGCTGCCTTCTATCAAATGTATCACGGCGAATGTTCTGAAGAACTAATCAACCTGATCCCACCCTCTCCTTTCCGATCCCGAACAACACTAGCCGGGCAAAGATGCCACTCACAAACAGTGTAGAGAATCTTCGCCAGAACTGAGCGTTTCAAAAGATCGTTCCTCTGTCGAACTATAAAAACATGGAACGACCTGCCCGCTCACGTGTTTCCCTTATCTTACAATCCCGGGTTCTTTAAGAGGAGCGTGAAGAGGCACATCACAGTGCCGCCAACTTGAGGACCATTGTC
Source organism: Miltochrista miniata (assembly GCA_933228765.1). Classification (NCBI taxonomy): domain Eukaryota; kingdom Metazoa; phylum Arthropoda; class Insecta; order Lepidoptera; family Erebidae; genus Miltochrista; species Miltochrista miniata. The sequence continues at coordinate 14,697,114 of OW121770.1, forward strand.
AGAAGTGGCCCCCAATCGCTAGAGTAGTATTGTATTCTCTTTGCTAGATGCGCCACGGCTTTCCATCAGGCTGGTGGCGACGTCAATTTGGCGAGCTAAATATAAAAAAAAAGGGATATAATAAACCGAGCCTCAAAAATTTTTATTGGCCACGGCATTTAGCCTCTCATTTAATAACTAAGCCACGCGAAAATGAAATAGCCTCTAATATACTAATTCGTCCTCTTTAAAACGTCACCTAAATATTCCATTATAAGCATTAAATAAAGATCAACAATTATTTTAACTTTTCCTCCGTAATAATATATTAACACCTAATTTACTAATTCAGTCACATATTTTACATGTAATCACCTTTTTATATTTTATGGCTTCAAAACAAGAGCCTCAAAAAATTATAATTTAAGCCTCCACAGACAACATCAGTTTTTATAACTTAGCGTGTAAAAGAGATATATCATATTCTTTTTTCGTGAAAATAGCCACCGTAAGGCTAGACGCGAGTGCACAGGACGACAGAGACCGGCAATTAGCATCAATCAGAGACCGCTATTTGATATCACTGTGTAACTAAAGACAGATTACGCTTACTGAACAAGAAAGTGAGGTCAAGAAAGCAAATACTAAACTCAAAACTGAGTACATTATAGACTCTCTAGAAGTGAATATCGTGAATGTCGTCATTAATTTACGATTAATGAGAAAATACTCGTTACTCAGCTTTGGGTTTAGTATTTGCATTCCTGGCTTCACTTTTTTGTTTGTTATCTAGTTTTAGTTCTATAATCTGTATTACATGCATACATAATGTCACCGACCGAAATCTGTATGATGTCTAGGCATTATAGAGAATACCTGAAACTTGGAGGCAAGGTAATGTATGAAATAACGAGAGTATGGAAGGGTTGTTCGCTGCTTGCGAAGGTTAGGTTAGGTTGGAACAGTTCCACTAACGCGTGAAGGCGAGCGAGCGAAGCGAGCATGCCGCTGCAGCGGCCGCCGAGCGGCAGATGTATTACAGATAAATTTAATATTTTGCATTATGTTCTAATTTATAATTCCTCGATAGTTTATAATTTTGCGGTACTTATAATTTTATGGTGACCCAAGACCAATTTATTTTGCACATTATCGGTGGACGAGCAGGAATTCTATGCAATCCCTAGGAATTTTGTACAGTACTAGACAAAGTATGAACAATCATATATACTTATTCAAAACATTTCTTAAATTGCTTGGAAGGGGCATCTGGAGTCTGGGGCAGGTATTCCTTAGAATGCAGGTATTGTATAGAATATCTGATTATAAAGACTGCAGGTAACACATAATAATAAATAAAAGCATTTATGCCCGAAGATCTGTCCCATATTCCCGTGTGAAACGGACAAGCGAGTCCGTTTCAGGACTCGCTTGTCCGTTTCCACCAGATTGTGACAACCCACACAGTTGGCTTAACGTGCCTTGCAAAGCAAGGAAACTCTTGCAAATCAAATGTTACAAAGTGGTCACCCACCCGAGCACCAACAATAGCGGTAGTTGCTTACTGCAGTGATCGTTTACAAAAGACTGAGTTAGTGGCTACAAGTGGTCCTAGCTATTTAGGTGGTATTAGTGGCCATAATTTGCTTTTTGATGGCAATTTTACTTAACTTTGATGATCCATTAATGTGGGACGAGTTACATTTTAAACTTGCTGAATTAGGAAATTAGAAGCTATGATATTAATAAATAATGTCCATTTTGATGCCATTTTTTGGTATTTTAGAAGCTTACTGTTTGAATGCATGTTACAAAATTAGATGCTTAGAAATAATCACGATGCTGAATTATATTAACAGTGGCTAATATAGAAGTTGACTGGTGGCTATAATCTATAAATTCTGACGCTCATTAATTTTGGCTGACTTATTCATTTAGGGGCCAAAGTATTTTTCCGGAGGCTAAAAATGCTATTAAAAAGAAGGTCGTTTAATTAGCACCCAAAAAAAAATAAGAGAATACTCTCCCAAAGTGTTTGGGAGAGGCCTTACTCCAGCAAAGGACAGGGTCCCGGTTGCCAGTAAAACGGCAGTCGTTAAACCAAGTTGAAGGCCTTTATGAGCGCCTTGCAAAATTTCAACAGCGGCAGTCACAACCTTCGCCTCTCCATTTCAACACGGCAATAGGCCATCACCTATTACGTGGTACATAAAACCATAAGGTATAATGTGGGCGTATACTATGCCTCTATCTACCCCTTCAGGGGTAAAGGCGTGGCTATGTATGTATGTTACTCATTGAGCAACGCGGGCTAGCGGCTCGGACACGGATTTAGAAGTCTGGTTGCTCTCACCTCACACTACCTCTTGTAGTACCTACCCTTAGATCAAGAATAACAACTAGATGTAATATCGACGCGAGAAATCCGGCACCTATAGAAGACAGCTCACTACTGACGGCTGACTACATCCTTGTTTGAACTGGCGACAATGGGCCGACATCAATCAATACATATAATAAAATCGTAACAGGTCGCTGTCTGTACATGGAAGATAAATAAGAAAAAATATTATAGGGGGGCTTTATGAACGCAATAGAACCCAAAACAATGATTTTTAGAATTTTTGTCTGTTTGTCTGTATGTCTGTATGTCTGTATATCTGTTTGTCTGTACGGTTGTGCACGCTAATCTCAGCAACCGCTCAACCGATTGCAATGCGTTTTTTTTTATTGTGTTGAGGTTTGCTCCAGTTAACATTTAGCGTTTGTTTTATGTAAATCGGTTTAGAAATAAAAGAGTTATAACACTTTAAAGAATTAGATATTTTGAAAAATTTAATTGTAGGGGTTTCTTTGAATGTGAGTGAACCTAAACTGGCGTGTTGGCTTAATCATAAAAGAGCTTAATGATTAAGACTATTTTTAAACAATTCAGTCCGCGCCGAAGGCGTGGACTGAATTGTTTTAAAATAGACTTAATCATTAAGCTCTTTTATGATTAAGCAAACAGGGCAGTTTCTGATGCTGCTTGATGACTCTGATGAAGAAATACCTTTCCTTTCATACACCTTATGTGACGTAAACGAAGTTGCGGGCTCAGCTAGTTGAATAATACAAACGTATGAAACAAAACGACTTAACTGATATATCAGTGGCATGGTATTTTATGCTTACGAATAATAACTTTAAGGTACATTTTACGTTAAATGTGATACAGCCTTGAATTATTTATTAACGATTGCTAATAAATAGAATATAGGTTTAACTACGTATCGACTTGGGACACTTTATAACTTTCATTTTGTTCGCGACCCGTAATCTAGTTGTTATTCTTGATCTAAGTACCTAACCTACCTGATCGCGTTGCTCTGTGCTTTGCTTTGATGTTACTATACTGCTTTCTTATAGCTGATGGCAAGGTCAAAGCTTCACAAATAACATATAAAGAAGATTAAAAATGATACTGTCACTTGCGTAATTAGTAAACACCAATACATTTTTCTCAAAGACAAAAATAATATATTTTCTCGTAGCCTATTCTCTAATTATCTGATGTTTTTGACGCACAATTGAATTACAGTCCAAGTTTTCAATAAACATGACTTTTGTATTATGAAATTGATCGAAGTTACAAAATGAACATGTGTAGAACGCACGCACCTTCATACAGTCTTTCGACGTGATCTCACTGGAGCAAATTCTTTAGAAAAGGCAAGTTCTTAATTAAGGTCGACATTCTCTTCCAGAAAATAATAAAATAACCTAATATTTTACTTGTGGAAATCCTTCATGGATGCTATGCCGGTTGGGTTCCGTGCACACTAACTTTGCGGGGAAAGCTGCTCACGACTTTGCCCTGACCTACGGTTTCTCCCAACTGGTAAAATCTCATACGAGAATACCAGATAGGGAGAACGAGCAGAGTGCATTGCTGGACCTTCTGCTGACTACGCGGCCTGACGGATACACCACATCAGTGGATGCACCACTTGGTTCATCGGACCACTGCCTCGTTCGGTCGCGAGTGCCTCTCGCAAGGCCTGAACCACCTCGGCCCAAGGAGTGGCGACATGTGTGGCACTACAAGTCAGCAGACTGGGATGGACTTCGAGAGTTCTTTGCGTCGTACCCGTGGAGGCGGCTTTGCTTCACTTCAGAAGATTTGGACTCCTGCGCTGCAGCAGTAGCTGAGGGGATCTTGGCGGGCATGGAATGTTATATTCCTAACCGCTGGATCCCAGCAGCTGCTAGGAAACGACCGTGGTTTAATCGGCTTTGTAGAGAAACTAGGATGTTGAAAGAAACTGCCTACAGAGCTTGGACCACGGCTCGCGCTATCTCAGATCCTAGCATCTCTGAAGTGAAACGCAAACTGAATGCTGCCTCGAGGGCCAGTAAAAGAGCGGTTGCCAGGGCTAAGTTCGATTTCGTCGGCAGAATTGGTCAGCGACTAGCCGGCTACCCTTCTGGAAGTCGTGAATTCTGGTCGCTCGCCAAAGCTGCCGAGGGAAACTTTTGTCGGTCGGGATTACCACCTCTACATAGACTGGATGGTAGTCTGGCCCAGAGTGCCAAGGAGAAGGGCGACCTTTTGGATTCTCTCTTTGCCTCCAACTCGACCATGAACGATGGCGATGCGCTTCCGCCTGGTATCCCTTGGTGTGGCACTTCAATGCCAGAAATTAAATTCAAGCAACGGGACGTCAGGCGGGAGCTTCAATCCCTAGATATTCATAAGTCGAGTGGGCCGGACGGCATTCCCGCGGTGGTACTTAAGCGGTGTGGTCCGGAGTTGTGTCCGGTGCTTACACGTCTTTTCACGCTTTCATACTCCATGAAGCAAGTCCCGGCGTCGTGGAAGATCGCGCACGTGCATCCTGTGCCCAAGAAGGGTGACAGGACCGACCCGGCCAATTATAGGCCTATAGCCGTCACCTCCCTTTTTAACCGACTTCCAAAAAAGGAGGAGGTTCTCAATTCGTCTGTATTTTTATCTAAGGTGATGGAGCGTGTAATTAATACACAGCTCCTGAGGTACCTTGAGGAACATGACCTGCTCAGTGACCGGCAGTACGGTTTCCGTCACGGTCGCTCGACGGGCGATCTTCTTGTGTATCTCACACACCGCTGGGCGGCGGCTATCGAGAGTAAGGGTGAGGCTCTAGCAGTGAGCCTCGACATCTCGAAAGCCTTTGACCGGGTCTGGCACCTTGGTCTTCTTACGAAACTGCCCTCCTATGGACTGCCCGAGAGTTTATGCGGATGGGTGTCCAGCTTTCTGGCCGGTAGAAGCATCAGGGCCGTCGTTGACGGCAGCTGTTCCGACTGCATGGCCATAAACGCTGGTGTACCACAAGGCTCAGTGTTGTCCCCTACTTTGTTTCTGCTGCATATCAATGACATGTTGTCTATTGACGGCATTCATTGTTATGCGGACGACAGTACGGGCGACACTTATTACACGGGCCGTCCCGGTATCTCTCGGGTTGCAGTGGAAGAAAGTCGTGAACAACTTGTGTCTGAAGTCGAGGCTACTCTCACCAGAGTGTCCGATTGGGGTCGACAAAATCTTGTCCAATTCAACCCTACCAAGACACAAGTTTGTGTTTTCACCGCAAAAAAGACCCCATTCACTGTGGCGCCACAATTACAGGGCACATCTCTCACCATCTCTGAAAGTATAGGGATCCTTGGTGTTGACATCTCCAGTGATGTGCAGTTCCGCAGTCACTTGGAGGGCAAGGCCAAGCTGGCGTCCAGGAAGCTCGGAGTGCTCAGAAGGGCGCGGCGGTACTTTACTGCGGCGCAAGCACTGCTTCTCTGTAAGTCGCAAGTGCGTCCGCATATGGAGTACTGCTGTCACCTCTGGGCGGGGGCACCCGAATACCAGCTTCGTCCATTCGACTCGGTGCAAAGGCGAGCTATGAGAGTTGTCAACGATCCCATACTTGCAGGTGGTGTGGAACCTCTTAGTGACAGAAGAGACTTTGCTTCTCTGTGTGTGTTCTACCGCCTGTACAACGGTTTGTGCTCTGAAGAATTGTTTGATATGATGCCTACGGCTACATTCTATCATCGCACCGCTCGCCATAGACAGGGTGTTCATCCTCATACGTTGCGTCCTGAGCGCTCGAGCACGGTGAGATCTAATAGAGGCTTTCTTCCGCGTACGCTTAGGTTGTGGAATGATCTCCCTGCTTCGGTTTTCCCAAACGCCTACAGTATGGGGTTCTTCAAAAGGGGACTTAGAAGGTTTTTAAAGGGTCGGCAGCGCGATTGTGGCGCCTCTGGTGTTGCAAACGTCCATAGGCTGCGGTGACCACCGGTACATCTGGTGGGGCCGTATGCTTGTCTGCCGCTCTAGTGGTATAAAAAAAAAAAATATGCCATATTCTTACCGAGTAAAACCACAGATAATCCCTACTAATTCCCTACTTTCCCTACTAATATTATAAATTAACTGTCTGTCTGTCTGTCTATCTGTCTGTCTGTCTGTCTGTTACGCTTTCACGCATTAACGGCTGGAGCAATTGAGATGAAATTTGGTATAGAGATAGTTCGAGGCCCTGGGAAGGACATAGGCTACTTTATAACCGACTGCGCCAAAAGTAGGGTTATGATTTTACGCGATAACGACTTCTACGCGATGACGACTTCTACGTGGTCAAAGCCGCGGGGAACAGCTAGTATTATATAAAACCACATGATGCCTACCACTGCCCACGGCTGGAAGCCCGAGTAAGCTCTCGAAATGATGTCCCAGGTAATAATAGCCGTCCCATAGTAGTTATTACAAGCATGTAGATCGCTGAGAGCTCAAGAACCAAAAGGCCTCCAGTAGACTATCTCATCAGTGTTGTAGACTTTGATGCTACTATGACACTCAAATAGAAAATAAACACGTAACTGTCCGTTCGCGCTAAGTTTGCCGGTCGTCTCCCCTACCACGTCTCTACACAAGCCTATACGCCAGCGGCAATCTTAGCGCAAACGGGTTGTACCCGTACCCTTTTTTTTTGTTTAACGTGAGGGAAAATCCTCATGGATGTTATGCCGGACTCCTACCGACTAAAAAACCTCACGTAACGCCCAACAGCCTGTGGTTGGGTGCCCCGGGTAAGCCCTCGGAAGGATGTCCCAGGACAAAGGATGTCCCAGGACACCTTTCTTCTTCCTCAGAAAGGGTACCTTTCTTTGCGTCGCGCACCCTTTCCCTTGGGGTAAAAAATAGTCCACTGCGTATTGAGCCAGGTTCTATACTTGCCAATCTAAGTATGTACATAATATATGATTTTTTTGCATCAAAAAGTAAAGTTTCATAACATGACATCACGCTTGTTTCCTATTGGGGTAGGCAGAGACTTTGGCTTTCCACTGGCTTGACAGAAGTGTCTAGACTAGATCACGATTCATGAGATACATACTCAATTTGGTGACAAACAGACGGACAACGGAGTCTCAGTAATGTGCTCTCGTTTTTACCTTTAGGGTACGGAACCCTAAAACAGTTATAGTAATCATTTTATTCATCATTACATTTCGATTTATCGTACAGAAATAAGCTACGATACGAATATAGCAAAACTACTTTATTAAAATCGTACTAGCAGCGCCATCTATTAGAGTATAACAGAAACAATAAGTTCTGAATTGCACCGCAGTATACGTAGGCGCTGTTGATACGGACCGCTATTTGAGCTTATGACGTGTATTGCGCCCACTACCCAACGCAGTGTCGGCAGTTCATATAACCGTACGTCACTTTAATTTAAAGTGGGTAAAGTGACGCTTCACTAAAACACACGCATGTTTCTGTAAATTTGTGTGCACCTAAGTTCTGCAACATTTATTTTATGAAATACTTTTTATCTTTTAAATAATTAATCGATCCCAATCTGATGTTTCAAGATGTCGCAGGTTCAAAATCTGGTGGATAACAAACTTCTTTTTGTTGTTTTTTTCGGTTCCATTTTATATTTTCGTTGTGCACCTAAATAAGACAGAGTTTTACAGAGCAATTTTTAGTAGGTTAAGCATTTTTACGTTATTTTGGTATATATGTAGTCTTCATACCTACATAAATTAATTATTTTATGAGTTATTTTAAGTTAAATCAAAATTTTTGATTTGCCGCACCTTTATGTCCCCTAGTAGGTGAGGCCTCAGTGGTGGCCAGCCAGGGTCTGTCGGGAATCTTAGGATATCCTTCCGAGGGCTTACCCAGAGCTCAGGACCGTATTCGGTGGTGTGGCGTCTGGCGTGTGTGGTTGTGGTCGGTGAAAGTTGCCATCAGAGATAGCATCTATGAGAGATTTCCACTCAACACAAAAGAAAGCAATTAGGCGATTAATCATTATTATTTTACTAATTTCTTCTTTTTCTTTTTGAGCCGTAGCCGTAACGTCTTCATTTTCGTATTGTTTCATTTGGCGCAGTCTTTACACGTATAGCGCAGTGTTTGTTTCGAGTTTTACTTCTTTTTGCCATAAGCTAGTCCGTTAGTCAGCAGCTGCAGCTGCGCACTGCTTGCAGGTGAGACTGACTTGGCGTCATAGATCTCGATAATAATAATTATAATAAATCTTTATTGTCAGGCAACATTAGAAAGTTACAGTTGGTATTAACTTATTCTACAGCCCATAGATAAATACCTTAAAACTAAAATACATATAAATATCTTAACCTAATTGACACTTCGTTTTTTGACTGCACCGATTGATTGATCGATAGATCTCCATCGCACCCTGGTATTACTGTATACTTAATTAGTAAAAATAAGAGGATTTAGGAATAGGTATTCCTTAGTCCTCAAATTTGTCGTTATTGTGTTATGTTTGAAAGAGCTCGTAGCCCCGTTGACTAAGTTTTCTATAAACGATCATAAACGGCCACTGCAGTTAGCAATTAGGTACCGCCATGGCTGCTCCTCGGATTGGTCCACCATATGACCACTTTGTGACATTACATTTTGCAAGCGTTTTGAGGAACGTTAAGCAGTTGGTCCTGGTTGTGACTTGTGTGTGAGTGACATAGCAGTCATAAAGCCAAGCTGTACACCTTGTCGGCAGATTAATGATTTCAACAGCAGGTGCCTGCTGACCATTTTAACACGGCAATAGGTTCACCACCTATTACGTGGAACAAAAAAGTAAATAGTAAAATCAGAGATCCTCAAATTTGTTGTAATTTTATTTTATTATGTTGCAGATAAAACTATGGCATCAGAGGCTCCAAAAGATAGAAAGAAATTAGTCTACATGACTTTAATTCTCCATGGCATAGGAATTTTGACAGCATGGAATATGTTTATCACAGCGAAAGACTATTTTGTTGAATATAAACTGAAGAATGCTCCAGAATATTCGCAATACTTCTTGGTTTACGTGGGATGGGCTTCCCAGATACCGAATCTAATTTTCAGTTGGGTAAACGTTTTTGTTACTTTTGGGTAAGTTATAGAAGTGTTAGGTTTTTAACTGCTTCGATGGCGCTGCCGCGCTGTGGTCACACAAAATCCAATATACAGAATATAATTTATTATCTGTGCTAAAAGTATTACGTACTGTTTTGCTAGTCCATGCTGCATCTAAATAGTCCTCTGGGAAGGTGGTTTCCAACTTCTCGTCAAATTTCCGCAAGACTAGACTTAAAACTTCAATGGAGTCAGTCAGTGATCCCTTACAAGCTTAAAGTTTTTATTCTTCAGTTCTGTGCTTCGGAAGGCACACTATGCCGTTGGTCCGGGTTGCCAGTAAAATGGCAGTTGTTAAGTCAAGGCGAAGGCCTCATATCAAGGCAGCTTGAAAAAATTAAGCAGCGTCTAGTCACAACCTGCGCCTGTCCATTTTACCACGGCAATTATAGGCTCTCCACCTATTACGTGGGACGAAAACTAGAGTTGAAAAGAGGGCAAAAGAGGGCGTATGCCTCTGTCTGTCTCAATAAATTGGCTATTCTTCGCCGAAACAGATAAAGTGGATATTTATTTAACTTTTTTGTTCTAGAGGTAGCCTAACCACTCGTATATATTGGTCGTTGATAGTGGAAGCTGCAATATTCGTGATTACTGTTATCTTGGCTATGGTTGATAGTTCAGGATGGCCCGTAGTGTTCTTTTGGATCACCATGATAACTGTGTTTATTTTGAACAGTAAGAGTTTACGCTTTTTTGTATTACTAAGGTGTCAGTTAAAGTAAGGGGTTAGTAAATACACTGGCAGGTGAGTTTGGCTAGAGAGAAGAGATATGGGAAGGTTTTCTTATAACTCTAAGGTTAACCTTTCGAGGGCGTACCAGGGATTCCTGGCCATAGGCACTTAGGCAGATGGTAGAGCACGGTGTGGTTTTAACCGGCAAAAGTCGAACATAACACCCATGAGGACTTTCATGCTAAACCAAAGGCTTCCTTTATGCTTATTTTAGAGTCGCGCTGACCGTCGGCGCTGACAGCCAAAATGTATGAACTTCTAGGAAGCGTTTTAGAATAACGCTATATTATATAACTAGCTCAGCCCGCAACTTCGTTTACGTCACATAAGCTGTATGAAAGGAAAGGTATTTCTTCATCAGAGTCATCAAGCAGCGTCTGAAACTGCCCTGTTTGCTTAATCATAAAAGAGCTTAATGATTAAGTCTATTTTAAAACAATTCAGTCCACGCCTTCGGCGCGGACTGAATTGTTTAAAAATAGTCTTAATCATTAAGCTCTTTTATGATTAAGCCAACACGCCAGTTTAGGTTCACTCACATTCAAAGAAACCCCTACAATTAAAATTTTCAAAATATCTGATTCTTAAAAGTGTTATAACTCTTTTATTTCTAAACCGATTTACATAAAACAAACGCTAAATGTTAACTGGAGCAAACCTCAACACAATAAAAAAAACCGCATTGCAATCGGTTGAGCGGTTACTGAGATTAGCGTGCACAACCGTACAGACAAACAGATATACAGACATACAGACAAACAGACATACAGACAAACAGACAAAAATTCTAAAAATCATTGTTTTGGGTTCTATTGCGCTCATAAAGCCCCCCTATAATATTTTTTCTTATTTATCTTCCATGTACAGACAGCGACCTGTTACGATTTTATTATATGTATTGATCTGTGATAACGCGTAGGTAGCTATCAGCGCGTACGTTGGTCAGCGCCGGCGTTCAGCGGCCATACGCGTCGCACGTCGGCGCCGCGTAGCTGTCGGCGCTGACCAACGCACGCGCGCCTCTGTCTTTGGTGAGCGTTCTAGTGTCGCGTCGAGAGGACGCCGCCGCGCCGTCAGCGTGAGCTGTCCAAAGACTTCTATCCTCATTTTATATAGAAATCTTTGGAGCTGTCATGACGAATTGCGATGTGGACAAAAGTCTGTACTACTCGTTCGCTCTAACTTTGCCGCTGGCGTAGAGTCGTATACCAGAATTGTTAATTAGACGAAGTAAATTGACAGTAGCTAATGTCACTTAGTCATACAAAATACGCAACATTGTATGAAGAAGTGACATTAGTTGCTGTCAATTTACTTCGTCTTATTAAAAATTCGACTTTAGTATGGAGCCGAGCGGCAAAGTTAGAGCGAACGAGCAGTACGTACGCCACAATGATCAGCGCGATACTGAAATCGCGATGATCCTCAGCGCTAACGAGCTACGCGCTGAGCTGTCAGCGGTGATGTTCAGCGTGACTCTAGAACCAGCCTAAAATAATAAGGTTCTCAAATGGATGACCGCTTTGTAAGAATTTGTTTCACTAGCGTTTCCATGTTTCAGAAGGCATATTATGTGACTTCACTTCATGACGACCATGTTATTGGCAAACAAGACGGTTGTCAATAAAATAGTAGTCATGAGGTCAAGTTGAAGGTCCTGTCCATTTCAACATGGTTATAAACTCACGACGTATTACGTGGGATGATATTATAACTGTTGATATGTAGGCGTTTTGAATATAAACCTTCGTGGTCCTAATTCAGTAGTATAAATACTAACTCATTAAAGGTGAATAATTTTCCAGCAGTGAACGCTATCTATCACAGCTCAATATATGGCATAGCGGGCAACTTGCCAAGCAATTACCTTGGGACTCTAGTCTTAGGCAACAACATCTGTGGCACTCTCGTAGCCCTACTCTCATGGGCTACCACCGGGTTCGAGAGCCTTCAAACATCAGCTATTTATTACTTTATTGGAGGAGCATTAGTCCTGGTGATCTGCTTTGATACCTTATTCGCTTTGCCATTAAATGTAAGCATATTTCTGAATTTTCATAGCTCTAGCGCACCTGATGGAAAGCCATTTTTTTAGACCACTGAAGTGGCAGACAAGCATACGGCCCGCCAGATGGACTTTTGGTCACCGTAGCCTATGAACGTCTGCAATACCAGAGGCGCAACACTCGCGCTACCGACCCAGCAAGAACCTTCTAAGATCCCCCTTAAAGAACCATAATATAGGCGTTTGGGAAAACCAAGACTCATACCACATAATTCCATGCTCAAAACATCCATGACGACTGACAACATCTAAAGAGTTAAGAGCCACTCTCGCAGTACACAAGATGGCGGTCTATTGGTTCTCAAGTTGGCAGCCCTATGAGATGTGCCTCTTTACGCTCCGCTTGAAGACACCGAGGTTGTAAACATTTGCGCTGGCAGAGAGTTCCAAGTTTCAATCATTGCACAGAGAAACGATATTTTGAATCACTCGGTTCTGGCAAAGAAGCTTGAAAGCTTCGTTTCTGGGTCTTCTCTCGTTTTCCATAAACTCATTTGCACTAATATTGTTTGCCATAATCATCCCCGATCATAATATTTACTTGCACTATTATCATTTATACTAATAACGTTTGCCTTAACAACTCAACAGTCATAACTTTCATTTGCCATAAAATGACTTTCTATAACAACATATTTCATAACAATCAGTTTCCATAAGTAACACATCTCATAATCGACTCTTGACATAATCAAAATATGACATAATTATGAAAATAATACATAATAAAATAATGTTAGGTCGAAATTAATTATCGTTAACGCCCCGACTCAGTGCAATCCGACTCGGATGGGTTAGGTTAGAAGACTAAGGCGGGAGCGAAGCGAAGCGGAGCTCCCGCATTAGTCTTCGTGGTTTTTTTTAAAACGACCCAGAAGTAGTAGCCCCATGAAGTGGGGCTCCATCGAACTTAGTTAGTAGACGCCATAAGCAGTGTTGCCAGGTCCAGATATAAAGAAAGGACGGCGAGTAATCTAAAAAGGGACGGTTTTGGGGTGGAAAGGACGGTTTTGTAAGAAATCAATCGTAATACCATAAAACAAAAAAAAAAAAAAGCTCGCGCTGGCTCTTCTGTATACAGAACGTTAAAAAACATTGAATCCTTTTGTACTGTGCTATGCATGTGGAACGGCATGTCTTCGGGTAGGCTTTATCTACTACGTTATGAAGTTTAATAATACCTCCATCATACATGTAACACGTACATTAACAATATTACTTTTGAATTTATGACACGATGATGTCCTACAAAGGACGGTACCCTCGGAGGGACGGTGAAAGGACGGTCCGACAATGAATAGGACGGAAAACCGTCCCTAAAGGGACGATCTGGCATCACTGGCCATAAGAGGTTTAGTTTTAGGTTTAATTGTGAATAAAAAATCTGTGTAAATAAAAGTTATGGAAAATGGCATTATTGAAAAAGAAAATTATGGCAAATACATTTATGGATTTGAATTATTATGACACTAGATCGATTATGACCATTGGAATTAGTGAAAGTCATTTTATGTCATTTCATGATTATGGCAACTGAAGCGTTATTTCTAATGAAATTATGGCAAATACCAGTATGGCATATGAAATTATGGCATTTTAAATTATGGCAAACATTAGTAAACCTCGTTTCTGATATATTTCGGTGCTACAAGCGCCACGATCACGGATTGTCTACCGATAAACTTTGGAAGGATGATTGATCAAACAGAATCGCGATCACCTGTTATTTACCAGGTGCACCACTGATGGGTGTGGTTGGCTTAAACGCTGACGCACAACTCTATAAGAGCTTATAGCTAAGGGTGGTGACGCGTAAAGTTTTCTGGCATTCCCCTCTCTTTTACAGACTGGACAATGTATGGTCTCTCTCCACGCGGACGGGTTACCGGAGAATGGCGACCAGGGCTGGTCAGGGTCCCTGGGATTACCTTTCGAGGGTGCACCTTTCCTGGCAACATACAGCCAAGACGGAGCAAAAAGAGATGGCTCATTGGCTAATTGCGACTTATTAAATTTCAGAAGTTTTATCGTTACCATTTAAATCAAGGCAAGGCAAAAAGTGATAAGAAGAAGTCTTCAAAAATTCCATATCTCTTGATACTCAAGCAGTCCGGGTGCCAGTTGTATAATGTTTTCTTCACATTCTTTGTTTCCTTATCTGTTTTTCCATCTGTGGTTTCAGGTAAAATTACATAATTTTTTTTACGCCCTGTACTATCATTCCAATTGCCAATCAATCAAATATTTCTTACTATCCTACTATCTATTATTATAAATGTGAAAGTTTGTGAACATGTTTGGATGTTGTTTGTGTGTATGGATGTGTGGTTATTTGTTACTCTTTCACGCTCTAACGGTTAAACGGATCTGGCTGAAATTTGGTACAGAGGTTTATATAGGTCTGGAATAACACATAGGCTACTTTTTATCTCGGGAATAACTTTCCAGAGGAAGCGGGAATGGGAACAAAATAGCTACCAGTATAAATTTGATTGATTGGCAATCAATCATCAAATCAGCCCATGGCAGTCCACTGCTGGACGTAGCCCTCTCCCTCTCTCTAACACGTTTATTGTGAAAGTGAAAGTTCAATCCGATTGACGTTGTCATTTTTGTTTTATTTCAAACTTTGAACAGATGATCCATGTGACCTAGTGACGTAGTTTAATGCGACAGAGTCACAGGTACAGACAAAGTCTCGACATAAGCCCCTCTGCACTCAATTTTATAGAGAGGGGCTGAAATAACATTAGGTAGGTACATAGTGAAAAAAAAAAAATGTTTCGTTTATATCCTTTCCATGTCATGTATTTTCAGACATTCAACCCATCACTGAAGGCTTCCTGGGCAACAATTTTGTTCTGATCACCTGCTTTCTGACTTACAACTTTATGTCCATGCTTGGCAGCTTGACAGCTAACTTTAAACAGTTTGTAAGTTGCCCCTATATTTCATTTTATTTTCCAAAACTGCAACTTTTCTCTTACCGATGTGACTGCGTATAGTTTTAACTTACTAAACGCGCTCGGCGCTATGCAGACTTCGTGCTATCCGAATTATTGGTTGTCCTAAGTGACGGGAGGCCGAGGCCTCCCGTCACTTTCTACTTCTTTTTCTTCGCTACTCTAACGGCTCGAGAGCCGTTAGAGTAGCGAAGAACCATAGCGTCCTTGGCTGCCTTCTATCGAATGTATCACGGCGAGTGTTCTGAAGAGCTCTTCAACCTGATCCCACCCTCTCCTTTCTAATCCGGGATTTGAGATTTTGGATTTAGAAATTTGCGTTTTTGGATTTTGCAAACTAATATCAATGTTTCCTATTTGCCAGGTCTATTTGCCAGGTGACCCTTGACGACTAACAATTTTTTGAAAACGATTCAGAAGTTCCAGATTTACTAAAGTGTCGTGCACAAATACTAATTTCAACTTCAAATTTCAAAATTTCAGCCTGGGCCCCGAGCACTGACCATATACACCACAATCCGGGTGGTCTTCATTCCCTTGTTCATACTGTGCAACTACCAGGTACCAGGGCGTACTTTAGCAGTGGTGATCAAAAATGACTGGGTGTACTGGTTCATATCAGCTTTGATGGCGTATACTTCAGGACATGCGAGTTGTCTTAGCGTTATGTATATTGGCGGGTTAGTATCTTAATACGCACTGTTACTATGAACGCGAATGTTTGTAAGTGTGGATGTTTGTTACTCTAACTCGCTCTAAAGGCCATTGAAATTTCAGTCAAATTCGTTTGGCCGTGAGATGGGGAATGAGAAACAGACATCCAAATTTTACAAATCGGCATTAGAAGAACACCTTGAGTCGGGCAGTTAATCACTGGATCGAACTTCATCAATCGACAGTCCTCTCCACTGATATTAATTAGGATCCACGTATGGTGCAAAACACAGAAATTTCACTAGGGATGATGGGTTCAAGCTCTCTGGATGTTGACCTCAATCAATCAATCAAATCAGCCTATACCAGTCCACTGCTGGACGTAGGCTTATCTCAAATTACGCCACAAGCCACAATGAACGGTCCTGCGCCTTCATCATATTGAGAGGGGTTTGGCCTCACTGTAACACGCTGGCCAAACGGGTTGATATAGAGTTTTATTTCGAGTTTGCCTACGCTATGACCTCCTCCGTTAATCGGCAGGTGCACCACTGGCAGGAGTAGCTGGCTTGGACCCTGGGGATGTTGGTAGGGCCCGATCACACCCTGTGAAATTCAGTGACTAAGAAATGCTAAGTAACGTTCAAGTTGAAACTGTGCCAAATAAAACTAACGTAGTGAGTGTGGCGTATCGCCATATCCTTCGTTATTTTAATAACGGAGGGTAACATTAGACAAAGTTACTTCTTGTTTTATCTCAACTCTCAGAACCTCTACCACTGGCGTTGCAACGCGTCCGAAAAGTGGGTGCAAGTCAGAGATACCATTTCGCGATAAGTCCCGATTATTGTGATAAGTATCAGACGAAGAAATTGTGAACTTTCAGGACAGTGGCTCCCGAGCATAGCCCAACGGCTGGTATGTTGGGATCGGCTTTCATAATATCTGGTGTTGTGGCTGGGATCAGCTTCTCGCGTCTTGGTCCAGTTTTTGTCACTTGAATATGTGGTGTAGTCAGTAATGGCAGTTATTTCGAGAAATACACAAATTGTTGTTGTGTTAGTTTGTAATAAGGTTACAACAGAGTTTATTAAAATGGAGTATCCTTTTTGAGCTGTGTTTTTGTTTACATAAGATGGTGGTCAAAAGTAAGTTAATCTTTATTGTATTAAGTACCTACTTGTGTCTTGAATAATAATATTAATTACATTAAAACAAATAAAAGAAGCCAGCGAATATGGTACAATTGGCGACGACTTTATCGCTTATACAATTTCTTACAGGCTACCTTAACTACCTAGACCGACAAAAGTGTTTTCAAAATGTGATTTAAATATACCTATATTAACATTATTACTATCTAAACTAAACCTAAATAAGGCCCTCGTGGTATTGTGCCCAAAAGACTAACAGCATTCCCCTTTGAATAGCAATACCCATTCGCTGAGAGAGAAAACTGCCAGCTCTTGGGTCACCAGTCGACTCTACTAGACGATTTTTCAAATTCTTAAAAATGTATGCGCATTGGGAGCCCATGGACCTAGGGTCTCGACACCGACTGGAAGAAAACACGATAGGATGAGTATATAGATTTAAAATGAATAATGACCTGTTTGGATGCTAATTTCTCCACATCAAGGCTTCACTCGTAATTCATATGAGGTAGGTATCTACCTAAGCCCAGGCTATTAACATTAAACATGTCGGGTGAGATTTGCAAAGAAAGTGAAGGCTCACGTTTAGCAATACAATTAGCTCTGCATAATGTTGAATGGTATGTTCCTAAACCAAGTTTGAAAAGGAGAAGTTTCACTAGTCGCCAACCTCCTAGGTACATTGAGAAAGTCGCGCATAGGCTTTTACAGTTCGCCTGAGACTATGGTTCTCCATGACCGGGGGCCTGAGCGGTGAGGAGGCTGCTCACCGTCCTTACAGAAGCAGGCCCTAGACGACAGCGTGACGTCAGAGATTCATGCCCCCAAGAAGCGGGGTATCACCCGAGCAACCCCCCAAAGATGCGGAATAGTACCTCAACCCCCCTGGGGTCATTCTTCCGAGGACATACCTAGGGCTCCCAACCGTAGGCTGTCAGGTAGGATACGTGTGGTTTTTAGGAGTCCGTCATATCATCCATGTAGGATTTTATTCACGATTAAAAAGTCCTCTATAGGAATAGCGTTTTAAAGATAATACCAACTGCTGTTGACCAAACCCATTGAGGGTCTCAGAGCTGATCTTTCTTTGGTTCCTCATTAGGGCACAGACACTTGATACAGCCTTGAAGTAGCAATGTACGATTTTATCCTGTGTACTAACCCATTTATCACTGTTCTTGCTTTAAACACACAACACATAGGAACAGGAACGGTAAGTGTATTTAGGTCGCAGGCTGGGACTTGATACGTTTGGCGTAGGACCATGTATTGTGGTGTGAATTGGAAAAGGCCTACGTCCAGCAGTGGGCTGCCATAGGCTGATTTGATAATATCACGTCTGTAACGCTGAGGGGGCATTCCACCACTTTTCCAGTCAGTTTGTTGATCTTACGCTATATTATGGCTTAAGCCTATTGCTGTCACCAGAAACTATACTTGTACACTAGTCCCTCTGCAATCCGAATCAAAATTCCTAGGACTGATATTATACATCCATAACGAGTTTTATGGAACAGGAACAAACATAATATTATCTAAGATCCATCGCCGTATTTCTTCCCTTTCACCGGAGACATGTCGAACTCTAGCCAATCAGATCTAAAAGGTGGTCCTTCAAAGCTGTGCTGCTGCTGTGAAGAAGTTCTTTTGTGATTCTTTGCATTATTGGTTCTTGTTAAGGTATATCGTCAAAAGGAGACCTCCAGATGGAACTGTTACTAGATGGAACCTTGGTCACTGGTCCTGAAATTTCTTGTCTGTTGTTTGGGAAGCACGTATGTAATTCGCTCACCCGCCACCTCAGGCTTGCTTTGACGGAATGTGAAAGAATCTTAACTTAAGTGACAAATATCCCAGTGTTACCGATTAGACTTTGGGTACCACCGCGGCTGGATCTGAACTTTAGGCCCCCCAATTCTCAATCATAGAAAAGGTAGTGATGTAGGAGCGCGACCCTTTGCACACGTCGCTTTAACTAACTCCCGCTATTGATACTAAGGACTAAATGGTCGTAGCTGGTTTTGAAAAATCAGTTACGCAAGTGAATGAAAGGCCCGTGAGGTCATATTTGCTCTAGTCTCGCTTGCCTGTCTGCTAACTTGTCGGGCATCGTGCTTTTGGAGATACTATTATAGTGGTAGTGATCAGGTATTGGCTTTCGTCATATTCGTTGCAGGAACTTTCCGAAGGAAACTTGTAGCAAACGAAAGAAGAGATTACAGTGATGCCTCTTCAGTTAATCCTCAATAACGGGTTCTACCGCCTCGACTATGGCGTTACCTGCCCATTGTTCATCAAATTCCGATACCTCAATGACAACCTGGAGCCACTGTCCTACGATTTCTCTGAATACCACAGATCGTGAGTGCCTTCTTACATAGTGTGTCGCTAGCCTTCAGATAATGAGTCCTGGGGTATCCTTCCGAGGACTTACCCGGGGCCCCCAACCGTAGATTGTTAGGAAGGATGCGTGTGGTTTTTAGTCGGTAGGAGTACGGCATAACATACATGTAGGATTTTCCTCACATAAAAAAAAAGTTTTCAGATATAATGCAAGTGAAATGAAAATAATTATTATGTTTGCATCTCAGTATGAAGTGTCAATAGTTACCTACACCATTTTGCAAGTTACACTGGTTCTTACCGTATCGGCTATACGGCTCGCAGCTCTAGGTCCCTGTGCCTTTACTTACGTCTTAGAAGAAAAAGGAAATTGTGCATTCTCTGTTTATAATAATACTAATTAATCTATAAATGTGTTTGAATAAATCATCATAGTATACCACGGCAGGAAGCAGGACATTATTTGTTGAACTCTTTATGACAAACTGGGCGGTGAAAGTTATGTAGTAGAAATGGCATTGTTTAACTGATAGGTTATTGTTTCCGCTATTTAAAGCCCTAGGGAATTTTTATCGGTTATTATGTAGGTTGATTTTACATGGCATCCCATTTAGGGAACATTCCCCAGTTTTCTAATTAATTTGCTATTAGGTTTCAGCTATCCTAATATACAATACAATACAATACAATTTAGGTCACAGACAAAAGGAAAACAGGTTGAAGAGGCTTTAGATGCGTTGGCAGCGTTTTCAAGCAATGTAAAATATGTGGAAGTAAAGGGTTTTGGAATCAATATTCATTATCAAAATGTCACTTTTTTATTCTTTACAATAAATAAAAAATAAATACTGTCAATAAATAACCCTCCTAGACTATACCCGATCTTGGTGCGAGATTCTAAAACACTTTGGTACATTGCGTTTCCGTGCGTATTTACATGAGGTAGACTGTTCAGTTGGCTGATGAAGATGAGGATACAGAAGACACGCTGGAGTAGCTGGGCGATGGGTTCGAAGCTGCTGAAGAGCTGGAGTCACTAGGGTAGTATGAACTGTAGGCAAGCTGAGAAGGATCCCATACTCTCGAGTAAGGACCACCGCTGGCTGGCTCCCAAGCAGCAGGGTTGTAAGAGTCTAGAGGAGCTGACGGCGCGGGCGTTGATGGTGGGCCGTACTGTGAAGCTGGGGGACCGTATTGGGGTGCTGGAGGGTCCGTTGGCATCATCATCATGGGCATAGCTGTTCACAAAACAAAGAATTATTACCTCACTTGGTCATAACTACATAACATTTATTTTGTGAAAGAAAAATGCGATCTAACCTCCTTTTTTCAAAACGAGATTGTAGATAAGGAAACCAAGAACAAGGGTGATAGCCAGTTTGCTGAGGATCAGGGCCTTGATAGATTTGATTCCAATGATTGCTACAAGGATGGGCATCAAAGCTTTCATCTTCAGTTTGAGGAGGAGAAGCACAGGCAGAAGCAGCTTCTTCTTCAAGATGCCACGAGCTGCAACAAGAAAAACACACATTTAGTTGAATTGATGACGATAATTACTAATATACCACTTTTTTCGTATCCAACCTTCGCCATTTTCGTTGTCAGTCTTAGGAAATGCCACATCCAAGCCCCTATCAGCTCTGTAAGACACTTCAGCACTATCGAACATGAATTCTGGCAGCTGGAATTTAATCTCGTGCGTGTTTAGAACTTTCCCAACGCGTTCAAAGATCACTTTATCAATGTTCTTTTCTTCGAAAGCCCTTGCCGATTCCGAACTCATACCGAGCTTTGTATCCAAGAACGAAAGAACTTTCACTTTGAGGCATGTCATCGGCGACTCAGCCTCGAAACAATCACTCATCACACTCTGCAGTAACTCATCACTGGTCCTTAAACGAGCCGTTTCAATTTCATTGTCCTTAATTGAGTATCCTTGCACTATGGCGACCGAAACTAGGATTACACAAAGACACTTCATTTTACGTTAACACTTTTCTCATTTGATTTTATTAATTGGCGTTCGGCACAGCCGGTTAATGGAGTAACAATGATTTAATTTTTCAATGGGCTAGGTTTTTATACGTGGTCCTTTGAGCAGCAAGGCACGCAAAGCGCGCGCATGATCTGCATGTTAAACGGTTTCATACTTATACTTGGCAAAACTATTTTCATTTGAAGAAAGTCCAGGCGGTGAGAGTGACTGTATTTTGGTTTTGATATTCAATATTACATACTATTTATGGCTAATTGCTAGCTACACCTAATATTTATTAAGCCTGTGCCTTAATATGATAGGCTTGATTTGACTGCTGCTGACGCTTTCGTCACCGTAGAATGAAGACCTCAAAGAATGTAGGGTTTTGGTCTTAATTTTTTTCGAGCTCTTGGATAAAATGGAGAACCTTATAACTTACACACGGAACTCATGTTTCAAGGAATCTGTTACTACTAAAGTCATTTTCAGCTAATCGTTCAAGTATGAGAAACATGCTCGCCACCGACTTCATTTTTTCGTTCTAATATAAGGTGCGATTTGACGATAATGCTATAAAAGATGAAAGGTATTTTGTATGTTTGAAGTCGATGATCACAGAAACTACACAGCTGATTTTAAACATTCTTTTAAAAAACCAGGTTATCTAGAAGTTTTAAAGGTTAAGTATCATTATGTTGCTATCTAAGGGAGCGGAGCAGTAAAAGGTGGTAGGTAAGCCTATTGCTGTGTTAAAATTTCAAGCTGTTTGTTGGAAAACCATCAATGATCAGGATTAAACTATGCCTATATTGGGACCTAACAAAACACTTTTCTTATGAGAACTTACCACAGTAGGGACGGAACATATTCTGCAACTGTAATACAGGTTTTAAGATGGGATTCTTATTTTTTTAATGAAGTCCTAGTGCCGAGCTGAAGATCTTTCGGTCCCTCCGCCGCATAGACCAAATAGCTGCTACCTCTGCTCCATATTTTAGTAGTGTATGTATTTATGTACCTTGGCATATGTAAGTATTGTTTTCCATTCAACAAATATAAAGAAACTTCTGTACAAATTCCTGTCATACGATCTTACTACGTAATACTCGACACATTTCGGTAGTAACTTTAACATTGACAGGTATTTAAATAATTGCTATGCGGTGTTGATGCGTGCTCTCACCATGCGCTTCTTACATACAAAACATGGTTAGCTCAGCTGTAATAGTGGAGATACAGAGAGGAGAAAATTCCATGCTGCGTTCATTCACTCACATAGTCTATAAGCCATGATAGAGGTTTTATGCGCAAGCGATTTTAGTCCTTATTGTATATTTACAGTTCTTAAACAATGTTGTCTTGACTCTTTTAGACATTTGTATGAGACTGTCAGACCCTCTGGCGTATTCTAAACATTCACGGTGCGAATGTCTGACTTGAGTAATGCTTTTTCTAATTAATTATGGCGATGTACGTCAGCTAGTGAATAAATTATACTAATCTTGATTAATTAACGTGTTTGAAAACCAAATTCTTGGTCTTTTAGTTTACTAGCACACATACACACGTAGATCATTGGAGCCCAAGTCAATGTCTTCGGCGAGATGGTTGAGAAAGTTGTCAAAATTCATTTTAGATGGCTTATCGACTGATAAGCCATCTAAAATGAATTTGACAACTTTCGTGAGAACTGAAAGATTCAAAATATCGCTTATCTATCGAGCCACTCAAAGGAAACTTGCTTTTCAGTTCATAAGGTCTCTAAAGTAGTAAAATTTTAATAGTGTCAAAATAATGGAACGCTCTGTCAGCGTCTTCTCTTACAACCCCGGTTTTTTTCAGTTGAACGTGAAGAGGCATATTATTGGACTGAGAACTTAGGAAGCTGTTGTCTTGTGAACTGTGAGAGAGGCCCCCAACTCACTAGATGTATTCATGGCTTTCTGTCAGGCGAGCGGCAACATTCTATGACATATACGTATATTAGAAAAGAAAATTCTTAATGACACTAAAGTATAACACAGCTTCTATAAGAATGGACCAATGATGGACCCTTGATGTACTCTGAGTGTGACAGGTAAAGCCCACAGCAGATTGAACTGCGGAAAGGAATTGTCTGACGACCAGAATATAGGTGGTTTGGATTTGGCAGTCAAAAGCTTTCCGCATATCCAATATCAGGCAATGTTAATTCTTTCTATATCTTATGTTTTCTCAATCAGTTTTAGGACAAAAACTGAGCCTAGGCTTTAATGAAATATCAATGAAACAACCTTTCACAGTCCGTTGCTGGACGTAGGTCTCTACCAGCTTCTAATAATGAGATGGTGATTATTGTTTCTGTGTCACGGTCGAAGTTTCCTTCACTTCTTTCGGAGACTGACCAGAAGATTTTTATAAGGCATTATAGCATCCTGAAATTGATCGTCCTAAAAATATCAAAATCTAGGACAATAGGAATAGGTTTGTCCTATATAACAACGGAAGTGAAACAAAGTGCAATTTCACAATCCGGACACAGCGACAACGCGTCGTACTCGTCATGTAAATGTGCGCACGCGCCGCATTCGCGATCACCATCCCTTATTACATAAAGTGTTAGTGAACGCGAACTTTTTGCTAAACAAGAGCAGTTTTCACTTTTTTTAGGAGTATTGTTTTGTAACTCGGCGTAACCTGCGCTGGATTTTTAAAGTTATGTAATGACTAAAACGATTTTTGGAAAAATATTGCAAAATTTTAACCATGGCATTCCCAGTGATTTTATATTTATTTATTGTTTAACTAGTACATCATAGTATACAATATAGAGATCTTTCAGATTACCTAAAAGTGTGCAGTAACACAACTTGCATAAAATGAGAAAAAGTAACATAAATCCTGATAATTCACGTTTAAACAAAGTGATAGGCTATAAAAGCAATTCTTTTAAAATAGTATTTGATAGTAATTGCAGTGGCAATATTTTTTAGGGTTCCGTAGCCAAATGGCGAAAACGGAACCCTTATAGATTCGTCAGTATGTCTGTCTGTCTGTCCGTCCGTATGTCACAGCCACTTTTCTCCGATACTATAAAGCCTATGCTGTTAAAACTTGGTAAGTAGGTGTATTCTGCAAACCGCATAAGGATTTTCATATAAAACTAGAAAAAAAGCAGTTAATTTTGGGGGTCCCCATACTCAGAACTGAAACTCAAAAATGTTTTTTTATTAAACCCATACGTGTGGGGTTATCTATAGATAGGTCTTCAAAAATGCTATTGAGGTTTCAAACATCATTTTTTTCTAAAGTGAATCGTTTGCGCAAGAGACACTTCCAAAGTTGAAAAATGTTTGTCCCCCCCCCCCCCCCTCTAACTTCTAAACTAAGATAATGATAAATCTAAAAAAAATATATGATGTACATTGCCATAAAAACTACCAACGAAAATTGGTTTGAACGAGGTCGAGTTGGTAGTTTTTTTTAATACGTCATGTACCGCAATTTTTGCCTAGAATAAGGATATTCATATAAAACTAGAAAAAAAGCAGTTGATTTTGGGGGTCCCCATACTCAGAACTGAAACTCAAATATTTTTTTTTATTAAACCCATACGTGTGGGGTTATCTATAGATAGGTCTTCAAAAATGCTATTGAGGTTTCAAACATCATTTTTTCTAAAGTGAATAGTTTGCGCAAGAGACACTTCCAAAGTTAAAAAATGTTTGTCCCCCCTCTAACTTCTAAACTAAGATAATGATAAATCTAAAAAAAACATATGATGTACATTGCCATAAAAACTACCAACGAAAATTGGTTTGTACGAGATCGAGTTGGTAGTTTTTTTTATAATACGTCAAAAACCGCAATTTTTGCCTAGAAAAATCACTACCACTGCGAACGTATTAAAACAACAATCAAAGTTACAACGAACTGTAAGAACTTTTATATTATGTTACTTGTTGCTACGGAACCCTTGATGGGCGAGTTCAACTCGCACTTGGCCGGTTTTTTACAGTAGCATTTGTAGTATTTTGATAATAGTTGTCAAAATTTACCAAAACTTTCTTCTTCAAATGATTTCGTAGCTAAACGTCTACGGATTGCTACGGTCACCTAACAGCGTTCGGTCGGTGTGGTGATTGTAGCAAAATTGATGCATCGGTATTTTTTACCATTATAGTATCGGCACTACAGCCTACAGATCCTTTCTCTTTATACTTAGAAAATATATCTCGGCTTCGACCGCGTAGAAGTCGTTATCGCGTAAAATCATAACCCTCCTTTTGCGCAGTCGGTTAAAAAGGTAGCCTATAATATGTCCTTCCCAGGGCCTCGAACTATCCCTATACCAAATTTCATCTCAATCGCTCCTGCCGTTTAGGTGTGAAAGCGTAACAGACAGACAGACAGAGTTACTTTTGCATTTATAATATTAGTAGGGATTAGCGAGGTAGGTCCCTTTAGAGCAAAATAGAAGAGCTGGTTTCTTCTTAGCACTAAGTTTAAACATTGTTTAACAATGTGGCAATGCTGCCAGTTCTGTGGGGAACCATCAGGATTACGATGCAGAAAAATATGGTATGTAGGAATTTTTGTGTTTATTTACTAGCCTTATTTTTAGTTTGAAATAAATAACATGCAATAAAAGAAAATACCACCGTATTAGGTAACACCTAGTAACACATAACAGTGCGATACCAAGGAGATCGTGATACACATACTAACATACATACAAAAACGTAGCCTGCATTTCGAAACCAATAGCTGAATTAAATTTTTGTTTACCAAAAATTGTGCCAGTGTAAATGCAACCTTATCACTATTCGCATAAGGTTTTATTTTCCTTCATAGAAAACCTTAATATATTATGTTGTGCGATTGTAGACTCTATCACTATAAAAATAAGAACTATAATAGTTAGTTTTAAAGTTTTAAGGTAGTCTTGATAGTAAGTTTGTTCTCGTATAATATCAGTAGATAGTTGTATCGTTATGGATTCGTGCTAATGTATGTCTTCAGTAGGTTAGCAGGGTAGGACGACGTATCCTGTGTGAGGACGTGGAATTTCAATGAGGAGAGGAGTCTGAGACTCCTTAGTGGGGCCTCCAGACCCGAATCACGAACATATTGACGTCCTATTCAGGCGAAAAGTGCGTAACTCTTTTAATGTATGTAAAATTTGACAAATTTAAAGTTTATGTAGAGAAGAATTACAGTTAAATTTCGACGGCTAAAAGCTCTAATATTGATAAACTCCAAGTCGGGTCTACATAGGTATTATCTCACATAGTAAGTACGTTAAACTAGCAATGGGTTTTTTTAAGGCATGTAAATAAATCGATATCTGTATATTCCCTTTTTCTGAACTAAATATTCCAAAGTTAAACCAAAAATACTGACTTGCACACTAATTATGCACACTAAAAAAATCAAATTCATTACACTGAGTATTGGTACTTGCATAACTGTTTTACTGAGCGAATAACTATTATCAAAATAGTATATCTAATAATTCCTTAGTTCAACAAAAATATTAAAACTTTTTTAAGGAAAACCATCGCACAATTTACTTTTAGGAACATTGTTTATTCTAAGTAAAACCCCAATTTAATCAGTCACCTCTACAAAATTTAATTTGATTGATCAAAAAAATAAAAGTCTAACCTAACCTAACCTATTCCGTTAGAAGATTGTACAATTTAGAGTGCAAGTTAGTATTTTTGATATGCAATTCGTATTTCTGTTTTACAAATCATAAATTCGATGTACGAACTACATTTTTGGTGTGAATTCGATTAAAAAGTTCATCGCGTTCAGTTCTGAGTACCTAATATTTGAGGTTTTAAGTAGGACATGTTTAGTTAATCAATTGGTTTTTTTGAACAGCATTTAATTTTCTGGTTTGCATTCAGTAAATTAGTGGAGTTACCTAGTGTGCAGAAAAATTAAACAGATGTGCATTTAAAAATATCCCTTTTTTTAACGTGAGGGAAAATCCTCATGGATGTTATGCCGGACTCCTACCGACTAAAAAACCTCACGTAACGCCTAACAGCCTACGGTTGGGAGCCCCGGGTAGTCGGGAGCCCCGGGTTACTGGCAATGCGTTAATGCCATCTGTAAAAGAATCTTGTCCAGGCCGAGATCAAACAAGCATAAGGTAGGATGCCCTCCTACTAGATAGACCGACTACTTAGTAGGGTGGGATTTATGGTTATGGCGTAAATGCATTTGTGTATCATCTATCATGTCTGTTGGAATTTTGGTTTGCATTACAGAGTGATTAGCGTGTGTGAGTTTCTGCGAGCACCTACCGTGATTCACGGTGTACACTTTAACGCCAATTTGCATGGAATCGAGACAGTCGCCACCTAAATTTAAACGCAGGATCTTGTCACCAGAAATGATGACAAAATGATCAACTCTATACTAATTCACGAATACGAGCTTCTTCATGAATGACGATAAGCGGCCGCAAAAGCTAGTTACTCAAAATAGTTAGGTATACCTACATTTTCCATTGTACATTGTGCTGGTCACGGCAATAATAAAAAGTAATACGCTTATGCCTCCTATAATGTGGAATCAACAAAAGTATTGGTAAACAGTACGTGCTCTTTTTAACGTGAGGAAAATCATACATGAATGCTATGCCAGACTCCTACCGACTAAAAACCACATCATCCCACCTAACACCATACGGTTGGGAATCACGGGTAAGTCCTCTGAAGGATACCCCAGGACTAAACAGCAGGTGTGTAATTCACCTTACCTCTTCGGCAATGTTGACGAGATTGTAAGTTAAAGGCAACTTTGTAACGACTCACTGCAAGAAGAGTCGTTTGAGGCATTTACGTGCTTCGAAAGACACTTTAAGCCGTGTTGGTCGCTGCTGCTTAGGAAATGTCAAGAGAAGGTCCACAATAGATCTTGGCAATGGACTCACCTAGTGAGGTGAGCCCATTGCAATAAAATTTGATCCCACATAATTGGTATGCGTTGTGTGTGACCCACTCCTTTTATGCGGAGTAATTTTTTAGACTATTTAAGAATCTCACTGCTGAAATGTAAACGTGTAGTATGCCTCTGCCTGCCTACTCCTTCGGGAAAATGTTGTGACTATATGTATCTTTGAATCGTAATGAAAATATTATTGATACACTCACATAAAAATAGCGATGAAAATCATAACCTTCTTAGCACAAATCTTCTAAGCACAAAATTAATACGCATGACTTTTTTTGACGTGACAATGTCTTATAATTCGATGGAACGAAAAAAACATGACGTATGCGGCGTTACCTCGCTCTGAGGCGTTCCATTTTTTTTAACGTGAGTGAAAGTCTATCATGGATGCTATGCCGGACTCCTACCGACTAAAAAACTTCACGTAACGACCAACAGCCTATGTTTGGGAGTCCCGGGTAAGCCCTCGGAAGTATGTCCCAGGACTCTAATTCGTATGGCTTAAATAAAAGTTAGCAGTAAGTTTTGTAGGTGGGAAAAGTAGGACAGGACTTTCTCCAAGGGAGGAACCGAGGAAAATTCTATACGAGTAGTTATTTAAATACATTGCATTGCAGAGTGGCTAGCACTTTCTATCACCTCATCAGCTAGGGTAGTCACGTACCCAGCGCGTCAACACGTAGCGGATCATCCAGATTTAGGTGTCACTGTGAAATTTGGTTCTGTCGATTGAATTTTTATATCTATCCTTATGTGTTTTATAGCACTAAAGTGGCAGACAGGTGTAGATTAAAGCGGGGCTGTTACCATCTCATAAAACAGTATTATTTCAATTTTACTCTAACTTTCTCAGTGCTAAGTCGCGACAGGTCATCAGGACCTACCCTTTTTTTTTAATTTAACATGAGGGAAAATCCTTCATTGGATGCTATCGGAATCCTACCGACTAAAAAACCTCACGTAACGCCCAACAGCCTACGGTTGGGAGCCCGGGTAATCCCTCAGAAGTATGATCCAGGACACAGGACCTACCCTTCAGGATGTTAGTGATCTGTGATGTAGCTCGTAGTTAGTATACCTGATTCTGGCCGAACGTCTTCCCCATTACATAGGTAATGGGGAAGACGTTCCTGGATCTTTCTAACATCAGACCCGTTGGATGTCAAAATTTAACAGTATTTTCTTAAGAACAAAATTCATCTGGGTGCTAAATTTAATGATGATCTGTTCTCGAAATTTTCTTTAAAAGGGGTTATAGATATTTCGGTACCATTGTTTTCTTTTTAAAAAGAAAATTTTGTAATAAAGTTTTCAATCCACCAATCTAATCAGCCTATTCAAGTCCACTGATGGGAGCCACTGAGGCCTGTTGGGAGAGGCCAACGTTCCGCAGTGAACTTTCATTTTATTTTCTTTTGATTGACCTTACGGTACTAAGTTGGTCAGAAGTGTTTGGTATAGGTTTGGTTTCGAGGTTCCCTTCTATATCCCATGACCTCGTCTGTTGTCAGGTGTACCACTTGCAGATGAGGCTGGGTTGTAACAATGCAAAGCTTTACCAAGTAATTGCACTTTCAAAGAGAATCAAAATAAAACATTTTAATCATTGATTTATTAAAATAAAAATAAATAAAATTAATCAGTCATACATCACAGTCACACACACATCCATTTCACTTTAATAAATAAATAGCAGTAACATATTTACACAGTTGCGATTTCTTTACGAAATCGTGTTCTTTTTGGTTTCTATTAGCATAAACTATCTGGGTGCGCATCGCTGATTGGTGCAAACATGATGCAGGATACCAGATATGAGGTCGTGATTGGCTGATTCGTTCGGATGTTTTAGAGGTAGGCGTTGTAGGCGAGTTCCTGGGCTTCCTCTTGAGGGTCAGCGTCTCTCCTGCGGCGGGTGGCGGCATAGGCTGCGTCCCAGGGCCCGTGAGCAGAGATCTGAGGGTGGGAGTTGTCCGCCGCAATCTGAGTAAACTACAATGTTAGGATGGGGTAGTTAGGTTGTGAGAGAAAAGTTGTGCAGGTACTAAAAAAAAATTATGCTCTGTGCTGTTATAAAGCGCTTGCAGATTACGTTTTTAATATGTGCAATGAGCTTTTAATTAAATTCCAGAATTGTGCAAAGGTGGAATGAGTTTCTTATTGAATATGTTTAAACTATTGTAAATTAGTTTCATAAAACCATGTGCTTTTAATAATAGTAAATACTATCTTACCTTCTTGCAAAGTTGGAAGATGGCCAGAGCAACGGAGACTACGAAAGAGAAGAAGGACAGCTGCAAAGCGTTCCAGGCCTTCAGTCCAAGGACACCGATCGCCAATGGGATGAGAGTCATAGCCTTCAGGAGCACGAACACAAGGATTGGTACAATGATCTTCTTCAGCTTAGCCTTGCGAGCTTCACCAACGGAACGAGGTCCTTCTTGGTTGAATTTCACGTTAAGAGACAGCTCATCATTGTCGAGGTTCCTCGGGCTAACAGTGATCTTGGTGTCAGCGATGGGCAGCTTGAAAGTCACGTCATGAGACTGGATGTAGTTTTCAATGCTGTCGAAGAAGTCACCAGAGGAACGACCTGTGACGTCATTAGCTGCGTCGTTTTTCGACACTTCAACAGCATCGGAGATCTGTGGACGAGAAATAACTTGGTTAGAATTTCGAAATTTTCATTTTACTCTTTAAAGAAAGTGAATAAAGGCAAGCAATATACCTGGAAAGTGTCCTTCTTGAAAATGGAATCCAGTAAAGACATGACCTTGTATTTGATGCAAGCAGTGGGATCAGATCCTTCAGCGCAGCCAGATCTCATCTCCTCAACCATGCTGTCCATTGGCGTGCCTTTCCAGAAGGCATCTTTTGCTGGCTGGGCAGCCACGCTACCAAAAATGGCCAATGCCAAAACGCACACTAATTTACTGGACACCATTTTCTTTTCCGCCTGCGGTGCTCACTGAACGGTGGTTAGATAGTTTGTGATGGTCTTGACAAGGATCCATCGGTTTTTATACAGCTATTTCAAATTCAGAACGTTGTCTACAGTTCCGGTAGGCATTGTCTTTCAACGTGCGAGTTGTACGTGCACTTTCGACCTTCTGGCACACAGGGAGTCCAAGTGTAAGGGAAAGCTATCTGATACGAATCCTCTTTAAGATATGAATTACAAAAGGTCTTAAGTTCTATTATTGATATTCGTTCATCGTACGTTTTTATAGTCGTTAGTTTGTTGTGCCTTTTCTGTTGTTTTTGACACCATTCCCTGGTTAAGCGTGATCCAGTTCTTGTGTCTCTTTCCTTCTATTGGTTTTATGTTAAAGTGTGAGCGAGATAGCGTCAAGTAGCGAGGTGTTTGACATGGAGGAAGAGATGTGCGTTTGCATGCGCTTCTTTGCATACAGATGGGTATTTACGTAGATTTGCATTGAACTTGGGTGTCTGGGAGTGCATTCCATTGATCTCATGGAATTTATCATGTAGACCAGAGTAAGTAATTGTATTTTCAGAGAAATTCTTTGTAGGTGTACCTATTCCTCCTTATCTTGGTACTATCTACTATTTCATTGGATTTGGAACTATAGCTGTGTTGACAGGAAAAATGTCTGCTTTCTTTAATGAAAAGGGAAAGTTAGAAATGTTTTCTAGTTTTATTAGTCCTTTTCTACGAAATTTAAAATTTGAAAATTCGTGAAGATGATTGTAACTCAATCCTGCTCTAAGCTCGAACCCCTCAAACTAATTTGCCTGAAATTTGGTACCTATACAGATAAGTGACATATTTGACAGCTCTGGATTACACATAGTTATGCCACTTTTAATATCTGAACAAGTTTCTGTGTGTGGGAATCGGGTATGGGAAATCTGCATCACTCTGGTGAAAACGTGCACATTTTTTTACCGTCTGATAAACTGATAATTTAGACAGTTCATCTGTCTAAATTATCAGTTTATCAGACGGTTCCAGACTCAAACCGACTAAAAGCACGTGATCTGCCCATTCGTATAACGCCACACAGCCCGGTAACACCCCGGAAGGATATCCCTAAATTCCCATTTTGAAAACCTTTTTAGCGTTTCGGAAAAGTGACCTTGTATTTGATGCAAGCAGTGGGATCAGATCCTTCAGCGCAGCCAGATCTCATCTCCTCAACGCTGTCCATTGGCACGCCTTTCCAGAAGGCATCTTTGGCTGGCTGAGCAGCTAAGTTATTAGGAAGCTTCTATCGGACCTTAGCTCGAACGCTCTCTGTGCGATGATAGAACGTAGCCATGGGCATCGTTTCAAACAATTCCATAGAGTTCAAACCATTCCCTAAGTTTTGCCTGTTCTAAGGACTTTAGATGTTAAAGTACAATTTTATTTTCGCCGTCATGTAGTGCTTGTGTTCTGTTGTATCGTGCTCATAATATAACGTAGTAAGTTACATATTATTAAATCTATATCTATACTTCTATACTAATATTATAAGAGGAAAGATTTGTTTTTTTTGATTTTTTGTTTGTTTGTTTGTAACGAATAGGCTCCGGAACTAATGGACCGATTTGAAAAGTTCTTTCACTGTTGGAAAGCTACACTCTTTGCGGTGAACATAGGCTATTTAATTCCCGTATTCCCACGGGAACGGGAACAACGCGGGTGAAACCGCGTGACGTCCGCTAGTACATTATAGGCGTGAATTCTACATAATCTTGTCAACTTGCCGATAGTCTTTGGATTTATCCAACTTCATTTGTTATTTCAATCTACATTTGTTTTGTCGACCATAGTGAATTAGTGGGGAAAAGTGGACATGAAAATTTTTAACATTGCCTCCACTGTTGGTGTGGCAAAGTGGAATTATTCACTTCCTGGTTAATGGTAATATAATGACATGAGAAATTGAGCAGATATGATACGGCCGCCCCACAGTGTTTTATAATCGCTCAGTAGCGGTCACTCTTTTTTTATGGCCAATAACGATAGATATAAACGTAGTACAGCATAATATGACGCACCAAAAATTTAAAAAAAGTTAGTTTTGAAATTATGAAGCTTTTCTTAAAAGGTCATTGAACTTTGACAAAAACATTTTTACAGATTTTGCTCGAAATAATCAAAATTTATGGTGGATAAAATTAGCAATGAATGGAGGAATATATTCGTAATGATGTGTAGAAATTACAAGTCTGCACCTGCCCTAGCATACGAAATAAAAATTCATTTTCAAATTTTAGAAAAATAAATATAAAAACTTTTCTAGTGAACGGTCGCATTTTTTTTCACTATCTAACTAATGTCCAGTTATGTAGCTTCCTACTCATAATTTTTTAATTTTTTTCAATGCAGGACAGCTGAGATAAGACGTTTCTAAGTTTTTTATAATTTTCTATGGAAATAGGGTTGTCACAAAAAATTTTGATGTCTGAAATTTATAATATTTAGAATGATGATACAATTGAGATATAATTGTAATGAAATTAAATTTTGGCTTGAAAGTTTTGGAATGGGTTAGTGATATTGTAGGTAACAATTAATATGAAAAGTGTACTTGTTTATTTTAGCGAGATTTTTAAAATTATATCTTTTTTTCATAGGAATTCCTTGACGGCCGCATTTTTTAAAAATGTTTTTTGTTAATTGCGCTGATGAGTACTACCACAAAAAAAATTACGCGCTACAAGCACAGGACAGCTGCGATATTCAGTTTTTAAGATTTGAGTTAGTGTTGTATCTCAAGTCAATGGTATTGTTCAGTTGTGGTCTTTATATTTTTATGTGTTAGGAATCAAAAAGAAATCCAAATTTATTCATTGATATTACACTTATCTTCTTGCGATATGGCAAACTGAACTATACCATAGAAATGAGTGACAACCCTTACCCCTCAAAACTTTAAAATTGAATTTCAGAGCTATCCTGGGCTTGTAGCGTCTAATTTTTTTTTTGGTAGTAGTACTATCCACAATTAACAATTCGGCATCTTAAAAAATGCGACCGTCAAGGGATGCCCCTAGAAAAAAATATAAAAATAATTACAAAAAAAAATATTTTCGCTAAAATAGACAACATTCGTTCATTTTTTTTTTATAAAAATTCTCTCTAAAATAGTTTCGCATTATACACCATTGCGGTTATACACCATTAAAATCGTTACTACTTAGTTTCTTTTGATAAACGTTTTATTTAATTGAAATTTAGGATTGTTATTATTATTTCAGTTAAATGTAGTTTACTCTTCACATACGTAAACATATAATTAATACAAAAGAACAGGCTGTTTTGATTCATAATCATAACACATAAAAAATTTAAGGACCACAACTGAACTATACCATAGATTTGAGTGACAACCCTAACTCAAAACTTTAGAGCTGAATATCCCAGCTGTCCTGGGCTTGTAGCGTCTAATTTTTTTTTGTGGTAATAGTACTATTCACAATTATCAATTCGACATCTAAAAAAATGCGACCGTCAAGGGATGCCCCTAGAAAAAAATAAATAAAATATTTACAAAAATAAATATTCTCGCTAAACTAGACAACATTCGTTCATTTTTTTTTTATAAATCGATGCCAAGACTATAACTTAATCATGGAAAAATGAAACAACGAAAATAATACGAATAACAAAGGAGATGAAGGGTTTCTATGGTTTCTATGGACTTTTCTCGATTTCTTAAATTTTTCTAAAACTATGGGTGATAAACATTTTGGAGTTTAACTATCTGCTTAGTTTGGCTATTATCCATCATAAAACATAAAAAGAAGAGAGTGACCGCTACTGAGCGATTATAAGACACTTGATCGACAATGATCACCATAGCTCACAACGTAGATATAACAATCACGTTGCTGACTCTACAACTGTGTTGAAAGTTACGCCCACCCATGAAGCCTTCAATTTCAGATAACGATTACCATGCTTCTGACAACCGACAATGATCTATACTCTCTATGAAGCTTTCAACTTCATACCTATGACAAAAGACCACCATGTTTCTGGAATGCAACTAGGAAGCATGGAAATTCAAAATGGAAATGCTAAGAACCCTTCTTGGCTGGGCGGGTAAAAATGAGCATGCATCACTTGAATGTAGCTTATACTGTCAATGTAGTCACCATTTTCAGAACACTGTCAAGTTGATTCAATAATATTAAAATTAATTTCGAGTGAGCATAAATTTGCCATAGTGTTATATTTCATGGACTACAAAAAAACGCAAGAGTTTTAGTTTGAACATTGTATTTTTTCCGACAAATTTAATTAATCAGCCTGTAATTACGCCCCGCGGGCCAGCTCTGAAATTACTATTTTCGGTTCTCAAATCACCTAATTCTACCCTCTAATGCCCGCCTTCCACTGCGAGCGAGTCCCATTACGGACTCCGCTATACTCTTAACGACGACTTTCGAAACATGTCATGTCCGCTTTGGTGGAAGGACATGTATGAAAATCGTCGTTACGAGTAAAGCGGAGTCCGTAATGGGTCCGATTCGCTCGCCGTGGAAGGCCATAAGGGTCGCCATACTTGTAACAAATGACTTGAACTTTTCTGTCATCATCTCCCGGTCTACCATGCCCACGGCTCGGCAACCCGTATGTCATCTCATAACTGGTAGACAGCATTATATTAATAGACTAATTTTGTACTAGCAGCGAGTTTACAAGTGACATAAGAAACTACTACTAAAACTACTTAAAGTTTACAAGAGCTTCTCTGTGCAAGAGATACTGACAACGGTACATAATAAAAGTAAGGAGAAAAATGGAAAAGCGGATTACGAACCAATAGCGTCTGATGCAAACAGTCAAGATTCTTTAATCCTTAGTTCATAAGTGACACAAATATTGGGGGCGATATCCAATTTATTATTGATCCCGCGTGCCGTAGCTTTACTGAATACCAATAAAGTGTCCAATTGCGCTTATAGTTCCGCCATGGTGAAAGTGATACCATAGGCGAACTATTAATTACTTTTACGCATAATAATGTGTAAAAAATTTCGTAGTGGTATTGAAACAGTTTAAAAGGAGAGCGTTTTCTAATCGTATGTTTTGTGTTATGGTAGCTTTGGGTGAAGTTAACATATGGTCACGCCTTTATTCCCGAAGGGGTAGGCAGAGGCATATTATATGCCCACATTCACCTTTGTAAAATTTGTCCCACGTAATAGATGGTGAGCCGTATTGGACAGGCACAGGTTGTGACTGCCTGCTGTTGAAATAAAGCCTTCAACTTAGCTTAACGACTGCCATTTTACTGGCAACCGGGACCAACGGCTTAACGTGTCTTCCGAAGCACGGAAACGCTCAAATAAATGTCACAAAGTGATCACATGGATGGTCACCCATCCATGGACCGGCCATAGTGAAAGTTGCTTACTGCAGTGATCGTTTACAGAACACTGAGTCCACGGGGCCACGTGCGCTTCTTTGTTGTTTGGGTGAAGTTAACTTGTTTGGAAATGGTGTATTTGTTTTAGGCTCTTTAAAAAGGGTCTTAGAAGGTTCTTGCAGGGTCGGCAGCGAGAGTGTAGCATCTCTGGTGTTGTAAACTTCCTTAAGTTACGTGGACCACTTTCCATCAGATCGGCCGAAAGCCTATCTGCCACCTCAGTAGTTTAAAATAACTGTCTTTTTAAGGTTGTGTTGGGCTTTAGTTGGATGTAAAGGAACTCGATCAAGGATTCCAGCTGTTGACTAATTTAGAAATATGATACCTCACTTACTTGATGTAATCCGTCCCTGGTACAAAAAGTGCGTGTACCTAATCTTTACACGCGATTGAAGTAAAACTTCATTGCTGTTGACAGCATCAAATGTTATAAATATCATTCATTCGAATTTTGAATAGCGAAAACGTAGTTTCCGCTATTCAAAATTCAAATAGCGTTACTTCCGTCAGAAAAAAAATCTGAGGTACTCCCTAGGTCGCGCCTAAAGAGTTTTACTTTAAAATGGCTCTTTTAGGTAGTGTAGGGTTTTCGTTGTACGTAAAGGAACTTGATCAAGGACTCCAGCTGATGACTTATATCTATAGAAATTTGTGAAAGAAGTTCTGCATCTAAATGTTACCTCACTCTTGTTGTAATGCGTCCCTGGTAAATAAAAATATATTTCAACTGAAAATTAGTCATAAGCGTAATCATGACCATGGTTACCTATGACTTCTTTCGTCGACAGTTATCAATCGGTTTTTCCAAACACCTACAGTATGGGGTTCTTCAAACGGGGTCTTAGAAGGTTTTTACAGGGTCGGCAGCGCGATTGTGGCGCCTCTGGTGTTGCAAACGTTCATAGGCTGCGGTGACCACCGGAACATCTGGTGGGGCCGTATGCTTGTCTGCCACAAATCAGCCTATAGCAGTCCACTGCTGGACGTAGGCCTCTCCCAGTTCACGCCACAGTACACGGATCTCCGCCGAATAACCTCATTTCGGAGTTTATACCTCAAATTTTACTAAGCATGGCTAGTTCCATAGCTTGCTGTGCAACCTTGATGGTATCACTAGATCCATTCGATTAACATTATTTATTTTGAAAATGATTTATTTTCACAAACGAAGTGAACACGTTAATCTTTTCTATTTTACCTTTCTTGGGTGAATTTTTGAAAACTCTGTCTTCATTGGTTACCTACATTATATAGGTACAGTAAGTAGGGTCTTCAAAAGGGGTCTTAGAAGGTTTTTATAGGGTCGGCAGCGCCAATAAAGCGCCTTCGGTGTTGCAAACGTTCCTACTTCTTAGGCAGCGACCAGTACCTACATTTGGTCGTATGCTTGTCTGCCACCTTAGTAGTTATTTTATTACAGTGGGCTTTTTTTAATGGACAGCTGGGGGGAATTTCAAAACTAAAGGAGATACACAGAAATTTAGGCAGTTAATAAATAAAGTAGAATCGTTATTGTAATTGTTTTAATAAATAAAATATTGTGTTAAATCCTAGGTTATTTTTACCTTCTCTGGATATTAGAAGTTCTTTATAAAGACTAAGAGACGAAATGACGAACGAAAACAGTCATGAAGTGCCTCGCTGCTAACTATTTACTTTGGTTTCGAACCCTGACTTTATCAACTAGTTTTTTACATTTTTTTTAAATTATTTATTCTGTACGGACTGAATCGCTGAGCGATTACATCGTCCCGTAAAGACAACCGACAAAATTACGATCAATAACTTAAGTTATTACGAACCATTGAGTTATTATTAGTACGTAGTAATAATAAGTACCTTGTAGTAATCAAATAATAATACGTAGTAATAATAACTCAATGTTACTAACTAAAATAATGAAATAGGAATCGCTTAAATCTAAATTAACTAGTTCGATTAATTCTTGGGCTTTTTGTGAGCCTTTTTTTTTAACGTGATGGAAATCCCTCATGGATGCTATGCCGAACTCCTACCGACTAAAAAACCTCACGTAACGCCCAACAGCCTATGGTTGGGAGTTGGGAGCCCCGGATAAGCCCTCGGAAGGATGTCCCAGGACTCCCAACTTTTTTTGAGCCTGGCTCAGACAAACACTGTTCA
Organism: Miltochrista miniata; assembly: GCA_933228765.1. Lineage (NCBI taxonomy): Eukaryota > Metazoa > Arthropoda > Insecta > Lepidoptera > Erebidae > Miltochrista > Miltochrista miniata. The sequence continues at coordinate 14,735,935 of OW121770.1, forward strand.
CCAGAACCAGAAACATTCTCGAGTCGCCAACAAAAGGAGTTGCCCCGAAAGGTTTGCTTCTGACACATACTTTGTATTATTATTACTATAATATAATAACACGATGCTTACTAAATGTTTAAATCACTAAGTGTCACACTTTTGAAATTACGTCACCAACACTGTTATTGTTCATTCATTGGGTTTTCTGTATTTTCAGATTCACTTTTATTCAAATTGGTATCTAAAACTCCGTCCACCGTGTCTAAACCTTTTTCATAACTGTCAAAAGCTTTATTTTCATCTGTGGTATTAAAATCAATTGAAGTATCTTTCGGAACACTACCGCTCCTCCTTTCTTCGACATTAATAGTTACATTTCTAGAAATATCTAGCTCACTCTTCAGCCTCTGTATTGATTGCACAACTTCATTTTGAAAACTCATATTCAATTTATACAACTGTTCTGAATGTTCCTTTTCTCTTCTCATCTCATTTTTCATATGAGTATCTTTATATTTCTCAAATTCTGTCATAATCCTCACTTTTGATTCAAAAACGTGTTGTACCATCGAGACAAGTGCAAATAGTTTCTGAATAACCTTTTCCTTAACTTCTGGTGATAGGTTTGAATCGGATTCTAAATCAGATTTCGCGTCAAGAGCTAAGTCGTTAGCTGACGATGGAAACCCGAGAAAAGATTTAGATCCATTTGATGTATTAGTTTTAGGAGGAGATGGACTATCAACATTTTGAGGCCTATTAACAGTTTTTGATGTAAAAGCACCATGAGTCACTACTTCCGTAAACACACCTTCACTTGGTTTCCCCGACTGATACTCAGCTGCTTTTTTATTCACTTTCTGCAACAATTCGTTTTGTTTGTCCTTCTGCTTTTCATAATTGGTTTTCTCAAGCACATCTTCATGTACAATCCTCGTCTCTGTTGTATCTTGGCCTCTTTGAAAAGGACTGCCAGTTCTTTTGGCAAAATTTGTAACGTTTAATTTAGACATATCCTTGTAAGGCGTGTGGTTTTTAAATGGCAATGAAAATTGGTATAATTTAAGCGATTTTCTTCACCGACGCCTGTGGTCACTGTGATGACGCTTATGACACTAACGAATGGACGTATGAAAAGTTGAACGGTGGCCTTACTTCGCCAAGTGTGGGTTTCGCTCCTTAGTTTTGGTTTGGCAGCGCTTCCTAGGCGTGGTAATGAATTAATAATCGGAATTGATTGGCGTGGCGTGGGCGCAATGCAGTTTGCATTGTAATGTTGACTGGCTGCGCAAACGTTAGAGCTAACGGTGTCTGAGCAAATGAATAAATTTTTGTACATAATTCCGGAAGATTACCTATATTGGTCTAGCAATTATGTCATGCGGATGTTAAGTCAACAGTCTAATCCAACTGTGCAAACAGATTACTCGATCCGCAAGTTTAATCTTAAACACAGATAAATTTCTTACCTATTTGCAATGACGGCCGAGCTTCGCAGTTTTATTCCGATTTACGCTCCAGATTCCACAAGGTGGGTCGCTCTTCTAGCTTCTATCACTATTCACTACTGAGAGCTAATGCTTTGAAAGAGAATTAGATATCATGAATTAGGTACTTACATATTTAAAGTGTTTTACTATTTAACATATTTAAAGTGTTTTACTTATTCAATTTTTTTGACTAATGACACTACAACTGTTTTGTCCACATCTCAAACAAAATGCCTTGACTAAATTAATTTAAACAAGAGAATTTACATAATTCCGGTATTAGTTTTGTCGTCGTGAGTCGTGATTCATATCATGAGCTAACTTGCTAAAATACCTTGCTTAACTCAAAATCGATGACTGCACCGAATGACAACATAACTCTAGATTATGTAGAAAATATACATAAGTATAGGAAATTGTAAGCCCTCATTTGTCCATCTCGCTACTTTGGCGAAAAAACCAGTGGTGTGCTGTTTATTATGGTTAGATAAGAAAAATTATGGGTAAAATCAGGTCAAGTGCGAGTCGGGCCCTCGCACGTACAGTTCCGTTTGTTGTATTGGAGCCCCCCTTAATTCCCACTTCTTTTTCTGGTTTTATGTTTTTGTTGCTATAGCGGCAACAAATATACATCATCTGTGAAAATTTCAGCTCTCTAGCTATTACGGTTCTTGAGATACAGCCCAGTGACGGACAGACAGACAAACAGACGGCTAAGTCTCAAGAATAGGGTCCCGTTTTTTACCTTTTAGGTACGGAACCCTAAAAAGGAAAGCTCAAATAATGATAGGCCCTTTTTCTAAAGTCTTCGCTTATCTTAGCGCGAATCGCCCTCGACATTCTGATTCTCAATTTGGAACTCCTTTCTTGTACTTTCACTTCATGGTTTTAGGGAACCAATGCTTCCTATCAGCTATGACGTACGGTCACAGATTAAATAATAGTTGTACGGTGCCGAAATGTGGACACTTACGGTGCGACTAGTCCATACCATCATAGATTATATAATATATTCTATACTAGTATGTCTCGTTATTTGGTTCCATAAACGCTTACAGATTTGTATCGCCCCTGAAGGAAATTGGTGTTGCAAACTTCCGTAGGTTACGTTGACTAAGTACTTTTCAACAGTCAGGCCGTACATTTGGCATTTGCCACCTTAGTTTTGTATAAAACGAAATAAGGCTTGCTGAAACAGTTCCAATTTCCAATGCTGTCGCCTTTTTTTTTTTACGTGAGGGAAAATCCTCAGAGGATGTTATGCCGGACTCTTACCGACTAAAAAACCTCACGTTACGCCCAACAGCCTGTGGTTAGGAGCCCCGGGTAAGCCCTCGGAAGGATGTCCCGGGACTCCCAACAGACCTACGGCCGCCACTGCGGCCTCGCCCAGGGAGTGGTTCGGGTGTTATCCCGCTTCTAAGGCGGGGCATACGAGTTGCTCACGTCACGCTGCCGTCATGGGCCTGCTTCTGTAAGGAGGGTGAGCGACCCTCTCACCGTCCTCAGACCCCCGGTCATGGAGGCCGATGGTCCTCGGCGAAGACACGTCGGCGGCGTCAAGGCCGCCGAATGCGGAACTTCGGCCCCGACGCCTCCTTCACGAGCATGACCTGCTCGCAGAAAGAGGCGGCGCAGTCCCACTTACTCCCGCTGGAGAGCATGGCTCACACCATGGTCTCGAGCGAGAGAGTGTCCACGTCCAGACCCACTACGTGGACCTGGCGTTGTTGCGCCCACGCCGTGCACTCCTCAGGCGTGTGGAGCGCCGTGTCATCGCTGCGGTCCTCGCAGTGCTGACACTCGGCCGTGGTTTCCGGTGTTTTCGCCACAGACCAATGCTGTCGCCTGCCCACGCTTATGATTTCCGACAGTTGAAGGCTGTCTATCTCATCTAATAAGAGGTATAATTATATTATTATTGATTTTATTTTCAGTTACAAAATAACGGAGAAATATGTAACACATTCAATTACTGTCAACCGATATGGTCTTGAGTGGTATAATGTCATTAATAGTGCTCCATGGTCATTACCTACCCAAAAATTATTTATTTATTTATTACATCAAACATCTATCCTTAACAGGTTTTCTTAAGTCGATAGTGTTTATTATTTCCGACAATTTTAACCAATGATTTTTTAACATAAGTCATAAATAAAGTATAGGTACTAGTGGTATGGGTATAATATATACTTATTGATCCCATACATGTCCGTATTTACGATAATTTATGGAAATTTGATAGATTAGTCAACATTTATTTTATTACTAGCTGTTGCCCGCGACTTCGTACGCGTGAAAATTATGTAATAATGCCAATTTGATTGCTCTCTGCTTAGCCCCTAGGATATGTAGCGTGATAATATATAGCCTATTTTAAGACCCTACCCCTAGCTAATATTTGTACAAAATTTGAATCCAATCCATTGAGTACTTTTCGAGATCCTTCCGGACAAAGCAAAGCAAACAGACAAACAGACAAACAGACAAACCGACAAACAGACAAACAGACAAAAAAAATTCTAACTATATTTTCGGCTTTGGTATCTTATGTTGAACACCCAGCGAGTATTTTTTTTTAAATATTTCCAATGTACAGTATTGACTTTTCTATCATTTTATTATATGTATAGATTGCGCTGCTCCCTTGAGTAAGTAACATGATGCTCATTATTATTAATATTAATGAACGCTGATGATATATAGCACTGTATGTCACTTCATCCAGGCTTATCCAGGGCTCCCAACCGTAGGCGTAGGCGCAGTAGGAGGGGAACGTGTTGGTTTTTTAAAATTAATTAAGGAGTTCCAAAATGATTACAATTACAAATGTTTCAGTTTTAGAGACTAGATAGTACTGATAGTACGGTCTACGGACCGCATCTGATCAGCTGTAATCACGACACAAATACACAATCTGACCACATTGTTAGTTCTAAATGATGTCACTCTCGTAGTAAGCATTTCGCATGCTTAATGGAACAGTGACCCATTAGTAGGTAGGTCACAATTGAGTTTCGTACAGATACAGGCTTTGTTTAGCGCCATCTACCGACTTCCGGTTGAAATAAGTTATAAATACTCATTCTTGTCGTCCCGGCAATATATCTGTCTCTTTCACTTTGGTGCGCTCTGTCATTGTGTTTAGGTCGTATAGCGACTCATACCAGTTTGTGCCAGACACTTTGTGTAGTGAAGTATTATCATTTCATTGAATGAAGACCCAATCGTATTTGAGTGTGCTTACTATTAAATTCAAAGGTAAGTTTGAGCAAATTGTGTTATCTTATAGTGACAAGTTACATTTTAGGTTAGTTTACAACTTATTTTCATAATATTTTGCATGACACATTCAGTTTTTAACCAGTTTATCATTAAAAGCTATAATATTTTTCTAGACCCATTACGAATTTAGTCAGTTTACTAATAAAGCCTATCCATTAATAAAGGTAACACTTTGTGACATTCAAATATAAGTCTCTTTATTACTCAAGGATATCGTAAGTTAGGAGCCTCAATAATAGTTAAGTCTTTGTTTGAAAAAAAAAGATGAATGTAATGTTATAAATATTTTTTAATTGCCTGTAAATATTATACACTCGAGAGCAATGAATACGGGTCACTTAAAGAATGTTAAAAATCTCGGAAACTAAAAATGATAGGTTAATGCAGTAAATTGTATTTAATAGACTCCTTAAATGAAAGTAAAAAAAATATGAGTCACCATACATTTTATTAACACAAAATTACATAAAGAAAAAACTGCTGATCTCTCCTTAAAACAAAAATAGGAAACATGAAATTTTTGAACTTTATTACGATTTTCTTGAATTTTAATACTTCGTATTGCCTCCTCGTGCTTCCATTACTGCGTTTACGCGGTTTGGCATGCTGTACACCAAGTTCCTTATACGATTTTGGGGAATATTCTCCCATTCCTCTGTGAGAGCAATTTTGAGCTCACGAAGCGTGATTGGGGGAGGGTTTCGTTGTTTTACGCATCTGCCTAGCTCGTCCCAAGCATGCTCGATCGGGTTGATATCCGGGCTGCGCGCTGGCCACTCCATACGAGTAATGTTCATCTCTTGAAGGTAGTCATTCACAATCCTACCTGTATGAGGTCGGGCATTGTCATGCATAAATATAGCATCCTCACCTAAATTGACCATAAATGGACCAACGTGATCATTGAGGATTTCTTCCACATATCTTACGCTAGTTAAAGGGCCGTTTTCTATAATCACCAGCTCTGTGCGACTTTCAGAAGAAATTCCGGCCCACACAAGTACAGACCCACCACCGTAGGCTACTTTTTCTTCGATGCATGCTTGCTTGAATCTTTCCCCTGGTCTTCGATACACTCTGTGTCTTCCATCGTGCTTGTAGAGCATAAATTTTGATTCGTCGGAGAACATAACGTTTGACCAATCTTCAATACTCCAATTTACGTGGCTCTGGGCATACCTTAGTCTCGAAATACGATGCCCACGCTCCAGTTTAGGGCCGTTTGCAGGTCTAAGGGGTTTTAAGTTAGATTCAGCAAGCCGACGTCTTACTGTCCATGCACTTGGGTTACTTCCTCCGAGGCGTCGAAACTGATTGGTGAGTTCAGTTCCTGTGAGAAAGCGATTTCGAAGCATGGTGTTCACCAAGTATCGGTCTTCTCGTGCTGTGGTACACCTGGTTCTGCCCGTTCCTGGTCTGCGTAGGTTAGAACCAGTTTCTTCGTAACGTCGGAGAACTCTTTGTACTGTTGACAGCGACACACCGACAGTCCTGGCTGTATCGCGCTGACTCCGGCCGGTTTCCAGCATTGTAAGTATTCTGGTGCATTCTTCAGGCGTAAGCGACATAATTTCAGCTTGATTAATGAATATAGAGCACTATCAACATGGTTTATGTACCCACATAAATGACAGATTACAAACAAAAGCAACACCAAATGCTGTAATTTCGTAGTTCCATCTTCGAAAGTGGCCCTTTTTCAAATTTGATTTTTTTATGATATAACTTTACAATAACTAAGAAGTTTTAATACCTTCATTTAAGGAGTATTACATTGTCTATTAAATACAATTTATTGCATTAACCTAGCATTTTTAGTTTCCGAGATTTTTAGGATTCTTTAAGTGACCCGGATTCATTGCTCTCGAGTGTATATTGAGTCGTTATTAGTCTAAATACTACAAAGATTTTTAATTTTTACAATAGGCATAATTTATTTTACTTTTAATGTTTCAGGTTGATATAATGTCGTACAGTAGGTCAAAAAAAATTATGGAACTTGTCCAGGCTCAAAACATGGTGCCACAATCGGCAACGAAAGATAAAAAACTTGAATCAGTGCCATCAACTGAAGTGAAGGTAACTATTTTGAAGTAGCTTTAAAAACGGGGATTGTATAATTCTTATTACTTTTCTAGATATTTTATTACAAAAGATTTTATTTTATTTTATAGATGTTAGCTGATATAACAAACGAGCCCGAAAATCAGATTATGGAACTTGTTCAGGCTCAAAACATGGTGCCACAATCGGCAACGAAAGATAAAAAACTCATGACAAAAAATTTGATCCCAAATTTTTATTGGGATTTTTTTAACTCTATTATTTAATGTTTTTCCCGGTGATCGTGCTTACCTTAGAGTACGGGAATGATCTAATTACTTTGAAAGGGTTGAATAATACACGAGAGTATGCAGACAAGATAATAGTAATAGTTTTTTTTTACCAAAAATATCCCCGAGTTCATATTAACATCGGAGAATCTTAACACCGCGATTTAGGTTTACAGTGGCGCCACCTATCGATCGCAATGTGAACTAAATTAACTTACGTTTTTGACCTACTTCAACATACCGCCCACCAAGGACCTTTGTCCTTAAATTACCGCCCACCGTGACAGACACAATGAACATCATATAAACAACAAGAATACAAATTTAGCCTTGGTGGGAAATTTCTATACGCATAAGATACTATACAAGTTTTAAAAAGAATACTCGTACAATTAGTAACATAACAAACTAGAAAATCTAACACAATGTTTCTTAAACTAACAATAAATTTCTTAAAACTAAACAGCAATAAACTTAAACTAATCTGTGACAGGTAAAACGCACAATTTCGAGGTGGGTCTTTTTAAATAAGCATTTTTACATCTTAATGTAACCACTCGTGTAAGATTGTCAGTGCCTGGATGTTTTTCAACAATCCTACCAAGAAGCCACTTCGCGGGAGGTAAATCATCTTCTTTCACCAAAACAACATCTCCTACTTGAGGTTCAGGTATCTTATTCGTCCATTTATATCTATGCAGGAAATGTGTCAAGTACTCATTAGCCCATCTCCGCCAAAAGTTTTGCAACATGCCTTGCACTAAATGCCATCTTTTCAGGCTACTAAGAGGGCTTGCCTCATAATTGGCATCAGGGACGGTTAGTATGGGTTCTCCTATTAAAAAATGTCCAGGAGTCAGCGGTGTGCACTCATCTGGATCTGTGCCATAGGCAACTGAGAGAGGCCTGGAGTTTAGACACGCCTCAATCTGTGTCAAGAGTGTAGTCATCTCTTCAAACGTGAGCGTATGCTGACCTATGACCCTGGTTAAATGATGTTTAGTAGACCTTACCCCCGCTTCCCACAGCCCCCCGAAATTTGGGGCGTGGGCGGGAATAAAGTGCCACGTTGTGCCGATGAGAGCTAAGCTTTCCGCTATGTCTTCCGTCAGATTGGACCTTTGTGCTATAAGTAACTCTCTTAAATCCTTGGAAGCTCCAATAAAATTCGTGCCATTGTCGCTCCATAAATCCGTGCAATGACCTCTACGAGACACGAACCTTCTAAAGGCTGCCAAAAAACCTTGAGAAGTTAAATCGCTAACCATTTCCAAATGTATAGCTCGGGTAGCCATACATATAAATAAACATATGTAGCCTTTATAAGACCTATGACCTCGTCCCTTTGACGTTCTAATATTTATAGGTCCTGCGTAGTCCACTCCACTGTGCAAGAATGCTCTAGAAGGAGTTCCGCGTACTGAGGGTAGGGAGCCCATCATTTGGGTCTTGACAGTCGCACTATTCTTCACACAGGGAACACATCGACGGACATGATGTCTTACTAAATTTTTGACTCCAATGATAAAATATGCTGACCGTATATAAGTGAGCATGAGTTGTGGTCCGCCATGCAAAGTTTTATCATGAGCATCTCTGATGATTAAGTCTGTGAAATGAGATCGATGGGGTAATACAATTGGATGTTTTGTTTTCTCTTCCAGTTGAGCCTTTTGAAGTCTTCCTCCAACTCTAATAATACCTTTCTCGTCTATATACGGATTAAGTGTTCTTATTTTACTACTTTTTGTCTTAACTTCACCTTTCTGTTTTAATTCTGTAAATTCTTCTTCAAACACCTGCCTTTGGCATTGACGAATACAACAAGTCAAAGCCTCATCGATCTCCCATTTACTCAAATATTTTGTACAATCCTTATCTGTTTTATAATTCAGAAACCGTCTACAATATGCTACTATGCGTAGCAACTTAGAGAGAGAAGAGTATCTGTCCCAAATGAAATCATCATTAATATATGAACAATGTGCTACAATTGATCTTTCCAAATCAACTTCTAACTCTCTTGGTCTCAGGTAATTTATCTCAACTTCTTGTAAAATCTCTGGACCTTGTAACCACAATTTATTATTTATGAGTTCTACAGGTCGTATTCCTCTGGACGCGCAGTCTGCAGGGTTCTGATTCGAAGGTATGTGTGCCCATTGAGATGCATCTAAGGTTGTAAGAATTTCGGAAACTCTGTTCGCTACAAACGTTTTCCAATAACTTGGATGTTTATTTAGCCATGAGAGTACAACCGTCGAATCTGTCCATGCCCGTAAGTTAGTTTTGGGAATATTTAAAACTTCTGCCATCTCAACTAACAAATGTGTCACTAATACTGCACCACATAACTCCAGACGCGGTATACTTATTTGTTTTATAGGGGCGACTCGAGTTTTAGCTGCAACCAGAGAGACGTGAACTTTACCAGTGGCATCAATTCTGCGTATATAGACTGCTGCTGCATATGCCACCTTGGAAGCATCTGAAAATCCGTGTAAATCTACTCTGATGTCACTCGTTCTTGTTCCCAGCCATCTAGGAATTTTGAACTCCGTAAGTTGTGACAGCTCACTGCAGTAAGTATTCCATTCATTCAATAATTGGTATGGAATTTCTTCATCCCAGCTTATTCCAGCTAACCACAGCTTTTGAATGAATACCTTTGCTGTTATCAATGCTGGTGCCAGCCAACCTAATGGATCAAACAACCGAGATATATTAGATATAACAGTTCTTTTTGTTTCAGGTCCTGAGGTCTTCGTAAGCTTTACAGAGTATTGGAAGATGTCATCTCTACGGTTCCAGGTGAGTCCTAAAATTTTCATTATTGAATCCAATTTAATTTCCATATTTTGTTCTAAATCTTGTTTTCTTACTGTATCTTTTTCTTGATTCTTTAAATTAAATTCTTTAATTACTCTTTCATCATTACTGGTCCATTTTTGTAATTTAAATCCACCTTTGCTTAGTAACATGTTCATATCTTTAAATAATTGAATGCCTTCTTCTATTGTTTCGCAGCCACTCATAAGGTCATCCATATAAAAATCTTCAAGAACCTTTTTTGCAGCTTCTGGAAATTTGTCTCCTTCATCCAGTGCCACTTGCTGAAGAGCTTTAACTGCTAAATATGGGGCTGAAGCCGTTCCAAAGGTTACAGTGAGAAGCTGGTATTCCTGTATTGCATCTTCAGGATTGTCTCTCCACAATATTCGCTGAAACACTGCATCATCATCATGGACTAGCACCTGGCGATACATTTTTATTATATCGGCAGCCAAGCAAATAGGATGTACTCGCCATCGTATAATTAGATGTCTTAACTCAGGTTGTAATGCTGGACCTATAAGTAATGTGTCGTTCAAGGATAAACCATTTACACCTTTACATGATGCATCAAAGACGACTCTCACCTTGGTAGTGGACTTATCCTCTCGTACGACTGCATGATGCGGAAGATAAACAGATTCCGACTGCTTATCATCATTCTCTGGAACAGGAATCATGTGACCTAAATGTAAGTACTCTTTTATAACATCTGTGTATCTTGTTTTCATTTCTATATTTTTATTTAACTTTCTTTCTAACGACTTAAATCTATTTTCAGCTATCTCCCGAAATCTACCATACTTACAAGCAGGATTAGCATCGCGAAAAGGTAATCTGACCACGTAACGGCCATCGGGCGCCCTACGCGTTGTACTGTTAAAATATTCTTCACATTTCTTTTGTTCTTTAGTTAACATTTTTTGCGAAATCGAAGAATGATCTGACTCCAATTCCCAGAACCTTTTCAGAATTTCGTCCTCATTAACGGTAGCGTTCATGACAACAAGTTTATTTTCCTTGATATCTGTTTCGTTGTTAGATACCAAGCCAGACAGTATCCAGCCGAGAGAGGTGCATTGAGCTACAGGAGAACCGGTAGGTCCTTTCAAAAGCCCTTGTTGTATGATCTGACAGTAAATTTCAGCACCTAATAAAATGTTAATCTTATTAGGCCTGTTATACTGGGGATCAGCTAATGTAATCGTATGTAAATCTAACTCTTGCAACCCAGTTATTTTCATAACTGGGAGAAGAGTGGTTATTGATTTCAGTACATACGCTCTGACCACAATTTCAAAAGATGGATCAACTCTCGATTAAATTTTCAAAGAAACTATTGATTTTGAAGTGATAGTACCATTTCCGCCAACACCTGAAATAATTCCATTGGTACTAATCTTTTTTAGACCCAATGTTTGTACTGTGGACTCCGTTATAAACGAAGCCTGTGAGCCTTGATCAATCAAAGCTCTGATAACCTGTTTGCCTCCGAATTTCGACTCGGCATTGATTAGTGCGGTGGCTAACAATACCTGACTACAATTTCCTGAAGAAAAACATGAGACAATCGGTGAACTCTCATTCGAAGACGATCCCGCCACTGGTGGGGACGGTTTGACCTTTGTGACCTGAACATTGCTATTTTGTTGTGCAACAGTAGTTGCTGAGCTGTTGTTTGGGTGGAGAAGTGAGTGATGATGACGACCACATAGGCGGCAAGTTGTGGGTTTTTGGCATTGTTTTGCAGAATGGTTACTCCCTAAACAGTTAAAACACATATGATTTTTCATAACAAAGTCATGTCTTTCATTGTAATTAATTTTAGCAAACTTTTTACAAAAACATAATTTGTGACTTTCGGAGCAATATTCACAACTTAATGTTTGATTAGACATATGAAACACCTTTGGTTTATTGACGTGACCTTTATTTTGGAAACTAGTTGACTGAACCAAAGATTTTGATTTAGGCTCAATAAACTCTAGTGCTCGAAAACGACTTTCTAAGAATTTTGAAAACTGTATAAAAGTTGGTAACTCATTTGAGCTGTCACTGGAAACATGTAGTTCCCATTGCTTCCTAGTATCTTGATCTAATTTATAAGTAACAATATGAATTATGATAATATCCCATGAGCTTATATCAATTTCTAGATTTTTTAATGCATGTAAACACTCAGTTGTAGTGTCCAACAATTCTTTCAATGCTATAGCTGACTCGACACTAGAATTACGTTGACCAAATAATCTTTTCAAAATACAATTGGACAAATATCGTTTGTTATTGTATCTCGACTCTAGCTGTGACCAACACTGGTCATAATTATTAGCCGTTATAGGTACAAATCTTATCAATTGTTCTGCTTCTCCTGTAAGATGTGCCTTTAAATAGTGTAATTTTTGAACTGAATCTAAAGAATGGTTACTATGCACTAAAGAAATAAATAAGTCGCGAAAGGATGTCCATTCGGAATATTTCCTGGAGAAAGTAGGGATAGTTATTTTGGGTAATCTTACAGAAGAACCAGACGACTTAGGTACAGAAACATTTTGACCGTTCTTAGAACCTACTGTGTCATTGACCGGAGCGGGATAATTACATAATGCGATCTTTAATTCCGACTTGTAGCAAATGTAAATTTCCTCAGTTGCTTCATAGACTTCGTTCGTAATATATTCCAATGATTTAACAGTTGCACTATCTAGTTCCATTATATCATAGTGATTTTTACAAAATGCTTGCCAATCTCGTTCCAATTTCTCTAATCTTGCATCAATGTATTGATAAGAGAAACGGTCCTTAGGTGTCTTCTTAAAATTAGATCTCGACTTTTCAATAGTTGTCTTTAAATTCCTTTGCAAATTTCCGTATTTTTCCATTTTTAAAGTAGAAATGAACTTAGCCAACACTTATTTTCCACTCAGTATGTTATCTTTAAAATTCTACAAGTCTTTGGAAAAACTTAATCTTGAAAATTTTACAAGTGTTTGGCAAAACTTTAACTCAGTGCAAAATCGGACATAGACTCCACGTTCCCTCGTTTTTTCGCTTACAATTCTAAGTCCTAAAATTTCATGCACTAGTTTTTCTAAGTCCAAAATTCTTGTTAAAACGACTAAGTTAATGGAATGTTTGGAATGTTCGGAATGTTGCAATTTGAACTGATTCTTCGTTAACCACTACTGATAATATAACACAAAATGTACTCACAGTTTATCTTCGTCACTATCACAATATCACCTGATCTCCGAACACGTCACGCTGCGCTGCTGACGACGGCTCTGCAGTACTTCGTCTTCTCAGGCTGGCTGATGACGTCCTCCTGGCGCCACCTGATGTTGTTTCCCTCCACGGGGAAACCCTTCCAACACCTGAGTTGCGATCCACAACCCCTTCAGTGTTCCCTAACAGCCGCCGCGGTGCACGTACTATGGCAAAAACTTCACCGCAACGGAATTCCCTAACTAGTTCGTATATACGACTCGAAGTGGACCAAAATGTACGGGAATGATCTAATTACTTTGAAAGGGTTGAATAATACACGAGAGTATGCAGACAAGATAATAGTAATAGTTTTTTTTTACCAAAAATATCCCCGAGTTCATATTAACATCGGAGAATCTTAACACCGCGATTTAGGTTTACAGTGGCGCCACCTATCGATCGCAATGTGAACTAAATTAACTTACGTTTTTGACCTACTTCAACACTTAGCGTTGATTTAATTGGAGACTGATTCGATACCAAGCTTTAATTATGTTTTTAGAAGTTTTATTTTTGGTTTTATATGATTTACCTACCTGTTTATTATGTCATTGTTTAATTTTATACTGGGTATATTTTTTATTGTGAGCTAGAATTTGTTAACTTTAGTTTTGTAATACTACTAGTTTCCGCCTTGATTTTTTATGTTGATTTATAGAACTTTCTAGTTGTTGTATTTATAATTTTAGTTGGATAAGGAAGACTGATATGTTAAATTTGTTCCTATTTTGTAATAAAAGATTGATAATTATATTAATTAATGTCTTTTAATTGAAATTTATTCACCGTCTGCTAACTGGAATAAAGTGACCCAAACACTAAATATGTTTCATACGTTTATCATAATACAGACTAAATACTGACTTAGTCCATATAAGTTATACATTATCAATACATATAATAAAATTGTAACAGGTCGCTGTCTGTACATGGAAGATAAATAAGAAAAAATATTATAGGGGGGCTTTATGAACGCAATAGAACCCAAAACAATGTTTTTTTAGAATTTTTGTCTGTTTGTCTGTGTGTCTGTATGTCTGTATGTCTGTATATCTGTTTGTCTGTACGGTTGTGCACGCTAATCTCAGTAACCGCTCAACCGATTGCAATGCGGTTTTTTAGGGTTTCGTAGCCAAATGGCAAAAACGGAACCCTTATAGATTCGTCATGTCTGTCTGTCTGTCTGTCTGTCTGTCTGTCTGTCTGTCTGTCTGTCTGTCTGTCTGTCCGTCCGTGTGTCACAGCCACTTTTCTCCGAAACTGTAAGGCCTATGCTATTGAAACTTGGTAACTAGATGTATTCTGTGAACCGCATTAAGATTCTTATATAAAACTAGAAAAAAAGCAGTAAATTTTGGGGGTCCCCATACTCAGAACTGAAACTCAAAATTTTTTTTTTCATCAAATCCATACGTGTGGGGTATCTAACCCCTATAGGGGTTAGGCGACATGTCGCCCGCACAAAATCTTGCCTGCGGGCGAGTTGTACTTTTCGTTCAGATGTTGGGGCCACACTCGCCTGGATGTATTTTCCGACTGGGCCAGTTGTACTCCGGAAAAATTACTAGTAGTGAAGTCGCCCACTGATGTAGATTCTTATATACATCTGGTAGTTGTGAAATTTTTCATTGTTTAAAATCATTAGGAGACAAAATAACTTAGATTATTTTCACAATAACCTAGGAAATATGAGAGGATTATTTAGTACTAGCGGTGGTCACGCGGTTTCACCCGCGTTTTTCCCGTTCCCGTGGGAATACGGGAATAAAATATAGCCTATATTCACCGCAAAGAGCTTCCCAACAGTGAAAGTATTTTTCAAATCGGTCCAGTAGTTCCGGAGCCTATTCGACGCAAGCAAACAAACAAACAAACAAACAACCAAATCTTTCCTTTTTAGGGTTCCGTAGCCAAATGGCAAAAACGGAACCCTTATAGATTCGTCATGTCTGTCTGTCCGTATGTCACAGCCACTTTTCTCAGAAACTATAAGGCTTATGCTGTTGAAACTTGGTGAGTAGTTGTATTCTGTAAACCGCATCAAGATATTTATATAAAACTAGAAAAAAAGCAGTTAATTTTGGGGGTCCCCAGACTCAGAACTGAAAATCATAATATTTTTTTCATCAAACCCATACGTGTGGCGTATCTATAGATAGGTCTTTAAAAATGCGATTGAAGTTTCTGATATAATTTTTTTTTAAGTGAATAGTGTGCGCAGGAGACATTTCCAAAGTGGAAATTTTTTTATGATAACGTTGACATTATACATAGTGCATGTATCAAAGTATGTACCTACTACAAAACCTTACATTATTGTACGCCTGAAAAGGCATGTTACGGAAGAGACCTATTTATTATAAATTTATAACAACTCTGTATGGTCAAAAAATAAAAAATAAAAACCGGCCAAGTGCGAGTTGGACTCACCCATGAAGGGTTTCGTAGCAGCTAGTAACATAATATAAAAGTTCTTATAGTTCGTTGTAACTTTGATTGATGTTTTAACACGTTCGCAGTGGTAGTGATTTTTCTAACCGAAAATAAAAAAATCAAAAAAAAATATATGATCTTTATTGCCATAAAAACTACCTACATAAGAAGATACTGAGTTGAAATTAATACCATTATATTAAGGTCTATGGTCCCTTGAAACTGTAATAAATCTTACTTCTAGTAGGTTAATGCAGATAAAACAAAAAAGGTATCGATTTAAAATTATAATAAAAAAAACATAAGCAGTCGTAAGTTTGAATTTTGATTACTTAATCCTACACATGTATTTATCCTCTTAGTGCATCTCTATGTCACAAAATATTATAATTACTGTTTCAAATTTCATGTGTCTATCTACAGAGTGATAAGTAGTTTTGGAAGAAACTTTGAGTCTACATTATAAAAATTCGTATCATACTAAAAATCCTCTCATATTTCCTAGGTTATTATGAAAATAATCTAAGTAATTTTGACTGCTAATGATTTTAAAAAATGAAAAATTTCGCAACTACCAGATGGATATAAGAATCTACATCAGTGGGCGACTTCACTACTAGTAGTTTTTCCGGAACACAACTAGCCCAGTCGAAAAATACATCCAGGCGAGTGTAGCCCCAACATCTGAACGAAGAGTACAACTCGCCCGCAGGCAAGATTTTGTGCTGGCGACATGTCGCTTAACCCAAGATTTTGTGCTGGCGACATGTCGCTTAACCCATCTATAGACAGGTCTACAAAAATGCTATTGAGGTTCCTGAAATCATTTTTTTCTACAGTGAATAGTTTGCCCAAGAGACACTTCTAAAGTGGAAAAATGTGTGTCCCCCCCCCTCTAACTTCTAAACTAAGAGACTGATAAATCTAAAAAAAATGTAGGATGTACATTGCCGTATAAACTACCAACGAAAATTAGTTTGAACGAGATAGAGCTGGTAGTTTTTTTTTAATACGTCATAAACCGCAATTTTCGGTTAGAAAAATCACTACCACTGCGAACGTGTTAAAACATCAATCCAAGTTACAACTAACTATAAGAACTTTTATATTATGTTACTTACTGCTACGAAACCCTTCATAGGCGAGTCCAACTCGCACTTGGCCGGTTTTTTTATTGTGTTGAGGTTTGCTCCAGTTAACATTTAGCGTTTGTTTTATGTAAATCGGTTTAGAAATAAAAGAGTTATAACACTTTTAAGAATCAGATATTTTGAAAATTTTAATTGTAGGGGTTTCTTTGAATGTGAGTGAACCTAAACAATTCAGTCCACGCCTTCGGCGCGGACTGAATTGTTTAAAAATAGTCTTAATCATTAAGCTCTTTTATGATTAAGCAAACAGGGCAGTTTCAGACGCTGATTGATGACTCTGATGAAGAAATACCTTTCCTTTCATACACCTTATGTGACGTAAACGAAGTTGCGGGCTCAGCTAGTTCAAAATAAAACAAACTTAAAAGTTAATGACACACTTACATTTTAAAATTATAGCTTATTTTCTTACGAAAAACTGACTTAACTTCGAATGCTCATTTTATAATATTTTTTTAAATATTATAGAAATGCTTTTCGATTTCTTTTTTACTGAAACCTTATAAATAGATAATCATACTTTCAAAATATAAGCTTTTATAATTAATTAATGAATCAGTTTTAGATTTATTCGTCAACAAATAGAAAAAGTCCTCAATGCACGATCTTCTTTTACGATTTCCCAAAAATCATCTTTTTTGAGTTAAGTCAGTATTCCAATAAGCATGCGATTTGTTATTCTACTATAACACCGGTATTCAACCTACAGGTGCTTTAATAGGTCAAGGATAGCTGGTATAAGTGGCAAGTGGGTGCAGACAGCCAGGGCCGTCTTAAGGCTATATAGCGCCAGGGTGCGAAGCTCAGACTGCGCCCCCCCCCCCCCCCCCGGTCAACCAAAAAACGCAATGAATTTTTGATGTTTCACTTCTGTCCTAGGATCCCTTTAAGAACGACCTTCACCGAGCTGGTTATTGGATGAAAAGTGTTTTATATTAAACTAATTATATGTCACTAATTAATTTGTAGGTAACTAGGGTTGCCTAAAAATTTTCAGTCCAGAATAATTATGATAAATTAAAAATTTTAAAAAAATTATTACTATTTTCTGGTTTGCTTAATAGATACATTCCATGCCAATTGAAAGTAAAACGCCCATAGTTATGCAAATGTTAGGTTGTCGATTTTTTTCTCGTCACGACTTTTGTTACGCAGGTATAAACAGGTAAATCGATACTAGTAATGCAACGCCCTGGTTAATGAATTAAGTGAAATTTGCATATTCTTTGGGCGTTAAACTTCCAATTGGTATGGAATGTATCTAATAAGCAAACCAGGAAATAGTAAAAAATAGTTTTTTGTAATTCTTAATTTATCATATTCTGGACTGAATTTTTTTAGGCAACCCTATTGCATTTTAATTTTTGACATACTTACCCCCAGTTTCCGAAAGGCTGATCAACGCTAAAATTAACTAATCGGCTGTTAAAGGCGGATCCTCACAGAAGATCCAAAATGAAAATCCATTTACAAGGAACATAAATGCTTCGTAAATATTTAAGAAGAATGTAGGTTGTTGCTACAAAAGCGATTCGACGTCGTTGCTGCACATGTGACTCCATAGCGACCGAAAGTTCAACTGTACAATACTTAGCCGGATCAATGTGGATCGGTTGGAGCGTGTCGGTGGAACGCGGCGGGATCGCAAGAAAAGTTTTCGCTGATCGCAGGAATTGGCGATCCATTTTGGATCTTCTGTGAGAATCCGCCATTAACAGCCGATTAGTTAATTTTAGCGTTGATCAGCCTTTCGGAAACTGGGGGTTATTTGAATATAAAACACTTTTCATCCAATAACCAGCCCGGTGAAGGTCGTTCTTAAAGGGATCTTAGACCATTCTTTTTCTCTAAGATCTGTAATCTATATATATAATGCTACTGCTCCACCTGCGTTAACATTAATGTTGATGTCCAACTACTCGATAATTAAGGCATTAAGAATGCGCTTTGGCTACATTAAGGTCACCACGAGTTTACTAATGTTTGCCATAATTTAATACGCCATAATTTCATATGCCATACTGGTATTTGCCACAATTTCATTAGAAATAACGCTTCAGTTGCCATAATCGTGAAATGACATAAAATTACTTTCACTAATTCCATTGGTCATAATCGATCAAGTGTCAAAATAATTTAAATCCATAAATGTATTTGCCATAATTTTCTTTTTCAATAATGCCATTTTCCATAACTTTTATTCACCATAATATAAATAACTGGGTGGTTTGAAAAACCACGATGACTAAGGCGGGAGCTCCGCTTCGCTTCGCATCCGCCTTAGTCTTCTAACCTAACCTATCCGAGTCGGATTGCACTGAGTCGGGGTGTTAAGAATAATTAATTTCGACCTAACAATATTATATATTATTTTCATAATTATATCAAATTTTGATTATGTCAAGAGTCGATTATGAGATTTGTTACTTATGTAAACTAATTATTATGATATATGTTGTTATAGAAAGTCATTTTATGGCAAATAAACGTTATCACATATCACTGTTGAGTTATTAAGGCAAACATTATTACACAATATTATGATCGGGGATGATTATGGCAAACAATATTAGTGCAAATGAATTTATGGAAAACGAGAGAAGACCGTCACAACGCCGTTAGAGTGGATTAATTCAAGAAGTTACGCGTTAACACAAGATGGAGGTTGAACCTAATCACACAATGGGGGTTTAAGGGGACTAGTTTAGAAAAAGGCGAAACCCCGCAAATGAAGGCGTTTTTTGTCTACCTATGCAAACGGAAAATAATACTATCTTCACGCCAAATCCCTTGCGGGGTAGGCAGAAAGAACCGAGCGCCACACGGCACGGTCCATACACACCTCACTCGCTTCTTCAACTTTCATTTTTCTTTTCATGCATGCACGTCGGTTCCTACGGCTCTTGACACCACCTTCAACTAACACACGATTAATTTGGTCGTGGTAAACGGAAAATAATAGCCAGAAATAGATTTTTAATCTTAAAAATTGGTGTCAAAATATGCTTTGGTTGTAAATTTTATATTATTTAAACATAATGTGTAAAGCAATTATAGGGTAAGCCCCAATTTTTAGATGAATGCCCGCGAAATGAGATGGCGTTAATGTAGCCAATATCACTTAGCGCGCAAAACTACCTGCTTAAACCCTTTGATGTGTCGAAAAAAACCGACAGCCCGAGCTATCGCTTAACGTTTAATGCCATTACTAATGCCGTTTGTAATTTACCACGTTAAAACCTTGGCCACATCCACGTTGAAGTGCTATTATGGTGTTAATTTACGCGTTAAGACGCAGGTGGAGCAGTAGCATAAACGTGAATGTCCTGACTGACTGATAATCAACGCACATCCCAAACCGCTGGGACTAGAAAGTCCAAATTTGGCAAATAGGTTCCTTGTAGGGTTTAAGGATCCACTAAGAAAGGATTTTTGGAAATTCCACCATTAAGGTGGCAAAAATTACAATTTACACTCTAAACACCTAATAATAGAGGCCATTTCGCTTAAAGTGCGGGCGCCAGGCACCTATGTCAAAGGGCGCATCAAACGTCTTTGGAATGGAGATATTGCCATGTGCGTCTATATTAATATTATAAAGAGGAAGACTGTTTGTTTGTTCGTTTGCATTGAATAGGTTCCGGAACTTCTGGACCGATTTGAAAAATTCTTTCACTGTTGGGAAGCTACACTCTTTGCGGTGAACATAGGCTATTTTTTTTTAATTCCCGTATTCCCACGAAAATGGGAACTACGTGGGTGAAACCGCGTGACGTCCGCTAGTGTTAAATAAATTTAATTGTTATTTATATCGAAATAAGAGCTATCTTACCTTGCATATCGTGAGCGGTATGACACGTGCCGAAAGGCAGAAGTGACAATAATACAATGGTAATTTAATATGGGTGATGCCTATATTTTTATGCATGTAGGTGTTTATTTGACGTTAGTTTACGAAACGGGGGAATGGCGTTAATATTGTACTTATGAGTTAAAGTTTAATTAGGTAAGGAAATATCGAAATGTTTAGAGCTCGGCCTGCGCCCCCTCGGGCTCGGCACCCGGGTGCGGTCGCGCCTTTGAACCCCCGGTTAAGACGGCCCTGCAGACAGCTTCGGAATGTATCAAACTTTTGTTTACTTTTAATTATTGTGATTCACGCCATCTACCGATTTTTTGAATAAGTACGTTCACTACATAGTTGTACGAAAAATCGGTAGAGTGCGTTTATTTTATATAATTCATACTTTTTAGATGACTTATTTGCGTAAAACCGGTAAACAATTAAATTAATTTATTCGTTTGTAAAATTTAATATTCTCAACTAAAACTAACTTTACATGTTCAAGCTTTTTCAAGGTGAATATTTTATTTATACCTACTAAAAGAGATCATAACTTAATTATGAATTTATTAGGAAAAATAAGGCAAACGTTGTCTATGATATTTTGCACTACAGGGAAAACCCGTTTATCAGGAATTATAAGATGCGTTGCAAACTTCATTAGTATCTAAATGGTCGCTTCTCTTGCACGTATTTTGCTAAAATGTAGTTTTTTTTCAACAATTTTCTACCATTTACTATCAAGAATAGTTACTTTGTGCCTGAGAAAGATATCTCTGTCATTGACATTTGACCTCAGCGTGAACTTACAACGATAAAGGTATTTATAGTATCTTTAATTTTATAAATATTTGCTCTTTGGATAACTCATTTGTTTTTGATTATTGACGTAAAAATGATATACTAGCTGATGCCCGCAGCTTCATCCGCGTAATATTTGTTTCTGTTCCATCTTCCGTGGGAACTTTTATCCGGGATAAAAAGTAGACTATATATATTATTCCAGAACATATTATATCCCTGTAGGTACCAAATTTCAGCCAGATACGTTCAGCCGGTAGAGCGTGAAAGAGTAACAAACATCTAAACATCCACACTCACAAACTTTCGCCTTCATAATATTAGTAAGATTTTCAGAATAACTATATGAGTCATTATCCTTTTAACGATCTCTTTTTAACAATCGATTTACTTAGCTAATTACCGTGGCTTTGCCCTCCTGTAGGTATAGTATTCGTTTCCTATAGGAATTTGTTCCTGAAATAAAAATTAACCTATGTCCTTTCCAAGCCACAATAGGGTTTGGAAAGGACGTAGGTTAATTTTTATTCCAGGAACGAGTTCGTATAGGAAACTAATACTAAAAAGTCTCTTCAAGATTTCTGTTCAAGATTTTATTTGAATCAATTTCACTGATTCTGGTGTGACTGCTAACAGATCAATTCTATACTGTGGCATATATTTTTGTAAGAACAAGGGATCTATCTTCATATTATTATTGCTTTATATGAATGAAGTGCTGTATCAAGACTTTAGGACCAAAGGGTGTAGATCACCTTCACCTTAGTTTAAAGTTGGTGCTTCTTGACTTCAAGTGAAGCTTTTGGCCAAGAGTTTTATTGGCAACTTAAATGACAATCGATTCAGACATTACAAAAAATATAACAATTTTGGATGGAACTGAAATATGGCGCTTTTTATACTTATGCTTAACAGCCAAGTAAGAGAGATAATGTACTCCCAGACCGGAAAAAATGGCTGCATTTTCAATGCCTGTCTTCCTCAAAGGTCGCATAAATAGGTCGTGGATCACACTGTGTATCCTGAGCGCTCTTAGGTTTACGCTTATATGTGTGTTTTCTGCGTACGCTTGGATGAGGAAAAAAATTGCTCTACCTCGAAATTGCAAAGGTTCTTCCAAGAAGTATTAGACAGACAGACAGCTGGTGTTGGAGCAAAACGTCCAAAGGCTATAGTGATCACCTTTTCGTAAAGAGGGCTGTATGATTATGTGCCACCTCAATAATACATAGTAAAAGAGTTTCCTAAGACATTATGCTGCTGTAAACTGTGTTTTAACTTCAATAATATCTCATTACAGATATGACATCAATAAGAAAGAGTTGTCTGGTAACCCTGGCTTTGCTGTTTACGATTGAAGCGACTCCAGATTGTACGTTATTGAAAAACAATGACGTGATATGTACTGCTGGCAACGAAGATTACGAATTAGTCAAAGGTCTTGTATCTGACAATAATAAAACCACTAGAATTACACTACGATCATGTAGAATAATTGACGTTGAATATGAATCCTTCAATGATTTAGCTGCTCTTTCATACTTAGATATGTCACGAAACAAAATCATTAGGCTGAAACTTGGTGTCTTAGATGAACCAAAACTGCTTACACATCTAAATCTTTCCTACAATATGCTGAGCGAATTCCCATTAGGACTCTTTGATCAGACAACAAACTTAAAAGTTCTAGATTTAAAAGGCAATAAACTAAATAACTTGGAATTAGGAATATTTGATCCTCTAATAAAATTACAGTATGTAGATTTATCGAGTAATGACATAAAAGGAAAAACTTTGAACCCGTATATTTTCGATCAGAGCCCTCACATAACTTTTATAGATTTTTCTAGAAACGATATGAGTGAAACGCCTGAAAATATGTTACAGGCATTTCAATCTCTTGAAGTTCTTACTCTGGATCGAACTTTTCTTAAAGAAGTACCTGAATTTGCGACTCAAACGAACCTGAATACTATAAAACAACTTATACTAACCAACAATCAGATATCAGGTTTGAATAATGCTGCAATGTTCGTCCATCTTGACAAATTAGATACGTTAGACTTGTCATACAATGTTATTGAGAGCATAAACGGTGATATATTCTCACCATTGAAGAATTTACAAAAAATTGTATTAAGAAATAATAAGATTAAAGTAATTCCTGATAATCTTTTTCGAAATATGCCAAAGCTTATTACAATACTTTTATTGGGGAATCAAATTGAGGACGTGCCGATAGATGCCTTTAGAGGCTCACCTTTGAAGAACTTAAATTTGTCTAATAATAAGATAACGTATCTAGCATCTAATTTCTGCTTGGAGTTGCAGAATTCAGGAGGTCGACTCAAGAAGTTTTTATTCCAGCCGAATCCCTGGCAATGTGCTTGTCTGAACGAATTGTTACAAGAAGTGAAAAGTCTAGGAATTGAATATAACAATTCTAAATATAATGGACAGGACATAGTATGCGCGACAACTAGTGAATTTTATTGTAAAAGGCATCAAGAGTTTAATGAATTTTATGTAGATTTGTACAATAATGTAATACAATAATAGTGCCATCTGTATATTGGCGTGAGAACTTCTAGAACTCTATAATGCTGCTGAATCTGAAGGGCGATAAAGTCATTATATATTTAAGAGTTTAAGCTTTGGTCACGAGATGTCGCTGTAACGAATTCTGTTCATGATGAGATGTATGATGATAAATAATTCATTGATATTCGAACCTTTGTTTTTTTGTTTGATGACTGACTGTTTGTTTGACTGAAACCAGTAGGTACATGGTTGTATAAAAGTTAGATACATAACAGTAAATGTATAAAATTAAGTTTAGTACCAACTTGCTTGGAATTACTAGAAATAAAGAGTCTTATTGATAATTGATTTTCTTACTTTTTTAATTATTTTTTAAACGTGAGGGAAAATCCTCATGGATGCTATGCCGGACTCCTACCGACTAAAAAAACCTCACGTAACGCCCTACAGCCTATGGTTGGGAGCCCCGGGTAAACCCTCGGAAGGATGTCTCAGGGCTCTTGATGTTCTTACTTTCATTTGAGTCCATAAGTACCTAATCATTTTAAGTAATAGGTTGGTATAGATCTATCTACACACTTGTTTTACCAAGTTTAAAAATAAAATATCTATACTACTTACCTAATAATATAAAGCTGAAGAGTTTGCTTCTTTGAACGCGATGATCTCAGGACTTGTTGTGATTCAAATTCTTTTCAAGACCGATAGCTATATGACATCACGCTTCGTTGAATAGAAGCTGAGCAGAATAATCAAATAAAAAAGGAAAATAAATAAAAAAGGATATTGCTTAATGAAAACTCGTGTGTACAAATCTCATCACACAAATCATTCAACAACTACACCTCTGTAGTTGTTGAATGATTTGTAATTATTAAATAATGGATGTTAAAAGAGTGGCCGGAGTTTTATTGCCAGGTTCTTTTTTTCTCCAGCTCTACCTATTGCTTTGCGAATCTGGCAGTAAATGTAAATGTAGAAGCAATCATTTGGACGTTCATAAGCGTTACATTGTGATATACTTATATGAATAAAGATTTTTTCATTTCATATCAATGAAATAATATGTTATGAAAACCGGCTAAATGCGAGTCGCACAGAGGGTTTCGTACAGCAAATAATCACGTTTGTTGTAATGTAGCCCTCCCGAATTCCTTCCTTTTTTCTGATTTTAGTATTGTTTAGTACAGCGGCAACAGAAATATATCATTTGTAAAAATTTCACTTCTCCAGCTATCACGGTTCCTGAGATACAGCCTTGAGAGTGAGACGGACAGGCAGACAGGACAGCGTTCAGCGAAATCTCATGAATAGGGTCTCAGTTTTACCCTTTGGGTATGAAACCCTAAAACGAAAGACAATTTATTCCTTTCAGAGCTTCCGCTACGTGCCCTGCATAAACGGAAAGTTATGTACAACATTCATTGTTTTAAAAAAATTTTAATAAACTAAAAATTAACTTCTTTTCCGTCCATCCCAAGGTTGCCTATCAGAAATTGCTTTACAGCAATAAGGCCACAACATTCTGTTAAAATTATTGAAACTTGTTTTTAACCTGGTGTACAAATAAAGTTTATTCTATTCTATTCTATTCTAAAAAATTGTGTTTTAATAGGTAGGTAAATATTCCGGAGAACATCGCATCATAATTCCCTCCTGACCTCACGGTACCTCTACTTAAGTACCTTGTCCTGACAATAAAAACAGTAAAAACCTGACAGTAAAAAAAAACCAACATATCCTATTTGATACAGTCGTTATTAAATTATAGCGTGACCAAGCTAAATATAGATACAACATTATCGATAGCACAAAGGGGGCACTTCATCTTTTTATGACACCTTTTTTTTAATCATCAGTTCAGTCAGTGCTCAGATAAAATGTAGAAGCCAGCTGCTTATCTAGGGTAAGTCGTTGAAAAAGCACTAAGGGATGTTCAGAAACCGTTAAGACAGTTACTTCCATTTGCGCAGAGTACCCTCATTGGTAAAACAGTTTCCTAACATCTGGTGGTATTCGTCTTTAATCGCAAAAGGATCACTACCTCTTATATTATTAACTGAAACTTATTTTCTTCTTGTATTTAGCTAACCATAATGACACAGCCCGTCTGATGGTAGCCATCATGACTTTTAGACCATGACGACCAGTGGGGCCATCCTTTCAGTGCAAAAAAACTTGATAGTGGCCCAAAACAAAAGTGCAACCTGCCCCTGTCAATTACAATATAGCAATGTGTCGTTACAACACATTCGATCTTGTGCCGTTCACATCCATCAGGCTCCCTCGACCATTATTTTATATGGTTACAAGTCAATGTACATGGAAAAATTAATCAGTATTCAACATACATATTATTCGCCATCTCTGTCTGTTGGCATGGAAAATTAACGCTTTCTAAAATGGTGATAAAAGATGCGCTCTGTTCATTTTGTAACTCAATTCTACAAACGATCTTAATAATCGTAAATAATGTTTTGCAAAGCCATTATCAAATCTATATTGTTCATTTATAATAAAGCCTATTTTGTTGTTAGACGCACCATAAGACATAAGACCGCACGGTTAATTTAAAAAAAAAGGTAGGTAAAGTTCGAGTCGACTTGTTAACGACGGGTTCCGCTCTTATTTGCAAGACTCCTTAGTTGAGGCATGAGCAATATTCTTAAGTACGTTATTTAATATTTTTTGTTTAGATTTTTTTTATGTAATAGGTACGAGACCATTTCTGATCTCTTCTTTTTGATAAATTAATTACTTTGAATTTTTTTAAAAATACAAGACTTTAAGATCTTGTTTCGTTTATCACTTTTTAGTTTCTCCTGATCAAAAATAGACAGCAATCGTCGTGGCCTATAGATATTTGTAAAGACAGAGGCACGCACGGTAACTGCAATAAGCAACAGCGGGGATGTCACTTAGAAGCTTCAAGTAAACGTTCTTAAATAAAGGATTTAAGATTGTGTGATGATTCTTTGGTTCAAATTATTATTTTACTCTTTTTTTCAATAAATTTTTGTAACGATTTTGTATCATACGAGAAGGATCTCTAAAATTT
Source organism: Miltochrista miniata (assembly GCA_933228765.1). NCBI lineage: Eukaryota > Metazoa > Arthropoda > Insecta > Lepidoptera > Erebidae > Miltochrista > Miltochrista miniata. The sequence goes on from OW121770.1 coordinate 14,762,955, forward strand.
CAAAACACGTGCAAGAAATTTATAAAACCAACATCTGCGAAATCGTATTTTTTTTCGACAGTTTCTTTCGGAGTTTTGATAAAAAAGTGGAGGGCCCGCTGTTTTTTAGCGCTCACACTTCGGATAGATTCAGCGCACGTATGAACAGGCCCTTATGTTATACAGGCTGGTGTCAAATGTGAGTTATAGATATCTATAAAGATATAGAAAACAATTTATTTTAATAAATAGTAATTCCTACTAAAATCTTACTACTAAAATATTTGATAAATTATAAAGAGGAAAGATTTGTTATTAATTTAGTAAATAGAGATTTATTTATTTTTATTTATTTTATTTATTTAACAGTTTATGTACACACATTAAAAATACATACAGTAATATAGTTAGGAGAAAAGGAGTACAATGGCGCTGCTTATTTCTATTAGAAATCTCTTCCAGCAGGCCGGCGAGAGGAGAATGACATGAAACAATAGAGAAAGGCAGAAGTGTGAGAGAGAACTAGACAGAAAATGCTTTCCTACACATACTTTTTACAAATACCTACATAAATATACTTGCTCATAACATACATACATATATATAAAACTAATAAAAAAAAAACACAAATACATATATACAAATAAATACCTAAATACTTGTAGATGTATTGGAGTGGCTAAAATAGATACAACCATTTATATGACACTGAATATAATAGAGAATAGATGACCTCAGAAGTTAATTGTTGGAATTAAGATAGTGTTCGCGGACTTTCTTTTTAAACATCGCAGCCGTTTTAATGTTTCTGATAATAAGAAAATAAGAGATATGGAGAGCGACAAAAAAAAATTTCTTGCTTATGTTTAAATGCGAAATTTTGAGAGTGTGAATGTTTGCTAAGTACTCTTTCACGCTCAAAGGGCTGAATGGATCTAGCTGGAAATTTATACTTGGAAAAAAGATTATAGACTATTTATACCCGATACTCATACCCATGGCAGACCCTCGGGCGCCATACAAATGATTGCGTGTAGTACCTAATTAATAAATAAATATTGTAAGTGATCTAGGCACTTCTTCACCGTATAATCATTAACTGTATCTTTAACATTCATCCGTTTTCGCTTCACGTATTAAAATAATAGATTCCGAAATTCCTGAAACGATGAAACTTTAATGACCGTTAATTATATTAAGAACACGTTCGAAATTTAAATTGGGTGACAACAAATATAATAAGATACATTCAAATTTAGTGTTCTAAAAAAATATAAAATGCAGTTTATTGCAGTCTTAAAAAACAACCTATACAGCCTATACACGCATAGAATTTCGATAGCGCAGGTAAGCAACCTTTTTTCGTAATATTAAAGTCCTTAATATCTATCACGAGATCGCAATGTTTTTTACCAATCGCGCGCCATTCCACGCCATTTGGCCGCTTAAAACATTATGCGTTCCTCGAATATTATATTTTTGGTATATTATGTATGAAATTGAGGTTATAATAGGTATAATAAAAAGGTTGGTTGCCGTCTCAAATCTTTTGTTTCTATTATGATAGCTTGTTTTGTTTTAACTATTAAATTTGTGATTTTAAAAGCTAGAGTAGCATTGGTGACCGAAGACTTGTACGGAAGACTTATTTCTAATTGTAATCATTATTCAATCAAAACGACCTATAGCTTATCACTGTTGAACTTCAGCCAGTCACAATTTTCATCTTAAGAAATAAGTTTGTCATCATTTTTGGGAGATTGACTGGACTCTTCTGGCCGGATATAGTTGATCAGGGTTTTGTTCCAAGGGTTCTGTCACAGTGGACTCTTTGCTTCGACCTTATTCGTTAGACATCCTAGTTAGTGGCCCTATAACCTGTAAAATTCTTTACATATTTTATAGAGCTCTGTTGGCATACGTCGCGTCGGTTCCCCAGACATTAGACCTTGTTGAGTTCATATCCGAGATTTTTCAGACAAGTCTTAAACATCGATCTGCGGCTAAATCCGTCTTGAAGTCAACACATTGTAATTTTATAAGTATTTTTTGTTGAAGGCATCCTCAAATTCACTTAAATAAAGATTATTATACCTTCCGAAGCATGAAAACGCTTGTAAGATAAAATGCCACACACTTTATCGAAGTGATCGTTTACAATACAAGACACCGAGGCTATAAGAATAAGCTCCAAGGAAATCAGAATCTAGCCTTCCTTCACATAGAGTATTGCAATAAGTGACAAAAATTAATAAATTTTAAACATTTTACCAGACGTTGATCTCAATTAACCTTACAGAATTTTAACTTCAAGTACCCAAATAGTGTATTGCTATATGAATTTCAGAAGTAGGAACGCACCGAGACCCATTTTAGTTCCGTGTGGACATCCTACATGGATGGTTTGCAAGACTCCTACCGACTACAACCACACGATGTGTTACAGCTGTCTGCGGCCGGGAGCCCCGGGTAAGCCCTCAAAAGTATGTCCCAGGGATGCACAGAGACCATAGAACTAGTTTCGCCAGTGCGAATAGAGTACATCTATTAGGCTATGGTGGAAACTGTTAAGTCTTGCGGGCCTTATGCTGTCTGCCACATAAATGGTATGAAAACAGTCTTCTAGTAGTCCTACTTTTTATTTCTTTATGTGTTAGTATATTTCTTCTATAGTACGGACCTCTAATGGAGTTCGCTTACTCTGCTGTTACCAAAGCTTGCACAAGACTGTCGAAACACAATTTTTAGCATTGGTTTACAGTACAGCGAGCATCCGACCCAGATCTCGTGCTTTCTGCCATGAATCTTGATAGAACAAACATGAAGTTGATATTTGCTACGGCAAATAAAAATTGTTTTACGTAAAACATTTTACATAAAACGTACGGTACAGAGGCAACTAAAAACTTAAGCTATATTTTTATACTACTGAGGTGGCAGACAAGCTTACGAGCCACCTAATGGTTGGTTACCGTAGCTGACTGTTAAACATATCTATCACCGAGATCTTCGACAGCTAATGAATTGTCTTTCGTACCTTCCTGATCGATAGATATCGATACGGAAATGTGAATAGACTGTCTCAGTGGCACAGCCGTAGCGACTGCCGTTTTTGAGGTCCCAGATTCAAATCTAGAGTCAGAACCTAAATAATGTAGGTAAGTAATTCACAAATATTGGTGTTTAAACTTACATGGTTACTAACATTAGTATTAAAGTTATTTACTTAACATGTGTGTTCTGAGTACCTAGGCCTAACACTTTTTAATTCACTTATGTTTTTTCAGGGCTTAAATATTATTTTGATGTAAAATATATAATTACCTACAAAGTATATTTAGAAAAGTTTAAATATGTTTATAAGTTGTCTAGACCCTATAGCTCAAGCTGATATACATGTAAGTAGGGTTTACTGGACAAGATGGCGCAGTGTTAAAATTGCCTCAATTCTTTTTGTCCTCAATAAAAGTAGCTATGAGTAAACCCTTAAATAAATACCTAAAGTGACTATCGTGCTCTTTAGTAGTCTTCTAAATACATATCGGGTGCTACCAAGACCTAACGATAACATGAGAGTTACTCTGACGTATCAAAACAGCGGAAGTCAAATGCCGTAATCTTTTTGCATACTGTTGTGTAAATAATAGAAATACCGTTTCCTGGTGTTGGATGTAAGGTTGTGTTGTTCTAAGGGAGATTAAGTTGAAACCCTGGTGAGGAGCCGGCAGATATCTATGAATGTTCGTGCAAAAAATTTCAATAACTTAGGTACATTATAGGCACTCTTTTACCCCAGAAGTGGTAGGCAGAGAAATATAGACGCACATTTCCACATTAGTCTTACGGGTGTAAGCCTATTCCCGTATTGAAAATGACAGGCGCCGCGCCGGATGTCTCATTGCGCTGTCGAATTTCTTCAAGCCGCCCATATGGCCTTAAGCTTGTCTAAACGACTGCAATATTATTTATAACTGGGACCAAACGGCTTAACAAGGAAACGCTCGCAAATAAAATGTCACTCATCCGCACCATAGCCATAGCGAAGTTACTTTACTGCAGTGATCGCTTGCAGTCATCGACTACCTACCTAGCATTCAGTTGCTCTGAGATTTAAATCCTACATAATAATTAGTTAATACTTAATGATTTAATAATTAAATTCCAGGCGATGTCGGGTTGAAGTGCTTAAAAAATTAAAAAAAAAACAGTTCGTATTAATTTCAAAATTAGAATGAAAAACTACAATAGTAAACTTTCTACGCTGAAACGCAGCGCGAAATCGTAAAGAAAGCAAAAGTATGGCGAGGCAGCTGCCAGGGCACGAGCCATGCTCCATCCGTCTTAATTGTTGATGAGATGATAAAAAATTGTAAAAAAGTTAAATAAAAAACGTACAATTTGGCAAGGAAGGTAAAAAGACAGGAAGAGGCGGCATGTTGCGGCTACTTCCGCGGTTTGCGTTTAGAGAAATCTTAGTATGGATATGGTTGTATTGTTGTTGCAAATACTTACCTACAGTAAGCCAGGCTTGAAGGTTTGAAAGTGCTGTTGAATACTAGTAGTATGTCGAAATTACAACTTGATTACAGAATATACATCTTAGAATGATAATCTCAATGATCAATAGCAAGCTGTGACCAATGAAGACCATGCAAAGTGGATGAAAAGGGTAGGAAACGAACCTCAATCCCAAAAAAAAGGACTACGGATGCAACCGGTATCAACACTCTGGTGATTATGAAGATACCAACATTCTCCTTTTATATAATCCATGTCTCACATAACTCATAAATAAAAAATACTTAAAAGGTATATCCATACTAAAATAGCTTCAATGCAAGAATCATACTTTTTTCTTAATTTGATCATCAATTGTTCAGATCATAATAACACACTCATAGGAAGCGAAATTGACAAAAAAAAGCGTGGCTCGTGCTCCGACCGTAGGCTTTTTATCAAGGTGCTATTTAGTTTTTATCCTTTTTTATTTTGGGCGCAAATGTAGTGATATTAATTATAGTGGCATGTGTTTAATGACGTATCTAACAGATGCAGAGGTCGGATTTGGCAGTGTTGCTATTCGAAAATGGTAGAAAATGAAAGTAAATTAGGCAAGACTTCTTTTGCAAAAAGTCAAGGAGAATTTCAGTTTTTAGAGATAACAATTGAAAGTTCTTTCATATGTATAACAAATATTAAGTTTTCCTTTGTACCCGTGTACATAAGGTTAGGCAGGTTTGTATTTAATTGGTCAAGCAATCATATTAGCAACCAAAGGGGGGATTCGCCACAATCGCGGCCGTCAGACCGGTCATGGATGAGTGGCTGGAGAGGAAACACGGTGCTCTCTCCTACCGGTTGACACAGATGCTTGCCGGGCACGGTAGCTTCGGTAGGTATCTCCCACCCGAGTTCCGCAGTCGGCGGCCTGCGACGTGTCTTCGCCGAGGACTATCGGCCTCCATTACCGGGGGTCTGAGGACGGTGTGAGGGTCACTCACCGTCCTTACAGAAGCAGGCCTATAACGGCAGCGTGACGTGAGCAACCCACGCACGCCCCCCCTTAGAAGCGGGATCACACCCGAAACCCCCCATAGACGCGGGATAGCACCCGAACCACCCCCTGGGCGAGGCCGCAGTGGCGGCCTAAGGTCTGTTGGGAGTCCTGGGACATCCTTCCGATGGCTTCCCCGGGGCTGCCAACCATAGGCTGTTGGGCGTTACGTGAGGTTTTTTAGTCGGTAGGAGTCCGGCATAACATCCATGAGGATTTTCCCTCACGTTAAACAAAAAACAAAGCAATCATTTAGTCAAGTAGACGCCTGAATCTTTAAGTTTTTGCTATAACAGAGTAGAGAGTCTCATTTCCGATCCCGAGCAACACGTGTTGGACAGAGGTGCCACTCTTACACAGTGGAGAGAATATTCGCTAGAACTGACTGATTCAAAAGATCGTTTCTCTGTCGAATCATAAAAACCTGGAATGACCTGCCAGCCCCAGCGCTCGTGATTCCCTCCTCTTCTAATCCTGGGTTCTTCAAGCGGAGCGTGAAGAGGCACATCATAGTGCCGCCAACTTGAGGACTATGTCTACAGCCTGACAGACTGTGACAGTGGCCCCCAATCGCTAGATGTCGTTGCTTCCCATCGGGCGGCGGTATCATTTTAGCGAGCTTAATTTAAAAATAAGGGTCTCTTGCAGTTCTTTCCACGACTGATGATGGTTATAGGTTGCCCGCCAGATGGACTATATACTAACTGATGCGTTATCGGTCCTCCTCGCGGGTAGGCACTCTACCTCGTAGTCATAGATCTTGGTCCAGAACTCGTCTGCTTTGTTGGCCATAGTACCAATGGTATAGTTCTAATATTTAGACAAGAGGAATAAGGAGTAGATGAGCTATTCTGGAAACTGCACTGGAATGGTAATAATGAGTCTATTAGATTCATACTTGTTATTTCCTGGTCCCTCTCTCCAGTTAGAATCATGCATCAATGTTGGCGAAGCAAGACACAGCATTTGCTGTAAAACAATTGATGCAACTATGCTCTGTGGCATCCAGTACCCACACATAGTGTCACATCTGTATTTGCACATTAGTAGTTTGCTGAACATTAACAAAGTCCTGTAAAATAACTCACCATTACTGCCAACCACCATGTTTGTTAGTTTACTTACTTTCTGCTTTCGTCAATATTGACACGGGTATGCAGCGGCTGCAGCTATGCAGTGGTCAGCGTTCCATTGCGCAAATAAAAAAAAACGTACAGTACTTTATGGATCATTCGATATTCAAATGCTTGTCTACAATTTATTAAAAAATCGACCGCAAAAGCGGAAGTTTGGCACATGCCGTGCTCAGCGTCAGCCTCTAGAAAAAAAAAACTGTAGTGTTTTATTTAAACTTTTTTGTACCGCGCGCTTTTTAGCAAGTATTTTTTATCTGTAGGCACAGTGCGTTTTTATAGTGACCAGATGTTGTATGCAGATGACATTTTTTTATTTCTTAGTGCAATTTTTAGTGGTTTGTCGGTGGATTGAAGTTTTTTGAAGGCAGATGGTATGCATATTTATTTATTTATTTTTTGTTTAATAGGCTTTGTGGGTAAAAAATGTACGCGTGTCCTATCAGCTGCTTGTTGTAGAATTTGCATAGGCAATTCGCGTATCTGCTTAATACTATGGTTGGGTTGATAAATATCGGGTTGGCGTGGCGCCTTGTCTATCTGCTATTAACATTGTAAAGTGATCATTTTTGTCTTTGCTTAAGTATAACTATTTTACATTAATTGCTACTTAAAGGTACAGAATACTTATATAAATAGGCTTCAAAATGTCATTGTTCAGTAACCGGGAGTGAGCTGTTCCTACGAGTTGGATACAGAAAAAAATACCCATGTGTAGCCTGTTCGCTCTAAGTTTGCCGCTGGCGTGGAGGTTGGTGTAGAGGCGAAGTAGGGGAGGCGACCGGGCATACTTAGGGCGGACGGGTAGTATACACCATATAACTTAATCGTAGTTGAGAGGCACTTTTTAAAAAGGTGATTTTGAAATTTCAGCGTGAAGAATGTCTCTTTAGAGACTTCTGAGGGATAAAAGTTTACCCTCATTTCTTTCTTTCAAGATGGCGTCCTTAATGACGATTTCGAGAAGATGTAGGTAGTTTGAGATGCAAAATTCCTAATGAATAAGAGTACTTTTCCATCAGAGATTCTGCTTGGATGTAAAAGTTAAGCTATGAAATATGTGACCGTCTGATACTAAGGCACCCAAAAAGTCTATTGAAGGTACTCTGCTCTCTCACATAGCTACACCACTCACAAACGTCCATAACACGCATCCATAACATGCATCCTTGCACATAGCTTAGTTGAATCCGTTGCCACCAATGCTATGTGAACCAACGAATATGATTTTCTTTTTCTTTTTTTTATACCACTAGAGTGGCAGACAAGCATACGGCCCCCACCAGATGTACCGGTGGTCACCGCAGCCTATGGACGTTTGCAACACCAGAGGCGCCACAATCGCGCTGCCGACTCTTTAAAAACCTTCTAAGTCCCCTTTTGAAGAACCCCATACTGTGGATATAAGTGGATATACTGGATATCAACCACACACATCCATAGCAACGTAGAATAGAGCATCTGTAGTGGAAGGACACCCTACGCATCCAAAACCTTCCTTTTAAACCAGAATCCTGAAGGCGATGTAAATGATGAGACAGAAAGAAGAGACCTATTCTCAGCACTCCATGAATTCACCGTGTGGGCGAGACGCCCTGGTCCATAGCACAAATTAGAGATAGTACCTACAGATGCAAACCTACCTACTAAATTCGCTGAGGCTACGCACACATGTCCAACTCATTCTCAGACACGTAGGCACACATAGACAACTTATTCACAGACACGAGGTCAGGCGGTCTCAACCGAATTTTCGATACTGATTTGTGCGCGAGTGTGTGTAGCAGAGGGTAGGTGTGAAAAAAAGTACATACTACCCGTTCACTCTAACTTTGCCGCTGGCGTAGAGGCGTTTACCCGAATTTTTTAATACACGAAGTAAATTGACAGTAGCTAATGTCACTTCGTCATAGAAAATAAGCAACATTGTAAGAAGAAGTGACATTAGTTGCTGTCTATTTACTTCGTCTAATTAAAAATTCAACTTTAGTATGGAGCCGAGCGGCAAAGTTAGAGCGAACGAGCTATACATGAGTTTTCCATCTGTACTATCTCTAGTTTGTGTCCATAGCCTGGCACATAGGGTAGCACCACAAATTAGAGATAGTACAGATGGAAACCTACATATTAAATTCGCTGAGGCTACGCGCACATACACACCGCTCACAGAGTTCACAGACACGAGGTCAGAGATTTTCATAGTCGTTTTCGATACTGATATATGCACGAGTGTGCGTAGCAGAGGGTAGGTTTGAAAAAATAGTACATACATGAGATTTTCAGCTGTACTATCTAATTTGTGGTAGCACAGAACAGAACCACAAATCAGAGATAGTACAGATGGAAATCTCATGTACTGCTCGTTCGCTCTAACTTTGCCGCTCGGCTCCATACTAAAGTCGAATTTTTAATTAGACGAAGTAAATTGACAGCAACTAATGTCACTTCTTCATACAATGTTGCGTATTTTGTATGACCAAGTGACATTAGCTACTGCCAATTTACCTCGTCTAATTAACAATTCGGGTATACGCCTCTACGCCAGCGGCTAAGTTAGAGCGAACGGGTAGTATGTACTTTTTTTTCTTCACACCTACCCTCTGCTACACACACTCGCGCACAAATCAGTATCGAAAAGTCGGTTGAGGACCGCCCGACCTCGTGCCTGTGCGTAGTGTCTGTAAATGAATTGTCTGTGTGCGTAGCCTCAGCGAAGTTAGTATGTAAACAACTTGCAATAGTGTACCTTATCTACTTATGCGTGATAAGAACTGGCAATCTACAACTGATTATAAGTAATACTATTATTAAGTTACGATTACGCGTCAGAATCCATTTTTTCTTACCTCCCCGAGACGAATTTCGCGGAAAAATTAGAAATTAAACGATACACGGATCATGCGAGGATGCGTTTATATAATAAAATAAAATATAATTGCTATTCAAAAACAAATAACTCGTGCTATGCCCGCGGCACGGCCGACAATCAAAAGGTTTTTGAATTTGAATAAATCAAACCCTTATAGAAATGCATCGATATACAGCGTGTTGCGATTTGTAAAAATGTGACACTAAAAAAACGGAATTTATGTCATACTACCAAAGGATGTTAGTTATTGCAAAGTCCTGGTATCGAGAATGGGTGTTAAATTGTCCTGAGATAGGTTTCTGTTTGTGGCTTCTGTTTACGAGCGTTTTTATGCCTCGGAAGGTCATTTTCCCGGTTGTCAGCAACATGATCATCGTTGAGCCTAACTTATGACTTGCTTATGGACGGCCTGAAAATGGTCAACAAAATTTAGCCACAGTTTGTCCCTTTCAGTTTTAGTCCTGTAATAGGGACTGTAGTCTACTGTAGTAGTCGGCTGCATAAGACAGCCCCTGCAATGGTAGCGATTTTAGCAGGTATACGATTTTGTAAAAAGCTTTAGATTAAAAAGACTAAGAAAAACTTTTCCGAAACGCTTCTAATGTTGCTTAGGATTATTTGTAGGACAATGACCTGAAATCTGTTTGATATCAGGTGATCTTGCTCACCTACACAATTTTTTGTAAACATGTCCTGAAAATCAAGGTCCTTGCAAATTTCATCGCTGGATAGCGCCGCGTTTACAAATTGTGGTCATGTAAATAATGCATAAAAAAAGAATATAAGTCGTACTTTAGATAAGCGAGCTGGTAAGCAAAGACCGCATCAAAAAACTTTATTAGTTAACGTAAATAGAATGTTTATCGATTTCTTCAATATAAAACAACACGCTGTAGGTGTGCACTTTTTCGTAACGCTTAGAGGTCGAGTTTTTGAGGGATTTTTTCTCCATTTCGTTGCCAATTATGCACATTTTTGCCGTGGCGGCTCGTTTCGAACGTTCCGACTCCTCTCATACTCGCTTCGACGGATTCCATCAAATAAAAATCGCGTAGGACTCTTTTTGTGACGGTTTTTGTTCGTATATTGATGAGTCTTCCACGTTTGAAGGAATTCCTGAGAGGGCATCGGGGACAGACGCTATTGTATCGGATAACCTGATTTCTGTAACATCAATCTGTAATATAGATACTGGTGTGTAAGTTTTGGAGCTAAAACTTTATTGTGATTTTAAAATTTTATCTTTTCTCCTAGATATAACTAATAATCCTTCAAATTTTGTAACATTGTGACTCAATCATACAACGTGATTGCGGCACAAACTTGAAACCCTTGAACCAATTTAGCTGAAGTTTGGTTACAGATAAATGACATCCTGGGCTTATTACTTAGGTACCTACTTCTTATCTCAGAAGTAAGCTTTTGATGGAAACGTGTACCCTCAGGTCATAACGAAGACACGGAAACCTTGAAACAAAAGCTTTTATTATACTCGTGAGGCCAGAGTGGTACCAGTAAGGCACCCTCCCTGCGACAGCAAAAATTGGAAGGGGCCTCCGTCCAGCAGTATACTTTGATAAGTTGAATGTATTTCTTAGCAGTAGCCACGTCTTATTTGCAAGAATAATCAAAACATGTCCAGTTATTGGAAAAGAAAAGGGAAGTAACAGTCCCGTCACATTCGGTCAAACCGTTCCAGAGATGTCAACATTTTTTTGAAACATACTGTATCACCTTTCAGATGCATTTAGTAAGAAACAGTTATTTGCCAACAAACAGATACTCCAATTTAAGTTGTTTGTATAGATTATTTATAATATAAAACTGAAGTGCGTACTTCAATTGCAAAAACCCAAAGTTTATTTCAGAACGGGTATACTCACAGTAATCCTATGTGACAATAGGTGACCCACCTGTCAAAACAAGACTTAAAGTACAGGTGATACAGCACCTGACCGAGATGGGGAGAGGGGGGAGGGGAGAGGGGGTAAGACTGACCAGGTGAGGATATCGAAATAATCCATTAATGCGATCTAGATGATTGAATACCTAGACCACGTAATCCGGTTGAACTATTGGTACAATTATGTTTGTCTGCAGCTATTTATCTAGTCTAATGGGTACCTAGTGATGCTAGCGTATACGTCGTCAGTAAGTAAGTAAATAAGAAAAGAAAAAAATAATAACTTCTATTGTAATTTCTATATTTTATTTATGGCAAGAAGGAATTGGTCGGCAGCGCGAGTGTAAAGCCTGTGAGTTGTGTGCCACCTTAGTAGTATAAAAACTAAAAGATAGGTACTCCTCATAGTATTGTCAATCGACTGTCTTCTCTCTAGGGCTGCAAGTCTCACACAAAGTTCCCTGGGTGGCGATTCTTGACAATACGACTTGAATACGTAGACGGAAATTTACGAATGAAATGTAATTCGTCTCTTATTTAGAAAATAATATTATGAATGTGAAAGTTTGTGAAGATGTTTGGATGTTTGTTACTCAATCACGCTCTAACGGCTGAACGGATCTGGCTGAAATTAGGTACAGGGATAGAGTATAGTCTAGAATAACACATAGGCTACTTTTTTACCCTGAAAAATGCTCTCACGGGAAGCGGGAACGGGAACCAAACTTCACGCGGGCGAAGCCGCGCGCATCAGCTAGTTTAGAAAATAGTAGACGCCACGCGGCTTCACCCGCGTAGTTCCCTTTCCCGTGGGAATAAAATATAGCCTATTTTCACGGGGAATAGTGTATCTTCCAAAAGAATTTTTCAAATCGGTTTATTAGTTTCGGAGCCTATTCGACGCAAACAAATCTTTCATCTTTATAATATTATATAAATTAAACAACGCAGAAATGAGACTAAAGAAATTTCAACATTAAACTTTCGTCTATGTTTTCATGTGGTACGAATTACGATAGAGAATTGGCGCCCAGGTTAGGCCATGTTAAACGTTCAAATTGAGCCACTATCATAATGTAATTTTATTAACATCGTACAATCAACATACCTAGCTTATAACTATTTTTAGACACGCAAATGTTTTCAAAGTACCTTCATTGAAACATTTAGACTCTATAAATAGTCTTATTTGTAGTAAGACTGCAAATAAAATTAATTATTACCTTTTATTAATTTCATTTGTAGTCTTTTAATTGCTGTGTAGAATGGAGACATTACAGGTGCGTTGAGATGAGCAATTAAAAACTCCTGTTTAAGTTTTTAACTTCACCTGTTTAATCTTACATGTGCGAATTGAAGGAATATAAAGAATTCTTCTCACCCTTCGACCAAGTAATAATAAAGACGGGCCCATCCATATAATAGTTTTGAATACGTTTTTTTTTGTTTAACGTGAGGGAAAATCCTCATGGATGTTATGCAGGCCTCCTACCGACTAAAAAACCTCACGTAACGCCCAACAGCCTATGGTTGGGAGCCCCGGGTAAGCCCTCGGAAGGATGTCCCAGGACAATATAGTTTTGAAGACGTTAAAGTAAGCGCACGCGTCGGTGTTATTGTTCCGAAGGTAAAACACGTGTGGCAAGATAAGATTTTACGCAAGATGCCTTCCTGTGCGTTCCCGAAGTGTAAAAACACACCCTAAATTCGAAAAAAGAATGTATGTGTGCATGTTGTGTCGTTGCTGCACTATCTTTGTGTGTGAACTAGTCTCAGTTTCTGAGTTCGTAATGTATGACGTGGGCCCGTCTATACTATTACTTGGTCGAAGTTCTCACGCAAACTATTTAAGAGCCATATTAATACGGGTACCTACGGAGTATGTATGCCAATAAATAAATATGTGTATCATTATTATATTTCTTGTGATTATACTAAAAGAGCCTACCAGACGCCAAATGGTTGAAAGAAGATAGAAGATTACATTTTATCGTGCGAGAAAGAGAGAGATAGATGCGATCGGTTTTTGTGTTTTAACGAAATAAATTAATTACCTATAAAAGAACTAGAGAAGAAGGATAACCAATATGAAAAAAGTGATCTAGTGCAAATGAAGATTTTACTATTGTCTTTCTTATAAATAAATCTATATATATAAAAATCAATGCCACTTTTCGTTGTAATTTTATAACTCAAGAACGGGCTGACCTATCCAAACCAAATGTTTAGGCTTTGTTCGGACTATTTAGTAGATGGTTTATGTGAAGTTTGCATAAAATCGGTCGAGCGGTTCTTCATTTATCACGCAAACGAAGTTGCGCGGGGCAGCTAGTTATATTATAAAACCAAACTCATGCACGAAATCGATGTATTTTCAACAAAAAAAATACTATCGAGAATTTTATTATTAATCGTGTTTTTGGTCATTGCTTTCCATCAGGCTGGCAACGTCAATTTAGCGGCATAATATATTAAAAGTAAAAGTCTTCCCAAACGGTGGAATGTGGGCATATAATAATATACCTCTGCCTACCCCTTCGGGAATAAAGGCGTGACCATATGAATGAATTTATGAATGAATGAATATATAAAAAAATTACTATATATCGCCATGGCTTCCATAAGATGCTTTAAATCGAGCTCAGGCCGACGAAGACTCATGGTGCTCCCTGGGCACTCGGTACACCTGCGAAAGGAACATCCTTTGAACGCTGACCCGTCGTGGTCGTCAAAATCTCGAGACCCCTGCCAGTTAGGTGAATTCGCTATAACCCTATAGAGAGTATAAAGAATACTTACATAAGACATGACCCCCATCATACACAACAAATACATATATTAGTGACCGACCGAAGTTTCGGTTTCGGTTTCGGTTTCGGCCAGTTTCGGCCAAAAAATCGAGTTTCGGCCGCAGTTTCGGTTTCGGCCAAAATGGGCCGAAACTTTCGGCCGGGCCGAAACTCACGTGTTTATGAATTTTGAGTGCCTGACACTGCTTGTGACGTGGTTGGGGTCAGCCCTACCAGTTAATATGTTACTAACCGAAGATTTACAGATTTACAAAGGACTTCCAATCAATAGTCATAATAATACAATTATTACGGAATCCTAAAAAGGTGATCTAAGGACATTAAATAACCCTACCCCTTTGTTGTCGGTTCCGTTAACTTCGTTGGTCGTCTGTATGTCTGTCAGCAAGCTGTAACTCATTCACCGTGATAGTTAGACAGTTTTTTTTACAGATTATGTATTTCTGTTGCCGCTATAGCAACAAACAATAGAAATTGACAAATTAATAATATTAAAGGGGGCCTCCCATACAACAAACGTGATTTTTTGCCCTTTTAACCCTTAGTGCGCTAGTCCGGCCAGTTTTAGTTATACACTTCTAGAATGTAACCAAAACCAGCCAAGAGCTAGTAGCAGGGCACCGTGTGGTTTTAGTCAGTAGAAGTTCGCAATAGCATCTATGAGTAATTCCACACGTAAAAGAAAGTCATCTTTAGGTGAAGATATTTTTGAAATGAACACTTGAGAAGATTTATACCGTTGATTGATGGCACTTGGTGGAACTTGTTGCACCTAATGAAAAAATAACCAGTCAAATGAACACTTGAGAAGATCTATACCGTTGATTGATGGCACTTGGTGGAACTTGTTGCACCTATTGAAAAAATAACCGGTCAAGTATTTGGAACTCTCGCACGGAGGGCTCAAAGCGGCTGCGGGATTAACGAGACATGAGGCCTAGCCGTCCGTCTGTCTATTAGTCACGAGGTTGTATCGCTGGAACCGTGCCAGATAGAGGCCTAAAATTTTCACTGTACAGTAGTCCTACCGACTAAAAACCACGCGTATCCTACCTAACAGCCTACGGTTGGGACCCCAAGTATGCCCTCGGAATGATGCATATTGTGGTCACGTCTTTGGGTGGTTGTTCAGTTGTTATCCCGCTTCTTGAGCGGGGCGTGGATGAATCTCTCACGTCATGCTATCGTCTAAGGCCTGCTTCTGTAAGGACGGTAAGCAGCCACGTCACCGTCCTCAGGCCTCCGGTCATGGAGACTGATAGTATGGGGCGCCACCGCAGACTGTGGAACTCGGGTGGCAGAGTTCTGTCCCGCTTCCTTCCCGCCGTCTCTTTTACGAGCATGAGCTGCTCATAGGAAGAGGCCTCTGGCCACGCTCCAGCGCCTCTTTGCGCCATTTTAAACAATGATGCAAAGGCCCTTGCTTCCAGGTCCCATATAGGGTCCCGGCTAAAAGACATGCCGCCTCAACTGAGATCACCCTGACAGACGTCGGCTTCTGCGGGCTAAGCAATCTAGCCGCATTGTTGGCCATCAGGATCTCCGCCCATACGGGGGCCCCGTATAGGGCCAGGCTCCACGTGATCCCAAGGTACAGTCTCCTGAAAGGAGCGTTGGGTCTCCTGATATTTGGCAACAACCGCGAGAGTGCGGCTGATGCACCCTCCCTCAGCTATGGGACTAAACTTCGGAAGTGGTATCCGAAGTTCGACCGGTTATCGAGTACAAGCTCCAGATACGTCATTGAGAGCCCGATGCCGATACTGACGCCCCCTATATGTAAGCTGGATCCCGCAGGTGGCCTCAGAGCTGCGTTCTGGTGCTTTGCTCCGCGCGCTGTAATGAGGGTCTTGTCGTAACACGTTACACCGACACCTCTGAGCAACGGAACACGCAGCACCCAATCGTAACCGATGTTCCACAGAAGCGGTCCTAAGACCGATCACTATGGAACACCGAACGACACATCTTGTGGACCCAGCCCTAGCCAGCTCGGGTAAGTTTTGGCCCTCTCGGAAAGATAGGCCCCGACAATTCGACGGAGGTATGGAGGCATTCCATGGTAAATAAGCGCCTCCCAAACGCAGTTCCAGGGCAAGGTGCTGAAGGCGTTGGCGATGTCAAGAGACACTGCCACCACCACCTCAGCCTGTTCGGATGCCGATAATAAAAAATAGCTACAATCCTACCTACCTAAAATACCTACCTAAAATCAGAAAAAATCATTCACACAAGAATCGTAATTTTTGTAAGGGTGCGGAATCAGACTCGCACTTGACTGGTTTTTTTTTTTCAATATGAACACGTGAGTTTCGGTTTCGGTTTCGGCCGAAACTGACCCTGGGGCCGAAAGTTCGGTTTCGGTTTCGGTTTCGGCCGGAAAACCAGTTTCGGTCGGACACTAACATATATTATGATTCGTCAACATTGGCATTTCGCAACCCTTTTACCAAACACATTTGATCCGATTTAGCGAACGTTGCTAATCAAATACTAAACAATTTAAAAAGTTTTATGATTCATAATGGAAGTGATCCCACCCGCACTCCCTTTGCTGTGACTCCTGTAAACTAAGGTTACAGCAAACACGAGAAAAATTGACGCCGACATCGAACCCGGGAAGTTTCTGGAGAAGTTAGAATGACTTGGAGTCTGGTTGGAACTTGGTTATATGATGTTTGATAAGGTATTCTTTTTTCGCATGCGAATATTTCTAAGCACCTTACGCCGGACTCGATCTGACTTCAACCACACAATCACTACCTATTCGTCAATGACTGGAGCCCCTAGAAATCCTTAAATGGATGTCCCAGGTTCTCCGCCGCGGCAGTTGTTATGTTCGTTCTCCGTTAGTAAGTACTAACGGAGCAACATAACAACTGCCTAAGTAGTCAAGTGACTACTACCACACTACTGCTATTTCAGAACTTTCATAAGCGAAAGACTGCTTCACGACCTGGAAAAGGTGGCAAGGAATGAGACATCTGCACCTTTCGCATCCAGCAAGGTGCAAAACTAAGTGTTGTGGTGTGAATTGGGAGAGGCCTAAGATTAGCACTGGATTGCCATGTATGCTGATTTCATTGATTGATTGATAACTGCATAATTAAGATTTTTAATTCCCAAACTTTTTCCTTCAAAGGTTAAACGTAGGTACTTTTCAAAGCATATAACCGTACGTTAATGGTACTGCCATTAACGGTTACCCATCTTAGGTTAACAGAACACTCAACAGCCAACTTAATAAATATATAAATAATTTAAAAAAATTACAGCTCATATAGACATAATTATCAGATGGTTTGACTGTAGCATTACCTTCTAAAGGTGTACTTCACTGCAATGATAATAGATTTTTTTAAAATATTGAGGCATAGGAAATTCAATAAAAAACGTCACCCTTTTACTACACCAAGGCATGTGCTGAGATATTTATAGACGTAAGTGCCTGCTTACAATAGACTCGTGCCGATTTTTTTTTCAGGAAGACGATAGGCGAAAGCAAACATTTGTCAGCCACAAAAGAATGGCACACTCCACTCAAGATCAGGTTTCTTGAAAAAAAAAAATGATAGCACATGCCGAAATCTGATTACACCACCGTATTTGATCAAAGGGTTGCCAAACATTGCAGATCACAAAAACTATCGGAACGTACGTTTTTGCACCCGTTTTATTATATTTTTTTAGAGAAAAAAAATGCGAAATCGATTTCGGCAGATGTCCACAAATAGAAAGGGTTTGATAGAGTTTTTTAAACAAAAAATGACGGACGTATCGGCTGTAGACAATGGATATCGATCGGTCCGTTATAGATCGTCTGTCAAAATTCGCCATTATAAGCTAAAGAGTTATTTTGTTGGATCATTAATGTGATGTGTTAAATGATGTTTTTGTACTTTTATAGCTGTTTATTCGGCAGCTTATCGGAAGAGGATGTATGGTTTGCTAATGAGTTTTCATATCTTTTTAATACGATATGCAACTGCTATCTTTTTTTTTATTTACTAGGCAGAAGGTAAGGCTCTCGGAACACTTCGTTCTCTCTGCCTCGGTTTTCCCAGACGCCGACAGCATCATTTGATCAATGTTTCAGCTGCTAAAAAATATTGCTGTGGAGTACTATATCAAACATTATACATACATATACCTATATAGCCAGGTCATTAGCCTCGAAGGGTTAGGTAAGTTTTATGTCCCACGTAACAGGTGATGAGCCTATTGTTTTTGTACTTTTATAGCTGTACTTTTATAGTAAGTTTATTCAGCAGCTTATCGGAAGAGGATGTATGGTTTGCTAATGAGTTTTCATATCTTTTTAATATGACATGCAACTGTTTTCTTTTTTTTAAATTACTAGGCAGAAGGTGAGCTCTCGGAACACTTCGTTCTCCCTGGCTTGGTTTTCCCAGACGCCTACAGTATAGGGTTCTTCCAAAAGGGGTTTTAGAAGGTTCTTGCAGGGTCGGCAACGCGAATGTAGCGCCTCTGGGGTTGCAAATGGTTCATAGGCTACGGTGACTACAGTTACTGTCCATCAGGTGGGACTATAAGCTTTTCTGTCGCCTGAAGTTTTTTCTTATATACCTACCACTAGACTAGGAATTTAAAAAAAAAAACTTTAGACGCCGCTTCTGCCTGTCCTTTGGTTTCAGGTTTGATCCCGCTTCTTGATGGGCTTTGGTGCTCTCCACCTTTTTTTTTTATTTTAGCTGAAATTCCAGTCTCCCTCCTTTTATTTTATATACTGTTTTGCCACGATGTATGTGAATGCTATGAGCTTCAGCGAGTTTAGTGACTCAGACCAAAATAGCAGACATTCTTCAAAAATTACTAATCCCCAATATACTACTAAATCTTTAGTCATTGAAAATTCCCATTGTATTTTAAGCAGTGATTTCAAAACAAGGACCATGTTGGCGATCTGTCGCCATGGCGTTCAAAATACAGAGGCACGATGTGAGGAATCTTTATTCAATCCATATATAGAGAGCTTAGACTAACAAGAGCAGATCTTTCGATACAGTGTACTCAATCGATTACCTAAATATAACAAACTCGTTTTGTACGAGTTACAAAGTTTTATAATTAATTAATGTCAAAATTTGTGGACATTCTCACACAACATCATCTAGCCCAAAATGAAGCTAATATAAGCTTGTGCTATGGGATCTAGACGACTGATAAACATACTTATATATTTCTAAATACATACATGTTATAGATAAATTACACCCAGAAACAGAACAAATCAATGTGCTCGTCACACAGAGACATTTATCCTAGGGGGGAATCGAACCCACGACCTCCGAATCCGTAGTCAGGTATACTAACCACTGATCCTCGAGGCCAGTCAAAATGCTGCATTACATAGCTGTGCAGTGGGGGAACAAAAGTAAAACACTATCGCATTAGAAATGATCATCTATTTTTACTAATATGACATATTTACTAATACAATGTGATAAGTAGTGTAGTCTACATTCAATGTTAATGATATAGGTAAGTGACGTTTCGGCAATGCAGCCAGCATGCAAAAATGTTAGTTCCGTAATGTATCATCATTTCAGCTGAATTGATGTCCACTCCTGGACATAGGCACAGGAAACAGATAAAAATTCTAGCACAGGCCTGCCTCCAAGAATTGCCACAACGTTCAGTCATGTTCCACCAGTATCCAGCAGGCTCCTGCGATCATTATTAGTACATGTACCCATCCACCTTGTGGGAGGGTCTACCCACTCAGCGTTTTCCGATACGTGGACGATATCTGAGCACTTTTCGAGCCTATCAACCGTCATCTCTACGAGCATTATAACCTATTTGCGTATCTACTACTTACTCTTTTCGAAAAGTTGAAATGAATAACGTAGTTTGTTTTAAAAAAATCTATTTTTAAAGTATTATTTATACTGTTGATTGATGGCACTTGGTGGAACTTGCAGCACATATTGAAATCGACACTTGTACTGTTCCACAATATTTATTACTAGCAGACGTCACGCGGTTTCATCCTCGTAGTTCCCGTTCCCGTGTGAATACGGGAATAAAATATAGCCTATGTTCACCGCAAAGAGTGTAGCTTTCCAACAGTGAAAGAATTTTTCAAATCGGTCCAGTAGTTCCGGAGCGTATACGTGACAAACAAACAAACAAAAACAAAAAAACAAAAAACAAATCTTTCCTCCTTATAATATTAGTATAGACTAGCTGATGCCCGCAGCTTCGCCTGCGTGTAATTTTGTTCCTAGACTATAACATATCTCTGTAGGCACCAAATTTCTGCCAGATCTGTTCAGCCGTTACAGCGTGAAAGAGTAATAAACATCCATACTCACAAACCTTCGCATTTATAATAATACCTAGTTAGATAGATTTCTGATTAACAAATTCATAATGCATAATAATATGAGCTAAGTAAATTTATTTATTAAATACATTTTTTAATTTAATGGCTAAACTACTACTTGACACAACTTCTCTTCTAAGCAATTGACACCGTAACTTATTTCCTTCTTCAGGTAGTCCCAGCCTACGTTTGGACAAACCGAACTACTGTAGGCTTTGTCCTCCTAATACAGATGGTCCAACTAAGACCTGGTAACGTAATAACAATGTAAATTTCATCAGCTGAGCGTTCATGTTCATCGTAATGGCTCTTTTCAGTCCTGTCGAATGTAGTCTACGTAGAGGTCATTCCTGTATTTTACAAAGACTTAGTGAGTCTGTTTCTTGACAGAATGCAGTCGGCACTATATGTTCATACCTTCCATGACCAGTCGCTAAGCTCTAAAGCTGCTGTCACTCTTTGTCGTAAGGATTGAGCGTAGATGGTAACATGCGGTGTTATTTTATTGACCAGTGGATACTACCTGAAGCGTGGTCTTTCATTTTTTCTGGCCAGCCATCCCCTTTTTAGCTCGTTATAGTATAAATTTCAATAAAATACGAAACACGTCCTCCATCAATTATGTTAATAATGCTATATGCCAAATTTTAAGTAGATCGGACCAAGGAATCTCGTTGTCCCATACAAACTTTACCCTCCTTTTTTATACCTTTGGAGGTGGAATTTGCAAAAATGTTAAAATTACTTTTTTCAAATTGTAACCAACAACGCTCATGCTGAGTTTCATCATCGTACCATTAACCGTTTAAGTAATAATTGATAATAACTTTGGGTCTAGGGACCGAACCGCAAAATTAAGTTTTGTTTGAATTCTATATACTTTTCCGGGATAAAAAGTACCCAGTGTGATGCCCAGGCTATTAAAGAATAATTATACCAAGTTTCATCGTAATCGAACCGGCAGTTTTTGCGTGATGCCTGAACAAACAGACAGACAGACAGACAGACAGACAGACAGACAAAAATTTTTTTAATCACATTTTTGGGTTCAGTGTCGGTCTAGTAACACCCCCTGCTATTTATTTTATTGATATTTTGAATGTACAGAATTTTCATTTCTACAGATTTATTATAAGTATAGATTATAATACTAACTTGTCCTTCCATCTAGACCTTTGAAAATGCTGTGAAGCAAAACCGGTCAGGTTTATAATAATAAATATTGTGGAACACTACAATAGTGTCGTTTTCAATATGTATTTTTAAAGTGACTGCAAATAAGCGTCGCAATATAATCATCATATTGACTGCAGTTGAGTGAAAATAATTTAAAAGAAGATATTATCAAACAATTCCAAATGGAAGTATTTGAAATTTATAATAGAGTTTAAAATCTGGTGCATCCGGACATATCTTCGAGGGTGGTCACAGAGCGTGTAACGATCTCCAAAAATCGACTATTACTAAGACTATTGTTTGACTATTTGTTTTCTACTAATAAGAAATAAAATAATTGGGGACTCTACGCCCTATGTCAGTCGGGTATTGTATGAATTTGACGTATACAGGACACAGTTAAGTACTTAAATTCGTTGTTCTATACAGAGATGTAACTATCTATGCTAATAATATAAAGAGGAAAGATTTGTTTTTGTTTTTTGTTTGTTTGTTTGTAACGAATAGGCTCCGGAACTACTGGAACGATTTGAAAAATTCTTTCACTGTTGGAAAGCTACACTGTTTGCGGTGAACATAGGCTACATTTTACTCCCGTATTCCCACGGGAACGGGAACTACGCGGGTGTAACCGCGTGACGTCCCCTAGTCTTAGATAAAATGCCGTCTTAGATACATTTTTAAATTATTTTTTTGTATTTATCATAGGTGCGATGGGGCTCTACTGGGATCTTGGTACTCTAGCCAGCCATACTTCAAGTGGACAAGGATATAAAAACAACTAAAACACTAAATTAGATACAATTTATCTTTACAAAATGAAAACTTTAAATTTACTTATATTCTACAGTTATATACAGAAAAAAAACAAAGAAAATAAAAATTTACCGTTTTCTTTGGCAATGTTACCGACATCCATCAAAATTAATATATAAGGACAACATTTTAGATTCTGCAGTGGGTTGTCAACAAGGTGACCCCCTTGGGCCACTCATTTTCACGTTTATCAATTCATCCAATAATTAGCCGACTAAATTCAAAATTCAACGTCTGGTATCTAGATGACGGCACTCTAGGGGGGGGATGTAGATACAGTTTTCACAGATTTGGCTTTATAGTCCAGTCATTACGTCGAAAAAATCGGGTTAGAAATGCAAATGAACCGAGAAAGCCAAATTTTGGATATTACGTGGGGAGGGGCTAGAAAAGCTTAAGTTCAAATTGTCGACCAAAATAACCTGGTGGGTTTTCCGCCATCTTGAAAAAAGGGTTATATTCAGTTTTTTCATCATAATTCGGTTCCCCGTTGAGATACGAAAATTTTAATGAAAAGTTTTTTGTTGCTCTTTGTACGATCTACAATTAAGGTCTTTGCATTTTTCACGTATCGATCACCGTTATCGAAATATCGATCCAAAAAGCCATAAATTTGGGGAGAAAAATTTGTTTTTAACTATTTCATTCTTTCTTGTGAAAGATATCGAAAAATGTCCAGAATGAAAATTGGTGAGCGTGTTCAGACCTGCAAATTCGTTTTTTTAATTTTTTATTTTCGATAAGAATTACGACCTCTAGCACGGCGCAAAGTCAGTAAGACTGTGCCCGGTTTTGATTTAGCCGCTCGCACGGTTGTATCCATACGTCAAAATGGATGAATGGTTGTTCAAGCAATTATTGCAATACAAAAGAAATTAATAAACCAGCCAAATTATAAATCAAACACATGAAATATAGACTCTTCGAGTCGTGAAAACTCTTGAATCGCAGTAAATGATGCTGGGACGGTTGAAAAAATATAATCATCATCATCGTGATCGTGGTTGAATAAACTCTTGACTCTGGCGACATTGTTGCATGTCTGTCCACTACAGTGCAGGCAAATAACGGAGCAACTAATTCGTGCTTTCCTGCACCCACAAGCAGCCCCACACTTTCCTTTACATTTGCACGAAATGAGTTTTAAAAGTTCAGGTGGAGCGGGTGCGGCTGTGGTGCAAATTGGTTCAAGCCCGTAATTCGTCTGCCGCCAACCCCATTCCTGAGGATCTTTGAAAATTCCGAGCCACGTTTGTACCATGTCAGGAAAACGTGTTGGCGGACTGCGCTTTCCGTTGGTGGGAGTAGTGAAAGATTATTCGTCTTATTTGTCGTCATTGATTTTGCAAAGCGGTGGAATCGCAAACTATCCATCGTTGTATCCTCTTTTCGACCAAATACTTTTCCCGCGCAAGCTAGCATCTCCGGATCGACCTTTTCTTGCTTGAATAGTTCTACCGATAACCGATAACGATGAACACGCTCAACAATTTTCTTTACCGACATTTTTCGATATATTTCACGAGAAAGAAGGAAATAGCTAAAAACAAATTTTTCTCCCCAAATTGCGGCTTTTTGGATCGATATTTCGATAACGGTGATCGATACGTGAAAAATGTGTAGACCTCAATTGTAGATCGTACAAAGAGCAACAAAAAACTTTTTTAAAAATTTTCGTATCTCAACGGGGAACCGAATTATGATGAAAAAACTGAATATAACCCTTTTTTCAAGATGGCGGAAAACCCACCAGGTTATTTTGGTCGACAATTTGAACTTAAGCTTTTCTAGCCGCTCCAGACATAATATCCAAAATTTGGCTTTCTCGGTTCATTTGCATTTCCAAATGTATATAATGACTGGACTATTATTAAAAGATAAATTTGAATCTATTGGTTTAGAACTCAATTCTTCAAAGTGTGAAATTTTTGTTAATGATAACGTGGACAGTGTTTCCACATTAGCAAAATTTAATGTTTTTTGCTCCAAATTTAAAAATTACTCAAAAAAGTTCTCTTCGCTTCCTAGGGTCTCCTATTCTAGAAGATGCCTATGAATCTTTCATTGAGGAAAAAAATCAAAATTTTTGTGATGTTTCGGACCGACTTCTTCAAATTAATATGCATTCGGCTTTTACAATCATTCGGTATTGCCTTTTTGTCCCAAAATTAACCCATGCTCTCCGTTCATCTCAATTTTTTAAACATTCGACACTTTTGGAAAAATTGGACAAAATTATTCATACCACCCTTTGCAAAATTTTAAATGCAGATTTGGACGACCGGGCGTGGCTCCAAGCGTCTTTACCGATACGTTTGGGCGGCCTCGGCGTTCGAAAAATTTCGGATATAAGTTTACCAGCATTTTTGTCTTCAGTCCATGGCACTGATGAATTGACCAGGAAAATTCTAATTCCTACACTGGTTAATTCTGAAGTGCCAGGCAAGATTGAAGCCATAAATGCTTGGAAAATGATTTGCCCAAGTACTGTTTTGCCAACCAAACCATGCTCCCAGAGACTTTGGGATAGGCCGCTCTGCAACGAGGTTAGGAAACATTTATTAAATACGTGTACGAATGTTGCAGATCGTGCTCGCCTATTGGCTGTGGGAGAATGGGAATCTGGTGTCTGGCTTCAGGCTCTTCCGTCGCCCAACATAGGCACTATGTTGGACGACACAACATTCAGAGTTGCTACCTGTCTTCGTTTAGGTGATCCTTGCGTTTCTCCGCATAGTTGTCAATGCGGTGAAGCAGTCAACAACCTTGGGCATCACGGTCTATCATGCAGCAGGAGTGCAGGTCGCAGACCTCGTCATGCGTATCTTAACGACATCATCCGCCGGGCTCTTGTCACCGCCGGTGTTCCAGCCGTTCTCGAACCTAATGGTTTGGCTCGTGACGATGGCAAGAGGCCGGACGGTATGTCTTTGGTGCCATGGAAGATGGGAAGGCCTTTAGTTTGGGCCGCAACCTGTGTGGACACCCTAGCTCCTTCTCATCTTCCAAGCACGGCGGGCTGCGCCTGTTCAGCTGCTGCATCTGCCGAGACTCTCAAACGGCGCAAATATAATAATTTAATAGGTAATTATATATTTGAGCCGTTTGGGGTCGAGACATTGGGCTCGTGGGGCCCAAGTGCTCGTGCGCTTTACAGGGAGATCGCAAAGCGTTTAGTTGACTCTTCTCGTGACCATAGGGCTGGCCTCTTTCTCGCTCAAAGAATTAGTATCGCAATTCAACGTGGGAATGCGGCCAGTCATATGGGAACTTTACCGTTTGACATCGATGGGGAGGAATTCTTTGACACCTGAGCGAGGCATTGTCAGTCTTGTCACTCCCCTCCCATCTTTTTTTTGTTGTTTATTTTCTTTGTTTTAAACACTAAATTAAACTTTGTTTTATTTACCGGGGTTCCGAACCGTAGGCAGGATACGTGAGGTTTATTAGTCGGTAGGAGTCCGGCATAACACCCAAGAGGATTTTTCGTCACGAAAAAGAAATGCATACTCTGATACGACGATTTTTAAACGATCGTCTATAATAGTCTATATCTATAGTGTAATCTCGATTGTACAATCGTATAAAACTAATATTTTGTATAAATGGGTCGACATTTTTTATTTTACAACATATTGATTGCAAAATTGCTTAATTTTTTAAACGTCTGTATCGAGTTCAGCAGCAGTGACTTGTCTTGATTTAAATCGCGTTTCCTAGTACGAGTACAGTCGCCGACAATATAATTGAGTTAATTTTTTGTTACTAACACAGCGATTCTGGCCCAAACGGCTTGAATGCGAAGATAAAAATTTTGCGGTGAAATAGCATTTATCTCTTAATTAGAAACTGAAAAACATGAGACAAAACACATTTCACCAGTAAACCTTCTTTTAGGCTTTAAAAGTGTACGATCAAAAATCGGCGCTCTGTTATTCTGGTCTTTCTGTTCTACTCCTTGGACTTCGATCTGGCGACCAGTGAGATGCGAGAGCAAAGTAGATAAAAGGATGAAAATCATAAAGCAGGATGAAATCAATGCTAATAATATTATTAACGTAAAATGGTGTTTGTTTCTTTGTAGATGCTTACATGTTGATATCAGATAAAAACTACTGCTGATGTTTACGACCCGAATTTATCTGATTGTAGATGCATGTTTTTTTTGAACTAACAGTGGTATGAGATGATTTACATAGCTGGAAACTCAATCGTTAATCATAAAATAATGATTTCAACAAAAATGAAAAAAAAAAAGTGCCATTAATAAGTTAATTCTAAACATCGTCTATACACGGACTTATTGACTTCGTCCTTCTACCAGTTGTATTTGGTCACATAATTGGCGGTAAGCTTACTGTGGTGTTGAAATGAGTAGAGGTTTATTACGTTTACCTGCTGTTGATTTTTTTTGTAACAGCCTGAAAGTCTTTCAATTTTGCTGAATAAAGTACCGCCACTGCTTAAAGTATCCTCCAAACAATTATCCTTCACAGAACTCACTATTAACTCACTGTCAACAGAACACTTAGCATATTGGGGTCACGATCGCTCAACCATTATAGATTGTGATACAAAATCGAAGAAGAAAATAAAGATAAATCCATGTAAGAAATATAGATGTTAATAGCAATCCAACTCCAGTTAAGTTGGCAATGACTGTACCATAGACAGTTTTGAAGTATGAATACTAACCATCATAAACAATGATGCCAACTGTCATAAACTTGGTGTAAGTAGTCACACTGGTTTGCAGATTTTCAATGAATTAGATTAGAACATTTAGAACGCAACTCGAGGACAATTTTGAACTCTAAACACTTTATATTGTAAATTAGATAGTCTGGTGTCAAGTTCCATTGTTATCTTTTATATTACATCGTCCTAAGTTGAATACCCTGTAATCAGTAGCAATAGACGACGATTAATCGAATAACTATTTACTAAAGGTTCATTGACATCCAAGACCTTGTTCGTGTGTTAGTGTGTAGTATGTTTTTACGTGGAATTTATAAGTTCGTTAGCATTTTGAAGTTCGCTCGCTATTTTATAGACGACTTAAGGGCAAAGGTGTATGCTTAAAATACCTATAATTTGGAAATAGGAATATGATGATTATGTAGTGCTTAAAATGCATTATTTGTCTGTTTGCTTTTTAACATTCTATTGAAACTCTTTCAGCATTATTATAAATTTGAAGTCTTATCGGCTTCCATGCCAGCTTCACCTGGAGGCTCATCCTGCAGCCTCAAGGCGCAATGTAGGCACCCATCTTATGTTGGTCTACCGTAGCTCTATACATAATATAAACATAGTTTTTTCAAACGGGTACGCAGAAGCATACTTTGTGACGTCAACCTTTAACTAGGATTGCTCCCACGTAATCCGTTGTGTATATTGGTACTTTTATATACTGATATTGCTGTGGGCAGATATTATCAAGTCACCTTGCATAAACGATCACTATTTTACGGAGTATCTGTTAGTCATTAGTACGAGTTGCCAGGACCAACGGCTTAAAGATATTCCTCAAATTTCCTCGTTTATCAAACACTGAGTACGCGGGGCTATATTGTAAAAAAAAGTAACGGTTGTGTGATATTAAGGTTTAGTAGAGTAATTCTATCTGCACAGGACAGCCTCACAGTCTCCTGTGCCAGACTAAGACAAAGGAAGCTGATATCGAACATGTTCGTTCACCGTTCCACCAAGACGCAGCTATCAAAAAGTTGTTCTGTTTGTTACTAAATTACTATTTTTGTGACAAATGAATGTAATTCTAACTTTTCGTACTTAAAGGAACTATATAGGATAATCAACGCTCACAGAATTATGTTCTTTGATGACTACTTACAGCACATATTCCATCCTATTTATACCGGAGCGGACTCGACTCGTATAGGACTAGATTCTGCCAGTAAGAATGATATCAATTTTAATGTCATTTTTCTTTCTTCTCATTATTTCAATAACGAAACTGTCAATGGAGATACTTGATGAAGTACCAAACTTTTCCTTGAGTGCTCATGTCATTAAATATTACTGATTGTGACAAACATAAACTATGATAGATAAGAACTACACTCTGGGCCGACACATTAAACTTAGCACCTGTTAAAATTATTTCACTTTAAAGTTTTATGTTCATAGCTCATATCACCTACGTAAAACTAACTTTAAAATCCATAATCAAAATTAATTCGCTAATGGAATTATAAATTTCTTCATTGAGGAATCCTAAACACACTTCCAATAATAGTTCTATAGGGTTTCGCTAGAATATTGTCTCATTGTGTGCCTAAAACAAAAAACCGGCCAAATGCGAGTCTCAAAAAACGGTAAAAAATAACGTTTGTTGTATGGGATCCCCCATTTGTTCTGATTTTTTTATAGCCCCAACTGAAATACATCACATGTGAAAATTTCAACTCTCTAGCTATCATGGTTCCTGAGATACAGCCTCGTAACGAAAAGACAGACGGACAGCGAAGTCTCATGAATAGGATCCCGCTTTTACCCTTTGGGTAGAGGAACCCTAAAAAGAACTATCTTTTAACAGCTAGGTCATTATTAATATCTGGCATAAAATATTAATAGCACCGTTGTCGTCGACTGTATTCCGAAATAAGGTTACTGCCACGTTTTCGACGAAACAATCTGACGAGTGTAAACTGCATCGGAAATGTCAGGGTCAACTTTATATTATCTTTATCACAAAATTATGAAAAATACAAATACCATGCCGTCATTTTACTTATTTTCTTAGTAGGTACTTGCAGCATGCCCTCTATCCCCCATAAGCGTACCCAGCTCTTATTCCAGTAGTCTTACGAGTAGAATTATACTGGAAATTTTATTCCCATTAGACTTACCTATAGAACTCAAGTATACACTATAGAGCTAGACTTAAATTATACAAATAGATACAAACCTTATCTATACTAATATTATAAAGGGGAAAGATTTTTTTATACCACTAAGGTGGCAGACGAGTATACGGCCCACCAGATGAACCGGAGGTTTTGGTGACCAGTGACCACCGGTTCATCTATTGTTTTTTGCATTGTTCGCCTATGAACATTTGCAACATTAGATAATGCAAAAACCTTTTAAGATCCCTTTGAAAAACTAACAAGTTTTAATTGTTAAGATTCGACTATTTGTTGGCATCGAATAGGCTCCGAAACTTCTGAACTGAATTTAAAAATTATTTTACTGCTGGGAAGCCACAACATACCCGGATAAACATAGACTAGGTACTTATATATTTTATTCCCACGGGAACTGAAGCTATGCGGGTGAAACCACGTGACCTCCACTAGTTATTGATTTAAAAAAAAACAAACGTACATAGTTGTTGTGGATGTTTATTTGAGTAAGTTGTTGTGGATGTTTATTTGAGTAAGTTGTTGGGAAGCGAAAGGAGCCTTTTGTTTTGTTCAAGTCGTTCAAAAAGCAAAATGCAACTCAATTGAACTAACCTGTTACGGTTTATGCCGCCCTGGTACTTAGTCTCTCGCTGCTACAAACTTAAACCTGGTTTAAGCGACTGCAATGCAACCCTGTTGAACTAACCTGTTGCGGTTTGTGCTGCCCTGGTACTTAGTCTCTCGCTACTCTACAAACTTAAACCTGGTTTAAGCGAATCCAAACTTAACATTTATACTGTGCTTAATTAAACATTGGTTTAAGCGAATACATTGTTATCAACACTGCCCACGCACAACTCAGACAGCATGTCCGTGTAAGGGCGCGTACACATAGTACGTCCGTACCGGTCTGTTTATACGTATAATATGTTACTAGCTTTTGCCAGGTGAGTTTTGAAACAACCAAACAACTTTGACCTATCCTACGTATAGGGCTTCTAATAAACCATAGGTCAAGCTGTATTTTCATTTTCGCTGAACCGTTTTTGATGAAACGTACTGCAATATTTAAGTTGAGAAAATACCTACAAAATTCTAATATTAAAATTAACATCAAGCGACAAAATTTTGCGTAAACCCAGAACAAATAAACAAACAAACAAACAGACACGAAGAAAAAAAATCCTAGAATTGGACTCAGAAACCCTAAATTAGTCGATTACAGTTATTTGTTTAATTTTATCTTGAATGTATTGGCACAGATATTTTTACAATTTTATAATAGAAGATAGAGATTAGCGTTTGCAGTTATATGAGCGAGTTCACACAGAATACATTATTCCAGAATAAGTAAAAAAATCACAACAGAAATACTGATCCGTTTTATCGGATCGAAACCACGCGAGGCTTGGCACGGGGCTGCGCGGGGTGCAGTGGTCCTGTAAATTGTCCTGAATATTACCTCCAGTAGCGACGGATCACTTAAAAAGGATCCATTAAAATCGGACGTTCTATGTGTACGCGCCGTAACTTCGGGATTCGAACGTCCTGAGCCTGAGCTTAGTGAGGGATTCAAAGTACACCGCCCGAGGGAAAAATAATTTGCTCTCGAGTAATATACTCTACTTTTCATCAACTTTCTACGACATAAAATAAGTTTTGTACGATGTAGTTGGCTTCTAATCTAATACCTAGTTATCTATTGTCACTTTCATAATTCGACGTTACCTCAGACCTCATTATATTTGCAGAATACCATAAAATATGTATGTTGATTACAAGGACAGAGTTCATACAATTTGTGTTCGATTTTTATGCACGTTGTAAGTCTCAAATTCAAATCACTTTGCCGCCCGCTAAAAACTCTTAACAGAAAAGAGCTATTTTGGCGCCCCGTTATCAAAGTACAAAGCGATCTAAAACGATGCGATGTAGAACATCTATTGTACCCATATTCTGCAAAATAAATAAATGAAATGAAATACTTTTCGAATAGAAGGGATAAAAAATTATGTCTCTATCCCTTACGCTACAGTCTGCGACGTATGACTTGGACTTGTCTCAACACGAATTAAGGGGCGGTTAACCCGCACAAGTAGGCATTTGGCGCTCCCCTCGCCCCGGGCGCAAGACACACCGCGCGCCGGCAGCGGCAGTCAACTCTCATGCCACAGTATACAGTATAGTAGAAAGAAACAGCATGCTAACTTTGTTTGACGTAGTAAATGCATCTAACTTTATTAAGTGTAGTGATTTATTAGTTTCGTAAATAAAAATAAATGAGTTAATCGTAAATAAGTTATGTATATTATACTATTATTTTTAAGCTAAAGAGTATGTTTGTTTGTTTAGTTGTTCTAACTCTAGAGTCTAAGAGACTGCTAGTTGAATTTCAAGAGTTTCTTAACAGAATGTCCATTTTTTAAAAATACCAAAATATATAACATCACGCTAAGGCGAATAAGAGCTTAGCAGCAACGAAACATTTTTCGACAACTAGGATATTTCATTTTCTTTTGAGAGTTTCCGTTGCGTACGTTTGCTACAGTTGCGTAAAAAATGTAAATTACATAATAGCTGGTCATAAAAATTTCTAAAGTTTTCTAAAGTTGGTATGCTAAGTATGAATCACGGGATCATTGTGCAATCCAAAATGGCCGCCGCGGTGTAATCACAAAATTTCATGATGGGTGTCGTTTAAAGGGTTTTTTGGTATGCTGAGTACGAATCACGTACTAATTTTGCAATCCAATATGGACGCCGCGCCGTAATCACAAAATGTCATGATGGGTATCGTTTAAGGGGTTTCTTGGTATGCTGAGTACGAATCACGTGATAATTTTGCAATCCAATATGGGCGCCGCGCCGTAATCACAAAATTTCATGATGGGTATCGTTTAAGGGGTTTCTTGGTATGCTGAGTACGAATCACGTGATAATTTTGCAATCCAAAATGGCGGCCACGGTGTAATCACAAAAATTCATGATGGGTATCGTTTAAAGGTTTTTTTGGTATGCTGAGTACGAATTACGTACTAATTTTGCAATCCAATATGGCCACCGCGCCGTAATCACACAATTTCATGATGGGTATAGTTTAAGGGAATTCTTGGTATGCTGAGTATGAATCACATGATAATTTTGCAATCCAATATGGCCACC
Organism: Miltochrista miniata; assembly: GCA_933228765.1. Classification (NCBI taxonomy): domain Eukaryota; kingdom Metazoa; phylum Arthropoda; class Insecta; order Lepidoptera; family Erebidae; genus Miltochrista; species Miltochrista miniata. Next base: position 14,795,575 of record OW121770.1, read on the forward strand.
GCGGTGTGATCACAAAATTTCATGATGGGTATCGTTTAAGGGGTTTTTTGGTATGCTGAGTACGAATCACATGATAATTTTGCAATCCAATATGGGCGCCGCGCCGTAATCACAAAATTTCATGATGGGTATCGTTTAAGGGGTTTCTTGGTATGCTGAGTACGAATCACGTGATAATTTTGCAATCCAAAATGGCGGCCGCGGTGTAATCACAAAAATTCATGATGGGTATCGTTTAAAGGGTTTTTTGGTATGCTGAGTACGAATTACGTACTAATTTTGCAATCCAATATGGCCACCGCGCCGTAATCACACAATTTCATGATGGGTATAGTTTAAGGGAATTCTTGGTATGCTAAGTATGAATCACATGATAATTTTGCAATCCAATATGGGCGCCGCGCCGTAATCACAAAATTTCATGATGGGTATCGTTTAAAGGGTTTTTGGTATGCTTAGTACGAATTACGTGATAATTTTGCAATACAATATGGCCGCCGCGCCGTAATCACAAAATATCATGATGGGTATCGTTTAAGGGGTGTATTGGTATGATGAGTACGAATCCTGTGATAATTTTGAAATGCAATATGGCCGCCGCGCCGTAATTGCAAAAATCCATGATGGTTATCGTTTAAGGGGTTTTTTGGTATGCTGAGGACGAATCACATGATAATTTTGCAATCCAAAATGGCCACCGCGCCGTAATCACATAATTTCGTAATGAATATCGTTTAATGGGTTTTTTCGACTGCTGAGTACGAATAACATGATCATTTTGGAATTCAATTTGGCCGCCTAAGCTATTTAGGCCCGCTTGCGCGGAGAGTCGAGTTAAATATATAAATATAGAGTTAGTAAGCTCTGAGTTAAATAAATAACTTCTTAACTCTGACCACGTCTTGCACAGTTGCAAATTGGCACGCGGTTAACTAACTCACAGTAAACCGAAAAAGTTTTTTTAGTCTGTGTCGTTCCATGCAATCCAACCACACACAAATGTTAGAACGAAGAATGGAACATGTGTCTCTATCTCTTTTACACTACAGTCTGCTACGTATGATTTACGATACTACCATTTACGATACCAATCATAAAATTTTCTGATTACGGCGCGGCGGGAATATTGGATTGCAAAATTATCACGTGATTCGTACTCAGCATACCAAAAAACCCCTTAAACGATACCCATCATGAAATTTTGTGATTATGGCACGGCGGCCATATTGGATTGCAAAATTATCACGTGATTCGTACTCAGCATACCAAAAAACCCCTTAAACGATACCCATCATGAAATTTTGTGATTACGGCGCGGCGGCCATCTTGTATTGCAAAATTAGTACGCGATTCGTACTCAGCATACCAAAAAACCCCTTAAACGATACCCATCATAAAATTTTCTGATTACGGCGCGGCGGGCATATTGGATTGCAAAATTATCACGTGATTCGTACTCAGCATACCAAAAAACCCCTTAAACGATACCCATCATGAAATTTTGTGATTATGGCACGGCGGCCATATTGGATTGCAAAATTATCACGTGATTCGTACTCAGCATACCAAAAAACCCCTTAAACGATACCCAGCATGAAATTTTGTGATTACGGCGCGGCGGCCATCTTGTATTGCAAAATTAGTACGCGATTCGTACTCAGCATACCAAAAAACCCCTTAAACGATACCCATCATGAAATTTTGTGATTAAGGCGCGGCGGCTATATTCGATTGCAAAATTATCACGTGATTCGTACTCAGCATACCAAAAAACCCCTTAAACGATACCCATCATGAAATTTTGTGATTACGGCGCGGCGGCCATATTGGATTGCAAAATTATCACGTACTTCGTACTCAACATACCAAAAAACCCCTTAAACGATACCCAGCATGAAATTTTGTGATTACGGCGCGGCGGCCATCTTGTATTGCAAAATTAGTACGCGATTCGTACTCAGCATACCAAAAAACCCCTTAAACGATACCCATCATGAAATTTTGTGATTAAGGCGCGGCGGCTATATTCGATTGCAAAATTATCACGTGATTCGTACTCAGCATACCAAAAAACCCCTTAAACGATACCCATCATGAAATTTTGTGATTACGGCGCGGCGGCCATATTGGATTGCAAAATTATCACGTACTTCGTACTCAACATACCAAAAAACCCCTTAAACGATACCCGTCATGAAATTTTGTGATTACGGCGTGGCCGCCATGTTGGATTGCGAAATTATCATGTAATTCGTAGACATTTTAATGCATTAGGTAGCCGGTTACCATGTCGTGAAAACACTTAAAAAGTAAAAGATCACCACATTTTTACCATGAGTCGCGTATGTATTTGTAACGGTTAATCTAATTACATTTTGCCCATTACTGATATTTTTATACTGTGGCGCGATTTCAACGTAATTTGGCATAATAATTACGAAATAGTTGCGAAAAAAACTGACACAGGTCCTGCCTCCACAAGCGCCATGGCGAGACTGATCGGCCGTCAGCGGCGCAATTCTATTGCGTTTGGTAGATATTCGTACATGATAACTATGTAAATAGTTGTTTATAGAAAAACGCTCGGAAAATGTGTATAAAAACTTAATACCTTTAATTGAGTGCAAAAAAAAAAAAAAAATGTTAATAGTTTAGCCACAGTATTGAAAAAACTTTTCTGAGAGAGTCAACTTTGGGATTTTTTTCTATCTAGTGAAATTTATTGCATCGTGTAACGGGCTCGGAATATGTTTAGCTTATATCCTTAACTATTATATATAAATTTTTCAGATTTAAAAACCCTTTACTTTTTGACTAGGATTGTTTCAAAAAACTCAAAATCTGACCCACGCGGCCTTAATGTATTGCAGGCGTGTCCAAGTGAACTAAACAATTTTCACATTGTGTTTGCACGTTTAGTGACTTGAAGTCAGTGTCACTTTCTTTTCTTTCTTTAGTTTCTTTGTATCGATGCGGCGCTTGTGGGCTTTTATTTTTTCGACCCGTAACGTGGTATAGTATTATTATAATTATAGATTACTTGAAACATATAAATACATAATACAAAAATGCAAAAAAAGGCCACGTCTCCGTGCCCTTAATTTGCCATATATTATATGTATCTATCTAGTCAATAACATAACTAACTATGAATGTGATAAATCGGAAACTTATTAGGAAAGGAGACTGGTCAAAGTTAAGTTGATCTCAATCCAAATGCAGCATGTAATGACTTATGTTATGCTGTCCTGGTACTTATATTATCGCTAATAAGAGTTTAAACCATGGATTAAATGTGTAGTAGGTATCCGTAGTCTGTAGGAAAGGAGCAAGTCCGTCCAATGTCCGTCCGTTAGAAAAGAACTAACCAACCTGTGACGATTTAAGCCACCTTATTACTTATATTCTCGTTTCTAAAGGTTAAGTATGGTTTGGATGCCTTTTTTTTTCAGGTCCGTGGTTTGTCCGTCCACGCATTCAGCGGGCCTAAAAAGACAACATTGTATGTTTCATTATATGAAACATTTATGGGTGAAACGTCATCTCTGTCATGTTTTGGCGTTCCTTATTATGTGACAGATTACCAGAGTAGAAGTACTTTACTTTTGAGTTTACTAATATAAACTGTAATGATGACTGTTTTGAAGCGTTCGTGGCCCCGCGGGCTCAGTGTTCTGTAAACGATCACTGCAGTAAGCAACATTTACTGTGGCCGGACACGGATGGGTGACCACCACGTGGACCACTTAGTGACATTTATTTACGAGCGTTTCCGTGCTTCGGAAGGCACGATAAGCCGTTGGTCCCGGTTGTCGGTAAAATGACAGTCGTTAAGCCAAGTTGAAGGCCTTACGGGCGGCTTGAAAAATTTCAACTGTGGGTCGTCACAACCTGCGCCCGGGTCGGCAGCGCGTGTGTAGCGCCTCTGGTGTTGCAAACGTCTATAGGCTACGGTTACCAACCTTCCGGTGGGCCGTAAGCTTGTCTGCCACCTAAGTAGTATAAAAAAAAATGAGATGACGCTGCACCCGTAAATTGTTTTCGCAATTCATGTCATGTGAATCGCGAATTGGCGCCCTTATGTGTGAATTCGTAGCGATGCGATGCATCCACAGATATCAGGATTTCTGTGGATGCAACGATGGGGTAGTTATAGTTTTGACTGCCTCTGTGGGGCAGTCGGTAGCGATTCCGCCTGCGGCGCTGGAGGTCGTGGGTTCGATTCCCACCAGAGACAAATATTTGTGTGACCCATAAGTGTTTGTCTTAAGAGTCAGGGCGTTTCTATGAATTATATGTATGTATTTAAAAGTATATAAGTATTAATATCCGTGGTCTGATACCCCATAACACAAGCAGGTTATTCCTAGCTTACTTTGGGATCAGATAGCTTTGTGTGAAATGTCCGTGAATATTTTTTTATTTTTATAGTTGTCACATACTTAACTTAAAACCATTTAGGTATATACTGATTACTAAATATTGTAGGTACTTGTGAGAAGCACATTATTCAATGTAATGTACAAAGATATTTTGCATTACAACACACGTTTTAGTCGCATAATGTGTTTTTTTTTTGGAGAATAATGTAGTACTTAAACCTGTTTACTAATCTAATGTAGCGAGCGTTTCAATTTTTTTTTCGATGCTAGGTCACAGAGTTTTGCGGGTTTCAAAGGTATTGGACGCAAATGTCTTAGCTGACGGGCAAGGCACACAACTTTATATCTCGCTATTGATTTAAAAAATATTGATTTTATTCTTGTAATGTAATTATGCAGCAAAACTACACGTACCTACCTACATACATTCTAGAACAAACAGTTTATTCATTAGAATGCAATGATATATAAAAACTATAGATACGTTACCAACACTGAAAAATGGCAACAAAAAAGTCAGGCAATTGCCTTACTTTTCATACATGCTACCATAGATAATTTCATAGAAATTATCTTCTTATTTGAAAGCCGTGATGTTCGAGCATGATGTGTCTAATTATAATTAATACGTCGTTGTTAGAACATGACTGAACACATCCCCAGTCCCCACTACTTACTGTCACTCAGAGTTTATTTACTAATATATGATTAAAACTCATGGTCCGAATATCCGTTCTCACATTTTGTCAAAACGAAAACCTCTCTGTTTTCGTTTTTTAAAATGTGACATCGATCGAACAAATTTAGTCAACTAACCTACGACGTCATATGGAGCCCTGGTACTTCACTCTCGCAATGACCAAAAATTCTTGCTAATTACGTCCATGGGGAGTTTAGTCCCCTCCCCGCCTTGATTAGATTTTTACTCTTCATTCATGAAAGTACATACATACATACATACATAACATCACGCCTGTCTCCCAACGGGGTAGGCAGAGACTATGACTTTCCACTTGCTACGATTCTGGCAAACAACTTTCGCTTCTTCAACTTTCATAGGTGTCTTCATACATGCTCTTCGGTTAAGGGTACTCTTGACCTGGCCTTTTCTCAGAAGATTATTGATTTGATCGACATGAGTATGTCGAGGTCGACCCCTACCAGTTTGCTCATTCACTCTCGCTTCATAAATCTGTTTCGTCAGCCTCCCAGCTGCAGCAGAGCATCCCTTTCTCTATCTTAGTCACTACATCTTCTGTCATACCGCAATGTTCCCTTATCACACTATTCTCTACTTTATCTTATTTATTTTTATTTATTTATTTATTTGTTTTGTACACACAATTAAAAACAAAAGAAATCATATATGGAATATTGTACAAGGCACTACTTATTTCTAATGAAATCTCTTCCAGTAGGCCTGAGAGAGGAGATGTGAATGAGAGACAAAGTAAATAAGTGTGTGCAGAACAATAAACATACATAAACCTTAAATAGCATACATACATAAATACATACATAATATATAGTATTATACTATCTAAATATACTTAAGTACAGAGAAATATCATAAACATCTCTAAGGATAAAATGTTATGTTAAAGATAACAGGTAATGTTCTTTCACTTTCTTCTTGAAGAGTGAAATAGTTTTACAAGTTCTTATCTCCGGTGGGAGAGAATTCCATAGCCTTGCAGCGTGAACAGTGAAGGAGTAAGAGTAAAAATCAGTTTTGTGAGAAGGGAATGTAAGGCGATTTTCAAGATGTGTTCTACAAAGAGCATCAGGTGTACGCATAAAAGAGAACCGCTCACGTAAGTAGGTAGGACATAAAGGATTGTGCAAGATATTGAATAGGACACACAATATCCTAGTATTCCTCCGAAGTCGGATTGGGAGCCACTTGAGTTTTGCACGAAATTCCGAGACATGATCATACTTACGAAGATTGAAAATAAACCGAATGCATACATTTTGCAGTCTCTCAAGTTTGTTTAAAAGCTCCTCAGTAGCATCCAAGTAGCAGGAGTCCGCATAATCAATAATGGGCTGTATCAATGTTTGAGCAAGTGAGATTTTAATATCTACAGGCAAAAAAGGCTGGAGGCATTTGAGGGTGTGGAACGTGTAGTGAACCTTTTTGCTAACATTCAGAACATGAGCATTCCAGGACAAGTTTCCATCTAAGGTAATACCAAGATCTTTTGCCGTGTCGGTATAAGGTATTCGAACTCCATCAAGTAAGAGAGGCGGAAGACAGGCCATGTCTAGTCCAGATCGCATTTGCCTACTGCCGATCACTATCGCCTGAGACTTACCTGGATTAATTAAAAGTCCAAAAGACCTAGCCCACTCGTCAATAGCACTCAGGTCACGATTCATATCGGCTATGGCGCTTCTATACTCATTCAACTTAAAATGACGATACAGCTGCAAATCGTCTGCATACAGATGGAAGTTGGAAGAAATAACTCGAACAGAAGAGTTGATGAAAATGGAAAAGAGTAGAGGAGAAAGTACGCCACCTTGAGGCACTCCAGCAATGAGGTTACGCCAATCCGAGAAAGACTCGTTAAGGCGAACACACTGCGAGCGCCCCCGAAGATAAGAGTCAAACCAAGCCACAGTCTCAGTGGAGAAATTAAGGGAATTAAGAATGCCTAGAAGAATATCTAGATCCACTGAGTTGAATGCGCTACTGAAGTCCAGCAGAACAAGTACGGTAAGGGATTTGTTCTCCATGGCCAGACGAATATCATCCGTCACCTTCAGCAGAGCCGTCATAGTGCTGTGACCTGGACGGAAGCCAGATTGCATCGGATTGAGAAGTTTATTTTGGGTAAGGTAACAAGATAGCTGTCGATGCACTAAATGCTCAAGAACTTTTGAGAGAAAAGGAAGAATGGATATGGGACGGAACTGGGACAACAGTGTAGGATTTGTGGTCTTAGGTAAAGGAATAATCAGTGCTTGTTTCCAAGCACTAGGAAAGCAGCATGTGCTTATAGAGCAATTGAATATGTAAGTGAGGATGGGAATCACGCTGGAAAGTATGGGAGTGAACATTTTTGAGCATAACTCATCATTACCTACTGCAGAAGAAGTAATCGACATGATCAATTTTTTCACTTCAAGCTCATCAACTGCATTAAGCCTGAATAAAGGACATTGTGGTAAAGGCATAAGAGAGAGATCTAGCATGGTGCTGGCCTTAACAATCGGGTCAAGAGATACAGGTGGAAGCGAGAAATGTTTGTTAAGAGCACTTAAGTTAATATCGTGACTGCCAATACCGTTAGCTTTAAGAAATTTCCAGATATCGGAGGAGTTACGGGTCTCAAGAGATTGATGAAAGTGGCGACGTTTAGCATCACGACACGAACGATTACACCTATTACGCCATGATTTAAACCTCTCAAAATTAATATCATTAGGACTACGTTTGTACCTTCGATGAGCTCGATCTCTTCTAGTCATAGCATCCCTAATATCAGGTGTAATCCAGGGTGCAGGCATGTGTTTCACTTTAACTCGTCGTTTAGGAGCATGTCGATCGTACAGCGCAGTAATGATTTTGTTAAAGTTTAACACTTTTTCGTCAATGGCATCGACACCAACTACAGGTGACCAGTCAATGTCCTCTGCGTCCCGCCTCAATACCTCCAGTTTGATGCCCTTGAAGTTACGAAGCACAGAAAACTGTGACTTACACTTAGAAGGACGAACAGACAGAGATAAATAAAGTACCTAAGTCATGGTGAGAGAAACATGCAGGTAGTTGACCATGGTTATCCCTCAATGTCACTCCAGCTATACTTCGCAAACTTCTCATTTCCACTGCATTAATTTTACTCTCATGCTTCTCCTGCCACACCCAACTTTCACTACCATGCATAAGTGTAGGGACAAGCACTCCTCTATGTACAGCCATCCTTGCCTTTTTAGACACGTTCTGACTGCTCATAAAGGTGTGAATGGCTCCATTCACTTGGTTTCCTGCCAAAACTCTTTTTTCAATATCATTGTCACACTTTCCATCTCTTGCAAATTTTGAACCCAAATATACAAACTCTTTCACCTGTTCCACGCTCTTTCCTTCGATCGATATCGAGCAATCAGTCATACGTTTCTCTCTTTCAAAAACCATTACTTTTGTCTTGCTTACATTAACATTCATTCCTCTACTTTTAAGCGCATCATTCATTATATTAACCATCAACTGCAACTCCTCCGCCGATGATGCCAGTATTACCTGATCATCAGCATAAAGGAGGCATTTGACGGTTAGCTCATTCATTTTTAATCCATACGCGCACTCTTGTAGTTCTTTCAAGCAACTGTCCATGTATTGGTTGAACAGCCATGGTGACGCTACACAGCCTTGTCTCACACCTTTTTCGATGGGAAAAAAGTCTGTGCAAGCTCCATTGATCCTGACACAAGCACTGGAGCCCTCGTATAGAGATTTCAAGGCTCGTATCAAGTTGCTGTTCACTCCATACATGGACAGTGTTGACCACAGTTCATTCCTCACCACTCTGTCATAGGCCTTTTCCAAGTCCACGAAGATGCAATAGACTTTTTGACGTTTTGCCAAAAACTTTTCAGCTAGGCATCTTAATGAAAAGACCTGATCCGTGCATCCTCTTCCTTTCATAAATCCTGCTTGTAAACCCACATTTTTCCTTCAGTTTCATTCATCACTCTTTTAATCAAAACTTTCGCATACAATTTGCCTACGACACTGAGCAAGCTTATGCCGCGGTAGTTTTTGCACTCTTGCTGTGACCTTTTACCTTTGTACAGCGGCACTATGACAGATTTGCACCATTCTTCTGGTACTCTGCCATTTCGCCAGCAAAGATTAAAAAGGCGGTACAGCTGGCAAGCTACCACGCCACGACCCGCTTTCAGCATCTCGACAGAAATTCTATCAATCCCAGCAGCCTTTCCTAATTTCATACTATTCAACGCTTCCACAATTTCTTCCATACTTAAGTGGCTTTCATTCTCCAGTTCATTCATTTCCGAAACATGAGTCTCCCTTTGCATATCCTCTTTTTCAAATAAACTTTCAAAATATTCCTTCCACGTTTTTAACATACATTCCTCTCCTATCACAAGACTGTCATTACGGTTTCTGATTTGCTTAAATTGTGAGGTTGCCTTTTCAGTCCTCATTGTTCTTATAGACTTCCAAAAGAATTTTATGTTTTGTTGGAAGTCATCAGATAACCTGTTATGAAAGTCATCCTCATCATTCTCTGTCTTACTTTTTATGACTTCTTTCACAACACGCTTATACCTTTTATACTCATCTTTTGCCATTTTTACATCATCATCCGTGCCTTCTGCATTCTTTGGTTGGCCATTGTAGCCAACCAGTTCAACCATGCTTGCTTCTTATCAGACAAAACTTTTAAAACTTCAGCACACATACTCTTTACCCGACATCCTTGTCTCCTTTTGCTTATCGCACATACTTCCACTGCAACTTTTACAAGACCTTCCTTAATCGGCTTCCATAATTCTTCAATCTCACATATTTCCTCTAAATTTACAAATTTCTCGCATCAAGACTGCGGGATCCAGCTTACATATAGGGGGCGTCAGCATCGACATCAAGCTCTCGATGACGTATCTGGGGCTCGTACTCCATAGCCGGTGGAACTTCGGATACCACTTCCGAAGTTGGTCCTATAGCTGAGAGAGGGGGCATCAGCCGCACTCTTGCGGTTGTTGCCCAATATCAGGAGACCCAACGCTCCCTGCAGGAGACTGTACCTTGGGATCGTGCGGAGCATGGCCCTATGCGGGGCCCCCATATGGGCGGAGATCCTGATGGCGAGCAATGTGGCTAAATTGCTTAGCCCGCATAAGGCGACGGCTGGCAGGGTGATAAGGAGATAACGCACGATCTCAGTTGAGGCGGCATGTCTTCTAGCCGGGACCCCTCCATAGAACCTCGAAGCAAAGGAACTTGCATCATTGTTTAAAATGACGCAAGGAGGCGCTGGAGCGGGGCCATAGGCCTCTTCCTGTGAGCAGGTCATGCTCGTAAAAGAGACGGCGGGGAAGAAGCGGGAGAGAACTCTGCCACCCGAGTTCCACAGTCTGCGGCGGCGCACCATACTATCAGCCTCCATGACCGGGGGCCTGAAGACGGTGACGGGGCTGCTTACCGTCTTTACAGAAGCAGGCCTTAGACGATAGCATGACGTGAGAGATTCGTGGATGAATCTCTCACGTCAGTCAGTCAGTTGTTACCCCGCTCAAGAAGCGGGATAACAACTGAACAACCCCTCAAAGACGCGGCCGCAGTATGCATCATTCCGAGGGCATACTCGGGGCTCCCAACCGTAGGCTGTTGGGTAGGATACGCGTGGTTTTTAGTCGGTAGGACTACTGTACAGTGAAAATGTTTAGGCCTATATCTGGCACGGTTCCAGTGATACAATCTCGTGACCAATAGACAGACGGACTAGGCCTCATGTCTCGTTAATAGGCTTTAACCCCTCCGTGTTTGAGTTAAGACTCGCACTTGGCTGGTTATTTTTTCAATAGGTGCAGCAAGTTCCACCAAGCGCCATCAATCAACGGTATAAATCTTCTCAAGTGTTCATTTTAGAAATATCTCCACCTAAAGATGAGTTTCTTTCTTTTACGCGTGAATTACTCATAGATGCTATAACGAACTCCTACCGACTAGAACCACACGGTGCCCTGCTACTAGCTCTTGGCTGGCTTTGGTTACATTCTAGAAGTATATAACTAGAACTGGACAAAAGTGAGCCGGACTAGCGCGCGTTCCGTACAAGAAAATCAGCAAAAAATCACGTATGTTGTTTGGGAGGCCCTCTTTAATATTATTAATTTGTCAATTTTATTATTTGTAGCTATAGTGGCAACAGAAATACATCTGATACATCATGAGTCTGCTGACAGACAGGCAGACGACCAACGAAGTCAACGGAACTGGCAACCAAGGCGTAGGGTTATGTAATGTCCTAGATCACCTTTTTAGGATTCCATAAAAATTGTATTATTATAACTATTAATTGGAAGTCCTTTGTAAATCTATAAATCTTCGGTTAGTAACATATTAACTGGTTGGGCTGACCCTAACCACGTCACAAGCAGAGCTAGGCACTCAAAATTCATGAACACGTGAGTTTCGGCCCGGCCGAAAGTTTCGGCCCAATTTGGCCGAAACCGAAACTCGATTTTTTGGCCGAAACTGGCCGAAACCGAAACCGAAACCGAAACTTCGGTCGGTCACTACTTCTTACTAATCTTACTAATATTATAAGTGCGAAAGTTTGTGAGTGGATGTTTGTTACTCTTTCACGCTCAAACCGCTGAACGGATCGGGCTGAAATTTGGTACAGAGATACATTATAGTCTGGAATAACACATAGGCTACCTTTTATCCCGGGAATAACTTCCCGCGGTAACAAATTTTACGCGGGCGAAGCTGCGGGCATCAGCTAGCATCTAATATTATAAAGGCGAAAGTTTGTGAGTGTGGATGTTTGTTACTCTTTCACGCTCTAACGGCTGAAAGGATCTGGCTGAAACTTGGTACAGGGATAGATTACACGGGAAGCGGAAACGCTGGCGAAGCTGCGGGTAATAAGAATAATTGACCGAGTAAGCGTAGCGAACGGGAGTCTCAGTTTCGACCATAGATTTAGAATTTTTCGCTTTCTATGGTTTCGACAGTATGGACGATTTTGCTTTTGGGGCGTATGTCTGGTTGTCAGTTCCGATCTAGAGGACGCATTTCTTAACCGATTTTCACCAAACTTGGCACACGCGTTGTTTGAATCAAAATACAACTTTTGACGAGAGTTTTTTTTGATAAGGGGGAAAATGGGGAGAAAAGAGGTGAAGATTGGTGTCGCGTTATTTATGAACGGATCTTGATGATTTTTGGCTAAAACATAAAGAATATAATTCCTCACAAGTTGTTGTAAAAAAAACAAACCGGCCAAGTACGAGTGGGACTCGTGCACCAAAAAACGGTAAAGACTCACGTTTGTTGTTTGGGAGCCCCCCTTAAATATTATTATTATTCTTATTTTAGTATTTGATGTAATAGTGAATACAGATATACATAATCTGTAAAAAAAATCAGCTCTCTACCTATCACGGTTCCTGAGACACAGACTCATGACGGACAGACAGACCTACGGATAACGAAGTTTCATGAATATAATAGGGTCCCGTTTTTTACCCTTTGGGTACGGAACCCTAAAAATAAAGGGAGGGAAGTGCGAGTCGGACTCGCAAGCGCTGGGTTCCGTACCCAAAAACGGCAAAAATGACGTGTGTTGTATGGGAGTGCCCTTTAAATATTATTATTTTTCCGATTTTAGTATTTGTTCTTATAGTGGCAAAAGAAATACGTCATCTGTGTAAGTTTAAGTTCTCTTGCTGTCACGCTTCCTTAGATACAGCTACGAGACGAATAGACAGTCAGACAGACGGACAGCGAAGTCTCATGAAAAGGATCCCGTTTCTACCCTTTGGGTACAGAACCCTCATAGTATTAGGGTTTATTTACAGCAACAAAAAGTTATTTACGAAGTAAAAAAAATGATTTTACGATTTCAGTTACAAAACTATCACTACCTATCCTGTTTGTAATCGTTAGCGCTATTTAAGCGCTAACGCGATTTATGATATTATTCACAGTGTGACTATTTTTGCTATTTTTATTGAACCACTATCTCGTCAAATTGGTTTACTATTAGCAATATTATTTTTGGCAATTTATTGTTTAACAAATAATTATATGGCAAAGTTTCATTTTACCAAGTATGAAGTAGTCAAATATGGTTTGGTAAAACTTATCAAGTATTAGGTAGTCAAATATGGTTTGGCGTAACATACTTTTCCCAAAATATTATATATCATATGATTTCCTTTAGAGTCTTAAGAGCGTTTATCACCCAGCGCGGACAAAATTGAAAAAGTATCAAGTGGCGTTGAGCACACTCAAAGTATTCGAAGATTACGATAATACCTGACTGGGAACGCGGGAAATAAAGTGATACCTCCTCTCTCTGGAAGGCCTCGGCCGGTACTAATTTCTCGCGGCCCGTGCATCGAGTTTGAGGACTCTTTTTATTACGTTATTATAGATATGTTTAAAGAGGTTTCTAGAATATTACTGATGTATTCAATTGGTGATATCATGATCAGTCTGTAAATGTAAAAAGATCACCATTTTGTAAACTAGAAGTGTACCAAAAATCGTGATGAAGTTCATCAAAGTACGACGTTTTTTGGAAACTTTATTTGTCATGTTTTGGTGATAAGAAATGTATTTCGGTATAATTTTCTTAGGCGGAATTAAAGAAGACAATACGAAGATACTTATAGCAGCTTTAATTTCTGTGTACATCAATTAATTTTATACCACCCGATTGGCAAAGATGCCTTGTTTCGTAGAATTTCTTCAAACGAGGTGTGTAAACACTGTTTTTAATAAAAACCTAGTTATGCCACGTTTATTTTGATTAGAACAATTTTTAGACAAGGAAATATATTACTCTTACACATTAATCATACTTACTAAACATTGGTAGTTTCTTCAGAAACAAACGTTTCAAACGCGTGAAATCATGTATTTGTGCGTTAACCCTCTTAATTCACTGCATTAAAAACTTGGCAAATACGCGCTTCACCGGCCGATGCCGCGGCACCCTCGCTTCGCTCGCTCGGCTCGCGCTCTGTTGGGGTCACAGTTCTAACCTAACATAACCCACTTTTACATCTGATTTTTTCATGTTTTGACAATGTTTCACCCAATATTAATATCAAAATTTAAACGAACTTACTTTTGGAATATATGTTTTTACAAAACGAAGCATTTGCTTAATGTATAATATATAGTATATTTGACTAAATAAAAATTGAGCAAGTAAAAAGTTGCCAAATGAATATTTGACTTAGTGATTAAAATGCGAAATATAAATTTGATAAAGATTCTTTTGCGAAATGAAACTATGCGAAAAGTTTTTTGGGAAGTGAAATTTGACGAAACAAATTTTGGGAAACGGCAGGACCCCCGTCAAATTACTTTATTAGTAATTGAATTTTGGTTGTTTTCGTTTTTGTCGTCAAGAATGAATAAAACCATGAGTTTCGAGGCGATAAGAGGAAGTTTTAGTAAATTTTCAGCAGGTTTTGCTGCGCCAGATCAACAATGTTTCGCAATGGCTACAACGGCAGTGATTCATGGCATATCAAATGACATTGATTTTAATTATTTCGATGTTGATCATGTGGTGCTGTGTGTAGATACTCGTACTTACTATCGACATTTTCTAGAGCAATTACATCTGCGCCATTCTATAATTGTTTAGCTATGTTCTGACGGCCTGCTCGCCACGCTTTGTTATGGAAAGTGAGGGTAGGTCACAGCGGTAATTTAGGGTGCAATGCTCTAATTTTAATACAAAGTTACATTGAGAAATACTACGGAAAGGAACTATTTGATAGGACTTTGGAGGCTCTAGAAGAGGCTTTCAATCGTTGTGAGGCGGAGGGGCAAGCGCTACATTTTAACTATTCAAGAAATGCAAAGCAGGCAGACTACTTATATCCCTTCGATTAACACAGCGTCAATAATGAACACTATCAGGCAGGTCATGTGACCCGCCCGATAGCTAAGTCCTGTACTTACCGGGTCCTATACAGATTATTACAGATATACGGCACATATAATCAGTGCCTCACAGAATTTTTGGTTTGGTTTCTGGTTGCTCGCGAGGTATACCCTTCGCAGAAGTACTAGTATTAGTATAGAAGTATAGACTGCTGCAGAGTTCGGAATGTATTGTAATACAAATCTATACAGAACGTATGTGGACCAGTATGCGGCGCGGACTGAATTGTTTTAAAATAGTCTTAATCATTTAGCTCTTTTATGATTAACCAACACGCCAGTTTAGATTTACACTCAGATTCAAAGAAACCCCTACACTTAAAATTTTCAAAATATCTGATTCTTAAAAGTGTTATAACTTTTTTATTTATAAACCGATCGACATGAAATAAAGGCTAAATGTTAAGTGGAGCAATCCTCCACACAATAAAAAAACCGCATTCCAATCGATTAAGCGCTTACTAAGATTAGCGTGCACAACCGTACAGACAAACAGACAAACAGACAAAAATTCTAAACATCATTGTTATGGGTTCTATTGCGTTCATAAAGCTCGTTCATTTATCTTCTATGTACAGACAGCGACCTGTTACGATTTTATTATATGTATATGTCACAGATGATGTACTTCTTTTGCCACTACAACAATAACTTCTAAAATCAGAAAGGCACCGCTTCGTGTTTCGGAAATGCCTATAGCGCCCGCCCGCTGAAAGTTGCGGGACGCCTGAATTCAGCGGAGAACCTCATCACAAACCTAATGCTTAAGTATGGTTTGGATGCCTTTTTTTTTCAGGTCCGTGGTTTGTCCGTCCACGCATTCAGCGGGCCTAAAAAGACAACATTGTATGTTTCATTATATGAAACATTTATGGGTGAAACGTCATCTCTGTCATGTTTTGGCGTTCCTTATTATGTGACAGATTACCAGAGTAGAAGTACTTTACTTTTGAGTTTACTAATATAAACTGTAATGATGACTGTTTTGAAGCGTTCGTGGCCCCGCGGGCTCAGTGTTCTGTAAACGATCACTGCAGTAAGCAACATTTACTGTGGCCGGACACGGATGGGTGACCACCACGTGGACCACTTAGTGACATTTATTTAAGGCACGATAAGCCGTTGGTCCCGGTTGTCGGTAAAATGACAGTCGTTAAGCCAAGTTGAAGGCCTTACGGGCGGCTTGAAAAATTTCAACTGTGGGTCGTCACAACCTGCGCCCGGGTCGGCAGCGCGTGTGTAGCGCCTCTGGTGTTGCAAACGTCTATAGGCTACGGTTACCAACCTTCCGGTGGGCCGTAAGCTTGTCTGCCACCTAAGTAGTATAAAAAAAAATGAGATGACGCTGCACCCGTAAATTGTTTTCGCAATTCATGTCATGTGAATCGCGAATTGGCGCCCTTATGTGTGAATTCGTAGCGATGCGATGCATCCACAGATATCAGGATTTCTGTGGATGCAACGATGGGGTAGTTATAGTTTTGACTGCCTCTGTGGGGCAGTCGGTAGCGATTCCGCCTGCGGCGCTGGAGGTCGTGGGTTCGATTCCCACCAGAGACAAATATTTGTGTGACCCATAAGTGTTTGTCTTAAGAGTCAGGGCGTTTCTATGAATTATATGTATGTATTTAAAAGTATATAAGTATTAATATCCGTGGTCTGATACCCCATAACACAAGCAGGTTATTCCTAGCTTACTTTGGGATCAGATAGCTTTGTGTGAAATGTCCGTGAATATTTTTTTATTTTTATAGTTGTCACATACTTAACTTAAAACCATTTAGGTATATACTGATTACTAAATATTGTAGGTACTTGTGAGAAGCACATTATTCAATGTAATGTACAAAGATATTTTGCATTACAACACACGTTTTAGTCGCATAATGTGTTTTTTTTTTGGAGAATAATGTAGTACTTAAACCTGTTTACTAATCTAATGTAGCGAGCGTTTCAATTTTTTTTTCGATGCTAGGTCACAGAGTTTTGCGGGTTTCAAAGGTATTGGACGCAAATGTCTTAGCTGACGGGCAAGGCACACAACTTTATATCTCGCTATTGATTTAAAAAATATTGATTTTATTCTTGTAATGTAATTATGCAGCAAAACTACACGTACCTACCTACATACATTCTAGAACAAACAGTTTATTCATTAGAATGCAATGATATATAAAAACTATAGATACGTTACCAACACTGAAAAATGGCAACAAAAAAGTCAGGCAATTGCCTTACTTTTCATACATGCTACCATAGATAATTTCATAGAAATTATCTTCTTATTTGAAAGCCGTGATGTTCGAGCATGATGTGTCTAATTATAATTAATACGTCGTTGTTAGAACATGACTGAACACATCCCCAGTCCCCACTACTTACTGTCACTCAGAGTTTATTTACTAATATATGATTAAAACTCATGGTCCGAATATCCGTTCTCACATTTTGTCAAAACGAAAACCTCTCTGTTTTCGTTTTTTAAAATGTGACATCGATCGAACAAATTTAGTCAACTAACCTACGACGTCATATGGAGCCCTGGTACTTCACTCTCGCAATGACCAAAAATTCTTGCTAATTACGTCCATGGGGAGTTTAGTCCCCTCCCCGCCTTGATTAGATTTTTACTCTTCATTCATGAAAGTACATACATACATACATACATAACATCACGCCTGTCTCCCAACGGGGTAGGCAGAGACTATGACTTTCCACTTGCTACGATTCTGGCAAACAACTTTCGCTTCTTCAACTTTCATAGGTGTCTTCATACATGCTCTTCGGTTAAGGGTACTCTTGACCTGGCCTTTTCTCAGAAGATTATTGATTTGATCGACATGAGTATGTCGAGGTCGACCCCTACCAGTTTGCTCATTCACTCTCGCTTCATAAATCTGTTTCGTCAGCCTCCCAGCTGCAGCAGAGCATCCCTTTCTCTATCTTAGTCACTACATCTTCTGTCATACCGCAATGTTCCCTTATCACACTATTCTCTACTTTATCTTATTTATTTTTATTTATTTATTTATTTGTTTTGTACACACAATTAAAAACAAAAGAAATCATATATGGAATATTGTACAAGGCACTACTTATTTCTAATGAAATCTCTTCCAGTAGGCCTGAGAGAGGAGATGTGAATGAGAGACAAAGTAAATAAGTGTGTGCAGAACAATAAACATACATAAACCTTAAATAGCATACATACATAAATACATACATAATATATAGTATTATACTATCTAAATATACTTAAGTACAGAGAAATATCATAAACATCTCTAAGGATAAAATGTTATGTTAAAGATAACAGGTAATGTTCTTTCACTTTCTTCTTGAAGAGTGAAATAGTTTTACAAGTTCTTATCTCCGGTGGGAGAGAATTCCATAGCCTTGCAGCGTGAACAGTGAAGGAGTAAGAGTAAAAATCAGTTTTGTGAGAAGGGAATGTAAGGCGATTTTCAAGATGTGTTCTACAAAGAGCATCAGGTGTACGCATAAAAGAGAACCGCTCACGTAAGTAGGTAGGACATAAAGGATTGTGCAAGATATTGAATAGGACACACAATATCCTAGTATTCCTCCGAAGTCGGATTGGGAGCCACTTGAGTTTTGCACGAAATTCCGAGACATGATCATACTTACGAAGATTGAAAATAAACCGAATGCATACATTTTGCAGTCTCTCAAGTTTGTTTAAAAGCTCCTCAGTAGCATCCAAGTAGCAGGAGTCCGCATAATCAATAATGGGCTGTATCAATGTTTGAGCAAGTGAGATTTTAATATCTACAGGCAAAAAAGGCTGGAGGCATTTGAGGGTGTGGAACGTGTAGTGAACCTTTTTGCTAACATTCAGAACATGAGCATTCCAGGACAAGTTTCCATCTAAGGTAATACCAAGATCTTTTGCCGTGTCGGTATAAGGTATTCGAACTCCATCAAGTAAGAGAGGCGGAAGACAGGCCATGTCTAGTCCAGATCGCATTTGCCTACTGCCGATCACTATCGCCTGAGACTTACCTGGATTAATTAAAAGTCCAAAAGACCTAGCCCACTCGTCAATAGCACTCAGGTCACGATTCATATCGGCTATGGCGCTTCTATACTCATTCAACTTAAAATGACGATACAGCTGCAAATCGTCTGCATACAGATGGAAGTTGGAAGAAATAACTCGAACAGAAGAGTTGATGAAAATGGAAAAGAGTAGAGGAGAAAGTACGCCACCTTGAGGCACTCCAGCAATGAGGTTACGCCAATCCGAGAAAGACTCGTTAAGGCGAACACACTGCGAGCGCCCCCGAAGATAAGAGTCAAACCAAGCCACAGTCTCAGTGGAGAAATTAAGGGAATTAAGAATGCCTAGAAGAATATCTAGATCCACTGAGTTGAATGCGCTACTGAAGTCCAGCAGAACAAGTACGGTAAGGGATTTGTTCTCCATGGCCAGACGAATATCATCCGTCACCTTCAGCAGAGCCGTCATAGTGCTGTGACCTGGACGGAAGCCAGATTGCATCGGATTGAGAAGTTTATTTTGGGTAAGGTAACAAGATAGCTGTCGATGCACTAAATGCTCAAGAACTTTTGAGAGAAAAGGAAGAATGGATATGGGACGGAACTGGGACAACAGTGTAGGATTTGTGGTCTTAGGTAAAGGAATAATCAGTGCTTGTTTCCAAGCACTAGGAAAGCAGCATGTGCTTATAGAGCAATTGAATATGTAAGTGAGGATGGGAATCACGCTGGAAAGTATGGGAGTGAACATTTTTGAGCATAACTCATCATTACCTACTGCAGAAGAAGTAATCGACATGATCAATTTTTTCACTTCAAGCTCATCAACTGCATTAAGCCTGAATAAAGGACATTGTGGTAAAGGCATAAGAGAGAGATCTAGCATGGTGCTGGCCTTAACAATCGGGTCAAGAGATACAGGTGGAAGCGAGAAATGTTTGTTAAGAGCACTTAAGTTAATATCGTGACTGCCAATACCGTTAGCTTTAAGAAATTTCCAGATATCGGAGGAGTTACGGGTCTCAAGAGATTGATGAAAGTGGCGACGTTTAGCATCACGACACGAACGATTACACCTATTACGCCATGATTTAAACCTCTCAAAATTAATATCATTAGGACTACGTTTGTACCTTCGATGAGCTCGATCTCTTCTAGTCATAGCATCCCTAATATCAGGTGTAATCCAGGGTGCAGGCATGTGTTTCACTTTAACTCGTCGTTTAGGAGCATGTCGATCGTACAGCGCAGTAATGATTTTGTTAAAGTTTAACACTTTTTCGTCAATGGCATCGACACCAACCAGTCAGGTGACCAGTCAATGTCCTCTGCGTCCCGCCTCAATACCTCCAGTTTGATGCCCTTGAAGTTACGAAGCACAGAAAACTGTGACTTACACTTAGAAGGACGAACAGACAGAGATAAATAAAGTACCTAAGTCATGGTGAGAGAAACATGCAGGTAGTTGACCATGGTTATCCCTCAATGTCACTCCAGCTATACTTCGCAAACTTCTCATTTCCACTGCATTAATTTTACTCTCATGCTTCTCCTGCCACACCCAACTTTCACTACCATGCATAAGTGTAGGGACAAGCACTCCTCTATGTACAGCCATCCTTGCCTTTTTAGACACGTTCTGACTGCTCATAAAGGTGTGAATGGCTCCATTCACTTGGTTTCCTGCCAAAACTCTTTTTTCAATATCATTGTCACACTTTCCATCTCTTGCAAATTTTGAACCCAAATATACAAACTCTTTCACCTGTTCCACGCTCTTTCCTTCGATCGATATCGAGCAATCAGTCATACGTTTCTCTCTTTCAAAAACCATTACTTTTGTCTTGCTTACATTAACATTCATTCCTCTACTTTTAAGCGCATCATTCATTATATTAACCATCAACTGCAACTCCTCCGCCGATGATGCCAGTATTACCTGATCATCAGCATAAAGGAGGCATTTGACGGTTAGCTCATTCATTTTTAATCCATACGCGCACTCTTGTAGTTCTTTCAAGCAACTGTCCATGTATTGGTTGAACAGCCATGGTGACGCTACACAGCCTTGTCTCACACCTTTTTCGATGGGAAAAAAGTCTGTGCAAGCTCCATTGATCCTGACACAAGCACTGGAGCCCTCGTATAGAGATTTCAAGGCTCGTATCAAGTTGCTGTTCACTCCATACATGGACAGTGTTGACCACAGTTCATTCCTCACCACTCTGTCATAGGCCTTTTCCAAGTCCACGAAGATGCAATAGACTTTTTGACGTTTTGCCAAAAACTTTTCAGCTAGGCATCTTAATGAAAAGACCTGATCCGTGCATCCTCTTCCTTTCATAAATCCTGCTTGTAAACCCACATTTTTCCTTCAGTTTCATTCATCACTCTTTTAATCAAAACTTTCGCATACAATTTGCCTACGACACTGAGCAAGCTTATGCCGCGGTAGTTTTTGCACTCTTGCTGTGACCTTTTACCTTTGTACAGCGGCACTATGACAGATTTGCACCATTCTTCTGGTACTCTGCCATTTCGCCAGCAAAGATTAAAAAGGCGGTACAGCTGGCAAGCTACCACGCCACGACCCGCTTTCAGCATCTCGACAGAAATTCTATCAATCCCAGCAGCCTTTCCTAATTTCATACTATTCAACGCTTCCACAATTTCTTCCATACTTAAGTGGCTTTCATTCTCCAGTTCATTCATTTCCGAAACATGAGTCTCCCTTTGCATATCCTCTTTTTCAAATAAACTTTCAAAATATTCCTTCCACGTTTTTAACATACATTCCTCTCCTATCACAAGACTGTCATTACGGTTTCTGATTTGCTTAAATTGTGAGGTTGCCTTTTCAGTCCTCATTGTTCTTATAGACTTCCAAAAGAATTTTATGTTTTGTTGGAAGTCATCAGATAACCTGTTATGAAAGTCATCCTCATCATTCTCTGTCTTACTTTTTATGACTTCTTTCACAACACGCTTATACCTTTTATACTCATCTTTTGCCATTTTTACATCATCATCCGTGCCTTCTGCATTCTTTGGTTGGCCATTGTAGCCAACCAGTTCAACCATGCTTGCTTCTTATCAGACAAAACTTTTAAAACTTCAGCACACATACTCTTTACCCGACATCCTTGTCTCCTTTTGCTTATCCCACATACTTCCACTGCAACTTTTACAAGACCTTCCTTAATCGGCTTCCATAATTCTTCAATCTCACATATTTCCTCTAAATTTACAAATTTCTCGCATCAAGACTGCGGGATCCAGCTTACATATAGGGGGCGTCAGCATCGACATCAAGCTCTCGATGACGTATCTGGGGCTCGTACTCCATAGCCGGTGGAACTTCGGATACCACTTCCGAAGTTGGTCCTATAGCTGAGAGAGGGGGCATCAGCCGCACTCTTGCGGTTGTTGCCCAATATCAGGAGACCCAACGCTCCCTGCAGGAGACTGTACCTTGGGATCGTGCGGAGCATGGCCCTATGCGGGGCCCCCATATGGGCGGAGATCCTGATGGCGAGCAATGTGGCTACATTGCTTAGCCCGCATAAGGCGACGGCTGGCAGGGTGATAAGGAGATAACGCACGATCTCAGTTGAGGCGGCATGTCTTCTAGCCGGGACCCCTCCATAGAACCTCGAAGCAAAGGAACTTGCATCATTGTTTAAAATGACGCAAGGAGGCGCTGGAGCGGGGCCATAGGCCTCTTCCTGTGAGCAGGTCATGCTCGTAAAAGAGACGGCGGGGAAGAAGCGGGAGAGAACTCTGCCACCCGAGTTCCACAGTCTGCGGCGGCGCACCATACTATCAGCCTCCATGACCGGGGGCCTGAAGACGGTGACGGGGCTGCTTACCGTCTTTACAGAAGCAGGCCTTAGACGATAGCATGACGTGAGAGATTCGTGGATGAATCTCTCACGTCAGTCAGTCAGTTGTTACCCCGCTCAAGAAGCGGGATAACAACTGAACAACCCCTCAAAGACGCGGCCGCAGTATGCATCATTCCGAGGGCATACTCGGGGCTCCCAACCGTAGGCTGTTGGGTAGGATACGCGTGGTTTTTAGTCGGTAGGACTACTGTACAGTGAAAATGTTTAGGCCTATATCTGGCACGGTTCCACTCGGTTCCACCGGAAACTCGATTTTTTGGCCGAAACTGGCCGAAACCGAAACCGAAACCGAAACTTCGGTCGGTCACTACTTCTTACTAATCTTACTAATATTATAAGTGCGAAAGTTTGTGAGTGGATGTTTGTTACTCTTTCACGCTCAAACCGCTGAACGGATCGGGCTGAAATTTGGTACAGAGATACATTATAGTCTGGAATAACACATAGGCTACCTTTTATCCCGGGAATAACTTCCCGCGGTAACAAATTTTACGCGGGCGAAGCTGCGGGCATCAGCTAGCATCTAATATTATAAAGGCGAAAGTTTGTGAGTGTGGATGTTTGTTACTCTTTCACGCTCTAACGGCTGAAAGGATCTGGCTGAAACTTGGTACAGGGATAGATTACACGGGAAGCGGAAACGCTGGCGAAGCTGCGGGTAATAAGAATAATTGACCGAGTAAGCGTAGCGAACGGGAGTCTCAGTTTCGACCATAGATTTAGAATTTTTCGCTTTCTATGGTTTCGACAGTATGGACGATTTTGCTTTTGGGGCGTATGTCTGGTTGTCAGTTCCGATCTAGAGGACGCATTTCTTAACCGATTTTCACCAAACTTGGCACACGCGTTGTTTGAATCAAAATACAACTTTTGACGAGAGTTTTTTTTGATAAGGGGGAAAATGGGGAGAAAAGAGGTGAAGATTGGTGTCGCGTTATTTATGAACGGATCTTGATGATTTTTGGCTAAAACATAAAGAATATAATTCCTCACAAGTTGTTGTAAAAAAAACAAACCGGCCAAGTACGAGTGGGACTCGTGCACCAAAAAACGGTAAAGACTCACGTTTGTTGTTTGGGAGCCCCCCTTAAATATTATTATTATTCTTATTTTAGTATTTGATGTAATAGTGAATACAGATATACATAATCTGTAAAAAAAATCAGCTCTCTACCTATCACGGTTCCTGAGACACAGACTCATGACGGACAGACAGACCTACGGATAACGAAGTTTCATGAATATAATAGGGTCCCGTTTTTTACCCTTTGGGTACGGAACCCTAAAAATAAAGGGAGGGAAGTGCGAGTCGGACTCGCAAGCGCTGGGTTCCGTACCCAAAAACGGCAAAAATGACGTGTGTTGTATGGGAGTGCCCTTTAAATATTATTATTTTTCCGATTTTAGTATTTGTTCTTATAGTGGCAAAAGAAATACGTCATCTGTGTAAGTTTAAGTTCTCTTGCTGTCACGCTTCCTTAGATACAGCTACGAGACGAATAGACAGTCAGACAGACGGACAGCGAAGTCTCATGAAAAGGATCCCGTTTCTACCCTTTGGGTACAGAACCCTCATAGTATTAGGGTTTATTTACAGCAACAAAAAGTTATTTACGAAGTAAAAAAAATGATTTTACGATTTCAGTTACAAAACTATCACTACCTATCCTGTTTGTAATCGTTAGCGCTATTTAAGCGCTAACGCGATTTATGATATTATTCACAGTGTGACTATTTTTGCTATTTTTATTGAACCACTATCTCGTCAAATTGGTTTACTATTAGCAATATTATTTTTGGCAATTTATTGTTTAACAAATAATTATATGGCAAAGTTTCATTTTACCAAGTATGAAGTAGTCAAATATGGTTTGGTAAAACTTATCAAGTATTAGGTAGTCAAATATGGTTTGGCGTAACATACTTTTCCCAAAATATTATATATCATATGATTTCCTTTAGAGTCTTAAGAGCGTTTATCACCCAGCGCGGACAAAATTGAAAAAGTATCAAGTGGCGTTGAGCACACTCAAAGTATTCGAAGATTACGATAATACCTGACTGGGAACGCGGGAAATAAAGTGATACCTCCTCTCTCTGGAAGGCCTCGGCCGGTACTAATTTCTCGCGGCCCGTGCATCGAGTTTGAGGACTCTTTTTATTACGTTATTATAGATATGTTTAAAGAGGTTTCTAGAATATTACTGATGTATTCAATTGGTGATATCATGATCAGTCTGTAAATGTAAAAAGATCACCATTTTGTAAACTAGAAGTGTACCAAAAATCGTGATGAAGTTCATCAAAGTACGACGTTTTTTGGAAACTTTATTTGTCATGTTTTGGTGATAAGAAATGTATTTCGGTATAATTTTCTTAGGCGGAATTAAAGAAGACAATACGAAGATACTTATAGCAGCTTTAATTTCTGTGTACATCAATTAATTTTATACCACCCGATTGGCAAAGATGCCTTGTTTCGTAGAATTTCTTCAAACGAGGTGTGTAAACACTGTTTTTAATAAAAACCTAGTTATGCCACGTTTATTTTGATTAGAACAATTTTTAGACAAGGAAATATATTACTCTTACACATTAATCATACTTACTAAACATTGGTAGTTTCTTCAGAAACAAACGTTTCAAACGCGTGAAATCATGTATTTGTGCGTTAACCCTCTTAATTCACTGCATTAAAAACTTGGCAAATACGCGCTTCACCGGCCGATGCCGCGGCACCCTCGCTTCGCTCGCTCGGCTCGCGCTCTGTTGGGGTCACAGTTCTAACCTAACATAACCCACTTTTACATCTGATTTTTTCATGTTTTGACAATGTTTCACCCAATATTAATATCAAAATTTAAACGAACTTACTTTTGGAATATATGTTTTTACAAAACGAAGCATTTGCTTAATGTATAATATATAGTATATTTGACTAAATAAAAATTGAGCAAGTAAAAAGTTGCCAAATGAATATTTGACTTAGTGATTAAAATGCGAAATATAAATTTGATAAAGATTCTTTTGCGAAATGAAACTATGCGAAAAGTTTTTTGGGAAGTGAAATTTGACGAAACAAATTTTGGGAAACGGCAGGACCCCCGTCAAATTACTTTATTAGTAATTGAATTTTGGTTGTTTTCGTTTTTGTCGTCAAGAATGAATAAAACCATGAGTTTCGAGGCGATAAGAGGAAGTTTTAGTAAATTTTCAGCAGGTTTTGCTGCGCCAGATCAACAATGTTTCGCAATGGCTACAACGGCAGTGATTCATGGCATATCAAATGACATTGATTTTAATTATTTCGATGTTGATCATGTGGTGCTGTGTGTAGATACTCGTACTTACTATCGACATTTTCTAGAGCAATTACATCTGCGCCATTCTATAATTGTTTAGCTATGTTCTGACGGCCTGCTCGCCACGCTTTGTTATGGAAAGTGAGGGTAGGTCACAGCGGTAATTTAGGGTGCAATGCTCTAATTTTAATACAAAGTTACATTGAGAAATACTACGGAAAGGAACTATTTGATAGGACTTTGGAGGCTCTAGAAGAGGCTTTCAATCGTTGTGAGGCGGAGGGGCAAGCGCTACATTTTAACTATTCAAGAAATGCAAAGCAGGCAGACTACTTATATCCCTTCGATTAACACAGCGTCAATAATGAACACTATCAGGCAGGTCATGTGACCCGCCCGATAGCTAAGTCCTGTACTTACCGGGTCCTATACAGATTATTACAGATATACGGCACATATAATCAGTGCCTCACAGAATTTTTGGTTTGGTTTCTGGTTGCTCGCGAGGTATACCCTTCGCAGAAGTACTAGTATTAGTATAGAAGTATAGACTGCTGCAGAGTTCGGAATGTATTGTAATACAAATCTATACAGAACGTATGTGGACCAGTATGCGGCGCGGACTGAATTGTTTTAAAATAGTCTTAATCATTTAGCTCTTTTATGATTAACCAACACGCCAGTTTAGATTTACACTCAGATTCAAAGAAACCCCTACACTTAAAATTTTCAAAATATCTGATTCTTAAAAGTGTTATAACTTTTTTATTTATAAACCGATCGACATGAAATAAAGGCTAAATGTTAAGTGGAGCAATCCTCCACACAATAAAAAAACCGCATTCCAATCGATTAAGCGCTTACTAAGATTAGCGTGCACAACCGTACAGACAAACAGACAAACAGACAAAAATTCTAAACATCATTGTTATGGGTTCTATTGCGTTCATAAAGCTCGTTCATTTATCTTCTATGTACAGACAGCGACCTGTTACGATTTTATTATATGTATATGTCACAGATGATGTACTTCTTTTGCCACTACAACAATAACTTCTAAAATCAGAAAGGCACCGCTTCGTGTTTCGGAAATGCCTATAGCGCCCGCCCGCTGAAAGTTGCGGGACGCCTGAATTCAGCGGAGAACCTCATCACAAACCTAATGCTTAAGTATGGTTTGGATGCCTTTTTTTTTCAGGTCCGTGGTTTGTCCGTCCACGCATTCAGCGGGCCTAAAAAGACAACATTGTATGTTTCATTATATGAAACATTTATGGGTGAAACGTCATCTCTGTCATGTTTTGGCGTTCCTTATTATGTGACAGATTACCAGAGTAGAAGTACTTTACTTTTGAGTTTACTAATATAAACTGTAATGATGACTGTTTTGAAGCGTTCGTGGCCCCGCGGGCTCAGTGTTCTGTAAACGATCACTGCAGTAAGCAACATTTACTGTGGCCGGACACGGATGGGTGACCACCACGTGGACCACTTAGTGACATTTATTTAAGGCACGATAAGCCGTTGGTCCCGGTTGTCGGTAAAATGACAGTCGTTAAGCCAAGTTGAAGGCCTTACGGGCGGCTTGAAAAATTTCAACTGTGGGTCGTCACAACCTGCGCCCGGGTCGGCAGCGCGTGTGTAGCGCCTCTGGTGTTGCAAACGTCTATAGGCTACGGTTACCAACCTTCCGGTGGGCCGTAAGCTTGTCTGCCACCTAAGTAGTATAAAAAAAAATGAGATGACGCTGCACCCGTAAATTGTTTTCGCAATTCATGTCATGTGAATCGCGAATTGGCGCCCTTATGTGTGAATTCGTAGCGATGCGATGCATCCACAGATATCAGGATTTCTGTGGATGCAACGATGGGGTAGTTATAGTTTTGACTGCCTCTGTGGGGCAGTCGGTAGCGATTCCGCCTGCGGCGCTGGAGGTCGTGGGTTCGATTCCCACCAGAGACAAATATTTGTGTGACCCATAAGTGTTTGTCTTAAGAGTCAGGGCGTTTCTATGAATTATATGTATGTATTTAAAAGTATATAAGTATTAATATCCGTGGTCTGATACCCCATAACACAAGCAGGTTATTCCTAGCTTACTTTGGGATCAGATAGCTTTGTGTGAAATGTCCGTGAATATTTTTTTATTTTTATAGTTGTCACATACTTAACTTAAAACCATTTAGGTATATACTGATTACTAAATATTGTAGGTACTTGTGAGAAGCACATTATTCAATGTAATGTACAAAGATATTTTGCATTACAACACACGTTTTAGTCGCATAATGTGTTTTTTTTTTGGAGAATAATGTAGTACTTAAACCTGTTTACTAATCTAATGTAGCGAGCGTTTCAATTTTTTTTTCGATGCTAGGTCACAGAGTTTTGCGGGTTTCAAAGGTATTGGACGCAAATGTCTTAGCTGACGGGCAAGGCACACAACTTTATATCTCGCTATTGATTTAAAAAATATTGATTTTATTCTTGTAATGTAATTATGCAGCAAAACTACACGTACCTACCTACATACATTCTAGAACAAACAGTTTATTCATTAGAATGCAATGATATATAAAAACTATAGATACGTTACCAACACTGAAAAATGGCAACAAAAAAGTCAGGCAATTGCCTTACTTTTCATACATGCTACCATAGATAATTTCATAGAAATTATCTTCTTATTTGAAAGCCGTGATGTTCGAGCATGATGTGTCTAATTATAATTAATACGTCGTTGTTAGAACATGACTGAACACATCCCCAGTCCCCACTACTTACTGTCACTCAGAGTTTATTTACTAATATATGATTAAAACTCATGGTCCGAATATCCGTTCTCACATTTTGTCAAAACGAAAACCTCTCTGTTTTCGTTTTTTAAAATGTGACATCGATCGAACAAATTTAGTCAACTAACCTACGACGTCATATGGAGCCCTGGTACTTCACTCTCGCAATGACCAAAAATTCTTGCTAATTACGTCCATGGGGAGTTTAGTCCCCTCCCCGCCTTGATTAGATTTTTACTCTTCATTCATGAAAGTACATACATACATACATACATAACATCACGCCTGTCTCCCAACGGGGTAGGCAGAGACTATGACTTTCCACTTGCTACGATTCTGGCAAACAACTTTCGCTTCTTCAACTTTCATAGGTGTCTTCATACATGCTCTTCGGTTAAGGGTACTCTTGACCTGGCCTTTTCTCAGAAGATTATTGATTTGATCGACATGAGTATGTCGAGGTCGACCCCTACCAGTTTGCTCATTCACTCTCGCTTCATAAATCTGTTTCGTCAGCCTCCCAGCTGCAGCAGAGCATCCCTTTCTCTATCTTAGTCACTACATCTTCTGTCATACCGCAATGTTCCCTTATCACACTATTCTCTACTTTATCTTATTTATTTTTATTTATTTATTTATTTGTTTTGTACACACAATTAAAAACAAAAGAAATCATATATGGAATATTGTACAAGGCACTACTTATTTCTAATGAAATCTCTTCCAGTAGGCCTGAGAGAGGAGATGTGAATGAGAGACAAAGTAAATAAGTGTGTGCAGAACAATAAACATACATAAACCTTAAATAGCATACATACATAAATACATACATAATATATAGTATTATACTATCTAAATATACTTAAGTACAGAGAAATATCATAAACATCTCTAAGGATAAAATGTTATGTTAAAGATAACAGGTAATGTTCTTTCACTTTCTTCTTGAAGAGTGAAATAGTTTTACAAGTTCTTATCTCCGGTGGGAGAGAATTCCATAGCCTTGCAGCGTGAACAGTGAAGGAGTAAGAGTAAAAATCAGTTTTGTGAGAAGGGAATGTAAGGCGATTTTCAAGATGTGTTCTACAAAGAGCATCAGGTGTACGCATAAAAGAGAACCGCTCACGTAAGTAGGTAGGACATAAAGGATTGTGCAAGATATTGAATAGGACACACAATATCCTAGTATTCCTCCGAAGTCGGATTGGGAGCCACTTGAGTTTTGCACGAAATTCCGAGACATGATCATACTTACGAAGATTGAAAATAAACCGAATGCATACATTTTGCAGTCTCTCAAGTTTGTTTAAAAGCTCCTCAGTAGCATCCAAGTAGCAGGAGTCCGCATAATCAATAATGGGCTGTATCAATGTTTGAGCAAGTGAGATTTTAATATCTACAGGCAAAAAAGGCTGGAGGCATTTGAGGGTGTGGAACGTGTAGTGAACCTTTTTGCTAACATTCAGAACATGAGCATTCCAGGACAAGTTTCCATCTAAGGTAATACCAAGATCTTTTGCCGTGTCGGTATAAGGTATTCGAACTCCATCAAGTAAGAGAGGCGGAAGACAGGCCATGTCTAGTCCAGATCGCATTTGCCTACTGCCGATCACTATCGCCTGAGACTTACCTGGATTAATTAAAAGTCCAAAAGACCTAGCCCACTCGTCAATAGCACTCAGGTCACGATTCATATCGGCTATGGCGCTTCTATACTCATTCAACTTAAAATGACGATACAGCTGCAAATCGTCTGCATACAGATGGAAGTTGGAAGAAATAACTCGAACAGAAGAGTTGATGAAAATGGAAAAGAGTAGAGGAGAAAGTACGCCACCTTGAGGCACTCCAGCAATGAGGTTACGCCAATCCGAGAAAGACTCGTTAAGGCGAACACACTGCGAGCGCCCCCGAAGATAAGAGTCAAACCAAGCCACAGTCTCAGTGGAGAAATTAAGGGAATTAAGAATGCCTAGAAGAATATCTAGATCCACTGAGTTGAATGCGCTACTGAAGTCCAGCAGAACAAGTACGGTAAGGGATTTGTTCTCCATGGCCAGACGAATATCATCCGTCACCTTCAGCAGAGCCGTCATAGTGCTGTGACCTGGACGGAAGCCAGATTGCATCGGATTGAGAAGTTTATTTTGGGTAAGGTAACAAGATAGCTGTCGATGCACTAAATGCTCAAGAACTTTTGAGAGAAAAGGAAGAATGGATATGGGACGGAACTGGGACAACAGTGTAGGATTTGTGGTCTTAGGTAAAGGAATAATCAGTGCTTGTTTCCAAGCACTAGGAAAGCAGCATGTGCTTATAGAGCAATTGAATATGTAAGTGAGGATGGGAATCACGCTGGAAAGTATGGGAGTGAACATTTTTGAGCATAACTCATCATTACCTACTGCAGAAGAAGTAATCGACATGATCAATTTTTTCACTTCAAGCTCATCAACTGCATTAAGCCTGAATAAAGGACATTGTGGTAAAGGCATAAGAGAGAGATCTAGCATGGTGCTGGCCTTAACAATCGGGTCAAGAGATACAGGTGGAAGCGAGAAATGTTTGTTAAGAGCACTTAAGTTAATATCGTGACTGCCAATACCGTTAGCTTTAAGAAATTTCCAGATATCGGAGGAGTTACGGGTCTCAAGAGATTGATGAAAGTGGCGACGTTTAGCATCACGACACGAACGATTACACCTATTACGCCATGATTTAAACCTCTCAAAATTAATATCATTAGGACTACGTTTGTACCTTCGATGAGCTCGATCTCTTCTAGTCATAGCATCCCTAATATCAGGTGTAATCCAGGGTGCAGGCATGTGTTTCACTTTAACTCGTCGTTTAGGAGCATGTCGATCGTACAGCGCAGTAATGATTTTGTTAAAGTTTAACACTTTTTCGTCAATGGCATCGACACCAACCAGTCAGGTGACCAGTCAATGTCCTCTGCGTCCCGCCTCAATACCTCCAGTTTGATGCCCTTGAAGTTACGAAGCACAGAAAACTGTGACTTACACTTAGAAGGACGAACAGACAGAGATAAATAAAGTACCTAAGTCATGGTGAGAGAAACATGCAGGTAGTTGACCATGGTTATCCCTCAATGTCACTCCAGCTATACTTCGCAAACTTCTCATTTCCACTGCATTAATTTTACTCTCATGCTTCTCCTGCCACACCCAACTTTCACTACCATGCATAAGTGTAGGGACAAGCACTCCTCTATGTACAGCCATCCTTGCCTTTTTAGACACGTTCTGACTGCTCATAAAGGTGTGAATGGCTCCATTCACTTGGTTTCCTGCCAAAACTCTTTTTTCAATATCATTGTCACACTTTCCATCTCTTGCAAATTTTGAACCCAAATATACAAACTCTTTCACCTGTTCCACGCTCTTTCCTTCGATCGATATCGAGCAATCAGTCATACGTTTCTCTCTTTCAAAAACCATTACTTTTGTCTTGCTTACATTAACATTCATTCCTCTACTTTTAAGCGCATCATTCATTATATTAACCATCAACTGCAACTCCTCCGCCGATGATGCCAGTATTACCTGATCATCAGCATAAAGGAGGCATTTGACGGTTAGCTCATTCATTTTTAATCCATACGCGCACTCTTGTAGTTCTTTCAAGCAACTGTCCATGTATTGGTTGAACAGCCATGGTGACGCTACACAGCCTTGTCTCACACCTTTTTCGATGGGAAAAAAGTCTGTGCAAGCTCCATTGATCCTGACACAAGCACTGGAGCCCTCGTATAGAGATTTCAAGGCTCGTATCAAGTTGCTGTTCACTCCATACATGGACAGTGTTGACCACAGTTCATTCCTCACCACTCTGTCATAGGCCTTTTCCAAGTCCACGAAGATGCAATAGACTTTTTGACGTTTTGCCAAAAACTTTTCAGCTAGGCATCTTAATGAAAAGACCTGATCCGTGCATCCTCTTCCTTTCATAAATCCTGCTTGTAAACCCACATTTTTCCTTCAGTTTCATTCATCACTCTTTTAATCAAAACTTTCGCATACAATTTGCCTACGACACTGAGCAAGCTTATGCCGCGGTAGTTTTTGCACTCTTGCTGTGACCTTTTACCTTTGTACAGCGGCACTATGACAGATTTGCACCATTCTTCTGGTACTCTGCCATTTCGCCAGCAAAGATTAAAAAGGCGGTACAGCTGGCAAGCTACCACGCCACGACCCGCTTTCAGCATCTCGACAGAAATTCTATCAATCCCAGCAGCCTTTCCTAATTTCATACTATTCAACGCTTCCACAATTTCTTCCATACTTAAGTGGCTTTCATTCTCCAGTTCATTCATTTCCGAAACATGAGTCTCCCTTTGCATATCCTCTTTTTCAAATAAACTTTCAAAATATTCCTTCCACGTTTTTAACATACATTCCTCTCCTATCACAAGACTGTCATTACGGTTTCTGATTTGCTTAAATTGTGAGGTTGCCTTTTCAGTCCTCATTGTTCTTATAGACTTCCAAAAGAATTTTATGTTTTGTTGGAAGTCATCAGATAACCTGTTATGAAAGTCATCCTCATCATTCTCTGTCTTACTTTTTATGACTTCTTTCACAACACGCTTATACCTTTTATACTCATCTTTTGCCATTTTTACATCATCATCCGTGCCTTCTGCATTCTTTGGTTGGCCATTGTAGCCAACCAGTTCAACCATGCTTGCTTCTTATCAGACAAAACTTTTAAAACTTCAGCACACATACTCTTTACCCGACATCCTTGTCTCCTTTTGCTTATCGCACATACTTCCACTGCAACTTTTAC
The DNA here is from genome assembly GCA_933228765.1 of Miltochrista miniata. Classification (NCBI taxonomy): domain Eukaryota; kingdom Metazoa; phylum Arthropoda; class Insecta; order Lepidoptera; family Erebidae; genus Miltochrista; species Miltochrista miniata. Next base: position 14,829,469 of record OW121770.1, read on the forward strand.
AAGACCTTCCTTAATCGGCTTCCATAATTCTTCAATCTCACATATTTCCTCTAAATTTACAAATTTCTCGCATCAAGACTGCGGGATCCAGCTTACATATAGGGGGCGTCAGCATCGACATCAAGCTCTCGATGACGTATCTGGGGCTCGTACTCCATAGCCGGTGGAACTTCGGATACCACTTCCGAAGTTGGTCCTATAGCTGAGAGAGGGGGCATCAGCCGCACTCTTGCGGTTGTTGCCCAATATCAGGAGACCCAACGCTCCCTGCAGGAGACTGTACCTTGGGATCGTGCGGAGCATGGCCCTATGCGGGGCCCCCATATGGGCGGAGATCCTGATGGCGAGCAATGTGGCTAAATTGCTTAGCCCGCATAAGGCGACGGCTGGCAGGGTGATAAGGAGATAACGCACGATCTCAGTTGAGGCGGCATGTCTTCTAGCCGGGACCCCTCCATAGAACCTCGAAGCAAAGGAACTTGCATCATTGTTTAAAATGACGCAAGGAGGCGCTGGAGCGGGGCCATAGGCCTCTTCCTGTGAGCAGGTCATGCTCGTAAAAGAGACGGCGGGGAAGAAGCGGGAGAGAACTCTGCCACCCGAGTTCCACAGTCTGCGGCGGCGCACCATACTATCAGCCTCCATGACCGGGGGCCTGAAGACGGTGACGGGGCTGCTTACCGTCTTTACAGAAGCAGGCCTTAGACGATAGCATGACGTGAGAGATTCGTGGATGAATCTCTCACGTCAGTCAGTCAGTTGTTACCCCGCTCAAGAAGCGGGATAACAACTGAACAACCCCTCAAAGACGCGGCCGCAGTATGCATCATTCCGAGGGCATACTCGGGGCTCCCAACCGTAGGCTGTTGGGTAGGATACGCGTGGTTTTTAGTCGGTAGGACTACTGTACAGTGAAAATGTTTAGGCCTATATCTGGCACGGTTCCAGTGATACAATCTCGTGACCAATAGACAGACGGACTAGGCCTCATGTCTCGTTAATAGGCTTTAACCCCTCCGTGTTTGAGTTAAGACTCGCACTTGGCTGGTTATTTTTTCAATAGGTGCAGCAAGTTCCACCAAGCGCCATCAATCAACGGTATAAATCTTCTCAAGTGTTCATTTTAGAAATATCTCCACCTAAAGATGAGTTTCTTTCTTTTACGCGTGAATTACTCATAGATGCTATAACGAACTCCTACCGACTAGAACCACACGGTGCCCTGCTACTAGCTCTTGGCTGGCTTTGGTTACATTCTAGAAGTATATAACTAGAACTGGACAAAAGTGAGCCGGACTAGCGCGCGTTCCGTACAAGAAAATCAGCAAAAAATCACGTATGTTGTTTGGGAGGCCCTCTTTAATATTATTAATTTGTCAATTTTATTATTTGTAGCTATAGTGGCAACAGAAATACATCTGATACATCATGAGTCTGCTGACAGACAGGCAGACGACCAACGAAGTCAACGGAACTGGCAACCAAGGCGTAGGGTTATGTAATGTCCTAGATCACCTTTTTAGGATTCCATAAAAATTGTATTATTATAACTATTAATTGGAAGTCCTTTGTAAATCTATAAATCTTCGGTTAGTAACATATTAACTGGTTGGGCTGACCCTAACCACGTCACAAGCAGAGCTAGGCACTCAAAATTCATGAACACGTGAGTTTCGGCCCGGCCGAAAGTTTCGGCCCAATTTGGCCGAAACCGAAACTCGATTTTTTGGCCGAAACTGGCCGAAACCGAAACCGAAACCGAAACTTCGGTCGGTCACTACTTCTTACTAATCTTACTAATATTATAAGTGCGAAAGTTTGTGAGTGGATGTTTGTTACTCTTTCACGCTCAAACCGCTGAACGGATCGGGCTGAAATTTGGTACAGAGATACATTATAGTCTGGAATAACACATAGGCTACCTTTTATCCCGGGAATAACTTCCCGCGGTAACAAATTTTACGCGGGCGAAGCTGCGGGCATCAGCTAGCATCTAATATTATAAAGGCGAAAGTTTGTGAGTGTGGATGTTTGTTACTCTTTCACGCTCTAACGGCTGAAAGGATCTGGCTGAAACTTGGTACAGGGATAGATTACACGGGAAGCGGAAACGCTGGCGAAGCTGCGGGTAATAAGAATAATTGACCGAGTAAGCGTAGCGAACGGGAGTCTCAGTTTCGACCATAGATTTAGAATTTTTCGCTTTCTATGGTTTCGACAGTATGGACGATTTTGCTTTTGGGGCGTATGTCTGGTTGTCAGTTCCGATCTAGAGGACGCATTTCTTAACCGATTTTCACCAAACTTGGCACACGCGTTGTTTGAATCAAAATACAACTTTTGACGAGAGTTTTTTTTTGATAAGGGGGAAAATGGGGAGAAAAGAGGTGAAGATTGGTGTCGCGTTATTTATGAACGGATCTTGATGATTTTTGGCTAAAACATAAAGAATATAATTCCTCACAAGTTGTTGTAAAAAAAACAAACCGGCCAAGTACGAGTGGGACTCGTGCACCAAAAAACGGTAAAGACTCACGTTTGTTGTTTGGGAGCCCCCCTTAAATATTATTATTATTCTTATTTTAGTATTTGATGTAATAGTGAATACAGATATACATAATCTGTAAAAAAAATCAGCTCTCTACCTATCACGGTTCCTGAGACACAGACTCATGACGGACAGACAGACCTACGGATAACGAAGTTTCATGAATATAATAGGGTCCCGTTTTTTACCCTTTGGGTACGGAACCCTAAAAATAAAGGGAGGGAAGTGCGAGTCGGACTCGCAAGCGCTGGGTTCCGTACCCAAAAACGGCAAAAATGACGTGTGTTGTATGGGAGTGCCCTTTAAATATTATTATTTTTCTGATTTTAGTATTTGTTCTTATAGTGGCAAAAGAAATACGTCATCTGTGTAAGTTTAAGTTCTCTTGCTGTCACGCTTCCTTAGATACAGCTACGAGACGAATAGACAGTCAGACAGACGGACAGCGAAGTCTCATGAAAAGGATCCCGTTTCTACCCTTTGGGTACAGAACCCTCATAGTATTAGGGTTTATTTACAGCAACAAAAAGTTATTTACGAAGTAAAAAAAATGATTTTACGATTTCAGTTACAAAACTATCACTACCTATTCTGTTTGTAATCATTAGCGCTATTTAAGCGCTAACGCGATTTATGATATTATTCACAGTGTGACTATTTTTGCTATTTTTATTGAACCACTATCTCGTCAAATTGGTTTACTATTAGCAATATTATTTTTGGCAATTTATTGTTTAACAAATAATTATATGGCAAAGTTTCATTTTACCAAGTATGAAGTAGTCAAATATGGTTTGGTAAAACTTATCAAGTATTAGGTAGTCAAATATGGTTTGGCGTAACATACTTTTCCCAAAATATTATATATCATATGATTTCCTTTAGAGTCTTAAGAGCGTTTATCACCCAGCGCGGACAAAATTGAAAAAGTATCAAGTGGCGTTGAGCACACTCAAAGTATTCGAAGATTACGATAATACCTGACTGGGAACGCGGGAAATAAAGTGATACCTCCTCTCTCTGGAAGGCCTCGGCCGGTACTAATTTCTCGCGGCCCGTGCATCGAGTTTGAGGACTCTTTTTATTACGTTATTATAGATATGTTTAAAGAGGTTTCTAGAATATTACTGATGTATTCAATTGGTGATATCATGATCAGTCTGTAAATGTAAAAAGATCACCATTTTGTAAACTAGAAGTGTACCAAAAATCGTGATGAAGTTCATCAAAGTACGACGTTTTTTGGAAACTTTATTTGTCATGTTTTGGTGATAAGAAATGTATTTCGGTATAATTTTCTTAGGCGGAATTAAAGAAGACAATACGAAGATACTTATAGCAGCTTTAATTTCTGTGTACATCAATTAATTTTATACCACCCGATTGGCAAAGATGCCTTGTTTCGTAGAATTTCTTCAAACGAGGTGTGTAAACACTGTTTTTAATAAAAACCTAGTTATGCCACGTTTATTTTGATTAGAACAATTTTTAGACAAGGAAATATATTACTCTTACACATTAATCATACTTACTAAACATTGGTAGTTTCTTCAGAAACAAACGTTTCAAACGCGTGAAATCATGTATTTGTGCGTTAACCCTCTTAATTCACTGCATTAAAAACTTGGCAAATACGCGCTTCACCGGCCGATGCCGCGGCACCCTCGCTTCGCTCGCTCGGCTCGCGCTCTGTTGGGGTCACAGTTCTAACCTAACATAACCCACTTTTACATCTGATTTTTTCATGTTTTGACAATGTTTCACCCAATATTAATATCAAAATTTAAACGAACTTACTTTTGGAATATATGTTTTTACAAAACGAAGCATTTGCTTAATGTATAATATATAGTAGGATATTTGACTAAATAAAAATTGAGCAAGTAAAAAGTTGCCAAATGAATATTTGACTTAGTGATTAAAATGCGAAATATAAATTTGATAAAGATTCTTTTGCGAAATGAAACTATGCGAAAAGTTTTTTGGGAAGTGAAATTTGACGAAACAAATTTTGGGAAACGGCAGGACCCCCGTCAAATTACTTTATTAGTAATTGAATTTTGGTTGTTTTCGTTTTTGTCGTCAAGAATGAATAAAACCATGAGTTTCGAGGCGATAAGAGGAAGTTTTAGTAAATTTTCAGCAGGTTTTGCTGCGCCAGATCAACAATGTTTCGCAATGGCTACAACGGCAGTGATTCATGGCATATCAAATGACATTGATTTTAATTATTTCGATGTTGATCATGTGGTGCTGTGTGTAGATACTCGTACTTACTATCGACATTTTCTAGAGCAATTACATCTGCGCCATTCTATAATTGTTTAGCTATGTTCTGACGGCCTGCTCGCCACGCTTTGTTATGGAAAGTGAGGGTAGGTCACAGCGGTAATTTAGGGTGCAATGCTCTAATTTTAATACAAAGTTACATTGAGAAATACTACGGAAAGGAACTATTTGATAGGACTTTGGAGGCTCTAGAAGAGGCTTTCAATCGTTGTGAGGCGGAGGGGCAAGCGCTACATTTTAACTATTCAAGAAATGCAAAGCAGGCAGACTACTTATATCCCTTCGATTAACACAGCGTCAATAATGAACACTATCAGGCAGGTCATGTGACCCGCCCGATAGCTAAGTCCTGTACTTACCGGGTCCTATACAGATTATTACAGATATACGGCACATATAATCAGTGCCTCACAGAATTTTTGGTTTGGTTTCTGGTTGCTCGCGAGGTATACCCTTCGCAGAAGTACTAGTATTAGTATAGAAGTATAGACTGCTGCAGAGTTCGGAATGTATTGTAATACAAATCTATACAGAACGTATGTGGACCAGTATGCGGCGCGGACTGAATTGTTTTAAAATAGTCTTAATCATTTAGCTCTTTTATGATTAACCAACACGCCAGTTTAGATTTACACTCAGATTCAAAGAAACCCCTACACTTAAAATTTTCAAAATATCTGATTCTTAAAAGTGTTATAACTTTTTTATTTATAAACCGATCGACATGAAATAAAGGCTAAATGTTAAGTGGAGCAATCCTCCACACAATAAAAAAACCGCATTCCAATCGATTAAGCGCTTACTAAGATTAGCGTGCACAACCGTACAGACAAACAGACAAACAGACAAAAATTCTAAACATCATTGTTATGGGTTCTATTGCGTTCATAAAGCTCGTTCATTTATCTTCTATGTACAGACAGCGACCTGTTACGATTTTATTATATGTATATGTCACAGATGATGTACTTCTTTTGCCACTACAACAATAACTTCTAAAATCAGAAAGGCACCGCTTCGTGTTTCGGAAATGCCTATAGCGCCCGCCCGCTGAAAGTTGCGGGACGCCTGAATTCAGCGGAGAACCTCATCACAAACCTAATGCTTAAGTATGGTTTGGATGCCTTTTTTTTTCAGGTCCGTGGTTTGTCCGTCCACGCTTTCAGCGGGCCTAAAAAGACAACATTGTATGTTTCATTATATGAAACATTTATGGGTGAAACGTCATCTCTGTCATGTTTTGGCGTTCCTTATTATGTGACAGATTACCAGAGTAGAAGTACTTTACTTTTGAGTTTACTAATATAAACTGTAATGATGACTGTTTTGAAGCGTTCGTGGCCCCGCGGGCTCAGTGTTCTGTAAACGATCACTGCAGTAAGCAACATTTACTGTGGCCGGACACGGATGGGTGACCACCACGTGGACCACTTAGTGACATTTATTTAAGGCACGATAAGCCGTTGGTCCCGGTTGTCGGTAAAATGACAGTCGTTAAGCCAAGTTGAAGGCCTTACGGGCGGCTTGAAAAATTTCAACTGTGGGTCGTCACAACCTGCGCCCGGGTCGGCAGCGCGTGTGTAGCGCCTCTGGTGTTGCAAACGTCTATAGGCTACGGTTACCAACCTTCCGGTGGGCCGTAAGCTTGTCTGCCACCTAAGTAGTATAAAAAAAAATGAGATGACGCTGCACCCGTAAATTGTTTTCGCAATTCATGTCATGTGAATCGCGAATTGGCGCCCTTATGTGTGAATTCGTAGCGATGCGATGCATCCACAGATATCAGGATTTCTGTGGATGCAACGATGGGGTAGTTATAGTTTTGACTGCCTCTGTGGGGCAGTCGGTAGCGATTCCGCCTGCGGCGCTGGAGGTCGTGGGTTCGATTCCCACCAGAGACAAATATTTGTGTGACCCATAAGTGTTTGTCTTAAGAGTCAGGGCGTTTCTATGAATTATATGTATGTATTTAAAAGTATATAAGTATTAATATCCGTGGTCTGATACCCCATAACACAAGCAGGTTATTCCTAGCTTACTTTGGGATCAGATAGCTTTGTGTGAAATGTCCGTGAATATTTTTTTATTTTTATAGTTGTCACATACTTAACTTAAAACCATTTAGGTATATACTGATTACTAAATATTGTAGGTACTTGTGAGAAGCACATTATTCAATGTAATGTACAAAGATATTTTGCATTACAACACACGTTTTAGTCGCATAATGTGTTTTTTTTTTGGAGAATAATGTAGTACTTAAACCTGTTTACTAATCTAATGTAGCGAGCGTTTCAATTTTTTTTTCGATGCTAGGTCACAGAGTTTTGCGGGTTTCAAAGGTATTGGACGCAAATGTCTTAGCTGACGGGCAAGGCACACAACTTTATATCTCGCTATTGATTTAAAAAATATTGATTTTATTCTTGTAATGTAATTATGCAGCAAAACTACACGTACCTACCTACATACATTCTAGAACAAACAGTTTATTCATTAGAATGCAATGATATATAAAAACTATAGATACGTTACCAACACTGAAAAATGGCAACAAAAAAGTCAGGCAATTGCCTTACTTTTCATACATGCTACCATAGATAATTTCATAGAAATTATCTTCTTATTTGAAAGCCGTGATGTTCGAGCATGATGTGTCTAATTATAATTAATACGTCGTTGTTAGAACATGACTGAACACATCCCCAGTCCCCACTACTTACTGTCACTCAGAGTTTATTTACTAATATATGATTAAAACTCATGGTCCGAATATCCGTTCTCACATTTTGTCAAAACGAAAACCTCTCTGTTTTCGTTTTTTAAAATGTGACATCGATCGAACAAATTTAGTCAACTAACCTACGACGTCATATGGAGCCCTGGTACTTCACTCTCGCAATGACCAAAAATTCTTGCTAATTACGTCCATGGGGAGTTTAGTCCCCTCCCCGCCTTGATTAGATTTTTACTCTTCATTCATGAAAGTACATACATACATACATACATAACATCACGCCTGTCTCCCAACGGGGTAGGCAGAGACTATGACTTTCCACTTGCTACGATTCTGGCAAACAACTTTCGCTTCTTCAACTTTCATAGGTGTCTTCATACATGCTCTTCGGTTAAGGGTACTCTTGACCTGGCCTTTTCTCAGAAGATTATTGATTTGATCGACATGAGTATGTCGAGGTCGACCCCTACCAGTTTGCTCATTCACTCTCGCTTCATAAATCTGTTTCGTCAGCCTCCCAGCTGCAGCAGAGCATCCCTTTCTCTATCTTAGTCACTACATCTTCTGTCATACCGCAATGTTCCCTTATCACACTATTCTCTACTTTATCTTATTTATTTTTATTTATTTATTTATTTGTTTTGTACACACAATTAAAAACAAAAGAAATCATATATGGAATATTGTACAAGGCACTACTTATTTCTAATGAAATCTCTTCCAGTAGGCCTGAGAGAGGAGATGTGAATGAGAGACAAAGTAAATAAGTGTGTGCAGAACAATAAACATACATAAACCTTAAATAGCATACATACATAAATACATACATAATATATAGTATTATACTATCTAAATATACTTAAGTACAGAGAAATATCATAAACATCTCTAAGGATAAAATGTTATGTTAAAGATAACAGGTAATGTTCTTTCACTTTCTTCTTGAAGAGTGAAATAGTTTTACAAGTTCTTATCTCCGGTGGGAGAGAATTCCATAGCCTTGCAGCGTGAACAGTGAAGGAGTAAGAGTAAAAATCAGTTTTGTGAGAAGGGAATGTAAGGCGATTTTCAAGATGTGTTCTACAAAGAGCATCAGGTGTACGCATAAAAGAGAACCGCTCACGTAAGTAGGTAGGACATAAAGGATTGTGCAAGATATTGAATAGGACACACAATATCCTAGTATTCCTCCGAAGTCGGATTGGGAGCCACTTGAGTTTTGCACGAAATTCCGAGACATGATCATACTTACGAAGATTGAAAATAAACCGAATGCATACATTTTGCAGTCTCTCAAGTTTGTTTAAAAGCTCCTCAGTAGCATCCAAGTAGCAGGAGTCCGCATAATCAATAATGGGCTGTATCAATGTTTGAGCAAGTGAGATTTTAATATCTACAGGCAAAAAAGGCTGGAGGCATTTGAGGGTGTGGAACGTGTAGTGAACCTTTTTGCTAACATTCAGAACATGAGCATTCCAGGACAAGTTTCCATCTAAGGTAATACCAAGATCTTTTGCCGTGTCGGTATAAGGTATTCGAACTCCATCAAGTAAGAGAGGCGGAAGACAGGCCATGTCTAGTCCAGATCGCATTTGCCTACTGCCGATCACTATCGCCTGAGACTTACCTGGATTAATTAAAAGTCCAAAAGACCTAGCCCACTCGTCAATAGCACTCAGGTCACGATTCATATCGGCTATGGCGCTTCTATACTCATTCAACTTAAAATGACGATACAGCTGCAAATCGTCTGCATACAGATGGAAGTTGGAAGAAATAACTCGAACAGAAGAGTTGATGAAAATGGAAAAGAGTAGAGGAGAAAGTACGCCACCTTGAGGCACTCCAGCAATGAGGTTACGCCAATCCGAGAAAGACTCGTTAAGGCGAACACACTGCGAGCGCCCCCGAAGATAAGAGTCAAACCAAGCCACAGTCTCAGTGGAGAAATTAAGGGAATTAAGAATGCCTAGAAGAATATCTAGATCCACTGAGTTGAATGCGCTACTGAAGTCCAGCAGAACAAGTACGGTAAGGGATTTGTTCTCCATGGCCAGACGAATATCATCCGTCACCTTCAGCAGAGCCGTCATAGTGCTGTGACCTGGACGGAAGCCAGATTGCATCGGATTGAGAAGTTTATTTTGGGTAAGGTAACAAGATAGCTGTCGATGCACTAAATGCTCAAGAACTTTTGAGAGAAAAGGAAGAATGGATATGGGACGGAACTGGGACAACAGTGTAGGATTTGTGGTCTTAGGTAAAGGAATAATCAGTGCTTGTTTCCAAGCACTAGGAAAGCAGCATGTGCTTATAGAGCAATTGAATATGTAAGTGAGGATGGGAATCACGCTGGAAAGTATGGGAGTGAACATTTTTGAGCATAACTCATCATTACCTACTGCAGAAGAAGTAATCGACATGATCAATTTTTTCACTTCAAGCTCATCAACTGCATTAAGCCTGAATAAAGGACATTGTGGTAAAGGCATAAGAGAGAGATCTAGCATGGTGCTGGCCTTAACAATCGGGTCAAGAGATACAGGTGGAAGCGAGAAATGTTTGTTAAGAGCACTTAAGTTAATATCGTGACTGCCAATACCGTTAGCTTTAAGAAATTTCCAGATATCGGAGGAGTTACGGGTCTCAAGAGATTGATGAAAGTGGCGACGTTTAGCATCACGACACGAACGATTACACCTATTACGCCATGATTTAAACCTCTCAAAATTAATATCATTAGGACTACGTTTGTACCTTCGATGAGCTCGATCTCTTCTAGTCATAGCATCCCTAATATCAGGTGTAATCCAGGGTGCAGGCATGTGTTTCACTTTAACTCGTCGTTTAGGAGCATGTCGATCGTACAGCGCAGTAATGATTTTGTTAAAGTTTAACACTTTTTCGTCAATGGCATCGACACCAACTACAGGTGACCAGTCAATGTCCTCTGCGTCCCGCCTCAATACCTCCAGTTTGATGCCCTTGAAGTTACGAAGCACAGAAAACTGTGACTTACACTTAGAAGGACGAACAGACAGAGATAAATAAAGTACCTAAGTCATGGTGAGAGAAACATGCAGGTAGTTGACCATGGTTATCCCTCAATGTCACTCCAGCTATACTTCGCAAACTTCTCATTTCCACTGCATTAATTTTACTCTCATGCTTCTCCTGCCACACCCAACTTTCACTACCATGCATAAGTGTAGGGACAAGCACTCCTCTATGTACAGCCATCCTTGCCTTTTTAGACACGTTCTGACTGCTCATAAAGGTGTGAATGGCTCCATTCACTTGGTTTCCTGCCAAAACTCTTTTTTCAATATCATTGTCACACTTTCCATCTCTTGCAAATTTTGAACCCAAATATACAAACTCTTTCACCTGTTCCACGCTCTTTCCTTCGATCGATATCGAGCAATCAGTCATACGTTTCTCTCTTTCAAAAACCATTACTTTTGTCTTGCTTACATTAACATTCATTCCTCTACTTTTAAGCGCATCATTCATTATATTAACCATCAACTGCAACTCCTCCGCCGATGATGCCAGTATTACCTGATCATCAGCATAAAGGAGGCATTTGACGGTTAGCTCATTCATTTTTAATCCATACGCGCACTCTTGTAGTTCTTTCAAGCAACTGTCCATGTATTGGTTGAACAGCCATGGTGACGCTACACAGCCTTGTCTCACACCTTTTTCGATGGGAAAAAAGTCTGTGCAAGCTCCATTGATCCTGACACAAGCACTGGAGCCCTCGTATAGAGATTTCAAGGCTCGTATCAAGTTGCTGTTCACTCCATACATGGACAGTGTTGACCACAGTTCATTCCTCACCACTCTGTCATAGGCCTTTTCCAAGTCCACGAAGATGCAATAGACTTTTTGACGTTTTGCCAAAAACTTTTCAGCTAGGCATCTTAATGAAAAGACCTGATCCGTGCATCCTCTTCCTTTCATAAATCCTGCTTGTAAACCCACATTTTTCCTTCAGTTTCATTCATCACTCTTTTAATCAAAACTTTCGCATACAATTTGCCTACGACACTGAGCAAGCTTATGCCGCGGTAGTTTTTGCACTCTTGCTGTGACCTTTTACCTTTGTACAGCGGCACTATGACAGATTTGCACCATTCTTCTGGTACTCTGCCATTTCGCCAGCAAAGATTAAAAAGGCGGTACAGCTGGCAAGCTACCACGCCACGACCCGCTTTCAGCATCTCGACAGAAATTCTATCAATCCCAGCAGCCTTTCCTAATTTCATACTATTCAACGCTTCCACAATTTCTTCCATACTTAAGTGGCTTTCATTCTCCAGTTCATTCATTTCCGAAACATGAGTCTCCCTTTGCATATCCTCTTTTTCAAATAAACTTTCAAAATATTCCTTCCACGTTTTTAACATACATTCCTCTCCTATCACAAGACTGTCATTACGGTTTCTGATTTGCTTAAATTGTGAGGTTGCCTTTTCAGTCCTCATTGTTCTTATAGACTTCCAAAAGAATTTTATGTTTTGTTGGAAGTCATCAGATAACCTGTTATGAAAGTCATCCTCATCATTCTCTGTCTTACTTTTTATGACTTCTTTCACAACACGCTTATACCTTTTATACTCATCTTTTGCCATTTTTACATCATCATCCGTGCCTTCTGCATTCTTTGGTTGGCCATTGTAGCCAACCAGTTCAACCATGCTTGCTTCTTATCAGACAAAACTTTTAAAACTTCAGCACACATACTCTTTACCCGACATCCTTGTCTCCTTTTGCTTATCGCACATACTTCCACTGCAACTTTTACAAGACCTTCCTTAATCGGCTTCCATAATTCTTCAATCTCACATATTTCCTCTAAATTTACAAATTTCTCGCATCAAGACTGCGGGATCCAGCTTACATATAGGGGGCGTCAGCATCGACATCAAGCTCTCGATGACGTATCTGGGGCTCGTACTCCATAGCCGGTGGAACTTCGGATACCACTTCCGAAGTTGGTCCTATAGCTGAGAGAGGGGGCATCAGCCGCACTCTTGCGGTTGTTGCCCAATATCAGGAGACCCAACGCTCCCTGCAGGAGACTGTACCTTGGGATCGTGCGGAGCATGGCCCTATGCGGGGCCCCCATATGGGCGGAGATCCTGATGGCGAGCAATGTGGCTAAATTGCTTAGCCCGCATAAGGCGACGGCTGGCAGGGTGATAAGGAGATAACGCACGATCTCAGTTGAGGCGGCATGTCTTCTAGCCGGGACCCCTCCATAGAACCTCGAAGCAAAGGAACTTGCATCATTGTTTAAAATGACGCAAGGAGGCGCTGGAGCGGGGCCATAGGCCTCTTCCTGTGAGCAGGTCATGCTCGTAAAAGAGACGGCGGGGAAGAAGCGGGAGAGAACTCTGCCACCCGAGTTCCACAGTCTGCGGCGGCGCACCATACTATCAGCCTCCATGACCGGGGGCCTGAAGACGGTGACGGGGCTGCTTACCGTCTTTACAGAAGCAGGCCTTAGACGATAGCATGACGTGAGAGATTCGTGGATGAATCTCTCACGTCAGTCAGTCAGTTGTTACCCCGCTCAAGAAGCGGGATAACAACTGAACAACCCCTCAAAGACGCGGCCGCAGTATGCATCATTCCGAGGGCATACTCGGGGCTCCCAACCGTAGGCTGTTGGGTAGGATACGCGTGGTTTTTAGTCGGTAGGACTACTGTACAGTGAAAATGTTTAGGCCTATATCTGGCACGGTTCCAGTGATACAATCTCGTGACCAATAGACAGACGGACTAGGCCTCATGTCTCGTTAATAGGCTTTAACCCCTCCGTGTTTGAGTTAAGACTCGCACTTGGCTGGTTATTTTTTCAATAGGTGCAGCAAGTTCCACCAAGCGCCATCAATCAACGGTATAAATCTTCTCAAGTGTTCATTTTAGAAATATCTCCACCTAAAGATGAGTTTCTTTCTTTTACGCGTGAATTACTCATAGATGCTATAACGAACTCCTACCGACTAGAACCACACGGTGCCCTGCTACTAGCTCTTGGCTGGCTTTGGTTACATTCTAGAAGTATATAACTAGAACTGGACAAAAGTGAGCCGGACTAGCGCGCGTTCCGTACAAGAAAATCAGCAAAAAATCACGTATGTTGTTTGGGAGGCCCTCTTTAATATTATTAATTTGTCAATTTTATTATTTGTAGCTATAGTGGCAACAGAAATACATCTGATACATCATGAGTCTGCTGACAGACAGGCAGACGACCAACGAAGTCAACGGAACTGGCAACCAAGGCGTAGGGTTATGTAATGTCCTAGATCACCTTTTTAGGATTCCATAAAAATTGTATTATTATAACTATTAATTGGAAGTCCTTTGTAAATCTATAAATCTTCGGTTAGTAACATATTAACTGGTTGGGCTGACCCTAACCACGTCACAAGCAGAGCTAGGCACTCAAAATTCATGAACACGTGAGTTTCGGCCCGGCCGAAAGTTTCGGCCCAATTTGGCCGAAACCGAAACTCGATTTTTTGGCCGAAACTGGCCGAAACCGAAACCGAAACCGAAACTTCGGTCGGTCACTACTTCTTACTAATCTTACTAATATTATAAGTGCGAAAGTTTGTGAGTGTGGATGTTTGTTACTCTTTCACGCTCAAACCGCTGAACGGATCGGGCTGAAATTTGGTACAGAGATACATTATAGTCTGGAATAACACATAGGCTACCTTTTATCCCGGGAATAACTTCCCGCGGTAACAAATTTTACGCGGGCGAAGCTGCGGGCATCAGCTAGCATCTAATATTATAAAGGCGAAAGTTTGTGAGTGTGGATGTTTGTTACTCTTTCACGCTCTAACGGCTGAAAGGATCTGGCTGAAACTTGGTACAGGGATAGACTACACGGGAAGCGGAAACGCCCCCGAAGATAAGAGTCAAACCAAGCCACAGTCTCAGTGGAGAAATTAAGGGAATTAAGAATGCCTAGAAGAATATCTAGATCCACTGAGTTGAATGCGCTACTGAAGTCCAGCAGAACAAGTACGGTAAGGCACGAACGATTACACCTATTACGCCATGATTTAAACCTCTCAAAATTAATATCATTAGGACTACGTTTGTACCTTCGATGAGCTCGATCTCTTCTAGTCATAGCATCCCTAATATCAGGTGTAATCCAGGGTGCAGGCATGTGTTTCACTTTAACTCGTCGTTTAGGAGCATGTCGATCGTACAGCGCAGTAATGATTTTGTTAAAGTTTAACACTTTTTCGTCAATGGCATCGACACCAACTACAGGTGACCAGTCAATGTCCTCTGCGTCCCGCCTCAATACCTCCAGTTTGATGCCCTTGAAGTTACGAAGCACAGAAAACTGTGACTTACACTTAGAAGGACGAACAGACAGAGATAAATAAAGTACCTAAGTCATGGTGAGAGAAACATGCAGGTAGTTGACCATGGTTATCCCTCAATGTCACTCCAGCTATACTTCGCAAACTTCTCATTTCCACTGCATTAATTTTACTCTCATGCTTCTCCTGCCACACCCAACTTTCACTACCATGCATAAGTGTAGGGACAAGCACTCCTCTATGTACAGCCATCCTTGCCTTTTTAGACACGTTCTGACTGCTCATAAAGGTGTGAATGGCTCCATTCACTTGGTTTCCTGCCAAAACTCTTTTTTCAATATCATTGTCACACTTTCCATCTCTTGCAAATTTTGAACCCAAATATACAAACTCTTTCACCTGTTCCACGCTCTTTCCTTCGATCGATATCGAGCAATCAGTCATACGTTTCTCTCTTTCAAAAACCATTACTTTTGTCTTGCTTACATTAACATTCATTCCTCTACTTTTAAGCGCATCATTCATTATATTAACCATCAACTGCAACTCCTCCGCCGATGATGCCAGTATTACCTGATCATCAGCATAAAGGAGGCATTTGACGGTTAGCTCATTCATTTTTAATCCATACGCGCACTCTTGTAGTTCTTTCAAGCAACTGTCCATGTATTGGTTGAACAGCCATGGTGACGCTACACAGCCTTGTCTCACACCTTTTTCGATGGGAAAAAAGTCTGTGCAAGCTCCATTGATCCTGACACAAGCACTGGAGCCCTCGTATAGAGATTTCAAGGCTCGTATCAAGTTGCTGTTCACTCCATACATGGACAGTGTTGACCACAGTTCATTCCTCACCACTCTGTCATAGGCCTTTTCCAAGTCCACGAAGATGCAATAGACTTTTTGACGTTTTGCCAAAAACTTTTCAGCTAGGCATCTTAATGAAAAGACCTGATCCGTGCATCCTCTTCCTTTCATAAATCCTGCTTGTAAACCCACATTTTTCCTTCAGTTTCATTCATCACTCTTTTAATCAAAACTTTCGCATACAATTTGCCTACGACACTGAGCAAGCTTATGCCGCGGTAGTTTTTGCACTCTTGCTGTGACCTTTTACCTTTGTACAGCGGCACTATGACAGATTTGCACCATTCTTCTGGTACTCTGCCATTTCGCCAGCAAAGATTAAAAAGGCGGTACAGCTGGCAAGCTACCACGCCACGACCCGCTTTCAGCATCTCGACAGAAATTCTATCAATCCCAGCAGCCTTTCCTAATTTCATACTATTCAACGCTTCCACAATTTCTTCCATACTTAAGTGGCTTTCATTCTCCAGTTCATTCATTTCCGAAACATGAGTCTCCCTTTGCATATCCTCTTTTTCAAATAAACTTTCAAAATATTCCTTCCACGTTTTTAACATACATTCCTCTCCTATCACAAGACTGTCATTACGGTTTCTGATTTGCTTAAATTGTGAGGTTGCCTTTTCAGTCCTCATTGTTCTTATAGACTTCCAAAAGAATTTTATGTTTTGTTGGAAGTCATCAGATAACCTGTTATGAAAGTCATCCTCATCATTCTCTGTCTTACTTTTTATGACTTCTTTCACAACACGCTTATACCTTTTATACTCATCTTTTGCCATTTTTACATCATCATCCGTGCCTTCTGCATTCTTTGGTTGGCCATTGTAGCCAACCAGTTCAACCATGCTTGCTTCTTATCAGACAAAACTTTTAAAACTTCAGCACACATACTCTTTACCCGACATCCTTGTCTCCTTTTGCTTATCCCACATACTTCCACTGCAACTTTTACAAGACCTTCCTTAATCGGCTTCCATAATTCTTCAATCTCACATATTTCCTCTAAATTTACAAATTTCTCGCATCAAGACTGCGGGATCCAGCTTACATATAGGGGGCGTCAGCATCGACATCAAGCTCTCGATGACGTATCTGGGGCTCGTACTCCATAGCCGGTGGAACTTCGGATACCACTTCCGAAGTTGGTCCTATAGCTGAGAGAGGGGGCATCAGCCGCACTCTTGCGGTTGTTGCCCAATATCAGGAGACCCAACGCTCCCTGCAGGAGACTGTACCTTGGGATCGTGCGGAGCATGGCCCTATGCGGGGCCCCCATATGGGCGGAGATCCTGATGGCGAGCAATGTGGCTACATTGCTTAGCCCGCATAAGGCGACGGCTGGCAGGGTGATAAGGAGATAACGCACGATCTCAGTTGAGGCGGCATGTCTTCTAGCCGGGACCCCTCCATAGAACCTCGAAGCAAAGGAACTTGCATCATTGTTTAAAATGACGCAAGGAGGCGCTGGAGCGGGGCCATAGGCCTCTTCCTGTGAGCAGGTCATGCTCGTAAAAGAGACGGCGGGGAAGAAGCGGGAGAGAACTCTGCCACCCGAGTTCCACAGTCTGCGGCGGCGCACCATACTATCAGCCTCCATGACCGGGGGCCTGAAGACGGTGACGGGGCTGCTTACCGTCTTTACAGAAGCAGGCCTTAGACGATAGCATGACGTGAGAGATTCGTGGATGAATCTCTCACGTCAGTCAGTCAGTTGTTACCCCGCTCAAGAAGCGGGATAACAACTGAACAACCCCTCAAAGACGCGGCCGCAGTATGCATCATTCCGAGGGCATACTCGGGGCTCCCAACCGTAGGCTGTTGGGTAGGATACGCGTGGTTTTTAGTCGGTAGGACTACTGTACAGTGAAAATGTTTAGGCCTATATCTGGCACGGTTCCAGTGATACAATCTCGTGACCAATAGACAGACGGACTAGGCCTCATGTCTCGTTAATAGGCTTTAACCCCTCCGTGTTTGAGTTAAGACTCGCACTTGGCTGGTTATTTTTTCAATAGGTGCAGCAAGTTCCACCAAGCGCCATCAATCAACGGTATAAATCTTCTCAAGTGTTCATTTTAGAAATATCTCCACCTAAAGATGAGTTTCTTTCTTTTACGCGTGAATTACTCATAGATGCTATAACGAACTCCTACCGACTAGAACCACACGGTGCCCTGCTACTAGCTCTTGGCTGGCTTTGGTTACATTCTAGAAGTATATAACTAGAACTGGACAAAAGTGAGCCGGACTAGCGCGCGTTCCGTACAAGAAAATCAGCAAAAAATCACGTATGTTGTTTGGGAGGCCCTCTTTAATATTATTAATTTGTCAATTTTATTATTTGTAGCTATAGTGGCAACAGAAATACATCTGATACATCATGAGTCTGCTGACAGACAGGCAGACGACCAACGAAGTCAACGGAACTGGCAACCAAGGCGTAGGGTTATGTAATGTCCTAGATCACCTTTTTAGGATTCCATAAAAATTGTATTATTATAACTATTAATTGGAAGTCCTTTGTAAATCTATAAATCTTCGGTTAGTAACATATTAACTGGTTGGGCTGACCCTAACCACGTCACAAGCAGAGCTAGGCACTCAAAATTCATGAACACGTGAGTTTCGGCCCGGCCGAAAGTTTCGGCCCAATTTGGCCGAAACCGAAACTCGATTTTTTGGCCGAAACTGGCCGAAACCGAAACCGAAACCGAAACTTCGGTCGGTCACTACTTCTTACTAATCTTACTAATATTATAAGTGCGAAAGTTTGTGAGTGTGGATGTTTGTTACTCTTTCACGCTCAAACCGCTGAACGGATCGGGCTGAAATTTGGTACAGAGATACATTATAGTCTGGAATAACACATAGGCTACCTTTTATCCCGGGAATAACTTCCCGCGGTAACAAATTTTACGCGGGCGAAGCTGCGGGCATCAGCTAGCATCTAATATTATAAAGGCGAAAGTTTGTGAGTGTGGATGTTTGTTACTCTTTCACGCTCTAACGGCTGAAAGGATCTGGCTGAAACTTGGTACAGGGATAGATTACACGGGAAGCGGAAACGCTGGCGAAGCTGCGGGTAATAAGAATAATTGACCGAGTAAGCGTAGCGAACGGGAGTCTCAGTTTCGACCATAGATTTAGAATTTTTCGCTTTCTATGGTTTCGACAGTATGGACGATTTTGCTTTTGGGGCGTATGTCTGGTTGTCAGTTCCGATCTAGAGGACGCATTTCTTAACCGATTTTCACCAAACTTGGCACACGCGTTGTTTGAATCAAAATACAACTTTTGACGAGAGTTTTTTTTGATAAGGGGGAAAATGGGGAGAAAAGAGGTGAAGATTGGTGTCGCGTTATTTATGAACGGATCTTGATGATTTTTGGCTAAAACATAAAGAATATAATTCCTCACAAGTTGTTGTAAAAAAAACAAACCGGCCAAGTACGAGTGGGACTCGTGCACCAAAAAACGGTAAAGACTCACGTTTGTTGTTTGGGAGCCCCCCTTAAATATTATTATTATTCTTATTTTAGTATTTGATGTAATAGTGAATACAGATATACATAATCTGTAAAAAAAATCAGCTCTCTACCTATCACGGTTCCTGAGACACAGACTCATGACGGACAGACAGACCTACGGATAACGAAGTTTCATGAATATAATAGGGTCCCGTTTTTTACCCTTTGGGTACGGAACCCTAAAAATAAAGGGAGGGAAGTGCGAGTCGGACTCGCAAGCGCTGGGTTCCGTACCCAAAAACGGCAAAAATGACGTGTGTTGTATGGGAGTGCCCTTTAAATATTATTATTTTTCTGATTTTAGTATTTGTTCTTATAGTGGCAAAAGAAATACGTCATCTGTGTAAGTTTAAGTTCTCTTGCTGTCACGCTTCCTTAGATACAGCTACGAGACGAATAGACAGTCAGACAGACGGACAGCGAAGTCTCATGAAAAGGATCCCGTTTCTACCCTTTGGGTACAGAACCCTCATAGTATTAGGGTTTATTTACAGCAACAAAAAGTTATTTACGAAGTAAAAAAAATGATTTTACGATTTCAGTTACAAAACTATCACTACCTATCCTGTTTGTAATCGTTAGCGCTATTTAAGCGCTAACGCGATTTATGATATTATTCACAGTGTGACTATTTTTGCTATTTTTATTGAACCACTATCTCGTCAAATTGGTTTACTATTAGCAATATTATTTTTGGCAATTTATTGTTTAACAAATAATTATATGGCAAAGTTTCATTTTACCAAGTATGAAGTAGTCAAATATGGTTTGGTAAAACTTATCAAGTATTAGGTAGTCAAATATGGTTTGGCGTAACATACTTTTCCCAAAATATTATATATCATATGATTTCCTTTAGAGTCTTAAGAGCGTTTATCACCCAGCGCGGACAAAATTGAAAAAGTATCAAGTGGCGTTGAGCACACTCAAAGTATTCGAAGATTACGATAATACCTGACTGGGAACGCGGGAAATAAAGTGATACCTCCTCTCTCTGGAAGGCCTCGGCCGGTACTAATTTCTCGCGGCCCGTGCATCGAGTTTGAGGACTCTTTTTATTACGTTATTATAGATATGTTTAAAGAGGTTTCTAGAATATTACTGATGTATTCAATTGGTGATATCATGATCAGTCTGTAAATGTAAAAAGATCACCATTTTGTAAACTAGAAGTGTACCAAAAATCGTGATGAAGTTCATCAAAGTACGACGTTTTTTGGAAACTTTATTTGTCATGTTTTGGTGATAAGAAATGTATTTCGGTATAATTTTCTTAGGCGGAATTAAAGAAGACAATACGAAGATACTTATAGCAGCTTTAATTTCTGTGTACATCAATTAATTTTATACCACCCGATTGGCAAAGATGCCTTGTTTCGTAGAATTTCTTCAAACGAGGTGTGTAAACACTGTTTTTAATAAAAACCTAGTTATGCCACGTTTATTTTGATTAGAACAATTTTTAGACAAGGAAATATATTACTCTTACACATTAATCATACTTACTAAACATTGGTAGTTTCTTCAGAAACAAACGTTTCAAACGCGTGAAATCATGTATTTGTGCGTTAACCCTCTTAATTCACTGCATTAAAAACTTGGCAAATACGCGCTTCACCGGCCGATGCCGCGGCACCCTCGCTTCGCTCGCTCGGCTCGCGCTCTGTTGGGGTCACAGTTCTAACCTAACATAACCCACTTTTACATCTGATTTTTTCATGTTTTGACAATGTTTCACCCAATATTAATATCAAAATTTAAACGAACTTACTTTTGGAATATATGTTTTTACAAAACGAAGCATTTGCTTAATGTATAATATATAGTATATTTGACTAAATAAAAATTGAGCAAGTAAAAAGTTGCCAAATGAATATTTGACTTAGTGATTAAAATGCGAAATATAAATTTGATAAAGATTCTTTTGCGAAATGAAACTATGCGAAAAGTTTTTTGGGAAGTGAAATTTGACGAAACAAATTTTGGGAAACGGCAGGACCCCCGTCAAATTACTTTATTAGTAATTGAATTTTGGTTGTTTTCGTTTTTGTCGTCAAGAATGAATAAAACCATGAGTTTCGAGGCGATAAGAGGAAGTTTTAGTAAATTTTCAGCAGGTTTTGCTGCGCCAGATCAACAATGTTTCGCAATGGCTACAACGGCAGTGATTCATGGCATATCAAATGACATTGATTTTAATTATTTCGATGTTGATCATGTGGTGCTGTGTGTAGATACTCGTACTTACTATCGACATTTTCTAGAGCAATTACATCTGCGCCATTCTATAATTGTTTAGCTATGTTCTGACGGCCTGCTCGCCACGCTTTGTTATGGAAAGTGAGGGTAGGTCACAGCGGTAATTTAGGGTGCAATGCTCTAATTTTAATACAAAGTTACATTGAGAAATACTACGGAAAGGAACTATTTGATAGGACTTTGGAGGCTCTAGAAGAGGCTTTCAATCGTTGTGAGGCGGAGGGGCAAGCGCTACATTTTAACTATTCAAGAAATGCAAAGCAGGCAGACTACTTATATCCCTTCGATTAACACAGCGTCAATAATGAACACTATCAGGCAGGTCATGTGACCCGCCCGATAGCTAAGTCCTGTACTTACCGGGTCCTATACAGATTATTACAGATATACGGCACATATAATCAGTGCCTCACAGAATTTTTGGTTTGGTTTCTGGTTGCTCGCGAGGTATACCCTTCGCAGAAGTACTAGTATTAGTATAGAAGTATAGACTGCTGCAGAGTTCGGAATGTATTGTAATACAAATCTATACAGAACGTATGTGGACCAGTATGCGGCGCGGACTGAATTGTTTTAAAATAGTCTTAATCATTTAGCTCTTTTATGATTAACCAACACGCCAGTTTAGATTTACACTCAGATTCAAAGAAACCCCTACACTTAAAATTTTCAAAATATCTGATTCTTAAAAGTGTTATAACTTTTTTATTTATAAACCGATCGACATGAAATAAAGGCTAAATGTTAAGTGGAGCAATCCTCCACACAATAAAAAAACCGCATTCCAATCGATTAAGCGCTTACTAAGATTAGCGTGCACAACCGTACAGACAAACAGACAAACAGACAAAAATTCTAAACATCATTGTTATGGGTTCTATTGCGTTCATAAAGCTCGTTCATTTATCTTCTATGTACAGACAGCGACCTGTTACGATTTTATTATATGTATATGTCACAGATGATGTACTTCTTTTGCCACTACAACAATAACTTCTAAAATCAGAAAGGCACCGCTTCGTGTTTCGGAAATGCCTATAGCGCCCGCCCGCTGAAAGTTGCGGGACGCCTGAATTCAGCGGAGAACCTCATCACAAACCCATACATTTTGAATGCACTATTTACTATATTATGCACGGAATAATTTGTCATCGAATAGCACTCCTAGGTTCTTAACGACAGATACGTTACTTAAGGCAGATCCGCAGAGGCTGTAATTATAATTAACGATTAATTTGTTCTTAGTAAAATAAATATAATTACATGTTTGTAAGCTGAGGTGTAGTTTATTGAGAGCACAATAGGTTGACAACCTTTCCAGATCCTCCTGAAGCAAAAGGCAATCGTATGTAGTGTAAATCGATTTGAAAACTTTCAAATCATCGGCGTACATTACAAAGTTGGAATTTTTAAAGCAGGTTTTGATGTCATTGATGTAAAGGACAAACAATAACGGTCCCATTATGGAACCTTGTGGAACCCCCGAAGTTACGGGCACTACAATGGACTCATGCATGACCCTTTATTGTACGATGCGGGCAGCTGCGGGCTTGGTTTTCGTCAGCCTAGCTCCCTCTGGAGGAGCCAGCCGTATGTTTATCACTTAGTTAAATTTCATAGTACGTACAAGTTTATATAAGCTTAGTTTGTTTGATAGTTGAAACTTCAACAACAAGTGTTAATTTGAAAATGAAAAAAAAAAAAACAATACCGATCCTGAGGCTGTTTTAATAAGCCCAAACATGGTATACAAATGCTGTAATTTTTCGAGGAGTTGGGGGATACCCATATGCTTATGCAGACTACACGATGCATCCGCTAGGTACAGGTTACCAGGTTATTGAAATACCAACAAAGTAACAACCATTTTAACGATAAATCGGACCTGTGAATTTTATAAAATCCCTTTATCACTCAGGAAGAGAGCTGATAATCTTAAAAATTTATAGCTAAAAGCCATTCCCATCGCATTGGCTTTCGAACAAAAAACCCGCATCAAAATTAGTCCATCCGTTGGGCCACTACGATGCCACAGACAGCAGACAGACACATAGTCTTCTATCTAACACCCATCGTTCTTCGTCGGGGGTTAAAAATAAACCTAATCAACTCGGTCGCCACAGTATAATACAGTCACGCATTTTAGTACCAGGGACCTATCTATAAACCGACAGAGGTCTGTTCGACTAAAGAGTTGCATTTCGTTGATTTCGTTTGACGATTATTCAAAATTTGGCGGACTTTCTAGCAATTTATACCGCCCTAGTATCGATAATCGAATGTATCTCTAGGTGATACATCCACAGATGCGTATAAATTTATACTCAATAATTCGTAATAACCAGAGTTTTAGTACCAGGGACCTATAAACCGACAGAGGTCTGTTCGACTAAGGGTTGCATTTCGTTGATTTCGTTTGACGATTATTCAAAATTTGGCGAACTTTCTAGCAATTTATATCGCCCTAGTATCTGGAATCGAATGTATCTCTAGGAGATACATCCACAGATGCCAGGGACCTATAAACCGACAGAGGTCTGTTCGACTCAATTAGTATGCTCTCTCAGCATAATAATTTCTAGCGATTTATACTGTCCTAGTATCGAGAATCGAAGATATCTCTAGGTGATACATCCACAGATGCGTATAAATTATACTCAATAATTCGTAATAACCAGAGTTTTAGTACCAGGGACCTATAAACCGACAGAGGTCTGTTCGACTAAGAGTTGCATTTCGTTGATTTCGTTTGACGATAATTTAAAATTTGACGGACTTTTTAGCAATTTATACCGCCCTAGTATCGAGAATCGAATGTATCTCTAGGTGATACATCCACAGATGCGTATAAATTATATACTCAATAATTCGTAATAACCAGAGTTTTAGTACCAGGGACCTATAAACCGACAGAGGTCTGTTCGACTAAGGGTTGCATTACGTTGATTTCGTTTGACGATGTCTTTCAAAATTTGACGGACATTTACCAGAAGTTGCTGCTATAAATCGGTAGAAATTAGTATGCTCTCTCAGCATACTAATTGCTCTAGTATCGAAAATTGAATCAATCCCTAAGAGATTGATCCACAGATGCGTATAAAATGCTGAATAATTCGTAATAACCAGAGTTTTAGAGTAGTACCTATAAACCGACAGAGGTCTGTTCGACCAAGGGTTGCATTTCGTTGGGTCTGGGCGTGGACACTCTCTCGCTCGAGGCCATGGTGCGAGCCATGCTCTCCAGCGGGAGTAAGTGGGACTGCGCCGCCTCTTTCTGCGAGCAGGTCATGCTCGCGAAGGAGGCGGCGGGCCGGGTGCGGGAGAGAACTCTCCCTCCCGAGTTCCGCAGTCGGTGCCCTGGGCGCCGCCGACGTGTCTTCGCCGAGGACTATCGGCCTCCATGACCGGGGGTCTGAGGACGGTGAGAGGGCCGCTCACCATCCTTACAGAAGAAGGCCCATGACGGCAGCGTGACGTGAGCAACTCACGCACGCACCCCTTAGAAGCGGGGTCACACCCGAAACCCCCCATAGACGCGGGATTGCACCCGAACCACCCCCTGGGCGAGGCCGCATTGGCGGCCGTAGGTCTGTTGGGAGTCACGGGACATCCTTCCTGAGGGCTTACCCGGGGCTCTCAACCATAGGCTGTTAGGCGTGGCGTGAGGTTTTTTTTAGTCGGTAAGAGTCTGGCATAACATCCTATGAGGATTTTCCCTCACGTTAAACAAAAAAAAAAAAAAAAAAAAGGGTTGCATTTCGTTGATTTCGTTTGACGATGTCTTTCAAAATTTGATGGACATATTATTTACCAGAAGTTGCTGCTGCCACAAAAATAAATAAATCATAAAGCGCTCCTGGCACAGATTAAAGGTCAAAGCCCACTTACACGACTCGGCTACCACCCGGCAATAATAATATAATTCAAATATAGGCTTTAAATATTGCTCTTTAGATATATTTTACATTGCCATCATCAATTAGCAGACAGCTCGCCGCCGTCAGGCTGCTCGGGAGTTGACGCCTCGCTGGGCGTGCGTTGTAGACGAGCGGTCGGCGCGGTGCCCGCGCGCTTACTGCTAGCAGTCGCCGCACCGGCACCGATCGCGAACTGTGTCTATTGCGAAAGGCGAGAGCGGTCGGCGGGTGGACAGCTGGCCGTCTGCTAGCTGTCGCCGTGTGGACTGCTGGGTGCGTGCTAGCAGTCGCCGCGTAGACTGCGAGCAGTAGTCCTCTTTTAGGGCAGTGTTGGGTGGTAGCGGTGTTGGAGTAGAGTCGTTAAAGTGGGCTATGTCCTTTACTCGTAGTCCCGCTGAACAGTGTTCTGGAAACGGTTCCTGGTTGTCAGTAACATGACACTCCGAAGGATTTATAGGTAGCTTGTAAATTTTCAACATATTGGGTCATCATAACCTGCGCCTGTACATTTTAACACGGCAACAGTATCATTACCTATTACGTGGAACACTATTTACTTATCTATAAGTAAATACATTTACATACATACATACAAGTAAATTAAATTGAAGTGTCTGTTTGTAATATTAAAAGGGATATTTTTAAATGCACATCTGTATAATTTTTCTGCACACTAGGAAACTCCACTAATTAACTGAATGCATACCAGAAATCTGAATGCTGTGCAAAAAAACTAATTGATTAACTAAACATGTACTACTTAAAAAACTAAAATTATACACAAAATGAGATGACCATTATTTCTGGAATTTAAACTAAAAATGTGGTTTGTACACCGGATATAAGATTTGCTAAACAAAAATACGAATTGCTTATCAAAAATACTAACTTGCACTCTAAATTTTACAATCTTATAACGGAATAGGTTAGGTTGGGTTAGTTTTTTATTTTTTTGATTAATAAATTTAATTTTGTAAAGATGACTGATTAAATTGGGTATTTAATTAGAATAAAAGATGTTCCTAAAAGAAAATTAGATGATGGTTTTCCTTAAAAAAGTTTTAATATGTTTGTTAAGCAAAGGAATTTTTAGATATATTATTTTAATACTAGTGATTTGTTCAGTAAAATAGTTCTGCAAATACCGTTAAACAGTATAATGAATTTGATTTATTTAGTGTGCATAATTAGTGTGCAAGTCAGTATTTTTGGTTTAACTTTGTAATATTTTGTTCGAAAAAAGGGAATAAACAGATATCGATTTAAATACATGCCATATAAAAATAAACGCTTTCTACTACATGCATATTATGAATGACTATGAAACATGCATATGAAACGGTACACATACCAAAATATATATTTTTAAAATTTTTGTCTGTCTGTCTGTCTGTTTGTTCCGGCTAATCTCTGGAACGGCTGGACCTTAATAAGGAGTAACTTAGGCTACTTTTATTCCGGGAATAAGTTCCCACAGGAAGCGGGAACGCTTGACGCGACTTACGTAGTAACTCATGTTAGTAATCTGTGACACGACTCAGGCACGCTCTTGAATTTTAATACTACCTTCCAACGCCTTATACCGCCCTAGTATTGAAAATATTGAAATAAGCTTAAAGCAGAAAGAATTAGATAAAATACTCAATATTCATAATAACCAGAGTTTTAGTACCAGGAACCTATAAACGGACAGAGGTCAGTTCGACTGAGAGTTGCACTTTGTTGATTTTGTATGCCGACGTATTTGAAGGCTTGCTTGATTGCTTGACCGTGTGCTTCGGCGTAGATTAGGAGGGGCCTACGTCCAGTAGTGGACTGCCCTAAGCTGATTTAATTGATTGATGTCTTTCAAAATTTAATGGACATTTTACCAGCACATAGTTTCTAGTCAATGCCTTTATAGACCCCTCGGATATAAAGATTACAAATAAGTGAAATAAGTATCATAATATTTACTTCTATTTTTTTCTTCTAAGGTGGCAGACAAGCATACGGCTTATCCGCAGCGATGACACACGCTCCACACACTCGCACACACGTCCTCGTGGCATGTATGGACGTGGACGCCTCTTTCGGCGAGCAGTTCGTGCTCGTGAAAGAGGCGGCGGGGCGGGAGCGGCGGGAGCGGGAGAGAATTCTCCCTCCCGAGTTCTGCAGTCGGCGGCTTGGGCACCGTCGACGTGTCTTCGGCGAAGACTATCGGAGCCCATGACCGGGGGCCTGAGGACGGTGAGTGGGCTGCTTACCTTCCTTACAGAACTTACTTGAAGGATTCCCGCACGCCCTCCTAATGAAGCGGTATGACACCCGAAAACCCTCCAAAGACGCGGGATAGCACCCGAACAACCCCCTAGGCGACGCCGCAGTGGTAGTCGTAGGTCTGTTGGGAGTCCTGGGACATCTACCCGGGGCTCCCAACCGTAGGCTGTTGAGCATAGCATCCATGAAGGTATTCTCTCACGTTAAAAAAAAAGAAAGCATACCTACAGTTTAGCGAGAAAGACGGGGAAGGCTCCATTATTTTCCTTTGTTGCCCGTGGCACTACCGCTTGGCACTACCAGTAGTGTCACGGGAAATTTTAATTTCCCGTGACACTACTGGTAGTGCTACGGGTAATTGTACATTTACGTTGACACTACCATTTGCCAGTAGTGCCACGGGAAAAATTATTTCCCGTGGCACTACTAGCGAATGGATTGCTAAAACAAATGAAGATCGGCAAAACCAATTAAGATCGGCGAAACAAATGAATAGCGAGGAAACAAATGAAGATCGGCAAAACAAATGAAGATCGAAAAAACAAATGAAGACCAATAAAGCATATGCAGATCAATAAAACAAAAGACTATAAACAATTTAATAAGATCAAAAAAAAATTGCAGTCATATTTTGTGATGATGCGATTACCTTTAAAAAAAATAGATGCAAGCAATTTTCCACCTTAATGACACTTACCTAAAAATGTGCTTTTAGGCGTTTATAAACATCACTGATCATAAATACGTAAAAAATAAATAAATATTATGCAGGTTCATAAAGTCGAAATTAGTTTAGACCTATTTTTTGTAATTTATATGCGATAACCATTCAAAAAAATTGGTGCAAGCAATTCTCGACCTTATGAGCATGCGTAATATCTAATTTTTTTTAATGTTTTCGTGATCAGTGATGTCTATAAACGCGTAAAAGCACATTTTTAGGTAATTGTCATTATGGTCAAGATTTGCTTGCATCAATTTTTTTGAATGGTAATCGCATCTAGATTACAAAATTTGACTGCAAGTAATTTTTGACTTTATCGACTTGCTTATAGTCCTTTATTCCTTCCTTATTTATCTGCATTGTTTTGTCGATCTTCATTTGTTTTGCTGATTTTCATTTGTTTCACCGATCTTCATTTGTTTTTTTGATATTAATTTATTTTGCCGATCCTCATTTGTTTGCCGATCTTCATTTTGTTTTGCCGATCCTCTTTTATTTTGTCGATCTTTATTTGTTTTACCAATCTTCATTTGTTTCACTGATCTTTATTTGTTTTACCGATCTTCATTTGTTTCATCGACCTTCGTTTGTTTTGCCGATCATCATTTGTTTTGCCGATCTTCTTTGATTTTATCGATCTTCATTTGTTTTACCGATCGTCATAATGAGACCATTTGATATGTTAGGTATTTAGTAGTGCCATTGGTAATTGGAAGTGCCATGGGAAATTATACTATATGGATTTAATTAGCCAATTAGAACGGTAGTGTCACGGGAAAGTAAAATTTCCCATGACACTACTGGTAGTGCCAAGCGGTAGTGCCACGGGCTACAAAGGATTAATTATTCCTTTTGCTATTATAGCAATCCTCTTCCAAGATATTTTTTTGGTAAATGTCTTTATTTGTTGTCATACATAATTTATTCACTGTCATATTTAAGTGACATTTTGAGGACGCTATTTAGTTTATTTATTGACATTTTCACACGACTTCATCGGGCCTAAATTAAGTTAATCTATGAAAACTGATAATGTAACATATTAAATCTGAATAATATGACGGATGTATTTATTAAACGATATGTTAGGATGTTTTTGACAAGCAATTGTATTAATATTTTATATCTTCTACATCGATTCGCTTCCGTGTGAATGAATAACAATACAAACAAATATTACAGTTATTTACTCCATTTTTTCTTCTCAACACCATAATAAATCATTTATAACGGATACGCACAACTTTTTAATTTTTTCGCGTTAGCCGTAGAAAAGATGTTTATCTAACATGGGATGTGTTCAAAAACGCAATGATTAACGATTCGAGAACGGCAGATGATATTTTGTGCTCAAATATTATGTTTTTGAACGGAACGTGACATTAGGTGAATATTTTTTTATTAATTTATGACGTTGTATAATCAGAGGTGAGATTGCTGCGATAAAATAGGTAAAGGTTCAACTTAGCAAAATCGTCACGAAACTATATTTTTTTAAATGCCTTAGTATGAAAATGTCACTAATGCCACTGAATAAATAGGGCACGGACGCTTTAAAAATCGTTTTCCATGTCGTCGGTCCATCACCTGCTTTCTTCAGCGTTCTTATTATCAAAAATTTGATGCTTCCCTTCTTATTGTAGAAAATTAAATAGCACTTCAGAAAAGTTCTTGGATAAGACGGAAGATAGGTATGCCTTTTCATGTCTCGTTTGAAAAACCAAGAGTTACTCCCGCTAATTAGCTCTATTTTTATGAGTGCATGTGTGGTTAGTGCTTGGAGGGTACACGACTAAGCTGCACGAAGCAAATCCAGGAAGGACCGATTATGGAACGTGGTAGTCTTCATGGCATGGCTGTGAAATTGGGGACAAACTGCAAGAGACTCGTCTTTGCCGGTACGATAAACGTCCATGACCTAAAGAATGTCATCGGAAATATAAAATATTTTGTTGCCATTGTAAAGAGAATTAGAAATATTAGAGGTCATATGATTTCGCATGGCTTAGTTACAAAATTAGAAGTTTGATCCCGTGGATTTTGTATATTTTGCTTGTTGGTCATTTTGCGGTTTGTATATTTTGCATATTGCACATTTTGCTTTTGTTCATTTTGCGATTTGTACATTTTGCGTGTGGTAGTCATTTTGTGTTTTGCTCATGTCCGGAAGGTATTTTTGGCTATAATACAAGAGATACTGAACAGTGTAATAGAGTAGAAAAGAGTGTCGAATGCAGTCAGTCATTGTTTGATATGATGCCCACGGCTACGTTCTATCATCGCACCGCTCGCCACATACAGGGAGTTCATCCTCACACTCTGCGTCCGGTGCGTTCCACTTCCAGCACGGTTAGATCCGATAGGTGTTTTCTTCCGCGCACGCTTAGGTTGTGGAATGACCTCCTGCCTCGGTTTTTCCAAACGCCTACAGTATGGGGTTCTTCAAAAGGGGTCTTAGAAGGTTTTTACAGGGTCCTGGCACCTCTGGTGTTGCAAACGTTCATAGGTTGCGGTGACCACTGGTCCTTCTGGTGGGCCGTATGCTATGCTTGTCTGCCACCTTAGTGGTATAAAAAAATAAAATAAAAAAAGTCTAGGTTAGCGTTCAGATTCGTATGATTACTTACGCTGCCGCTGTTATGAATTGTATTTAATAGAAGAAATGATTATTAGATATGGATAGGAAGTAAACAACTTTATTAGAATACAAAACTGTTTCTCACGGGCTTCTTATGCATGTGAAATATTAAGCAAAAACTCTTGGGAGTTTGACGGAAACATTTATGAAACGAATTTAGGGTTGCGTATGAGTTGCAGACGATCGAAGCTTTTGAGGAGAGTAAAAAAGAGCTGGTCATTTATTTTTTTGATGTCATGAATTTCGTATACCTACTTACCAGAAACAGCGTGCAGGGAAGGACTTTTAAATGTGTTAGAATGCTTTTGTAAATTTACTTCGATAATTATAATGCTTCTGGGGCAGCAGTGAAATTACTTCTGACCTATCATTATGTAAAAAAGAAGAACAGTTCATCTAATGGGCGCTTGCACACTGCCACGATAACGGTAACGACACCATATCGTACGATATCGTAGGAGCGGTGTTTTGATACAATTACTACTACACGCTTTCACACTGCCACGATATCGTCACGATATCGCACGATATCGTGGACGATATTTACTGTCGTGACGATATCGTGTGACGATACAAAGCGCGGTCACAATATACAGATACTCACAACAGTAGAGAGTAGAGTAACTTCATAGAAACGTGCGAAACGGCTCACTCACACAGACGTGCGCATCTACTGACCCGTGACATTCCTGGAGCATGACTTGTAGTGAGCTACAAGTCATGCTCCAGGTATCGTTTAGGGGGTTTTTTGGTATGCTGAGTACGAGTCACGTGATAATTTTGCAATCCAATATGGCCGCCGCGCCGTAATCACAAAATTTCATGATGGGTATCGTTTAAAGGGTTTTTTGGTATGCTGCGTACGAATCACGTGATAATTTTGCAATCCAAGTTTCCCTGTAATTTTTAACAATAAATGTATTTTTTAAAGATAAAGTAAACGTAACTTGTTCACTGCTGCCATTATTGCTTCTAATATTTTAATTAGCTTTAAGAATCGCGCGGTTACCTTTCCTGGCGCAAAGCTACTAACCGAATAACAAGCTGTGGGTTATACTAAGGCTGGCAGTGCTTCAGATCCGGGTAATTTCAGACCTATCTCGGTGTTGCCGACCTTGAGCAAGATATTTGAAAAACTAATACTAGAGCAGATGCTGATCTATTTTAATAGTCACAAATTGTTTCATGAGAAACAATTTGGCTTCACTAAAGGACGCTCGACTACCGATGCTGGTGTAGAGTTATTGAAATGTATTTACGAGGCCTGGGAGAATAAACAAGATGCAATTGGTGTGTTTTGCGATTTGTCTAAGGCATTTGATTGCGTCCAACATGAAACATTAATCAGGAAATTACACCATTATGGCATAAGAAACAAGGCTCTCGATCTTCTGACTTCATATTTGAACAATAGAATTCAGAGGGTTGATGTTAATGGTACACGCTCAGAGGGCTCTGTAGTTACTATGGGCATCCCACAGGGTTCAATACTCGGACCATTTTTATTCCTTATATATTTTAATGACCTACCCTTTTACGTGGGGGACAACAACAGAATTGTTTTGTTTGCAGATGATACTTCTTTGATTTTCAAAGTTAAAAGACAAATAGATAACTATGACGATGTCAACAACGCAATCTTGAAAGTGGTTCATTGGTTTAACACTAACAATCTTAGACTGAATGATAATAAAACTAAATGCATAAAATTTACCTTGCCTAATGTAACACAGTCAGAAACCAATGTTCAACTTAATGGTCGGGTGTTGGAACTTGTGGAATCAACGACGTTCCTAGGGTTAACGGTCGATGCTGGTTTACAATGGGGTCCACATATTGTCAAACTAGCAAATAGATTAAGTTCAGCAGCATTTGCTGTACAAAAGATAAGGCACTTGACGGATGTAGATACGGCTAGAATAGTCTATTTCAGTTACTTTCATAGCATAATGTCTTACGGTATTCTACTGTGGAGCAATGCTGCAGATATAGATAAAAATTTTATTTTACAAAAGCGGGCCATAAGAGCTATATATAGATTAGGTCCAAGGGTCTCTCTGCGCGAAAAATTCAAAGAGGTTAAAATTCTTACAGTAGCATCACAATATATTTTTGAGAATCTGATGTACGTACAAAGAAATTTACATAGTTTCGCTAAGTTAAGTGATAGACACAATGTCAACACTAGAAATACAAGTAACCTTGCTGTTTATCATAGCAGATTGCACAAAATCAGCAATTCTTTCATGGGTAACTGTATACGCTTTTACAACAGGCTACCAGACGAAATTAAAAGTATGTCCCTTAATAAATTTAAAAAGGTTGTAAAAAGTAAATTGTACTGAATGAATGAATGAATGAATGAATGAATGAATGAAATTGTTTATTACTTGAAACATGGATGACTTAGATGTTCTTATCGTCTACGGTTACAGCATGTTTCGCCGGACGGCGCGCGGCATGTAATATTTACATTATTATAATTACAATAATTGATTTATTATGTCATGCAAGCATATTATATCAATACATATGGCAATAATGTCATACTTAACTTAAACCTGCATTTAATATTATATTGAAGTCAAATACCACTATTTTACCATTACATTATACCATGTCAATATTAAAATGTTACACAATTTTAAACCTATTTAGATTACATTACACTGTATCAAATATTTTTTTACATGTCCATAAATTCTTTCATAGAGTAGAAGGAATTTTCTAAAAGCCATTGTTTAATACGCTTCCTGAATAGGTTATTTGGCAATTCTCTCAAAGTTTTTGGTAGCTTATTGTACACCTTGATTGCCATGCTACTACAATTTTTTTTATGAAATGTGCTGTGGGATCTTAGCGCAACGAGTTTGGTTGTATCTCTGGAGATATAGCGCTTCCGATCACAAGCTTTAGGGAACAGTTTTGGATGTTCTCTGACAAACAGTGCTACCTCCAGGATATAAATGCATACCACAGTGAGGATTCCCATTCTCTTAAATAGTGGTTTACATGATACTAGGGGTGCGACACTACATATTGCCCTAATACATTTTTGCAGCTTTCACTGCAGGGGCTACTATACAATTGGTGATTATTTGTTGGATGGAGAAGCCTGGAAATGACCTGCTCTACTGGATTCTCAAAAAAATTGTAAAAATGCATAGTTTTTAGATTCATTTTGTAAATAGAGCTCTAAAAAGAATAACCCGCTGAGTTTCTTGCCAGTTCTTCTCAGGTGGGTCGCGTTGTGAACTGGTGGTAGATTTTGATTTATATTCTGGACGTTTTACAAGAGCATCTGTATATGCCTATGTGAAATAAATTTATTTTTCTGCTTTCTTCTTCTTTCACTGTGTCAATTTCGTTCGGTTATATCGTTCCACGATATCGTACGATATCGTGGAACGATGTCGTACGATATCGTGGAACGGTATCGTACGATATCGTGGACGATATCGTGCCACGATATCGTGCAATGTGCAAGCGCCCAATGCCTCATTTTTGTAATCACAACAAAATAATTGATAAATTGCAAAATTTCATTCATTTAATTTAAAAAAATATATTAATTTGCCACGAATTTAATAAAAATAATATATTTGTGATAGTAATTTGATAAGTAGGTACTCCGTTCTAACATAACATCACTCAATATTGACCGTTATCTATTGCATTCTGGTCACAACAACGTAAATTAGGAAAACATATCTATAAATATTTTCTACGGAATCCGATCCACGAGCGGCTCGGATTTCAGTAAAACGACTTTTTCTATTCCCAAATGCGTCCAGAAACCAAATGGGCCGTCCCGACCGACCACATTTCACACCCGGAAACATATCCAACGTTTTTGCCACAAAACTTTTTTTGAACGTTATTTAAAAATAGAATATCAACATACCACAAGAGACACGAAGTCTACATACGACGATAGTCGTAAACAATCTGTGTGATTTGCAGGACGACGTTCTATTTAAAAAAAATGCATTTTTCTATGAAAAGTACCTAAGCCTGTAATTTTACATATTACTTGTTTCGTGTACTAGTGTTTGGTAAACGAGAATATTTATGGGTTAGTCTACAAAAAAAAGTGATTTTATAATTACCTATGCAATGTATTTGTGGAAAAGTTCGAAGGGAAGAACTGGATGCGGAAGGTGCAGGACCGCGCATTGTGGCGATATACTATTGGGAGAGGTGGAGAGGTCTACGTCGTGCATATAGGCTGGTTTAGGTGATATAGGAGAGGAGGTATAGGTTGATTTGATTGATATGTATTTCTATTAACGTTTTTGTCTTTCGAATAGCACGTTAAGCCAATGTTCTCAACTGCCAATATCAGAGCACTTGTTACACCAAGATTATATAGGCAAGGCTGTTGAACACTTCAACAACATCCATTACGGCAATAGGTTTATCAGCACCTACTTACGTGGGTAAGAGCGTATTTTATACCCTACCTATCTAATAGGAAACATACATTTTAGGGTTCCATATCCAAGACATGTAAAAAATGACACCATTTCTGTCTTCGGGCTGTAAGTTACACTTGTTGCTTGTGTTTACAGGCATAGATTTGTAGCGAAAAATCCTAAATCTATGGTTACAGGCTGTAACTGAGCCAGACACAAGCAACATGTGCTTAAAAAAAACAAAACCTATTTTTTTTAACGTGAGGGAAAATCCTCATGGATGCTATGCCGGACTCCTGCCGACTAAAAAACCTCACGTAACGCCCAACAGCCTATGGTTGGGAGCCCCGGGTAAGCCCTCGGAAGGATGTCCCAAGACAAATCAATACCTATTACAATAAATGTATTTTTTTTTCGTTATTCGGTATGGAACCCTCTGAGCTCAAGTCTGATTTTGAATTTGTCCGGTTTTTAGCCCCTCTCTATAAAATAAATTGCTGAGGGGCTTTTGGCGAGACTTTTTCTGTAGTCTGTGACTCTGTTGCATTATATTACGTCACTAGGTCACGTGGATCATCCGTTCAAAGTTTGAAATTAAACAAAAATGACAACGTCAATCAAATTGAACTTTCACTTTCATAATAAACGTTTTATAGAGGGGCAGTCGGGTGAGACCGTCACACGGCTTCTTGTTTTGTTGTGCTGTCGCATCTACGTATGTACCTCGGTATTATGTATTTATTCTGCGTTCCAGTGGTTAAAGTTTACGCAAAGTATTCCACCTATTTGAATAAGTAAGAAATAAAAAGCAATAATACATTTTACTGCAGGTTTCTAAGGTACCAATTAAACATTTAAGTACTATTATAATGGTATGAAATCTACACTTAACGACGTTTTTTTAAAATTAATTATTACTTAGGTACTAATGCGCTGCTCTTAATATTTATTGTTATCACTATTTTTTACGATAATAGGCGTTTTTTTCTTTATAGTATAAGCATTTTTGACTTAGTAGGTATAAGTGTTTGCGACTAATGTGTTGAGAACCCGGGTTCGAAAATCGTAATAAATAATATTTGTGTATTCGCAAATATTTTTGGAGATTGGGTGTTTTTTTTATATTTAGTAGGTATGTATGTATCTATCAATACGTTTATTAGTTGTTTAGATCTCATAGCACAAACTTAATTTGAGTTAAATAGCGTTGGGCGGGAATGTCCTGAAATACTTATTTATTTAATTATTAAGTACCTTGCAGTCAATACGATTAAAATTGTTTGAAAAAGTCTTTAATAAATCAATGGGTACTTTTTGTTCCTGGTGGTCTTGACCTATAGTAGTACTAATTAATTTTGCACTTATGCATGTAGCTTGACCTCAAATAATTATAGGTATCTATCAATGAATCAATCAAATCAACCTATGCAATACTACTTCAAAACGTAGGCCTCTCTTAAAAGCGGGGTCACACCCGAAACCCCCCATAGACGCGAGATTGCACCCGAACCACCCCCTGGGCGAGGCCGCATTGGCGGCCGTAGGTCTGTTGGGAGTCACGGGACATCCTTCCTGAGGGCTTACCCGGGGCTCTCAACCATAGGCTGTTGGGCGCTACGTGAGGTTTTTTAGTCGGTAAGAGTCCGGCATAGCATCCTACGAGGATTTTCCCTCACATCAAAAAAAAAAAGGCCTCTCTTAAATTTTGCCAATAGCCACGAAACTGCACCATTCACCTACAGTCCCTCCCAGCGCCCTTTTCTAGGGTCATCAGTTCATTATGTCTTGACTACAATTCACCGCGGTTCTTTTTCTTAAAAATAAGTAGGTATTGTATAACACTCTGTAAAACTTCAGTATCAATTTACGATCAAAATCTAGATTCTAAACACCGTCCACCGAGTAAAACACGACTTGTTAACGAACCCCACTTAACACTACTAGAACTACAACTATTAAAGTTAATAGTACTATATCTAATTCAAATAATTAAGTCAAATACGTAGGTATACACACATAAAACACATAGTTGAAACCCCGTCTATGGAATTATATTTCTCATTCCAGAAAGAATGAAGTCTAAAAGTTGATGTTATCGTGCGCAGGACGGCCATCAGACACGCACTACGTAATTTCCTTGAGTGTCCTGTACCGAGAGGAGGCAATTTAAACATGGAAGTACTTACGAACTGCCCTGACTACTCCTCAGATTTAGGGGAGCAATGACCTATATCCTAGCCGGGCCTATCCACGTAATATAACGATTCAAGTACACGTACATTCAACATTCATACTAAACTCTATTTTTTATGCATTAGAATCGAGTTCTAATCATAGATTTCAGGATATGAATCCAAAGAAAAAAGTCTCACGTTTATTTTGGCGGCAATTCGAATTTCATTTGTATTGTAAAGGAAGTGGTTCTTAATTTAAAAGTGGAGTGCATCTCTAAAGTTGTTTGGATATTCCATGTTGTCAGTGAAGTTTATGTTTTTTAAGAATTTATACTCTGACGGCCGGTGGTGCGCTGCGTTGGTTATTTTTAACCAATCCAAAAGTTTATTACATGTGCTTACGCAATTAATAGGAGTTTTTATTGGACCGGTAAAGGACTACAAGCGTTTGATCGAAATAGTGATGCGTTCAATGGTATTATTTCGGGAGCGTTCGGATACATTGCGCTCGTCAAAGGAATGCTTATGTTATGTTCAAGCCTCGTTGTATGTGCATCTCATAAACCTGTAATTGTTTGGCTTTCGATGCAGGAACCAAAGTTTTAAGGTTCATTGCTCACGTCCACTCAAGGACTCGTTCATTAAATAGTGCGCTTAGAACATTAAAACATGTACATTTTTCCCAGTATCCTTACAAGATGGCTTGCTTAAGTAATTGTTACTTGCGGCTTCATTATTGTTGTAGAACTTGTTTTGATATGCATTATGTATTCCTGACACATGAGCCTTGGGAAAACTAAGCTTCGTATGGAGGAATTATTGGGTACATAGTAGCTCGTAGCCTCGTCAGCGGAGAATCCTAATTAGATTAATGGCATCATGTCATATCACTGATGGTACAAGTGACACAACTTTGGATCCTCTCTGTTTATTTGTCGTTGCTACTCGTATACAGATGACTTTTAACGCCATCATATTATAGCGAAAGAGGCTGTTAGTTACAGTTTGAGTTGCATAACCTTATCGTTGAACTTGTCGGGGCTTGGACAGCTTTTTGAATTCGAGTAAGTACTTCAATGTCAAGAAGTATAATTCATCCTTCTTTTCTCTACTGCTACAGATTGCAGTCTGTGCAGTACCTACTTGTGATTGACGGTTTCATTGAGTTCTGACATCAGCCTAGGTTGGATCTACATATTTGTGAAGAATTTGAATCACAGTATTGACTTCTACCAAGAAGTTTCTGAACTCTTTCAGTTCATTTCTATCTCTTTCCAGAACAAAGCATTCGGGCAAGAGAACCAGCATCCTCACTTAATATGGGTAATCCCATTTGAACCAAAAATGCTTACTCTTGGTGCCGGCTTGGAATTCATTAGATACTATTTCACGTACTTCCCTCTTTGTGTCTTAAATCCGGGTCCTCTAAAAGTAGCAAGAATTTCACCTTTGGTCTCCCAGCGAATGGTGCATTTTTTAATAGTCACACGAGCAAAAAATGACCTGTGTGCTAGGAGCAAATCTGCAAGTGTGTCCATAAGCGATACAGTGTTGCAAATATAAATTATTGGCGACGTCTGCAAAAAATTGTCATGTTGGACATATGGACATACTCTGGCCAATCCCCAGTTGTATATCAGTCCTACGTGAGGCAAAGAGTGGCTATCCCATACGTCAAACTATTTATTTAAATTCACAAATTCACAAACTCACGACACACGATACGTCACCTTTACAGTATGGATATAAGTTAATGTCACAATCACAAATCCTATCGGTAAAGGTTTAGATCGAAGTATCCCTATGTCTGCGTGCAAATTTTAATTAGATATTTAAAAAAAGTTAATATTAACATAAACAAAAGCGTTTAACCTGCCATCTGAACACCTTTTCAGAGAGTCCTGGAACTAACGCAATTCGGACTCCGAATTCCGCAAATTTTTAATGGTGTTTTAATAGGCACTTAATTTAAAAGCATCTGTCATAAAAAATTTAGGTTGGTAAGTTTTATTAACAGTAAGTCAATGTTACAATCATAAGTTAATGGCTTAAATTATGGACATTTAATAACATAGAGAATTTGACAATTAAATGAAATAAAAGCAAAAGAATGCATTCGCTATCTTTTTAATCTGTATTGTTTGACAAGTGACCGACAGCTCTAGCCAAGTGACAGCTTGTTTTTTTTTCAAGAACTGGCGATGCAGGCACAGACATGCAGTCATCGCCCGGTGTGCACATTGTACAAAATAAATTGTCGATTAAGTATATCTTTATCTTACATAACACAACTACAGAGCAGGTGTAGAGTTAATTTTAGCAACATTTAACACGTCCTACCATGCTCGGTTTATTTTTTCTTTTGGACATCTAGTGTGCTGTG
Organism: Miltochrista miniata; assembly: GCA_933228765.1. Taxonomy (NCBI): domain Eukaryota; kingdom Metazoa; phylum Arthropoda; class Insecta; order Lepidoptera; family Erebidae; genus Miltochrista; species Miltochrista miniata. The sequence continues at coordinate 14,869,570 of OW121770.1, forward strand.
TGCTAGATCTGTTTAATGCAAAATATAATTTGCATGCTCTTCAGTAATGGTTAATATCCCGTAGAGTGAGTACAGGTGCATCCATTATGTTTGATTCTACGTAATGGAGGGTAGAATACAATTAATGTCAAACTTGAGATAAATTTAAATATTATATTTTCTTAACGAATCGTTTTTCAATTTCGGTGCACAAAAGGTGTAAAAAAGTTTTTTGAATTATTTGCAGTAAGTCATCCAATATTAAAAACAGAATTCGTTGAATTTTTTGCATTTTTAAAATAATGTTGCCATCTACGTTTTATTTATTAATTTTGGAAAAAATCTTTTTTCATCTAATTTTGGAAAAACGTAGGAAACCATGCGATACACACATGCATGTACAACGATCCACAGGGAAAGTGGTCGCCCTGTGGTCTATAGACAGGAAAGTGAATTTGTTCAAAACAGAATGACAAGAATAATAGTAAGTACCTATTATTTTGAAAATAGGTTCTGTTTGTCAAAAAAAGTGTGTGCGTGTATACTTGACGCGCGATTGAAGTAAAACTTCTTTGCCATTGACGGCATCAAATATTATATTTAATATCATTCATTCAAATTTTGAATAGCGGAAACGTAGTTTCGGCTATTCAAAATTCAAATAGCGTTAAATCCGCCAGGAAAAAAATTCGAGTTCCTGCCTAAAGAAGTTTTACTTCAATAATATGAACAAAGAAGGACAATAGCTCGTCAAATAGGTATAAAAATTACAATAAATTAAATTAAATATTGACAACATTGACAGTTTTCATAAAATCTTCGAATTATGAAATTTCCCGCGCATTTTAAATGTTCCAGAATAACTGTACGTATACAAGGTTCGAATAATGATACCATTCAATCAAAATAGGTCATTCCACCCTCAAGGGTCAGTACCCGTTAACAGGACTATACTTTTTTACTTGGTAACGACAGGCTTCATTTTTTATCGGCCGCCCTAGCGCCTTGATTTTAGTTACATAGATACCGTTAAATTCGGTTATACACGAGAGGAATCCTTCGGGATGTGTGTCAAGATAAATAAGAAAATGGACGGTGGTTGCATTTGACTTTCGAATGACTTTAAATAAGAAATAAATATTTAAGTTCAGGTAAAGTTCACCTTCACCCCACAGAAAAAAAATTCTGGTTTATGTACCTCATTCAAATGAAGAAGATTAAAATTTATTCCGCCAAAATCCACGTAATTTTAAAGAAATCAAATGAAGAAAAAGTTCCCGTCATTAAAAAAAGGTTGTCAGCTTCATAGCTTGAGGTTATATTTCTTGTTTATTATAATTAGTAATAAGTTAAACATTGTAGTAACATTAAGATAAATATTTAGGGCGATGTGTAAAAAAATATACTGCAATAAATCTTCTACAAAATGACCTACAATATAAGCATATTGTGAAAATACAATATTAATGAATATACCTACTTAAACGGTAGCAACTGCCCCGGTTCATGTTTAAGTAAGTAAGAATGTATTTTATATCTGCTGGTGAAACGTCCATATTGATTGTATGATACGATCATGAAAATTAGTGCAGCAGTTTATATTATTAAATAATTTAAAGGTCAAGCTCTCGTTATTGACAACGACATTCATGTACCGACATTAAAATGAATATTTACCAAATATGGCATCTGACCAATTTAAAGACATGTTCTCAAACTCACACATTTCGTTTAACTTCAAGTTCTGGTTTCCAAAGTTCTCAATTTAAAGCCCGGGGCTTTTTTTGGAATATATTTGGTTATTATATTAACTTTGATGGAAATAACAATTAAACCTTGGATATTTTCGTGAGACTCGTGTACTTTTTTTTGAGCAAAATCTTCTAGATGTATCCCATCTCAATCTGAAAACCCAGTAAGGGCTTTTTCACTTGTGGCAAGCGAACATCATCCGATCTCCCAAACCTTTTACCGTCGTCACCATTTTTAAAATAAAATGTGCACTAGTAGCCCTCAGATGTTAGTAGGCCCTTTATAAGTATTGCAACTGGTCTACATCTATAAACTTAATTATTCACTGAATATTAAACCGAAATTTTCATATTTCTACAGTTTTATAAGCCACGGGTCAAAGGTAAATAACAAGGTCAAGGATATTTGTTTATTGACATTCACCTTTTAAAAGTTTATATGCTTGGCTTCGATCGAAAGTAGTTCTTTATTATGTATCAATTGGAGACTTTACTTTAATTTTCAAATTTTGTATGTGTATTAAAATTCTAAATTAGTTCTTTTCGAACAAGTCATCATAATAGATGACTGAGAGATTATCGGTGTTTTTCCCTCTACTATCGTTTCACACTTAGCTAGACAATTGATTTTTAATACTATCCATTATGTGTAAAGTAAGAAAATAAGAACAATATTACTAATATCACATTTTACAATAACAACATTCTTTATTAAAACATGCATCAAGAATTGCGATAATTTTCTTTCTTAACAAAACTTTTCACATCCACAGTATTTGATTTTTAAACGATCAATTCAAACTTGGAACAAACAACTGCAATCAGATCTATTCTATCTCGAGACAAATCTCTAGCTAACGGTCAGTGTGTACCGCGAGATGGTGCCCTTCCGCATTCCAGTCGGCCGGCGACCCACTGAGCCACTGGCCGCGTATCCCTGATCCTGGCGCGGGTTGCGCGCGCGTCCTTATCGATACTCGATAAAATGTGTTTCTATTTTTATTGAGTATCATGAGACTATAATAGTTATCGTAACATTCTAGTTTAAACGACCGATACATAAAATGTTTTGTGTCTGGGTGTAATTTTTCTATAATATGTAGGTATGTATTTAGAAATATATAAGTTGGTATCTTTATCAGTCGTCTAGATCCCATAGCACAAGCTTATATGTATTAGCTTACTTTGGGCTAGATGATGTTGTATGAGAATGTCCACAAATATTTATTTATTTTCAATTAAGTATGTAAGTATGAACAAAAGTCGCGTACCTACTGGTCGAAGTTAAAAAAAAAATGGCTTAATTTGAAACAATAGGAGAGGATTAAATAGATTGCCTCAAAAATCTAAAACTTGTTATTTAGATTTTACGAAGAATACTGTGTATTTTTTTTATAATAAGTCGTCGTTAGTAAGGTAAACGCAGCTATTAACGACCCATCGAAAATTCGCAGGTATTACCGATCCATTCCATTAATCTGCAATTTTTACGTTACTGGAACGGTTTATGCTAGATACATTTGACGAAATACGCACATTTGTTCATTGAGTATCACAAATACTAACGTTAGTGTGCGTGGCGTTTCGGGAAATAGACGAAATTCGTTTGTTTCTGTGACGACAGTAAACTCGCCGATCGTGTGGTACAAGTCCTTATTCTTACAGGTAAGCACATCAAAATTTATTTTAAGACTTTTTAAAGAAATCTACGAAACCTAAGATTGTTCTGTATTATTGAATGTGATAATTTATGTGTGAGGTCTTAATTTCGTATAGTAGTTAATAAAGTTTAATTAATTTAATAGTATAAAACTTCACATTTAAATAGAGCGGTAATACCTTCAATGATTTTAATAGTAGCAGCTATTGCCGACTAATGGGTCGGTGATTGCGATGCATATTAAATTTAATTTTATCTCTTTCTCTTCGATATGTGACAATAAAGCAATAATTTTAATATGACATCTTAATCTAATACAATCAGCCTATGTAACACACCATTACCGATCTATACTATTTTGTCTAGTTTACTTAATTTATCGTTTTATGTTTAATACGAATTACAACTTTCATCATTCATTGTTACTATTAAGAAACATAATAAAATTATTTTTTATTGCATAACAATGTGTGCTTTAATTCAAATTATTTGCAATTAATTTTATTTAAAATCTTTGCTATGGCTACAAAAATTAAATAAATACATCTAATCTACTTTTTATGAGTCGGCCATACAATTTCGTAATTGTGTATGATATCGACTATTACCGATCTATAGGAGTCGGTGATAGCAAGTACGGGAGGCTATTACCGATTCTATATAAATCCTGGTCGTTTAAACAGTACACTAGTTTACTTGTTATATAAAATGTTAGCTTATTAACAAAAAAACAATATGTTAAAGTAAAACACATAAAATCTCTTTTACAACAATAATGAAACAGCATGGACCAGAGTAACTAAGTGACTTTTCCTATAAAGTATAGTATGAATGTGTATGAAAGGTAGTATGAAAGGACTTAGAGCAAACCTACATCATTTTCTGCAAAAGCACCATAACGTGTTTCTTCTTATTTAAACAAAATACTTGCCTATACATTCTTCTTATTGTTTAGACTCGGTAATAGGTTCATAAAAATCGGTAAATAGCTTCATAGCTTCTCGTATGGGTCGGTAATAAAAACAATGGACTTGTTTACTTAATTATTTTTTATTTTAGACGTATGAAGTAATAAGGGCAATTTAGGGTTTTAAATATAAACTAAACTAACTAGAGTTTCATATAAAAACTAAACATTGGATGTTAAGTCAATCACCATTCTTAATAATTATCATCGATTTTAAAATTGCCTTAAGAGGGTCGGTAATACCTGCGTTTACCTTAATGTTTATTAAAATATCATTAATTATTTAAGTTGATAGAACACCTATTATGTTCTAGTAGGAGGTCAAGAACAAGTATTCGATAATCGTAATGAAGTTGTTTTTCCAGTAACTTTAAAATGTAAGTTCACAATCAAGTTTTTTAATAGGACACAGCACACGGCTCACTCAACTGATCAAAAACTTTACGTAGCAGATGGAGGTTTGCAATTCTGTTTCTTAAACATATTAAATATGTTTAAGAAACAGAAAAGCTGAGGTCAAAGGCCGTTAAATAAATTTTATTTAACGGCCTTTGACCTCAGCTTTTCTGCCAGTAACACCAAAGACGCTCAGTGACCCAAAAGTAATCTTTTAATAAATATATGAACTTGTGTTGTTCTTTATTCAAATTCCGTAAAATATCGAAACCTATCGGCTTGCGAGGTCACATCACTAGCGGTGTTTAACGGGTCCCTACCCAACATAGATAGCTAGCTTACATGGGTACCGCTAAACGATTCATCAAAGGTTAGTGCTTCGGTTATAGCTTGTGTTGTGGTACCATGCTGGTCCCGATACGACGGTAAGGAATTTAGAACTAACGGTGTAAGTATATCATTCTTCTATGATTTATGCAGTATTGGTAACCGTGTCCAATTTAAAAGGTAATTTGTTTGTAAGAAGGTTCTAATATGACCCTACGGAGATTGCAATCATTTCAGTCTATGGCAGTTCACTGTTGGACGCAGGTTTCTCCAAATTTACGCCACAACACACCTTCCTGAGCACTCCGAGTCCATTCGTTCCCTGCGATTTTTTCTAGGATACGGACGGATAACATCGTTTTAGATTTTATCCTTCTGAAACACCTGAAGCATAGCTCGCTCCATTGTTGTGTAATAATCTAATAATTGTTTTGTATGCCTAAATGGCGGGACATAGCCGGAGAATTGGAATTGTAACATCTTTTGTACCTATGATCCACAGTAAAATGATTTATGATTTATGTTCGTTGCGCACTTTCAGTGCATGAACTGACCCCACTGTTATGTCTTACTACTGGCAAAGATAATTATGATAGTATTACCACAGTATAAAGAGATATGATATGTCGGCTGTGGTATTACATACAGATAGGCAACTCCCGGCCCCTCACTGACCAAATTTCCCCAGCCCCGCCAGTCTCGCCACAGCTGTCATTATAGTTGGCGGGTGTTTTGAGAAAACATTTGCTTAGTCTTATTGGTCACACACACATTCAAGCTCTGTACAGACATAGCGTGTTTTAGTGTAGGTGGCAGCATTGAAAACGAATAATTTGTAATTTGTATGGAGTTTCCGCGCTGTGCTACTGGCTACTACCGAGATCTGTTGTATGGGCCCCAATCTATCCTCATCTGCAAGCGGAGCACCTGCTGACTAAACTAACGGACCATAATCTTAGTTAAGAGAAGAAACAGCTAGAGATTTTTTATAAGAGGATTAGGTAGTCAACTTAGCGCAATGCCCTACCTTTCTTCTTAGATACAAGAAGCCTTCTTTGTGTGCATTGGAACCTTGCAATGTTTGGTTAGAATTAAATGGATTTGTCGGCACGGCAATACGGCTCACCACATATTACGTGCGACAAGTTATAAAAAAAAAGGTGAAATGTGGGTGTATAATATGCCTCTGCCTACTCCTTCGGGGATAAAGGCGTGACCATATGTATGTAAATGGATTTGTAAAATCAAATCGTTGTCAGTCATACGGGGAGGAATGGGGTTGTAATCTGACGTAGGCAGTCTTATCTATGCGTACTTGTGCAGTACAGCAGGTAGGAGAGGATGACCAGAAGTCTTTATAGCTCAAATCATACTGTGACGTACCCTGAACTTGTTTTATCTAATCCTTTCCTATTATGAGTCTTCACTCCAGAACTCGCTTGCTCCAACGACCATCAGTTCTTCTACAAATGTGGCCAGCCCACTGCCACTTCAAAACGCAATTACTGCTCGTTCGCTCTAACTTTGCCGCTCGGCTCCATACTAAAGTCGAATTTTTAATTACACGAAGTAAATTGACAGCAACTAATGTCACTTCTTCATACAATGTTGCGTATTTTCTATGACGAAGTGACATTAGCTACTGTCAATTTACTTCGTCTAATTAACAATTCGGGTATACGCCTCTACGCCAGCGGCAAAGTTAGAGCGAACGGGTAGTATATAAGTCTAAGTTTTTTCAAATATATCTTGAACGTGATGTGGTATATGATGTGGAGTGTAAAAGACTGAAATAAGAATATGCTTTTTGTTTGTTGACCCTTCATCAAAGAACATGTAGCCTGAAGGCTTAACCGGAGCTGCTGGACGAAGGCAGTTGTAGAGCACCGTGTAGTTTTAGCCAATAGATCCGACGAGAGGAGTCCGGCCGTCAAAGCATCCACCAAGATTATCACATACTAGCGGACGTCACGCAGTTCCACCCGCGTTGTTCCCGTTCCCGTGGGAATACGGGAATAAAATATAGACTATGTTCACCGCAAAGAGTGTAGCTTTCTAACAGTGAAAGAATTTTTCAAATCAGTCCAGTAGTTCCGGCGTCTATTAGTAAGTTACGAACAAACAAACAAAAAAACAAATCTTTCCTCTTTATAATATTAGTATAGTATAGATTGACAAAAGCTGAAAGAGGGGGGTAACCATTATCTGGCAGTTCTATACTTACTTAAAGTGGCGCCATTTTAATAGACAACGTTTGACGTCTGTCAGTTCATACATTTACTAGTGAAAGCAAACGTAATATTACTCGTATCTGTCATCTATACTAATATTATAAAGAGGAAAGATTTGTTTTTTTGTTTGTTTGTAACGACTAGGCTCCGGAACTACTGGACCGATTTGAAAAATTCTTTCACTGTTGGGAAGCTACACTCTTTGCGGTGAACATAGGCTATATTTTATTTCCGTATTCCCACGGGAACGGGAACTATGCGGGTGAAACCGCGTGACGTCCGCTAGTTATTACAATAAATGTATAATCGTAACTGAAAAAAGTTAAGCAATTGTGCAGTTTTAGCAAAACAAAAAAATATAATTATTTATGCCCGCCGTTACAAGGTTGCGTTGTTGAATTTTGATGAATTGTAAAATTTTTACCTATTAAAATGACTTCACTTTAGTAAACTTTTGACGTTTTATTCATGATGGCCGCCTATTGACATGATGTGAGGGTAGATTAGCAAATAAAATGAAAATATTCACACATATTATAAACATCTTTATTATTTTCTATATTCCTTTAGGTTACTTACATAGATATACATAAATTTTATATATTCTAGGGTGGGATCCTTTCTGGGCCTTTTTACGAAAGAAGGTTGAAAGAGACTTTTTATTAATTCAGTCTTAATTGGCAACACTGAATTAAAAATAAACGCTTGAATTTAGTATGATGCAGTCTTATAGAAAGTTGTAAAATATATTAGTTACAAATCAAAATATTTGGGACTAAGTGTACTCAGTACAATTTTACTATGAAAAATTATAGTATACTATTTAGTTGACAATTTTTACTAAAAAAAAAGAAATCTGTAGATTTTAATATCAATGGTCTGGAAATCACTACAAAATATGTAAAATAATGACGTCTGGATAAAAACAACACACACAGGCAACAAAACAAAAAATATCAAGGTTATGTGAAGCACATTTGTTCACAAAAAGCTATAATATCATTTGACAATTAAATTTCTCAGTGCATTATGCAAAAGTTCACAACATTAATTAAACAGTTATTTGTATTGCTTGAACTAAAAAAAATATCAGCACTATCTATAAACAAAAAAGGGCGACTTTGGCGATTTTTCCAAAATCATTGTAACTTTATTTACATTTCAAACTGGAGATTATAACATGGTAACTCGAATTATGTTGGAGGTTTCCGTATTCAAGGAGTCAAAACATTGCAAAAAAAAAATATATCTAAGTACTACAGCTAATTATGTTGAATATATACGGTTAATTTTTGAAGGTTTCACAAAATAATATACAGTCTAGTTGAAGGAAACCATTCAAAAAACCCTTTGCCTCTGTTTGCTTGTCCTTTAAATTTTCTTATCCTAATTACATTCTTAGTAACATTATTTTATTGACATAAAAATTCCAGAGAAAAATAAAGAAAAACTGGCCAAATATAATTATATCAACAAAATAACTTCTACCATTTAAACATTATAATAAGTTACAAAAAGAAAACACGAAATACAAATGCATAAAGGATATGTGCAACTATTCCATCATCAACATCAATCAGTCATAATATATTGGAATATAATCAAAACTAATATATTACAAATTTTAAATCTAACTTATATAAAAAAGAAAACTTATCAGTCGTATAACATCTTATAGCTAATGAGTATTTATTATGATGAAGTAGAACTAGTAGTGGGTGATCATGATAGTTGTGAAGGTAATTAGATGAACGATGCAGGCGATGAGATGTGTTGTGGAGCTGAAGAACGATGTAGAATCACCATCTGTAAAAAAAGAAAAAATATCTTAATACACTTCTTCTTATTGAATCCTATATTCTTACTAAGTTTAGACAGGTAGTTTGAGGTTTTCTATAGTATGTATTAGACATTACTATAGTGGAAATTATGGGTAGGTTAATTCTAATAGCACAAGCTTATATTAGCCTAACTTTAAAAAACTCCAAAATTAATTGATGAGGGTGTCCAAAATTAGTCTCCAAAATTAATTGAGTAAATTAATTGTATATCTGGAATATGTCATACGAGTAGTATTCGTTAAATTCCATGGCCCTTAAGTTAACTGTCTTAGAATAATGTATGCTTCACTTCACTACGCTCCAAAACTTAAAGTCAAGTACTGGTAAATATAATATCTAAGTTTCTACTGGTAGATCTAATATCTAATAACTGGTAGATATAATATCTAATATCTAAGTAACTATATTAGGAACTAGCTGAGCCCGCAACTTCGTTTACGTCACATAAGGTGTATGAAAGGAAAGGTATTTCTTCATCAGAGTCATCAAGCAGCGTCTGAAACTGCCCTGTTTGCTTAATCATAAAAGACTTTTCACTCACATTCAAAGAAACCCCTACAATTAAAATTTTCAAAATATCTGATTCTTAAAAGTGTTATAACTCTTTTATTTCTAAACCGATTTACATAAAACAAACGCTAAATGTTAACTGGAGCAAACCTCAACACAATAAAAAAAACCGCATTGCAATCGGTTCAGCGGTTACTGAGATTAGCGTGCACAACCGTACAGACAAACAGATATACAGACATGCAGACATACAGACAAACAGACAAAAATTCTAAAAATCGTTGTTTTGGGTTCTATTGCGTTCATAAAGCCCCCCTACTGCTCGTTCGCTCTAACTTTGCCGCTCGGCTCCATACTAAAGTCGAATTTTTAATTAGACGGAGTAAATTGACAGCAACTAATGTCACTTCTTCATACAATGTTGCGTATTTTCTATGACGAAGTGACATTAGCTACTGTCAATTTACTTCGTCTAATTAACAATTCGGGTATACGCCTCTACGCCAACGGCAAAGTTAGAGCGAACGGGTAGTATAATATTTTTTCTTATTTATCTTCCATGTACAGACAGCGACCTGTTACGATTTTATTATATGTATTGATTGATGATTGATTGTGCGTTTAACTGTACAAAACCCTCTGGTTACACAACTTCATTTATCTACATTGAAACGTAGATATTTTTTAATATATTATTTATTTGTATTAAATTCTCGTTTGTCTAACAGTACGCACTGGTCATTCTTGTTTGAATAATGTAAAAATACTCGTTGTAAATTAATGCAATCTAAACTCGTCATAACCTGAAACATATGTCGTCAGATGGCAAACAGGATTTTTGAAAAAAATGTAGTTATCTGACTTGTCCTTGATGACACAGTAGACGGTACGTAAGCGTTTCCTAATCAAGGTACTGGTAGTGACTTTGGATCACCGAAGCAAAGAGTATTAATATTATCAAAACTGATTTATGTGACGTGTAAATGGACCTTTTTAAAGATCTACCTACCATTGAGTTTAACTTTACTGTTTTTCTTTTCTTTTTTATACCCATCCAATTTCTAACCATATCACACGATTGGCACCTCCTATAGTCATAGGTTTAACTTTATAATCTTACTTAATATTATCAATGCGAAAGTTTGTGAGTGTAGATGTGTGGATGTGTAGATGTTTGTTAATCTTTCACGCTCAAACGGCTGAACGGATCTGGCTGAAATTTGGTACAGGGATACATTATTGTCTGGAATAACACATGGGCTACTTTTAATTCCAGAATAAGTTCTTACGGGAAGCGAGAACGGGAACAAAGCTGCGTTCATCAGCCAGTATAATTTATAAGACTCGAAAAATGATCGGTATCGAAGATCATAAGCAAGAGTGAATAAATTACTTCATAATTGGTACGTAAGTGACGTCTTTTCATTTAGGCCAAGCCTAAATTAAAAGACGTCACTACCAATTGTTGCCAATTTAACCCTCTTTGTGTCTGCCAATAAAATATCATCAGCAATATTATGATAAAAAACTTTTTTTTATCATAATTAAATTACCAAATAGCCTTAAGTTAAAGTCCAAAATTTACCTCACCAAAATGTTTATACATATATTTGTCAAACAATAGATGATGTATTCTTTGACGCCGATGTATCGGACAGCGTAACCCATAAAACATTTTTTGCAAATTTTTGGGCGGCCACCTAGGTCAGTCCCTTGCTTCCCATTGTTCCGCTTATTACAATAACTAGGACAACATTTTTTAACAGTTTTTTTTCGCAAAGGCAATGGTTTTTTAAAAATCCTCAATAAGTGGCCAGTTGTTTCTATGATCCTTTACACACACAATTCCGAATCAAAATTTGTGAACTGTGTGTTTTTTGGTATCTATGTTCCTTGAAATTTTATGCTTTGTGTTGATCTGCGTGAGGTCGGTCATCGATGATTTTTGCGAGAAAAAATGGACCACACGTTTACAAAATACAGTCACATTGCGACAATTGGGCCAAGAATCGTTCGTAATACTATTCTCATCCCTATTTTTGGAACAACAGCCGATGACACAAACAACTATTTTAATTTCTGTTATTAAAATTTTAATTTAAAAAAAAAAACACATGAAACGTCAAGTAGTGTTTAAATTTTAAAATTAAATTGAGTAGCAGCGTTAAATAGCAAACATTTGAGTGCTTATTTAAATGTCGCTATTAATGGCAGCAACAGTTGCCACTTTGTATATTTTTAAATTTACAATTGCTATGTAGACATTCTGGACATAAAGAATCTAGTTTTTAATCATACCCATCCAATTATTATTTACTGATAAAGACGCTAATTATAATAGAAGTGCACTGCATAATCGCTCATGTCTGAGGGTAAAAAAAAAGAACTAAACAATTTTTCCCGCGCCGCGTGTATCAATAGGCAATGTGCACTGCCAGTAGTCATCCTTGAGGACAGCAGGATCTGCACCTGTCATTGTTCAATTAAACCTGGCGACACATTGCCTTATATAATTTCTTAAAATGAACACGCATACTTGCTTAATGTAGCCAAGTACTCGCCATTTTTTTATTTTGTTCAACTAGTCGATAACAGAGGGCAGCACTAGCGATGATGTTGCTTTGGGAAGTACCTATCTAGTTCACTACTGGCAAATTACTTTTAATAACTATGTAAAACATACATTAAATATCATTGATATACTCGTATAGCCGACGTATTGCGAAGATTAAAGTTCTCAAAATATCGTCATCTCGTGCTTGCTTGGATCGTCAACTAGAACACTCTGTACTAGGACTACAGAAACTTTATAGAGTTCTACGTTAACATTACGAACATTCCAAAGCAATCAACGCCTAAGCATTTCTGAATGCCGAGTGCAAGTGTAAGCCGTGTAAAAGGATTTGCAGGCTTCGTCGACCTGCTTTTGTTGGAATCTGGGAGATATTTTTTCAATGAAAAAAAAAACACATTTTTGCTTAATAATGATAAAAAAAAATCAGGTTTTGTTAATTTTGAATAATTATTTTTATTTATTGCCACCGCTCTGTGTGTGTGATTAGTTGATTACTGATAAATTCTAAAAACATTAGACACTTAACTACATCAGTTGGTCATTAATCCAAACCTAAAAAAAGAACACGGAAGTTAAAATAATACCTTCCTTCATTGCGAGATCAAGAAAAGCGAGTTATCTTCAGCTTATTACGGGGAGACGAGGTACCAGGCGCGCAGAGATTGCGGGAGGCCAAACTTGTGACGTACTCATTGCTTCAATGTTGTAACTTCGTACGTACACAGACGTGATACGTGAGCATCTTTGGAAGTGTGCGTGAACGCGTGTAGGCGCGTCACAATCACAGCGACTGACGTTAGATTTCTATACACTAACGATAATTTGAAGCGTTTTCTATTTCTTTCAAAGACTATTGTTTATTTATAACTATTTAATTAATTCTTACTAAGTCCTATAGCAAAGATAAAGACATTTTAATATCATAAATTCTAAAACTCGAAACTAATAATTCGAATTTGAGGATAAAATATCTGAAACTAAAAATTCACGAATTAAAACTCCCAGACCTTGCGTCAAGGCGAAGCGTATAGCCACCTTTTTTCTAATTCGTAAGGTTGACGCTCTCGTGTTCACACGGGGGCAAGCCTTCACACGTTCGTGTTCGTTGCCTCTACCAACTGCCTATGCGGAAACACAACTTTGCTATTAACACGCGTTCCTTTACTTATGAGATACTGCCACTTATGCACGTACATACATATATTTATACGTGTTGGACGAGGAAAGCGTTTTCACTGCACACTATTGAACACAACACAAGTAACCATCCAAATAGAAGTAAATGAGAGCATGTGCTGTGTGTACGTAATGTACGTATAGATATTACATTTGTGTACGCTTTTCCACATGTGAAAGTTGCGTTTATGTTGTGTTTCAGATTCATTCGTGAGCAGTTTTCTATGATTCGGGTACTAGGCTCTTAGAAACATAAAGGAGTTGTGACCTTCCATGTCGTCGTTTTATTCATGTGTGTGTGTTTTATCTCGTAGATACGACGCAATATTGATAAAGTTTCATAGCCTTTAACAATGTAAATATTGTTAGCGATATCGTTATGTAGTGGCATTATAATTGTTTTTAATCGGATGAATGTCTTGATAAGGTGGATGCACCGCAAAAGTTTATTGAACGCTTGCGATCTCATCTTGTCCTAGTATATTGACGTTTGCTGCAGCCGTGTCAATGACTTCATCTATGACGAATCTTACAAGTAGGTAAGTAGCAAACTTAGAAAAAATATATTATGTATGAGGAATAAAATTTTTATTACCTCAAAAATTCTAACTTTATCATGTCTATTTATGACAAATGGGGTGAGTTTGTTATACCTATACTTTTTAACTTGTTATTTTAACTTTCAATAATAAATATAGGTTATCTCGTAACGTTTAGGATAACAATTAGCACCCAAGTATCTATTATTAAAAGGTACAATGTAGATTTTACAGTATTCTCAGCAGAAAATTGGGCTTATGAAGATTCAAAATTTCAAGCTTAATACAAAAAGAAAAATAAAGGTTTATTTTAAAAATAATGACGTAACTCTTAAGGCAATACAGATAATTAAAAATGAAGTTAAATCGATCAATGGGAAATGGCACATTCGGGCAATATTTCGCCACACCAGTTACGAAAGAACTCTGATGCAACTAAACTTGTATTGTAAGCAAAGTTGCAAATAAATATATATTTTTAGGTGTCTGGCCGATATTTGACCTACTGACTGCATTTACTGACGCATGTACATTTGACATAGTTTGCACAAGTTAATGTCAGAGAGCAAATTTTTGACATGAGGAATGTCATGTGCCAAATTATTAATGACTAGCTTCTAATGCCTGCGGCTATGTTCGCGTTGTGAAGTTTTGGCATACACTTTTCGCCATTGCTCAGGGAATGTGGATAGTGGATTTTAATGATTTGACATAACTTTATCATTAAGTACATTATGGTTGTGACATATTGTATAAATTTTTCGTGTAACTAAAATAATTCTAATAATATACGGAAGTATTATACAGTTTATTGTTTATTGTACACCATTAACTTAGAATAATAAAGAAAGTAAGAAAATAAAATAATATACCTATCACCAAAATACTTTTAACGCCTTTTAGTTTGTGTCTAAATTAATGGTGATGGATGAGTCGCCGTGTTTCAATACTTCTTCCACTACATCCAAACCACTAGATTATTTGAGAATTAATTGACTATTTCAAGGCAAGTCGTATATTTTTAGATAAGCTTGTTAAACAGGTACTAAGTGTTTACCAAATTAATTACCACATTTCAGTAACGTAAGTCCAAAATTGCACATAATAATGCACTTACTCGAGGTCAAGTTATTGTGAAATGGTTCCAGCCAATTAGGTATCCATACTAATATTATAAAGCTGAAGAGTTTGTTTGTTTGTTTGTTTGTTTGTTTGTTTGTTTGTTTGAACGCTAGGATCTCAGAAACTACTGGTTGGATTTCAAAAAATCTTTTACAGTTTGATGGTCCATTTATCGAGGATGGCTATAGGCTATATAACATCACGCTAAGACGAATTGGAGCGGAGCAGCAATCAAGAATGTTTTGAAAACGGGGAATATTTTTTACCGTCTGAGAGCTTCCGAGGCGTACGCTGCGTAAATGGTTACAGTTAGGTAAAAATTGTGTATTACAAAATCGTTTCTCTTAAAAAATTCTACAAAAAAGTCCGCGACGGCATATGTCTATCTTACAAGGTTCGCTCACAATAACCTAATTTGTCTATCTCTTATGGTTCGCTCACGACATATTGAAACTGAAGAGTTTGTTTGTGCTAGGAACTCAGAAAGTACTGGTTGCATTTCAAAAATCATTTTACAGTTTAATAGTCCATTTATTGAGGCTGGCTAATGGTGGTATAACATAACGCTAAGACGACTAGGAGCGGAGCAGCCATGAATAATGTTTCAAGAACAGGGATTATTTCCTTCTTTTGAGAGCTTCCATTGCTAACGCTGCTTAAATAGTTAAAGTTACGTAAAAATTGTGTACTACAAAATTGTTTCTCTTTAAAAGTTATAAAAAAAGTCCTAAACAGCATATGCCTTTCTTTTAAGGTTAACTTACAATAACCCTCTTCTTAAGTTTTAAAGTATGAGCGACGTGACGGGAGTAAACTTGGTCTGCAGTGGCAGCCAGTCAACTGAACGATAAAAACCGGCCAAGTGGGAGTCGGACTCGCACACGATGAGTTCCATACCGAAAAACGGATGGGTGGAAATAAAAGCGACGGGAAACATTATATCACTTTAACATCTCTTTCCTTCTCACTCTCATGTGACGCAAACGAAGATAAGCGGTTCAGCTCTACTGAATACAAGCGACCGCGACGCGACTAGAATAAGCGCGACGGGGGTAAATGCAACGGGAAACATTATAATACTCGAAATATTAACTCACTCTCATGTGACGCAAACGAAGTTGCGCGGGTCAGCTAGTTATTTCATAAGACTACGACAAGCCTGCGCGCGTTATATTTTTAATTTGCATCTCAAATGAGTTAAGGTATATTATATTCATTTGTAAATAAAGAATAAAATTTATATTTAGAACAATAAAACATAATAATTGAAATTCTCTAGGAAATAATTATGTTCTTCATTAATTTTCTTCACTCAATGAAACCCAGGAATTTTTAGTTTAGGTGCAAAAGGTGATATGCTTCGCATATTAAAAATGCACTATCGATAGCTATACTAATATGGGATATTTTTAAATGCACATCTTTATAATTTTTCTGCACACTAGGTAACTCCACTAAGAAACTAAATGCATACTAGAAATCTGAATGCTCTGCAAGAAAACCAATTGATTAACTAAACATGTACTAGGTACTTAAAAATCTAAAATTTTTCACAAAACGAGATGACCTTTTCTATCGAATTTAAACCAAAAATGTGGTTCGTACACCGGATATATGATTTGCTAAACAAAAATACGAATTGCTCATCAAAAATACTAACCTGCACTCTAAATTGTACAATCTTATAACGGAATAGGTTAGGTTAGGTTAGTTTTTTATTTTTTGATTGATAAAATTTAATTTTGTAAAGATGACTGATTAAATTGGGTTTTTAATTAGAATAATAGGTGTTCCTAAAAGTAAATTAGACGATGGTTTTCCATAAAACAGTTTTAATACGTTTGTTAAGATAAGGAATTTTTAGATATACTATTAAGATAATAGTGATTTGTTCAGTAAAATAGTTCTGCAAATACCATTAAACAGTACATTGAATTTGATTTATTTAGTGTGCATAATTAGTGTGCAAGTCAGTATTTTTGGTTTAACTTTGAAATATTTTGTTCGAAAAACGGGAATAAACAGATATCGATTTAAATACATGCCTACTAATATTATAAAGAGTAAAGATTTGATTATTTATTTGTTTGTTTGCATCGAATAGGCTTCCGAAACTACTCAACCGATTTAAAAAATTATTTCAAAAACATAGGCTATATGTAAGTTCTGTATTTCCACGGGAACGAAAGCTACGCGGGTGAAACCGCGTGACGTCTTCTAGGCAGCCATATAGAGAAAAATGGCAAAATTTATGCAACTATTTTCCGCATTTATTATGTCCTAATTTATAATTTTAAAGATAGCAATCTATAGTTCAAGTCATGATATAATTATTTATAAAATTATGAATATATTGCTCATGTGTTTGGAAAGTTCATCTGTAATTCTTTTTTACTTATTATGTATTTTTCTATCAATAATATTCAAAATTAATGCGCTATGGGTAATAGTGACCACTTTCGAGTAGTTGTAAGCTTGTTTGCCATTTTATTGGTGTAAAATAAACTAACAAGCATAGCATTTTATTCAATTCTAGTTTCCATTTAGTTTAAAAATAACTACCCACTTAATTAGAATTATTTCATTCGGCAGTATTGTATTATCGTTCTTCTAATAGTTAAGATATTTGTGTTCAAACAAAATAAGAACCAGTTTTCTAAGTTTATTGACTCCACGGAAATATTACATGTCTTGTATGTGAACTTTTTATAAAAAAATTAAACACCCAACGATATAAACATGTTTTCGACTAAAAGGTTACATAATATTCTGTCAAATGGGTCCATTTCCTTTCATTAATGGAACTGTATGCAACTATAATGTTATAACTACGCATTTTAGTTAAATATAAAACAATATTTGGATATTTTAGTTTGAGATTGATATCAAACTTGGAACCAAGTGTGTGTGCCTTTTTGAAATTATTTTCTTGTAGAGATGAATTGTAAATACTCAATGAAATAAATAGATTGAAACAAATTTGAAAGACAAAACTGCATAAATAAAACATGTCACTGCCCCTATACATTTCGTGTCTATCTTAAAAGTCATTCCGTGAAAATCTATCTATTGCGAAAAGAAGGAAAACTTATACTTAAAAGTACTAAAAACCAACTTTTTACCAGGCGCGATGATAGTTAATTCATAATACCCCCCAAAAATGGATTGTTAGATTTTTAAGGCCCTTTTTTTACGTGTGGTAATCCTTTTTTTAGGACTTCTATACCTACCCAGCATTGGGATCAAAAAGTTACTTAGTTATTCATGAGTAATTTATTTATTAAAACTACCCCCCCCCCCCAAATGGATTCTTAGATTTTTTTAGGCCCTATACCCAGCATTAAGATCAAAAAGTTACTTTATTTATTCAAACATACCTATCGCTTGAATTTCTAAAATAAACAAACAAAAAGTAGCAAATGTATGCAAATAAGTATGTCAAATAACTTATATTTCATGTGCATATCCAATTATGCAATGATAACTTGGAGTGCGAATTATTAATATCCATTATTTGGCATGCCCCTAAATAATGATTTTATACTAGCATTCATAAACGCCACCTGCCCTAGGAGTGTAGCTGGGCGCTGCTACTTAATTATTTAAACATAAAACCTTTAATTAGAGCTACCAGCTGCCTGTGACCTTGTATTGCACCTTTGTAATACGACAAGCAGTATTTTACATCGCAAAAAGTATACATTTTCAACTGCAATTCAAGTCTTGTAGAAAAAAAAACTCGATCTAGTTCGTTCTTTGTTGATGTTTTAAGTATCGATAACATTATGTATTGCTCTAGTTTGCATGTAAAATATAGTAATGAGTCGATGAATTTCGTAGAAGGCGTCTGCTAGTTTGAAACGTTGTTTGGTAGGTATAATTATATTAGTGGGTTTAGTAGTGGCTCAAAAGGTTGGTCACCTGTGACACCTGTCAGTTAAAATAGCGTCAATGAGTGACATAATTCGATTAAAAATAAAGTTACATTCTATTTTAAACTTGGTTTTATTGCAACAGATCAGTATACCTGCTTGTTTGCTTGTTTAAATTCTTTTCTTTCTTTTTGGGCTTTCTTGATTTTAGGATTTTGCTAAAGTTAAAATTACATTTGTAATTTTTTGACCAATGTTAAATGACATTTTTGTAACTCTTTTATTACCTGAATAAAATGTATGATATTTTGGAAAGGAAAATCGGAATGAAAACAAATAATTTCAAGTTAAATGAACCCTATAGTTTTATTGTAGAAAGCTTGTTCGAGCGATTTTCAAATAAAACTTTATTATTGCGTCACACACCATTGCAATCAGTTTGCACGCTGTTGTAACACTATAATTGTTTTAATGTAGGTATGTCGTACATGTTTGACTTCATGTATTTATATAATACTGTGAAGCTTGTACATATCTGGAGTAGGGCATAATATAATAATCCTTCGATCCCATTACCCTACATCTATAATTAGTCTTGCTAATTATTTATGAAAGAACGAACTATTTTACTGTTGAATGAACGGAATGAATATTATGAACAATAAAGACGCGCAAGTGGCGCCATACAACAATATTAGTATAATTACTATCGCTTTAGAAAATGGTGTAGAAAACATTTTTATGACACGGCTAATATCTATACATATAACATCTTTAAGGCTTTAATAAATGAATGAACTTTATATGACCATATATAACACGTTTTACGACTCCTATTTTCCCTAAAATATGAAAAGACGTGGCTTTTATAAAGTTAAGATTTATCACACCGAAATTAAGCCACATAAAGTTACGACGCGACCATATCCGACAACATTTAGTTACCAAAATAGATGCCGTGAGTTTAAATGGACATACAAAAGAGGAACCCAACGTGCGAAGAATATTTTGAGCGAAAATATGGCTGGCTAGGGTGGTAGTGACCTATGATGACGCAACGCCAAAAACAGGCCACACTGCAGTCGGTAGAGGCTCGCTGCCGACTGGAGGGGTCAAGGAAGTTCAACACGGAATATTGCTTAATCTCATATAAGTAGACATTGTGCGGTCCTAAATATCGCGTCCTCGTGATTCACCGTGTTGTTGTTGCCCGGCCAATAAAAAAATAAATCAGTTTCCAAATCTGAATTTCGAACCACGGTTAGGTAACTATTCTTCCGCGTTGCGTTTATCGAGACTAATGTTGCAATTGTATAGAATATGTGTAAAAAAATAGTTTTTGTCTACTAAATTGATGTCGAGGTAGTCCGCGCGACAATTTTTTTAAATGTCATTGGTTGGGGAATGTCGTGGAATCGTGGCCGCGTCTATTTTGAACTCCCGATCGGACGTTCGCCCGGTTGTTGAACTGGAATAATTCGGCAAACACAGCCATATTACGCGCTTGTTAATCTTGCGATTATATGATACGTGTTGGGCCGTGTGCCGATTATAAAATACCTTTCCGCGTACTCATCTATATACTTGTTTACAACACAGATAAGTACATCTAACATAATAAATTTACGACGTAATAAAGGAAGCGGATCCTGAAACAATTTCATACGAGATAGCTATCAAATAATTTAACAATCATTCGACCAATAAAGTTTAAAACTTCCATTTTTAAAAGTTGTTTTGACTGTTCACGAATTATATGACACAATAATGATAATATTAATTGTAGCAACGATTACATTTTGTAACACAAATGCACGGCTGGATGTGTGTTTACGCGAAGTGGACGCAAACATGCAGAGAAGTAGAAGCAGTGTGTGGGTGCCGCGCCCCGTCTGTGTGGGTGTGAAGTTTCTGTGTGTGTACGTGGAAGCGCGCGATGAAATAAAATATGTCCGGTCAATGAACTCGCGGTCGGTGCCATAAAAATCGCTATACTGTCCGAAATTCGGACAGAAAACCCAATATACAAACACATCTTTTATTTAAAAAAATAATGTTAATTAGAGTTTACTATTCTAGTGCTTAGACTAAAATAAATTAACGACTTAAGTTTCCAAATTGTCAGAATATGGTAGCGGAAATGGGAATTACAGCTGTGCAACGAACTTTAATATGCAGTGGGCAGCTATCGGGTCCGCCACGACAGCAGCTGTCCATTTTATTCTTTGTTTCACGCCAAACCAAAAGCATCACTGAACCTATTTTTTTAAATCCATAAAAAGGAGGTATCTATCAAAATGACACCTCTGTAATCTGTTCTATATTTAAATTCAAACTTTGTCAGCCAGTCCTTCACCATCAGTCTATTCTATTCGAAATATAAAACAAAAAAAAACTTACGTAAAACATAATTTGAGCGTTGTCCAATTGAAAACCGTGTACGGCCGATTAATTTTTCTCAGCGATGTTGTTTCAAAAGGCATTTCCGGATTGCACGAGGTGTGCGAGTCAGCTGATTTCAATCCAATGACCTTGCGGACACGTCCCCTCATCATTTTATTCACAGAATGTATTTACAGGCGATGTATTTAAATAGAATTGTCACGTTATCAAGTGTATCTCCTTTTTCTACACGAGGATGTTTCTCTCGGACTGGTGCCGGTGAAAATCCTTCGCTGTCCACAGCACATCTTGTCTCATCAGAAACAGGGATTAATAAATTTCCGTAGGGTCTAGTCCAATCATTTTTTCTACAATTTCTTCGTTAATATTGACCGGTCGGATCGAGCACTTTGCTATTCATTTTTAGCAGGTTTTCTTATGCGAATTATAGGGTACAGATAAAAAATATTTCTTGAGTTAGTACTGACCGGTAGGATCCAGAGTGAAGTCCATTTTGACAGGTATTTTTTTTAATAAAGTCCAGTTGGGTCCAGGGTTAGGATATCCATGATAACACTATTGAACACAATTTGATCGTGAAGTGCGCGGTTCGCGGAGTTGTACAGAGTAGTGAGCGCGCGTACGGCAAGTCGGCCAATGAGAGAGGCGGTGTGGGCTCGCACTTATATGATAGAAGCGGTATAAGCACGCGGCATCTGGTGGTGAGTGGAATGAACGAGTGGAAATACGATTTTCCTTAGCGTTAGAAAATTTCAAGAATTTTCTTAGTTGCCTGTCATTGAACCTAGATGGCTTAGGTGTCATGGAAGCCGACTTACGTGGTATTAAGTTACGTAAAGCAACGTCAGGTGCTATGAACAGTTGCAGCTTTCCGTTTTAAACATAAATTGCTTAAATATTTTCGCCATGACTAATGTTCTTCTGTCTGTCCATTAAGCTCAAAAACCTTTGACCAAAAAAGGTAAAATTTTATATACCTAGTTATACTTACGAGTCACATCGAAAATAAGGTAAAATAAAATGAATAAATGGAAAAGAATTGAGGTTTCTTCCCCAAAACTTGAAGTGGAGATGCTATAAAGTTTTCTCGTCTGCGAGGCCGCAGTGGCCGTAGATCTGGTGGTAGTCCTTGGGTATCCTTCCAAGGGCTTATCCGGGGCTGCCAACTGTAGGCTGTGAGGTAGGATACGTGTGGTTTTCAGTCAGCATCTATGTAGGATTTTCCTCACGTTTAAAAAACGCTATATTTTTATTCTTAGTAATATAGTTCTGATTGGTATTTTAAAAGAATTACAGGTTTTGTTAAAAACATTATACTTCGATTAAATCTGTTTATGATTTAAGGATAAGTTTGTAAGTGCTACAGTTATATAGTTGTTTTGGACATAAAAACCGAAATTCTAACTGCCAGAACAGCTTAAGTAGCACAGTAGCAGACTATGATAAGCTGGACGTACTGATGTAGGTCTCCTCTCAATTTTATCTTGGGAAGGTGATTGACCTTACGGTACCAAGCTGACCAGACGGGTTGGTACGTTGGGAGTCTTGGGGTATCCTACCGAGGGCTTACCCGGGGCTCCCAACTGTATAGGCTATTAGGTAGGACACGTGTGGTTTTTAGTCGGTAGGAGTCCGGCATGACATCCATGTAGGATTATCTTCACGTTAAAAAAAACGGGTTGGTACAGGGTTTAAATTTTTGGAGGTACCCTTAACTTCATCATGACCTCTTCGCATACACGATACCTAAATATCTAGTAGGTAAAACCACGTGAATATACCTATTTATATGGTAATTTGCCCTGCGGTTTCAACTGATGAATCAGTCAGTCAAGTCACACATAAAAAATAATGTTGACCGAACATCGTCTCGTCCAAATTAGGCTAATTTAAGCTTGTGCTATAGGATCTCAGAACTTTCGCCGAAGACTATCGGCCTCCATGACCGGGGGCCTGAGGACGGTGAGAGGGCTGCTCACCATCCTTACAGAAGCAGGCCCATGACGGCAGCGTGACGTGAGGAACTCAGGCACTTAGAAGCGGGATCAAACCCGAAACCCCCCAAAGACGCGGGATAGCACCCGAACCACCCCCTGGGCGAGGCCGCAGCGGCGGCCGTAGGTCTGTTGGGAGTCCTGGGACATCCTTCCGAGGGCTTACCCGGGTCTCCCAACCATAGGCTGTTGGGCGTTACGTGAGGTTTTTTAGTCGGTAGGAGTCCGGCATAGCATCCATGAGGATTTTCAATCACGTTAAAGTAAAAAAAATGATCTCAAAACTGATAATTTTATTGTACTTATTTACATTTCTAAATTCTAAATACTTAAATACATAATTTTATACTAGCTAAGTAACTCTCGCAACTGTGTTTACGTAGTAATTGTTCACAGAACACTGAACTACAAGTGTAAAGTTCCAAATCTGAATATCAATCAAAGCAGCCTATGGCAATTTACTGTTGGCTTCTTCAAATCTTAATATTTGTAGTTCTTCAATTCTTAATTGTTGTGTGTCTTCAATACACGGTCTTGCGCTTTATGCATTTCAGTCTTCCGGCGACCTGCTTCAAGATAAGAGAAAATTTTGAAAATCAATTAGGATGCTAACTCAATCACAAATTGAATTTAAAAAAAATTTGGTTGCTAGCAGAACCCTCTACGTCGCCCCAAGACGTAATGACGTGAAAGAATTAAGTACCTATTGTGGGTTAAGGGTAGGGTCGCGGTGCTTCAACGGTGAGGAGCATCTGGTCCAGCAAACCAGAAGGCGCAGGTTCGATTCCTTCTTCAACTCGTCGGTCCATCTGGCAGGTCACCCTACATACCGTGTAAAGTAGCAAAATTTTTTTTTAAGTATTTTTAGGCTGGATTCGACCAAAGTCGGAGTAAGACTATACTGCAGAATAATTTATACCTCTTCTAAAAGTAAAGTGACTTTCTATTTTACCAACAACTAATAGCATAACGTAACTATGGTAACCCTACAGGATAGAGTACTACAGTATGGGACATGGGTTACCATAGTTACGTTGTGCTTGTTAGTTGTTGATAGTGACTTCACTTTCACTTTACTTTTAGTATAAGTACGAGCTATTCCCTAGTATAGCCTTACTGCGATTTTGGTCGAATCCAGCCTTAGAGAAGAAAAAGTTTAATGATCTTCCGCTAATAGTTTTTCTTTCTTACCTAAAATTTGCAGTATGTTAGGTGTTTCATAGCGTTTCATCATATTATAAAAATAATTGGATGCATGACGTGGAGTAAATTCCATCTCAGTTACATCGGTCTGGAGTTTCCAAAATAGGTTAAAAGAAAAAAAAAACACATCAAACGACGTTGAAAAAAATTTTTTTTTTACTATAAGTACATGATGGACACACACTTATACTTGTATTCCACAATTTAATTAAACACAATTTAATGTGATACTTACCAATAAAAACCAACTTGTATTTATTCATATTTAATTAAATTGTGGAATATAAGTATTTATAAGTATAAATCATGTTTCATACATTTACTCCTTTTGACCTACACCATCGATAAACGACCGAGTTTGATTCCCGAGCTGTGCAAAAGATTTTTTCAAACCTAAGTATGCAGTTATTATTTTCTCTAAAATCGATGACATGGTTCCTAAGAATAGATATTTGTATTTCTTATATTTGCAGTGTTGCCCATACTGACCGCTCCTAATGTTACACCCTGTATACCTACATCTAACTAAATAATGTCATGAGTCATAACTCATACACGTTGTGTGTACTACCCGTTCGCTCTAACTTTGCCGCTCGCGTAGAGGCGTATACCCGAATTGTTAATTAGACTAAGTAAATTGACAGTAGTTAGTGTCACTTCGTCATAGAAAATAAGCAACATTGTATGAAGAAGTGACATTAGTTGCTGTCAATTTACTTCGTCTAATTAAAAATTCGACTTTAGTATGGAGCCGAGCGGCAAAGTTAGAGCGAACGAGCAGTAAGTGTAGCTCGGAAAAGCTCAAACTAATACAAGTTATTCTTTTTTAAAGGGATTCTTTTTGAAAACATGCCTCAGTCATGTATATAATTTAATTTCTTCTTCATCCTTGCTTGATTCATAGTACACGTCACTGTTCTGCGTCCGTGTCCTAAGG
This sequence comes from Miltochrista miniata, assembly GCA_933228765.1. Classification (NCBI taxonomy): domain Eukaryota; kingdom Metazoa; phylum Arthropoda; class Insecta; order Lepidoptera; family Erebidae; genus Miltochrista; species Miltochrista miniata. Next base: position 14,895,053 of record OW121770.1, read on the forward strand.
TAATTATTTTAAGTTACCTACGTAATGAAAATAGTTTTATTTTATTGTGTGTATGAGTGTCAAAACAACTTATGTATATGTTACGGCTAATACCCGAAGTGCGGCTGCACCTAGTGTTAAGCGGTTAGAACTAGGTGTAGCCACTTACTCTTGGTTAAACCTAGTACGAGCCCATTGTTTTCGGGTAAAACTAGGTCTAGCCTTCATCATGCCGGCTACAACTAGGTCCAGCCATTCCCTGTTGGATAAAACTAGGTCTATCTGATATTATTCCGGCTAGAACTAGGTCCAGCCGCACTTCGGGTTCAAGAGTAAGTGGCTGCATCTAGTTCTAACCGGCTAAACTAGGTGCAGCCGCATTTCGGGTATTAGCCGTAACATATATTTAATTGTTTTATCGACTTCGCTTGCAGTAGCGTCTGTTGCATTTTCTACAAACCTCTGTGGTTTACAAATGCAATATGTATGGTTATAGTATAATGATTTTGTGAAATGGTAAATAAAAAAAAAGTAATAAGGGCGCAAAAACAATAACAAATTAATTACAACAAACAACCGCCATCAATATACGGCACGTGATGGAATGCGCCCACGCATGTAATACATTATATTGTTATGTAATTTACACTATTTATCTATTTATCTTTTTCGTTTTAATTTTAATAATAGTGTTAGTGTAATTTCATTATTTTAGTCAATTTTATTTACCTAGATTATTTAGATTTAATAATTATATATTAATTTTGGGATAAGTTAATTGAGAATTATTGTTAGTAGAACTAGTATTCCCGTGGGATATTTTAGGTATTAAAACATTCAATGCCACTCATTTATCTTTTGATATAAAAAGGGTTTTTAGAGTTCAGTACCCAAAGGGTAAATAGGGGACCCTTTTCGTAAGACTGCACTGTCCGTTTGTCTGTCTATCCGTCATGTATCTCAGGAACTGTGATAGCCAGAGAGCTGAAATTGCCATAGATGATATATTTCTGTTGCCGCTAAAATAATAAATACTAAAATCAGAAAAAAACGGAGGGGTTAAGGATTTTTTTTGGTACGAAACCCTCCGTGCGAAAGCCCGACTTGCACTTGGTTATTATAAATAACCGACCAAGTACAAAAGTGTACAAATATACTAGTTGTACATAGCGTAGCTCGGAAAAGCTCATACGAGTAATAAGGGCGCAAAAACAATAACAAATTAATTACAACAAACAACCGCCATCAATATGCGGCACGTGATGGAATGCGCCCACACATGTAATACATTATATTGTTATGTAATTTACACTATTTGTCTGATGACATAAAAAGGGTTTAAGGGTTCCGTACCTAAAGAGACTTCATTGTCTGTCTGTCTGTTCGTCACGAGGCTGTATCTCTGAAACCATGATAGCTAGAGAGCTGAAATTTTCACAGATGATGTATTTCTGTTGCCGCTATAACAATCAGAAAGATAATATACTATACTATCTTCACGCCAAATCCCTTGCGGGGTAGGCAGAAAGAACCGAGCGCCACACGGCACGGTCCATACACACCTCACTTGCTTCTTCAACTTTCATTTTCTTTTCAAGCATGCACGTCGGTTCCTTCGGCTCTTGACACCACCTTCTGCTAACACACGATTAATTTGGTCGTGGTAGGTGTGTCGTGGCCTTCCCCGACTCCTACGTCCATCCACTTTCGCGTTGTATATCTGTTTTGCCATTCTTTCATCAAAGAAACCTTAACAAAACTTAACCTAAACTAAACTTAAACCTAAACCTTAACTTGTTAAACTTTAACCTTTTAGAAAGATATTAAGATAGTTATTATCTATTTGATTGTTATACCGTGATGATCTATCTACATATATCTATATCTATAAAAATAAAATGATAGAAAAGTCAAAACTGTACATTGTAAATATAAAAAAAAACTCGCTGGGTGTTCAACATAAGATACCGAAACTGAAAATATTGTTAGAAAAAAATTTGTCTGTTTGTCTGTTTGCTTTGCTTTGTCCAGAAGGATCTCGAAAAGTACTCTATAGATTTAATTCAAATTTTGCACAAATATTAACTAGGGGTAGGATCTTCAAATAGGCTATAATTATATTGTCACGCTACACATCACATCCAAGGTACTAAACAGAGAGCGATCAAATTAGCATTATAAAGGTATAAGATAATAAGAAAAATAATAATAATTTCGGGGGCTCCCATACAAAAAAAAAGTGATATTTTCCGTTTTTTGGTGGGAATCGAACCCACGACCTCTGAATCCATTGTCAGGTACACTAACCACTGGACCACAAGGCCAGTCATCATAGAAAGTCAGTCAGAGAGTGAATGATGAGACGACGAGTGATAGAAAGGAATTGAAAAAGAAAACTTATTGCGCCGACTCCAAATGAATTGGACAAGGGCAAGAGAATGACTATGATTTATTTCGCCAAAATAACGACAAGTGGAATGTTCACTATCAATCAGAACACTGAACTATTAATTCAATATATATGTAATAGGTAGGTATTTTAAAGAATTGAAACTAAAAGCCACGTTGTTGCTCTGTAAAGAGAAAATTTATTTTAATAATGAACGGGTTGCAACCGCAATTTACTTTTACACACTATAACTAATTACGAACCTGTAAAGAGAAACAACATTGAAAGCTATTGCTCCAATATTTCTTAACTTAATCAGTTAAAATATTAAATGATTTTTATTAACATGTTTCATCTATGCTACAGATCCAAAGACAAATTTTATTGAACATAGTGTCAAGTGCTGCCACCATAGATAATAATATTGGCCTAAACTTTATAAGTGGGCAATTTAAATAAATAATGAATGAAGATCTAACAAAGCTTCATTTACATATATGACTTGGATTTACGCTAAGATGACACGCTACTAGAAGATTTGTACGAAAGACTTCAACGCGTGACTCGTAGCAAATGTTTTAAATAATTTCCAAATAATATTAAGTTGTAGTTCTTTTTTGGTTTCTAGGAAAAGCTTCTAAATAATTAATTATCTTTAGTATCGAATTCTTAAAATTAAATTGACATAATGTAATCGCAACGCTATGACACGAATATTACTCAGAATACTTAGTTTATTATAAGACCATGACTTAATCGTAGTGATGACGTGTATCTCTTTCAATTTTGATGATAGGACGTAGTCTCCCTCCAAAATAGCGAGATGACATTCGAATCTTCCCAAACCCACGGGAACTCTCCCGTGGGTTTTACCCCACACGCGATGGCGGACGAAGTGGAAGCCCTGTCCTTCCCAGGGCGTACACGGGACTCTGTAACTGTGTGTACACGGGAATCTTTGTTTATGTTTTTAAATTCTTAGTTGCCTCAATGCATGCTCTTGTTGGCTTATACCTATCTTAACTAGCTGTTGCCCACGGCTTCGCACGCGTAGAAGTTATCGCGTAAAAGCATTACCCGCCTTTCGCGCAGTCAATCGAAAAGTAGCCTATGTCCTTCCCCTGGACTCAAACTATTTCGAGACCAAATTTCATCAATATCAGTTCAGCGGTTTAACAGACTGATAGACAGACCTTCGCATTTACAATATTAAGCAGGGCGTGCTGTGCCCTAACAGGGTCCATAATGAAGCTTTTTATGTTAATAATATCTAACTAACATTGTGAAAAATCCAATAAATACTAATACTCCCGACCTTAGGCAGATGAAAAGGTACTGTGTTGCTTTGCCGGTAGGAGTCCGGTATAACATCCATGACGATTTCCACGTGTGAAAATTTTAATACGATTTGCGTTACAACAACTATTTATAGTCTTGGGAAGAGTAACCCAGGGCTGCCGACACAAATCATAACTGAATTCTTAAAAATATTGTTTGGTGTGTATATCTATACTTCTATACTAATATACTAATAATATTATAAAGAGGAAAGATTTGTTTTTTTGTTTGTTTGTTTGTAACGAATAGGCTCCGGAACTACTGGACCGATTTAAAAAAATCCTTCACTGTTGGGAAGCTACACTCATTGCGGTGAACATAGGCTATATTTTATTCATGATTCCCACGGGAACGGGAACTACGCGGATGAAACCGCGTGACGTCCGCTAGTGTAGTATAGTGTAAGTACATAGAAGTTTTGTATGTGTGTGTATCGCGTGTCACCCGCTGCTTGCGCCACCTGCTGAAACTAGTTTCATTTATAAATAAACTACAATAGACACAAAATAAATGTATGGTAACTTCAAAAGTTTTTAAAATGGAGAAGGATGTGTAAAACATTAATTTGATCTTAGGATGCGACCATTGTGATTGGTGGATTTCATACGCATCCATTAGCAACGCAAAAAATATACTATTTGTGCGCTATGGCTTTGACTGTGACATTGCCCCCATACCTGGCATTATTTGCTTTAATGTGCCAGCAGTATCAACAATCTAGCATACCTTCTGGTGCTCGAAAAAGCTCGTAAATGAAAATGCCACAAAATGTCACCCATCTACATAACTTAGCATAAGATGCATAACGCGGTGATTGTTTACAGAACGGGCTAGCTAGCGGGAGGCTACGAGCACTATATCTTCTTCCATCTTTCTGGTCTTGACCCTGCGACGTGGCAGCAAAGGTAAGTACGCTCTCAGTGCTTATGATCTGTAAAATATAAATTGATTTGTAGTTAAGTTTATTAACGTAAACGAAATTACACTTTTTAACGGTATAAAATTTTTGTCGTTGTAAAGGAAAAGTGAGATTTCATAGGTCCAAACTACAAATAACTACGTTAAGAGCCAGGTCTGCCTCTTCTTAACATTTTTATTAAGGAATTCATGATGACCACTATATAGTCACTGTCTGAAGAGCATATTTTTCAGGGTTCGAAAAAATCCGATTATTGTAATAAATATCAAAAATCCGATTTTTTTGATATGTATCCGATTTTTTGATATATATCGGATTTATATCCAGGCTAAGAAAAAATGAACCTTATAAAAGTAAAATTAAGGTTTCAATTTCAGTTAAAATCTGACCATACTGGTATGTCAAAGGGGATTTCCCAAACTTAAAATGAGGTTGCCATTTTGGGAAACTATCTAAAATAATTCTAAATTGTACTTTTTCGCAACGTGTTGCCTGAGTAAACATTAATCTCCGATTTTTTTTAGTTCAGAATACAGGAATAAATCCATTGATATATATCAAGATAAAAATCAATTAATATATATATCGTGATATATATCATGATATATATCCGCTGATACATATCGACGAACCCTGATATTTTTCTTTATACTGTCACATTATAGTAGTGTGTGAGAGTCACCACAGCCTCTTAAGTCTTACCTGCAGAAGGCATATACAACAAATGGCGCCTAGTACTCCAAGGGGACAACCATTTGAAAGCCCCTTGGCCATGCAACCGCTTCAGGCTAGTGATAGTTACTACGGAACAAATATTGCGACTAAAACCATTGAACTAATATTACTATATCTCAATGACTAAACCTACTACCATTTTATTGAAAACTGGATGGCCGTTCCTGTTTGCGCATGGGAACTTTTTCTCTGGATAAAAACTAGCCTATGTGTTATTTCAGACTAAGTATAATAAATAAATAAATATTTGTTGACATTCTCACACAACATCATCTAGCCCAAATTAAGCTAATATAAGCTTGTGCTACGGCTATGGGATCTAGACGACTGATAGACATACTTATATATTTGTAAATACATACATAAAATACGTAGAAACACCCAAACCTTAAAACAAACATTTGTAGATCACACAAAATATTTGGACCGACCGACCCGGGGAATCGAACCCAGAACCACGCGCGGCAGGCGGTTACACTACCGACTGCGCCACCGAGGCAGTCATAATCAAAGAATTCTATATAAACTTAGGTAGACGCGCCGTACTCTAACAAACGAGATTTCAAAAGCAATCCTCAAATACACACATTACTAAGACTACATTCACTAATATTTTTTACGTAATTGTCACCACACACAATAGCAATATACGAATAGAAAAATAGAAGGCGTATGGACTCCGATTGCAAGTCGAGCACCTACTCTCGAAGCTTTGACTCACAACAGTGCGAGCAACGCTGCTAATTAGCGCAGTTTATAGGTTTCAGAAATCGGTACGTAGGGCATGTCTACCTCAGTTTATATAGAAGTCTTTGGTCATAATCTATCCTCATGTAACTTGTATCCAGCCGTTAAAGCAAGAAAGAGTAACAAATATCCAGACCTTCTGTCATCCAGACATCCGCACTCCCACATTTTCGCATTTATAATAACAAAGATTAAAAAATACAAGTTACAACTACCCAAAAAGTCATCATTAATAGCTGCCGGTAGTTATCCAGTGTCAAGTCAAGCTGGCGACGTCTCCTTTCCGATTCCTTCCCGCTCTGAGTGAAAACGGCTTTCTTATCGCGGATATCTAATACATATAGTGGCAATCTATGAACTTCCATATGTGGGTACTGGCGGGCACACATTTGTTTTAATATTTGTAAAAATAAAAATAATGTTAGTATTAAACATTCATAAACTGAAAATATTTAGAATAGTTTTTTGTTTATGGCCGGCCAGAAAATTCCGTGCTTAGGGGTACTGTCAAGGACCTGCAAGTGATGCGCGTGCTGAAAAACGGACGAGCTCATTGGGAATAGACGAAAAACTCTATCAACCCGTCCATACAATATTTCAATAATCCTCTTAAATTAAATTATGAGAGGCCGACCTCCAGTAGTAGACTGTAGAAAACTGATGCGTAAACAGAAAAGACCACTCTTTTTAATAGCTAAGAGAACTCATAAATAAATGTCCTAAAGGTATTTAGGGTAATTATTCTTCAAAGTACACTGCAATGGTCTCACCACCTATTACGCAGCACGAAATACTATAACTTGAAATATGGGCGTATACCTACTAAATCTCTGCCTACCCCTTCGGGGATAAAGGCATGGCGAAAATGTACGTATGAATTCGTTAATATTGAATGATCTTTCCGCAGTATACCTAGTCTTTCTTTCCTTTCTCGCTATCTCTCTGACGTAATGGGCAATTTTTTAATACTATTCAAATTTCAAAAACAGAGTAAGTAGTATTTATGATCATTGATTGGTTGTATCAGAAAAAAATCCATGCTACAATGTGAGGTAACATCTCATCAACTCAACAGTTATTGAGTCACTTATAAACAACCCAACAACTTCTACATCGACGAATTACAATTTGTAAACTCTGCGAAACGTTTAGTAAACATGCTGTAACAGTTTATGAACACTAACATTGTTTAAAAAGTGACCGTGAGGCGTATGCCTCGTGCATCACATATACTTCATGAAAAGGTAATTTGGTTATTCAAGACTTGCTATGTTCCACGGCTCCGTCTGTGACATACTACGAATCTAGTTGCACCCATTTTATCAGTACTTGTTCGCAATGGAAATAATGTCGTAGAAGGTGCTTTAACCGCTAAGCTATCGGGCTACGCTTGAAATTGATAAAGTATTTCAACAGGGCCAATATAGATAAACGTAATAAATAAGTCTTGTTGAGTAATTAAAGATTGGTTTTATGGAAAGAAAGAAAGAAAGAAAGAAAGAATTATAAAATTCGAGAAGCACTAAATCAATAATCTTTTTCATGTGTACAATGTTTTCAAAAATGTAAATATACTTTTTGACTAAGCACTTTTGCTATGAAGCATACACCAGTTATTAGAAAACGAGTCTATAGTCTATGCTAGATTTCTAGTTCCTCGTTTTCTAATCTAGGTATAAAATGTAACTTTTTACGGTTCACCAACTCTATACTCTGTGATTATTAGATAAGTATGAACATGCTGGCCTATACTTGTTCTTGTAGCTAATGAGATATTACTGCTGTTAAGATTAGAGGAAGTCAACTCTAATACATAGACGAAAAATAAAGATTTTTGAAAGTAAGTACCTACCTATAGCTACAAAGTGTAGGCATCTGCAAAGCTCCCTAGGGAAATTCGAGAATAAGTATGTATGTTTTTTACATCTATTAAAGATCTGTTACATCAATATCCATGAACTGCCGTACAAATTTATAAAATCTTAGACCAATAATACAGTCAAATGGATACTCAGTTATATTATAATCATCACTTTTTCGAGTTATTCATAGACAATTTGAAGCGTTTTAATGCTTTGGAAAATTCTTTAAGCCCTCCGAAAAATGTAGGACGGTGTGCTCGTGACTTACTAGATCAATATCTGTGTCCATAAAAAAAACATCAGTAAAACGCCTCTGTACCTACTAGCTGAATAGTGTAATTAGTGTAATTGAAATATTTCCGTCTAAGTATAGGTAAGCCGCTTGAATTTCCCCCCTTAGAAGCGGGATAACACCCGAACCACCCCCTAGGCGAGGCCGCTGTGGCGGCCGTGGGTCTGTTGGGTGCCCTGGGCTTACCCGGGGCTCCCAACCATATGCTGTTACGTGAGGTTTTTTAGTCGGTAGGAGTCCGGCACAGCACCCATGAGGACTTTCCCTCACGTTAAAAATTGCCGCTTGAATTAGGTGACAAAGTTATTTGTTACCGAGTTTTTTAGTTCATAACATCAACGTCGCTATTACAGACTTCATTACAAACTTGTACACAAATCTAATTAAAGATACAAATACCACGAAACAGCTTCAACACGTATCTACCAAAGATAAGTTTAAAAGTAGTTTGGTGGAGCGATACGCAGTCTGTTTCCACTGCGCCGGCGCACGCGGGCAGTTTAGTAATGCATGGCTTGCAGGGTTGTCAACCATACTGGATCGTATAGGACTAATATAGCATAATTATTATACAATACTTTATAAGGAAAGATTTGCGAATTTTTATTGGATAAACGCTAGAATTACTGAACCTTCAAATAACCTACTAAAATTTAAAATTCTTTGGAAACCAGAAAGGCACGTTATTAGGTACGTTCTAACAACATCTATCTAATCTAATGTCACGTCACTACTCAGGAGAGCGTATTTTATTCAAAAGCCGGATTTAATACATTATTCAAAATACGGTATTTACATCTGTCACTGACGAAACAGTTATTGAAAGCAAACAGGAAATTCATTTTTTTTCTCCTTTCTTTCACAATTTTTTATAAACATATTCGAAGAGTTATAGTGCCAACCCTATGCATTTAAGTAATGCAGTTTTGCTATTCACCATGCGTCGCCGCTTGCGCAACGCTCTGATATCCTCCGTATTTGATTACGATGGGTGAGCACGGTGTTTGGATTTTTTTGTAAGATATCGATTTGGACAAAAAACTATAACATGAGGTTAAAAATCAATTGATTACCATCCACCACCATGATTGTTGCCATCTTTGTAGACATTCAAAGTCATCTTTTGTTTTCTTTTTTTTGGACCTTCATAACTCAGATGGATCGACGACTTGAAGCAGTAGGTCGCAGTATTATGGCGTAATTTGGAAGAGGCCTATGTCCAGCAGTCGAATGCCATAGGCTGAGTCGATGAATTAAAACTAATCTTTGTTGAGACGCTGAATTGCATCCGTGTGTACGCTTCAAGGGCGCAAGCCTATGTCTATAATCTTACTTACTGGTATGAATAATTAACCGTCAAAGACCTTTTGTGTGTCACTCTGGAAGATCCTATGGGGTTGATGAATATTTTGCTATACGATTTTGCAAAGGTGATGGTTACTTTTTTTTTTATTTTAAAAGTACCTAAGTAACTCTTCATATTTCTTTACATGAAACAGAGCTAAATTAAGTTGCCAACTTGAGACACTGACAAGACAATTTTTTTTTATTGATGTACGATTTTGTTACTGCAACTGGCAGAAATAAATTTGTTTTTCTTTCTTTCTTTCTTGTCTTTCATATATATATATATGAAATATTAATAAGGAAACAAACTTCTAAAACAATTGCTCTTTCTTCTTTGCACATAAAATTCCATCCAGTTAAAATACCGCTTTCTGGAGTGGCTTTTCAAACGTGGCAGTGTTCGACCAACACTAATTTGCTGGCGATGGCGATGGCGTTAGAACCAACATGCGACGCACACAATCCAGTATTGAGTTTCGACATCGAGTTAACGGTAGACCTGCCAGTCGCATCAAGAAAAAAAAAATTTGTGAACTTTTGGACACCGCATGATCGCACCGGTTTTAAAATTGACAAATTAAGTATTGCATTTTTGGATATCTATACTAATATTATAAAGAGGAAAGATTTGTTTTTTTGTTTGTTTGTTTGTAACTAATAGGCTCCGGAACTACTGGACCGATTTGAAAAATTCTTTCACCGTTGGAAAGCTACACTCTTTGCGGTGAACAAAGGCTATATTTTATTCCCATATTCCCACGGGAACGGGAACTACGCGGGTGAAACCACGTGACGTCCGCTAGTCTATACATAATATAATAAAACTGTTGAGGGTCGAGAGTCTGTACATGGAAGATATTTTAAACATTTTAATTGTAGGGCGTTCTCTAATCGCTACTGAAGGCGAAAATGTAATTTAAAATTTTCATGTCCGTCTGTCTGTCTGTCTGTCTGTCTGTATCCCGAATAAGTATCACGCCGAAACTGCTGAATCGATTTGAATGAAACTTGGTACAATCATAGCCTATAATCCGAGGAAGGTTCTTGGATACTTTTGATCCCGATATTTTGGGCAGTTCCTTTGGGAGAGGGAATGAAAGACAAAATAGTTTTTTAGTTGTAACTTTTCAATGCGTAGTCCGATTCCAAAAACAATTTCAGTGTTAGAGTGGAGTACTTTAAGGATTGTTTCACACAAGTTTCGATGTTGAGGATTTTGTAGCTCAGGAATTAGAGACGTCTCAACTTTCGCAAAACCTAGAATTCAAGGATTCCTTTGAATGTAAGGGTAAATCTAAACTGGCGTGTTGGCTTTATCATAAAAGAGCTTAATGATTAAGGATATTGTAAAATAAATCAGTCCGCGCCGAAGGCGGGGACTGAATTGTTTTAGAATGGACTTGAAAAAGTACCTGTCCTTTCATATTCCTTATGCGGCGCAAACGAAGTTGCGTGGGTCAGCTAGTTTTAAATATTTTCTTAAATATTGTTGGACATTCTCTCACACAACATCATCAAGTCCAAACTAAGCTATAAGCTTGTGCTTTGGGATCTAGACGACTGATAGACATACTTATACTATATTTCTAAATACATACATAAATAGATAAATGTTGTTGAGTCTTATAATAAGCCTCAATTCGAAATATTACATTTATTGTTAAAAATTACAGAGAAACATAATTATTACATATCTATATTTACATTATTACTATCTAAACTAAACCTAAATAAGGCCCCCGTGGCATTGTGCCCAAAAACTAGCAGCATTCCCCCTTTGAATAGCAATACCTATTCGTTGAGCGAGAAAACTGCCAGCCCTTGGGTCACCAGTTGACTCCACAAGGCGCTTTTTCAAATTCTTGAAAAATTTATGCGCATTGGGACCCCATGGACCTAGGGTCTCGACACCGACTGGACAAAAACGATACGATGAATCGAGACCCTTATATTTATTAATTTTAATATTTTCAGCCGCTTCCGCTGCTGCACTGGCTTTTAATTTTGTTTTGGGAAGATGGGGCGGGGCTAGAGTGTCAACACAAGTTGCATCCCACACCAGGACCCGACCCATCTCCCACGGTATCAAAGTTATACCATCCGGTCTCTTGCCATCGTCCCTGAAAACGCCGTTTGGCTCTAAGAGCGCAGGCACATTGGCGGTGGCAAGAGCACGGCGGATGATGTCGTTCAGCGCAGCGTGGCGTGAGAAGTGGCCTGCGCTCTTTAAAAAAAATAAATTATAATTATTTCTAGATAAATTATACCTAGACATAGAACAAATTAATGTGCTCATCACACTGGGTGGGAATCGAACCAACGACCCTCGAATCCGTAGTCTCTAACCGTAATATGAGGCCAGTCAACTGACTGTTGAGGAATATAAGACCGTGGAAGGTGGACCATATATTGTGGCGTAGATTTGGAGGGGTCTTCGTTCAGCAGTTGACTGCTTTAAAACGATTTGATTGATTGATTGAAATTTTAATGTAGTGTAGAAAAACAATTCTACTAAGTCAGGCGTGAGAGCGTACAAACTGACAGAGTTACTTTCGCTTTAACATAATTATACAGGAAGTAGGATCATTTAGATTAATTACATTTTTTTTTATGTGTGGATTCTCCCTCGTAGTCCCACTAGTGGTTCAAAATAGTGTGACCACGAGAAAACACCGAAAAAGAATGTTATCTATATATATATCCTAAAAATATAATGTACATTTGGCGTTTTTTTTTACATTTTGCATATTGCACATTTTGCTTTTGTTCATTATGCGATTTTGCGTGTGGTATTTTAGTCATTTAGCGTTTTGCTCATTATACTCTGTAGGGAAATCCTTCATGGATGCTTTGCTGGACTCCTACCAACCAAAACCAAACAGTGCCCTATCACTGCTCACGGCCGGGAACCCCGGGGCACCCGGGGCCTACAATCCAAAGGTACGCGCTGCTCAATAAAGCTATCAACTGTCTAATCCACTATGTCTAAAATTAATTTGTTCAAACAATAGTGATCTCAAATTTAAGATATAGAAAGAGAATCTGTTTCGAACAGTATTCGAACTCCCCGTCTTTTCGCATACCGTGCATGACACCTTAACCACACAACCACCGAAACCTACTAGAAACTGACCATTTCTTCCATCTCTTATACGCTTTGGGGCAACGCTTTTTCTATATTTAAAAGTGATTGAGTTAGCACCCACGCTGAACGTTTCAAAAGATTGTTGCTTTTCATAAAATTATTTGTAATAGTTTTTTGTTAGTTCAGATATATCAATGGACTGATCTATTGTATTTCTATTGTATTTATTTCTATTCTAATGTATTCCTGGTATACAATGTAGATTTTTACTAATACCTAACTTTAAAAGCGCTAACCACGTAGGTTTGTTCACTATTAAGTGATAGTAGCGCAAACAGTGGCTGCTTTCGCCGGTATTATCTGTTTCTAGGAACGCTAACAGATATAACACTGACGCAAGTCTAGTCACAGCTTGTGTCGGAGAGAGTGAGCTTACTTAGGATGCGTCGCTTTACTTTGTTTAGACGCACTCGCTTTAGAAAGGAATGGAATCGAATATTGATAATTTTTTGAAGATTTTCTTAGAACATCAATGCTCGGATATCATAGATTGTATTTTTGGTTGTGTAACTATATTCTGGCTGTAAAAATTTTGATTTGGATGACGAAATAGTTAGAGGTTTCCTATGTACAGGTGACGGCAAATAGATTGTCCCCTATTACCAACAAAACTACTGGCTAAACAAAAAAGAGTGCTTGTTATGTGCGTAGAATGTCGCCGAATATTGATGCCGTAGAATATTAATGCCGTAGAATATTGCCGAGAATTTTAGTTCAAAATATACATCCCTTTATAAATGCATCTGATGCGTCGCTTTACTTTGTTTAGACGCACTCGCTTTAGAAAGGAATGGAATCGAATTTTGACAATTTTTTTTTACGCCAGAGTATGTGAAGGTGATAGTCCAATGCTGAGTGAACTAAGCCAGCCTCACTTGCAAGTGATACCTGTTGATAAACGAATGAGGTATAGCAAAAAGAAGTAAGACTCGAAATGAAACCCTGTACTTACCAATTTGATTAGCCGTCATGATAATTTCAATCACCATCGCAAAGTGATTGTGAGGCCTATGTCCAACAGCGCACTGTGGTGATTAAGGTGTCAATAAGGTGCTTTTGTCTGGTATAAGGAAATTAGATAGAAGTAGAATTCCCTCAGTCTAAAGTTGATTAAGAGAGATCTACTTCCAGTAATGGTCTGCGGTAGGGTTGAAGCACCCTACCACAGCAAAGGCTCGATTGAGAAATCAGTAGTGTCCTCCTGTCTGATATAAGAGAATGAGAAAAAGAACGATGGTGGGGAAATCCTCATGAACACTATGTCGGACTTCTACCGACTTAGGGTCCGTTCACACAGACCGGCTCGGAGGGGAGAGCAGATTCTTATCACGTTGAAAACAGAGTTTTTAGTATTTGAAGTAAGGTTTATTTTTGCATGTGCACTGCTTTTGTCATTAAGAACGCTTGAACGCGCTTGGTGTGAAATAATAAGAGGAGTTGACCGGCTCCGATCGCGTACTTTTTCTCGTTCGCAATTGCATGCTGCGAGTGCATCCGATCGGCTGCGAGGGCATCCGACCGGCTCCGAGCGCACTCGCTTTCAGATCGCTTCCAGCCGGTCTATGTGAAATAGTTGGCGGCTCCGCTCCGACCAACTCCGAGCGTATACGATCCGGTCTGTGTGAAAAGAAAAGTGCGCGCCGATGCTCTCCGAGCCGGTCTGTGTGAACGGATTCTAAAATACGATGCCCAACTACTGCCTACGACTGGGAGTCTCGGGTAAGCCCTAGGAATTATATTCCATGATCAGGATAATCCCTCAATAACAAATAACATTGACAAAGTGAATAATACTCGTGTTTGGTATTTACCGTCCTTATCATAGGACAACCCATATGTACCATTGATGTTATTTTCTCAATGGTTCAAGGAAAATTGTAACAAAATCAATTCATTCACAAATACATAATTATATAAACCATTTAAAATGGTATAATAGTAACAATCTCAGAAGGTAAACGTACTTACGTCTCCCGAAGGATTTTGATCCTTGTTTGGTTTAAAAGGTTTGCCTTTAGAGCAGTGGTGGGCAAACATTCTTAAATGGGGGGCCAGAACAAATTAAGAATTTCCAGAGGAGGGCCAGAATTATAGGAAAAATGCATTTTGTACTGAAACATTTCATCTTACGTCTTTCATTTATTGATGTGTGGCTGTCTGTTAAGGTGCGGTTAAACGGCCCGCTGTAACACGAGCCGCGCCACGCTGCACCATCCGTGTAGGCGCGGCTCGGCTTAATTCGGACGCAAGCCTGCTCGTTTAAACGACGCGGGGTAGCACGATCATACGCGAACCGAGCCGTCCATGGATAGCGGCACACATCTCGCTGTTGAACCGCGCTGTCCTTCTTTTTCTTTAATTCTTCCACAGATATACGTCCCTCACAGAACTAAGTTTTTATTCTTGTCCAAGCATCGTGCACATTGTTGCGATTTTTGTGACCTGGATGTGATTTTGGTGGGCCGGATTAAATGCTTACGCGGGCGGGAGTCGGCATATAATTATCACGAATCATATACCATTCATATAGAAGGACCGTCGGTGGGCCGGATTAACGCTTACGCGGGCCGTACATTGCCCATCACTGATTTAGAGGATATTTTTACTATTTTTACCTTATCGGGTAGGTATACGACGCTGGCTAGATGGATTACTATTTTACCTATCCTACCTTCTTGGTCTTCACCCTATATATCGGCCTCCATGACTGAGCCCGAGGACGGTGCGATTGCTACTCATCGTTCTTACGGTGGCATGACGTGATAGTTTCGGGAATGCCTCACTCCCAAAGAACCGGAAAAACACTCGTATCCTTACGTGAGGCCGCGGTGGTAGCTAAAGTTTGCTGAAAATTCAGGCACTGCCTTTCGAGGGGAACTTGGGGTGCCGAGACGGATAGATGGGGATCGTGTGGGTCAGTTCAAGCATTATTAGTTTCTGTGGGGATTTCCACACGCCAAAAGAAACAAAGTTGTCCCTTCAAGTATTAATGATAAAGAGACAATGTTTGTTTATCAGTTGTCAAAGACATGTATTAATTTATATAATTACTTTAAAAATAAATAGTTATAAAGTGTATAATGACAATACATTCGGAGTCTATCATACACTAAGTGGTCTAGATCCTGTATCACAAGCCTATTACTACCTTAATTTGGGCTAGAGTATAAAAGTAATTTCCCACTATATTAATTCATATGATTACTCAAAAAAATAAATAGTCATGAACCTTATAACGACAATACATTAAGAGCCTACCAGACGCCAAATCGTTGAAAGAAGATAGAAGATATACATTTTAGCGTGCAAGACAGGGAAAGATGCGATCGGTTTTTGTGCGTTTTTAACGAAATAAATTAATTATAATAAAACTATAACCAATATTAACAAATTGGTCTAGTGCAAATGAAGATTTTACTATTGTCTTTCTTATAAATATTTTATATTATAAAAACAACTTAAAACTTATGAGATCTAGGTTAAAATTTCAAGAAATCGAGGTATTTTCAACACAAAAATCTATCGAGGATTTTATCAGCAATCGTGTTTATAGCCTAGTGCGTTTTTAGTTTATGAACTGAAGTTGTCTGTGTTAAAATTTTAATTCATTAGACCTCACGAATCCTGAGATCTAGGTCAAGGTAATAGTCTATTTGGCGTCATACAGACTCTTAATATCGAGTCGACTCGACGCGCGCGCTGCTCTCAAAGTGGGTTAGAACAAGAAAGCGTCGCACGGACAGCGCATGCGTCCCCACCTGCGCGCGCGCAAGTGCACGACGCGTCACTTGATACTTTTGTTATTTTGTGCTAGGTGTAACCTATGGCTTTACTTGAAAACTGCAACACTAATTGGACCCATTCAGATGAATTTGTTCGAAAAATATACATTCAGATGAATTTGTTGAAAGAATATACATTTAAGATTTGCTATTAGAACACGCGAAGCGGACTCAGTGTTCTGTAAACGATTACTGCTTTCACTATGGCTAGCCTTTCTTCTTCTTCTTTTAATTAATGGCCCTCCGTTTATTAACGATTTTGCCAGTCTCCAGTAAAATAAATAGATACAAATTAAATCATAAAAAAATGGCGATACGCCAGTCTCAAGTCATCTGTGGCTAGCCTTTGGATGGGTGACCATTCATGTGACCACTTTGTGTCATTTATTTGAGCGTTTCCGTGCTTCGGAAGGCACGTTAAGCCGTTGGTCTCGGTTGCCAGTAAAATAACGTTAAGTCAAGTGATGGCCTTTTTGGGCGGCTTGAAAAATTTCAACAGCAACTACCAACCTGCACCTGTCCATCTCAACACGGCAATTCGGCTCACCACCTATTACGTGGGACAATTTCTAAAAAGGTGAATTGTGGGCATATAAGCCTCTGCCTGATCCCTTCGGGGATATAGGTGTAGAGACCATTTGTGTATGTATGTATGTATGTATGTATGTATGTATGTATGTATTGGAACAATCTATGGGGACCGCGACTTGGCTAACGTAGGAAAAAAAAAGCTTAGGATGGGACGTCCACCCGCCAGATGA
This sequence comes from Miltochrista miniata, assembly GCA_933228765.1. NCBI lineage: Eukaryota > Metazoa > Arthropoda > Insecta > Lepidoptera > Erebidae > Miltochrista > Miltochrista miniata. The sequence goes on from OW121770.1 coordinate 14,912,349, forward strand.
AAAGACCTAGAAAAGGCCGTAGGATGGCACTGGATGCGCAAGGTGCAGGACCGTGTGTTATAACGCAACTTGGCAAAAGTCTACGCTCAGCATTGGACCCAGAACTGGGCTGCCATAGACAGAGATGACTGATTGGAATACTTCTTTTATTAACCCCCGACGGAAACCCGGACGGGGTGTTATAAGTTTGACGTGTGTGTGGGTGTGTGTGTGTGTATGTAAGTCTGTCTGTGGCATCGTAACGCCCAAACGGATGAACTGATTTTGATTCTGTTTCTTTTGTTTGAAATATGGGTTAGGGGAGAGTGTTCTTAGCTATGTTTTATAAAAATTGGTTCAGCCATTTCAAAGATATGAGGGGTGAAAGTAGTGATGAAAAATTGAATGTGTTCAAATATACCCGTGTTGGGTATCAAATGAAAGGTCATAACTTATACATCACGATACCGCGATAAATTTTATGAAAATCGGTTTAGCCATTCGGAAGATATGAGGAGTGGAATGTATTTCTAATTCTGTAACCACACTCCGCGCAATTCGCATTAGCTCTGAATAATTGTTGATAGACTATACGTATGTTGATATTAAAAACCCCTATAAAAAGCATGAAATAAAAAATTAAATTTAAAATTTAAAAAACCCCCGTCTTAGAAAAAAACCTGTAAAAAGTAATAAAAGAACTATTATATATTATGACCTATCTACCCTAAGTATTGAACCTTTATTATTATTATAGGTAGCTATATTATTTACGTATTCATATTTTTAACTAACAGTCTGTCTCGTCGGGGACTGCTCACCTAATCCTAACCTAATCGTACGTCTGTCTCTGTTTAGGTATAGAGCGGTCCCCCCGACGAGACCAACTGTTAGTTAAAAAATTACAAATCCTTATTTCTAATAGAAATTAGTAATACATTACAAGGCAGAACTGGTCTTATCTATCATTTTATCATTAGCTTGTTTCATAACGATTCCAGTGAGGTAAGTATTTTAAATGGCTACCACAGAAAAGTTATGAGAAATCGCCATTTTAAGAACATTAGCCGACGCCGCGCGCGCCGCTCGACATAGGCGTCACAGACGGCATGTTCGCGCGCTGAAGCCGTCACAGACGACGGGATAATAAAGGTTCAATACTTAGGGTAGATAGGTCTAGAATAGTTATTTTATTACTTTTTACAGGTTTTTTTATGAGTCGGGGGTTTTTTAAATTTTAAATTTAATTCCGTTCAGCAATTGTTCACATACCAGGGGCAATAAGTGGCAAAGATATTGTATCTATCAATCAATGCATATAATAAAATCGTAACCAGTCCCTGTCTGTACATGGAAGATAAATAAGAAAAAATATTATAGGGGGGCTTCATAAACGCAATAGAACCCAAAACAATGATTTTTAGATTTTTTGCCTGTTTGTCTGTATGTCTGTATATCTGTTTGTCTGTACGTTTGTGCACGCTAATCTCCGTAACCGCTTAACCGATTGCAATGTGGTTTTCTTGTCCACTTAACATTCAGTGTTTATTTCATGTCAATCGGTTTATAAATAATAAAGTTATATCACTTTAAAGATTCACGACATAGTCATAGGAATCTAAAAATCTAAACTGGCGTGTTGGCTTAATTATAGAAGAGCTTAATGATTAAGCCTATTTTAAAACAATTCAGTCCGCGCCGAAGGCGTGCACTGATTTGTTTTGTTTGACTTAATCTTTAAGCTCTTTTATGATTAAGCAAGCAGGACAGTTTCACACGCTGCTTGATGAGTCTGCTGAAGAAATACCTCTCCTTTCATACACCTTATGTGACGTAAACGAAGTTGCGGGTTCAGCTAGTTTAAAATAATATTGTTAAGTAATTTCAAATTTTCATTTGAATTTGACTCTTTAATTAAGGTAAAGTTGGCATGCTTTCATTGTAATGGCTTAATGGTCTCGTATTGTTACCAACTGTAACTAACCATCACTGTGTATCCTCGTTTAAGGCAAATAAATAATTTGTATCTGTCAACCAATGGTACATAAGATAATAATAAAAGTCCTTAAAAATATTTAACACCAATAACTACCCACTTACTAAATGATCCTTGACAAAATCTCCATCCAAAGGTTGCCTGTAAGCTTAGATCGGTTTACTAATGTTTGCCATAATTTAAAATGCTATAATTTCATTTGCCATACTGGTATTTGCCATAATTTTATTAGAAATAACGCTTCAGTTGTCATAATCGTGACATGACATAAAATGACTTTCACTAATTTACATTGGTCATAATCGATCAAGTGTCATAATAATTTAAATCCATAAATGTATTTGCCATAATTTTCGTTTTCAATAATGCCATTTTCCATAACTTTTATTCACCATAATATACTTCTGGGTGGTTTAAAAAAAAACCACGAAGACTAAGGTAGTCTTCTAACCTAACCCATCCGAGTCGGATTGCACTGATTCGGGGTGTTAACAATAATTAATTTCGACCTTACAATATTATGTATTATTTTCAAAATTATATCATATTTTGATTATGTCAAGAGTCCATTATGAGATGTGTTACTTATGGAAACTAATTATTATGATATATGTTGTTATAGAAAGTAATTTTATGGAAAATAAAAGTTATCACTGTTGAGTTGTTATGGCAAACGTTATTAGTATAAATGATAATAGTGCAAGTAAATATTATGATCGGGGATGATTATGGCAAACAATATTAGTGCAAATGAATTTATGGAAAACGAGAGAAGACCGCTTAGATCATCTAACCACAGGATGCGCCTTACTTAAGCATTGTTTTCTGCCATTGCACATGACCATTTGGTCTTTTGGCTTTATAAAAAGCACTGTACATCAGTACATCATTTTATATGATTAAACTAGTACATTTCATTGTAGTTGACTGTACAATAAAAATAACACACAACAGCCATTACGCGTTTGTCGATTAATACATTTTTAAATATAATGAAATTTTATATGTCTTTGTGTTTCCCCCTTCACCCGCTATGAAAACTAGCAGAATATTTTTGTTTGCGGTGGTTCGCAAAGGCTAGTCCCGTGATATATGGTCTAAGCCTGTAAGAGATGGCTTTTTAGCGATAAGGCCGCCCTCTGTGTCCCGGGACATCCTTCCGAGGGCTTACCCGGGGCTCCCAACCACAGGCTGTTGGGCGTTACGTGAGGTTTTTTAGTCGGTAAGAGTCCTAACATCCTCTGAGGATTTTCCCTCACGTAAAAAAAAGGCCGCCCTCTGTACATTTTTACTACTTTAATCTCTTTATAAAGTATGTTTTTGTATTGGTGTGCAATAAAGTTTAATCTAATATAATCTTATCTATAGTCACGCGTTTATCCCCGAAGCGGTAAGCGTAGTATACGCCCACACTTCACCTTATAGTTTTATGTCCCACGTTATAGGTAGTAAGCCTATTGCCGTGTTGAAATGGACAGGCGCAAGTCGCCGCGACCCGCAGTTGAAAAATTTCAAGCCGCCCTTGACTTAACGATTGTCATTTTACTGACAACCGGGTTTCATTTCGAGTTTTCCTTCTCTACGCAATGTATCTTTTTGCGAAAGTGTTCCCTTAATCGCCTCTTACGATACCCTCGGAATGTATTGGAGTGGCGACATTTTGTACTCTTACACGTCGCAACACGGGACCCCGTCGCCACACGGGGCTACTAATGTTTAATTTAAATCATATATTCAAATGTCTCGAGGAGGATTCGAACCTGCTTCTTCTCGTATACCGTGCCAGACGCTTTACTAGCTCAGCCATCGAGACCCTACTGGGAACTGACCAATTCCTTCACTTTTTAACCGACTTCCAAAAAAGGAGGAGGTTCTCAATTCGTCTGTATTTCTTTTTTATGTTTGTTACCGGCAAATCGCTTGAAAAAGTTAACCGATTTTGAAAATTCTTTTTTTATTTGAAAGCTGGTGCTTCCCATGTGGTCCCATATACAGGAAGTCAGAATCTGATGCTGGGATCCTGGAGAATTCGAAGAAATCCCTCGAATCGAGGGAATTCCTTAACGATTTACAGCAGTTACCTTGTGTTTGGGCTTGATTAATTTGTATTGGGGAGGACTTTACCCCTAGACTGATATTATTTCAGTCTACCTGTCACTAAAAATAATGAAAAAAAAAAAATTAACAAAAAAAAACCGACTTCAAACAAAAACTAAAAATTGAAAAATAAAATTAACTTAGCACAAAGTAATAGGTAGTAAATTTAGATTTATCAGATATTATTGACTGTAATACTGAAGTCGGTGTCAATATTTTACTATGAGAGATTAATAATACCTACCTAAACCTATAGTTTTACTTGGCGCCTTGTGATTTAGTTCCTTTGCGCTCGTAGCATATTAATAGCTTTCAATTATTTTTAAAATATTAAATAACTAAAAAAAACTATTTTTTCTGTCACTTGCAACATTCCTACGTCACGCTATTAAACACGTCGTCTTTGACGTTTTGTTCGGATTTTCCATATTTTTTTCCTTTTCTTGTATGTCCCTCGTAACACGTAGTAGTAGGTAAGGTTGTTGGGAGTCCTGGGACATCCTTCCGAGGGCTTACCCGGGGCTCCCAACCATAGGCTGTTGGGCGCTACGTGAGGTTTTTTAGTCGGTAGGAGTCCGGCATAACATCCAAGAGGATTTTCCCTCACGTATAAAAAAAAATGTAGGTAAGGTTGTGGAGTTTTTGACGACATTTATTGTTACTGCTCTGCTCTCTTGGGCAGTAGCATGATGATACAATTAATATTATTAATTATGGAAAACTTCGCTTGATAAAATTGTGATTTTTAAAAAAAAATGATTTATCGATTATAAAAAAATAAATCCTTTAATTCCTTACTAGCTGTTCCCCTCGACTTGGTTCGCGTAGAAGTCGTTATCGCGTAAAATCAGTCTCTCCTTTTGCGCAGTCAGTTAAAAAGTAGCATATATGTCCTTCCCAGGAACTCATACTATCTCTAATCTATACTACACTCGAGAGCAATGAATCCGGGTCACTTAAAGAATCCTAAAAATCTCGGAAACTAAAAATGCTAGGTTAATGCAATAAATTGTATTTAATAGACAATGTAATACTCCTTAAATGAAGGTATTAAAACTTCTTAGTTATTGTAAAGTTATATCATAAAAAAATCAAATTTGAAAAAGGGCCACTTTCGAAGATGGAACTACGAAATTACAGCATTTGGTGTTGCTTTTGTTTGTAATCTGTCATTTATGTGGGTACATAAACCATGTTGATAGTGCTCTATATTCATTAATCAAGCTGAAATTATGTCGCTTACGCCTGAAGAATGCACCAGAATACTTACAATGCTGGAAACCGGCCGGAGTCAGCGCGATACAGCCAGGACTGTCGGTGTGTCGCTGTCAACAGTACAAAGAGTTCTCCGACGTTACGAAGAAACTGGTTCTAACCTACGCAGACCAGGAACGGGCAGAACCAGGTGTACCACAGCACGAGAAGACCGATACTTGGTGAACACCATGCTTCGAAATCGCTTTCTCACAGGAACTGAACTCACCAATCAGTTTCGACGCCTCGGAGGAAGTAACCCAAGTGCATGGACAGTAAGACGTCGGCTTGCTGAATCTAACTTAAAACCCCTTAGACCTGCAAACGGCCCTAAACTGGAGCGTGGGCATCGTATTTCGAGACTAAGGTATGCCCAGAGCCACGTAAATTGGAGTATTGAAGATTGGTCAAAAGTTATGTTCTCCGACGAATCAAAATTTATGCTCTACAAGCACGATGGAAGACACAGAGTGTATCGAAGACCAGGGGAAAGATTCAAGCAAGCATGCATCGAAGAAAAAGTAGCCTACGGTGGTGGGTCTGTACTTGTGTGGGCCGGAATTTCTTCTGAAAGTCGCACAGAGCTGGTGATCATAGAAAACGGCTCTTTAACTAGCGTAAGATATGTGGAAGAAATCCTCAATGATCACGTTGGTCCATTTATGGTCAATTTAGGTGAGGATGCTATATTTATGCATGACAATGCCCGACCTCATACAGGTAGGATTGTGAATGACTACCTTCAAGAGATGAACATTACTCGTATGGAGTGGCCAGCGCGCAGCCCGGATATCAACCCGATCGAGCATGCTTGGGACGAGCTAGGCAGATGCGTAAAACAACGAAACCCTCCCCCAATCACGCTTCGTGAGCTCAAAATTGCTCTCACAGAGGAATGGGAGAATATTCCCCAAAATCGTATAAGGAACTTGGTGTACAGCATGCCAAACCGCGTAAACGCAGTAATGGAAGCACGAGGAGGCAATACGAAGTATTAAAATTCAAGAAAATCGTAATAAAGTTCAAAAATTTCATGTTTCCTATTTTTGTTTTAAGGAGAGATCAGCAGTTTTTTCTTTATGTAATTTTGTGTTAATAAAATGTATGGTGACTCATATTTTTTTTACTTTCATTTAAGGAGTATTACATTGTCTATTAAATACAATTTATTGCATTAACCTATCATTTTTAGTTTCCGAGATTTTTAACATTCTTTAAGTGACCCGGATTCATTGCTCTCGAGTGTAAATAACATCAAAATAGGTTCAGCGGTTGAGGCGTGAAAACGTAACAGACAGACTTAGATATAGACAGACTTACTTTCGCATTTATAATATTAGTAGGGATTCTAACATGTTTACTTTCAGGATACTTCTGTTTTGACTAATTAAAGCGTTTTAGTTAATTTTAAAACAAATATCATTGCTGGAATTTGCTAGTTTGCAATAGACTTCCAAAAAATGAGGGAAAAATGTCGTAAATGAAACCATGTAAAGTTTTCGGTTGTCACAGAGACTTACCGGGCACGGTAGCTTTTGTAGGTATCTGTGGCGAAGACACCGGGAAACCACGGCCGAGTGTCAGCACTGCGAGGACCGCAGCGATGACACGGCGCTCCACACGCTGGTGGAGTGCACGGCGTGGGCGCAACAGCGCCAGGTCCTCGTAGTGGGTCTGGTCGTTGACACTCTCTCGCTCGAGACCATGGTGTGAGCCATGATCTCCAGCGGGAGTAAGTGGGACTGCACCGCCTCTTTCTGCGAGCAGGTCCGGCATAGCATCCATGATGGATTTTTCCTCATGTTAAAAAAAAAACATGTAAAGTTTTTTGAACATTTTTTAAGAAAGTTATACTGATTACATTGAGAAATGATATTATGAGATACATAGATATTGAGAAATAAGGTAATTCATACATATTAACAAAAAAAAAACATTTTTTACTGTCACTTGCATCATCCCCACGTCACGCTAATGTAACGTCACGTTTTTAATGGATTTTCCATATTATTTTCCCTTGTTGATATCCCTCGTAATACGTAGTCGAAGGTAAGGTTTTTTGCTTACGATGCACTTAGGTAGTACTTACTAGACCACGTATTTTACCAAAGTGGAGCGCGTGGCGAGAGCGTACGCGACTGCCAACAATGAATAATATCTACTTTTACTCATAAAATTAAAAAAGAAATGCTATGACGGTACATTCAAGATAAATTTGCGGGTTCAGCTAGTTTAAAATAATATTGTTAAGTAATTTCAAATTTTCATTTGAATTTGACTCTTTAATTAAGGTAAAGTTGGCATGCTTTCATTGTAATGGCTTAATGGTCTCGTATTGTTACCAACTGTAACTAACCATCACTGTGTATCCTCGTTTAAGGCAAATAAATAATTTGTATCTGTCAACCAATGGTACATAAGATAATAATAAAAGTCCTTAAAAATATTTAACACCAATAACTACCCACTTACTAAATGATCCTTGACAAAATCTCCATCCAAAGGTTGCCTGTAAGCTTAGATCGGTTTACTAATGTTTGCCATAATTTAAAATGCTATAATTTCATTTGCCATACTGGTATTTGCCATAATTTTATTAGAAATAACGCTTCAGTTGTCATAATCGTGACATGACATAAAATGACTTTCACTAATTTACATTGGTCATAATCGATCAAGTGTCATAATAATTTAAATCCATAAATGTATTTGCCATAATTTTCGTTTTCAATAATGCCATTTTCCATAACTTTTATTCACCATAATATACTTCTGGGTGGTTTAAAAAAAAACCACGAAGACTAAGGTAGTCTTCTAACCTAACCCATCCGAGTCGGATTGCACTGATTCGGGGTGTTAACAATAATTAATTTCGACCTTACAATATTATGTATTATTTTCAAAATTATATCATATTTTGATTATGTCAAGAGTCCATTATGAGATGTGTTACTTATGGAAACTAATTATTATGATATATGTTGTTATAGAAAGTAATTATATGGAAAATAAAAGTTATCACTGTTGAGTTGTTATGGCAAACGTTATTAGTATAAATGATAATAGTGCAAGTAAATATTATGATCGGGGATGATTATGGCAAACAATATTAGTGCAAATGAATTTATGGAAAACGAGAGAAGACCGCTTAGATCATCTAACCACAGGATGCGCCTTACTTAAGCATTGTTTTCTGCCATTGCACATGACCATTTGGTCTTTTGGCTTTATAAAAAGCACTGTACATCAGTACATCATTTTATATGATTAAACTAGTACATTTCATTGTAGTTGACTGTACAATAAAAATAACACACAACAGCCATTACGCGTTTGTCGATTAATACATTTTTAAATATAATGAAATTTTATATGTCTTTGTGTTTCCCCCTTCACCCGCTATGAAAACTAGCAGAATATTTTTGTTTGCGGTGGTTCGCAAAGGCTAGTCCCGTGATATATGGTCTAAGCCTGTAAGAGATGGCTTTTTAGCGATAAGGCCGCCCTCTGTGTCCCGGGACATCCTTCCGAGGGCTTACCCGGGGCTCCCAACCACAGGCTGTTGGGCGTTACGTGAGGTTTTTTAGTCGGTAAGAGTCCTAACATCCTCTGAGGATTTTCCCTCACGTAAAAAAAAGGCCGCCCTCTGTACATTTTTACTACTTTAATCTCTTTATAAAGTATGTTTTTGTATTGGTGTGCAATAAAGTTTAATCTAATATAATCTTATCTATAGTCACGCGTTTATCCCCGAAGCGGTAAGCGTAGTATACGCCCACACTTCACCTTATAGTTTTATGTCCCACGTTATAGGTAGTAAGCCTATTGCCGTGTTGAAATGGACAGGCGCAAGTCGCCGCGACCCGCAGTTGAAAAATTTCAAGCCGCCCTTGACTTAACGATTGTCATTTTACTGACAACCGGGTTTCATTTCGAGTTTTCCTTCTCTACGCAATGTATCTTTTTGCGAAAGTGTTCCCTTAATCGCCTCTTACGATACCCTCGGAATGTATTGGAGTGGCGACATTTTGTACTCTTACACGTCGCAACACGGGACCCCGTCGCCACACGGGGCTACTAATGTTTAATTTAAATCATATATTCAAATGTCTCGAGGAGGATTCGAACCTGCTTCTTCTCGTATACCGTGCCAGACGCTTTACTAGCTCAGCCATCGAGACCCTACTGGGAACTGACCAATTCCTTCACTTTTTAACCGACTTCCAAAAAAGGAGGAGGTTCTCAATTCGTCTGTATTTCTTTTTTATGTTTGTTACCGGCAAATCGCTTGAAAAAGTTAACCGATTTTGAAAATTCTTTTTTTATTTGAAAGCTGGTGCTTCCCATGTGGTCCCATATACAGGAAGTCAGAATCTGATGCTGGGATCCTGGAGAATTCGAAGAAATCCCTCGAATCGAGGGAATTCCTTAACGATTTACAGCAGTTACCTTGTGTTTGGGCTTGATTAATTTGTATTGGGGAGGACTTTACCCCTAGACTGATATTATTTCAGTCTACCTGTCACTAAAAATAATGAAAAAAAAAAAATTAACAAAAAAAAACCGACTTCAAACAAAAACTAAAAATTGAAAAATAAAATTAACTTAGCACAAAGTAATAGGTAGTAAATTTAGATTTATCAGATATTATTGACTGTAATACTGAAGTCGGTGTCAATATTTTACTATGAGAGATTAATAATACCTACCTAAACCTATAGTTTTACTTGGCGCCTTGTGATTTAGTTCCTTTGCGCTCGTAGCATATTAATAGCTTTCAATTATTTTTAAAATATTAAATAACTAAAAAAAACTATTTTTTCTGTCACTTGCAACATTCCTACGTCACGCTATTAAACACGTCGTCTTTGACGTTTTGTTCGGATTTTCCATATTTTTTTCCTTTTCTTGTATGTCCCTCGTAACACGTAGTAGTAGGTAAGGTTGTTGGGAGTCCTGGGACATCCTTCCGAGGGCTTACCCGGGGCTCCCAACCATAGGCTGTTGGGCGCTACGTGAGGTTTTTTAGTCGGTAGGAGTCCGGCATAACATCCAAGAGGATTTTCCCTCACGTATAAAAAAAAATGTAGGTAAGGTTGTGGAGTTTTTGACGACATTTATTGTTACTGCTCTGCTCTCTTGGGCAGTAGCATGATGATACAATTAATATTATTAATTATGGAAAACTTCGCTTGATAAAATTGTGATTTTTAAAAAAAAATGATTTATCGATTATAAAAAAATAAATCCTTTAATTCCTTACTAGCTGTTCCCCTCGACTTGGTTCGCGTAGAAGTCGTTATCGCGTAAAATCAGTCTCTCCTTTTGCGCAGTCAGTTAAAAAGTAGCATATATGTCCTTCCCAGGAACTCATACTATCTCTAATCTATACTACACTCGAGAGCAATGAATCCGGGTCACTTAAAGAATCCTAAAAATCTCGGAAACTAAAAATGCTAGGTTAATGCAATAAATTGTATTTAATAGACAATGTAATACTCCTTAAATGAAGGTATTAAAACTTCTTAGTTATTGTAAAGTTATATCATAAAAAAATCAAATTTGAAAAAGGGCCACTTTCGAAGATGGAACTACGAAATTACAGCATTTGGTGTTGCTTTTGTTTGTAATCTGTCATTTATGTGGGTACATAAACCATGTTGATAGTGCTCTATATTCATTAATCAAGCTGAAATTATGTCGCTTACGCCTGAAGAATGCACCAGAATACTTACAATGCTGGAAACCGGCCGGAGTCAGCGCGATACAGCCAGGACTGTCGGTGTGTCGCTGTCAACAGTACAAAGAGTTCTCCGACGTTACGAAGAAACTGGTTCTAACCTACGCAGACCAGGAACGGGCAGAACCAGGTGTACCACAGCACGAGAAGACCGATACTTGGTGAACACCATGCTTCGAAATCGCTTTCTCACAGGAACTGAACTCACCAATCAGTTTCGACGCCTCGGAGGAAGTAACCCAAGTGCATGGACAGTAAGACGTCGGCTTGCTGAATCTAACTTAAAACCCCTTAGACCTGCAAACGGCCCTAAACTGGAGCGTGGGCATCGTATTTCGAGACTAAGGTATGCCCAGAGCCACGTAAATTGGAGTATTGAAGATTGGTCAAAAGTTATGTTCTCCGACGAATCAAAATTTATGCTCTACAAGCACGATGGAAGACACAGAGTGTATCGAAGACCAGGGGAAAGATTCAAGCAAGCATGCATCGAAGAAAAAGTAGCCTACGGTGGTGGGTCTGTACTTGTGTGGGCCGGAATTTCTTCTGAAAGTCGCACAGAGCTGGTGATCATAGAAAACGGCTCTTTAACTAGCGTAAGATATGTGGAAGAAATCCTCAATGATCACGTTGGTCCATTTATGGTCAATTTAGGTGAGGATGCTATATTTATGCATGACAATGCCCGACCTCATACAGGTAGGATTGTGAATGACTACCTTCAAGAGATGAACATTACTCGTATGGAGTGGCCAGCGCGCAGCCCGGATATCAACCCGATCGAGCATGCTTGGGACGAGCTAGGCAGATGCGTAAAACAACGAAACCCTCCCCCAATCACGCTTCGTGAGCTCAAAATTGCTCTCACAGAGGAATGGGAGAATATTCCCCAAAATCGTATAAGGAACTTGGTGTACAGCATGCCAAACCGCGTAAACGCAGTAATGGAAGCACGAGGAGGCAATACGAAGTATTAAAATTCAAGAAAATCGTAATAAAGTTCAAAAATTTCATGTTTCCTATTTTTGTTTTAAGGAGAGATCAGCAGTTTTTTCTTTATGTAATTTTGTGTTAATAAAATGTATGGTGACTCATATTTTTTTTACTTTCATTTAAGGAGTATTACATTGTCTATTAAATACAATTTATTGCATTAACCTATCATTTTTAGTTTCCGAGATTTTTAACATTCTTTAAGTGACCCGGATTCATTGCTCTCGAGTGTAAATAACATCAAAATAGGTTCAGCGGTTGAGGCGTGAAAACGTAACAGACAGACTTAGATATAGACAGACTTACTTTCGCATTTATAATATTAGTAGGGATTCTAACATGTTTACTTTCAGGATACTTCTGTTTTGACTAATTAAAGCGTTTTAGTTAATTTTAAAACAAATATCATTGCTGGAATTTGCTAGTTTGCAATAGACTTCCAAAAAATGAGGGAAAAATGTCGTAAATGAAACCATGTAAAGTTTTCGGTTGTCACAGAGACTTACCGGGCACGGTAGCTTTTGTAGGTATCTGTGGCGAAGACACCGGGAAACCACGGCCGAGTGTCAGCACTGCGAGGACCGCAGCGATGACACGGCGCTCCACACGCTGGTGGAGTGCACGGCGTGGGCGCAACAGCGCCAGGTCCTCGTAGTGGGTCTGGTCGTTGACACTCTCTCGCTCGAGACCATGGTGTGAGCCATGATCTCCAGCGGGAGTAAGTGGGACTGCACCGCCTCTTTCTGCGAGCAGGTCCGGCATAGCATCCATGATGGATTTTTCCTCATGTTAAAAAAAAAACATGTAAAGTTTTTTGAACATTTTTTAAGAAAGTTATACTGATTACATTGAGAAATGATATTATGAGATACATAGATATTGAGAAATAAGGTAATTCATACATATTAACAAAAAAAAAACATTTTTTACTGTCACTTGCATCATCCCCACGTCACGCTAATGTAACGTCACGTTTTTAATGGATTTTCCATATTATTTTCCCTTGTTGATATCCCTCGTAATACGTAGTCGAAGGTAAGGTTTTTTGCTTACGATGCACTTAGGTAGTACTTACTAGACCACGTATTTTACCAAAGTGGAGCGCGTGGCGAGAGCGTACGCGACTGCCAACAATGAATAATATCTACTTTTACTCATAAAATTAAAAAAGAAATGCTATGACGGTACATTCAAGATAAATTTGAAAAAAATACTGAAATCGACAAATTTAGGGCTTCTGAGTCTAAATCTATTTTTTTTCTTCGTGTCTGTTTGTTTGATTGTTCGTGGTTGGAGCAAAATTCAGCAGCTTGCATAAATTGTACTTATTAGGATTTTGTAGGTAGGTTTTCAACTTAAATATTGCTGTATGTTTCATCAAAATTGGTTCAGCAGAAATGATAATACAGCTTGACCTATGTTTTACTAGAAGCCCTATGCATTGGACAGGTCAAAGTCGATTGGTTATTTGTTAAAATCACCTCGCCAACAAAAGCTAGTACCTATATATCTAATTATCTATAACAACACCTTTATAAAATTCATAAGAAGCCGTAATGATAGAATTAATTTGGGGGGTTCGGGTGCTATTCCACGTCTTTGGGGGGTTGTTTGGGTATTATCCCGCTTCCTGGGGAGGCGTGCCTGAATCCCTCACGCTGTCGTCTAGAGCCTGCTTCTGTAAGGACGGTGAGAAGTCAGTGGAACTCGGGAGGGACAGTCCTCTCCCGCTCCCTCCCTACCGCCTCTTTCACGAGCATGACGTAGTCTTCACCTAATTTTAGCCAGACCACTGCATCTTCCGCATCTAGTTCCTACCTACGACCTTTTCTAGCTCGTCTGTGGAGTCGTGGTCTCCACTTCGGCACTTATTCGTTCTTCAGATGTGACCAGCCCACTGCCATTTTAATGCGCTTATTCTGCAAGCGATGTCGACTACTCTAGTTCTTTGCCGCATAACCTCTTTTCGCAGTTTATCCTTCAAAGATAGAGGGTCACTCCGAGCGTGACGTGAAGAACTCACGCACGCCCCCCTTAGAAGCGGGATTACACCCAAAACCCCCCAAAGACGCAAGAATAGCATCCGAACCATCCCCTGGACGAGGCCGCAGTGGCGGCCGTAGGTCTGTTGGGACTTTGGGAGTCCTGGGACATCCTTCCGAGGGCTTACCCGGGGCTCACAACCATAGGCTGTTGGGCGTTACGTGAGGTTTTTTTAGTCGATAGGAGTCCGGCATAACATCCATGAGGATTTTCCCTCAGGTAAAAAAAAAATCCTCCAAAGATACCTAGTCCTATTTGATTAATAATTCAATTATGAATCTAAAAATCATCCCAAACTACATCACAGTCAAAGCATTTTAAGATCAGTTCAGTGACATACTCGTAAAATTAAATGATAAAAAGATTCAATTACTATAAATACAAAACAGGTGTATCGATATAAGTTATAGTCATTAAAATAACTATGATCCAGTGCGGTATGGCCAATGGCCATAATTAACTCATGGCCAAGGTCACAAACGAGTTTTGAATAATTACGTTACAATCAATTGGAACTGTGGAAGGTATGAGCCCTTCTGTGCGGTTGAATATTTTTGTGTTACGATCATAGAGCAAACCTATAGAGCGATACACGTATAAGTACTGTCAACAATGAATTCTGTTCTAATGCCCGCTTCCCGTGGGAACTTATTCCAGGTATAAAAAGCCTATGTGTTATTCCTCGAAAGGATGTCCCAGGACCCCCAACAGACCTATGGCTGCCACTGCGGCCTCGCCTAGGGGAGGTTTGGGTGCTATCCCATGTCTTTGAGGGGTTTCGGGTGTGATCCCGCTTCTAAGAGAGGCGTGCGTGAATCTCTCACGTCACGCTGCCGTCTTGGGCCTACCTACGTCTGTAAGGACGGTGAGCAGCCCTCTCTAGAGGCCGATAGTCTTCGGCGAAGACATGTCGGCGCGGCCCCCAGGCCGCCGACTGCGGAACTCGGGTGGAAGAGTTCTCTCCCGTTCCCGCCCCGCCGCCGCTAAAGAGGCGGCGCAGTCCCACTTACTCCCGCTGGAGATCATGGCTCGCACCATGGTCTCCAGCGGACCCGCGCTCGGCCTGTAATGCCGTCGGGTCCAGGGGCGGTGTTTCTGCGGGATTTAAGCCGCAGTACAGCCGCCCCTAACTCACCCTCCGTGACTACGGGCACGTCGTTCTCGCTGCCTTTCGCGTTGGGCACCTGAGACGGAGCCATGCGCGGAGGAATGTGTTCCGCCGCTCTTGATGGGAACAAGGAGTCTAGGACCCCCTCCAGCCGCTCCGGCTGGAGACTCTGGGTCTGTGGGGGCGCCTTAGGGCTTAATTTGGCCCTTACCCTAAGATACGGGCGCTGCAGAAACTCCGTCAGCTCTTCGCGGTCCAATTTCTTGGGCCGCTTGATGGCCGTCTGAAGGGCCCTCTCGGCACTCTTGTACCCATCGTAGATCTCCGTCTCTCGGGCTGCCGCATCGTCTGGGTGGCGATGCCTCCGGTGTACTGTCAGCGCGCGGTAACGCACTCCACGCAACTGCGTGATTTCCGGCCTCCACCAATACACCTGTTTCCTCGCCGGTCTGGGCCTAGCCCTGGGCATTGCCGCATCGCAGATATGCGACATGGCTCTCCTGAACCACTCCACCTCGACATCAGCATCGGCAGGCCTGTCCGCTATCGGGATCCAGGCCTGCACGATGGCCACCTCCAGGAGAGCCTTCGGATCTAGGCGATGGAGTGCCCAACGCAGTTCGGGGGGATTCGCGATAGCTGGCGACAGGTTAGGTGGAGGGGAGACGTCGAACCGAATATATCGGTGATCTGACGACGTCTTCTCCTCCACCACAAGCCATCCCTAGATACGGCGGGCGAGCTCAGGGGTAGTCCAAGGCTGTCTTTATTTTATGGTGTAGCAGATTTCGTATGTCTAGATCTCACACACACCTATCATCGGTTTAGGGCTAGTGGGTGCTGTTACATAAAAAAAAAATTCAATAAAAAATAAAACCGACTTCCAACAAATCCTGAAAATAAAATTTACTTGGCACAAAGTAATTTGTATTTTGATTTATCTGATTTTATTCAATATCATATTGAAGTCGGCGCCAAGTAAACCCATAGGTTTATGTAGGCATTATTCATGGCACCAACTTCAATACTATATTGAATAAAACCTGATAAATCAAAATACATTTTACTTTGTGCTAAGTAAATTTTATTTTCAGGATTTGTTGGAAGTCGGTTTTATTTTTTATTGAAAAATTTTTTTTCATTATTTTAAGTGACGGGTGAACCGAAAAATATATCTATCTAGGTAAAAGTTTTCATCAATACAAATCAATCAAGCCCAAACACAAGGTAGCTGCTGTAAATCGTTAAGGATTTCCCTCGACTGTCTTTCGGTTCCATAATCAGATCGACTCCAGATATTCATTAAATTGTAGTACATTAAAGCACTGAATTAAAAAGTTAACAAATGCACTGGTTGTCCCTACAATTTTCGGTGGTTGCCCTCGATTTCTCCTGGATCCCATCATCAGATCCTGATCTAATTAAAATAGGACCACCTCAGAAGTAAACCCTATTCAAGAAGGAAAACAATTTAAATCCGTTTACAATTGACGGAAATATCGGTGAACATACATAAAACATTGAGAACTTCCTTTTTTTTTTGAAGGCGGATCTATCAATCTAGGTGCAAAGTTCTCATAAATACAAATCAATCAAGCCCAAACACAAGGTAACTGCTGTAAATTGTTAAGGAATGCCCCCGACTGTCTTTCGACTCTATCATCAGGTCGACTCCAGACCTTCATTAAAGTGTAGAACATTAAAGCACTTAATTAAAAAGTTAACAAGTGCACTAGTTGTCCTTACAAATTTCGGTGCTTGCCCTCGTTTCTCCTGGATCCCTTCATCAGATCCTGACCTGGTGAAAATGGGACCACCTCAGAAGTAAACCCTATTCAACAAAAAAATAAATTTAGAAATTCGTCTATAATTGACGGAAATATCGCTTAACATACATAAAAAAAAATACATACAGACGAATTGAGAACCTCCTCCTTTTTTTGAAGTCGGTTAAAAAATAAGTTTAGTTATAAGTACATAATATACGTGGCAGTCCTTATACGTAACACGTGCCTAATAAAAATAATTAAAAAACAAACCAATAGGAATTCACACGGTGTCAGTAGCCGCAATGACGTATACAAACCTTGCACAAATCGTAATTACCAATTACGCTCTACAAAAAAAAATGTCTTATAAATTGAGGAATAGTCTTAAAGAAAAACCTTTGACTTACACAATATAATACGACACGTGTCTGATTACGTCACTATTACAAGGGAAATACATCAACTGTAATGTAGTAATATAATGTAATACATAGGGAAGGAAAACTATTAAATAATGATTCTCTTGTCTGCGTTCATATTTCGAGACTATAATATTATAGTTTAGTACATTTGAACTTAGTTTATGTGAATCATCCTATTTTGAATATGGAGAGGAATTCCTTTGGCTAGAATACATTGCTTACGTATAAAAAAGCAGGAAACGATCGAAGTTTTTGACATAATAAACGTATTCCTTATTTGAATTTCAAAAAAGAATCAGAAGTTGAATTGCCCCAATATTATGACCAGACTAGTTCAGTTTTTTTTAACGTGAAATACGCTTCGGCAGTTCGCAACCCTGCGACGGGGATGAATTTATGCTGGCCTCCTAACCCTGTAGAGGAGTTTGACTACCCAATTAACAGTCTCGTTTCAACCAGGTCAGGCAAAGTTTAAGACATGATTGTCGCTTGTAACTAAAGTCATTACTAGTTAAATATAGACTATTAAATTCAAATATTTCCAAGAATAACACGCCTATTGTACGCAACCGGTACTGGTCGCGGATCCAAAGATGTGATAGCCTTTTAATATACCAAGGCCCTTTTAGATATTAATTCTGTACCATCTAGCGTGGTAAAGTAATGCACCCAATATGAAATTGGGACAGGCATACGTTCAGCAGTGATGGGCTGATTTGATTGACCGTATCTTTGTTACATCTCTTTAGTACGATTTATTTTTTATACTTTTTTAACTGACCAAATTTACCCCGGTATACAGATGAAAATCAGCATATTTGGCAAAGCTAAATAACACAAATGGTTCACTGCTGAAGTTTACTCCCAATTTTATTACGTGAGGGATTTAGTCTTACTGTACCACCATGGCTAAGTCTTTGTAAATGTAAAGACCCTCCACATTCTCAGCGAGAACTTCTATACAGAGAACAAGGCGTGAACGGCATCCACATTCTCGTTTCTCGTTACATTCTCGCGAGAATGTGGCGTGCCCATAGGGCTTTCCTTCTTTTCGCCATGACCTCGTCCGTTACTCTACACGTGCATCTCTTGCAGATGGTGTCTGGCTTCAGCTCCATCCATAGCAACCATCCGCATCGCTTCCGCAGTTGAAATCATAGATTCTTTCCCTTTCTTCAAGAGGAGCGTGAAGAGGCACATCACAGGGCCGCCAACTTGAGGACCACAGTCAGAAGCCTTACGGACTGTGAGAGTGGCCCCCAATCGCTAGATGCGATACGGCTTGTCGTCAATTTGGCAAGCTTCATTAAAAAAATAAAAGATTTCACGAGTATTCGTGATTCTTAAATTTATACTAAGTCGTCATCGTTCAATAGTATGCTAATGGTAATCTTCTCATTTCATATGCTATTTCATTGTACCAGCTGCTGCAGATAAATCAGTCGACTTTGGCTTGTGAACATGGGTCATTCCCCTTTAGGTGTCACAGTACTTTAGATTCATTTCAAGAAATATGTGTCGCTTTACACTTCGCTTGAAGAACCCGAGGTTGTAAGTGCAAGGAAACACGTGAGTGGGCACAGCGTTCCAATTTTGAAAATAAAAAATACCTGAAAACCATAATGCTAATGAGGACTGTTTATTTCAGACATAATAGACAACATGCATCCGAACTAAATTCACCGTGTGTCATGACTCAGCTGAAAGACTTTTAGATGGATGTATAGCTTTACAAGTTTTAAAATATAGTTCTTTTCTTTAAATGTTAAGCTCGCCAATCCATCAGGCAGGGGCAGGGGGAAAACCGTGGAGCCGGCGGCCCTGTGATGTGTCTCTTCACGCTCCTCTTGAAGAACCCGGGATCGTAAGATGAGGGAAACACGTGTGCGGGCAGGTCGTTCCATGTTTTTATAGTTCGACAGAGGAACGATCTTTTGAAACGCTCAGTTCTGGCGAAGATTCTCTCTCTCTTTGTCTACACTCACACTTCATACACAACCATTTTTGCCCTGCACGCGTTGTTCGGGATCGGAAGGAGAGGGTGGGATCAGGTTGAAGAGCTTTTCAGAACTTTCGCCGTGATACATTCGATAGAAGGCAGCCAAGGACGCTATGGTTTTTCGCTGCGCCAACGGTTCGAGGCCTCCCGTCACTTCAGAACCAATTATTCGGATAGCACGTCTCTGCATAGCGTCAAGTGCGTCTAGTTGTTAGAAATTGATGTATAAATTTCAAAGTTTAACCACAGATTATATGTATAATATTTATTTATTTATGGAGAACCGACAGCATAATCAAACTTGAAAAAACATCGATATAAGCACCAGGAAGCCAATTATAGGTTCCCACGTTTAGGTTCCACAATAGGTACATATTGAGCAACTTGCGCTATGCTATTTACATTCAGAACATTAACAAAATAATCAAAAACAAAAGAGACTTACAAACTATGGTTATACATAAATCAAAAGGTGATAAAGGGGTTTATGGGTTTACAAAGAACTTATCGCCCATTTTACGCGTTGCTATTGGGATGCTTGTATTAAAAATATCAAAATCGAGATCATTTGTGACTAAGTTTAAACCATTGCATGCTCGCGGTATAAATGAGTTTTGTCTGTAATTGGTATTGCATTTAAATACATGAAGTGGTTTCAGGGTTCTTGGTAGCCTTGTAGGCGCATTGAAAAACAGCTTACCAATTAAATATATTCTATGTTTAACTTTGACACCCTGTGGAGTTACGAGTATGTAACAGTGTACGGTTAATTCATGGTTAATCCCTTGAAGAGAAACAATGAGAACATGTCGTTACAGAATAATATCGGTCAGACCATTATCCTCTACGAGTTTAGGCTAGGTCTTAAGATGGTTTTTTTCCTTAATTGGGCAATAATCTTCATCATCCTCTCTGACACCCTCTGACGTCTTAGAATTACCAGTGGCGCACGAGCCATATTCTGTAGGTGTAAAGATTTTACGTACGATTAAATGACGTGTATCACAATTGAGATTATTTTCCTTTATAGTCATACAACGCGTGCTGAGCAAAGGCAGTAGATAGAATCTTCGCCAGTTCCAGACATTCAAAAGATTGTTTCTCTATAGAAGCTTATATTATCTTGGAACGCTCTTCCAGTGCACGGTTTCCCGTGTTCCTCCTTTTTCAATCTCGGGTTCTTCAATCGCGACGTGAAAAGGCAGAACATTGAGCCGCCAATTTAAGGGTCACTGTCAATAATTATAGGACTGAAAGGGGGAGTGGCGGCTCCCACATTTTCAGATGTCATCATGGCTTTCAATCAGGCTGAAAGCGTCATTTTGGCGAGCTTATTAAAAAAATAAAATTTGCTATCATACGTACTATATCCTAAGGCTTAGGACCCAAGCAAAGAGATGCAAAGATGTATTACAAATTTACACTTTGTTAGAAGTTTTCACGTCGGGACAATTCTATTGCCGTAATCAGATACTACTTGGAGAAGATCTTTAACCATGTTTTAATCAAAATTACAACAGTCAGGACAGTTGTATATCCCCAATACTTGGAGGCCGAGTTTTGCACTTCTTATTTCAACCACTTTTGTGTATGAGTTTCCTGTTATGTGTCCTGGACCAATCTATTTATTTTTGATCTGTACTTTGTTTTTCATAACTCCGCCACATTTATTAATTCAATTAGTTTTCTGATTCTTTGGTTTTTTTTAAATGAAATACCTACTTGAAAACTGACTCTTTTTTGGAACTGAACATAACAACTACCTATGTAATTAATTGTTAATTCTGACGTAATTATGATTAATTATATACCCAATTTCATAACAAATAAGCGCGAAAGTCCCCTGATAACATTAATTAGGTATGTTATTGAATAAATTACAATAATGAACGTCAAAATACCATAATCGTTGTTTATTTACTATAAGTTGTAATAGCAGAATACCCATGAATCAAACATATCTATATATTTACAAACGGAGTGATTCACTCATCTATATATAATATATTCAAAGCGGCATTGATAGGATCTTACCTAGTCTGGTTAGGCAGAGGGTGGAACATTGCGGACGGTGAAGCTGCGGTCAGTCATCATAAGATATCTGCCCTACTTACTGAGTCGCAAGTTCCAGACATCGCTACAGTGTTCCTCTCTGTTCCACGCTATTATAATTGACCTCTCTCGTCCAGCCGAATCCGAATCTATCAGCATCCATGACCGGGGATCTGAGGTCGGTGGGTGGGCTGTTCGCTGTCCTTACAGTAACAGGCCCAAGTCGGCGGTGTGACGTGAGAGTCCCAAGAAGTGTAATAACATCCGAAAAAATCCCTAAAAAACCGGATAGCACTCGAACCCTTAGACAAGGTCGCGTTTGCATCCTAAGACTGCCGGGTATCCTGGAACATCCTTATGAGAAATTATGCAAGGCTGGCGCTAGACTGATTTTAATTGGGTTGAGTTCAGCATGACATTTGTAGGGATTTCCAGACGTTAATAAAATACGACTGTTAGGCCTAAAAACTTGCATTTTTTTTGTAGGCTACTGTTATAGAGAAGGCACCTAGTAAGAAAGCAATTTTCAAAATTCATCTCATAAATTGGGGGGGGGGGGGGGGGTAAAATATGGACCGGAAGCTTAAAGAAGCGTGTAAAAAATATTTACAACAAAATTTCCAATTTTATGAGTAACTAACAAATATAACCCATTCAAGAGAAGACGCTGGATAGGTATAGCCCTTGTGAGTCTCTATTTTACCAATACCAATATGGTTAAGAGTTTTATACTCGTAAGTAGGGTAAACCACCCAATTATTGGCACTTTTAGAATGAATTATTGGCACTTTAGTTAAGAGTATATTTCGAAAAATAAGGGAAACCTAGTTTATTTCAGTTCGGTGTTGCCCATTATGTAGTTGTAGGTATGCATTAAAAAGTAAAATAGCATTCTTTTTCTGTTAGAAATGGGCAAAATTACCTAATATATTAATTAAAATAATAAAGTGCCAATAATTGGAGGAGTGCCAACGATTGGGTGGTTTACCCTAGGTATTTCGTTAAAATGTCAAAGTGCCTTTTTGAACTTTTGACCCGGACTGGTAGAAAAATCCTGTCTAGACAAAATTTTTAATATCTATTTGATTTTAGAAATTACTTTCTCAAAATTATAATAAAATCTATATTCAATGTGTCAATTTAGATGACAAATTTTTGATCATCATTAAACGTGAGTGTGAATTCGACTTTCTTTTTAGACTTGTATGATATACCTACTCCGTATATACTATGTATACATCTATTATAATTCAGCTCATATAGCGTTGAGAAACAGATATTAATTTTTGTGGGCTCCGGACACGGTCAAATAACCATCAATAACTTGACGTCAACAAATGTGTGCTACGGACGACGGAAGCTACTTTCATTAATATATTACAGAATTGACACAGTATTATTGACCGTGTCTGGAAACCAAAATATAGGGTCGAGTTTTTGATTGGGTGGGGTCGGGTGGCGGCGGATGGTGTCACTTCTTCATAAAATGTTTCATAATTTGTGTGATGGGGTGACATTGGCTGCTGTCGCCTGGCTTCGTCTGGTTAGAAATTCGACTTTGGTAGGTTATTTGCAGCGACTGTAAAGCCGGGTCCGCTGCTTATTGTTTTTGAAATGTTTTCGCTGATTTTGTCGTATTATATTGTTTGTAGTACTCGTAAGGTCGGTTAATTGCATTTTGTGGGTGCAATGTTTATCGGTAAAATACTGTACTGAAGCTTTGCAATAAACATTTATTTATTATTTATTTATTTATTTATTACAAGGAGACATAGTCTAGAAGACATAGCTAATATTAGAAAACGTTGACGAGTTTTCCTTGATTGTTTAGCTGGAGGGGAACCTAAATTCTCAATCATTCATAAACATACTTATTTACGCTCCCACAGATACACAAACCCTTTTTATCCGAAGGGGTAGGCAGAGGTATATTCGGCTGTATTCTATTCTCACATTTTACTAGTTGTACCTTTCCCTCTCTTAATAGGCGATGAGCTTATCATATACCTGGGATAATGTGTACATTCAGGTAGATTTTTTTTTTGTAAAATGAAGGATTTTCTTAAACGCAGAAATCACGAAGATATCAGGACGAGCTTAAACTGACTAATAAAACCACCGGCCCCTACCTACCTATCAGTCGTCAAAAGAATGTCCCCAGATTTCTGCAGGCTTTGACTCCCACCGCGTCTTCGCCTAAAGGTTCGGGTTACCTCGCTTGCCTGCTTCTTTTGCAGTGAGTTGGGGTGCTATCCTACGTGTGCGTGAAACTCTCACATCATACCGCCGCTTCTGTAATGACAGCGAGCAGCCTACCCGCAGCCGTCGTTAGTTCATCACATTTTTCTTTGCACAATGTCATGTCATCAATGCCAAAAAGAAAAGAAATTTGGTTGGTCATAGATACCTGTACAGTACCTACAGACCATAGATTTAGAATGTTCGCTACTCTATGGTACAGACAGTATTGGGCAAAGACAAATGTAGAAATAGTGTATATTATAAAAAAGATCACAATTATGTATGATGCTAAAAGGTACATCGGTCTCGTTGGGCAGTGAACCGATATTTGCAAATGTAGGTCATCACGAAGTGTTAAATGTTCTCTGTATGAGATTGATGACCTGTTGAATGACCTGGTGATGGTGGTGTTTGAAAAAAAGCCTGAAATATTGTGCAATATGCAAGCATTTTTCATATCAAATCAAAGCCTTTAACCGCGTCTGACTATTATGTTCGCAATAATCTTACTTCTTACTAATATTATAAAGGCGAAAGTTTGTGAATGTGGATGTTTGTTACTCTTTAACGCCCTAACGGCTGAACGGAGCTGGCTGAAATTTGGTACAGGGATAGATTATGGTCTGGAATAACACATAGGCCACTTTTTATCCCGGGAAGTTCCCACAGGATGCAAAATTTTACGCAGGCGAAGCTGCAGGCATCATCAAGTAAGTAAATATTTGTAGACAATCTCACACAACATAATTTAGCACAAACTAAGCTCATAAGCTTGTGCCATGGGATCTATAGGAATCGAACCCAAGACCTCAAGCGTGGCAGGCGGTTATACAACCGACTGCGCCACCGAGGCAGTCAACGAGGATAAACTAGTAGACAATTGAACAGATTTTTAAATGGTTTTCTTCAAACGATAAAGTATAATCAAGAACAGAAGGGATCAAGGATCAAGAACACCAGAGATCCTGCAAGAACCTTCTAAGATAGAAGGTTCTTGCAGGATCTCTGGTGTTGCAAAGGTTTATAGGCGTGAGCGTGACTACTTTCTAATTTTTTTTCACGGACATTTCACACAACGCTATCTGATCCCAAAGTAAGCTAGGAATAACCTGCTCGTGTTATGGGTATCAGACCACGGGTATTAATACTTTTAAAATACATACAAATTATACATAGAAACACCCAGACTCTTGAGACAAACATTTATAGGTCACACAAATATTTGTCTCCGGTGGGAACGGAACCCACGACCTCCAGCGCCGCAGGCGGTATCACTACCGACTGCGCCACAGAGGCAGTCGTAATATTACTGTAGTTTCACATACACATTGACTGAATTGAAATTTACGAGTGACGCATAAGGGATTACGTTTCGCTTTTCAAAGGGCAGTAAACCGATTTTTTAAAATGTAGGTTTTCGCATTTCATCCCCTCGGGGATAAAATTTCAGAATACTCTTTTTTACTGGGTACATCATGAGGGTACCTTAAAAATGACAAGTGTCGTCTAACTTCAACTAGCAGTGCCTCACGACTTCACCCGTGACTTACTACGTATCCCATAGCATTCATTTCTTTTTATGTTTAGCTCATACATTTAACCCGTACATGTCCTTCAATCAACCAATCATCATATTTTTGTCATTTTTAATTACTGCTCCTTTTTCTTGAGTTGTTGATCCATATCCTCATGCTGCGACCCAAGCTGAACCTAGTCTATGTTATATATAAAACCGGCCAAGTGCGAGTTGGACTCGCCCATGAAGGGTTCCGTAGCAGCAAGTAACATAATATAGAAGTTCTTGTATTTCGTTGTACTTTGATTGATGTTTTAATACGTTCGCTGTGGTAGTGATTTTTCTAGGCGAAAATTGCGGTTTACGACGTACTAAAAAAAA
This sequence comes from Miltochrista miniata, assembly GCA_933228765.1. Taxonomy (NCBI): domain Eukaryota; kingdom Metazoa; phylum Arthropoda; class Insecta; order Lepidoptera; family Erebidae; genus Miltochrista; species Miltochrista miniata. The sequence continues at coordinate 14,937,939 of OW121770.1, forward strand.
CTACTTACTAGATCTCGTTCAAACCAATTTTTGTTGGAAGTTTTTAGGGCAAGGTCAATCATGTATTTTTTTTAGATTTATCATTCTCTTAGTTTAGAATTTTTAGGGGGGGGGGCACACATTTTTCCACTTTGGAAGTGTCTCTTGCACAAACTATTCAGTTTAGAAAAAAATTATGAACCTCAATAGACCACAGATACACACGTATGGGTTTAATGAAAATAAATTTAGAGTTTAAGTTCTGAGTATGGGGACACCCAAAATTTATGTGTCCATTTCGATTGCTCGGCCAATATGTCGTAGAAAAAAGAAACTTATGTCAGCATTTCGAAGGAATTCGTAGAAAACGAACAGTGAAAACCGCAAATTCGAAGAGTCAATATTTAGAAAGTTATAAGGGTTTAACCGTGGCCGCGCAGTCCGCATGAATTCAACTGCGCGGCCACCAGTTCTCTTGAACGGAGCTACGTACAAGTCTAATTCTTTTTGCTAATCACTGACACGATTTCGAAGAAAATGTAGATTATAAAAATAAAGCCCTACTATTTGAACTTCACAACATACGGCACTCCAAAGTTATGGCCGCGCAGTCGGCACAATGCGAACCGCGCGGCCACGGTTTGTCTTAAATGGAGCTTAAACGGAGCTTAGTAGAAGTCCCATTCTTTTTGCTAATTACAGATACCATTTCGAAGAATATGTAGACAGTATGAATAAAGCCTCAAATTAAGAACTAAATGACGTATAGAACTTAAAACCTATAATCGAAGGAAAAAATAGGGTGACCAAGATTTATAGTGTGTGAATCCAGGCTTTTTACTATTTTAATATCATAGTGTAAATATATTTATATAGCAAGTAGCTTTTCTTGTAAAAAGAGCTACTGATTGTTTCAATTGAATTCCAATTCAATTCAATTGAGAATTAGTGATTCGAATTAGTCTTACGAAAATGTGCTTATAAGCTTTTAAGTAAAATAGGTTTATTAAAAAGAAAACATATTTGCTGGCGATTGGCAATCATTCATTCTACATGGCGCTGTGTGAAATAGATATTCCACTACATTTAATATTGGTTTTTGGTGCAGGACCTCCTCACTCCCACAGTTCAACAATCCCAACCACAGCAACCACCAAAAGGAAACAAACCTTAGCAAATCACCACGACGATAACGAACTGCCCAACCCAAAGAAGACAAATGGACGGGACGATAATTCGCCTGATGGCATTTGTAACTTTTTCTAAGATGAAGCGGTCCACAACTATTCTGAGCATTTTCCGTACTTATTTATATAAGGTGTTATTTACTAACTAGAAGTATTCTTCTATAAATGTAGGTATTAAAATGTCGTTTATAAAAAAGTAAAGTAAGTAGGTACATATAAGTAAAGTATTGACTTTCGATTACATTACATTAATTAAGTACTATACGTAAAAACACCATACAGTACCTCATTACCTACCAACTTAAATATTGGGTAAAAAATATTAGTATTGCGGAAATACCTTACTTGATATTGTTATTGTCCAGACTACCAACGTTATAGGTTAAACGCAAAGTTTATATTACTTGAATAGTGGTATTAAGATTCAATTTACGTAAAACTAAAGCATTTGAAATTAAATCAGCAATTAAAAATGGTCGAAAACAAGGACGTATCATAGCTATACACATCGACATCGCGACTTTAAAAAACAAATAAACTTTTATAAATTTGAAAAAAGAATTCTATAAATTATCTGTAGTAACATGCATGAAGTAAACATATTTGCTGGCAAAAGAAAAAAAGTCAATATCAGAGGAACGTGGAGTAAAAAGGAAACTTGAATTTCACTTACTGAGACATATGATTACCTACTTAATGTGTTTACGGGTAAAAAGTAATAATTAAATTTATAAAATGTTAGTGCTGTTTATCGGATTAGTAATTACTGGCGTAATTTAAGTCACAAAATAACAATAACAATATGTACCTATATAACAATACCTATATAACAATATGTACCTATATTGTGATCATCACCATTTACTGAAATATAAATCAATCGATGAGTGTTTTTTTTCTTATCTTCTTATCTTTGACTGCCTCTGTGGCACAGTCGGTAGAGATACCGCCTGCGGCGCTGGAGGTCGTGGGTTCGATTCCCACCGGAGACAAATATTTGTGTGACCCATAAATGTTTGTCTCAAGAGTCTGGGTGTATCTATGTATAATATGTATGTATTTAAAAGTATATAAGTATTAATATCCGTGGTGGATCGTGGATACCCATAACACAAGCAGGTTATTCCTAGCTTACTTTGAGATCAGATAGCGTTGTGTGAGATGTCCGTGAATATTTATTTATTTATATCCTAGAAGTAAACTTCTCTATTCAAATTCAAACCAAGGGACTACAACTATTTGCTTTTTACGATTAAAAGTACAGCAATATACGTGACATTAAAAAGTCTTATTAACCGACTTCAAAAAAGAGGAGGTTCTCAATTCGTACGCTATGTTTTTTTTATGTATAAGTGTTACGCGATAGCGGCGCCGAATTTGATTTTTTTTGTTTGAATGAGGTTACTTCTGAGGTGGTCCCATATCCAGGGTATCAAGATCTGATGCTGGGATCCAGGAGAAATCGAGGGCAACCACCGAAAATTGTTGGGACAACTAGTGTGTTTGCTAACTTTTTGATTAAGTGCTTTAATAAGTAAGTATACCTACTACAATTTAATAAAGGTCTGGAGTCGATATGATGATGGAACCGAAAGACAGTTGAGGGAATTTCTTAACGATTTACAGCAGTTACCTTGTGTTTCGGCTTGATTGATTTGTGTTGATGAGAACTTTACACCTAGATAGATATACTTATCGGTCTACCCGTCACTTAAAATAATAATAAAAAAATAATTAAACAATAGAACCGACTTCATACAAATCCTTAAAAATAAAATATACCTAGCACATAGTGATATGTATTTTGATTTATCAGATTTTATTCAATTTAAAATGGAAGTTGTTGCCATTAATAATACCTACCTACCTATACCTATGGGTTTACTTGGCGCCGACTTCAATATGATATTGAATAAAATCTGGTAAATCAAAATAATAACTTTGTGCTAGGTAAATATTTTAAAGGATTTGTATGAATTCGGTTCAATTTTTTTTTTGGGAATATCTCGTCGACGTACATCATGGTCACCCTTTTTTTAACTCGAGTTACAGGGTTTAAGTTCTGTAACTCGTGATTTTCAAGCATTAGAACTTCATTCATGATATCTACATATTCTTCGAAATCGTATCAATGATTAGCAAAAATAATGAGACCTCTACCAAATTCTGTTTAAGCTCCACTTTAAGAAACACGTGGCCGCGCGGTTCGCCCTTACGTAAGTGCTGTAGAACGAGAAGTTCAAACTTTAGGGCTATATTTTTCAAATCTACTTTTTCTTCGAAATCGTATCAGTGATTAGCAAAAAGAATTAGACTTCTACAATGCTCCGTCAATGAGAACTGGTGGCCGCGCGGTTCGCTTTATGCGGACTGCGCGGCCATAACTTTGGAGTGCCGTATGTCGTGAAGTTCAAATAGTAGGGCTTTATTTTTATAATCTACATTTTCTTCGAAATCGTGTCAGTGATTAGCAAAAAGAATTAGACTTGTACGTAGCTCCGTTCAAGAGAACTGGTGGCCGCGCAGTTGAATTCATGCGGACTGCGCGGCCACGGTTAAACCCTTATAACTTTCTAAATATTGACTCTTCGAATTTGCGGTTTTCACTGTTCGTTTTCTACGAATTCCTTCGAAATGCTGACATAAGTTTCTTTTTTCTACGACATATTGGCCGAGCAATCGAAATGGACACAAATTTATTGCTCTTTTTCTATTTTTATATAAAAATCTTAATGCGGTTCACAAAATACATCTAGGGGAGACCGGGGCTAGTTGACTATAGGGGTAGGTAGACTAATTATCAATAACTCGGCCAAAGCAATGGCTTTGAGCCAACCGATGACACCCGAAAGTCCGCTACTTCTCCCCGCTTAGTCACCGGGAGCGCGGCGTCGCGCACGCACACCGTTTGAGTAAAGGAAATTAAAATTGAAAAATAACGTACGTAAGTAATTATTTTCATCGTAAGATTTTTGTAATAATGCATATTTATTCATGGTTACTGATTGTCAAAGAATTTATAATGGATGTTTGATTCATGTTCTTTCTTTTATGTATGATGTTATTTGATTTCTTAGCAGTTTTGTGGTTATGTCATGTGATTGAAAATAAAAATGTGGTTCGGGGCTAGTAGACTAATGCATAACGGGGCTGGATGTCCAATAATAGTACATAAAAGAATGAACATGAATCAAACATCCATTATAATTTTTTTGATTATCAGTAACCATGAAAATATAGGCATTATTACAAAAACATAACGATGAAAATAATTACTTACATACGTTATTTTTCATCTTTAAATTCCTTCACTCAAACGATGTGCGTGCGCGACGCCGCGCTCTCGGTGATTTATTGTATGTGTATTATTTTCAATAAAAAAAATGAAAAATAATAATTGTTTATGTATGTTGTGCCCTTTATCCTATTTCCTCGTAGATTTTGCCCTTACAAGTCCATAGGTCAACTTACCCCAGGCGAATAGTCAACCTACCCCAAGCATGGGGTAGGTTGACCAGTTTTTCTTATTGTATAAGATCTAGCCTGTATCCTATATTAAAATGAATTAAGTGCTTTTTGCTATATTTTTTCAAAGCTTAATAGTTAACCTATGAAATAAACCTGTTTTTGAATCATATTCTATAAAGAAATAAAAATATAAGCCTTTAAGCTGAAATCTAGTCAACCAGCCCCGGTCTCCCCTACTTATAGTTCCGGAGAAAAGTGACTGTGACATACGGACGAACAGACAGACAGACAGACATGACGAATCTATAAGGGTTCCGTTTTTGCCATTTGGCTACGAAACCCTAATAAAAATGGATCTGCGAAATGTATGTACGCGCATAACTTTAGAACGGCTGGACCGATTACACTAATTCTTTTTTTTTTCGTAGCCAGGGCACGGTATGTATACAAATAAAACGTATCGTATCTTTATCTTATATCGGGTCAGCTTGTTATGGTGGAACAAAGTTCGCCGGGTCAGCTAGTATGGTATTTTATGAGTTTTTTTGGGTGCTTGATTCGTACTATGTCTCAGTAATTTTTATACCATTATAAGATTGATCATAGATATGAAATATTGTGAAATACCAATTTTTTTCTACATATTTAATATGTCCTAAAAATAACTATGATAAACAACTTTAGGCAATGACTGTACTATAATTTGTTTGCCACGCTAAAGGTACATCGCCCTCGATAGGGCAGCGAACCGATCTTGGAAAATGTAGGTCATGTATGAAGTGTGAGATACCATTCAAATATTACTTACGTGATTTAGATTTTTATACTTATTTAGGTCGAAAAATCGGTCAACAACGGCAACAAACCACGTTTGTTAAATGGAAAATTGGAAACCTTATATTTTTTTCTGTTTTGAGTGTTTTATTGTTTGCCACGACTGTCAGAGTAAGTCACACGTCAAGGTAGCAAACTGTGACGTCACACTTTCTGATGGGTGTTTGATGTCACGTGGCTGAATGCCTATTTTTTAAAATTTATTTTCTAAAAATAATAGTATTTTACGTGTGGCAGGTAATCTTTCATCTATATTTTCTTCTTCGGGGCCAGTAATGGCACAGTCTACAGATCATATATCCTTTATACTGAGGTAATAGGATCTAGATATTATCCTAAGAGTACGTAACCCTAAGAATGACGCTGTCCACCAGATGCTTTGGCGACATCTGAGGAATTGGAAGTACATCTCACAGTCCTCCAGACACTGGCCCTCAATTTGGCGGCTCAATGATCTGCCTCTTCATGTTCTGCTCTAAAAACTTGAGGTTGTAAAAGTGCGCTGATAGTTTACAAGTTAATATGGTTCGAAAGAGAAACGTACTTTTAAACCGCTCGATTTTGGCGAAGATGCTCTCCGTTATATAGGAGTGATACATCTGTCGAGCTCGCGTTGTTGGAGATCGAAAAGAAAATGATAAAATTATAACCACTAAAACCCTAATAAAGAAATAGTAGAACTAAAACATCTCTAAATGGAGATACAATGAATATTCAATAAAAGATAATATAGAAACTAATTATACTAACAAGTTGTTATAATTAGTCATAAGATCCTATAATTGTACAGATACAAATTCTTTATTGCTCTATGTATTAAGGTACCTTATTATTCAGTCACGAGCAATAATATGTGTACATAGTAGCACAGATATAAAGAAGACAATTAACAATATAGATATAAATAAATCACCCGGTTGTGACCTCATTCGTATGTCCGATCTAAAGTATGTAGTTGATAGGGTGAGTCCTGTTTTGGCTAGACTTGTGAATTTATCTGTACAACACTGTGTAATGCCTAGCCGACTTAAGGAAGCTATAGTACGTCCCATACATAAAAAAGGTGATCGTAAATGTGTATCAAATTACCGTCCAATAACCATATTGTCTAGTGTTGATAAAATAATGGAGAAATGTATTGTCAAGCAAATAAGTACCTTTTTACAACAACATAATGTATTGCATAATTGTCAGCATGGTTTTCTTAAAGGGAAAAGTACTAATACACTAATGTCAAAGTTTGCAGATGAGATTAACAACTATTTAGAGGAGAAAAACTTTGTTATAGCAGTATTCTTTGATTACAAAAAAGCATTTGATACCCTAGAAACTGGTACCCTTCTAACCGCGATGGAGGAGTGCGGGGTGAGAAAACCGCTTAACCAGTGGTTCCGTGATTATCTCAATGACCGCTGTTATCGCGTGAAGGTGGCAGGTACGCTCAGTGGTAGGGTGGAGGTGCGGTGCGGGGTGCCGCAGGGCTCCGGATGTGGACCTACCAGCTACTTGATGCACGTGAATAGCTTGTGTAACGTGCTGCAGCACTGCACGCCATACATGTTCGCAGACGACCTATGCGCGCTGCGCGCCGGCACCGATATCAACGACATTTGTAGTTTAGTACAACAAGATATAGATAGGGTGGTCAAATGGTCCCATGATAACGGTATAGTTTTGAACTCCGAAAAAACTAAGCTACTATTGATACATTCTCCTTATCTCAACCCATCAGTGGAGCCATTGTTGTATACACATACATTTGATTGTTTTCATAGCGATTTTTTAAATTGTAACTGTAGACCAATGGAAAGAGCTAGATACATAACATATTTAGGCATGACAGTAGATGAAAATTTTTCCTGGTTACACCATGTTGAGTATATCTGTGGAAAATTAAGAACATTGTTGGGAAAATTTTATCATCTTAGTTTCAAAACGAACATTATTATATTAAGGTGTTTATATATGGCATAAGTGGAGCCTATACTGAGCTATGGACTAGATTGCTATGGTCTTACTTTTAAAAGTTATATAGAAAGGCTTGAGTCACTACAAATAAGATTTTTAAAATTACTTGTCAGTAAAAAAGTGAAAGAGCAATGTAAAAATGACTATAGCAAATTGTATAAGATATGTAAAATATTACCAGTCAGTGTGAAACACAAATACCTATTAGCAGTAAATAACCATGGTAGAAAGGAGCAGGAGCTATCACATGTAATCAATAAATATAACACTCGCTCAATGGCTCAGGGAAGGTTCGTAGTACCTAGAATTAATAACTATTACGGTGACAGAACTTTAAAAAAACGATTACCTTATCTTTATAATAGGTTACCAGAAAGATTGAGGAGTGAAAAGAGTCTAACAATTTTCAAAAAACATTTAAAAATACACTACCTGACTATTGGTTAGTGAACTTACCTGTCTATTGTAATATGTACTTTACAGTCCGCATACCTAAAGAAAGTTATGATAAGTAGGTACATGTATGGTGTAAGGGATGTATAAATAAAATAAAAAAAAAAAAATTGAATGCATTACGTGTAAAATACTTATAATTTATCTAGTAGCTAATAGTACTACATACAACCTGACTAGTGGAAAGTAAACCGATCCCAAGACTATGTCGTAGGGCTGGTCAGGTTAGTATGCTATCTTTAGTTATAATTTTTGATGTGGATACTTTACATATGTCATTGGTAAATCCTGTGATGGTACGCACGAATTATCAATGACATTAAATTGTGTACTCTTAGTTGTAAGTATGTAGCTATCTAATGTATTATGTACGGAGACTTTGATCCCACAGTCAAACCGAATTATCGGTTTTGTGGGACGAGATGTATAAATCATGTATTGTGTGTCTTACTTAATAAATAAATAAAAAAAAAACATTGTCACGGCTCCTAAAATATGTAAACACCTTCGGCTCCAAAACGAAGTGCTCAACGTAAAGAGCATAAAATTGTAACCACGGGTTCACATCATAAATATATATACACTCATTGAGGAAGAAAGGAACAAAACTATGTATGCACGTTTTGCATCAATATAATACACAATGTATCCACCAATAATATGTATACAACTAAAATTTCATAACTGCGTATACAATAAAATTATTTCAAATTGTGAGAAACGAAAGCATACTATAGCTCCTGTCTGTAGGTCGGGCACCTTCGTAAGCCATACGAATATCACCGATCTATTTTCTCAGAGAAATTCTTTATTATTCTTTGTGGGGCTTATATATATATGTACATAAATGGCAAAGTTTGTTTGTTTGTTTTCTTTAAACCGCGGTATATTAATATTAGTGTTAGTTAATCGATCTGAAACCTTTGCACGGGTTGTTTGGTATCGCAAACCCGAATGTGTTTTAACAGACTCCAAAAAAGGGGAGGTGGTTTATTTTTTGTTAAATGTTTGTTACCTCATAACTCCGTCATTTACAGACCGGAATATGTTTTTTTTATAAAAAGGATACATTTTCATATTGGAACATTTTTTTTTTCAAAATTTTGTTCTGATGGGTAGGTTTATCCCAGAACACCGTCACAGGGGCAGATCGGTGTCAAGAAGTTTTAGTGAGAATTCCCAGCGCTATCGTGATCAGGTGCTGGGCGACCCTCACACGAGCTCATGCCTCACCAGCATGGGTAGTCCGTAAGCGGAGCTCTTCTTGTAAAAAAAAAAGGTTTATGATGACTTGAGGCAACTCCTCAAACGTCATATGGTGATTTTGGTATTTATTAAATACTAGCTGTTCTCCAAGGCTTCGACCGCGTGTCTTTATCGCGTAAAATCATAACCCTCTCTTTGCACAGTCGGTTAAAATGTAGCCTATGTCCTTCCGAAGGTCTAAAACTATCCCTATCCCAAATTTCATTTCAATCGCTCTAGCCGTTTAGGCGTGAAAGCGTAACAGACAGACAGACAGAGTTACTTATGTATTTATAATATTAGTGAGAGTCGGTGTCAGCAAAATATCAATATAAACCTAAGCAATTTTGAGTATATAATATTTTTTTTCAGTTCAGTATTATTTTTGTGTAAGGTTACACTTAGATATTAAATCAAAAATCTAATTTGAAGGTTTTCATCAAAAGTGGATACATATTTATGCAGCACCGTTCAGATACATGTTATTGCCGAAGAAGTTAAATATAATTTAATGGAATTTAAGATGAGTACATCATATGAATCAACGCGTGAATACATATTATTGAAGCAATAAGTGTATGTATATTTATGATGTTAACTCGTGGTTACAATTTTATGCTCCTCACGTTGAGCACTTCGTTTTCGAGCCGAAGGTGTTTACATATTTTAGGAGCCGTGACAATGTATACATATTATTGCTCGTGACTGTACTTATATAGAGCAATAAAAAGAATAGCCCGCTAAGTTTCTTGCGGGTTCTTCTCAAGTCGGTTTGCTTTGTGAACTTTGTAGCATAATGTGGTTAGGTATGATCTTGTATTCTTGACGCTAATGTATACATTAATATTGAAAAAAAAAAAACCACTTGTAATGTTCCACGACATTATTATTAATTGTGTCTGATCGGTTTCGGCGTCATCAAAGGTCTAAATGGCTGGCTATGTGCTAGGTTCTAGGTACTTACTGCTCGTTCGCTCTAACTTTGCCGCTCGGCTCCATACTAAAGTCGAATTTTTAATTAGACGAAGTAAATTGACAGCAACTAATGTCACTTCTTCATACAATGTTCCGTATTTTATAAGACGAAGTGACATTAGCTACTGTCAATTTACTTTGCCTAATTAACACTTCGGGTATACGCCTCTACGCCAGCGGCAAAGTTAGAGCGAACGGGTAGTATAGATTTTTTATATCTAAATATATATAACTCAAAGGTGACTGACTGACATAGTGATCTATCAACGCACAGCCCAAACCACTGGACGGATCGGGCTGAAATATGGCATGCAGGTAGATGTTATGACGTAGGCATCCGCTAAGAAAGGATTTTGATAAATTCTACACCCAAGCGGATAAAATACGGGAAGCGGGAACGGGAACAAATTTTACGCGGGCGAAGCTGCGGGCATCAGCTAGTTTAGGTATATTTTTGAAAGTGATAATGAAGCCCTTTCATTTAATACTAATTCTAACACTCAATCAAACCAGCTAATGGCATCCACTGCTGGACGTAGGCTTCTCCCAAATTACGCCACAACAGACGGTCCTGATCCTGAGCTTTGCGCATCCAGCCAATCCCTGCAATCTTTTCCAGGTCGTTGGACTAAAATTATTTGACTAATATTATAACCAATCAAAAGTATGTTTTTATCCATATACTTACATTGGTTTGGTTATATAACTGTGTGAATTTCAAAGTCAAGTAAGAGGTGGGACATCCTTCCGAGGGCTTACCCGGGGCTCCCAACCATAGGCTGTTGGGCGTTACGTGAGGTTTTTTAGTCAGTAGGAGTCTGGCATAGCATGCATGAGGACTTTCCCTCACGTAAACAAAAAGAAAGTCAAGTAAGAGATTTTGCATCATTTCCTCTGTGCTACTCTTCTGGGCTCCGGAGACTTAACAATACGCATGTAAACAATACAAACACGTCGATGCCCACACACACGTACAAAGTAGAAACCACGCACACTTGACGCTAATTTCATTTACCTTTTAGCAGACTTGTCAAGTCGCATTGACCGTCTCCGGAGCCCATTAGATGAGCGTCCATACTCCAAAACCTTTGATGACTTAATGAAGCATAACTCGAAACCAGAATATTGTTTATTGCAAATTGATGCGTCACAAAGGAATAGAGGAACCGGGTAGCTAAAAAATCTTGGTTTTTTTTATATTAAGCTCGCACAAATCGAGGTCGCCATCCTGATGGGAAGCCGTGGCGCATCTAGCGATTGGGGGCCACTTCTGACAGTGGTGCTCAAGTTGGCGGCCTTGTGATGTGCCTCTTCACGCTCCGCTGGAAGAACCTGGGATTGTTTTAAATTATGTTAAGCTCGATATCACCCTTGTTTCCGTTCCCGCATTGAATGGTTTTTCAAATCTATCCCGGTATATAATTTCAGCAGGATAAGCTGTTCGGGCTTGAAAAGTAGGTAACAAACATCCATATTTACAAACTTTATAATACTAGTAAGAATTCTACGCTTAGCTTAGCTGTAAAGCGAGTGTTTGTCATATAGGACCAAGCTCAAATGTTTCTCGAAATTTGAGCAGCGCTCCTCGTAGATTCACAATAATTTCTACATTATATCTGTTAGTAATTCCAGAATAAATCCTACCAGATTTGCCAAAAATCATTTCTGCAATACTTACTACTTATCTCTTATTTTACATGTTACTCGAATCTTATTAGCATTGACAATCTCACTTTCAATAGGGTGACCATGTTTTGGTTTTGTTTCGGACATTCCAACCCTTCAATGGTCGCTTAAGTATTGGCTTGGAATCGGACACCATAATGCTGCAATATTTACGTTCTGATGTAATATCTTACTGTGTTTCATGTCTATACTTTTCCTAAGGTCATTGAAGTTATTAACAAGGTCAAACTCAGCTATGAGCGAGGTGAGATTTCTAAGTGAATTAAAGATTAAAACTGCGATCTCGGAGCACCAACCGTATATTTCATTCAGACACTTTTACTATCGTAGATAGGCGCCACGTCGTGAGAGAAAAGACACATTATCTAGAGCAGTCGTTGACTTTTGAGATCGTCAATATCTTAGTCTTTGTTTGTAACAAAAATCGAGCTAAGAGCGAGTCGTATTTGCGAAACCGAGGGAGGATTCTGTACCAATATACCTACCTATTAAAGAAAAAATACTCCTCCCCCCCCTTAAATACATTTTACTGTTTCCAGTATTTGTTGTTATAGAGGCAGTAGAAATAAATTTTGTGTGAAAATTTCAGCTTTTTAGCTATCATAGTTTATGAGTTGCAGCTGGCGACGACGGGCAGACGGACAGCGGAGTATCCATAATAGGGTTCCGTTTTTTTACTCTTTATAGCATGGAACCCTGTAAATAGGAATCTGGATTCTTTTTACCTTATTGTTTATTACAGTAACACAAGGTTGAATAACATTTATATGTACAATAATATAAAACGACATATATATTTAATATTTATTTTTATTTTAACAGTAACTTAAATATAACACTTCAAAAAAATCATAAAGAAATGTTTTACAAACTAAGAGTGAATACTTACAGGCATTTTAATTTATTTCGTTAATAATGTTTTGATGATTAATATTTTATCGTAAATGCATTTGTGGTTAATGTGTTTTTTTAATTAAAAGTTTCGCTTCAATGGCATTTATATCTAAAGGTAGTCAAAGAGTGGTTACATTATTTCTTCGCAACTGGCTGATGCAACTATTCTAATATGTTTGTAAAGAATACTTTCTTGCCAATGAAATGGGTTTCTCTTTTCATAAAATACTTAATTTAGATTTCGTGCTAAATTAAGTCCTTATAAAAATGTTTGAACAAATATTTTAAAAATTAACTAAACTTACCAAAAATCTAATTATATGTTTTCTTTTTCCGTCTATGCCTTACTTACTAAATATAAATGCAATTTCGTTAATAAAAATGAGAACATTTACAAAATTTTGCAAGTCAATATTTGCTATCCATCACGTCGGTGTACTTACGAAGTTTTGCTTGCATTATAATAAAAAATATCCTTTATATTTTTGTAAATATAGATAACTACATTTCCATCTAAATTAGCATCATTTAGCAAGAGTATTCATCTAACAGTCTTATTATTTTAAAAGAGTATAGAATCACTGCCATAGTCGAAATGAAATGCAATGGGTACATTGAAATGCATGAAATACGAGTTTTGTTAGAACTCAAAATGAAATAAATACCTAGTATAAAGATAACATAGTTATTACCACTCAGTAATATTCAGGATTTCAACAAAAAAGGCACTACCTACTGGTAGTCAATAAATAATCAACTTACTCTAAGGTAACTCAAATAAATTAATTCACGCAAAATAAGTCTTGTTCGAGACAAATGTTAACTCTGTCTTCAGATAGGCAGTTTACAGTCTTTGGTTCCCTATTTACATAATTACAAAATTAATTTACTTTTACAAAACAGGCTTTTTAATTCAATCTCTTCTATTTTCGGAAATTGACATTGATGACTCTTTGAAAATATCATTTCATTTAATTCTCGAAAGAATCATTAGGTACACACGTGTTCTGTCAGGTAATTATTTTTACAGAATGTTTAAATATACATCATATGATTTTGGAGTAAAACTTCGTTAAAACTCCATAATTTTGATAAATGAAAATAAATTAACTTAATGCAAGCTAAGTGGATCAAAAACAAACATTTCATAGAACGATTAACACAATAGAAAAATCGCCTTTGATCCTATTTACACGTTACAAACTTCGAAAAGAGATAAAGGTCAAAAATGTCAAAATTTCCTTTTTTTCCTGTTTGATGAAAACGCAGTTCGACTAAATGAAATTAATTTGTGACGGAATAATGAAAGACATATGTTTAACGGCATTTTGCTAAAACTACGAACACACTAACTCTAAATAACTCTCAATCAACTAATACACGTCAGTAGGGTCTAGGGCCATTTTGGAAAGATGACTAACAATATTTATGCGAACTATAATAAACACTACAACAGTTTTTCAGTACACTCCCGTCGGATCTAAGACTTTGCAGCACTTGAAACAATTTTTTGCACACTTCTGCAACATTTCTGTAAATCTTCACATTCAAAAACTTTGAAGTTTTTAATACAGTCCCGTGGGATCCAAACCCAACATTTTTGCAAGAATAAGATTTTTCTTCTTCAAAAAATGACAATTGTTGAGAATGAAATCTCAAATTAGTAGATTCCTGTAGGATCAAGGACGAACATCTTCACCAAAATAATTCTTCAGAAAGTGTAACAATATTTTTTTAGACGAAAATCAATTATTGATGAAATTTGATCTTCATGAGCAAATTCTGAGCTCAGTATATTCCAGTTGGATCTAAGACGAACATCTTGATATCAATATTCTCAAAGTCAATGTCGAAAATCAATAAACATTAGTAGGGTCCAACGCGAACATTTTGGCAGATTTTTTCTCAAATCTCAGATAAATCTTCAAATCTAACTTCAATAGATGCCAGTGGGATCCAAAACTTTGATAAACATATTGAACGAGCTTTAAAATATCGATCTTATTTACGATGCAGTGTAGCTATGAACGTGCGCGGGCGCGATAGAGCGCGTGCGATCGCGTCTGAAGTTGTCTCACGACTGGTGGCTGCGCCCGGCACGTGTCTTCCTTTTATAACCCGCTCTCGTGAACACTTGCCTATTTTTTTGCGAATTGAATTTGGAAGCTTTCAGCTGGTTGGGCGGACTATACCCCCGCCCTGCAATTTTTTATATTGCAATTTTTTGGGTTACCTTTTTTAGAATACGATAGCACATGGTCTAACAGATACCTTACGATTTTAAGCATAGATTTTATTATTAACATTCAATTTGGAGATTAATTTATTTGTTTAAATTAGTAAATAGCTTTTAAACTGTCCAGTACGTACATTATTTTTATTGGAATAGCTAAGCGCGGTTATGTAGCATACTTTATGTAGTCTGAAATTTCGGCCTGATTAATCTGACCATGATCACAAGCTGACTGGCCCAGCGGTGCATAGTTTCAGCTGTCAAGTCCATGTGGCAATCGCAAATATTCTACTCAAATTATATATACGAATTGTGCCTGAAGTCATTGAAACAATAAAAAAGCACATAATAACTTTCAATGAAGAGGCAGTTTTAAATAATTATAAGGTGCGGGAAATACTGTGATTATCAACTTCAAATAGCGTTTATAGCGCCGATGAATAAAGAATCTTGTATCACATGGACTCGATGGCGAAAAGCGTGCAGCGGGTAAACAAACGTGTACGAGTCAAAACATAAGGCAACAAAAAAGTGTGATACATAATTGTGTTTACTCTCGTAAAAATAAACGCTACATATTTTAATTTTTTATCTATAGTTGGATCTAGATAAAAAAAAAGCCTTGATATAAAATAATAATACAATATTACCATTTTCTTCAGAATATCTCTTTCTATCGGATCCAATCAAGCTTTCTATCGGAGTATCAAAATATCAATAATTATTGTAAAATAAAATTTATTCATGATTTAAAATAATGCATTAATTCACGAATAATACTTTTATTAAAAATGTATTTTTATATAAATCTATACTAATATTATAAGGAGGAAAGATTTGTTTTTTTGTTTTTTGTTTGTTTGTTTGTAACGAATAGGCTCCGGAACTACTGGACCGATTTGAAAAATATATATATTTCCGTATTCCCACGGCAACGGGAACTACGCGGGTGAACCCGCGTGACGTCCGCTTGTTATAAATATATGTATAGGTAAGTTATCGGTCTTCAAATTTGCCGACTGGTAAGTATGTAAAGTATGTGACATAAAATTATAAAATTGTAGGTCACAAAAATTGTTTGAGACTACCAGAGAAAATGCCGAGTCGATTGTGTGAATGAGATACGTGATTTGAAAGATAATCAAAATTCTAAACTATATAGAAATAACTACTCATGCATTTTATTAAATATCAATGGCACGTTTCATAGTGACATTTACCTAATAAAATCATGTTATTGGAATACGTAAGTATAAAACTTCTTGATAAGACTAGCATACAAACGTGCTTTGTTTGATCCATGTGAAATACATAACATTATAATATTCAGTTGCATGAAAAAGAATCTGCAGTTGTAACAAGAGAGAAACACGTGTGCTACCAGAGCATCGTCGTTCCAAGTTTCTATGATATTATGGAAGAGACAAAATCTTATGAATCGCTATCTTTCTAATGATTTCCTCTTAAACCTTTCCATCAATAGGCGGAAACTGAGTTTATCATAGTTTCTTGGGTCAGAATATATTTAAGGTCTGCAGTTATGCTTAGGAATTTGAACATTCTGGAAGACAAACACTCCCATTGTCTCAACACAGTAATAAGTCCCCCCACCCACTTGGGATTATGGACGGACAGGATAGTACGCCTCTGCCTACTCCCTCAGCTAAAAGGTGTGCTATATTACTCTTTGTTCGCTTAATTAATTACATATTCGAGTTTTTTTCTGGAAATATCGAGCTATGAGAAATCAATCAAAAAATTGGCAACCGTTTTTGCTTGAAATCTTTGGTAATCCCTGTTATTTTTTGTACTTGTCAATTAAATTTTGTGATTCCAAATTGAGAAAAGAATCAACTTGTTTTATCGTAGAAGTAAAACATTTTCTGTTATAAAATTTGGCTCTTCCAATCCCATTTCAAATTTTCCCAATTTCAAATTTCTTACAGCGATGATGGTTAAAAAATTATTATCTTATAAAAAAAATGACATTTATAGTATTAGTACGGACAATGATTGGTACTACGAAAAAAAAATTGAAATAAAAGCAGTATCTATAAATAGAAAAATAAGGTGTTTAAAAATCCTGAAAAATTTAATCTATATATTGATAATAATGACTAAAATATTTTTGTTTCCAAGTTTTGTTATGATGAAAGTTTATACGGAGATTATGCTATTTTAAATGACTGCCTCGTTGGTCTAGAGGTCTAAATGTGCAACTGCGGATAACTAGGTCGTGGGTTCGATTCCCACCGGAGACAAAAAATTGTGTGACCCATAAATGTTTGTCTTAAGAGTCTAGGTGTCTCTATGTATGATAAGTATGTATTTAAAGTAAATAAGTATTAATATCCGAGGTCTGGTACCCATAACATAAGCAGGTTACTACTCCTAGCTTACTTTAGGACCAGATAGCGTTGTGTGAAATATCTGTAAATATTTATTTATTTAAAATGAATTATTGTCGAGTTAACGTGTCAATGAGTCTCTAGACTCTCTAGTAATTATGTAGTACTGTTATATTAACACTGTTAATATTAACATGCACATTGGAACTTGACGCTGTTCAGTTCCAAAACGAAGTAGCAAGATGTTCACTTTTTATGGCTTATTGGCAAAAAGTACAGTTTACCGTTAGCAACCCTTTTTTAGCAAATATAAACGGTCTTGATTTCTTTGAATGTGTTTCATCAACCCTTTTTAATTTTTTTTGTAAACTTTCCAAATGCTGGGACTACAGAAAACTGCATATAAATGGTGTATAACAAAGTTTTTAAAGTTTTGAAGCTTTTATTTGGACATACTTAGAATTATTATACAGACCGGACTTAGACCACACACGTTAATTAGTTTTCCAAAAATATCGGCTCAATAGAAGTCAGCCCGATTTGTTAATATTTGATGAGTGCTCTGCTCCCTTAGGTAATAGCGTAATGATACATAACTTCCTCAAAAACCAGAGCGTCTAATGCAAAAATTCCCTGGGTGGGTGAGCACCAAGTAACCTTTTTGTGAATTTATTTGCGAGTGTATCTATACTTCGGAAAGCACGTTAAGCCGATGGAACCTACCTACCGGTGGTCGTAACATGACGTGGTAAAACAAGGTGGAAAGCCTTAAGGCCCTCCCCACCGGGAGCATTCGCGTGTAATGCAACATATTAGATTCGATTTTGAGCATTACGTTACGATCTACCTCCCTGACCGACGACTCCCTGAACGACGAGCATTCGCGTGTAATACTATTTAGTTACAAGTTGTATCAAAACGTTGTATCATTACAAGGTGCGCATTGTAATGCTCGGTTCTCCTCCTTCACTAATGTAACCTCGTCTTGTATCATTACAAGGTGCGCATTGTAATGCTCGGTTCTCCTCCTTCACTGATGTAATCTCGTCTTGTATCATTACAAAGTGCGCATTGTAATGCTCGGTGCTCCTCCCTCACTGCTGTAATGCTCGACCTGTAATGTTACATTACATGCGAATGCTCCCGGTGAGGGAGCGCCTTTAAGGGGACTTGAAAATGTTCTACAGTGGGTTGTTACAACATGCGCCTAGGTCGGCAGTGCGTATGCAGCCAACTTCCATAAGTTACGGTAGCCAACCACTCTTATCTGCCACCATCATAATGATATAAACAAAATGTAGGTATAGACTGATGTACTGCGATGGCTACAGTTACGAGTGGTACTTTTTGGTGAAGCATTTTTACTAATCCTGTAAATAATTACCACAGTCTAAAGATCATAAGTTTTCTGTTTAAGTATACTGTGATAATACGTTCATTCCCCGTGACACCACCAAGTTGTACCCCTAGTGGAGTCATGGGGAATTACCTTTCCCCGTGACACCACCATACCTATTCGATCAAACTATGAAAATAACTGAATTTAGAATAGCCGCCTCATGGAGCAAATATAAGCTCTTATATTTGCTCCATGAGCCGCCTATTGCCATACCTATGACGTCACTGTATTGAATTTTATGGAATCCACAAAGTCCAATATTCGGCCATTCGTTTGCATTTCGAATAGCGATTGATTACAATTATACCAAACGGTTGCGTTGATTGCGTGATGCGAAATACAGCGCCATCTATTGAAAAAGCCGTAAATGGTAAACAGGCTGTATTTTTTTCGGTTTGGCGCCGATGTCTCTACTAGCGCATTGTAGTCTTTTTACCCGACTGCCGAAGAAAGGAGGGTAATGTTTTTCGAGACTATGTATGTATGTCCATTTCTTTGTCACGTTCTACAGCCTGGACGGCTTGACGGATTTTAACATGCGATGCGTCATTTGATTCGTAGTGATTGTGTGAGTGACACCAGGTATAATAAAATTTCTAGAAAATCAAAATGGTGGATTTTTGGCGACAAAACGTTTCAACATTTTTAGTTGCATTTTTACTTTGCAGTCGGGTTTTGCTTTTCTTAATACCTACTTATTTTTTTGTTTAAAGATGTCAATATTATTTACACAACTTAAAGGCTGTATTCAATAATAATATGCCTAAATTGTATGTACAGTCAACGTCAAAAATAATCTTATGAAAGTCACAAAGTAAGATTTATAAACGTCGATATTATTGCTTTTTCATTATACATTTACTGCCAGATTCGCAAGGTAGCCTGTGAGAAAAGGCTATGAAATCTCATTGCCATTCTTTTCTAACAGCCGTTAATGATACTTTGCTTGTATTTATTAACATGGCACAATGAATAATTTAGAATGAATTTAGTAGGTACTTGTACTAATGATTCGGCTCAATACGATCGCACCAATTTTTTTGCACAAATAACATAATCAATCATGATGTCAGTTGTGGGATACTTGGGTCTTTCTGCAATTTCTACAAAATTTAAAACAAATCTGAAACAAGCAAACAGAAAACAACATTATTGTACTTCAGTATTCTATTTAGAACACAGAACAAATATTGTTTAAACAAAATTTCATGTACTATTACTACTAATACAGTTACTATTTTATTATAGATAATGCATTGAAATATTTATTGTCTAGACCAGACCTTAATTTCTGCAAATGTTTCCCAATGACAGTAATCTGTTAGCGTATCATTGCAAATAAATAAATAGAATGCACTGCCTGGGGATCCTGGACCATCACCTGGAGTTCTTGCCGTAGGTAGTTGCATGACACCGTGTGGTTTAGCGGATAGGAGTCCAGCATAGCATCCATGAGGATTTCCATATCCAAAAAAGGAAGGCATAGAATATAATGCACTGAATGTTATATTAATTATGGTGACGACTGTACACGCACACTCGTTCCAAATTCAAATTATTCGGAAGTTAGGAAGTTGCGTTCCGTTACATTAGACAGTTAATAAAATTGTAATTAACAGTAATTAATATATACATTATATTTAATTAGTATGATTTACAAAACCGTTATCTATAACACTATATTGTGTATAAATTAAGGAAGTTTTACTTAATCATTTAATTAAGTGGTTTGAAGATGTTGTACATAATTATTTATTATATCAAGTTTATAAGTGCTTATAATGAATAAAAGACCAATAGCTAAAAGTCTGAAAATGGAAATGTCACAAACGGTCACCCATCTCAGGGTTTACCTTAGCGTAACATGCTTAACACAGTGATACTTTACTTATGACGTCAATAGGTCGGTCAACTCAGAGTGAATAGAACGGGCGCCATAGAGTATGCGTTGAGAAACAGATATAATAATTTGTGTGGGCTCCGGACACGGTCAAATAACCATCAATAACTTGACGTCAATAAATGTGTGCTACGGACGACGGAAACTATTTTCATTAATTAATTATTTCAGAATTGACACAATATTGTTGACCGTGTCCGGAAACCAAAATATGGGGTCGGGTTTTTGATTGGGCGGGGTCGGGTGGCGGCGGATGGTGTCGCTTCTTCATAACATGTTTCATAATTTGTGTGACGGGGTGACATTGGCTGCTGTCGCCTGGCTTTGTCTGGTTAGAAATTCGACTTTAGTAGGTTATTTGCAGCGACTGTAAGGGGGTCCCGACACGGTCAATTGGCGGATTGTCGGTCGTGTAAAGTATCATGTGTGCATATACGTCGATGCACATAGACATGCAAATAAATCAAGCACACTGAAGCAACTTCCATTCATGTTTGACGTGATTGACGGTTGCAGGGCATGGTCGTGTCGGGAGCCCATAAAGCCGGGTCCACTGCTTATTGTTTTTAAATTCTTTCGCTTTTTTGTCGTATTATATTGTTTGTAGTAATCGTAAGGTCTGTCAATTGCATTTTGTGGGTGCAATGTTTATGGGTAAAGAGCTGTACTGAAGTTTTGCAATAAACATTTATTTATTTATTTATTTATATATTTATGAATATTGAATTATTACACTACACCAATCCAACCGGTGACCGATGACTGCCTCTGTGGCGCAGTCAGTAGTGTAACCGCCATCCGCGCTGGAAGTCCTGGGTTCGATTCCTGAGTCGGTCCAAATATTTGTGTGATCCACATAAGTTTGTTTCGGAGTTTGGGTGTTTTCTATGTAGGTATGTATTTACAAATACATACTCAAGTATGTAAGTATATCAGTCGTCTAGATCCCATAGCACAAGCTTATATTAGCTTAATTTGGGCTAGATGATGTTGTGTGTGAATGTCCACAAATATTTATTTACTAGCGGACGTCACGCGGTTTCACCCGCGTAGTTCCCGTTCCCGTGGGAATACGAGAATAAAATATAGCCTATGTTCACCGCAATGAGTATAGCTTTCGAACAGTGAAAGATTTTTTTAAATCGGTCCAGTAGTTCCGGAGCCTATTCGTTACAAACAAACAAACACAAAAACAAATCTTTCCTCTTTATAATATTAGTATAGAAGTATAGATTCAATCAGCCTATTGCTGGGCGTAGGCCTCTCCTAATTTACTTTGGTTCTGCGTCTTTTGCATCGCCCAGCCTGCGAACCCAGGTCGTTGGTCTATTTCGCCAGAACCGAGCGTTTCAAAAGATCGTTCCTCTGTCGAACTATAAAAACATGGAACGACCTGCCCGCACACGTTTTTCCCTCATCTTACAACCCCGGGTCCATCAAGAGGAGCGTGAAGAGGCACATCACAGGGCCGCCAACTTGAGGGCCACTGTCGAAAGTCCTATGGACTGTGAGACTGGCCCTCAATCGCTAGATGCGCCACGGCATACCATCAGGTTGGTGGCGACGTCAATTTAGCGTGCTGAAAATATATTTTAAAAAAATTTGGCGGTTGGACGTCCTACCCTACGTTTACCGAGTCGCGATCTCCACTCTTGAACACGTTTGCTCCATCGGCTGCCGGTTGTTTTGCTGATGTGACCAGCCCACTGCCACTTTAATGTGCTTATTCTGCGAGCTATGTCGATCACTTTTCTCTGCCAGGTGATCTAGAACTTCATTTAGAAGTTGACCACTCAACGACACTGTAAGCAGTGACGGACCCTTAATCAAATTAAGCAATTGCCTAGGGCATCGCGTCTGAGAGGGCACCAGAAGAAGCACAAAAAAATCCGTCCTTAGGGCATCACGTCACCAAAAACAACACCAAAAAGTTTAAGGTTCCACTTTAATGTGCTATTTCTGCGAGCTATGTCGATCACTTTAGTTCTCTGCCAGGTGATCTAGAATCTCATTTAGAAGTTTGCTACTAAAAGACGCTATAAACATTGCCCGTTACATAGCTCTCTGCGCAACCTTCCGAGCATGGATGGACTAACCTCACGGAGGTGTTCACGTCTCGGTACCGTAAGTCATAATAATTACTTTACAAATTAATTTGTTACACATCTATTTATTATGTTACAAATCAGTCACATGTCCTTCACCAGAAAATAACAAGAAGCCGTGAGACGGTCTCACCCGACTGCCCCTCTGTGAAAGTGAAAGTTCAATCCGATTGACGTTGTCATTTTTGTTTTATTTCAAACTTTGAACAGATGATCCACGTGACCTAGTGACTTAGTTTAATGCAACAGAGTCACACACTACAGTCACAAGTCTCGCCATAAGCCCCTCTGCAATTTATTTTATAGAGAAGGGCTAAAACTAGGACTACAACACTGCTAAGTACTTCATTTCATTTCAAAATCTTTCGGTCGTCATGGTAACCGTATAAACACCAGAAGAAATGATTACCTTACATATTATGACAAAGATATTCAATAAAAACAACACTTGTCTCAAAACAATAAATAAAATAAATCAAGACACCAAACAATACCTCATACAAGGTACGCTCGGAATGGCGGCCAAAAAACCACAAAATGATACACCATTAAATTAATGGAACTCGTAATGTGAGCCTGTCGAAAACTGGAACTGGGTCAGCAATTTATACAGCTTGTTCTATCAAAACACTAGCTGTTCAGTTCTTTCGATTTTATTGTGATTCAAGCAAGATTTGAATACATATTGGAGATTTTTATCAGTACTGCTAAAAAAGTATTAGTTTTTTTTACGTTGGAGAAAATCGTCATGGATGTTACGCCGGACTCCTACCGACTAAAAAACCTCACGTATCTTGCCCAACAGCCTACGGTTGGGAGCTCCGGGTTGGCAAACACGTAAGATGGACATGGTGTTTCTATAAGGAATTTGGGGCAGTATTTTCTATGATATAGAATTATAGGTGCTTCCCCCCAGATAAATAAATACTATCTACTATCATATTGGTATATATTTTTTAAGTGGTCAGATTTACTTCTTAAAAGATGTGAAAATAAGATTTAAAATAATTTGCTTCAGTAACAATTTTGCCGATAAAATCAGTTTAAAACGAATTCTATTATACCACACAATAACCACATACTATACTTATTAAAATTCAATTATTCCGAAGACTACTACTACACAATCACATAATTATGTAGGTACTCAATACTGGTCTAATATCGCTATATTAAAGAACTGGTATTATTGTTGCTATGTTAGAATCTTTGACAAGACAGAGCGCCACTTTGAGAGTCGCTATCAAGGTTTAAAGACTGCGAGTGGTAGTTGTCGTCATGGCACGGAAGGATGTCCCTGTACCTACTCCCAATAAACCTACGGCCACCACTGAGGTGACTGAGCCTCGCCGGGCGGTTCGGGTGCTATCCCGCGTCTTTGGGGGTTTCGAGTGTGATCCCGCTTCTAAGGGGGGGGGGGGGGGGCATGCGTGAACTCCTCACGTCATGCTGCCGTCATGGGCCTGCTTCTGTAAGGACGGTGAGCAGCTGTCTCACCGTCCTCAGGCCCCTGGTCATGGAGGCCGAAGACACGTCGTTCGACTGCGGAACTCGGGTGGGAGAGTCCTCTCGCGTTCCCGTCCCGCCGCCTCCTTCACGAGCATGACCTGCTCGCAGAAAGAGGCGGCGCAGTCCCACATACTCCCGCTGGAGAGCATGGCTCGCACCATGGCCTCGAGCGAGAGAGTGTCCACGTCCAATATTATAAGGCAATGGAAGCGACACAATTATTTTTTAATTTACTAATGGATTTTTATAACAACAATGATAGAATAGCCTACGTCAGCAGTGGACTGGTAGGCTGATTAGATAAACTGATTGACGTATATTATTACGTAGGTAAGTACGAGTAAAACTAGCAAATCTGTGATGAGGATATGAAGTATGACGGTTGGGGAAAATTTATCGGAAAATCTAATACAGTCTGTTTAATACGGTGTTTAATATACGACATTTCATTGCTTTATTCAAACTTTATTTCCTCTCACAATCAAACTGCTCACCATGTTTATGTTAACTGTGTGTGAATATCGGTAAATATTTTTTTTTATTAATTTATTTATTCTCGTGAGATGCGAGTGACATTGGACCATATTGTTAAGTCTGTCATTTTCATAGATAGCCACTTCATGTCTTTTCTCCTTAATAAATAGCAACACACACACACACACACACACACACACACACACACACACACACACACACACACACACACACACACACACACACACACACACACACACACACACACACACACACACACACACACACACACGCGCACATAGAAACTAAGCTTATTTAAATACTTTGTTATAAGTGAGTAGGTAATTATAAATGTAGGTTTTCTTTTTTAAGTATTATAATTCATTGAACGTTCTCTTTGCAAAGAAAATCTTCAATCAAATCAAGAAAGTGATATTAAGGTACATAAAATGGCGAGAAATAAACTTTATTATTATTAAATAAATAAACAAATATTCACGGACATCTCACACAACGCTATCTGATCCCAAAGTAAGTTAGGAATAACCTGCTTGTGTTATGGGTATCAGATCACGGATATTAATACTTATATACTTTTAAATACATACATATTATACATAGAAACACACAGACTCTTGAGACAAACATTTATGGGTCACACAAATATTTGTCTCTGGTGGCAATCGAACCCACGACCTCCAGCGCCGCAGGCGGTATCACTACCGACTGCGCCACAGAGGCGGTCCAGTTATTAAAAAATAAATAACTAATTCACTGACCTTACGTTGGCGATTAGCGCCATTGTAGCATACGAACTACATCGACACAAAAACCGAAAGACTTGCTCTTTGGTTATGACGATCGTCTCACATCCTTCCTCCAAGCCAACTGGCTACCTACTGAAAGTGCCATATTTGCCACAAAAATTAGAAAATATTTCCAGGAACGTGCTATTCATAGGAATAAAGAAGCCTTTGTTTACATTTCAAAACAAATTAGAACAGACCTACAAATTTGAAAACAACAAAACATTTAAGTAGCTCACTCCAATTCTTTTCAAAAATCTTTTGGCCAGTAAATTTTCTGTGGCATAAAACTATTATAAACAAATAATTCTTGGTTTGTTACAATAAAGTCTTTTTTCTTTCAAAATGTGTCACGTTATTAAACTCATTTAGAAAGACAAAGTTTTTGTTTAAATATTTAGTTTTAAATAACTTTGCCTTAAGGCGAAGTTTTCGTATAAATTCTTATTAAAATTATACTTTTCATATATATTGAAATAATAATAATCTATGTTAATAAATGCACTATCATTATTTCAATTAATAGGAAAAGTGATTTGTCTTTTTATATGTATAGAAAAATACTTTTTTTTTTTAAATTATGCTCGTGCTAGGTCGAACTCCTAACAGCTCACACGGCGCTCGCTCTACAAATTGCCTACGGCCAATCAAGCCCCGGATAAACCCTCGCAAGGATGTCTCAGGACTCCCGACAGATAGAAAATATACTTGCATTCTAAACACTTTTCTGTATAAATATTCTATGACATGGTTCCTTCTTTTGATATCTAATTTTGATTACTTTTCCTACCGAAAGTTGTGCGTGCGTATATCTGTCTGAAATGATGATGGTAATAATGAAATTATCAGTAACTTGTGTTCAGGGCGAAACTCAATTTCAATGCAATTGCCAGTAACTACGTCGGTTGTGAAAATGGCCTTTAATCCCTAGATATAACCATGACCTACCCTTTTTTTTTATACCACTAAGGTGGCAGACAAGCACACGGCCCACCAGATGTACCGGTGGTCACCGCAGCCTATGGACGTTTGCAACACCAGAGGCGCCACACTCGCGCTGCCGACCCTGTAAAAACCTTCTAAGGCCCCTCTTGAAGAACCCCATACTGTAGGCGTTTGGGAAAACCGAGGCAGGGAGATCATTCCACAACCTAAGCGTGCGCGGTAGAAAGCCCCTATCGGATCTAACCGTGCTCGAGCGCTCCGGATGCAACATGTGACCCTTATCTCATTGCACGAGGAACTTTGACTTATAAATATTAGCGGCAATCTCGCCCTTCTCATTAGGTTGAAAAAAAGTCAGCTGCTACCAGCAGTCAATCAAACCTTGAGTTCCAAATGAATGTTACTACTACATAGAATATATTATGTCTGTGCTACTACTGTATAAAATTCCAATAATTTGCAAATCTTTTTAATATTAAAGGAGGGATTTTAAAATAAAAATCACATTTTTATACAATGTTCATATTTAGACTAAGCATCAAACAGTCTTATTGTTTTAATAGTAAGAAAGGGTAAAAAGGACACTGACATATCTAGACACGCGGCAGCGTGCCAAGCCAAGTTCAATTTAATATAAATGAAACTTAAAAAATAGATAGGTACAGGGAAATGTAGAAGTAAAAAATAGAACAGAAATTACATTGTTATCTATTACCTACTAACATATACAACTAACATAGTTTTCACAGTCCTACTCTAAAATTAATCTTAAACTACAGGAACTCTGTTATACAACAATAATAATAGTTTAATTTATTTTATTGTCATTATTTATGTTATAAGTGATTACAATAAAGAATACATCTATCTGTCTATCTACATAGGTTATTAGTATACTTTTCTTTATTCGATCAAATAACAATATGTTTAATTAAAGTTACAATTTCAACATGCTGTTATTTCATCAAACAATTTTAACATTTATTAAAAATTATGCTTACTATACATTTATACATATTATGTTAACACTAAGTATACACATAAAATCTAACAAAAAAAAATGTACATTAAGGACAAAAATTACAATTATTCCTGAATCTGAAACAAAAGCTAATACTTACACAAAAAAAAAAACAATTCAAAAATCTATTACTTACGTACAAAATATTTTATTTTATGACAGCGAAATGTGAGTACAAAACATTAATTTGTGAAGAACTGGTAATTAAAAAATCTTATCATACATTTAATAATTCTGGTCTTGTAAATACACTTCAGCAAGCTCTAAGCAAAGAAAAACTATTTTAAAACAAAAATGACTTACAAACTGAAATTAAATCTAACGGAAAAGGATTCTATGATACCGAAATTTTAGAAAGAGTTTTCAGCGTACAATATTTTAACTTACAACCTAAAAATCGACAATACGCTCCCGTTGGGTATAGCTTGAACATGTTCGTTTCGGTGGACTCCAGTTTAATCACCAGTGGGCAAATGCCACGGATTAAAAGATTCCAGTTGGATCTAGTATGAACATCTTGGTCAAAATATTCGTGCAAACTATGATGATATATGATAATTTGCAAAATCAATCACCACTCAAGGTGAACTTGTGATCAGAATATCCCAGTTGGATCTAAGATGATCATTTTGCTCAGAGTATTCTTCAAGTCAATGCTGCAAATTTGCAATGGATAATAACCTGTTAGCAATTACTACGGATCTTGAGGTCAGAAGATACCAGTTGGATCTAGGATGAACATTTTGATCAAAGTATTTTTGAAGTCAATGATGCGAATTGATAGTCACCAACGGCCGCGATCTTCAGATCAGAAGATACCAGTTGGATCCAGTATAAACATGTTGATTCAAATTTTCTTGCAGCGAATGATGAGAATTTGCAATCACCAGCGAGCGAACCGCGGATCTTGAGGTCAAAAGATACCAGTTGGATCCAGGATAAACATTTTGATCAATGTATTCTTGCAGTCGATGATGTGAATTTATAATTGATAGTCACCAGTAGACAAACGCCACCATCTTGAGATCAGAAGATACCAGTTGGATCCAGAATGAACATCTTGATTAAAGTATTCTTGCAGTCAATGATGAGAGTCAATAATTCTCGAAGGAGTACAAACAAAGGAATTATCACCCGCAATGAAATGTTACGATCTTCGGATCAAAAGATTCCAGTTGGATCCAGGATGAACATTTTGATCATTATATCTTGCTTGAAGTCAGTGATGAAATTCAGTACTTTACAAAAATTAATGGATGAAATCACTTGTGAGGAAATACTTCTTCTTCAAATCAGAAGATTCCTGTTGGATCCAAAGCGAACATCTTGAAGTATTTTATAGGTAAACACAAATATCAATAAAAACACCAATATATTCCGACACGACGCGAAATCTTTTTGCCAATATCTCTTCGAAACAAACTTGAACTATGTCTTCAATAAAGGCCAGTTGGATCCAAATCCATAATGAAAGAATTTCACTGTATTTATATGACTTTTATGATTATTCGCGGTATAAGACACGTGAGAAAGAGTTGTGTGCGATCACTTCTGTGGCTGTCAGTCAACTAATGGCCGCGCTAAACATGTGACGCCTTTTATGACTTCTGTTCGCGTTTTTTTTTTCAGGACAATATACTTTGAACCTACTTAGAGGAAGGGTTGATTCCATGTTCATCTTTTGAATATTTTCTTTTCAATTATTTTGAATGGTATAATGTAAATCATCTCATGCTACTATAGATGCCTAAAACAAACAATTTTGAATAGTGTGGCCCACCTCAAACAATTTTGAATAATGAGGTTATTGTCTTGTGGTCATATTGATTTGCATTTGCCATTTCTGTATCCTGATGCCACTGTTGTGAAAAAAGAAAAAAATTGGAACAATAGCTTGAGTGTTCCAAATACAAAAACTTGCAGATATTTTTTGCAATGAAGCCCGAGGTGCGAAAAGACAATAAAATGGTCTAAAAAGACAGTAGTTATGATTTACAAGAAAATTAACAACTTTTAAGAAAAAAAGTGAAATTTGACAAAATTTATCATTTCATTTTTCATTGGGCATCGATAGTGAAAGTTTTGTTCGTATTCGGTATAAAGATTATATCAAAGCAAAAATTATAAAATTTTTGCCAAAGAATTCACAAAACGTATTTTTATGCTACTAAGGTGATAGACAAGCATATGGTCAAAAGTGGTTACAAGGAGCTTTTACAAAACGTATTTTTATGCTACTAAGGTGATAGACAAGCAAATGGCCCATCAGATGATCAAAAGTGGTAACTGTAGCTTAATATTAGCTTGGAAGTTTACAACAGCATACAGCAGGGAGAACACTTTCTAAAAATATTTTAGGGGTCCGTACTCAAATGGTAAAAACGGGACCCCATTACTTAATCTTTGCTGTCCGTCCATCTGTCCCATGCTGCACCTCAGGAACCGTGGTAACTAGACTGTTGAAATTTACATAGATGTATTTCTGTGGCCGCTATAATAAAAAACACGAACAAAATTTCATTATAATTTCCAATTTCATTATAATTTGTGATTGTACCGACATTTAATTATTAAGTTGTTCTGACATTTTAATGTATATTGCATGCCTTTCGGCGGAATATGGCAGGAAACAATGTATGTAATACCTAATATCAACTTTAATGTACCCAAATTTGAATTTGAAATTAGAAAAAAAATGTGACGTCCTCCCATACAACAAACGTGATCTAGTGTCGTTTTTGGCACGGAACCCTTCCTGCGCTAGTCCGACTCGCTCTTGGCCAGTTTAAATTTTCCTCGTTAATGTTTAGAAATAAATTATTTCCAATAAGTTGTGGTAATCGTATTACATGCACCTTAAATGTAGCGAAAAACAAAAGCATTTAAACAATAAGCCAATTTCAATGGTAAGTAGAAGTACTACTGGACGAGATTGAACAAAAGGGACTATTAATAACAATTTTGTGGGTTCCGTACCAAAAGGGTAAAACCGGGACACTGTAACTGAGACACTTTCTGGTATTTCAAACAAACCAACAACAAATAAACATTTCTGGCCTTTTGATTTTTTTTTATTTAACGTGAGGGAAAATCCTTCATGGATGCTATGCCGGACTCCTACCGACTAACAAAACTTCACGTAACGCCCAACAGCCTACGGTCGGGAGCCCCCGGGTAAGCCCTCGGAAGGATTTCCCAGGACTTCCAACAGAACCACGGCTACCACTGCAGCCTCGCCCAGGGGGTGGTTCGGGTGCTATTCCCCGTCTTTGGGGGGCTAAGGGGGGGGGGGGGGCGTGCGTGCCCTCACGTCACGCTGCCGTCACGGGTCTGAGGGGCAAGTGCGAGTTTTTGCGTGAGCTTGTCGACATTCACGGCTCACCAATTCGTTTGGAATCGAGACCCCGCCACCTAGCTGTAAACGCGGGAACTTGTCTCGATCCCATACATATCGGTGATAACGCGCTCGTTCGTGAATGTCGACAGGCGCTCACCGAAACTCGCACTTGCCCCTCTGCTTCTGTAAGGACGGTGAGCAGCCCACTCACCGTCCTCAGGCCCCCGGTCATGGAGGCCGTTTCCGGCCCTATGATCGTCACAAGGTTGATAATAATAAATCTATGACGTTGGATCTCGTCAATCGAGATAGCTAGACTGTTAAAATTTTCACAAATGATGCATTTATGTTGTCGCTATAACAATAAATGCTAAAACCAGAAAAAATATTTCAGAGGTTTCCCAAAAACTGCAAAAATCACTTTAGTTGTGTGAAAACAATTTTTTGCAGTATTTTGGAATGGAACCCAGTGTGTACGAATCTGTCTCGCACTTGGCCGTTTTTTTCGTTTTGAGTTTTCTCAGTTTGAGGATTTTGACAGACTCAAGTAACTCTTCCTTGTCATAATGTTTTGTTTTGAAAAGGGTAACAAGGTTAACGAGAAATTAGCAAAATGGAATTTAACTATTTATTAACTCGGACCGATTTTATCACATTCATTTTTACAAACTTGAAGTTTCCTTTTCCATTTATTTCTCCGCGAAATCTGAGTTGCTTTAAATACACGATATAGGCATAAAATGTTCCATTGCCTACTAAAACTATCACGTGGAGTTGTCTATTCCAACAACACACAAAAGTATATTGACACATTTTTCTCGTCTGCCAAAAAGGGATATGTTATTCGCGTAAGTATCTTGTAAGTGTGTACAATTGTACATACCCACCTAGTATTTTTTATCACCTCATATCTACCAAACCGCTGTAGGGCTTTATTTATTATTTTTTTATTTATTTGTCTTGTTATCCAAAGTGTTATTAGTTATTATATTTGATACCTAGGTGACATGAAAAAAAAAACCAACATGACGACAGTGAGAAGCTAAGGTCATAATAGGATTATT
Source organism: Miltochrista miniata (assembly GCA_933228765.1). NCBI lineage: Eukaryota > Metazoa > Arthropoda > Insecta > Lepidoptera > Erebidae > Miltochrista > Miltochrista miniata. The sequence goes on from OW121770.1 coordinate 14,969,769, forward strand.
AGGGATACCTACTATTAATGTAATATCAATTTATTTTTAAAATTATGAAAGTTTCTTTAATTTTCTTCGTAATATTCACAAATGCACGAAAAACAGTAGTTGTACCTTTCGTTCATCCATTTTGCAAATACCAATGTATTTTTCGCAAAATAAATATAAACCAGTATAGTTTTAAACTTTAGACAAATTCGCCATGTGTTGCCAATTCAAAAAAAAAAGTCAAGTTCAATGTAGAAAATCCCAAAAATTTTATTTTTAAGAATAAACACGTTTCCAAAGAAAGTTGGTGTCCAATTCAAACTTAAGATTTGACTTGGCTAGTCTCCTAAGAATAATAAGTATAATGTAAGTAATTAAATAGGTATTGAATAACAATACTTGCATACTTACACAACTTGTTACACTGCTCAACTTTTAGCAAAAAAAAATATTATAATAAAATATAGAGTAGGTAGATCCTATTTATGCACTAGCACTACTGAAGCGATCTACAGAAGCGTGAGCAGGTACAAGAGGTTACAAATTACTTAAGCGGCTAGACTACACACATGTAATTGGTGACAAAGTACTGGCCTTCGAATCGAGCTGAGAGCGACCCCGGACGTTGTTAATGCCAGGTGGAGGCGGCAGGTTCCTCTCAAATGCACCTCGTTCGTGCAGTCCACGGATTTGTGGGTGTGGCTCCGATCACCTTAGACTGGACTGCTTCAGACCGTAACCCTGTCGTGAATCAGAACAACGAATTAGTTGCTGAAATTAGTTGCGCGTCAGGCGCGATTCGAACCGTTTTGCAAACAGTAAAGAAGACTTACCAGTTTCCTGGGTAGAAACTGGTAAGTCTTCTTTACTGTAGTAGTAGCAAAGAAACTGTTCTTTCTAAGGAAGGAAAAATAGAATCCTAACCTTCTTTCTTTAGCAGATCTTTAAATTTTTACAGTGCCTGAGTGAATTAGGATTAAAGGCTCAGAGAATAATTAGCAAAAGTCCCGGAACTTCCGAGCAGGTCTATATAATTATACACTCACGATAAAAATCAAACACCTCTTTAAAATTCCTTAGTCATCTGTCATAAATGTACCATAGACTCTCAGTCACTTGCTAACCAAAGACAACTAAAGATAAAAAAAATAAACGATGAATAGACAACAAGATATGATTGCATCTGTAAAAACAAATGTTACAACTTGCATTATTTTTTAGCAGTCTTCAACTTCTCAAAAATCATATCATACATTACAGATAACATGTATCGAAATCGAATAAACTTTCGGAGACTGAGAATAGTTTGCCCCAAAAAGCTTTTGTTGATTTTTGAAAACAATTCGTGCCCTACTACCTACAGGACGTCCTAGGATTTTCCAGCAGACTTTGGTCACCACCGCTACCTCATCAGGGGGTTGAAATTACTATCTATTAATAGTTAAAAAAAGACTTGGAGTTCATCTTTTCACTCTTTAATATCGGAGCATCCGTGTCATGGTAAGGTAAGGTCGTTCGTAGAATGAGGTATGAACTATCTGCGTCGGTTTTATCGAACGTTTACACTTATACATTTTAATAATTGGGTTAACAAAGATTATTGCAGGGTTGATACTGCGATTGTAGCACCTCTGATGTTACAGACGCCCATACTTTACATTATAGCTTTAGTAACAGAATCAGACAATCTGATAAATGAAATGGGTTCATTATTATCGACTTTAAAATAACGCTTGATCGAGCGCTCATAAGCGCGTCTCATAACTCGGCACGTGCTACGAAGCTACGATTGATATGGTTTATGTTTGAACCTACACAAATTTTTACCTTAAGCGTCTGATATAGAAAATGAATTTGCTATAAGCAAAAAATATAAAGCGCCGCGTCACTTCGACTCTGTACTATACTCGAGTTGCGCCATACTCTTTCTCTCTCTCTCTCTCTCTCTCTTAATTATAAGTGACAACGAGAGTGCTTTTGTATCATCAATATTAGGAGCTGTGCTATGAGTCTTCGAGAACAGATTCTATATAAGACATCAGAATTTAACTGTTCACTGCTGGACGTAGGCCTCTCTAGATAGAGCCTAGAGATTTTTTTTGGCCATGACTCGTCATTAATCATTAAGTGTACCACATGTATGTAAGATTTGCTTTAAATGTGAAAGTATCGGTAGGGTTCCATTGCCGCAGCTTCGCGAGCGTTTAATAAAAATTTCGAAGATGCAAGCAGCATTGTTGTGTAGACATTTCTCTCATGGTTATAAAAAAAGGTCTAACTGCTTGCAACATGAACAAATTGCAATAGACCTCAATATATTTTCATTGTTCATTTCACTGCAAATAAACCTTTTTTACTTTTCTTATTTTACTACAAAGTATAATCGTTGATGGTTGCAAACATTTTGGCTGTTTTTTAGAAGAAATGAATGCAAACATGAAAGGCAATTTTATTGACAACAACCTGTTTGTTGGCGCCTTTTAAAAACGTCCTATGAATGGCCTCTTTCAAATAGATTTGCAAGAGTTAACCATTAAAAATCACTTTGAGCTTCAGACACCTGTCCTGACGCTGAGTGCCATCTGAGTCCTTTTTATTGCCAATGTAATGTCGGTAAATTCCAATTTATTACATACAGATTTAAATAGTCGGGATCGATTAAATATAAGTATTATTCAGAACAAATCTATCCAATATAGGTGACTTATATCATTACTTCCAACCCCTCACGCTCCAAGTCCAGACACGTTTAGCTTTAACCATCTTTGAACAGTCGTGTGAGTCTGTGCGACTGGCAGTGAGATATCTCTCCGCATCCTGGCAGTCCATCTACTTACCTTAGGTAACATGGTGCAGGCATCCTAAAACTATCTAAATATATATTTATTGAGTATATGATAGGTTAGGGCATTAGGAACGTTAGGGTAAGCGGCACTGTGACGTCACTGACGTTGTTAGACTAGAATTTCATACATTTGTATATGTCGCGGCGTCACTATTGTGCTGGTCAGGTACGTTAGGGTTGAAATTACACCATGGTTTAATAGGGCCTTAAGGTATTGTTCATTAGGGTTCGGTATGAACTAGCATGTTATGTACATTAGGATTCGGTATAGGTAGACTCTTACTATATAATCGTGAGCATAAAGTCTGTTATCTACTATTAAGGTGACGATTTTACAGTGGGTACCAACTACCGACTATCTAAATTAGCTAGAATTTATTGGTACAGGACTTGTTTCTTTTCAGGTAAAATTAATGTTATTGTTACGGGGATCGGTTTTTTATTTTAGTCTTTATATTGACTGTAAATTTCGCAATTAATAAATAAAGAAAATGAGACCACTAATAATTTCGAATAATGAGTCGTTTTTATCGCTGTGGTTAGAGGACTACCAGAAGAATTCCATAAGTCTTTAACTTAAAAAAGGTATAGGAACCTGAACATGGTAGTCTTTGTAAAAATAGAGTCGAAACTATATTAATTGGCTCAGTTTTTACAGAAAAACTTGGGGAATAGAGACATTTATTTTGTACAAATAAAATTGGTCTGAACTGCAGCTATCCTTATCGCATTTTACGGGGTTGTTCATGTACAGGTGCTCCATAAATGCCTACCTAAATTCAAACAGCAATTTTGCAAATTGAGACGTGAAAACCAACAAAATTGGCTTATAAGTTTGATCTCTAGACTACTCTAGAGTGCCATATACATACATAGACTGATAAACTCATAAATCTTCTTTTGCGTCGCGCAGTCGGATAATAAGAATGGTAAGCGTCCCAAGAAAAGATGCTAAGGACATAGTACCTATGCCTTTTTAGAGGGTTCAATATGCTCATCTGAAAAACAGACGGCTGGTGAGTCCTCTTTTTTGAGAAATAGCAGCACCTCATGCAAAAAAGACACCCACAAATAAATCCCGCCGCCGTATAATCGTAAAAAAGTATGACATGAAAGAAAACCGATGTTTATATAAGTAATTACGTTACGTTATGGTTATAAAATAGGGACGAAAAATAGAAGCTCAAAGTGTTTTTTAATGGTTAACTCTTGCAAATTTGTTTGAAAGAAGCTATTCATGTAATGTTTGTAAAAGGCGCCAATGAACAGGTTGCCAATTGTCTTTGAAGTTTGCATTCATTTCTTCTAAAAAACCGCCAAAATGTTTGCAACCATAAACGATCACAATATGTAATAAAATTAGAATGCTAAAAAGGTTTATTTGCAGTGAAATGAACAATGAAAATTATATTGAGGTCTGTTGCAATTTGTCCTTTCCTATTGGTTTTTATATCGTGGGAGAAATTTCTGTTACATAACAATTCAATATATTTACAATATTGTTTGAATTTTTAAAATTTTCTTTAGAGGCTCTCAAAGAAGCTGCTTCGAAAACCTATCGAGATCTACCGGGTCCAAGCTAGGCCTACCTACAAATGTTACATCTGTTGACTTATGAACGAGATCATGGACCAAAAGAAGGAAATCTCAAAACAAACCTCTGTACTAACCAAATGAAACCGGGAGAGGTCTACGTCCTGCAGTGAACTGTGGGAGCCTGATTTAATTGACAGATTTATACTCTCATTTAAAATCAGCGCTACATACCTACCATTATTATAAAAATGATATGCAGCATAAATGTTTAACATCTGCTGTAATATGCGCCCGAATAAAATACTTTATTTTTTCTAACGAAAATTTGACTGTTTTAGCATTGACAGTACGACATCACTCTCTCTGTCACTTTTAAAAGATGAGAGAAAGAGAGTTTATTTTGTGGTTTGTGGCTCAACTTTCACAGTAGAAGTGGAGCAAGCGACGCTTCAACGTTTTTTCGTATTGCAATTTCATTTCTATGTAAGAATTATTAAGGTACAAATTTGTGTAGCATAAGACATTAACCATATCAGTCGTAGCACGCGCCGAACTATGAGACGCGCTTATGTGAGCGCCCGTCGCGTGATGACGCGTGTAGTGCCACGTGCTTTAAGCGTCGCTATGACTTTGCGCCAATGTGAGTTCAGCTTAGGATAAAATATTCTCCTTTTTGCCGATTCAGGCTATACATGCTGTAGATACCTATTTACAATAATGTAAGGAAATCTGCCTAGCAACGCACCCACTGAAATTCGAAAGCACTCTTGAAGGAAGTGTCACAACTGGACACATATTTCAGGACTAGCACAGACACTTCACGCACTAATCTTTTACATAATACCATCAAAATACGCTATGTACACGCAGGTAGTCCAGCCTCGCACTGAATACATACTAACGTATGTATTCTAGTTTTATAAAACACAATGAAGAAAATGATTCGGTAACGAAGCGGTTAGGCTTCTAGAACTAGATTTTATATCAGTGTACGTACTGGTTTGTTGATGATGATAGGATAATGTTTATAAAATTAACAGCTGAACTGTGAACCTTGATCTACCTTCTAATAAAAGAAGTATGTATTTGTTATATACTTAAAATTATTTGCCTTGAATCACTATCTATTGCCGATAACTGTATTAATATTCGCTAAGTAGTTTAAAAGGTCTAAACGCACAGAGCGAAAAGGCGTTTTCATTAGATACTATGTAAAGAAATATGTACTGTGTACCTACCTTCATATATTGTCCTAAACAGACACAAGATAACGGTCCATTCTGACATGACCATTTACGAAAGTTTTTGTGCTTTTGAAAGCACTAATACAAATTGCGATATATTTTTGAATAACAAGCAATGAACATCAACCTTTAACCTGTCAAAAAAGCTTGGCATTATTCAGAAGTAGGTACCTACATTTAAAAACATGAATGACAATCCATTAATTTATTCGTATAAGTTATTTCTAGTTTTACGAGTTCAATCCATTACTGTGTAACATGATGTTACACAAGATGTTACTAACATCTTAATGTTGTAGAATAAATTTAATTCGTAAAAACAAATAAGTACAGAAATTAAAAAAGAAACAATATATTACCATGTTCATACTTCACGCGAAATACATTTACTTACATTTTCACACCGACGTTTCGAGCAGTTTCAGTCCAACCGCGACTACGGGCGCTGCAACGTGCTCGAAACGTCGGTGTAAAAATGTAAGTAGATGTATTTCGCGTGCTATAAGTATCGTCCCGAGTTCTATAAGTATGAGTGTAAAAAAACCGCGATAGTTTAAAAATAACATTATTACCAAGTTCTTAAGTGATTAAAATAAATAACGCTTTTTTGACGGACTACCGGAGATCATGCGGTTTCACGCAGTACGGGAATAAAATATAGCTTAAGCACGAGTCTTTTTTTTCTTTTTATTGTAAGGAAAATCCTACATATGCTATGCCGGACTCCTACCGACTAAAAACCACACGTGTCCTACTAAAAACTGCAGTTGGGAGCCCTGGGTAAGTCCTCGGACTTCCAACAGACCTACGGCTACCTACCACTATGTATGCTTTTGATGTCGTAAACGTTCATGGGCTAGAGATACCACTTTTGAAGTAAAACTTCTTTAGGCGCGAGTAGGGAGTAACTCAGATTTTTTTTTCTGACGGAAGTAACGCTTACTATTTGAATTTTGAATAGCGTTAACTACTTTCAAAATTCGAATGAATGATATTAATATAACATTTGATGCCGTCAATGGCAAAGAAGTTTTACTTCAATCGCGCGTAAAGGTTACACGCACACACTTTTTTTATATTTTATACCACAAAGGTGGCAGAAAGCATACGGCCCACCAGAAGGACTGATAGTCACCGCAGCCTATGAACGTTTGCAACATCAGAGGCGCCACACTCGCGCTGCCGACCCTGTAAAAACCTTCTAAGGCCCCTTTTGAAGAACCCCATACTGTAAGCGTTTGGAAAAACTATGCATTAGGTGGGCCGTACGTAAGCTTGTCAGCGACCTTAGTAATATAAAAACGCACCCATAGAGTCCTCGTAATTTTAACTACTTAACTCTTCAACTGATTTTAATTGACTTGACTGACTGACTTATTTTGATTTTAAGCTGTACTTATGAAAAAATAGTTTACAAATTTTTTATTGATTCTCTAGATTTTGCGCCAACCTTGAACAAAAAGACACGAAAAAACAAATCATGGTTTCGTACTAAGATGCCCATAAATACCTAGTTGGTTAAGTCGTTTAAAATGAATGCCAACATTATTAAAATTCATTTATTCTGAACAAATAAAACCGCATATTATGTAATACTGGATTCACAATGTTATTGAAGAACTAGCATTGTAAGTTCTATAATATTGGATAACATAATAAATATCTACAATCAAGTGTAATAGTATTTATTAAAGCAGAAGAATTTAGTGTTTATTCATTGGCAATTTTTAAGTATTGTTGCGATGTTCATGTCGGTGGCGATGTTCATAGCATGTCACAAATGAAACCGTATGTGTCTGTATGGGCACAGTTAGTTAACAGTAATAAAAAAAAAAATCTCTTTGAAATTAAAAAAAAAATTAGGTTTGTCAATATTGTAGCGTAGTAGTAGTAGTGTTCTGTAAACGATCACTGCCGTACCTAAGCAACTTTATATATGACCTGGATTGAAAACTTTACGGGCGGCTTGAAAATTTTCAACAATGGGTCAACAATGGGCACAATCTGTGCCTGTCCATTTTAATACAGATATATTTTGACCCTCACCTCACCACAAAAATATGTCGGACAAAAAACTATATGGTGAAACGCGAGCATATCGTGTGCCTCTGCCTACCCCTTCGCTAATAAAGGCTTAACTATAAAATGTTTTAGTGGAAGACTAGGAGTGCTATAGTTATGTTTGGAAACTCAGAAATCTGCAAACCATTGAACAACTAACAAAAATTCTTTTAGTTCTTTCCGTTTGGTTTCATTCAAGTTTATGACGTCTGCCATTCTAGTTTCACGAAAAAAGGTCCAGTTGACACTTTCATGTCATAACAGGAATTTTAGGGTTATAAATTTTGGCGGCAAGTAGTCGTCAAATTTGCTTGTCCCCAAATTTTATGACTTTTGATTTTCGCCGCGCAATTTTTTTTATGTTTTTTATATACCCGTTGTGGACCATAATCATTGTGCCAAGCATTTTGGCGGCAGATCTGACTCACTTACATATTTAAAGAATTTGTATGAGGTTGATGTTTCCCGTACCCGTTTTTAATAAGAGCTTGTTCCCATATTAAATAAATAAGTACATTTATTCCAATCCGATCAAATCAAAGACCTTCAGGAAAAAGCAAAGGTCAAGAGTACACTTAACCGTCGAGCGTGTATGAAAACAGTTATGAATGTAGAAGAAGCGAAAGTTGTATGCCAGGATCGTAGCAAGTGGAAAACCATAGTCTCTGCTTACCCCGATGGGAGACAAGCGCAATTATATGTATGTATGTATTTATTTCATACAACGTTACATCGTGAAACACAAGAGAAAATTAGTACAAAAATGGTCTGGCTGATTTCTGAATAGAAATCTGTTCCAACTGACCCCAGAATGGGAGCGTAATACAGTTTTTATCTTGTAAAAGTAATTTCTATTACTTAAATACATTTATTTTGTAATTCTATATACAGGATGAATTTTTGAAAAGGGCTTGGATGGCCAAATCCGAAACTAAAAGGAATAGCTAAAAATGCTCAAAGGAGTCACGAGCCCGATTTTAATAAAACTTAAAACCTCATCATTAGATATTTGAAAAACCAATAATCCTAGCTGGGAATCGAACCCAAAGATTTTGAAAAAAAAACACACCCTTTATTATTACACCATACGATAGTGTCACTGATAAGGATCAAATTCTGCGAAGAAATGATATACGGCAAATTTAAGGAAAGTTTGGAATTTTAATAGAAATCATATTTCATGTACCAAAATTTTGTATCATAATTTGTCTCGTTCGAAATCCCAGAATAGATCGTAACTATTTCGTGTTTTAAATCATGCTCAGAATGATTCTTTGGAGAATATTCTAAACGAAATCAATAATATTCAATGCAGTACGATCCTTGAGGTCTCGATTCCAGCTATGTATTGAAAACAATGGTCTACATTTTGAACAATTAATCAGTAACGTTAGAAAAATAAATTGTATTTTGTTAAAGATGAGCACTTTCCTTTAGTTTACCGTATGTCATTACTTCACAGAATAAGATCCTTAATAGCAACACTATCGTATGGTGTAATAATATAGGGTGTGTTTTTTTTTCAAAATCAATAGGTTCGATTTCCAGCTAGGATTATTGGTTTTTTATAAATCTAATGATGAGGTTTTAAGTTTCATCAAAATCGGGCTCGTGACTCCTTTGAGCATTTTTCGCTATTCCTTATAGTTTCGGAGATGGCCATCCAATCCCTTTTGAAAAATTCATCCTGTATAGATTCGACTTATATTGACTTCTTATATTGACTTATTCGACATAATTATATAGACTCGACTCACTAGATTAATTATCCTGGAACATCTTTCCGAGGGCTTACCCAGGGCTCCCAACCGTAGGCTGTGGTAGGGCGCGTGTGGTTTTAGTCATTCTGACTTTAAAGACAGAGTTCAGCAAAGCATTCATGAAGAATTTTCATAAGAAAACATACAATACCTACCTACTAGATTATTTTATTTCTAGAAAACATTTTTTTAAATATAGATAAAGAATTGGTTTCGAGCAGGATTCGAACCTGCTTCTTCTTGCAAACAGTGCAGATGCCTTAACCACCGAAATACACTCGGACCCAACCAACTTTTCCACCTTACATACATCTTGGGGCGACGTAGAAGATGCAAGTTCGAATCCTGCTCGAAAACAATTCTTTTTCCATATTTAAAATTTATGATCAGTTAGCAAACTAATTGCTTTTCAAAAACAATTCTAGGAAACAAGGTCATGTGGAAAAGGAGTATGTGAAAACTATACCATTCCTCTAATCTGTGCTTAAATTAATAATATCGTTTTCCATCGAAAACCGACTGAAACCTTCCTGTGCAATGAGAACTACTCAGGACGGGCTGTCTACTTCCGCAGTGAAAACGCAGTACATTTTTTTAAATATGCCGAGTTTCATGTAGATGGATGTAGTGGCGTAGAGGCGTATACCCGAATTGTTAATTATACGAAGTAAATTGACAGTAGCTAATGTCACTTCGTCATAGTAAATACGCAGCACTACAAGAAGACGTGACATTAGTTGCTGTCAATTTACTTCGTCTAATTAAAAATTCGACTTTAGTACAGAGCCGAGCGGCAAAGTTAGAGCGAACGAGCATTACGTAGCTTTTGAGTCAGGTCAAGTAAGTAGATTCCTGGGAATTCCTTCCGTGGGCTTACCCAGGGCTCCCGACCGTAGCAAGTCGGGCGTTACGTGAGGTTTTTTAGTCGGTAGGAGTTCGGCATAGCATCCATGAAGGATTTTCCCTCACGTTAAAAAAATATATTAGGTATATTATAATTATTTTATTCCCGTATTCCCACGGGAACGGAAGCTACGCGGGTGAAACCGCGTGACGTCGGCTAGTTACACATAAGACGACACTTATATTTACTTAGTGGACCTGTAAATTTACTGTTGGCCTGAACTAAATATTCCTGTGTTTCATGTATTACAGCAAGAATAATATTTATAACAAATGTTGACAAACCTGGTATATTATCAAACATTCTAAAAGCATTATGAAGGATGAGGGAGCGGGGAGGGATTCGTAGAACGTCACCGGCGAAGCCGAAGGACATAGCTAGTTCTCAGCACGTGACTGATTTTTGCGACCAGTTTTACCAAAAAGAAATTATTTTGTCAACTATTGTATGGAATTGTTCAATGTTTTTGTTTGCTACGTGATTTTGATGCTATGTATCACTATTATAAAAGGTTTGCTCAATGTGTTAACATTAAGCATACCTTTTTTTTTTAAATATATTGTTTATTTTTTTTTTCATTTGTTAGCGTGTAATGGCAATTTTTTTTGTAATCTGAAAAGGCGTAACTCTACAGGATCGAAAAATAAAAAGCCTAAAAAACAAGAAAAAGTAATATATTATGATTCACTTATTACCTATTGTAAAATTTTGCTAAAAAGCAAATAAACTTATTGTCTTTTTCATGATGCACAAAAGTGCAACTATTTTTACTGCTTTTTTGTGATAGAATAAGTATGTTGACACTTTCCTTGCCAATAAATTCTGGACAATTGTAAAAACGTTTTGCGCAATATCGCAAACCTTTTACAATCTTCATTGTAATTAACAGCATGTATACACTATCCCATGTTTATTGTTAAAATACAAATAATAGAATTATCAATTGTCTTCGCAATGTTACGCAAAATTTTCGGCGCTTTGGCGCTTTTTTGCGATTGGAAAGGGCGTACTTTTTAAACAAGAAACAGAGAGCGAAGAAGTATTGACATTTGTCACAAAAGCTCTATAAACTAAGAATCAACAAAAAAGAAAAGGCATATTGTTCTTTCTAACAGCACAAAACATGAGTTGAAACCTGCGGCTAATGCCATAAATGTATCCAATAAAATATCGAACCGAACGAATATTCTCAATTTGGCTATTTTATGCTAACTTAAACCGCAGTAATAACACTGTGATGCTAATGATGGTATTTACTTTGAGCAATACTGATAAATTCTCAAAAAATACGTTATTTTTGTATTAAAATGGCATAAAATGTCTAGTACGTTGAGCAAAAATTTTGTATGTGTGTGTAATGAAATAAAAAACTGAAAAAATAAGGTTAATTATTGAAAGAAAATTAAACTTTTGTGTGATAGGAGAGGAATGAAAGTGACGTACGCTAACATAAATTTGCAGAATTAAGGAGCCTGATAGAGTATTCATTTTGTCAGCTAAAGTTTCGTAAAAGCTTTCTCTCTGCGTGTGGAAATTCTTTATGAATACGAAGCCGGACGAAGTATATTAACGAATAGAAGCGAGGCAGCAGCGGATTATTTTCAAAAAACGACGATTTCTATTTACTTTTGAGAGCTATACACGCGCAAACGAAGTTGCGGAGGTCAGCTAGTGTTTAATGAAACTATGTCACATGTCTTTTTTCGTCAAATGGTCGCGGTGGTAGCCAGAGTCTGCCAGGCATCCTTGGAAATTCCTCAGAGCAGTTACCCATGAGCGCCCAACGCTAGACAGAATAGATGGGGCAAGTGATTTTAGCTAATTTGAGACCGGATGAAACTGTAAATAAAAATGCTACTCACGCCCCATACTAAGTACGATGTACAAAGTAATGTTTTGATTTCATTTCATTATTTACAGCTTAGAATTGTTTCGTAGCCTTCGTAGAGCTCAAAGCGATCGTAGCTCTCGTTACTTAGTGTTCCGGAAATAACACATAAGCTATATTTTATTGTGGGAATTATTTCCCATGGGATGCGGGAACGAGAACAGATGCATCATCATAATCAAAACAGAAAAACTGAACAGATTTAATGGGAACGATATGCGCCAAAGGTGCTGCGAATGGAAAGACTATGAATTGATGTAATAATTTGTATGAAATTTGCTAAATATAATACATTTTATTAAGAGTACATCTATATGGACTTTTTACCCAAAGGTGAAGACAAAGTTATGGTGTATATCCACATTTCACAAATTATCTTATGTTAGGTTAGCAGCTAGACCCTTTTGTTGCATTGAGTCGCAATTAGAAAAAAAACTATAATGAAAATTATAGTAGAAAAAATATGTTTTTTTTAAGTCTAGACCTAACTTCAGAAAAGTTACAAATGTTGTATGTTTTTTAATTACCATTGTTTGTGCGAAAGAGTTAGTCGTAAAAATTTAGGAACAATTTATTACTCGTACTATGAAAATGTTTGCCAATTTGCCGTGAAATATATACAATCCTTTACTTTTCAAAAATAATGAAAGGGTTACCATTGTTTGAACGAAGAAGGTCTTAATACAATAATCAAAATATTTGGAACAATTACAGCGATTGAAAAAATACAGACATCCTTGTTACATAATTGTTTTTAAGAAATTGCGTTATGGCTGGTCTTTTCTTAAACATTTGCCGACAAAATTGCAACCCTTCGTTAAGAGGGAACATGGCCTGCGCTTTTTCCATTTAAACGTATTCCCCTATTTTCTTCCTCAATAATGCCTTTAGAAGATTTTATTGAATTTTATACAATAAAGATATGCTGTTATGCCAGAAAAAAAATCGAGGTACCTTTATTTAATAATTATTATGGGCGAATGTGTAACAAGTATTTAGTTCCTATAATATTTAATAGTCTACCATTAAATATCGAAGTGAACGCAAAATCAAAGAAATCTTTCAAATCAAATTGCTTGGTAACATGAGAGACAGTTTGGAAGCATCATAGAAGTAATTTTATTTTATTAAAGTCTAATTGTTAATAAAGTATTTAGATGTTTATAAAGTATTTAGATTTGTTATCTTAGGAGCTACGTCTGCCAATAAACTGCTATGTAGTTTGACAGAAGTAAATATTGTTAAAAAATTGTTTTGTACTTGTCTATTAATAAATGCATTTATTATTATGTTTACTTGTAAGGGACATGTATTATACAGCATATCTTGATTATATATTCAGTCTTTGTTATATCATTAATCACTTCATTTATTCAGAAAATAGACACTTTAAGAATGGCAAAAATTCACCTGCTATTATCGTTGTGGCTAGTTAGAGGACTACCAGACAAAATAGAAAAGCTTTTACTTCAAAAAAGTAACAGGAACCTGGATATAAGTACTCTTTTTTAAAAAGAATGGTGCCGCAAATATTTAAATTGTTCTGTTTTCAAGGAGTCATCGAATCATGGATTTTGTCCAAATAAAATGGATCTGAACTACTGCTATTCATATCGATTGCGATAATATAGCTATAGTCTTTGATTATATACACTCAAAGTGTATAATCAAAAGCTGTAGCACATATTGCCATCGCACTACATTAGTACGATGTTGTCCAGATGCAGTGCGAGAGACCGTATTCTTAGCATTCCATGGATTCTCCGTGCGGGCGCCGGGTCCATAGCGTGGCACAGGGGGGAACACCCCGACGGCGTCTGGGACTTGCGACCCATTCGAGTAGGTTTAGGGTGGCCACCTTACTATGCGCATAAACGATCACCTTCCACCGTTAACAATGTTCCCCCCCCCTGCCCAACCAGATTTTGTAAGATCCTATCAATGCCGCTTTGGATACTCGTTTTAGTAAAGAGCTTACTGAAGCTCTTGGCAATCCAAGGTCCTTAAATAAATTATACAGGGATTTAGCTGGAATTCCCCTTGCTCCTACTTCTACGGCATAGAGTTTAACCACATAGCCATTTTTGGTTAACTCATTGGTCAAGTCAAAGTATTTATTTGTCTTCATGGCGTGGTCCTTCGGTATGTTGGTCTCCCACGGCACCGTCAGCTCCACGAGCACCGCACGCCTGTGTATCCTCGAAAACAGGAATATGTCGGGTCTAGATGACGAGGCACATACATCCTCCGGGATTTTGTAGTGTTTTTCATACGTGTCTGAGAGTATAGTCCAATCGGCGGCAGCCATCAAAACCTAAATTTTAATTTAAATACCTAAATTTAAATACGTACCTATTTCGCAAATTCCTCGCAGCCCTTCTTCCCTCTTAACTTGAGAAAAAGAATAATGAGGTGCAAAAAAAAAGGATGTTTTCGTACAATATCCAAAAAAAAAACGTGAAAGAGTTGTTCTAAATTAAAAAGAAAGAAGTTACATAATAGTATTCTAGAAATAGCATTATCGTTGAAGTTTTCTAGTTTTTGTCGTCAAAATTGTGATTCTTCATTAACTTTATAACTTTAAATTCAAAATAAAGAGTTGCAATTTTTTACTGTACTGTACAGTACTGAAAATCATAAAACAGTTATTTAGTACATAATAGTATCCTAGAAATTTGATTATGCTACGGTTAAAGGTTTTTAGGACCACCTAGAACCTTAGTCGTAAAACTTGCAATCTTTAATTAACTTTAAAAATAAAGTAAAGAGTTGCCATCATTTGGGCAAAGGAGTTTTTTAAGGAGATTTAAAAAAAGAGTCCCCTAGTTTGTATCCTTAGGGGTAAAATTTTGACATGTCCTAACAATTCAAACACACCTTCATTTAGTTTTAATTATTAGCAGGCCGGTACCGTTGGGAGTCCTGGGATTTGGGAGTCTTGGAATATCCTTCCGTGGGCTTACCCGGGGATCCCATCCCAACCATAGGTTGTTGGGCGTTACGTGAGGGTTTTTCGTCGGTAGGAGTCCGGCATAACATTCATGATGAATTTTCCCTCACGATGAAAAAAAAAAGCAGACCGGTACCAAATTAAAAATGCTACGAGTATTTAAAAGGAAAGAATTTTCCTCATAAACTTACAAACCTTATTTTGGGTTAGAAGCTTTAGGACTGCTTCTCGATAAGACAAGATATCAATATGACTAGTTCGCTACAGGACTAAATCTCAATATGACTTCATCACATTTGGACTAGTCTATTCGACCTATCTATCTAGATAGCTATACGACCATTATATCCATATGTCTTGTTATCAGATTGACTTACCCCCTTAAAGCAAAAATTTTGCAATACCTTGATACACGTTCGTGTTATTTCCTTGTAATCAGAAACCGGTGTACGCATTATCATGTTAATAATTAAATATTAATATTTGTGGACAATCTCACACAACATCATATAGCCCAAATTAAGCTAATGTATGAGCTTGGTGCTATGGGATTTTGATGACTAATAGACTAAGTTTTAGACGACGAAACGACGGAGTTGACTGTGCAATTAAAACTTCTATAAAAATACCCAAGAATCCTTTCTTACTTCCTAAAATAAAATTCCGTAAAGTTTTCAAGTTTGGTTATGCAATGCAGGACAGTACAGAATTTCGAAGAATGTCACGGAGGCATGGCTAGCACATACCTATATACATAGAAGAATACTCGCAGTGGACGACAGAACTGAAACTACCGATTTGCTTCCTCCTCTTAGATTTTTCCCAGTGGCTTCTAAACATTTTGTAATTTTTTTTTCTTCTTATTCTTGAACTTTCTCGGCTAGAGAGTATGCCAAAGTCCAGTAAATTTCATTGCGAAAATATTCAGCGTATTCATGTATGTCCAAGTTTGGGCTAAGTTCTACTCTAGTAAAGCGGTGCTACCTTACTAGGGCTTGCTGTGGAATTTGTCAACAAACCTAAAAAGTCGCGTTTCTCTGCGTTATATCACTTACCAACATTTATGCACGTTGTCGAACCTTATGTTTAATAATCCACCATAAATTACACATAAACACTCAAAAATACACTAGTTTTGAAAAATTATACAATGAAGGGGCAACCGCTTGTCTGTAAGTTTCCCGCCAACTCCCACTGGGTGAATTTAGAGCATGGGTCTGCCATTATTGACTGTTCTGAGCAGATATTGTTGACTTTTTATTAAAAATAAGAGAGACTGCCGTCTGATCTTTTAACCCTACGCCTGCGCTGTATTTGTCTAAGATATTTTTGTTACCCAATAAACCCGGTACCCTCTGTCAAGCTACAATTTTTTAATAATCACTAATAGTTGTAGGTTACTTTTTGTGTTAACGCTTTATTATTTGTCGCCGATCGCGACCAAATGCAGGCATTATAAAACAAAAACTCTTGCCTTTTTGTCAACCAAATAAAAATAAATTGTAAAAAATGACTTCGTTCGTGTACCAGGAATAGGCTTAAAATGCCATAATATTATGCAAACACGATATTATAATATGAATAACAAAATCCACCGGTCTTTTTTTAATGTTTAATATTGTAAAGCCAATTGTGGCGGTACGCTTTAACGTTTTTTTAGTGAGTTTAAGGGTAATAAGAGCATTTTTTAGCAAGAGCGGGTCGCTTTGACTGTTTCAAGTATCCACCTATATCCAAATATTACTACACTAGAAATTTGGCGGGAACAACGCGGGCGCTATGTGCATGTCATATAATGTTTCAAAATTTGTGTATTTTCCGTGTGTCACCATTTTAGGTGCCAACGTGTTGGGAAGTGAGATTACGAAGTGAGGTGCAATTTGTTTTTGTGTCTCGACTATTTTCATGGATAGCCAAGGTCTGTTGGGAATCCTGGGTACATCCTTCCAAGAGTGAACGGCAATAAATACCACGAACAAAATTGTAGAACTTTATTTATTGAGTAAAATATTAATTTTACTGACAGCATTTTGAGAATGTAGCTAGCATTCAAAATATGAGTTCCTTTTTCAAAGTTTCAACTATTAAAAAGTCAAACTATACGTAACTTACAACTAAATAAGACATATACAAAGGTTTTTGGGATAAATAAATATCTTCGTAGCATCGCGTAGACTGAGGCGTAGAGGAAAATTGCTTTGTCGAAACTTCTTTGCAGACTGTAATATTAAATTAAAAGTTTAAAGAAAACTCTATTGAAGTAAATATATATGAGTACTTATACCTGTATTAATATTATATCTGTATTAATATTAAAAATAGAAAAGATTTGATCTTTTGTTTTTAAGTACTAGGCTCCGATATCACAGAACCAATTTGAAAAATTCTTTCACTGTTGGTTAGCTATACTATCCCCGGAAGATATAGGCTATTTTTTATTCCCGTATTACCACGGGAACGGGAATAACGCGGGTGATACCGCGTGACATACAATAGTATATGATAAAGTGATTTAAATCTATGCTAACTGTCTGATCAACAGTAGCTGTCGAATTGTTTTATTTCGGCCAATGACTACTATTTGTAAATTATAATTAATTTATTCTTTCACGAGTTTCACGACTTTAAAAAGGATGTGAACCTTAGATATTCTGTATTTTTTTCATCATTTTTTCTTGCATTTTTTTTAATAAAAATCTGTCAAATGTTATTAACGGTGTTAACCTCGCTGCACGACAGGGTTGTAGTATAGCAGGCCTCCAAAGCCACCGTGTCACTGTTGTTACTGTCTGTACGGAACCCTCCTGGCCTCCAACTCGCACTTGGCCGGATTTTTTTATACAGCTTAGGTTGCAGAAGTCATACAGCCCATCTAAGCGATAGTAATCATCGTAGCCCATAGATGATTGCATCTCTTTTGGGAGTCCTGGGACATCCTTCCGAGGGCTTACCCGAGACTCCCAACCATAGGCTGTTGGGCGTTACGTGAGGTTTTTTAGTCGGTAGGAGTCCGGCATAGCATCTATGATGAAGTTTTCCTTACGTTAAAAATAAAAGATTAATGCATCACCAAAGGTGTACGCTCGGGCTGCCGACCTTACCCTATCTGACACACTTTCTATAAAATATTCCAATAAAATAAACAAATAGAACAGACAAGTACAATGATATAACATATTATTACAGTTCCAGAATAAATTCAATAAATTTTCTCCACTTTCGGCAAAGACTCCCGTTTTCTGACGAAAAAAATGGCAGAATGGACCAAATTATTACTAGGAGATTATACATTCGAGGAGAGCACGTGATCGATGAAAAACGTGAGTTCGTAATATTTATTTCTTTTAAATTCATTTCCGTTCTAACTGAAAACTGGAGAGTTCAAAACCATTGATGAAGAATTCATGAACTCCATTTGAATTAACAAAGATCGAGGAACTTTCATAGTGTTAATATGAAACTGATTTTGAACAACGGTATTAAAATAAATAAATTCTTACTAACCGCTATCTTCTAATCAAAGGAAAAGGCGTAATGGCTAAATTTTACAGATTTACTAGGTTTACCTACAAGGTGCCTCATGTGGAGACGGGAAAAAGTACAAAATTTCGCCACCCCTATTCATTTCGAGAGTGTTGTAAAGGCGACTAAGGGAACGTTTTCGCAAAATGGTCCATTGCATAGAGAAGGAAAACTCGAAATGAAACCCGGTTGTCAGTAAAATGACAATCGGTAAGCCAAGTTTGAGGCCTTATGGGTGGCTTGAAAATTTCAATCGAAGGTCGTCACAACCTGCACCTGTCCATTTCAACACTGAAATTTTAGAATAGGAGCTTTGTAATTACACCTATTTTCATAAATAGGTACATATACAGACATTAAGTTTCACTGTCTCTATTTGACACGAAAGTTTATTTTGATACTTTAAAGATTTTTTTTTAAATTCGGTAGTATTCTGCATTGATATAGTATAAAAAAGTAAAAGGTTACTTGTCTTTGTTGTAAAAATAAAAGGGAACCACACTGTGTACTTGGTCAACCCTTTCTCTGAAATATATTGGTTCCAACCCAAACGAACTACCTCTACCCCTATTCATAAAAATAGATTAAGGTAAAATGAACTTTAAAGTCAAAATGAATCATTGCTTGTTGTCCAATCCACTTTTAAAATGTAGTAAAATGGCACGGAATATTTGCAAAATTCTACTAAGAGTGCTTCTGTGTTTAAAGAACTAAGAAATGTTACTAGAATTCTATAATCTATAATTGCATTATTGTGACATCTATGAAAACAAAACAGATATGTAATTCAATTTCAGCATGACTATTGAAAGTGCCGCTCAGTATTAAAAATCACAGTATTCGTATAGTTAAGAATTCATTACTAGTTTCACGAAAACTAATCCCATTGAAAACCCATTATTGTGACACATGTATTATCTATTTGTGTAAATAGTCTCATTATCCAATTACCTTTATGACTACTGAGAGTCGTGCTGTGTATTCAAAGTCATAGAACTAAAGAATTTGTAACTAGTTTCAAGAAAATAATCCCACTTTAAACCTATTATTGTGACACCTGTGTTATCTATTATTGTAGAAATAGGCTCATAATCCAATTAGGTGTATGACCACAGAGAGTCGTGCTGTGTAAGTATTCAAATTTACAGTACTAAGAAATGTGTAACTAGTTTTACGTGAAATAACCCCCACCTTAAAACCCATTATTGTGACACGTGTATTATATACATGTTAAAATGGGCTAATAATCTAATTATCTTTATGACTACTGAAAGATGTGCCATATAATCAGAATTACAGAACTAAGAAGTTTGTAACTAGTTTCATAAAAACTAATCCCATTCAAAATGCATGATTGTGTCACCCGTATCATCTGAATGTATGAATTGACTCATTTAAACAATTACCTTTTTAACTACTAAGCGTGGTGTTGTTTATTTAAAGTCACAGAACTAAGGATTCGTAACTAGTTTAAAAAAACCTAGTCTCATGTAAAACATGTTATTGTGACACCTGTATTATCTAAATGTAGAAATAGGATCATAATCCAATTAGGTGTATGACTACTGAGAGTCATGCTCATCTGATCAGATAGCGTTGTGTGAGATGTCCGTGAATATTTATTTATTTATTTATTATTTATGCTGTGTATTCAAATTAACAGAACTGAGAAATGTATAAATATATACACTCGAGAGCAATGAATCCGGGTCACTTAAAGAATCCTAAAAATCTCGAAAACTAAAAATGCTAGGTTAATGCAATAAATTGTATTTAATAGACAATGTAATACTCCTTAAATGAAGGTATTAAAACTTCTTAGTTATTGTAAAGTTATATCATAAAAAAATCAAATTTGAAAAAGGGCCACTTTCGAAGATGGAACTACGAAATTACAGCATTTGGTGTTGCTTTTGTTTGTAATCTGTCATTTATGTGGGTACATAAACCATGTTGATAGTGCTCTATATTCATTAATCAAGCTGAAATTATGTCGCTTACGCCTGAAGAATGCACCAGAATACTTACAATGCTGGAAACCGGCCGGAGTCAGCGCGATACAGCCAGGACTGTCGGTGTGTCGCTGTCAACAGTACAAAGAGTTCTCCGACGTTACGAAGAAACTGGTTCTAACCTACGCAGACCAGGAACGGGCAGAACCAGGTGTACCACAGCACGAGAAGACCGATACTTGGTGAACACCATGCTTCGAAATCGCTTTCTCACAGGAACTGAACTCACCAATCAGTTTCGACGCCTCGGAGGAAGTAACCCAAGTGCATGGACAGTTAGACGTCGGCTTGCTGAATCTAACTTAAAACCCCTTAGACCTGCAAACGGCCCTAAACTGGAGCGTGGGCATCGTATTTCGAGACTAAGGTATGCCCAGAGCCACGTAAATTGGAGTATTGAAGATTGGTCAAAAGTTATGTTCTCCGACGAATCAAAATTTATGCTCTACAAGCACGATGGAAGACACAGAGTGTATCGAAGACCAGGGGAAAGATTCAAGCAAGCATGCATCGAAGAAAAAGTAGCCTACGGTGGTGGGTCTGTACTTGTGTGGGCCGGAATTTCTTCTGAAAGTCGCACAGAGCTGGTGATCATAGAAAACGGCTCTTTAACTAGCGTAAGATATGTGGAAGAAATCCTCAATGATCACGTTGGTCCATTTATGGTCAATTTAGGTGAGGATGCTATATTTATGCATGACAATGCCCGACCTCATACAGGTAGGATTGTGAATGACTACCTTCAAGAGATGAACATTACTCGTATGGAGTGGCCAGCGCGCAGCCCGGATATCAACCCGATCGAGCATGCTTGGGACGAGCTAGGCAGATGCGTAAAACAACGAAACCCTCCCCCAATCACGCTTCGTGAGCTCAAAATTGCTCTCACAGAGGAATGGGAGAATATTCCCCAAAATCGTATAAGGAACTTGGTGTACAGCATGCCAAACCGCGTAAACGCAGTAATGGAAGCACGAGGAGGCAATACGAAGTATTAAAATTCAAGAAAATCGTAATAAAGTTCAAAAATTTCATGTTTCCTATTTTTGTTTTAAGGAGAGATCAGCAGTTTTTTCTTTATGTAATTTTGTGTTAATAAAATGTATGGTGACTCATATTTTTTTTACTTTCATTTAAGGAGTATTACATTGTCTATTAAATACAATTTATTGCATTAACCTATCATTTTTAGTTTCCGAGATTTTTAACATTCTTTAAGTGACCCGGATTCATTGCTCTCGAGTGTAGTTTTACGTGAAATAATCCCATTTTAAAGCCCATTGTTTTGACACATGTTATTTCTCTCTATCTTCTACTGTTACAATCTACATGTTAAAATAGGCTAATAATCTAATTATCTTTACGACTACTGACAGCGATTCTGTGTATTGAAAGTTACTGAACTAAGGAATTAGTAACTAGTTTCACGAAAACTAATCCCATTAAAAATTCATTATTGTGACACCTAAACCCATTATTGTGACACCTGAACTCACAATAATAATTATCTTTTTTTTTTTTTTTTTTTTTAATAAATATTCACGGACATTTCACACAACGCTATCTGATCCCAAAGTAAGCTAGGAATAACCTGCTTGTGTTATGGGTATCAGACCACGGATATTAATACTTATATACTTTTTTAAATACATACATATTATACATAGAAACACCCAGACTCTTGAGACAAACAATTATGGGTCACACAAATATTTGTCTCCGGTGGGAATCGAACCCACGACCTCCAGCGCCGCTAGCGGTATCACTACCGACCGCGCCACAGAGGCAGTCAAATTATCAGGCAATCATCACAGAGGCAGGTATTATCTAGTTGTATAAACTGAGTCATAAATCAATCCTAGCATTGTTTCAGACGCATTTCAAACTTTCACCATACACATGGATGCCTGTGTGGCTACAAAATGTATAATAGATCGGTGGCTAAAATAAATTCTTGAGAAGTCGTGGAGTAGAGTTTAATATTAAGGATGAAAATAAGTTTTCCAGTTCATTTAGCCATTTTTGATTAGTAAGTATGATATTTTTTCGGGATTGCAGCGTGCTAGTAAACGTGGGGTGGGTAAAGTTAGGTAAGAAAACGGTAGCAGGGAATATGGTGTAAAATAAGATTGACTGATTTCATTGATTGATTGGTTTTTTTTACACCACTAAGGTGGCAAACAAGCATACGACCCACCAGATGGGCTGGTGGTCACCACTGCCTATGGGCGCCTGCAACACCAGAGGCCCTACACTTGCGCTGCCGACCCTGTAAAAACCTACTAAGACCCCTTTTGAAGAACCCCATACTGTAGGCGGTTGCTTGCCTTCGCTATTTTCATATTATTTGAAAAAATTAATAAATTACAATTTAAATAAAATTTATGAATTTAAAACATTTTAAATGTAATTCTTATAATTACTTATACCTTAAATAAAATAATAAGAAATTAAAATCAATGATATAAAAATAAATAACAAAAATTTAAATTCTAACTTGATCGAAAGTAGACACATACAATTGACGTTTGCAACAGTTCAAAAACCATCAATCACTATTAGAATGCACCAATTGTCACTGTCACATTATTGTCTTGCTACCGAAAACTTCTTTGTCTATGGGTTTATTGGTTCGTTTTTTTTAAATGCCGGAGAAAGTTTCAACAGTCTATTATATTGTTTTTGATTTACTTTCTGTTTGGGCTCTTAAAATAGTCCTAGAAAGAAAGTGCTCCTTTGTGTTTAAAAAAATAGACCCACCATGTAGATTGGACAAGATTTTTTTTTGCAGTTGCCGACTCAAGACTGTATTCGTTAGGAATTGTTTAGAATATTAGACTACTCCCGTGCCCTTGAATTCAAAATAAAGGGTCAAAAACAAATAAATTATTTAATAAACAGTTCAGGGGCACATAGAAAGTGTACTTTTTTGTTCAAACAGACGAGCACGCTACCTCTCTGATCGAAAGTGGACGCCACAAGTAAAAGAAATACAAAGCATTTATTTCAAGAAATATGTATCAAATAATAAAGTCAGTGTGTGAGTCAGAATCGAGTGAATGACTAGCCGGCACCTTCAAATAGCTGGTCACATCTGCAGAAGGGCCTATGACCGATGGAGCAAACGTGCTCTAGAGTGAAGATCGCTGCAGGCGACTCGGCAAATATAGTACAGAACGTTCACCCTTCACATTAACCGACGAACTAGATAAGGTCGTAAGCATGGACTGCATGAAGAAGGTGCAGAAGGAGAAGGTGTCTTGTAGTGTAAATTGGCATAGACCAGGGGTCGGCAACGCGCGGCTCGCGAGCCACTTGCGGCTCTTTGGAAGTGAAGCTTGTACGGAGTGGAGTGGCGAGCACCACGCTCTAGAGGCCCAAATTGGCCCGGTAGCGTCGCTGTCTAATAAAATTTACAGTATGTTTCACAGCGAAGATTCAATAATCTTCGCTGTGTAACATACTGTAAATTTGATGAAATGAAATGACGGCGAACCAATGTTCGCCGTCATTTCGACGTCGACTGCAATGAGAGAAGCGCTGCGGGTGTGAGAGCGAGGTGGTCTCACACTTTCAGCTCGCCAAACTTGCACGCGTGGTCGACGACGGGAGCTTTATGCCAGCAGTCTTATTCAGTCGCACCAATGACTAAGACTGCTGGCATAATGTCTATATAATAGGTCTTTGCCATGGACCTATTATATACCTATGTGTTGGGCCACATAATGACGGATTATGAACGTAGGTCTCTGTCCGTTCTTGTCATATGTATCACCGTGGCCCGGTTGGTAGTCGGCACAGGATTTTGTAGACAGTTTTCCATTTCTAAGTCATGCCCTCGTCGTAAGTCTATTTTACGAAAGTTTAATCTTACCCTGAGCGATTGCTATCCAAATACCCACAGAAACTAATTATATGTACTAATAAAAGTACCAAGCTATTACGTCATCACACTTAAAGTGACTAATTTTGACGTGTGTCCAATTTTTGACACGCATTTTAATCTTCTTGCAACTCAAGGTCCGGATTTGAACACAATATAAGGGTCATTAGATTCGTCTCAGTCACATACAGTAGCTTTTTTCAAAAAGCTAACTGTTTTGTTATTTTTTTAAGGTGATTGATATTTTTTATTTGATTTGAATAACTTATATTTATGGTGGTTTCAAAAGTGTATGTACTCACTGTGGGTTTTTAAAAGACTATTGTACAAATCGAAACAAAAAGGAACTGCAATTTTTATAAACGGTACCACCTTTTGTGATGCAAACATACTTAGCTGTAGCCGCTCTCTGTTGACTAAAAAAAAAAGATAGGTACTTACTACAAAGATTAATATTCAGAGAGTCAACGGCTCTAGCAAAATTAGGTACCTACCTACTTGTTAATCGTTACACCCATTGGTGAAGAAAATTAATGTTTCAAATCGAGATTAAGGTTGTTCATTCAAAACTTTGAACTTCAAGAATGGGAAAACTTTCAAAAACCTAAAATTATTCTGCTTTCGTGGTCTTGTTTGGCTTTTATTCAATTAAATTTTAATTTTTTTACATACCTATTTAAGGTTCTAATTGACCAAAATTGATTGTACTTTGACATTAAAATAATTTTTTGCAGGTATTTAATTGTAATGACTTAATCAACATTATACGAAACTGTCAATAGACAATAACTAACCTTTCACTATTAATAATAAACTCCTAAGCTTTTTACGGCATTGTAACGCAATGAAAAGAGGAAAGTTGGGAATTATCTTACACAAAGTGCATTTTGTGGTAAAGCTAACATTCCACTGGACAAATAAAACATGTCATTCACGACCCGGGATAGGTTTAACAGCATAATATTGTCACACATCACACAATATACTGTCCTACGGAATTACTTGTTGAAATATCCGAAAAGACAAATGTCCTGGAATTCTACACACTGTCAACTAGCTAAGATGTTTTTCGAAAATGATTTTTATTGGGATGTAATTAAGTAAAAAATGCTTTGCAAGTATAAATAAATATTGCTACGTCATCAGGTTTATTGGTCTTGTCTGATCTTGTCATGAAAAAAAAAAAACAATAGGAGTACAGTTTTACAAATGTTGCCGTTCTATTCGTCTAATTTACGACCTGCGGGTAATCTGTTTGAATACACACACAATACATGGCTACCGACTAGGATAGCATACAATAACATTTTGTGCATTTTTTTAACAAAACAAAACGGTTTTATTCTTCGGTGGCCGTCACCGGAATTCGGAACGTCCTTTTTCAATTTCTGTATATCATTAATTCATTATTCTTTATTCAAAGTAACTGAGAAATTTAAATCATAAATATGGGCAACTGAACGGGTTAAAGCAATTTGTTTATTGGTTTTACCGAATTCCGAACGCAGGGTTTTTATGGCCCAGTGTGTTTGACATTTCGGATACGACTGTCAAATGGCTGAAGCAAATTTTGGCGGGAACTAACGAACGAACATTTTGTGTTGTTATTTTCTGAAACGCATATTTTAGGGTTAATATGTAAAAAGCGTGGATGCTTGGTTAGATTGCTAAGCCCGCAGAGGGCGATGGCCGTCAGGGTGATCAGGGGATACCGCACGATCTTAGGTGAGGCGGCATGTCTTCTAGCCGGAACCCCTCCATGGGACCTGGAAGCGAGAGCCCTTCCGTCACTATTTAAATGGCACAAGGCGGCGCTGAAGCGGGGCCACAGGCCTGCGTCTCGTGAAATGGAGGCTTGGCGGTCCCTGCTCCACCAGGAAACCGTGGAGACATGGAAGGTGCGACTTAAGCAACCAAAAGGGGGGTTCGTCACAATCGCGGTGGTCAGATAAAGATACTGCTACTGTTGTAAGCGTAAGCGTAGAAAACTGAAATAAAGTACTCGCACGCACAGTCAAACGCAGTTTTTCTTTTTCCAATACTCCACAGAAAGCGCTAGTAAAGTTTTCACGACGAAAAATAAAAGTATTGTAATTTTTTTTTAACGTATCTAATCGCTGTTCGTAAATGAAATTTGCAGCCCTGAAAAGGGCTTTGTCAAATTTTGCTTTACCGAAGATAGTAAAGAAGATCTAAATGGCGTAACTCCCTCCTCAAAAGCATTATGCATGCTGTGTTCGCATATTTAGGAACCTAGTTTAAATCAAAATTCCACTTTTACTTTTAGACATAAAATTGGTATGTACTATGTTCTGTTTTGTGAACCGTTAATTAATTAATAGAAGCCTTATAAAACTTTTGCTTCACTACAGATAATAAAGAACATTTAAATGACTTACCACCCTCAAAAACCACGATCCCAGGAGATTAAGCGAAAAAGTAGCTAACGTTTGCACCAACTGCTATTAAACTTAACAATGCAAACCTTTGCTGTTGCAAACGCCCATGATTGTCTGTCACATTGCGTAACAAATTAATTTCGTTCCTCCTTTTTATATAAAAAAATATTATCGCCCGTATGGTCAAGGGGAACAAAGTATGCTTTTCCCGTGATTACAAAAAAAAAGTGTGTTCCTGTAACCTTTAAGCGCGATTGAAGAAAAACTTCTTTGCCATTGACAGAATCAACTGTTAATAATATCATTCATTCGAATTTTGAATAGCTGAAACTATGTTTCCGCTATTCAAAATTCAAATAGCGTTACTTGAAAAAAAACCTGAGTTACTGCCTAGTCGCGTCTAAAGAAGTTTTACTTAAAAAAAAAATTAGTATATATGAAATATGAAAAGTAGTACTTGTAAAGTTAACATGCCCATGCGTTCAATATTCTATGAAAGTACTTATTCTACGATTTGTATAATGGTGAAATATTTGTAACAATTTTATATCATTCATTTATAGCAATGACAAAAAAATACAAAAATACTTTATCTTTTCCTATCTAAGAGCATGGTTGAATATTGAATACTAATATGGTTCAAGGAACAGACATTTTGGCATAATGGGCGTAAATCACAATAGCCATATTGATTTTTAAACGACGTTATTGCGTAAGTGACTGATTTAAATATTTTTATATGTAAAACAAAACTTATTCGCTTTTTTTTTTCAAAAAATACATAATATTATAATAGTAATAATAATAAATGATTTATTCATACAGCTGTGTCTTTGAATTTGATGATTGTAAATTTACATGTAATGTAAATCTGGTATCTAGTAGTTCAATGTTTTGTGGTTTTGGTAGCGATTGATATCATGATGGCATTACATGTATGGCCTGGCAGTGATGAATTGCTCCTTTCTACATAAAAAAAGGATTAGATTCTAAGACAAATTTAGAAGATTTGGGTATGGCAGGAAACGCATGAAAGTAAAGACGCGGTCGAGATGCGCGCGCTACGCAAAATCTGCGGAGTAACGCTCGCAGATCGCGTTCGGAATGAAGATGTAAGAAAGAGAGTTGGTCTGGAAGAGAGTGTCGGTGTTAAAGTAAGGAAGGGTATGCTACGATGGTTCGGGCATGTGGAGCGAATGGGAGCTGAAAGAATGACAAACAGATATACGACGCGAAAGTGGATGGACGTAGGAGTCGGGGAAGGCCACGACACACCTACCACGACCAAATTAATCGTGTCTTAGTTGAAAGTGGTGTCAAGAGCTGAAGGAACCGACGTGCATGCATGAAAAGAAAAATGAAAGTTGAAGAAGCAAGTGAGGTGTGTATGGACCGTGCCGTGTGGCGCTCGGTTCTTTCTGCCCGCAAGGGATTTGGCGTGAAGATTGTATAGTAGTTAGTATAGTAGGTATACAAATTTAGAAAAATGCTAGACTAAGATTCTTGGGGTGTTCTTCTCAGTGTGTGTAGCCTCCGAACTCTTAGTAGAGTCACAACAACTTTGAGAATACATTTTTTTTTAATTTTAGAGGGAATAAATCTTATTTTATTTTATATGGATATTCCCAGCTTATGCTGGACTTGAACCAATTAAAACTACACGAGCTTTCGAAAGGATATCCTAAGATGTTTAAAGAAATATTTGTGTGACCCATAAATGTTTGTCTCAAGAGTCTGGGTGTTTCTATGTATAATATCTATGCATGTAATTTTAAGTATATAAGTATTAATATCCGTGGTCTAATACCCATAACACAAGCAGGTTATTCCTAGCTTACTTTGGGATCAGACAGCGTTGTGTGAAATGTCCGTGAATATTTATTATTTATTTTTATTTTAAGACGTCCAGCAGACTGGCTTCTACCACAGCCTCTTCTTTGGGGTTCCGGTATTATCCTGCTTCATTGGGGAATTTTTTGGTCCTAACCCGCTTCTTAGGGCGTGAGGTGAATGTGAAATCTTTCTGTCATGCCGCCGCTTATGGCCTGCTTCTGTGAGGAGGGCGAACAGCCTACACTCCGTATACAGCCTACAATAAATTATAGTACCTGAAGACAGCAACAGGATTTAGCTATCTCTATTGCTTAAAACCATCAAAACTACATACATACATATAGTCACGTCTTTATCGCTGAAGGGGTAGACAGATACAGAGTATACGTTCACATTTCACCTTAAAGCTTTTTGTCCCACGTAATAGGACTTGAGCATACTGTCCAAGTAAAGGTGCTAATTCGCTTCTGCCTACTCCCTCGGGCATAAATTGCATATATGTAGGTATATGTACAGATGCAATAGTGTCAAAAATATAGATGGCTGCCTTCAAACTTTCGAATGAATAATGCAACGAAAAATAACGAAAAATAAGGTTAAATTTCTCATTAGCATTTAATTAATTAGATGCAAAAATGGCCGATCGTCTTCTGTTCTCTCAAATGTAAATTAATAAATTGCATAGAGAGCTATGTTTATTTCAAATCGACAATAACATGGTGAGATTGAAAATAAACAATAATTAATAGTTGAACTCGTGTACCGAAGGGTGTCCGTACTATAAACGTCAAAAACGTTTGTTGTGTATTTTTTTGCTTTTTAGTATTTGTTGTTAAAGAGATGTACCTATGTAGATATTTTATCCCGGAAGAGAAAGTTAATTAATAGTTTTATTTCAATTATAATAATGGAAGCGCTCGTGGCCCCGCGGACTCAGTGTTCTGTAAACGATCACTGCAGTAAACAACATTTACTATGGCCGGATATGGATGGGTGACCACCACGTGGACCACTTTTATTTACGAGCTTACGAGCTTACTTATTTACGAGCGTTTCCGTGCTTTGGAAGGCACGATAAGCCGTTGGTCCTGGGTGTCGGTAAAATGACAGTCGTTAAGCCAAGTTGAAGGCCTTACGGGCGGCTTGAAAAATTTCAACTGTGGGTCGTCACAACCTGCGCCCGGGTCGGCAGCGCGTGTGTAACGCCTCTGGTGTTGCAAACGTCTATAGGCTACGGTTACCAACCTCCCGGTGCGCCGTACGCTTGTCTGCCACCTAAGTAGTATAAAAAAAAAACTACTTATTAGGGTTAAAAACGGGACCCTATTAATGAGACTTTGCTGTCCGTCTGTCTGTCCGTCACAAGGCTGTATCTCATGAACTGTTTTTTTTACAGATTATGTGTTTTTGTTACCGCTATAACAACAAACGCGATTTTTTGTTGTTTTTTGGTACGGAACCCTCTGTGCTCAAGTCCGACTCGCACTTGGCTGGCTATTTTTTTTTTATGTAGGTATGTGTATCTTATCTTCTGAGAAATATCTACGATATTCACGAGAACTAGCGCGACATTATGGTTAAGATTCAGCGGTGCTAACGAACTCTGCGATCGGAAGTTCATTTGATCAGAAATATACATACCTACTTAGATATTGGTTTTGAGTATCTGTACTTGAAATTTATACACTGCTTTAAAAATATAAAAATTAAACAAGAGTAACAACTAATATACTAAATATTAACTTTAACAAAAAAAAATATTATAAGTATAAATAAGGCAATTTAAAATATCTACAAATAGACAGAATAACTAAAAATAATAGGTAACAGGTTGACATTTTTATTTTTAGATGTAGATAGGAATTCCATAAGGATGCTACGGACTCCTACTACCTCCTACCGACTATAACCAGGTTGCCCTTCAACTGTCTACGGCCCAGGGCCCAGAGTCAGGGTAAGCCCTCGGAAGGATGTTCACGGAACGTGACAGAAATTTGGGCTACCATGGAACGCGCATCACTACATAGTACAAAACAAAGTCGCTTTCTCTGTCCCTATATCGGTTGAATTTATAGTCGTTCTGGACCCGAGAGGGGGTTACTCGGAATCAATAATGGACCCATTTCGGAGTGTCAAAACAGCTGTGCAGGTTATAATAAAAAAATGACTTCTATGTAATCTTTATCACTCGTTCGAGTTGAAACATTAGTAGCGCTTCGATTATTCATTGAACTTTTCAATGAATGAAACTCCGAAACCCATAGGTACCTACGCCGCGGCGCGTGCTTCCATGTGATCAGTTCATTGACCGAATGCATCGTTTCGATAATAATAGGTACTTAGATAATAATAAAGGACTCCAATTTCTCCTTCATACTTTACGCGGGCTTAGGACCGTCGGAAATACTTTAATATTGTTCTATTTTACGGTGAATTAATAAGGTTTATGTAATAATAATGAAAATAAACACGAACAAATAGGGAGTATTTCCGGCGTATTTAAAAAATTGGAGCTATTTACAAAATAATCAACTTAAATACCTAAACCTACCTATTCACAGTTTATTTACACTTCCCTGTACCTTAGCAACTGCTCAAAATGGAGTCCAGAACGTTCGATACACAAACGGGCACGTTTTAGGCTATTGTCTTTTAGTTTATTCAATGTGTCTCTGTCACTTTTCACTATTTCAAAGGCGTCCACTATCGCACTGCGTAATTCATCACGAGATTCGTACTCTCGAGTGTAAACTAATCGTTTTATTTCCGACCACAAATAAAAGTCGATCGCGACGACACTACTGCGCGCGAGTTATAGTCGAACTGCGCGCCGCGGTCGCCGGTCGGCGGCGCGGTCGGTCGAGCGTATTTACCTACCTACAAGACGTAACTAGTCGAGTACCTACCGACGTTACTTGGCAACGAGTCCACGTGGACCGATGCGTTCATGCGTTGTGATTGGTCGAATTTTCCCGGCGCGGTGACTCTTCTAACTGATTGGAACGTTAGACATTGAATGAAAAATTGTAGTAGAAAATCGTAGTAAACGTATTTCGTGAAATTTAAAGGAATAACCAGGTGTTCTCGTTTTGATTTTGGCAAACGATGTAGATTTTGACATTTTCGTAATTTTTTATTGTTGATTTTCAAATTGACAGTGCCGATCGGTTCTGTTATCGAAACTGGGCCTAAACCTTTCCGTTCCAAAACGACTATAAATTCAACCAGTACTATATGCTTAAATCTTTAAAACAACGCAACAGATTTTGATGCGGTTTATTTAATAGATAGAGTGGTGAAGAGGAAGGTTTATATGTATAATAACATCCATTAAATAGTGGAGAAATACTGCATACCCGTGCGAAGCCGGAGCGGCAGGCTGATTACGTATAAAACAGCGATCAGCGATAATCGCGCAATCATTGCGCAATCATCGCACGATTATCGCTGGTGGCGGAAAAAATGGTATTACGTTAAATTCTATAGCGAATCGTTCGCTAATCGCTACGTCGCAGTTATCACTACGAAACTAGCGCCATAAACAATTACGTGGCGATCACTGAAAACTGACGGAACTGTCACATCTGTTGGGCATTTTATTAGTGTATGTGTGTGCTGAGAGACCACTTTTATTTTTTCGGATTTTTGCAGTTTAACTAACAATAGTGCAGAGTAAAATTTGCGAAAATATCTGTAAAGCTTAGTGATCGGATATAAAGCGCGTCCGAACACGTGCTCGCAGCACTATTGTTAGTTAAACTCCAAAAATCCGCAAAAAATGAAAGTGGTCTCTTAGTACACACATACACTAATAAAATATCGATATCGCTGCCTGGAGGTTGTCAAAAACGATACGTAATACGAAATTATCGCCAGATCGCTGCCGCAGCATAGCACAAATGCATTTTTTAATTTACTGATTGTCCTACAGAGGCAGCACCGTCGCTAGTTGGCTATGGCAAAACGATCGTTGATACGTAATACGAAACAGTCAACAAACAGCGATTATCGCGCGATTTCCGCGAGATTATCGCTATCGCTTGCCTATTGTAACATACGTAATAAGCCTGCGGGTCGCTAGTCTATTATAATTGTTGACATACCTAGGTCCTATGCTTAAATTGGTTCTCTATCGATAAGTCGATATTGCCTGCGAGTGGTGCGGACGGACGGTTGTTGTTGTAAATAAAAATCTCATAACATAATATATCAAATAAATTCAAAATAATCTCGTAATGTCACTAATCAATCGTATACCGGCCAAGTGCGTTACAGGTCACGATCACAGGACACACATTGTAGGATATCATAGGCCCATTCCACATTTGACAAGTAGGTAATGAGCACTTTGAAAGATAAAACAGACAGTGTTTGCGTTGAAATTTTCAAACCAATCTTTACTAGAGGTATAAAGGACTACCATCTGTATAGTAACCGAAATGAAGCACCTTCTGAAAACGACTGATCCCTGAAAAGATTACTAATGAAATGAAAACAATTAATCATTCCGTTCGACCACACAAAGAAACTACTTAAGCTTTTAAAAAAAGAATTAGTAAGCTGTTTGTGTTAATAAACAAACCCATTTCGTAAACGGAGCGGTATTTATTTCATCAAACACATTCTCTGGTCTCTGGTTTGTACCGAAAGGGTTGAGAATGAACAATTTGAAAAAAAGTAAGATCCATAGAACATGTCTTTTCTATATTCAAATTTAAAAGAAATGTACCAAAGAGTTCGCTTTCACGAAGTTTGCAATAAGAATCGCAATAGTTAGTTGGGTGCCACGCCACAACTGTGCTTGTGATGAGGTTGCTTTCCATGTCACTTGACGCCCTGCGGCGGTGGGTCGTATGAAATTGCCGCCAACTTCTGACATTCCATGATATTGAGTCATCAATTATCATTATCATGTTTTTTGACGTGAGGGAAAATCCTTCATGGATGCCATGTCGGACTCCTACCGACTAAAAAAGCTCACGTAACTCCCAACATCCTATGGTTGGGAGCCCCGGGTAAGCCCTCGGAAAGATGTCCCAGGACTCTCAACAGACCTACGGCTACCACTGCAGCCTCGCCTAGGGGGTGATCCGAGTGCTGTCCCGCGTCTGTGGGGGGGTTTTCGGGTGTGATCCCGCTTCTTAAGGGGGGCGTGCGTGAGTCTCTCACGTCACGCTGCCGTCATGGGCCTGCTTCTGTAAGGACGGTGAGCAGCCCACTCACCGTCCTCTGGCCCCCGGCCATGGAGGCCGATAGTCTTCGGCGAAGACTCCGATAGGAGAGTTCTCTCCCGCTCCTGCCCCGCTTATCATTATCATCTGAACGTGGGTACCATACAGCCTCCACGTTGAAATCCAGTGCTCATTTCGCTTTCCTACTTTCTCCCTCTATTCCGCAGTCTTCGACGTCCTTTGCAATGCGACCCGCTGAGCCACGATTTCTTCGATCTACCTCTCATTCAGTCAATACCTCCTTAACAAAAAGAATTAGGTAATAAACTGTGAATAGAATGGTCGCCAAGTCGAAAGTAATAAGATAAATGTTTCGTTATAAGTAAACCTATTCCATGTTTCAGTTTCAGTCCAGTGTTAGTTTTTAAATGTTTTTCGTTAATTCTCCGAATATGATATGATGACCGAGGTGGCATTCTATTCGGAATAGCATGTAGAATTTCTTTTATGCCCGCAGAAATTGCACAATTTTTAAACAATTTAATGAAAAAAAAAAGGCACAAAACTCCCTGAAAACTCCTCTTTAATATGCACCAAATGACTGTACTGTCACAGATTATAATTATAATATATTGTACTGTATGTAAAAGATTACATATTACGTGACCCATAGATTAATAATAATTAAACGGTTATTGTCCGCTGTTGGAATAAACTTTATAATTTTAAACGTTTTAAAATTTGTTTTCTGTTTCCAATTTTAAATTTCATCGAGATAACAAATTGACGTCAATGTAACTGATCATGCTGCATCTGTTGTTTACATCATGTTGCTCTGTTTACATTAAACCGATGTTGACATTTCAGAGTATAAATAAGCATACCTACTATAATAGTATGACAAAGGAGTTCCTGTCATAACTTTTTTCTTTTTTTTTAACGTGAGAGAAAATCCTCATTGATGCTAACCTCACGTTACGCCCAACAGCCTTTGGTTGGGAGTCCCGGGTAAGCCCTCGGAAGGATGTCCCAGGACTTCCTGCCATAACTTATGATATTAACAATTTTAATGGCGGGAACTAGGAGAGACGCGGATGCTTGTCGTACCTACTTATAATTTTTCAGAACAAGTGTTTTTTTTTGATTATTTAATTCGTAATTTCAAAAAAAGCTCCTGCTTTCCACCACTATTGAATCTATAATACAAAGATAGAAGCGAAGAGTGTACGCTGTGCTGAGGGGCAAGTGCGAGTTTTTGCGGGAGCTTGTCGACATTCACGGCGCGCCAATTCGTATGGAATCGAGACCCCGCCACCTAGCTGTAAACGCGGGAACTTGTCTCGATTCCATACAAATCGGCCATAACGCGCTCACCCGTGAATGTCGACAAGCGCTCGCCGAAACTCGCACTTGCCCCTCTGGACTCCTACCCTCTTAAACCACACGAATCCCATAAACGGCCGGGAGTGCCGGGTAAGCCCTCGGAACGATGTCCCAGAACTGAACGAACCTTTTACAAATAAATAAAGTAACGAGGTATTGTATATGACTTTTTAAAATGAGTTCATATTTTTGGGCCGCTTACTAATATAGTATCCCATAATTATGAATTATGATACCTACACTTCTCTTAATAAGTTCTAAATAGAAACCATTATTTCTGATTTCTACAGCTGGCCACATATCAGGTGTGAATCAATCCCATAATCATAGCGGGCTGTTTTCCGTTAAACCTATAGCTGCTGCAATATTTATGAATAAAAAAAAACCGTTTGAAACTTCGACACTTCAATCGTGCGTGGCGTTATCACTGCGTGTGATTTTCGATCGTATCACATGTTGAGAGTACGTTGACTCCAAGCCGCATTCGAACACTTTTCGTAGCGGTAGAGACAATGCAGAAACTTTGACTATTAGGGGGTCGACGTCCGAAAACGTTAGTCGAAATGCATGTAGTGCAGTTGCCACGCCAAATTCGTGCGTGCATACGCGGAAAAGGACGTCGTTCTTTTTTTAAATTGTACATGTTTGATTTCAGATGTCAAAAAACTATTTTATCTAAATGAATCTATGTTAAGGTTTTCTTTTTTGACGCGGGGACTGCGGTTAGGCACCTCGCCGCCTTACTTTGATGGGACAAGGCAGCTTCGTGTGGGGCTCAAGGTCCCAGGAGAGGACCCATTCTACCCACAAAACCCCGCAGTGTTCCGCCTCGCCTTAACCGAGTCTCTGGCGGCGACTCCGCATAGGACGTCTGGGCACCACCACCTCCGACGGGTGAAGCGGTACGCTGGCACTATGGTTTTAAAAAAAAATTGGCGAAAGCTTTATTGCTTAACCCTTTATTTTGGTAGGAATTATACCGCACCACCCGTGGTATCGTAAATCAAAGTTTTAAAAAGTAATTGTTCTAAATATTTGAAACAATTTTCGAAGAATCGCAATGTTTGGAAAGGCCATGGTAAATAGGGTGTAAGAACTGT
Organism: Miltochrista miniata; assembly: GCA_933228765.1. Taxonomy (NCBI): domain Eukaryota; kingdom Metazoa; phylum Arthropoda; class Insecta; order Lepidoptera; family Erebidae; genus Miltochrista; species Miltochrista miniata. The sequence continues at coordinate 15,006,239 of OW121770.1, forward strand.
AGCGAAAGGAGTTGCATTTCACAAAATACAAAACGCCGTAGGTATTTTTAACTAATTGTGTTGTAGTTGTCAATTGGAAGAAAGTGGTCACAGAGCTTATAATATGAACTGAACGCAGCTTATGAAAGCTTGCAACAATACAGGTGCGTTTGCGAAAACATAAAATGATCGGCAACGTCTAATAGCCAAAGAAAGTGATTATAAAAGCTTGTAAATAAATGCGATTCTTCTCATTATTTCACAAACACCAAAGAAGCGTCAGTAATGCTTCCATTACTTTATTCTAGCTTTAATTTAAGCCCGTATTAACCAAAATATGTCTGAATATTCAAGTAAATTACTCGTAAATACATACTGTATGTACCTACCTACTCGTCTTCGTCTTTACTTTTCAAAATACCGAATTAATTATCAAATGATTTTTTGACAACTGCATTATCTGTCAAATATCAATCAATTAAATCAACCTATGGCAGTCTACTGCTGGCAGCCTCTCCTAATCCCTCCATGGGACCTGGAAGCGAGAGCCCTTGCGTCACTGTTCAGATGGCGCAAGGAGGCGCTGGAGCGGGGCCAAAGGCCTGCGTCTCGAGAAATCGAGGCCCAGCGGACCCTGCTCCACCAGGAAACCCTGGAGACATGGAAGATGCGACTTGAGCAACCAAAGGGGGGATTCGCCACAATCGCGGCCGTCAGACCGGTCATGGACGAGTGGCTGGAGAGAAGACACGGTGCTCTCTCCTACCGGTTGACACAGATGCTTGCCGGGCACGGTAGCTTCGGTAGGTATCTGTGGCGAAAACACCGGTAAACCACGGCCGAGTGTCAGCACTGCGAGGACCGCAGCGATGACACGGCGCTCCACACGCTGGTGGAGTGCACGGCGTGGGCACAACAGCGACAGGTCCTCGTAGTGGGTCTGGGCGTGGACACTCTCTCGCTTGAGGCCATGGTGCGAGCCATGCTCTCCAGCGGGAGTAAGTGGGACTGCGCCGCCTCTTTCTGCGAGCAGGTCATGCTCGCGAAGGAGGCGGCGGGCCGGGTGCGGGAGAGAACTCTTCCACCCGAGTTCCACAGTCGGCGCCCTGGGCGCCGCCGACGTGTCTTCGCCGAGGACTATCGGCCTCCATGACCGGGGGTCTGAGGACGGTGAGAGGGCCGCTCACCGTCCTTACAGAAGCAGGCCCATGACGGCAGCGTGACGTGAGCACTCACGCACGCCCCCCCTTAGAAGCGGGGTCACACCCGAAATCCCCCATAGACGCGGGATTGCACCCGAACCACCCCCTGGGCGAGGCCGCATTGGCGGCCGTAGGTCTGTTGGGAGTCACGGGACATCCTTCCTGAGGGCTTACCCGGGGCTCTCAACCATAGGCTGTTGGGCGTTACGTGAGGTTTTTTAGTCGGTAAGAGTCCGGCATAGCATCCTACGAGGATTTTCCCTCACGTTAAAAAAAAAAAAAAAAAAAAGGCCTCTCCTAATCTACGCCAGAATACACGGTCCTGCGGACTATTCCCAGTTTCCCCGAAACTGGGGAACGGGGGAAACTGGGAACAAAACGTTCCCATTTTCGCCCGAAATATTATTTGAATAATAAACTAAAATCGCGCTACTTGCCTATTGGTATTAATGAAATAAACTTGCCTACCGCATAAAGTCCTAGCACGCGACCTTTTCTAGGTTATCAGTCCATATTGAAAAAAAAATGAAAAATCTTTATTCATATAGGTCACAATGTAACGCTTTATAAACGTCCAAATGATTGCTTCTACATTTACAATAACTTTATTGTGTCAAATATTATCGTACTACTATTAGTTAAATTGATACATATTCAAATGACTAGACTTCTTCGGAATGCCAACGATAACAAAACCTGTAAAACACACATTTTGTAGTAATTAATGACAGTAGCTCAATGACAGCTCACTGACAGTTCTATCTACGATCGTAACATAGCACCTCATTGTAACATTTACATCGTAGACATCCTTATCTACGGGTCGTATGAATTGGCTTGCGATTCTAAGGAAACCTTACGTGAAACTACGGAGTTTCACTCTCTGCATTTCAACCACTAAGTTATTGAGTTAAGGTCTATTTTTGTTTACGTTGATGCAACTGTCATTCGAATCAAGTGTTATTTTACTAGTGACTCAGTCTGCGGTCTCTCAGAAAACTTTCGCAACACAGACGCTGATTGTAACAAAATCTTGTAACTTTCGCGAATGATTACTGATTCCTATCCACACATAATCGATGAATCATGAATGGAGTTATTCGGTAGTTGTTTTATTTTTTTTTTCACTGGAATCTAATAGAGGCAACAGACTTCCGCAATCTTAGACCAAATGTCGTCATTTGGTCTAAGATTGAAACAAATAGCTGTTGTTTCTATTTAGACAGTAAATTCTTTTTTTTTTATTTTTATGGCTCCCGAGTCTTAAGTAAAGCGTAAGCTGACATTTCCTAAAGTCGAACCCCTTCTCTGATCATTACATGCTTAAATTATCTTTAAGCCAATTATCCTCCCAGACTGTTCCTAGTACATAATATTCAAATAGTTAGAACACACTTCAGCTTCAATAAATTGTTTAGTTATGTTCTATATTGAAGCCTTAAATAAATGATTATATTAACATAAGATTGCATTATTATGATTCCCAAAAATTCTTACTTTTGCCTTTAAGTTTTTTGACGTAGAAAATAATTTGTCCAAACGTACCTATATTGCCTAAAGATTGTTTGCTGTAATAAATCGTTTGATTAAAGGTCAAATGCCATAATTATATCATCCTTTGTAATATTCTGCCAAATAAAAAATTGACCAAATGAAAATGTGCGTACTAAAATTATTCCAAACATTGCATTGGTATAAAAAAAGCAGCCAAAATTTGTTTGGGTAGTGAAATTTTGCCAAAATCTTTTCGGTCATACCAATTCAAGGACATTTTTCACACAACACTATCGGATCCCAAAGTAAGCTAAGAATAACCTGCTTGTGTTATGGGTGTCAGACTACGGATATCAAAGGACCTCGTCAGATAGTGAGCAGGATGTGAGGAGGAATGAATGAGGCATCGCGTACTAAATCCTAAATGAGACGAGATACAAAAAGCTTTAACCCTTTGCCCATGGCATAGATGAGAGATATTAAAAAAAAACTTAGAAGATAGTGATGAGACATAATGCATGGCAAAAAAAGAGTAGAAAATGATAGAGGCGTCACTATGCAGTTCATATGTGGCAACTTGTTAAAAAGAACCACCAATCAGTATCCAGTTGCCAATAAATGTTAATAAAAACCACCAATCAAATTGTAGTATTTCATTTTAAATTATCTGACACATGTAAAGTTAGTGACAGCTTTTTGACATACGTCGGTCCGTCTGTCCGTCACGAGGCTGTATCTCAGGAACAGTGATAGCTAGAAAGCTGAAATTTTCACAGATGATGTATTTCTGTCGCCGTTATAACAGCACTAATATCAGAAAACAAATATAGTTAAAGAAATGAGGAGAAAATTAAAATACATGAAAATATTTATTAGGACATAATATTTGACGTTATTGAAATCATTTTTACAATGTATGCAAATGCGAAAGGTATGAGCATAAATAAGAGATAGTACAGATGGAAAACTCATGTATGTACTTTTTTTCACACCTACCCTCTGCTACACACACTCGCGCACAAATCAGTATCGAAAATTCGGTTGTGACCGCCTGACCTCATGTCTGTGCATAAGTTGTCTATGTGTGCGTAGCCTAAGCGCATTTAGTATGTAGGTTTCCATCTGTAACTACTATATGAGTCCGAACTCGACCGCAAAAAGCACTGCGCTCGCTGCAATGCCGCGACAGCACCACTGTTCCGCGAAGTACCGCCGCGCCATGTTGAGCACACCTAGCTTCTTGGACGCCAGCTTAGCCTTGTCCTCCAAATGACTACGGAACTGAACGTCACTGGAGATGTCAACACCAAGGATCCCTATACTCTTGGAGATGGAAAGAGATGTGCCCTGAAATTGCGGCGCTACAGTAATTGGGGTTTGCTTAGCGGTGAAAAAACACGCTTGTGTCTTGGAAGGGTTGAACTGGACAAGATTTTGTCCACCCCAATCGGACACTCTAGTAAGAGTAGCCTCGATTTCAGACACAAGCTGTTCACGATTTTCCTCCACTGTGTCCCGAGAGATACCGGGGCGGCCCGTGTAACAAGTGTCCCCCGTACTGTCGTCCGCATAACAATGAATGCCGTCAATAGACAACATGTCATTGATATGCAGCAGAAACAGAGTAGGGGACAACACTGAGCCCTGCGGTACTCCAGCGTTAATGGCCATGCAGTCTGAACAGCTGCCGTCAACGACGGCCCTGATGCTTCTACCGGACAAAAAGCTGGACACCCATCCGCATAATCTCTCGGGTAGTCCATATGAGGGCAATTTCGTAAGAAGACCACGGTGCCAGACCCGGTCAAAGGCTTTAGAGATGTCGAGTTATGTACGTTATGTATAAAAATATGAGATTAGTTTAATATACAGGTCCGAATGTTGTGATTACTGCGTGCTCCGGAGATAGCACGCTGTCTGATGGCCGAATGTTGTGATTTTTCTAAAACCATTCAGTTTTAAGTAGTAATAAGTTATTTTTGTGATGTCAACACCGCCTCATAGTAGAATGATTAACCTGTACATAAAACATTAATTGATTATTCGAAAATAGTGGGTAGTTGATTTGACATAAAAATGTTCACTATGAGGTGGGAGTTGTTGAGAGGCGATAAAAAGTGAATATTCTGGAAAAAGAACACATTCTGTTTCCTGATCGAGTTCAGTAAAGTGCTAATTAGTTAAAGTAGAATATTTGTATTAATTAATAGTTAGTACTTAGTTGTGCAAGTAGTAGTTAAATTGTGAAAATAAAAATGTAAAGAATCTACAATCATAGGATTATTATTTCGTAATACCATTAAGTGGAATGTAGGAGTAGTATCTATTATTATACGAAGAACAGAAGAATAAATAGCTATGTAAAGGATATTGGAGTATCATTTCTCATCACCCATACAATCTGTATAGATTTCTAATAAAATACATTCCGAACTCGGCAGCAGCGTCGCGACTGCACTCAGTACTGTCGCCTTGCTGCGCCGCTGCGACAGCAATGCTGCTTGCAGTCGAGTTCGGACTCATAACTTGAGTTCCGTCTCTAGACATTTTTGCCAAATTGTCAACAATTTTTTTTCTTGTCTTGTTAACATTTATCATTCAAGAATGTAGGTATTTCAAGGTTGTTTATTACCAGAATATCTCCCATCTGCGTGTGTTGTAGATTGTTTTTGATTTTATAATGATTCATAACATGCAACATAATGGTTTACGTATATCTGCCTTGTTGTTTTGCTTGTTGAATTGTCATCGAACTCGATTCAGTTTATTTTTAGTGAAGTGACTCGCTATTTTGTAGACTTTGTGCTATTATTTTGGATACATACGTGTGTTTATTTGATAAGAATTACAATAGCCTTCTAACCTAACTTATTCAAGTCGAATTGAGCGGAGTTAATCCTGTAGTGTACATATTTTGAGAAAGGAACAATTTGAGAAAAAGACATTTCGCGGAAATGTCCGTTTGAGAAAAGGACATTTCGCGAAAAGGACATTTTGAGAAAAGGACATTTTGAGAAAGGACATTTCGAGAAAAGGACATTATGAGAAAGGACATTTCGAGAAAAAGACATTATGAGATGAGGCGGCTATGAACGTCGTTATGAATTAGTTATAAATATTATATCATCTTACTAATATTATAAACGCGAACTTTGTGAGTGCATAATGTCTGGATGTCAAGATATTTGTGACTCTTTCACGCTTTAACGACAGAATGGGTTTGTCTGAAAGCTACTACAGGGATAGTCTATAAGTCTGGAATTACACAAAAGGCTTCTTTTTATCCCGGGAATGGGAATGGAAACAAAAGATCACGCAGGAGGAACCGCGACCGCTTTCACGTTTATTTAAATTGTATATTGATAAGCTTTTATTCTTTGAATATGAGTGTAAGCTACAATTCACAACAATTTAGTGTCTTGGAAGACGTTTGCCTGGTCTGGGTTTAGGGCATGAAATAAGGGAACATCAGACACGCTGGGATACTTGAATGGATTTCTGCAAGGTCAATCACTAGATCAGCTAATGAAATGAAAGATTTGTATTTAACTTTTAGATTCTAAAAACAAGCTGAATCTGAGAACGGCTTACACATAAATGTATTATTTGCCTTGTCTACGGGCACCGTTTTATGTTTTTTGGAGTTTGAACTACCTGAAGTGGGTGTTAAATAATAAATAATCAATAATCAATATTAATACATATAATAAAATCGTAACAGGTCGCTGTCTCTACATGGAAGATAAATAAGAAAAAAATATTATAGGGGGCTTTATGAAGGCAATAGAATCCAAAACAATGATTTTTAGAATTTTTGCCTGTTCGTCTGTATGTCTGTATAACTGCTTGTCAGTACGTTTGTGCACGCTAATCTCAGTAACCGCTTAACCGATTGCAATGCGGTTTTCTTTATTGTGTTGAGGTTTGCTCCACTTCACATTAGTGTTTATTTCATGCCAATTGGTTAATAAATAAAAAAGTTATATCACTTTAAAGAATCATACATAGACTTATGAATTTAAAAATGGGTAAATCTAAACTGGCGTGTTGGCTGGTTAGAATAGACTTAATTTTTAAGCTCTTTTATGATTAAGCAAACAGAGCAGTTTCACACGCTACTTGATGAATCTGATGAAGAAATACCTCTCCTTTCATACACCTTATGTGACGTAAACGAAGTTGCGGGGTCAGCTAGTAATGAATAAATATTTGTAGACAATCTCACACAACATCATCTAGCCTAAATTAAGCTAATATTATCTAGACGACTGATAGACATAGTCATTTTATATTTCTAAATACATACATATTAGGTACGCATAGAAATATTACACCCTACTTCTGTTTATCCAAACTCATATCGGATGTATCGTTCTTACATTATACTTTCTAACTCGACACCCATAATAAGGGTCTCTTACACGTAACGAGTACAGTGGCGAGACAGTGCCCTCGGCCGAGTGCACGGTACGTATGAACATTTTGACGAGCGATTTGGCGAAGCAGAGTGGCGAGAGAGTCACTAGAACTACGATTTGTTTGCTAGGCCGAGTGCCCACTCTCTCGGCCTAGTATCGTTTTACTGCCTCGCCACTGTACTCGTTACGTGTAAGAGATATAGTATAATCAAATCCATCAAAATGTGCTCCGTGCTTACGATAGCACTAATTCCTCCGTACTTACGATAGCACTAATTTCCGATTGTCCGACCATCGATCAAAGTGTTAAGTATACTCATTAGACAAGACATTTCTGATTAATTGTCTGACTTTTTTTTAAATAAATATTTGTGGTCATTCACACACAACATCATCTAGCCCAAATTAAGCTAATATAGGTATAAGCTTGTGCTATGGGATCTGGACGACTGATATTGCCCCTTACTTGGCAGCTGTGTTTAACGATTGCGTTTCGGGTGGTGTGTTTCCTGATTTAATGAAACACAGTAAAGTTATACCTTTGTTCAAGGCCGGCAGTGCTTCTGATCCAGGTAATTTCAGACCTGTCTCAGTGTTGCCGACTTTGAGCAAGATATTTGAAAAATTAATACTTGAGCAGATGCTGACCTATTTTAACAGTCACAAATTATTTCATAATAAACAATTTGGCTTCACTAAAGGACGTTCGACGACCGATGCTGGTGTAGATTTGTTGAAGATTATTTATGAGGCCTGGGAAGATAAACATGATGCGCTTGGCGTGTTTTGCGATTTGTCTAAGGCTTTTGATTGCGTCCAACATGAGACATTGATCAGGAAACTACAGCACTACGGGATAAGGAACAAGGCTCTCGATCTTCTGACTTCATATTTGAACAATAGAACTCAGAGGGTCGATGTCGGTGGCACACGTTCCGGGGGATCGGTGGTTACTATGGGCGTCCCGCAGGGTTCGATACTCGGACCATTTTTATTTTTAATTTATATTAATGACCTACCCTATTACGTAGGGGACACTAACGGGATTGTTTTGTTTGCAGATGACACTTCCTTAATTTTCAAAATTAAAACACAACTAGATGACTATGACGATGTTAACAATGCAATCCTAAAAGTAGTACATTGGTTTAACACTAATAATCTTAGCCTGAATGAAAACAAAACTAAATGTATTAAATTTACCTTGCCCAATGTAACACAGGCAGAAACCAATGTGCAACTTAATAGCCAAGATTTGGAACTTGTGAAATCTACTGCGTTCTTAGGGTTGACGATCGATTCTGGATTGCAGTGGGGCCCACATATTGAAAAACTGGCTGGCAGATTAAGTTCAGCAGCATTTGCTGTCCAAAAGATTAGGCATTTGACTGATGTAGAAACAGCGCGAATAGTGTACTTCAGTTACTTCCACAGTGTAATGTCGTACGGTATGCTACTATGGGGCAATGCCGCAGATATAAATACAATTTTTGTTTTACAAAAACGGGCCATAAGAGCCATATATAGATTAGGTCCAAAGGTCTCTCTGCGAGAAAAATTTAAGGAATTAAATATTCTAACTGTGGCATCACAATATATTTTTGAAAATCTTATGTATGTTCAGAAAAAAATATCTAGTTTTACTAAGTTAAGCGATAGACACAATGTGAACACCAGACATAAAAACAACCTTGCCGTTTATCATTGTAGACTGAACAAAGTCAGTAATTCTTTCCTAGGTAACTGTATACGTTTTTACAACAGGCTACCAAGCGAAATTAAAAGCATGCCTCTAATTAAGTTTAAAAAGTGTATAAAAAGTAAATTGTGCTGCAGGGGCTACTATACAATTGACGATTATTTGATTGATAAGGAAGCCTGGAAGTGATCTGCTTGCTCTACTGATGGAGTCTACTTATTGTAAATATGTAGTGCACAAAAAGAATAGCCCGCCGAGTTTCTTGCCAGTTCTTCTCAAGCGGGCCGCGTTCCGAACTGGTGGTACTATTTGCATTGTATTCATTGACGTGTCGCAAGTGCCTATGTATTAGGATTATGCGAAATAAATGTTTTTTTGAGTTTGAGTTTGAGTTTGAGTTTGATATACATACTTAAATATTTCTAAATACATAGAAAACACTCAAACTCCGAAACAAACATTATAATAGTGGATCACACAAATTTTTTGACAAATATTTAGAATCGAACCCAGGACCTCCAGCGCCGCAGGCGGTAGCACTACCGACTACGCCACAGAGGCAGGCACTTTTGAATGGATTAAGCCGTTTTCGAGATAATTTTACTTGTCCTGTGCAATCAATTTAATCTTATAATATTTTGGTGTATTTTATGTATATTTTTTCACTGAATATAAAACGCAGACTTAAAATACCAATTCTCAGCAACCCTGTTGTAGGAAATGATATATAAAAACTAGATACGTTACCAACACTGAACAAAAATGTCGTTGGTTGAAGGTACAAATTTAGCAAATACAAGCTTTTCTAAAAGTTGAAGTTCAATGGCCCTTGCAATTGGAACGAAGTACGCACCATAAGAATTTGAAAATTAAAAAACCCTGATCCTAAGACTGTTATAATTAGCCCAAACGTGGTATATATCCTGTGATTTTCTGAGGAATTGGGTATGTCGCAAACTACTTAAAGTATCAGCCAGTTACCGGATACCATGTCGTGAAAATACCGTATAAACAATTTTGTCCCATCCCTTGGTTCCATATTCAAAATTCAAATACTCTTTAATCAGTTTTTTTTTTCTATGTTTCATCGCCATACGTGTCGCATTAACTTTTATGCCTAAGTATATATTGCTAAGTAATTTCACTCAAATATTAGTCTTATCTGCTGTTTAACGGATTTCCTTTTTTAAGTTTATTGCCAGAAAGTTTTTAAATATTTCTTTCACTAATCAGCTTTTGAATACGTTAAAATACTAATTAGTTAGACCGTATCTCCTATTGGCAGTATAGAGGTACATATTAAGCACAAACTAGCCAATGTCACACGGTTTTATCCGCATATTTTGCTTTCCCGTGGGAATACGGGAATACAATTTAGCCTTTGTCATTCGGGGGTAGTGTCCTACCATCCCTAGAGTAAAAAAATCTTTCAAAAATATTAAGTCTACAAAAAAAATGATTTTATAGGAGTTTAGCTGTATCTCGCGACTTTGCCTATCCTATGACATACTATGAGCCCGCAGCATTTGTTTAACATTTACATGCCCATAATTACAATAATTTTAATCATTTTTCCCGTGTTTGCAATTTTTTTTCATTACTGCTCTACCCCTTTTGATAGTAAGTGATGTTACTTGCTAATAAGTCACTATGTGTAAAATAATTCTTAAAATTCGTTCGAAATTCAGAGCCTACAACACTACAAACAAAAAAATAATTATATTTTAGTCAAATTGACTCACGTGTCACCGCGATCACGAAACTTATGAGACGATAAATAATAGTATTGAAAAAGTATAGCTGTTAGTGGAATCGTGTAGTGATTTTTCAAACAAGAAACGGATTTTGTAAATAATTGCTTTCTTAATATTATTAATAGCTTGTAATACGTGGAATTTTAGAAAAGCTAACTTTAGCGTCACTAGGAAATTTCTTATACCTACCTGGTTTCATAATATTATCAAAAGTTCATAGTTTCACCTGGAATAATATACATAAACTTCCTTGAACTTATTGTATTCGTAAAAACGACAGGAAAATTCGTCCCAAAGATTTTCTCGTTCAGGAAATTCGTCTCATAGTTTTTCTCCTTCAGACATCCCTTAGGCAACTGACTGTAATAAGTTTTCTCGTTCAGGAAATTCGTCCCATAGTTTTTCTCCTTCAGACATCACTAACGGCAACTGACTTTAATAAGAATACGTAATAATACAGATCAGCGAAGAATACCACTGATCTGTATTAGTACAAATACGCACACCGCGCATAGAGTTCTTTGCCATTCTCAGTTTATGAAAAAAAAAATCATAGACGTTTTTAAATTCTTTATGGTATGTATAAACTATTAGGCACACCAGCCAGCGAGTGCATAATAAAATTTATATTATTAAGCCCTAGTACTAAGCTTTATAATTTTAGTATTTGTTTTCCTACAAAGCCGTAGTAAACAAAATGATTGAATGAAACGCTCTGATAGATACAGTCGAGCTACGTAAATGCTGACGTAAATTCATTCACGTTTTTACCATGCGTACAATAATAATGTTTCTTTGTTTACACAAACAGGCAATGTGTGTTTAAAACCTCATTCAATATATTATTTTTCCTCTTTGATATGCTTGTTATAGATTTCAAAATAGCTATCAATCGACGTATGGGATTTTATGAGGATGGGAGGTTAAATTAATTCAAGTTGAGCCAATAATCAGGATATTAGGAAAAGATGGTGTAACAATAAATGTGAAACAAACAAAATTATGTTTTTTTTTTGTTATTTCAGAAACTGCACGTAAGCTCCAGTAATAATTCCACCAGTTGACTGGAACAAGACTGACAGACTGAAGCTTATATGTGACTTAAGCGAGGAAGACGAGGCTTTTGTGAATAAATAAATGACATTACATAAAAATAAGATTTCGATAATCGACTGCCTCTCTCTGTGGCGCAGTCGGTAGTGATACCGCCTGCGGCGCTGGAGGTCGTGGGTTCGATTCCCACCGGAGACAAATATTTGTGTAACCCATATATGTTTGTTTCAAGAGTCTGGGTGTTTCTATGTATAATATGTATGTATTTAAAAAGTATATAAATATTAATATCCGTGGTCTGATACCCATTACACAAGCAGGTTATTCCTAGCTTACTTTGGGTTCAGATAGCGTTGTGTGAAGTTTCCGAGAATATTTATTTATTTAATAGATTTTAGCTACGAAGTAACAAACTTGTAAAAAATATAGTTTGGATGTCATTATTAGATAAACTGCGAAATTCGTTATACCTAAATATAAATATACCCATTGTCAAATCAAAGAAAGTCAATCTTTACTGACGTGTAAATAATACCATACATACATACATACATATGGTCACGCCTTTATCCCCGAAGGGGTAGGCAAAGGCATATTATATGCCCACATTTCACCTTTGTGTAATTTGTCCCACGTAATAGGTGGTGAGCCGTATTGCCGTGTTTAAATGGACAGGCGCAGGTTGTGACTGCCTGCTGTTGAAATAAAGCCTTCAACTTAGCTTAACGACTGCCATTTTACTGGCAACCGGGACCAACGGCTTAACGTGCCTTCCGAAGCACGGAAACGCTCAAATAAATGTCACAAAGTGATCACATGGATGGTCACCCATCCATGGACCGGCCATAGTGAAAGTTGCTTACTGCAGTGATCGTTTACAGAACACTGAGTACACGGGGCCACGAGCGCTAATACCAACAATGGTAAAATAGAGATAAGTGTGCCTACACAAAGTAAAATAAAGTGAATAATGTTTAAGTGAATGCCATCTGGCTAAATCTTCTTCAGAGTATCTTTCTTAAGCCAAATGGGATACTATTCAACATGAGGTTAAGTTAAGGTCGAGATATGAAAGGTTTTAGAGAACTTAGGCAATTAGTAAGGAGTCGGAAATATTAAAAAGGGCTGTTAGGAACAACGATCGATATTTTTAAATCTCTCCGACTCCTAAAACCACGAATCGTGTTTACGAAGTAATTAAATGTACCAAACAAACTGGCTGAAAATGAAGTCTAGTAACAATACATCTTTTATTTTTTTGACAGACAACCTCTTTCCATAAATCATTCGAAATACAAAACGTGGTATTGGAGCTTGAAATTAAGACTAATAGAAAACAGTAACTGTCAATTTTGTTCTACGCCGCCCGAGGCTAAATTTGAGCCAAAATTCAAACCAGTCATTTTGGACTGTCAATGCGACGGTCGACTGGTCATTGACCACTAATGACCTAGATTCGCTCGTTTCGTATGAAACTCACATGAATGACTTCAACTTTGCATTCGAAAGCCTTTTGCATACAAGCTGGTTTATTTGTTATGGCGTTAGGTACAAAGAGCTGTAGTCTATGGTTATTTTTAGATATTAGGTGGGAAGTGAATTCCGCAAAACAACAAAAACTTAAATGTAAATCAGTCAAGCTATTTACTTTTTTGTGCAATCTGGCCTCAAATTGTTGTTATTATATCTATGTGAAGTAGCACAAAACTTGGAGCTTTCGCCGAGTCAAATAGTAGATTCCCTAACTTTCTACGAGGTCTGAGGTTGATGAAAGTGGTCGCGCTAGTCGAACTGGCGATCGCCAATGTTCGCCAACGCAGCGGTCATCAGCGCATTCTGATCGACGGAAGCCGAAATTATTGAAATATAGAATGGAATGCATTCGAAACTTTTTCTTTAAATTAATGACATTCTATTTTTAAATCAATTTGTTTTTAATTTAATCAAATGGCGGTGAAATTGTTGTTCCATTTTCAAAATTAACATAAGTACAGAAAGTTGCGCTAGATGTGGCGGCATCCGCCTCGACAATCCCATGGCCTGTTTCTGTATGTTTATAATTTCCAGTATTTCGTCATCTGCAAGCGTTACAACTTACAGCATAATACAATAACAAAAATATATTTATGAGGTAAACAAACTGCGGACGTACAGACAGGAAGGAAGGCTACAGGAAAATAAACAATCAAGTTTCTTGCATTCAGTAATTCCGGCCCAGAATTCAGTTATGATATTTCAATGAGTCAAAGGTGACTCACGTGCAGACAGTACAAGAAGGATGTTACCTCCATGGGCAACGGCCGCTCAAGTGGGGCAAGTACCACCCTAATATCGCTAACTCGCTCTTTATTAGCAGTACATCAAAATTCATATATGATTCATTACATATCGACCTCCTTTTTTATACGTAGTTGACCCCACCAGGGCTCAAATTGAGATGGCTACGTCGCAATCGAACCAAATCAACAATACAATGCTCTTATTTTTTTTTATACCGAGCGGAAATCTTTGGTGGAAAAAGTGGATATCAAGTACTCGAACCATCGAAAACCAGACGATCCCTACTTTGCCATCTAGTGCCGGGAGCTCCGAGAAATGTCTAGGAAAGATGTCCCTGGATTCCCGACAGATACTTTGACTACCTCCTCAACACAGAAAAAAAAATCAACTGCTGCTCTTAAGGAATCCAATACAATACCCTGCAAAGGAGTTCCCTGTGACAGTGGATAGCCATTCGACTTTGATACTTCAGAAACGCGAGGAGGCCATAGACCATTCTAGAATCAACGTCTCAGAGATGCTTACTAAGAGCTGTATAGATACTGCTGTCTCCTTGTAACCTTTTATCTCTAAAGGAACCTTCCTCCCTTCCTGTCCTTTAAGCATTGCTATTTTCTTTACACGTTTACCTAAGTCCAAGTCACGGTACGTAATACATGATAGGATTACCGTGTCCAGTTTTTCAAGCAAAGGTATTCTAATTGTAAGTAGCGAGATTAACTTTCGCATCCCGTGAATATCCGATTCACGTGCTACCTACCTAAACTTTAATTGTGTAGACCGAAAGTCGTAGATAAATACAGTCTGTAAATTCTAAAGCAAAAAAAAAAGAACTCAAAAGCCAGTGTTCCATAGCCTCATCATGAGTGTATAAAAAAATAGAACTAAACGATTTTAAATATCGAGCGAAAATTCGGCCAGTAATGATAGCGCTGTAATCGTCTCGATGAGTCAACGCCCGGTGAAATGACTTCGAGGTTCGTTCACCTTTCACCCAATTTGCCTAAATACACCTCGACCGCGAACAGTTGGCATTGTATCGCGTCCAATGCCAAATAAAGCAGGTACATTATAATTTTGCAGATTAATATTTTTAACGTACTGAGCGCGATTTTTTTTTAATTTATGACATTTTTTTTGTACGAGATTAAACTTTTTGTTTTTAATTGGAAATTTAATGATCTATGGAATGAGTTAACACATTATTAGCCGGCTTTCTAATAGTGATTAAAAAACAGCCAAGTGCGAGTCGGACTCGCGCGCGGAGAATTCCGTACCAAAAAACTGCAAATCTAATTAGGTACCTACGGCTCCCTAATGAGCCTGAGAACAAAGAACTGGGTGGAATACCGCAGCACTTTTGGAAAATCCCGTCCGTTATGATCTGGAAATAAATCGTGTGTTTTTATTTAAAGAATAAATTAATGATAACTTTTAAACGTACACATTACCATATTTTTAACAAAACATTAAAAGATTATGTGGCAATTAAAAGCTTTTTGGGTTTTATGACAATTAAAATCTAGTAAATTAATTCTAAAATTAGATTATTTGGTTGTTAATCATGTTTGTATACCTATATAAAATCCAAGAATATTGAAATTTGAAAGTACGTTAGTAGGTTTAGTAGGTCGTTTTCAATTACACATTACAGTGTAATTGAAAAACACCTAAAATAATTCTAAATAGAAAGAATCCAACCCACACAGAGTTAGTTTTAAGTTTTTTTCTATTTAATTTTTAATTTTGTAGAACAACCTACCTATAGTATTATATTTATTTACAAGTAACTATTTAAATTCATGAAATAATTTTAAAACAAAATATTTATTGAAAAGGGGGGGGGGGGGGGGCAGAAACTGAGAATAACAATGTGCAAGACTGTCGTAGCCCTATTTAGGTGTCATAGAATTCCTCCCCATCGCAATCAACTGGTATGGATTCCATAAGGCCATTTCCTTCCTTTTTGCATACTTAGGTACCTACTTGGCAAAAATATTCTAATAAATAACTTGTCAGTTCCCAGTGTTTATTTCACTATTTGACCTTACTACTACTACTTCCCATTCCTCAAAAATTGCTTGTAGAAAAGGCTGAAAGTCTTCCCTTTCAAACGCAAGACTGAAAATAAAATTTGTAATAAACTTCTCTACAGAATCTGTTGTTCTTATGAAGTTTCTTTAACAGATCACATTTTTCTTACATACAATAATACATATAGTCACGCCTTTATCTCCGAAGGGGTAGGCAGAGGCATACCGAGTATATGCCCACATTTCACCTGGTGGTGAACCTTTTGCCGTGTTGAAATGGACAGGCTCAGGTCACTCCGACCCGCAGTTGAAAATTTTGCAACTGCAACTGGCTTAACCTTCAACATGGCTTAACGATTGTCATTTTACTGACAACCGGGTTGGGTTTCATTTCGAATATTCCTTCTCCGCAATGGATCTTTTTGCGATAATGTTCCCTTAGTCGCCTCTAACGATACCCTCGGGATGTTTTGGGGTGGCGACATTATGTACTCTTACCCGTCGCAACACATTTTTCAGTGGAACAAAAATGATCAATACTGATAAAAATAACTCAGTCATACTTACAGTGCGAGTTTACTTTACTATTTTAAATGGCCTCTATATTAGACATGTTTAACATTTCTATATTAGCACATTATTTGTACCACAAAGTGACACACAAGTGCGATATTTTTTTCTTCATCCGCTAAAGGCATCCGTGAATGAATGTCTACGGTTATTGTTCTACATTCAAATATGTACCTACTAGATAATTTTGACAGTTCATCGTTTCACCATTTCACTCTTTTTTTAAATGTCGAATGTAAACAAACGTTCACTAAGCTTTCTACTAGCAGTCGCGCCATTACAATGACACGCACACTTCTGCGTGTAATCTGTACGCACACGCCGAAACCCACTCATGCAAAGAGTCGAAAAACGACCTTTCTCTAGCTCATTTTCCCCTGGTACAGCCGGTGGCGATATTTTTTTTCTCGACGAGTTAAATGCCAATATTCGTAGGTCATTGTGCCACTTTCAAAGTTCATTGCCGGATACCGTTTGCCGACCTACCTTTACATTTTGCTGGTATTTATTTTGGACAAACAGTTATGTTTTATGCGGCATTAAAATGCTGTGCAAGATGAGATCGTCCGTTACGATAAAAGCCTCAGTTTATTGATCAGGACGTGACGTGGAGGCACGTAAGAACAAAATGTTCATTCATAAATGTAATAATTTACAACAATAAGAAAACATACTTGTCCAACATTGATAGGAAGGTTACGCAGTATTGTTGACAGTCTGTAATATGACCTTCGTTCAATGTAAGGAAATACTTCCAAAGTACTTGCAAATTAGATCTGAAATTCATAGAGAAGCGTTTGCTAGACGTCATTTAAGACCTTGGACGGATTCGTGTTTTTTACACAAACCGCAGGCAGTTTTTTTTATAGGGACGTCGATATTTTTGGAATCTACATATAAATTCATCATCGCACCTAGGGGTAATAGATAAAGGCTAGTCGTTACCCTAGTTTTTACCACTGTTGATGGGCTGATAGGATAGGGGCTCGTTATGAATTTGGTGTCTGGGCACACCCAACTGTGGTTGCTGGTATTTCGTAACTGAGGTGCTGACTTATGAAGAAGTACCGGTAGCTTCAAAACTACAACATATTATAGTGTCTCCACACATGAACATAAAATGCGGCTATAGAGAAAATTACATTACAAAATCTACGATTGCCGTAATGCCTTTATTTTTAGGTGTGCAAATCCTTTATGGATGCTATATCGGACTCTTGCTGCCTAGAACCACACGTGCTCTACCACTGTGGTTGGGAGCTCCGGGTAAGTATTCGGAAGGATGTTCCAGGATTCACGACAGACTTTAGCTAGCACTGCGACCCTGCCTAGGAGGTTCGGGACTTCGGGTACTCTTCCGCGACTTTGGTGGGTTGTTCCTTGGGACGATTAGCGTGCGTAAAACTCTCACGGCGTCACCCGCAGCCGTCCTACCGTTCTCATCTACAATTGTCTAGAAAACAGAACGACTATAAAAATTCATTCCTGATGGAGTATGTAAAATTATATACTGATGCTTTTCTTTTTTAACGTGAGGGAAAATCCTTCATGGATGCTATGCCGGACTCCTACGGATTAAAAATCCTCACGTAACGGCCAACAGCCTATAGTTGGGAGTCCTGGGTAAGCCCTCGGAAGGATGTCGCAAGACTTCCAATAGGCATACGGCCACCACTGTGGCCTCGACCAGGGGGCGGTTCGGGTGCTATCCCGCGTCTTTTGGGGGTTTCGGGTGTGTTCCCGCTTCTAAGGGGGGCGTGCGTGAATCCCTCACGTCACGCTGCCGTCATGGGCCTGCTTCTGTTAGAACAGTGAGCAGCCCTCTCACCGTCCTCAGGCCCCCGGTCATGGACGCCGATTGTCCTCGGCGAAGACATGTCGGCGGCGACCGGGCCGCCGACTGCGGAATTCGGGTGGGAGAGTTCTCTCCCGTTCCCGCTCCGCCGCGCCGCCTCTTTCACGAGCATGACCTGCTCGCAGAAAGAGGCGGCGCAGTCCCACTTACTACCCGCTGGAGAGCATGGCTCGCACCATGGTCTCGAGCGAGAGAGAATCATATATGCTAGTTCTATAAATCTGTTAATAATTTCTTCAATAGGTAGTTGAATCCCGATGGTGTTGGTAGGGTGTAGTGGGGCCCTACCAACACCATCGGGCCCAAGTCAACCTCACGTGCAAGCTCGTGCACCTGCTGAACAACGGACGAGGCTCTGACGGCGGCGGTCCATTTCAACACGGCGATGGGCTCACCACCTGTCACGTGGGACCCAATTGTACACGGTGAAATGTGGGCCTGTATAGGCCTCTGCCTACCCCTTCGGGGATAAAGGCGTGAGTATATGTATGTATGTATGTATGTAATTTCTTCAAGAAATTTTGTTCTATGGAAATGTAGTTTCAAATAATGAATTAATAACTATATGACAATGGATACAGGTGGTTCACACCAAAATGACTACCATCATATGTGGGAATCCTCCATTTTACTGTTACAATTCACACAAAGAATTAATTCGCAGATATGTGAAAATGTCATCGTTCTTTGAAAAGCTAAGGCGACGACGACGTCCAGAGACTCAGTTTTTAGGTTAAAAACGGGACCCATATTCATGAGGCTTCGCCTTTCGTCTGTCTGTCTGTCAAAAACGAGGCTGTATCTCAGAATATTTTTATTGATTTTCGTTACCACTGAAATTGCTATGAGCATTAAGGCTACAATGTTCGACCTTGACAAATCCTAAGGCAATTCGAACGATTGCAGCGTACGCTTTTGCCGGATTTCATTCGATTCTAATACATTATATTACTGTTATAAATCTGAGGGGTTTTAAGACAAAATCTATACGTAAAATATTGGTCTAAAGACCTATATCTATTTTATGACAAGATTTTATGAGAATTAAACTCACTTATTTAGATAAAAAAGTACATTACTTGTTAAGATTTTTGCAATATTTCTCATTTATCGAGAGCGATTTCGATCGAACAAAGTATTCCTAATCGTGTTTTGATACGTTAAAAAAGCAAGAGTATCTAATAAATTACAATAATATAGTTTTATCAGATCAAATCGAAGAATATTTCCTAGTAAAAAGTTCATCCCAAGATGAGTCTCTTTCGAACATATAACCCTTAATGGTTTCCTAGCGTGGCGTGAGAATTTCATGCATGCCTATCGGCCCAAGAACCTGCCGTGAGTAGCTACCGGAGTGCGCCCGGCATAAGAATAAGTAAGAATCGTGAAATGACAGTAGATGGACCTTAGTCGTTCAAGATCGGCATCCTTTCAACTGTGGGTTTCAAAATAAGCGACATTTTCCAAAACCCCGCATCTGTTGATGTTCAATATTTGAACACTTTTCCTTCAAACAGTTCGGGCTCTTCTAGCTCAGGCTGTACTATCCCGAGCCTGCTCAAATTTTTATGGAGTGTTCTTAGACAGAAACGGGACAAGTTTGTAGTACATTGTATGTCTGTCTGTCACAGCTGCACCTCATGATTCTCGTTTAAAAAGTGCCCTCCATCGCGCACCATTCCGCGCGGCTTAGTGACGACGACCGGTACTGTGTTGCGTGTAATTACATTTGTGTTTGGTGTTTTTTACTTTCAAAACTTAACAAAATCATGACTAGGTTAGAGTTTTTATTCGTAGATTGTGTATTTCATAAAGATTTTGTACCTAAAATAGTTATTTTCAACGAACATTCATTGTATTTTTACGCGCCGTCGGCGTCACGGCGGCGCGGCGCCAAGCCCATACATTTGGATGAAATACAAAGAATAAATACTGTAATGATGACAATCTATCGTTATTTTATGTATTTTTATGTATTCTTTTATTGTTTTCAAGCATTGAATGTAAAATCTATTTCAATAATTTTGTGTAAAATTGGGTCGAAATTCTCGATCATTTTTTGCAAAACTTTCAAATTTCAAATAATTATTTCTGAAATATATTTGTATGCCAGCACACCTTTTTTTTATGTTTATCGATTAGGAAAAGTCATGTAGCTGTAGATTGTAAATTTTTATGAAAAAAAATACACAAAAAAAATTCAAAAAAAAAAACGAAGTTACGACCACCCTTTTGGGCCTCTTTTTAAGTGCTTGGTTCATTGTTCAATTTCTAATAAACTAAACACGTTTGTCAAACAAAACTCTGTGTAAAAAAAATTTAAGGACCATACTTACGAATAAAAAAAGAATGTAAGCCACTTGAAGCACAGTTTTCTCAGAATCATGGCATGAACTTAACCTTTTTTTGGCGGTCGGCGGTCGGGTCGCCGAAATGAGTCATATTTTAAAAAGCTTGTAAATAAAAAAAAATGTAAGACAAGTTGTATTGTGTCTGTTGAAAATTGTGAAATAGGATGTATTTAAAAAACTAAAAAAAAAAAAATTTGGAATTTTACATTTTTTTTTTTTTTTACAATTTTTGTAGAGAAAACTGTTGAAAAATTACAAATTCTTTTTTCTAATAGAAATTAGTAATACATTACAAGGCAGAACTGGTCTTATCTATCATTTTATCATTAGCTTGTTTCATAACGATTCCAGTGAGGTAAGTATTTTAAATGGCTACCATAGAAAAGTTATGAGAAATCGCCATTTTAAGAACATCAGTCGACGCCGCTCGCGCCGCCGCGGGACGCGGGGTAACAGACGCGCCCACAGACGCGGGTTACCGACTTACCGAATTACACAGACGCCCACAGACGAAGGGGATGCGTATTATTTTGAGAAATAAAATGTTGTAAAACAATATCCGACCGACAGCCTCTGTGGCGTAGGCGGTAGTGATACCGCCTGCGGCGCTTGAGGCCCTGGGTTCGATTCCTGGGCCGGTCCAAGTATTTGTGTGATCCACAAATGTTTGTTTCAGAGTTTGGGTGTTTTCTATGTTTATTATGTATGTATTTAGAAATATTTAAGTATGTATATCAGTCGTCTTAGCTTATACTTAGCTTAATTTGGGGTAGATGATGTTGTGTGTGAATGTCCACAAATATTTATTTATTAATATTTATCACCACACAAATTTCAAGTATTTTCCACTTTTAGGGCGACTAGTCATGGCCGATTTCATCTATAAACCATACCGGAGATATTTTTTTAGATCACCCACAAGAAATAACAAGACTCATCTAATTATTCGCACCATTGGGTAAGCTGTATACATTGTATGCTTTTTAGGGTTCCTTAACCAAAGGGAAAAATGGAGCCCATTCATGAGACTGTCTGGCTGTATGTCCGTCATTATATAGGAATCATGATAGCTAGAGAGCTAAAATTTTCACAGATGATGTATTTCTGTTGCCGCTGCAACGACAAAAATCTATACATCTAAAAATATATAACTCAAAGGTGACTGACTGACTGACATAGTGATCTACCTATCAACGTACAGCCCAAACAACTGTACGGATCGGGCTGAAATTTGGCATGCAGGTAATAGATGTTATGACGAAGGCATCCGCTAAGCAAGGATTTTGATAAATTCTACCCCCAAGGGTATAAAATACGGGAACAAATTTTACGCGCGCGAAGCTGCGGACATCAGCTAGTATAATATAACTGTAGAGGGTTGAGACATGGAGGTACATGGAAGATATTTTGAAAATTTTCATTGTAGGGCGTTCCCTAATCGATACTGAAGCCGAAAATGTAATTAAAAATGTTTATGTCTGTCTGTCTGTATCCCGAATAAGTATCACGCCAAACCTACTGAACAAATTTGAATGATACTTGGAACATTTTGAGCTTACAGGCCGAGGAAGGTTCTAGGATACTTTTGATGCCGATATTTTGCGCGGTTTCTGCGGGAGAGGGAACAAAACCTAGGATTCATGGATTCCTTTTGTACACTACCATGAGTCTATTGTAATAATAATTAATAGTTTAAAAAACTAAAACACAGGCTTTTAGCACGCACTAGATTTCAAACAGCCAGTGCGCCATTTTGGGGAGGCCGCCATATTGGATTTGTAATGACATCTTTTAGCTAGTCATGTATTGTCATCAGAACTCGGGGCGTGTGCAAAATTACAGCCTGATCGAAGGACGGGAAGTGGGTCAAATTAACATTCCAAGATTTTCTTACATACTATGTATGTAAGAAAGTTACAATTACAAGTGAAGCTAATAGAAGCATGTTAAAAATAGCTGTGCTTTCATACACGGTGGTGTAAACGAAGTTGCGAGGGTCAGCTAGTACTCAAATAAAGAAATGAGAATATATTTTTCCCATACTACAAACGTTGCTGTTGGCCGTTTTTGATATGGAACCCTCTGTGCGCGGGTCTGACTCGCACTTGACCGGTTTTTATCACACATGAAATCAGCTCATTTGTATATAGTGCATGTGTTTATTCCATCTTTATAAACATAAGGGTCACTTTTTCTTCGTTAAACCTATTTACATGTATTTTTTGCAGATATGCATCGATCAGAAAATGATAAGGCATGTTCTGTACAGAGATGAGCTATTATTGTTTAAGCATGTTAAGAATATGAGACTGGCATTAGGATAAGTAATATTTTGCTAAAACACACGAAAATATAATTTAAAAGCAAGAAATGTAGTTAAAAAAAATTGCGTGTACTTAGTCTACACACGTAAGAAGTGAAACTTCTTCATAAACTTAATTTTCACCTCACCTTAAATTAAGTCAAAAAGTACAAAAGTACAAAAGTCCAAAAGTCCAAAAGTCCAAAAGTCCAAAAGTCCAAAAGTCCAAAAGTCCAAAAGTCCAAAAGTCCAAAAGTCCAAAAGTCCAAAAGTCCAAAAGTCCAAAAGTCCAAAAGTCCAAAAGTCCAAAAGTCCAAAGTCCAAAAGTCCAAAAGGCCAAAAGTCCAAAAGTCCCAAAGTCCCAAGGTCTCAAGGTCCCAAAATCCCAAAGTCCCAAAGTCCCAAAGTCCCAAAGTCCCAAAGTCCCAAAGTCCCAAAGTCCCAAAGTCCCAAAGTCCCAAAGTCCCAAAGTCCCAAAGTCCCAAAGACCCAAAGTACCAAGGTCCCATCCAAAAGTCCAAAAGTCCCAAAGTCCCAAAATTCCAAAGTACCAAGATCCCATCCAAAAGTCCCAAAGTCCCAAAGTCCCGAAGTCCCGAAGTCCCCAAGTCCCCAAGTCCCAAAGTCCCAAAGTCCCAAAGTCCCAAAGTCCCAAAGTCCCAAAGTCCCAAAGTCCCAAAGTCCCAAAGTCCCAAAGTCCCAAAGTCCCAAAGTCCCAAAGTCCCAAAGTCCCAAAGTCCCAAAGTCCCAAAGTCCCAAAGTCCCAAAGTCCCAAAGTCCCAAAGTCCCAAAGTCCCAAAGTCCCAAAGTCCCAAAGTCCCAAAGTCCCAAAGTCCCAAAGTCCCAAAGTCCCAAAGTCCCAAAGTCCCAAAGTCCCAAAGTCCCAAAGTCCCAAAGTCCCAAAGTCCCAAAGTCCCAAAGTCCCAAAGTCCCAAAGTCCCAAAGTCCCAAAGTCCCAAAGTCCCAAAGTCCCAAAGTCCCAAAGTCCCAAAGTCCCAAAGTCCCAAAGTCCCAAAGTCCCAAAGTCCCAAAGTCCCAAAGTCCCAAAGTCCCAAAGTCCCAAAGTCCCAAAGTCCCAAAGTCCCAAAGTCCCAAAGTCCCAAAGTCCCAAAGTCCCAAAGTCCCAAAGTCCCAAAGTCCCAAAGTCCCAAAGTCCCAAAGTCCCAAAGTCCCAAAGTCCCAAAGTCCCAATGTCCCAAAGTCCCAAAGTCCCAAAGTCCCAAAGTCCCAAAGTCCCAAAGTCCCAAAGTCCCAAAGTCCCAAAGTCCCAAAGTCCCAAAGTCCCAAAGTCCCAAAGTCCCAAAGTCCCAAAGTCCCAAAGTCCCAAAGTCCCAAAGTCCCAAAGTCCCAAAGTCCCAAAGTCCCAAAGTCCCAAAGTCCCAAAGTCCCAAAGTCCCAAAGTCCCAAAGTCCCAAAGTCCCAAAGTCCCAAAGTCCCA
Source organism: Miltochrista miniata (assembly GCA_933228765.1). Classification (NCBI taxonomy): domain Eukaryota; kingdom Metazoa; phylum Arthropoda; class Insecta; order Lepidoptera; family Erebidae; genus Miltochrista; species Miltochrista miniata. The sequence goes on from OW121770.1 coordinate 15,030,667, forward strand.
AAGTCCCAAAGTCCCAAAGTCCCAAAGTCCCAAAGTCCCAAAGTCCCAAAGTCCCAAAGTCCCTAAGTCCCAAAGTCCCAAAGTCCCAAAGTCCCAAAGTCCCAAAGTCCCAAAGTTCCAAAGTTCCAAAGTCCCAAAGACCCAAAGTACCAAGGTCCCATCCAAAAGTCCAAAAGTCCAAAAGTTCAAAAGTTCAAAAGTTCAAAAGTCCCAAAGTCTCAAAGTTCCAAAGTCCCAAAGACCCAAAGTACCAATGTCCCATCCAAAAGTCCAAAAGTCCAAAAGCCCAAAAGTCCAAAAGTCCAAAAACCCTTAAATGACATGCTATCCCTGGATAAAGTACTCTTAATTCGAATCCACCGTGGTGGGGAACAGAACAAAGATGGCGCGTAACCAAAAATCGTGACGTGACGTGACGTGACGTGACGTGACGCAAATTTTTTTCCAACGCCGATAAAGAAGTTTCACTTCAAAAATTGAAATCCATCTATAATTGGCGGAAATATCGTCTAACATACATAAAAAAAAACATACAGATGATTGAAAACCTTTTTTTTATGTGTTGAAATCCTACATGGATGCTATGCCGGACTCCTACCGACTAAAACCACACAATGCCTTACAATAGTCTATGGCCGGAAGTCCCGGTTAAGCCCTCGGAAGGATGTCCCAGAGTTCCCGGCAGACTTTGGCTACCACCGCGGCCTCGCCTTAATGGTTCGGGTACTATCCCGCTTCTGGGGTGTTTGTTCGGGTGTTACCCCGCTACTTGGGGAAGGGGGGATAGTTGGGTGCTATCCCACTACTATGAGGGGCGAAGAGACATGCCACTGTCTTGGCCTGCTTCTGTAAGAACGACGAGCAGCTGATATTATAATTGATAACCTTCTCCTTTTTTGAAGTCGGTTAAAAAACCTTCACAATCACAGCCGACAAATTCGAAACGAATACGAGTATGAACTACCAAATACTTATGATGCCTTAGTACTTAGCAGTGAAAAATATAAATATATTAATACCACTTTTGTAGTAGACGTATTTGATAATATTCTCATTATCATAAGCATAACACAAAGTTATCTCTGATAAAGTTGTGCTGTTTTTACCTTTCGAACTTTATGTACTCCTGGTCTATAACTAAATAAAGCCTATTATTATTTTTTATGTACTCATGTGTTTTTTTACTTGTGAAAATTCTCATAGATTTCATAAAGTCACGGTTTTGACTAAAAAGTCAAACAAACCAAGGACCAGCTTTCAGTACCGCGCGTTGTTTAATAAAATTAATCGTTAACAGACTTAGGTTTATAAAAAAATCTCGTAAAGCTATAAATATTTTCTTTCCTGCCGCTATTATAGTTTATCAGAACAGTGTTTTCAAGAGTAAAAATAATATTAGGTAAGTATGCACTGCAATCAGTGCTGAATACTTTGATAACGAACTATTATATCAACACTCAAATATCGAACACAATGAAACACATACTCTTATCGTGTTATGAACTCCTGGTATGTAAGTAATTAAAATTGATTATTACTAATTAAAGAGTCTAATTAGCAGAAATCAGCTAATTATTTTTGTTGACATTGTTATTGTTACATTAATTTTAATGAAGATAACCTAATCATAGAATTTTTTATCTGTTCACAATATTGATTAACTCTCGTGTAACGTACACTATGTAGTTTAGTTCGTAACGCTATGAATTTCTATAACACCATAGGCTGCGTACTTATAGCGTAAATATCATGCCGAACGCCGCGTCACTATCGGAATATAACGCCGATGTTAATCACATGAAACAGACCACAACGGTCCATTATTACACATTTTTTTCTAAAATAAGCATAGTGCCGTGGCGTACGTCGTGACGTTGCAAGCAGCCTACCACGTTTATGAAAGACTATAGCCTATAATAATGTCTCTCTCTCGTCATCACCATCCTACGAGGCTTTTCCCAACCTAGTTGGGGCAGGCTTTCCAGTTCTAGTCGAAGCTCTGGTAGATAGTCTGATCACTGTTCTTGTTTAAACAATGCGTTGCGTCAGGCATCGTCAATACGGCATATTTATTCCTATTTTGTAACAAGTGAGCTACTTGGGAAGCCCGCGCGCGCATTGTAGTACAACTCTGCACAACATTCTTCGTGCTAGGCTCTTCCCTCTATATATTTCCTGTAGTATCAAGCGATTCAAGAAACTGTCTCTGTTAAACTTTAGTAAATCAAAAAGTGCATATTTTGAAGACCTTTTACACTTGAGATCCCAAAAACTCTACAGCGGTCAACAGTGTTGCTGGATAAAACTGGGCAGAGATCTCCTTTTTTAGGGTTTCGAAGCCAAATGGCAAAAACGGAACCCTTATAGATTCGTCATGTCTGTCTGTCTGTCCGTCCGTGTGTCACAGCCACTTTTCTCCGAAACTATAAGGCCTATGCTATTGGAACTTGGTAACAAGATGTATTCTGTGAACCGCATTAAGATTGTAATATAAAACTAGAAAAAAAGCAGTAAATTTTGGGGGTCCCCATACTCAGAACTGAAAGTAAAATTTTTTTTTTCATCAAACCCATACGTATGTGGTATCTATAGATAGGTCTTCAAAATTGCTATTGAGGTTTCTAATATCATTTTTTCCTAAAGTGAATAATTTGCGCAAGAGACACTTCCAAAGTGGAAAAATGTGTGTGTGTGTCCCCCCCCCCTCTAACTTCTAAACTAAGAGAACGATAAATCTAAAAAAAAATATGATGTACATTGCCATAAAAACTACCAACGAAAAAATTAGTTTGAACGAGATAGAGCTGGTAGTTTTTTTTTTAATACGTCATAACCCGCAATTTTCGGTTCACAACCACTGCGAACGTGTTAAAACATCAATCAGAGTTACAACGAACAATAAGAACTTTTATATTATGTTACTTGCTGCTACGAAACCCTTCATGGGCGAGTCCAACTCGCACTTGGCCGGTTTTTGGTATACTTAGTTACAGCCACAAACAAATACAATAAAACGCTATTTAGCTGACGTGGAATACTGCAGAAAAGATGTTCTAAATGTTGCGATTAATAGATTTTCTTATTACGCGTGGATATCCTCATGGATGCTATGTCGCACTTCTACTTACTAAACCCACATGGTGCCGTTCCATGCCATCAGACTATGGTCGGGAGCCCCGGGTACACCCTCGGAAGTATAAACCCGGCTTCTGATATCGTGAGTGCAGTGTGCTGCGGCCCTAATGCCAGTTTACAAATCTAAATGTGGGTAGTTGAAGACTACCGGTAGAAGATGACGTTTGCAGCTTTTCTCAGTCAATACAAAGGACCCGAAACCCAGGATTAATTAACATTACGTATAGTCCGTTGTGAACGGAGTTTATTTACCTCTGACAGACCGTTTTCTGTATGTTGGTATTGCAGTAAAGTCCCCCTATGAGTGCCAGCTTAAGACATTTTGCCGCGTTAGGGGAGGTTATACGATGTAAACGTTAGTACTAACAATTATTTTTTATGTAAATATCTAATTGTCAATATACATAACTTTAATAATCACGTGATTCTGATATAATAAGATTGTACCTAAGTTTTATTTATATTGATATGGATATTTAAAAAAGACACTCATTACCATCACCAAGGAGGGTGAAGTTACTCATTAAACATTTCAAATGATTTCCGCGCCCAAAAAACGGCAACAAAAAAGAATATAAGTTTCGACTTTAAGGTTAGAGTACATGGGATAAACAAAATCTTAGTATGGTAACACGAAAATCAAGCAAGCCAACATCAGCGCTAGAGGTAAATTAACTATGAACGGGCTATAGTAGGCAGAGGTCAATAATATACCTACCCAATTTTTAATATTTTGTTTGTTGATTTTTTATTATTTTTTTTATATTATAGGAAGCCATGCTGGCTTTGCCGTCACCGAATTATTGTCATCCGTACCAAAATTCCAAGAGCTAACAGCTCAAGACAGATTTATAATACAATCTCTGCACTTCAAGCGAAGTAAGTAAATTCTTATACACAAAAAACCCAGACTGTGTTGCATTTTACAACATAATATTAATCCCACAAACCTCACGTGGGCATTATAACAGTTATATAACCCCATTTGAAAAGCCTTCTTGTATACCGACCACACAAATCTGATCCCTCTAACACCATACCTTTAAACCAAACTGTTTTGAATAAGGCTGTATAAAAAGGTCATAATAAAATGGCTTTCTGATACTAATGTAGTATGATCTTACGGTTAACGGTATTTATCGTTACCAAGATATTAGCGAAGCCTTGTGACCCAGTTAAATGTGTACCGTTACCGGACATCGAACCTGCACCCCATGTTTAGCATTTATGCAAGAAATTAAGGAAGGTCGGTTATTTAAATAATTTATCGTTTATTAATATCGTGGCATAAACCTATTTGTAGTTTAATGGCACTTATAAAGTAATTGGCAGTTCATATTGACAGTAAGCGGTTCTTCAAAAGGGGTCTTGAAGGCTTTTGCGGTTTAGGTAGAGCGAGTGTAGTACCTCTGGTGTTGCAAACACAATAGGGTACAGGTGGCTACTTGACTTTCGCACAGGTGAACCATATAATTAGGCTTGTTTGCCATCTTAGTAACATAATAAAACTAGATAGTATAATTCTCGTCAGAGATGATAGAAACACCCACCCCTCCTTTGACTCCTTCAGATACTTTCGTGCTGAGACTACAAGCATCAAAACAACAGTAGATAAACTAATTTAAAAAAGTTATGATAGGACTCTACCGAGATCTTCAGATTCCAATCAAAACAAATCCTCACCAACCCGTAGTGCACATGCTGACTAACGGATGAGACGATGGCGACGAGAGGGAAAACCATAAAAAAATCCCTCCACCAGCCCGTCTGATCAATCAAATTGACAAAATTCCTGCCTGCGACATTTTACAGGTCGTTGGTCCATCTGACGGGTGGGCTTCCTACCTTACGTTTCGTAACCGAGTCCCGCTCTGCACTCCAGAACTTGTTCGCTTGCTCCATCGACCATCGATTCATGTGCAGATGTAGCCAGCCCCCTTAACTTACTTATTTGGCAAGCTATGTTAGCCACCGTCGTTTCTTTGGTTTCGGTGCACTTTTGAACCTTCTATAGTGTCAAGAGAATTTTTAAGAATCAACAATTAATTCAGTCATTCCCAGAACTGCTGGACGTAATCCTCTCTGAATACACGCCACAGCTCACAGTTCTGCGCCTTTCACAGGGTCAGCCTCTCTGCCACCTTTTTCAGATCGTTGATCTATCTGACAGGTGGACGTCTTACGTCGTATCAAAACTTGAATAAAAAAACGATTAAAATTTTCAAAGATATTTAGGCATCATCATCTTAGTACTAAAAGAAATTATTTAAACCGTTACATCATTACAACAACCTGTCAAATCGCGTATAACGGAACGCAATTGACGCATCCTCTTTTGATGACCCAGATTTAAAAAAAAAACTAAAATTACACAAAGCGAAGTGTGTGATTTTGACGGTTTAAATTTGAATGGGGAATTACAGTTAGATAGCGGGATTTTCTTTGTGTCAGTTCAAATCTTGTAATTGATCTAATTTGTGAGACATTTCATCAGATAAACAGTATTTCAGCTAAAGAAAATTATGTTTACAAAAAATATTAATTGAAATAGAATTAATTTACATAGATCGGAACTAAATGTTTTGTATGATAATTTTATAAATGTTAGAGTTTTTTTAAGTATTATTTGTTTTTATTTAGGAAAGACATCATTATAGGTAAGCAGTGGTCTAAATTGTAGATAAACTATTGTCGAATCAAAAATCTATATTAGTTAAAATAAGTATAGCTTTTGACTTTTGAGCCTAAAATATGCAATAGGTAATCAATTTCAAAACTCGATGAAACAATGATTTTACTATCTATATTGAAAACGACACTTGTACTATTCCACAATATTTATTATTATAATTTTAATTTAAGATTTTACTATCTATTATAGAACTATCCTAAAGAATAACGTTTTTGTGATATGGGAGTGCCCGTATATTATATTTTTCAGCTTTTCATTTTTGTTTTTATAGTGGCAACAAAAATATCTATATTATCTGTGAAAATTTGAATTGTCTAGCCGACACGGTTCATGAGGTACAGTCTTGTGACTAACAAACAGACGTGGAGTCTCAACATCCTGGAAAGGGCTATAGTTCAGGTATCAATAACACCTCAAAGAATATATTTTAAACTGGATGATGCTCACGACTTTCCCGCATAGAATTCTGTCCTCGTTCCCGTTTCCCATGGCAACATATTTCCGGGATAAAACCACAGGGCGGAAACTCCATACAAAAAATGTTCGTTTTCACCCATACTAATATACACGTAATGTGAATAATAAGGAACAGAACGCAATCTCATGTATGTAGGTACTTTTTTTTTCAAATCTACCCTCGACTAAGCACATATTAAACCAAAGCAATAGCACAAAGTACGTAGGTAGTGCAACGCAGTGACATTCTCTCAAGTACTAACACGGCAATAGACACAGCAACTTTGGTGGGGAAGCTTACTCAGTGGGAGGCAGGGAGTACTATTATATTATCTTTGATAAAACGTAGCCTATGTGGTATTCCAGACCGTACGAAATTTTAGCCCTTGGAGCATGATTGAGTAACAAATATCGAAACTACGGTAATATAAGCCCCGCACGTTGATATTGCGCTTGGCGGCCATCTTAGTAACCACTTGGTGACGTATGTCCGTCGAGCAGTCGGTACTAAAAAAAAATACCGTACGCAGCTTCGCGAGGTCAGCGCGCGCTCGCGCTACGTCACTATGACGTCCCTTAGCTGTCATTATGACAAGGTTCCAGCGCATTACCAACTTGCGGGGCTTATACTACCTAGTATTATGTCAGTATTTTCGTGTCGAAACTCCCAAATAGCTTCACATTTTTTTATTTTTAACCGACTTCCAAAAAAGGAGGAGGTTCTCAATTCGTGTGTATTTTTTTTTTTTTTTTTTTTATGTTTGTTACCGGCAAATCGCTAGAAGGAATTAACCGATTTTGAATTTTTTTTTTTGTTTGAAAGCTGGTGCTTCTCATGTGGTCCCATATACAGGAAGTCAAAATCGGATGCTGGGATCCTGGAGAAATCGAAGAAATACCTCGAATCGAGGGAATTCCTTAACGATTTACAGCAGTTATCTTGTGTTTGGGCTTGATTAATTTGTATTGGGGAGAACATTACCCCTAGACAGATATAATTTCAGTCTACCCGTCACTGAAAATCACGAAAAAAAAAAATTTTTAACAAAAAAAAACCGACTTCAAACAAAAACTGAAAATAAAAAAAAAACCGACTTCAAACAAAAACTGAAAATTGAAAAATAAAATTAACTTAGCACAAAGTAATAGGTAGTATATTTAGTTTCATATCAGATTTTATTGAATGTAATACTGAAATCGGCGCCAAGTAAAACTATAGGTTTAGGTAGATATTATTTATCTCTCATAGAAATATTGGCACCGACTTCAGTATTACGGTCAATAATATCTGATATAAAACTAAATATACTACCTATTACTTTGTGCTAAGTTAATTTTATTTTTCAATTTTCAGTTTTTGTTTGAAGTCGGTTTTTTTTTGTTAAACATTTTTTTTTCATGATTTTCAGTGACGGTTACACTGAAATTATATCTGTCTAGGGGTAATGTTCTCCCCAATACAAATTAATCAAGCCCAAACACAAGATAACTGCTGTAAATCGTTAAGGAATTCCCTCGATTCGAGGGATTTCTTCGATTTCTCCAGGATCCCAGCATCCGATTCTGACTTCCTGTATATGGGACCACATGGGAAGCACCAGCTTTCAAACAAAAAAAGAATTTTCAAAATCGGTTAACTCCTTCTAGCGATTTGCCGGTAACAAACATAAAAAAAAAAAAAAAAAAAATACAGACGAATTGAGAACCTCCTCCTTTTTTGGAAGTCGGTTAAAAATAAAATTAACTTAGCACAAAGTAATAGGTAGTATATTTAGTTTTATATCAGATATTATTGACTGTAATACTGAAGTCGGTGCCAATATTTCTATGAGAGATTAATAATATCTACCTAAACCTATAGTTTTACTTGGCGCCCATTTCAGTATTACTGTCAATAATATCTGATATAAAACTAAATATACTACCTATTACTTTGTGCTAAGTTAATTTTATTTTTCAATTTTCAGTTTTTGTTTGAAGTCGGTTTTTTTTTATTTTTTTTATTAATAAATAAATATTCACGGACATTTCACACAACGCTATCTGATCCCAAAGTAAGCTAAGAATAACTTGCTTGTGTTATGGGTATCAGACCACGGATATTAATACTTACATACAATACATACATAATATACATAGAAACACCCAGACTCTTGAGACAAACATTTATAGGTCACACAAATATTTGTCTCCGGTGGGAATCGAACCCACGATTTATAAAATTAGTAGGAACAACCATTTAAAAAACCTTTCAAAGTCTCTAAACACAAGATCAATCTTCCAAGTAGCCGACAACATTTCAGCTAGAACCGTATCGCTTCCTCCTCCCAACATGGCAGGCCTCTAACGGTTGGCCCAGAAAGCTCTGATCTTAAGTAACAAGACCAGCAACGTAACTGTCTCTTGATAGGCGATGTGATGGAATGTGGTCTGTATGTAATGAACTAGCGCTTTTTTATACCCGAAGGGGTAGGCAGAGGCATATTTTATGCCCACATTTCACCTTTTTAGAATTTGTCCTACGTAATAGGTGGTGAGCTGTATTGCCATGTTGACATGGACTGGCGTAGGTTGTGACTGCCCGCTGTTGAATTTTTCAAGCCGCCCATATAGGCCTTCAACTGACTTAACGACTGCCATTTTACTGGCAACCGGGACCAACGACTTAACGTGCTTTCCGTAGCACGGAAACACTCGTAAAAAAATGTCACGTGATTAAGTTAAGTCATATCGGTCGGGTAGATAACTCCGGGGTGTTATCTATCAGAGCTTTTTTAAGCACCAGCTATGAATACAATACAACAACTATGAAAAGCGAACGAAGAAGCACAACTTCAGCGCCCGAAATCCTATCAGCATCAGTCAAACTTGCTGTCAATCGCTAGATAATTCTGAGGATATCCTTCCGAGGGCTTACCCGGAACTTCCAACCGTAGGCTGTTAGGCAGGATACGTGAGGTTTTTTAGTCGGTAGTAGTCCGGCATAGCATCCATGAGGATTTACGCTCCCGTTAAAAAATAACGCTATCTGATCCCAAAGTAAGCTAGGAACCTGCTTTTATTATAGGTATCAAACCACGGATATTAATACTTGTATACTTTTTAACACATACATAACATACATAGAAACACCCAGACTCTCGAGACAAACATTTATGGATTGAACCCCCGTCCTCGTGAGCCGCAGTCGCATATTTCGACCACTAGACCAACGAGGCAGTCATCATAATCACAACATGGAAATCTGATACCTAAAAGTCTACTTGGTACTTGGGTTAAGCAGTATTCAACAAAGTGCGCTGGGTTTTCTTTTGGTCTATACCGTAAAGCCTGGACTTCAGAATAATTGACTGCCTCTGTGGCGCAGTCGGTACTCGGTAGTGATACCGCCTGCGGCGCTGCAGGTCGTGGGTTCGATTCCCACCGGAGACAAATATTTGTACACATACATACATACATATGGTCACGCCTTTATCCCCGAAGGGGTAGGCAGAGGCATATTATATGCCCACATTTCACCTTTGTATAATTTTGTCCCATGTAATAGGTGGTGAGCCGTATTGCCGTGCTTAAATGGACAGGCGCAGGTTGTGACTGCCTGCTGTTGAAATAAAGCCTTCAACTTAGCTTAACGACTGCCATTTTACTGGCAACCGGGACCAACGGCTTAACGTGCCTTCCGAAGCACGGAAACGCACAAATAAATGTCACAAATTGATCACATGGATGGTCACCCATCCATGGACCGGCCATAGTGAAAGTTGCTTACTGCAGTGATCGTTTACAGAACACTCAGTCCGCGGGGCCACGAGCGTTTCGAGTATTAATATCCGTGATCTGATACCCATAACACAAGCAGGTTATTCCTAGCTTACTTTGGGATCAGATAGCGTTGTGTGAAATGTCCGAGAATATTTATTTATTTATTTATTTATAATTACGTTTATTAATGGCGAAAACTTTTTGACGTTGAGTAGTTCTCGACTTAAAACTTTTATTATAATATTAGCATACACAGACTCGTGACCATGAAAATAAAATAAAATCAATTCACTTTGAAATTTAAAAAAAAAAAGTTTATCAAAGAGTTGCAGGAGAGACTGATAATGGACGTTACTTGACTGAGATTTTTGGTGACTAAGAACTGTAACATCATAGTTTTCGTGAACTTTCTACGAGTGACTAATCATAAAAACATAGCATCTTCATTCCTATATGAAATTACTCAATAAGGTAATTCAAGTGATAGGCCATAATAGGGAAAGCATTTCCCATAAAGGCGAATCATGTATGACTTCATTTTAACCTCACATAGTTTTTCCTATATTGCATTTCTTTAAACAATGTATTATTATATTCTGCTTGAATAAACAAGAAAACCCTGTTTATCAAAAAACCCATTTCACTTTACAGTCTCGCTGGCGTAAGTCTGAAGTGCTGACATTGTGCGGGTTCGAATCTCGCGTTCGTAGCAAATGTTTGTTTCGAAGTTTGGTTTATTTTCTGTGTTCTATGTTCTTATAAAGAAATTTTTTTTTCTGACTCAGATTCAGTAACTCAGCCTTTTTTTTCTGACGGTTACTTCCGTCAGAAAAAAAAGGCTGAGTTAGTGATAATAATACAGATCAGTGGTTAGTGAGCTTACTATTCGAATTTCGAAAGGGGAAACGTAGTTTCCACTATTCAAAATTCGAACGAATGTATTAATATAAATCATTTCAGTGATATATGCCGTCAATGGCAAAGAAGTTTTACTTCAATCGCGCGTAAAGGTTACACGCACACACTTTTTAAGTATGTATATGAGTTGTCGAAGGACCCACAGCAAAAGCTCATATTACAACTTTACACCTTTCAGCCTAACATAGACATGTTAGGCTGAAAGGTGTAAAGTTCCAATGCCCAAAAAAATTAAAACATAATAGGTATTCTGCGCGAGAAGAAAAAAAGTCGCAAGAGCTATTTAAAAAAATAATCACTACTATTCAACTTGTATATTCAGTACCTATCAGAACACAGCAGGGCCATAACTTTGTATCTAACGGTTGACCCACATCAGGCCACGTCGTTACTTGCCATACCACAGTTACAACCTGATATGGTACCTCTCGGAACTCGGATGGTGAGATAACGGGTGTGCCACAACTCTTACAGAGTTATGGGACCTTGGTAGTTCTGGATGTGGCCTCAAAAAAATATCGGGAATTAAAGTGGAGTCATTTATTAGGTAACATTTGACAATTCAATTTCACAATCATTGGAAAGTCAAATTATGTACTTATCTTAAATTTACGAAAGAAAAAACAATAATGGGACAGGCATTCACCTGATGATTTTTAAAATTCACATTATCTTTCAAGTCCGTATCGATTCATTTACTTTCTCATTCATCATTCTCATTATGAAGATAAAACTGACAGACGTCAAATATTACCTATGACGCCAATTTACGTATGTGTTTGCTAAGAACAATACTTGATATCTATATCGATAAATTTTTGTTTTCATTATTTGCGGTAAGCCAAGGTAAGCTTTTATGTCGCAGAAAATTTTAAAGAATACAAATATTTTATGTGTAAAAGTGTGGAAAATAGCTCATAATAATTTAAATAGCTGGAGAAAAAAGCAGTCAGTTGCGTCAAGTGTCAAGCAATTGAGTTTTGGGAGGGATTTTGATCTTACTGTACCGCCCTGGTCAGACAGGTTGGTTTTCTGTCTGTTAATCAGCAAGTGCACCAATTGCAGGCGATACTGACTCTTACTTAGACTGGAGCTCAAAAAAGCGAACCTTTAAGCTTTTATGCTGTTGGTTGGTTGATGGCACTTGTTAATCTAGCTACACCGCTGGAATACCTTTTCCATTATTTTCTATTAACAACGGTTTCAAATGTTAACCTAATATAAATAAAAAAATAAATAAAGAAACCTTTGAACTTATCCGATTTTGCCACGGTACTGCCGAAATAGATAAATGAAGTTAAAAGTGTGAAGGGTAAACATACAAGTGTGTGACATCCACGATGTCTGAATGAGAGAGCTAAGACATCAGGTCGAGAGAGCTGGAGATTGCTGAACATACAACTGGCAAACGTCAACTATATTTTTTATGTAAAAGCTTGAACCGTTTTGAGAGAAAATAAAGTTAGGTATATTTTTATATAAAAAGGACAGGCAGTTATTTATCTCTCTCAACCTTAGACCATATATCACGGGACTAGCCTTTGCGAACCACCGCATACAAAAATATTCTGCCAGTTTTCATAGCGGGTGAAGGGGGAAACACAACGACATATAAAATTTCATTATATTTAAAAATGTATTAATCGACAAACGCGTAATGGCTGTGTGTTAATTTATATTGTACAGTCAACTACAATGAAAATGTACTAGTTTAATCATATAAAATGATGTACTGATGTACAGTGCTTTTTATAAAGCCAAAAGACCAAATGGTCTTGTGGCTTGGCAGAAAACAATGCTTAAGTAAGGCGCATCCTGTGGTTAGATGATCTAAGCTCTCAACTAATAGGCATCGCTATTCAAATAGGTAAATCCTTCTAGTCTTCGGGGTACAATGCCACGGGGCCTTATTTAGGTTTAGTTTAGTTTTACACAAATTGTAATCGCTATTATGCTTTATTCTATTTTTTTATTATTTTATTGAATCATTCAATTACTTGCACTATAGATAATATAATTGTATCACATCTAGCATCTCTACATCGGCCACGTTCTCTCATGTATCTCACTGGAAGAGCTTGCGGATCTAGCACCAACATGGCGATATATTTTCTTTAGCTGTAAACTAATTACGTGGGGACAGGTCGTAGATATCTTTATATAGAGGAGCTATTAGAACGATTGTGGTATAGCTTGAAAAGGGTGCAACGGTATATAACACGTTTTGTTATCGTTTAATGGGATGTGAAAGAATTTGGAATGGTTGCAAAAGAGCCGTTTTTGAAAATGTTTTTTTACCGTTGGTTTCCGACCATAATAAAAATCGTCATTAGAGTCTAAAGAGATCAAAATTTATCCTAAACTTTGGAATATTCAAAATACTTTGGGATTAATCCCAACCTATAATGAGCGATTATGTATTTAGTAGTTTACAATCAATGTCAAGCATATTCTGCTATGGTCATTCGTGAGATGGGGGATCATTACAATCTCCAAAATTAGTAGAACTAACTTATGAACTTATGTAAAACGTAAGAAATGGATTTCACATTATTTATTCTTGCATTCTCAAATCAACATAATATTAATTCCACCTTTCCTGAAATTCTCCTTCTTTTATTACCATTCAGGCATTCTGAAAAGCTACCAAAACCTGCTTATACCACTACCATGCAAATATAGGCAGATACATGTCTGGGCCACCGTGCAAAATGATATAAGTCAAAATTCATGAATTTTCCGACGATCGTTACCGAATCTTAAAATTCGTATTACTAAATTCGGTTAAATATTATCTATGCTGTTGATTAATAATACTCGGTGGAACCTGCCTAAGCTACCTGACCTGTTCCACAAAAATAAAGGTTTCATAGGGCTGACTAAAATATTGCATTATGATGTAAAAAATTGTAAATTTTATAGTTATACATCGTGGTTTGGCATGTTCTGTTTGCATATCTAGAATAGCATAAGCTGGATTTGGATGTAAGTTATGTGTGACCTTGAAAACGTGTTAAATAAAATTACTTCAACAGAAATTTAAAATCAGGTAAAACTTGATATCCGTTGAATTTAAATTTATTATAACTCAGCAGTCATAAAACTGGAAAATAGGCCAAACATAAAAATATATATATTTTCATTAAAGTGGATTATTTTTTACAGATATGTATTTAATTCTCCTCATCCAACCTAACAAAGCCATCGACTTGGAATTGAATCAACATAATGATATTGATGAAAATTTTATTAGAACCTATGCATTATGTTTAAACAAAAAAAAATCTTTGGAAATCAATTTGAACAATATATTTGCAAGTTGATAAATTAATGTAACATACAGATTAAAATACGCATAGAAAATTTAAATAACAGAGCTCACACTGCGCCGTCTAAACAAAATATTATAGAAAAAATAACTATACAATACCTAATACAAAAAAACTTATATTAACAATTTTTCATGCAAGTCCACTTATACAGTTTTGCATACAAGGCACAGGTACATAATCGCAACATTATCTCATATCCGGGTCGGAAAACAAGACACCGCCTGTTACCTGTATCTGTAGTGTTAAAATCTGAATTGTATGTGTGTGTGAGTGTGTGTGTATTGGCAATAAACTTGAAGAGGTCGAACCCCGGTATGTGGGTCGACCGTTGTACCCTGCGCTCGCGACTGACACGCAGTGTACGCGTCCGTATTCTGATTGGCTTGGCAAGTTCGTTTTTCTATCGTTTAAATTTTCATTCTAAATTTGAAATCGATTTTTCTTTTTTAAATAAGAATAAATAAAATGGCATCGTGAAATATAATGACTTTACCGATTATAATTTCATCTTTTGTTTTGTAGACACTCTTGTTGTAGATAAAGAAACCTTACGACGACAAAGTCGCAAAGCTGCTAGTTGACAATAAATAAAAGTCGATTGCCGAATGTCCGTAAAGAGAAACAGTTAATGCCTGTACAAGACTTCGGTCAAGAGAAGAGAGAAGAGAATTAGGAAACGTGAAAATAAAACCCAGTCTGGCTAGTGAAGAGTAGGCTGTCACCCTCCCAAAATAAATTTGGGGGAGACTTTAGACGGGATGTGGGCTTATGACCTCAATTTTTAAAATTATGTAGTCTTGATGTCCTGAAACAAATTTTTATAACGCATAGAGTAAAATTTATATATGAAAAATTAAACACCGTTTTTTTTTAACGTGAGGAAAATCCTACATGGTTGCTATGCCGGACTCCCACCGTCTGAAAACCACTCGTTTTCTACCAAATTCCAACGATTGGGAGCCCCGAACCCCACCGAAATAGTGCAAAATAAAAAAAAACAAAAGTTACAGAATAAATCCGCAACCAATTTTATGCATGAAACAACATTTTGAGTGTTTGAACACCACTTAGAGACTTTTCAAAGAAATTAGACGGTGACAAAAGAATTCACAAATAATAAACGTATGTAGGTCAAGCCTTTCTTTGGTTCCTTGAACCATAGACAAATAGTATACTTTTGAACTTAGCACTCATTATAAAACTAGGCGAGTCTAAATGATTTGTCTATGCCTCATTGTGATATTTCGCGGTTAAATTTGTTTTTAATGCGACAGCAATTTGTAGACGTTTTGACTACCTATTTATTAAGTTAAAAGTAGGACATTGTGGACCATTAAACCGGAGAAAATTGTTATTAAGGTTCCGTACCCAAAGCGTAAAACGGGATCCTATTAGTCCCACTGTCTGCCACCAGTCCGTATCTCATAAACCATGATAGGCGCGTGCCGGGCAGAGATGCCACTCATACACAGTGGAAAGAATCTTCGTGAGAATCGAGCGTTTCAAAAGATCGTTCTTCTGTCAAACGATAAAAACGTGGAACGACCTGTCCGCACACGTGTTTCCCTCATCTTACAATCCTGGGTTCTTCAAGTGGAGCGTGAAGAGGGACATCACAGGGTCGCCAACTTGAGGACCACTGTCAGAAGTCTTACGGACTGTGAGAGTGACCCCTAATCGCTAGATGCGCCACGACTTTCCATTAAGCTGGTGACGTTAATTTGGCGAGCTAAATGTATTAAAAAAAGACTAAGAAAAGTTTCGGAAGAAAAGAAGCGGAGTTGTGCGAGTCGGTCTCGCCCACCGAAGGTTCCGTACATCCGTCTGTCGATCCGCCCGTCTGTCCCTCTGTCTGTCTGTCAAGACTTCAAGACCCATTTTTTCGTGAATGCGTGGAGGATCGAGTTGAAATTAATACCATATAATTAAGGTTTAATAGTCTTTCGAAGCTGTAAAAAAATCAAATTTCTACGTTAACTCAGAAAAATCTTATCTTGTATTTCAATACTTCAAGGGAATCAAAATGAATAGGGTACTTCCCGTTAACCCACTGTAATCAAGTCATAGAAAATCTAAGTAAAAAAAAGAATCTAAGTAGTATTGAAATATTGAAAATCTAAGTAGTATTGAAAGTATGGAATCAAAAACTGCCAGGTTCGTTTTCCGAACAACTTACCATGAAATATTTTGTACATTCATATGTTCACGCCTTTTATCCCCGAAGGGGTAGGCTGAGACATTTCACCTTTTTAGAAATTGTCCCACTTAATAGGTGTTGAGCCGTATTGCCGTGTTGATATGGGCAGGTCAAGGTTTTGACTGCCCGCTGTTGAAATTTTTCAAGCCGCCCATAAATTAGCTTAACGACTGCCATTTTACTGGCAACCGGGACCAACGGCTTAACGTGCCTTCCGAAGCACGGAACCGCTTGCAAATAAATGTCACAAAGTGGTCATGTGATGGTCACCCATCCATAACCGGTCATAAGAAATGTTGCTTACTACAGTGATAGTACAGAGAACACTGAGTCCGCGGGGCCATGACCGCTTCCGAAAGGAATATTTGTACGGAACCAGGAAATTCTCATAGATCATGCTACCTGACTCCTACCGGGGCTCTTCGAATCACACCACACGATGGCATTCCATCTGGCTATGGCCCGAGAGTCCCGGGTGCTCCCTTAGAAAGGTAACCCCAGAGGCCTAAGTCTGCTATTTCAATAGCGACACTATCAGAACAGAGTCGTACCTAATCGTAACTTAAGAACTATGAAAAACTGTCGCCCTACTAGACTATCGGCCTCCATGACCGGGGACCTGAGGACGGTGAGGGGGCTGCTTACCGTCCTTCAGAAGCAGGCCCTAGACGACAGCGGGACGTGAGCGATTCACGCACGCCACACCCCCCAAGAAGCGGGATACCACCCGAACAACCCCTCAAAGAGTCCTGGGACATCCTTCCGAGGGCTTACCCGGGGCTTCCAACCACAGGCTGTTGGGCGTTACGTGAGATTTTTAGTCGGTAGGAGTCTGGCATAGAATCCATGATGGATTTTCCCTCACGTTAAAAAAACCCTCAAGGACGCGGAATAGCGCCCGAACCCAAACCCCCCGAGACGAGGCTGCAGAGGTAGCCGTAGGTCTTTTGGGAGTCCTGGGGTCAGCCTTCCGAGGGCTTAACCGGGGCTCCTAGCCGTAGGCATTAGGTAGGAAACGTGTGGTTATTAGTCGGTAGGAGTCCGGCATAGCATCCATGTAGGAGTTTCCTCACGTCAAAAAGAAGAAGAAGCTATGAAAACCGACAAATTGTACCGAATTGTAACGCAATTGGCTTTATGCTCATTTTTACGTGTGAATATCCTTCATGAATGCTATGCTGAACTCCTACAGACTAAACCACACGTGTGTGCCTGTGAGCTCGGGTTAAGCTGTCGGAAGGATGTGCCAGAATTCCCAACAGACTTTGGCTACCACTGTGACCTTATCTAGGGGTTTGAGCACTTTCCTGCGTCTTTGGGGGTTGCTCGGGTGTTATATCGCTTCTTGGTGGTTAAGTTTATGCTCATTTTGTGTTTTCCTCCTCTTCCAATCCTGGGTTCTTCAAGCGGAGCGTAAAGAGGCACAACATAGGGTCGCCAACTTGAGGACCACTGTCTACAGTCTTACAGACTGTCTACAGTCTTACAGACTGTGACAGTGGCTCCCAATCGCTAGACGTCGCTGTGGCTTTCCATCAGCCGACGGCATCATTTGGTGAACTAAATCTATATATATAAAAATCAATGCCACTTTTCGTTGTAATTTTATAACTCAAGAACGGGCTCACCTATCCAAACCAAATGTTTAGGCTTTGTTCGGACTATTTAGTAGATGGTTTATGTGAAGTTTGCACAAAATCGGTCGAGCGGTTCTTCATTTATCACGCAAACGAAGTTGCGCGGGTCATCTAGTCTATATATATAAAAATCAATGCCACTTTTCGTTGTAATTTTATAACTCAAGAACGGGCTCACCTATCCAAACCAAATTTTAAGGTTTTATTCGGACCATTTAGTAGATGGTTTATGTGAAGTTTGCTCAAAATCGGTCGAGCGGTTCTTCATTTATCACGCAAATCTATATCTGGATGCTGATAAGCAATAATGTGTTAACCCTCATGAAAACGAAGTTGCGCGGGTCAGCTAGTCTATATTTATAAAAATCAATGCCACTTTTCGTTGTAATTTTATAACTCAAGAACGGGCTCACCTATCCAAACAAAATGTTTAGGCTTTGTTCGGACTATTTAGTAGATGGTTTATGTGAAGTTTGCACAAAATCGGTCGAGCGGTTCTTTATTTATCACGCAAACGAAGTTGCGCGGGTCAGCTAGTATATATATAAAAATCAATGCCACTTTTCGTTGTAATTTTATAACTCAAGAACGGGCTCACCTATCCAAACCAAATGTTTAGGCTTTGTTCGGACTATTTAGTAGATGGTTTTTGTGAAGTTTGCACAAAATCGGTCGAGCGGTTCTTCATTTATCACGCAAACGAAGTTGCGCGGGTCAGCTAGTATATATATAAAAATCAATGCCACTTTTCGTTGTAATTTTATAACTCAAGAACGGGCTCACCTATCCAAACCAAATGTTTAGGCTTTGTTCGGACTATTATGCAGATGGTTTATGTGAAGTTAGCACAAAATCGGTCGAGCGGTTCTACATTAATCACGCAAACGAAGTTGCGCGGGTCAGCTAGTATAAAATAAAAATATTTGCCACCAAATCACTTCATGCTACTCAAAATTCGGAATTTATAAGAGGTCGTGCTAATGATGACCTCAATGTAGGTCTGTAGTAATCTTTGTTCATTTTAAAATAAACCTGTTTGTTCGCCGATTATAATGTACGCACACTTACAAACACACACAGAGACATACATACATACACACGTATACATTACTCATGCGATTTTTTCTTGAGGTTTTCGGCCGATAGTATTCATAACTCCACATTTCCCCACTTGTATTTGTACCCATAAGAATAGGCGGTGAACCTATTGCCGTGTTGAAATGGACAGAGACAGGTTGTAACTAGGTACCTGCTGTAGAAATGTTTCCAGCCGCTTTAAGGCTATAAACTTGGTTCAACCACTAGCTGTTACTATCAGCCGGTTTCAACAGCTTAAAGTGCCTACTATTCCGAGGCACGGAAGCTCTCCTCAATTAAAATTACATAGACAGTCCCCCATTTCAAAACAAACCTAACCACAAGTCGCTTAACCCAGTGGTCGTTTATAGAAAACACTGAGCAAAACTACAAGTAATTTTCTTGCATAGTAACAAAATTTAAACCAACCACATGAACATCTATTACACTCTACATAAACTTCTAAGAAACCAACAAAAATAGCAAAACTATCAAAACACACGATTCTTTGAAATAATATGGGACAATATCCGTACTATAGCAAAAACGAACCTTGAAAGTTGTATTAAATCATCACGAGCCGAGGCCACGCGCTGCTCGGGCGCACCTCCTTACGTCACACTCGCCACGTCACACTACGTCATCGGGTCAATACGCCAGGTTCAACGAACGACCGCCAGTTTATTTTGGCGCGAAGTAAAAAGCATGCGCCATTTTAATTTGAAATTTCGCAATATTATCTTACTCGGTGGCAAGTTCTCAACTTTTTATTTGATTACTGCTCAATTATAATTAATATTGATTGTTTTCCGGTGTCACTATTGGTATTTGTAATTAAACGATTTATTATGTGTATATTGGTGATTATAAAATATTTGGATTATAAGATTTTATATATACTTAGTAAGTAGGTATAAAATAACGATAATTTCCTTGCGTAACTAGAGAGAAACCAGTTAACATTAACAAATTACTCAAATTGTTATTGTAAACTTGACAAACATGTAAACATTTTTCACAAAAAAGGTCCTTGTAAAACTCGCAAAACCAGATATGACATCATAATAGGAGTTGCAGTTTTTTTTCTATAGTCACCGAAAATATTTGACCGGTTAACGAACTCGGAGTCGTGAACAACCCTGACCATGTGACCATGGCAGCACACGATGACGAAATGTGACGAAAGTAGACACTGTGACGTGTGTCGAATCGTGATAAGCATTGTCTACGTGATAGGGAATAGTAGATTTTTATATTAAGAACTTTTTTGAATAATCCTTCTTCGAATTACCTTAAACGTAAGTTTAAAAAGTCTTGTACTGTTTAAGAATTTTGAGCGCAACATCGCGATTGCATAATATTACGTACGATTATCATACCATATATACAATTACGTGACTCGCATTCTTTTCAAATGGCCCTTCGCACTACAAACTTCCATCACTATGCGCAAGTACTTGGGTGCTACTTACATGTCTTTTTTCATTGAAAACGTGACCGAAAGATTAATGATACAATGGCGAGTATTCCAAAGAGCTTTTTCACTTACTTAATCTCGTGCTACCAGCACGCTTTGTACAAATTTAGATTACTGCATGAAAAACCGTCTTTTCAAGGTAGATTGCTCATTAGTAGTTGGATATCTACTCTCTATACCAATAACAGCATAGATAAATCTTTGGCTATCAAATCAGCTGATGACAGCTCACTGCTGGACTTAGGCCTGTCCTCGATCGTCCCAAGATCTTAAGTTGCTAAGGAGCTGAAGGTTAGGTTAGGTTATTCTCCAAAATACAGAAAGAAATGAAAGAATGCGCATGAATGAGGAAACACCCATGACTTTGAGCTTAAAGTCAACCGTCAGACATGCATAAAATACTTTATTAAAAGAACTCCTTTGATTGGCATTTAGTCTTTTTTTCGGACAAAGAAAACCTTCTGACCTGCTTGGTCTCAAAGTTGTCTTTGCCCGAAAATATCTCATACGGTACAAGGAATAATAAGGGAAGACCTTAATATTTGGCTATACAGGGCCTGGACATGGTGCAGGCCTTGTTAGAACATAGATTCTATGTGACAGCTAAAATTACGGGTTTTCCGAGTTGAGTCGGGAAATCATTATTTCAAAACGCATAGATCGAATAGTAACAATGACTATTTATTGTATCTACATGTACAGATATGGAATTTTTGTTATCTGTCAGGCTTATTTCTGCCAAAAATTCCACACAAATTATACGATCTGGGATATATTTGACAGCTAACATTTTGGTTTTTCCGAGTCGGTAATGAACTCGGAAAATCATTATTTCAAAATGAGTAAAAAAATCGGAAAATTCTTAATGTCAAATTTTTTACATGGCTTTTCATGATGACTACCTTGTTTCATCACCATTATTTAAAAATTATACAGCTAAACATTATGTTCTTAATTTAGAAAATTTGACAAAATTCCTGAGGTTACTGACTTCTCTGAACAACTGCCAGAGATGTTTATTGAAAGACCATTCTGTCTGTATAATTATGTCCATCCACCCTTCCATTAAAAATAATTTAAATAAAGAATTCATCTTTAAAAAAACAAACAAAGATCTTTGTTTTTTTTTATTTTTTCTTCTTGTTCTTGGACTTTCTCGGTTTGAGAGTATGCCAAAGTCAAGTAAATTTCATTGTGAAAATATATTATGTTGTATGTAAATTATAAATGTTATGATTCTTCTTATGAGCAGCGTATTCATGTATGTCCAAGTTTGGACTAAGTTCTACTCTAGTAAGGCGGTGGTACCTTACTAGGGCTTGCTGTGAAATTCGTCGACAAACCTAAAAACTCGCGTTTCACTGCGCTTTATCACTTTCCAACACTTTTGCACGTTGTCGAACCTTTATGTTTAATAATCCACCATAAATTACACATAAACACTCAAAATTACACTAGTTTTGAAAAATTATTGATACACAATATCACGCTTGTCTGAAAGTTTCCCGCCGAGAGCCCAAGATCTTTGTTTTGATTCTGAATTTGAAAAATTTCTCTAAAAGAATAAAATATGCAATGAAAGAAAATAACTAGAAAATGCCTATGTCCCTATTTATAATAATTATACATAAATAGCTTAAATACTTACATCTATTATGCTTTGTTATGAACTTATGAGTTTTACTTTCCTTTAGTCAGTCAGCACTAGAGCAGGTGTACCTCTTGCAGGTTAGATTGACTACGGCCCGGAAAATCTCAGTAGGGTTCCAATGCAACTGCACCCATGATAGTGAAAATGAATGGCACTCTGCGACGTATGGTTGACCTAGGGCAGGGGTCGGCAAGGCGCGGCTCGCGAGCCGCATGCGGCTCTTTGGGTGTAGACCTGCGGCTCTTTAGTTGCATACATAATTATCATATTATTCATTTTCAAGAACATTATCACCCTTTCATTTTCAAAAATACCACAAAAATCTTACTAGTAGTTAAACAAGCAAACTCGCCTAATGGTGGTGTGCTGCGCTTGAAAGCGTTATATGGAGCACCATTTTCTTTCTAATTGGATTCTGCTGCGAAGTCCGCAGCGGGCCATAGCCCAAAGAATATAATATCATAAGAGACGGCATGTCTAATTCTGACAGTCCTTCGCGGAACCTAGAGGCCGCAGTTCTGGCAGAAATCTACCGGCCCAATCCTTTGGTGCGTCAAAATGGCAAACAACCATCTTCGGAAGAGATTGAAAACTGGCGTGTTAGAGCGCGCAATGATCTCATTCATAAATGGCGCACCAGGCTAGAGCTCGGCGGTCAGCATTGAGCTCGTCCCTGTCATCTTATTTATTCTGAGGTCCTGGGTAGAAAAGCGGCACTGACATACCTACCACCTCACACAGCTCCTCACGGGGCACAGATATTTTAGTAAATACCTGCATTATGTGGTAGGCATTGAGCCTGAGGCAACGTACCCACTGCGAGGACGGTGCCGTGGATAAAGCGCTGCACACCCTCGCTTTTTGTACGGAGTGAAGTGGCGAGCGTACCGCTCTAAGAGTCCTAAATTGGCCCGGTCGCGTCGCTGTATATACCTAGTTTAGGCTATGTTAGACAGCGAAGAAAATTGGTGCGGCTGTTGTTTTGACGTCAACGGCAATGAGAAAAGCGCTGCGGGTGCCAAAGCGGGGTGACCTAACACTTCCAGTATGCCAACCTCGCACGCGTGGCCGACGATGGAACTTGTACGATGGCTTTATGACAGCCGTGAGACTGACTAAGACGCACCGCTCGTGTTTCGGTGGGTAATATTTAGACCCCCAGAGTCGAGACTGTTGCAGGTTGCTGTTGTACGCTTGCCTTCCCTGTGACCCAACAATAGTGACATGAAGGAACATCCCAGGGTTTTAGTGGGAGAATCCCACATAATCACTCAGATTTTTTTAATTGTGGAAATTCTCCAAAACCACCCTGTGACTTTTTATCTGCCTATGGCCGTAAGTCCTGGAGACGCCCTTCGAAAAATGTTCTCAGAGCTTCCTTACGGGGGGGGGGGGGGGATCGTGGAATCAAGAAAGATTGTGTGGCTCTTTAAAAACGTTGTAATTTAAAATCGTAATTTTTGGCTCTTCCGACTCAAAAGGTTGCCGACCCCTGACCTAGGGCCCCCCATATTCCTGACCTAAACAACGCCGTACCAAGTTTCCTGATCGGTTAGGGAACTACGCGTTTAACAAAAAGAAACCCACGCACGAAATTCTAAATGGCGGGAAATGGGGCCATTCAACTATTTTGACAAGTTGTCAACAACAAATATAAAAAGCCCGCCAATAGTTGTGTCAAAGTTCAACAACCTAAATATAATGACGATCAATGCGAATGCGTCTACAAAGTGGTAAACATGATGTACCTATACGGTAATCTATTTACGCAATATGTAAACAAAAAAAATATATATTTGTAAACTATTTAGGTATACATCGTAAAGTTTCCACCTTGGCCACAAGGTTCAATCACCCAGTTTCGAGTTCAATCTACTAGATTCGAGTTCTATCATGTGAATTTGAAATTAATGAAACGTACGTGAATGGCAAATAAGGTAGTTTCTTTTTGCTAATGTGTTTTGATGACGAAGCCGAACATCATACCACCTTTTTTACCTAACGTGTGAAAATGCTCATGAATGCTACGCCGGATTCCTACCGACTAAAACCACATGGTGCCCTTCCATCCGCCTCCGCCTTTTAAAGGGTTAGCAGGATGGATTTTGTGTTGTGGGAAACTCCCAGCCGCTGCCGCGCCGTTGGGAGGGCTCAGACTACCCTGTAAGTAGCGGGAGACTTGACTATGGGGAACCGCCTCACCTTAACAATGACGCAGTATACTTCAGAGGTTCAGTAACTGTGATCTGGCAGTAAAAAGTGTTCACCCCGGATGCAGTTCTCCTTGAGGGGCCAGCGCAACAGCTTTAAAAAAACAATAGCTTTGAATATAGAA
This sequence comes from Miltochrista miniata, assembly GCA_933228765.1. Taxonomy (NCBI): domain Eukaryota; kingdom Metazoa; phylum Arthropoda; class Insecta; order Lepidoptera; family Erebidae; genus Miltochrista; species Miltochrista miniata. The sequence continues at coordinate 15,055,336 of OW121770.1, forward strand.
CAAGTGAGCTCGCATTACTAAGACAATCCCGAAAGACGAAGGGGCTTAACCATCCTTTGTTAGGTGTAGAGTTTAATGTATTTTTTTATATTTATGTTGATGCAACAAACAACATGACTCTTGCAAGACGAAGAAATTTTAAAAAAATAGTGCTACGTGCTGCTATGCATAATTTTGTATGTAATTATAATAATAAAATATTATGATAATTATTACTGATAGTGTCTAGCCCGCTATTGATTGAAGCGAACGGAATTGACGCTTATGAAACATGTGGATGGCGCTGATTATAAATATAAATAAATTGTCATTATAAAATTGTAATTATATCTTAATTACGATGTCGAAGAATATGTGAGTGTAATGACACGACAAGAATCTATCCAGAATGTTACTAGACACTCAATTGACACTAGTTAGTTCGAATTTTAAATTGCATAATTAATATTTCACTTATTTCCGATGTCGACTAATGAGGTTGCTAGTGTGTGCGTGCATATATATTCGTACATGGAAGTACTATACAGATGTAATGTGTACAAAGCAGTTTGTGTGTGTGGGAAGGTGAGTGTGTGAAGGTTTACTTTGTATGTGTGTAAAATTCAAAGAAATAAACAAAATTACTCGAATGATACACCACTGGAGGTGTGACTCGTGCGTTGACATCTGCAAAAAATATTTAAGGAAAAATTATTATTAATAACAAAGAAGTTATGCCCGACTTTCGGCTGTAATAGGCAACGTCCAGTGGACTAAGGGACTTTTCTTGGCAAAGAGAAGAAACATTTTAGGTCTCATTCGGTCAACGCTTTTTCAATGATTGAACACAGTATTATGCAAATTTTCATTCTTTTCTTTAACGTTGGCGCTGTAAATAAAAATAACCTTCAAGGTGAAGGTTATTTTTTGGTTTTATTATTAATTTATTTAGACAACCTAATGCCTTCGTTACATTATTTAGATTTTAAATAGGATATAATAGATTCTAAATTGAAAACTAAACACTGGTTCTTAGAAGAAGGTCCTGTACAACAATGCTATTACTATGAAATGGGCCATAACTTCACTCGCACAAAGTCACGGGCATCAACTAGTAAGTAATAAAGTACACAAGATAGGAAAGCATACATTTCCTAGTTCCGCGACCGCTCCAATTTAGCGTTCATTCCCCTTCGCGATTTCTCCGTCACTTATGAAGCAAACGTATTAATTTATTCAGCCTTGTCTCGCGTACGACAATATGCTGGCTCTCATAGAGCAACAACATCTATGACGTTTATCTAGAGGGGAGACGCCATAGACTTTCCCCTCTGTCTAAGCAGGCTTCGAAATAATATAAGAAATTTGAGTGTATTGTTTTAATTGTTTTGTGTAAGTTCCATAGTGACAGCCGATTGCTTTTGTAGTGGTGTTTAAAATATGATTTCCCCCGCAAAATATGACATTTGTTTAGAGCAAGCATAATATAGTCCGTTCACAGTTATATATTACCTCTGACTGACAGCTCGTCGATCGTTTTCTGTGTGTTGGCATTGCAGTAAAGTCTCCCTATGAGTGCCAGCCTAAGACATTTTACCGAATTAAGTGGAGATTATAACCTCCAACCTTTAGCACTAATAGTTTTGTTTTTCATGTCACAATAAACTTAACTTCACTAAGACAGTGCTCCTTTTTTTTTTTTTATACCACTAGAGTGGCAGACAAGCATACGGCCCCCCCAGATGTACCGGTGGTCACCGCAGCCTATGGACGTTTGCAACACCAGAGGCGCCAGAAGCGCGCTGCCGACTCTTTAAAAACCTTCTAAGTCCCCTTTTGAAGAACCCCATACTGTAGGCGTCCGGGAAAACCGAAGCAGGGAGATCATTCCACAACCTAAGCGTACGCGGAAGAAAGCCTCTATTAGATCTCACCGTGCTCGAGCGCTCAGGACGCAACGTGTGAGGATGAACACCCTGTCTATGGCGAGCGGTGCGATGATAGAATGTAGCCGTAGGCATCAAATCAAACAATTCTTCAGAGCACAAACCGTTGTACAGGCGGTAGAACACACATAGAGAAGCAAAGTCTCTCCTGTCACTAAGAGGTTCCACACCACCTGCAAGTATGGGATCGTTGACAACTCTCATAGCTCGCCTTTGCACCGAGTCAAATGGACGAAGCTGGTATTCGGGTGCCCCGCCCAGAGGTGACAGCAGTACTCCATATGCGGACGCACTTGCGACTTATAGAGAAGCAGTGCTTGCGCCGCAGTAAAGTACCGCCGCGCCCTTCTGAGCACTCCGAGCTTCCTGGACGCCAGCTTGGCCTTGCCCTCCAAGTGACTGCGGAACTGCACATCTCTGGAGATGTCAACACCAAGGATCCCTATACTTTCAGAGATGGTGAGAGATGTGCCCTGAAATTGTGGCGCCACAGTGAATGGGGTCTTCTTTTGCGGTGAAAATACAAACTTGTGTCTTGGTAGGGTTGAATTGGACAAGATTTTGTCGACCCCAATCGGACACTCTAGTGAGAGTAGCCTCGACTTCAGACACAAGTTGTTCACGACTTTCTTCCACTGCATCCCGAGAGATACCGGGACGGCCCGTGTAATAAGTGTCGCCCGTACTGTCGTCCGCATAACAATGAATGCCGTCAATAGACAACATGTCATTGATATGCAGCAGAAACAAAGTAGGGGACAACACTGAGCTCCTGTTACTATGCGATTGTATTTCAGATTTATTTACTTTTTTATACCACTAACGAAGGCGAAGTTGCTGCTTCCACAATGTTCCACATCTCAAATAATGGTCACACCCGAAAAAACGCCAGCAAAAGAAGAAAATAAGAATCGACTAAAAGTAAGATTACATGGAAGAAACAAAAACTTATTGGGGTAACACAGCAATCAAGATAGGCAACCTAAGTGCTAGAGGTAATATATCTCTGAACGGACTATAGTCTCCTCCCCTTGCACTCGTCGCGTTGCTCTATGGCTAGCTCTGCTATTATTTTAGCTAGAACCTGCTTTTTGCTTTTGTTCCTGACGTTTGTAATGTCAAAGTTGTTACTTTTTTTGTTTGGATAGGCGATGGTGTTGTTATTCCAGTGTGAGGTTATGGTTTTACTTGCATTTTCTGTCGCAATGTAAGTTGCTTATTTTTTAGTCCAATGAAGTCCTTAAAATATTTTAGTGTCCAAATCAGCCCCAACTTCAACTTGACAAAACCGTGTCAAATTGCTGTCATCGCACAAGGCGTAAAAGAGCTAGAAACACGCATCGTATTTTTTCATTGCATTAACAATTAACTACCATTTTCACCTTCACTCATAATGTCTAGGTAGTCTATACTTACTATTCTTTTATTGGAGAATGGAATCCTATGCCGGCGTTTAGCTAAATACAACCGATAAACAATACTGAAAACGTCTTTCACCTGCTTTTTAGGGTTTCGTAGCCAAATGGCAAAAACGGAACCCTTATAGATTCGTCATGTCTGTCTGTCTGTCTGTCCGTCTGTCTGTCCGTCCGTGTGTCACAGCCATTTTTCTCCGAAACTATAAGGCCTATGCTATTGAAACTTGGTAACTAGATGAATTCTGTGAACCGCATTAAGATTCTTATATAAAACTAGAAAAAAAGTAGTAAAATTTGAGGGTCCCCGGTCCCCATACTCAGATCTGAAACTCAAAATTTTTATTTTCATCAAACCCATACGTGTAGGGTATCGATAGATAGGTCTTCAAAATGCTATTGAGGGTCCTAAAATCATTTTTTTCTAAAGTTAATAGTTTGCGCAAGAGACACTTCCAAAGTGGAAAAATGTGTGTCCCCCCCCCCCTCTAACTTCTAAACTAAGAGAATGATAAATCTAAAAAAAATATATGATGTACATTGCCATAAAAACTACCAACGAAAATTGGTTTGAACGAGATAGAGCTGGTAGTTTTTTTTTTAATTAGTCATAAACCGCAATTTTCGGTTAGAAAAATCACTACCACTGCGAACGTGTTAAAACATCAATCAAAGTTACAACGAACCAAAAGAACTTTTATATTATGTTACTTGCTGGTACGAAACCCTTCATGGGCGAGTCCAACTCGCACTTGGCCGGTTTAATTCTTTTTTTTAAGGGGATATTGACTAAAGCTACACGTAGTTCTTCACACCTGTCTAGTGCCAGGATCGTGTGACTATTAAGAAAACTAATGACAGGAAAATTCAAACCTATTTATCAATGACGGTTTGATCAATTACGATCAAGATGCTTTGCGAACACCTGTGAAATGATATTGCAAACTCATAAATTATTAAAGAAGATCCAGTTTTCTAATTAGAGGTAATAATATCTGTCAAATTACCCGCCATTTTTATTACATGTGGAACTAAACTTGTCGTTCATTCCCTCAATTGCCGTCACCGATCCGTACCTATTCTAGTATTACTTATTCATTAAAAATAACAATTTATTATGTGTATCACAGCGCTCTGAAAGTGGCGACGGCCCCAAAATCCTGGCACAGCCCTCCTATAGCTTTTCATCAAAATTTTCCAACGCTTTTCTTATCTCCAGAATATAAAATAACTACCTACAACGGCTACAACAGAAAAACGTTGTAGGTAAATGCGTTTTCACGGGAAATAGGGATTCATTTTGTACCACAGACAACACAAACTAAATTGTCTGTGTTTTGTTCAAATACCAACGAGATCATGTACCGAAAAATTCTATATCCATGAACGAGAGACTATGGTACTTACTTATTCTATTTTAAAAAAATCTAAATTAATTAAATGTGTGTGTGCACGCTCCAGTGTGCATTACCGTGACTGTACAAATTAATAATAATATTTGTTTTTAAATGAATTGTTCACTTCCTTTTTTAAATCTTTTATTTAAGTAGATATTGTAGATACACACAAATATCTATAATATTCAGCACAAGAATTTATCATACCATTCTATTTTTAAACCAACTCATATTGACGGAAACAAACACAATGAAAACTTTTCCCGCGCTTGAAAACATAAACAAACACTGGCAGCCACGTGGTGCGCGGCCGCCGACTCCAGCGAACTTCACGCGCCGGTCGTTGACCCCGGCACAGCTCGTAATAACCTCTATCAAATTTACACTGATCACTTAACATGTGATTTGTTTATTTGATTAAGTACTTAAGTAGTACCTACATTATTTTTAAACAAAGATTATGCAATTAGTTTTATTGATTTTTAATAGTTCGTGGAGAAAGAGGTTTTTGTATTCGACGATACTGAATTTTGGAGATCATGGCTCGCACCATGGTCTCGAGCGAGAATGTCCACGTCAAGACCTACCACAAGGACCTGACGCCGTCGCGCCGTCGCGCTCACGCCGTGCACTCCACCAGCATGTGGAGCGCTGTGTCATCGCTGCGGTCCGCGCAGTGCTGACACTCGGCCGTGGTTTTCAGGTGTCTTCGCCACAAATACTTACCGAAGCTACCGTGCCCGGTAAGTATCTGTGACAACCGGTAGGAGAGAGCACCGTGTCTCCTCTCCAGCCACTCGTCCATGACCGGTCTGACAGCCGCGATTGTGGCGAAAAAAAACGGGGGCGTTTGGTTGCTCAAGTCGCACCTTCCATGTTTTCACGGTTTCCTGGTGGAGCAGGGACCGCTGGGCCTCGATTTCTCAAGACGCAGGCCTTTGGCCCCGCTCCAGCGCCTCCTTGCGCCATCTAAATAGTGACGCAAGGACTCTCGCAGACTCTCGCTTCCAGGTCACAGGGAGGAGTCCCGGCTAAGAGACATGCCGCCTCACCTGAGATCGGGCGGTATCCCCTAATCATCCTGACGGCCATCGCCTTCTGCGGGCTCAGCAATCTAGCCACATTGCTGGCCGTCAGGGTGTTCTGTGTACCCCTTTGTTGTGATTGTGGATAGTTATGCATTGCACTAGATACTAGGTGACAGGTACATGACGAATTTCGTTTTTGGACCGACAGTAATAGAATCGATAAAGCACCTACATAAAAAAAGTGATTTGTAAAGAAAAAAAATCTTGAAACTTTAGTAATAATATTTTTCTTTTGTGCTACCACCACATAATACCTACGTGGGACTAGAGGCTACAAGGTGAAATGTGGGCGTAGACTATGCCTGTGCCTACCCCTTCGTGGATAAAGGCCTGACTGTATGTATGTTTGACATAGCTAAAGTCCAATGGCATAAGGAGGGTAATGATTTTACGCGATAACGACTTCTACGCGGACGAAGCCGCGGGGATCAGCTAGTAATAAAATAAATATTGGTTGACATTCTCACACCACTTCATCTATTAATATGTTACTACTTCATCTCTTAATATGTTACTACTTCATCTCTTAATATGTTACTACTTCATCTCTTAATATGTTACTAACTCATCTCTTAATATGTTACTACTTCATCTCTCAATATGTTACTTATAGTAGGTATCCCTAGGTGGCACAGTGATAGGGCATGCAACTGCTGCTACTAAGGTATCGGGTTGTGCCGGGAGCCCTGGGCTTATCCTTCCGAGAGTCCACCAGGGACTCTAGGTCGTCGGCAGATGTGGTTTTAGTTGGTAGAAATCCGGCATAGCATCCATGAGGATTATCATACGTAAAGAAAAAAATCACGGTATTATCGCACAGTGCAAGTCTTGACTTGTAAAGTGAGAATAAACACAACGACCACACACATACACGTCTAATCTAAACGAAATTGAAAAATCATAGCCAAGTAAAAAGCAAAGGTTCCACGAATAGAATCCGCATAAAAACAACGTGTCTGCCATACCTCCAAGTCCGTCAAATGGCTCTTAATTCGAAGTTGACATGTCCAATGCCTTTACTGATCCGTTTCGTGGATAAAAACAGCGATAAAATGCGCTTTTCCGACATTTGTGTAGGGTGAAATGATTGATTAGCGAGCTGATACTTGTTTATAGAATAGTTAAAAATAAACCATTGAAATCGAGCTTCCAAATATTCGAACAATTTTGTAAGTTTATTACCAGGAGATGCATTTTATTTCTTCTGTTCCAGTTTTAGTTTGGCTTTATACTTCTCCTGACATTTATAATAAGGGCAATTTTTTACGTCTTACATTTACCATAAGGGCAATGAATTCGATCGAATTGCATAATTTACATTTGTATCGTTTTATGCGCGGCTATTAACGAAAACTAGGGTACCAATGCACCATTTATTCGTTACCTACTAGTTCAACAACAACAACAAAAAAAATACACAATATGATAGTGTGTATTTTTCTTCTGTCTCAGCCATGAATCAATATCATTTTAATAGTGAATAGTAATAATTTTAGGAAGTGCCGTACGCCTTTAATAATTTCACTTTGAGTAAACCGCGGGTGTCCCCTACTAAAAAGTGATCCTACAACTAAATCGATACAAAATAAATCTAAATTTTAAAATAGGTAGGACGACAACAGCTTCTTTTACCTCACAACTACGAATAGTATTCCTTTAGGAGATGTGTGCCGGGTTCAACAGCCGAGAGCACGTGGCGCGAGCAACACCCCGGCTGCTCGCAAAAACACAGGGAACCTAGCACTGAATCACTGCTACCCGACGGAGGTTTTCTAGGGTTGGCAGTTCATAAAAAAATGTAGATGGAAAGATGATGTGTGGTTTTAGTTGGTAGGAGTCCGGCATAGTATTCATGAGGATTCTCGCACGTAAAAATAAGGCACCGTCTAGCTAGTAGAACTAAAAATTTTAGAGGTTCTCATTTATTTTAAAGTTAAAGGGGCGCGTCCACAAAAAATGCACTTAGTATTTTAGAAAGATCTAAGAACTCACTTCATTAAATGACACTAAAATGGAGCCTTAAATTCTTAATAGATGAGATTACATTAAGTGTGTGCGCGTTTTACATAATAATTATTTACATTAGAAAAAACACCGCTCAAAGTTATTAAAAATCATCGAAATAGCAAGAATAATTAAATTGACAAAGGTAAATTTCGATGATTTTCAGAGGCTTTTTCGCAAGTAAATAACTATTTTGTAAAAAGCACACGGTGTTAATGTGTGCTTTTCATTTCATCTATTAAGAATTAAAGGTTCCATTTTAGTGTCATTTAATGGAGTGAGTTCTTGAATATTTCCAAAACCTTAAATGTCTTATTGTGCATTTTGCGGACGCGCCCCTTAAAATAAATGAGAACCTCGAAAATTGTTAACTATTAAAGTAACACGTGTTGAACATATAATTTTATACAGAACAAGATTTCGCGTGGCACTATTCTATTATTAATAAAAAGGTAGCTTTACCTTCCTCGACGTTTCGACACATTTAGAGGTTCTGTTCCTAAAATCTTCAACTGAACAGGTGCGCAATAATTTATCTTGGTAGATATTATAAAATTTTGACAAAGTGAGCTAAAGCATTGGATTTGCATTGCAGTTAGGTTTCGCTAATTCTTAGAAATAAGTGTCTTCAATTCAAAACTAAACACACACATAAGTATAGTAACGTCTTTTAGCATGAATGTGTTGGCAGAAATATACTATAGACCCACATTTCACAAGTTGTTTCAGGTCCCACGTAACAGACAGTGACTTTACTGCAGTGCTGAAACGGAAAACAAATCTGCCGTCGAAATTATAAAATCGCATCGCCCATATAAATATTTTTAACTCGACTTAACAACTGCCATTTGACTGGTAGTCGAGACTTACCAGCTAAAGTGACTTCCGAAGCACTAAAACCCTCGTAAAAGGTAATGCCTTAAGCGGTCACGTAAGATGCTTAACTCGGTAATTATTTACTGAACACTGAGTAAACGGAGAGAAAAGTTTTCAAAACTTATATTAGGTAATACTAGTGGAAGTCACGCGGTTTTACCCGTGTAGCTCCCGTTCCCGTGAGAATACGGGAATAAAATATTGCCTATGTCACCCGGGGATCATGTAGCTTCCCAACAGTGAAAGAATTTTTAAAATCGGTTCAGTAGTTTCGGATTTATTCAATGCAAACAAATAATAGAATCCTTTCTCTGTATAATGTAAGTATAGATAGTACATTAACATGAGTAGCCTAGCAAACACCAGAGGGCCCGGAGGTGAATTATTGTAGGAGCTAAATGGTGCCTGCAGCTTCAGCCCGCGTGAAATTATGGAAGCGTTACCACTTCCCGTGGGAACTTCTTCCCGGTAAAATAAGAATGGTCTACTAGACTACAATATAATCTATCCCTGTTCCAGCCATAAACATTCAGAAATCCTGACATTCAGACATCGACACTCACAAACTTTCGCATATTTAATAGCAGCGTTTTACCTGAAAATAAAACGCATATTAATTTACTTACCTTATTCGAAGCTTATTTAATTGAGATAGGCACTTCCGTTTCCGCCTAACTATACCTTTCCTTTTCCAATGTTCCTGTCTCTTTCTGACACGTCACTTCCACCTGGCAGTGGTGGGGTAAGTACCCGATCGCCATTTTAACTTCATTAAGTCTTGTTCACCAGGCAGAAATGATTTATAAGCTTCGAATAAGGTAAGTAAATTAATATGCGTTTTATTTTCAGGTAAAACGCTGCTATTAATTTGACTGTACCGTTATTCGAAGCTTATTTAATTGAGACGTGTTTGTTATCGCCTGGTGGAAGTGACGGAGGACGCCAATGTGACTTAATAATATAATAGAATATAGGTTTGCTGTAAAGTAATATTAGTAATACAAAAGAGAAATTACCTATGTAAGATAGGTAATAAGGTAAGCTAATAGGCTTAGAAAAAATATGATACGATGCTGCGCAGAAAAGAATCAGATACCTATATTAAAGTAAACCATTCCATACGTACATATGTCCCAGGACGAGTGAGACTGAGTGATCAATAGATCATATGAATAATAATCATATAAACATCTAATCAACTGGATTAAATAATATGGTTACCGAAGATTGATTAACGCTGGGCATAACTTCACGTCTATGGAATTTGCAAAAAGTATTTTGCGATCTCCAGTTTCCTCTTGCTAGTACCTATTATATCTTCAATAGGATAATTATTAATCAACCCAATTTTTGAAGCCACAGCTGATCTACAACTCCCAGGGGAGACCTTTATACCAGCTTCCACGAATAAGGATTTGATCCAGCCTGCCACTAGGGTTTTCGAGGCAGGTCTTGGTTCACCTCTAATATTTATGAACAAATTACTGGATTTTGCTGAAATACTACGATTCTCTAAAAGGGAGATCATTTGATTAACCCAATAAACTAGGTTCAAGTTTTTATTTTCTAGATTACTAAATTACCTTCAGCCAGATTGCTTATAATCCACAGAATCGGTTTTAGAAACGCAAATTGGGCAAAAACTAGCGCATTATTTTGAATCAAGTAGTTTGTTGAACTAATACTTAGCAAAGTAGAATCATGTATCCTTCTCCTAAGGCATAGAAGAAGTAGAGTGGCAGTATGCCTCTGCACTTGGAAAAAAATTTAGCTTCATCAATACGATTATTTTATAAGTAACTAGCCAAATCGTTAATGTTCTAAATGGGGGGCTTTGCACGAGATACCGGCTTCTGTAACGCTATAGATTTTAGAACGTGTTTTACCAGCACATTATTACTTAACTGACCGGATAATTCGGGATTGCAAACGGTTGATACTACCGACTTGTGTAACAAGATAGTAATAAATGATAAATTTGTGAATTAAATGTTAATCTGTCAAAAAACTTGCCAAATTACTATCTGTTGGAGTTGAAGGGATAAAATGGTGACTTTGAGACAGTTTGAGACCAAAAAACCCATCATGTCCACGCTGCACTATACAGTTTATGAGTCGATGGACGCCATGACTTCTCCAGAAGTTGGAGTTGGCTATCATTTCAGTCTGTTAGAGACCCAGTCCGCACCTATATTTCCATGCCTCTAGAGTCATGTCTAGAACATTCGGTGGTGGTAGTCCTGTCATTATGTCGATCAGGACTTTTTCTAGATGATAAAGGTAAGTGTGAATGGAGCTGCTAGAGTACGCGATTTGATATCGGGACGCCAGAACACACGTTCCCATCGTGGACCTACAAGAAGGTACGTTCCCTGAGCTTAATTGAGATAACTCAACACTTTGGGAATTAGGTATGGTGGAGGAAACACCCACGCTAGGTTGTAGTATAGTACCCACCTCTGGGAGAAAGCATCGTGAAACTGGGCTTTGTCGTCGAGCTGATCCAGAATCACTTAACTAGTGGAACTCCCCATCTGGAAAAAACTTTATTTGTAGACTCTGGAGTCAGATGCCACTCCGGCGCCACACGCCTCTGCGGCTGGACATAGTTGGACACATTATTGTATCTTCTACGAACAAGATCTTGTATACCTATGATTCCACAATAAAGTCATTTGAATTTGACACGAAACCTGGAAAGATGATCCGAGTGGCTGTGGTACATGTCGGATATATAGAAGGCATTCATATGTGACAACTCTCTGCTATTCAAACAGTTTGTTGGTCAGTTCTAGGAGAGGTACTGACTTGGTACCTCCTCCGTAACGAAGGTATGCGACTAGACTTGCTGTCGCATTGAATTAATACCGTAATAATTTTGGAACACTTTTAGTATTGCCAACATCTCCTTTTAGTTGCCCTGGAGGTTTTTCTCCCCTCTGACCACAGACCCGAGAGAGACAGGTTGTGCGAAGGAGGTGGCATATTATGTATAACCGACGGGTTCTGACAATTCTGATGCTACCACACCCAGTCGTCTAGAGCTACGAGGGGCAGAGTGTGCATGATCCTGAAGTCTGACCTCAACCCTTGGTTTACGAAGTTCAAAAGCGCTCGAAACTTGAGCCTCCCTTTGGGAACTACATGGCTCGCAAAATTGAGAAAGCCTGCGAGGCTTTGAAGTTCTTTGAGAGTTGTTCGTTGCCTCCGCAGCCTGTGACTTATTATGTCCAACAGACCTGGTATTTTTTCGTCGAGAAGACGCTTACGGTTCAACCATGGATCCCAATAAATTCCTAGAAACACTGACAGGTCCTGATTTCTATCAAAAAATCGCCGAGATAGACTATTATTCAGATGCCTCGTTGCCCGAGTCTGAGCTATCCAGTTTGTTAGCGTAGCGAAGGTCTAGGCTGTGCTTAGACCAGAAGGTAAACAAGCCATTTCGAGCAATTGGTTTCTATAGACGAGGCGTAGCATGCATTGCATAGCCAATCCTGAGGTTGCACAAAATCTGGTATTCGATGTGCATTTATTAGTTTGAATCGATCTGTTTTGATTTTTACTGGTTTAATCGTTTCCAGTATAATATCGAACGGGCCGAACCGTTGCCTTTCAGAACAAGAAACATCGATGAGAGGAAGCTTGGCGAGGCCACAGCTCGTTCTAGAACTCCCTCATGATATCTATGATAGACGTCATTGCAACAGATTCTGGGATATTTAGATTTGAGCTCATAACACCTGGGTGACCAAGTAGTGGGTACCGACAAACAGGGCATGCGATACCCGGTTAAAATGTTTAAGATATAATCTGGTGCATTCATTTGTTCCCATGGGTTGTGAAACTGAAGGAGACGACCTGCTCGAAACGGGACAATACTTACGTCGTTTTCCGTCATTCCTATGGGTAGGTGAAGATGCACACTTTTGCCCGTACATTGGCTGATTATTTTGTTTTGCACCTGAACAGCCTCGAAAATTGCGACTTTTCGGTGCGACTGAAGTGTACTGATCTGATTGTGTATAAATATCCTGAACACCCTGCGAGGGTGGTTTACAGCAGTTGTGTCCACTTTGCGAAGGCGGAATTTTTCCAACACAATGCACCTGTGCGCTACTGTGTCGACAAGCCGAAACTAGATGAGAATAACCCTGCGAGGGCTTGTGAGGAAACCTGGATCCCTGCGAGGGACCACGAGACTTTTTCGCTTCAGCCTGCGAGGCAGAGGACGTGTCAGCCTTTAGCCAAAACATTTCCTAATTCCACCAGCTTTCTCAACTGTAGCAATAAATTTCTCCGCACTAAAGAAGTTGGTACAAGTTGGTGAAATTCTCTTTAAGCTGGCCTTTAACATAGGGTCCTTTGCCTATTTGGTGACACAGTCTTTACGTGTCTGTATAATTTCAGCACGATGTCTACAAACCATCTGTATTAAATCTGAGGAATAATTGTTAAAATCTCCTGTGGAAAAAATATCATCAACTATTTGCTGCAGGGCATTAGAATCAAGCGACTCAAAATGCGTTGCCCACAGAAATAGGTCCGCAAGGGTTTCTTATAACCCTTGTAACCCATACCGTTGTTTGAGTACACACATGGTCAGGGCTGCAAACGCTTTATCAGCATAAACAAGGAGGATTGTATGTCTTAACTTCTCCATCTGTTTTGATATGTAAACCTTATGTATAAAATGTATAACCCGGTAAAAGGTTAAACATTTTTTAAGTATCGGAATACCTAACCTGATCCCAGTCACTCTTATTTAACTATTGCACATTACACAACCTCCAAATATTTTTCGGAAGTTTTAGGCATTGAGGGCTCCTTTAGTTTAGTTTCTAATGTCAAGCCCAATCCTTGATCGATATGAGAACAACTAAGTATTATATTTTCAACGTTCAGAATATCGTAGTTATTTTCACTACATAATACCCGACCCGGCAATAACGAAATAGAATCGTAATCAAAATTTGTACTCACATGATGATCTTATTCCTTATTATTTATTTGCAAGCGAAAGTCACGTATTTGAAATGAACGAAAGAAATACGTAAATACGTACCTTACGATTAGAAACAAGCTTACGATTGTCACTATTTTCCTTCTTGCGATGACTCCTATACGGGTTACCTCCTCTAGACGAGGAGCTACTTTTAGAGCTTGGGCTACTAGAACTAAAAGAACTAGAGCTGCTCGACCGAGCTCGCTGCATACGCGGCGCTGGAGGATCTGGGAGCACATTTTCTAACAACCTTATAGGCATTATTTCACGATTCTTACATGTTAAATTTCGAAAGTTATTAAACTTTGTTCACACACGGAAAACCCGTTTCTTTAGTGTAGGTACTTGTAAAAAATAAATAATTTTGAATAAAATGATATAGTTAGTAAATTAAGGTATAGGTATGGTCTTGTGGCCAAGAGTCACACGACCGTTCACGGCGGGAAACAAGACGCCAATGAAGTTAAAATGGCGATCGGGTACTTACCCCACCACTGCCAGGCGGAAGTGACGTGTCAGAAAGAGACAGGAACATTGGAAAAGGAAAGGTATAGTTAGGCGGAAACGGAAGTGCCTATCTCAATTAAATAAGCTTCGAATAACGGTACAGTCAAATTAATACAAGCTGTTCCCCGCGACTTCGACCGCGTAGAAGTCGTTATCACGTAAAAGTCGTTATCGCGTAAAATCATAACCCTCCTTTTGCGCAGTCGGTTAAAAGGTAGCCTATGTCCTTCCTAGGGCCTCGAACTGCCCCTATACCAAATTTCATCTCAATCGCTCCAGCCGTTTAGGCGTGAAAGCGAAACAGACAAACAGGCAGACAGACAGACAGATTTACTTTCGCATAAAATTTGTAATATTAGTAGGGATTAGTAAGATATTGCCAAGAAAATCTCTGACTATTTAGAAAAAAAAATCGACGATTTTTTTTTATCTAAGCGTGGTAACCCTATACGCATACCGCGACTAATGAATAGTATTTATGTAATGAGAATAGGAAACACATTGTCTGTCTGATGCTACTCAATTATAATTATAATTATAACCTTCATTATTTTTACTATCATGTTAAGTGCTTCTCAGCATAAACATACATTTAACATACTATTGAGGAAGTCACTTTAACACATAAGTCTTAGGTTACCCGGTGCTTCCAACCGTAGGCTGTTAGGTAGGATACGTGAGGTTTTTAGTCGGTAGGGGTCCGGCATAGCAACCAAAAAGTCTTAGGTATATGGGTTTATGAATATGACGAGATCCCGTTCGAGATTGACGTAATTGGGCGGCGCCTTAGATCATCTAACCACAGGATGCGCCTTACTTAAGCATTGTTTTCTGCCATTGCACATGACCATTTGGTCTTTTGGCTTTATGAAAAGCCTGTACATCAGTACATCATTTTATATGATTAAACTAGTACATTACATTGTAGTTGACTGTACAATAACAATTAACACACAACAGCCATTACGCGTTTGTCGATAAATACATTTTTAAATGCAATGAAATTTTATATGTCTTTGTGTTTCCCCCTTCATTTGTATGAAAACTGGCAGAATATTTTTGTATGCGGTGGTTCGCAAAGGCTAGTCCCGCGCCGGTCAGCAACGCTACACACATCACATACATTTGAATTTACGTGATGTTGCTGCAGAAACTAATACTTCACTTTTTTTACCCGAACTTAAACCGGTATTCGAACCCTAGACGAGCACGACATTCGCATAGACGTAATCACTGAGCCACCGAGGTATAGAAATCTTTTTACTGAAAGAAACCCCTAATACTTACTCAAATATTGAATCGGGAAAGCATACATCAATACATATAATAAAATCGTATCAGGTCGCTGTCTGTACATGGAAGATAAATAAGAAAAAATATTAAAGGGGGGCTTTATGAACGCAATAGAACCCAAAACAATGATTAAACAATTTTTGTCTGTTTGTCTGTATGTCTGTATGTCTGTATATCTGTTTGTCTGTACGGTTGTGCACGCTAATCTCAGTAACCGCTCAACCGATTGCAATGCGGTTTTTTATTGTGTTGAAGTTTGCTCCAGTTAACATTTAGCGTTTGTTTTATGTAAATCGGTTTAGAAATAAAAGAGTTATAACACTTTTAAGAATCAGAAATTTTGAAAATTTTAATTGTAGGGGTTTCTTTGAATGTAAGTGAACCTAAACTAGCGTGTTGGCTTAATCATAAAAGAGCTTAATGATTAAGACTATTTTTAAACAATTCAGTCCGCGCCGAAGGCGTGGACTGAATTGTTTTAAAATAGACTTAATCATTAAGCTCTTTTATGATTAAGCAAACAGGGCAGTTTCAGACGCTGCTTGATGACTCTGATGAAGAAATACCTTTCCTTTCATACACCTTATGTGACGTAAACGAAGTTGCGGGCTCAGCTAGTTATACATATAGTCACATCTTTATCCCCGAAGAGTAGGCAGAAGCGTATTATACGCCCACATTTCACGTTTTATGTCCCTCTTAATAGGTGGTGAGCCTATTGCCGTGTTGAAATGGACAAGTGCAGGTCGTGATGACTTGCAGTTGAAATTTATTAAGAAGCCCATGAGGGCTTCATCTTGGCTTTGCGAATTTCATTTTACAGACAACCTTGCTTCATTTAGAGTTTTCCTTCTCTACGCAATGGATCGTTTTGCGAAAGTTTTGAATATAAATAAATATTGTAATATGCTAACACTCTGTCTAACAAGGCAGCACAATCTGTCAATGCGGACCAAGTTTCTCTTCTACTCGCGATGTGTAACTAGAATGTGTTTGTGGTCTTTTGTAAAAAAAAATAGATTTATAAAGTGATAAAGGACTATTTATTTAAAGAGAAAGAGCTGCTCAATAACATAAATATCAGCACCTTCACCTCTCACGAAACCCTCGGGAAGGTCTACCTATTTATTTGAAGAGAAAGAGCTGCCCAATAACATAAATATTAACACCTTCGCCTCGCACGAAACCCTCGGGAAGGTCTACCTATTTATTTAAAGAGAAAGAGCTGCCCAATAACATAAACATCATGACCTTCGCCTCTCACGAAACCCTCGGGAAAGTCTACCTATTTATTTAAAGAGAAAGAGCTGCCCAATAACATAAATATCAACACCTTCGCCTCTCACGAAACCCTCGGGAAGGTCTACCTATTTATTTAAAGAGAAAGAGCTGCCCAATAACATAAATATCAACACCTTCGCCTCTCACGAAACCCTCGGGAAGGTCTACCTATTTATTTAAAGAGAAAGAGCTGCCCAATAACATAAACATCATGACCTTCGCCTCTCACGAAACCCTCGGGAAAGTCTACCTATTTATTTAAAGAGAAAGAGCTGCCCAATAACATAAATATCAACACCTTCGCCTCTCACGAAACCCTCGGGAAGGTCTACCTATTTATTTAAAGAGAAAGAGCTGCCCAATAACATAAATATCAACACCTTCGCCTCTCACGAAACCCTCGGGAAGGTCTACCTATTTATTTAAAGAGAAAGAGCTGCCCAATAACATAAATATCAACACCTTCGCCTCTCACGAAACCCTCGGGAAGGTCTACCTATTTATTTAAAGAGAAAGAGCTGCCCAATAACATAAATATCAACACCTTCGCCTCTCACGAAACCCTCGGGAAGGTCTACCTATTTATTTGAAGAGAAAGAGCTGCCCAATAACATAAATATTAACACCTTCGCCTCGCACGAAACCCTCGGGAAGGTCTACCTATTTATTTAAAGAGAAAGAGCTGCCCAATAACATAAATATCATGACCTTCGCCTCTCACGAAACCCTCGGGAAAGTCTACCTATTTATTTAAAGAGAAAGAGCTGCCCAATAACATAAATATCAACACCTTCGCCTCTCACGAAACCCTCGGGAAGGTCTACCTATTTATTTAAAGAGAAAGAGCTGCCCAATAACATAAATATCAACACCTTCGCCTCTCACGAAACCCTCGGGAAGGTCTACCTATTTATTTAAAGAGAAAGAGCTGCCCAATAACATAAATATCAACACCTTCGCCTCTCACGAAACCCTCGGGAAGGTCTACCTATTTATTAAAAGAGAAAGAGCTGCCCAATAACATAAATATCAGCACCTTCGCCGCTCACGAAACCCTCGGGAAGGTCTACCTATTTATTAAAAGAGAAAGAGCTGCCCAATATCATAAATATCAGCACCTTCGCCGCTCACGAAACCCTCGGGAAGGTCTACCTATTTATTAAAAGAGAAAGAGCTGCCCAATATCATAAATATCAACACCTTCGCCTCTCACGGAACTGGGGTGGCGACACTTTGTACTCTTTCCTGTTGCCAAACGGGGCCTCGTCGCCACACGGGGCAATCAGGAAAGGTTCGGCAATAAATAGCTATTACAAATCATAAGAAGATTAGTCAACAAGACAAGCCGCAAATAACAGATGACTGAGCAGTTAGAATTCGCGTCAAATTACTTGCAAATTACTATTACTTAACTGTTTACCGCGAGTCAGGTGTATACAGTATCTAAGTACTGTTTCTAGGACATTCTATAGCATTCCTAAAACGGTTACATTGACAGCTACAGAACCTGGGGTGGGCCTTATTTGCATTCTGGGGTATCCTTCCGAGGGCTTACCCGTGGCTCCCAATCTTAGGCTGTTGGGTAGGACACGTGTGGTTTTTGTTGTAATTTTATGTTTATTAAATAAAAAGACGTGTTCGTCCTTGTTTGTTTATATTAGAAGTACTTGGTAACCTAGTTACACAGAATGATTGTAAAAATTTTGAATACATGAGAACACTAAAAAGCCAGTATTATTATAACTGTTTTTTGTCGGTAGGAGTCCAGTATAGCATCCCTGTAGGAATTTCCTCACGATAAAAAAAAGTCATACACACTCAACTTTTGATATTATAGATATCTAAAGTCTCTTCAGTGTCGTGTATCAGCCGAATTAAACCCACGGCTGGGCATTGATGTCGCGCAATGAAAAATTGAGAGCACTTACACAAATTAGATAGTACCACCACAAATTAGAGATAGTACAGATGGAAACCTACATTCTAAATTCGCTGAGACTACGCACATAGAGACAACTCATTCATAGACACGAGGTCGGGCGCTCCTCAACCGACTTTTCGATACTGATTTGTGCGCGAGTATGCGTAGCAGAGGGTGGGCGTGAACACATCAGAATCGAAAACTACTATGAAAATCTTTAACCTCGTGTCTATGAACTCTGTTAGCGGTGTCTATGTGTGCGTAATCTCAACGAATTATATCTCAACTTCACGAATTGACTATACTGTATTTCAATAGCTTTGCGCAAAAATGTAAACAAACACTTTTGATCCTATATATCTATAGTTACTTGCAACTGACTATTCACCCTGATTGCATTCCAGTATCCAGGAGTCATACAGTGTTCTTACAATCATTTCGACACCAAATAACTTCTATAAGATAGTTTATTTTCATTTAAAATAGGTAAGTACCTGCTCAGGATAATAAAAAAATCATTGATTTGTCATACAATAATTTTCTACTCGATCTGTCTTAGACAACGATTGTCAAAACATGAATAATTTAATTATTGCCAGACCGAGCAGAATTGGACTTTATAGACTTCACTAGACAATTCCTTAAAGATTTTAATTCTAATTTCCGTGTCCATAGATCACTAAAAAAATATTTTTGAACTATGCCAGTCTCAAGGTTTCTTACCCCCTTTTTACCTACAACATTGTCAGAACATCGAATGGGCTCTGAATTTTAAAACTATGTAAAATCCAAAAGATCCTGTATAACATTTTTGTACCTACCTACTAACGTCACTGATTCATCAACATTTCAAATTATCCTTCGTAAATGCAAATATTAAAATGTCCTCTTGAATTATATATAAGTTTATACATTTATTCAATACATCCAGAACTGGCCACATTTGCTTAAAAATTGTGTGTTTGTATTTTTTACACATAAAGAGGCAAGTAGTGATCAAAAATGATCAATATACACCTTCTGAAAACCTCTTTGAAGACCCAAATTCTGTAGGAATTCTTGAAAAATCGAAACAGAATATAAATCATTTCAGCTATGAATTCAAACTCGAAGAAGAAAATTACGAAGAAAACTAATCGTAGTTAGTATTTTTCAATGGCATGTATTTAAATCGATATCTGTTTATTCCCTTTTTTCGAAAAAATATTACGAAGTTAAACCAAAAATACTGACTCGCACACTAATTATGCACACTAAATAAGTCAAATTCAATACCGTCGAGACCCCTAATGTCGCCTAGGTTACCAAATTTCGCCTGATTTCACAAAATTCAAAATTACCAAGAAACCTATTGATTAAACCTCGCATAAAACTGCTCATGAGCAAGTATATTTTATCCATAGCAAGATTCTTCAGCTAAATTGCGACTAACTTACCTATGTTCATTACAAAAGCTTTTTTTGTGTTGGAAAATGTACTTCGTTTTTTGGTCGGTGTAGAAAATTTAGTATTTAAGCAGTGTTGTAGGCAGTGGAATGTTAAACATTTTATTTGACTACAACATACATTTATTTGGCTGTAATATAACGTAAATATTTTTTATCTAGCGTACAATTTGAGCTCAAAATGGCATAAAATGCTGCCGAGGTGGTAGTGACGGTCACATTGTTACCAATCTTCGCCTACCCGTAGGGTTGTCAATTCTAAAATCACGTTATTAGTAATAAAATGTATAGTAATGACCATGTTAGTTTAAAATCATATAGGTATTGTGTTATGAATGCAAATGACGCAGTGAGAATTTCTTAGGTTGGGACTTTGAAAAACCAACCATCTCCGATGAATTTTTCGTAAAATTCAATGGGAAACACCTTTTCTGAGAGATACAGGATTCTCAACTTGGTTATCTGATGAGCAAATTGTGGGTACTATTGACTAAGTGACTTCATTTTTTTCATTTTTTATTGTAGATGATTATTTTTTATAACAATTATTTTCTTAATTCATTAATCACCTTTTTCACAGTAAGGCAAGTTACCAAGAATTGTGACAACCCTATCAAAGTTAGATCAATTGTATGGAACATCTTCAAATCGCTTCCAAATTTCGCCTACTATACATTTTTTAAAGAAATTGTGTCGTTATTGCGTTCCGGGTAAGGTTAATATTTCTTTTTTCGGATTCTAAATTTAATAGCCTAGTTGACAACAAACATAAGCTTCATAAGACCCCGTAATATACCGTAGGCGAAGTTAGGAAAAAGACCGAAACTTCGCCTATGACCTTTAGAGTCAATTTGTAGCCTAATTATAATGATATTCGATACTTACATCGTCTAAAGTAATAGCCTGTGTTAAGTAAAATCGTTTTTTACTCAAGTCAATTTAAAATACTTTCAAAATAAAAAGATATGATGAAAAAAGTGTCAAAACCCAGGCGAAATAAGGGGTCTCGACGGTATGGTGTTAGCAGAACTATTTTACTGAACAGATCACTATTATCAAAATCGTATATCTAAAAATTCCTTAGATGAACAAACTTATTAAAACTTTTTTAAGAAAACCATCGCCTACTTTACTCTTATGAACATCTTTTATTCTAATGAAAAACCCAATTTAATCAGTCATCTTTACAAAATTAAATTTTATTATTAAAAAAAATGTATATATATCTATACTAATAATATAAAGAGGAAAGATTCGTTTTTTTGTTTGTTTGTTTGTAACGAATAGGCTCCGGAACTCCTGGACCGATTTGAAAAATTCTTTCACAGTTAGGAAGCTATATTTTATTCCCGTATTCTCACGGGAACGGGAACTACGCTGGTGAAACCGCGTGAGGTCCGCTAGTATAAATATTGTAAAATTTAGAGTGCAAGTTAGTATTTTTGATAAGCAATTCGTATTTTTGTTTAACAAATCTTAAATCCGGTGTAGGAACCAAATTTTTGGTTTAAATTCGATAAAAAGTTTATCTCGTTTTGTGTAAAATTTTAGTTTTTTTAAGTAGTACATGTTTGTTAATCAATAGGTTTTTTTGTAAAGTTACCTAGTGTGCAGAAAAATTATATAGTGGTGCATTTAAAAATATCAAAATTATCAATTAGCTTTAAAATGCTATTTTGTTTATGATCCTGAAATTTCTAATTCCACATTCCTAGTATTCCTACAATAGAATA
This sequence comes from Miltochrista miniata, assembly GCA_933228765.1. Taxonomy (NCBI): domain Eukaryota; kingdom Metazoa; phylum Arthropoda; class Insecta; order Lepidoptera; family Erebidae; genus Miltochrista; species Miltochrista miniata. Next base: position 15,077,226 of record OW121770.1, read on the forward strand.
CCTACATACAAAGATGCTTCCTATCATTTCAGTTGGTAAAATGAAAAAAATCCAATCCCAACCCCATCATTGTCAATTGTGGCCACACCTCTTTTTAGGGTTTCGTAGCCAAATGGCAAAAACGGAACCCTTATAGATTCGTCATGTCTGTCTGTCTGTCTGTCTGTCTGTCTGTCTGTCTGTCTGTCTGTCCGTCCGTGTGTCACAGCCATTTTTCTCCGAAACTATAAGGCCTATGCTATTGAAACTTGGTAACTAGATGTATTCTGTAAACCGCATTAAGATTCTTATATAAAACTAGAAAAAAAGTAGTGAATTTTGGGGGCCCCATACCCAGAACTGAAACTCAAAATTTTTTTTTTCATCCAATCCATACTTGTGGGGTATCTATAGATAGGTCTTCAAAAATGCTATTGAGGTTTTAACATCATTTTTTTCGAAAATGAATAGCTTGCGCAAGAGACACTTCTAAAGTCGAAAAATGTGTGTCCCCCCCCCCCCCTCTAACTTCTAAACTAAGAGAATGATAAATGTAAAGAAATTATATGATGTAATTTGCCATAAAAACTACCAACGAAAATTAGTTTGAACGAGATAGAGCTGGTAGTTTTTTTTTAATACGTCATAATCCGCAATTTTTGGTTAGAAAAATCACTACCACTGCGAACGTGTTAAACATCAAAGTTACAACGAACTATAAGAACTTTTATTTTATGTTACTAGCTGCTACGAAACCCTTCATGGGCGAGTCCAACTCGCACTTGGCCGGTTTTTTGAATTTACGTAATACCTTTAAATATGCTAGGTTAGAAAACTGTTTGTTATGCAAAGAAAATGTATAACCATTTTGTATTCACGGATATTACGTTCTGAATTATAATCACAGATAATATATTTTTCATGAGCTTTTTTTACAGTTCTGGCTAGTTAAGACTTTGTAACTGTAGGTATATATGAAACTGGCTGTTTCCCGCGGCTTCGACCGAGTAGAAGTCGTTACCGCGTAAAAGACGTTATCGCACAAAATCATAACCCTTCTTTTGCGCAGTCGTTTAAAAAGTAGCCTATGTCCTTTCCAAGGCCTCGAACTATCCCTATACCAGCCTCAATCGCTCCAGCCGTTTAGGCGTGAAAGCGTAACAGACAGATAGACAGACAGACAGACAAACAGACAGACAGAGTTACTTTCGCATTGATGTTATACTAGCTGTTCCCCGCGGCTTCGACCGCGTAGAAGTTGTTATCGAGTAAAATCTTAACCCTCCTTTTGCGTAGTCGGTTAAAAAGTAGCCTATGTCCTTCCCAGTGCCTCAAACTATCGCTATACCAAATTTCATATCAATCGCTCCAGCCAATTTGGCGTGAAAGCGTAACAGACAGACAGAAAGACAGACAGACAGACAGACAGAGTTACTTTCGCATTTATAATATTAGTAGGGATTAGTAGGGATAGTCGTCAGCGTGATTTTGTATATTATAATGTGTATGTACGATTAAAGAATTTTCAAAAAGATTCTCGCCAAACAATCTATCTCTCAATCAAAAAAGCTGATCACAGTCTGCTGATTGACGTAGACCTTTTTTTTACATATGGAAATCCTACATGGATGCTGTGCCGGACTCCTACCGACAAAAACCACACGATACAAGACCACTTTCTACGGCCGTGAGTCCTTGTTAACTCGGAAGTTTGTCCCAGGGTGGAAGTAGACCTCTCCCAAACTAATTGACGTTGGCTTTCTTTGCCGTGCGTCCAGGCTGACCAGATGGGTTGCAACCGGGTTTTGTTTCCAGTTTTTCTTCTTTCGCCATGACCTCGTCTGTTAGCCAGGGGGTACACCACTTGCAAGTAAGACTGACTTGCGTGTTGAAGATCTCGGTATGGCCTCACGGCTCAATTGCACTCTAAATAATCTTACTAATATTATAAATGCGAAAGTTTGTAAGTGTGGATGTTTGTTACTCTTTCACGCTCAAACCGCTGAACGGATCGGGCGGAAATTTAGTACAGGAATACATTATAGTCTGGAATAACACATAGGCTACTTTTAATCCCGAAAACAAAGTTCTCGCGGAAACAAATTATACGCAGGCGAAGCTGCGGGCATCAGCTAGTCTAAAAATAAAGTCTTCAACCCGTGGTTTGACTCTTGGCGGACGTATACGAGGCTACTTTGGCGATGGGTTTATGCCTTTCATGATTTTGGGAGATCAGGTTGCAAATTTTAAATATGGAAAAATAATTGATTTCGAGCAGGATTCGAACCTTTTTCTTCTCGCATACCGTGCAAGATGCTTAACCACTTAGCCACCGAAACCTACTCAAAAATCTTTTTCCATATTCGAAATTTATGATCAGTGAGCATACTAATTGCTTTTCAAAAATAATCCTTATGATCAGGTTGCAGTTGCTTTTATGGCATTATGCACATTCCCATAGTACTTCGAGTCACTGATTGAAGCCCTACTTTATTCTCGCCGAGACACAGTATCAGCGCCCCGGTAGGAATGCATCTTGGTCTGGGTTTCCAATTTCGCACTATATGTTCTGCACTTTAGCGCTCTAAGTCGAGCAAAACTTGCAATAAAGCTACTTTACGTAGCCCTCTGGTACTTCCTAATCCCTACTTAATATTATAAATGCGAAAGTAACTCTGTCTGTCTGTCTGTTACGCTTTCACACCTTAACGGCTGAAGCGATTGAGATGAAATTTGGTATAGGAACAGTTCGAGGCCCTGGGAAGGACATAGGCTACTTTTTAACCGACTGCGTAGAGGAGGGTATGATTTTACGATATAATGACTCTTACGCGATAACGACTTCTACGCGGTCGAAGCCGCGGGGAACAGCTAGTATCAAATTAGATCAATTAAAGTCTTGGAAGCATTTTAATGGGCAACCTAAAATAGTAATATTCAGCTATTTGAAATGCGACACCAGTCTAAACCAAATTCTAAACTTTCTCATACCTAGAAACTATCCTCAAGGACATTTATTGCGCTTCTTGCAATCCTAGAAGCCTGCCAAGTAGTACCTAACAACATTGTCGATTCTAAAACTAGGTATTGACCACATCGTTAGGTGCTAGTAGGGGCTATAGAGGCATCATGAATGACAATGCGACCTCGAATGAAAGTACTTTTACTATGCGCAAGCGTGACTAGGATATGGTATAGAGTACGTTGACTTAGAGAATTTCGCAATAGCTTACTATTTTAAGCGACAAAAATAAAATTATTCATTAGCGTATTTGTAGAGAGCCGCTTAGGTGAGAGCTCATTGGAGCAGACGGATAAGGCGGAAATATCAAGGATCTATGTACTACACGAGTGTGGTGACACATAAAACAATATTTTGGAGCAATCAAGACTGTGTTAGTCATGTAATAATTCCAAAATTCGTTAGTAGCTGTAGCGACTGGTAGCCCTACATTTTACAGATATTTGTAAAACAATTAAAAAGTCTGGATTCCCAGATCACAATACTGGATTCTAAGTGTCCATTTAGTTCAATTGCTGCGTGCTATTTAGCGCTGGTCGCCAAATAAAACCACACCTTTTCTCAGAAGGGATAAACTTAAACATAGACAAACTATACTTCGATTCATATTTTTCCTATATAATATACTAGCGGACGTCACGCGGTTTCACCCGCGTAGTTCCCGTTCCCGTGGAAATACGGGAATAAAATATAATGTAGCCTATGTTCACCGCAAAGAGTGTAGCTTCCCAACAGTGAAAGAATTTTTAAATGGGTCCAGCGGTACCGGAGCCTATTCGTTACAAACAAACAAAACAAACAAAAAAAACACAAATCTTTCCTCTTTATAATATTAGTATAGATCTATTGCCGTATTAAAACGAACAAAACCAAGTTACTAGTTACGTAACTAGTACAAAAAAGAGGTAGTAACAATAGAAATGATTTCTCTGACATATTGTCCTGCTCTATGTCATCCATTAGTAGTTGGCATGGTGCCTGCAAGCGGACGCGACTTAGTCCACTGCACCATTGACCTGAAGCGTAGGGTAGCTATGAGGACTGGGTCCATTTGTTGTTTATAAACCTTTTTGTCCCATATTTTGATATAATTTCACTTTTGAAGAACAAACACGGCAGAAATACGTCAAGAAACTTTGTATTTTCTCGTGCAGGACTTTTTTTAAAACTGTTTTAGGTGATAGGCAAGCTTACAGCCAATCTAATACCTACTGCTCGTTCGCTCTAACTTTGCCGCTCGGCTCCATACTAAAGTCGAATTTTTAATTAGACGAAGTAAATTGAAAGCAACTAATGTCACTTCTTCATTCAATGTTGCGTATTTTCTATGACGAAGTGACATTAGTTACTGTCAATTTACTTCGTCTAATTAACAATTCGGGTATACGCCTCTACGCCAGCGGCAAAGTTAGAGCGAACGGGTAGTAGTTCATATTTACCATAGTTGTGTGCTAATTGAGTTGAAAACACTGCAGAAGTTTTGAGATGGATAGGCGTAGTGACTACGTAATGTTGAAAAATGTTCAAGCCCCATAAGGCCTTCAATTTGGTAGGTATACGACTATCATCTTCAATTGTGCCAATCGGAAGTAACGGGCGTCATCGAATCCGTTATCAACATACACAGATGAGCTATCGAATCTGATCAGGAAACTTTGCTAAGGGTTGGGGAGATAGATATCAGGCCCTTGTAACCTAAAAAAAGTTTGTACCTGCTATGATTTGTATTTGCCAGAATTATAATAAAAAAAAAACATAATTTCTTGCGTAATCGAGTGAAAGAGAGATCTAAATTTTTTTGCCTTTAACCATTTTTATTGCAAATACTTTTACTGGAAACCTTTTCCTTAAAACATATTCAAGAATCTAAGTAAAATGAAATCTGCATTGCAAAATAATTGTTGGATAATATTGTAATCATAGTGTTCCTACACAGTCTCTAGGCTAGGTGCGTTTGCGCCGTACTGCATCCGCATAGCCAATGAGCAGCGTACGTGAGTTGCGTGCTAATCGCTGATTGGCTGGTTGGCACCTCGTCTGACCTCGAGTGAAATGCGTTTATTCAAGTTCTAGTAATCCCATGACATAATCTAGATTATGTAAATTGGTTACATGGATGGAATGCTGGGTCTGACATAAGTGGGATGTTTTATGTCATATTTGTCATGAACTGTAGTTTCATAACATATGTGTACAATTGCGTCTATTACTCTGAAGATTTTGGATGTATCTTTACAACACAGTTATCACAACAATCACGCCTACATCCCCACCAGGGTTAGGTGGAATTCCACTTAAAATGGGGTACGTCTATTGTCGTCACCAGGAATATTAATATGCAGGAGAAAATCTACAACTATTCCGTGGGAACCAAAATCCTAATGATCATCTGCTCGGCGGCCTGAGCAAAACACATGCTTACACTTTGGCTTCTACCATGATGTGACGAGCATCAGCAGCTGTGCTTTCCTGCCTGAAGGTGCGGTTCCACTTAGGCAGAGCGGAGAGGAGCTGTGCCGTGATTCACCAATCACGGTGCGAAGCAGAGAAGAGATGTGGATTTTAAGCCATGTGATTGGTGAATTGCGGCACAGCTTGTCTCTGCTCCTCTCCACTCCGCCTAAGTGGACCCGCACCTTAAGTCTGCCCTCGGAACCTCGCAAAAATGCGAGTTTTTAATGAAGTATCCTGGTCGATTGGTTATGTCCTTAGGTTTATATGACAGAATGAGCACTGTAGTAGTATAAAAGGATTTGTGGAGGAAAGGTTGGGAATGTTCCTCCAACACACAAATGGAGGATCCTCCGACCAGGCTAGGTGATCGCGCCTGGCGGGCCGAAGCCCAACGGTTGATGTTGGACTGTTGGTAATATCATTCATCATCGTGAGAATTCTGATATCGCGATTCAGGATTTATCTATACGTCGTCGCGAGAACTTTCATATCGCGATGCAGGACTTCAATGATCTTCGCTATGTGGCGGTCGCCACATCACTCCCCTCCGAGACCGGAGGTCGATTGCGAGTATGAGTCTGGTGTCTTGTAGTCTGTTGTCAGATGCGCCAGTGCCAGTTCGTGTAGTTCCATTTAGTTGGAACTGTACTCCGCTAGTTCCAGTGCGTGGTAACTGTGTGCCGCTGATTTCTTTGAAGCGAAATCGTATGCCGCTGATTCCAGTGCGTAGAATCGAATGCTGCTAAGCCCAGTGAGTCGAGAGGCTAAGTACAGAGCTGCGGTGCGCGGTGCTGCGGTACCCTCTCTTAAACCAAGGGTACTGAAGCAAATCCTACTATCTTTCTTTACTACCGTTGTATGATGGTTTTGGTCTTGTCTCTCGTCACTTTTTTTACTTGCTTTTCTTAAGATCTTACTGCAACCTATTGCAGTTCTTCCAGAACTATTAAATTTTTTGGTCATGAAACATGGTATTCCGTACCCTGACCGTTCCTATTTATTAATTTTAGTTCATGGCATCGCCGAGCTGAGCATTTCCCCAATTGGCATCCATTTCCCCCAAGGTTTCAGTCTATCTAGGCCACAGGATGACCTTATTTTATATTTGCCTAGCCATGGTCTTTACTGCAAAACTCTTCTGCTCCAATGTCCATCGGTTCTTCAGCTGATATGGCTCTAATTTGAGGCGTTTAGACCTCTTCGGTATACTATTGCACTTTAAAAACTTTAAATTAGTAATCTTACTTGCGTGTTCAGGTATTATATCAATTAAGATATAATGTAGCTAGATTCAACAGCTACGGAGGTTAGAAAACCTATTAATGTGTCATATGTACCTAACTATACGTCGTCCAGCAACTTTGCGAAGTATTACATATTATTTTATGAATAGTTTTTATTCTTGTACTGAAATAATTTTATTCAAATGGCGTTTTTTCCCAGTGACTTCTGAAATCTATATATTAAAGTTTGAAGTTTAAACCGGCTGAGTCACCTTTGTACTGCAGGACATGGACATTCTTCCGAGGAGTGCAGTTGAGACCCAGGGAGTCCATAAAATCCGTGTGTGTGATTTTAATCGGCATGACACCCTTGGGGAATATCACACGTAAAAAGAAAAGGTCAGCAGTGCTTAATATGGCTTCTACTGTCACCTTGAAACCTTCTAAAAGTACCTACTCCTCACCATCATCCCTTAAGAGTCTGCTACACAGTTGTAATTTAGGTTCTCATACAGGGTGACCTGACTTGCTGCCATCTATGTCGTCGGCAGATCAAATCCCAATTATATTATGACCTTCATCGTCCTTGGGTGAGAGATTTCTTTATTTATTTTCCTTCCCGGCTGTATGTAGTCAGGGAACCTGGTGTACCCTTGGAAGGAAACTCCAGGGACCTTGACAAGTCCTGTTTACTTGAATCCAGCCACTCCTTGCCTCTGTTCGTGGAGGCCACGCCACGCACCACCTTGCGCCTGTTTCTGCTAGGCTAGGGTGACCCTTGCCCAGAGTGTCGCCCCCAGGCTCAAGCTTCGTCGCTCACGCTTCGTCTTCGTCGCTTCGAGATCGTTCTAGGATCTCCGGTCCTTGGGTAGGCCTATAGAAGGTCTCCTCTGTTGGAACGCTGTATTACAACCAAGTAGCAGATGGTTTAGTCAGCAGGTAAATTCTTGCAGGCTATCTTGACGAAGGTCTCTTTATCCCCAAAAGTAATAGAAGTTAGAAAATTTGTAAGTACTGGTGTATTTTATTGAAAAAAAATTTAACCCATTCATAACTTCAACGGTTTTTGTCATATTTTGTGTCTTTTCTCGTCGTCATTCGTCTATATGTATGGGTAGGTTTACGTACGGTTTACTACAGGTAGGGTTTTAAACTGTAATACCTATTTATGATAGAATTTGCATAGTCACTTTCGTAGGCCACATCGGAGGACTGGGTATTTCCCTTCAATACAACTAGACTTGCAAATTGTTTTAAATACTTAAAACACCATTAGGATGACCATCCTTTATAGTTTTGTAGACTTTCTTACAATTTTCCAATAAAGATATGAAAATAATATATCGCCTCATTGTTGGCCTTAGAATATATTCTCTATTGTCTTATTTTTTTCAGTTCCATTTTCTTCCACAAGCACCAATGTCAACAGCAGGGTCCAATCATAGACGAGATCTAGCAACTGTCCATATATACAAGAAGGTGAGTCCCTTTTTTCTTTTTTTTTTAGGAGTGGTAATCTCTCATGGATGTAATGCTGGACTCTTACCGACTAAATACCAAACGGTGCCCTATTACTGCCTACAGCCGGGAGACCCGGGTAAGCTCTTGGAAGGATGTCCCAGTAGAAAGTTGGGATAATATCTTCAACGTCAAATAAAACTTAATGTATAGAATTTTCAGAAAGAAATAACCAGAAAGAAAACCTACGCCAAGCTCTAAATACTGACTATAGAAACAACAGGAAAACCACTAAAGTGACGAAGAATAATATTTATTTTCCACCAAAGAACTTAGAAAGTAAATTCTCCTCATTTCTCCAAGTAGGATATAAATATAACTCTAACCTTGGCCTAGAGCCATAGGCCTATGCGCATGCCTGTGTGCCTAGAATATCTTCGTAATGCGGTCCTTTGTATTCATACTGCTGGAGTTGCTATTTTATTGTTCTATATTGGTGCATGATCCAGTAATAAATATTCGTACTTGCTATGTATCACCAGAAATAGGCATTTTTTAGCAGTATTGAAAGATGTGGAATACCTGTAACTTATGCAATGTTATTACAGTTAGTGAATAAAGAGGCTAACTTGGCTGCCTCTGTGGCGTAGTCGGTAGTGATACCGCCTACGGCGCTGGAAGTCCTGGGTTCGATTCGTGGGTCGATCCAAATATTTGTGTGATCCACAAATGTTTGTTTCGCAGTTTGGGTGTTTTCTATGTATATTATGTATGTATTTTGAAATATATAAGTATGTATATCAGTCACATATCACTTCTTGGTAATTAGCCGGGTAAGGGGTCTGTTTCAGCGGTGGCGACATCGTGTGCATGAACCCGTTAGTGTACTAGAGCGAATAAAAGTTGAGAATTTACAAGAGTTAGGCATAAAAGAGGCATTTGTGAGTAAACTGAGTGAAAAATTTGAAAACCTAGATGAAATATGTGAGATTGAAGAATTATGGAAGCCGTTTAAGGAAGGACTTGTGGAAGTTGCGATTGAAGTGTGTGGGGTTAGCAAAAGACGACAAGGATGTATGGCAAAGGGAATGAGTGCGGAAGTTCTTAATGCGTTGACTGGCAAGAAGAAAGCATGGTTGGAGTGGTTGGCTACAAAGGCCAATCAAAGAATGCAAAAGGCAACGGATGAGGATGTAAAAATGGCAAAGGATGAATATAAAAAGTATAAACGTGTTGCAAAAGAGACGATGATGAGAAAGAAAGAGAATGATATAGAAAAATTTGATAAAAGGTTATCTGAAGACTTCCAACGGAATATTAAATTTTTTTGGAAGTCCATAAGAACAGTGAGGAATCAGCAAACAATGTCGCCGCTCAATCACATCAGAAACCAGGATGGAAGTTTTGTAAGAGGAGAAGAATGTGTGCTAAAGAGATGGAAGGAATATTTTGAGAGTTTATTCGAAAAAGAAGATATACAAGGCGATACGCGTGTTTTAGAACTGAATGAATTTGGCGATGAAAGCGAGTTAAGTATGGGAGAAATAGTGGACGCGTTGAATTGTATGAAAGTAGGAAAGGCTGCTGGAATAGATCGGATTTCTGTCGAAATGCTGAAAGCTGGACGTGGCGTGGTAGCTTGCCAGCTGTACCGCCTTTTTAACTTTTGTTGGCGAAGTGGCAGAGTACCAGCAGAATGGTGTAAAGCTGTCATTGTGCCGCTTTACAAAGGAAAAGGGTCGCAGCAAGAGTGCAAAAACTACCGCGGCATAAGCTTGCTCAGCATCGTTGGCAAATTGTATGCAAAAGTGTTGATAAAAAGAGTGATGAATGAAACTGAAGGAAAAATGTGGGATGTGCAAGCAGAATTTATGAAAGGAAGGGGATGTACGGATCAGGTCTTTTCCTTACGATGCGTAGCTGAGAAAGTTTTGGCTAAAAGTCAAAAGGTCTATTGCATATTCGTGGACTTGGAAAAGGCCTATGACAGAGTGGTGAGGAATGAACTGTGGTCAATATTGTCCATGTATGGAGTGAACAGCAACTTGATACGGGCACTGAGGTCTCTCTATGAGGGTTCTAGTGCTTGTGTCAGGATCAACGGGGCCTGCACGGACTTCTTTCACATTGAAAAGGGTGTGAGACAGGGCTGTGTAGCGTCTCCGTGGCTGTTTAATCTATACATGGATAGTTGTCTGAAAGAACTGCAAGAGAGTATGTATGGCTTAAAAATGAATGAACTGACCGTCAAATGCCTCCTATACGCTGATGATCAGGTGATATTAGCATCATCAGCGGAGGAATTGCAGCTGATGGTTAATAGTATGAATGAGGCTCTAAAAAGTAGAGGAATGAAAGTTAATGTAAACAAGACGAAAGTTATGGTTTTTGAAAGAGAAGAAAGTATGACGAATTGCTCAATCTTCATTGAAGGGCAAAGAGTGGAACAGGTGAAAGAATTTGTATACTTGGGTTCCAAATTTGTAAGGGATGGAAAGTGTGACCAGGATATTGAGCGAAGAGTTTTGGCAGGAAATCAAGTGAATGGGGCTATGTACACCTTTATGAGCAGTCAAAATGTGTCTGAGAAGGCCAGGTTGGCTGTACATAGGGGAGTGCTCATCCCTACACTTATGTATGGTAGTGAAAGTTGGGTATGGCAGAAGAAGCATGAAAGCAAAATTAATGCAGTGGAAATGAGAAGTCTGCGAAGTATAGCTGGAGTGACTTTAATGGACAAAAAAAGAAATAGCGTGATAAGGGAAAAATGTGGTATAACAGAAGATGTAGTGACTAAGATCGAAAAAGGGATGCTTAGATGGTTTGGACACGTGGAGAGAATGGATGAGAATAGACTGACAAAGCAGATTTATGAGGCGAGAATGAATGGGCAAACTGGTAGGGGTAAACCTCGGCGTACGCATGCCGATCAAATCAGAGACGTTCTGGAAAAAGGCAAGGTCAAGAGTACCCTTAACCGGCGAGCGTGTATGAAAACAGTTATGAAAGTAGAAGAAGCGAAAGTTGTATGTCAGGATCGTAGCAAGTGGAAAGCCATAGTCTCTGCTTACTCCGATGGGAGACAAGCGTGATTATATGTATGTATGTATATCAGTCGTCTAGATCCCATGGCACAAGCTTATATTAGCTTAATTTGGGCTAGATGATGTTTGTGTGAATGTTCACAAATATTTATTTATTTTATTTCACAAACTAAGCTGCAAAAAGAGCTCAACCATCATTTAAAAAATCCTGCATTTTAATACTCATATTTCCAAACTTTCCCAATTATTTGGGATAGTGATTGGGCTTACAACACAATTGCCAGACGAGCTGATACAGTATTTTGTTTCAGTTTTCCTTTTCTTTGCTGCTGGTGTATCGTTTGCGGGCAAAGTTGGCTTGGTCCCTGAAGATATCAATCAGTAGGGCCCAATTGCACACATGTCCTGCACAAATCGAATAGTTGGTGTCACTTCTCTAAGCGGATGTGCCACGTTGAATCGACGTGGCCTGCATCGCCCAACATCCTATAACTCGTGAGAATGACACGCCATACTAAATTCATCTATTTTCATTTGCAACTTATGTCATTTATCTTTGCCTATTTATAGCTTTTTAGGAAGTAACTGCTTTCTGGACTCACAAATCCTTCATGCCCCCATGTACATGAAAATCTCTTTTATAGGTTAACAGGTGCCCCACTTTGAAAGAAAGAAAGGAAGAAAGAAAGAAAGAAAGAAAAGAAAGCAAAGATGGCTTGCACCCCAGAGACCTCCGCTACAGCGCCGAGACCTCGTTGTGGGCCTGGGCGTCGACGTTCTCACACTGGAGACCACGGTGAAAGCTATGGTCTCTAGCGGAAGCAATTGGGATGCCCCTGCACCTTTTTGCGAGCAAGTTATGCTTCAAAAAGAGGTGGCGGGGAGGGACCGTGAGAGGGATCTCCCTCCCGAGTTCCGCAGTCGGCGGCGAGGTCGTCGCAGGCTGCTATACGCCCAAGACTACCGACCTCCATGACCGGGGGCCTGAGAACGGTGGGCTGGCTGCTCGCCGTTCTTACAGAAGCAGGCCAAGACGATGGCGAATATCTCTTTGCCCCTCATAGTGGTAATAGTGGTGGGACAGTACCCAAATCCCCCCCCTCCTTCCCCTAGTAGCGGGTTGACACCCGAACCAACTACCTAGACGCGGGATAGCACCCGAACCCCATAGGCGAGGTTTAAGTGTTCGCCAAAGTCTGCCGAGAGCCCTGGGACATCCTTCCGAGGGATTACCCGGGACTCCCGGGACTCCCGGCCGTAGACAGTTGTAGAGCATCGTGTGGTTATAGTCGGTAGGAGTCCGGCATAGCATCCATGTAGGATTTCCACACGTAAAAAAAAACAAAAAAAAAACCCCAGAGCATGCCATAGATGACTAAGGGTAGTGAAAAATGAAGGTAGATGCAAATTGACTAGTGATAATAACAACTGTGATGTGACACAGAACTTATTGGGTATAATTTTCATCATCACGCCTTTATCCCCGAAGGGGTAGGCAGAGGCATATTATATACCCACATTTCACCTTTTTATAATTTGTCCACGTAATACGCTGTGAGCCGTATTGATTTGGGTATAATTAAATTTTAAAATCTCGTATTCACTATGTGGTTTTGGAATCCCTGTTTCCGTTGTATCAAAATCTTTTCAGGCATTGCTTGCTTATAATATGTAATGCTCATATATTATTAATATTTTTCGGTAGGGATACCGGTGCAGCTAGAATATCGGGCTGCATATTTTTGAGAGACTCGCTAATATTATAAAGAGAAATGTTAAAGAAAACTAGAGAGAAAGAAAACTAGAAGAGGTTAGAGAAAACTACTGAACCGATTTCAAAAAATCTTTTGTTACATTCACGGTTGGGAAGCAACTCCATCTCAGGATGAGAAATAGGCTAAATTTTATTCCCGTATTCCTACGGAAACGGAAACGACGCGGGTAAAACCGCGTGACGTCCGCTAGTATCGTAAACTTCAGTTCGTCTTGATCAATTCTGTCCGTTCCCATAGTTTCTGCAGACAACAATGTTCAAATTTATGCAAATAGCAAATGAGTATTAAAACCATAGATTTAGAATTTTTCGCTAAAACCATATAAAATTAAATACTTATGTTAATACTAGAACATGCACAATTAACCTCATTATAATTTAAATCTTATACCTACTCTTAATGACTAAAAATAAAGTTATGATAGAAATTTTATGTTAAGCACCTACCGTAGCGTTTTAGTGCAATTTAGAACAATTTATCAAGATAGAAATCAATTGAACAGCTTACTCGCTTATGATTTTGGTTTACAAAAAGCTCAACTTTTTTGATAAGGTTTTAGTATAAAAGTGGTGATAATTGAAAAAGCACATTTATCGTCATATGTCAATTATTTATTGCATTGCATGTGCTAAGAACTTCCTTGGATCTTCCTGGATAATAATATTATATCTAACTTTTGAATCGGTTAAACCATTTTTTTTTTAAATTAAGCTCTCTAATTTTGTTTGGGGGCCACTCTCACAGTCCGTAAAACTTCTGACAGTGGTCCTCACGTTGGCGACCTGTGATGTGCTTCTTCAAGCTCTTTTCGTGGTATGAGAGAATGAGAGCTCCCCAGACCTCACTTATTCATAATCTGCCAACCTGATGGAAGTCACCTCTCGTAATTGACCTGAACAAATATGCCGTATCAAGTTCCTGGACCGTTCAAACTGTTTGGGAGCCATGCGTGTAGCAAAAAATAAAATACACATACACGCCAGGGGCCATTTAAAAATAATTTAAGCAGGTCCCATAGTGCAATAGATTGATGGATTAATATAGAAGCCATCAAAAAGAGGCCATGATGAAAAAATAATTCCGAACATTGGACTACCATAATTCAGCCATTTTTTTTTTTTTTTTAACGTGAGGGAAAATCCTCGTAGGATGCTATGCCGGACTCTTACCGACTAAAAAACCTCACGTAACGCCCAACAGCCTATGGTTGAGAGCCCCGGGTAAGCCCTCAGGAAGGATGTCCCGTGACCTTCAACAGACCTACGACCGCCAATGCGGCCTCGCCCAGGGGGGTGGTTCGGGTGCAATCCCGCGTCTATGGGGGATTTCGGGTGTGACCCCGCTTCTAAGGGGGGGCGTGCGTGAGTGCTCACGTCACGCTGCCGTCATGGGCCTGCTTCTGTAAGGACGGTGAGCGGCCCTCTCACCGTCCTCAGACCCCCGGTCATGGAGGCCGATAGTCCTCGGCGAAGACACGTCGGCGGCGGCCAGGGCGCCGACTGCGGAACTCGGGTGGGAGAGTTCTCTCCCGCACCCGGCCCGCCGCCTCCTTCGCGAGCATGACCTGCTCGCAGAAAGAGGCGGCGCAGTCCCACTTACTCCCGCTGGAGAGCATGGCTCGCACCATGGCCTCAAGCGAGAGAGTGTCCACGCCCAGACCCACTACGAGGACCTGTCGCTGTTGTGCCCACGCCGTGCACTCCACCAGCGTGTGGAGCGCTGTGTCATCGCTGCGGTCCTCGCAGTGCTGACATTCGGCCGTGGTTTCCCGGTGTTTTCGCCACAGATACCTGCCGAAGCTACCGTGCCCGGCAAGCATCTGTGTCAACCGGTAGGAGAGAGCACCGTGTCTTCTCTCCAGCCACTCGTCCATGACCGGTCTGACGGCCGCGATTGTGGCGAATCCCCCCTTTGGTTGCTCAAGTCGCATCTTCCATGTCTCCAGGGTTTCCTGGTGGAGCAGGGTCCGCTGGGCCTCGATTTCTCGAGACGCAGGCCTTTGGCCCCGCTCCAGCGCCTCCTTGCGCCATCTGAACAGTGACGCAAGGGCTCTCGCTTCCAGGTCCCATGGAGGGGTCCCGGCTAGGAGACATGCCGCCTCACCGGAGATCGTGCGGTATCCTCTTATCACCCTGACGGCCATCACTCTCTGCGGGCTCATCAGTCTAGCCACATTGCTGGCCGTCAGGGTCTCCGCCCATACGGGAGCCCCGTACAGGGCCATGCTTCGCACGATCCCAAGGTAACCATAATTCAGCCATTTACATACAATTTGGAGACATTAACTTCCTTACAGTCATTCCCATTTTATTTTTATAATTTTTTAATTATATTTAAACTTCTGTTTGTATATCATAAAGAGGTTGTTTACCTTTAAAAAAAGAATACTCGTCTATTATAGTCCGTCCGCATCTAGGTTTTAATACGTGAGTTTGTTCTTTTTTAAAGTTTTTTTTTTAAATTTTACGACGACTTCAGCTTACATTATTACACGCATTAACAAATAAATTAAATAGTTTATCTGCGGTACAAAGATATGCTTATTAAAATGGAATTATGTAAATTAAACAGTATTATGTTATATGTATAATGTATCATTTCTGTTGCTCAATGGTTGTATTTATTTTATTATAAACAAAAAGCCGGTTAAGTTCGAATCGGACTCGCGCCCGGTGAATTCCGTACCGAAAAACGGAAAAAATCCCTTTGTTTTTATGAGAGCCCCCTTAATTTTTTCGGATTTTATTATTGTGGCCATAGAAATACATCATCTGAGAAATTTTCAGCTATCTAGCTATCACGGATCTTGAGATACAGCTTGGAGACAGACAGATGTACAGCGGGGTCTCGGTTTTTCATTTTTAACCTTTGGCTACGGAACCCTAAAAGAGTACTAACTTACTTTTTTTTATTCTAAATCGTAAAAACTCAACCCGAAAATACTTGGCTATTACAGCTGAATATTAAATGTACTGTAGAGCAGATCAGATCAGAATCTTCTTGAAGGTACGAGTATGCCAGACTTCTGCCGGCTGTATTATTTACCACGGGGCCCTACAGCTGGCTATGACCGGGAACCCCTGGTAAGCCCTGGGAAGGATGAGCCAGGATTAAAAATATACTAGGTATTTTAGAAAATGGGGTGTAGTGGGCCCTTCCAACACCATCGGGCCCAAGTCAACCTCACGTGCAAGCTCGTGCACCTGCTGAACAACGGACGAGGCTCTGACGGCGGCGGTCCATTTCAACACGGCGATGGGCTCACCACCTGTCACGTGGGACCGAATTGTACACGGTGAAATGTGGGCCGGTATAGGCCTCTGCCTACCCCTTCGGGGACAAAGGCGTGAGTATATGTATGTATGTATGTATGTATTTTAGAAAAATTTATACAACTTGGTGGTGTTTGAGCCTCTTTTCATTACTAAAACATTATCCCGTAAAAAATCGCCAATATTAGTAAAAACGTGTGTAATGGCTTTAAAATGTGACGTGATTTTTTAAGTGCAGGTTTTATTTTACAATAAATAAAATTTTGACCATAGATTTAGAATTTTTCGCTACTCTTTTATGACACTGTTCAGGTGAAAGGTCATAGCAGTGTGACACTTCGTCAATGCTTATACAGTTCATGAATATAGGGTCAACTACTCGTAACTTCAAAAAGGAGGAAGTTTTCAACTTCATTGGCACAAGTTCCCCAGAACTCCGTCATAATTTGCCAATTTGGAAATTCCCGCTAATATTGAACTCGTTTATAAGTGTTTGCGAAAAAAGGTTTTGGCTGTAGGTTATTCTTGCTGAACGTTATTTAGCCTTCTAAATGTCGTTCAGCAAGAATAACCTACAGCCAAAAACTTTTTTTTTTCTTCGGACACTTATGATAACAAGCTGATTTTGGTTTAAGGGTTCCGTACCAGAAGGGTAAAAACGGGATCCTATTACCAAGACTTCGCTGAGACTTCAGTCACAAGGCTGTATCTCAAGCACGGTGACAGCTACCTACAGAGCTGAAATTTTCACAGATGATGTATTTCTGTTGCCGCTATTAGCAACAAATACTAAAATGAGAAAAAAAGAAGGGCTTTTTTTTACGTGAGGGAAAATGCTCAAAGGATGTTATGTCGGACTCTTACCGACTAAAAACCTCACGTAACGCCCAACAGCCTGTGGTTGGGAGCCCTGGGTAAGTCCTCGGAAGGATGTCCCGGGACTCCCAACAGACCTACGACCGCCACTGCGGCCTCGCCCAGGGGGTGGTTCGGGTGCTATCCCGTGTCTTTGGGGGGGTTTCGGGTGTGATCCCACTTCTAAGGCGGGGCGTGCGTGAGTTGCTCACGTCACGCTGCCGTCATGGGCCTGCTTCTGTAAGGACGGTGAGCGGCCCTCTCACCGTCCTCAGACCCCCGGTCATGGAGGCCGATAGTTCTCGGCGAAGATACGTCGGCGGCGCTCAGGCCGCCGACTGCGGAACTCGGGTGGGAGAGCTCTCTCCCGCACCCGCCCCACCGCCGCTTTCACAAGCATAACCTGATCGCAGAAAGAGGCGGCGCAGTCCCACTTACTCCCGCTGGAGAGCATGGCGCGACCCACCACGAGGACCTGGCGCTGTTGCGCCCACGCCGTGCACTCCACCAGCGTGTGGAGCGCCGTGAGAAGGGCTCCAACACAACAATCGTGATTTCTTTCCGTTTTATAGTACGGAACCCAACGTGCGCGAGTCTGTCTCGCACTTATCCGGCTTCATTCAGTTATTGCAAGAAACGATAGCATTGTAACCAGGTCTAATTAACACGTTAAAAACCACAGACGTTAGCTTGTTAGCGCACTCTGCTTATTTATCTAAAAATTAAGCACATTTCTTGTCCGAATCATTGAGTTTTCTCAATTGTTATTCACAATATTGTTGACTACAAGTAGTTAAAGTAGGCTATTATGGTGCAAGAATAAATTTATCGAAGCTAACGTATGCGGGACACGATCTCGCACGTTCTAGCTTGGTGCTAAAATAATTAAATAAAGTAGTAAGCACTAGTAACATTGTTTCACAGTTTTATATTGCTTTTTTTACCACACCCTGTTCTAAGATTGATCTGGACAAAGCCAGTGACAATGCTGTTAAGCTGGCAGAGGTTTATGCCCAAAATAAAAATAAAATAATAGACAGAAGAAGGAGATTGCTGTATACACTGAAGAGGTTTCATGTAGGATTTCTGCCTTGAAGAAGGACTACTCACTGACAGGGGAATCCTCTGAAAACTTCAGTAGGAGTCATTAATACTCGCTTTGCTCTCACGGGCTTTAAAACCCTTGGTTTTAAAACGTCTCTTAAAGTACCGAGGGCTAGACAGAATATTTAAAACAAATTCCTTATTCTTTGATGATAAATGAACTAGATCGCACAAGCGGCTTGGTATTTTGTTCCCGTTCACGCTTCCCATGGGAACTTATTCCCAGCATAAAAAGTAGCTTATCTATGCCCGTACCAAAATTTAGCTAGATCCGTTCTGCCGTAAGAGCGTGAACGAGTAACAAACATTCACATTCGCAAACTTTCGCTTTTATAATATTAGTAAAATTGAAATATAATATGATGTAACAGTGTCCTGTACTCCCATACATCCAGACTATACATAGAAAGTAGGACAGGATGTGCTGAATGTATTGCAATGTCAGCCATCTTAATATTCTACACATGACTCTGCCTATGAGTAATGTTCTAATGTATTATTACTACGACACGATTGCGCTGGGCTAAAATAGATGCAATGCACTTTCCTTGTATTAATATTTAATTTTAATCACAGCAATAGGTTCACCATCAATAGGTTCACCATTACGTGGGACAAAAATTTAAAAAGGTGAAATGTGGATGTGTACTATGAATCTGCCTACCCCTTAGGGGATTTTAAGGTGTGGCTAAATAGACACACCCTTAATAATACATAATATTATGTGCCGTAAACGAAGCTGAAAACGAGATGTAATTTTTCATCGTTCATAGGCTGCGGTGACCACCAGTCCTTCTGGTGGGCCCTATGCTTGTCTGACACCTTAGTGGTATAAAAATGTGAAACTGTCCTATTTAAGTTTAAAGATTAAGTCTATTCTAAAACACTTCAATGATTATTGTACAATAGCCTTAATCAATAAGTTCTTTTATGATTTTGAACTTATGCCTGAAATAAAAAATAGCCTGTGTGTATTTCAAACTATAGTCCATCCCTGTACAAATTTCAGCCAGATCTGTTCAGCCATAGATTTGAAATTTTTGGCTGTTCAGCGGTCAGAGCGTGAAAAACATCCGTCCTGGGACATCCTTCCGAAGGCTTAACCGGGAATAAAAATAAAATAAAATAAAATAAAATTTATTCCCTTTGAAATTTTTAAAAAAAATTATTTAGGTTTGTCAAAATTTTTGTGACTCTACCGGGGGTTCGGAAATACTACAGACTGAGAAGAACACCCCAATAAACTCAGTCTGGTCCCTTCTCTGCTAGTATCTTAGTATCTAATACAGTTTTTTTTATGTAGAAAGGAGCAATTCGTCACTGCCAGGCAGCCTTGTCTTCTAGAAAGTCTTTAATGCTATAATAAGCTTTCTGGCACAATTTAAGTTTTATTAGTTTTTTAAATTTATTAACTGACAAACCTGTTATGGCTGTCGGCAATGTATTGTACATTCGAATACAATTGCCCGCAAAAGAATTGCTTATTTTATTAAGCCTAAATCTAGGTACAGCCAATTTATTCTTATTTCTTAAGTTTAGATTATGGATATCACTATTTTTAATAAATTTACTGTTATTTTTATGAGTATATAATAAGTTTTCATATATGTACTGTGAATACACAGTAAGTATGTTGATATCCTTAAACTTTTCTCTTAATGACTCCCGAATCCCCATACCATAGATAGCCCGGACAGCCCTTTTCTGCAACACAAAGATAGATTCGATGTCGGCAGCGTTACCCCATAATAGTATGCCATAGGTCATGACACTGTGGAAATAGCTAAAGTAGACAAGACGCGCTGTTCTAATGTCTGTCAGTTGTCGGATCTTTTTAACGGCATAGGCTGCAGAGCTCAGTCTGCCCGAGACTTTCTCGATATGAGGCCCCCACTGCAAGTTGGAGTCTAACTTTATGCCCAGAAAGACAGTTTCATCGACCAATTCTACTTGATCATCCCTAATCCTAATACTGGTGTTAACGAGCCTAACATTTGGCAAGGTGAATCTAATACATTTTGTTTTAGTTTCATTTAACAATAAATTATTTGCGTTAAACCAGTGGACTACCCTAGAGAGGGCATTGTTTACTTCGTCAAGATCGCGTTGTCCACGTTCAACTTTAAATATTAAAGATGTGTCATCAGCAAACAAAACTACCTCGTGATCGTCTCTTATAAGGTGAGGGAGATCATTTATGTACACTAAAAATAGAAAAGGTCCCAGAATTGAACCCTGAGGCACCCCCATTGTTACAGCAGAACCATGTGACTGTTTACCATTTATAACTACTTTCTGTACTCTATCTCTTAGGTAAGAACTAATTAAATCCAAGGCCGTCCCCTGGATCCCATAATGATCAAGTTTTTGAATTAAAGTCTGATGCTGGACGCAATCGAAGGCCTTAGATAGGTCGCAGAATACACCATAAGCATCATACGACTCCTCCCAGGCCTCATATATATACTCTGATAATTTGATTCCAGCATCCGTGGTAGACCGACCGCGCGTGAAACCGAATTGTTTAGTATGGAATAGTTTATTTGTATTAAAATGATTTTGCATTTGATTAAGCATTACCTTTTCAAAGATTTTACTAAACGTGGGTAGTACAGA
Organism: Miltochrista miniata; assembly: GCA_933228765.1. Classification (NCBI taxonomy): domain Eukaryota; kingdom Metazoa; phylum Arthropoda; class Insecta; order Lepidoptera; family Erebidae; genus Miltochrista; species Miltochrista miniata. The sequence continues at coordinate 15,098,028 of OW121770.1, forward strand.
AATAGGACGAAAATTGGACGGATCCGAGGTGCTACCCGATTTAAACAGAGGAGTTATTTTACTAAACTTCATTAAGTCAGGAAACACACCACTATCAACACAATTATTAAATATTATTGATAATTCAGGAGCAACCATTTCAATTAACGAATTAACTAAATGTACAGAAATTCCCCAGAGGTCAGCCGTTTTCTTAATATTTAAAGATTTAAAAGTTTTTATGATAGTGTGTATACTAATTTTACTGAATTTGAATATTTCATTACAGCAAGGAACATTTGCTTTTAACAAGGATTCTGCTATTGGGGTAGAAGAACCTAGGGCTCTGGTCAAATCTACTGGAATACGAGAAAAAAATTGTTCAAATTCGTTAGCGACTTCGGCATCTGTTGTAATTATGTTACCATTTACTTTAAGTTTAAAATTATTATCATTTGATTTTGCTTGGCCTCTTTCTGCGTTAATTATTTTCCAAGTAGATTTAACTTTGTCTACACTGATAATTTTATTACTTATATACTTTCTTTTGGCCGCTAAGCAGTCTGCTTTAAACTTTTTTGAATAAGTTTTAACATAATTTAGAAATTCATCTGTTCTATTAAGCTGTCTTTCTAAGTATAGTTGATACAGTTTTAATCTACTTTTATGTATATCCTCAGTGGCCCATTCACTGAAGGCTGGCCTGTCACCGATTGTGACTTCCTTAGACTTGAATATGGAGTTGAACTCATTGTAAAAGGAATCAAAAAATAACTTATACATTACATTTGGATCTAAGCCAGTGTCTAAAAATGGAAGTTTATTGCAAAGTCCAACTCGCATACGTTCCAAGCGGCCACTAGTTACTGGTCTACATAATATTTTACGTCTTTTAACTTTTTCTCTTGTGATCTTGAAAGATGCTATTTGCCCAGTATGATCTGATTTTATCTTATTTATAATACTCTTACTTTCTGGCAACATATCACTGTATATATTGTCCAGACAAGTAGCTGTTGTATCACAATATCTAGTAGGCTCTAAAAATAAGTTAGTGAGCTTGTGTGATTTAAATAAATTTAAGATATCATTGGTCTGACGCGTATTTATAAGTATATTAACATTAAAATCACCGCACACTATTAGGTGTTTATTAGTTTTTCCAAGTTTAAGTAGCACTTCATCCATTACTTCCTCAAACTCACAAAAGGGTGAGACTCCAGGTTTATATACGCATACTACTATGAATTGCTCCAATTCTACGCATGATATTTCAACTGTACACTCTACAGAGAGGAACACAACATCTTTCCGTTCCTTATACTTTAATTTCTTATTTAATAAAATCAACGAACCCCCCCGTGTTGTGTTGACCCTGCAGAACGCACTACCAACCCGGTGACTACTGAAACTGAACATGAGCTCATACTCCTTACGCATATGTTCTGTAAGACAAACAATTTCAATATTTTCTGAGCTCATGAACAGCTCTAATTCAAACTCTTTGACCTGCGTTAATGTTGCAATATTATAATGCACCAGGCTGATATAATTTACATTTTTTAATTTAGTTTTGTTCGGAGGACAGTTTCCGATATAGTTATGGTTTGCAATTAAATTCAACTCTATCAATTTACAATTTTGGCTAGAGGGTAATTCCTCTGTTGTCCCAGAAGTTAATTTAAATTACTTGGGGGACTCCCAACCATAGACTGTTGGGTGTTACGTGGGGTTTTTTAGTCGGTAGGAGTCCGGCATAGCATCCATGAGGATATTCCCTCACGTTAAAAAAAAAGAAAAACACTCACAAACTTTGGTATTTATACCTAATGTCAGTAAAGAGTTACTATCGTACATTCATGTTAATGAATTAACAAAAAATATGTAACACTAACCTCCAACCCAAACCTATTAGATTAGCATAATGGAGCTTACCTACTTTCATTTATCACTATTGAAAGCCACGCAACTACAGCTAGTTAGTAGGTTTTTTTTAACGTGAGGGAAAAGCGTTCATGGATGCTATGCCGGACTAAAATATAGCTCGGGGATAGCGTAATAATATAATAGCGTTCAACAGTGAAAGAATTTTCCAAATCGGTTTTTTTTTATGTGGTGAAATCCGTTTTCAAATCGTTTCAGCAGTTTCGAAGCCTATTCGATGCAAACAAACAATAAAATCTTTCTTCTTTATAATATTAGTATAGACGATTACTCACAAATATACGCACTGGCGCATATTCGTTCAGTTGGAGCCATAAAACGCTTTACGACGTTGTTTATGTTCAAGTTCTACTTTCATGGGTGCACGCGGAACATGTTCACTTTCAGTCAAGTATTTGTGGGATAGTTTGTGTGTGAATGTATTTAGTGAGGTTCTTTATGGCTGTGATCTTTGTTTCGAAGTATCATCTATACTTACCTACTATATTTTAACTATCAACATACTAATATTATAAATGCGAAAGTTTGTGAGTGTCGATGTGTGGATGTTTGTTACTCTTTCACGCTCGAACAGCTAAACGGATCTGGCTGAAATTTGGTTCAGGGATAGAGGATAGTCCGGAATAACACATAGGCTACTTTTTATCCCGGGATAAGTTCCTACGGGAAACGGGAACGGGAACAAACTTTATGCGAGCGAAGCTGCGGGCATCAGCTAGTATTATAATAACATTGCAAAGAGGACAAATTTTATTGTTTGTTTGCATCGAATAGGCTCCGAAACTACTGGACCGGTTTGAAAAATTCTTTCACTATTAGGAAGCTACACTTTTCGCGGTGAACATAGGCTATATTTTATTCCCATATTCCCAGGGAAACGGGAACTACGTGGGTGAAACCGCGTGACATCCACTAGTCAATAATATTTCAGTAAATATTTTTGGACATTTGCACACAACGTCATCTAGCCCAAGTTAAGCTAATAAAGCTTGTATTATGGGATCTAGACAACGGAACATACTTAAAGTACATTTATACCTTTCATACTTATACGACAAATTAATGTGCTTATTACAAAAAGAATCCTGTCCTGGATTGGACACGAAACCATGACCTCGGAATCCATTGTCAGGTACACTGACCACTAGACCAGAAGACCGAACAAAATACTTAGATGAATTTTGTCAGGGTAATGAAACTATGCTAAGGCCTTCGGTACCCAAGCCATCTTGAACTGCAAATGGCGCAGCTAATACTGACTAAAGGATGAAGTCATAGTGAAGAGAAGGAAAACTTGACACAAAATGCGGTATCAACCTGTCTGGCCAGCTAGGTACAGTAGCGCCCCAATCGCCCACCTAAAATGAAATTGGAAGAGATCTACATCCACTGGAACGGCCTACTTTAATAATCTGATAACTTCTACTTTATTAATTGACCATCACATCATTGCTAGGCATTAGCGTACTCCGAAATTCGCCACAAATCATATTCTCACTAAATCTGGCGGCATGTTTTTTTTTTAACGTGAGGGAAAATCCATAATGGATGCTATGCCGGACTCCTACCGACTAAAAGACCTCACATAACGCCCAACAGCCTATGGTTGGGAGCCCCGGGTAAGTCCTCGGAAGGATATCCCAGGACTCCCAACAGACCTACGGCCACCACTGCGGCCTCGCGTCTTTAGGGGGTTTCGGGTGTGATCCCGCTTCTAAGGGAGATCTATGGTTGGGTGCCCCGGGTAAGCCCTCGGAAGGATGTCCCAGGTCTCCCAACTTACTTTTCTTGGATATCTAGTCTATACTAATAAAATTTACTTTCTTTTAATGAAACCACTGGACCTATGTTAATAAAATTTTGTGTGTTTGGTACAACAACGGAATTTTCATACACAACCATTATGATTTTTAATAATACTTGGAGCTGTTGGAGGCTGTTGTATCAATAATATCTAGGCATACATACATATAGGGTAGGCAGAGGCATATTATATGCCCACATTTCACCTTTTAAGAATTTGTCCCACGTGATAGGTGGTGAGATGGACACGCGCAGGCGGTGACTGCCCGCTGTTGAAATTTTTCAAAAAGGCCTTCAACTTGGCTTAACGACTGCCATTTTACTGGCAACCGGGACCAACGGCTTAACGAGCTTAAGCACGGAAACGTTCAAATAGATGTCACAAAGTGGTCACATGGATGATAACCCATCCAAGGACTGGCCATAGTGAAAGTTGCTTACTGCAGTGATCGTTTACAAAACACTGAGTCCGCGGGGCCACGAGCGCTTCTCTGTATCCAGGCAGCTGATCCTAAAAGAAAATAAAGATTGAAATAAACATATCAATACAAATATTGAAAGTAATCAACTGAGTTCAATTTAAAACATAAACATTAGTTATTAGTTGGAAAATGAGCTGTGTCCGGGAAACGCGTACTTTTATGCGCATATGCGGAAGTGAAAGTCAAGTAAGTAGCTGGTGAATGATCTTCCGGTTCTGGAGTGTAATTGCATGTCGGGAATATGTCTAAGATTATGTATGAGTCTATACGAAGACTCTAGTCCAGTGATCTGCAAAGTACGGCACGCGGGCCAACTCCGGCCCGCGAAAGCATTTAATCCGGCCCGCCGACGGTCCTTCTACATCTACATGAATAGTATATGGCTCACTATAATTATATTTTGACGGTCCAGAAGTATTATGTAAGGAGATTCTACTTAGACGCATAGGTGAAGGAGTCAGTTAAAGTGTGGAAGAGTAACATACAGCTACACATCAATATTAGAAAGAAGTAACATTAAAAGTTTCAGCACAAAATGCATTTTTGCTATAATTCTGGCCCTCCTCTGAAAATTCGTAGTTTTTTGTGGCCCGCCACTAAGAAAATTTTCCCACCACTGCTCTAGTCTCTGAATTGATGCATCTTCTAGTCATGTTAATGGGGTTCCGGGATAGTTTTATGTTGAATAAAAAGTATTCTTTGGTATATTAGTACCTACTTATGTTTTGTGTTTTCATTCACGTACAGTGAGAGACGCACTGCTCCTTTGATTATACTAATCTCATTGCAAGGGTCTCGGTTCCTCTCGATCATAATCTTCCAGGCAAGATTTTCAAATTAATTAACGTTTTGCCACAAAATGTTTTGCACAGCGCCTTCGAGTTCAAACTTAGCTATTGCAAGTGCAATTGATAAACATACGTATTACATAGGAAATACAAACTCCGAAACACAATTAATGAAATTAATTTTATTTTAAGCCCCAGGCTTTAATTAAACCAGAAACCTCAACACAGCATTTGCAAATCCACCACTACGCCAACTGCGACTGTCAAAATAAAATCTTAATACATATACCAATATTATGTACTAGCTGAAGCAGCTTCGCCCGCGAAAAATTTGTTCCCGTTCTAACTTCCCGAAGGAACTTATTTCAGGGATAAAAAGTAGCCTATGTGATATAAAGAATAAACACTTACACAAGGTATATAGAATTATATTAATACTAGCTGATGCCCGAAGCTTCGCCAGCGTAAAATTTGTCCCCGATTCCGTTTCCCGTAGGAACATCTTCCCGGGATAAAAAGTAGCCTATGTGTTATTCCAGACTATAATGTATACCTGTACCAAATTTCAGACAGTTCCGTTAAGCCGTTCGAGCGTGAAAGAGTAACAAACATCCACACTCACAAACTTTCGCATTTATAATATTAGTAAGATTCATAATTCACTGCTATAATATATATTTTTTACTACACTCTCACACACACAACTACACACATAAACAAGGTTCCAGTCGAAAATCAGCGCCAAGGTTCTGCCTGGCACATGCTGAACTGGACACCTCTTTGATGCAGTCGTGAGGCACACAATGCAATAAAACATGTTTAATTTTAGGTTAACAAATTAATGTGTCCTACATGTCTGTAACAAATAAAGGTTTCTTTCTTTCTTTTCTTTCTTTCTATATTCCAGACTATAATCTATCTCGTTAAAAAAATCAAAACAAAATTCAGGAAGATCCGTTCAGCCGTTAGAACGTGAAAGAGTAACAAACATCCACACATACACACTCACAAACTTTCACATTTATAATATTGGTAAGAAGTAAATCTTGGCATGGCGCTTGATGTGAAGTTACGTTGGAAAGCGCACATTAAGAAAAAACGGCAAGAACTAGATATACGTTACAGCGAAATGAATTGGCTGCTTGGAAAAAAGTCAAGCTTGTCAATACCAAACAAACTTTTACTGTATAAGCAAGTCCTGATGCCCGTATGGACATATGGTGTACAGCTGTGGGGCTGCACTAAACAGAGCAACAAAAACATTATCCAGCGTTTTCAAAATAAAGTGCTAAGAGGTATAGTTAATGCACCTTGGTATATCCGAAATGACGATCTCCATCGGGACCTTCAAGTGGAGTCGGTCGACAAAATTATTCAACGTTTCGCAGAAGCTCACGAAAAGAGACTTCACTATCATGACAATCCTAAGGCAATCCAACTCCTCGATTGGACAGACCTAAAAAGAAGACTCAAAAGAACTAAACCCTTTGAGTTAGTGTAGTGCTATGTGAACGCGATAAGTGACTTAGTCGTTTAGTGTAGAACACAAGAACAATGTGTACGTAAACTTAACAGACTAAGAAAAATCAATGGATTATCTTCTTAGAATAAGTATTTTCATTTTAGAAGTTTAAGTCAAAGTAAAATTACTTATTACTTAGCCCATAAGCTAGATTGTAATATTTAAAAGTGAATTTCAATAAGTAAGATTTAATAAATCAAAACCCACAACCCAACTACACAGAATAGGAAGTATCAGTAGCCCGTAGTCGGAAGAAGGAAGGCGTGCGCGGGCGCCGAACCCGCTGCGTTTCCCCTTTCACTTGACTCGTTACTGCTCGGTAATGACATTTAGCTATTAACTTCTATTCGTATACGGCTTCATGAATACACGTTTGATGTACTTACTAATCATAATCATTGATTATAATTTCTATTACTCAGTGGCGTCTTAAGTGCATTCTACTGCAAGAAAATGTCCCACCATATTTAAAAAAAAAGGAAAATCAGATCCTCCCTTATCCATATAAAGGAGAAACCTCTCTTTTTCTGCCATCACGTAAATGAAGTTACATGGATGCTAGTATATAAAATTGCATTTAAAAATATAAAATATAGTCTCCCGGCGGCATCTGATGTACAGAGACTTAAACCATTGTGCTGAAACTGCCTAACGATTTGGACTATGCTTATTTTTGCTAAAAGTCCATGGACAGAAATTCCTATTGGCACTACAATACCTAACTCTCCTAACTCTACATTCACTGACTTTAATCTGGTACAAAAATAACTTATAGTTATCCATAAAATAATATAGTACCTTTACCTTACAATTGCATCGAAACTTGCATGCATTGCATTTGTAAATATATATTGCACTAATACTTAAATACTTTTGGCAAATATAATCCTTTCTTAAAATCCTGTTTAGCAAAAGGGAATTCGAAAATGTATTCACGAATTCCCTTTTACTTAGGCCACTTTCTTAAATTATTAGTGAATGCGATGGACAGTCAACCATGTCAAATTGTACTCAATAGCTTCCTGCATATTACTCAAACACAATGGTCCCATTCAACTACCCGTCTGAACAAAATAAAATGTCCGCAAGCCGCAGAAGGGTTGCAATTCCACTGGGATTATCTTTATCCTTTAGCGCCGCTTCCTTTAATTTTTTTTCTGATATCTACACAATTTTTGCAACGCCAAATGTGAATCTTTGTTATAAAATCGAGAAAAAAATTCAGTAAACAATATTAGTTGCTTTTAATTATTTAATATCCCATGGGTATCAGCTGGAGTCAGACTGAACTATGGAAAATAGCTCTAAGTACACGTTTTGTATAATAAATTTGGCGGTAAAGTTGTGTTAGAAAAATAAAAACAGTTTAATAAAAGTACCTACAAAATCTTTTTGTTAAAATTGACTGACATTCGTATGACAGCAAAAACATGTTAGTAGTTTTTTTTTCATCCAAAATGGACATCATTGTCATCAAAGATTTGGCTTTAAATATTTGAGCTTCCATAACTTAAGCAAATAATATTGAAGAAGCTTTCTCGTAACAAAACATGTTTAACAATGGCCGAGTTCATTGCTATGGCTGTCGTAATGCGCGTAATCCTTTAAATAAATACTTGTAAAGGGCTACTCGAAAGATTAAATACTCATTCTGTACCTTACCACCCAAGATAAAGATCGAATGCGTTCACCCAATTTTGCGTTTGCAATTTTAATATGGCGACAATTGCGAAGTTAAATGCTGTGTTATTAATGTACTTTGGGTGGCATGTTTCTTTTTAATTTGGTCCATGACAATAGCCTTTATGAGCTCTGTGCGGCTTTTGAAGTGACGTATTATTAGTTGCACTTTTCAGTACCAGAGAATTCGATTTCATTGTATTTTTTTAAAATAGTTTTCTAGATTTAACGTCATAGGAATGCACAAAATGACTAAGAACTGAATAAAACATTGACCCAAATAGACCTTGTAGATACATTAACTGAATCACGAATTTAAGAGCAGAGATGCGTAAGCAAAATTAAATTATAGTACCTATATATAATTGTCTATTGGCACGAAGGTATCCTCCAAGAAAGACCTTTTTCACGATTCTTGCTCAAAAATTTTTAGTTTTTTCAGAGTCCTTACTCTGAATGTGTAAATTTTTTTTTTTTTTTGTAATATAATAATTTATTCTTATAAAGCAACAAATGTTATTTAAGTTATTAAGTACAACATAAAAATATATACAATCATTAAATATTAGAATTATAACTAGGAATCAATATTTACAGAAAAATGGGAGAAGAATAAACAGAAAGGAAAAATACACAAGACTGTTGTAACGGTATACCGTCATAATACCAGAAATTATAATGCCTTAACTCAAAATATCGTAGCCCAAAATACCCGAAATCGAAATATCAATTTTCAAAAGGCAAATATTTATAATATAAATAATTTAAAATGCCTTATGGTCGAATAACCGAAACCCAAAATATAAATTTATCAAATACCTTATCCTAAAATGTCCAAACACAAAATACCTTTTTTTAACATGATTTAAATCCTACATGGATATATCAGTGAATGGTTAACACCCCGACTCAGAGTATCCCGACTCGGATTTTTTTTTTATTTTTCGTTAGCCCACTGTAGTAGGTACTTTTGTAACTCTGAATCAAAGTGTTTTAACATGAGGTAAATCCTACATGGATACTATGCCGGACTCCTACCGACTAAAAACCACACGTATCCTACATACAGTTAGGAGCCCCGGGTAAGCCCTCAGAAGAATACCCAAGGACCAACAGACCTACGGCTACAACTGCGGCTTCACTTAGGTGGGGGGGGGGGGTGGGGGTGGGGGGTGTAAATAAGTTAAAGCCAAATAACAAAACGTGTGAGTGGCAATAAATCTTTATTTCTTAAATCATTCATTGTATTCTATTTTCGGTATTTTAAATTAAGGACATTTGAAAATTTGTATTTTGAATTCTGGTATAATAATTATTTGTATTTTAAATTTAGACATTATACGGTAAGGTGTACTGAAATAAGGTATTTTGAATGTTAAGGTATTTTGAATTCGGGTATTTTGGTCTAATGCATTTTAAGTAAAGGCATTTTGATTTCTGGTATTTTAATATATAACCGGCTCAAATATATAATTACCAATTAAATTATTATATTTGCGCCGTTTGAGTATCTCGGCAGATGCAGCAGCAGAACAGGCGCAGCCCGCCGTGCTTGGAAGATGAGAATTTTCCCATCTTCCATGGCACCAATGATATACCATCCGGTCTCCTGCCATCGTCGCGCGCCAAACCATTTGGTTCAAGAATAGCTGGCACGCCGGCGGTGACAAGAGCGCGGCGGATAATATCATTTAGGTATGCATGACGAGACATACGACCTGCACTCCTGCTGCACGAAAGCCCGTGGTGCCCAAGCGTGTCGACTGCTTCTCCACAGTGACAACGATGTGGAGACACGCAAGGAGCACCTAAACGAAGGCAGGCGGCAATTCTGAACGTAGTGTCGTCCAACATAGTACCTATATTGGGCGACGGAAGAGCCTGAAGCCAGACACCTGATTCCCATTCTCCCACAGCTAGAAGGCGAGCACGTTCTGCAACGTTAGAGCAAGAGTTCAGTAAATTGATTCTAACTCTGCTGCAGAGCGGCCTATCCCACTGTCTCTGAGAGCATGGGTAGGTGGGCAGATCAGTATTTGGGCAAGCCATTTTCCAAGCATTAATGGCTTCAATCTTACCTGACACTTCAGAATTAACCAGTGTAGGAAACAATATTTTCCTGGTCAATTCTTCAGTGTCATGTATTGAAGCCAAAAATGCTGGTAAACTCACATCGGAAATTTTTCGAACGCCGAGACCGCCCAAACGAATAGGCAAAGACGCTTGGAGATAGGCTCGGTCTTTCAAATCTGCGTTTAAAATTTGGCAAAGTGTGTTTTGAATAATTTTGTCCATTTTCTCCAAAAGGGCAGAATGTTTAAATAAGTGTGCTGAACGAAGGGCATGTGTTAATTTAGGGACGAAAAGACAGTACCGAAGAATTGTAAAAGCAGAATGGATATTAATATGAAGAAGTCGGTTTGAAACTGCACAAAAATTTTGAATTTTCTCTTCAATAAAAGAATCAAAGGCTTCTTCAAAAACGGGAGAGCCTAGGAGTAGGAGAGAACTTTTTTGCAATAATTTTAAATTTGGAGCCAGAATGTTAAATTTGTTAAATGCCGAAACTTTATCAATATTATCTTGTAAATAAATTTCACATTTTGATGAATTTAGTTCTAAGCCAATATTTTGAAATTCATTTTTTAGAAAAGCCAAATCACTAAGAACTGTGTCCACATCTCCTCCTAAGGTGCCGTCATCTAGATACCAAATATTTAATTTAGAATTTAGCTGACTAATTACGGATTGTATGGATAAACTGAAAATGACTGGCCCAAGAGGGTCACCTTGTTGACATCCAACTGCTGAGTCTAAAATATTGTCCTTGTATAATAATTTTGATGGGTGTCTGTAGCACAGCCAAAGAAAATTAAAAATTTTTGGAGTCTCTAATTTGGCCTGTGTCAACATGGTGTCCCTATTTACTGAATTAAAGGCGTTTTTGAGGTCAACCTTAAGAACGACCTCTCCTGCGCCGCAGCCAAGGTAAGTCGACAGGGCATGTATGGCAGCCTCACAACCCCCTTTTGACCCGAAGCCGAGTTGTAGGGGTTGAAATTTGCTGGCCAACTCTTCCTTATAAAAATGGCAGCAAATTTTGGCTACCATACGCCTAAAGGTACAACCAACGGCAATGGGACGAGTGCCACCATCTTTTTTTCGCAAGGCGCACAGATTTGCACCATAGAGAATATCAATGATGCCCTCGTCCACATTGCCGGACAACATAAGATTGACTAACCCTGTTAGCTCCTTCAGGAGTGCCTCACCAGCCTCCCCAGCAGCTGGACTCAGGAAATCTTTCAGATGCTGAGGAGTCAAACCATCTAGCCCACCAGCTGAACCACTCCTAAAGGAGCCAACAGCTGTCAGCACTTCCTTGGCTGTAACACGTAAACATTCGTCGTTAAAATTTGGAGGATCGGGGACAGGTCATTCTTTGGCGCAGGGTGCTTGCTCTTCAGATCAGCAAGAGTTTGTGGAGAGCAAGGCGCCACCACGTCGCTACTAAATAACAACCTGGATGCTCCTCTTATATCACCTTCTCTTAATTTTGATTCTACATAATAGAATAATGAATTTTTACAAAAAATTGAGAATTTTGGGTCGAAAATATGCGTCGAATTACAATTGTCTTTAATTTGAGATGTTAATCTCTTTTTGACTGCCTGATCTTTTGCAACATGTAAAATTCTATAAGAGAAGGTAAGCAACTGTTCCCAAGCGTAGGATGAGTTCTCCCGAACTACAAGACCAATACAGTGGGCCAAGCTTTGAGCCACTGCTGGTCTTGCACCTCGGGGAATTCTTTTTAAAACTGGAATAGAATTTTTGAATTTTGCTATCGTTTGCCAAAAAGGAATTTGTGAATTAGAAAATTGAGAATTTGGAGGAGATTCTTGCCTTGAAAAAACATTTTGGGACTTGTGAACTTTCCCAAAATGTACCCTCAAGCCACGTTCCCCCTTAAAAAAGCGAGCTTGGGAACAATCGGGGCAACGAACCAGGTTATATTGCGACGTGGAAGGTTGACTAGCTACATTCAAAAGTGCACCATTACTACAGTCTTGCGACATAAAAAGATAAATATAAAAAACTTACAGTGAATAATTACAATTTGTTAAAAGGAATGACTGATTATGTATGAATATTCTTATATAAATGTATAAGAATAATAATATAATATTTTAATATTTATATTATACTTTTTATGGTCTCTAAAAGTTTTCATTTATAAGATGAATAGTCATTAATCAAATAAGTAAGTAAGTAAAACTTTATTGTATACCAAACATGAAATTAATAACCCTAAAATTTTGTGTATACATGTATTGTGTACAAATGTTGGCGCTGTAAAATCTTACAGCCTATATCAAGCCACTTCCTATAAAAAAAGGTTTATTTTTGAAAATGGAATTACAGAAAAGCGACAGTATCTTGCAAGGAGTAAACACGACGTTATACTCTTTGGTGTTCTGCGTACATTAACTTATGCATGCAGTCGGTGAAGCTTCTTTATGGAATAGGTTATAATTAATATGACTAATTTCGAAGGGGCTTTTGTGCATAACTAAACTATAACATGATTCAACAAGGTCGATGTTCAACCGCAAGTTACATGTCAAAACCCCCAGCATTTCTGAGAACGCGGGCGCTACCTTTGTGCATGTATTTCCCGAAACCCCACAATTGATATTTGATACATATCTGTATCTACTATCACCTTTTCCTGTGCACATAGAGAGAGTGCTCCGATCCTATTAACCTCTCCTGAAGTGGTCTTAGCCAACTTAAAAAGCAAGTGGTGCCCCACTTTTTTTTTGTTTAACGTGAGGGAAAATCCTCATGGGTGTTATTCCGGACTCCTACCGACTAACCTCACGTAACGCCCATCAGTTTATGGTTAGAAGCCCAGGGTAAGCCCTCGGAAGGATGTCCCAGAACTCCCAACAGACCTACGGCCGCTACTGCGGCCTCGCCCAGGGGGTGGTTCGGGTGCTATCCCGCGTCTTTGGGGGGTTTCGGGTGTGTACCCGCTTCTAAGGGGGGCGTGCGTGAGTTCGTCACGTCACGCTGCCGTGCCGTCATGGGCCTGCTTCTGTAAGGACGGTGAGTCGCCCACTCACCGTCCTCAGGCCCCCGGTCATGGAGGCCGATAGTCCTCGGCGAAGACACGTCGGCGGCGCCCAAGCCGCCGACTGCGGAACTCGGGTGGGAGAGTTCTCTCCCGTTCCCGCCCCGCCGCCTCTTTCACGAGCATGACCTGCTCGCAGAAAAAGGAGTGGTGCCCTCCTTACTGACGGAGAAGGTCATGTGCAAACAAACGGTTTATCAGACATTTTATCAATATAATTAGTTTATTTGTTTGAGTATTCTTGACATGACCCATTAGACACGTATTAGAAACCAGAAAATATTATATTCTATCGCAAAATTTAATTTGAAAATTAAGAAACTCCCGGTCTTGAGTCCGGTTTCTGATAATCCTAAATATGGTAATAAATCCTGTAATTTTCTGAGGAGTTGGATATCCCACAGACTACTGGTTTTGGGATTTATATCTTTGACATAAACCTAGATCAGACTTGACGCACGTAAGCAAGATGGCCTTTTTTTTTTTTGTTTAACGTGAGGGAAAATCCACATGGATGTTATGCCGGACTCCTACCGACTAAAAAACCTCACGTCACGCCCAACAGCCTGTGGTTGGAAGCCCCGGGGAAGCCCTCGGAAGGATGTCCCAGAACTCCCAACAGACCAAGCAAGATGGCCTACATTAGTTATTTACCTCTTTAAATTGTAGATATCTATTATAAGTCGAATCGTATAAAGTGTAATGATAATTGTCTAGTATAAGCATTAATTATTGTAATTAGTAATGTAGACGGCGATTTTTGTTTATTTACGAGTGAAATCTATTTTGTAAAAATCAATCAATAAAATTCTATTCTATTCTATTCTACTTGCTGATGCAAGTACCAGGTTACCATGTTGTAGAAATACTACCAATGTAATAATATAGCATATTTTTCATTGAACTGCACTTATGAATTCAGTAAAAGTCAATCACTCAGTAAATAAATTATCAATCATTGTAATTTGTAGCCAATATCCACCCCAGTTGCCTCACTTACAAACAAAAAAAAACTGACTTCAAACAAAAACTAAAAATTGAAAAATAAAATTAACTTAGCACAAAGTAATAGGTAGTATATTTAGATTTATCAGATATTATTGAATGTAATACTGAAATCGGCGCCAAGTAAAACTATAGGTATAGTTAGGTATTATTAATCTCTCATAGAAATATTGGCACCGACTTCAGTATTACAGTCAATAATATCTGATAAATCTAAATATACTTCCTATTACTTTGTGCTAAGTTAATATTATTTTTCAATTTTTAGTTTTTGTTTGAAGTTGGTTTTTTTTTGTTAAAATTTTTTTTTTCGTGATTTTTAGTGACGGGTAGACTGAAATTATATCTGTCTAGGGGGGTAATGTTCTCCCCAATACAAATTAATCAAGCCCAAACACAACGTAACTGTTGTAAATCGTTAAGGAATTCCCTCGATTCGAGGAATTTCTTCGATTTCTCCAGGATCCCAGCATCAGATTCTGACTTCCTGTATAATGGGACCACATGGGAAGCACCAGCTTTTAAAAAAAAAAGAATCATCAAAATCGGATAACTCTTTCAAGCGATTTGCCGGTAACAAATATAAAAAAAAAACATACAGACGAATTGAGAACCTCCTCCTTTTTTGGAAGTCGGTTAAAAAACAAACACATATAATTAATCATCCGTTGGGTTGCTACGACGAATTTACAAACGTACACGACGAAACGGAACGACCTGCCCGCATATTTTCCTCCTCTTACAATCCTGGGTTCTTCAAGCGGAGCGTGAAGAGACACATCACAGAGCCGCCAACTTGAGGACCACTGTACTAGATGTGGTTATGGCTATCCATCAGGCGGCGGCAACGAGCTAAATCGCCCATGAAGGGTTCCGTAGCAACAAGTAACATAATATAAAAGTTCTTGTAGTTCGTTGTAACTTTCATTGATGTTTTAACTCGTTCGCAGTGGTAGTGACTTTTCTCGGCGAAAATTGCGGTTTATGACGTATTTAAAAAAAAACTACCAACTCGATCTCGTTCAAACCAATTTTTGTTGGTAGATTTTATGGCAATGTACATTATATTTTTTTTTTAGATCAATCATAGGTACTCTTGGTTTAGAAGTTAGAGGGGGGACACAGATTTTTCCACTTTGGAAGTGTCTCTTGCGCAAACAATTCACTTTAGAAAAAAATGATTTTAGAAACCTCAATAGCATTTTTGAAGACCTATTTATAGATATCCCACACGTATGGGTTAGATGAAAAAAAAAATTTTGAGTTTCAGTTCTGAGTAGAGGGACCCCCAAAATTATCTGCTTTATTTCTAGTTTTATATTTAAATTTTAATGCGGTTCACAGAGTACATCTACTTATCAAGTTTCAACAGCATAGGCCTTATAGTTTTGGAGAGAAGTGGCTGTGACACACGGACGGACAGACAGACATGACGATAAGGGTTCCGTTTTTGCCATTTGGCTACGGAACCCTAAAAAACACAGATGAAAAAACCCTAGAAAACGCCCCTCGTTTCTCGTCGGGGGTTAAAAGAAACTAAGCCTTCGGCCAATTATAGTTGTGGTTGCCCATCACTGATAGCATAAGATCTGATTACCATATGTTCAAAAACTACTGCCCAAATTTAAGATTATGCGCCCGAAGATGGGATGGAAAATACACGAATTTAAATGAAATATTTATCCTTTGTGCAATATTCAATATCACAGTTTCATTTCGTATTTTTAGTAACTGTATTAGGAATTTAGAATTGAAGGCTAGTTACCTTTCGCAAACTCTTTTACTATCAAACCAACAGTTTAATCACAGATGACCAGATATTTTATCATTATAATAAGTATACTTATTTGCAGATACTTGACATGGCCCATTAGACACGTTCCGCATTCTATCAAAAGAAAATAAGCTCGCGCCCTATTGAAGATGTGTTTGTCCATCAATGCCAGTCAAAGAGTGATGACCATATGCACTATCTATCATCGTATGCAATTGTTATGCTCATTTTGGTGATCCTTTTTACATTGACAGAGTACCGGTGGTCAACCAACACCTTGCTTTCTGACATTGCGAGAGAGAGTTCCGCAGTTTTTGTTAACTAGTGATGTACCTATATTTGAGGGCTATCGAGATTAAGTGTCAAAATTTTTACAAGCCTAAATCAATTGATTAGGGTAAGGCTTCGGAAGGATATCCCCAGGATAATTATGGGCTCCCAACCGCAGGTAGTATCCATGACGGATTTTCTACCCGTAAAAAAATTCTTAATCAAACCATGTAAATCTTTCTTGTTTTTAATCTTTCAGCAAATGCTGTATTTATAATTTACTTACTTTTCCACAATGTAATAAATTAAAATAGCTTCAGTATAGAATACCAACACAAGTACTCGTACATAAGCACCAACTTAAAATATATTTGTAAAAAACGTAGAAATAATATCCAGTTGAACTTCAGTGGTTCAGCAGCAGCTGCTGACTGTCTTAAATTAGCAGGTCAGACGATGGTCACTCCCAACATTGAAGAAAATAAAAAATCAAATCACAGCTGCTTTTATAACCAATAAAAGCGAATTGACCCCGAGAATTGGAAATAACTGCGAAGATACTAAGAAGAATATAATAATAATATTAATAAATATTCACGGACATGTCACACAACGCTATCTGATCCCAAAGTAAGCTAGGAATAACCTGCTTGTGTTATGGGTATCAGACCACGGATATTAATACTTATATACCTTTAAAGCCCTCGAAAGGATGTCCCAACTCCCAGGACCACTCCCAACAGACCCACGGCCGCCACTGCGGCCTCGCGTATGGGGTGGTTCGGGTGCTATCTCGCGTCTTTGGGGGGTTTCGGGTGTGATCACGCTTCTAAGGGGGGGTGTAAATTCC
Source organism: Miltochrista miniata (assembly GCA_933228765.1). Classification (NCBI taxonomy): domain Eukaryota; kingdom Metazoa; phylum Arthropoda; class Insecta; order Lepidoptera; family Erebidae; genus Miltochrista; species Miltochrista miniata. The sequence goes on from OW121770.1 coordinate 15,115,262, forward strand.
TCACGTCACACTGCCGTCATGGGTACTGCTTCTGTAAGGACGGTGAGCAGCCCTCTCACCGTCCTCAGGCCCCCGATCATGGAGGCCGATAGTCTCCGGCGAAGATACGTCGGCGGCGCCCAAGCCGCCGACTGTGGAACTCGGGTGGGAGAGTTCTCTCCCGCTCCCGCCTCGCCGACTCTTTCACGACATGACCTGCTCGCAGAAAGAGGTGGCGCAGTCCCACTTACTCCCGCTAGAGATCATGGCTCGCACCATGGTCTCGAGCAAGAGAGTGTCCACGTCCAGACACTACGAGGACCTGGCGCTGTTGCGCCCACGCCGCGCCGTGCACTCCACTAGCGTGTGGAGCGCTGTGTCATCGCTGCGGTCATCGCAGTGCTGGCACTCAGCCGTGCTTTCCCGGTGTCTTCGCCACAGATACTTACCGAAGCTACCGTGCCCGGTAACTATCTGTGACAACCGGTAGGAGAGAGCACCGTGTCTCCTCTCCAGCCACTCGTCCATGACCGGTCTGACGGCCGCGATTGTGACAAATCCCCCCTTTGGTTGCTCAAGTCGCACCTTTCATGTCTCCACGGTTTCCTGGTGGAGCAGGGACCGCTGGGCCTCGATTTCCCGAGACGCAGGCCTTTGGCCCCGCTCCAGCGCCTCCTTGCGCCATCTGAACAGTGACTCTCGAGGCTCGAGGCAGTGACAGAGGCTCTCGCTTTCAGAGACATAACACAGACTGTAGCATTTATTTTCTATAGATGCAGTATTCAGTATGTGAAAGCAGCCTAATCGAGTTATCTTTTTTTAATCGGTTGTCAGTGGTGACATTTCTGCTGTCAGAATGACAGGATGTCATAAGGATCGGTGACGAATCGTTTTTGCTTTCAATGAAAGCAGGTTTTGCATGAAATTCGAGACGATTCCACGTGAGAGAGGGGATAAAGCCCTGATACAAAGTTCCAAGTCTCTTTTTACGATCGGCTAAGGACGAGGGAAATTGATATTACTCTGAGTGGCACGCCTCAATTTTTCTTTGGAGGTTGTAAGTTGCAACCTGAGGACCTGTTAAGGAATTAGTCTGATTTTACTTATTCTCCTCGGAAGGAGTTGGACTCTGTGTCAACCTACACCCGGGATACCGGTAAGTGTCATTTCTTGTTTGCTAAGCGGTTCGAATTTCGTCGGTCGCGATGTCAGTTATTTCATTTGTCGTTTACTTGTCATAACAGGGTTTTTTACTACGGGAAAAAGCGGCCCGTCCACGGTTAGCAAAACCACACCCAATGACACGTGGACTACATGAGCGAGGTGTTTTGAGAGGAACCAGCCGCCTCCACGTGGCATTCTCGTGCTGTGCTGCTCTCAACTTGACTCAAGGCCGGTAATTGTCACCCAATTATAAGTGTAGTTAGCTGCTTACCCGTTTTACCTGCTCACGCGGCAGTGGTCTATTGAGTAGTATTAGTACCTAAGCCCTGACTATACTTCTGTGTACCTGTGATATTTGTGTCTATCAGTGAATAAGCTCTCTGTGTGTCTCTGTGTATCTCTGTGTACTTAATAAATATATGTGTGTACACCCTATTGTCTGTCTTCGTTAGAGCCCTAGCCTACCCTTGCACACACACTGGAAACTCAGAAATAAGGCGCCCTGGGATAGAGTTCTCTGCATAGCTACCTCGCGCTAGTTGGTGAGTAACACTGAACATCTATGAGTTACAAATTGGCGCCCAACGTGGGGCGCCAATTTGTAACTCATAGATGTTCAGTCCGGGACGAGACGTATTTACTGGCCCAAGATGTACGAGGACGTCAAAGAATATGTTGGGAATTGCGAAACATGCAAGCAGTACAAACCCGTAAATACGTCTCGTCCCGGCCTAATGGGTAGCCCGAAGCGGGTTTCGAAGCCATTCGAAGCTGTCTCTGTCGATCTGCTTGGTCCCTTTCCCACTTCGAGCAATAGAAACGTACACCTGATCGTGGTCTCTGACTACTTTAGCAAATACGTCATGTTGTGCCCTGTTCGGGTTGCCACAGGCGCTGTAGTCGCGAGGTTCATAGAGAAGAGTGTGTTTCTCGTGCACGGAGTCTGCAAGACTATTTACATGGATAATGGCCCTCAGTTTGTGAGTAAGCCATTTAAGGATCTGTTGGCTAAATACAATGTACCTAATATATATTATAACCCTAGGTATCATGCCCAAACTAATCAGGCGGAACGAGCTATTCGTAATGTGGTTCAAGCGATCTCATGCTATGTGAAGTCACAACACAAGTCTTGGGATCAGTTCTTGGTTGAGATACAGTGTGCTTTAAACACTGCAGTTAACGAAGCAACTCGTTTCACCCCTTACTTTTTGGTACATGGTAGGGAATTTATTGGGGATGGAGTGTTATACAGGCAGACAGATATCGCGTGCCATCCTACTTCAGTCTCTGTAGACGATCCATCAGCCTTCGGTGTCAAGCTGAGAGAAATACAACGCATTTACGACCAGGTGAGGAAACATTTGAACGTTGCCCACCAGCGTAATGAAAAGTATTACAACCTCAGAAAAAGGCATGTAGAGCTGAAAGTGGGACAGATAGTTTACAAACGCACGTTCTACCTGTCCAACAAGGCCAAGAATTTTACTTCTAAGCTAGCCCCTAAGTTCCTTAAATGTGTGGTGACTGCTAAACGATCCCCTTTAGTATATAGGCTGTCGGATCTGGACGGTAAGGATCTTGGGGAGTACCATATCAAGGACATCCTGAAGTATCAGGAGGAGCAGTCTCCAATACCTAACGTAACTACATAGCACTGTTTCTCTAGTTTATTAAACCAGTGCTATGTGATCATTATGTAAGACTATTTTAATCTTTTGTTTGTATTTCTATATGTGTACGTGACTTTAAATTGTCACGTTGTAGTTTCTTCTATGCACCGCACCGAGCGTTTTTCTCTCATTCGCTTCTTAGTACTCTACAATATCCTGAGAGCTTGGGTAGTGTTAGGGTATCGGCAGTGAGTAAAGGGAGCATTCGTTTTTTATGAAGGGCATTAGACTCTAGTTACTTAGCCTATCCGGTACACGAGTCAGTGTCTAGTTAGGTACATAGGAGGATCTTTCTTTGGTATTGTAATGGTCGTAGTCAGCTGGTGTTTGAAGGACCTAGCTGGTTGTCTTTGTTTATTAGTCAGTACTTTTCTGTTTTCTTTATTGTGTATTTCCAGCGTGTCATATACGCAGGAAATACTATTAAAGGGGGGGTGGTTGTAGCATTTATTTTCTATAGATGCAGTATTCAGTATGTGAAAGCAGCCTAATCGAGTTATCTTTTTTTAATCGGTTGTCAGTGGTGACATTTCTGCTGTCAGAATGACAGGATGTCATAAGGATCGGTGACGAATCGTTTTTGCATTCAATGAAAGCAGGTTTTGCATGAAATTCGAGACGATTCCACGTGAGAGAGGGGATAAAGCCCTGATACAAAGTTCCAAGTCTCTTTTTACGATCGGCTAAGGACGAGGGAAATTGATATTACTCTGAGTGGCACGCCTCAATTTTTCTTTGGAGGTTGTAAGTTGCAACCTGAGGACCTGTTAAGGAATTAGTCTGAGTTTACTTATTCTCCTCGGAAGGAGTTGGACTCTGTGTCAACCTACACCCGGAATACCGGTAAGTGTCATTTCTTGTTTGCTAAGCGGTTCGAATTTCGTCGGTCGCGATGTCAGTTATTTCATTTGTCGTTTACTTGTCATAACAGGGTTTTTTACTACGGGGAAAAGCGGCCCGTCCACGGTTAGCAAAACCACACCCAATGACACGTGGACTACATGAGCGAGGTGTTTTGAGAGGAACCAGCCGCCTCCACGTGGTATTCTCGTGCTGTGCTGCTCTCAACTTGACTCAAGGCCGGTAATTGTCACCCAATTATAAGTGTAGTTAGCTGCTTACCCGTTTTACCTGCTCACGCGGCAGTGGTCTATTGAGTAGTATTAGTACCTAAGCCCTGACTATACTTCTGTGTACCTGTGATATTTGTGTCTATCAGTGAATAAGCTCTCTGTGTGTCTCTGTGTATCTCTGTGTACTTAATAAATATATGTGTGTACACCCTATTGTCTGTCTTCGTTAGAGCCCTAGCCTACCCTTGCACACACACTGGAAACTCAGAACTAAGGCGCCCTGGGATAGAGTTCTCTGCATAGCTACCTCGCGCTAGTTGGTGAGTAACACTGAACATCTATGAGTTACAAGACATAAGACAGACACAAGTATCCCCTAGTCAGGGTCTCCGCCCAAACGGGGGTGTTTGGTGTATATTATACAAAAATATGTTTAATACTTACAATTTTTGAAATATTATCATAAATACCTATCGATAAACGTGGATAAATGAAATCCCTATAAAATCGAAAACCCTTTCAAATCGTCTCAAGCCCACTTACCCAACATTTTTATAGCAAAAAAAATATGTTAAACCATTGAGAGTACATTACAAGATTATAAACCATATTTTTTTGAAAAGTACAATATGGTCATCTTTGTCACATTGTGCCCTATTGAGCATTGAAGGATGGATTTGGTATATCTGTGTACGGAACCAGAAGTAAGTACCACACCCATATTAGGGTTCAGCAATAGTTACTATAAAAACTTTTGAGAAATGAGGTGGTGTTTAAAGGATATTTTTTATGAAATGCTATTTATATAAACTTTTTGAAACGTTTTTTTTAGTATTTTATTTAACGTGAGGAAAAAAAACCTCACGTAACGCACAACCGCCTAGGCTTGGGAGCGTCGGACGATTTTCGGGTGTAATCCCGCTTCTTAGGGGGGGCTTGCGAGAATCCCTCACGTCAAGCCGCCGTCATGGGCACGTTTTTTAGTATATGAAACAATATAAGAGCTTTGGGAGGAACAAAACTAGTGCCATTTTAACTCATAGTACAAAAATTATATAAAACTAGATGATGATCGCGGTTTCACCCTCGTGAAATTCGGTATCCGTTCCCGCTTGCCGTGGGAACAAATTCTCGGGATGAAAAGTAGCCTATATGTTATTCTAGACTAAAGGGCTATCTCTATAATATTACTAATTTCAGCCCAATCCGTTTAGCCATTAGAGCGAGATTGAGTAACAAACATCCAAACATCTTCACAAACTTTCAAATTTATAATATTAGTAGGATAGTAGGATGACCTGTGAAATCAGGTGTTAATCAGTTCTCAGTGAGCGCGTACCTCGACGACACGCACAGCTCTTTAGGTACCCGGTCGCACAAGTAATAAATATATCGTCAACCTTTTGTCGGTCCCCTTTAATTATGAAAACATGTGGGATGTGTAATGGTACTTTTAGTGATGGTGTTCAGTGCAGTACCTGTAAGAAATATCTGGATTATGCATGTGCTACCATATCAGAGGGTGGCTGGCAGAAGTTGGGTACTGATAGAAGATCGAAGTGGAAATGTCCCAAGTGTAGAATATCGTCACCGAAGGTGCAAGAGTTGCCAGCCTCACTTGACACCGTGCTCAGCGAAATTCGGGATATGAAGCGTCAACTTATGAATCTACCTACGCTTTTTGAAGACATAAGAACAATCAAGGATGAGTTATTTGAGCTCAAAGCGTCTTGCGAGTTCTCAACCAATAAGCTTGATGAGTTTCAGTGTAAGCTCACTGAACTTGATAACAGAGTATCTGAACTTGAAAAGTTGCGTGAAACCGTTGACAATATCCAGATCGAACTATCAAAGACAAAGTTTGAACTTTCATCGCACGACCAAAGATCCAGACTAAACAATGTGGAGATTAAGGGAGTCCCTCTCAAAAAGGACGAAAATTTGTATGCAGTTGTGGACTCGATTGGACGCAAGATCAATTATAATTGCCCTAAGTCTCAAATTAATTATATCTCAAGGGTACCCATGCAAAACTCTAAGGAAAAGCTAATAATTGTGAGCTTTCTAAACAGATATGTTAAGGAGGACTTCACTGCTGCTGCACGTGCTGTGAAAAACCTGTCTACTACAGATCTCGGATTTAATTTACCCCCGCAACGAGTTTATGTAAATGACCATTTAAGTGTTGATTCTAAAAAGTTACTCAGTAAAGTAAAAAATTTGGCTAAAGAAAAACATTACCAATTTGTATGGGTTAAGCATGGGAAAATTCACATCAGGAAAGACACAACTTCTAAACCGATGATTGTAAGGGGCGACTTGGATTTAAACAAGATTGCTTAACGTGCCATTTAGTATGTTACTCGCATTGCAGTAACACGCTCTGTGAGCCGGCTTTTACCGTTCTTATGCCTCATATTTGTTTACGATTAATTAATGTTTACAAAATGTTCTGTGCCTCTGCCTTGATAACTTGTCCTTGGAACCCTGCTGTTGCTCGCTGTATCCGCTATATCGTGTTGTTACCTTTGAAGCGCTAACATGTATAACTGCATCTGTATTGCTCCTACTCATACGCGCACTGACTAATTGCTGTCTTATTTACGCACTTGTTAGTGACTCAATCAAAAGAAATAAACTTTGTCAGTCTAATAATTACCTACTTTTACCTTTTGTGTACGGTGACTTTGTATGTGAAAGTGGTGATTTGTTGAACCAGATAACTTTTTATTCCTCTTATTATGATATTTTACATGATATTAACTTCTTGTTTTCTAATGGCGTCTGATGTTGAACATAAACTAAACATATATTATCAAAATTTAAGAGGTCTTAGAACCAAAACGGAACACTTTTACAGGCAGATATGTATGGCGTCATACGACGTTATTGTTTTGACTGAGACGTGGTTGTTGGATGGTATCCTGGATTCGGAGCTTTTTGATTCTAGATATGTCGTGTGGCGTCGCGACCGCGATTACGACTTTACTCAACAAAAACGTGGTGGTGGGGTCGCTATTGCAACGCGCCGGGAGTTATTGGTTAATCCTGAACCACACTTTCACTCTTCGGCCGAGGATCTGTGGGTAAACATACGAATCAAGGTACCGGATTCACGACGGTATGTAAACGTTCACATATGCATTGTTTACTTATGTAAGCAGGCGCAGGGATTTTCTTTCTCGTCTCAGCTTCAAAATTTTTTTTCGACATTAAACAACACGGTGATTAGTAACAATAGTTCCGATATGTTTGTGGTGGTGGGTGATTTTAACCTTCGCGGAATTGTATGGTTGCCATCGGAGTGCCAGTCGTTTGTACCTACAAATTTAACTAGTGCTGATGAATATCTACTTTCGGACGAATTATATACATCAGGGCTGGCACAATATAATCATGTTGTCAATAAGGATGGCAAAATACTCGATTTGGTTCTATCGAGTGGCTTGGCGACGGTAACAGAAAATACAGAACCGTTAGTGCCTATCGACAGCTACCACCCTGCACTGTTAATTGTTATTGATGCCTGTATAATACCCGCCTTAGACTGTCCGCCAAGAACTCGGTACATATTTAGCAAGGGTGACTACGACTCCTTGAATAACGGCATCTGCGCTGTTGACTGGGACTTTGAAATTTCGTCACGATCAGTTGACGACGCTGTTAAGTTCTTTAATCAAACCATGGCCGATTTACAAAATAAATATATACCCAGTAGGATCGTCAGAAATAGCAAATACCCTGTTTGGTATGACTCTAACCTAATTAGGGCCATAAAAGAGAAATATAAATATTTAAAAAAGTATAAGACCTACGGTAATAAATCAGATGAATTATCTTTTAAGATACTACGTCAAAGGGTTAAAACTTTGGAGGCCATGTGTTATAGTAACTACATAAAGTCAACAGAGAATTCGATCAAAAATAATCCTAAAGCTTTTTGGACTTTCGTGAAAAATCGTTACAACACAAATGCGGTGCCTAATCAACTTACCTATAACAATGACTCTTTGTATACTGCCGACAAAATATGTGAGGCATTCTCTTCCTATTTTCACTCAACGTTTCTTGACCCCCATCACCTAAACAGCAACCAAAATTCAAACTCTATTACAGCCAGAGACCATCAGTGCCCCATATCTACAGCTGATATATATCAGATTGAAGTTAAAACTGATGATGTTGCCAACATTTTGAAACACCTCGATATTTCTAAGGGACCTGGACCCGATAATATATCGCCACAGCTTCTTAAAAGTTGTTTTTCGAGGATCTGTTTACCCATCTCGATGCTGTTCAGAAAATCCTTGTCATTGCATACCGTACCTCGCATATGGAAATCGGCGTATATAACGCCTGTTCACAAAAAAGGCTGTAAAACCAAGGTGACAAATTATAGACCCATATCGAAACTCTGTATCATAGCTAAAGTGTTCGAAAAAATAGTATACAAGCAGGTTTATTCTGCAATATCCGTATGTCTCAGCCCAGTTCAGCACGGCTTTCTGAGGGGCCGATCTACGGTGACTAATCTAACGTTGCTAAATGAGTTTATTACGAGTGCTATGGAAGGTGGCAAACAGGTTGATGTCGTCTACACTGATTACAGCCGGGCTTTTGACCGTATTCATCATGACACCTTATTGAAGAAATTAAGTAACATTGGAATAAGAGGAGGTCTACTCCGTTGGTTCTCTTCTTATCTCATGAATAGGACTCAAGCTGTTACTCTCAATGGCCGCGTATCTGGTTGGGTCACTGTGCCCTCTGGTGTACCTCAGGGTTCCCTGATGGGACCGTTGCTTTTTGTGATTTATGTGGATGACATCGACTCCTGCCTTAAAACTTCCAAACTGCTGTGTTTTGCGGACGATATGAAAATATATTCTACTATATCGTCGTTGGAAGACATGGCAGCACTTCAAGCTGATTTAAATCGGCTTCATGAATATTGCCAGGTCAACAAACTTGACCTGAATCCGTCGAAATGTTCCCTAATAACGTACACCAGAAAACGTAATATATTGACTACAAAGTATGTGATGGGGGGTGAGGCCCTCTCGAGAACAAATAACGTACGAGATCTAGGTGTATATCATGACAGTTGCCTGGTATTTGACGATCATATTGATGCAGTAGTCAAAAGAGCTTCTAAGGCGCTTGGGTTTGTGATGCGCATATCCAGGTGCTTCACTGAAGCTAAGACACTTAAAATATTATACTGTACATATGTGCGAAGTCACCTGGAATATGCGTCTCAAATATGGAACCCATGTTATAATGTTTACATTGATAGGATTGAGAATGTTCAAAAACGATTCATGAAATACCTGTGCTATCATCAGAGAATTCCGTACCGATCGGAAAATTACTTGCTGCTGTGTAGGAAATTTCACATACTACCACTCATAAATCGTCGAATGATAGCTGACATACTGTTTCTTACAAAAATAATGAATAATGAAATCGATTGCCCTGACCTTCTACAGCAATTCAACTTCAATGTGCCTGGTAAATCATTACGTCGCTTTTCTCCGCTAAGTGTACCAAAAGCTTCAACGAATTATAGGCAGAATAGTTTTATTGTGCGTGTGAGTAGAAGTGTGAATCAGATAGCTAGACAGCAGGATTTTGATTTATTCTCATTGAGAGTGGCAGCGGTGAGAAGGATGTTAAGCTTGGACTTTTTCAAGGGCATAAATTAGTATTGTAAAATTACAAATAAGTTCGTCTTCGTAGTTTTTACCTTACCTGTGCTTTGTTTCTGTTAGGGTTACTTTGCTGTTTTTTTTTTTAATACCTTTGCTCACTTTTTGTAGTTTAATGTGTTGCTATAAGTGAGGACATGTAATTGGCTTTCTGATTCTATGAATGTGTGTCACTCTGGTAATATAAGCTGTAAGTCCTCCATACCTTAAATTAAATTAAATTAAATTAAATTAATGTGGAAATCCATCGGATAGAGCAGTATAGGAGGAGGGTGCAAAATGTGTGAAGCTCATTTGACATTGATGACTTGACTTGACGATGCTTCGTGTGATGGCAAAATCCGTATCAACTAAATAAAAATTTGGAGGACCCACTGACTGTCCTTTTAATTTAGGTCAATCATGATTTCTCTTGAATTATTTGAGGTAACCGTTGACCTTTGTACGCTAGGATTGACGGATCGAAGGTGTGGATTGGATGGATTCTCCTTTTAATCCTCTCCCTTACAACCGGTATAATATAAAAAGTTTATTTATACTTCCTAGTGAACTTACAGTCTCTGGTCTAATGTCACAATTTTTTTTCTCAAAACTTTCGTACCTATATCAAGAGATTATTTTTCTAATATTTGTGAAGAACCCGCCCGTACTTCCTCGCAACCGTACACGATCGACTCGTGCGGTCGAGAATGCGCGAATTACGTGCGATGTCCACGTCTCATTGTGTTCAACAACAGCTTGTAGCTTGCTGTCCGGCCCTACACCGCCTGCTGCCACCATACACGATGTATACAGTGTGATGTTTTTAAATCACTGTCATCATCATCATCATCATTCGTTACAGCGTGATATCGTGGGGCTTTTAGGCTGATTGAATTTAAGGCAGAATCTTCGCAGTCTACTATACGCCAATGACCATGGGCCTCCATGACTGAGGCCTTACAACGACGGGTTGCTTGGTCGCTGCCCTCACAGAAGCAGGCCGAAACGGTAACTAAACGTGTATATTTGCTGTTCAAAGAAGTGGAAAAGTCCCCCGCTCTCAAAAATCTTGTCAGGTTAATTCTGTGCCACAAAGAAACGGATTAAACCTTGAATCCCCCAGGAGAGACTGCGATATCAGACAAAATCTGTGTTGGGATTATCAGCTATTATGTTTCCGATTCTCCTGGATCTTACGATCGAAAACAGTGAGAGAATTCTATAATGTAGCCAAGACTCCATTTATAAATTCCTGACTTAAACTTTGATCCAAAATTTATGTAGTTCATTTTTAATATATAATTCAATAAATCAAACCTTATAAATCATAGCACAGTTTAGTTAAGATAAGATCAGAGTTTTGAATATACCAATTAAGATTTAGTACGCGTTTTGTGTATATTCGTGTTGAGGTTCTGATATCTACGGTAAAATAAAACGTTTCGAACCTGAATCTGCTGCGCCAGTTTTCGCCAGCACAACAAAAAGGGAACAGTATTACTTGGCTTTAAGCCTACTTTCCACTTTGATTAGTGCGAGTGCAGGTGATTAATGCAGGTGCTTAATGATTAGTACTAATCCCGTGTGGCCCACTAGTGATTAGTGCAGGTGATTACTAATCAGCGAAGTAAAATGAATAGAAGAGCGTTCTATATATTTTTGCGAGTAGCCGCGTCCCGCGCGCCCCTCCACCCCCTTCACTCGCAGCGTGCCTGCAACGGCTGCAACTAAACACGATTGGACATGCTCGTTGTTTAGTAGCTACTGTTTAGTTCGATGTTCTCTTGTTATTATTTGATAATATTTTACTGTTTTCAACACCCTTGCTCATAAATTGTGTTTTATCACATGGCTTTTACCCTCATAAACCATGGTTTCTTGAATTTGGTCATCCTTACCTGCTGTTAGTCGTCCAACAACTAACCTTTAACTAAGCGCAGAAACTAAACACAATTGGACACTACTCTCAACAGACACTTGTACTAATCATTGAGATTACTACTACACAATTAATCACCTGCACTCGCACTAATCAAAGTGGAAAGTAGCCTTTAATTACATAACCGATTGAATTGAAACTATAAAATTTTGTTAAAAGATTTAAATTTCGAACGTCCTGTAGACAAAATACATCGGTCATTCATAATCTGAAGTCCGAACATATTTTTTTACACCTTGTCTTGTCCAGGCAGACGAGAAACGCAGGCCGCTTCAAAATTCACACTTTATTGACTAATCACAATAGGATTATTCCAACAATAGTTGACAATAGTTTAAATGTGTATTACAAGCCCACAAATCGTTACATATAATATTAATGACGTAGAAGTTTATTTTTCTAGCATTTGTCATAACCTCTTTGCTTTATGAAAAATTATGTTTTAAATATCGAACGTCTATAGAAGTTGGCAGATAACAAATTATTTTGAGTTTGTTTACTTTTTTTTTTTTGATGAGAATCTATTCAAACTTGACAAAAACTTATTTGGGTGATGGCTACATTAAGCTATACTGTCAAATTCTTATCAAAACTCATGTAGATCTATTTATTTTACTGAAACAATCAGTTTAACAATTTTCTGAAAAGAATATGATAAAGCATGAACCACAGTGGATCCTTTTTATTACCTTCTCTTTTTTTTCCAAGTTGTAGGAGTATCTTATAACTTCGAGATATTAAATAGGCCAATATTATCCTTTTTCACCACATCTTACTCTCGAAGTCTCGCAGTGAGCTATATAGCAGAGTGTTTCTTTTCGAGGAAACTTTTAAACGAGGTCCCTCAGAAAAATACGTTAAAAAACGGTCGATTGCGCGTCAGTCTCGCGCTGACAAGAGCAACTTAAAAATTACGTTTGTTGTTTGAGATTTAGCCCCCCTAAGTTTTTTTTCTAACTTAAGTACCTATTTGCTAACTAACATTAGTATAGCGACTTCGTCTCCAAAAATTCACGATTTTTTAAGCTACGGCCTGGAGACAGACGGACAGCGTAGTTTCAGTAAGAGGGCACCGTTTTTACCATTTGGGTACGGAACCACAAAAACTACTGTTGCATTAAACTACGTCACTATAGGTCACGTGAATCATCTGTTCAAAGTTTAAAATAAAACAAAAATGACAACGTCAATCGAATTGAACTTTCACTTTCATAATAAACGTGTTAGAGGGGCAGTCTGGTGAGAACGATCTCATGGCTTTCTTGTTATCATTAGTTTCAGAATAGTCACCCCGCAAATTGAAATTGACTTTTCGGACAAATTGTCCGATCCTTCGGTGTCCGTATTTCCGTTCTGATTTGGATGTTTTGTCCGAAACTGCAAAATCGCAATTCAATGCGTTTTATCACTTCCCAACACTAGTGCGTACGTACGTTGTCGGACTTTTATGTTTAAAAATCCACCATTGATACACACTACACTCGAAAATACACTAATTTTGAACATATATACCACCACGGAGCGACATGCTTCTATCCAGTTCCGCTTAAAATACCTATTTCAGCATTTTTTTTTCTTATGTAGGCGTCACTCAACTCATAAAAAGTTTAAAAATGAGACTGCCAAAGACATAATAATATTCAGCATAATGAATTTAGCCAAAAGTTTTAAAATTCATACATACTCTATAAGCGTTTTGTTATGCAATTACGTATGTTACAAAAAAAAATTGGGATGCATAATGTTAGTCTATATTGTGTTTAGAAATTCAAATTCAAACATTATGGATAAGTTTTTTTTGGATAGATATTATTCAGTATTATACCCATTTGTTTTTCTGTATGTTATTATGCCACGTGGGGCTTGGCAGTCATTGGAGGAACCTTATTGGCCTGGAACTTAATTCTGCTATTTTATATTGAATATCCTCTGAAGGACTTACCCAGGGTGCCCTGTAGGAAGGACTCCGTGTGGTTTTAGTTCCAAACTTTCTAGTGAAGTCGTATAAAAAGAAAGTATTGTTTTAAATTACAACTTTGTAAAAGTCTTAAAATTCAAATTTCATTAAATGTAAAGAATAAAAATCCGCATTTTTTTTTGAAGTAAAACTTCTTTAGGCGCGACTAAGGCAGTAACTTAGATTTTTTTTTCTGATGGAAGTAACGCCTTCTATTTGAACTTTGAATAGCGGAAACGTAGTTTCTATTCAGAATTCGAATAAATGATATTAAAAATTTAAAATAACATTTGATGCCGTCAATGGCAAAGAAGTTATCATTCAATCGCGCGTAAAGGTTACACTCACACACTTTATTTTCATTAGTACAAAATTCTTACTCAAAATCTAATCATTGTTTCATTTTATTAAAATTTAACAAAGTACAAATTTCCTTCCTATAAAATGACGAAAAAAAACAACTTTTAAATCACGTTATACATACGACAATGTCCTAAAGCTCGATTCGATTCGTTAAATTTGTTAGTCAATTGTCGACAACCACTCTAATGTTATGATTTCATTAATAACATATGAATTAACCATTGAACAGTGTTGACGACCACCGCGTGTTGAAAAGTACATACGTTATATAGTCACGCTGTATTTTCTGAAGGTGCAGGCTAAGGAACACTTTCTGTTCAACCTTCACTAGTTATATTTTATGCCACGTAAAAATGTAAGGGACCTATTGCCGTGTTGAAATGGACAGGGCTCGTAAATGGACAATGGTCACTGATCTCAGGTCTAACCGTAGCCTCGTTTACGCAACACTGAGCAAAGCCAAAAGGAGTCTAGTAGATACCCCCCCCCCCCCCCCCCCTACGAGTTTAGGAGTGGAGACGGGATGGACCTACGACCTGGAAAAAGTGGCGGAAATAGAGTGGATGCGGAAGGCAGTCAGAACCTTGTGAACCTTGAACCCAGCAGTGAACTACACCTACATAAATGCTCCATGGTACTCAATAGATTTTGGCTACCACCATGGCTCCTTCAGGTGCTATCCAGTTTTTTAAATCATACCACCCGGCGCCGTCCTGGGCCTGATGGCACCCTTTGTCTTCAACCCCACGGTTAGGAATTGGATCTAGTTACAGACAATGGCAATTGACAATTGGAGTCCTGGGACATCCTTCCGAGGGCTTACCCGGGGCTCCCAGCTGTCTCCCGGGGCTGTTAGGCGTTAGGTGAGGTTTTTTAGTCGGTAGGAGTCCGGCGTAGAATCCATGAGAATTTTCCCTCACGTTAAAAAAAAGACAATGCAATTGTTTTTGGATCTCAAGAGTATAGCCACTGTATACTGTAGTCTGACTCGGCCGGATTTTAGAAATAAATGCCTACAGCCGCGCGGTACGTAAGCATGCGATAGGGCTGCCCACCTATAGCATGTTAATAATATGTGCCTACTTTGACTTTCTATTTAATATTGTGATTGTAAATATGTACATACATACATTCATATAGTCACGCCTTTATCCCCGAAGGTGTAGGCAAAGGCATAGTATACGCCCACATTTTACCTTATAGTTTTACGTACCGCGTAATAGATAGTGAGCCTAATGCAGTTGAAAATTTTCAATCCGCCACTAAGGCCTTCAGTTTGTATTAAGGATTGTCGTTTTACTGACAACCGGCTTTCATTTCGAGTAAATATGTACTTTTTTATTTAAACAAAAAAATCCTTTGTGAGTAATAATTTCTCAATAAAAATGCATGTACCTTTTGATTGCTAGATTATATTTAAAAACCATGTTTATGTGTGATTTATTAACAAATTGGTCTTATAAATGGGATATTTTTAAATGCACATCTATATAATTTTTCTGCAACCTAGGTAACTCCACTAATTAACGGAATGCATACCAGAAATCTGAATGTTGTGCAAAAAAACCAATTGATTAACTAAACATGTACTACTTAAAAAACTAAAATGTTACACAAAACGAGATCACCTTTTTTTTATCGAATTTAAACCAAGAATGTGGTTCGTACATCGGATATAAGATTTGCTAAACAAAGCGGTAGGCGTATAGCGCGCGCGGCCTTGAGCGAGTGACGGGGAGCCTGGCCACGAGTGGTTCAAAATCCTTTTTTTGGGAAAAGAAATGTTTATTATGTTTCGAATCGCCGCGGGACGGTGTGTGTGGACGGTGGACGGTGTGGCTGGCGGCGCGGGGCGGCGCGGCGTTATCTACTAACGATTGAGTGAAACGGGTATAGAAATTTGAAAACGAGTAAGCGGCGTAGACAACAATAATCGGCTCATCACATGTTTCGTCAGTGATAGAATCACGGAATTCTAGTCTTTATAATCATTGTGTTAAATTTTTGATTTACAAAATTAAAACTATTTTTCGATTTGAAAGTACTAGTCAGTCTCTAGTACACTAGTACTTTTCGTACATTGTCAAGTTGTGTTAAATTTTGGAAGTTCAAATTTGTCCCTATGCGTGTAATAAAAATCAAAGGTAACAAAAATGTTGTCAATCAAAGTCATACGGTGCTAAGTGTACTGTAACATCGGTCATCCACAAAGAAATGAATACTCTTGAAACATACCTAAATCATTGCTCTCAATTAAATAACTACGAACTGACAACGGAACTAAATGTACTACCTGCACGTAATAGATTTCTGAACTAGCTTTTTTTTTGGATATTGTACTATATTGGATCGCACCGTTCACTGACTGAGCAAGCACAAGTCTAGTTTTAAACACAAACATAGTAGTATAGGTAATCTAAAAAACGTTATCTCTGGGTGCGTTATTGACGAATTCATGCAACCAAAACAAGCACAATAGACTCTAGTTGGCATATTAAATAGTTTTAGTAAATAAAACACGCGCGGTTACTATTTAAAAAACGACACACCGTCCATTCGTCTACTCGGCACAAACAAATGTACTCTGTGCTCGGCACAATCGCGACTGCGGACGCTGCTTACGTGCTGAAAGGCCTGCCGAAAACGAGAATCGTAGGTATAGCTTGCGCTTCGTCCGTTTGTAGGGAGCTACAATACTGGTTAAACAACATATTTATACTGTGGTATAGCGAAGAGGAGGGTTTCGGGTTTCGAATTCTTCCGAAAATGTTGAGATATTAACACTATGAAGTTTTGACATTAGTATTCAAGTACGAGTAAGTACACAAAAATACAAAAATATGTTGCAACAATTACATGCCTTTTCTGATCTTGTGCAAATTAGTGAAGGACGCTCTGCACTCCTAAATAAGCTAAATGTAAGCCTGTGATAAGGAAGAGCAGTGCCATTAGTATTATACATAGTAAGTCCTGGGACATCCTTCCGAAGGCTTACCCGGGGCTCCCAACCATAGGCTGTTGGGCGTTATGTGAGATTTTTTAGTCGGTAGGAGTCCGGCATAGCATCCATAAGGATTGTCCCTCACGTTAAAAAAAATATACATAGTAACACTGATATTACTATTATTTCATGCCATAGCCATTTTATTATCTTCAAAACCCCCTGAAACTAAACCCTGGCGACACCCATGGTGGATCTAGTCGAAAATTTACATTGGCCTAAATGTAAATCGCTTTAACAAGATACATCGTCAGAGAATGCGATTATCTACATCAATAACAAGCTAAGTGAAGCCTAATTTTATTGAGTTAAACATAAATTCGAAGGGCTTAGGAACAAAACACGTTGTTCATTTCAAAAGGAACTCTTTATATGCAGCCTTCTTAAAGATACATGAGAATAATCAATAAATTTGTATAAATATCGTTAATTCTAACATTTATTTACATGATTTATAGTGCATCTGCACGTCGTAGATAAACTGATGCAGAAACATTATCCTAACTACCAACATAATGCGAAAAAGAGTTTGTTACGAACTCTTTCTCAAATCGATATTTTTTTCTCAGCAAGACGGGTTCCTCCTTGCGGAATTTTCCAAGGGGTGACACATATTTTATGTATCGCGAATGTTACCGATTACACTCTTAGATAGTATGATAAAACAGCCATTATGTTACGAGTACTTCATGATAAATTGTGATTCTAATGACGAAAGAATAATAATTAGTTCAGTAGTTTCAGTGTTCATCTATTAAAACAACAACATTCGTTTATGGATCAGCTATTTAATTCATAAAAACAAATCTATTTTTGTATCCAAAGTCACGTGCCGATGCTATATCGAATCGAGTTTCCATGAATAAATAGAATAATGTGCACTGATACACAGGGGTCGAAAAAATTTGAATACCCACGTCTTGCGAAATGAACCTTCGTGGAGTCATATTTATTCAGTTCCCTGGAAGTGTCATCGGCCGGGAAATGGGGCCATGGCAGGTCTGTGTCACTCGTTTCTACCTACGGCGATAATCACCTACTGCCCGCCAGAACTAGAAGTTCTAAAACAAAGATGATTGTGGTCGTCTGCCGTCTGAGAGCCTTGTTTTGAGTGTTTTGATCTATACCTAAATATCTGTGTATATTCTGAGATTAATAGTTAAACTGTATTGCACCGATAGTAACAGCGATGTATCGTAAAAAATACAAATAATTTTGGTGCGATAACCCTAACAAAAGGCAGTACAACGTAGTAACTACTCTCGTTTACTAGGGTTAAGGTGCACTTTAGTTTGAACGCTGAGTCTACCTGATTTCGTAGCCTCTTAAAACGGCGACTTTCTTCAATATCAAAGGAGTGAAACTTCTGTACAAAGTACTATTACTTATTCCGTGGCCATAGGTGGTAGCCATCATACCTGTCACGTGGAGAAGTGTATGCTCGCTTGGCGCCGGTATACTTGTGACTTGAACATTGACTATTAATGACTGTTTTTGATGTTAACTGCTCTCAATCTTCATAAATATTTTATAACTATGTGCAATAGCGTTTCGTTTGATGCAGATTTGATCCGTTATTCATTAGCAATATTGAATACTGAAGCTGTAAATTGAAAACAGTTAGAGGTTTTAGAATTGATGAAGATAATTTGGAAAAGCAATATGGCGATATTTTCTTTTATTACTGTGTTAAGCTTCTTACGCCGCGGTTAGTCCCGAGGTAGGTGGCCATTAATGGCATTTTTATTTACAAGCTCTTCTATGCTTCAGAAGCCAGGCTATGCAGAAGGTACTTACCTACAAAAATCTTGAAATATTTCAATACAGAATAAATTGATGACGTTTGCAATAGGTTTAGCAATCATGATAACCGAGACAAGCTTTCATGTCTCTTGCACATAGTAATATTGAAAATATTACTATTATATATTGTTTTGTATTATTGTCATAACTGCTTCGGTTTAATTTGTTAATCTTAGTATATAGTCCAATCCTGCGCGATCTGGCAATAATGTAAACATGTCATGTTTTGACAATCGTTGTCTAAGACAGATGAGTAGCAAAATATAGTATAACAAATCATTGAATTTTTTACCATCTTGAGTAGGTATTTTAAATGAAAATAAACTGTCATAAAGAAGTTATTTGGTGTCGAAATGATTGTAAGAACACTGTATGACTCCTGGATACCGGAATATAATCAGGGTGAATACTCAATTGCAAGTAACTAGGCATGGATATATAGGATCAAATGTGTTCGTTTACCTTTTTGCGCAAAGCTATTGAAATACAGTATACCTACGTTCTGATGCGTCAAGTTTTTTGCCTGATTTCTCTGTCAATCTTTTCGCAACGAAAGGACGAAGACTTCTCCCAATTTTTTTTAGCTGTGTTTATTTCTCTATAGGCATATTTGTTGTTTTTTTTTTTTTTTTTTTTTGAATGATCTGTTGACAGAATCATTTTTGGCAGACGTCTCCTTTCATAGAAAGCACGGTTAGCAGAAATCACTACTTGTAGAAAGCACGGTTCGCCGAAGAATCCTTCCATAGAAAGCACGGTTGGCAGAAATCACTATTCGTAGAAAGCACGGTTCGCCAAAGTATTGGTTGATAGAATCATTGTTGCACAGATGTCATGCTTGTTCGAAAGCACTGTAGGCAGAAACCTCTGTACATAGATAGCACGGTTCGCCGAATTAATTGTTAATAGAATCATTATTTATAGAAGCCTTGGTTCATAGAAAGCGCGGTTGGCAGAAACCTCTGTACATAGATAAAACTTCATTCCAAAAGCTTTTTTGATAGAAACCACTTTTTCCAGATACATCGAGTCACAGAAAGCTCGTTACAAAAAATAATCTAATAACTTTGGTCGTTTTAAGCTTTCCTCAATCTAAAGTCCCTTTCTTGCCCTCGATACTATCGTTGGGGTAGAACCACTGGTAAAAAAGTATTCGAGGGACTATCAAGCTATCCAGCAGTACTTTACTAACCCTTTGCTTTCTGTGATCGTAACGTGAACGTAAGTAGGTAATAAAAAAAATAGGTACACACTTATACATTCTTCAAAAACACGTGGTGGACAAAACAACAAAATATGTCCGAATGACGAACACAGCATCCACGAAATCTATACTATTATAAAATTGTAAAAATGGATATGACGATACATTCAAAATAAATTTTAATAAAAAATAACTGTAACCGACTAATTTTGGACTCCTAAGTCCAAATGTCCAAGTCTATAATTTTTATCTTCGTGTCTGTTTGTTTGTTTGTTTATTTGTTCGCGGTTGGAGCAAAATTTAGTAGCTTGATAGCAATTGTACTATTAGGAATCTGTAGGTATTTTTCAACTAATTTCGCTATTTGTTTCATCAAAATCGTTTTAGCGGAAATGATAATACAGCTTGACCCATGTTTTACTTGAAGCCCTATGCATTGGACAGGTCAAAGTCGATTAGTTAATAATTAAAATCAACTCACGAACGATGTCGCGGGCAAAAGCTAGTAAAATATAAACCCAGTCAACAACAATCGAACTAAACATTCTAGCACGTCAGAGTCCAAAAATTTACACATATTCAATCAACACTCAGTATCAATAACGGTGGTCAAACTGAATTTCGACAAATCCTTCTACGACAAGATTTTACTTCGACAACATGAAATTCCGATACGACTCAATTTCGACAATATTTTAGATCGAAACAACCTAATTTCGACACTACTGTACTCCGACAAAGCGTTTTTTCCTTTGTCGGAGTAGAATAGTGTCGGGATTAAGTTGTTTCGATCTAATTGGGGAAGACAAAATCTTGTCCAATTCCACCCCACCAAGACTCAAGTATGTGTATTCACTGCAAATAAAACCCCATTTACTGTGGCGCCACAATTTCAGGGCACGTCACTCACCATCTCCGAAAGTATAGGGATCCTTGGTGTTGAGATCTCCAATGTCGTTCAGTTCCGAAGTCATTTGGAGGACAAGGCCAGGCTGGCGTCCAAGAAGCTCGGAGTGCTCAGTAGGGCGCGGCGGTACTTTACTGCGGCTCAAACACTGCTTCTCTTCAAGTCGCAAGTGCGGCCGCACATGGAGTACTGCTGTCACCTCTGGGCGGGGGCACCTGAATACCAGCTTCGTCCTTTTGACTCGGTACAAAGGCGTGCTATGAGAGTTGTCGGCGATCCCATACTTGCAGGTTATGTGGAACCTCTTAGTGACAGGAGAGACTTTGCTTCTCTGTGTGTATTCTACCGGCTGTATAACGGTTTGTGCTCTGAGGAATTGTTTGACATGATGCCTACGGCTACATTCTATCATCGCACCGCTCGCCACAGACAGGGTGTTCATCCTCACATGTTGCATCCGGAGCGGTCGAGCACGGTTAGATCCGATAGGGGCTTTCTACCGCGCACGCTTAGGTTGTGGAATGATCTCCTTGCCTCGGTTTTCCCAAACGCCTACAGTATGGGGTTCTTCAAGAGGGGTCTTAGAAGGGTTTTTACAGGGTCGGCAGCGCGAGTGTGGCGCCTCTGGTGTTGCAAACGTCCATAGGCTGCGGTGACCACCGGTACATCTGGTGGGCCGTATGCTTGTCTGTCACCTTAGTGGTATAAAAAAAAAAAAAAATGTCGAAATTAAGTCGTGTCGGAGTTTCATGTTGTCGAAGTAAAATCTTGTCGTAGAAGGATTTGTCGAAATTCAGTTTGGGAGTCTATGAGTTGTTCACCGACAGAACCTTTCAACTACGAACGTTTCGCCGAAAGAACGATTAATTCATGAGTAAATCGACGACATAATCGTTCAACATCGTCGACAAAACAAAAAAAAATAACCATGGAGGCTAAGCAGAGCGGAGCTCCCGCCTTAGCCTTCTAACCTAACCTATCCGAATCGGAGTGTTAACCATTCACTTATTATGGTTGAATTAATCGTTCTATCGGCGAAACGTTCGTAGTTGATAGGTTCTGTCACTGAACAACTCATAATCGAAAAGTTCTGTCGGCGGCTCATCCCGCAGAGAGACGTCTGTCGGAGGTATGTTTCAGAGCCAATTTTGCTGAAGATGACATCCGATTTGATATCTACACAACGTACCTATTTGTATTTGTCATGTGCACACAAATTCGGGTCTTCCAGATCCGTTGAATGATTAGGCGCAGAGTAACTTCGTATGAACGTAGCCTCATATAAAATTATCTTGATTAATCAGAAAGCCATTATTTTGACTACATTAAGCCGTTGGTCCCGGTAGCCAGTAACGTTGCAGTCGTTAAGCCTACCAAGCTTAAAATATTGTGGGGTGGCTGGAATGTTTTTTTAACAGGTAGACACAGTGTAAAACAAGATTTAACAACTTTGGTGTTGCAACCCTTTAAGCTACGCAGACCACTTCCATCAGGTGGGCTGATGCTTGTTTGCCAGCTTAGTGGTATAAAAGAAAAGTTTCCATGACCAATTTCAAATTTTTAGATGTTCGGCAAAATTCACAATACTTCTACAATTATTTCACATCATTCAGAGTCCTGAATGTATCACATTCACTCGTAGACCCTGTCAGTGCTACGAGGAGTCTACATCGCTTTAAGGGTGCTTTTACACCAGAGATGTATATGGATGCGTTTGATCTCCATCAATCACATCCGTCGATTCATAAAAAACCGACCAAATGCGAGTTGGACTCGCCCATGAAGGGTGTCGTAGCAGCAAGTAACATAATATAAAAGTTCTTATAGTTCGTTGTAACTTTGATTGATGTTTTAACACGTTCGCTGTGGTAGTGAATTTTCTAGGCGAAAATGCGGTTTATACCGTATTAAAAAAACTACTTACTAGATCTTGTTCAAACCAATTTTCGTTGGAAGTTTTTATAGCATTGTACGACATATTTTTTTTTTTTAGATTCACAGTTCTCTTAGTTTAGAAGTTAGATAGCTTTAGATAGCACACATTTTTTCGCTTTGGAAGTGTCTCTCGCGCAAACTAATCAGTTTAGAAAAAAGGATGTTAGAATCTTCAATAGCATTTTTAAAGACCTAATCTATAGATACCCCACACGTATTGGTTCGGACCCCCAAAATTTACTGCTTTTTTCTAGTTTTATGTTAACATCTTATTGCAGTTTACAGAATACATCTACTTACCAAGTTTCAACTGCATAGGCCTTATAGTTTCGAAGAAAAGTGGGTGTGACATACGGACGGACAGACAGACGGACAGACAGACATGAATCTATAAGGGTTCCGTTTTTGCCATTTGGCTACGGAACCCTAAAAACCTTGACCGGGTATATAGTCAAATTGTTCAACCGACCGGAAAGTAATTGGTGAATTTCAAACGCATCCGTAGCAACGTACACCGTACACGTACACCGCCACAAGAGATGTGCTATGCGCACATCTCTTGTGGCTCCCTCAGTGAGGTGTGTGTGAGGTTTTCTTTGTGCTATATTTTGTAGATTTCGATGTTTTGTTTATAATGAGGTGCTAGTGGACACTCTCAGCCTCATTTGGGTATACTAAACAAAGAAACAAAAATATATATATTTCAAGGCATATACAGATGCACTCGTAAAACGTCACTTATACAAACCAAAATACTACCATCAGTTCACAACGCGACCCTCCTGAGAAGAACTGGCAAGAAACTCAGCGGGTTAACTAATTTTTACTGTATGACTTACCTATCAACGCCCAGATGAAACAATAATATATATTTTACTACTTATGCGCGCAGCTTCACCCGCGTAATATTTGTTTCCGTTGCCGCTTCCCGTAGGAACTTATTCCCGGGATAAAAAGTAGCTTATGTGTTATTCCTGACTATAATATATCCCTGCACCGAATTTCAGCCAGATCCGTTCAGCCGTTCGAGCGTGAAAGAGTAACAAACATCCACACATCCACACTTCCACACTCACAAACTGGGGATGAACTGGACTAAATTTTGCGATCTCATTAGCAGATATATTTCCATTAGCAAATACAACAGCATGCATTGGCACTTATAAACTTGCTTGGTGAACCAAGTTTACAAAAGGCTTTTTCCACTTTGTTCACTTGGGTGATATCACCTAGGTGAACAAAGTGGAATTGATTAGTCTACTTTGATCACCTTGGAAATAAATCACCTGGGTGATATCACCTAGGTGAACAAAGTGGAATTGATTCGAATCCGACTCGGATAGGTTAGGTTAGAAGGCTAAGGCGAGAGCGAAGCGTAGCGGAGCTCCCACCATTGCCCTCGTGGTTTTTTAAGACACAAAAGAAATGAATAAAACTATGGTCATAACAATGAATTTGAAATGATTTATTTCCGAGGTGATCAAAGTAGACTAATCAATTCCACTTTGTTCACCTAGGTGATATCACCCAAGTGAACAAAGTGGAATAATCCATACATACACTGAAAATGTTTTACATACAAAAATTTTGTAAACGATTTTGATTTGATAATCTGCAAAACAAAACGGATCGTTTAATAAACAATGTATTAATGAGAATAAAACGCGTGTTTTTACCTTGTAATGATTCCAATTATTAAGATATAGATCTAAACGAATTAGTCAACAAAAAAATTTAATGACTCGCCGACCTAACTAAGCATATTACATTGTTTGTTAATTAATTTAAATGGGATGTCAGTACCTTAAGTTTTGGTACCTTCTTCAATTTTTATTAACCTCGAACTAACCCGCCCATTTCAAATAGGGTTGCATGTGGGCATGAATTCTTAACTATATATTATGCCTCTGCCTAACCCTTCGGGGATAAAGGCGTGACCATATGTATGTATGTATGTATATTCAGACAGAACAAGGAAGCCGTGAGATCGTTCTCAACAGACAACACGTGTAGTGTAAAAGTTCAATCCGATTGTGATTTTTGTTAGCCCCTCTCTATAAACTAGATTGCAGAAGGGCTTATGGCGAGACTTGTGTCTGTAGTCTGTGACTCTGTTGCATTAAACTACGTCACTAGATCACGTGGATCATCTGTTCAAAGTTTGAAATAAAACAAAAATGACAACGTCAATCGGATTGAACTTTCACTTTCACAATAAACGTTTTAGAGAGGGGCAGTAGACCGTCTCACGGCTTCTTGTTTTTTTTTTTCAAACTTTGAACAGATGATCCACGTTACCTAGTGACATAGTTTAATGCAACAATGCAAGTAACAGACTACAGACAAAGTCTCGCCATAGGGCCCCTCTGCACTCTATTTTATAGAGAGGGGCTAAAAGTAATCGAACTTACCATAACGATACATAAAACTAAAGATAATATAATAGTATTACATACAGATCGGCAACTCCCTGCCTCCCACTGAGTAAGCTTCCCCATCCCCCCACCAAAGTTGATGTGTCTATTGCCGTGACAGTACTTGAGTTGAGAGAGTGTGTCACTGCGTTGCATTACGTACTACCTACGTACTTTGTGCTATTGCTTTGGTTTAATTTGTGCTGAGCCAAGAGTAGATTTGAAAAAAGTACCTACATACATGAGATTGCGTTCTCTTCCTTATTATTTTGTTTCCATAGCAAGTGACCCTAGTATACTCACACACACATTCAAACTTGATTCAACCATTCACATTACGTGTATATTAGTGTGGGTGAAAACGAACATTTTTGTATGGAGTTTCCGCCCTGTGGTAAAACCTAGTTAACGATAGAGTGGAGACCGCGACTCGGTAAGCGTAGGGTATGACGTCCACCCGCCAGATGGACTGAGGACCTGGTGCAGGTCGCAGGCTGGGACTGGATACGAAAGGCACAGGACTGCGTACTGTGGCGTGAACTGGGAGAGGTTAAGTCCAGCAGTGGACTGCTATAGGCTGAATTGATAACGTTACCTAATTACTTCATCATCCACAGAGTATTTTCCCAACCAACATGTGGTCGGCTTCCCAGTCTAACTGCAACGAGACTGAACTTTGATGTTTTCCATGAAGCGAGTTCCATCTGACCTGCACAACCAATTGGCGATGTCGAAGTTCTGCAGTTAGAGTATTGTGGTTCTTTACATAGGGTAGGTTGTTTTTTCAACGGGGGAGGTCCGAAAAAATTACTTCAAAAGATTAAAATGACATTTTAAGAAATGGGAAATACGCTGAATGAATAATGTTGCTCTGCCAGCCTTGTAGTTTCAGCGTATTCCAGTTACAAACAATTCGATTGGCGCTAGGTCGAAGTAGATAGGGAACGTATGGTTTTTAGAGTCCACGACGAATTTTCCACGCGTAAAAAAAGAAGGTATGATCGTGGCCCTGAATTACCTATAAAAACCAAAAGTCGTATACCAATTAGCAAGTTCTTTGCTTTCCTTGCGAATTCATTTAAGGGGCGGTTATAGCGCACAAGTAGGCATTTGGCGCTCCCCTCGCCCCGGGCGCGAGACACACCGCGCGCCGGCAGCGGCAGTCAACTCTCATGCCACAGTATACAGTAGAGTAGAAAGAAACAGCATGCTAACTTTGTTTGACGTAGTAAACGCATCTAACTTTATTAAGTGTAGTGATTTATTCGAGTTTCCTAAATAAATGAGTTAATTATATTTATTATACTATTATTTTTAAGCTAAAGAGTTTGTTTGTTTGTTTAGTTGTTTGAACTCTAGAGTCTAAGAGACTGCTAGTTGAATTTCAAAAGTTTCTTAACAGAATGTCCATTTTTGAAAAATACCAAAATATATAACATCACGCTAAGGCGAATAAGAGCTGAGCAGCAACGAAACATTTTTCGAAAACTAGGATATTTCATTTCTTTTGAGAGTTTCCGTTGCGTAAGTTTGCTAGATGGTTACAGTTGCGTAAAAAATGTAAATAACATTATAACTGGTCATAAAAAATTCTAAAGTTTTCTAAAGTTGGTATGCTAAGTATGAATCACGTGATCATTTTGCAATCCAAAATGGCCGCCGCGGTGTAATCACAAAATTTCATGATGGGTATCATTTAAAGGGTTTTTTGGTATGCTGAGTACCAATCACGTAATAATTTTGCAATCCAACATGGGCGCCGCGCCGTAATTACAAAATTTCATGATGGGTATAGTTTAAGGGGTTTTTTGGTATGCTGAGTACGAATTACGTGATAATTCTGCAATCCAATATGGCCGCCGCGCCGTAATCACAAAATTTCATGATGGGTATCGTTTAAGAGGTTTTTTGGTATGCTGAGTACGAATCACGTACTAATTTTGCAATCCAATATGGGCGCCGCGCCGTAATCACAAAATTTCATGATGGGTATCGTTTAAGGGGTTTCTTGGTATGCTGAGTATGAATCACGTGATAATTTTGCAATCCAAAATGGCCGCCACGGTGTAATCACAAAATTTCATGATGTGTATCGTTTATAGGGTTTTTTGGTATGCTGAGTACGAATCACGTACTAATTTTGCAATCCAATATGGCCATCGCGCCTTAATCGCAAAAATCCATGATGGTTATCGTTTAAGGGGTTTTTTGGTATGCTGAGTACGAATCACATGATAATTTTGCAATCCAAAATGGCCACCGCGCCGTAATCACATAATTTCGTGATGGATATCGTTTAATGGGTATTTTCGAATGCTGAGTACGAATAACATGATAATTTTGGAATTCAATTTGGCCGCCTAAGCTATTAACAGTAGTAAACTAAAAAGATTTGCTTATTAAGTTCAGGCCTAGCAATGCGAAAATACTATGACAAAAGGTTTTTATTGTAAAATTAAGGCCAATTACATTAAATTGCTACCTAGCATACGAAAGAATCCCTTAATCGATACCCATCATGAAATTTTGTGATTACGGCGCAGTGGCCATATTGGATTGCAAAATTATCACATGATTCGTACTCAGCATTCCAAAAACCCCTTAAACGATATCCATCATAGAATTTTGTGATAACGGCACGGCGGCCATATTGGATTGCAAAATTATCACGTGATTCGTACTCAGCATACTAAAAAACCCCTTAAACGATACCCATCATGAAATTTTGTGATTACGGCGCGGCGGCCATATTGGATTGCAAAATTATCACGTGATTCGTACTCAGCATAGCGAAAAACCCCTTAAACGATACCCATCATGAATATTTGTGATTACGTAGCGGCGGCCATCTTGTATTGCAAAATTAGTACGTCATTCGTACTCAGCATACGAAAAAACCCCTTAAACGATACCCATCATGAAATTTTGTGATTACAGCGCGGCGGCCATATTGGATTGTAAAATTATCACGTGATTCGTACTCAGCATAGCAAAAAACCCCTTAAACGATACCCATCATGAATATTTGTGATTACGTAGCGGCGGCCATCTTGTAGTGCAAAATTAGTACGTGATTTGTACTCAGCATACCAAAAAACCCCTTAAACGATACCCATCATGAAATTTTTTGATTACGGCGCGGCGGCCATATTGGATTGTAAAATTATCACGTGATTCGTACTCAGCATACGAAAAAACCCCTTAAACGATACCCGTCATGAAAATTTGTGATTACGGCGCGGCGGCCATATTGGATTGTAAAATTATCACGAGATTCGTACTCAGCATACGAAAAAACCCCTTAAACGATACCCATCATGAAATTTTGTTATTACGGCGTGGCGGCCATTTTGAATTGCAAAATTATCACGTGATTCGTACTCAGCATAGCAAAAAACCCCTTAAACGATACCCATCATGAAATTTTGTGATTACGGCGCGGCGGCCATCTTGTATTGCAAAATTAGTACGCGATTCGTACTCAGCATACCAAAAAACCCCTTAAACAATACCCATCATGAAATTTTGTGATTACCGCGCGGCGGCCATATTGGATTGCAAAATTATTACGTACTTCGTACTCAGCATACCAAAAAACCCCTTAAACGATACCCATCATGAAATTTTGTGATTACGGCGTGACCGCCATGTTGGATTGCGAAATTATCATGTAATTCGTAGACATTTTAATGCATTAGGTAGCTGGTTACCATGTCGTGAAAACACTTAAAAAGTAAAAGATCACCACATATTTACCAAGAGTCGCATTTGTAACGGTTAATCTAATTACATTTTGCCCATTACTGATATTCTTATACTGTGGCGCGATTTCAACGTAATTTGGCATAATAATTACGAAATAGTTGCGAAAAAAACTGACACAGGTCCTGCCTCCACAAGCGCCAGGGCGAGACTGATCGGCCGTCAGCGGCGCAATTCTATTGCGTTTGGTAGATATTCGTACATGATAACTATGTAAGTAGTTGTTTATAGAAAAACGCTCGGAAAATGTGTATAAAACCTTAATACCTTTAATTGAGTGCAAAAAAAATATATAAAATATTAATAGTTTAGCCACAGTTTTGAAAAAACTTTTCTGAGAGAGTCAACTTTGGGATTTTTTTCTATCTAGTGAAATTTATTGGATCGTGTAACGGGCTCGGAATATGTTTAGCTTATATCCTTAACTATTATATATATATTTATCAGAATTATAATCCCTTTACTTTTTGAGTAGGATTGTTTCAAAAAACTCAAAATCTGACCCACGCGGCCTTAAATATTCCTGCAATGCGGATATCGGTACGTTTTCAGTGGAACCAGTTCGATGCGGATATAACCAGTAACAAAAGCGGATTATTGCTATGGAATTTCCTATTTTGTATGCAGCTAAAATACCATTACAATTTTTAAACTTATAAGTTAAACTTTTTTTATTAGGCGTTGGAAAAAAGGAATTTCCTGCTGGAGATAGGAATGTTGACGAAGATAGGAATTCTGTCATGTTGAGATAGTTTTTTTTTATTCGCATTCAAAGGGTTAATTAGAAAAAAGCTTTTTAGTTCTTATGACCAATAACTTGGCATTTAATGCTTCTCATTTTTTTATTTATGGGCTTCGTCATAATCGTCATACTTTTCTCTTCTGTTTACTATGGAATCCTAAAAAG
This sequence comes from Miltochrista miniata, assembly GCA_933228765.1. Lineage (NCBI taxonomy): Eukaryota > Metazoa > Arthropoda > Insecta > Lepidoptera > Erebidae > Miltochrista > Miltochrista miniata. The sequence goes on from OW121770.1 coordinate 15,145,033, forward strand.
CTCATTTCGAAATCATACGCACAAATTAACTTTGTCCCCTACACTGTAAATCACCTTGAAAAGTTCACGTTAAGCCCCGACCCTGACATATTGTTCTTTTTAAAACGAATCTCACAAATCGTCTCATTTCAAATTCAGCCGCCATATTGTAACTCCTGAAGGATTCAGATTTTTTTATTTGTTGGCTTTGACAACCATGGAAATCCTAGAAATGTCTTTTAATATTTTTAATATGTTTAACAGAATTATTGGTGTTAACTTGAGAATTAATAAAATAAAAACCATGCAAAAATAAATTTATTATAATCACGCGCTTATCTCCGAAAGGGCAGGCAGGCATAACGCCGATTTATTCTTATGCTACTAAATAATGTCATGGCTTTTTTTTGTTTAACGTGAGGGAAAATCCTCATGGATGTTATGCCGGACTCCTACCGACTAAAAAACCTCACGTAACGCCCAACAGCCTATGGTTGGGAGCCCCGGGTAAGCCCTCGGAAAGATGCCCCAGGACTCCCAACAGACCCACGGCCGCCACTGCGGCCTCGCCCAGGGGGTGGTTCGGGTGCTATCACGCGTCTTTGGGGGGTTTCGAGTGTAATCCCGCTTCTAAGGGGGGGGCGGGCGTGCGTGAGTTCCTCACGTCACGCTGCCGTCATGGGCCTGCTTCTGTTAGGACGGTGAGCCGCCCTCTCACCGTCCTTAGGCCCCCGGTCATGGAGGCCGATAGTCCTCGGCGAAGACACGTCGACGGCGCCCAGGCCGCCAACTGCGGAGCTCGGGTGGGAGAGTTCTCTCCCGTTCCCGCCCCGCCGTCTCTTTTACAAGCATGACCTGCTCGCAGAAGGAGGCGGCGCAGTCCCATTTACTCCCGCTGGAGAGCATGGTCTCGAGCGAGAGAGTGTCCACGTCCAGACCCACCACGAGGACCTGGCGCTAAATGTATAAAAATGATTGCAATATCGTTCATTGATATCAGAGTTGCTAAGTAGTTCGATAGATGGCTCTGTGCCATAGGTACTCTTAAATGGCGGTTACAATAAGGTGAAGAATTTCAACTTGTAGATATCAGTACGGCTCCCGTAGCTCAAGGTTAAAGCATTGCCCTGGATTAGGCAAAGGTTGCGAGTTCAAGTCCCGTCTGGGCCAAGTTATCTTTTTTTACTTTATATTAAAATATTATAACGCTATGAACGTCTAAATCCAACGCCATCGCCTTAGGTAGAGCCGGAGAGAAAAGACCCTGGCAATAAAACTCATGGCCATTTTTTTTTAAACTGCCAGTAAGTAGGTAATTACAATTACGAGTACAGTGGTGTAGTTTTTGAAAATGAGTTAGTTTTTATTTAAATAAGTTTAAAACTTATTGTAATGATGGGATTTTTAAAATATAGCTTTACTTTTCCCACAGGGGTGGGAAGAGGCATTAAACGCTTACATTTCCCCAGTCGCGTTTTATCCTATTTAATAGGTGGAAAGCCTATTGCCAGAAAGAAGTCATTTTCCTCATCATCCACCGAGCGTATTCCCAACATAGTTGGGAAAAGCTTCCCAGTTTTGTCTTCAGTCAAATTTTCCTTGAAGCGACTGCCAATAAGACCTCCACAAACAATTGGTGATAGCGAAGAAAATATGATATCTGTAATGTCCAGAAAAAACTAATGAAAATGATATGTATGTGCCTATTATTTTATATTTGCAATTGTTTCAAACAGTATCTCTCTTTCAACTAAAGGCTAACAAACTCTTAGGAGGCATTAGTAAACTCGATAATATAGGTACGTCAAAGCAACTAATCCATAAATATTAAACACGGTACACTGAAAAGTCAAAACAAAAACATTTTCAGTTGTTATTGTGGCATGGTTCAACGTTCTAGCAGTACGACGTAAATGGCGCCTGCAAAACAATTGCACCAGAATAATTTTACATTAAATAGGATGGGAACAAATATATGATACGTCTTTGGGAGCAAAACGATTTATTTTAATTGTATTTTTTTTTTATAAGTTTACTTGCTACTGATATTTTTGGGCGGGACTCTTCTCTTTGGTCGCCAATTCAAATTGAATTTGGAACAAATTTAGAATAATTCTAATGCTCTCTTCACATTACTCGCGATGTTCAACGAAGTTAGTCGGCGAAGTTGCCCGAGGCAAAGAAAATTTTTGACGAAGTAGGTCGAGTGCCCCTCTACACTATCGTACTCGTCCAACTTCGTTCAACGTCGCGAGTAATGTGGAGGGAGCATTAAATGGGATGTTCTGGAGCAAAAACTATTTAACTTTATTGTTTTTTTTTACGATTCTGATAAGTTGACTTCCTACTAATATTTTTGTGAGGGTCTCTTTGGTCGTCAAATCAAATTGTATGAGTTAGGAACGAATTTAGAATGTAGAATAAATTCCCGTTTGCTCTAAGTTTGCCACTGGCGGCGCGGCATAGAGGCTGGTGTATAGGCGTAGTATGGGAGGCGACCGGTAAACTAAGAACGAACGGGTCGTAAATAGGATGTTATCGAGCAAAAACTATTAATTTTAATTGTTTCTTTACGATTTTGATAAGTTGAGTTTCTACTGATATTTTTGGGTGGACTCTTCGGTCGTCAATTCAAATTGAGATTAGAATTTAGAATTACAATCCTTCAATTTTTTTTAATCAAATTCTACATAAATAGGATGATCTGGAGCAAAAACTATTTACTTTAATAGTTTTTCTTTTTACGATTCTGATAAGTTGACTTTCTACTGATATTTTTGGGTGGGACTTTTTGGTCGTCAATTCAAATTGAATCTGGAACGAATTTAGTATAATTCTACATAAATAGGATGTTCTGGAGCAAAACCTATTTAATTTTAATTGATTTTATTTTACGATGCTGATAAGTTGACTTTCTACTCTTTGGTCGTCAGTTGAAATTGAGTTTGGAACGAAATTCATTTTACTTTCTTTTTTCAGTTACAGAATACAAATGGGTTCTCCCTTAGGCTGCTGCTTTTTAAACCAAAAATAATGTAAGTGTTCTGTTTTTTTCCAAGTCAACATTAATATACTTACTATTCATCTGGCATACAACGAAAAAGCCCGCATGTCCCCGGCAACCGCGATCTACGCTAGCCGCAGTGGCGGCCGTGGGTCTGTTGGGAGTCCTGGGACATCCTTCCTAGGGCTTACCCGGGACTCCCAACCATAGGCTGTTGGGCGTAACGTGAGGTTTTTTAGTAGGTAGGAGTCCGGCATAACATCCATGAGGATTTTCCCTCACGTTAAAAAAAAGCTGAAAATTGGAACAATAAAATTCTTTAAGTACTGCTCTTCTATGTACGTCTGAATTCGTTTGGCTTTGGTAGGTACTTAAACCATTTGCCAAATCTTCTATCTAGGTATGTCCCCGTCTTCTTAGTCGCAGTTAAAGTACAGGCCTAAGTCAAAGTAAGTCTTACTTCAGAAATGCGGTGAAAATATTTCTGAAGACTTTAAATGAACTACTACGTTCACTTCTCTACATTTCCCGCCAAAAAATCTCTAAATTTCACGCTATTGCCACAGATATCATAATAAATTCTTATCACTGTCAAACATTCTAGAACTAAATAAATTCAAAAAAAACCGTCACGTTTCGAACGTCAAAAGATCCACGTAACCCAAATTCGAAATGCGACAACAAGCAGTCACGTTGTTTTACACGAAAACAATTTCATAGAATACCCGTTAGATAAAATGCGTGTAGTGCGTTTTGCACTCTATTAGAATACCAATGCACAATGTTTTATTTATTGCGTGCATACGATATTGATCAGCCTAGTTGTAACTTTTTTATTGTTGTTTTGTGGAGGTTTATGAACTTTATAGGAAACTGGGACAAATCTTCTGCATCATAGCGTCTTACCGTTGCATATTATAGAGCAACGCGACCAGTGCAAGTAGGTAGACATAGCATGTTTGCTCTTTACATCATATCTGTGTGTCACATAGAGCAACGCGACCAAATGCAAAAATTGTAAAACATAGCTTATTTACTTTACCTAATAACATAATTAAAACGTCCTAATCAAGGCGTTCGATATATCTGTCAGTTGGGTGCGCCAAAGTTCACCTAATTTTTCACCTTCTATAATTGGAAATCCGAAAATGTTCTTCCTAACATTTTTCATCCTAACCATCACAATGCCTAACTACTTTGTCTTTAATGTTCATAATTTTGAAGCATTCAACTTTATAATGTCAGTAGCAATAAACATCTATTATACTTTTATTAGTTTCCTATATTTTTTCAGCATAACCATCTTTTACACTATTATTCAAAGTCATAGTCAGTCCTTTTTGTTTAGGTTTCTTTTTATTTATAACTAGATGTTGCCTGCGACTTCGTACGCTGCATTTTAAATGTGGATCTTTAGATTGATATAACTTTTTATTTATGAACCGATTGACATGAAACAAACACTAAATGTTAAGTGGAGCAAACCGCAACACAATAAAGAAAACCGAATTGCAATTGGTTGAGCGGTTGCTGAGATAAGCGTGCACAAACGTACAGATAAACAGACAGTTACGATTTTATTTTATGTATTGATTGATGATTGATTGATGATTGATAATGAGTATTAAATACATTAATCTTCCGTAACTTTTATTAAGACATTCTTTACGGGCTTTTCTTATTAGAATTTGGTAAGTGCTAGGTTTTACCACTGACAGCTAGTAAAATTTGGTTTTGGGAATAAAACAAAGATTAATTTTTATTCAAAACAAGTAAATTATTGTCATTAAGTTGCTTTGGTGACCACCCCCCGCAATCCAATTTGGATTTTACACTGATCGTTCTGAATAACATAGACACAAACATACATAAATCAAATTAAGATACGTGTTCAAACGTTAAGCAATTGACTGCGCCTACCTATAATTACTTCTACGCACATATATTTTATTACACTTGGTAAATGTTTCTTTCCGAGTATGAGTGACAATATTATGGTAATTATGTTTAGGGCTAAAAGCGTTATGATAAAAAACAGTAGGATTTTCAATATATTTGCATAAGTATATAATGTATTAATTACAATTTTCGGAAACATTAGTGTTATGAACATCGCCGGTAGCACTACTAATAATATGAATGAAAACTATAGAATGAAAAATTTTAGGACGAGTGATCATTCGGATTAGAAATCATTAGGAAGAACAATTTCGGGTAAAGAACTTTAGGTGAGCCAATATGAAATGGGCGGGATTGACATAGGTCAGAATCTATGGATCTATTTTTAAAATAATTGTACCAATTTGTATTTAAAAATAATAATAAATGCTTAAATCGGCACGCACAATATGTTAAACTGTTTGTTAACAACAAAACAACAACAACAACGTTTGTGTAACAACAAAAAAAATGGTATGGTGTAGCTACAATGTGCGTGCCCGAAAAGGTCGTCACCTATTGCTGCACTAACAGTTTAATGTTAGGCAGCGGTGATATATTCATAGTTAAGACAGAACAAAGTCGATCATCACCTAGTACTTGGTAAGTATTTGTTTTATCATGCTTACATCGGCTAGCTGCTTACATAGAGTTCCAATTGTAAAATTGGATTCTCTGCCGAACCCCTAGGGCCCGGAGTATCCGCTCGCTAGTGTTACACAGATTACATAGGTTACAATTTGAATGAGATATGGAAGAAACAGAAATTATGTGTGTATGTAGAAGTGTTTTTAAAGAATCTGTCAACCGGAACCGTACCTTCGGATGTCCTGGGACATCCTTCCGAGGGCTTACCCGGGGCTCCCAACCATAGGCTGTTGGGCGTTACGTGAGGTTTTTTAGTCGGTAGGAGTCCGGCATAACATCCATGAGGATTTTCCCTCACGTTAAACAAAAAAAAAAAAAACCATACCTTCGGAAGCACGGAACCACTCACAAATAATTGTCAAAAAGTGGTCACGTGGGTGTCACCCATCCAAGGACCGGCCATAGTGAAAGTTGCTTACTGCAGTGATCGTTTACAGAACACTGACTCCGCGGTGCTCATGGGGGGTAGTTAGACCACTATGGCCCAAAATGTAATTGTAATATTTATATCCTCCTAACCCTGTTAAATACGATTTTATCAAAGACTGTATGTGAATTACAAACCGTGACAAAACACCATGTTTAAAATCCCAAAAATGAATAGGCAAAAAATTAAAAAGCTATTGAATTAAAAGCATGAATGAACTGCCCTGAATACTTCATAAATTAGCAAACCTACAGACTTAATTGATATGATATGTACCAGGAAGACACCTCAGTCGACCTTACCACTTTCACTTACAAGCTCAAAACGATATCTTATTACAACGAAATAAGGCTCAATATTTGACAAAAAGAACGGAAAGCACTTACAGCCTTCAGTTTCTGCGAATATAAATTGCTTAGAAGCTCAATGATCCCGGCTGGTTACCACCGCGAAAATCGACTTTAATTTTCTCTGTGCAAGAGGTGAATTTTCCTTGTCATATTTATTATGATTTAAGTCGTTATTTACAGTAGGTTACTCTCGCGTTTGCGAAGTTCATTGGCCGTCCTAGCCCCTAGTCACTCATCCCTCCCTTGTATATCATCCGTGTAATTAGTAAAAAATGTACAAGCCAGTCACCAATGTCAATAAGAAGAAAAAAACAATAGTGCATTCCAAATTTGAATCCAATTTCGAAAACATTCAGACATAAATTATACGATTCTTTTTCTTTTCTTCTTAGGTTTTTTAGGTTTGAGAATTCAGCCAGGTATATTTTTTTCAGTGGTTATTCACGAAAATATGAATCTAAAGCGCATGCATAGACACCTAGCATTAGAAAGTTAAGTCTAATTTCTTTTATGCAGAACATTGGTTCAAAAAATATTATTTCACAATAAGATGGTGAGCGTGAGGCCACAGTGATAACCAAATTCTATTGGGAAACTTCGACTCATTCTTCCGAAGGCTGGGCTCCTTAACCTTAGGCGTTTGGTAGGCAACATGTGGTTTTTAATGGGTAGGAGTCCGGGACAGCATCCATGCAGGATTTTCCACACGTTACCAAAAAAAAAGAAGACACTAAGAAGAAAAAGAGATGTAGCTGTTCCTCTTGTCTTTCCTTTCCTTAAAGATAAGAAAACTGTCCATCGCAGCTCCATTTAGAGATGAAATGTCATTTATCTGGTGTTTTTTCAGTAAATTTTTGACTGCACTTTCGATTCGCATTTAAGAACTGCCGCCTGTTTCTAATCTTGGCCGTATAAACTTCAAATAATGCATTACTTTACTGTCTATTACCAGCAATAATGCTCATGCAAATTGCAATTGTAAAATCATACAAATAGTCTTGTGCTATAGTGCATAGTACCTAATAACAACAGAAGACGCGGTAGCTTCTGTATTTTAGCTATTAATAGTCAATTACTACCTTTTTGAAAGCAACACAATGATGATGCATATAAATTGGCTTGTCTATGGTCTAGAAGTCTAGACTCTCTAGACATTTCGATTGGCTATGCCACTGATGTACGACCGCCAAAACTTCGGCCATCGACCCCAGCACCCCTGTTCCATAGACGGATTAGAAATCGATTTGGACGTTCGAATTTTAAATTTTAGGTATTCATGCAGTTTTATCGGCAATGAAAACAAAATAAACTTTACAGCCATTTTTAAATAATTACAACATTAACCATCTTTATTAGCAAGAATGTCTATAACATGGAAATACAAGGTGATTTAAATCCCCGATTTGTAAAGGTGTGCAACCGGGACTGTCAATCTTATGATGTGTAATAAGTACCTAGTTACGTGTTTGTTTTTGTTAATGAACACAAAAATAAATTAAACGAAAACATTCGAGTAACTTCGAATCTAATCAGAATAAAGGTGAACGATTTATAATGCTAATAAGCCTAATAAAGTTAATAAGTTATTGCTCTCCGTTGAGCAATTTAATGACTTTATTACTCGCGAAGATGGTGACAAGACCAGGACAACATATTTTGTGCGAACTTGTAGTTCTGCTACTCGACGATAGATGGCTGTATGTTGCGTAACCATTGCAAAAAAAACTAAGTATGAAACCAAAGAATAAGTAATTTTGTACAGACATAGACGGTTTAACATTTTATGATGAAATTATTTTAATCTTGTATGTAATGTATTTAAAAATACATTTAGACCAAAGGCGCAAAAATCTTTTAAGCGCTGGAGAGGTGACATGGTAGCCTCACCTATCGAGTGTCACAAATATTTACCTGACACGTAAGTATCTGTGGCGCATACATCGGGGGGTAACACCCGAGCGTCAGCACTGCGGTAACTGCAGCGAGGACACGGCGCTGCATACTCTGGTGGAGTGCTCAGCATGGGCGCTGCTGCGCCAAGACCTCGTTCGTTGCAGGCCTGGGCGTCGACGTTCTCACGCTGGAGAACATGGTGAAAGCTATGGTCTCTAGCGGAAGAAAGTGGGATGCCGCTGCATCTTTTTGCGAGCAAGTTATGCTTCAGAAAGAGGTAGCGGGGAAAGACCGGGAGAGAAACTTCCCTCCCGAGTTCCGTAGTCGGCAGCGGGGTCGCCGCAGGCTGCTATACGCCCAAGACTACCGACCTCCATGACCGAGGGCATGAGAACGGCGAGTTGGCTGCTCACCGTTCTTACAGAAGCAGGCCAAGACGATGGCAAATATCTCATAATGGTGATAGTGGTAGGACACTGGTGTTGCAAACATTCACAGGCTACGATGACCACATTCCGAAGGCCGTAAGCTTGTCTGCCACCGTAGTGGTATAAAGAAAAAAGAATCCTCCGAAAACATTGTAGAAAAAACTACAGAAGGAACGGTCACTTTTGCCACGGAGGGCGCCATTCACGCTGGTAACCATATTAAAGCGTTGAAAAGGACGAGGACATGAGGCGAATGGACTCCCAAACTGAATTCCGACAAATCCTTCTACGACAAGATTTTACTTCGACAACATGAAACTCCGACACGATTCAATTTCGACAATATTTTAGATCGAAACAACTTAATCCCGACACTACTGTACTCCGACAAAGGAAGAAACGCTTTGTCGGAGTACAGTAGTACAGTTTGGGAGTCAGTCCGTTGGGCGTTGCGTGAGGTTTTAGTCGGCAGGAGTCCGGCATAGCATCCATGAAGAATTTTCCCTCACGTTTAAAAAAAAAGGCGTTCTCTATAGTTTGACTGTATATAATTCTTTGTTTAAATTTTGAACAGCCGCTGTACCGCTCCTTGCGTACAAAATCATACGCAAGGAGCGGTACAGGACGGTTGCGGACAAACTATAGTAGGTACCTACATATTTAGTAAAAATAATTTTTGAGAAAGAAACTTAATAGGAAAAATTCGTATTGTATGTTTGTAAGTATACGGCAAATCAGGCTCATCAGTCAGAATCGTATTAAAATGCTCGTGAATAATAATCCAGCTGGAGCCATGCTGGAGGTAGACACATCAGTTAGACCTCTCCTAATTTTTGCCATAATACATTTTTGTTTGTAATTATGTGTACTTAGATAGAACACTCTTTCCTTACTTCATATGAGAGCAAAACGCGTGCATACGTGACTTGTATCATATCACACGTGTATTTCGAGGAACATCCACATCGCGTACCTACATAAATTACATGATAAGTCTCAGAAACGACAAAAAAAAAACAAGCCAATGTGGCTTCAGTTCAATACTCTAGTACTTTGTTTGTATTTGAAAGTAATATTTAATGGACTCATCACCGCGATGTTCAGCATTCGCTAAGATTAAAACTCCAAGGATGGAGAGGTAAAAAGATGTCGAAGTACCTATGTCTGGTGAAAAGTGGGGGAATGCTCTTAGCCCCTGACTCAGTGCTTTTTTTTATATTAAACTTGCCAAATTGACGTTGTCGCCAGCCTGATAGATGCGTTCTACCAGTTATGACATACGGTGCCGAGACGTGGACACTTACAGTGGGGTTAGTCAATGTTCTAAAAGTTGCACAGCGGGCTATGGAACGGGCTATGCTTGGGGTATCTCTGAGGGATGGACTCCGAAATGAGACTATCCGGCAGAGAACTAAAGGGGTCGACATAGCTCGCAGAATGAGCACATTGCAGTGGCAGTGGGCCGGCCATATCTGCAGAAGATCCGACGGCCGATGGAGCAAACGGGTTCTCGAGTGGAGACCGCGATTCGGCAAACGTGGGGTAGGACGTCCACCTGACAGATGGACCGACGACCTGGTGAAGGTCCCAGGCTGGGACTGAATGCGGAAGGCACAAGACCGTGTATTGTGGCGTAAATTAGGAGAGGCCTACGTCCAGCAGTGGACTGCCATAAGCTGATTTGATTGATTGATTGAGCCTGATGGAAAGCATGGTGAGCAATTGCGGGCCACTCTTACAGTCCGTAAAACTTCTGACAGTGGTCCTCAAGTTGGCGGCCCTGTGATGTGCCTCTTCACGCTCCGCTTGAAGAACTCGGGATTGTAAGATGAGGGAAACACATGTGCGGGCAGGTCGTTCCGGGTTTTTATAGCTCGAGAGAATAACGATCTTTTGAAATGCTCAGTTCTGGCGAAGATTCTCTCTACTGTGTGTGAGTGGCATCTCTGCCCGGCATGCGTTGTTCGAAATCGGAAAGGAGAGGGTGGGATCAGGTTGAAGAGCTCTGTAAACGATCACATGTTTCACTATGGCTGGTCTTCGGACGTGTAATCATTTTATGACATTGTGTGTGCTGGTCCAGGTTGCCACTTACGTAGGTGGTTTTCAACAACCGGTACTCACACACTACTTTCGTCTGTCCATTTTAAACATAGCAATAGGCTCAATCAATCAATGAAATCAGATATCAGTACACTGCTGGACGTAAGCCTCTCCCAGTTCACGCCACAGTACACGGTCTTGTGCCTTTAGCATCCAGTCCCAGCCTGCGACCTTTACTAGGACGTCGGACTCGGTCCATCTGGCGGGTGGACGTCCTACCCTACGCTTACCGATTCGCGGTCTCCACTCTAGAACTCGTTTTTCTCCATCGACCATCGGTTCTTCTAAAGATAAGGCCAGCCCATTGCCACTTTAATGTGCTTATTTTAGAAAAGGCTCAACACGTCACTTATGAAATATGCGACTATTAATATGTTGTACCTATTCTTTATCTTTCACAGTGTGATTCAGAATGTGTCGGATTCTATCAAGATATTAGAGCCCTGTTTTCAGAGTTTATTCTATGTATAACAATTATAAATCTGTGGTAAGTAGAAATGTTTATTCCAATTAACACTGTAGGTTTTTTCTTGTTATTTTTTTTTATTTAACATAATCCTAATACATAGGCACTTGCGACACGTCAATGAATACAAAGCAAAGTCACTACCACCAGTTCGGAACGCGGCCCGCTTAAGAAGAACTGGCAAGAAACTCGACGGGAAAACTTTCAGCGGCTCAGAAACTTCGCACACGCATAGCAATTCAGGGCCGTCTTAACCGGGGGTGCAGAGGCGCGGCCGCACCCGGGCGCCGAGCCCGAGGGGGCGCAGGCCGAGCTCTAAACATTTCGATATTTCCTTACCTAATTAAACTTTAACTCATAAGTACAATATTAACGCCATTCCCCTGTCTCGTAAACTAACGTCAAACCCATATTAAATTACCATTGTATTATTGTCACTTTTGCCTTTCGGCACGTGTCATACCGTTTACGATATGCAAAGTAAGATAGCTCTTGTTTCGATATACATAACAATTAAATTTATTTAACACTAGCGGACGTCACGCGGTTTCACCCACGTAGTTCCCGTTTCCGTGGGAATACGGGAATTAAAAAAAATAACATATGTTCACCGCAAAGAGTGTAGCTTCCCAGTGTCAGTGTGAGTGTAGTTCCCAGTCACTTTAACAGTGAAAGAATTTTTCAAATCGGTCCAGTAGTTCCGGAACCAAATCAAATCTTTCCTCTTTATAATATTAATATAGACGCATACGGCAATATCTCCATTGCAGACGTTTGATGCGCCCTTTGACATAGGCGCCTGGCGCCCGCACTTTAAGCGAAATGGCCTCTATTATTAGGTTTAGGGTGTAAATTGTAATTTTTGCCACCTTAATGGTGGAATTTCCAAAAATCCTTTCTTAGTGGATCCCTAGACCATACAAGGAACCTATTTGCCAAATTTGGACTTTCTAGTCCCAGCGGTTTGGGATGTGCGTTGATTATCAGTCAGTCAGGACATTCACGTTTATCCTACTGCTCCACCTGCATCTTAACGCGATTAACACCATAATAGCACTTCAACGTAGATGTGGCCAAGGTTTTAACGTTGTAAATTACAAACGGCATTAGTAATGGCATTAAACGTTAAGCGATAGCTCGGGCTGTCGGTTTTTTTCGACACATCAAAGGGTTTTAGCAGGTAGTTTTGCGCGCTAAGCGATGTTGGCTACGTTAACGCCAGTTAACGCCATCTCATTTCGCGGGCATTCATCTAAAAAATTGGGGCTTACTCTATGATTGCTTTACACATTATGTATAAATAATATAAAATTTACAACCAAATATTTTGACACTGATTTTTAAGATTAAAAAACTATTTCTGGCTACTATTTTCCGTTTGCATAGGTAGACAAAAAACGCCTTCATTTGCGGGGTTTCGTCTTTTTCTAAACTAGTCCCCTTAAACCCCCATTGTGTGATTAGGTTCAACCTCCATCTTGTGTTAACGCGTAACTTCTTGAATTAATCCACTCTAACGGCGTTGTGACGGTCTTCTCTCGTTTTCCATAAATTCATTTGCACTAATATTGTTTGCCATAATCATTCCCGATCATAATATTGTGTAATAATGTTTGCCTTAACAACTCAACAGTGATAACTTTTATTTGCCATAAAATGACTTTCTATAACAACATAATATCATAATAATTAGTTTCCATAAGTAACAATCTCATAATCGACTCTTGACATAATCAAAATTTGATATAATTATGAAAATAATACATAATATTGTTAGGTCGAAATTAATTATTCTTAACACCCCGACTCAGTGCAATCCGACTCGGATTGGTTAGGTTAGAAGACTAAGGCGGATGCGAAGCGAAGCGAAGCTCCCGCCTTAGTCTTCGTGGTTCTTTTTTAAACCACCCAGAAGTAGGAGCCCCGCAAAGCGGGGCTTCGTCGAGCTTGGTTAGTAGACGCCATTATGAGGTTTAGTTTTAGGTTTAATTGTGAACAAAAAATCTGTGTCGTATAAATTATCTTTATTTATATTATGGTGAATAAAAGTTATGGAAAATGGCATTATTGAAAACGAAAATTATGGCAAATACATTTATTGATTTACATAAATTACACAGGTCTGCAATGGTTTTCCTCTCTGAAATCTGAGTAACATTTTCTATAGTTTCTGATGTGCTGATTACGAGAAAAATAATAAAAAAAATCCGTCACGTCAGAATTTTTTGATATTGAATATTTAAGATTTAGCTCCAAAATGTCTGAGCGTCTACGTTTAAAAATTTATAAAACGTCATTAAAATACTTCAGCTTCATTTTTATTGCATTTAATTCGTGTAAGGGGACATAGAAATTAATGCAAATCAGTAATTTGATGATTACTACATAAAAAGTAAAAGTAATCCGCATTAACCATGTTGAAAACGGGTAATTTTAACTTAATTTAGTAATAAAATAATAAAAAATATTACCTAGTAGTAATATTACCTAATTGTTGTAAATATTATTAAAAAAGGGTGTAATAAAGATAATCCAAAAGGCTTTTTTTTTTATTAAGTACCCGCACTTATTTAGAAAATTAACAGTTGAAGTGCGCATCTTGCAACATAAACTTTAAAATGTCATCGCGAAGATGTTTAAATTCTCCAAATTGTTTTTGTAATATTTGCGGGAATTTTATGGTGATAAAACAACGAAACAGCATTAATGACTTTGTGAAAATTATTTACAAAAGTTATTATGGAGACGTTTTAATTAACCAAAGACAAAACTTGGATACCTCATAAACTTTGTACGACTTGTTTATTAGAACTTCGCCAGTGGTCAAAAGGACAGAAAAATAGCTTCAAAATCGTTTCGCCTATGCTACGAAAAGAGGCTAACAACCATGATAAAGATTGCTACTGTTGTTGTTGTGACATAACTGGATACAATTTTAATAATAAAAGGGACATAAACGAGCACTAAACTTCATTTCCTAAATTCGCACATTGATTACTTCCCAGAAAATCTAGGAGCCGTTGGCGAAGAACAAGGCGAAACATTTTACCGAGATTTGAAAGAGCTTGAAGTCTGATATCAAGGAACATGGAATACTAGCACGATGGCGGACTATTGTTGGTTATTGAAGTGCGACGATCCAAACTGGAATTTTAACCGAAAATCGCACAACCGAATGTTCCAGGAAAAAAGAACCAGGTTCAACAAATAAAATTTACATGTAATTTAGACTAGTAACAAGTTGTTATTATATTTTAGTCGTTTTTAAAGTTAAAAGTAATATACTTTTTTAAATATATATTTTTTTATAAGAAAACTTGGGTCTTTTTTTCTATTTTCTTTCTGTACCTTTTTTGAAAAATCTGGAGGTGATGCAGAAAAACTAAGTACATATTCGTAATTAGCGCACCAAAATACCCTAGAATCAGCTATGAAATTCCAGAGAGGAAGTTATGACCCTCATTTTGCAGGCCTGTGTTATTATGACACTTGATCGATTATGACCAATGGAATTAGTGAAAGTCATTTTATGACATTTCACGATTATGGCAACTGAAGCGTTATTTCTAATGAAATTATGGCAAATACCAGTATGGCATATGAAATTATGGCAAACATTAGTAAACCCGTTGTGACCTTAATGTAGCCAAAGCGCATTCTTAATGCCTTAATTATCGAGTAGTTGGACATCAACATTAATGTTAACGCAGGTGGAGCAGTAGCAATATATATATAGATTACAAATCTTAGAGAAAAAGAAGTGATACATAAAAAAAATATTGCGTTTTTTGGTTAACCGGGGCGGGGGGGGGGCGTCTGAGCTTCGCACCCTGGCGCTATATAGCCTTAAGACGGCCCTGCATAGCATTTTATTCAGAGAATATAGGGGCATGCACAGGTTTCTGGTAAACAACGAAAGCATAATGTGTGGTACAAGTCGCAGTAGTGAAATTACCGCATAGCGCACCCCAAAGTGGAGAACAGCCCCAGAATGGAGAGTTTGCTCGCGACAGGAAATTTTGGAGTGCATGTCCAAAAGAGTCCATATAGCCAAAATGTCTGAGCAGAGCATGAGTTTGTTGAAAGAACCTGTGTTATTAACTAAAATTGATGTAATACTACTATAGGACACAGTAGTTCGCAGAAAGCCAGAATCGTCGCCCGCTCTCTGTTGTAGAGAACTGAGATTATTCTGGGATCGCAAGCGCCCAATGCGTCCTTTGCGTGTTGTATGTAATGTTGGATGTAATGTGTAATGCCTATCCCGTACCGACCTTTTCTTTCGCCGCCTCTTTTGCGCAAACGACTTCCAATATTTCTACTCCCTGTCACTACTGATCATGGACATGGTCTACAGCAGGGGATTACCTGCCTACCTGGGTCCTAAGTCTGCTGTGTTAGAACAGAATTCTCATTGTATCTCATTATAAAGCTGACGGAACGAAGCTACGCGTCGGCTGCGGTACAATTTGATAGTTCTTGCAGCTCAATAACTACGAAAACTGACAAATTAAAGCGCAAATACGATGTCCATTCTGTTCTGACTGATTGAAATAGTAGACTACTGGTGCCCCTAACCATGTCGCTGTTCCCTCCATGCTAGGCTTTCGACCACTAGCTATGGTGATTTATTTAAAAAACCAGGGATATCTTTCTGAGCAGTGTACCCAGGGTGCCCTAGACTAGACTTATAGATAGGATCGTATGTGATTTAGTCGGCTCAAGACACGACATCCGTGCGGACTTTCAAATGTGAAAAACTATGTATTTATTTTGTCAGGGGTTGCCAACTTTGTAAAAGCTTTACAGTTTTTAAAGCTCCATACTCGAACCTGTACCCTTAATCCATAATAACTTTATATCCACACACCACATGCTGCGACTAGAACTATTTCCTTACTACTCAACTACTGTATACTTTGTAAGACGAATGCCAAGAATCATTGCCACCTGTTAGACCCTGACTCCTGAGCAATCATCGCTTTAAAGCAATTGACAGCGTAAAGTATCAGGAACAAAGGCACAATGTAAACATCGCTTTAAATACGCGCCACCATACAGCCTACCCTATTGTACACCATAGATACTGGCTATACAGCTACAGCTAAGTATAGTCACTCGCCCAGAGTTTACTGGGCTAAAAGTTGAACGAACCTAGGAAGCGCTTGCGTCTCATTGCTCTCAGCGCTCGCACACAGACTTACCAAGATATCATACATACACATAAACACTAATGCAACGAAACAAAGATGGACTCGACACACACCGATGCAAACGAACCGTGAGAAATGTTGATAACTCACTTGCGTTAGTGAGCCCGATCGTCACTTCCGAGTTCGAATAGAATCAACACGTTCCAAGCGCTTTTTGAAAATCGAATTCTTTGTTTAAATTTTGAACATGTGAATGAACTTATATAGCTTTTGGGTCAGAAAGAGACGGATATAACCAATCAATTGAGAATCAAATTCAAAGCACGTTTGCTCGCAATCGAAGTGCAGACAAATTGATAATGAATTTTCAATTTATTATTTGACTGGCGACACCTGCACGACAAGTATCACTAAGCCATTTGGTGTAATTATTTTATATTATACAATGTGATTAGTTTGCAATTAATAACGTACTTTGTGTGCGAGCGAACGCGTAGGCGATATATTTAATGAGCCGCGGTTGTAGTAGTTATCGACTCGTATAACTGGGCGAGCTTCATCATGTTATGTAAGCCTGGTATCTCAGATCTCGTTTGCGCATACATTTTAATACATGTTTTTAGAATCGGCTTAAAATAACACAACCGGCTTGACAGGGTCATTTCTTAAAAATGTACCTCGTTGCATTTCCGCATTGAGAAAAGTTAAAAGGGTATGCATATCTAAAATCAACATTTTAACACAGCACAGTCCAATCAATTCTCTTGAGAAATTTAGTTGAACAGTGGGTTTTGTAATAGAAATCCATACTTTTTTGATTGACACAAGGCTTCTGTGGAAAATAGTTATGGCAAACCATGGCAAACACACTAAAAGCGTGCTAGTAATTTTTGCAAAGAAACTTGTAGCATACGAGAGCATTTCTTTTTTACGTGAGGGAAAATCCTCATGGATGTTATGCCGGACTCGTACCGACTAAAAAACCTCACGTAACGCCCAACAGCCTATGGTCGTGAGCCCCGGGAAAGCCCTCGGAAGGATGTCCCAGGACTCCCAACAGAACATAGGAAAAACTATAAATTTATAGATACTTACTTTGCTATTTTATGATTTATTTAGGTAAATTATCACACAAAGATTCACAAACTCAAAAAGGCGCTCACCTCGCAGCAGCATATTCATCTCTCTAATAAATCTACCAACATTTAGCACGTGCTTGAAAAGCCGACTTAATGTGAAGAGTACCCATCTTAATAGGCCGAGCAGTTTGGACGGCAGTGTGCTACCTTCAAGGGAATCATCGGTGTTGACTTTTGCATGGGCAGGTCCAGTAGACAAATGTACAGCAACCGTTCGTAGCCTATTTCGACAGCGAGGTATTTTTATGCGATTGCCTCTTCTAGACACGAAAAACTTAGTGATTCAGAGGTGTACAGAAGACTCTGTGACTCTGACCGTTGCATCTGCTTAATTAAAAAGGGGCCCTCGAGACTGAAGTGATGCGAGCACCTAAATACTTCTAATGAAGTATTTATGTAGGTAGTCCAACATTTGATTCCTTAGACCTTTAATCGTGGTGTGGCATTTTTTATCTCCTTCCCGGCTGTATGGAAAGAGAGAACCTGGTGTGTCCTTGAAAGGAAATCTCAGGGACCGTGCCCAGCCCTGGCCACCCATGAACTTACCAATGCGATGCAATTAAGCGAGAGTACACCGCGCTGCCACCTTGAACCTCCTTCTGAATCTGCAATGGCGACTGCTAGCCTGAATTGTCGCTGCCAAGTATCGGGGTGTTCCTTTGTCGCTAAAACCTGTTGAACCACGACCATCTGAAAACAAACTAAATGACTTCGATTAGGTATATTCTTTAAAAACCTATTTGACCATTTTTTTATAATGTACATAATTTCAGAATCAGACTTCTGTAAAATGGGATTATAGAAGTGACACCCCTAGGATAGAAATAAAGAAGATATATCCTTAACAAAATAAAAAAACCGGCCAAGTGCGAGTTGGACTCGCCCATGAAGGGTTTCGGAGCAGCAAGTAACATAATATAAAAGTTCTTATAGTTCGTTGTAACTTTGATTGACGTTTTAACACGTTCGCAGTGGTAGTGATTTTTCTACCTAAAATTGCTGTTTATGACGTATTAAAAAAAAACTACCAGCTCTATCTCGTTCAAACCAATTTTCGTTGGTAGTTTTTATGGCAATGTACATCATATTTTTTTTTTAGATTTATCATTCTCTTAGTTTAGAAGTTAGAGGGGGGGGGGACACATTTTACACTTTGGAAGTGACTCTTGCGCAAACTATTCACTTATGGAAAAAAATATTTTAGGAACCTCAATAGCATTTTTGAAGACCTATCTATAGATACCACACACGTATGGCCTTGATGAAAAAAAAAATTTTGAGTTTCAGTTCTGAGTATGGGGACCCCCAAAATTTACTGTTTTTTTTCTAGTTTTATATAAGAATCTTAATGCGGTTCACAGAATACATCTAGTTACCAAGTTTCAATAGCATAGGCCTTATAGTTTCGGAGAAAAGTGGCTGTGACACCCGGACGGACAGACAGACGGACAGACAGACAGACATGACGAATCTATAAGGGTTCCGTTTTTGCCATTTGGCTACGAAACCCTAAAAAGATATCCGTCATTTTAATAGATGGCTAAAGTAAAGTAAGTCTATGTATTTGTATGAGTTTTGTTTTCTTGTTATAGGTTCATTTAAATATCAAATGACTAGGGAAGCATAACAATGTAGCAGTTTTTCATTGTGAGTTACGTGAGAGAAAATGCGCGTCGCTGTAAATCTCGCGTTCCGTAGATATCGAGATGTTATGAACTCAGCCCGTTTTCACCACTGTTACTTTATTGCTTGGTTTATAATTTTATACAAAATTATTGTTGTGATTTTCTAAAGTCAATGTTGACATGTTGGTTCAGTCAGAGTTTCAGACGTGATCATAAAAACATTTAATAAAATTATAGAAAAGTCAAAACTGTACATTGGAAATATTTTAAAAAAAAGTACTCGCTGGGTTCAACATAGAAGCTGAAAATATCCTACTAAAATTTTTTGTCTGTTGGCCTTGCTTTGTCCGGTTCGGAAGGATCTCGAAAAGTACTCGATAGATTTGATTAAAATTTTACACAAATATTAACTAGGGATAGGGTCTTCAAATAGGCTATATATTATCACGCTACATATCCTAGGGGCTAAGCAGAAAGCAATCAAATTGGCATTATAACATAATTTTCACGCGTACGAAGTCGCTGGCAACAGCTAGTTTGAAATAAAAAAGTGGGAAAAAGTGTCCAAACCCTGTATTATGACGATCATTCCATATAAATAGACATGAAATAATATTTTCTAAAGATTTTAGATGTTTTGAAAGGTGTTGGGATCTCCTGCTCAAACACTTAGCATATTAATGATGTTTAATGAGTACTTTGTTGCGGCGTAGAAGGCAAAATAAACCTAGGGGTGTCACTTCTATAATCCCATTTTACAGAAGTCTGATTCTGAAATTATGTACATTATAAAAAAAATGTCAAATAGGTTTTTAAAGAATATACCTAATCGAAGTCATTTAGTTTGTTTTCAGATTTCGTGGTTCAACAGGTTTTAGCGACAAATGAACACCCCGATACTTGGCAGCGACAATTCAGGCTAGCAGTCGCCATTGCAGATTCAGAAGGAGGTTCAAGGTGGCAGCGCGGTGTACTCTCACTTAATACCTACTCAGTCTTTTGCTAAGCTTTTAAGGGAACATACTGAAGCCCCAAAAATATTGCGTGCGTCGCAAAAGATCAAACAAAGCTGGCCGAAATTCGAAGAGGGAGCTGAAGAGAACTCTCTCGCCCGAATTCCGCAGGTCTGTCTTCTTCAAAGAGTCAGTCTCCTGGACCGAGGGCATAGTTGAGTGTGGCACCTCTGGTGTTGCAAACGTTCATAGGCTGCGGTGACCACCGGTCCTTCTGGTGGGCCGTATGCTTGTCTGCCACCTTAGTGGTATAAAAAAAAAAAAAAAAAAAAAGTTATTCTGTGCCGGTGGTCTGATAACGACGGCTTTTGATCTCCGGCCTTACATACAGACCCGATATATGCACCATCGGATGCTAAAATCTGCATGTACGAACTGTCTGTTTTTCCGCTGACGGATTAAGAAACATAATAAGAATATTGCATGGACAATATTGCTCGTAAAAAGATAAAATATTGATAAAACAAAATGCTACTGTAATGATCTCAACTCGATATCAAAATGATGCATCCTGCACAGTTTATTACTACTTGTATTGATGAAAGCTTTAATACGGCGTGTTAGTAAGGCTTGTATGTTCGAAAGAGACTCATCTTGAGGTGAACTTTATACTAGGAAATATTCTTCGATTTCATCTGATAAAACTTTTTTAACGTTTCAACAAAACACGATTAGGAATATTTTGTTCGATCGAAATCGCTCTCGAAAATGAGAAGTATTGTGAATATTATCTAAATAAATGAGTTTAATTCTCATAAAAACTTGTCATAAAATAGATACAGGTCTTTAGACAATATTTTACGTACTACCCGTTCGCTCTAACTTTGCCGCTGGCGTAGAGGCGTATACCCGAATTGTTAATTATACGAAGTAAATTGACAGTAGCTAATGTCACTTCGTCATAGAAAATACGCAACACTACAAGAAGAAGTGACATTAGTTGCTGTCAATTTACTTCGTCTAATCAAAAATTCGACTTTAGTATAGAGCCGAGCGGCAAAGTTAGAGCGAACGAGCAGTATAGAATTTTTCTTAAAACCCCTCAGATTTTATAACAGTAATTTATTGTATTAGAATCGAATGAAATCCGGCAAAAGCGTACGCTGCAATCATTCGAATTGCCTTTGTCAAGGTCTAACATTGCAGCCTTAATCTATTTGAGTACAGTAGTTTGATTTCTTTATAGGTAAAACTACTAATGTCGACATCAAGAAGTAATTATAATGTTTATTTTATATGTAGCTTCTTCATGAACGAGTTAAATAATCGTGCTAATTTATTGAATGCGCAGAGCGATATTAGGCTTGTTGTTTGATTGTTCGTTACAATTGTTACCCGTGGGAAAATAATGATTTTTCAGGGAAAAAAGCCCTTAATTTGTAACATTCATTCATGAATTTGTAACACTTCCAGAGATGCAATTAAAGGAAAAATGTGAATGTGGCTTTGAAAAATAACAATTAGTCTTTCACAATTAGGAAAAGAAAAATGGCACTTTATAGGATCACTTCGTTTACATGAGGAAATCGTCAGGGATACCAGGCACCGTCAGGAGCCCCGGGTACTCCAAAAATAAATCCCAGGATACCATAAGTAAGCCTGGCCTAAAGTTATAATGATGAAGACACAACACTAACATAACATGTACTAGAGTCTAGACTTATTCCCAATACCTACTTGCTAATCGTACTAGGAGCGCATAACCGAATGCTATCCACGTAACCTTTATTTAGCGATTTAAAATTGTCACTTTTCGTCAAGCGTTGTCCGTCGTTGGGTGCAGTCGTGTTAACTGGGTGGTCGTCGTCACCTCTGAAATTAAATTACAAATTAATTCTAAATCAGTCCGAGCATGATTCATTATCATGTTACTTGACTGATGATAGTTTTTGGGTCGTTTTCGCGTCTTAACACATATTTTGCTCACCACTCAACCTTTTGGCTACAGTCGAATTTTTAATTAGACGAAGTAAAGTGACAGCAACTAATGTCACTTTTTCATAGAAATTAATCAACATTGTATGAAGAAGTGACATTAGTTGCTGTCACTTTACTTCGTCTAATTAAAAATTCGACTTTAGGTACAGTGAACAGCCGTGGTTACGAGTAGACTAAGTCTACTCTACTCGTGACCTCGGCTGTTGCAAATTATCTATTTGATCTACTTATACAACTTTACAGCGATTTTCTGCCTTGACAATTTTATCACCAAAATACGCCCACGCTTACAAAGTCAAAGCGACATCTAGCGGTTGGGGGCTACTTTCACAGACATCTTAGAGATAGAACGTATTGTCGGAAACACTAAAAAGACTCCAAAACAAACATTTGGGGACCGACCCGAATCGAACCCATAAGTTAATAGAACTTCAGCGCCGCAATCGGTTACACTATCGATTCTACCGAATGTGCAACCGAGGCAGCATAGCAACATATATTTATACTGTGGTTGTGACTTGTGCTTGATATCGCTCATTGCTGACTACCTTGGACGTGTAGAACTAAAAGTGAGGTTACCTACGTCATTATCATGCGAAAACATTCCGAAGTATTGTTCATAATCCACGAATTCTACCAGGAGCGCATGAGACTAAACATGTTCTGCCAGCACCCGTCTAACTTGCATGTACCAGCCATGGAGCAAATGTACCAGCAGTGGGCTAAAAGGTCAACGACCGCTGAAGTGACATGATCATGCTATCGCGACTTCATACATTGTTGCGTTAAGGTTCGCGCACATTATGCCACTGAGGGTCGCGTCACGTCGCAGTAATTAAAAAAAAAACAGCGATGTCGCTTTTAAAGTGTGAGTGTGTCTGTCGTCTGTGGCACCGCCACCGTAGCGACCCAACGAATGGTCCAATTTTGATGCGGTTTTTGATGTGAAACATCTATGACCGAGGCGTAAACTAATTTTTGCTGTGACGACTCTACGTCAAATACGTATCTCGCCTCTCGACATGATAACCTACAACTGGGTCACGCATCAAGTAACTAGAAAATTACAGGATTAGAACATGTTTGGGCTTATAGAACAGTCTCAGGGGCGGATGACTTTAATTTTTTCAATGAACACATGTAATATTGAACTATCGCACATTCAGCTACTAAAGTTTTTGAGCATAAACCGTAAATATTTTTCAACTACTAAAGTACTACAGTTTGGCGAAAAGAATGGAAATAATGGAATCACCACTGTGCTGTTCATATGCAAGCTACGCACGCTGTGCTACGCTGTGCATACGCTTGAAAGAATCTTCGTAAAATGCACTTTACAAAACTTTAGTACTACTTCTTTACATACACATTATTACACATATCTGATATAAGTGACGTTTTTGACAATGTCACCAACATGCAAAAGCACTAATTTCGTTTCTAGAGTTTTTTGCCAAGCTGTAAGTTATCGTTTGGCGCTGCACTGCGGCCCGAAATAGTGTGCTCTTACCTTTAACCTGTTGGGGGCGGAAATTGGATGGGCGGGTGTTGCATTGCAACACAAGTAACACAACGTGTCGTGGGCTCTTGACTATTTTCTTTATTCAATCGCCGGCCGCCAGAGATCGCGCAACGCGGCGTCTTTTCTTTTGATTAGTCTATTATAAAGATTTGATTGTTTGTTTGTTGGTTTCAATAGAGTAGGCTCCGAAACTACCGAACCAATTTCAAAAATTCTTTCACTGTTGGAAAGCTAAACTATCCCCGGGTGACATAGGCAATATTTTGTTCCCATATTCCCCCGGGAATGGGAACTACGCGGGTGAAACCGCGTTACGTAGAAATACAATTTCTTAGAGCAATATATGGAGATACGACTGTGTTCTACGGCTTCGACTGTGCCGTACTACGAACAGAACAGCATAGCACTTATTTAACCCTGTTCGTTTGATAGTAGTGGAGACAAAGGGACCCCGCGATGAAACTTTTCAAATGGAGCCAAAGGAGTCTGACATAATATTATGCCATTATTTTAAGATATTTCTCCTTAAGGATAGAGTTTAATTTATAAGGCCGTTATGAAAACATTATCTAGACTAAGCCAAATGTATTGCAATCAGCGTTGCTCCCTTGGGTAGCAGCATGATGTTGTTTGAGTAGTTCTGGAGCTTATTCCTCTATTTTGGACCCTCTTTATAAATATTTTATGCGTGTGATTATAATACACATAGAAACACCTTGCATCAACATTCCCTTTTTTTTAAAGTGAGGAAAATCCTACAAGGATGCTATGCCGGACTCCTACCGACTGCCTACGGTTGGCAGCCCCAGGTAAGCCCTTGGAAGGATACCCCTGGACTATGAACCTTCCCTAAACAAAATCAACTTTACTAGATTTGTAGGTAAACTCTCAACATACGCCCACACCATACACTTAAATAAGTAACTTGGCTCAAAATATTTTTATTTTTAATTCGTCTCACTACAACCAAAGTTCATTGGCACTGTCCAAATTGTGGTCAGATGCTTGTCAGATTTTTGAAATGAACATTCAAATGCAAATGTCGTGACATTCACGGAGAGATTTTTTGAGTGCGTGATGGAATGCATTAAAGCATTTCGCTACTATGTAGCAGGCAGCAGGACGGCTTTAAGCTACCAGCCTTACAGAGGAGTCAGACTTCCCACAAATCCCCACTGCAGTATGTAAGCAGTTCACGCCTCAATACTCTGTCGTCATCCAGACCCTTTCTGCAACTTTGAGAAGTTGTTCAGTTCATCTAGGGGCAGCAGGGTAACTCAGTGTGGGTCTACCGGCCCTACAGAATGGCCAGACTTCCCACAAATCCCCAGGGTATACCAGTCCACTGCTGGACGTAGCCCTCTCCCAATTTACACCACAACGCACCTTCCACATCCAGCGACCTTTTCTAGTCCATTTAGGCGTCCTACATTAAAAAAATGTATGCAGGCAGCAGGGTAGCTCTGCTGGGTCTACCAGCCCTACAGATTGATCAGACGGCATAAATTCCCACTATATGGTGGTCCACTGCTGGACGCAGGCCTCTCCCAATTTACGCCAAAACACGCGGTCCTGCGCCTTCCGCGTCCAGACCCTCACTGCTACTTTTTATAGTTCAGTACTAACGGGGTGTATCTTTTTTTTTATTTAGCTATAAAAAGAATATAATAAAATAAGGTAGAAGTATTAACATAACTACCAACCAAATTTAATCCCGTTCCTCATTATGGACTTTTTAGGGACAGAGTTGAGCCGTTTCAAAGCATATTTCAGATTTTTTTTTCCTTTTTTTTCGAAAACATACACAATTCATTTCATTCAAAATTCATTACATACACAATAGTCTCACCCTTTTCTTTTTCCTTTTTTTAACTTGAGGGAAAATCCATCATGGACGCTATGCCGGACTCCTACCGACTAAGCTATTCAAAATTCAAATAGCGTTACTTCCGTCCGAAAAAAATCTGAGTAACTCCCTAGGTCGCGCCCAAAGAAGTTTTACTTCAAAAACCATAGGCGCCTTTTTACAGTAGTTATTGTAATGGACAGAAACAGGATGAGTCCTGTCTATCGAAGAACAGAAACGCTTGTAAAAATGAAATGCTACCAACGATCACCATCACAAAATCTCGAAAAATGTGATGTTCCCATAAATTGTTGTAAATACGAGGATGTATGATTTAAATGGGTGTTACGGGGTTCGTAGCATGTCAAAGAGCTCACAGGTGAAGTGGCAGGGCGCACCTAGTGAATTATAAAAACTGCTTGGAAAATTTCAAATGGAAATCTCTCTTTTACAAACATTCTTCATTTATTCGAAAGTGCTTTTGCACATAATCGCATAAACCAACAAATTTACTCGGCTAGCAACCACACTATCTGCAAATCATTAGTAAAAGCCTTACTAGAATAAATAAATAAACAAAATAGACAACTAATTATATTTTACCGTCAAAATAAAGTCTAGGTAAAAGAAAACAAAACGAAAATTAATTTTACTAAGTGCACTGCAGAACTTTGTGAAGCAGCGCTTGCGACAACTACATATAAATATTCTTTAATACCTACGAAATTCAATTCTAAATGAGTTACATAAAGTATATAATTAGTTGTAAAGCTGTGTGTGTAAATAGCAATCCATGTTCATTGTAAAAGAAAGCAGTGACCAACATCAATCAGCAAGGTACTAGGAATGTAGTACAATTGAAGAGGTATACAAAATGTAGCGATTCGTATGATAAATTATGATAATTTAATTTGATACGTTATCATCACCTTGCGCCGCAATATTCGGCATGTACTAGGACAACATGGATTTAGATCCACACGATTTCAAACATAAACTAAACAGAGCCGGAATGAGTTACAAAAACTGATATACATATTTTAAAAGTTTCCATAATATAATGATAATATGTTCTGATGTAAAGGTTTTTTTTATCACTGGCAATCCCTCAAGCACACGGAGACTGCAAATAGGAATTCATACTTATAATACGAAATTACCGATTGAATTTTCCAAAATCTATTGATATTTGTTTTTATTTTTCATACTTACTAAACTCATTTTTCATCGCCATCCAAACATTTTCCTGGTTCTATTTCGGGTTATTCAGAACCCGAGTGCCTTCACATTATACTACTTAACCAAAACATAGCAGAAGGGTTCGGTAAGTCCTTGGCAGGAAACCCCACTAACCTGAACTAGCTGCCACTGTCTTCTGTTTCAAAGAAACCCGCTTGAATGAAGACATTTTTTTTGTGTTTCACACAAATCCCTCATTACGTACCGACTGCTATACAAGACTTACCGACTATAACCACACGTTTTCCTACCATTGCCTAAGGTCCGGCATCCCAGGGTAAGCCCTCGGAAAGATTCCCAAAGTGAAGGCCTGTCGAATAATTGGACCTGTTTTTGCTGAAGTTGCTATCACTCTCAGCCCTCATGTAGGATGGACGTCAGCTAGGTACTCTGTGTGCAGTGAGGTACCTTCGTAGTCACGATGTTCCTATACCTCATTTGTGCAAATAATCTGCTCGCAAAAGGAGAAAAATCTGGTGAATTCCCTAGTACACTTTTTTATATAAATACACTCGAGAGCAATGAATCCGGGTCACTTAAAGAATGTTAAAAATCTCGGAAACTAAAAATGATAGGTTAATGCAATAAATTGTATTTAATAGACAATGTAATACTTACTCCTTAAATGAAAGTAAAAAAAATATGAGTCACCATACATTTTATTAACACAAAATTACATAAAGAAAAAACTGCCGATCTCTCCTTAAAACAAAAATAGGAAACATGAAATTTTTGAACTTTATTACGATTTTCTTGAATTTTAATACTTCGTATTGCCTCCTCGTGCTTCCATTACTGCGTTTACGCGGTTTGGCATGCTGTACACCAAGTTCCTTATACGATTTTGGGGAATATTCTCCCATTCCTCTGTGAGAGCAATTTTGAGCTCACGAAGCGTGATTGGGGGAGGGTTTCGTTGTTTTACGCATCTGCCTAGCTCGTCCCAAGCATGCTCGATCGGGTTGATATCCGGGCTGCGCGCTGGCCACTCCATACGAGTAATGTTCATCTCTTGAAGGTAGTCATTCACAATCCTACCTGTATGAGGTCGGGCATTGTCATGCATAAATATAGCATCCTCACCTAAATTGACCATAAATGGACCAACGTGATCATTGAGGATTTCTTCCACATATCTTACGCTAGTTAAAGAGCCGTTTTCTATGATCACCAGCTCTGTGCGACTTTCAGAAGAAATTCCGGCCCACACAAGTACAGACCCACCACCGTAGGCTACTTTTTCTTCGATGCATGCTTGCTTGAATCTTTCCCCTGGTCTTCGATACACTCTGTGTCTTCCATCGTGCTTGTAGAGCATAAATTTTGATTCGTCGGAGAACATAACTTTTGAACAATCTTCAATACTCCAATTTACGTGGCTCTGGGCATACCTTAGTCTCGAAATACGATGCCCACGCTCCAGTTTAGGGCCGTTTGCAGGTCTAAGGGGTTTTAAGTTACATTCAGCAAGCCGACGTCTTACTGTCCATGCACTTGGGTTACTTCCTCCGAGGCGTCGAAACTGATTGGTCAGTTCAGTTCCTGTGAGAAAGCGATTTCGAAGTATGGTGTTCACCAAGTATCGGTCTTCTCGTGCTGTGGTACACCTGGTTCTGCCCGTTCCTGGTCTGCGTAGGTTAGAACCAGTTTCTTCGTAACGTCGGAGAACTCTTTGTACTGTTGACAGCGACACACCGACAGTTCAGGCTGTATCGCGCTGACTGCGGCCGGTTTCCAGCATTGTAAGTATTCTGGTGCATTCTTCAGGCGTAAGCGACATAATTTCAGCTTGATTAATGAATATAGAGCACTATCAACATGGTTTATGTACCCACATAAATGACAGATTACAAACAAAAGCAACACCAAATGCTGTAATTTCGTAGTTCCATCTTCGAAAGTGGCCCTTTTTCAAATTTGATTTTTTTATGATATAACTTTACAATAACTAAGAAGTTTTAATACCTTCATTTAAGGAGTATTACATTGTCTATTAAATACAATTTATTGCATTAACCTAGCATTTTTAGTTTCCGAGATTTTTAGGATTCTTTAAGTGACCCGGATTCATTGCTCTCGAGTGTATCATTGTCCTGGTATAGATTAACTTACTCAAAATCCGTTTTATCGAAGCAATTCTTAGTTCACGTATACGTACATACTTCACCTGATTTTAATGAACACATTGCACACGATATCTGATATCCATTGATAATAACGTGACTACGGGTTCTAAAACAAGTTATAAATAGATCCACCTACTATGTATGATAGTACCAAAAGTACTTACCGTCGAAATGTGGCCAAACCACAATGCTTGAATTGAATATGGAACGAGCTACTATCAAAAAAACCGGTACACCCACCTAGTAAATAAACATAGACAATACAGCATTTACACAACCAGGACAATATGAACTTTAGGAGTCCAAACTTCCGTCCGTACATCGTACCAGTTGTAGGTGGAATGCGGAAAACGGGCGAGTTCAAGTTACGCTAGTGGTGGAAGGAATGATTTCGTGTGGGCATGGGCACCATTTCCCAATTTAGTGGTTCTTTAAACATGTGACCGTGTTCACGTCGTTCCTGTTTCATTCATTCAATGCCGACGTTTTTACTACTTCAATAAATTCTCTAAAGTATTTGAATTTGAAAAGAAAGGTTTTTTTCTTTAAAGGCAAAAATAGGAATTCTTCTAAGTCCCTAGAATTCCAAAGACATAAATAGCCCGAGAAACAGAATCAAGCTGCATTTCACAAATTATATTTCTTGCAGAAAATCTTTGGGGACCACTCCACAATGAAATTCAAGGCCTCAAGTTCACCTCACCTACAAGCTACCTCACGTGCAACCTAGCCACAACTGCAAGCTAGCCTCACATGACAAAATTCATTTTAAAACTCCCTTCATTACCTAAGCAGGTTATGGGTATCGGAATCGGAATTTCATCAAGACCTGCCGCATCCTAAGGGTGACTTCGCCTTCGTCAAACCAGTGGTATCCGTAAACCGTCAATTCATGGTAGCATAAGTCTTGCTGCCCTAGAATTGTCCTTCCGAGAGCTTCCCCGGATTCCATGGGCAGATGGAAAGGCACCATGGTTGGTGTGGTGTGGTTTTAGTCGGTACCTGTCTATAAGTCATAAGGCATAACATCCATTAGGATTTCCACACGTAAAAAAAGCTTTAGCCGTGCTATTTTCTGGTCTGAGTCCTAGCATCTCGATTGCACCAGTCCAGAATCAGTGCCTCAGCACCTTCATCGACAGACTCGATTAGTGCAGGAGCTATCTATATTCGTTCGCCACTCGCCAATCATCTGAGCACGGTAAAAACAATAAGTACCCTCCATCCACCACGTCTGTGGAGAAGTATGGTAGCTTAAACTGAGTCCTTATAATTATTGTGTTTCACATAAAAAAGAAGACATCAGAGTTCATCCCACCACTTTTATTCCCGGTGCATATATCCGCATAAGAATTCCATTCCAATTTATAGTCTGATCTAAGCTCCCATCGAAACAGGCTGAAGTTGCTATTTCATAACTTCAAGATCTTCACGTAAAATGGCTTCTAAAAACACATATTATCTTCCTGGAAATTTTGTCTTCCTGGTTACCCAACCAAAACAAACTTGACTATTGATAAAAACATCGACAAATGCAAACGTGTTCACGTACGTTTTATCTATCGATACAACGAACGTAAACCGTCAAATGTACTAGGAGAACATGAGTAATACAAAAGTAAACTATTTCGACAGTCGGCGCTCAATAAAAACTTCTAAACTTGAATATATCGCTAGACAGAGATGCTGCTATCTCTTGGTTCTCCCGTCTCGTTCTCTTTACGTCAGTTGACAAGCAGTGGGTGAACGAACTCCGCGAGTTTACTGGGCTAAAAGTTGAATGTACCTCTGTTCGCGGACATTACGAACAAGATAGCAACTTTACCATACGTATCGTGTCAATAGAAAGTTGCAAACACGTTTTGCGCTGCAAGTAATATAACCAGTTTTTCATACAAATAAGATTCATTTTCTTTCACACCAAGCTAGTTTATACGCTGTTATGGTATAGAACAGCAAGTTTCTCACGACTACCACTACATTCGCACGGCAGTAGTGAGACGTGTGTGCAGATGGATGTCGTTGTATGTTTGTGTGCGTTCGAGGTTGGTGTAGTCTTGAAAATAATTTCGCGGTCACACCAAGCCGGCGGGTTCATATAACCTGAACCACCTGTCTGTGTTGTGCGCCTGGTTATTTATATCTATGCGCCAACCTATGTTACATAGCTATATTGTAAGAAAATATATATGTGTGTTCCGTAGAACTAAACCAACGTTCACATGCGAGATGCTTTATGAGCACGCAGTCAGTCGCAGCCGGAGGAATGTATTTTTTTCTTTAATTTATTATCTCGATAAGATTGCATTCGTATGTCCACAATGAGTGCTAATTTGTCTTATGAGCGCACACGATAGGAAAAAAGGATTGAAAATGAAAGTGCGGCCTTTATGGTACGCAGTACAAACAAAGCACCTGCTTCGACTTGCTGTAATGTGTCAGCTGCTAGGACTGTCCTGGGACATCCTTCCGAGGGCTTACCCGGGGCTTACAAACATAGGCTGTTGGGCGTTACGTGAGGTTTTTTAGTCGGTAGGAGTCCGGCATAATATCCATGAGGATTTTCCCTCACGTAAAAAAAAAAGAAAAAAAAAGATGCTGCTACGACTATTTATCCTTGAATATTTGTTGTCAACTGAAATTATAGGGGAATTTCACAAGCTTACAGCATACATAGTACTTTGAACTATTTCTCTTTTCCACTGCCTCGTACACAGATTTTCTGCTTGCTGCGATTGTGTGAGCGCTACAGAAATTTTCGGGGTTCAAGTTAACCTGCTGACTAGCGAACCAGGTCCTGGCTAAGTGAAGGAAACCTCAAAACAAACTACTACACTGGCTACACGCGGAAAAAATTAACCGAAAATGAAAGATGCCTACGTCCCGTAATAGACTGTTTTGTCGTTTTTAGGGTTTCGTAGCCAAATGGCAAAAACGGAACCCTTATAGATTCGTCATGTCTGTCTGTCTGTCCGTCTGTCTGTACGTCCGTGTGTCACAGCCATTTTTCTCCGAAACTATAAGGCCTATGCTATTAAAACTTGGTAACTAGATGTACTCTGTGAACCGCATTAAGATTCTTATATAAAACTAGAAAAAAAGTAGTAAATTTTGGGGGTCCCCATACTCAGAACTGAAACTCAAAATTTTTTTTTTCATCAAACCCATACGTGTGGGGTATCTATAGAAAGGTCTTCTAAAATGCTGTTGAGGTTTCTAACAGCATTTTTTTCTTAAGTGAATAGTTTGCGCAAGAGAGACTTCCAAAGTGGAAAAATGAGTGTCCCCCCCCCCCTCTAACTTGTAAACTAAGAGAGTGATAAATCTAAAAAATATATATCATGTACATGGCCATAAAAGCTACCAACTAAATTAGTTCGAACGAGATAGAGCTGGTAGTTTTTTTTTTAATACGTCATAAGCGACAATTTTCGGTTAGAAAAATCACTACCACTGCGAACGTGTTAAAACATCAATAAAAGTTACAACGAACTATAAGAACTTTTATATTATGTTACTTGCTGCTACGAAACCCTTAAAGGGCGAGTCCAACTCGCACTTGGCCGGTTTATTTTTTATTTTATAATTATACGATTTTGCCGAAATATCCCTGGCCTTTAGTTTTTAATCGGAGACACACCGGTATTTATATGGACATTCTGGGATTTGGACATTTTGGGACATGGACACTCTGGGATATGGTCATTCTGGGACATGGACATTATGGGATATGGACATTTTGGGACATGGGCATTCCAGGATATGGACGTCTGGACGTTTTGGGATTTGGACATTATGAAACTAAACGTCATAGACTGACTATATTGATTGATTGATAAAGGTGCCACACTTTTTTATTTTAAGGTCTCTTCTCGCAGATTTAAACATCCCTGAAAATACTTTCAGGCACGTAATCTTCTACCATGTTGGAAGCTAAGCATAATCTTTGGGAGTGCTAGAATTTTATTTATAAAGTCCATAATATATGTAAATATAGTCACGCCCGAAAAATTTTAAATCTATGGTCACGCCTTTATCCCCGAAGGAGTAGAGGCATACTAACACCACATATTTCACCAATTTGTAGTTGGTCCCACTGTGGGACTAAATACAAATTGGTCCCAAATCAAAGTTCGTGAACCAATTGCTGTGATGAAATGAACAGGAGCAGGTTGCGGCTACGAACTGTTGAAAAAATTAAAGTTCCTTATGCAATTAAAAAAAGACTCATGGAAAAAAAAAATTGGAAAAAAAATTCAATCAATCGATTAAATCAGCCTATGGCAATACACTGCTAGACGTAGACCTATCCCAAATTAGGCCACAATAATATACGATCCTGCGCTTTGCGCCTCCAGTAAGAAAAAGTACATACAAAGTTGTTAATCTAAGAATAGTTTCAAGAAAAGTGGGGTCTAAAACGAGGCTCTACTTGATTCAATTAATGAAATTTAGAAAAAAATATATTTGTTGTGACTGCCTCTGTGGCGCAGTCGGTAGTGATACCGCCTGCGGCGCTGGAGGTCGTGGGTTCGATTCCCACCAGAGACAAATATTTGTGTGACCCATAAATGTTTGTCTCAAGAGTCTGGGTGTTTCTATGTATAATATGTATGTATTTAAAAAGTATATAAGTATTAATATCCGTGGTCTGATACCCATAACACAAGCAGGTTATTCCTAGCTTACTTTGGGATCAGATAGCGTTGTGTGAAAAGTCCGTGAATGTTATTTATTGTTTATTTATTTATTTATATTTTAAAAACAATTGTAAATATTTCCTTTGACAAAGACTCAATTTCAATAATATCTTGGCAACGCCCTAGTAACCGGTCAGAGATAGTTCATTGACCAATCAAAATTCGGTAATTACCTAACGACTAATGACAAATAAAGATCGACTAATGACAAAATTGTAGTCGTAAATGTTAAAGACGTTTCCGCAATAGCTGCAAGTGATATTGAATGTTGATTTATAAGTCTTTAAAGCCTTTTAATTTGACAATAATGTACCAATTTGTAATAAATTAGTCTTTTGTGGGATTAAGACTGATTTGTGGTCTTTATTAAGCCATAAAATTCTGTATAAAAAAATGTGGAGCTTTCAATTTATGTCGTTAGGTTCAATAGACTTTTAATTTTTTTTTGTTATCTCTCTCATAGATAAAAAAGTTGTAAGTGTAAATAAATATGTTGAAACTGGAAAATAAGAGATATTATTACACGCAACGCCATCTAGACTTGGCTGTGTTCAAACTAAACACAACTTTAAAAAAAAAGTTTATTTTTTGTGTACTATAATTTTTTATACCGCTGAGGTGGCAGATTAGCATACGGTCTACCTGATGAAAAGTGGTCATCCGTAACCTATGGACGTTTGCAACCCCAGAGGCACTAAACTTGTGCTGCCGATCTTGTAGGTACAAGTGTTCTAAGACCTCCTTTGCAGAACCCCATACAGGTAGGTGTTTGGGGAAATCAAGCAGGGAGCTCGTTCCACAATCTAAGCGTGCGCGGAAGAACATCTCAATGTCACAACAATGCCAGGCGAATCTTACTTAATATTATAGGGTAAACCACCCAATTATTGGCACTTTTAGAATGAATTATTGGCACTTTAGTTAAGAGTATATTTCGAAAAATAAGGGAAACCTAGTTTATTTCAGTTCGGTGTTGCCCATTATGTAGTTGTAGGTATGCATTAAAAAGTAAAATAGCATTCTTTTTATGTTAGAAATGGGCAAAATTACCTAAAGTGCCAATAATTGGAGGAGTGCCAACGATTGGGTGGTTTACCCTAATTGCGAAAGTTTGTGAGTGTGGATGTTTGTTTCTCTTTCACGCTCTAACAACTAAACAGATCTGGCAGAACTTTTTATCCCGGGAATAAGTTCTCATGGGAAGCGGGAAACGGAAACAAAATTTCACGCGGGCGAAGCTGCGGGCTTAAGCTAGTAGTATTATAAAATTACTAGGTTGCTATTTTCTGTGACTCAGCTATCCTGATACGAATTTTTCATCTCATCTCCAATTTCAACCCCTTCAAGTCTTTTTTGCTCCATAAAAGCCTAGATGTACTTTCCCAAGTTCCAATTAATCTATCTCCGTACCAAATTTTGTCATAATCAGTTCTGTAGTTTGAGCATGGAAGCGTAAACAGACAGAGTAGGTACCTGGTGGCGTCATCTAACAAAGTAAATATATTTAAAAATCATCAGAACCACACACAGCTCAGTAGAAAATTAAAAATGATCAGTAGTACAACCATCAACCATTACATGCATTTTTTTTATGTGAGGAAAAAGCCTCATTGATGTTATACCGGACTCCTACCGACTAAAAAACCTCACGTGTCCTGCTAACAGCCTACGGTTTTTCTACCATTGCATGCATTCCACAAAAAAAAACCAAACCGATTCTGGAATGGTATACATTTGCCTATGAAGATGAAGGTCTGACTATATTCAGGAGTAGGTACACCTTTATGAAAATAGTTCTTCTTCTTCTTCTTTTCCTTATATCTTGGACTTTCTCGGCTTGAGAGTATGCCAATGTCAAGTCAATTATATATCGAAAATATCAATCCTTTTCATGTTGAGAATCTTGCAAATAGCAGTGTATCTTTTTCTTAATAATTATTTTTATTATCAGCGTATTCATGTATGTTCCAGTTTGGACAAATTTTGTACTCAAGTAGAGCGGTGGTACTTTACTAAGAGTTGTCTATGGAGTTTGGTGGTACAAAAAAGTCGCGTATCACTTCGTTTTATCACTTTCCAACACTTGTGCACGTTGTTGAAACTTTTATGTTTAAGAATCCACCATTATTAAACATAAATACTCATAAATACACTAATTTTGAAAAATTACAACACGGAATAATGTACGAGTCCTTTCGTGTTCGCGCCAAAACTATGAAAATAGTTTAAGCAGGCAATAAGAAAAAAAAGACCCTGCAAGTGCGCCCTCAACCTTCAAAGAGGTTGGATGTACAGTAAGTCTACACAAGGTTCGAAATAACGATGCTTTCAAACCTTAGAGGACTTACTCGCGTCTATTTTGAAGACAAAGGGGGGTTCTCTCGTCCTGGGACATCCTTCCGAGGGCTTATCCGGGGCTTCCAACCATAGGCTGTTGGGCGTAACATGAGGTTTTTTAGTCGGTAGGAGTCCGGCATAGCATCCATGATGGATTTTCCCTAATGTTAAAAAAAGGGGGGGTTCCCTTACCGTAAAATACTTTCTTCATTGGGTGTATCCACGTCTTAATAGCTATCTGTAAGATTTCCTTCAGTGGTTTCAGCTACGCATTGATGAATTAGTCGCAGTTGCCCAGAACGCTTTGTGCGGGAGTCCGACTCGCACTTGGCTGGTTTTTAACCCGGTGAGTCAGTGGGGTTACGAACGCTTACTCGAAAATTCCTTTTTAAAATGGACGACCTTAGACGTGAATGGCCGGAGTGTTATATGGTCTAAGTTTCAAACACAATCAGTACTGGGATGTATAATGTTTGTAAGGGTTGATTCCAATCCAATCTCTCAATCTTTCGCAGCCTCTTAACTAGCTTCTCCAAAACTATGTCGAAAGGTGCGTCCACACATACAATAATGCCAGCAGACATTTTGGAACCGCGAGAAAGCGGTCGTCGACCCGAACTCTGCATTTCAACACCCAATTGATATAAAAAGAAATTTTGTGGGTGCAATCAAATTTTTATAGTCTTCGTAATAAGGAGTTCGTATTATGGTGACAACGACTGTGTATATCAAATACATACCTAAATGGTACCAGGATTTATAGCGATTTTTTCGTGTGGAAATCCGCGTGGATGACATGCCGAACTCTTACCGACTAAAACCACACGTTGTCCTACAAGGGCCTATGACTGGGAACTCCAGGTAAGCCCTCAGAAGGATGTCCCAAGATTTCCAGCAGACTTATCGTCGTTCGAGTATTATCCTGCTTATGTCAATTAGATGCTCAAGGCACGTGTTCTAGGTTTCTAGGTTTTCACGAGTTGGTTTCCGCAACTCGACGTCATTTATTGCGCCCATTTTGCGTGGGGGGTTGTGGTATGGCTATTGTCATCCCAGTTCTTCCAGGAAGTCTAGCAGACTCTTCATGTTACCGACGACTTCCTGGAGCGACCTCGGTGTACCGAGGTGTGTAGCCCTGTATCTTACCAGTTCCGGGCATTCCGTAAGAATGTGACTGGTAGTTTCGCAATTATATTTATGTAGGTCCTGTTTAGCTGCAGTATTTTGCGAGAGAATCTGGTGTTGATTGTCGGCAGTGCCTCTCTCGCCTGACTGCATGTATCTTAATCCTGGTATCTGTATATTATTAGCCGGTCCATTAATCCTGGTGCTGGCTCCTTGTCTGATTTTTTTGCAGGTTACGTACCCATCCAGGTGGCAGGGGCAGAATAGGTTCAGTAGGGTACGTGTTTCTTCCTCTTACAACTCCGCGGGTTCTTCAAGCGGCGCGTGAAGAGAATATATATAAAATGGCACTCCAAAACCTTCGAATATTTGCGACGCGACGGCTAGACCAAATTTCCCAACATTCTGGAAGCGTTAAACGTTTATAATAATAAAATTATAAAGTCATTGTCTACCGTTTAATGAATATTTTGAAAGTTCATGGGCACGATGAGTCCATTGGCCTCTTGGAATACTAGCTTATACCACTCGGACTTACTCGCGTCTATTTTGAAGACAAAGGGGGGTTCTCTCGTCCTGGGACATCCTTCCGAGGGCTTATCCGGGGCTTCCAACCATAGGCTGTTGGGCGTAACATGAGGTTTTTTAGTCGGTAGGAGTCCGGCATAGCATCCATGATGGATTTTCCCTAATGTTAAAAAAAGGGGGGGTTCCCTTACCGTAAAATACTTTCTTCATTGGGTGTATCCACGTCTTAATAGCTATCTGTAAGATTTCCTTCAGTGGTTTCAGCTACGCATTGATGAATTAGTCGCAGTTGCCCAGAACGCTTTGTGCGGGAGTCCGACTCGCACTTGGCTGGTTTTTAACCCGGTGAGTCAGTGGGGTTACGAACGCTTACTCGAAAATTCCTTTTTAAAATGGACGACCTTAGACGTGAATGGCCGGTGTGACTTTTCTAATTAAGGAAATGCAAGATACATTTGAAAATAAATGACCCTGTCATGCCGGTTGCATTTTATAAATTGACTAAAACACCTATTATCAAAACTAGAAACCGGTTGGCTCTCGAAATTGACTGTAATTCGTTAAGGGGCGGTTATTGCGCACAAGTAGGCATTTGGCGCTCCCCTCGCCCCGGGCGCAAGACACACCGCGCGCCGGCAGCGGCAGTCAACTCTCATGCCACAGTATACAGTATAGTAGAAAGAAACAGCATGCTAACTTTGTTTGACGTAGTAAATGCATCTAACTTTATTAAGTGTAGTGATTTATTAGTTTCGTAAATAAAAATAAGAGTTAATGAATTTCAAGAGTTTCTTAACAGAATGTCCATTTTTGAAAAATACCAAAATATATAACATCACGCTAAGGCGAATAAGAGCTTAGCAGCAACGAAACATTTTTCGACAACTAGGATACTTCATTTCTTTTGAGAGTTTCCGTTGCGTACGTTTGCTACAGTTGCGTAAAAAATGTAAATTACATAATAGCTGGTCATAAAAATTTCTAAAGTTTTCTAAAGTTGATATGCTAAGTATGAATCACGGGATCATTGTGCAATCCAAAATGGCCGCCGCGGTGTAATCACAAAATTTCATGATGGGTGTCGTTTAAAGGGTTTTTTGGTATGCTGAGTACGAATCACGTACTAATTTTGCAATCCAATATGGACGCCGCGCCGTAATCACAAAATTTCATGATGGGTATCGTTTAAGGGGTTTCTTGGTATGCTGAGTACGAATCACGTGATAATTTTGCAATCCAAAATGGCGGCCGCGGTGTAATCACAAAATTTCATGATGGGTATCGTTTAAAGGGTTTTTGGTATGCTGAGTACGAATTACGTGATAATTTTGCAATACAATATGGCCGCCTAAGCTATTTAGGCCTACTTGCGCGGAGAGTCGAGTTAAATATATAAATATGGAGTTAGTAAGCTCTGAGTCAAATAAGTAACTTCTTAACTCTGACCACGTCTTGCACAGTTGCAAATTGGCACGCGGTTAACTAACTCACAGTAAACCGCACAAGTTTTTTTAGTCTGTCGTTCCATGCAATCCAACCACACACAAATGTTAGAACGAAGAATGGAACATGTATCTCTATCTCTTTTACACTACAGTCTGCTACGTATGATTTACGATACTACCATACTTACGATACTACCATTTACGATACCAATCATAAAATTTTGTGTTTTCGGCGCGGCGGGCATATTGGGTTGCAAACTTATCACTTGATTCGTACTCAGCATACCAAAAAACCCCTTAAACAATACCCATCATGAAATTTTGTGATTACGGCGCGGCGGCCATATTGGATTGCAAAATTATCACGTACTTCGTACTCAGCATACCAAAAAACCCCTTAAACGATACCCATCATGAAATTTTGTAATAACGGCGCGGCGGCCATCTTGTATTGCAAAATTAGTACGCGATTCGTACTCAGCATACCAAAAAACCCCTTAAACTATACCCATCATGAAATTTTGTGATTACGGCGCGGCGGCCATATTGGATTGCAAAATTATCACGTACTTCGTACTCAGCATACCA
Source organism: Miltochrista miniata (assembly GCA_933228765.1). Classification (NCBI taxonomy): domain Eukaryota; kingdom Metazoa; phylum Arthropoda; class Insecta; order Lepidoptera; family Erebidae; genus Miltochrista; species Miltochrista miniata. Next base: position 15,184,593 of record OW121770.1, read on the forward strand.
AAAAACCCCTTAAACGATACCCATCATGAAATTTTGTGATAACGGCGCGGCGGCCATCTTGTATTGCAAAATTAGTACGCGATTCGTACTCAGCATACCAAAAAACCCCTTAAACGATACCCATCATGAAATTTTGTGATTACGGCGCGGTGGCTATATTCGATTGCAAAATTATCACGTGATTCGTACTCAGCATACGAACAAACCCCTTAAACGATACCCATCATGAAATTTTGTGATTACGGCGCGGCGGCCATATTGGATTGCAAAATTATCACGTACTTCGTACTCAGCATACCAAAAAACCCCTTAAACGATACCCATCATGAAATTTTGTGATTACGGCGTGGCCGCCATGTTGGATTGCGAAATTATCATGTAATTCGTAGACATTTTAATGCATTAGGTAGCTGGTTACCATGTCGTGAAAACACTTACAAAGTAAAAGATCACATTTTTACCATGAGTCGCGTATGTATTTGTAACGGTTAATCTAATTACATTTTGCCCATTACTGATATTTTTATACTGTGGCGCGATTTCAACGTAATTTGGCATAATAATTACGAAATAGTTGCGAAAAAAACTGACACAGGTCCTGCCTCCACAAGCGCCAGGGCGAGACTGATCGGCCGTCAGCGGCGCAATTCTATTGCGTTTGGTAGATATTCGTACATGATAACTATGTAAATAGTTGTTTATAGAAAAACGCTCGGAAAATGTGTATAAAAACTTAATACCTTTAATTGAGTGCAAAAAAAATATATAAAATGTTAATAGTTTAGCCACAGTTTTGAAAAAACTTTTCTGAGAGAGTCAACTTTGGGATTTTTTTCTATCGAGTGAAATTTATTGGATCGTGTAACGGGCTCGGAATATGTTTAGCTTATATCCTTAACTATTATAAATATTTTTTTCAGATTTAAAAACCCTTTACTTTTTGGCTAGGATTGTTTCAAAAAACTCAAAATCTGACCCACGCGGCCTTAAAAATAACTTTATATGCACTTTTTCTACAATATCATCTTTAACTGTGTCAAATTCTACGTTTATCCGCTCTTGCAGTTTCCTTCATACAGGGATAAATAATAATAATAATAGACTATTGTTGCCAATAAGCCTGATATAGTGGTGATAGATCGATTGGAACGCCTCGCAATAATTATTGATATCAGCATTCCTCATGATGACAACCTCTTTAAAGCAGAAAAGGAAAAAGAAATTAAATATTTGGATTTGGCTCATGAGGTTGTTGACATGTGGCATGTTGATTCGGCAATTATTGTTCCAATTATCGTTTCGGTCCACGGCTTGATGGCAAAGAGCCTCGATAACCATCTGAAGAGGCTCTCGTTAGACGGCTGGATCAAGGGCCTGATACAGAAGGCAATACTTCTTGACACGGCACGCATTGTGAGGAGGTTCCTGTCTCTGAAGCCCTAACCACCGGTAGCTTGGTCCCTGCACCCGATGCCGGTGGGACACTATTTTTTATATTTTTAAATAAATATTTATTTTTATATGATTTATTTAAAAATGTAATAGAATAAGTTAAAAATAATGAATAAATGGAATAATAATAGTAATTTATTTATTGCTTCTGAAAAATACATGACAATGACACATAAACTATTAACGTTCACAATGTAGTAGGTACACATTAATTTGTTGACCACTGGTAGGTACCCAAAGTAAGATTTAACTTGTGGTACCCTGTACCCTCAATATAAATTTAATTAAGTACAATACATAATACGAAAGTGGAGTGTATCCTAGTAATGTACGTATGAAGTGTGAATTTCATAAGGATAGGTATCAAGTTTTTGCTTTCGGAATAAAAATCTGCCAAAAACCGAAGGTCTAATTCATTAATTTATTTCATACTTTTCTGTGCACATTACAAAAATTTGTTACTACTGCAATAACATAAAACGATATGGTTCTGTTTTGCTTTTTTTTTGTTTAACGTGAGGGAAAATCCTCATGGATGTTATGCCGGACTCCTACCGACTAAAAAACCTCACGTCACACCCAACAGCCTGTGGTTGGGAGCCCCAGGGAAGCCCTCGGAAGGATGTCCCAGAACAAGGTTCTGTTTTGCTTTCAGTACAATAGACGGACTTGTAGTTTGCAGCAATTGCTACAAGCTTAAAATAAATGTATAATATTTAAGCATCATGCAAATAGACAAATAGATAAAATCGTCACATTTTAGTATCAAACAGTTCTCAAGATAACCCGTGGCCTTATAGAATATCACAAAATTTCAATAAATAACAGGTATTACCAGGAAATGTCCAGAGAAAATGGCGGTGCCAGAGAGTAATAGATAATATAGAGTATTAGTTATCTGTGGAGATATTCCCGCCTTACAATGTTGCCAGCACTTTGACATAGAAAGGGTGGACGCGACTGGTGTAATAAACTTGTAATTTATCATGATTTATCTAATACTTCTATATATACTTAACTAGCTGACCCGCGCAACTTCGTTTGCGTGATAAATGAAGAACCGCTCGACCGATTTTGAGCAAACTTCACATAAACTATCTACTAAATGGTCCGAATAAAACCTTAAAATTTGGTTTGGATAGGTGAGCCCGTTCTTGAGTTATAAAATTACAACAAAAAATGGCATTGATTTTTATATATATAGATACTACCGGACGTCACATGGTTTCACCCGTTTTACTTCCGTTCCCGTGGGAATACGGGAATAAAATACAGCCTATGTTCACCGGGTATAGTGTAACTTATTAACAGTGAAAGAATTTTTCAAATCGGTTCAATAGTTTCGGAGTCTATTCGATGCAAAATAAACAAACAAACAATCAAATCTTTCCTCTTTATAAATAGATAAATCTGTACATATCAAAATGAAATCAGTATTTTTTTTTCGATATATGAAGTGTTGGTGTTAAACTGATATTGACTAGAAGAGTAGTCCATTGACCATCAAATTTTCAGACATAACATACATACATACATACATACATACATACATACATATGGTCACGCCTTTATCCCCGAAGGGGTAGGCAGAGGCATATTATATGCCCACATTTCACCTTTGTATAATTTGTCCCACGTAATAGGTGGTGAGCCGTATTGCTGTGTTTAAATGGACAGGCGCAGGTTGTGACTGCCTGCTGTTGAAAATAAAGCCTTCAACTTAGCTTAACGACTGCCATTTTACTGGCAACCGGGACCAACGGCTTAACGTGCCTTCCGAAGCACGGAAACGCTCAAATAAATGTCACAAAGTGATCACATGGTTGGTCACCCATCCATGGACCGGCCATAGTGAAAGTTGCTTACTGCAGTGATCGTTTACAGAACACTGAGTCCGCGGGGCCACGAGCGCTTCGGAGGAGGCATAACATACAAACTATATCAAGTGCCTGTGTGGCACAATACGGTACTATAAAATGGATTTGCGATTAAATCCCGGGTAGGAACAGATATTGTGTGATCGACAAATTGAGTTTTGAAATCAGGATGTTTTCTAAGTTTATGCCATTGAAGCTGTAGGGCAGGTGGATGTGTAAATTAAGATATAAGTACTCGCTCACTACAGTGAGTTTGAAAAAACTAGAGGAAACTGTATGTCCTGTTAATCCCGTTACGGGCATGTGATGAGACGAGAGGACAGCCAAAACAGCGATGAAGTTAAATGCCAAAGGGGTGAAGAGCTAGAGGAAGGCTAGAGATGGATTGATTGTGGTAGATAGTGGTAGACAGATGTGTAAATAACTATATGAAAATGAAACGAGTGAATAATGACACAACAAGTAATATGAAGGAATGGAAAAATAAGACATATTGCGCCGATCCCAAATAAATTGGGACAAGAGCAAAAGAATGATGATGATCAGTCTCCTTCGCCGTCCTCAAGCCCCCAGTCATGGAGGGCGATAGTATTGGACGAAGACAAGTCTACGGCGCCCTCGCTGCAGACTGCAGAACTTAGCTGGGACGAGTTAATTATCTCCCGGTCTCTCCGTCGCCTCTTTCACGAGCATGATCCGCTCGAGTTATAGGGGCTACATACGCTTCAATTATTAGTTGGACACAGTTGAATTTTATAGAGAAGAAAGGAATGCATACCTAGATATTTTTATAAACAAATTACTGTCAAATTCGATAGACGTTTCTCTAGTTAACTTACTGTTGGTTAGAAGGCGCCGCTGTGTAAAAATGGCCCAAAATATTATATTAAAAACTAGCTGACCCAGCAAACTTTGTTCTGCCATATCAAGCTGACGCTGACCCGACATAAGTTTTTCCTGGCTATAGGGGAGACCGGGGCTGGTTGACTATAGGGGTAGGTAGACTAACTATCAATAACTCGGCCAAAGTAATGGCTTGGAGCCGACCGATGATACCCGAGAGTCCGCTACCTCTCCCCGCTCAGCCATCGGGAGCGCGGTGTCGCACACGCACACCGTTTCAGTGAAGGAAATTAAAGTTCAAAAATAACGTACGTTAGTAATTATTTTCATCGTAAGGTTTTTTGTAATAATGCCTATTTATTCATGGTCCCTGATTGTCAAAGAATTTATAATGGATGTTTGATTCATGTTCTTTCTTTTATGTATGATGTTATTTTTTTTTATTTTTTTTTTATACCACTAAGGTGGCAGACAAGCATACGGCCCACCAGGAGGACTGGTGGTCACCGCAGCCTATGAACGTTTGCAACACCAGAGGCGCCACACTCGCGCTGCCGACCCTGTAAAAACCTTCTTAGACCCCTTTTGAAGAACCCCATACTGTAGGCGTTTGGGAAAACCGAGGCAGGAAGATCATTCCACAACCTAAGCGTGCGCGGAAGAAATCCCCTATCGGATCTAACCGTGCTCGAACGCTCCGGACGTAGGGTGTGAGGATGAAATCCCAGTCTATGGCGAGCGGTGCGATGATAGAACGTAGCCGTGGGCATCATGTCAAACAATTCCTCAGAGCAGATACCATTGTACAGGCGGTAGAACACGCATAAGGAGGCAAAGTCTCTCCTGTCGCAAAGAGGTTCAACACCACCTGTCAGTAAAGGATCGTTGACAACTCTCACAGCTCGCCTCTGCACCGAGTCAAATGGACGAAGCTGATATTCAGGTGCCCCCGCCCAGAGGTGACAGCAGTACTCCATGTGTGGCCGCACTTGCGACTTATAGAGAAGCAGTGTTTGCGCCGCAGTAAAGTACCGCCGCGCCCTGTTGAGCACACCGAGCTTCTTGGACGCTAGCTTGGCCTTGTCCTCCAAATGACTGCGGAACTGAACGTCACTGGAGATATCAACACCAAGGATCCCTATACATTTAAAGATGGAAAGAGATGTGCCCTGGAATTGTGGCGCTACAGTAATTGGGGCTTTCTTAGCGGTGAAGAAACACGCCTGTGTCTTGGAGGGGTTGAACTGAACAAGATTTTGTCTACCCCAATCGGACACTCTAGTAAGAGTAGCCGCGATTTCAGACACAAGCTGTTCACGACTTTCTTCCACTGCGTCCCGAGAGATACCGGGGCGGCCTGTGTAACAAGTATCCCCCGTACTGTCGTCTGCATAACAATGAATGCCGTCAATAGACAACATGTCATTGATATGCAGCAGAAACAGAGTAGGGGACAACACTGAGCCAAAATTTTGAAAGAAAACCAAAGGATTATGAAAGAGTTGAGAGAGAAGATTGTAAAACAAGATGATAGAGAAAAAGCGAGAGAGGGTATGAGAGAAAACATAATGAAAGAAAATGGTAGAATGATAGCAGAAGTGAAAGAAAAAATAGAAAAACAGGATGAAAGAGAGATGGAGAGAAAGAAGAAAGAACCTGCTACATACGCCGGAGCGGCGGGGGGTTACAACCATCAACTTACCACAGAACCGACGGTGTTACACTCTGTGATGGTAACCTCGGAGGTGGACACCGACACCGGAGAGCAGGTCATGGAAAGGCTGAGGAAGATAGCGGATGAGGATCAAGAATGGGTGAAAGTAGAAAGGGTACGAAAGTCAAAAGACAGAAAGGTGATAATTGGATACAAGACGAAGGATGAAAGGGAGAGGGCACAGCAGAGGCTCGGGGGGAAAGGCCTCTGCGTCGAGGAAATTAAGAACAGGGACCCGTTAATCGTCCTGTACGGCGTCCTGAAAGTCCATAAGGACGAAGTCCTGCTCGAAAAGATCAGGGCACGAAACCGTGAGGTTTTCAGTGGCCTGATCACAGAGCAGGACAGGATGGCCGTACTCTACCGGAGGATGGCACGAAACCCTCATACGTGTCACGTGGTTCTCAGGGTCTCCCCTGCGGTTTGGTCCCGGGCCCTTGACGCAGGGAGACTGCATGTTGATCTGCAACCAGTGAGGGTCGCAGATCAAACACCTTTGATGCAGTGCTCCCTGTGTCTAGGGTACGGACATAGTAGGCGGTTCTGTAAGACGGCAGAGCCCACATGCAGTCATTGCGGTGGGACTCACTTAAGGGCACAGTGCCCTGAGTATGCCGTCGGAGCACAGCCGTCCTGCTGCAACTGCAGGAGGGAGAGGCTGGGAAATACGAGGCACAGCGCCTTCGACGATATGTGCCCTGTGAAAGTGAAATGGGACAAAATAGCGAGGGCGTCCATACAGTATTGCTGAGGGCACCTTGGGGAACGAACCTCCATACAGGTTTTTGCAAGTAAACCTCCAGAAGAAGGCGCAGGCCACAAAAGACCTTATGATAGAGGCCCCAAGGCTCAAAGCCGCGGTTGCTCTGGTGCAGGAGCCCTACGTAGGTTCGAAGAGGGGTATGGGGGCATACCAGGGCGTCAGGGTCTTCCAGAACACTGGGCAAGGAGAAGGGACTGTTAAGGCGGCCATCGTCGTGTTTGACGCGACGCTGGACGTCTTGCAGTACCCGCAACTCACCACAGACCATGTGTGTGTGGTGGGGATCCGGACCAGTGCCTGGGAGATCACGCTGGTGTCCTACTACGTCGAGCCAACGTCGCCTCTGGAGCCCTGCCTGGAGCAACTAACTAAAGTGAGGCATGAGCTTGGAGGCCGGCGCCTTTTTCTAGGAGGTGATGCTAACGCAAAAAGTACCTGGTGGGGGCATCGGTTCGAATGCAAGAGGGGGGGGTTACTGATGGACGCCCTCGAACAGATGGACCTCCATGTCCTGAATAGCGGGAATATTCCAACTTTCGACACGTACAGGGATGGAAGGAGGTTCCACAGCTACATAGACGTGACATCCTGCACGAGTGACGTGCTCCCCCTGACCGACGGCTGGAGGGTTGACACGGGGCTAGTCAACTCCGACCACAACTGCATAGTGTTTAATATTAATCTAGAGAGGGCCAGTGGTACGCAAATACAGCGTACCACTAGGCTCTACAATACTAAAAAAGCCGATTGGGATGGTTTTAAGACGAAGTTGGCGCAGGAGTTCTCACTGCGGGGCCTGGGTGCTCGGCAGCTCGCAAGTACAGAAGATCTGGAAAGCGCAGCTGTCGAGTACTCGGACTCAGTAGGGGGTGCCTGTGGGGAAGCCATCCCAAAAAAGCGTAACCAGCAAAAAATCACTATGCCGTGGTGGTCGGAGAGGCTCGCCACCCTGAAAAGGGAAGTCAACACCAAAAGACGTCGGATCAGGGACGCAGCGCCGGATCGACGGCAACTGGTAGTTGTGGAATACCTAGAGTGCAAGGAGATGTACGAATCAGAAGTAAAAAAGGCACAGGTCGAAAGTTGGAAGAATTTCTGTGGAAAGCAGGACAGGGAGGGCATCTGGGAGGGGATCTATAGGGTAATCGGGAGGGCCACAGTGAGGGAAGAAGATCGACTACTAACCCACAATGGGACCTTTCTGGACGCTAGGGGCTCAGCACAACTCCTCGCTCGAACCTTCTACCCGGAGGATCGAGTCGAGGAGGACACTGAAGCGCATCGACAGATACGCGAAACCGCCGTAAAAGATATAGATGGTCATTATGATGATGACCCACCTTTTACGGTGGGCGAACTGATCGATGCGCTTCAGAAATTTAACCCGAAGAAAGCGCCGGGAGTGGACGGCTTTACGGCCGACATCTGTTCCCGAGCCATCGAGACCGATCCGTCACTCTTCTTGAAGCTGCTGAATCAGTGCCTCCATCACGGCTACTTTCCTAAGATATGGAAGGAAGCCGTGGTGGTGGTGCTGAAAAAGCCAGGCAAGGACTCGTACACCGTTCCCAAATCGTACAGGCCCATAGGCCTGTTACCGGTTTTGGGAAAGGTGTACGAGAGGATGGTGATTACTCGACTCAAGTACCACCTATTGCCGCGGATGAGCACTCGCCAGTACGGCTTTATGCCCCAGAAAAGCACCGAAGACGCCCTCTATGACCTAATGGGACACATAGTGGCTAAACTCCGTGAAAAGAGGATAGTCACTATGGTGTCCTTGGACATAGAGGGGGCCTTCGATAGCGCCTGGTGGCCGGCAATAAAAGTTCGGCTGGCGGAAGAAAAGTGCCCGGCAAACTTGAGGCGAGTAATCAGCAGCTACCTTAGCGAGAGGAGAGTGAGGGTTCGGTACGCCGGTGAGGAGCATAATCGCTCCACCGACAAAGGGTGCGTCCAGGGGTCGATCGGGGGTCCCTTGCTGTGGAATTTGCTTTTAGACCCACTTTTGAAAGGACTCGAGCGGATGGGAGTGTATGTGCAGGCGTTTGCGGACGACGTGGTGCTTATGTTTGACGGAGAAACAGCCCTGGAAATCGAGGGACACGCCAATGCCTCTCTCGAGCATGTGCGGGAGTGGGGCATCCGAAACAAGCTGAAATTCGCACCGCACAAAACCAGTGCGATGGTAATCACGCGGAAGCTGAAGTACGATGTCCCGCGCCTTAGCATGGGCGGGATAGACATTGGCATGTCCAAAGAAATAAAAATCCTAGGGCTGACCATCGACAGAGCACTTACATTCAACACACACATCACACACGTATGCAAAAAGGCGATCGGCATCTACCGGAAGCTGGCGCGGATGGCCCGGATCAGCTGGGGGCTTCACCCCGAGGTGATACGGACGATCTACGTCGCGGCCGTGGAGCCGACGATACTGTACGCCGCCAGTGCTTGGCACGCATCGGCAGAGAAGCTTGGAGCCCAAAAGCAGCTGAACGTGGTACAGCGCGGTTTCGCCCAAAAGCTGTGTAAGGCATACCGTACGGTCTCCCTGAACTCGGCGCTGGTCCTGTCTGGTTTGCTCCCTCTGGACCTCAGACTTCATGAGGTGGCCTCGTTATACGAGGCCAAGAGAGGAGTGGGCCAGTCATGGCTGGGAGACAGGGAGGTCGAGCGCATGTCTCCAGCGATTGAGGCTCCTCACCCCGCGGAGCATCCGCCATTGGGGTTCACAAGTCTGGTAGACGAGGGGCAGCTGGAGGATGCGAATCGTTTTGAGATTCGCATCTTCACGGACGGGAGCAAGATTGAGGGCCGTGTCGGTGCCGCGCTATCATTTTGGGATAGCCGGGCCGAAATTAAGGCCCTCAAACTTGCTCTGTCGCCCCATTGCACCGTCTATCAGGCCGAGCTCCTGGCGTTATGCAAAGCGGCCAGTGAGGCCCTCAGGCGAGGCGCATCCACGTTTGGCATCTTCAGTGATAGCAGAGCCGCTCTCCTGACGGTCATAAACCGTCATGCTCTTCACCCCCTGGCGGTTGAAGCCAGAGCCGCCATTCACCAAGGCATGGCCCAGGGTAAGGAAATCTCCTTATTCTGGGTCAAGGCTCACGCGGGGTTGGAGGGCAATGAGCGAGCCGACCAGCTCGCCAAGGAGGCGGCTCTGAGGCTGAAGAGAGCACCGGACTACGGACTGTGCCCTGTCTCATTCGTGAAGCGTGCCCTCAGGCAGGACACGCTTGACGAGTGGAATAAGAGGTACAGTGAGGGCGAGCAGGCCTCCGTCACCAAGCTTTTCTTCCCATGTGCAGTGGAGGCATACAGTGTCGTCCGGAAGATGGCGATCGCCGGCGCCACAACCCAACTGCTGACAGGGCACGGTGGGTTCTCCGAATACTTGACACGTTTCAAGTGTAAGGGGGACCCATCGTGTGCCTGTGAGCCCGGGGTGGTAGAAGATGTGGTCCACCTGCTCATCGACTGTCCCATCCACGCGCTGGATAGAGTGGACCTGGAAGCAAACACAAACTTAGACATGAAAATAGAAAATTTGCCAACCTTCATTAGAAAACATAGGAAGAGATTTATTAAATACAGTGCCAAAATAATAAAAATTGTTAACTTGAGAAACAAGTAGAAAACTTTTTTGTTCACCAATATGTTTGCAATATTGTTTTGAAACAAAAAGAAATTAGATAGTAAGATTATATAGGATATAAGCTGTATTTATAATAAGTGGAAATTAAATTTAAGAGATTTAGAAAACTAAGGTTTAAAGACATAAATTGAGTTGTAAAAACTCACATCAAATAAAATCTGGCCGAAAAAGAAAATGTATAAAAATAAGGGATTAACATTGTAAATATAAGATAAATAAAGATATTTTTGTTTTAAAGGAGAAATGTACAAAATTGTTAAGAAAGTTTTTGAAAAATAAAGAAAAAAAAAAAATTTCATAACCTACCCCACCCAAACGTATGATACCCCACATCCCCAGTATGAAAGGCCATCGTGAAAGTGCGAGAGGCATAAAAGCGTGACGAGTATGGTACTAGAGGAATAAGAATGAAAGACGATAGATATAAGTTTAGCTAGTTTAGATTAAAGAATGAAAGGTCGGGAAAGCGTGAAAGTGCGAGAGGCATAAAAGCGAGAACTGGAATGATAAAGAGAATTTGGGTGAAAGAGGATTAGTGTAGATAGGTTCGAGATGGCGGGGGCCTGGGGCGCTACCCATGATGAAGGCAGAGCCGGGAGCGAGGTGACTCGGTACAGATGGGCTCACGAAAGTGGGCCCGGGAGTGCCGGCACTGCAGTTCACCGAGGTTTTTAAAAATTGCACGTAACACACGGGCCAAGCTGTCCCCGCCCCCCGCCATCTCTTGAAGTAGTTCCGTTAGCCCTGCGGGGCATGTACTCGAATATAGATAGCTAGAAAGAATACCTGTATTAACTAGGCTCTGCCCACGGTAGAGATGAGCGTAAAAAAAAAAAAAAAAAAAGAAAAAAAAAAAAAAAAAAAAAAAAAAACACTGAGCCTTGCGGTACTCCAGCGTTAATGGCCATGCAGTCAGAACAGCTGCCGTCGACAACAGCCCTGATGCTTCTACCGGCCAAAAAGCTGGACACCCATCCGCATAATCTTTCGGTCAGTCCGTAGGAGGGCAATTTATTAAGAAGACCACGGTGCCAGACCCGGTCAAAGGCTTTAGAAATGTCGAGGCTCACTGCTAGAGCCTCGCCCTTACTCTCGATAGCCGTCGCCCATCGGTGTGTGAGGCACACGAGAAGATCGCCCGTCGAGCGACCGTGACGGAAACCGTACTGCCGGTCACTGAGCAGGTCGTTTTCCTCAAGGTACCTCAGGAGCTGTGTATTAATTACACGCTCCATCACCTTAGACAATAGTGAGGTGACGGCTATAGGCCTGTAATTGGCCGGGTCGGTCCTATCACCCTTCTTGGGCACAGGATGCACATACGCGATCTTCCACGACGCCGGGACTTGTCGCATAGAATATGAAAGCGTGAAAAGACGTGTAAGTACCGGACACAACTCTGGACCACACTGCTTAAGTACCACCGCGGGTATACCGTCCAGCCCACTCGACTTATGAACGTCCAGAGAACGAAGCTCCCGTCGGACGTCCCGCTGCGTGAATTTAACTTCCGGCATGGAAGTTCCACACCACGGAACATCCGGCGGTACAGCACCCCCGTCGCTCATGGTCGAGTTAGCGGCAAAGAGAAAACCAAAAAGGTCGGCCTTCTCCCCGGCACTCTGGGCCAGACTACCGTCGGGTTTAAGCAAAGGTGGTAAACCTGACTGACAGAAGTTTCCCTCGGCAGCTTTGGCAAGCGACCAGAATTCACGACTCCCTGAAGGGTACCCAGCTAGCCGCTCACCAATTCTGCCGACGAAATCGAATTTAATTTATTAGATTTCTTAGCAGTTTTGTGGTTATGTCATGTGATTGAAAATAAAAATGGGTTTGGGGCTAGTAGACTAATGTATAACGGGGCTGGATGACCAATAATCGTACATAAAAAAAAGAACATGAATCAAACATCCATTATATTTTTTTTGACAATCAGTAACCATCAATTTATAGGCATTATTACAAAAACATTACGATGAAAATAATTACTTACATACGTTATTTTTCATCTTCAAATTCCTTCACTCAAACGATGTGCGTGCGCGACGCCGCTCTCTCGGTGATTTATTGTATGTGTGTTTTATTTTCAATAAAAAATAATAAAAATAATATTTTTTTATGTATGTTGCCCTTTATCCAATTTCCTCGTAGATTTTGTCTTTACAAGTCCATAGGTCAACTTACCCCAGGCAAATAGTCAACCTACCCCAAGCATGGGGCAGGTTGACCAGTTTTTCTTATTGTATAAGATCTAGCCTATACCCTATATTATAATGAATTAAGTGCTTTTTGCTATATTTTTCCAAAGCCTAATAGTTAACCTATGAAATAAACCTGTTTTTGAATTAATATTCTATGAAGAAATAAAAATATAAGCTTTTAAGCTGAAACCTAGTCAACCAGCCCCGGTCTCCCCTAACTTACAGAAAGAACAAGGAATTAGCGAAATTGGTCCAACCGATCCGAAGTTATGCGGGTATACAATGATGTTATAGTAAAAAAGAGGTAGATATCGCATTACCGCTCAAAAACTGTTGCGGACAAAGTCACACAATTGTTATAATTCCATTGAGTCGGCTAATAGCTGCGAGCGAAACAAGTCGTGGTGTGGTCGGCTGCTGTGTGCAAAACGACACAGATAGCTATCCCTCTCTGTTTTAAATGTTTTGTATTCTCTATCGCATTCATAGATGAAATCTATTAGGTACCGATAGGTAAGCACGTGAAATTATAACTCAACAATAACTGAATGCTGTTTTGTATGAAGGTAGCATATCTTTACTTAAATATCATTGCGGGTATATACATTGTGCAGATTCATTTTTGACACCGGGTCACAGGGTCACAGGGTGAAATTTAAAGACGGTAGTTGGAGGTAAAGTACCTACCCTTAATATTGATAATGACAAGTTTTGCCGAAAGGAAACATTCCTTTATTTTCAAAAGTAAATAAAACTGCATTTAAAAGTTTTTGATAAATCACCTTCTTGAGATGGCTATCGAACCTGGAAGATGTGAAAAAAAAACATCTTGAATTTTATGATACCAACCGAAAAAGTCTTTTATAAGGAACAATTTCTTTAAAACATCATAATATCTTAAATTAAAGGAAGATCAAGTAAAATATGTTTTTATTGTAACTTACTCACTATCTAAAGAACTTTACCTCCAAGGCTCCAACTACCGTCTTTAAATTCCATCCTGTATACGAATACGGTGTTTCTTTTAGGGTGTCAAGCCGCCACTAGCTGGTAGCAGGGTTCCATACCTATCGATTTAACCCCCATGTATGTTCTACGATTTTTTGTAGTTTTCGAGATATAATGTTCTGCATAATTCCCTATTTTTTTATTATCGATTAAAATTTTTACATCTTGTATCAAAGTTAGGAAGGAGATTATTTTGTCCATAATACTGCAATCAATAGGCATTATAATAATAAAAAAATATCCAAGAAAAGTCGAACCAAAAAGAAGTTGTAATTATTTAAAGCCACGTGGAAAAATAACGAAAAAAAATTATATCTCGAAAACTACAAAAAATCGTAGAACATACATGGGGGTTAAATCGATAGGTATGGACTCTGCTACCAGCTAGTGGCGGCTTGACACCCTAAAAGAAACACCAGTATAGATTTACATACTAAACTATTTTCCTCTAAATACAAACTAGTAAACAACTGACTCACACTTCCGATAGCTACCAGTACGATAGTTTTGTCTGTCCGTATGAACCCGGTGTGTAGGAAGTGAAAGTATAGAAAGTGCGGTGAAAATCTCGATGGAATCACGATCGTTCCTCCAACCCACGGATAGACATGGCATCTATGCAGTCTGGCCATTGTTCGGTTTACGACTAGACTAGACTTTAACGAATAGAAATCTAGCTGAGAATTTATGTATTCTTTAGTCTTGTATATAAAGATAATTATCGTGTTTTAAGAGTCCATATGACGCCAAATAGACTATTACTTTGATCTATATCTCAGGACTCGTGAGGTCTGTTGAATTAAAATTTGAACACAGACAACTTCAGTTCATGAACTAAAAACGCTCTAGGCTCGAAACACGATTACTGATAAAATCCTCGATAGATTTTTGTGTTGAAAATACCTCGATTTCGTGAAATTTTAAGCTAGATGTCGTATGTTATAAGTTGTTTTTATTATATAAAAGACAATAGTAAAATCTTAATTTGCACTAGAGCATTTTTTTCATATTGGTTATAGTTTTTTTATAATTAATTTATTTCGTTAAAAGCGCACAAAAGCGATCGCATCTCTTTCTTTCTTGCACGCTAAAATGTATATATCTTCTATCTTCTTTTAACAATTTGGCGTCTGGTAGGCTCTTAATCATGCCACACAAGTCACAACATGCTGTAATGTTTTAATCGATTTCGAAAAAGGTCAAGTCGGATTATGTCTTCTTGGTAATAAAACTGTGATTCCCCGGTACCCCCAACTTTTCAAGCTTAATAGATATCCGAGGTGGCCGTGGTCAGTATGGATGCTAGGAGCAGCGTGGTTTGTTTTTAAGGTTATACTTCTTCTGGCACGTTATGGAAAAGCTATCAGAATATTTTTTTACAATGCACTTGCTCGCCTGCACCCAAAAAGTAAACACCATGAAGTTGGTCATTATGAGACTGTCATTATAACCCTTAAATCCTCTACGGGAGCCTACACTTAATCTTTGTTCGTCATTTAGCACTTACAGGTGGGCTTTAACCTTAAGTCGGAGATTTTGAAGAAAGCCAGGATGATCACCAACTAGTTATAATACTTATCTCCATAATTCAGAATTTTTAAGTTTGATTCGCGAGTGTAGCACCTCGAATGTTGCAAACGTTCTTGCTTCTATGATATTTATTGTCTGGAAAGGTTCTACATTTAAATTGCTGTAGTTGAAAATTAAAGTTAGACAAGATTAACCTCTCAAGCTCAAGTTGAGACTCAAGTCTTCAAGGAGCTGAAGGGTCGGAGGCTCCAGTTCTTTATCAACACTATTTGTCACGCCTCGGTCGGTAATCAGTTTAGTTAGGTACACCTCGGCTGTAGACGTTTCACATCAAAATTTTGAATATACAAGTAGTCGTTAATCTTGACTGCCTCTGTGGCGCAGTTGGTAGTTTTACCACCTGCGGCGCTTTAGGTCGTGGGTTCGATTCCCACCGGAGACAAATATTTGTGTGACCCATAAATGTTTGTCTCAAGAGTCTGGGTGTTTGTATGTAAAATATGTAAGTATTTAAAAGTACATAAATATTAATATCCGTGGTCTGATACACATACCTAACACAAGCAGGTTATACCTAGCTTACTTCGGGATCAGATAGCGTTATGTGAAATGTCCGTGAATTTGAAATAGCGTTATGCGAAATTATTATTATTATTTATAATCTAAATTACAGATTACTTCAATAACGATTAAAGAATTACTTTAAGTCGCGATTATTATGTTATCCGATTACATGTACTCTAAATTCGTTTCAATTAGATTAATAATCGAATAACAAAAGTAATCGATTACGTCCAACTCTGTTCTCAATCAGTTATGATTATCTGCTCTATTGCAGCTCTGGGGGATGTTCTCAACTTAAAACCTCGTCTGCTTTATCTGGCCTCGATCTCCATCAACCCAATGCCCCGTTACTGTTTCAAGTAACACTACTCTCTCACGAAAAGTCACCAAGAGTAGCCCTCTCCATCATGATTAAGTATTTAGACTAGCTGTTTGTGTCCACGTCTCTGCCCCCGGCACCCAATCGTTGTAGACATATCTAACCCCTAATGACTCTCCGTACATTATCCAAATTCTGTAGAAGTAGCATAGCAGTAACAGCATAGTAGAAATATATACGAACTTAGGCTAAATATCATGCTTCTAGTAACCACATCCCAATTACTCGTAAACGGTCTCACCTTGGTGCGTTCTTTGCGTGTATTGGTGTGTTAGCTTGTGTTCCAAAGCAAAATATTTGGAAGGTCCGATACGATATATCAATTACAATTCATGATAGCCTAGTAGCTAGGACATGTTACTACCTATAGAAAGTCAGATTTTTTCTGGCTGCCTCTGCCTGAATTACCAAAAAAAAACAAGTTCGAGTTTCAAACCATAGAGTAAGATTAACTTTTTCTTGTGATCATCACAGACCTAATAATTAACACTACAATCTTTCTCAAATGCGATCATTATCCGTGCATTAACATGTTTTGTGCTATGTCTTACATTCTTAAAAAAAAAAACAAAAAGAAATCATCATCAAATCACAATCATATGAACATTGCTTTTGACCCACATTTAATAAATATAATTCTAGAACGTATGCCTCTAGAAATAGAGTTTAAAACTGTGTGTCAAGTTTTAAAAAAAGTGAATGGGTAATGTCAAGAACACGATAAAAATATCTAAGAAGAGTAAGAAATAGTAGCTCATGGTCAAATATAGACTTTCACTGCTTTCTCCGACCTAAATATTTGTATTGTCGTAGGTCTGTACCAGTCGGCCTTCGGGGTGCACTCTTAATTTTATCTATCACTTTCCTTAACCTGTGTCTAGAGAAAGTTGTGATGTGACGTCATGATCACCTTTTTAGGGCAAAAGGCAAGAGAACAGTGCCCGGAGAGAGCTGGGAATTGGGTTACAAGGTCTTTACGCTTACTCTTTTAAATGTAGAACGATTCGGTCGAGATAGTCATTACTGGTTGTATTGTTTTTTTTTATTTTACTAAGGCTGTGATGATTTTTTTTTGTTTGTGAAAGTAGGTTGTAATCGTATTTTGATTGTAGGCTGTCATTTGTCATCAATATCTGTAAATACTCGGTAAAAAAAGGTGGAGTAAGTGATTCTTTCCATGTAGCTCTACCTTAGACTATTGTAGTTAAATAGTCTAGAACTCTACCAATTAGTTTGCGAATTAGGCAGTACTAAGGTTCAATTTGTGATCCATAAATAAAACTAATTTTACTCGAGCTTTCGTGGCGTCACAAAGGCTAAAAACACGAAAGAAACAAACATTTTAGCATTGGGTTGCATCTGAAACCTTCATTACTGAATACTACTTACTTACTTTTCATACATGCTACCATAGACAATTTCATAGAAATTCTTTTTTTAAATGTATATAAAAGATCTGCTGTTTTTGAAAGCTGTGATGTTCGTGAATAACGTGTCTAATTATGATACGTCGTCGTTGCCAACTCATACAACATACATACAAACTTTGTATGATATGCCTAAATACGGCCGGCCCCAGGTTCCAAATTAATTACGGACCCGGGCTCTCGGCGAGAGACATGTAAGTATTATTGGGACCATGTAGTTTTAAACGGTTTGCCACATAGAATTATAACGCATTGCCACTTTTCACAGCCATATAAACCATGCGTGGCATGCATGCAAGCCATTAATAGTCGTTTAATAAGCCAACCTCTACAGTTTGACATTTTGGGGTCAAAATTTCTTACCCATGTGCTATGTGGCACTCACCAACTCACGATTTAAGCGACTATGTATGATACGAGTTCGTGGCTTGACGTCGCAATATACATAATATTATGCATAAGTACAGATTCCGTAATGATGAATCTAAAAATATCAAAAATCCTCCTTTTATTAAATCCTGGGACATCCTTCCATCCAAGGGCTTACCGACCGTAGGCAGTGGTAGGGAACCTTTTTTTTGAAGTAAAACTTCTTTAGGCGCGACCTAGGGAGTAACTCAGACTTTTTTGTGACGGAAGTAACGCTATTTGAATTTTGAATATTGTATTCAAAATTCGAATGAATGATATTAATATAACATTTGATGCCGTCAATGGCAAAGAAGTTTTACGTCAATCGCGCGTAAAGGTTACACGCACACACTTTTTTTTTATACCACTAAGGTGGAAGACAAGCATACGGCCCTCCAGATGGTTTTAGTCGGTTAAAGCACGGCATGGCATCCCTAGAGCATTTCCACACGTACCTAAATAAAAGTCCTCCTTATTTCAGGAATTCAGATTAGCGTCGGTAAAAGGACTAGAATAATCTCTGAGATCATTTTGCCTCAGTGGTCCTTGGGTGGGTGATGCTGTACGCAAAGCTTGTATTGCCCCCAACGACTATTTGCCGAGTAACTTTTTTTTTAACGTGAGGAAAATACGTCATGGATGCTATGCCGGACTCTTATCGACTAAAAACCAACACGTTCCCTACCTACTGCCTACAGTTGGGAGCCCTGGGTAAGCCTTCGGAAGGATATCACCAAGATCCCCAACAGTTGTCTGCCGAGTACCTACATTACTAAAAGTAATAGGAATATGTAGGTACTCACTTTAATGGTGAGGGGGTCGCTCACCGTCCTTACAGAAGCAGGCCCATGACGGCAGCGTGACGTGAGCAACCACGCACGCCCCCCCCCCCCCCCCACCTTAGAAGCGGGATCACACCCGAAACCCCCCAAAGACGCGGGATAGCACCCGAAACACCCCCTGGGCTGCGGCCGTAGGTCTGTTGGGAGTCCCGAGAAATCCTTCCGAGGGCTTACCCGGGGCTCCCAACCACAGGCTGTTGGACGTTGCGTGAGGTTTTTTAGTCGGTAAGAGTCCGGCATAACATCCTTTGAGGATTTTCCCTCACGTAAAAAAAAAGCCCTGAAATAGTCGGCTACAGATGTTTTTAAATTTATTTTGTACCGTCACAGCTATTTTTACAATTTATTTATTTATTTATTGTATACTTTATTGTACGCAAGACCCTGTTATAAGATACTAAATATCGACTACTATAGAGCAATATGAATATTAGAAGGCTTAATAGATAGTGCTACTGCGGAATATCAAGTTTTCAGATTTTACTATAACTTTACCATCTGGGGCCCGTGGCAAGTTCGTTTTGAAGGGGCCCCCTCAGACAAAAATGAGAGAAAATCCTAAAATTAGGTATAGTGATAGATATATAAATTATCAATACTTACTTGTCTGTCCGTCATGAGGTTGTACCTCAGGAACCGTGTTAGCTAGAGAGCTGAAATTTTCACAGATGATGTATTTCTTTGGCCGCCATCACAACAAATACTAAAATCAGAAAAATAGTAGATAATATTTAAGGGGGTTTCCATACAACAAACGTATTTTTTTTTGCCGTTTTATGGTACGAAACCCTCTGCGAATCCAACTCGCACTTAGCCGGTTTTAATTTACTTGTTTCCATTCCAAATTAATTTTAAATCACATTTTTAAACTAATTATCCACCTCAACCATATCCAAAAATTTTAAACCAGATAGACACCGTCGTCTGAGTGAACACACACACAAAATTTAACACCCACACATGAACAGCAAAAGTAGTCAAGTAAATGTCAATGACCCTTGGCTGCGTGATTTTGACCTTAGCCGCGGTTTTATGAAGCAAAGTCGAGTGAAAGTAGGTGCTATCCATCATTCGACGAGCGAAAGTGATCTGTGGGGTGACCCTGAGTTGAGGCTTCGGTTATGACGTGGGGTTGCTAAATATTATATTAGTAATATTTATGGAATGCATGCATTGGAATAATTTACTACTAAACCGATTTGAAAAATTCTTTCACTGTTGGGGAGCTACACAAGAACTATATAGTTTATTCCTAAGTCTACGAAAGGGTATTCCCTTCATGTTATGTGATGGACGGTATAGTGTAGCTCCCAACAGTGAAATTGCTGTCGCTGCAATGCTGCCACTGAGGTGCTGCCCGGCAATGCTTATTACTAGCACGGCAGCAGTGTCGCACTGCACGTTTTGATTATCAATACATATAATAAAATCGTAACAGGTCGCTGTCTGTACGTTGAAGATATATTATAAAAAAGTTTATAGGGGGTTTTATGGACGCAATAGAACCCAAAACAATGGTTTTTAGATTTTTTGTCTGTTTGACTGTTTGTCTGTTTGTCTGTATGTCTGTTTGTCTGTACGTTTGTGGATGCTAATCTCAGCAAACGCTCAGCCGCTTGCGATGCGGTTTTCTTCATTGCGTTGCGGTTTGCTTCACTTAAAATTTTGTGTTTGTTTCATGTCAATCGGTTCATTAATAAAAAAGTTATATCAATCTAAAGATAATGCAGCGTACGAAGTCGCGGGCTACAGCTAGAACAGAATAAAATAATAAACTACACTCGAGAGCAATGAATCCGGGCCACTTAAAGAATCCTAAAAATCTCGGAAACTAAAAATGCTAGGTTAATGCAATAAATTGTATTTAATAGACAATGTAATACTCCTTAAATGAAGGTATTAAAACTTCTTAGTTATTGTAAAGTTATATCATAAAAAAAAAACAAATTTGAAAAAGGGCCACTTTCGAAGATGGAACTACGAAATTACAGCATTTGGTGTTGCTTTTATTTGTAATCTGTCATTTATGTGGGTACATAAACCATGTTGATAGTGCTCTATATTCATTAATCAAGCTGAAATTATGTCGCTTACGCCTGAAGAATGCACCAGAATACTTACAATGCTGGAAACCGGCCGGAGTCAGCGCGATACAGCCAGGACTGTCGGTGTGTCGCTGTCAACAGTACAAAGAGTTCTCCGACGTTACGAAGAAACTGGTTCTAACCTACGCAGACCAGGAACGGGCAGAACCAGGTGTACCACAGCACGAGAAGACCGATACTTGGTGAACACCATGCTTCGAAATCGCTTTCTCACAGGAACTGAACTCACCAATCAGTTTCGACGCCTCGGAGGAAGTAACCCAAGTGCATGGACAGTAAGACGTCGGCTTGCTGAATCTAACTTAAAACCCCTTAGACCTGCAAACGGCCCTAAACTGGAGCGTGGGCATCGTATTTCGAGACTAAGGTATGCCCAGAGCCACGTAAATTGGAGTATTGAAGATTGGTCAAAAGTTATGTTCTCCGACGAATCAAAATTTATGCTCTACAAGCACGATGGAAGACACAGAGTGTATCGAAGACCAGGGGAAAGATTCAAGCAAGCATGCATCGAAGAAAAAGTAGCCTACGGTGGTGGGTCTGTACTTGTGTGGGCCGGAATTTCTTCTGAAAGTCGCACAGAGCTGGTGATCATAGAAAACGGCTCTTTAACTAGCGTAAGATATGTGGAAGAAATCCTCAATGATCACGTTGGTCCATTTATGGTCAATTTAGGTGAGGATGCTATATTTATGCATGACAATGCCCGACCTCATACAGGTAGGATTGTGAATGACTACCTTCAAGAGATGAACATTACTCGTATGGAGTGGCCAGCGCGCAGCCCGGATATCAACCCGATCGAGCATGCTTGGGACGAGCTAGGCAGATGCGTAAAACAACGAAACCCTCCCCCAATCACGCTTCGTGAGCTCAAAATTGCTCTCACAGAGGAATGGGAGAATATTCCCCAAAATCGTATAAGGAACTTGGTGTACAGCATGCCAAACCGCGTAAACGCAGTAATGGAAGCACGAGGAGGCAATACGAAGTATTAAAATTCAAGAAAATCGTAATAAAGTTCAAAAATTTCATGTTTCCTATTTTTGTTTTAAGGAGAGATCAGCAGTTTTTTCTTTATGTAATTTTGTGTTAATAAAATGTATGGTGACTCATATTTTTTTTACTTTCATTTAAGGAGTATTACATTGTCTATTAAATACAATTTATTGCATTAACCTATCATTTTTAGTTTCCGAGATTTTTAACATTCTTTAAGTGACCCGGATTCATTGCTCTCGAGTGTACTTACATATTTGACCTAAAAGCGAGGTCTTGCAGGACTGTACCTACCTGTGCGTGGAGGCCTACGCTTGCCCTTGCACCACGCACATATTCCCCGTATATCGGAGGTGCTTTTAGCGTCCACTCTTTGGATCACTCTCTGGCTTCTCTGTCTATAGAGGGGCGCTCGAGAGCGGTGCAACACAGGCTTGTTTTCAGCAACTTTTTAGGGAACTCCAGGGAAGCCGCCATTCTGGCTTCCGCCAAGGAGAGCCGTGAAAGTCATGGAGCGCAGCTTTGCCGGGTCACAGTGATTGGTCCACGGGGCCTATTCTGCGACCGGGTTAAGGCGAGGTGGAACACAGGCTTTAGTGGGTAGGGCAGTGCCTTTCCCAAGGCTGGGAGTCCCATATGAAGCGGCCTTGCTACCCCCGAAGCAGGGCTGCGATGTGCCTAAACGTCCACGTGATGACGGAAAAAAGCCTGCACCACGAGAAATCGAGAGGCAGAGATTCCAGTTCTTCCAGGTGGTCATGGAACTTAGCATGACTCGGAAGAACGAAGCGAGAACCCGTCATGAAGCACGGTAGAAGAGGCAGGAGGATCAATTGTTCGTTTACATCGAATAGGCTCCGAAACTACTGAACCGATTTGAAAAATTCTTTCACTATTGGGAAGCTACAATATCCCCGGGTGACATAAGGTATATTATATTCCCGTTATCCCAGGGTAACGGGAACTAAGCGGGAGTCCCGTAGTAATTTCTACTTAAGTAATGTATGAAATGTAGGTACCTTTTTTTTTTTTTTTTTTTTTTTAACGTGAGGGAAAATCCTCGTAGGATGCTATGCCGGACTCTTACCGACTAAAAAACCTCACGTAACGCCCAACAGCCTATGGTTGAGAGCCCCGGGTAAGCCCTCAGGAAGGATGTCCCGTGACTCCCAACAGACCTACGGCCGCCAATGCGGCCTCGCCCAGGGGGTGGTTCGGGTGCAATCCCGCGTCTATGGGGGATTTCGGGTGTGACCCCGCTTCTAAGGGGGGGCGTGCGTGAGTGCTCACGTCACGCTGCCGTCATGGGCCTGCTTCTGTAAGGACGGTGAGCGGCCCTCTCACCGTCCTCAGACCCCCGGTCATGGAGGCCGATAGTCCTCGGCGAAGACACGTCGGCGGCGCCCAGGGCGCCGACTGCGGAACTCGGGTGGAAGAGTTCTCTCCCGCACCCGGCCCGCCGCCTCCTTCGCGAGCATGACCTGCTCGCAGAAAGAGGCGGCGCAGTCCCACTTACTCCCGCTGGAGAGCATGGCTCGCACCATGGCCTCAAGCGAGAGAGTGTCCACGCCCAGACCCACTACGAGGACCTGTCGCTGTTGTGCCCACGCCGTGCACTCCACCAGCGTGTGGAGCGCCGTGTCATCGCTGCGGTCCTCGCAGTGCTGACACTCGGCCGTGGTTTCCCGGTGTTTTCGCCACAGATACCTACCGAAGCTACCGTGCCCGGCAAGCATCTGTGTCAACCGGTAGGAGAGAGCACCGTGTCTTCTCTCCAGCCACTCGTCCATGACCGGTCTGACGGCCGCGATTGTGGCGAATCCCCCCTTTGGTTGCTCAAGTCGCATCTTCCATGTCTCCAGGGTTTCCTGGTGGAGCAGGGTCCGCTGGGCCTCGATTTCTCGAGACGCAGGCCTTTGGCCCCGCCCCAGCGCCTCCTTGCGCCATCTGAACAGTGACGCAAGGGCTCTCGCTTCCAGGTCCCATGGAGGGGTCCCGGCTAGGAGACATGCCGCCTCACCGGAGATCGTGCGGTATCCTCTTATCACCCTGACGGCCATCACTCTCTGCGGGCTCATCAGTCTAGCCACATTGCTGGCCGTCAGGGTCTCCGCCCATACGGGAGCCCCGTACAGGGCCATGCTTCGCACGATCCCAAGGTACAGTCTCCTGTAGG
This sequence comes from Miltochrista miniata, assembly GCA_933228765.1. NCBI lineage: Eukaryota > Metazoa > Arthropoda > Insecta > Lepidoptera > Erebidae > Miltochrista > Miltochrista miniata. The sequence goes on from OW121770.1 coordinate 15,208,548, forward strand.
GAGCGTTGGGTCCCCTGATGTTGGGCATCAGCCGCGCGAGTGCGGCCGATGCTCCCCTCAGTTTTGGGACCAAACTTCGGAAATGATGTCCGAAGTTCCACCGGCCATCGAGTACGAGCCCCAGATACTTCATCGAGGGCTCGATGCCGATGCTGACGCCCCCCACCTGTAGGCTGGATCCCGCAGGTGGCCCCATCCGAGGTCCGTGGAAGCACAGAGCCTCGGATTTGTGAAGGGCGACCTCAAGACCCAGCCGCCGAATCCGACCCACAACCTGAGCAACCCCTGCCGTGGCCTTAAGTGCTGCGGCACGGTGCGTTGCTCCCCGCGCCGTAACGAGGGTGTCGTCGGCGTAACACGTTACGCCGACCCCTCTGAGCAACGGACCACGCAGCACCCAGTCGTAACCGATGTTCCACAGGAGCGGCCCTAAAACCGATCCCTGTGGAACACCGCACGACACATCTCGCCGACCCGGCCCCAGCCAGCTCGGGTAAGTTATGGCTCTCTCGGAGAGATAAGCCCCGACAATTCGACGGAGGTAGGGAGGCACTCCATGATAGATAAGCGCCTCCCTGACGCAGCTCCAGGGCAAGGTGTTGAATGCGTTGGCGATGTCGAGAGACACCGCCACCACCACCTCACCCTGTGAGACTGCTTCCTCCGTCAGGCCTCTAATGCGCATGATCGCGTCCACGGTGGAGCGTCCCTGACGGAAGCCAAACTGGCTATCCGCCAGATCAGGCCCCACGCGTGTGAGGTGCCCGACGAGGCGTTGTGCAATAATGCGCTCAAAGAGCTTGCACACCTCGTCGAGCAACACGATCGGCCGGTACCCTGATGGGGAATTTGCCGGCCGCCCCGCCTTTCGAATCAAGACCAGTTTCCCTGTCTTCCAGACCTTGGGAAACTGGCCTTTCTCGAGGCATGCGCTAAAGAGCCCAATTAGTCGAGGCCCAAGCTCTTCGAGAGCCAGGACCCACGCTCGGCCTGGAATGCCGTCGGGTCCAGGGGCGGTGTTTCTGCGGGATTTAAGCCGCAGTACAGCCGCCCCTAACTCACCCTCGGTGACTACGGGCACGTCGTTCTCACTGCCTTCCGCGTTGGGCGCCTGAGACGAAGCCATGCGCGGAGAAATGTGTTCCTCCGCTCTCGATGGGAACAAGGAGTCCAGGACCTCCTCCAGCCGCTCCGGCTGGAGACTCTGAGTCAGTGGGGGCGCCTTAGGGCGTAATTTGCCCCTTACCATAAGGTACGGGCGCCCCCACGGGTTCCGCTCCAGAGTCTCCATCAGCTCATCGCGGCCCAACTTTTTGGACCGCTTGATGGCCGTCTGGAGGGCCCTCTTGGCTTCCTTGTACCCATCATAAAGCTCCGTCTCTCGGGCTGCCGCATCGTCTGGGCGGCGACGCCTCCGGCGGAATCTGGTGTACCGGCGGCGCGCGGTAACGCACTCCGCGCGCAACTGCGCGATTTCCGGCGTCCACCAGTACACCTGCTTCCTCGCCGGTCTGGGCCTAGCCCTGGGCATCGCCGCATCGCAGATGTGCGACATGGCTCTCCCGAACCACTCCACTTCGGCATCAACATCGGCAGGCCCGTCCGCTGTCGGAATCCAGGCCTGCACGATGGCCGCCTCCAGGAGAGCCTCCCGATCCAGGCGATGGAGTGCCCAACGCGGTTCCGGGGGATTCGCGATTTTTGGCGGCAGGTTAGGTGGAGGGGAGACGTCGAACCGAATATATCGGTGATCTGACGACGTCTCCTCCTCCTCCACCACGCGCCATCCCTGGACACGGCGGGCGAGCTCAGGGGTCGCAAACGAAACGTCTATGACCGAGCTGAGCCCCCGCCGCGTCCAGGTTGCGACATTCCCCCGGTTCAGGATGACTAGGCCACGTGTAGTGACCCAGTCCTCCAGTATCCTCCCCCTGCCTCTGGTTTCCCGGGAGCCCCAAGCCTGCGACCAGGCATTGAAGTCTCCCAGGACCAGGACAGGGCGAGGCCGGCATGCAGCGAGAACGACGTCCAGCTCAGGGAGCCATAGCTCAAACTGATGCTGGTCGAGGCTCGGCGAGACGTAAACGGCCACGACAGCCACACCCTCATATTCCGCCGCGACGCAACCCGGGCCCCTAGCAATAAGCGCTAGGCGCGAGTCGTCCGCGCCGGTCCCCCCAAAGATGGTCGCCATGCCGTCCAGATCCACCGGGCTTCCCGGGTGAACCCAGTACGGCTCAGCGACGACGACAATATTAATGGACCACTGCCTGATACTCTGGTACAGAAGGTCCTGAGCACCAGTGCAGTGGTTCAGATGCACCTGCAGGATGCGGATATGGGTGTCCATTAATGGACGTCCATATCCGCACCCTGCCGCGAACGTGCACCCACACCCTCACCCCTCCGTGCGGACGGACGGGGCTTCGGCCTTGAGGCAGCGCAGGTCTTACTGCCCGCCCGGTGGTTTGCCTCCTTGCCCTCCGCCACGCATTTAAAACAGCGTGGCGGAGCGTCACAGGCAAGGGCCGTGTGACCGGGCTGACTACAGCGGAAGCACCGATCGCCCACGGTGACTTCCGCCGTACACTGCACTCCTACATGCCCCACGACCAGGCACCTATAGCACCTGTCTTCGCGGGGCTGCAGGAGATGCACCTGCGCCCTCAGGAAGCCTCCAATAAGGAGGCTCCGTCCGTCCGCCACTTTCTGGGCCGCCGCGACGGGACAGCTCACGACCGCCGACCCGTGACCAGTGGGGCCAAAGCGGATTTCGCCTGACCTCACCTGATCACGGGGGCAGCCACTCGCCTCCACGACGGCGGAGATTATCTCCTCCGTCGTGGCCGCGTCATCCAGACCCGAAATGCGCAGACTCGCGCATTTGTTGGGTCTGGTGACGCGGACGTCACCCTTGTCCAGCGACTCCCGCAGCTTTGCCGCTAAGGCATCTGCTTTGGGGCCGCTGGTGGCGCCGGAGACCTCGAGGAGGCGCGCTCCGGTGCGCGTCACCTTGCACCGGAGCCCCCCCTCAATCTCGAGGGCCTTGAGGTCTACTGAGGCTTTCGCCTGCCTCAGTACCTCGGCGTACCCCACGCCCTTCGCCTTGCCTTCTGTCGTCACCGTAATGACGACGGCAGTGGAGCGAGGAGCGCGGAGCCTCTTCGGCGCCTTCGCCGCGGCGGCCTTTGCCGCTTTTGCGGCGACCTTTGCCGCCTTCTTGGCGGCCTTCGCCGCCTTTTTGGCGGCCTTAGCCGCCTTCTTCTTTGCTCCTGCCACCTCCCAGATCCCCTCTCTAGAGGGAGTCTGGGGTGCGGCGGGAGCGCTGGCTGTGCTGGTGGAGGCGGGGTTGCCACCTCCACCAGGTGCCGTCTTCTTGGGGGCGGAGGCCTTCCGCTGGAGACCGGGAGCCCCACTGGGTGCAGCCGTCGTCGCGTACGACGCGACGGCGGGTGCCGCCAGCGGCGAAATGTAGGTACCTAATACGTAAATCACAAAATTATCGGATCCGTAAAATTTAAAAAAAAAAAAAAATATTCACGGACATTTCACACAACGCTATCTGATCCCAAATTACGGATTAATCATTTAGCACAGTGGTTCCCAAACGTATTTTGTCTACTGCCCACTTTGAGAATTAATATTTTTTTAGCGCCCCCATTTTTTCACCTATTTAAAAACCACTATAACTTCAAATTAAATTAATTCATTATTGTGACCTATATATGTAATGTTGTGTAAAAAAAAATGTATATTATGTATAGCAGATTGCCGGCTCAGAGGAGGTTACACATTAACATAAATGGTGTCTAAATTGGGTTTAAAATCAAAAAGAAATCTTTACTGCGAGGACCGCAGCGATGAGCGATGACACAGCGCTCCACACGCTGGTGGAGTGCACGGCGTGGCACAGTGGATCGATTCATACAAATCGGCGGACATAGGAATTTTGAAACACTTTTTATTGATTTATAAAAAACTAATGATGCCAATGTGTTTATCTTAAAAATCGTAGTCGAAAACAATATTACACAATTTTGATTAGACTTCAATTAAAAAAAATAATTGACAAAAACTGATTTCAATGTATGGAAAAGCATATTAAAAAAGGAATAGCGTGAGATTTTCTCGTGTTTTCTTATTTTAACACCTATAGTGACTTTTAATGGGTTGTTAGCGAAATATCTGCCAAATATCTTAGGTACCCCTAGGCACCCCTCTAGGAGCTATATAGCAAAATTTCATTTTTCTTATTTTCTTTGAAAAAATATATGTCTAATTCGTTTTTTTAACAGTTATAATTGTTAATAAACTATATTTTAGCTTAGTACTGTCCTACTCACATAAAATAATATGACTAGCATACGGGATCGGGTTTATTTGAGAGATACTTATAAGCAGACTGCAATAATTTTGTCCTACTTTTTTAGCAATATTTTTGTATTGTGTAGTGATTTTTCATTAAGGTTAAAAGAAAATTATGTATTTAATGAAATAAAACCATAATTTGTTTTATAAAAAAATTATTATTGTTATAAAAATGTAAAACTTACTAATAAAAACAAAAGTGGTAAAAATACATACATACATACATATGGTCACGCCTTTATCCCCGAAGGGGTAGGCAGAGGCATATTATATGCCCACATTTCACCTTTGTATAATTTGTCCCACGTAATAGGTGGTGAGCCGTATTGCCGTGTTTAAATAGACAGGCGCAGGTTGTGACTGCTTGCTGTTGAAATAAAGCCTTCAACTTAGCTTAACGACAGCCATTTTACTAGCAACCGGGACCAACGGCTTAACGTGCCTTCCGAAGCACGGAAACGCTCAAATAAATGTCACAAAGTGATCACATGGATGGTCACCCATCCATGGACCGGCCATAGTGAAAGTTGCTTACTGCAGTGATCGTTTACAGAACACTGAGTCCGCGGGGCCACGAGCGAAAAGTGGTAAAAATAATAGCTTAAAAAAATTAAAATATTTACTCTGACTGAATATATGAAAATTGACTTTAGTATTTATTATATTATATTAGGTGCTTACACATCAAATTGGCGTTTTTCGTACTGGCCACTTTAATTACGATTTTCTCCTCTTTGGTAAGGAATTCCAAATTCAAATTTTCCCAGCTCATGTATTTATCCTTCGATGACCGTCATTCATTTGTTTTTTTCTTCTGTTTTTTTCTGTTTGCGTCACTCGAGTACGGGTTCCGCCGTGGCACTAGTGCTGCGGAAACGACTAGAAGGGTGAATGATGTGTATGGCGGTCATGTTGCAAAAGAAAACACAGTTCGTTTTTGGTTCCAACGTTTTCGTTCAGGAAATGTCGACCTGCAGAACAAGCCCCGTGGACGGCCTGAGACTCAAGTTGATAATGAAGTATTGAAGGCTATTGTGGAAGCGGATCCATCGCAAACCACGTCCGAGTTAGCTGCAGGCTGCGGTGTTAGTGATAAAACTGTTTTAATTCACTTGAAGCAAATTGGGAAGATTAAAAAGCTTGAAAGGTGGGTACCTCACGAATTGACTGAAGCAAACCGGCAAAAGCGCGTCGACTGCTGCGTTACATTACTGAACCGGCACAATAATGAAGGTATTTTAAACCGAATCATTACCTGTGACGAAAAATGGATTCTTTACGATAATCGAAAGCGCTCAGCGCAATGGTTGGATCCTGGCCAGCCAGCCAAATCCTGCCCCAAGCGAAAATTAACCCCAAAAAAGTTACTTGTAAGCGTTTGGTGGACTAGTATTGTTCATTACAGTTTTCTCAAATCTGTCCAGACTATTACGGCTGATGTCTATTGTCAGCAATTGCAAACCATGATGGAAAAGCTAGCGGCTAAACAACCTAGGCTGGTCAATCGCTCCACGCCACTGCTGCTTCACGACAACGCTAGACCACACACTGCACAACAGATGGCTACCAAATTAGAAGAGCTTCAATTGGAATGTCTAAAACATCCTCCGTACTCCCCGGATCTTGCTCCAACAGATTACCATTTTTTTCGAAATTTGGACAACTTCTTGCAAGGGAAAAAATTCAACTCTGATGGGGCAGTCCAAATCGCCTTCACAGATTTTATTGATTCCCGTCCGACTGGTTTTTTTAGTAAAGGGATCAATGAACTACCTATGAGATGGCAAAAATGCATAGAAAACAATGGTTCATACTTTGATTAATTAAATATATTATATTTAAAAATATTCGACTTTTTGTTCCTCCTATACAAAACGCCAATTTCATATGTAAGCACCTAATATGTATATGACAGAAACGATTCTATTTAAAATATGAATAGACAAAAAAAATGCATTGTCCGAAGCTTCCGTTTCTGAATCTTCTTCTTCTTGCGCAGAGCCTAACAGTTCATCAGTATCTATGAATTTTATTTCAGACACTTCTAGAATTTAATTCTATTCTATTCTAGATATTATTTTCTTCTTCTAGATATTATATTCTAAATTCTAGAAATTAAAGTTTCTTAAACCCCAAATAAATAAATAAAATTCAGTAAAGAAGATGGAGAAATAATTTGGCAAAAGGAGCGTCCTTCTTCCAGTTTTTGTGCCGGCCAATCATGTTTAAGTTTATGAAAAAGACTGAGTGAAGCGTGCTAAGTAAAATTTTTTTTTTAAAAAAGCAGAATTTATTTATTTCTATTTCAGAATAGGTCCCTATAAACTGTGGAAATAGCAGTATAAAACATCAGTTGCTGTTAACAATGATTGACGGTAAGATAACGTCATACATTTCGGGTACAGCAGCATTTGTTTGTGATATATGTCAAGCTCGGCCTTCCGAAATGAATAACTTGGCTAGATTAAGAGAAAAGCCAGTTCGTGACGATATTTATAAATATGGCTTAAGTTCTCAGCATGCCTGGACCCGGTATATGCAGTGCCTTCGTCATATTGGTTTGATTTTAAAACATGGCAGCAAGACGCGATAAAAACAAGATAATGAAGGAGTCAAAAAACGCCATAATTCAAGAAGAATTCAGAAACGAAACTGGACTACTTCTTGATGTGGTAAAGCAAAGATCTGGTACAACAAACGACGGATATAGCGCTCGTCGATTCTTCAATGATCCAGAAAAAAACGGCTTTATTGACTGGATTAGCCGTTAACCTGGTTCGAAGATTCGCCGTAATTCTTCAGTGCATATCGTCAGGCGAAAAGATAAACATACAGGAGCTTCAGCTATATTGTACACAGACAGCAGAGCTTTACATAGAATTGTACCCTTGGTACTACATGCCATCAAGTATTCATAAGTTATTAGTTCACAGGCCGCAAATTATTTAACATTTATCTATAGTTCCGATAGAACTTCTTTCGGAAGAGGTCTCCGATACCTCTTCCGAAAGAAGTTCAAGTTCAAGAAATAAAGATTTCAGAAAATCCAGAAAACACCATTCACGTAAAATAAATAACACTGCTTCCAATGAAGATGTTCTAAGTATTTGCTGATTTCATCCGATCCAATTTTAGCACTAATACGGTCACGGATGGATAAAAGCAAAAGAAGGCATTGTTTAAAGAAACTTTAAATCTATTAATACTAGAAGTTTCTGAAATTGAATTCATAGATACTGATGAATTGTTAGGCTCTGCGCAAGAAGAAAAAAAGTGACGGCGTGTAACCTTTACGCGCGATTGAAGTAAAACTTCTTTGCCATTGACTGCATCAAATGTTATATTAATATCATTCAAGTGTTACTTCCGTCAGAAAAAAAATCTGAGTTACACCTTATAGTCCATTGAAATGTTACAATTTAAGGACCGAATATTGCATTTCTTAGAGGACGCAATTTTATTTTTGGGACATGTGTGGGGGGTCAATAGAAGCTTAACCTCAAGTTTGTGGGGTCGCCACCCTTGTCCCCCGGCCGCAATCTTAAAAAGGGGTGAAAACACTTTTTTCCCAATATCTCGGAAACTATGAGTCTTACAAAAAATTTGTGGAACCCTAATTTGTAGCAAATTGTTTTGCCTACAAATATGTTTAACAAATTTTTGCCCTAAATTAAAAATTAAAGAAGTTATAAACAAAAAATTGAAAATAAAACTTTATTTTTTGCTCTGTGGCGTTTTTTTAAATATCTCTTAAGAGATCATCAACAAGATTATTCTGAGGTATTTTTTTTTGTAAAATGTATAAAAAAAAGTTATAGAACAAAACAGAATTTTTTTATGAAAATTTTCTAAAAATTTTGTAAAATTTTTTGTTAAGTTAATATACACATTTGTAGGCAAAACAATAAGCTACAAACAAATTAAGCCTCTACAATTTTTTTGTAATACTCATAGTTTCCGAAATATTGCGTAAAAAGTGTTTTTTTTTCCCCTCTTTTCAAGATGGCGGCCGGGGGACAAGGGTGGCGACCCCACAAACTTGAGATTAAGCTTCTATTGACCCCCCACACATGTCCCAAAAATAAAATTGCGTCCTCTAATAAATGCAAAGCTCATGTAACATTTCAATGGACTATTAGTCGCGCCTAAAGAAGTATTACTTCAAAAGATACAGAAATGTAAGCTTCGGATAATGATTATTTTTGTGTACATATTTCAAATTTTGTTTGATTATTCAATATACATAGTTCTAATTTAATCGTCTTTGTCATAAATTTTTGTTTATTTTAAACTATTTTTTTTGTTTTTATATTTCTAATTCTGTTTAATTATTTAATGTACATATTTTTAATAGAATCGTTTCTGTCATATATTTTTATTTATTTTAAGCTATTATTTTTACCACTTATGTTTTGATTAGTAAGTTTTACATTTTTATAACAATAATATATTTTTTATAAAACAAATTATTGTTTTATTTGATTAAAAACATTATTTTATTTAAACCTTAATGAAAAATCGCTACACAATACAAAAATGTTGCTAAAAAAGTAGGACTAAATTATTGCAGTCTGCTTTTATGTATCTCTCAAACAAACCCCATCCCATATGCTAGTCATATTATTTTGTGAGTAGGACAGTACTAAGCTAAAATATAGTTTATTAACAAATTATAACTGTTAAAAAAACGAACTAGACATACATTTTTTCAAAGAAAATAAGAAAAATGATATTTTGTCATATAGCTCCTAGAGGGGTGACTAGGGGTACCTAAGATATTTGGCAGATATTTTGCTAACAACCCATTAAAAGTCACTATAGGTGTTAAAATAAGAAAACGCGAGAAAATCGCACGCTATTCCTTTTTTAATATGCTTTTCCATACATTGTGAAAAGCTGAAGGCTATCAGGAAGAAGAGAGAAATGAGAAGAGGTGACGTTTAGAATTTAACAATGACAATTTATTTAAAAGAAAAAAAGAAAGAACTCGGGGTCGTGGTAATTTCGGGCAGCAAGTGCGGTCTCAGAAGGCCTTCGCGGGGTTCGACTTATCTTGGTGGTTCTTAAGGCTGATGCAGTCCGCGACGTAGCCGTGCCGTCCACAAATTCGGCTGGCACGGTGTTTTCGACCCGTAGGGTGGATGACTGCTCGTAGAACTCGAAGGGTGCGCCTTCACCTTCGGGGAATCCGAAGGGTGGATTTCTGGAACCCGTAGGGTGGACTTCTGGAACCCGTAGGGTGGACTTCTGGAACCCGTAGGGTGGACTTCTGGAACCCGTAGGGTGGACTCCAATGATGGGGTACTTGACGCTTGCAGCTAAACAACTGTTCACTCAGGGAGGATTTAGCTCCCTATAAAAATTAGTATTTTATTTTTAATTAAATTTGAGTATTTGCGTAATTTAATTTGAGTATATGCACAGACACCTTCGCGACGAGTATGATTTAAATTTATGAAAAATGGTTTCTTGAACTTCGCGCGCGGTCCTATTTATAGGTTTGGACAGCGCCTCTGGCGGCGAGTCGCGTCCCTACGTCTGACGTCAATCTGGTTACGTCAGTGCTGTGTTGATGAGACTAGTTGTCGGCAGATGGCGCTTTCATATATTGATCTAAATTTCAATTTTAATCATCTAATATTAATTAATTTATGCACACGTTGTTGCACAACGTTACAATTGAAATAAGTTTTTGTCGAATATTTTTTTAAATTGAAGTCTCATCAAAATTGTGTCATATTGTTATCGATTGCAATTATTAAGATAAACACATTGGCATCATTAGTTTTTTTAAAATCAGTAAAAAGTGTTTCAAGATTCCTATGTCCGCCGATTTGTATGAATCGATCCACTGTGCGTGGGCGCAACAGCGCCATGTCCTCGTAGTGGGTCTGGACGAGGACACTCTCTCGCTCGAGACCATGGTGCGAGCCATGATCTCCAGCGGGAGTAAGTGGGACTGCGCCGCCTCGAGAGATCTACGTCCAGCAGTAGATCGATATAGGCTGATTTGATTGAGGGACTTCTTCTATCTTTTTGTTTTCTTGGCTATGCATGTAGTAGGTAAGTATCTTCTCTTCTATCTCGAAAGTGCATTACTTAGGTAGGTACCTGTCTAGTATTAGCTATATATATTATATAGAGGTCTTACTAACTTCCAAGCTACTCAGCTCTTCCTAGATTCCCGTTATAGCAAAAATTTCTTCGCAACTTGCGCATAAATCATAGTCAGTTAATTTAAATGACCAATAACTACAATTTATCATTTGCCATGGCAACTCTGAAGTTATCCGCTTGATCACATGCAATAATTTGCCTGAGGTATAATCTGCCTATAGACTTCGACAGATGCGGGTTCTCAACTGTGACGATTTACAATTCATGATTTTATGATTGCATTTCACGAATCGCTTCGTATTTGACGAATTCTAACTTCTATATCGTGTCTATTTTATTTAATTAACAATTTATACGCAGGTTAATAAACTTCAACGATGTGCAACATTTTTCAATTTATAATCTACTCCTTTCACCACAAGATGGCTTTGAAAAGTTTCAACAGTGCCATCTAGTTACATCATTGTAAACTTTCTGAAACTCTTGCGGGACTGTTTTACCGATGGTGCAATTGTTGCCAACTTTAGACCATTTATACTACCACAGAGTATATACTACCATCTTACCATTTTCTCACAGATTTCCAGACAATTTTGGCGACGACCGTTGTAGTGTGTATGTGAAGGACTAATGTATAATTTTTATTTTATGGGTTCCGTTCCGTACTGAAAGAGTAAAAATAGAGCCCTATTCATGAGACTTCGCCGTCTGTCTGTCAGTCTGTCCGTCACACACGAGGCTGTCACTCAGGAACCGTGTAGCTAGAGAGATGAAATTTTTCAGATGATGCACATTATATTCTGTAACCTGTGCGGCATAACCCTGTTAAGGGGTAGGTATGCCGCTTTTTCATATGGTACGATTTTCAGGGTTCCGTACCCAAAGGGTACTTAAAAAACGGGACTCTATTCATGAGACTTCGCTGTCCGTCTGTCTGTCTGTCCACCACGAGGCTGTATCTCATGAACGGTGAAAGCTAGAGAGCTGAAATTTTCACCGATTATGTGTTTCTGTTGCCGCTATAACAAAAAATACTAAAAATATTTAAGGGGTTCCCATACAACAAACGTGATTGTTTTGCCATTTTATTTTTTTATACTAATAACTGCAACGTAGAAGCTGGAAATTCTCACGGAACATTGAATTCGAGCTATATATTGTCATTAAGTTTAAATAGTTTTATTAAAATAAAATGGATATTTAAGGGGGACTCTTTTATTACAAACGTCATTTTTTGTCACTTTTTCGGTATGGAACCCTCCGTGCGCAAGTCTGACTGGCACTTGGCCAGTTTTTTTTATAATAATTTCCAGAAAATAGCTGATAAAAAAATTTTATTTTAAACTTCACGATATCGGTTTAATTTATTATTTTACTGTTACAGCTTTTAACAATAAAACTACCAAAACGTCAAATATTGAATAAAAGATAGCAACACCGCCTCTATCAATGCCAAAAATGCCATGATTTGGCGTTTGTCTTGTCATCGGCCAATGTTGTCTTCTTGTCCAAAAAATTCCAAAAATGTTTTATGAAAAAATGTACTGGATGCAATTACTTTTATTATCAATTGTAGTGAACTCTATTGTGGCAGAATGGAATACAAGAGATTACATCAGACGAGAACACTCTCTTACAAAGCCGTACCAAGGTTAGTGACCCCCAACCCGGTGTTAATCGTGATCTTTTTACCTTGAAATTCGCTATTAATTAATTTTTCTAACTATCTACAGGGAGTGGAATGCAAGTGCCTTACTGGGACTTCCTAGGTAGCACTATAGTGACGTCAAACTATGTACGGCTGACGCCCGACTTGCAGTCAAAGTCGGGAGCTATCTGGAATACAGCGGTATGTTCTGATAATACCAATTACCTACTTGTACTAGTACAGATTACGTTCTGTTAATATGCTAAGTCACTAATTAATTTATTATGATGATATCACGTAACTTATTGAAGTAAATTGGGGTACAGGCAATATTTACATGGCACCATGTAGCCCAAATTATTCAAATAATAAGCTAGAGCTGTAGGATCTAGAAAACTGATACACATACTCATTTATATCTAAACTAGCTGTTGCCCGCGACTTCGTGCGGGTGAAAATTATGTTATTATGCCTATTTGATTGCTCTCTGCTTAGCCCCTAGAATATGTAGCGTGCCTATTTGAAGACCCTACCCCTAGTTAATATTTGTGAATAATTTGAATCAAATCTAAGTACTTTTCGAGATCCTTCCGGAAAAAGCAAAGCAAACAGACAAAAAAAATTCTAACCATATTTTCAGCTTCGGTATCTTATGTTGAAAACCTAGTGAGTATTTTTTTTTAATTTTTCTAATGTATAGTTTTGTCTTTTCTTTCATTTTATTATATGTAAGTATAGATAAATACTAATTGTAATTATACATAGAATACATACAAACACTTGTGGAACATACAAATATTAGTCCCGACCCAGGATTTGAACCCGAAATCTCAGCACAGCAAACACATACACTTACCACTGTACCACAAAGACACAATCGACAACATGAACACAGTCTGTATAGCCCGTTCGCTCTAAGTTTGCCGCTGGCGTAGAGGAGTAGTAGCGGAAGCGACCAGCACACTTAGAGTGAACGGGTAGTACTTATGGTGCCTACTGTTTGAAATAGTAAGGTCTAATAAACTTGTAATCATTGGTCACCAACAGTGTTACTTAAACTAATGAGGAATGAGAATACCTCATGCACATATCTTTCAATATCATTTTATGGTTTGCTTGAAAAGATGAAGTCTGCCTCTGTGGCACAGCGGTATTGTATTTGAAAGCTGTTGTTTGAAGTTGCTGGTTTCAAACCAAATAAATTATGGTTGAATATGAAAATACAGACTCATAAAACTACAAACACATTGCCTTTTACATTACTGCAGTCTTGGGATTGAATTCTCCGTCGGACCAAAACTAAAGTTGGTTCAAATATTTGCGTAATTCACAAATGGATGTGGTAATGACATTGAACCACAGACACGTTTTCCAATAGCCATATTGTCTGATGTGTATCAGGTATCATTCTATCTATAGATACTATGTTTTATACTTTAATAGTTTATAGTTAATTATTGGTTTTATCTTTAAGTAATTTAACTTAAAGATAAAACCAATAATTATCTTAACTGCTAAAGGTTAAAAAAGTTAATGTGTTTTTGTTTAACTTTAATTAAATCGAAGTCATAAATGACTTGAACTCACTTTTATGGCATTTCCATGAGACCTTTTTTTACTAGTTACTGTGAGTGATTATGACAGCTGAGATTGATGAAAAATAGACCGAGTGTTGAGGTTGTATTCATGAAATGTGAACAGTTTTATCCCATTCGCGCTAAGTTTGCCACTGGCGTAGAGGCTGGTGTAGGGGCGTAGTAGGGGGTGAGTGGCAAACATAGGGTGAACGGGTAATAGCTTGTATTTCTTTCTTCGACTATTGGTTTCATAATCTCTAGCAATTACCATTAGTTCAGGCTAGCAGCTTACTGCAACTTTAAGTCTGTTTTTAAAATGTATTAACTCTTTCCTAAAGTTTTCACACAAGGTGCTAACTTGTGTAATTCTTAAATAGTGAGTGTTGATATTTTAATTTCTTGGGATATTGTAATTGTAATAATGCCCTAGCCTAGCTAATTGCTATATTTAACCAAAATGTCAACCCACACAAGCTATGAGTTCTAGGTTTACACGGGCTGGTTACTTTATTGCGCCTATTTTGAGTACCAACTATGAGTTATACAAGCTAGCAACTTGTTTGAAAACAACCAGAAACATCGATTGGATGGTCTTTTACAGTTCACGGGGGGACATTGTAAACGATGGAAGGTGAGCGCTGACGCGTCTTAAGGTGGTCACCTTAAACCTACTCAAATGGGTCACAAGTCTCTGACACCCTCACAGTGTTTCCCTCTGTACCTCGCTGAATGCTGAGTTAACAGTCGCTTTCTTCTTAAAACTTTGGTGATTTCCATATCACTTTATCTTTTTAATCTGTATAACAACATCCTTCTCAAACAAAGGGTGTTGTTTAGTTATCTCAAGCTAATAACTCTTATAGAAACTTTAGATTATTCTTATCTTACTAGTTCACAGTTTTACTGGCGTTGATTTAAGCGATTATTATAAATGCGAAAGTTTGTTGTGGTGGATGTCTTTTACGCTTTACGGCTGAACGGATCTGGCTGAAATTTTGCCATAGTGATAGAGCATACATTTTTGTCTTAAAATGTCTGTCAGTAGGTACTTCTAATAATAAATAGTGTTTGCTATGAAACTTTGTACAGATGTTATTGGCAGTTGAAATTATGTACCTATTGTGTGGTTGTATACAATGTATTGTATCGATCTAACTAGATATGTTGTTTAATTTGAAGATGTGATAAAATGCGACGAAAGGAACACTTAAACATGATTTTGTAAAGACCAAAAATTTTTTCACATTAAATAAGGGCACTTTTTCCAAAAGTCTCTAAAAGTACCCTTTGCTTAAAGAAGTAATATTTGAAATTAAACCCTATACTATCTACTGTCGAACCATAAAAACCTGGAACGACCTACCAGCGTATGTGTTTCTTCGTTCGCTCTCTTACAATCCTGGGTTCTTCAAGCGGAGCGTGAAGAGGCACATCACAAGGCCGCCAATTTGAGGACCGCTGTCAGTGGTGGCCCCCAATCGCTATATGCGCCACGGCTTTCCATCAGGCTGGTGGCGACATCAATTTGGCGAGCTAAATATAAAAAAAAATAGCTACCAACACGACTGGCCAAAAACATCCCCCGAAATATGTATGATTCTTGGAAGAATCATACAATTCCATCAGTGGACATCAATCAGCTCAACGTGACTGAATTTCATGCTCAGCTTAGTACCGAGTTTTTCCGTTTAATGAAGCTAGGCTTGTCCTGGGCACTCCTGGGACATCCTTCCGAGGGCTTACCCGGGGCTCCCAACTATAGGCTGTTGGGCGTTACGTGAGGTTTTTTAGTCGGTAGGAGTCCAGCATAATATCCATGAGGATTTTCCCTCACGTAAAAAAAAATGAAGCTAGTCTATGTACTAGCCGTTCCTCTTATTCCTTTTAACCTCATCAATAGCTTGATAAGCCCCACGTGTGAAAAGTGTCACATCCATTCATATTTACATTGAAAGTGAGTATAATAATGGTATCTCTTTCTCTCTTCCGCGATTTTCGCCCTTCTGTAAAAGAAGTACGGCTCAAAGTCCCTTGCACTTGTTTTTTAATTTACAACTCTTCATCACGAGCAGTGCATACAAAGGTACCTTCAGCAAAGACCTGTCTTAGTTAGATAAACATTATTTGAGGAAAATGAAACATTCTGTATTTATGTCGTAGAAACTGTTACCTTCAAACTTACAACGATAATACAAAAGTAATGAGAATTACCTACGTACAAGGTCACATTTGTTAATGCGATGATACAAAAAAAAACACCATTTTTACTAGTATAAATTATAACCGCAGTTGTTGAACGTTTTTCTTTACAACTTAGCCTCTCAGTTGAGGCATTGCTGTGCGTACCAATAGGGTAGAGTAGGGTAATACCACAGTTGTTGGGTGCCTTTTCTCCACACTTCAGCCTCTCAGTTCAGCTATTACTGTGCCTACCAATAAGGTAGATAATAACAGTCACCCCGGGAGATACTCCCATCGTGGGGCCCATTAAAATGACTCCAGAAACCACTGATGCGTTCCTAGTCCTCCTGTCTGTTGAGGTAGACCGCCGCAGTTTAGTGGGTAGACCTGTAAGTCTGCTGATCTCAAAAACGCCCGTCGCCTCCCCCAACTGACCATATGTTGCTTAGCCACACGGTCCGCGTAAAAATGGAGCGTTGAGCACTGTTAGATCCGATAGGGTTTTCTCTCGGTTTTCCGAAACGCATACAGTATGGGGTTCTTTAAAAGGGGTCTCAAAGGTGTTTACATGCTCAGAAGCGCGAGTGTGTGGCGCCTCTGGTGTTGCAAACGGTCATAGACTGCGGTGACCACCAGTCCTTCTGGTGGGCCGTATGCTTGGCTGCCAACTTAGCGTAATAAAAAAAGGGATAGACAAGCCTTTTAAGGTCGCGTAAGTAAGGTAAAACTACTGAAATGTGTTTTGTTTTGCCGCGCCCGGAGCTCCCAGGAAGCGTCAGATCTTATAGAATGGCTTCAAAGAACAATAATAGTTATTCTCATTTCTATTGGCAATAAAACAACTATATTTCTATATCTGTCTTTCTGTGGTGCGACTGCGCACTTACTAAATAGAGTCGTCACGCTGTTGAGCACACTGCAGTGTTGGTTATTCATTACACTTAAGTTGCTAAATAACTATTATGTGCTATTAAATCTATGTTTTATTTATATTTAACCGAGCGAATGCACATAACACCGCTCGCGGGAAGATCTGATCTTGCTATACTGTGACGGGCTAATGCCTGTATTCAACAAAAATGCGAGATTTCCTTCTCTTCGCAATCACTCTTTAGATTGCTAGCGAGGCTGGCACGAATCTCATAAATCTTTATTGGGCTATCACAGTCACTATGTAAGGAAAATTTGTAACATAGGTACTTCAGCGTCCTAAAAAACATTGTATGTTTCATAATCTGATCATAAAATGTTTCATTTCACTCCGTTTGTTAATATTTCATTTCATTTTAATGCGTAATTCGGAGTAGCAACATCGATATCTTATTATGATTGGGTATAAAATGAATTGCTGATTTGTCATTTAATAATGTTACCATTTTACGGTCTCTTAAGCGTTTCTTCTACGAATCTGCAAATGAATCAGACTAAGAATAAAACGCGCTGTGTTGCCTTTTTAGATCCTCTGGTTGATTCATTTGCCCTATTCCACTCTAATCAAATCCTCTAAAGAAATCCATTAAGGCTGCAATGTTCGACCTTGACAAATCCTAAGGCAATTCGAAAGATTGCAGCGTACGCTTTTGCCGGATTTCATTCGATTCTAAATATTCTAATACATTATATTACTGTTATAAAATCTGAGGGGTTTTAAGAAAACCTCTATACGTAAAATATTGTTCTAAAGACCTATATCTATTTTATGACAAGTTTTTATGAGAATTAAACTAATTTATTTAGATTTTTGCAATATTTCTCATTTTTCGAGAGCGATTTCGATCGAACAAAGTATTCCTAATCGTGTTTTGATACGTTAAAAAAGCAAGGTATCTAATAAATTACAATAATATAATTTTATCAGATCATATTGAAGAATATTTCCTAGTATAAAGTTCACCCCAAGATGAGTCTCTTTCGAACATACAAGCCTTAACGGTCTCTCCCAATTTTGGCTATAACGCACACATTTCACATTCTTTTTGTGAGAATGATGATCCTTTCTGTACCACCCTGACCAGGCTGGTTACTACAGCGATTTTCCGAGTTTTCCTTTTCCTAAGCATGACGTTTGTTTCCCCCTTAGAAGCGGGATCACACCCGAAACCCTCCAAAGACGCGGGATACATCCGTACCACCCCCTAGCTAGGCGATGCCGCAGTGGCGGCCGTGGGTCTGTTGGGAGTCCTGGCACATCCTTCCGAGGGCTAACCCGGGGCTCCCAACCATAGGCTGTTGGGCGTTACGTGAGGTTTTTTAGTCGGTAGGAGTCCGGCATAGCATCCATGAGGATTTTCCCTCAAGTTATAAAAAAAAGCATGGCGTTGTTGGGAGTCCTGGGGTATCCTTCCGAGGGTTTACCCGGGGCTCCCAACAGTAGGCTGTTAGGATACGTGTGGTTTTTAGTCGGTAGGAGTCCGGCATAGCATCCGTGTAGGATATTCCTCACGTTAAAGCATGGGTTCCCAACCAGTGGTCCGCAGAAGCGAAAATTTGGTCCGCGAATGATTTTAAATTTATCGGGCGGTGACGGTGAGCCGTTAGCCGCCATGCAATGAGCGAGAAGAACGCGGGGCGGTTGGTACGCTCGCCGGCTTGGCGAGCAAAGACAACACAAAGCCTTTGCCCACGATTGAATCTGTTTCCAGGCCGAGCGCGTGGATCCTGGCTCAAGACCGGTTTCCTAAAGACTAAAGTGTGGGAAACTGGTTCTTCTCCGAAAGGCCGGGCGGACGGTGAACTCGCCATCGGGGTACCGTCCGATCGTTTTGCTCGACGAGGTCCGCAAGCTCTTTGAGCGTATCATTACAGAGCGACACCATTTGCGAAGTTTGGTCTTAAAACAGAGGGGACAACAGCTGTGCTCTCGCGTTTGGTACCCAACATGAGAGTACCCAACGCTCCCTGCAGGAGACCTTCGGGATCGTGCGGAGTATGGCACTAAATGGGACCCCTGTATTGTATGGGCGGAGGCCCTGACGACCGGCAATATGGCTAGACTGCATAGCCCGCTTAAGGCGATGGCCGTCAGGAGAGGGTACCGCACGATATCCGTTGAGGCGGCATGTCTCCTAGCCGAGACCCCTCCATGAGACATGGAAAACAGTACTCTTGCGTCGTTGTATCAATGGTGCAAGAAGGCACTGGATCGGGACCACAGGCCTGTGCCCCGAGAAATAGAGGCATAGCCCTGTTTCACCAGTAGCTCATGGAGACATAGAAGGTACGACTTTAGCTACCAAAGTGAGGACTCACCACTATTGAGGAGAGCGCCATGGCAGCCTCACCTACCAAGTGTCACAGATGCTTACCGGGCACGGGTGCTTCGGTAAGTATCTACAACGGGGACACGGCACTAGATAGGCATAGTAGCGACAAGACCGCGTTCCGGGCCTGGGCGTGAATATTCTCACGCTGGAGATCCTTTTAAGGGCTATGGTCTCCAACGGCAGAAGGCGTGACGTAACTCGTCTTTCTGCGACCAAGTTATGCTCGTGAAGAATGCAGCGGGAGAGAAATCCCCCTTCCGAGTTCCGTAGTCGGTCCAATACGCCCAGAATACACCATGACCGAGGGCCTGAGCGCGGCAAGTTGGCTGCTCACCGTTATTTCACAGAAGCAGGCCTAGACGGTGGCGTGTTTCTTCACCGCTCGAAAAAGTGGAATAGTACCCTCCCCTTCGTAATTCTTTTAGCACGGACGCTGGTGAAGTTACTTAAGGAATCCAAGAAGAACACAACAAATTCACTTGAGTCGTTTGGTGCTTAAAAGCAATTTATTATACGAAACTCCGAGAAATCGCTTAGCGCTATTTTATGGTTTTCTCAACAACTTATTTGTGCGAAAAGGCTTTCTGCTTTGTTGGTAATTAAAAACAAGGCGAGGAATCCTTTGAAAGTAAGTAATGATTTGCATGTAGCTTTGGGTAACCATATTAGACCTAGGTTAGCAGATCTCTTGAAGAAGATGCAACCCAGAAATCATATTAATACAAAAATACGGAAGTTTTCCGTTGATGCAATTTCCTGTTGCATTTTTTTAAAGTTTCATATTGATTGTCACAGATTTTTTAAAATTATGCCTATATAGTGGTCCCGGTTAACAAGAAAAATATAAAAGTGGTCCCTAACCACGAAAAGGTTGGGAACCCCTGCGTTAAAGAAAGGCATGTCGTCGTCCGTTATTCCCTCAGTAGGGTCCCAAAGCAGCCAATTTCGTTGGATTCCATTGAGTCTAAATACCCCACACGGATAATAAACACGATAAACAAATCCAATAGCACGAAAGTTATTTTTATTACTTTGCATAACTAAATACAAAGCACCCATTACATTGAAAATAAATATGTGATAACAGCTGGTAAGACTTACGTGGCTTTTTGCTGTAGTACCTACCCATCTGTAGTTAGCTGTATAATATAATGTATGACTTTGTCTATACATACTAATATTAGGTATAAAGATGTTTTTTTTTTGTTTGTTTGTTTGCATCGAATAGGCTCCGAAACTACAGAACCGATTTGAAAAATTATTTCGCTATGAGAAAGCTACACTACTTGCGGGTGGCATACGTTATATTTGTTTCTCATTATCCCTCGGGAACGGGAAATACGCCTATGAAACCGCTTGACGTCCGCTATTTTTTAGGTCTAAATCGAGTAGTTTGTGAAAGTTGCATTATAACCACAAAGCGCAGTAGTTCCATTTAAAAAGTAAAATTATGAATAAATACCTAATTATTGTAATGAGATAAGATTTCCGTATTGCCTACTCGAATTTGAAATTCCATTTCATAAATATTTACGGACAAAAATAATTCATGAACATTTTTTACACAGTATCTTCCATCGCCACCGGACAATGGATATTAAGAACTTTCTACTTAAAGTATGCTTTATTTTTTCAATACATAGATACTAATAAAACGTAGAAAATTTCGCAAAACGCCTTTTTTTTTACAAAATGTCTATCGGTAGTAAAATATCTATATCTTTCGTAAAAAAGAATCCCTTTCTCTTGATTCCCGAGATACAGCCTGGTGACGGACAGACAGACAGATAGAGGATAGACGGAGAAGTCTCATGAATAGGGAACTTTTGCAAAAACGGAACCCTTATAGATTCGTCATGTCTGTCTGTCTGTCCGTCCGTGTGTCACAGCCACTTTTCTTCGAAACTATAAGGCCTATGCTATTGAAACTTGGTAACTAGATGTATTCTGTGAACCGCATTAAGATTCTTATATAAAACTAGAAAAATAGCAGTAAATTTTGGGGTCCCCATACTCAGAACTGAAACTCAATTTTTTTTTCCATCAACCCCTTACGTGGGGTAGGTATCTATAGATAGGTCTTCAAAAATGCTATTGAGGTTTCTAACATAATTTATTTCTAAAGTGAATAGTTTGCGCAAGAGACACTTCCAAAGTGGAAAAATGTGTGTCCCCCCCTCTAACTTCTAAACTAAGAGAATGATAAATCTAAAAAGAATATATGATGTATATTGCCATAAAAACTACCAAAGAAAATTGGTTTGAACGAGATAGAGCAGGTAGTTTCTTTTTAATACGTCGTAAACAGCAATTTTCGGTTAGAAAAATCACTACCACTGCGAACGTGTTAAAACATCAATCAAAGTTACAACGAACTATAAGAACTTTTATATTATGTTACTTGCTGCTACGAAACCCTTCATGGGCGAGTCCAACTCGCACTTGGCCGGCTTTTACCTTTTGGGTACAGAACTAAAAGTGCGAGAAAATCTTAATTTCTTTTGCGAATAAGCCCCTGCTTAACAGAGGCTGTCAAAAGAAAAAATCTGTAATATATTGGGTGTAACAAAATTGACTCTCCAAATTTCATGAGATGACTTGGCATCGGAAATCAAATATTTAATAAAAAAGGGGGTTAATTTTTTTATTTTAAAAAAATATTTTGGTCGCACATTAAGGCGACGTCCTACGTAAGCGAACGCGAAGCGGCGCGGCGCGGCGCGATACCAACAAACAGTTAAAACCTATTGATGTGGCCTACGTGACCAAACGCACTTGCGGTGCTAGCGGGGCGGCGCGAAATGAAGCGAACGCGATCAGTTGGTTTGATATTTGCACGCGAACTGGATGCGATGCCGCGGTGTTTTTTATAATGTAGGAAATAGAATTTTTTATCACTGCAATCCAAGAACGTCCGTCAGCATACTAAACTGGAGTAATCATCTCGAAAACAAAATTAACAAAGCTACAATTACATTCTGGCAGTGCCGCAGAATGGTAAGAAGTAAGTTGGGGTTGAGCCCCAAGATCACCCTCTGGCTACTATAGGAATCGATAATCAGATACATCGTTGCCGACGGGGCTGGGGTATGGTGGAATGCCATGGAATATCATATATACCCATACCAGCATAGGTATGGTGGTATGGGATATGAAGATACAGGGCTAGACATTTCGGTACACCGAGGTGTACCGAAATGTCTAGCCCTGTATCTCCAGGAAGTCTCCGGCAACGTGAAGAGTCTGCTATTCTTCCTGGAGGAACTGGGATGGCAATAGCCATACCACAACCCCCCACCACGCAAAATAGGCGCAGAAATGACGTTGAGTTGCGGAAACCAGCCTCTGAAAACCTAGAACCTAGAACTCCATACATTTTTTCGATCTATGGCAGTTGCATCAGGCTGATGCAAAATGCCCACTGAACGGCAGCGTCGCCGTCGGTGGCGGCTGTGCGAGACGATTCGCGTGCACGTAGGACATAGCCGCCGCGTCGCACCGCGTCGCGTTGAATTCGCGTGTCACCGCTTCAGAATCGCGTTCGCTTTGAACCGCCTACCTAGGACGTAGCGTAAGAATTCACTTTTTACCGCGGCAATTCGAGGTAACATGGCTTAGATCATCTAACCACAGGATGCGCCTTACTTAAGCATTGTTTTCTGCCAAGCCAATAGACCATTTGGTCTTTTGGCTTTATAAAAAGCACTGTACGTCAGTACATCATTTTATATGATTAAACTAGTACATTTCATTGTAGTTGACTGTACAATAAACATTAACACACAACAGCCATTACGCGTTTGTCGATTAATACATTTTTAAATATAATGAAATTTTATATGTCTTTGTGTTTCCCCCTTCACCCGCTATGAAAACTAGCACAATATTTTTGTATGCGGTGGTTCGCAAAGGCTAGTCCCGTGATATATGGTCTAAGTAACATGGTCGCCGTGGCAAAACAAACACGGAGCACCCGTCTGGCTGACGTCGCTTTCTACTGCCGCTCAGTAGCGATAGAAAGGAAAATGAAAATTTATAGGACCTTTAAAACGGATTTACGGTTAAAGTAGTCATGTGATTTTTTTTCTTCATTTTTGTAATGTTTCTTGACTGATGCCGCTACGTGACGAAATTTGGAGACCGCGACAAAATCAACACTAACTATTATCCTTTCTCTTCCAGCCCTGCCAAACCCGGAACTGGGAACTCCAAGTCCAATTCAAAGTCCACGGTCGAGGGAAGGACCTGTTCGGCGATGGCTTCGCGATATGGTACGTCAAGGACCGCATGCAGCCCGGCCCGGTCTTCGGCAGCAAGGACTACTTCCAAGGACTGGCGATTATCATGGATACTTATAGTAACCATAATGGTCAACATAATGTAAGTTATACAATAGTTACAAAACTCAAACTTAAACTCAAAAAAACATTTATTTCTCATAATCCTAATACATAGGCACTTGCGACACGTCAATGAATACAAAGCAAAGTCACTACCACCAGGTCTCTAGGTTCACCAGGTTTCTAATTAATAAGTTTATAACAGCGTGACAGCTGAATGAACGTGCTTACTATATTTGTTTTACAATCTAGGATAAAAATGTACACTAGATTTTTGTATAACTGTTTAAAATTATGTTGAATAAAGTCCTTTTGAAATTGACCACCAGGTCGGAACGCAGCCAATTGTTGTGATCCTCTATCAACTCGACTTCTTCTCCTAACTGACTGAGGACTTTGGCCTCCTTATGCGTACAGCTTGTATGATGGTTTGTTCTCTAAAGAATCTAAATATAGATTCTTTAAATATATACAGGATGTCCCAGAAGTCGACGTCAAGTCGGAATCGGGTAATGGGCTAGTTTATAATAGTTGTCAGAAAAAAAAATGGTAAATTCTACCCCAGAAGGGGATAACATATGGGAAGCGGAAACGGGAACAAATTTTACGCGGGCGAAGCTGCGGGCATCAGCTAGTTGCTTAATATGAGGCCCACGGCTACTTTCTATTATTGCCCCGATCCCTTGAGGCGTCATCTTCACATCTTCAGTTCTTCCCTGCCTTGGTGTCCCAAACGTGTATTGTACACTATAGGGATGTGCCGCAAAGTGAATATTGTGAACATACGATCGGGGCGTGACCTTAGCAATCAAAACACAGTTTGATTTTCATTGTCTCATACTTCAGCAACAGAAACGTTTATTCATATAAATAATCACACGCGCAAGCTATGTGCGAATCTAGAGGCAATTTATCTATCAAATAACAAGCATATACTTACATAGTAATATAGAACCTTACATAGTAATATAGAAATTCAAAGGAAGTCTACTAGCCGTTTATCAGACAATTACTTCTAATTGAATAATATGTAGTATGAAGCCGGGCGTCTGGATCTGCTTAGTCGTTATTGCTATTCTGAGAGATTGGCTAAGATTGATGCTTTTTCACGCCTAACTTATAGAACAGACATTTGCTTCGATATTATAGATAGTTCCAGGTTTTATAGTTTAGCAGTCATAAAACTTTTAGTTCATTCGATTTTGGAAATTATTTTGGATTTTTTGTTCAAAAGCGAATTTATTTGGGCACTTTATCCCGAACTACGCCTGCCGAGCAAAGGTGCCTCCCAAATGGAGTGTAGAGAATCTTCGCCAAAACCGAGCTATTCAATAGATCTTTTCTTTGTTGAACCATAGCAACTTCAATGCCAGCGCACACGTTTCCCTCCTCTTACAATCGGGTTCTTCAAGCAGAGCGCGAAGAGGCACATCATTTCACCGCCAACTTCACAATCATGATAGTCTTGTTTGCTGTAAGAGTGCAATTCCTTAGATGTCGTGACTTTCTATCAGGCAGTCGTCAGTCTGGCGAGCTAAATTAAATAAATAAAGGCTCAATTTACATAGAAATTGCAGGTTGCCGGCAGCAAATTTAGTACATAGTATAGCTTGAGAAACGCTGCAATCACTCCGACGATTTTCACACAGCAGCGTCGCACTACTTTGAAGAAGAAGTGAATAAACCCAAGAAGTTGGACTTAAATGGAAAATCTCTTTAAAATATTTATTAATCTTTCCAGCACCACCATCCATACATATCCGCGATGATAAACAATGGGACGCTGCATTATGACCACGATAAGGACGGTACGCACACACAGCTGGCCGGTTGTGAAGCCAAGTTCCGAAATTACGATCACGACACACACATATCTATTACGTATATGGATGATACGCTCACAGGTACGCTTTTTCTTTATCTCAGACTACCCGTTAGTGCACGGGCAAATTTCCACTAAAGCACGAGACGAGACGGGTTTTAATAACCAGTCAGATTGATTCTGTAACATACCTCAGACAGACGTTTTTCTGCCGGATGAGCCGCCGACAGAACGTTTTGACTTTGGGTTGTTCACCGACAGAACCTTTCAACTACGAACATTTCGCCGACAGAACGATTAATGCGACGACAAAATCGTTCACCAAATAAGAACTCGTCGACAAAACAAAAAAAAAATAACCACGAAAGCTAAGAGCCTTCTAACCTAAACTATCCGAGTCGGGGTGTTAACCATTCACTTATTATGGTTGAATTATTCGTTCTGTCGGCGAAACGTTCGTAGTTGAAAGGTTCTGTCGGTGAACAACTCATAATCGAAACGTTCTGTCGGCGGCTCATCCGGCAGAGAAACGTCTCGGGGGTATCTAAACGTTCTGTCGGCGGCTCATCCGGCAGAGAAACGTCTCGGGGGTATCGAAACGTTCTGTCGGCGGCTCATCCGGCAGAGAAACGTCTCGGGGGTATCGAAACGTTCTGTCGGCGGCTCATCCGGCAGAGAAACGTCTCGGGGGTATCGAAACGTTCTGTCGGCGGCTCATCCGGCAGAGAAACGTCTCGGGGGTATCTAAACGTTCTGTCGGCGGCTCATCCGGCAGAGAAACGTCTCGGGGGTATCGAAACGTTCTGTCGGCGGCTCATCCGGCAGAGAAACGTCTCGGGGGTATCGAAACGTTCTGTCGGCGGCTCATCCGGCAGAGAAACGTCTCGGGGGTATGTTTCAGAGCCGTCCGATTTCGTTATACCCACATCTCTCGATCCGAAATCATCTTGGGCTGTTGTTGAATTCTTCGGTTCGGGAATTTTGACCAATATGGACTAACGTCGAAGACTTTTTTCCCCTTACATCTTACTTATAGGTATGATAAATGCGAAAGTTGGTGAGTATGAATGTCTGGATGTGTGGATGTCTGTTACTCCTTCAAGCTCTAACCGCTGAACGGATCTGGCGAGAACTAAACAGAAAAAAAATTTAGTTATTCTAAGCCCAATACCATAAACTTACACTTTAATAATACAAACAGACAAACATATAAAAGCAAGATGGAGATGTTTTTTGAGGATTTTTTCTGTCTGTTTGCATTTTGCACAATTTTGACAATTTTTTTTCGATACATATACATACATATGGTCACGCCTTTTATCCCCGAAGGGGTAGGCAGAGGCATACTATATGCCCACATTTCACCTTTGTATAATTTGTCCCACGTAATAGGTGGTGAGCCGTATCGCCGTGTTTAAATGGACAGGCGCAGGTTGTGACTGCCTGCTGTTGAAATAAAGCCTTCAACTTAGCTTAACGACTGCCATTTTACTGGCAACCGGGACCAACGGCTTAACGTGCCTTCCGAAGCACGGAAACGCTCAAATAAATGTCACAAAGTGATCACATGGATGGTCACCCATCCATGGACCGGCCATAGTGAAAGTTGCTTACTGCAGTGATCGTTTACAGAACACTGAGTCCGCGGGGCCACGAGCGCTTTTTTTCGATGTGGGTTGTAAATTTTATTTTGATTCACAATACAATATTTCTCTTACAGTATCCACGGATCTAGAAGGTAAGAACGCCTGGAAGGAATGCCTAAAAGTACCTAACGTGTTACTTCCCACTGGCTATTTCTTCGGCGCCTCGTCCACGACGGGAGACCTCAGCGATAACCACGATCTGATCGCTATCAAGATGTATGAGCTGGACCTGTTGGAAGCTGTGAGTTGGATTTTGAACTTTATCGTAACGGTATAAGGACTACAATGAAATCCGCCTATCGCAGTTCAGGCAGAAAGGGAATATATTCTGATATATTTTCTATTTCTTCAGTAACATGAAATTCTGTACCAAATAACAGAAAAAAACATTTTGTCTGTTATTTGGTACAGAACCCTCGGTGCACGGGTCAGACTCGCACTTAGCGTTTCTTTTTAATTTTAAATGTCAGCATACAAAAATATTACATTAATGTACTTTGTGCATAACTGTACCTTCCTATTTCAAATGTTTGACGTTATAATCTTTTTTTTTTCAGCAAAATAAAGACGAAGACCGCTCCAAGATAATTCCATCGGCCTCATCAATGGAGGCCCCACGGGAAAGAACAGAGGACGCTAAACCTGCCATGTCCGGCGTCAAAACATTCCTATACATGATGTGTATAGCAATTGTCATCATTGTACTAGTAGTACTAGGCATTATGTGGTACCAGAAACGCCAAGAACAATCCAGAAAAAGATTGTACTGATGCCGGAAAAATCGTAAAAAGAACAAAGCATATTCGCGCCAATATTCAAAATAAGTGTTCGGTTGTCATAATCTCAAATAGTGCTATGACGTTTATAAAAAAAGTTTGTTATTTTTTTTCTATAAATCTATGGGTTTAGGATTTGACCGCGCGGAATGTCTATCGATAGACAATATTGAAAAGCGCAGTGTTTTTTGAATACAATTTTTATCATCATAAATTGTTTTTTTACAAGATGGCGTTCGGGTACTAATATTATAAAGTTGAAGAGCTTGTTTGTTTGATTGAACGCTGATTCTCAGGAACTACTGGTTGGATTTCAATAATTCTTTTACAGTTAGATAGTCCATTTATTGAGAAAGGTTATAGACTATATAACATCACGCTACGACGAATAGGAGCGGAGCAGCAATCAAAAATGTACCGCAGACGAAGTTGCAAGGGTCAGCTTGTATAGTATATAAATCAAAGCAATTTTACTGAGTAATATAATAGAGGTATTGGGTATTAATGTCTCGATAGAAAACAATAACAATTTTGTATTAAGAAAATGTCATTAACTTATAAGATCCTCATGACTTTTTTATATTCATATATATAGTTTCTATTCTAGTACATGTATGTGTATAATGTGTGTGAGTAATAAATAAATGCCTTGTACATAATATATCTAAATTTAACAAGTACCCAAATTACGTTTCTAAAAATAAATAATATCCCTGACTGATTGCTAAATAAATACCAGAGGCTAAGGCTACCGGATATAACAATGGTTATGAAATAATACTTCCGCCATATTGGATTTCGGTGACGTCACATGGCTAATGACAGTTCAGCACAGTCATTTTAAATCGTACAATTTTAAACAAGAAAGCCGTGAGATCGTTCTCACCAGACTGCCCCTCTAACAAGTTAATTGTGAAAGTGAAAGTTCAATCCAATTGACGTTGTCATTTTTGTTTTATTTCAAACTTTGAACAGATGATCCACGTGACCTAGTGACGTAGTTTAATGCGACATAGTCACAGCCCCTCTGCACTCTATTTTATAGAGAGGGGCTAAAACGTAGGTATCCGATAGGGGCTTTCTGCCGCGCACACTTAGGTTGTGGAATGATCTCCCTGCCTCGGTTCTCCTAAACGCCTTCTGTGTGGGGTTCTTCAAAAGGGGTCTTAGAAGGTTTTTTTTGCTGGGTCGGCAGGTTCCATTCCCTAAAGCAAAGCTATATCTTCAATTTCTTGAGACATCTTTACCAATATTATTCATGTCTACAGTTTCAAGTTGTATTGCCGGTTGAGACAAACCGTCTTGAAAAAATACGAATCTAATGTTACATTACGCATTCGTATATATACATTAACTTCCTTTCAGTTTAGTCAGGTAAAAAAGAAACGACAATTTATATATTAAATATACCCCATCAATAAGTCGAGTAAAAAAGAAACTGTAATTTATATATTAAAGATATCTATCTACAAAATTATTGTGTCAACTATGATACATATCCACATTTTTTTATTTTGCGAAGGTTGATTTTGTCAGAGTGGTAAGAGCTATACGACAGAATGAGAGGCAATAATAGTTGAATATAATATATAAAAGGTAGGTGTTTGGTGTTGTGCGTCGTAAATTGCACTTTATTGTTTAACCAAGAGAGCATATAATTTTATAGCAATATTTGTTTATTGAAAATTTATTTTGTACTGTAAACCAAATTGATTCTCATTTTGTAATGTAAACTAGCAATTCTTCCATATTTATATCTTATTTTTCTTGTAAATTTCATACTTCTTCCACATTCACACGAGATTCTCGCCGAGAAGTCTCTTTTTATTGGATTCTCGTTCGGAGAGCAAGGCGAGAACTTGCGAAGAATATGTGACTGGACTTTCTCGCGTTCTCGCAATATTCTCGTGTGAATGTGGAGCGCCCATTAGTAATTCTTGCATTTTCCTTATTTCTATCTATACTAATATTATAAAGAGGAAAGATATGATTGTTTGTTTGTTTGCATCGAATAGGCTCCGAAACTACTGGACCGATTTGAAAAATTCTTTCACTATTGGGAAGCTACACTCTCCCCGGTGAACATAGGCTATATTTTATTCCTGTTTTCCCACGGGAACGGGAGCTACGCGGGTGAAACCACGTGACTTCCGCTAGTTGTCTTATAAAATCAATTCTTGCTCTGAACCTATCTCAATTCGAAGCTAATTTCTCGTATCCTAAAAAATATTTCTATTGTTTAACTCGATTCTTGCTTTCTAAACCAATTCCTATTGTAAATTCAAAGTTCTTAAGTCTTGCATTATACTTTTTTCTATTGTAAACTAAAAGGCAATTCTTGCATTCTAATTCTATTATACATTAAAAAATGAAGCTATACGTAAATAAGTATATAAATCTTATTTGTATTGTATGCAAACAAGATCTATTCTTGCATAATGAAAGGGGATTGACCACCTTTCAATGGACCGCCGTTTCATAACAAATAATGTAGTATGACAGCGAAAATCGGATATTAAATTGGATGGATATCCTACTTTCAAAGGAAATAAAAAATATTCTCTTATTTTGTAGGGTTTTCTCTCATTCTTCGTTTTGCTGCTCAAATTAGAGGTTAGTTTTGAAGCAAATGTTCATCAATCCGAACAAATCAATTTGTCCAAAAATGCTAATCGTTACATTTAATTCAAAAAAGATAGAAGTATTTGTTCCAAAACACTTATAAATAACCCTGAAAATGTATATACTTACCACATTGAAACTTATTCAGATAACGTAGTAAATAAACAAATTGGATCTCGATAGTTCCATAATTACTTACCATTTAAATTATCAATCCAGATCATAATCACTTCATAAGGAACCATACAATTATTTTATACAAACATTTCACACCAATTTACCTTTAGAACATAAAATAATAATATCGAGTTATCTGGAGTTTGTCGAAAAATTAAAGAGTAACGTTTCACTGCATTATATCACTTTCCAACACTTGTGCACGTTGTCGACCTTTTAGATTTAAAAATCCTTTAGTTTAGTTAGATTTAGAATTTTTTGATACTAAATCTATGATCTCAACAACATTGATGCATGCACCACAGAGTATATTGAATATATGGAGGCATGCACTAATCCATTTGAAACTGATAAGTGCATTTGAGTACCCCACACATTGATATTTGCAATTGGCGGCCATCTTCGTCACGTCAGTACTATTCATTTGGTCAGTCTGCGACGCGTAAAAACGATAACACTACGAATTATATCAAAGTTCAAACGCCACAAAATATATTGATCAAATGAATTAAAAGATTGTTAAAATAATATTAAATGATTTGTCAATCTACTTAGATAGCCATACACTTTCTATTAAGGTTTTTCAAAAAGAAACGATCTGTGGGCTTTCTCCTTTTATTTATTGTGTAAACCAAAAGCAATATTGCATTCTAATCGTTATTTTGTTTTGTAAACTAAAATTAACTATAGCATATTTTATTTGGCTTCCACACAGGCTATTATAAAATAAATATTCACGGATATTTTTACACAACGCTTTTTGCTCCCAAAGTAAACAGTTTGTAACAGCCAGTGTGGCAGCTCCCTTAAGCTTGAAGCAGACAGAATCATTGTGGCTTAAGTCGCAATGGACTTACTGTAATACTCACAACATGGACATAAGAATGTGAGCAACACGAAACAGAATATTGTAGCGATAATTAGCGGAGGTCTATGACCCGAAGTGGGCGTTGCTACGCCCACTTCGGGACATTATTATCCACATTATTATCAACACAACGCGTTGTGTTGATAATAATATTTTAATACAGTTGCTCAAAAAGTGGCGTATTACAGGGACGTTTAGCGTTCGGGATGTGGGCTATTACACACTCGTGCTTTTTCTTACCTTTCCCGCACTAGTGCGCGTTTCCTTTCCCAACTGTCAAAATAATGTCTGTGATTCATGCAAATATTTCAAAAAAAGATACCAACTTGTTTCAATATCAGATTAAAAGTAATTTTAATTAAAATTTAAACATAAATTAATATTAGTATCGGCCAAATTAAATTTATAAATATAAAAAAAGTTGGCTGTATGAAGTGCACTGCCATAGTCTCTGCTTAGGTTGGTATATATACTTTTACGGTTGCCGCCATTTTGGACAATTCAGGTTTATTGTGTTTTTATTATTTTATTAAATTGCTTAATTTTTTCGCAACTGTATTAAAAATAGTTGTTCAATACAACGTGTGGGATTGTTATTTAAACTCGTTCCGACTGTCTGTCTACCCTCGCCTTCGGCTCGGGTCAACACCTGTCGAAACTCGTCGTAATAACAGAAATCCCACACTTGTATCGAAAACTACTATTTTGTATTATCATTTTTTTCAAACTAATATAAAAATGTTACCTACCTTTTTCCCAATCGCGGAGTGAGTTGAAAAGTGGCAGTTTAAAGTCATCCTACTCTGATCGCACCGCATCGCACTTTTTATATTTCTATCTTTTTCTGATACTTAGGACCGTAATTTATTAGAGTGAGAAAGAGATAGAGAACGCGACCGAATCTGCTCCCTGTATATTCCGGCCGCTCAGAGATTGCGTTTCTGACAGATGTCAATGCGTCTAACTAAGCCGTCTATACGTTTATTGTTAAGTTGGCATAGTTATTCAATTTTCAATGTTATGATCACTCGTTATTATAAAGATATTTCAAAATCGTCGTAAATTGTACAGCTTGGTAAAACAGAGAAGAAAATAATGGAGGAGCCACTGTGCTGTTCATATGGCAACCCGTTAAAAAGAACCACCAATCAGTAGGGGAAACTGGGGATACTTGATCCTTACGGGAGACTAGGTACACAAGATTTACAGAACCTGTATAAGTCTTATTTAGTTATATAGTGATAATATCGATTGTATATGGTACACGATAACTTTCTAAAGATGGTAATCCTATCATATTTGACACTTTGGCAAATGGCGGGCGAGTAAGTAATTGTTGCGGCAGAAAGAAAATTTTGATTAGTTTTTATTGTGACTAAACAGTTATTTAAAATAGGACTTTTAAGTGTGTATGCATTTAATACGAGCCATTATCTATATTATTACCCATTCTTTACGTAATAAAGTGCTAATATTATAGACATTTGAAAATATTTTTGTTTATAACCTCAAATAGCTCAGGGTATACTTGGTACACTTTATTATGGGAGATTTGATCCACCTGGCTCAAGTGTCCCCTACCTTTATTTTTCAATTCATTGCAGAACAATATGCCAAGAGCCTACAAAACCAGAGAAGGTGCCCGAAAAATGGTGCCAGGGAACGAAAATAAAGCTAGTCCATGCCCTTAAAGTCGCACAGCGAGCAATTGAACGAGCTATGCTATGGATGTCTCTGAGGGATAAAATCTGGAACGATGTTCTCCGTTAGAGAACTAGAGTGGTCGACATAGCTCGCAGAAGCATGCGTCTTGAAATGGAAGTGAGCTGGCCACATCCCTGTAGGAGAACCGATGGTCGGTGTAGCAAACAAGTTGTGGAGTGGCCTGCTGTTAAAATTTCAATAATAATGATAAAAATGCTTACAACTTGGCTTAACGACTGCCATTTTACTGACAACCGGGATCAACTGCTTAACGTGCCTTCCGAAGCACGGAAACTCTCAAATAAATATCACAAAGTGATCAACTGGATGGTCACCCATCCAAGGACTGGCTCTTAGTGAAAATCGCTACTGCAGTGATCGTTTACAGAACACTGAAACCGCGGGCCGCAGACTTGATCCCCCGGGATCAAGTCACCCAGACGGGGGGATCAAGTCTTACGTATATAGGGGACACATGGTACCATTCCTTATTACTGATTTTAGTCAAATAACTACTAAATTTAGATATTCATATCTTTGGCTCTTACAGCAATTATAAGCAAATAAATTTCACGTATTTTAGTACCAACGGTTTTTTAAACGGATACTCAATATAGAAATTAGGGATAAAAAACAAAAGGGGGGATCAAGTGTCCCCAGTTTCCCTTATCCAGTCGTCAATAAAACCCACCAATCAAATTATAAAGCGTCGTTGACTGATAGACTTAAGTAACGTTATTGGCAGCTTTGTGATAATGTAGCCAGTCAGCAAAATATTACTTCCGTTTCGTGTGCGTTCGCGCAGCGGAATGTTGTTGAATTTAAAGATTTTAATTATGCAGATATTTAGTGTATGACGTCGTGTAATTGTGTATGGTAAAAGAAAATTTGTGTATGCAGCCATTGTGGAGAAATTCGCTAAAAACTGATTCCGCTGGGCGAACGTTGGCCTGGCGGCACTTTTTTTAAATCCATGCACTTAGAAGGAAAAAAATGGGTGCAACAATTAGTGTGTATTTGTGTGTAATTGTGTATGTATGAATAAAATTAGTGTATGCATTGACTTCGGAGAAATTCAAGTTTCCGCTACGCGAACGTTTGGCCATTAGCTAGTTTTCATATAAAGCGCTTATATAGAGAGCTGTAGATTTTTACATACGTTGTTTTGAATTTGTTTATATTTGTTTAAGAAACCGATTTAGAAAAAAACGTAGGGTTTAAAAGATAAAAATATAAACGTAAAATACGCTTATTAGATCGTAGTTCGTAAAGTATGCACTTTGGGGTCTAGATTTTCACGTTTATTCAAACCTTGTAAGTGCCTGCAACACGTTGCCAAGTATCAATTAAGTTCCGTAAGTAATTATAGGGTTATAGGACAATTTACCTTGAATATATCACTGTTTACAAAGCAGTCAAATATCACGACGTCCTAAGTGAATTGCATAGTAAAATTTATTTCAATTGTTAGTTTATTAATTCAACTACTCATATGCAAAATTTCATCTCATTAAATTCAGTAATTAAAGAGAAACAATTAAAATACTGACAAAGCATCGAAAGCCTACATAACCCGACCAAGTTCGAGTAGCCACAAAAAAGCGGCCGCGCAATATATTTAGGTAACATTCTAAAATTTACAGTCTAATACCGGTTTTGAATTGGTACAGGTGATAACACAATTGTTGTTTCGATATAATTTATAGGCTGCTAATTAAAGAATATTTAATATTTTCTTGAAAATACCTTTTTATACCAATGTTTTAGTTTATAAGCACATTATAAATGGTGATTTTTAGGTATATTAGGCAGACTCTCAAATCTGAACATCTGAATAGTCTAGTTATTTGATCAGTGATTTAAATTTTTATTGAAGCTCAAAATACTTAATATCCTTACCCTCATATTCATCATCGTTTATTAAACCTATTTTAGTTAAAACACATTTTAAGTCTATTGCTGTCTCTAACCAATGACAGTATGTTTAGCAAGCGTTTGTTAACGTTAAGTTTTTATGAACAAGGGACTAGTCATGAGAAGCACCTCAGCTGCGCTCCTGATACGCTCGAAATACACGCGCCTGTGCGCGCACATGAGTTGTATGCCAAGTTCTGCCGTTACTGGGGCGCGCGCCCAAGGATTGTCATGTTAGTCGCTTAGAGCTGTATTTTCATTCATTCATTCATATGCTTACGGCTGTTGGCCTAGAAAGGGTAGGCAGAGGTGTGACATTTCTGTGTCACCCACATTTTGCCATTTTTGGGTTTCTACGTTACAGGTGGCGAGAAATAAATAATAAATACATAATTATTATATTTAATTATAAATATTTTTGTTATTATATGTAATTATAAATATTTTTGTACACAGATGTTTAATTAGAGAAGTACTTGTTAACAGAAGATTTATTTTTATCGTAGATAGTGGCGTTATTATTAAAAAAATATTTTTCGTTCAAGAAATGCAATTGTTTTATTTTTTCCTAACGCTTGTGTACGCAACTGTACCATACTAATAAATACTATACGGGAAGGTTAAGAACGTTACTAAGATATATGGCACGGCCGCTTTTTTGTAGCCATTCGAACTTGGTCGGGTTATGTAGGCTTTCGATGCTTAGTCAGTATTTTAATTGTTTCTCTTTAATTACTGAATTTAATGAGATGAAATTTTGCATGTGAGTAGTTGAATTAATAAACTAATTATTGGAATACATTTTACTATGCAATTCCTTTAGAACGTCGTGATATTTGACTGCTTTGTAAACAGTGATCTATTCACGGTAAATTGTCCTATAACCCTTTAATTACTAACGGAACTTCATTGATACTTGGCAACATGTTGCAGGCACTTACAAGGTTTGTATAAACGTGAAAATCTAGACCCCAAAGTGCATACTTTACGAACTACGATCTAATTAGCGTATTTTACGTTTATATTTTTATCTTTTAAGCCCTAGGTTTTTTTCTAAATCGGTTTTTCAAACAAATATAAACAAATTCAAAACAACGTATGTAAAAATCTACAGCTCTCTATATAAGCGCTTTATATGAAAACTAGCTAATGGCCAAACGTTCGCGTAGCGGAAACTTGAATTTCTCCGAAGTCAATGCATACACTAATTTTATTCATACATACACAATTACACACAAATACACACTAATTGTTGGACTCATTTTTTTTCTTCTAAGTGCATGGATTTAAAAAAAGTGCCGCCAGGACAACGTTCGCCCAGCGGAATCAGTTTTTAGCGAATTTCTCCACAATGGCTGCACACACAAATTTTCTTTTACCATACACAATTACACGACGTCATACACTAAATATCTGCATAATTAAAATCTTTAAATTCAACAACATTCCGCTGCGCGAACGCACACTCCGTTTCTAGACTTTTTTGCCAAGCTGTACACCAATTCAAAGTTACATCGCCAATTCGATTACGACGATTGTTAGAAACGCAATCTGTAAGCAGCCGGACCTTAGTAAATTACGGTCCTAAGGCTGAGGCAGCATTTGCTGTTAACGCGTCGGTTTCTAACCTCAATGGTTTTGACATTTTGAGGTTAGAAACCGCAAATGCGGTCCCAGGCTAAGTAACAGAAAGAGTTAGAAGTGCTAAATAGTGCGGTCATAATACTGTAGCTTCAATTCTTTTCAGTTCAAATTATAATATTGTGATTAATATCTATCAAGTCTCCCATCTTTATTTTTCAACAATGTCACATCACAACTCAAGTCCTTTTGAATTATGCTTCTTTGGCGCTTGATGTAAAAGTTATCAGTGATTTTATACGATTTGAGACATCGACATATCAAAGATTATGGTTGTTTTGAAACTTCTTTTGGAAACAAAATATCACAGTGAATTATATTTTTTTAAAGATTTTTGTTCTATTGCGCCTAAGAAGTATAATTTCTTCCGTGCGTACGTATGTACACACATTTTTCTTTTCTATAAAAATAACGCATAATTGAAGTTTAATCGTTAAGGTCAGAATTATATTTGAACGATTTTTGTATAAATTAATAGTCAATATATTTTAAAGGTTTAAGTTATATTAGTTCCTTGTAACAATAACGGCAATCAAAATCGTTCATTTATATAATAATCATGCGAATGTTGTATGTATTTGTGTGTTTAAATAAATGGTTTATAGATAAAAGTTTCATTGATTTATTTAACTAACTTACCAAGTTGAAAAAAGCGGCCAAGTGCGAGTCGGACTCGCCCATGAAGGGTTCCGTAGCAGCAAGTACCATAATATAAAAGTTCTTAGTTCTTTGTAACTGTGATTGATGTTTTAACACGTTCGCTGTGGTAGTGATTTTTCTAGGTGAAAATTGCGGTTTATGACGTTTTAAAAAAACTACTTACTAGATCTCGTTCAAACCAATTTTCGTTGGAATTTTTATGGCAATGTACATTATATTTTTTTTAGATTTATCATTCTCTTGGTTTAGATTTAGAAGTTAGAAGGGGGGGGGGGGGGGGGGGGACATTTTTCCACTTTGGAAGTGTCTCTTGCTCAAACTATTCTGTTTAGAAAAAAATTATGTAAGAAACCTCAAGGGGACCCCCAAAATTTACTGCTTTTTCTAATTTTGTCTAAAAATCTTAATAAAATGCGGTTCACAAAATACATCTACTTACCAAGTTTCGTAGCATAGGTCTTAGTTTCGGAGAAAAGTGTCTGTGACATACCTACGTACGGATAGACAGACAGACATGACGAATCTAAGGGTTCCTTTTTTTGCCATTTGACTACGGAACCCTAAAAACGAGGCGAGTCGAGTTTCTGTAAAAATTCTTGCTCTCTAGCTATCACAGTTCCTGGAGACAGACTCGTGACAGACAGACAGCGAAGTCTCATAAATAGAGCGTTTTTATGCATACGGTAAGGAACCCTAAACCCACCAATTGCGAGTCTGATCCGCATACGGAGAGTACCGTTTAGGTATCTGTGTAAAAAAATCGCCATAGTTTAAGAATACGATACGTTACAACACGTCGGAAATATCTGCGAACCTGGCTTCCCCTGGCGCTTCCCCGCACCTGACCCCGTTTTCGCCTATTTAGTATAACCCGCACGCGATTGAATGGTATGGTATTTGACAAGATTCCGCACATTCTCGTTGCGCGAGGATTATCCCGTACAGTTTCAATGACGTCAGGAGCGTTCGCAGATATTTCCGCCGTGTTGTACGTCTTGATCACTGATCTGTATTATTAATAATACAGATCAGTGGTCTTGATGCAAGTTTCTCGCTCTTTTGAACGAGGGCATAACCAAATAGGTAGGTGGGTAGCGTTTCAAATAGGTATCTACCTATTTCAATAGACAACCTTCTCTGAAATTCCAATCAAAATTCGAATCATTTATTGTCAGTTACTGTCACAAGTGTGCAACGTCTAAATTAGCGAAAAATCCTAAATCTATGGTCTAAATACAAATAAAACTTGACTTTTGCGTAAAAACACAAAGCTAAGTGGCAAAGTATATAAAAGCTTTATTTCCACTTGTTTTTCTTTATTTCTGATCATGGCAAACGAGGCTGAAGAAACAGTCCGTAAGCTATCCACTCACAAAGGAGTTGCTGGAGTTATCGTTGTAAATGGTGAGGGTATACCAATAAAAACTACTTTGGACAATCATGTATCAGTACAGTATGCTGGATTACTCAGTGCTCTGGTTGACAAAGCTAAATCAGTTGTTCGAGACTTGGATCCGACCAATGATTTGACGTTTCTAAGGATCAGGAGTAAGAAAAGTGAAGTGATGGTTGCGCCAGATAAAGACTTTATACTAATAGTTGTACAAAACCCGGTTGAATGACGAAGGCTTTGGCTTTTTAGCCAATCGTTCTTTTTTATAAATAGGTCATTTTTATTAGTATTTTTTGTTTAGTATTGCTTCTTGAATAAGGTTTTTTGAGATGTGCGGGTGATAGGGACCAAATTTGTATTATAATATACACGGTGTTTCTTTTAGGGTGTCTAGCTGCCACTAGCTGGTAGCAGGGTTCCATACCTATCGATTTAACCCCCATGTATGTTCTACGATTTTTTGTAGTTTTCGAGATATAATGTTCTGCATAATTCCCCGGACTTCCACTCCGACCAACTAAACCGACCAACCGTTGTTCGGAATGGAACTCAATAAGGGACTTTATTCCTATCGGACCAACTGGTTGATGACAGATGTTAATTCATGAAAAAATGTTCCACTCGGACCAACTGCAATACTAACTGAAACGGATGAAACGGATCAACGATTTCCTTTTTCACCTATACATACTTCTTATAGTTGTTCGATAGGAATATTGTATTGATTTAGCTGAAACGGATGCAACGGATCAACGATTTTCTTTTTCACCTATACATACTTCTTGTTCGATAGGAATATTGTATTGATTTAGGTATGTTAGGTCTTTACCTATGAAATTACAGTTATCTATTAAAAAAATTAAACGATTTTTTTTCATGTATTTTTTTATTTGCATTAATCGAAGTAATCACCCATGCAATCAATGCATCTTTGCCAAAGCAGCGGCAGTTTATTTATGCCCTTCTTATAGACATCAGCTGGACGGGAGCCTACAAATTCTTCAAAGGCACTTTGTACTGCTTCTCGGGTATTGAATTTCTTTCCCGCCAAGAAGTTATACAAATTCTGGAAAAAGTAGTAGTCTGTAGGCGCAAGGTCCGCGATATTCACCATATATCGCGGTTGACGGAGAGCTTCCAACCCCAGTTCTTGCAACTTGGAGATCGTCTGCTGTGCAGTATGAGGTCGCGCATTGTCGTGCAGGAGCAGCAGAGACGAGCGATTGACCAATGCTGGTTGGAGATGTGCCAGCTTCTCCATCTTTGTGTTCAGTTCTTCACAGTACACATCTGTAGTAATGCTTACCCCGTTTCGTAAAAAGCTGTGATACATCACACCGGCGCGCCGTTGTGATGTGCCGGTGCTAGACCAGCAAACAGTGACCATCACTTTTCTAGGGGTAAGTTTTCTTTTAGGGCTTTAGGTGCTGAACCAGGATCCTACCAACTTGCTGAGCGCTTGCGGTTATCAAACAAAATCCATTTTTCATCGCAAGTATGTAACAATGCGGTTGAGAATTCCTTCATTTGTGTGTCTGGCTATATCTACTCGTTGCTTAAATTTGATGGTCACACGCTTATATTTTCTAAACCGTATGAGTTAGAAAGAAATGTTTTAAAATGATGGATAAAACAGCTATTAAGCTATAAAATACATGAAATTTGTTGCAATAGAAGTAAATATTCATACCAAAAATCAACACGAAAGGTTAAAATCGGGGTCATTTTTCGCATTCTACTCGTGTCACACTTCCCGATTCAGTTAAACATTAGGTTACTGCTTCACCAAATTTCCATAGATTTTGAAGTTACATACACTAAATTCACCGTGATAACATACACTACACACACAGTATTACAAAAAAAATCTTGTAACTATTATTTAGAACTTAAAACACAATATACGTCGGTCACACGAATGTAGGTACTTTAGATTTGCGTAGTAAACGGTTGACTGTTGACCAAAACGACCGCCCCAATAACAAAACTCAACTTAACTGAACGTTATTGGTCGATCGGCATCGCAAGAGTGCAACGTGTTTCTTCTGGCTCCATGAGAAAAAAAAATATCGGTAAGTTTCTACATTTGACACTTAATTCGAGTACTTTTCGTGGGTGACTTTTTGTACATTGTATAATAGCTATTGAAGTCAGAGTCAATTCATCGAAACCGCAAAATAATAGAGATATTTATGTAGTATTTGATTTAAACCGTAACGGCTAAACTTTGTCGGAATTTGAAAAAAAAAATATTTTCGTTACCTTCGTGTCACATCCTTCGTGGCGTTTTACCCACGAAGGTGAGTTTATGCCACGAAAGTGATCTTTGACTAGTTTCAGTAAGAGTGGTACTCGTTTAGATTCGTATTGTAGTATTTAGCGGAATGATAGCAGAACAAATAACTAGGTTTCTACAATCATGGCAAATGACAGAGCAATACCTATAACATCCCGTGTGATGCCCTTTTATAGGAGTAGAAATCCCACCGGACGTTATGCCAGATCCCACAGTCCATACCGTCTAAAACTCACACCGTACCTACTTAGCCGTCTAGTGCTAGGCGCCGCCCTGGTTAACTCTTTAGAAAGATGTATCAGGGTACCTTAGGCTATCACCGTGGCCATGCCTACGGGTTTGGGTGTTATCTTGCGTCTTTTGGGTTAGTTCAGGTGCAATTCCGCTTCTTGGGGCGTGCAGCATGCTAAGAAATTTCACGTCATGCCTATGTTTTGGCTCTCGAGGCGTAGACCTGTGACCCTTCGCATCCAAGTATCAAGGACAGATCCCGGGAAAGAGTCAACAAGAGAAAACTCGTCCGGGTTATTCCGACGAAGCGGTTTGTGACTACTCTCGAGAACAACTCGTAAACATGTCTAAGGAGTGAGATGGGTCTGTAATTCTTCAGCAAGGTCTTGTCACCTTTTTTCAAAAACAGAGCCACCGCACTTCCCTCCACGCTTTAGGTGTTTGTACCTGTTGGAGGACGGAATTAAAGAGACTCGTCAGCTCTTTCAGAACTGGAGTCCCGCCAGCTTTAAGAAGCTCACTCGTAATTCCGTCCTCTCCAGGGAATTTATTGGTTTTTAGTTGTTTGCGAGCCGCCCTGACCTCGCCCTGGTCAATATCCGGAATGTCTTCCTCTTCGGTATAGTGGCGCGTGAGTGGGGCTCTGTGGTCACAGTCGCTAGGTCCCATCGGTTTTTTTTCCGTGATGCATATAGGTCTCTATAGAAGCTCTTAACTTCTACGAGAATCTCGAACCTCGAGTGCCACCCGCTGTTTTCAATTTGGTCAGACGGGGTCTTTGAAGCTGTTGCGCAAAGACTTTAGTACCCCAATTTTGTTCGATCGCTGCCTCGACGATGTTGGTGTTATAACGTCTGAGGTCGCATCGTATCAGCTTTCGGATTTTGATGTTTAAAGCTCTCTGGTCTGACGAAGACGTATGCATAGATGGCGTTTGCCGTCCGATTCTCATGAGCTCGAGAGTTTCGGGCGAAAGCTTGGAACACCTATTTTTGCTATTTCCAGACAGAAACCTTCGGGAGACTTGTTGTAGCGTCCTGACTACAGTGTTGGCCTTATCGTGATCGTTGCCAGTGGTTTCCAGCAGATCGAAACGATTTTGAAACTCCAATTGAAACTTCTCGGCACACTAAGCTATTTGGAGCGCAGTAGGTCGGAGAGTAGGCTTCATCATCCGGGCCCTTTCAGCGCGAAAGTCTAAATTCAGAGATGCTCGGACGAGTTGGTGATCACTTCCGGTATTAAACCTGTTGATCACTGAGACATCTTTAAATATACACCTCTTGTCCGACATGACGAAGTCTATCTCGTTCCTTGTGACCTTGTAGAGGCTTCGCCAAGTCCACCCTCTAGGGAGCTTCTTCTTAAAGAATAAGTTCATCAAGAAGAGCCCCTGAGCCTCAAGCAAGTTGATAAGCATACGCCCCCGGTCATTTCTACGCCCCACACCAAAGGGTCCGATTTTCGTTTCACGGCGTTCTTATACTCCCACTTTGGCATTGAAGTCTCCCATCACAACATTGTAGTGAGTCTTGGCAGTACATTGTAATGCTTTCACCACGTCCTCGTACACAGTCTCAACTGCCTCGTCAGTGCTTCTCGAATTCGGGGCATAGGTACACCTGAATCACCTTCAGGGAGTACCTGTTGGTGAGTCTCAGTATTACGTATGCTACCCGAGACGAAACATTGCTGATCTCCACAATACTGCTAACGAGGTCCTTTTTCACCATAAAGCCGTCACCGCCCTCGGAAGAATGTCTTCCATGAAAGTACAATAGGTCGCCCGAAGGCAAGGGCTAGCGTGTCCTCCCTCTTTCTTCGAACTCCGCACAACCCCAGTATTTAATAGTTTATGCGACCCAGTTCTACCTCGAGTTCGGTGAGCCGAACGTCTAGGCGCAGAGTGCTTCCATTATAAGTAGCCAGGTACGGACAATCTCAGACAAGATCATTTAGCTAGCCCAAATTAAGACAATATAAGCTTATGCTATGGGATCTAGACAACTGATAATTTGCTACTTTGTGCCAAAGAGATGTACTGTGTTTTATGGTTCCAGAATAACTTTTACGTCACAGCATGTGTATAGGACCTGGTAATTGTTTTAGTTAACTAGCTGTTATCATATAACTGCCTAATGAACATATTAACTTATAATTAGTATTTAAATAATGATTAATAATGTCTGTAAAGCTACTGCGTCACCTTCGTGGATCGTCGCGTCACCTACGTGGGATCTAATAATTCAAAACGTTATTCTTCCAAATCTGACTCACAATTTAACTTTTTGACTTACATATGTTACTTATCTTACCGAAAGCTTTCTGTTTGTTTACAAAAATAGTTGAAATAATCAGTATTTAAAATTTACCATGAAGGTGACGATGAGAATCGTAAAAAGTAGAAATAGCCGTCTGTTGAGCAATGGAGCACTCATTTGTCAAACTCTTTTACCTTGCCGATTTTACGCAAATGGACCAATATTGTTTTGACGCTAACGTCG
The DNA here is from genome assembly GCA_933228765.1 of Miltochrista miniata. Classification (NCBI taxonomy): domain Eukaryota; kingdom Metazoa; phylum Arthropoda; class Insecta; order Lepidoptera; family Erebidae; genus Miltochrista; species Miltochrista miniata. The sequence goes on from OW121770.1 coordinate 15,252,296, forward strand.
AAAGCTGCTGCTAATTCAACCGTAGATTGTGTATTATCGGCTTCCACAATCGCCTTTAATTCGTCATTGTCGACCAAAGTCTTCGGACGACCGTGAGGTTCATGTTTCAGGTCAAAATTTCCAGAACGAATGCGAGCAAACCAATAACAGGCGGTGCGTTGGTTTGTAGTGTTAGCTCCGTAAACGTCGTCGTTGATGTTGCGTGCCGCTTGTGCCGCGTTGCTGCCACGGCGATAGGTTAGGTACTCATATTCCATAATAATTCGAATTTTTAACGTATCCATGATGACGATAAAGATTGAAATGCGATGAAAACGTTACACTAATCAATAAACAAATGTCTACTTTTGGAAAATGAATTCTATGTTTTAGCCCCTCTCTATAAAATAGAGTGCAGAGCGGCTTATGGCAAGACTTTGTCTGTAGTCTGTGACTCTGTTGCATTAAACTACGTCACTAGGTCACGTGGATCATCTGTTCAAAGTTTGAAATAAAACAAAAATTACAACGTCAATTGGATTGAACATTCACAATAACGTTTTAGAGAGGGGCAGTCAGGTGACACCATCTCACGGCTTCTTTTTAAAATTAAATTAATTTCAAATTAGAATTCTGATTCAAAAAAAAATATTTTAATTTGAAATGGCCAGTACTGCAAAACGGCAATTACTTATGGTAAGTGGTAAAGACCTATTATTTTATTCTTATCCGCAACCAAAGCTGTCACTTTGGTACCTATCAAAGCGTGAGTAGGTATTGGACCTTTTTCATTAAAGTATGGTTCAGTGTAAAGAAAGGGGTTATTGTGGGAAAGAAAGAAAGAAAGAAAAGAAAGAAAAATAAATTTATTTCACATAGGCATATACAGATGCTCTTGTAAAACGTCCAGAATATAAATCAAAATCTACCACCAGTTCACAACGCGACCCACCTGAGAAGAACTGGCAAGAAACTCAGCGGGTTATTCTTTTTAGAGCTCTATTTACAAAATGAATCTAAAAACGATGCATTTTTACAATTTTTTTGAGAATCCAGTAGAGCAGGTCATTTCCAGGCTTCTCCATCCAACAAATAATCACCAATTGTAAAGTAGCCCCTGCAGTACAATTTACTTTTTACAACCTTTTTAAATTTATTAAGGGACATACTTTTAATTTCGTCTGGTAGCCTGTTGTAAAAGCGTATACAGTTACCCATGAAAGAATTGCTGATTTTGTGCAATCTGCTATGATAAACAGCAAGGTTACTTTTATTTCTAGTGTTGACATTGTGTCTATCACTTAACTTAGCGAAACTATGTAAATTTCTTTGTACGTACATCAGATTCTCAAAAATATATTGTGATGCTACTGTAAGAATTTTAACCTCTTTGAATTTTTCGCGCAGAGACCCTTGGACCTAATCTATATATAGCTCTTATGGCCCGCTTTTGTAAAATAAAAATTTTATCTATATCTGCAGCATTGCCCCACAGTAGAATACCGTAAGACATTATGCTATGAAAGTAACTGAAATAGACTATTCTAGCCGTATCTACATCCGTCAAGTGCCTTATCTTTTGTACAGCAAATGCTGCTGAACTTAATCTATTTGATAGTTTGACATGGGATTCAAATGTGCCGGTTTCCTTGTGGTCTGACAATATGTTTCATTAGTGGTGATGGCGAGGACTTCCCTGTCCGTCTGTCTGTTAAAACTAGAGGGGCGAGAATTAGATTCTCCCCCTCTACATATCTAGGGTAAACCACCCAATCGTTGGCACTCCTCCAATTATTGGCACTTTAGGGTATATTGCCCATTTCTAACAGAAAAATAATGCTATTTTACTTTTTAATGCATACCTTCAACTACATAATGGGCAAAACGGAACTGGAATAAACTAGGTTTCCCTTATTTTTCGAAATATACTCTTAACTAAAGTGCCAATAATTCATTCTTAAAGTGCCAATAATTGGGTGGTTTACCCTACATACTTAATTGTTTGTATGGAATAGATTCTAGTTTGGAGTCTATGCGATGCAAACAAACAATCAAGTGTTTAGAACACAGATACGAGTATCAGAAAATGTCTTTTTTCTGATCTCTGTGGTTTAGATACTTGATTTTTTGTTTGCATCGAACAGACTCCGAAATTGATTGTGATATGATTACATATTTGAATAAGAATTATGGGAGTCAGTGCAACTTTACCACTTTTACATACATACAAGGTCACGCCTTTTATTCCCAAAGGGTAGGCAGAGGCATTTTAGAATTTGTCCCACGTAATAGGTGGCGTACCCGTATTGCCGTGTTGAGATGGGCAGGCGCAGGTTGTTACTGCTTGCTGTTGAAATTTTTCAAGCCGCCTAAAAGTCTTCAACGTCGCTTAACGACTGCCAATTTACTGGCAACCTGGACGTTCTTAACGTGCCTTCCCAAGCACGAAAACGCTCAAATAAATGTCACAAATTATTTATACTGTTGATTGAGAGCACTTGGTGGAACCTGCTGCACATATTGAATAACGGCACTTGTACTATTCCACACACAACAAATGTCATAAAGTGGTCACATGGGTGGTCACCCATCCAAGGACTGGCCATAGCGAAAGTTGCTTAATGCAGTGATATCGTTACAGAACACCGAGGCTACGAGCGCGCTTTTACCTAAAGAATTAATAGTGGCAGGTTGGCAAAACATTCAATTGGAACCGGAACATGACAGGATTGATTAAAAAAAATTGCTGTATTGTAGGACGTTTATTTAAAAAGTTGCACAATAAAATCAGATTTTACCTATTTCTCTTTTACCTTGTACCCCTCACTCACACTTGATCCTATTTTTGTGTGGACCGTATAAACAATTACCAATACACACTGAGTCTTTGGCGGAAACTGGGATCGCCAAAAGGTAAAAAAGCAGCGTTTTTGGCCTCCGCTATCGAACGAATAATGTTCTAGAAATCTAGTCTTTCCATTCTGCACTTAATAAATCAAAATAAAATAAAATAACTCATAAAAAACTGTTGAGGGTCGAGAGTCTGTACATGGAAGATATTTTGAAAATTTTAATTGTAGGGCGTTCTCTAATCGATACTGAAGCCAAAAATGTAATTTAAAATTTTCATGTCTGTCTGTCTGTCTGTATCCCGAACTAGCGGACGTCACGCGGTTTCACCCACGTAGTTCCCGTTCCCGTGGGAATACGGGAATAAAATGCCCATAGCCTATGTTCACCGCAAAGAGTGTAGCTTTCCAACAGTGAAAGAATTTTTCAAATCGGTCTAGTAGTTCCGGAGCCTATTCGTTACAAACAAACAAACAAACAAACAAAAAAAACAAATCTTTCCGCTTTATAATATTAGTATAGATAAGTATCACGCCGAAACTACTTAATCGATTTGAATGAAACTTAGTACAATCTGAGCTTATAGTCCGAGGAAGGTTTTAGGATACTTTCTCCCGATATTTTGTGCGGTCCCTTTGAGAGAGGGGATGAAAGAGAAAATGGTTTTTTAGTTGTAACTTCTCACTGCGTGGTCTGATTTCGAAAATGTTTTCAGTGTCATAAAAGGAATACTCTAAGGATTGTTTCACACAAGTTTCAATGTTGAGGGTTTTGCAGTTCAGGAATTAGAGACATCTCAAAGGAAGTAAATTCGACGGAAGGAAGTAAATTACTTAAATATGAATAACACAGCTCTCTCTTTCTTTCTCCCACGTAAGGCAAATGTAGTTGTACGCGTCAGCTGGTTTATAATAAAAGGATATTGTCTGTCCAAGCTTGAATTGTATTTTGTTGAGGTCCTTTGTTGTAGCTGCAAACCGTAAACTGATGATGAGATGTACCTACATTCCTTGGCTGTGTTAGTAAATTAGGTGGTAGTGTGTAAATAAGAAGGACAAGTTAAGATAATTGTTGATCTTTATTTCACGCTTTAAGTAGGTACAGTATTCAGGTGACTTGTAAAAACTATATATTAGCTAATACAAGTTATTACATTTTGGTATTGCTAGGTCGTAAAATTAGAAGATTCATGACATGGCTAATAAACTTCGATGGTTGTGGCTCTTACTCTGGGACCAGGATGGTATAAAGTACTTAAAGCTTTCTTTTGTGGTAAAAATAATTATGTTCTGTGGGTATCTTCTGAAGAATGACTGAAGTAGACTATTCTAACCATTTCAAAATCAGTGATCCGTTTAATTGTTTTAACTGAACAGAACATAATTTATGCAGAACAGATAACAGAACATAACTGCAGAACATAATTTAACTGAAAATATTTTTATAAGCGGGCCTCACTGCAGGTCATAGTAGACCAAAAATAATAGTCTTAGCAGAATCCGCGAGATCACGCCGTAAAATATTGCTTTTCATGCCATACCTACCTCAAATGCAGAAGGAAATCACGACGATTGTGCTGATCAGAGAACTACTCGAGCACTTGAAGTCCATTGTAGCACCTGGAGACATTCACCGCTTCCATCTTTCATCCTGATATATAAAATGGTTTGCTAACATCGTAATAAATGTAACAGTTTTCGTTAATTTGTAGGAAATTTACAATAAATGCATTACAAAATCGTCAGACAAGACTACCTACATAAACAAACAATGTTTGGGACTGCCAGTATAACTGACACTGATAGTTTTACATAACGTCAACCTGATTTGGCACTTTGTCTTTTACGGTATACCTATTTATGGTACCTAGATGATGCTGGACGTGCGGACTCATCAACCGTGCATGAAGCTGGTACCTCAGTCATACATACGGCCTTGTCAGCAGCACGGCAGTGGAAAGCTGCTAGAATATGAGGCATTGCGGGATGGACTTCTGGCTGCAGGAGTTTAAAGGCGAAGCGTTTTGCGGAGGAGATAGGGCGTAGATTATGTTAGCTTCTATGCAGCGCCGCTAGTTCTTTGTGATGGTATTAAGCATTATACCATCCGTCGAAAATAATTGAGTCATAGTAGTCCCCTTCACCAACCCATAGTCTTACCAGCCTCTTGGCTGATTTACACGCCGTACTTGCGTGTTATCTGTCCGGTGCGCTCTCCTCGTCCTCTCCCCATTCTGGAGCGGCCTTGCGTTCTTTGCGTTCATTTCCCAGTTTAGGGATAGGTACGGCACGATTTACAGGCTACTTCGCCGTACTATCTCGGGATCTCTAGCTCCAGCGTGTTTGTCGTGCCCGTGAATAGTAAATGTGGTAGTTGTCACAGAGCAACACGTCTACAGGCGGACGAAACGTATCGCTCTGTAGTGGTTGTTTACTATCCAGTTATCCTCTTAACGATCCTGTAAGGTACAGTACGAATTTTCAAAAGATCATAGGAACTCTTTGTTCACCATTTTTTTTTCAACATTTTGATGACATTTGAATGATGTCATTTATGAACGTTACGTCTACTACAAACATGTAGGTAATAAAATCGTAACGCGCCGGTGTTTGTACGTAAATTTCTTAAATTGAAGAATAATCATAAATAAGAACTCTTACTTTTTTATTTAAAAAATTACCTTTTTATGAAATATTACACCTCCCTTTTAGTAATCTAATCTATAACTGTAAGCGTCGTTCACTTTTTAAAGAAATATATTGACGATGAAAGTAGAAAAAATATTTAGTACGTGCAAATACCTACTAAAGACAAAAAATTTGTCTTTTTTCTTGCGGGTGTAATAATGGAAGTAGGAGTAGGAAGGGTATTTACTTTCTAGATGATGCGTTAATAATAAGAAGGCATATTATTTCCATCGTTTATCTATTGATATCAACTAGTTACGTTAAACCAACCAAAGTTAATACAGGCAAGTGGCAACCCGGTTCATTCATGGCGACACTTGGGTGCCACGCATTATTTTGATATTGTGATTTTGATTTATCACATGGTGATCACCAATTCAGTTAATTTGTATGGTGTAAAGGACAAAAATTTGTCTTCATTATTATATTCAAGTCAACTAACGTAGGTACCTATTTAAAATAAATTACACAATGAATCTGGCTTATTCAATATGACTCCTAAGATCCAATATCTTAGGGATCTTCGGACAAAAGAGCCTACATTAGGAGGAAGGGTATAACGGCATCCCGTTCTATGAGCAACTCGCCTGGGGCAGTACCTCAGCCCTGCAGAAGACCGCGGTAATAGTAACCTGGCTCTGTGCTGGGTTATGTTCTCCGTCGGTGAGCAGGGTTCGGTTTAGTCCGTTAATCCACCCCATCGGCAGAACAAATGAAGATTGTCAAAACAAATGACGGTCAAAAAAACAAATGAAGATCAGCCGAACAAATGAAGATCGTCAAAACAAATGACGGTCGGATAAACAAATGACGATCCAAAAAACGAATGAAGATCGGCAAAATAAATGAAGATCGGCAAAACAAATGAAGATCGTCAAAACAAATGACGGTCGAATAAACAAATGATCGTCATTTGTTTATTCGATTCGATCAAAAACAAATGAAGATTTGCAAAACAAATAACGATCACAAAAAGGAAAATAGAATAAAATATATATATATATAAAATAGAAGAAATCTAGCTGCGTTTGCCATTGAAAAAAAAAAGGTGCTAGCAATTCTCGATCTTATGAACATGCATAATGTTTATTTATTTTTTACATAGTCATGATCAGTGACGTCTGTTAACGCCTAAAAGAACATTTTTAGAGAAGTGTCATTAAGGTCGAGATTTGCTTGCACCTATTTTTTTGAATGGCACACGCATCTAGATTACAAAGTATGGCTGCAAGTAATTTTTGACCCTCAAAAATCAACAAGGCTGAAAGCTCAAAAGTCAGAACTCAGAACTCAAAACCCAAAACACAAAACTCATACTTAGGTCTTTTGTTTTATTAATTTGCATATGTTTTATCGGTTTTCATTTGTTTTTCGATCTTCATTTATTTTGATGATCTTCATTTGATTATCTGACCGTCATTTATTTGCTCGATCTTCATTTGTGTATCCGACTGTCATTTGTTTTTCGATCTTCATTTTTTTTTGTCGATCTTCATTTGTTTTGTCAATCTTCATTTGTTTATCCGATCGTCATTTGTTTTGTCGATCTTCACTTGTTTTTTCGATCGTCATTTGTTTATTCGACCGTAATTTGTTTTGACGATCTTCATGTGTTTTGCCGATCTTCATTTGATTTTCGATCGTCATTTGTTTATCCGACCGTCGTTTGTTTTTGACGATCTTCATTTGTTTCTTTCGATTCATTTGTTTTGCTGATCTCCATGTGTTTTGTCCATCTTCGAAATCCACCCATTTCATGGGTGGATTAACGGACTAATTGGATTAATAATATAAAATTCCGGAAATCCACCCCTTGGGTGGATTTTCGTGGGTGGATTACCGGACTATTTTAATTAATAATATATAATTCCGGAAATCCACCCAAGGGGTGGATTTTTATGGGTGGATTAACGGACTAATCCCAGGGTTCCAGAGCTCAATGGGCTGTACGGGACCAGAACCTGGGGATTACTTAATCTCCGCCCCAGGAGGCTGATCTGAGGCAGCAGCCTGTGAAAAGTCCCTGTGGTCGTGCCGGAGGAGGATATCGGAGTGGAAGCGACCATTGCATCAGGGGGGGACCACGGGCCCTTCCGTACGCCGTGCCTATACACCGCACTACCTGTACCTGCCTTTGGAAAACATGAGTCTCGCTTAGTCTCTTGCGCCACTTCGTTGCGTTCTTATATCCCCTTCTATTTAACAAAATCATGGCAAGGAAAAAAAGGTATCCACAGCGCCTTCGTCGTCATTTGTTTTGTCGATTTTCATTTGTTTTGTCGATCTTCATTTGTTTTGTCGATCTTTATTTGTTTTGTCGATCTTCATTTGTTTTGCTGATCTTCATTTGTTTTGCCATATAGACATGTGGGTATATTGATAAAGTAGACATTATGGACATTATTTATTTTATACAGTCACAGGTGGGTGGTTAGGAACTTTTATTCCTAACTGACCAACCAGGTGCACAAGGTGGGTGGTTAGGAACTTTTATTCCTAACTGACCAACCAGGTGGATAACTCAGGTGGTCGGTTGGGAACGGGGGGGAATCAAAATAGGGACCTGTCAATATCATGGGCGCGCGGTGACGCGGACACTGTCCGCCTCTTTGACCACCTGCAACAATTGTGAGCGAGACCGTAGAGGTAGTGATTGTGCGGGACTTCAATCACCACGCTGACTGGTTAGGTTCTCGGAAAACTGACGTTGCGGGGAGAACTGCTCACGAACACTGGTCGTCGCACACGAGGATACCAGACCGGGAGAACGAGAAGAGTTCGTTGCTGGACCTTCTGCTGACTACGCGCCTTTACTACGCGGATATACTGTCTCAGCGGATGCGCCCTTTGGCTCATCGAATCACGGTGTCATTTGGGCGCGAGTGCTACGAGTGCCACAATTTTTTAAATTTGAATTTTCTGGGATACCATCATCAAATCCTGGTTTCCTTGTAATGGGACCAAACGGCGAGTAACAACATTCAAACGAAAAAAAAATCGAAATCGGTCCACCCATTTAAAAGTTATGAGGTAACAACCAAAAAAAATCCGTCGATTTGAAAACCTCCTCCTTTTTTTTGAAGTCGGTTAAAAATGAATGCAAGCAACGTTCGACTGTATCAACTTGCCGATAGTCTTTTGCTTTATTGATCTTTTAAAGATCGGTCTTCACTTGTTTTGTCGATCTTCATTTGTTTTGTCGATCTTCATTTGTTTTGTCGATCTTCATTTGTTATGTCGATCTTCATTTGTTTTGTCGATCTTCATTTGTTTTGTCAATCTTCATTTATTTTGTCGATCTTCATTTGTTTGTTTTATTGATCTTCATTTGTTTTATTGATCTTCATTTGTTTTCTCGATCTTCATTTGTTTTCTCGATCTTCATTTATTTTCTAGATCTTCATTTGTTTTACCGTTCTTCATATTTTTGCCGATCTTCCTATGTTTAACCAGTTTTCATTTGATTCACCGATTTCTAATTTGTTTTACTGATCTTCGTTTTTCATTGCAAAATTTCCCGTGACACGTGGTTACTAAAATTTGTTCAGTTAAGAAAGAAAACTAGATGATTTTTTTAAAGTTGTGTAGTTGGTAACAAATTTTAATAATTAAAATATTCCTATCGAACCAACTAGCAAGTTGTTCAGTTGAGAAGAAAATAGTTGTTCCGTTTTATTCCTATCGGACCAACTAAAAAAGTTGTACCGTTGGGAATAAAAATAGTTGATCCGTTTGAGTTGATCCGTTTAGTTGGTCGGAGTGGAAAGACAGATAATTCCCTATTTTTTTATTATCGATTAAAATTTTTACATCTTGTATCAAAGTTAGGAAGGAGATTATTTTTGTCCATCATACTGCAATCAATAGGCATTATAATAATAAAAAAATATCCAAGAAAAGTCGAACCAAAGAAGTTGTAATTATTTAAAGCCACGTGGAAAAATAACGAAAAAAATTATATCTCGAAAATTACAAAAAATCGTAGAACATACATGGGGGTTAAATCGATAGGTATGGAACCCTGCTACCAGCTAGTGGTGGCTTGACACCCTAAAAGAAACACCCAGTATAAATAATTTGAGGGACTTTATACAAAAATAAGCAGTTATTATAGCACAATTACTAGTTTGAGCCGAGATGGCGATGTGTAGTGTACATATAATGTTATGTAATACAAATAGTAATTTATTTAGAATTTTAGGTGCAGGGTGCTCTGAATGGTTTTAAAAAACTACCTCGATCTTCTAGAGCGAGTTATCTCATTAAAATAATTTGATTGCCCTGCTTTTGGTAGTAAAGTCATGAATTATGTTATTTGTGGTAGTATTCTTTTATAAACGTGTAGGGTTGGGAGGAGGTACAGGTATTTAATACCAAGGCGAGCCCAATTTGAACTTCTATATATGTTTGTAAATATTAGATTTTTTTCTAGTTTGTATCCAAATATATATTTTTACAATAAATAAAGGTAAATTGATTGTATTTTGTTGATTTGTAATCGGTCCATGTTCACTATAAATCCTAAATACACATGGTTCATACATTGAGTACCCTCAAGCATCTGAATATCGTCTTCGCTCGCTCTTTTTGCGTGATCAATAGTTTCTTTTAACAATTTGTTTATTTTTATTATGGCTAATCAGAGTCTGTGAACTCTGATCAGTCTCAGATTCATTCTCACACTTCGCGACCGAACACAAGTACAATGAAGTCTATCTATCAATCCATAACCTAAGCGCACGCCGAAAGAACACTACCCGTACCGCCGCCGCCGTTGTCTTAGGTGAGCATAGAGCAACACGATCTATGACAGGCGTCGCGATTAATCCGCCGTATCCCAGACCGCCCGCCGTCGAGGGGAGGCGTCATACTGGAACTTCCCCCTCGTGTCAAAACGGACTCAAATGGTGTAAGAATTATTTTGTGTCTGAAATTATGAGTGTATTGTTTTTGTTACCTATATGCAAGTTCTTTAATAACGTGTGATTGCTTTTGTAGTGGTATATGAATACCATGATTATCCCCCACAACATTGACACACATATGTATAGACACCTTTTACTGGTCGCGTTGCTCTATGTAGGTGAGCGACGGGACGCGACTTTACTAGTGACGCGACGCGACGCTCTGCGATATAATGCGATTCGAGTCTTCGACCTAAGTAAAAGTATAGACGAGCCCTGACGTGGCGCTTATGAGATGAGACCGATCAATGCGTACATTGATCGGTCTCATCTCATAATAGTCTAAGATCCCGCTATACAACGACCTTCACCGAGATGCTTATTTAATGAGACGTATTTTTTATGTTATTAAATATGCCAATAAATATATCCTATATGGGTTGCCTAACAAATTTCAGTCCAGAGTATTTTTAATTAATAATTTAAAAAATTTTTTTTTTTAAACATTGCACCGGTGTGATTATTAAATAAATTTGATACCAATCGAAAGTTTGAAGCCCATAGAATATGCAAACGTTAGGTTGCCTATTTTTTTCCGGTCACAACCACGGGTTGCCAGGTGTAAACAGGTAAATCTATACTAGCATTTTGCAACGGTCTGATTATTGAATCAAACTTAGATAAACTGAAAGATTATTTCATAAGGAACACGGTGGTATAGGGTTGCCTGCGAAAAATCAGTCCCGAATTACGGTTGTCGAATTTTAAATAATAAAATATCGCTGCGAGTGAATGTGTGTGAGAGAGAGGTCCCACACCAACCATCCCATGCGGTAGAAAAGGACGCAGCGTAGCTGCTGTTTAAAGTCCGCCCATTTAAAGAAGGAGAGTGCGCATGCTATTTGTGCTTGGAAATGAAAAGGATAGCGATAGACTCGTATATGCTGTGCATTATTTTGGAGTAGATTGTCGCTATAGATACAAGTGAAAAAACGTGCTGCTATTTATTATTGGAAAAAATGGCCAAAAAGTGTTTTTTGTGTGATTCGGATGACGGAATAATTGATTTTGATGATGAAACTTTTAAAAACTGTGCATTAAAGTTAGCTTTTCGTAAAAAAAAACATTTTAAATACAATTTTGTTGAGCTACCCAGTGCGTCACTCCAATTTGTAGGTTATCATACCACGTGCTACAAAAAAGTGACTGTTTTGAATAAAAAATATAACGAAGAATTTCTTAAATTTATCGCTGAATATACAGTAAGTACATAATAATTGAATCTTTAAAATTATCTAAGCTAATACATCTTCTATATTTTTGTCATGTTGAAGTAATTGCTAGTAAAACTCACTTATGGTTTTGTTAATTTTCGACACACATATTTTTGAAGTGAAACTTCTTTATCGGCGTTGGAAAAAAATTTTTGCGTCACGTCACGTCACGTCACGTCACGTCACGTCACGATTTTTGGTTACGCGCCATCTTTGTTCTGTTCCTCACCACGGTGGATTCGAATTAAGAGTACTTTATCCAGGGATAGCATGTCATTTAAGGGTTTTTGGACTTTTTGACTTTTGGGCTTTTGGACTTTTGGACTTTTGAACTTTTGAACTTTTGAACTTTTGGACTTTTGGACTTTTGGACTTTTGGATGGGACCTTGGTACTTTGGGTCTTTGGGACTTTGGAACTTTGGGACTTTGGGACTTTGGGACTTTGGGACTTTGGGACTTTGGGACTTTGGGACTTTTGGACTTTTGGACTTTTGGACTTTTGGACTTTTGGACTTTTGGACTTTTGGACTTTTGACCTTTGGGACTTTGGGACTTTTGGACTTTTGGATGGGATCTTGGTACTTTGGGTCTTTGGGACTTTGGAACTTTGGAACTTTGGGACTTTGGGACTTTGGGACTTTGGGACTTTGGGACTTTGGGACTTTGGGACTTTGGGACTTTGGGACTTTGGGACTTTGGGACTTTGGGACTTTGGGACTTTGGGACTTTGGGACTTTGGGACTTTGGGACTTTGGGACTTTGGGACTTTGGGACTTTGGGACTTTGGGACTTTGGGACTTTGGGACTTTGGGACTTTGGGACTTTGGGACTTTGGGACTTTGGGACTTTGGGACTTTGGGACTTTGGGACTTTGGGACTTTGGGACTTTGGGACTTTGGGACTTTGGGACTTTGGGACTTTGGGACTTTGGGACTTTGGGACTTTGGGACTTTGGGACTTTGGGACTTTGGGACTTTGGGACTTTGGGACTTTGGGACTTTGGGACTTTGGGACTTTGGGACTTTGGGACTTTGGGACTTTGGGACTTTGGGACTTTGTGACTTTGTGACTTTGTGACTTTTGGACTTTCGGCCTTTGGGACTTTTGGACTTTTAGATGGGACCTTGGTACTTTGGGTCTTTGGGACTTTGGAACTTTGGGACTTTGGGACTTTGGGACTTTTGGACTTTTGGACTTTTGGCCTTTGGGACTTTGGGACTTTGGGACTTTGGGACTTTGGGACTTTGGGACTTTGGGACTTTGGGACTTTGGGACTTTGGGATTTTGGGACCTTGAGACCTTGGGACTTTGGGACTTTGGGACTTTTGGACTTTTGGCCTTTTGGACTTTTGGACTTTGGACTTTGGACTTTGGACTTTTGGACTTTTGGACTTTTGGACTTTTGGACTTTTGGACTTTTGGACTTTTGGACTTTTGGACTTTTGTACTTTTGTACTTTTTGACTTAATTTAAGGTGAGGTGAAAATTAAGTTTATGAAGAAGTTTCACTTCTTACGTGTGTACACTAAGTACACGCAATTTTTTTTTGTAATTCACTTAAAAAACGGTAGTTGAAAATTGAACAAGAAAATGTTCTGATTTCCTTTTTTTTTTTTTTGGAATAATTAAATGAGGATGTTTTAAATCAAATATTCTTATCAAAAATTTTTTAAAATTTATAATCAAACATTTTCATTTAATCGCAAAAATTGTTTTTTTTTTAGGAGCATACCGATGTATCTACTACTGAAGAAGAACCACAACAGTTGAATCCTAGTGTCGATTCCTGTGCTACAGTTGCTGAGGATGAAACGAGTAATGTTGAAGACCTGCCTCAAACTTCTGGGGGCTTTGACAAGGTAATAAAAAATTATTTTTTTTTTTAGCTTTTTTAAAAAAGTGACATGAAAATCTATTAATTGAACTTGTATTTTCATTTATATTTGTTTTTTTCCATTTTTACTCAAAGAATGATTTAAATTCTTTTAGGAGCAGTCAACATCAACAGCATCGACATCAACAGCAACGACATCAACAGCATCGACATCAACAGCAACGACATCAACAGCATCGACATCAAGCACAATTATTTGTCTTTTTTGTGACCACAGCCAAAAAAGATGTGGAAAGAAGCTGGTTAATCTTACTTTCCCTAAAGGTGACAAAGTACCACTACAGATCAAAAATATCGCCGAAAATTTAAGCGATTCGGAGATTCTCTCCAAACTTCAACATCAAACTATCGCGTACCATCTGCCTTGTTACGCACTGTATCAATCGAAAAATAAGCGGTCCACGGAAGAATCTACCGATTCAACGTATAGTAAATATCGACAGTTACATCAGTTGGCTTTTCAATCCATATCAAATTTTATTGAGACAGAAATAATTGAAAACAACCAAGTTATGTACTTGGCTCAATTATTTTTAAGATACCAAGCTTTATTGCTAGAGTTTGGAAATCATGAAATTGATTTCGATGATATTCAAGATTACCGATGTGAAACCTTGCAAAAAAAGTTAATGAAGAAATTTGGTAATCTTATTACGATTGAAGCGTCAATGGGAATACGTAACAAAAAAATTGTGTACAAAACAGACATGGACGTTTCTGTAATGGCTAACAATTTTAAATTTTTGGAGACAAGAAATGATTATGAGTTTGAAAATGTAGCATATTATTTGAGAAGTTGTATTAAAAATATAGATGTTCATCCGCTTTCTCGCAACGTAACTGCTGATGATGTCATTCGTGGAGAATGTGACATTCCTAAGCAATTAATAGATTTTATGCGAAACCTTATTGAAGGACCTAATCATTCTGATGAAGATTCGAACGGACTGAAAGCTAAAATAACGTCAATATGTAGTGACGTTATTTATGCTGTCACTAGGGGTGCATGTAAGCCCGCAAAAAGTTTATCTCTTGGATTGGCAGTAAAGTCTTTAACCAACTCTAGGCAAGTAATTACGATACTTAATAGGTATGGCCATACAATTGGATATAATTTGGCAGAAGAATTGGAAACCGAAATGATGTATACATCGATCCAAGATAACAAAGTTATACCAAAAGGCATCACTGCAGCAAATGGACACAGCACCCACGTAGCGTTCGATAATTTCGACCGCTTCGTTGACACAACTTCTGGAAAGGACACTATGCACGACACAGTTGGCATTATTTATCAATTCTCTAGTAATGGAACTGATAATTTTGATGATGGTGAAGCTACAACTTCACCAGCGCCTCAAGTAAAGGACAACACAAATGAAGAAGGGCCTACCCGCAAGAGAAGGCGTTTCAATGAAATATCACGAGAAATTCGACCATATTATTCGAAACCTAAGGCAAGTATGCAGCTGATTACTGTAGATTCGTTTATCAATACAACCGAGTTATGCAAAGGTGCTACAGAAATAGCTACAGATAAAGATTTATTATGGATAATGTCGTTATCAAGAATTGATTCTGTTCCTATGTGGTTGGGTTATAACTGTATGATATCTTTAGACCACAGTGAGAAGCAAAGAGTTGAATATTTGCCTCCCATAAATTCATCACCAACGTCGTATGCAGTAGTCAATGAAACATTAAACATGGCTAAAGAAATCGCTGAAAAATGTCAGCAGCCAGAAATTATTGTGACATATGATTTAGCGATAGCAAAAATGGCTATGCAAATTCAAGAACAAGAAAAACCGCTATACAATAAAATTTTTGTTAACTTGGGAGCGTTTCACACAGAGATGGCATTTTTTAGAGCCATCGGAAAATATATTGACTCCAGTGGATTAGTGGAAATACTGGTGCAAGCTGAAGTATTAGCCGGTGGCTCCATGAATAGCTTTTTGGACAGCAAGCACTTCAATCGCTGCAAGCGCTTACATCCGCTAACCGCTGCCGCATTACAAATATTACATTTTGAACAGTATTTATCGACAACTAATGTTACACTTGAGGCGATGGATGAACTGCTGCAAACACAAATACAGAATGCATCAAATCAAACTGCTTATGACGCCAACGAAACTATCGAGTTACCAGATGTATTGAGTCGAATTGTTAACGGTTATAAAGAATTCTGCAATCAGACTTTAATCGGAGAAAAAGGGAAAACTGCTCAATTTTATTACCAGTACTGTGAGTTAATTAATTTATACCATCGGTTTTCCAGAAGTATCCGCACCAGTAACTTTGAACTGTACGTGGACTCGATTTTCAACATGGCTGATATTTTTTTTGCGTTAAACCAGCCCAATTATGCCAGATGGTCCTTGTTATATTTGAGCAATTTAATCAATTTGTATACTAATAATTCATCTTTGGTGGCTGAATTTCGTCGAGGTGCCTTTGGAATTAGACGAACTGCAGCGAATTTCGCTCGATCACCGGTTGACTTGACGCTAGAGCAAACCATCAATGCTGATGCTAGCAATCAATTGGCTGATAACCTTGCTGCGGATTCAATATCTGCACGTCAAAGATGGGCACTCAGTCATAGCATGAGGACGAAGATATTAACATCTATCAAACAAAAAATCGGATTAACGAAAGAGGATGATACTTCGCACTCATTGCAACGAAGTAAAATTAAGAAAGACAAGAAAAATCTTCAGAGTATCATTGAAGCAATAAAATGTACGATGAATCCATTTGATGACACTATTGACAAAGATACATTATTCAACATTTCAACCGGTAAAGCTGCATCGAAAGAAGTTACTGATTTTCTGCTGAACGTAAAAACAGCAGGCTCTCAACAAAAATTAAATTTTATCTCGGAATGCTCTTCAACTCCCGGAAGATTCGATAAATCAATAAAACGAAACAAAATCTGCAATTTTGCTTCTCAATGTATGACTAAAGTCTTGAGTGCCAAAGACAAGAACAAGAAAGTATTGTTGAAAATGGAACGAGATGTATTTGGGCGACTTTTGGCAATAAGTCTAAACAAAAAAATTAATCTCGAATTTTGCCTAACTTTTCCACTAGCACCATTGCCCCCTGCTCTTTTTGCATGTACTGGAGAGATGTTAAAAACTTCAAAATCAACGTTAGCAAAGGTTTTGAAATCCAAAACTAAAATGGTTGAGCCAACTCATATCAACGTTGAAATAATAGATGGTTTTTATTACTTGCATATAATCGGAGCTGCTATAGCTCAAACTTTTGATAAAATTGCCGAGTCAATACTCATAAAAATATGTTCAACAAACGCGACAGAAATACATTTAATTTTTGATCGCTACTTATCACCGTCAATCAAAGATTCCGAACGTGAAAGCAGAAAAGAATTCGATATTCCGTACAAAATTTCAGGACCTCAGCAAACTAGACCAAAAAATTTTTTGCAAAGCCTGAAAAATTATCGCTTTAAAGAGGCTCTGGTGCAGTTTCTGGCTGATTATTGGCAAAACGACAGTTTGGTAACGATAATCCAAAACAAAAAAATTTTTTTAACCGTCGACCATCATTGTTACTCTTATCAAGTTCAGGAAAATTCCGTAAAAAAAACTGAAGAAACTAATTATGAATGTCATCACGAAGAGGCAGATACAAGGATTATTTTTCATGCTTCTAAAGCGGAACCAGGCTCAAGAGTTTTAATTAAAGCCTCTGATACTGACGTTTTGATTATTTTGTTAGGAAATATGCACAAACTTATCGGATCAGAAATTTGGCTTGCCAGTTCAGCTACAAAAAAGAGTAATAATCAAACTGTTGATTGTATTAATTGCACCGATTTAGCGTTGGAGTTAGGAATTAAATTATGCCAAAGTCTTCCAGCATTCCATGCATTTACAGGTTGCGATTACACGGCAGCATTTTACAACAAAGGGAAAGTAAAACCTTTTCAGCAATTTTCAAAAAATGAAAAATATCAAACAGTTTTTGCGTCATTAACAGATGCTGCTGATATTTTCATTGGTGAAAAAATGAAGACTGTTCAAGAATTTACGTCTAGTATGTATGGTATCAAGAACTGTACCAGTGTGAATGATGCGAGACATCGCATTTTTTTGAAGAATTACTCTGCAAAAGAAGACAGCGAGCACTTTTTAAAAAAAATAAAAGGCTTCGACTCCAACTCCATACCACCTTGCTGGATATCATTAACTCAGAAAATTTTACGAACTATTTTCGTAAATTCCATGTGGCTTAATGCAACGGATCCAATATGCGTGAAACTTCAGCCTGAGAACTGCGGTTGGTTCTTAGATGAATATTTAAAACCAGTAGGATTCATTGGGGATCATACACCTTTAAAAATAGAAGACATTGTCGAACAAACTGAAACGGAGAGTGATGACGAAGAAGATTCAGAAGTTGGAGATCACAGTTATATGTCCGATGACTCGGAACCTGAATAATTTTAAAAATTTTTGTATTTTAAATTTTTTTCAATAAACAGAAGTATTCTTTTAATTGTTGTTTTTTATTTCGGCTCCCAATAATAAAGATAAAATTTGCCAGATAAGTAATATATATGTTTTACTCTAACTGTCTTTTTTACTAAAGATGTGTATATACTTTAGTGTCACATAAACAATAAACATAGATAAATAATTAATTGATTAAAAAATGAAAAATTAAATAACTATTTCTGTACATCAATAATTAACTACTCCAAAATAATGCACAGCATATACGAGTCTATCGCTATCCTTTTCATTTCCAAGCACAAATAGCATGCGCACTCTCCTTCTTTAAATGGGCGGACTTTAAACAGCTGCTACGCTGCGTCCTTTTCTACCGCATGGGATGGTTGGTGTGGGACCTCTCTCTCACACACATTCACTCGCAGCGATATTTTATTATTTAAAATTCGACAACCGTAATTCGGGACTGATTTTTCGCAGGCAACCCTATACCACCGTGTTCCTTATGAAATAATCTTTCAGTTTATCTAAGTTTGATTCAATAATCAGACCGTTGCAAAATGCTAGTATAGATTTACCTGTTTACACCTGGCAACCCGTGGTTGTGACCGGAAAAAAATAGGCAACCTAACGTTTGCATATTCTATGGGCTTCAAACTTTCGATTGGTATCAAATTTATTTAATAATCACACCGGTGCAATGTTTAAAAAAAAAAATTTTTTAAATTATTAATTAAAAATACTCTGGACTGAAATTTGTTAGGCAACCCATATAGGATATATTTATTGGCATATTTAATAACATAAAAAATACGTCTCATTAAATAAGCATCTCGGTGAAGGTCGTTGTATAGCGGGATCCTATACTATAAGGGACATTTTGAGAAAAGGACATTTCGAGAAAAGGACATTTTGAGAAAAGAACATTTCGAGAAAAGGACATTTTGAGAAAAGAACATTTCGAGAAAAGGATATTTTGAGAAAAGAACATTTCGAGAAAAGGACATTTCGAGAAAAGGACAATCTGCGAAAGGACATTATGAGAATGGACATTTCGAGAAAAGGACATTATGAGATGAGACGCGTTGATCGTTTACACGACTCACCCATTCATGCGATGTTATCGTAACGTTAAAATCGCGTTGAATGGTCGCCAAAAAATCGTGTACGTGAAAAACGTGCTCCGTGTGAACGTAGCCTTAGGGTAGTGTTTTCTTCGGGGACGCATAGGAAGGCATCTTGCGTCAAATGTCAACCAGAACAACACCTTGAATTATGAAATACGCTCCCGGAACAATTTTGCTTTTTGTACATTTCGCGGTTTGCGCATTTTGGTTGTAGTGCATATTTTTCGTTTTCACAAGTTTCAATATTGACAGTTTTGTAGTTCTGAAATTAGACACATGTCAACTATCGCTAAACCTGTAATTCAAGGGTTCTTTTGAATGTTAGGGTCTTTCTAAACTGGCGTCTGATGAAGAAATACCTGTCCTTTCATAGACCCTATATTGGACGTAAACAAAGTTGCGAGGGTCAGCTAGTGTTGAATAAATAAAAAAGCCAGTGTAATTTCTATTATTTATTTCTTAGATAAATACCTTAATCATTAATTTCACTAGTCACCAATAGGTGCATTTCACATTAATTCCAAAATCCACGACCACGGCCTCCTCTTCCAAAACCGCGACCACGTCCGTAACCGTTACCTTGGTTACCACCGAACCCGCCTTGGTTCCCACCGAACCCGCCTTGGTTTCCACCGAATCCGCCTTGATTCCCACCGAACCCACCTCGATCCCCACCATATCCACCTTGATTCCCACCGAATCCGCCTTGATTCCCACCGAATCCGCCTTGATTCCCACCGAATCCGCTTCGATTTCCACCAAAACCACTCCTATTACCGCCTCGATTGCCACCGAATCCACCTCCAGAGCCACCGAAACCACTGCGATTGCCGGCGAACCCCTGGTTACCGTTGAAACCTCCTCTGGGTCCGCTAGTACCCCAACCCCTACCCATTTTGGACCCATCTGATGGCGGCCTGCTGTATACTGGCGTGGAGGATGCGCGTTGGATGTTGTAATCACCGGCATCCATTACACAGAGGGCTTTCACACAGGAGAGGACCTGTAACAATATAAAATTATATCAATCACTGCGTGTGTGCGACTGTGTGTGAGCTGCTTATGCAGCCTTGTTTTGTTACTGAGTCAGTTTCATTTTATAAACGTAGACATTTTAGAAACTGGTAATTTTGTTACTAAGAAAATCTTTTCACCCTCGTGATCCCAGGAAGAAAACGTGTCTGTCTAGACTAGACCCTTTTAGACAGAACACGTGTGTCTAACCTTTTTAGGCTAAAAACGGGGTCTGTCTAGACCCTTTTAGGCGGAAAACGTGAACCGTCTAGAGTTCTAGACCCTTTTATTTTATTTTATTGTTACAGACAACTTACAGCTAGTACACTTGATAATTACATCATTGAAATTCAAAAGGCCACTTACAATTAGGCAGAAAACGTCTCTCTAGACCATGTTAGGCATAAAATGTGTCTGTCTAGACCCTTTTAGGCCGAAAATGTTTTCCGTCTAGACCCTTTTAGGCAAAAAGTGTTCCGTCTAGACACCCTTTTAGGCAGAAAACGTATCTGACTAGACGCGGAAAACGCTTTCTGCCTAAGGGCGCTTTTAGTATCATGCGTGTCTTCGCGCGCTTGCGGGCCGGGCGGCCATATTTTCATTACCATACACGTCTCAAGCACGCGGAACGCGGGTGAGTCGGGACGGTGATGCGGGCCCGGCCAGCATGCGCGCGAAACCACGCACGACACTAAAAGCGCCCTAAGAGGGTCTTCGGTTTATACGTTTTCTGCCTGAAAGAGACTAGACACACGTTTTCTGTCTAAAAGGGTCTAAACAGACGTTTTCTGCCTGAAAGAATCTAGACAGACACGGTTTCTGCCTGAAAGGGACTAAACAGACACGTTTTCTGCCTAAAAGGGTCTAAACAGACACATCTTCTGCCTAAAAGGGTCTAGACGATACACATTTTCTACCTAAAAGGATCTAAACGGTCCACGTTTTCTGCCTACAAGGGTCTAGACATACCACGGTTTCTGTCTAAAAAGGTCTAAACGGTCCAAGTTTTCTGCCTAAACGGACCACATTTGTATTATAGCACAATTACCTTCTGTTCAGTGGGCGTATAGTCCAAAGCCGAATCGGGTTCCGCAGCAGCTCGTTCCACGATCTTCTCTATGGCGGGGCGGAGAGCCGTCACGAGCGCGGCCGTGCGGGGAGACATTTCGAAGTTCAACCAGTTGTCTAAACGGACCACGTTTTCTACCTGAAATACAAATATGTTGATAAAAATAAGTTTTAATCCTACTACTTCTTACCAATATTATAAATGTAAAAGTTTGAGATTTGTTGTTTCGAATCACGCTGTAACGGCTGAACGGATTTGGCTGAAATTTGGTACAGAGATAGCTTATAGTCTGGAATAACATTTTTTTTCATCCCGGAAATATGTTCCCACAGCAAGCGGGAACGGGTACCGAATTTCAGGCGGGCGAAGCCGCGAGCATCACATCACCTTGTAGAAATACAAAGGTGTGACCCGTCACGGGAATGTTGTCAGTGATTTTTGAGTTTCACCGATGTGAAGTCAAATTCATGAACATGCAATAACAAAGGAACAGTTTTTTTTGTTGGTGCATTTCCAACAAAAATGATGAGAGAATACGCTCCGAACGCTCCGAAAAACCGGGAACGTAAAATAAGGCAATTTTCAAATTTTTATTTCTATTTCAAGTTCCAATTCTTCCAAACAGGTGAACCACGTTTATAAGTCGCATCGACAAAATTCGCCTGGGCAGAAGACAGCAAGCTAACGCCGATTAATTACGATTGCTAACGCTGTTGAAACACCGACTTTATTGCATTACATTATGATTAAGAATGCAATAAATCCCGAGAGTAGTGCTATCATTGTAACTCATTGATCCGCTGCGAGCATCGACCATAGCGCGCCGGCGGCAACCAATAACAAAGAGTCATGTTTAGCGCGTCTATGCAGAGCGTTGTGATTGGTTAAGATTTATTCACGCGTTTCGAATATGAGACTTCTGCGCAGGTACATCGGCGTAACTTATAAACGTGGTATTACTGTACATAGTTGTATTTCTGTACTATACTATAGGGCGGAAACACCAGCTTGAATGTGTGTGATCAATAAAATGTAA
Organism: Miltochrista miniata; assembly: GCA_933228765.1. Lineage (NCBI taxonomy): Eukaryota > Metazoa > Arthropoda > Insecta > Lepidoptera > Erebidae > Miltochrista > Miltochrista miniata. The sequence goes on from OW121770.1 coordinate 15,274,621, forward strand.
GCAAATTGTCCGTCAACGCGCACGTCAACTCTGCTGACAGCTATGGCGCGACAGGGAGTTGCCGATCTGTATGTAATACTATCATATTATCTTTGACTATACATACCCACTCGACCTTCCTGCTAGCGAACAGCAGCAGGTGCAGAGGCGCCACCATGGTGGTCTGCTTGCAGCTGATGGCGCGGGTGCGGACCTTCTCTCCGAACACGAACAGGGGTGAAGGGAAGCGCTGCTCCATGTTACTGCAGTTCACTGAAGTCTTGTGGAACAGGGCCGGCTTGCCTTCCGTTGTTAACACCTGGAATTCGTTTTGAAAGGTTTCAGTAAACACTAGCCTATGAGATGCGTTTTCATCCACGTATTTCCCGTTCCAGTCCCGGGAATACGAGAACAAAATATATGTGGTGTAGGTTCGCAGGAGTGAAAGAATTTTTTAAATCGGTTCAGTAGTTTCGGAGCCTATTCAATGCATACAAACAAAAAAATGTAATTTTTCTAGTTTATAATAGTAATATAGATAAACTAGCTGACCCGCGCAACTTCGTTTGCGATAAGAGAGAGTATTACCTGTTCCCGTCGCGTTTACTCCCGTTGCGTTTACTCCCGTAGCGTCTCCTCGTTAATATACAATACTACATGAGACAGAGAGAGAGAGAGAAAGGTTTCTCGTCGCGTGTATTCCCGTCGCATTATTTTTAAGAACAATTTCGTTTATGAAAGAGGTATCCCCTGGCATTATTGTAGAAAAAAATTGATTGCCATTAAAATGGTTATTGTGCACCAACCCAAACATAGACACATGCAATCGCGCAATTTTTTTAGAACTTTTTTAAGAGAAACAATACATATTTTTTACATGACTATAAATATTTACGCAGCTCACGCAACGACGCTCTCAAAAGGAATAACTTTACCCCCGTTTTTGAAACATTTACTATAACTGCTCCGCTCCTATTCGTTGTAGCGTGATGCTATATAGCCTATGACACTCCACAATAACGTAGCTTTCTATTGGTGAAAGAATTTTTAAAATCAGTTCAGTAGATCCCGAGATTACCCCTTACAATTTAACAAACACACAAACTTTACTTCTTTATAATATTAGTATAGATAGTATAGATAACGATCGGCACATTGAATTACTCAGCGCGGGCGTCTGGGCGTGGACACTCTGTCGCTCGAGACCATGGTGCGAGCCATGGTCTCCAGCGGGAGTAAGTGGGACTGCGCCGCCTCCTTCTGCGAGCAGGTCATGAAAGAGACGGCGGGGAGGACGCGGGCGAAAACTCCTGACCTGCAAAATTGTCTTTGCTCAAGAGTATCGGCCTCCATGACTGGGGTCCTGAGGACGGTGAGGGGGCTGCTCACCGACCTTACAGAAGCAGGCCATAGACGGTAGCGTGACGTGAGAGATTCACGCACGCCCCGCCTGAGGCGGGACAGCATCCGATAGCACCCGAACAACCCTCAAAGACCCAAACCCCTAGGCTGCGGTGATAGCCAAAGTCGGTCGGGAATCCTAGAAGATCTCTCCAAAGACTTACCATGACTCCCGACCGTAGGCAGTGATAGAACACTGTGTGGTGGAAGTTTGAATGTTTGTTTGTAACTCAATCACGCTCTAACGACTGAACGTATGAACTGAAATTTGGTACAGAGTAGTCTAGAATAACACATGGACTACTTTTCATCGCCGGAATATATTCCCACGGGAAGCGGGAACGGGTACTAAATTTCACGCGGTCGAAGCCGCGAGCATCATCTAGTTTTGGACATAGGTAATCAATAAGGAACTAGCATTCCTCTTCCCCAGATGTAGACCCACGTTATGATATAGCCCGAAGCACATTAAAACAACCACCATATCTAGCAAGGGATCTCTTTCATTTCATAATTTTTTCTATACTAATATTATAAACAGAAAAGATTTCATTGTTGGCATTGAATAGGCTCCGCAATTACTGAACCGATTGGAAAAAATCTTTCACTGTTGTGAAGCTACACTATCCCCGAGTGACATAGGCCATATTTTATTCCCGTATTCCCATGGGAACGGGAACTACGTGGGTGAAACCGCGTGTCATCGGCTAGTGTTTTGTAAAATCCAATTCACACCAAGTCCAAAAAAGTCTGGGGTATCCTTCCGAGGGCTTACCCGGGGCTGCCAATCGTAGGCTGTTAGGACATAATGCTCCCTCCCACATTACTCGCGAAGTTGAACGAAGTTGGACGAGTACGATAGTGTACAGGGGCTCCTCGGCCTACTTTGTCAAAATTTTTCTTTGACTCGGGCAACTTCGCCGGTGAACTTTGTTCAACTTCGCGAGTAATGTGGAGGAAGCAGTGAGGTTTTTAATCGGTAAAGTCCGGCATAGCGTCCATGAGGATTTTCCCTCACGTAAAACAAAAAAAAAAAGCTCAAAAAAGTTTAAATTTTGGACAGAAAACTAAGAAACTTACCTTCCTCTTGCCCTGATGTAAACATACGTTAGGATATAGCCCGTAGCACATTAAAGCGACCACCATATCCAACATAGGATCTTCACCCGTTGGCACCCATCGCTGAGGCACACAGCACTCCTCGGAGAAACCGATGGCAGTTGTTAATATATCTGTGGAAGTGAAATATAAATTAATGGTTTTTGTCAGCTATATTGATGGGCAATAAGTGCCTTTTCACATGTACCGGTTGCCGAGTACCCGGCGGCGAATGCCTCTTTGGCGCAGTCGGTAGTGATACCGCCTGCGGCGCTGGAGGTCATGGGTTCCTTTCCCAACGGAGACAAATATTTGTGTGACCCATAAATGTTTGTCTCAAGAGTCTGGGTATTTCTATGTATAATATGTAGATATGTATTTAAAAAGTATATGAGTATTAATATCCCTGGTCTGATACCCATAACACAAGCAGGTTAATCCTAGATTACTTTGGGATCAGATAGCGTTGTGTGAAATGTCTGTGAATATTTATTTATTTATATTTTAATGCAAGCGGTTGCCAGGCAAATTACGCCGGTACGTGTGAAGCTTAAAGTACGCCATACATTTCGCCGCCGGGTATCCGGCACCGGCTACCCGGCAAGCGGTACGTGTGAAAAGGCACTAAGACGAATGATACCTCATATTTCAAAATGGTCCAAGTCTTGCATGTGTTTATAGCTTTTGCTAGGCGAAGCTTATACTTCGCCTAGCAAAAGACTGTTTCTTTGTAAGAAAACCAAAGAAAATACTGACTAAGAAAAACATAACTAGCTGTAAATTGACTGCTGTGTTAACACTCTTGTGTGGGGCCACCCACTCAGGCCACACCCTCTTGTCTAAAAAGTCGTTTGTAAATCATGTGAATGGTCAAGTGTCGCTGCACCTCTCCATAACTATCTCCTAACTTTAACACTGTCAACTCAAGAACCATCTTTCTTTCTTGATCAGTCGCTAATAAAAAGGCTGATTCTAAGGTAAAAATATATGGGTATAAATGGTAGAAAAGGCATTATCATCAATACTAACTAGTGAGTTGAGATTTAGCCTCAGAGGTGACCCGCATGGTGGTCTGCTGTATTCCCTTCCACTCGCACCAACGTAGCTCCGCGTCCTCGCCTTTTGAGTGCTCGCGCTCCCACATCTGTGAACGAAATAATTAGCTTTTTAAATTACAGTAGACAACAAAAACATTACTGAACTGACAGTAATATGCTTTCTTATCACCTATTACGTGGGACAAAAAAAGTGAAGTTTGAGTACATAATACGGCTCTGTTGGTAGAGCCGTATATACTGGTTGAATTTATAGTCGTTCTGGAACGGAAAGGTTTAGGCACAGTTTCGATAACAGAACCGATCGGTACTGTCAATTTGAAAATCAACAAAAAAAAAATACGAAAATGTTGCCTGCGTCGAATACTGTTCTCACCTTTGGGATGACTCTGCGAGGTATTTACTAGACGCGCTTGACGCTATGCAGATACATCTAGGCATAGCGTCAAGCGCGTCTCCGAAACGGTTGGCCGTTTTGGAGATAAGGGCGTGGCTGTATGTACTTGACTGATTGAAGTTCTTCAATTTCTAGGCAGTTAATTTTAAAAGTCACTGATAATGGTCTTTTTCTAATATAATAATTGCCCCCAAGAAGTAGATAATCCCAAAATTTACTTGTATTTAGTAACATGTAATACCTACTTTAAATGTTACTAAATACAAGTTAATTTTTCAGATTTTGACTACTGATAAACATACTTATTTATCAGTAGTCTAAATTAGACTACTGATAAACATACTTGATTCTCAGTAGTCTAAATCCTGAATTACAAACTATATAAGCTTAGTTTAAACTGGATAGCGCTGTGTATGCGATGCGACACCTAACGCAACATCAAAATCATTTTGTACTAGTCATTATGTTTAAAAGAACAGATTACGACAGGCACGCATAAAAGTCGAGATCCAAAATCAAAATTAGATGCTAGATTCGGGATGTTCACACTTCTAATATTAACACTCTTCGTATGCGACGGCGCATACGAAGAGTGTTAATATTAGCCGTGGTGAAAATCCGCACTTATCGTTATACCAACAATCGGTTTTACCCTCAGCTATAGATATTTCACGTCAAAAATGTCCTAAACAAAAATACATACATAAATAACATACCTACATAATGTAAAATAAATAAGTAATGTTCTCGGCGATATTATTTTTTTCTTAAGCTTTGTATTACAATAATTGTTCCAATGAATTACTTAGTTTACTTTTACTCGATTCTTTTTCTACTGGTTGCGTGGGCCCCCTGGTGACCTATAAATACAGATACAAACTGTTGTATCTAGTTTAGGCACCAGTCTCACAATTAAATTAAATTAGACGTGAAATAGATTATGTATAGCCACTAAGATGCACTTAATGATATAAGTTTTTATAATTATTTTATATTTGTACTTTAATTGTTGGGAAATAAAATATTTTTATTTTATTTTTATTTTTTACATTAATAAAGCAAATCTTACCTGAAAACCGTTCAACATAGCAATATGATCAGAGGCCCGGTCACCCGCCAACGCTCTCTGGTGCATCGACAATCGCCTGCGTCCCTCCACTATGAATATCTCTGGGAAAGTGGTAGAATTGGCCGCCATTGTGGTGAGAGCATCTCCTACGCCGAGGACGAAGCCTAGTACCATCATCTTGCCGAGACGGGGCTCTGGGGGAGAGGAATATAATATGTTAAATTTAGCTTCTTTCAATAATTGGTGCAAGCAATTATCGACCTTGTCAAATTGTCGATAGTCTTCTTTTGTATTATCGAGTTTCGTTTTGTTTTGTCGATCTTCATTTGTTTTGTCAATCTGAATTTTCTTTTGTGGAACCTAGTGAATTAGTGTGGGGAAAAGTCGTATGAAAGTTTTTAATATTACACTTTTCCTAAACGAAGAGAAGCAGCTAGAATTACGCAAAAAGAGAGCAATATAATATAACCTTTTAGCAATTTGCCAGAACGGTTCCCATAGGTGTGAGAGCATCGTCAGCATCAAGGCAGGCCAACTCTCTCAATAGGGCTTCGGCTACAATAGAGGGAGCTCCGGAGCCTTTTATAGGAACTGCCCAAGCAATCTAGACACTATCATTGACACAAGTGTACAGGTACACTTACCTATAGGTAGTTTAGCCAGAATGGTTCCCAAAGGTGTGAGAGCATCGTCAGCATCAAGGCAGGCCAACTCTCTAAGTAGGGCCTCGGCTACAATATAGGGAGCTCCGGAGCCTTCTATAGAACTGCCAGAGCAGTTCAAACACTATCATTGATCTATAAGTACAGGCATATAACACTTACCTATAGGTAGTTTAGCCAGAATGGTTCCCAAAGGTGTGAGAGCATCGTCAGCATCAAGGCAGGCCAACTCTCTCAGTAGGGCTTCGGCTTCAATGACCGCGTCTAGTGGTGGGGGCTCCGGAGCCTTGGAGAGGAAGTGACCGATGCTGCCCAGCCGAAGTAGCTTTATGCTGTAAGTTTGGTGAATTGTCATTAAATTTTATACATATTTCTTACATTATGTAAATAAAATAAATGTGAAAGTTTGTGACTGTAGATGTGCTGTGACAGCAATTCAACAGATATGGCTGAAATTTTGTACAGGGTTTTAATATAGTTATAGTCTAAACTAGCGGACGTCACGCGGTTTCACCCGCGTAGTTCGTGGGAATACGGGAATAAAATATAGTATATAGACCACAAACAAAAGAAATGACATTGCGTTTGTAAAGGAAGGCTGTTCAAAGAAAGTACCTCAAAAGCCATACTCAATTTTGATGGCTGCCGCCGATTGGACTATACTCTCAGACACGTATGAAAAACACTACAAAATCCCGGAGGATGTATGTGCCTCGTGATCCAGACCCGACATATTCCTGTTTTCGAGGATACACAGGCGTGCGGTGCTCGTGGAGCTGACGGTGCCGTGGGAGACCAACATACCGAAGGACCACGCCATGAAGACAAATAAATACTTTGACTTGACCAATGAGTTAACAAAAAATGGCTATGTGGTTAAACTCTATGCCGTAGAAGTAGGAGCAAGGGGAATTCCAGCTAAATCCCTGTATAATTTATTTAAGGACCTTGGATTGCCAAGAGCTTCAGTAAGCTCTTTACTAAAACGAGTATCCAAAGCGGCATTGATAGGATCTTACCAAATCTGGTTGGGCAGGGGGGGGGGGGGGGAACATTGTTGACGGTGGAAGGTGATCGTTTATGCGCATAGTAAGGTGGCCCCTAAACCTACTCTGCTGGGTCGCAAGTCCCAGACGCCGCCGGGGTGTTCCCCCCTGTGCCACGCTATGGACCCGGCGCCCGCACGGAGAATCCATGGAATGCTAAGAATACGGTCTCTATGTTCACCGCAAAGAGTGTAGCTTCCCAACAGTGAAAGAATTTTTCAAATCGGTCCAGTAGTTCCGGAGCCTATTCGATGTAAACAAACAATCAAACCTTTCCTCTTTATAATATTAGTATAGATAACACATCAAACCAGCGTAAAGCAGTCCACGCCACAACACACGATCCTGCGCCTTCCGCATTCAATCCCAGTCTGCGACATTTTTTTTGGGTTTGCTGCATATCAGAGTATTGAATAACACATAGGCTACTTTTATCCCGAGAATAAGTTTCCATAGGAAACGGGAATGGGAACAAAATTGCTGTGGGCGCTATCTAGTCCTACTAATATTATAAATGTAAAAGTTTGTGAAGATGTTTGGATGTTTGTTAGTCAATCACACTCTAACGGCTGAATGGATCTGGCTGAAATTTGATACAGAGATAGAAGTATAGTCTGGAATAACACATAGGCTTTTTATTCTGGGAAAATGTTTCCATGGGAATCGGGAAAAGGAACCAAATTTCACGCGGGCGAGGCCGCGCGCCTCAGCTAGTAAGAAATAAATAAGTGTATCCAATTACCTGAGAGCCAACTCGTGAAGTGGAGTGCGGAACATTTCAGCGGTTTGATGCTCATCGAGTTTCTCAAAACGCGCTCTAGAACAGAGCGTGAAGCATACTCCCGGACGAACGCGACCCGCACGTCCTTTGCGCTAGAACAAAAAAGGTACATTAGGTATCATTTTGAAAATCCATTATACTCTGTAAAATATATCTTGATCTCTGTGACAGTTCTACAAACGTAAACAAGAATAGACTTTATGTCAACGGCATAAAGCTTTTGTGGTTGAAATGCAGAGAGTGAGAACACAGAGGTGTAAACTGTAAATAACAACTTTATACCTTTGAGATAAAAGTCAATTTTGTTTACTTTGATATAACTGTTACCGAGATCAAGCTATATTTTACAGAGTATAGTATGATAACTAAATCACAAATTCAACGTGAAAAAATTATCTGTCTCCGCGCAGCTTTTACGCTGAAATAAACAGCATCGGTTTTATGTTCCCGTGGGAATACGAGAATAAAATATAGCCTATGTTCACCAGGAAGAGTGTAGCTTCCCAACAGTGAAAACATTTTTCAAATCGGTCCAGTAGTTTCGGAGCCTATTCGATGCAAACGAACAATCAAATCTTTCCTAGATAAACGTAATCCGCCGATGGAGTGGAAGAGAGATAGATGCGTCATAAGTCGAACGTTTAGACCGATCATGGCTCTCTATCGCTTGCACGCTCGGTTCAGGCGGAACGTGACACTTTTTCGTGCGTGCAGTCAACGTTGATCATAGGATTGCCTTTTAAATCTCCCATACATAACTTGCTGTCTTATTTCAACCCCTCAGGGGGGTGAAATTTAGAAAAAAATACTTATTCCTAAGCCAACCAACTTCTTTATTATGAAAACTAAATGTGACTACCGGCTTTCCCCGTGTCATACTTCGATAAACTTTAACCCCTTATTTCACCTCTTATAATAAATAATAATAAATAAATATTCACGGACATTTCACACAACGCTATCTGATTCCAAAGCAAGCTAGGAATAGCCTGCTTGTGTTATGGGCATTAAAAAACGGATATTAATACTTATATACTTTTAAATACATACATATAGAAACACCCAGAATCTTGAGACAAACATTTATGGGTCACACAAATATTTGTCTCCGGTGGGAATCGAACCCACGACCTCCAGCGCCGCAAGCGGTATCACTACCGACTGCGCCACAGATGCACTTACCTCTTAACATTGAAATTTTCAAAAATCATTTCTTAGTGTCTGCCTACATTATTAGGCTAGCTTACCCTAAAATGTTAAGTTTAAGATTGTAGTACATACTACTAACCTGTTCCAAATTAGTCTTGCTAGCCCACACGGTGGCGTATGACGTCATGTTGTTGTGTGAGGTGAACAGCTTAACCTTGGCCTTGCACGAGTCTATCACGTACACCACGTCGTTGATAGTGATCGACGTTTCGGCTATGTTCGTTGATAGGATTACCTGGAATTACAGTAAAATTTGAGTAAAGTGTGAAGCATAAAAAAATTGTAAGCATAGCGGACGTCACGAGGTTTCACCCGCGTAGTACCGTTGCCGTGGGAATACGGGAATAAATATAGCCTATGTTCAACGCAAAGAGTGTATCTTCCCAACACAGTGAAAGAATTTTCAAATCAGTTCAGTAGTTCCGGAGCCTATTCGATGCAAACAAACAATCAAATATTTCCTCTTTATTTATATTATTTGTATCACCGACAAAATCACTTTTATGCCATAGAGCGAACTTGTACATTCTTAGTCGATTTTAAACAGTGCCATAGAGAAAGAACCATACTTATCGTAAAATTTGCCTTGAAAAAAATCTCGATGGAAAGTCCGCTGAGCGGAATTTATACATACGATATAGAAAAATCCAAATTCCAATTGTCAAAATCCACAATCCCTATTCCCAAATTAAAATTACGAGTTATTGCGAAAAGCTAGGCTATGGATGTTCCACATCAATTGGACAGTATGGATCAACGAAACTTTTGGAAAGTGCGAGTGTGTAACTCACCAGTGTCATCACCTCTCGGGGATTTAAGCGTATTTTTTTATACTTAGGTGGCAGACAAGCTTACGGTACGGTGGTGGTTGGTTACCGTAGTTTATGAACGTTTGCAACACCAGAGGCGCTACACACGCACTGCGACCCGGGGGCAGGATGTGACGACCCACTGTTATAATTTTTCAAGCCACCAATGAGGCCTTTTTTTATAAACGTGAGAGAAAATCCTTCATGGATGCTATGCCGGACTCCTACCGACTAAAAAACCTCACGTAACGCCCAACAGCCTATGGTTGGGAAAACCGGTTAATCCGTCGGAAGGATCTCCCAGGACTCCCAACAGACCTACGGCTACTACTGCGGCCTCGCCTAGGGACCAATGAGGCCTTCAACTTGGCTTAACGACTGTCATATTACTGACAACCGGGACCAATTGCTTAACGTGCCTCCCGAATCACAGGAACGCTCGCAAATAAATGTCTTAAAGTAGTCAGGTGGTGGTAACCCATCCAAGGACCGGCCATAGCGATAGTTGCTTACTGCAGTGATCGCTTACAGAACACAAGTCCGCGGGGCCACGAGGTCAGATTTGAATGACGATATTCCCACAAAAAAATAAGGCACAGAACGCAATCTCATGTATATACTTTTATTATACATCTACCCTCTGCTATGCGGACAAATCAGTATCGGAATCTACTATGAAAATCTTTGACGTCGTGTCTGTGAACTTTGTGAGCGGTGTCTATGTGAGCGTAGCCTCAGCGAAGTTTCTTGCCAGTAGTTCTTCTCAGGCGAGTCGCGTTGTGAACTGGTGGTAGGTACTTTGGTTTATATAAGTGACGTTTTACAAGTACATCTGTATATGCCTAAGTGAAATAAATATAATTTTGTTTGTTCGTCGAATTTAGTATGGAGGTTTGGAATGTGTGTAGATGTTTGGATGTTTGTTACTCAATCACGCTGTAACGGCTGAACGGATCGGGCTGATATTTGGTACCGCAATATATTATAGTCTGAAATAACACATAGGCTACAATTTATCCCGGGAAAATGTTCCCATGGGAAGCGGGAACGGGTACGAAATTTCACACTGGCGAAGACGCGAGTTGTCAGTGGTTGTCAGCTAGTTTGTGATAATACTTACTTTAGTCAACCCCGGAGGAGGTGTAACAAACACTTTCTTTTGATCCTCCCTTGGTATTTGACTGTGCAGCGGCAGGATGAGGTACTGGGATGTGTCTCCCAGTACCCTGTGCTGGGAAAGATGCTTCATCAACGCGAAGATAAGGTTCCATCCCGGTAAGAACACTAGTACGGCCCCGTCTCCGGGAAGTTCGCGAATGTGGAGGAGTATAGCTTCGATTAGTTCGAAGCTTAGCTGTGAACAAAAAAATGTTTATTAAAAATTTGGTGGGGCTGGCTTCTTCTGTGACGTGCTATGAACCGCTTAGCACTCATTTAACCCATTCAGGTCCTCGACCAATTAATAGTATAGACCGGCCCACCCATACATTAGTTTTGAAGACGTTAAAGTGAGAGCATGCGCACACCAAAGACTTCTATATAAACTGAGGTAGACGCGCCGTACTCTAACAAACGAGATTTCAAAAACAATCCTCAAACACACTCATTGCTAAGACTACACTCACTTATAAATACTATTAACGTAATTGTCACCACACACAATAGCAATATACGGATAGAACAAGAGTAAAAGAGAAGGCGTATGGACTCCAATTGCAGGTCGAGTACCTACTCTCGAAATTTTGACTCACAACAGTGCGAACAACGCTGCTAATTAGCGCAGTTTATAGGTTTCAAAAATCGGTTTGTAGGGCATGTCTACCTCATTTCATATAGAAGTCTTTGGCGCACACTTGGTCGTAGTCGGTGTTATTGTTCCGAAGTTGAAACACGTGTCAAGATAAGACATTTTACGCAAGATGCCTTCCTGTGCGTTCCCGAAGTGTAAAAACACTACCTAAAATTCGAAAAAAGAACATATCGTGACGTTGCTACAATATCTCTGTGTGTGTGTATAGTCGGTAGGAGTCCGACGTAGCATCCATGAGGATTTCCAAACGTAAAAAAAACTGAAAATACCAAATTTTAAATATGGAAAAAGAATTGGTTTCGAGCAGGATTCGAACCTGCATCTTCTCGCATTCCGTGCAAGAACTTTAAAATTTATGATCAGTTAGCATACTAATTGCTTTTCTAAAATAATCTTGATGTTCGGGCTGGTTTCATCATAAATCAAATGAATATAGATGCAATTCTATACATTCGTGTCGTGTAACTTTCTAAAAAAGTGCCGGTAGATGGCGCCTACGTCGCCCCAAGACGTATATAAGGTGGAACATTTGGTTGGTTCCGAGTAGGTTCCGGTGGCTAAGTGGTTAAGCATCTTGCACGGAATGCGAGACAATGCAGGTTCCAATCCTGCTCGAAACCAATTCTATTTTCATATTTAAAATTTATGATCAGTTAGCATACTAATTGCTTTTCAAAAATAATCTTCAAAGTACCAAGTTTCTCCTCTCTCCCTCTGAGTGGATAACAGACAAATATAATATTATTTTTTAGACTAGGTACTTACATCTTTCTCGGGTATCTGCGCCATGGCGTGTGCGGTTTGCGGCGCGTAACTATCGTCCAGCTGAGGGTTCTTGTTCAGATCTTCGTCTTGTTCGTCTGCGCCCTCTCCTGTTTTTTGAAATTATGATTATAGTAGAGTAAAAAACGAAAAGTCAACCTCACGTGCAAGCTCGTGCACCTGCTGAACAACGGACGAGGCTCTGACGGCGGCGGTCCATTTCAACACGGCGATGGGCTCACCACCTGTTACGTGGGACCGAATTGTACACGGTGAAATGTGGGCCGGTATAGGCCTCTGCCTACCCCTTCGGGGATAAAGGCGTGAGTATATGTATGTATGTATGTAAAAAACGAAAAAACTGGTCAAATGCGAGTCAGACACGCGCACAGGGGGTTCCGTACCAAAAACCGGCAAATAATTCACGTTTGTTGTATGAGATCCCCCATAATCCACTCATTTTTCTGATAGCAACATTTGTCGTCATAGCGGCAACAGAAATATATCATCTGTAAAAAATTCAGCTCTCTAGCTATCATGGTACTTGAGATACAGCCTCATGACGGACAGACAGAGAGACGGACAACGAAGTCATGAATATGACGATTTTACCCTTTGGGTACGGAAACCTAAACAGCAGTAATTGGCAGGGTTTTTAGGGTTTCGTAGCCAAATGGCAAAAACGGAACCCTTATTGATTCGTCATGTCTGTCTGTCCGTCCGTGTGTCACAGCCACTTTTCTCCGAAACTATAAGGCCTATGCTATTGAAATTTGGTAACTAGATGTATTCTGTGAACCGCATTAAAATTCTTATATAAAACGCAGTAAATTTTGGGGGTCCCCATACTCAGAACTGAAACTCAATTTTTTTTTTTTCATCAAACTCATACGTGTGGGGTGGGGTATCTATAGATAGGTCTTGAAAAATGCTATTGAGGTTCCTAACATCATTTTTTTCTAAAGTGATTAGTTTGAGCAAGAGACACTTCCAAAGTGGAAAAATGTGTCCCCCCCCCCCCCCTCTAACTTCTAAACTAAGCGAATGATAAATCTAAAAAGAATATATGATGTACATTGCCATAAAAACTACCAACGAAAATTGGTTTGAACGAGATAGAGCTGGTAGTTTTTTTAATACGTCGTAAACCGCAATTTTCGGTTAGAAAAATCACTACCACTGCGAACGTGTTAAAACATCAATCAAAGTTACAACGAACTATAAGAACTTTTATATTATGTTACTTGCTGCTACGAAACCCTTCATGGGCGAGTCCAACTCGCACTTGGCCGGTTTTTTATTTAGTTCACCATAATGATTCCGCCCGCCTGATGGAAAGCTATGACTACATCTAGCGATTGGGGGCCACTCTCACAGTCTGTAAAACTATAGAGAGTGGTCCTCAAGTTGGCGGCCCTGTGATGTGCCTCTTCACGCTCCTCTTGAAGAACCCAATACCAACACCAATACACAACAGGTGGAAACACTGTGAGGGTGTCTGGGACTTGCGACCCATTTAAGTAGGTTTAGGATGGCCACCTTAAAGGTGGGAACAAATTATCGGACGCGTCCGTAAGCCGCGGCTGATACAAGCAAGCCTGCTAGTATCTAAATAGTACAAATAAACGAAACTGTGCTAACTATAGGTCATAAGTAGCGTACGTGACCTTGTACTGTTCTCGAGCGCACGGACGTCCGAATAGAATCTGGCCGGCTGGATATTTTTGAAGTGAAACTTCTTTATCGGCGTTGGAAAAAATTTAGCGACACGTCACGTTTTTTCGTTACGCGCCATCTTTGTTTTCGTCCCCACCACGGTGGATTCGAATTAAGAGTACTTTATCCAGGGATAGCATGTCGTTTGTAGATTTTTGGACTTTTGTACTTTGGGACTTTGGGCTTTTGGACTTTTGGGCTTTTGGGCTTTAGGGCTTTTCGGCTTTTGAGCTTTTCGGCTTTTGGGCTTTTCGGCTATTCGGCTTTTCGGCTTTTCGGCTTTTGGGCTTTTCGGCTTTTCGGATTTTCGGCTTTCGGGCTTTTCGGCTTTTCGGCTTTTGGGCTTTTGGGCTCTTGGGCTTTTCGGCTTTTCGGCTTTTGAGTTTTTGGGCTTTTGGGCTTTTGTACTTTTGGACTTTTGGACTTTTGGACTTTTGGGCTTACGGACGCGTCCGATAATTTGTTCCCACCTTAAAACGCGTCAGCGATCACCTTCCCTCCTTAACCAGATTTGGTAAGGTCCTATCAATACCGCTTTGGATATTCGTTTAGTAAAGAGCTTACTGAAGCTCTTGGCAACCCAAGATCTTTAAATTAGTTATAGAGATTCAGCTGAAGTAATCGTAGATTATGAAGTAAATTCTGACAAATTGTGTATATTTAAGCATAGCTCCCGTTTCCGTGGGAATACGGGAATAAAAATTGCCTATGTTACCCGGGGTTAGTGTAGCTACCCAACAGTGAAAGAATTTTTCAAATCGGTTCAGTAGTTTCGGAGCCTATTCGATGCAAACAAGCAAACAATCCAATCTTGCATCTTTATAATATTAGTATAGAAAAACCTTATAGGCAACATTACATTACAAATACCATTTTCAAAAATCACAAGTACTTACCATCCTCATCATCATCATCATCGTCCTTATTGGCCTTCTTGCCGGAGGACTTGCGTTTGCGAGTGTCGGGGGGAGGAACGAACTTGCACAGTTCTATACTGTCTTCGAGGAAGTACTGCTGGACAGGGTAAGTACGGCCGGGTACCTATTGATAGAAACATGTATTAGGGCCGTATTACACAAGTTATCTATACATATAATAAAATGATAGAAAAGTCAAAACTGTACATTGGAAATAGTTTAAAAAAATACTCGCTAGGTGTTCTACATAAGATACTGAAGCCGAAAATATAGTTAGAATTTTTTTGTCTGCTTGTCTGTTTGTTTTGCTTTGTCCGGAAGGATCTCGAAAAGTACTCAATACATTTGCTTCAAATTTTTCACAAATATTTACTAGTAGTAGGGTCTTCAAATACGCACTACATTTCCTAGGGGCTAAGCAGAGAGCGATCAAATTGGCATTATAACATAATTTTCACGCGTACGAAGTCGTGGGCAACAGCTAGTTTATTATAAAAATTAACAAGCTGATCTCACCTCCTAGGTGATGAAGGGTTCTCACTAAAATCCATAGATCTGATTGAGTGTAAATTTAGTATGCTGTTGCTTTGATGATTTTTTTTTGGTTTGTTATAGTTATAACGTACTGCTTGTTCGCTTTAACTTTGCCGCTCGGCTCCATACTAAAGTCGAATTTTTGATTAGACGAAGTAAATTGGCAGCAACTAATGTCACTTCTTTATACAATGTTGCGTATTTTCTATGACGAAGTGACATTAGCTACTGTCAATTTATAATTCGGGTATACGCCTCTACGCCAGCGGCAAAGTTAGAGCGAACGGGTAGTAAGTGCGTAACTCCCAAAAGGTTGATCGACCCGGAAACTTGATATGGCATATTGTTCACATCAATTAGGACAGGTGCAACAGCAATTACGGTTTGCCATAGGTCAACAGGAAGTGTCATTCTTGCATACATATAGGGAGATCATTTTACACACTCAAAACGTTTGCTGGAGAAAGCCCAAATCGGACCATACGTGCCCGAATATAATGACTCACCTCAATAACAGGACAGTTGCCGAAGTATTTGGTGAAGAGTGTGGTATCGACGGTGGCTGACATGAGGATTATTCTTAAATCTGGGTACGTATGTGCCATGTCGCGGAGGAGAATTAATGCGAAGTCTGTGTCGGCGTCTCGCTCGTGTACCTGGGAAATTGATAAATAACTGTCAAAAATAACAAAAATATACATATATAGTCACAACTTTAACCTCGAAAGGGTAGCCAGAGCCACGCTCAGTACGCGAAAGCATCAAAGCTGGGTTAGAGACCATTTTTGTCTCCGCTTTTTCACATTGTAACAGCTATAATTTGTTACTTTTTCACATTCTAACGGTTAAAAGGATCTGGCATAAATTTGGTATAGGTATAGATTTTAGTCTGCAATAACACATAGACCATCGCGAGCGGACCTTCCAAACCATCTAGGAAGGATAATAACCTCATCTACAAGCACATTGATGACACCTCGCAGACCACCTTCCAACTTCCTTAGTAGAACTCTCACTGTATGGGGGAGGGAGGAGGGTGGGGAGCGAGAGTGTGGGTAAAAATTCGGGAGGATGGGGCAAATGGGGGAGAGATATATTATTTATTTGCATAAGAATTACTGACAAAGGCTACTAGAGCATTATTTAAAAACAAATTTGTTTCCCATTAAGGTTGGCTCTTTAGTTGACTTTTTTTAATGGACCACCTGTTTTATTCACAGTTAAAGTACAAAGAACTATAATTTAAGGATAATTACCTCATCTACAAGCACATGGCTGACACCCCGCAGACCACCTTCCAACTTCCTTAGCAGCACTCCCACAGTACAGAACAGGATCGACCCGTACGGACGGGGCAGTACGGACTCGAAACGGACCGAATACCTGTTAATAATAAATAACAATATCTATTTAGTGATAAATTCAATTTTATATAATTATGTATGATCGTCTGTCCTGGCTGTTGGAATTACAGAAAGGTTGTCCTATAAGTGCAGTACTTTGAAGACGTCAACTTGCTAGTTTCCTGAGTTTCGCAAGCGTCTTGAGCAGTTGAGTCACACAGATGTTGGCCCACGCGCCTTGCCCGCTCGCTACGTAGTGTCCAGGACGAACTGACACACCTAGTGCCACACATATACATACCCAACGCTGTTGCCGAGATCTTCGCAGCGCTCGTTGGCGACTCGCTCGGCCACGCTGACCGCCGAGATGCGGCGCGGCTGAGTCACACAGATGTTGGCCCACGCGCCTTGCCCGCTCGCTACGTAGTCGTCCAGGATGAACTGACACACCTAAAAAACGATTGATTTTGTTTTGAGGAGCAGTCGGCAACCGAATTCATTACTTGATACTTGAAGCTGTCATAAAATTTATGTTAGTCAAAAAGTAAAATATAAAATCGGTTCACAAAGCAGTCGAAGTTCATGAAATCAGCCTATGGCAGGTCACTGCTGGAGATACGCCTCTACCAATTGACGCCACAACACACAGTCTTGCGACAATCGCATTCAGTCTTAGAGTGCGAATTTTTCTACATCGTCGTTCCGTGTAACCTGTAAAGTGGCGGGTGGAGGACCTGCCAACTTTTTAAAATTATTTGTGTATATTTTCATATGTCGATTACTAGGTTTGATGAATTACTAGCAAGGTTGGAGAAAAAAATAAAACATCAAGGCATGTTTCGTGCTGTTATGCCTCCAAGAACGACTGGCGCTTTAGGGCGCGGGACGCGGGTGGCATTATAATGTGCTCAACCCGGAGCGGGTCGCATGCGCACCAATCCGCCTACTCCCGCTCCGGGCACCCGTACTGACAACCCCAGTTTCCAGGATAGCTGTGAAGCCAGCCTTAGCCCTTTTCACACGTACCAGTTGCCGGGTAAATGGCCATGTAACTATAGCTTGCATTAGCCGCCGGGTACCCGGCACCAACTACTCAGCAACCGGTACGTGTGAAAAGGCACTTAGCCCCTTTTCACACGTACCGGTTGTCGGGTAGCTGGTGCCGGGTACCCGGCGGCCGAAGTGTATGGCCATGTAATATAGCTTTCACATGTACCGGCGTGATTTGCCGGGCAATCGCTTGCATTAGCCGAGCTTCGAGGACATTAACAAACCCCACCGTGAGTGTCCACGTCTCGGCACCGTAGCGCATAACTGAAACAACGCACTTGTTGCCGAATGCCGACATTGCGGCATAGGCGAATCATAAACACTATGCAATTTGCTGAATGCTGTCCGGCCGGAATCTGCCAGCGATTTCCTGATTTTTCCTGCACAAGGTATACTTCTGGACAACCTCAAGCCTCGATTCTTCGAGATTGGTGCCGTCATGAACGTGACCTTGGTTTATCTAATTTCAGGCTGAGACCAATACGTCTAGACGCCTAGGCTTTTCCAGCGTCTCCGCTACTATAGTCGGCTAGCCGAATGTGCGAGATACATAGGTAGGTACGTCGTTAATATTCACCCCCGATCCTTTTTAGTTAGTTATAAAGTATAGTTACAAAAAGCTAGAATTTCATTTTTACAAGACATTATATCCAAAGATAATATAATAGTATTACATTCAGATAGGCAAGTCCCTGGCCCCCACTGAGCAAGCTTCCCCAGCCCCGCCACAGCAGTCATTATAGTAGGAAGGTATTTTGATATTTTAATGGAATGTTTGCTTAGTCTTAGTGGTCACACACACATTCAAGCTCTGTACAAACATAACATGTTTTTAATAATTCAATTCTGTTGTCACCTATACGGTGACGACAGAATTGTAACGAATCATTTGTATGGAGTTTCCGTCCTGTGCTAGTACAAAAACACACTATGATCCCGGAAGGGGCAGAGAGCAGAGACTTCTATACACACACATTTAACGATTTGTCCCACGTAACGGACACTTTCTCCTCTGTCAATACACAAGTCCAATCCAAGCGGCCATAAAGAAAAATGTGAGTCTGAAATTATGTGTTTTGTGTAAGTTCCATAATGACAGCCGGCAGCCGATGGCTTTTGTAGTGGTGTATATGAATACCTAGGATTTCCCCCCGCAACATATGTCAGACAAAAATGTAAAGACCAACCATGCTATATCTACTCCCCCTGTACTAGTTGCGTTGGTCTATAATAAATAATAAATAAATAAATATTCATAGACATTTCACACAACGCTATCTGATCCCAAAGTAAGCTAGGAATAACCTGCTTGTGTTATGGGCATCAGACCACGGATATGAATACTTATATACTTTTAAATACATGCATATTATACATAGAAACACCCAGACTCTTGAGAGAAACATTTATGGGGTCACACAAATATTTGTCTCCGGTGGGAATCGAACCCACGACCTCCATCGCCGCAGGCAGTATCACTACCAACTGCGCCACAGAGGCAGCCAAAGCTATGTCTATGTAATGGGTGTATGTGGTGTTCCTTTCATTGAAAAGTCTTTCATTATATTCTCACCTGAGTGGTCTTCCCGCATCCAGTGTTGCCTCTGATGATAATAACAGAGTTGTCATTGATAGCCTCCATGATCGTATTCCTCATATTGAATACTGGCAACTGCTCCCGTTCTTGTAAACTTTCCTGAATTAATTAAAAAATCTAGTGTCAACGAGGTAGAATTTTGAGTTTTGGCGCGAACACGAAAGGACTCGTACAATCTTCCGTGTTGTAATTTTTCAAAATTAGTGTATTTATGAGTATTTATGTTTAATAATGGTGGATTCTTAAACATAAAAGTTTCAACAACGTGCACAAGTGTTGGAAAGTGATAAAACGAAATGATACGCGACTTTTTTGTACCACCAAACTCCAAAGACAACTCTTAGTAAAGTACCACCGCTTTACTTGAGTACAAAATTTGTCCAAACTGGAACATACATGAATACGCTGATAATAAAAATAATTATTAAGAAAAAGATATATTACACTTACACTGCTATTTGCAAGATTCTCAACATGAAAAGGATTGATATTTTCGATATACAGGATGAATTTTTGAAAAGGGCTTGGATGGCCAAATCCAAAACTATAAGGAATAGCTAAAAATGCTCAATGGAGTCACGAGCCCGATTTTGATAAAACTTAAAACCTCATCATTAGATTTTTGAAAAACCAATAATCCTAGCTGGGAATCGAACCCAATGATTGTGAAAAAAAAAAACACACCCTTTATTATTCCACCATACGATAGTGTCGCTGATAAGGATCAAATTCTGCGAAGTAATGATATACGGGAAATTTAAGGAAAGTTTGCAATTTTAATAAATTCATATTTCATGTACCTAAATTTTGTATCATAATTTGTTTCGTTCAAATTCCCAGAATAGATCGTAAATATTCCGTGTTTTAAATCATGCTCAGAATAATTCTTTGGAGAATATTCTTAACAGAATCAATAATATTGAATGCAGTACGATCCTTGAGGGCTCGAATCCAGCTATGTATTGAAAATAATAGACCACATTTTGAACAATTAATCAGTTAACGTAAGCAAAATAAATTGCATTTTGTTTAAGATGAGCACTTTCCTTTAGTTTGCCGTATATCATTACTTCCCAGAATAAGATCCTTAATAGCAACACTATTGTATGGTGTAATAATATAGGGAGTGTTTTTTTTTCATTATCAATGGGTTCGATTCCCAGCTAGGATTATTGGTTTTTCAAAAATCTAATGATGAGGTTTTAAGTTTCATCAAAATCGGCGTCGTGACTCCTTTGAGCATTTTTCGCTATTCCTTATAGTTTAGGATTTGGCCATCCAATCCCTTTTGAAAAATTCACCCTGTATAATTGACTTGACATTGGCATACTCTCAAGCCGAGAAAGTCCAAGATATAAGGAAAAGAAGAAGAAGAGTTAGAATTTATTATAGCATTGTATTCTAGGCAAACTTTATTTGTTTGAAGTAGAAAAGAACGAAAAAGAGAGACAGAAATATATACAGTATGTAGTATCTTTTCTTTTAAATCGATAAAATGGTTCCTGAGAACAAGTCTTTATATATTTTACTAGCAGACGTTACGCGGGTAAACCCGCGTAGTTTCCGTTCCCGTGGGTTTTTCCCACGGGAACGGAAAATACGCGGGTCATATAGCACATGTCCACCAGGAATAGGGTACCTTTCCAACAGAGAAAGAATTTTTCAAATCAGTTCCGTAGTTTCGGAGCCTATTCAATGCAAACAATCATCAATCAAATCTATTATAATATTAAAACTCGGCGCTGGCTAGCCAGTTCCTGAACTTGGCTTGACAAGCTGTCGCGTGTCTAGATTAATATTAGTATAGATAAATGAAAATATATTTATATTAGTAAAAAACAAAATGAAAACAAATAAGGAAATTAGTATTATTGAATACTTGAATAGTGAATGTCAGTGTCTTGAATGTCAGTTTATTTTAAAAAAATACAGTAACAACATGTTTGGTGTACGATAAATGATAATAAATGAGACTTACCTGGTACAATGTACTATTTTGATTAACATCCCGGTAATGCTTTTCTAGGTCAACGCTAATTTCATCCAGACTTGTTGTAGCCAGAGGTCCTTCGTCTGTAGAACAAAAACAACACATGAAAAATCGTTTAAGACAAATCCGCATTAGAGTCACTGCTCTGGACCCATCGCTGTCAGTTGGAGCAGTTTTTATGTTTACTGGTTTGATTAAAAACCTTTCAGTGTGGGTACTTACCAATATTGCACTGCGTCCACGCATTCCAGTTAGGTGTTGGAGGCGACCATGGCACGGCTGGGGCCGAGCTTCCCTCACCGCTTTAGCTCGGTCCACTTGCAAGAGTGTCACTGCTCCGGACCCATCGCTGTCAGTTGGAGCAGTTTCTATGTTTACTGGTTCGGTTTAAGAACCTTTGAGTATGGGTACTTACCAATATTGCACTGCGTCCACGCATTCCAGTTAGGCTTTGGAGGCGACCATAGCACCACACCCGTAGGCTGGGGCCGAGCTTCCCTCACCGCTTTAGCTCGCTCCACTTGCAAGAGTGTCACTGCTCCAGACCCATCGCTGTCAGTTGGAGCGGTTTCTACGTTCACCGGTTCGATTTAAGAACTTTTGAGTGAGGGTACTTACCAATATTGCACTGCGTACATGCATTCCAGTTAGGTGTTGGTGGCGACCATGGTACAACTCCAGTAGGCTGTGGTCGAGCTTCCCTCACCGCTTTAGCTCGGTCCACTTGCAAGAGTGTCACTGCTCCGGACCCATCGCTGTCAGTTGGAGCGGTTTTGAAGTTTACTGGTTCGATTAAAAACCTTTCAGTGTGGGTACTTACCAATATTGCACTGCGTCCACGCATTCCAGTTAGGTGTTGGTGGCGACCATGGCACCACACCCGTAGGCTGGGGCCGAGCTTCCCGCACCGCTTTAGCTCGGTCGACTTGCAAGAGTGTCACTGCTCCGGACCCATTGCTGTCAGTTGGAGCGGTTTCTATGTTCACTGGTTTGATTTAAGAGTGCGGGTACTTACCAATATTGCACTGTGTCCACGCATTCCAGTTAGGCGTTGGTGGCGACCATGGCACCACACCCGTAGGCTGGGGCCGAGCTTCCCTCACAGCTTTAGCTCGGTCCACTTGCAAGAGTGTCACTGCTCCGGACCCATCGCTGTCAGTAGGAGCGGTTTCTATGTTTACTGGTTCGATTAAAAACCTTTCCGTGAGGGTACTCTACTTACCAATATTGCACTGGGGCCGAGCTTCCCTCACAGCTTTAGCTCGGTCCACTTGCAAGAGTGTCACTGCTCCGGACCCATCGCTGTCAGTTGGAGCGGTTTCTACGTTCACCGGTTCGATTTAAGAACTTTTGAGTGAGAGTACTTACCAATATTGCACTGCGTCCATGCATTCCAGTTAGGTGTTGGTGGCGACCATGGTACAACTCCAGTAGGCTGTGGTCGAGCTTCCCTCACCGCTTTAGCTCGGTCCACTTGCAAGAGTGTCACTGCTCCAGACCCATCGCTGTCAGTTGGAGCTGTTTCTATGTTCACCGGTTCAATTTCTAAATCTGTGAGAATGTATTACAAATGAGGGTGGTTCATATTATACAACAACAACTTATTCAGATAATGACTGCCTTAGTGGCGCATTCGGTAGTGTAACCGCCTGTCGTGCTGAGGTCCTAAGTTCGATTCCCGGGTCGGTCCAAATATTTGTGTGATCCACAAAATGTTTGTTTCGGAGTTTGGGTGTTTTCTATATACTGGGTGTTTCTTTTAGGGTGTCAAACCGCTACTAGCTGGTAGCAGGGTTCCATACCTATCGATTTAACCCCCATGTATGTTCTACGATTTTTTGTAGTTTTCGAGATATAATTTTTTTTCGTTATTTTTTATAATTACGTGTCCACGTGGCTTTCTTCTTTTTGGTTCGACTTTTCTTCGATATTTTTTTATTATTATAATGCCTATTGATTGCAGTATTATGGACAAAATAATCTCCTTCCTAACTTTGATACAAGATGTAAAAATTTTAATCGATAATAAAAAATAGGGAATTATGCAGAACATTATATCTCGAAAACTACAAAAAATCGTAGAACATACATGGGGGTTAAATCGATAGGTATGGAACCCTGCTACCAGCTAGTGGCGGCTTGACACCCTAAAAGAAACACCGTGTATAATATGTATGTATTTAGAAATATATAAGTATGTCTATCAGTCGTCTAGATCCCATAGCACAAGCTTATATTAGCTTAATTTGGTCTAGATGTTGTTGTGTGAGAATGTCCACAAATAATATTTTATATTATTGGCCTATTAGGTGGTGAAAACGAAACCACTGTTTTATCAAGTTGACAACACCGCAAAATGAACCAGGATTGGGAATTGTACCATATTGAGCATTTATCTTCATATACATATAGAGAAGGACAACTCAAAATGAAAGCCGGTTGTCAGTAAAATGACAATCGTTAAGCCAAGTTGCTGCAGGTCGTCACGACCTGCGCCTGTCCATTTCAACACGGCAATAGGCTCACCACCTATTACGTGGGACATATAACTATAAGGTGAAATGTGGGCGTATACTATGCCTGTATTATGCATTCATGGTATGTACACAAGGCAACGCAATTAAGTATGCAGGCCACACTAGTAACACGCATGTGTGTGTAAATCTAACGAGTGTATTATATTACGTTTCTATGTGTGCGTGTTGTTAGTAACTTGTTTTGAGACTCTAAAGCAAAATTGTCAGTCAAAACTATTAACATTATTATTGCTATTGATCCTACCCACATTAAATAACACAAAAGTGATCACAGTTCGTCAAGTGTGAATATTATTTTACCCTCAATGTTATGATTTACTAGACGTAAACAGACAACATATTGGTTTTGACTACTGTGCTCATCAATAATTTTAACTCTTTTAAGAAAGAAGATTAAATATGCATCATTTAACTACGCTTTTAAGAGCTGAAATAATTGTTTTGCATGAGCAAAATGTTTCAATTACTGAAATTTCAAGACGATTAAATATATCGGTAAGTTAAAGATTATTTATTCAAAAATATTTCTATAATTATATTATAATGTGCATAATTTAAAGTATAATTACGTTGTAAATATTATTTTAAATTATTTTGTGATATTGTTCACAGAGAAAAACGGTGCAACTGTGGGTTCATCGACATGGTGCTTCAGGGCACATAGATCGTCTTCGTCCTGGCCGACAAGCTACCGTAAACACGGAGGCTAATCCACGGCATCGAGATGTTGTTGCCACACACTTGGCGGACCCTTTCGCATCGACGCGCAGCACGGCTACCAGGCATGACATATCCTTACAGACCGTCAGGGTTCATTTGCGCGCAGCAGGATTAAGATGTCGTAAGCCAGCTAAGAAGATTTTATTGTCAGAGAAACATAAGCAAGATAGGATACAGTTTGCACGACAATAATTATCTGGACTTTGATGGGTGTAATAGTGTGGTGATTTTTAGTGACGAAAAATGTTTTAAGTCAGACAAGGATGGTCGTAAAATATTGTGGAGGAAAGCGGGTGAACGCTATTCCCAAAATAATGTCGTTCCATGCAGGGCTAGTGGACGCATCACTTTGGGTTACTGGGGCTGGATGTCATCGATGGGACCCGGCGAGTTAGTGGAAGTAGGGGGTCGGAATAACAGTAAAGGTTACTTGGATGTTTTGCAAAATGTCATGCTGCCAACTGTGCATGTTGTTTATCCGCATGAGCACATTTACTTTGTGCATGACAACTGTGCAGTGCACCGTGCCCGGCTTGTGCAAAATTGGTTAAACACACTAGAAAACTTTACTGTCATTGAATGGCCCTCTAAAAGCCCTGATATAAATCCCATTGAAAACCTTTGGGGGCATATGGTGCTCAATTGGGATTCATCTAAAGTGAGGTCTAAGTCGAATCTAGATGAAGTCGTTACTTCCACTTGGGAATCATTTCGTGGCACTGACCTGTGTTGGAATATGGTTGCTAACATGAGAACAAGATTGCAACAAGTAATAGACAATGATGGTGCACCTATCGGCTATTAGTCTGTGATGTGATATTTAGAATATTTTGCTTTTAAAAATCTTAATAAAACTATAAATAAAAAGTTAGTGATACAAAAGTGCCAATAGAAGTAGTTTATTATTATTATGTGAATGATGTTATTGTTGTTGAGGTTAGAGGTTATAACTAGATCATAATTTCTAACTTGATAACATGTTGATTCATGTCACTAATTAATAAATTACTTACTACAAATGAAAAACATTACCACTATTCTTGTCTGATATTGTGTCAGTCTGATATTAACACAACATCATTACAGAATTTTATATTACATATTATATATTTTTTTTTTTTCTTCTTGTTCTCTATCTGCAATCAGCCAGGAAGCTATAATCAGATTTGTCTGAGTCTTGTGTAAGAGCTTTGAGATATGCATATCCAGTGATATGTCATCTCTTATTTTATTATTAGCTTGGCCACTAGATTGTGGCCAATCGTGGTCTTTTCAGCCGGTAAACGCTGCCGCTGGTGTTCAATAGACACATCGCTAATGGATTTTTATGTACCCCAAGTCTTTACATAAAAATCCATTAGCGATGTGTCTATTGAACACCAGCGGCAACTACATATTATAATAAGTATAAAGAAATTGTTTTATTTTCCTTCTTTGTTATTTTATATTATACTAGCTGACCCGCGCAAATTCGTTTGCGCCACATGAGAGAGAGTATTCCCTGTTCCCGTCGCGTTGCGTTTACGCCCTTAGCGTCTCGTCGAAGCTCTCAAAAGGAATAACTTTTCCCCCGTTTTTGAAACATTTACTATTACTGCTCCGCTCCTATTCGTTGTAGCGTGATGCTATATAGCCTATGACACTCCACAATAACGTAGCTTTCTATTGGTGAAAGAATTTTTAAAATCGGTTCAGTAGATCCCGAGATTACCCCTTACAATTTAACAAACACACAAACTTTACTTCTTTATAATATTAGTATAGATATAGTAATACTATATAATCTATAATATAATATAATATTTTATTATATATATTATTATTTTTTTAGTAATATTACCATATTAAAAAAAATATATCTATATTACAAAAACGGCAAAAAGAGTTATGCACGTTGCGCAAGGATTTGATCTCGCGACACTTACGAATACGATGCAGATTTAAATCCGCCGTCTTAGACAATTTGCTACGAGAACTTATGTGATTGAAGTAAAATAAGCTAACTTAATCGCGCACGGGTGATGAGTTTCATTCGGCTTAGCCGACCTTAGACGAAAACGCCCGAACAAGACATCATGATGCCCTTTATTGTAAAAGTATACGATGCTGGTTGAGAGTAGCGAAAAATTCTAAATCTATGGGTGCGAGCGTGTCAGTCACACACATGTAATATAATACACTCGTTAGATTTACACACACATGCATGTTACTAGTGTGGCCTGCATACTTCATTGCGTTGCCTTGTGTACATCAAAAAGGCTTCTATTTATAAAAACATCATTTAAAGAAATGTAAGTTTAATCAGGATTAAAACGTCAAATTTCTTGTGCTTCAACCTTGATAAAGTATCTAGCACAGTAAGCCCAAGTAAAAATATTAAAACAGTCATGAAATCAATCGAAAACAATTGCATTTCAAAACAATTATGAAATATAACTGCGATGCGGAGAAATTTTATGACTCATTTTAGTTTCGTAGTTTTAGTTTATTTAATTTTTATTTTAATGGTAGTTTTAATTATTAGGTTAGGAAATCAAGTAAAATGGCAATCGCTAAGCCAAGTAGAAGGCCTTTTAGGTGGCTTGAAAAATTTTAACGGGAGGCAGTCACAATCACAACCTGCGCCTGTCCATTTCAACACGGCAATAAGGCTCACCACCTATTACGTGGGAAAAATTCTAAAAAGGTGAAATGTGGGCATAATATGCCTCTGTCTACCCCTTCGGGGATAAAGGCGTGGCTATATGTTATGTTGGGTTAGAATCGGAAGGACGTGATGTTATGAAATCAATCAAAACAATAATTATGAACACAATCATAAAACTAATTATTTACATAGAAAAATTACATACCGCGCAGAGCATCTGCTATTTGTTCTTCAAGTTCAGGGCTAATAGCCACTGCAAGTGGTTTCATGAGCCCTTCAGCTGATCTGAAAGTCAGGAAAATGGTATTACTATCGATCAACTTATTCAATGCAAGCACCAGCTCTTTGAAATGTATCGAAAAAGTAAGCTACGGAAAGCTACATTCACCCTGAGTAACATAGGCTATATTTTATTCCCATATTCCCACGGGAACGGGAGCTACGCAGGTGATACCGCGTGACGTCCACTAGTCTGGGATAAAAGCTTGATTAAATGTATTGTACTCTTTTTTTCGTGTGAAAATCACAGATATCCAGTCATACCGGGGTCGAACCAGGTAAAACCACAAGGTCACTTGCCTATAAAACTCCTCAAAAGGATGTGCCATACAAAAAAAAATCTAAATTCCATTTTACCTGTCTTTCTTCAGTGTTCCAGAGTACGGTTCAATCACACCGAGATGGTACAACTGGCGAACTATAGAGAGAGCACACGACTTGCTAGCCGTTTGCTTATTGGATGCGGTCTCACGACCTGTGACGTTACGTCCCAATTGACGTACGAATATCGACATCTCGCAGCAAAAGCTCCTAAAATGTTTTCCAAGAATTAGTCATTGTTCTCGTTTTATTTATTTTTTTAAATATTTACTCCTGCTTATATGTACAGGTTGGAGAGCACGAATTTTGACCATTTAGCGTAGCCCCCTTAATGCCCAAATAGTGTAAAAAATTCTTACATTATTTGGCAAGTAAGCTGCCCTAAATTCGTTACAAAAATACACGTTATTTTAAATTCTCTCAACTATTTTTTTAACAACTTACTGTCGTATGTCAAAATAAATATTAAAGTAAAATTCGGTTAGCTGGTTATGTCCATACATCACTGAAGTCACCTATTTAGTTCGAACTATACAACGAGTAAGGTTTTACTTATATTGAACTATAGTTAAGCTTAGTAGCAAATAATACGCAAGACGTGGTCACAAAATTTAATTTGGTAGTCACATATGGTGGAATATTGTATAGCAAACTGAAGATATTGAGATCTATTATTGTTTACGTGTGAATTGCAGTGATATGGTATTTTCGACCTTATTGCATTGTGAAGGTGCTAATCACATTTCAAGGAAATGGAATATGGATCCCATGTTCCATTTCCTTGAAAATGTTCCAAAAGTAACCATCTTCTTATAAATTGTAGTGTGCAAATAAAAAACTGCATTTAAACTGAGCAAATGTGATATTTTAGACTCGGTACACATCATCAAAAACTTTTAATATCAGTAGTGTTAGAAAAATTACTGTCTGCGATAAATACTCAAATCATGATCCTTCGAGCCGGATAAAATGACGTCACATAAAGTTTAGTTTGCACAACTTACAAAAAAAAATTAGTAATCTGTTATTCAATATTATTAGAGCAAAGTTTGTCTTTCATATTAATGCAGTATTTATTCCAGCAAAATATTTCCCGCATATGAGTAATATGGTGTTAGAAATATTATTGCATCTGATAAATACACAAATCATGGTCCTTCGAACCGGATAAAATGACGTCATGCACATACGGGTAACGTAAAGTTTAGTCTGCACAACTTAGAACAATAATCTCTCATTGAATAATTGGAGCAGTTTGTCTTTTCTTACGAACGCAGTATTTACTCAAGCAAATATTTCAGTACTTTCTATGCATGCTGAGATAAAGCTATTAACACAATAAACTTACCGTATTCAAGGTGACATAGAAAGAAGGCTCACTCTGGAACTGAGGCCAAGTACAGTCAGATTAAAGAGCTCAAACACACCTGTATAGAGAACACAATCCAAGACTATCATAAATGGTACATCATTTTCGTTACAGACATTATGAAGCTTTAGAATTACATTACAGGTTAGCCAATGGAATTTAAACTGTCTGTGTTCCAGATTCCAGTAGTCAATAGTATACATTTGTCTTGGATTAGTTCTCTATAGTAAAACATTTAGCTCAATAAAATAACTGAAAATGTTGAGGCCCACTTTGCATTTTGCTGTTGCAAAGATGGCATCAAAATAAACTGTTTGCATGAAATGTTGAAAGCATTCAATTTATTTTGTGAGATTTGAATGATTTCGACTGCGCAATAAAATAAAATGGTGGTCTTACGCCGAGGCAACATCATGAAGATATGTGACTTATAAGATGCGCCAACTGCCAGCCAAGTCAAATATACACTAGGGCTGAATATTTGACCTGTCTGGCAAATGGCGTGCAAACTATCCGTTTTCCAGGTTGCACATAATGCAAGGGAGACATGCATTCTGTGCAATATACACGTTCGAAATGAAGCCATACTGCAGGAATCGTTGCTGGGAAATTACAGCCTTATTATTCTAAGAAAGCTGCAATTTCACATAGACAGTTCTTGCGATATAGACAGCAACACTGCCATCAGAGATTTTTCATCACAATCATAAAATGTTGTTG
The DNA here is from genome assembly GCA_933228765.1 of Miltochrista miniata. Lineage (NCBI taxonomy): Eukaryota > Metazoa > Arthropoda > Insecta > Lepidoptera > Erebidae > Miltochrista > Miltochrista miniata. The sequence goes on from OW121770.1 coordinate 15,304,439, forward strand.
CCCTTTCGTAAAACCACCACAAACAGCATAAATAAGTCCTGGCCTCAGTTCCAAATTCTCTACATTAAAACATTAGCCAATGATTTTTCAAGTGTCATGAATAATCAATGGCTTATAAATATTCATATTGTAGGAGTCTACAGCGACACAATTGAATTATAATAATGTGTATAATAGGGACACTAGGTTAAGGGTCAAATTGTTTTGGAAATACGAGTAATATTGTTATTTGGGAAAACATAATCTGAAATAACTTGAGATGAAAATTGTAGTATGGCTGTTTGGGGAAAAAAATAGAACTTTGCAACTAGTTTTCGGAAACAAAACATAAGGCCTTTACTAAGTGACGAGAGCGCCCGTTGAGGATTCGCTTATTGGAAAAATACTATGAACAGCACTAACTGGTGCAGACACATTGCAAATCTAAAGCCAGCTGGTACTCCATGTCATTTAGCAAAGGCTTTTATGATCACTGTGTTAAGTAGCTGCAGAAAATATATCGGATAAAGCTGATGATGCTAAAAATTTGGTGAAAAATGGTGAAGGATGTTATAAATATTTGATACATTGGTCTAGTTTAGTAGAATGATATATTAAGTGTCAGGTAAAAATGAAATGACAAAACATAGGTAATACAAACCGAGTATGATCAGGACCAACTGCTTTATAAACGTAATCAGCATTGATCTTATTGAGCTGAAGAAATTGGTGCAGTTTAGATTTTGCATTCTCCATAGTCCAGTTGCCATGCAAACTGGCATTCACATCAAGATCCTCAGCTTCCTCAACATTCTTTTGCTGTTGCATACGGTCAATATATGTAAAGTTCTTTTCATCATTCTGACCACCATAAGCTCGGTATGCTTGTCCCATAGTTTGTGGCCCCATGCCCTCCTGAAATGTAAAATATAATATTAGTTATGATCAACAGAACTTTAAAAAAGACCTATACCTGAGTGGAAATAATAAGTCCTCTGGCTGCCTCACAGGCCCAATCTCTTGGAGTTAGAGAGGTTAGCATGTGGCAACAGTTTGCTAAGTATCATGACAAATTTACCTTTATAAGAATGATGATTATAAATAGTGAGAAGGAATTTTACTACATTGCTTTTACTCTTTACAGAATAGGCTTTATTCCATCTAGATGTCTTGCATTGCCCTTTTCTAATAAAAACCTGACTATTACAATATTGACCTAAGTGCTACCAGACAGTAATATGATATCTTTTCTAATTTATTTTGCTAAACCCATTTGGAGGGTTAGGTTCGGAAGGACGTGTTGTAAGATGTCTGAGTAAACTAAATGTCCAGGTTGAAAAAGTCTTTATTACAAAACGTCTTGATTGTAACTTATAAAAATGCCATGGTTGTAAACTCATGTGACCAGCCCATCTAGTTGCCAGATTGGCACAAAGTGTCTAAATATAACAATATATATACTGGGTGTAACAAAATTACCTCTCCAAATTTCATGAGATGCCTTGGTATCGGAAATCAAATACAAATATTTAATAAAAAAGGGGGGTAATTTTTTTCATTTTTTTTTAATTTTTTTGTCGCACATTAGGAATTCATTTTTTACCGCGGCAATTCGAGGTAACATGGTCGCCGTGGTAAAACAAACACAGAGCACCCGTCTGGCTGTCGTTGTCGATTTCTACTGCCGCTCAGTAGCGATAGAAAGGGTGAAAATAGGATAAAATAGGACCTTTAAAACGGCTTTACGGTTAAAGTATTCATGTGATTTTCTTTTCTTCATTTTTGTAATATTTCTTGACTGATGCCACGTCACGTGACGAAATTTGGATAGGTAATTTTGTTACACCCAATATAATATCACCATTTTCATTCAAGTTTGTATCCAAACAATACCATATTATTTGACATCCTGCAAGATTTCTTGTTATAGCAATGACTAATATAAATGTGCAAATTGTGCTAACTCTATCATTCGGGCAAGGTCATCTTAACTCTTACTACATCTAAACATTAATTGGCTATGGTGGCCACTTTTGGTCAGATAGGCTGTATTCTTGTCTGCCACTTTGGTGGTATAAAAAAGCGACTAAGTGCAAATCGGACTCGCGCATGGCGGGCTCCATAGCAAAAAAAAATACAGACGAATTGAGAACCTCCTCCTTTTTTGGAAGTCGGTTAAAAAAACGGCAAGAAATCACGTTTCGTGTATGGGAGCCATTCGTGAAAATTTTAGCTCTCTAGCTATCAGTTTTTTAGGATACAGCCTCATGACAGACAGACAGAGGGACGGCGAAGTCTCATGAATAGGTCCTTTTTTAACCCTTTGGGTATGGAACCCTAAAAACTAAAGTCGTTAACTTACTGAATGCAGCAAGAATATTGTCCAAATCAGTGCAATTGTGGCAGATTGAATCATAACCATAGATCAATATAAAGTCAATTTGTTACGTACAGTACAATTTGACCGTTTTCATAGCAATTGAGCCACAATATGATTCTAGCAGACCCCTGATAAATAAATATTTGTGGAAATTCTCACAAAACATCATCTAGCCCAAATTAAGCTAATATAAGCTTGAGCTTTAGGATCTAGACTACTGATAAACATACTTATATATTTCTAAATCTATACTAATATTATAAAGAGGAAAGATTTGTTTTTTTGTTTCTTTGATTTTTTGTTTTTTAGTTTGTTTGTTTGTAACGAATAGGCTCCGGAACTACTGGACCGATTTGAAAATTTCTTCACTGTTGGAAAGCTACACTCTTTGCGGTGAACATAGGCTATATTTTATTCCCGTATTCCCACGGGAACGGGAACTACGCGGGTGATACCGCGTGACGTCCGCTAGTACCTAATAAATACATATAACAGACTAGCGGATGTCACGCGGTTTCATCCGCGTTGTTACCGTTCCCGTGGGAATACGGTAAAAAAAACGTGAGCACATTGACTTGTTCTGTGTCACTCATCACACAAAGAGATTTGTCATACCACCCAACAGAACTAAACCCATGACCTCCGAATCCGTAGTCAGGCACACTAACCACTGGACTACTGGACCTTAACCACTGGTCTGTAAAGTCCGTTTACTGACGATAGTTGAACGTGACAACTCAGCCTTAAATGGAACGCCTCAGAGCGAGGTAACACTGCATACTTCATGTTTTTTCGTGCGTGCAGCCGGCTCCATCGAATTATGAGACATTGGGCGCTTGCACACTGCCACGATAACGGTAACGACACGATATCGTACGATATCGTAGGAGCGGTGTTTTGATACAATTACTACTACACGCTTTCACACTGCCACGATATCGTCGCGATATCGCACGATATCGTGGACGATATTTACTGTCGTGACAATATACAGATACTTACAACAGTAGAGTAACTTCATAGAAATGTGCGAAACGGCTCACTCACACAGACGTGCGCATCTACTGACCCGTGACATTCCTGGAGCATGACTTGTAGTGAGCCACAAGTCATGCTCCAGGTATCGTTTTAGGGGTTTTTTTGGTATGCTGCGTACGAATCACGTGATAATTTTGCAATCCAATATGGCCGCCATGCCGTAATCACGAAATTTTATGATGGGTATCGTTAAAGGGGTTTTTTGGTATGCTGAGTACGAATCACGTGATAATTTTGCAATCCAATATGGCCGCCGCGCCGTAATCACAAAATTTCATGACGGGTATCGTTTAATGGGTTTTTTGGTATGTTGAGTACGAATCACGTGATAATTTTGCAATCCAATATGGTCGCCGCGCCGTAATCACGAAATTTTATGATGGGTATCGTTAAAGGGGTTTTTTGGTATGCTGAGTACGAATCACGTGATAATTTTGCAATCCAATATGGCCGCCGCGCCGTAATCACAAAATTCCATAATGGGTATCGTTTAAGGGTTTTTTCGTATGCTAGGTACCAATTTAATGTAATTGGCCTTAATTTTACAATAAAAATCTTTTGTCATAGTATTTTCGCATTGCTAGTTTAGAATGCCTAAACTTAACAAGCAAATCTTTTTAGTTTACTACTGTAAATAGCTTAGGCGGCCATATTGGATTGCAAAATTATCACGTAATTCGTACTCAGCATTCGAAAAAACCCCTTAAATGATATCCATCACGAAATTTTGTGATTACGGTGCGGCGAAGTCAAAGTCAAAGTCAAAGTCCTAATACATAGGCACTTGCGACACGTCAATGAATACAATGCAAATAGTACCACCAGTTCGGAACGCGGCCCGCTTGAGAAGAACTGGCAAGAAACTCGGCGGGCTATTCTTTTTGTGCACTACATATTTACAATAAGTAGATACTATAAACTAAAACTCCATCAGTAGAGCAAGAAAATCACTTCCAGGCTTCCTTATCAATCAAATAATCGTCAATTGTATAGTAGCCCCTGCAGCACAATTTACTTTTTATACACTTTTTAAACTTAATTAGGGGCATGCTTTTAGTTTCGCTTGGAAGCCTGTTGTAAAAACGTATACAGTTACCCAGGAAAAACAGGCGGACATTTTGGATTGCAAAATTATCACGTAATTCGTACTCAGCATACCAAAAATCCCCTAAAACGATACCCGTCATGAAAATTTGTGATTACACCGCGGCGGCCATTTTGGATTGCAAAATTATCACGTGATTCGTACTCAGCATACCAAAAAACCCCTTACACGATACTCATCATGAAATTTTGTGATTATGGCGCGGCGCCCATATTGGATTGCAAAATTATCACGTGATTCGTACTCAGCATACCAAAAACCTCTAAGACGATACCCATCATGAAATTTTGTGATTACGGCGCTATGGGGGGCGTGCGTGAGCTTCTCACGTCACGCTGCCATCATGTGCCTGCTTCTGCTGCCTTCTTCTGCCTTATGGCGATTTGTTTGTCCAGGTTATTTTTTCCCAATGTGATAACCTGCCCAAGGTAGGTATACTCCTAAACAACCTCCAGCCTCGATCTGTCGACGTATAGTATCCCCGGCGCATGACGTGGTCATTGAATATGACCTTGGTTTTTTCTAAGTCCATGCACAGACCAACACGTCGAGACGCTCTGTTGAGGTTGTGCAGCGGAGACACTGGAACAGGTAAGCGGAACTTACCTGTTCCAGCGTCTCCGATACTATAACGATGTCGTCGGCAAACCGAAGGTGCAAGATTCGCGCGCCATTGATGTTCACGCCACACCCTTCACCCTTTCATCATCACCTTGTCTAATACTAACATTCCCCGCTAACATTTACCGCGGTGGTATTGTCATCCGGAAGTTAGTGTCTTGTTTTTTTAAAACCTCCAACAAATGACACAGTATGAACTCGAAAGTGTTTTGGGTCATTCGAAAAAAAATATTAAACATTTCACTTCGCGCACACAGTTTATCGAAGAGAAGGTAATAAGTTCCCTCTAAATATCGCACTTGTAGAAGAGGATCAACCCAAAATGTTCTTCTACAGTATCGTTTTTTTCTCCGTAAATATAAAAGATAAAGCAAACGTAACTTGTTCACTGCTGCCATTATTGCTTCTAATATTTTAATTAGCTTTAAGAATCGCGCGGTTACTGGCGCAAAGCTACTAACCGAATAACAAGCTGTGGGTTATACTGTGTCATTTCGTTCGCCTATATCGTTCCACGATATCGTACGATATCGTGGAACGATGTCGTACAATATCGTGGAACGATATCGTACGATATCGTGGACGATATCGTGCCACGATATCGTGCAATGTGCAAGCGCCCATTGTCACATCAAAAGTACTAACTGTTACCTATGGACATTTACAACACTATCTGTGAGTTACTTGCGCTGTTTACCCTATTGCCATGTAGAAATAACCCGACACAGGTGGTTGGTACCTGCTTTTGTAATTTTGCGAACCATACTAACCACTGGAACAGACTGCCCGATGACATTGTAACAGAGAATAAACTAGACCACTGGTTACGGACAAATAAACTGTGTAATTTAAGAAACAATTAAGTGTAGTGACTTTTCCAACACTGTGATATAGACACATCAGCTAGTAGCTGCTCGTCTATTAATCAATAATAATACTAGCCCTAAACCTTGGGTACTATGTTACTGGTACCTGGAAAAAAATACCTCATGCTTTCTGAACCACTGATGTTCTTGAAAATGGCAATCTCACATATGGTCATTTAATAGGTTTGGTTCTTAGATCATAAGATTGTTAATGTGACAAAAGATATTCATTTAAGAAATTAGCTATCTGTTAATGAGGGAGCGTAATAATGGTCATTTAAAAGATATTAATGAATGTGAGATATGTCCAAAAAAAAGGTTTTATCCTGGTACAATGAAATGTCTTTTGCGGTAATCTTAGACTTATGACCCGGAGAGGCTTCAATTGGGCAAGATAATCATGAATTATTGAATTTTTATACCTGAAATACGGATTTTTGCTGTTGTTGATCACCATTTCCATTATTCTGTTCATCTTCCTCTTCTATCTTGACCCTTGACTCTTTGGGTACATCAGATGGGTCCACTTGCCCACTTCTAGCGAGATAACTAACGAAGTCTCTAGCAGCGTTGACTTGTGCCTCCTTCTTTGTCGTAGAATTGCCCACGCCTGCGTAAGTAATGCCCTCGACACGTACTTCACATAGGAAACGTTGTCTATGTTTGGGTCCTGTAATTCGGTATTAATAGGTAAGAGATAGGTTCAATACAAAATAAAACTGTTATATTATAAGTCCATCAGATATTTACTTACCAGTGGCACGAAAATCAAATATAGGACTCAATGACTGTTTATTGCACCAGGCGTGCAAAAACGACTTCACGTCCATTTTAGCCGTCATCTTCCACTATGATATTTAACTCTACTACTATTGCTTAATACTTTTATTTTTGAAGATCACAAGAAAGAAAACTGCACTAACGAACAGTAAATAATTAACAGCGAGCACTAACTCCTGCAACACGCACAATCGCAATCGCCGGCAAGGAAAATGTCATGTCAATGAATGAGTGACTGACTGTCCTGACTGACTGACATGCCATTACAGTGACAGCCAAGACCAAGGAACTTAGACTTCCAACTGGAATGCTTACGAAATCACAAAAACAAATTAAAATTGAACTTTATTTTCAACGACATTCGGCTTATATTGCATTACTTCATGTCAGAGGTAAAAAACGTTCCCGAGCAGGACAACGACTTAAGGGGATTCTTCTCTTTCTTGCAACGCAGTATGTTGTAAGTGGTAATAAAAAGAAACAGACGGTAGTTTTTATGACCAGTAGTAGACCAGATCAGAGGTAACAGTTTTCATACGTGCTGGTCAATACGCGTTAATGTTTATTATAATAATTAATGTTTTAACTTCAAAATTCTATTATTTCAATATTTCATACATTATTGGTGTTACTTAAAATAAATTTATTTGAAAAATAATAACTATTGGTAGTAACTCATAAATTACGCATGGCAACTCTGAAGATTCATTGTGGTGCCAACACGGTACGTTCTAGATCGGACTTACTTTTAATAAAATAAATATAAAATAAATATTTGTGGATGTAGCCCAAATTAACCTAAAACAAGCTTATGCTATAGAATCTAGACGACTGATATACATACTTATATGGGGCTGCATCCCCTGGACTTAGAAATAAAGAAAAAAGCTGTTGAACAGTGGTTCAAGCTAAAGAGCATGGGCCTATGGAGGGTGACCCCAGCAGACGGCGGACATGCAAATATTAGCAAGGCATATGAGGACAAAATGTCAATGATCCTAATCAACAATGATCTTATCAGAAAAGAGAGGATCTTTGACAAAAAATATAGAGTTCACATAGGAACAAAGGAAAACTGGCAGATAGATGACAGCAGGGGCGCTATCTGCTACACAGATGGCTCCAGAATGGAGTCAATAAAGCAATCCGGTTCTGGAGTGTACATTAAATGCGAAAACGGAACTGAGATCAATAGACATATAAGCCTAGGCAAATACGCTAGCGTCTTTCAGGCGGAGATCAGCGCCATCACGGAGTGTGCGCAAATGGTCTCCCGTCACAAGACCAGAAAGGCAACCATATATAGCGATAGCCAGGCGGCACTGAAAGCACTGAATAAAGAAGAGATAATGTCAGCAATTGTCAAAGAGTGCAGAGAGTCACTCGACAGGCTGGCGGAAAGCACTCAAGTGAGTCTAGCCTGGGTGCCCGGGCACGCGGGAGTCCCGGGCAACGAAACAGCAGACAATCTAGCCCGAAAGGGAGCAGAAGAAAGCTTGGTGGGACCTGAGCCTGGGATTCCCATCGCTCACAAAATCACCAAGGGAGTAATCAGCAGGAGCATAACAGTAGAAACCAACCGCCGATGGAGATCATCGACTGGAATGAGACAGTCAAAGATCTTCATCAAAGGCATGGATGCGAAAAGAACCAGCCAACTGGTTAAATTGACCAGAGCAAATATGAGGCTGGTTTTTGAGATAATAACAGGACACTGTCGCCTAAATAGGCACTTGACAGTGATAGGAGTTAAAGACGACCCCATATGCCCAGAATGCTTGGAGGAAGAAGAGACCAGTCTCCACCTACTGGCTGAGTGCCCAATGTACTCTCTAAGCAGATGGGAGACTATGGGCACGGACAGACTGAACAAAGAGGATCTGGAACTTTTGAAGGTGGATCAGATAGTCCGATTCTGCAAGGATACTAGAAGATTTGACGGGGCGCCGTGAAGAATGCTGGGATACCCAATCTAATCCCAGAGAGGTGGATGGGGAAATGGACGAAATGGGCAGCAGAATAGGCGGTCGGATCGTCCGCTCGGCATGGCCGGCGTCCCCCACAAGAAAATAAAAATAATACATACTTATATAATTCTAAATACATACATATTATACATAGAAAACACCCTAACTCCGAAACAAACATTTGTGGATCACACAAACATTTGTACCGACCCAGGAATCGAACCCAGGACCTCCAGCGCTAATGAACAAGTATTAAATTACTAGGAAATTAGATTGATGTGAGATTTTTGTGTAGGTAGAATGAAATTTCTCTTTCCCAATATTCTTACTGAAAGCAAAAAGGGGATAGATACTTCGGTAAAAATATATACATATACCTATTTGATTGTATGATACGATAGTTGGTTTTATGTAGTTTCCATCCCCTCTTTCCTTTGTGTATGAAAAGCATAGGCCGACATCCTACAACCCTGGCTGCGTACCTAATATTTGATACGTAAGAATCTAAACAAAAGTATAAGTTTGGTTTCCGACTTTTTGATAATGATAAATAAGACGTTCGGCCCCTCTCCCCTAAACCGTCATACGTAATTATACGTGCGGCACGCTATAATTTTTGACATATCAACTAAGTTACGATATTGACCGAGTAAAACGGTCTAGTCATTAGTAGTTGAGTTGATAAAGTAGTAGATATTAGGTGGTACTAAAAGGCCTTGTAAAAAAAGAGAGAGCAAGCAAGCTCTGCCAAATTCTCTTCGTACCTACTTAACGGCCATCATACCGAGCCGGTAGTGTAAGAATGGCTCCACATAGGTAATAACCTTAGACCATATAACACGGGACTAGCCTTTGCGAACCACCGCATACAAAAATATTCTGCCAGTTTTCATACAAATGAAGGGGGAAACACAAAGACATATAAAATTTCATTGCATTTAAAAATGTATTTATCGACAAACGCGTAATGGCTGTTGTGTGTTAATTGTTATTGTACAGTCAACTACAATGTAATGTACTAGTTTAATCATATAAAATGATGTACTGATGTACAGGCTTTTCATAAAGCCAAAAGACCAAATGGTCATGTGCAATGGCAGAAAACAATGCTTAAGTAAGGCGCATCCTGTGGTTAGATGATCTAAGGTAATAACTGATCTAGTAGGTACCTTATTCATTAATTTTAAAAATTTCACGTCAATTATTACAAGTCATTCAATTCGTCAAATTATTAAATTGTCTTCTGTAAGACCTAATTAAAACATACATAACTGTAAGTTCCATAGATATCATTTATTTTATTATTGTGTACCTATGTCTTTCAACTTAATAAGAAAATATTGTCTCACTAGCTGAAGCGTCTGCATGGACATGGACACATTAGTAGAAAGAGATAGCATCCCCTTTTCTAGCTTTCCTTTTCAGGAACGCTTTTGATGTGCACGTGAGCATTCCAGTTAGAAGTATAATCCTTGGCCAAGACTAATTGATTTTAATGCTTCCTCCACATTACTCGCGAAGTTGAACGAAGTTGGACGAATACGATAGTCTAGAGGGGCACTTCGACCTACTTCGTTAAAAATTTTCTTTGCCTCGGGCAACTTCGCCGACGAACTTCGTTCAACTTCGCGAGTAATGTGGAGGAAGCATATAGAAGCTGGACATTGCACAGAATCACCACAGAATACAACAGACAACAGATGACTCTTTTTTAGAGCTCGTTTGGGCCAAGGAAATTGAGACCATGTATTGCCTGGGTAGTAATAGTTGATATAGTAATAAGTTATAGATATAGAATATTAATAGTAATAGATGATAAATCAACAAAATCTCTAATGCTTCCTCCACATTACTCGCGAAGTTGAACGAAGTTCGTAGGCGAAGTTGCCCGAGTCAAAGAAAATTTTTCCTCTACTCCCACCTGTTCTGTTGATTAGTTATGTTGGCAGAACTACTGGTAATTTTATTACCATTAGTTATGTGAATTATAAGACTATGCTTTACACCTGACTGACTTACAGTTTGTCTATAAAGTCGTGAAATGAATGTTTGAGGAACTAAAAATAGTTATGTGTGTGGCAACACTGGCAACAAGAAACATAAGTATGTCAGTTGTCAATGCTATCGTCGAATTTCGTTTACTCTCTCACGTAACTATAATGTTTGGATTAAACTGCAACAAATTGTTTTTGTTTTGTCGTTTGCCTTCCACTCACTTGGAAATAATATTTTCGGTAGTTAGACTTGACTATACTTTATTAAAAAAACGGGTGGAATCGGGCACATAAATAATCGTCTTTAATGAAAAGTTTTCGGGTTAAAACAGGAATGGGTGGAAACGATATTCACCCTTCGTATTTATGATATTTCGGATTTTAAATGATTCGGAATTCAACGGTTCGGTTTCTTGAAATTCGGCATTCTGACAGTCGGAATTGTAAACATTCGGAATTTTAAAATTATGACTTTTAATAAAAAGGATTTATGAAACATCGGATTTTTTACTTTCGGGATTTCGAATCATTCGGACTTATGAAATTCGGAATTATGAAATTCGTGATTGTGACTTTCGGAATTAAGTTTTTCGTATTAATGTAGTGTACCCGTCCGGTATGCGTGTAATCCCGCGCACCACTTGGGTCAGACCATGAGAGAGAGCGAACGCGTGGGCGGCCCGCTCCGCTGGATTGATTCTACAGGACCCCAGCCACTTAGTGTGGTGGCCGTTGAAGTCCCCCAGAAAAACCACTTCAGCGTTCGGGAACCGCATCTGCGCGTCATCAGCCCCATCGCTGAGGTGCTGAAACAGCCTTGTCATCTCAGCTGTCCCTGTGTGGGGGCGATAGACACACACGTAGATATGACTCATGGAGCCGTGATCCACGTGCAGCCAAAGGTCGTGGAAGGAAGGGTTCTCAAGGCAGCGCAGCCGGCGACAGCAAACATCCAGCCCAACGAACGCGCACACCCTGGCTTTATCTCGAAATTGTTCCTCGATGATATAGCCAGGGTAGCATAAAGTACGACTGATCGGCAGGGCGGCGTATTTGCGTCTCCGTTAGGAACAACACAGCTGGCCGTGCCGTCTCTAGATGTTTATGGACGACGTTGAGGTTGGCATGGAGTCCGCAGATGCCAGCGAACTCCACATCAAACAGTACGTTACTGGGAGTAGTAGCGGCCGCTGAGGTACCTTTTTTCTTTTTTGCGCTGCCATGATTGTTGGGAAAGAAGGGAGACGTGTAGACGGAGCGACATTTCCTGCAGCAGTGAGTGACAAGGTGTAGGGGCTAGCTTCGTCTATGACAGTGTGGCGAGACGGAAGCCGACCCATGGAAGGGCCCCCGTACTCCCCCGAGTGTGGTCGCCGGGTCCCAGTCCGGTCAACATCCGGCACGACGAACCACATCGGGATTATGCGCGGCCTGATGGGGCAGCCTCCCAGGGTGGTTAGGCTCAGTTGGGCCCCTGTACTATGCCGCGGGCGGCCATGGGCAAAACCGTTTCTACGGGTCTCCCTGGCCGGAGGGTCAAACCTCGTCAGCCACACTAGAATCAGCTTAGCGCCTATTGGTTCCCCCCCCCCCCCCTGCTGCATCAAACATCGCCCCGGGCCTGGCTGTGCAGCTGCTGAACCCCGAACGCAACCCAAGGGTTACTTGGGGGGCCTTACACAGCTGCACGGTGGTACCCCCCGGACCAACACTTTGTACCACCTGGCACCCACATGGGAGCCTTAGCCACCATGTGGGTACACAGCCGTGGCGCATCTAGCGATTGGGGGCCACTTCTGACAGTGGTCCTCAAGTTGGCGGCCTTGTAATGTGCCACTTCACGCTTCTCTTGAAGAACCCGGCATTGTAATATGAGGGTAACACGTGTGCGGGCAGGTCGTTCCAGGTTTTTATAGTTCGACAGAGAAACGATCTTTTGAAACGCTCTGTTCTGGCGTAGATTCTCTCCACTGTACGAGTGGCATCTCTGCCCGGCACGCGTTGTTCGGGATCGGAAAGGAGAGGGTGAGATCAGGTTGAAGAGCTCTTCAGAACATTCGCCGTAATACATTCGGTAGAAGGCAGCCAAGGACGCTATGGTTCTTCGCTGCGCCAACGGTTCGAGGCCTTCCGTCACCTCAGGGCAAACAATTATTCGGATAGCACGTCTTTGCATAGCATCAAGCGCGTCTAGCAAGTACTTCGCGGAGTCATCCCAAAGGTGAGAACAGTATTCACGCAGGGGTGAAATCTGCGTCTTGTACAGTAAACATCTCTGATGTGGCGTGAAGTACCGTCTCACCTTATTTAGGACTCCTAGTTTACGCGAGGCCAGTCCAATACACCGCTCTATGTAGTTTTTGTGATTGAGCTCACGCCGGACGTCTATACCGAGGATCTCCAGGTTGTCCTTTAGGGTAGGAATGGGGACTTCTTAGCTGTAAATGCACACGACTGTGTTTTCCCGGCATTGAACTTCACCAGGTTGTCTGAACCCCATTGGGCAATGTGAACCAGCTCCCAGTCGAGATCCGCCACGATTTGCTGTCTCTTCTCTTCCACGTCGTGTCGCCCATCCACTAGACGGCCAGAATAGCTCCCATGCAGAGTACTATCATCCGCATAACAATGAATGCACCCAAGGGGCAGCATGTCATTGATATGCAGAAGAAAGAGAGTTGGGGACAATACCGATCCCTGTGGTACTCCGTCATTTACCTGTAAGAAGCCTTACCATCACAGAGAACCCGTATACGTCGCCCGTGCAGGAAGCTGGCCAACCAGCGGCACAACTGAGGCGACAGACCGTATGCCGGCAGCTTGGAAAGAAGTGACGCATGCCATACCCTATCAAAGGCTTTAGAGATGTCTAGGCCAATAGCCAGAGATTCGCCGTGCCTCTCCATAGCCTCATCCCAGGTGTGTGTTATATACGCTACGAGGTCACCCGTTGATCGTTTCGACATAAAACCGTATTGACGATCGCTAATTAGCGAGTGATCCTCCAGATAGGCCATGAGCTGCTTGTCAATGATCAGTTCGAACACCTTGCAGATGACGGTGGTTACGGCTATGGGGCGATAGTCGGCCGGATCCGACCAATCCCCTTTCTTGGGAATCGGCTGGACGTTCGCCTCCTTCCAAGCCTCCGGCACTTCTCCTGACGAATAGGAAAAGCGATACAGGTGTGTTAGCGTTGGAGAAAATCGGATGCACACTTCCTCAGCACCACCGCCGGAATGCCATCAGGACCACCGGCTTTCCGCTTTCCTTTCTTTCTTTTCTTTATAAAAAAAAGAAGTGTATTTGGGGTTACTATTGCTCTTTATACGCATACATGATATTGTCATGTTCGGTGGACTAGATACCGATGTGTGTGTCACAACCTTTGGTAAGTTCATTATGGCACTCGCAGGGATACCTACATCATTTTGTAAGATTAGACTAGTACATTTCATTGTACTTGACTGTACTGTTCCACAATATTTATTTATAAACCTGACCGGTATACAGACACTTTCGGTTGGTATCAAAAAATACATGTGTTTTTTTTACATCTTCCAGGTTCGATTCCCGGCTCAAGCAGGTGATTTTTCAAAATTCTTTAAATGCAGTTTGACTTACTTTTGAAAATAAAGTATTGTTTTCTTTCAGCAAAACTTGCTATTATCAATATTAAGGGTACTTTACATCCAACTAGCGTCTAAATTCCATCCTGTATAATAAAAAACAAGTATTCAACTTGTTTAGACAATTAAACTGGCGAATTGCGAGTGGTACATTCTTCTACATGAATAATTCAATTCAAAATTAAAGTATCGCTGATTTTAACCCTATATTTGGGTATTTTCCTGGGTTTAAATCCGTTTCCTCCCAAAAGACCCGGTTTAAACCCATTTCCACCCATTGGGTTTTAACCTTCTGCCCATCTCTACTCGTCCATGACCGGTCTGACCGTCGCTATTGTGGCGAATGTCCCCTTTGGTTGCTCAAGTCGCACCTTCCATGTCTCCACGTTTTCCTGGTGTAGCTGGGACAGCTGGGTCTCGATTTTTCGAGACGCAGGCCTTTGGCTCCGTTCCAGCGCCTCCTTGCGCCATTTAAACAGTGACGCTATGTTGGCAACACTAAAATGGTTCAATCAGCAACGCGGGAATCTCCGACCATAGAGAAACATACTTTTATTTTTGACTAAACGGAATTGGCATGGCAGCTCATTTCTCATTCGTTCATTATATCAGTGCACGTCTTTACTAGTGTTAGATGGTCACTGATCTGTATTATTACCACACAGATCAGTGTAGATGGTCTAAGGTGCACGTATGTATAATAGTATAGTTATTTTTTTCCAGATCAGAATGTAGTTACTTCTGTTTTTGTTTTAAATTTTATCAAAGATCACAGCTTACAAGATCCAAGTATTTCAGGGATGCGTGGAGGTATCAAGCTGAAATTTGAAGTGTCATACTCAAGTCTATGGTCATATAAAGTTCTGAAAAATCACACTCTGCCAAGTTTACGTTAAAAAACATACGGCCATTTATTCAGCGCATTCTATCAAACTAAGAATACGGACTAACCTAGAAACCGTCTCGCCTCGTGATCACTGCATCAAAAACTGCTGCCGTACTAACGCATGATTGTGTGCGTGAGCGTGCTGTCCACACGCCTTGCGTCTGTGTGTAGTGACGCCGGCTAAAGACACTTCCCACTTTTTTCGGGAAACTAATCATGCTAAAGCCTTATTCTATCTGCATAAAGTTCTTATGAATGACATCATGTATGCATTCCCGCTTTACAAAACAGGGGGGGGGGGGGGGAGTGGGCGAGGGTTACTTATCAAAGTGTTCAGCGCCTTATGGTTGGAGGTTTTCCTAAAGGTTTTTGCGATAGCACGCACTGTTTTCGAGATATAAGAATTTGAAAAAAAAACTGCCATTAAATCATTCTCTTCAATAAAACTGCTGGCTGATGACCGGAACACTGGCGGGCGGCATGGACCCTTTTTGACGATTCGTTCAAAAGTTGAAAGTACCCAGCATACGAAAAATTCCCTTAAACGATACTTATCATGAAATTTTGAGATTTCGGCGCGGTGGCCATATTGGATTGCAAAATTATCATGTGATTCGTACTCAGCATACCAAAAACCCCCTTAAACGATTCTCATCATGAAATTTTGTGATTAATGCGCGGCGGCCAATTGGATTGCAAAATTATCATGTGATTCGTTCTCAGCATACCAAAAACCCCCTTAAACGATACCCATCATGAAATTTTGTGATTACGGCGCGGCGGCCATATTGGATTGCAAAATTATCATGTGATTCGTACTCAGCACTCTCACTTAATTTAAAGTATGCCAAGTTTCTCGTTACTGAGTCCGAACAATTGTATAGGTCGATTTTCACTATTCTCGACTCACACTTGACCGTTTCCAAAATATTTATATTTCGTGTCTCTAATAATTTAGTTCCATACCTATGTAATTCTTTACTTATTTAATTTGGGTAATTCTGAATTGGAAACTGGCAACACCAACAAAAATGTCAAGATGGAACCTGGCTGTTTTTAAACATTTTCTGTAATTTCGACACACTTTTATTGCACAATTCGACATTTTAAAAACAATAAAATTTGGTCACGTGACACAAGCTTGTCCCTTGACAACAGAATGTGCACTAAATGGCGGATAGGCACTTATCCGCCAACAGTTAGCGCTTAAAATTTTGGACGCTTTGCTGTCGTTCAGACACTATCTACCTACTTAACATATCTCTGCTATCAAATTTGGACAAATTTGGTCAAAGGGTATCAAAACCTGTAGGGTGGGTACTTCCAGTCGACCTAGAACTATGAAATTTGGCAAGTTACATCGTCGTTATAGATCACAAGTACAGAAATAAATCGGAAAACTGAACATTTGTGATAAAATCTTTAATAAAAATAGAGAAAGTCTATAGGTATTTGGTGTCCCAAAATTGACTGGTTAAATTTCATGAGATGACTTTCCATCGGAAATCAAATACAAATATTTATTTACCTAATAAAAAAAGGGATGTTAATTTTTTCATTGTTTTTTAAATATTTTTGTCGCACATATGCATTCGTTTGTCACCGCGGCAATTCGGGTTGGTGCGGTAAAACAAAACACGGAGCACCCGCCTCGCCTGGCTGTCGTTGTCGCTTTCTGCTGCCGCTCAGCCTAGCGATAGAAAGGGTGATAATGAAAATGGACCCGGCACCCGCACGGAGAATCCATGGAATGCTAAGAATAAGGTCTCTTTTTCTTCATTTTTGTAATGATTCTTGACTGATGCACGTTACGTGACGAAGTTTGAACAGTTACTTTTGGAACACTTATGAATATTTGCTTAAATCGATGATAAATATTCGTATTCGCCTGCCTATATCGTAAGTACCTACTTACCTACTTTAAAAAGTTTTTTTTTGTTTGCTGGTACGGAACCCTTCGAGTGCGAATCCAATTCGTGCTTGGCCAGTTTTTTCGAATGGGTTTGCAGTTAGAAGGCACGAGTAAAATAAGGGGGAGAGGGGCGCCGTATGAATCTCGCCCAGGGCGCCTGGTAGTGCTCAAAACCGGCACTATGGGGTGTTAACCTAATTGACGTTTTTCATACATATAGGTATACCTACTAAATGATACTCGCGGCTTCGCCCGCGTGAAGTTCGGTACCCATTCCCGCTTGCCGTGGGAACATTTTCCCGGGATGAAAAGTAGCCTATGTGTAATTCCAGACTATAAGCTATTTCTGTACCCAATTTCAGCTCAATCCTTTTAGGTATATCTCACGTTGATTTTATCATAAGAACGATAATAAAATGAAATTAGAGCAAATGATTTTATACGTTAAGGGACGCACCCTACTACCTAGTCATTAGTAAAATTCTCAGTCCTCCTTATGGGCTAGCGACACGGCCAATAGCATTGAATCAAGATTTATGAATGGATGTTGCTTCAGTGTGCGTGATTTCGTTATACCATTACGTCATCGTCATATGGAGCAAGGCTCTCGATTCTCTTTGCTCTCGATCTTCTCACTTCATATTTGAACAATAGAATTTAGAGAGTCGATGTTTATGGTACACGTTCAGAAGGATCAGTAGTTACACTAGTTACTATTGGCGTCCCGCAGGGTTCAATACTCGGGCCATTTTTATTCCTTGTATATTTTAATGACCTACCCTTTTACGTGGGGGACAACAACAGGATTCTTTTGTTTGCTGATGATACTTCTTTGATTTTCAAAGTCAAACGACAAATAGATAACTATGACGACGTAAACAATGCAATCTTGAAAGTAGTTCATTGGTTTAACACTAACAATCTAGACTGAATGATAATAAAACTAAGTGTATTAAGTTTACCTTGCCTAATGTAACACAGTCAGACACCAATGTTCAACTTAAAGGTCGAGAGTTGGAACTTGTGGAATCAACGACGTTCCTAAGGATAACGGTTGATGCTGGTTTACAATGGGGTCCACATATTGTAAAACTAGCTAGTAGATCAAGTTCAGCAGCACTTGCTGTACAAAAGATAAGGCACTTGACTGATGTAGATACGGCTAGAATAGTTTATTTAAGTTACTTTCACAGTATAATGTTTTACGGTATTCTACTGTGGGGCAATGCTGCAGATATAAATTCAATTTTTATTTTACAAAAGCGAGCCATAAGAGCTATATATATATAGATTAGGTCCAAGGATCTCTCTGCGCGAAACATTCAAAGAGGTTAATATTCTTACAGTAGCATCACAATACATTTTTGAAAATTTTATTTAGGTATGTACAAAGAAATTTACATAGTTTCGCCAGGCCTCCGTCACTCGCTACAAGTCGTTTTATAAGCACCTACTCCTAAGTATTATGACGCAGAACTAACGTGGCCGACCGGCAGAGGGATGCCACACGCCAGACCGAGCGAAGTGCGCACAACCAATGTACATTTCCCGCGTAAAATAATATTTCGCTTTATTTAGTCTTGCTTTTTTTTTTCATCTTACTTCTTACTAATATTCTAAAATTAAATGCGAAAGTGTTTTAGTGCGTATGTGTAGATGTGTGAATGTTTGTTACTGTTTCACGCTCTAACGGCTAACGGATCTGGCTGATATTTGATACAGGGATAGATTGTAGTCTGGAATAACACATAGGTTACTTTTTATCCCGGGAATAAGTTCCCAGTGGAAGCGGGAAAAGAAACAAACTTTTACGCGGGCTAAGCTGCGAGCATCAGCTAGTTATAATATAATTCTTATGTAAAGAAGAAGTTATAAAATTTTATTAAGTTTTTTTTTCAGACACTGTTTATTGTTTTTTGTAGTTATAATGTATTTTTGTTACGTGCTTACAACCCTAATGTTGTCAATAGTTGTCACTCGATGACGCAATCATACGGTGTGCGCACGAATCTCGACTCTCGGAATACGTCGTAGAACATGTTTTCCACTGTAGCGATATGTTATAGCTAATATTTTTGAGGTTAAGTATGGGAGTGATGTATCTGTTACGTAGTAACTATTATTTAATCTGTGGTTTCGCTAAGTGATAGACAGTGTCAACACTAAAAATAAAAATAACCTAGCTGTTAATCATAGCAGATCGCATAAAATCAGTAATTCTTTCAGGGGTAACTGTATACGCTTTTACAACAGGTTACCTAACGAAATTAAAAGTATGTCCCTAAATAAATTCAAAAAGTTTGTTAAAGGTAAAGACTATAGTCTATCTCTGAACCAAAATACAGCCACATTTGTTCAGCTTTTAGGGTGTGATTGAGTAACAAATATTCAAACATCCAAATTTCTTTACAAACTTTCACAGCTTTCTCATTTAAAGTACTAGAAGGATCTTGGCTGATCAATCATTTGATGATTCAGCCCATACTTCACAATAAAGCTTTAATCAAACTGCACCTATATGGCTTTATTTTAATTTGAATAATTATAACTTCAGTAGTTTTAACTCTCAGCGGTTACAATGTCTTGATCCTGCTGCTGCATGCTCTCCACTCTCAGATAAAGCGGAACTTTGCCGCTTCTCAGCTTGGCACGTTTATGAACTTTGAGCTCATGTTTCATCATTTGTTTTCTTAGACCAAATTCTTTACCGCACACTCTACATACATGATCTTTTATCCCAGCATGATTTACTTTGTAGTGTTGTTCCAAAGCTCGTTTTAAATGAAATCCTCGGCCACAAGTATCACACTGAAAATCACGTTCTTCTTTGTGTGTCAGTGCATGTTTATTTAAATTACTTTTACTTATAAACCTGGATGGGCATTCGGTACATTGGTATGGACGCTCTCCTGTGTGAGAACGCATGTGCATTTTCAAAGACTCGGTAAACCTTCCTCTGTATGGACATAGAGAACATTTAAATGGGAGATCGTAGAAATGTATCTGACGGTGTTTTGTAAAATGGCCTTGTAGGGCAAATTTTTTTCCACATATATCACAGACGAAGGCAGGGGTGCCTACATGTATTGAAAGGTGCCTTTTGTAATACCTTGGATCATATGCTTTATAACAATATTGGCAAATAACCTTAAAGTTTTCATGCTCATCACTTAACTTATGATCATCCAGTTCTTTAATTGTATTAAACTCTATGTTGCATCTTCTACACCAGTATGTTTCAGCAGGAGTAATTTCTTGAACCTCAACTTGTAGCTCTTGATGGTTAACAATAATATTGTCATCAGCGCACCCCTCGGAATCATTTTCTTCATGCAAAGTTTCTGTTTTTGAGGGTTTAAGCAACTTATCCGATTGCTGTGCAGTTTTCCTGAATAGTATTGCGCCTCGCAACAGTGAGTTGCACAAGTGACATAAATATTTTGGATATGGATCATCCAACTTTATATTGATTCCACCAAATGTGGATAATGCTTCCGAAACGTTTTCATTCATATCATTTCCGTAGATAGGTATGCTGCCTTCATTGAGACACACTCTACAAACATTTTCATTTTCTTTCTTCACGACTATCTTTTTTAGGCTCTTGGTATCGTTCTTAGGTTTTCCACTAGTGGACTGTGACTCACTTTTATTTTTTCTTCTGGAAGACATTCGTTTACAGTGTAACATTTTCAGGAGTAACAGAGACCCGACCATTTTTAGACGCTCGTATGTTCTGTTCTTGGGAAAATAAGAGGAAATTTTCTTGTGATACGATAAAATAATTACCTATACCTTGCGGGGCAAGAACACGTTGTTTATTTAAAATAAAAGATATTGGAGGACAGAGTGCTGTTTGTACAGTACCTATTATTACATTAAAAAATATAAATACAGTAACAGTTGTAGTCCGAGCCGAGCCCAATGCTCCAATGCACCAATGTAAATGACAGATGACATTGAATGTTTTTTTCTTATTCTTGGGCTTTCTCGGCTTGAGAGTATGCCAAAGTCAACCAAATTCCAGTCGAAAAATGAATCCTTTCCGCGTTGAGTTAAAAAATAATTTTTAAATAGCACTTTATACTAATAACGTCCAACAATCAATTTTTTAAAAATCTGTTAAATATTAATTTGTAAAAAATAAATTTATTAAAAAAATAAAGCTGTCAGTCAGTCTGTCACTGTCAATTTTACAAAAGTTAGGTTGGTTTAGTCCTTAGATCATGGTCTAAGGTTTAGTCTAATGAACAAATCTAATAATCTAAATATTTGGCGAATATTACTCTCTACATATTCAGTCGGATTAGCTTATCGTATCGCAGTCCTCTGCTGGACGTAGGACTCTCTAAGTTTTAGCCATAACACGCCGTCCAGCTCATATAATTTAAGGAAATGAACGTTATCCGGGTAAGTTTACTATCCATTCCAAATGAACACTTCGAGGATTTTTATCGGATACACTGTTTGGTTTCATGGTTTCAGAGTATATGGCGATCATCGCCAGTGATCAGGGCCACTGCTGCCTACAATCACCCAATCACAGTGAGACCTCTATCAACACCTACTGTAGCTACTATTCAAAAACCAGATGATCAAGTTATAACCACAATAGACCTAGATAAGTTATATAAAAGAGTTGAATTAGAGATGCGAGGGGTCGATCCAGCTGTACTTTTGAGTTATTCCTGGTTCTGTGTGGCTGCAGCGTCACATTTAGGAATTGAAGTCACGAAAAGGTTAGTTTTCTTGTATTACTTTTGTATGCAGTCCTTTTCAATTTATTTTAACAACTTGAGAATCATATTGTGTCTATTGCATTAAAATTTTATTGACATCACTCTTCCTGCACAAACAGCAACATGGCTTATATTTATAACTAGCTGACCCGCGCAACTTCGTATGCATCACATAAGAGAGTAAATCACCCGTTCCCGTCGCATTTACTCCCGTCAGAAAAATTTCGTTAACGATAGATGTTTCCCGCCGCATTATTGTAGAAATTGTGCATATTCATGCATAGGACGTGGACTACCGTCGTATCTCTATCGTCTGTATGTCGCATATATAGTGAATCAACATCAAACGGGATAAAAAGTTCTAAGCTACCTCCCCACCAATTTTCAGCCAAATCGGTACGGCCCTTCTTGAGTTATAAATGTTGTAACAAACCAGTCTTTGTTTTATATATTAAGATTAGAAGAGTCATAAGTTTAAATCGCTAAAAACTTATTAATACTGTTCTCTTTCTAGTTGGGCATTAAGAAAAGCAGAGAAAGAAAGGCATACCTTACTCCGAGCTGTCCACATCTACAAGAAACACAGAGTGCAATATGAAGTCAGAACATATTTTAGATTTATACACCTACAAAGGCTAACAGGTTCGACATGTGACACTTATCTAGAGTATATTGAGAGGAATTTACCAGAAGGCTGTGCTCTGAAGGTCACGAAGATTGAGTGTCTAAAGTTGCCGGAACATATTACACCACCTACTAATGAATAAGATTTTATGATAAATTAT
This sequence comes from Miltochrista miniata, assembly GCA_933228765.1. Lineage (NCBI taxonomy): Eukaryota > Metazoa > Arthropoda > Insecta > Lepidoptera > Erebidae > Miltochrista > Miltochrista miniata. Next base: position 15,327,120 of record OW121770.1, read on the forward strand.
GTTAGAATTAGAATAAAACCAAATAATATAATGTGCTGTAGTTTTTCTTCTTTAATAGTACACTAAAAGAAGGTATTTTTAACCTTTGATCCTAACACTGAACAGAATAAACATTTATATTATTCAACCATTTTCAAATTGATAAAAATAGTCTATCATGCGTAAGTAGAGAGATAGGTAAGTCAACCTGCTGGATATAACCTTTTTACTAGAATAGTGTGAAATCAATTGGTATAAATCTTTTAGCATAGTTACATAGAGGCAGGTATTATATCTTTGGTCTTTGTTTATCAAACAACTGAAATCCATAAACTCCTTCAGCTAAGTAAAAAGTAGAGGTTCATTTCAGTATGTTATGGCAATTTGGCCTTTAATTTAACATCCTATTTACTAAACTGGTAGAATAGTAAGAATAATAGCAGCTGAAATCCCTAGAATAGGCCATTAAGCCTCTCCAGCTATCTACATGCCTCCTGTTAGTAAAATGTTCATTTCAGAATCCTACACCAACTTCTAACTGAAGTCAATCTTCAGGATATTGTATTTACTTAGCTAGCCCACAAAATTCAATAAAATGCCTTAATATTTTTTAATAGTATATTTAGTCTTAATGAATTGGAGTTTGGACCATAGGCCAGGCAAGAAGATTACAGTTTTTACACATCTAAGGTAGCAAACAAGCATATAGCCCAATGCAATGGAAAATAGTTGCTTATAATATTTAAATACTAATATACACCTTTATAGTATGTATAATATCATATGAGATTCCTTGGATTACATTGGAGTTCATTCACATCTAAAAGAGGTACTTTTTCAGCACTCGGTCCATATCTTTGGCATCAGTATCTCTGTGCATCTGGCAGCGATGTGCATTTAAACTTATTCTAATCGTACTGCTGGTCCTTACACACGGTGAAGATGAAGAGGATTGCAAAGGCGAGCTCCAAGCCGTGGAACATGAGCATCACGGCACACCAAATGTATTCCAATCTGAGAATGTATGTCTGGTATATAAGGAAATAGCATACTCCAACTGCTGAGGGTATTGTAAGTAACACAGAGAAGAATACTGGCACCTCTGAAAGGAAAAGTAAAAAATATGTAGCTACCTAAATTGGGTAAAAATTAATAATACTTTAGATATTAATTTTTAGGTCAAAAAGTTTAAAATATGAATATATTCGAAGTTTCGATCTAAAATTCTTGGAACAGCGACTATTGTTCTGTGCGTGATAAAATCATAAAGTGACATGTACTTACAGGTAATAATAAAAAACACCATAATGAGGAGATATTAGCGGAATTAAGTGAAAAAAAAGTATGCAGTAAAAATATTAAAAACTTACTCTTACTGGCTAGGTTTCCTCTTCTTCCTAAGAAAATACGAATAACTTCAACAATACATAGAGCACAAAATATACCAGCTTCAGTCAGCAAAGCATTTTCAGGGTAAGAAACATTTATAGCTTTTAAAATACCCATGGCCACTTCACATACAATAAACATGCCTAAATAAAAACTGTTCAGATAGAGCAGAATCTCATACGCTAAACTGGAATTCACGTTAGTTACTTTAGACATATTTTAGTTTTTAAAATAATGTTGTTCAGTTCACGTTTTTGTTGATTCAATCGACCGCTTCTACAATACAAACCGGAAATAAGAGAGGGGTGGAGTGACAGTGACAAGCTGACAAGCGACAGCTGACACAATACGGATACGGATATTACCTTATATATCATATTTGTATAAATAGTTAAAAATTAATTACTAAATAATAGTTTGTATGATTCGGCGGGAAACTTTCAGACAAGCGTGTTAATATGCCTCAATAATTTTTCAAAACTAGTGTAATTTTGAGTGTTTATGTGTAATTTATGGTGGATTATTAAACATAAAGGTTTGACAACGTGCAAAAGTGTTGGAAAGTGATAAAGCGCAGTGAAACGCGAGTTTTTAGGTTTGTCGACGAATTTCACAGCAAGCCCTAGTAAGGTACCACCGCCTTACTAGAGTAGAACTTAGTCCAAACTTGGACATACATGAATACGCTGCTCATAGGAAGAATCATAACATGAAAATGATTTATATTTTCACAATGAAATTTACTTGACTTTGGCATACTCTCAAACCGAGAAAGTCCAAGAACAAGAAGAAAAAAAAAAAATAGTTTGTATAGTTAAAATGGTTTAGTCCATGGAAAATAGGATAGCGTTATTAGCGTTATTCAAGCTAAAAATAGTTATGGGATCTATACAACTCATTGGAACTTAAAGACACTTATAGGTACTTAGGTAAATTTCTCTAAATACATAAGTACAACAAATAAATACAACAAATTGGTACACCTAAACCTAAAAACGCGTGAAAATATGGAATGCATGCATTATTGTATTGGTTGCCGCATGAAATATTACTGAATCAGTGATGCATGTCCCGAATACTCGTAGGAAACGGTTTTAAACGCATGAATGCTTTTTGCATGGAACTTGCACCGCATAATTAAACACGTAACAGATTATGTGACTAATGTTATCTATACTACTAGCTGTCCCGCGCAACTTCGTTTGCGTGATAAATGAAGAACCGCTCGACCGATTTTGTGCAAACTTCACATAAACCATCTACTAAATAGTTCGAACAAAGCCTAAACATTTGGTTTGGATAGGTGATCCCGTTCTTGAGTTATAAAATTACAACGAAAAGTGGCATTGATTTATATATATATAGATTAATATAGTACATAATCAGTTAATTTAGCTGTGTAAAGTGTAAAGAAGTCTTTAATTTCCCCCATTTTTGAACTCAGGTAGACAAAATTTCTCCAGTGCCGAGCGATTCAATATCATGAAAACTTGAAACTGTTCTGTAAGTTGCGACGAACCCGGGCTCTTCAAGCGGAACAGGAAGAGAACATAATTGGTTCGAGGCTACTGTCAGAAGTTTTGTGGACTGTGAGAGTGCCCCTCGCCGCGTTTCCCTAGATGCCGCCATAGGCAATGAATAGAGACGTATACTAGAAGAACAACCGTTCTTAAGGATTTTTTGTGCCAATTTTGTTGGGGGCATGCCCCCAGCTCATGTAGTTCCCATTTGGCGGCGCTGTCGTCGCATTTCACATCGCAGTTAATAGTCAAAAACTAGTAGGCACAATTTTACATTTTAATCGACTAAATTCAGGGATTTATTCAAAAAAAATATTTCACGTCTTTTAAATCTAAACATAATATAATTTAGATTATTTACAATGATTGATTTTATTCTTTTGCTTCGAAAAATTAAAAATGGCTGCCGCGCTGCGACTGCAACGCCGCCAAGCGGCAGTTTGTGTTACAGAAAGTTTGTCTTCAGAGCAGCCTAAGAAACGATTGTCTGTATTCATTGCCATAGGTTTGCATTATTATTGTGTGAGAATGTCCACCAATATTTATTTATTTAGCGGCGTCTGGGCTTATATTTTTGTGAAAAGAGTAGTATAGTCAAACCTTTATCCCCGTAGGAGTAGGCAAAGGCCCATATTTCACCTTATAGTTTTTTCTTCCAGGTGGTGTGGTAGACCGTATTGCTATGTTAAAATTAACAGGCGCTGGTTGTGTCTGCTTTCATTTGAAAATTTTCAAGCCTCCTAAAGGGCTTTCAACAAGGCTTAAGGACTGCCATTTTACAGGCAACCGGGACCAACGGTTTAACGTGCCTTCTGAAGCACAGAAGCGCTCGCAAATAAATGTAGCAAAGTTTTAAGTGGGTGGTTGTCACCCATCCGAGGACCGGCCATTATGAAAGTTGCTTAATGCAGTGTAATCGTTTACAGAACACTGAGTCCGCGAGGCCACGAGCGCTTTTGGGTTCTATTAAGGGAAATAGAGTAAAAAAAAAAGATTATCTGAAGCTCTAACCACCACCGTTGTGAGAGGTTTGTTACTGTACTCTTTCACACAACGGCTGAACGGATTTGGCCGAAATTAGGTATAGAGATAGATTATAGTCTGGAATACTCCGGCATCCGATTTGTGAATCTATCTAAACTATCCGCCACCCAAATGCATACCAAAAAAAACATTCAAATCTGCCCAGCCGTTTAGGAGGAGTTTAGGACATACACACTAGGGCTTGTAATATCGGAAGGAATTCAATTCCGATATTGAATTTCAATATCGGAATTCCGATATCAGTATCGGAATCGGACAAATTCGGAAAAAGGACCATTTTCTATATAAATTGCATATATTTATGCCACTAACGTGACTAGACCAGCTTACGGGCCCAGCTGATAGAAAGTGGCGTTAACGTGCTTGAAAGCTCTTGGCGGGAATAGTGCGATGAAAGAATTTAGCCGACATAATTTCAAACAATTCCTTAGAGCACAACCCATTACACAGGCGGAAGAACACGATTATACGCGGCCAAGGCTCTCCTGTCTGAGGTCTATGATCGATGTCAACTCTCATGAGTCGCCTTCGAACCAAGTCGAATGATTGAAAATGATATTCAGGTGCCCCAGCCCAAAGGTAGTTTATGAGGACTTTACTTTCGACTTATAGAGGAGCAGTTTTGTGCCGCAGTAAAATACCGCCGAGCACTCCGGGCTTCTGAAACACCAGCTTGGCCTTGTTCTTCAAATGACACAGGTACATACAAAAACTTGGGTCTTGGTAGGGTTGAATGGAACACGGTATCGTTCCTAATTAGACACTCTTGCGAGAGTACTTAGTCTCACTTTCAAACAGACATTGTTCACGATTTTCTTATATGCGCACCGAGGGATATTGGGACGGCCCGTGTGGCGTGTATTTACACTATTTACCCGTACATCACCATAGCAATGAATGCTTTGAATAGATAGCATGTCATTGGTATGCAGCAAAAAAGAAAAGCCTTGCCTTCGATGACGGCCCTAATACTTCTACCGGCCATAAAGCTGGACACCCATCTGCAAAACCTCTCAGGCAGTCCATAAGAGGGACTTGCCTCGTAAGAAGACCACGGAGCCAGACTTGTAGTAACTATTTTTTATTAATCTGTGACCAGACCCAGTTCAAACCCTTAGAAATATCGAGGCTTAATACACGCTCCGTCACCACCTTTAAGGTGACGGCTATAGGCAGTTAATGGACTGGGTTGGTCCTCTCAACCGTTCATAAGCACAGGATGCACTGCGCGGAATCCGGGACTTGTTTGGAAAGCGTGAAAAGCCGTGTAGGTAAGTACCGAACACGCTCCGTGGCCTATGACTATAATAATATCCCTGTACCAATTTTCAGCCAAATCCGTTCAGCTGTTAGAGCATGATAGGTAGGTATAACAAAGATCTACGATCCACCAACAAACTTTCACATTCATAATATTACAAAGTTTTCAAATCCAATTTTCTTTTATACGATTTCGATATTTTACGATATTAGGATTTCTCAATATCGGAATTATAATATCGGAAATTCTTCCGGGATTCCGATATTACGAGATTCCGAGATCTCGGAATTCAAGCCCTAATACACACGTACAGTAGAATTAAGTATAAGGTACCTACTTATAAAGATATATCAACTGTATAGTAAATGGTACCTACAGATTTTAGTTAGGTAGGTAGACTTATATGTAGGTTTATTTTAGTATCAGAAACTTGTATCTTCTTACAATCTCATGCTTTCGCTATCCATACAGTAAGCGCTAGTAGATTTACTTTCTTTGAGTGTCCTATCAAGCGTGCAATACACATAATCGTTGGTAACCCTATTGGTTAGGTCTTTACACATGAAATCGACGGTTTGGTTAGAATTAAAACCTTCCAAGTCGTAGACTGAGTACCTACTTATATATCATCAGTTTCTACGACCACCTTTAATTTTAGTCCCGGGACATCCTTCTGAGGGCTTACCCGGGGCTCTCAACCACAGGCTGTTGGGCGTTACGTGAGGTTTTTTAGTTGGTAAGAGTCCGGCATAACATCCTCTGAGGATATTCCCTCACGTAAAAAAAAAAAGAAAACCACGTTTAATTCGTATAATTTACAATAAATTTGGCGGAAAAACAATAAATAACCATCGTGGGTTTACATTATTAAATGCCTGGCGGAAGTAGCACTGCCGTGGCGTATTAGAATAAAATATAGCTTCTATGTTACTCGCTAATAATGTAGCTTTAAATTGGTAAAATAAATTTTCAAATTGGTTTAGTACTTTCGGAGCCTATTCAATGCCAACAAGCAATGAAGAAACTTTATCCTGATATTACATAAATATTTTCTTTAAAATGTCCAGTACCTACTGCAGAACGCCTGTTTCATCGGTAATTACCTAATAGAAAGTCAACGAGTTTCTGCAATGAGCGGGAAGGAAACTTTGCGCGCGGCACACGAGCACAATATTTCCGTACAACACGAAGGCAGGTCGTCTGGGAAACGTTCCATTTTCAAATCGTAATTTTTTTTTCACTGAAAATGAAAACTAAGCCAGTGTTGACGTTTTCGAAATTAGACCCGGAAACGGGGGATTTATTAGATCGGATGTTTGACAAAAAAGATTGTATGGTCGAGATAAACCCGGGAAGAGTGAGCTTGCCTGCTGACTACATGACCATAGGGCAGGATATTTTGGAAATGGAGGTGAAAGACAGCGATGTCTGGATGTGTTCATACCCCAGGACTGGTGAGTGCTTGACATTTTTAGTTAAATTTCTTCATAATAATATTTTTCTGAAATAATCCAAAAGAAAATTTACTGACAAGTGGAGAAATGTGTGTAGGTATATGTGAATGCCTCTGCTTACGCCTTCCGAGATAAAATCGTGACTATAATGTAGGAATGTAAGTTAGTTTTAAGCAATGTTTTTAATTATCATTATTAAGACCTGATTTGAAGATACTTGTTATTTTTATTTACGAATATTATAAAGAGGAAAGATTTAATTATTGTTTGCATCGAATAGGCTCCGAAACTACTGAACCGATTTGAAAAATTCTTTCACTGTTGGGAAGCTACACTCTTTGCGGTAAACATAGGCTATATTTTATTCCCGTATTCCCACGGGAATGGGAATTACGCGGATGAAACCACGTGACGTCCGCAAGTATTTTAGAATCTTAATCCTACTTCCTATCCTTCTAATCCTACTAATATTATAAATGTGAAAGTTTGTAAAGATGTTTGGATGTTTGTTACTCAATCACGCTTCACGGATGAACGATTTAGCTGAAGTTTTGTACAGGGATAGAATATAGTCTGGAATAACACATAGGCTGCTTTTCATCCCAGGAATATGTTACCTAGGGAAGCGGGAACAGGTACCAAATTTGACGCGGGCGAAGCCGCGACTAATCATTTAGTACCTAATAATTATAAATGTGAAAGTTGTGAAGATGTTTGGACGTTTGTTATTCAATCACACTAACGGAATAGGCATGAGCTGAAGTATGGTAAAGTGATAAAACCTAGCGTATTATAGCTACATTGTATTCCTGAAATACTTTACCATGGGATGAGGAATAGGTAAAAAAATTCCACGCTCGCGAAGCCACAGCCAACATCTAGAAAGGGCGGACCTAAATTGTGCTGCCGCTGGAATACATGCTTTTTTTGTAGTTGCGCCGAATGATACCTGATTTTGGAAGATGCCAAAAATGGGTATCTATTGAAGTGACATCGCCAGTAAAGGAATCACAGCAAACTGAACAAAAACTGATAAGTATTCGTCCACAGCATTCTTCGACATTGTGTCCACCACGACTAGTGTTGCCAGGTCCTATCGGATGAAAAGCGGTACAAAGGGTAAAAATAATCGGGACTTGGGGTTTTTAATCGGGACACAATGAAAAAAACCGGCCAAGTGTGAGTCGGACTCGCTCGCAAGAGGCTTCCGTACCGAAAAAAGGTAAAAAAAATAACTTTTGTTGGGGGGGGGGGGGGGGGGGCTTAATCTCCCTTTTTTCTGATTTCTTATTATTTGTTATAGCGGCAACAGAAATACCTCATTTGTGAAAATTTCCGAGATTCGTTGCTGTTGCTTGTTCGATAGGGATGGTTCTTGGCTTGGATACATTTTAGAGATCAACAGCTCACTTCTACAGTGATAAAGGAATTCTAGTAAAATTCGCTCAGGAAATTACAGGCCATGTTTGGGTTTATTAGAGCAGTCGCGGGATCGGGGGTTTATAATTTTCAAATGAACACCTGTCTTAGATTGTACGACGCCCATGTTGACGCTCATACAGACGCTCGTTTCATGAATGTAGCCCTAACCGTTATACCGGAACTCCTACATGGGACCTGGAAGCGAGGGCTTGTGTCATTGTTTAAATGGCGCAAGAAGCCACTGGAGCTCTACGCCGAGAAATCGAGGCTCAGCGGTCCCATCTCTGCCAAAAATCATTGAATTTTGAAAGGTGCGACCTGAGCAAGCAAAATGGGGAAACGCCACAATCAAGGTGATCAGACCGGTCATGGACTGGCTGGAAACGAGCTATGGCAACCTCTCCTACCTGTTGTCACAGATGATTACCGGGCACTGGTGCTTCGGCAAATATCTGTGGCAAATACACCGGGAGATCACAGCTTAGTGACAGCACTGAACGCAGCGAGAACACAGCGCTCTACACATTATTGGAGTGCGCCAGATCCTCGTAGACATACTTTCGCTAGAGACGTTCGAGTTATGATATGCGAGTGCCAATGGGAAAAAGTAGAACGCCGTCGAGTCTTCCTGCGAGCAGCTCTTGCTCGAAAAAGAGGCAGCGGGGAGAGAGCGGGAGATAACTCTCCCACCCGAGTTCCGCAGTCTGCAGAGGGCACCACAGACTTGTCTTCGCCCAAAACTATCGGCCTCCACGACCGGGGGCCTGAAGTAAACGAAAGAGCTGCTCGCCGTTCTTATAAAAGCAGGCTCAAAACGACGGTGTGACGCGGGATAACATCCCAAATACCAACCAACCCCCTAAGGATGTGGGATAGTACCCGAAATCCTAGGTGAGGTCGCGGTGGTAGCCAAAGTCTACAGGGAATCTTAGTTCTCGGCCGTGGGCAGCGGTAATGAAGAGTCTGGTTTTAATCGATAAGAATCTAGCATTGCATCGGTGAAAGATTTCCAAACGTAGGGAAATAAAAAATACCACTAGGTACTATTTCCAAAATCGCTCATAACTTCCTATTTATTCCTGAGGGGTAAAATTTCCAAAAACAGTAAACTGGTAAAGTTCTTTTCCCGTTTCATGCCTGTAGTCCTAATCGTTTTTGAAATTTCCAAAAAAAAATACTGATGACACCTCGTTTCACCCCGAATTTCGACGAATCTCTATTTAACTACTATGGATATTTACGTCATAAAAGATAATTAGGTACTTTCCAAATGTCATGTTATATCTTTTGTATGATTCGGCTGGCCGTTGATGAGTTACCTATCCAGTTTTTTTGTACAGTTTAAGTAAATGATTGCTGCTTATGGTGTTAATACAGAATTATTTTGTGGCTTGGCATAAATCGGGACATTTAGCGTCCCGATCAAGTACAAATCGGGACGCGTCCTCAGACCCCTGAAAATCGGGACGTTCCGCCCAAATCGGGACACCTGGCAACACTAACCACGACTAACAGACTGGTTTCTCATCCCGAGTCGAGTCACAAAACCAGTTATAAAATTAATACAATCGCCAATGCTGTTGAACTTTTGATACGTGCAAAATGTTAAGACTGGTAAATTTGAAGTGCATATGTACGATGTAGCATCATCAGGGCATTCAGGGCACCGAGCAGAATGAAATCAGCAAGTCAGCGGCAGGAAGCCTTGAGCCATTGGCGCTTGGCACAGTGCAGCATGAGGTGAAGCGGGTCCTAGTCGTGCTAAACGAAACCTCACCGACTGTCGAATACCAGCTGACGCTGCTTCAGTGTCTCGGCGATGGTATAAAATCAGCAAGTCAGCGACAGGAAGCCTTGAGCGGGCGCTTGCACAGTGTAGCATGAGGTGAAGCGCGAGGGTCCCACTCGTGCTGATCGAAACCCCACTGACTGTCGAATACCACCTGACGCTGCCTCAGTGCCTCGGCGATGGTGTAAAATCAGCAGAGCAGCACCAGGTAGCCTTGAGCGGGCGCTTGCACAGTGTAGCATGAGGTGAAGCCCGAGGGTCCTAGTCGTGCTTAACGAAACGAAGACGCTAAGCCTCGGCGATGGTTTTTGCCAGGGGATGGTTTGTGCCAGGAGAAAGCGTTCATAATATTCAGCGACACCGCCAACAATGCCTTTCCTCGACACCCGCTGCATTAGACAGTCATAATTGGAAAATGGACGGGAGGGAGGTGGGGTGGGGTGGGATCACCGAATCCTAAGGGCGTTGTTTTCAATACGAGGTAAAGCGTTTTTACACGCCACACTAGGGATGTTTGCTGTACAAAACGCTGATTCGTCCCAGAGCGTCGAATACTGCACTCACCTTTGTGATAACTCCGCGAGGACTGGACGTGCTAGACGCTATGCAGATGCGTGTTATTTCATTATCGATTGCCGTTTGGAGTAAGGTGATGCCTTGAGCCACTGTCGCAACTTTGCGTCTTTGGCTGCAGTCTACCAACTTCACGCTGCAACCGTTCGAATTGCCTTAGGATTTGTCAAGGTCGAGCATTGCAGCCTTAATGGATGCATGAGATGGGGTAATGACAATTGAATAGAATTATATAAATTTATAGATACGAATGATATAAATACTTGTGTTTTCTTTTTTTTTAATACTTATTTATAAAATATTGGGGAATGATATTGAGAAAAAAAAAAGAGAAATATATAAATAAAAATAGAATAAGTACCTACATAGCTACCTAATGAAGTAACAACTAACAAGTGACCACACTATTGCAATGCTTGTAAAAGGCACTAAGTCATAAGTACTGAACCAAAATGTTAATATCTATGTACACTTAGTTGGCAATAAATGATTTGAATTTGAATTTGAATTCACCTCGGCGGCACCTTATTGGTTATCCCTCACTTGTCTTGTCGGCCAGGCAGAGGTGCCACTTCCGATTGTAAAGAATTTTAGCAAGAACTGAGCGATTCTAAAGATCTTACTGCCGAACCATAGAAACTTAGAATGCTCTGCCAGCGCACGAGTTTCTGACTAGGCACAACCCTGGGTTCTTCAAGAGAAGGGTGAAGTTTGCTGTCTTAAGATGAGAGCTTCTGTCAGGAGTCTTGAAAACTGTGAGAGTAGTCCTAAATTCACTAGATTATATGTCCATGGCTTTTGATGAAGCAGGCAAAGTCTTTTTGGCGAGCTAGGTCCCTTCTTTGTATTTTCGTCTTTTTCCGAAGTCAATTTTTTTCATTAGGTATATTTATTTAATTAGAGAGACTTTTTAAAACCCTGCTACTAGGGAATGCAATACCGGGATTCCGAAATACCGGGTTCCCTCACTATTTTCGCGGGACCAGACCTGCACGAAAATCGTGCGGGATCCCGCGGGATTAGCGGGAATGTGCAAAGGTAAACGCCATGTGTTGTTCTGTAAGCGGAAGCGCGCAAACTGATTCGGTTTGAGAAACTTATTTGTTTTTAGTGATTTAATCAGGGAGATTTGACTTTTCTTGTACCATAAACAGTTAGAAAGGTAATCAATTATCTCGTACATTGCTTGCTGGCTATCTGAAATGTAAAATTAGGAGTCGTTTGGCAGACAAGAATTTTGTCATGCTATGTTTTTTGCGCTTCTAATAATTTTCAGTATGTATTTTATTACTTATATGTATACCTCTTTAATAATCTCAATACATAAGTAATATTAAATAATTTATTTTTCCTTGTTGCCCCGCGGACTCAGTGTTCTGTAAAAGATCACTGCAGATAAGTTGCATTTACTATGGCCGGTCCTTAGATGGGTGACATTTCAAGACGGCAATACGGCTCACCACATATTACGTGGTTCGAAATCTTAAAAGGTAAAATGTGGGCATATAATATGCCTATGCCTACCCCTTCGGGGATTAAGGGGTGATTATTTTTCAGTTCTAGATGGATGTATGATACAGAATTCTATTCTTTTCTCAATGACTTTCAGAAATATGCGGGATCCCGTAATAACCGGGATCCCGCGGGACTGAGATCTTTCAGTCCCGCAATTACCGGGATTACAATTTCATTGCGGGATTGCATTCCCTACCTGCTACGTAGGAGCTAAACTGGTCGCAAAGATTGAAGCTTCAAAGCGTCACTCAACCACTTGTAAAATAATTTGTAAATTTTGTTCTGTTCAGGTTCAACATGGTGTCAAGAAATGGTCTGGTTGATTGGACACGACTTGGATTACGAAGGAGCCAAGTCTTTGCAGCAGGTATGTAATGAAGATATACTTTCTACTGTCATGAATTTTTCGGTAGTTTCTAATTCTGTAATGCCTGCATTACATTACCGACATTATTGGTAAAGACATATTCACCTAGTGTAAGACACAAATATTTGTAACGACCTGCGATCCTGCGATCTCAGCAACGGTCTATTAGACGCATATTGAATAACTAGCTGAGCCCGCAACTTCGTTTACGTCACATAAGGTGTATGAAAGGAAAGGTATTTCTTCATCAGAGTCATCAAGCAGCGTCTGAAACTGCCCTGTTTGCTTAATCATAAAAGAGCTTAATGATTAAGTCTATTTTAAAACAATTCGGACTGAATTGTTTAAAAATAGTCTTAATCATTAAGCTCTTTTATGATTAAGCCAACACGCCAGTTTAGGTACACTCACATTCAAAGAACAATTAAAATTTTCAAAATATCTGATTCTTAAAAGTGTTATAACTCTTTTATTTCTAAACCGATTTACATAAAACAAACGCTAAATGTTAACTGGAGCAAACCTCAACACAATAAAAAAAACCGCATTGCAATCGGTTGAGCGGTTACTGAGATTAGCGTGCACAACCGTACAGACAAACAGATATACAGACATACAGACATACAGACAAACAGACAAAAATTCTAAAAATCATTGTTTTGGGTTCTATTGCGTTCATAAAGCCCCCCTATAATATTTTTTCTTATTTATCTTCCATGTACAGACAGCGACCTGTTACGATTTTATTATATGTATTGATATTTTATTATCACTGCGACAACGTGACAGTTCAACGCAAAAAAAGATGGTTATAATCTAAGAATACAGACAAACCTAAAGTTACTTAACATATCTCTGGTTATAATAATACAAAATAATTTTATCATTGAACACCCTAGATCCGCTGCCCCTTAGTGGAACTATCATGCATCATGGTGGCAGGCCACTCGACCTGGCACAAGGAGTCACTTGAAGGAACATCCGTGGACCTAGTGAAGCACCGTCTTCCTCACCCTCGATACATTCGCAGTCACCTACCATGGGACCTGCTGCCTGTGGATATTGAGAGGCCTGATGGATCAGCTAAACCTAAGGTAGGGAAGAGCGAGCGATCTGCTGATAGTTATAGTAGAGATATTGAGAGCCATAGTCATAATCAGTAAATAATGATTTTCTAGTTAACCTTAGGTACACTCGATATCTCCTATTTACTCCAATTCATAACTAGGGACTGTAAGAGAATCTTTCCCTTTCTTTTTACAGCGGTTTACATCATTTACCCACAATACATAATACTTAACACAGCACTACACGGAACACGGCAACAGACTCAAAAACTATTACGTGGGAAAAAACTATGTAATGAAATGTGTAGGTATACTATGCCTCTGCCTAACCCTTCAGGGATAAAGGCGTGACTATAATATCTGTATGTACACAATACTTATGAACATGAGTTTTTAGCCCAAAGAATTCAAAGACTTTCCATTCCAGTGATCAGGGATCAAAGAGGGAATGTCAGTGCCAAATATTCTTGGTTCTTCATGTACTTTGGTATTATCAAAGACTTCTATATAAACTGAGGTAGACGCGCCGTACTCTAACAAACGAGATTTCAAAAGCAATCCTCAAATAGTAATACACACATTACTAAGACTACACTCACTTATAAATTTTTTTTAAGTAATTGTCACCACACACAATAGCAATATACGAATAGAAAAAGAGTAAAAGAGAAGGCGTATGGCGTATGGACTCCGATTGCAAGTCGAGCACTTACTCTCGAAGTTTTGACTCACAACAGTGCGCGAGCAACGCTGCTAATTGGCGCAGTTTTTAGGTTTCAAAAATCGGTGCGTAGGGCATGTCTACCTCAGTTTATATAGAAGTCTTTGGGTATTATCATAAACATACTTTTGGATTGGCCAAATTTTAATTTGGTTAGAAGAAGAATTAGGTACTTATATTGTAACTCCTTGTGATTCTCACGAATACTTTAGAGACACACTCAGCTGAAACTCTGCTATTTATTCTGCGTTAGCCGATTCCATAGTGATTCCGACAAATGGCGTTCATTCACTTTGAATTCCTCAAAATATTTAGTAGAGCGAGGCAAAGAATACCATAAATGACAAAGTATATTTTATACCTACAGGTAATATACACATCCCGTAATCCCAAGGACCTGGTGGTCTCGTATTACCACTACTGCACCCTGGTTCACGGTCTGAAAGGTACCTTTGAGGAGTTCTGTGATCTCTTTATGAAGGACCGCGCGCCTTTTGGGCCCGTTTGGAATCATATATTGGGTAAGTTGGCTATTACATAATCTTTTTATATTTTTTTTATTATGAACCACATTTACACACATCGCAACCCTCCTGGAACTCCCGGCTACGAAGCAGTTGGTCGTATCCAGTAATAAATAAAATAAATATTTATGGACATTTTTCACACAATATCATCTAGCCCAGGAAATTATGATTACTACCCGTTCGCTCTAACTTTGCCGCTGGCGTAGAGGCGTATACCCGAATTGTTAATTAGACGAAGTAAATTGACAGTAGCTAATGTCACTTCGTCATAGAAAATAAGCAACATTGTATGAAGAAGTGACAATAGTTGCTGCCAATTTACTTCATCTAATTAAAAATTCGACTTTAGTATGGAGCCTAGCGGCAAAGTTAGAGCGAACGAGCAGTATATAAACTTGTGCTATGAGATCTAGACGACTGATAAACATACTTATATTTACTTAACATATATCTCTGCTTATACTTATAGTTCTAAATACATACATATTATAGATAACTTTACACCCAGATACAGAACAAATCTATAAGTATACTTATAATAAATCTGTAGAAATGAAAATTCTGTACATTCAAAATATCAAAAAAATAAATAGCAGGGGGTGTTACTAGACCGACACTGAACCCAAAAATGTGATTAAAAAATTTTTTGTCTGTCTGTCTGTCTGTCTGTCTGTCTGTTTGTTCAGGCATCACGCAAAAACTACCGGTTCGATTACGATGAAACTTGGTATAGTAGTTTTGAGGTTACGAAAGAAAATACTGTCAATACAACCATATAAGAGCAGCATTTTAATAAAGTATCGCGACCCAGTTTTACTTTATCCTCGCGTAAAAAATAATAAAAAAGTTAAAAAAATGCTCTAACTGTTTATTTTTAGATTAAGAAGGTTCTTATTTTGTATAAACTCGTACTTAAAAAGGTCCTGTACTTGTATGCGTCACAACATTCAGCAACTATTATTTTTTTCATTTTTACAGATCTGAAAATGAGCAGTAGGGGTTCACTCTCATTCTCTCTGACACTCAGGAGTTTTACTCTGATATTTTAAATAGTTAAATCTATCATAAAAGCAGAAATAAAGGGGATGTCACCAAATCGGCTTCTTTATAACACTGTCCAGCGCAAATATTTTCACAGACGATTACAAAATAATTCATTAACAGTACATACGTTTTATGTGAATTTTTTTTTTTTAAATAATAATAATAAATATTCACGGACATTTCACACAACGCTATCTGATCCCAAAGTAAGCTAGGAATAACCTGCTTGTGTTATGGGTATCAGACCACGGATATTAATACATATATACTTTTTTAAATACATACATATTATACATAGAAACACCCAGACTCTTGGAAACAAACATTTATGGGTCACACAAATATTTGTCTCCGGTGGGAATCGAACCCACGACCTCCAGCGCCGCAGGCGGTGTCACTACCGACCGCGCCACAGAGGCAGTCGAATATATAATAATCAATCTATATTAATTATATTTTTTTTATAAATATTCACGGACATCTCACACAACGCTATCTGATCCCAAAATAAGCTAGGAATAACCTGCTTGTGTTATGAATATCAGACGACGGATATTAATACTTATATACTTTTAAATACATACATATTTTACATAGAAACACCCATACTCTTGAGACAAACATTTATGGGTCACACAAATATTTGTCTCCGGTGGGAATCGAAGCCACGACCTCCAGCGCCGCAGGCAGTATCACTACCGACTGCGCCACAGAAGCAGTCTTTTGCTCTTTTTTTTGGGTCTTTGGAATTATGGGGTCATTTGCTGATCTATCAACTTCATGCCAAAACCTTTTATTTATATGTACCATGCAGCATGCTGGGCCTCTACCGGCTGAAACCACATGATGTCCTACCATCTGCCTATCGTGCCCGGGTAAGCCCTCAGAAGGAGCGCTCACCAAAATCTCATGGCCGGCAAAACACTTATATCTGGCCATTAGGCACAATATTTCCCTTTCGGCTATAGCAAGTTCAAACTTCAGCTATGTTCAGAGCAGTCATGAAATTCGGACAAAGTTGAAGCATAAATACCTACCTTGTATGCATGTATGTTTGTATGTATTCTATATTATTGAACCATTTTAATGTTTAAACAGGTTTTTGGAAAAGACGCAACGATCCAAACGTGCTCTTCATAAAATACGAAGAGATGAAACGCGATCTACCTTCCATAGTGAGAAAAACTGCGGAGTTCCTCAATAAGGACTTAAGCGATGTTCAAGTCGAGAAGCTCTGCGAACATCTTTCGTTCCAAAACATGAAGACTAATAGAGCTGTTAATTTGGAAGCTATTCTCGAAAAATCTTTTGGCACGAGCTATTTAGAATCCACCGATCTTAGATTCATAAGAAAAGGTGAGATAGGAGATTGGAAGAACTACATGTCAGATGAGTTATCACAGAGATTTGACGAATGGGCTGAGCAACATATAAAAGGTACGGAATTGAGTTTCGTGTGACAGTAATGCTGGGCTTCTTTATAATTACAAAGAATCTATATATTAACTTCTTTACAATAAGTTGTAATGTCCGCAGCTTGCTGAAGCTAATGTAGTTTAAACTGAGTCCACGTCATTACATATAAATAATCTGGCCGACCCTCAAAATTCCGAACGCTCATTTCGCCGATGATAAATTCAACGAATGGTTGTATGGTCGACTGTTAAAACTCCGAATGGTCATTTCGCCGATGATCAGTTTTACGAATGATTGTATGAAATTGATGTTGGTGTTGGATGGTTATAAAAAAAAATAACCACGAAGGCTAAGGCGGGAGCTCCGCTCCGCTTCGCTCCCGCCTTAGCCTTCTAACCTAACCTATCCGAGTCGAGGTGTTAACCATAATAAGTGAATGGTTAACACCCCGACTCAGAGTACCCCGATACAATCATTCGTAAAACTGATCATCGGCGAAATGACCATTCGGAGTTTTAAAAGTCGACCATACAACCATTCGTTGAATTTATCATCGGCGAAATGAGCGTTCGGAATTTTGAAGATCGGCCAGATTATTAATATGTAATGACTCCCTCCCGTTTAAACTAGTTATAATGTTAGGCTATGCGAAACTTTATATTGTTATTGCTAAAGTAGCTAGAAATAGACAGTATTGTGTACCTACCTACTCCATGTTTCATGACTGCTACACAAGTGATGCTAGTTCACAACGCTTTTTCAATTTACTTTTAACAGTTGGTTCCAAAATTGTCTGGGCTCTGACAATAAATTTTAATTTTGAGTTCCACCTTTTGGAGGAAAGAATTTTCGAAAGTGGAGGGTCAATTTATCGTGCCTACTCAGTATTTGCCCTTAATTGGAAACTGCTGGTATAGGTATAACATACACCTTCAACTATATGGATACTTGAATTTATGATTTAGTTAGCACACTTATTAATTTTCAAAATTATTTCTAATAGTGATATTTTTAAAGTTTATTTGACGGTTGAAGTCGTATTCAGGTCCTAAGCAACATTCAAGCTTAGTTACGTAAAGATTTTAGATGTAACCGCATATGGTTACATACAACAATTTTCATAACTTCAATGGTTACTGCCTCCAGGAACTGTATTATGTTTATATAACTTCTGTTTAAGTTTGCTGGTCTTATAATCAGCTGTTATAAGGAAATAGGTTTGTTGCGTATCTTGATTGTAATAAACGTTGGTTATATCATAACGTTGTATTATTTTATAATTTGATATCCCTTGGTAAGTGAAATTTAAATATCTGAAGTTACAGGGAAACAACCTCATCCTGTGATCATATACATATTGTAATAGCCGTAATTTCGAGTATACTCATAGCACAAAATAATAAGTACTCACAGTCTAGTACTAGTACTAGTGGGTTTACCACTGGTGACCGAAATTCATTTGATCATATGACGTGTGACCGAAAAAACATTAGGCCTTTCTACTACTGATCGAATACACAACTGACCGAAACTATTTTTATCGAACAAACATTTGGTATTTTTAATACTGATCGAATGAACGTTTGGTCGAAAAACTGTTGACTAAAGAATATTTTAAAAAACAAAAGCGAAATAAGTAGAATTCGTTGTGGTCGCAGTTCTAACCTAACCTAACCAAGCCATTTTGATTCAGCCCCTGTTACAATATTCTTTAGTAAACTGACCGAACGACCAAACGTTCATTCGATCAGTAGTAAAAATACCAAATGTTTGTTCGATAAAAACTTTTTTGGTCAACTGTTCATTCGATCAGTAGTAGAATGGCCTAATGTTTTATCGGTCACACGACTTAACTAATGGTCAAATGAATTTCGGCCAACAGTGGTAAACCGAGTACTAGTACCTACTCATAGTTTATAACCTGTTTCTGCACTAGTCGAGACTGCACATGAATTAATAAAAATATTACTTACTTACCTACTTGAACCGACGGCGACGTTTCAGACGTGTTGCATCCTTCCCCTTGGTGGCGGCTGGGCTCCTGATATTTTTAAATTATTGCAGCTTTGTACGCTCATACTTTATAACAAGTTGAAACTTCTTAGGAAATAATAGGTACTTACTGACACTATGTCCGTATATTTCTGGCAGATTGCCAGAAATACTTATACGGACTTTTAACTCGAGTTGACAAAGTTTCTGGTGAGGGTAGGTACCTTTACAGAATTGATAAAACGTATAGGTAGGTGGTGGTACATGAGGTTTAAAATAAAAATGAACGCTTTGACATATTTTTAATACCAGACAAGTGAGATTTACAAATTTGCCAATAAAATCTAAACGTTATACACTTTTTGTACATTTTATAATACTTAACAATAAAATAATAAAGTAATATAATTGCAAAATATAATTTGCAATTCGTATTCACAATAAAAAAAGTTGCGAAATTAAAAAATCATTTTTAGGTACATAAGACTTTCACTCCATTGCGCGTAAATATAAAAAATATTAACGCATAAAAAATCTATGCGTAATAAAAGTAGCAGGATACCTCACATAGGTAACGCTCCACGACTCTCCGTATTAAATGAAGGCTTTTATAAATCTAGATTGAAAATAAACAGTTTTTTTCGGCAACAGGATAAACTCCTTAATGCCTAAGGCCAGGTCTGCTGCTCCATGTTTTCATGTTAGAACACAAACATGTTTGTACCTAAGCCACGCCCCTTACACAATGTTTTAAAACACGATAACATGGACCAGCAGACGCGCCTTAAATATGTCCAAAATATGTCATTAAAGTATCAGCGATGAAATAAAAATAATAAAATGACAAATAATGTAATAAGTGTAATAACTTAACATCAGGATAAAAAGTAAAAGAATCTTAATATGAAAAAAAAAAAAGATTATATCAACATGGATAACCTCAAAACGACTAGATACATTTAATTGACTCACAACACTGAACTACTGGTGAAATTCTCTACACATCAACATTTATTGATCAAAATACAACATTTACATACACATATAAAATTATTTACATCTAATTGTGACTCTTGTCAATAAAAAAATAAAATTTGAATAAAAACAGCGCCTACGAGAAAAAAACGTAGCAGGCAATTTGCACAGGAAAATAAAATTGTACTTTCCAATTTGATAACATTAATCGTTCTATTATTGGAAATGCGAAAGTTTGTGAGTGTCAATGTCAGGATGCCTGAATGTTTCTTTCTCTTTCGCGCTTTAACAGGTGCAACGAGCTATCTCGATAATAAAATAACATGAGGGCTGAGCCTCGGGAGCCATCTAGTATTTCTAGAAAACAGACAGGAAAGTTGTGTATGTATGTAAAATTTTAATATTCAATTGACACCCAGCCCCAACTCACATATTTAGAACATTATAATAATTATGTTCATATTCCAATTCTTTAAATGATTGGTACATTTTATCTGTATAGCATGCAATAAATTGTTTCTTTCAGTATTCACGTTTAGTGAAAGTAATGTTTGATTACATAGTGCTCATGCTTTAATAGCTAACTGCCAACTACGTTTTTTCAGCGACGTTTTAAACTGTATAATATGATACATTCGTACTCATATACGTACACATCATCTAATGTAACTTAAATTACTCTATTCAGTTGTATTTATTTATTTTCCTCACATTCTTTTATAAGTACTTGTGTTTATATACATGATTGGTACATTTTATCTGTATAGCATGCAATAAATTGTTTCTTTCAGTATTCACGTTTAGTGAAAGTAATGTTTGATTACATAGTGCTCATGCTTTAATAGCTAACTGCCAACTACGTTTTTTCAGCGACGTTTTAAACTGTATAATATGATACATTCGTACTCATATCCGTACACATCATCTAATGTAACTTAAATTACTCTATTCAGTTGTATTTATTTCTTATCCTCACATTATTTTATAAGTACTTGTGTTTACATATTATGTGATCCTAATGGTTGCTGTGTCACTACCCCAGGGCAGCAATATTGGACCATCTATTTTGGAATGTTTTTATATTATTTTATAGTATCGAATAAACAATTATCACAATAAACATTATCTATTGGGTACATTTTTTATAGAAATTATTCAATTATCATTTACTTAATTTACTTTAAATGGTAAATAATTTAATAAAATGTAGTTTTTACAATGCAATAGATGTATGTTAGCTTTAAATAAATTAGAATAATGTTTACATCAAAGTTATAAATACTGAACAACCCGAAATGACGTGATTCACTAACTATATTACATGGTTTTATTTCTTCCATTAAAGATAGCACAGGGTTGCCCTGCTGCCTTTTCTGTAGCAGGATGGTAAATTGTTTAAATGCATTCCCCCATTTACAAAAAATACTTTAAATTTTTTGAATGAGTGTTATTTATCTCTAAGTACGAAATAGATATTATCTTCTCAATTGTGTAGAAGAAAATGAATTCTATTATCTAATACTTGTATAATAAAAATGTTTACGGTAAATTATTTAATTTTTAGTTTTGTCTTATCTTTAGTATAACCACCGTCACACGGTGTCAAAGTTTTTTTTAATATAAATATTATTTTGTTTATTTTCTATTGTCATCATGTAAAGCTCGTAATTTGTTTCTTTTTCTTTCATAATGATATTCTTTGGAATTATATTTGGTATGTATTCATCTGAGATCTATATAATTACAAACAGAATTCTTACTGACAGTAAAATAGTTCTGTTATTAAGATTTCATAGATTACATCTACGATAAAAAGATATAATTTAATTTATATCTTTTAAGAAGCTTACATGTAATAATAATTAAGTACAAGTACTTAGCTTAAAACCTATTTTATTTTTGTTATTATATTTATAAATTATCATTATGTGTTGATGGACTAGAGTTATTTAATGGTGGAGTGATGTCATGATAAATATTGTAATTTAAATAATATGAATAGGTACCTATTTAACGATACAATATTTTTTCCTTTTAGAATTACACTTCCATTTACTTTTTGCTTAACAAGATATGCAATATCTCACTTACAATATCTATACGACCAGAAGTTATTACAAAAGATAAATACATTTAATACATTAAGTTCCATTTTCATAAGTATTACAAAGATAGAACACCTTCTGAGATATTTGAGACTTAAGCCAGTCTCACCTGTAAGAAGAGCAGATGACTAACGGATGAGAACAGGCGAAGAGAAGGAAAACTCAAAATAAAACCTGGTATCAACCCATAGAACAACACGACCAATGAAATTGATCGGAAAGGAAGGTGCCTTACTGAGACTCTCTCCTCTGTCAATACACAACTCCAAACGGCCATAAACAAATATACAGGGGCGGAAATTAAAGGCCGTGGTTGGGGGAAAAGTATCTATAATAATGATGATGGCAAATTTTACTGAAAGAAAATATTCCTTTACTTTCAAAAGTAATTTTAACTGCATTTTAAGATATTTTTTTTACATCACTTAGCCGGGCTTCGAACCGGTGAAATGTAAACAAAAAATATCCTGTATTTAATGATACCAGGAAAGAACCATTCCTACTTAAAAAACAATTTTCTTTAAACAACATTAGTACCCATCTTAAATGAAAGAAAGAACAAGTTTTTTTTATTGTAAAGCTCTTTTAATGCAGATTTACTTACTTTTAAAATTAAAAAAAATGTTTCCTTTCAGTAAAACCTGCTATCATCAATATAAGGGGTACTTTTCTTCCAACCATGGTCTTATTTTTCTACCTGTATGTGTGTTTAAAATCATAAGCGTATTTTTTTTTGTGTAAGTTCCGTAGTGACAGCCTATTGGTTTTGTAGTGGTGTTTAGGAATACGATATCCCCCCGGATAATATGACAGACAGTTATGTAGGTATCGGGTAAATAGGTCAAGGCCGCATTTGCGGTTACCGCAGGTGGTTTCTAACTTCAAAATGTCAAAACCAATAAAACCGAGTCAATGGTTTTATCGGTTTTGACGTTGTGTGGTTAGAAACCGCCCACGGTAACCGCAAATGCGACCTCAGCGATATTATAAAGGTTTCTTCTTTTAATGAAGGTCGTGTTGCTCTATGTATCCACCTCTCCAGTGTGGTACGGTGAAACTAACCAAAAACTATGGCACATATTTTGTATTAATAGGTGGACTCCTACGTTCAGAAGGAGACTGCGATAACATGATTCGATTTATTGATTACACAACAACTAAACGAAGTCTTAAGACAGTCAAGAAAGGGAACAAGACTAGAATAAAATACTTTAAATGAGATGACAACTAGAATTAGTAGATTTATGTCTAACATGAGGATTTCCAAATGCTCCACAGCATTGATGGTGATTCACATTCTTCGTATGAGTATGTCCATGAGGTTGGACATTGCTTTGAGCTGCTTTTTGTTTAACAGATTCTTTGCGGCATTGTTTTGTGTTTGTACACTGTTTCTGATGGCCAGGCGCTATCCGAGCTTTGAAACGTGTGACTTTGCTTGGCTTTGAAACAGTTTCCACGTTTTCTGTGGCGTTTACATTGCATATATTGGAGCTTTGGTTAATATCTTCACGTGTATCTTGATATTCTGTTTCGGTTTCTGTGAAAATATTGAATTAATTTTTAGCGATTTGTTTATCATAAAGGCCGTTTTTTTAAGGTGTGTGTGAAATTAAGGCAAGGCAGAAGTGGACAAAATGGTTATTATTACACATCGTCATATCAAGCTAAACTGGCAATGTGCTGATCATAGCGAGTTCTAGAGTGGAAACCGTGACTTGGCCTTGAATTGACCCTGACTAGTGAGGCCGACTAAGGCCGTTGCATACATCGTCATTAGTTTCCAGTCTGGGGTCCACATTGATTGTCTTGGCAGATTTAATATTTGTCGTTCGGAGTTCCAATGAATCTGTTTTTATTGTTACTAAGATGGCGTCTTCGCACGTTAAGCCATTGTTTGTCCTTGATAGTGACATTGCAATCTTTAAGTCAAGTTGAAGACCTTTTTGGGCGGCTATAGAGGATAAAGGCGTGACTATTATGTATTTATGTATGTTGGTATGTAAAATACACAGATTCTTACCAATCTCATCCGCACTACGTATTGCAATAGAAGAATCAGCTTCAGGTCTGATCACCGAACATGACGAATACTCGATGGCAGGAGGCGCCGACTTTGCCGGAGACATCCGCGTCACACACTGTTGGATTATCGTGAAGCATCCATTCGTTAGCCGAGGTGAATTTAGCGATATCTAGAAAACAATGCGAAATCTCGCCATCCTTTTAATTAATAGAATTTTACCATCACCGTTTTGATATTAGTTTTTGTGCAGGTTTGTGTGAGTGATGCTACGAATAATGTATACTAATATTAATAGTATACATTATTCGTAGGAGTGATGTTTGTTAGTCACAAAATTATGTATAAGTATCAGAGTTTTTCATTACTGATTGGTTAAATATCGAAAGATTTGAATAAAATTATAGAAAGATATACGAAAGAAGGACAGAAAAAAATATTACTGCAAGATAAAGAAGAAGCTATTATTCTTGAAGAAGGAAGATAAGGTTTTGATTATAGCCCTTTATCCAGATCATCTGTTGGATAGGTACCAAGGATCTTAGAAAGCGAGTCTCACCTTCAAGAGTGCACAATACCGAATAACGAATGACGTAACGAAAGAAAAGAAATACCCCATTTGGCGCAGTCGTCGTCAAATATGGCGAGACCAAGAGAAATAGTGATTCATTTATTAAGCTTTAACAATTGTGTAAAAGCAAAAAAGTTTATGTAAAAGTAAAAAAATAATAATAAATAAAACTGGAATAGTACAAGTGAATTTTCATTAAGGAACTGTGTAAAAGTATAAAATATATCATATAATCTGTGGTAAAAGATAATTTTATGACGTGTAAGCTTCATTTCCGAATGCCATGAACATAATGTTAAAGTACTTACTGTGTCAACAACATTTTCTTGTTCTTTCTCTTTGTCTTGTATAGCTATTTCATCTCGGCATGGGGTACTTAGTTGATACCTGAGGGAGGAATTTACCTATGATTTTACGGCAATAATAAACTTATTGTCAAATATATCTTTAGTGTAGGTACTCTGATGAGACTAAGAATTCTGAATTGCACTATGAAGTAGGTATCCTACTTCCTGCTAATCCTACTAATATTATAAATGTGAAAGTTTGTGAAGATGTTTGGATGTTTGTTACTCAATCACGCTCTAACGGATGAACGTAGGTATCTGGCTGAAATTTGGTACAGGGATACATTATAGTCTGGAATAACGCATAGGCTTTTTATCCCGAGAATAAGTTCCAACGGGAAGCGGGAACGGAAACAAATTTTACCCGGGCGAAGCTGCGGGCATCTGTTAGTTGATTATATTTGGGATACCAAGCCCAATATAATCAAATTAGACTGGCATGTTCCCGAACCATTATCAGTCCAGTTCCAGTGACCTTAAGTAATGAATAATGATAGCTAGCGTTTCCACTACTGAAATGTTTAACGACTATCATTATTAGGTACTGCTGCTACGACAACGACTTTACGTGACCTTCCAAAGCACAGAAACGCTTGTATTGGAAACACCTCATTAGGGCAACTATTTCAGCAGGTACGTTTGTGGAAAAACCTTAGACCATATAGCTACGTAGTTTAAGGCTGAGGCCGCATTTGCGGTTACCGCGGGCGATTTATAACCTCTAAATGTCAAATCCAAGGAAACCGAGTCTATGGTTTCATTGGTTTTAACATTTCGAGGTTAGAAACCGCAACTGCCAACCGCAGTGCGGCCTCATACTTACGGTCTGTGGTGGTCGGTAATGCACCATTTTATTATAATTACCTTTTTAGAGAGAGTTCCATCGTCCTGGGCGTGTCTATGGATTCGATATCCGTCCACTGTCCTGGCACGCTGGCTGAATTTGATCTAGATACTGACAAAATAACACGCATACATTATTAAACATGGTTTTTACCTAATTAATGATAAAGGCAGCTTCATTTTCACTATGGGATAAACATGTTTGAAGTATATTCCGGTATATGAAATGATATCGTATCTGTATTTTACAAAAGATTAAAACGAAAACGTAGTCTATAGATTTTTTATCACCCTATTATGGAATAGAAGCACTGATCTCTGATCTGTATTATTATACAGATCAGTGAATAGAAGGAATACCCTGAAAGATAATTACTATTTATACATAAGACCATGTCAATAGAATTTTTGTTACGCTACTTAACCTAGGCGCCAGATTGAGAGCAAACAACAAAACTTCTCCTTCACAGCACAATTTTCACGCAAACCAAGTCGCGGGCATTGACTAGCCTACAATATTTAAGATACTTTTCATATAGTACAAACATGGGGCGCCTTATATCCCATAGCACAGTATAAATAGAAAAAACCTACATAATGATCTCGGCTGTGCCCATAGTAAGAACATTATAAAACTCCTTACCTAGTTCTTTCTCAGCCCTATTTGGCGAGTTAGCAATACTCCTCCTCGCCACATCCACATCATGGAACGTGACAGGCGAATACATCCGTCTCTCTTCCACCGGTGACGTCACACTTGTAGGACCATTTGAGGGTACTTGTGAATTTCTAGCACTCGACACTGACGCCTGAATTGCGATCACACTTGACGGACTACTGAAGAGCGAAAGAGCGCAGCCATTGATGATGGAATTTGGAGAAATAATTTCGGAATTTTGGATTCGACTAGTTGCAGTTTCTTTTTTATGTTCGGCGATACTGTCTCTTATATCTGCTGCTCTTTCCCATTCGGTTCCCGGTTGGAGTTGTGGTGATATGACTTTGGTGAGAGATGGTCGGGCTTCGCGACCTTCTAGCCAGTATGTTTTCATTGCTCCTGTGAATTGGAATACACATGTTAATTGTGGATCATTATTAACTTAAATATTGGTTGTTTATCATCAACTCAATCTATGGCAGTCCACTTCTGGACGCAGGGTTTCTTAAATAAGACATGGTAAAAGCGACGATGGCAAGAGGGGTGGGTACAAAGTTTAATTTCGAGTTCTCCTCCTCGAAATGAAAGCCTGTACATCTGTATCTCGAATATTAGTAAGCCGGTACACAAAAAAGTGAGGCTGTTCTTCTCGTTTGGTTTCAAACCGTAAAGAGTTTCAAAAGTGAATGGTCAACCTCCGGTAGCGGAGAGGTACGAAAGAAGAAGAAGACCAGACACTTCGTCACTCTTGGCAAATGAAGGCACTTTTGAAACTCTTTACTGTCTTGAGCCAAGCGGAAGAGCCCCATTGCACTAGTTATTCCAATTCTAGGGTCTACCCTGCTTAAGGCAGTGATGAAGACTGACGTTTACACAAAACTGAGCTAGCAAAAATGCAAGTCCTTCAAATTAATAGTACTTAATACATACCTTTCCCTTTAACCTGTATCTCTCCACGCTCAGTCACCATATAAGAAGGCGAAAGCAGTTCCTGAGTAGTCTGAGAGATATGTATCCTCATGGCTTCGGAAGTGGATTCCATTCTGGAAGCTGTATTGACTGAGTCGCCGAATAAGCAGTACCGGGGCATCTTCAGACCGACGATGCCGGCGACTACGGCGCCAGAGTGGACCCCGACGCGGATTGATAGGTGGGAACCTGGGGAGGGGTAAATAACAATCAAATCAGATTATTACAGTTGAATCATGGCAGTAGTGAACTTTGAACGACTCTCCAGGCTCGAGATTTTTCTTTCTCGACTGAATTCAAAGAGATATTTTTTTCATTATTTCTTCTCCCAATCTATATGGGAGGGTGACTGGCATAAGCACAATGGCCAGACGCGATAAAACAAGGTTTTGTTTCGAGTTTTCGTTCTCTAAGCCCTGATCACTTCCGTTAGTCAACGGGTACACCTCGCGCAGGTGAGACCGGCTTATGCTCTGAAGATATCAGCAGGGCAGCATTGCACCCCAAGGAATTTCAATTAATTTGATCTCCCTCGGCCTCGGTTTTCCCTAGCGCCTTTAGTATGGGGTTTTTCGAAGGGGGTCTTACAGGGCCGGATGCGCGTTTGTGGCGCTTCTGGTGTTGCAAACGTCCATAACCTACAGTTACCACATAATTATATAGCTAAACGGGAGGGTCTTTTAAAATGCGGTTACCCTTTTGGAGAGATGAGAATGTTGGAAACGATGCGACGAAACTAGTTCTTCACGGCTGAGTCCGTTTTAAAAACCTGGTGTACCCCAAGAGAGGACTTGTGTAAACCTGACCAGCTTCTTTCTGTGAAGCTGACCTGTAATTTTAGGCATTCATATTGATAGGATGACCATTTTAGCACAGCAGCAGACTACTATCTACTGCCGAAGTGTACATTATGCCATTGCTGTTCCAGTATAATCTTTTATCAAGGTGCCAGAAAATGATATCTACCTGATCAAAAGTAGTCAAAGTAATCTTTGAATATTTGCTGTACTTACTGCAGCTGTCGACCCTACAAAAATCTTCAAAGACCCCTTTTGAAGAACCTCATATTAAAACGTAATTATATCATTTAAGCAGTACATACCTGTGCTCGGATCCTTGAGATCAGTAATAGCGTCGACCATATCGAGAGCCATGTCGCAGACCTTCTCAGCGTGATTGTCTTCCTTCTCGGGGGCTCCAGAGACCACCATGTACGCGTCTCCTATTGTTTCTACCTGTGAGGAATAGGTATAAAGCTATTATTGAGAAATCGGAAATGATAAAGAATGTTGCCTTGAATTCAAGAGCTTAAGTAGCCCAGTTTCTTGAGATTGAATTCGCTATCTTAGTTATTCCATTTTTCACCTGCGATCTCAAAAATCGTTTGCCATGATCATGAAAACATGAAACGACCTACGTCCGCGTGATTCCTTCGATCTTACAATCCCGGGTTCTTCAAGAGGAGCGTGAAGAGGCACATCACAGGGCTGCCAACTTGAGGACCACTGCACTGTAAGAAGTCTTGTGGACTGTGAGGGTGGTTCCCGATAGCTACATGTCGCCTTGACTTTCCATTAGGCGGGGGGCAACAATTTGCCGAGTATATTTAAAAAAAACCCTTGCATTTACACACGAGAAAAAAAAACCTGCTTTTAAACATAATTCTCGCAAGAACTCTTCACAGGGTTTATTCAGTAATTAACCATGTGAAAAATTTGTTGTTTAAAGGGGAAGGCGTAGGCTCGTAGTTTAAAATCATCAATCTATCCAACCAATCTATGGCAATCCACTGCTGGATGCATCTCCTATTTCGCACCAGAACTAATTCTACACTTCTAATATCCCTACGAATTTTAACGAGTTTACTCTGAGGGCTATGTTCAAGATTCTGGTTCTCTGACGGTTAACCTTGTTTCTAGCTTCCTAGCTTTCAAATCTCGTCTATGTACATTGTACTTAATTAAAATAGAAGAAGAAAAGCTACATATTCCGGTCGAGTTGAGCAACCTCCTCCTTTTGTGAAGTTAAAAATAGACAAACCTTATAGACCCGGTTCCTCTCGGTGAGCGTGTCGAATATGGAGTACATCGCGTTCAGCATGGACACCACTTCCATGGGCGTGATGCGGGAACATATCTCCGTGAAGGTCACCACGTCAGAGAACAGGATGGAGACGCTGTTGAACATCTGTAAGTATGTGAAGATGTATTTATGAGTACATACATGAAGCAATATAGAGTAGAGATATAGAGGGACTGATGCTTAAAGATATAGAACGACCGGAAATGGTGAAGACGATAGGACGTAAATCCCACCGACACTCTGTTACAATCCCACAATTTGTCAGTGGGTTTTTTTTACTTGATGCAAGTCCTACATGGATGCAATGCGGGAATCCTACTGACTAAAAACCACACGTATCCTACCTAACCATCTACGGTTGGGAGCCCCGGGTAAACCCTCGGTAGGATACCCCAGGACTTTGTCAGTGGTTTTTTTGCACATGCTCACAAGCCGTCATTTAATCTGAATGAAGAAAACTAGCTGACACCCGCAACTTCGTTTACTACACATAGGAGAGAGAGATACGGAGAAAGGTGTACTTTTTAATTCTTTTTCTCTTTCTATCTAACCATTCTGTCATCCAAACGAAAATTCTGACATTCAGAACAAATGTTACACACCCAATTCAATCTCTGCATTCCGAGCATAAATTAATATATTAGGATATGTTCATAGGTACATACTCTACTAAAAATTCCCTTTAACAGAGAAAAAAAATTAAAGACCAAAATAGGTAACGAATTTCGTAACTAAAAATTTACATGTTATTGAAATGAAGTACGAAGCCGGCTAAAAAACAAATCGGATAATAACTTTTCCACCACCTTGTATTTCATAACTTAAGTTTACTACAAAACAATTAAATTAAAGGAGCTTACTAAGTTTATTGTCAATAAAGTATCACTTATCTCATTGAATCGAGTATAGGCACGAAGCGGGGGAAATAACGGCTTTCGGGAAGTGACGTAAGAAACTAGATTTAGATTTAGATTTAATTCTTTATTGCACACAGAAACAAAATACATTAACATTAAATACTAAGAACAATGATGTACAAAGGCGAGCTTAACTCAACACTGAGTTTTCTCCCAGCAAACCTTTGGGTGATAAGAAAAGCGCAACGGAAGGTTTAAGAAGTGTGCAACCAGATAGAAGATAAGATAAAAGTTACTAAGTTTTATAGTATTACATACATAGATACCATGACTATTATATACATACACGTCGTACACATAATACCAACACATATACTAACACACAAAAATGGATAGGAACTTAATAGTAGTAAGTATAAACATAATACTATATATGCATCTCTGCATCAACGTATCGTATACATGAAGAAGTACACTAAATATACACTGTACTTACATAGTTATAAATTTGAAGACAGAAATAGTTCTTTAACTCTATCCTTGAATACACCCAAAGAGGTACTTTCCCGCACAGAATGTGGCAATGAGTTCCACAACCGTACTGCCCGAATGGTAAAGGAACCGTCATAACAATCCGAAGAGTGAGAAGGCATACGAAGAAGAAGTGAAGAGGATGTACGACAAGGTTTACCCCTAGGGACAAGCAACTCAAAGCGTTCACGTAGATAAGAAGGTGAATGTACATTATAAAGAATAGTATATAGAAGGAAGAGAATATGGGAATCTCGACGCTGCCGAACCGGCAACCACCTCAATCTTGTACGGAATTCTGATACATGATCATACTTCCGAAGACCAAAAATAAAGCGTATACCCAGATTCTGCAGTCTCTCAAGTTTATTTAGGTGTTCCTCCTTTGTATCAAGGTAGCAGACATCGGCATAGTCTAAAATTGGGAGTAAAAGGGTTTGTGCAAGAGTAACTTTAGTTTCGAAAGGTAGGAATTTCTGGAGACGTTTTAGAGATTGGAAAGACCAGAAGACCTTCCTACTTACCTCAGCAATTTGGACATCCCAGTTTAGGTTCGCATCAATATAAATACCCAAGCTCTTTGCGCAATCTGTGACCGCAATTGGAACCGCGTTGTACATTATTTGTGGGAGAACTTGGTCATTTAAGAGATTCAGCTTGTATCGGCTACCAACAATGACTGCTTGTGATTTTGCAGGGTTCACCAGAAGTCCAAACGATTTAGCCCACTGACTAATGTTATCTAAGTCACTATTGATAGCAGCTACAGCCTCAGTCACGTCCTCGACATCGAAGTGTCGATATAGCTGCAGGTCGTCTGCATAGAGATGATAATTAGAAGAAATAACTTTAGTAATGGCGTTTATAAAAACGGAGAAGAGAAGAGGAGATAGAACGCCACCCTGAGGAACACCCGCATTCAGATGGCACCAATCAGAGCAGATGTCATCACAACGAACTGACTGCGAGCGACCCTGAAGGTATGACTTGAACCACTCAATCACAGAAGATGAGACATTAAGGGAGGCCAAAATTCCCAATAGGACATCAAAATCTACAGAGTTAAAGGCACTGCTGAAGTCTAATAAGACTAAAACTGTTAACTGTTTCTTTTCTATAGCCATACGCATGTCATCAGTAATCTTGACTAGTGCAGTAACAGTGCTATGACCACGACGGAAACCAGATTGATATTGACTTAGCAGGCTGTTGTTGGAAAGATATGAAGCTAGTTGGTCATGAACCACACTTTCCAGAACTTTGGATAGTAATGGAAGGATGGAAATAGGACGGAAGTGGGATTGTAGAGAAGGATCGGGTACTTTTGGTAAAGGTATCACAAATGCTTTTTTCCAGGTTGAGGGGAAACTGTTACACTGTAGGGAGAAATTAATAATGTGGGTGACTACAGGAAGAATGTGGTTTAGGATTGGAAGAAGCATTTGTAGCTGAAGGCCATCATAACCCACAGCTTTTGTCGTTATCGACTGTAAACGTCTCCCAATGTCCACCTCCGTAACTGAGCGGAATGAAAACGAAGTATTTATAGGCAATGGAAGACTAGATAGGAAGTTTAAAGTAGAAGATTTAACATCACTGGGAATGGCAACTGGAGACCTCGAGAAATGCATATTGAGGTCGTTAAGGTCTATATTAGAACAATTGCTTTCTGAGGCCTTACCAATACCAAGTGATTTAAGAAATTGCCATACTTGTGCTGTGTTAAAATCTTGAATAGAGTTATGAATGTGGCGTCTTTTAGCATCCCTACACATACGAACGCAGCGATTACGTAACTTTCTGTACTTATCGCAGTTCTCCATTGTGGGTGATTTACGGCAAATGCGCTTGGCCTTATCTCGTTTTGACATCATTTTCTTAATATCTTCAGTAAGCCAAGGCGCAGGTAAGTGTTTTACTCTCACTTTTTTGAGAGGAGCGTGTACATCAAATAACTTGAGTATGATATTAGTAAGGGAATTAACTTTTGTATCCAAGTCGTCACACTCATATACCGAATTCCAATCGATACTGCTGGCATCCGATTCCAAACGCTCCAGATCAACGTTTTTAAAACTACGAAGGTATAGAAATTTACTCTTGCGCTTAGGAGGACGAATTTTATAAGAGAGATATATGAGATCATGGTGAGAAAATGGAGCAGGAAGTTGACCATGTGTGGCCACTTTGTGCGGGTTGGAAACAAGAATCAAGTCAAGAAGTGAAGATCTATGATTCGGTTCATGATGAGTAGTAGATAGAGGAAGGATATGCATATTGACCGAAGATAAAAGGGACTGAAGTTTGCGGCTGTGAGAATCGTTTTTCAGTAGACAAGTGTTGAAGTCTCCAAGTATAATTGTTGTGTCGTAGATAGAATTGAGATGTTCCAGTTTAGCCTCTAATGAATTATAATAATTAATTTCACTGTCAGGATTATAATAAACTCCTAAGAGCATTTTATTAGAATTAATATCTAATTCAAGGAAAAGATGTTCAGCGAACATGGAATATTCATTAGGAGACCGGTCAACAATTTTATATGGGATATCTCCTCGAAGATAAATGGCCACCCCCCCACACTTCTTGCCCGTCCGGTCATTGCGCACAAGCTTATAACCGGGCAGAGAATATTGAGTGGATGGCATTTCTGGTTTCAAGAAACTTTCAGACACTAGGACAGCATGAACATGATTAACGTCAAAAGAAGACAGAAGATCCGAGTAATGAAAAGAAATGCTTTGAGCATTTATGTGAACAATATTTAAAAAATTAGGGAAACTGGAAAACACAGAATAGAGATTATCGCGAAGAAGTCTAGAATTGTCACCACTGGATGCACTAACAAAACTGTCGCAGGATGTATTAGAGGAAGAATACTGCCGTGGTATAACTAAAACGCCGTTAAGTAACATTTTGTCGATTTTTACTTTTTGATGCTATCTTAGTCAGAAAAAAAATCTCTATCGATCTGTATTTCCAGTATTTTCCTACCTAGAATAGTTACTGAAATAATAATAGTAAGAAAGCCGTTATATGATTTGATTTTACTTGTGTATTATTCAAAAATGCCGTAAAGTGACTTTGTTAATCTATATAGCCGCTATAGTTCAATAAAATCAAATATTTACAAAAAAGAACTTAAGATTGTTTCGCTAGATTGCGGTTAACGAATTTTAATTCACTTTAATGTGATTAAAGTACTTTTACTGCTTTAAAGTTACTCAATTTCATGAATAGAAATTTTAGCTATATTAAGCTTTAATGCCGTTAATTGAAAATGTTAGACATAAATGTGTTTAAAGATACTTAACGGCTTTACAGTTTAATTTTATTGAAAAAAACATTTTGACTTATTCATCGTTATGCGCCAGTTAGCGATGTTTCGCATATTGAATAAAATCAAAATGGTAACAACAGTGAGACTAAATTGCCGTTATCCAAAATTAATACGCTAAAAGGCCGTTATATGATCTCGCGAGGGGTGAATATGATCGGGGTGGTCATGGATGTCCTGTGGGTTTTTGCAGTGCCGCACCATACCCTTGTGGGACGAGGTCGCGCTGTGGTTCGCGGGATTCCCGCTAATATTGAAATCATGGCGAATCGTTAGTATTTAATAAGTTAATTTTTATTGATTTAGTTTTATAAGTGTTATTTCGCGTGAAGGTGATGACAAAAAGAACAGTTATAATTTTTTTTAGAAAAATATAATAAAAACAAGCAAAAGAAATATTTATGTAACTGGCCAACGGTAGTAGACACCGTTGGTTGTGAGGAAAGGTATTGTTGGCGGTGTCGCTGGACATTATGAACCCTTTAACACCATCCCTAGGCACAGAGCATCGCCGAGGTACTTAGGTACCTACCACAGCGTCAGGTAGTATTTGACAGTCGAAGTACGAAAATCTGGGTGCGATGGGCCCCACTAACGCGCCACTATACCGAGGACATTCCGGATATCGACCAGGATGAGTTCAGAGCGGCTCTCGGGCAACGAAAGAACAACAAGTCACTGGGGAGGACGGAATTACGACTGAAATCCTAAAGGCAGGGGGTCCTCAAGGAGTTAGCGACTATCTTCAATTCTGTTCTCCAACAGGGACAAACACCTTAAGCATGGAGAGGGAGTGCGGTGACTCTGTTTTAAGAAAGGTCCTAAGTGGATGCTCTGCAGCGATGTCGTGTCGACTGGCGATATATCGAGGTGTTCAGATGTTTGTACGACATCGCTACAGCTGGAAAACTATAAAACCAGCTACATTGAACTGGGTAGAGGTGTAAGACAAGGCGATGTTATATCGTCTAAGTTTTTCATCAATACGCTCGAGGACATATTCAAGACGCTCACGCAAGACATCGTGATACGAGTAGTAGCGGAGACGGAGACGCTGGAACAGTTAGGCGGAATGCTGCTCAGCCTAAAGTATTGGTCTCGGATGGAACTTGGATAAAACCAAGATCATGTTCAATGAACACGTCACACCGGGACCAATCTACGTTGAAGGATCGAGGCTGGAGGTTTTCGAGGAGTATACCTATCTTAGGCAAGTTATTTTCAGGCAGCACGCTTGGAAAAAAGAACATGGACAAGGAAATCGCCGGACGGATCCAGCTGGGCTGGGCACCATTCAGCACCTCAATGCCTGAAGACGAAAGTCTACAACCAGTGCGTTCTACCCGTTATGACTTACGTGCCGAGACGTGGACACACGGTGGGGTGGAACCGCGCCCTTAAGGTCGCGCAGCGAGCTATAGAACGAGCTATGCTAGGAGTGTCTTTGCGGGATAAACTTCGGAATGAGGTTATCTGACAGAGAACTAAAGTGGTCGACATAGCTCGAAGAATAATCACTTTAAAGTGGCATTGGGCCGGCCACATTAGCAGAACAACCGACGGCCGTTGGAGCAAGCGAGTTCGGGAGTGGAGATCGTGACTTAGCAAACGTAGCATAAGACGCCCACCCACCAGATGGACCGACGATCGGTAAAAGGTCGCAGGCTGGGACTAGTTGCGAAAGACGCAGAAGCGTGTGTTGTGGCGTAAATTGACCATAGACTGATTTGAATGATTGATAAATAATTCAAAAACGGCTTTGTCAACAGCATGTATTTTACCCAGTCCGACTTTACTGCTGTTTGAGTCAAGTACTCCTGCAGATGCAAATTTGATGTGTGATGAATTAATGCCGCCAAGAACTCTATGCAGTTATAAGGTTATACAGAATGCCATGATTCGCCTGCCGCCGACCAACTTGATTTTGATTCCGATGACTCCGTACGAGACAAAGATTACTCGTCTTATTTTAAATTATGCTCATTTTACATGATTGATATCCATGATTATGATAATTTTCATAAGTTTTAGACATACTTTTACATTGGTGTTATTTTATTAAAGACTAGAGGACGTCACGCGGTTTCACCCGCGTAGTTCCCGTTCCCGTGGGAATACAATATTTTTTCTTCCATAAGAACCTTCTCCTGAGAATACCTTACACAACAAAAAAAGAATTAGTGAAATCGGTCCACCCGTTCTGAAGTTATGCGCTTACCAACACATTTTGCGCTTCATTTTTATATATAGGATTTATAATGTAAATTACTAACATTTGAATGCTAGTTTTAAGTAAAAATTATAATTACACTCATTTTTATACCACTACGTGGTAATTTTAAAAGTGTAGAAGACTGACTTTGGTCAATAAAACAACGATTTTATAAAAAATAAAATGATTATTTTTTATTCTTAACTACGTTTTCATAAACTTGCTCACTCATCATCTCGGCATTGTGTCGCTATAGTGCCGTTAATATTTAAGGTTCTTGACTTAACTGCGTTTAAGTTTAACAATGCTTCAAGTTTCTTAACAATACGCCTAGGATAATATACTTAAAAGCGGTAAAATGACATTAGCTGCATTTAAGTCTAACATATAGCAAGTTCAGAGCTATTATTATTTAGCTAAAACGACTCTATGTGTTGTAACGGCGCTTTAGTTAATTAATTATTGTAGTTTTTTCAAGAATATTATTGGACATTGTTATTTCTTGTTAGTTTTTCACTAAAATGCCGCTACGCTATGCATAGCGGCGTTTTAGCTTATACACTCTAAACTCTTTTTATTACAAATGTTAAGTTAAAACGCATAAAACGTTTTTTATATAAAAATATATTCTAAGTACTAAAATTCATAAACGGCATTTAAAAGTACTCCAATTTACCTATCTTTTGATATTTTTAATTCTAAGTTATGAGTTGTCATTAATGAGTTACATCAATTTAAAGTTTTTCTCATGTTTTTTGCGCTTATTTCAAAAAGTGGTTTCGGTAGATAACGGCATTCTAGTTATACCACGGCAGAATACGACTCAAAACTATCATCCGAAACATCAGCCATGTATGACAAAAAAAAAAAAAAAATTAAAAAATGTATTGTACTAGTTATGTGTATTTATCAATGTACAAAAGAATACAAAGTGTTATATAAACTATGTATATACGATGATATAATATATGAATATACGATGAGAAATAAATAAAGAGGGCAACTTTAGAGAACCTACCAAAATTTCCTCAAGTATATTTAAAGCAATATACCTTCAAGAAATTCAAGGCATGCAATCCACCCGCCAGTTGCGTGTTTAACTGTAAAATAAATGTGTAAACATATCTTAAAACCAATATTAAAATAAGCAAAAACGGTTAAAACTGCTTAAAATAAAATTAAAAAAAAAAAAAAAGAACTAAACATAATAACTGCCAATTAGCATTATCAGCCCATGTTAAACATTTCTAAAATTAATTGTATCTGAAATTGGTTTAAAACCGCCAAAATAAAATTGCTAAAAACATAAAACTGCCAATAAGCATCATTAGTCAATTCCAAAAACGCTAAAATGTAAGAAAAATAAAAAGCTGTAAAAAAACTACATCAGGATAATGCAACTACCAAAAAACGCCGTTCCAATCATACCGTTACTTTTTAATACTTTTTTATCAAGCAACAAGACGTCAGACAGCTGAACGAAGTGTCAAAATGACAATGACAATTTAGATAATGGCATTGAATTCAAATGGTACATACCTACATAAATTATTATGTTTTGAGTAAACTTGATTGAGTAATAATTAAACTGTTATAACGAAATACGAAGTTGTTATCATCAAATACAAATTATAAAATAAAAAAAAAAAAAAGACTGTTGAATAATGTTTATGAGACAAACATTGACACTTTCGTTTTGCCACCTACCTACTTGGAAAAATTGCATTACCCAAACAATGCGAAGCAGCAGTGAAAGTAGTGAGACAGTGCCAGCAACATTACTTCTTCGATGCATTTCTCCGCTGTTTGGGTGCTAAAGTTCTGGAGGCCGCTGGTTTTTCACTTTCCGTGGGTTGTATTCTCAGCAAATCACCCGGACTTGTGACGCGGTGTCGTGATCCGTTGGGACCAATTACAATCACACACCCATCCCTGGTCCAAACTTTGGAGACTCCGTATTTTGCTCTGGCTGCCACGAAAGCTTCTTGTCGTTGCCGTGTAAGGAATTCAGATACAGTGATCCCTGTACCCTTAAAACCGGTCTTCGACGTCCAAACCTTATCACGCACAGCAGCTACTTGAAATTTCACCAAAATAGGCCTTGACTTTACTCCAGATGGTCTCTGACCCAACCTGTGACAGCGGTCAATATCACCAGGTGCAACTGATTCCAGCTTCAGATGTTTCAATAGCATCTCCGAAACAGTGTGAAGTGTGTCCTCATCACTTTTCTCCTCAACACCATGGATCAACAGCATCTTCCGGCAGCTGCGGGTTTCAATATTATCGACATGGCGTGACAGTAACTCCAGCTGGAGATGAAGAGACTTAAATGTTCCCACCACCAGGGTCTTAAACGCTGCAAACTCATCAGTGAGGCCAACCAACCCAGTGCCAGATGACTTCTTATGTAGTTCGGTTTCGAATTGTGCCATCCTTTCCTCAAATTTGGCCTGGTAGTTGCTGAAGGAGTCCCTGAAAGCTTCATGTGCGGGGTCCATTCTTCAAGCTTAGCGAAATTTGGTTTATGTTGGATAAAACACTCAACTAGCAGGTATACACGCTTATTGACTTGAAATGTGCATATATAGTGAATTTATTACAACACTATATAATTTTAAATATTAAATTACAATAAGAGCAAAAACTTTACGTGTTTATTTTTTAACTACCTTCGTAAAAAAACCTAGACTAGAGGGCAAGGTCGGGAAGATTTCAAGATAAATCCATTGAGTTATAATCCTATCCTACTTCCTACTAATCCTACTTTCTACTAATATTATAAATGTGAAAGTTTATGAAGATGTTTGTTACTCAATCACGCTCTAACGGCTGCATGGATCTGGCTGAAATTCGATACAGGGATAGAGTATCGTCCGGAATAACACATAAGCTACTTTTTATCCTGAGAAAATGTTCCCACGAGAAGCGGGAACGGGAATCAAATTTCACGCGGGCGAAACAGCGCGCATCAGCTAGTGTGCTATAATAACTTAATGGATAAATCACTGTCCGTCTAGTTATATTCAATAGAGACGTCGGGTATCTGGTGAATATAACTATGAAAATATTACTCAGAAAGTGAATTGGTAATCATCAAAGTTTATAGAGAAGAACCATCCCTGTCACATCCACTTTCAAATAAAAATAAACTGTTCCTCAAAATAGTTTCATCCGTTGGGCTGCTACGACGCCACAGACAACTACACAAGATTAATTTAAAACTCCAGAAGTCCAGACTTTAGCCGGGGGTTAAAAATTGAGTAGATAAAAAAAACCGCGTCAAAATGGTCCATCCGTTGGGCCGCTACCACGCCACAAACAAGTTGAAAATACCCTTCGTATTCGCCGGGGGTTAAAAATTTAGTAACTAAAAATAAACACACAACATCATGTTATCATTTGTTATTAATAGATATAATGTCTCGTTGTTAATATAATCTCACACCAAACAACCTATATCTTTGTTCAAAATATTTTCTACCAATAACAACCGTTTTTACCAAGTGCTAACGTGGCAAATCAGGAGAATTTATGGAGGTATCGAAGGTACGCTATAAACAATGTTCTGTATAAAGAAACGCCATCAATTTATGTTATTAATGGTCTTGCAGAGAGGTGAGAGGTGTTTTCGATATTAATGCTCAGAAGAAGTGATGAGCTTATCATGTACCAGTTTCTCAAAGGAACTTGATCCCGAGATAAAAATGTAGCCCATGTCCTTTTCCAAGCTTTATTCTTTCTCTTTACCGAATTTCATCCGAATCGGTTGAGTGGATAAAACGTGAACGTGAAGCGTTATTTATTACGCTACGTCTATCTGAACCACTGTATATGGGTCTAACTTGTGAATAGGTTAAACCGCTTTTGAGATATTAAACGCACACCAGCCAGGGACAAGACAAATAATTAAGCCGGCGAGCCTGCAATCAAATCAATAAATATAATTATCAACGACCTGCTCGCCGTCCTTACAAAAGCAGGTCTTCTTACAGAATAAAATCAAAACTTACAAGAAAACATCCTTCCAAGAGCTTACCAGGGACTCCCAGCCGTAAAAAATTGTAGAGTACCATGTGGTTTTAGCCAGAAGGATTCTGGTATAGCATCCATGATGACATCCCAATTGGAGGACAAGGCCAAGCTGGCGTCCAAGAAGCTCGGTGTGCTCAACATGGCGCGGCGGTACTTTACTGCGGCGCAAACACTGCTTCTTTATAAGTCGCAAGTGTGGCCACACATGGAGTACTGCTGTCACCTCTGGGCGGGGGCACCTGAATATCAGCTTCGTCCATTTGACTCGGTGCAGAGGCGAGCTGTGAGAGTTGTCAACGAGCCTATACTGACAGGTGGTGTTGAACCTCTTCGCGACAGGAGAAACTTTGCCTCCTTATGCGTGTTCTACCGCCTGTACAATGGTATGTGCTCTGAGGAATTGTTTGACATGATGCTGGGCCGTATGCTTGTCTGCCACCTTAGTGGTATAAAAAAACCCACGTAAAAAAATACGATATTTTGTACACTCACCTCACACGTATCAATGGGATTCTCTCCATTCCTCAGCCGGTCCGCCACCTGTTTCGGTATCATCTGGTACAGCAGCTCGTCCGTCCTTTTCATCTCCTCATCCAGTTTCCTCATGGACTCCTCCAGCTTCTTACTCTTCTGCTGCTCCTGGTCTAAGGCTAGTTTTAGCTCCACTGATTGCTGGGTGCCGGCTAACATGAGATCTCTGGAATATTTGAAGAATATTGCATCAAGATGAGAATTTAGTGTGGTTATGACGTAAAAATAAGTTGAATGAAACGCGTAATAACTTTGAAAGGAAACAGGTTGTTTTTCTGGAGTGTCATGTTGAAATTGTTTATTTTCTTCTCCAAATGTATTGCTGTAGTCCCATTGAAACTCGAGAAGCGCAGAATCTTTTGACTGATTTTGGTTTTGAGCTGTAGCTTTATAAGTTTTGAAATATTTGTGGAAGTTCAAACGGTTTAAAAGGTGTCATAATTTGAAAAATTGTAAAGGAAGTAGTAAAAACAATAATTTAATTTTCCCATAATAACTGTTCGTACGTGATAGAACGGGGTGCGTTGTTGAACATTGCTTGCCTATTTGTTTTTTTGAGAGAGACAACAACAAAAACATTTTTTTTAAAGACTGTCGCTCGCCATCTTGGCCTGCTTCTGTACTGCTCGTTCACTCTAACTTTGCCGCTCGGCTCCATACTAAAGTCGAATTTTTAATTAGACGAAGTAAATTGACAGCAACTAATGTCACTTCTTCATACAATGTTGCGTATTTTCTATGACGAAGTGACATTAGCTACTGTCCATTTACTTCGTCTAATTAACAATTCGTGTATACGCCTCTACGCCAGCGGCAAAGTTAGAG
This sequence comes from Miltochrista miniata, assembly GCA_933228765.1. Classification (NCBI taxonomy): domain Eukaryota; kingdom Metazoa; phylum Arthropoda; class Insecta; order Lepidoptera; family Erebidae; genus Miltochrista; species Miltochrista miniata. The sequence continues at coordinate 15,369,101 of OW121770.1, forward strand.
CGAACGGGAAGTACGATCAGCCAACCCACCGTTTTCAGGCCCTCGTAGCTAGATAAACAATATATGTTAGTTACATAACTGAACACCTTACCTGCTGAAGTCATGCATTGATAAATCATTGATGTACAATCCAGTGGACACGAGGGCGGCCAGGTCAGGCATCACAGGAGTTCCTAGGTACATCATCATTCGCCAGTTGTCCATGTAGATCATTTGACCTGGAAAAACATTATTATTAGACATTCATTTCAAAAAAAGTTAGAATTTGTATTTATTTTCGTAAATTATCAAGTGCTAATATTGTTTGCAGAGGTCGTTGTCTATTTACGTGAGATTTAACTACACAAAATATATTTACAACTTGTAGTCACTTTATACAATATATAAAATTTGAAGTAAGGTAACATGAATACCTACATATACGGTTTAGGCAAAAAAGTTCTCTACCACATCGCTGCCAACCCCAACCGGCAACAGTGTTTAGAACTCTATCAGCATTACCACAATAATGCAGTAATGCGGAACGAAGGCTACTTCCAATCATATAAAATAAATAAAATATTCACGGATATTTCACACAACGCTATCTGATGCCAAAGTAAGCTAGGAACAAACTGCTTGTGTTACGGGTATCAGACCACGGATATTAATACATAATATACTTTTTAAATACTATACTTTTCATATACATATAGAAACACCCAGACTCTTGAGACAAACATTTATGGTTCACACAAATTTTTGTCTCCGGTGGGAATCGAACCCACGACCTCGTGATCCGCAGTCGCACATTTCGACCTCTGGATCAACGAGGCAGTAAGCAGACATATAAGCAGCCACGTTGGCCAGACGGTTTGTTTCACGTTTTCCTTTGACTTTACCATGATCTAATCCGTTTACAGGAGCACCGCGTGCAGGTGAGGCTAGCCGGAGTTCCGAAGGTCTCGGAAGGTCTATACATTACCTCTATCATTACCACGTAGAATTATAATACTTTTTGTTCAAAGGCCAGCAATCTGGTCTCGAGACGCCGATCAAAAGCTTAGCCAGAGTAGAAGGCTTAGCTATAGGCTGTGAAAAACATTGCACGGTCCAAAAGTTTCATCTCCAAACAGCTCAAATACAAAAGTGCCAGCAACATTTTCTATGTCAGCTATATTTTTATTACCTACAGATTCGATAACGTAATGTTCTGGATTGAGTACCGAAAATAGTGCAATACAGTGTGTTCATTTGTATTTACAAAACAGATTACAACTACGTGCATTGGTAGATAGGTGTATAATCAGCTCTCGAGTGTATACAAACAGCTTATCTGATCAATTCTACCTTTGAGATGTATAATAATCACATCAGGCAAAGGTCTTCCGTCATATGCGAAGCGCTTCTTCGCTACCATACCTGGAAATTTGCACCGAACTGGTTAGTACCTAATTCATCAAATCATTTTCGCTGCAGTACGTAGGCCACTTCAATCTTTCGCCATAGTGGGAAGAGAATTCGCCTGGTTGTACCATGTTGGCCAAATTGGGTTATTACGTAAGTACCTAGTTTTATTTGAGGTGTACCTTTCAAAGAGAAGGAAACGTTCTCTTTGCATGTGCACCACCTACTTGTAAGTACGATTGTTACTTTCGATGTTGATTGTTGTTTACGATGATATGTCAAACAAGTTAAAATTCAGCTTCCAATCGTATACAAGCTGATGCATGTGACAATTCCTTTTGCAGCAAAGACTTATAATGTTTTAATCATAAGCGCTAGTTACCAGTTACATCTCTTAGTCAATTGGTTTAGGTGTCATATCGTGATTGAGTATCTAGGATTTTCTCTGTGTCATTTAAATTCTGCTAGACCAGCCGCCAGACCTGCTGGTCTACATATACATACATATAATCACGCTTGTCTCCCATCGGGGTAAGCAGAGACTATGGCTTTCCACTTGCTACGATCCTGACATACAACTTTCGCTTCTTCTACTTTCATAACTGTTTTCATACACGCTCGCCGGTTAAGGGTACTCTTGACCTTGCCTTTTTCCAGAACGTCTCTGATTTGATCGGCATGCGTACGCCGAGGTTTACCCCTACCAGTTTGCCCATTCATTCTCGCCTCATAAATCTGCTTTGTCAGTCTATTCTCATCCATTCTCTCCACGTGTCCAAACCATCTAAGCATCCCTTTTTCGATCTTAGTCACTACATCTTCTGTTATACCACATTTTTCCCTTATCACGCTATTTCTTTTTTTGTCCATTAAAGTCACTCCAGCTATACTTCGCAGACTTCTCATTTCCACTGCATTAATTTTGCTTTCATGCTTCTTCTGCCATACCCAACTTTCACTACCATACATAAGTGTAGGGATGAGCACTCCCCTATGTACAGCCAACCTGGCCTTCTCAGACACATTTTGACTGCTCATAAAGGTGTACATAGCCCCATTCACTTGATTTCCTGCCAAAACTCTTCGCTCAATATCCTGGTCACACTTTCCATCCCTTACAAATTTGGAACCCAAGTATACAAATTCTTTCACCTGTTCCACTCTTTGCCCTTCAATGAAGATTGAGCAATTCGTCATACTTTCTTCTCTTTCAAAAACCATAACTTTCGTCTTGTTTACATTAACTTTCATTCCTCTACTTTTTAGAGCCTCATTCATACTATTAACCATCAGCTGCAATTCCTCCGCTGATGATGCTAATATCACCTGATCATCAGCGTATAGGAGGCATTTGACGGTCAGTTCATTCATTTTTAAGCCATACATACTCTCTTGCAGTTCTTTCAGACAACTATCCATGTATAGATTAAACAGCCACGGAGACGCTACACAGCCCTGTCTCACACCCTTTTCAATGTGAAAGAAGTCCGTGCAGGCCCCGTTGATCCTGACACAAGCACTAGAACCCTCATAGAGAGACCTCAGTGCCCGTATCAAGTTGCTGTTCACTCCATACATGGACAATATTGACCACAGTTCATTCCTCACCACTCTGTCATAGGCCTTTTCCAAGTCCACGAATATGCAATAGACCTTTTGACTTTTAGCCAAAACTTTCTCAGCTACGCATCGTAAGGAAAAGACCTGATCCGTACATCCCCTTCCTTTCATAAATCCTGCTTGCACATCCCACATTTTTCCTTCAGTTTCATTCATCACTCTTTTTATCAACACTTTTGCATACAATTTGCCAACGATGCTGAGCAAGCTTATGCCGCGGTAGTTTTTGCACTCTTGCTGCGACCCTTTTCCTTTGTAAAGCGGCCTGCTGGTCTAGCAGAATATAAATCTCTTAAAGTTGGGTAGGTATCACATTAGAGAATGATTTTCTACTAAAGCAACAAAACAACGATAGATATTAAAAACCAAAGTTATAAAACCCAGTGGCAAGGGTAACGATGCTCCTGATGCTCTCCAGAGGCAGTAAAACCAAGGCTCGTTATCACTCGAACCTGCTCAACAACTCCACACCCGACCGGCTTTACTGCGCAGGATATCGGTATGATTTAATACACGGTCAACGTAAGTACTAAGTATAGGTCTTGCTGCTAGCGACTGATGTTTTTACAATGGCAAGCGATTTATTATGTGATATAACGTTTTTACGAAATCATTAACTCGCGTATAGCTGGCAGGTATGTAATTCTAAATATGTATAGCGAAGGTACATAGTTGAGTTCAAACCAAAATAGGGTGTATTTTAGCTACTGCTTCGATTTGTCTGATTGTTTGATTACTGCGCAAGTTTTCATTGCAGTATTATTTAATACAGGGTTAATGTAAAGGATAGATCTTGCTGATAGCGATTGGAATTCGCTACAACGCAACAAATATATTTTTTTTACTCAGTGCTATCTAGTTTGTGATCTATACAACTGATAAACATACTTTTATATATTGTGTTTTCTTTCAGTCGTATTGGTTTGGTTGTTACTTAATCATGTTGTAACTTTAGATGGGCGTTACACATGATTGAGTAACAAATTATCTTCACAAACTATTCTCTGCGTCTACGCACCGTCTTGCAATCTACATTAGTAGGTAGGTCCTTAAGTCCACAATGAAATCTTTATTGTGGACTCAAGTATTACATACTACGCTGCAACATGAAAGGATATTGTAATAAACCAAACGATTGGCGATTCTACACCGGCAAGCGATATAAAATGCGAATGTATATTTCCGATGAATCGGGTGTGAGAATTTCAGTAAAATCCCTACATCACCTCTTCAAAACTAAGAACTATATCGTTCACATGCGGTTTTCGACCAAAAAAGTGCCACATTAAAATGGATCCATCCATTAGGCCGTTACGATGCCACGGACTAAGAGATTAGGGGGCTGTTCACCGACCTTGCAGAAGCAGGCCCTAGACAACAGCGTGACGTGAGGGATTCACCTCCCCCCCCCTCTCCTAAGACGAAGGATAACACCCAAAAGTTCCCCAAAGACGCGGGATAGTACCCGAACCCCCCCTAGGTGCGACCGCAGTGATAGCCGTAGGTCTGATGGGAGTCCTAGGGTATCCTTCCGAGGGCTTACCCGGGGCTCCCAACAGTGGGTTGTAGGGCAGGATACGAGAGGTTTTTTAGCCGGTAGGAGTCCGGCATAGCATCCATGTCGGATTTTCCTCAGGTAAAAAAAAGATACACACATTAAACTTATAACACCCCTTGTTTTCGTTGGGGTTAACGACCAATAAAATCGCTACTCGCTTGACGGTAGCACAAAATTTCGATACACATACCCAATAACAAGCCTACGTTATGGGTTGCATCAACATGAAAATTTGAGAAGCATTGTATTAAACAATAAAATTGTTAAAACGTAACATATGAGAACATTTCAGATAGGTTCTCCGTGAGTTTCAAGATCAAGGGAATGTACCTAATCACTCTTTTTTTTACGTGAGGAAAATTCTACAATGAATCGTAGAATTTTCCTCACGTAATCCATACGTGAATCCCTCACGTCACGCTGTCGTCTACGGCCTGCTTCTGTAAGGACAGTGAGCAGCCCCCCCCCCCCCTCACTGTCCTGAGGCCCCCGGTCATGGAGGCCGAAAGTCTTGGGCGAGGACACGTTTGACAGACTGCAGAACTCGGGTGGGCGAGTTCACTCCCGCTCCCTCCCCGCCATTTCTTTCACGAGCATGACCTGCTCACTGAAAGACTCCGTCTGTCTATCCGTTACGCTTTCACGCCTGAACCGCAGAATTGATTCTCATCAAATTGGTACAGAAATTGAATAGAGCTTGGGAAATTACTTTTCATGCGGAAAAACTTTACAACGTATGGAAAACTGCGAACACTAAATAATAAGGAAACATTATTTTTTTTTTTTCTTTATACCACTAAAGTGGCAGACAAGCATACGGCCCCACCAGATGTACCGGTGGTCACCGCAGCCTATGGACGTTTGCAACACCAGAGGCGCCACAATCGCGCTGCCGACTCTTTAAAAACCTTCTAAGTCCCCTTTTGAAGAACCCCATACTGTAGGCGTTGGGGAAAACCGAAGCAGGGAGATCATTCCACAACCTAAGCGTACGCGGAAGAAAGCCTCCATTAGATCTATGCCGCGGGAATCGGCTAGGTTCGATTATTTTAAAATAACCTTCCCCCCCCCTCCACCTGTATTTGTCTATCAGTTAAAATGATGATGATACTTGCTAATTTTATTAACCTGTAACCATTATTATCCATCCCCATCGGAAACCAATATGAAACTATAATTGTAGTTTCAATTTCGCAGCTGACTGACTGGCTTGGACCCATATCACGTCCTTATTTGATTTATTTTGGTAATCTGTGGCCACCGATATTCTGGTATGTTCGTAAAATAATATTACGTATTCTTTTATTTCATGAGGTGTTTTTCGTTCGTTCTGAGATACCTGTAAAATTTTATTTTTTGATGTATTTTTTAAATTCAGTCGAATTTATGCAGAGTGCAAAGAGTTAAGTCTAGTATGGGCTGACTCGGCAGCTGCAGGGCACAGCGTGGTTTAAGCCAGTAGGAACCGGCATAGCATCCATGAGGACTTCCAGATATAAAATAAGTGTGTCTAGATAAGCTGGGTGTATGCGGCTCAACCAAAATCTCCAGAACTTAGAACCTACTGCTTTTTTTTTAACGTGTGGATAATCCTACTAAAATCCACACGTATTCTACGTAACAGCATACGGTTGGGAGCCCCGGGTAAGCTCTCAGAAGGATACCCCAGGACTCCAGGACTCCCAACAAACCTTCCTGTGCACCTGCTGACCTAGTAATATTTTAGGTAGTTCAATGGCAACGTCCACAGATATCGAAAGAGAAGACGTATTCCTTTATTGACATTTCATAGGAGCGGGTCGTACACATCGATATAGATAAGACTAGATGACTAACGACCGCGCCAACATCAAGCCTACCTAACGTAAGCCCACAGGCTTAGGTGAGCCAAACGTCAGTTCAGTCTGACGCCGTTACGCCAATCGTACGTACAAATTGAACCAGGCGACAAAATGGTCAAATACACAGTAAAAGATTGCGATTCTAAAACATAAAAACACAATTAGTCATTGTAGAATTACTTTTCACACGTAATTGTACCATTTACGCATTGATATCAGCGTAAATACCGCTATAATCGAATTTTGAAAATAAAATTTGTGATTGCCATTCAGTGTTACCACTAAAATATCGGTTTGGTTTACCCACATCAGTGGGAGAATTAGTAATTAATTACCTATGTAAGATACATTAATAGTATTACCCGACTAAGGCAGGGTTATGATTTTGAAAGGCTATATACGTATGTCTGTATGTTCATGTATTCCCTCAGAGCTCCTCAACTAGGTACTTATTAGAACTGGACTAATGAGATATTGTTAGAAGCGTCTTGACGTTCGACTGGTTATAAGCTATATATCGTGTCACTGAATTTAATGGTGCGCCCTCTAGCGGCCATAAAGTACTCTGTTAAAATAAATTTAAGAAAAAAATATCGTGTTGGTATTAAATGAAAGGGTTAGACTTTTTGTAAGTAAGTGCCTTTTTAATGGTCTATATAGCATACTAGCGGACGCCACGCGGTTTCACCCGCGCAGTTTCCGTTCCCGTGGGAATACGGGAATAAAATAAACGTTCACCGCAAAGAGTGTAGCTTCCCAACAGTGAAAGAATATTTAAAATCGGTCCAGTAGTTCCGGAGCCTATTCGTTACAAACAAAAAAACATATCTTTCCTCTTTATAATATTAGTATAGATATATAGAATACTAGCGGATGTCACGCGGTTTCAGTCGCATAGTTCCCGTTCCTGTGGGAATACGGGAATAAAATATAGCTTATGTTCACCGGGAGAGTGTAGCGTCCCAACAGTGAAATAATTTTTCAAATCGGTTTAGTAGTTTCGAAGATAGTTTGTTTAGTACACCGGGAACCAACCCTAAAGACGCGGGATAGGACCCCTATGCAAGACGGCAGTGTTAGCTAAGGTCTGTCGGGATGCGATGCGATATGGTCACGCCTTTATATGTACGCAGAGGCATTTTATATGGACAAAATTCACCTTTTTTTATAAGAATATAACCTACGTCATATGTGGTGAGACGTACTGCCGTTGCCGTGTTGAGATGGACAGGCACAGGTTGTGACAGCCTGCTGTTGAAATTTTTCAACCTTGGTCAAGCCTTTCAACTTGGCTTAACGACTGCCATTTTACTGGCAACCGGGACCAACAGCAACGTGCCTTCCGAAGCACGGAAACGTCGGAAACGCTCAAATAAATGCTAGCCGGGACAACCTTCGTAGGCAGTAGCAGGGCGAAGTGTGGTTTTAGTCAGTAGGCGTTCGCAATAGCATCCATGTGTAATTTCAAACGTAAAAGAGAGAAACCCATTTTAAGGTAGAGAAATTTCTAAAATGAACATTAGAGAAGATTTATATCTACCGTTGATTAATGGCACTTGGTGTAACTTGCTGCACATATTGCAAAAAAAACCGGCCAGGTGTGAGTCGGATTCGCGCACAAAGGGGCAAACGCGAGACTCTATGAACAAGACATGAGGCTTTGCCGTCCGTCTGTCTGTTAGTCACGAGGCTGTATCGCAGGAACTGTGGTTGATAGAGCCAATTTTTTCACAGGTGATGTATGTTTCTGCCGCCATAACAAAAAATACTTACTAAAAGCAGAAAAAGACCCCACACAACAAACGTAAATTGCCGTTTTTGTATGGGAACCTGGACTCTGTGCTTAAATTCGACTCGCACTTGGCCGGTTTTTTTTTTAATATGAACACGTGAGTTATGGTTTCAACCGAAATAAAATAATAAATGAAATAGGTACATAATAATTTTAAATTTGTTTAGTAATTCTATAATTATCGTGGATAAAAATTTCATACAGTAGTCAACACTGGCCCACGTTCGTCATGTTTATGTTTTTGTCTTTGTCTAATCGCAGTGGCGGCGGTGTTCACCGCACGCGTGTGAGTGAGACAGATATATGTTTACCATCACTGCTTAAAAAGTTTCATAGTTGCGTCTTCTCAGCTCATAAGTAGCCGTGCTTTTGTCGAGACGCGATGTTCGTGCTTGCCTCTCTAATGATAATATATATAACTCTATGGTCGTACAGTAATTAGTCTGTACAAGTTCGATATAGATGAAAATATGCTTATGTCCACAGTCACGATGGAGTAAAGTACGTACCTATAGTCGAATTTTTAATTAGACGAAGTAAAGTGACAGCAACTAATGTCACTTCTTCATAGAAATTAAGCAACATTGTATGAAGAAGTGACATTAGTTGCTGTCACTTTACTTCGTCTAATTAAAAATTCGACTTTACATTTAGATTTCTACAAGGTTTAAAAAAAAACGAAACTGTGACCGGTTCCTAAAGAACCTAATTTGAAAACCTTGAAAACGAAAGTTTCAGGCTAGTGTCTGCCCTACAAAACTAAGTTTTAGAGTTTTGAGAACATTCTGTATACGCCCTTAGAGTATTTCTAACAAGATCAGAACTTTCAACCCTTCCAATTCAAGTAACAGAGAAATTCCCGCAATCAATATGTTTTTGAGCCACTTCACTTCTATTATAATATAACATAAATCTTTTCTGTCCATCCTAAGGTTGTCTGGAAGAAATTGCTTTTTAGCAATAAGACCGCCCTTTGTACAATATTGTATGTTTAATTTTTGTAAATAGTTTTTAACGAGGTGTAAACAAAGGTATGTTACTTCGCTCCCCACTTTGGGTCAAAGGTGTCCTTGAGTAGTTTCAGTTACTCTTTCAAAAATTATCGATTGTGTAGAATACGTGTGTAGCTACAATGGTAGCAGGGATAACATATTATGTTTTTTTTTTATACCACTAAGGTGGCAGACAAGCATACGGCCCACCAGAAGGACCGGTGGTCACCGCAGCCTATGAACGTTTGCAACACCAGAGGTGCCACACTCGCGCTGCCGACCCTAAGACGATTCTCTAAAATGCAGTAAATGCGATTATTACATTGTGTAACTATTAAATAAGCAAGTTTTAAGAAATCTGGTAAGTTATCATTGATAACCTCGCAATCCATACATGTTGGAGCTAATGCCTCTGTATTCACTCACCCTCAATAGGTATTTATAACGGAGGAATGTCGAATCGAAAGAAACACGCCTCATGGAAAGAGATATGGGATAGGTTCGTAAACTGCAGATTGCTGGTAATGAGCAATACTAAGCTTTATAACAGTGAATTTCTGCCAAGTAATGCTTGATTCCATCAGTTTCAAAGCTACGAAATTTTCTTTTTTCTAACCGAACACGCGTTGAACACATAATGTGAACACTTAATATAAATCTATACATATAATAAAATGATAGAAGAGTCAAAACTGTACATTGGAAATATTAAAAAAAAAATACTCGCGGGGTGTTCAATATAAGATACCGAAGCCGAAAATATAGTTAGAAAAATTTTTGTCTGTTTGTCGGTTTGTCTGTTTGTCTGTTTGTCTGTTTGCTTTGCTTTGTCCGGAAGGATCTCGAAAAGTACTCAATAGATTTGGTTCAAATTTTGCACAAATATTACTTAGGGGTAGGGTCTTCAAATAGGCTATATATTATCACGCTACATATCCTAGGGGCTAAGCAGAGAGCAATGAAATATGTAAGATGGTGGATTGATTTAACCAAAACGTAGCAGGAATATTAGTAAGAGATAGGTTTCACACATAGGTTACATATTATTACGCTACTCAGTCTAGAGGCTTGGCAGAAAAGAATTCAAATCCAAACCAAATTGGTATCATAACATAATTTTCACGCGTACGAAGTCGCGGGCAACAGCTAGTAATAAATAAATAAATAATAAATATTCACGGACATTTCACACAACGCTATCTGATTCCAAAGTAAGCTAGGAATAACCTGCTTGTGTTATGGGTATCAGACCACGGATATTAATACTTATATACTTTTAAATACATAGGTACATATTATGCATAGAAACACCCAGACTCTTGCCTTTGAGAATGCTATTAGCGAAACCGGTTAGGTATTATTAAAATTATAATAAAAGTTGTGGAATAGTACAAGTGAGTGAGTTTTCATAACCCAGACTCTTGAGACAAACATTTATGGGTCACACAAATATTTGTCTCCGGTGGGAATCGAACCCACGACCTCCAGCGCCGCAGGCGGTATCACTACCGACTGCGCCACAGAGGCAGTCGAACGAATATACAGGGTGGAATTTAAAGACTGTAGTTGGAGGGAAAGTACCATTAATATTGATAATGGCAAGTTTTGCTGAAAGGAAACATTCCTTTATTTTCAAAAGTAAGTAAAACTGCATTCAAAGATTTTTGAAAAATCACCTGCTTGAGTCGGGAATCGAACCTGGGAGATGTGAAAAAAAAACATCCTGTATTTTATGATACCGACCGCAACAGTCTTTAATAAAGATCAATTTCTTTTAAGCAACTTAGTATTTTAAAATAAAGGAAGTTCAAGTAAAATATATTTTTATTGTAAAGTTTACTCACTATCTGAAGAAAAAAAAGCAGAGTAATTGAGAAACTCCTAAGTATTTTTTTTGAAGTTGGTTGGTTAAGTGACCAGAACGAATATTTCCATTCACAGAAACTAGAACATTTTTTTTACCAACTTCAAAAAAAAGGAGAAGAATCTCAATAACAGTTTTTTTTTCTTCAGAAATACCTAGTGAGTAAGCTTTCCAATAAAAACATATTTTACTAGGTCTCCCTTTAATTTAAGATACTATGTTGTTTAAAAGAAATTGTTCCTTATCAAAGACTCTTTCGGGTGGTATCATAAAATAGAGGATGTTTTTTTTTTCACATCTCCTAGGTTCGATTCCCGGCTCAAGCAGGTGATTTTGCAAAAATCTTTAAATGCAGTTTTACTTACTTTTGAAAATAAAGGAACGTTTCCTTTCAGCAAAACTTGCTATTATCAATATTAAGGGTACTTTACCCCCAACTACCGTCTTTAAATTCCACCCTGATTATTATAGGTACTAGCTGACCCGCGCAACTTCGTTTGCGTGATAAATGAAGAACCGCTGGACCGATTTTGTGCAAACTTCACATAAACCATCTACTAAATAGTCCGAACAAAGCCTAAACATTTGGTTTGGATAGGTGAGCCCGTTCTTGAGTTATAAAATTACAACGAAAAGGCATTGATTTTTATATATATAGATGAACACATAAAAACGGGATTTCGCGTGGCACTATTCTATTTTAATTAAAGGTATGTTCTTATCTTTCTGTTCCCCGACCACAACCCTATCGAGATTTTCGTCTAACGTTACCAAAATATTCCCCACCTACCTTTGAGTCTAAGATTCTTGTCAGTAGCATCGTCTGTCTCGTCGGAAAGCCGCAGAAGTTCGGTCCTCTTGCAGGGGGTCTTCTCGTGCATGACGGCTTCCACAGTCACCAGCTCGAAGATATTGTTCGTACGGTTGAGAATCTGTGGAATGCATTATATTAATCGGATAATTTGAATAGAGAAGTGATTGATTTTATCTTATCTTTCAAAGTACCTAGATGACTCGTCAAAAATACTTCTATTAAAATTGGAGTGGGCCCAAGACGGTAGCGTACGCCCCATATCGCAACAAGCAGGATAACACCCGAACCAATCCCCGAAGATAAAACACGAACCCTTAGGAATCCAGCCAGGAACCCTGAGGCATCGTTCCTAGGTGACCCCCTTGCATTAGACGGATAGATGCTAGGTAAGGTTTTGAATACGGCATAACATCCGCGGGAATTCCCACGCGTTAAAAAGAAGAAAAAAAAGTAGGTAAACCACAATACAACTTACAGTTTCAAATTTGAAGGCGATCAGTGGTCTCACAAGATCGAACCAGTTCGTTATTTTCTTCCCAACCAGGTCTGGTAATATTACCATCAGGGAATTTCCTATGCTTCGGACGATCATGTCGGCTCTGAAAAAAGTGTAATAAAAAATAAGATAACCATTTTGCTATGTGAAAATTTTGTCGGCTATCAGCATATTGCCACGTTAAAATGAACAGGCGCGCGCATACTGTTGAGATTTCCAAAAGAAAAGAAGGCCTTCATCTTAATTAGGATGTTAAATAATGTAAATAATGGGAACAAATGTTTGCTTGTTTTTTTATATTTCTATTTGAAGTCATTATTATGAGCTTAGGATACTTAAATGTTTCTTTTTTCTTTTGCGCAGAGCAATGATCGTTCTCTTCACATTTAGAATTATATTTCTTCATCTCAGCGTAAAGATCCAGTTGCATAAAACATCTTAGAGCCCGGGGGCTATGGGGTAGCTGGTATTCAGTATTGTTCTGCGCTTGCATTCAGACCTCCCAAACTCCCAAACTCTTTTTGCCAACAGACAAGAGACACCATGAAAGCCTTGTTATGGTCCCTTACAAAAAATTTTTAATTTTTTTTTTGGATTTCGTACCGAAAGGGTAAAATCGGATCCCTATTATCACAGATTATATAATGTCTATTATTGAAGCCCCGCTGTTCGTCTGCCTGTCTGTTTTTCATGACTGTCATGAGCCTGTATCTCATTAACCGTGATAGTTAGTGAGCTGAAATTTTCAACAAATGCATTTATTTTGCCGTTATTGGTGCGGAACCCACAGAGCGCCGTTCCGACTTGCACTTGAAAGGTTTTATTATTTTTGGTACTTACCCAAACACAATACAAAACGGGAATATCTCAAAAAGAACTGAAGCGCTGATAGGTAGATGTTTTTCTTCCCTCGTCATCGCCAGAGAAGCAAGTGTGAACGCGCGGTTGTCGAATGTTAATTGAAAAGTTACATGTACTGTATCAAACAGTAACTCTTCTCTAAGTAACTCTATTCGCATTTCTTTGTGATAAAAATGCCGAGCTACCTGAAAAGAAACCTTTTTTGAAACACCTTTTCGCTGAATATTATAAAAGCGCCATCTGTTGAAGTTTATTGAAAAGTAAACGTCTGTTAGTCATCTGCACAGAACTTACTGACTTGCTTGAACCATCTGTGATGTAATTTTAAGGACTATTTAGTAGATGGTTTATGTGAAGTTTGCTCAAAATCGGTCGAGCGGTTCTTCATTTATCACGCAAACGAAGTTGCGCGGGTCAGCTAGTAATAATATAATTATAACATCATGATTGTACTCGTATACATACGAAAATGAGTCACAAAATTATTATGAACTGCGTACTCTCATTATTTTAATATTATTTTCATATTAAACGGCTATTTCAACACTCTGTCTCAACGGGGGCGTAGCTCAGATGGTAGAGCGCTCGCTTAGCATGCGAGAGGTACCGGGATCGATACCCGGCGCCTCCAAACGATTCTTTTTGCGCATTTAAAATGATTGTTTTTCTTTTATTCAACTTGTTTGGTTAAGAGTCCATATGATGCCAAATAGACAATTTCTTTGATCTAGATCTCAGGACTCATGAGGTCTGCTGAATTAAAATTTGAACACAGACAACTTCAGTTCATGAACTAAAAACGCTCTAGGCTCGAAACACGATTACTGATAAAATCTTCGATAGAGTTTTGTGTTGAAAATACCTCGATTTCGTGAAATTTTAAGCTAGATCTCGTATGTTATAAGTTGTTTTTATAATATAAAATATTTATAAGAAAGACAATAGTAAAATCTTCATTTGCACTAGAGCATTTTTTTCATATTGGTTATAGTTTTTTTATAATTAATTTATTTCGTTAAAAGCGCACAAAAACCGATGGCATCTCTCTCTTTCTTGCACGCTAAAATCTATATCTTCTATCTTCCTTTAATAATTTGGCGTCTGGTAGGCTCTTAAGTTAAATATTCTTGATTTTCAATGGCTCTTGAAAACCAGCAATTTTTTATAAAACATTTTTTTAGAGTTGTGAAATTGATATTCAAGTCTAACAAAAATATAAAAAAAGGTCCAAAACTCACCTCTCGTATCTGGCCCATGGCATAATAGACAAATCCTCTTCTCTTCGACCTATAATGTAAAGTCAAGCCTTGTCTTGACTCATTTTCACAAATGAAACTCGGTGCCGTCATTCTGGGGTAACTGAATTTCAAATACTCGTGTAAGTTGTCTAACCCGTTAAGGAAATCTCTCATATGCCTTCCAAGCACTGATAGAACTCTGTCGTACCCATATTGTGATACGAACCCAACAAAATATACTCCCATTTGATCCATGAACTCTCGTTCTGAAATTCCCAAGACCTGTAACAGAAAACGCCTGTTAAAATTATCATAGCAATACACGTAGCTACGTAGATTATAAAAAAATAAACTGAACAGTAACTTTTCAAGTTCCATACCCAAAGAGTAAAAACGAAACCTAATTGGCCGTCCGTCTGTCTGTCCGTCACAAGGTTACATCTCAGGAACTGCGATAACATATCTATATATATAAAAATCAATGCCACTTTTCGTTGTAATTTTATAACTCAAGAACAGGCTCACCTATCCAAACCGAATGTTTAGGCTTTGTTCGGGCTATTTAGTAGATGGTTTATGTCAAGTTTGCATAAAATCGGTCGAGCGGTTCTTCATTTATCACGCAAACGAAGTTGCGCGGGTCAGCTAGTTTTATATGTAATATCAGTGCCAAGGAGCTGAAATTTTTACAGATGAAGTACCTAAGTATTTCTGTGCCGCTTCAACAACAAACACAAAAATCAGAAAAATACTAATATTTATCGAACTCCCATAAAACAAACGTGAATTCGGGCCGGTTTTTGGTACGGAATCCACCGTGCGCGAGTCAGACACACGCACTTCCTAAGCTCCATAAATGCAGAGTAGAATAATGGGACTAAATTATGAAATGATGGAAAGTGACATCTGGCGATTGGGGGCCTCTCTCACAGTCAAGACTTCTAACAGTAGGTAGTCCTCAAGTTGTCGGCGCTATTATGTGCCTCTTCACGTTCCTCCTGAAGGACCCAGGGTTGTAGGAGAAGAGAAACACGTGCGCGGCAGGTCGTGTCTCAAAGTGTCCCCAGAAGTGCACACAGAAATCTTTTACTTCATTTTTTTTTATATTAAGGAAGGAGAACTTTATGGTTACAGGAATTTAGTTGAAATCCTCGCTAAAGATTTAAAGAATCAAGGTTTTATTTTTTTTTTACATGTTTTGTCACAAAATTATTACAGAAACTCCTATTAGAATTTATAATTATCATCTGTTTCTGAAGTCGGTTAATAGAACTTAGAACTATGCTCAAAATAATGTCAAAATTAATTTGTCCATTGTATTCCACAATTTCAACAACATTATTAACGGGGGATGTAACTCAGTGGTAGAGTGTCTGCTTCGCATGCTGAAAGTCCTGGGTTCAAATCCCAGCATCTCCAAAGTCTCTTTTTGTACTTGTAAAATTTGCAATATGTAGTTTTTATTTACTTTTCAGTTTTATTTCATTTGGTGTGCATATAGTCGTACCTTAAATGAAATAACTTAAATAATAATTCTTATTGTAGATTTTCAATTAAGTTCTTTACGCGATTTTTGATTTTTTTTATGTAGTTTTTAATTATTTGTAGGTTTTGTTGTAACATAAATAATTTCCCAATTTCCAATTAAGATAGTTCCGATCCGTTTAGATAATTTAATTATCACAGACTGGTCAGGTACATGACATAATTTTATGTTCTCTGTCTAATTTCAATAAAAACAATATTTATTAAATTGGTTTTGGGACATAGTTTAATTACAAAAATAATTACTTCTTTTGATTGATTCTTTAAACGGATAACTATTTCCTTTATAAAATAAAAATAAAATAAAAAGTTCAAGTGGCCCATGAGGGGATCGAACCCGCGACCTTCGCGTTATTAGCACGACGCTCTAACCAACTGAGCTAATGGGCCGATGTGACGAGGAGCCGAAATAGATAAGTGCAGTCATCACGGGTAAACTCAATCAAATCTACAAGTAGGTATTTATAGAGGAAGGATATAAATTAGTGTCCGACCGAAACTGGTTTTCCGGCCGAAACCGAAACCGAAACCGAACTTTCGGCCCCAGGGTCAGTTTCGGCCGAAACCGAAACCGAAACCGAAACTCACGTGTTCATATTGAACAAAAAAAAACAGCCAAGTGCGAGTCGGATTCCCGCACAGAAGGTTCCGTTACAAAAATTGGGCATAAAAATTATGTTTGTTGTGTGGATGCTTTTTTCTGATTTTAGTAGGTATTTTTTGTTATAGCGGCAACATAACAGGGTGGCTGTGTCTCTTCGATATCGCGAACGCTTTCAACACCTTGCCCTGGAGCTGCGTTTAGGAGGCGCTTATTTACCATGGAATGCCTCCATACCTCCGTCGAATTGTCGGGGCCTATCTTTCCGAGAGGGGCCATAACTTACCCGAGCTGGCTAGGGCAGGGTCGGCGAGATATGTCGTACGGTGTTTCATAGGGATCGGTCTTAGGATTACTTCTGTGTAACATCGGTTACGATAAGGTGCTGTGTGGGCCGTTGCTCATAGGTGTCGGCGTAATGTGTTACGCGTATAACATGTTACGACAACACCCTCATTACAGCGCGAGGAGCAACGCATCGAGACGGAGCCCTAAAGGCCACCTGCGGAATCCAGCTTACATATAGGGGGCGTCAGTCAGCATCGGCATCGGCATCGAGCTCTCGATGGCGTACCTGGGGCTCGTACTCGATAGCCGGGTGGAACTTTGGATACCATTTCCATGGTCCCATAACTGAGGGAGGGGGGCATCAGCCACACTCTCATAGTTGTTGCCCAATATCAGGAGACCTAACGATCCCTGCAGGAGACTGTACCTTGGGATCGTGTGGAGCATGGCCTTATACGGGGCGTAGATCCTGTTGACCAGCAATGCGGCTAGATTGCTTAGTCCGCAGAAGGCGACGGCTGTCAGGGTGATAAGGGGATACTGCATGATCTCCGTTAAGGCGGCATGTCTTCTAGCTGGGACTCCTCTATAGGACCTGAAAGCGAAGGCCATTGTTTCAATGGCGCCAGGAGACGCTGAAGCGGGGCCATAGGCCTTTTCTTGTGAGCAGGTCATGCTCGTGATAGATGCGGCGGGGAGGAAGCGGGAGAGAACTCTACCACCCAAGTTTCACAATCTGCGGCGGTGACCCATACTATCAGCCTCCATGACGGGCGCCTGAGGACGGTGACGGGGGTTGCTCACCGTCCTTACAGAAGCAGGCCTTAGACGATAGCGTGACGTGAGAGATTCATGCACGCCCCCCTCAAGAAGCGGGATCACAAGTGAACAACCCCCAAAGACGAGGCCGCAGTATGCATCATTCCGAGGGCATACTCGGGGCTCCCAACCGTAGGCTATTAGGTACAATACGCGTGGTTTTTAGTCGGTAGAACTACTGTACAGTGAAAATTTTAGGCCTCTATCTGGCACGGTTCCAGCGATACAACCTCTAGACTAATAGACAGCCGGACGCCTAGGCCTCAAGTCTCGTTAATAGGGTCCCACTTTAACCCCTCCGTGCTAGAGTTCGAATCGCACTTGGCTGGTTATTTTTTCAATAGGTGCAGCGAGTTCCACCAAGTTCCATCAATCAACGGTATAAATCTTCTCAAGTGTGTGTTCTAAAGATGAGTTTCTTTCTTTTACGTGTGGAATTACTCATAGATGCTATTACGAACTCCTACCGACGAAAACCACACCGTGCCGTGCTACTAGCTCTTGGCTGGTTTTGGTTACATTCTAGAAGAATATAACTAAAACTGGACAACAGTGAGCCGGACTAGCGCACGTAGAGTTTCGTACAAGAAAAGCGGCAAAAAATCACTTATGTTGTAAGCGAGGCCTCCTTTAATATTATTAATTTGTCTATTTTTATTATTTGTTGCTATAGCGGCAAAAGAAATACATCATCTGTAAAAAGAATTAACTGTCTGACTATCACGGTGCATGAGTTACAGCCTGCTGACAGACAGACAGACGACCAACGAAGTCAACGGAACCGACAACAAAGGGATAGGGTTATGCAATGTCCTAGATCACCTTTTAGGAAAATTGTATTGTTATAATAACTATTAATTGGAAGTCCTTTGTAAATCTTCGGTCAGTAACATAATAACTGGTTGGGCTGACACCATCCACGTCACAAGCAGAGCCAGGCACTCAAAATTCATGAACACATGAGTTTCGGCCCGGCCGAAAGTTTCGGCCCATTTTGGCCGAAACCGAAACTGCAGCCGAAACTCGATTTTTTGGCCGAAACTGGCCGAAACCGAAACCGAAACCGAAACTTCGGTCGGTCACTAATATAATGCTTGGTGATCTGATTTCCATCACAGATGTGCTATGCTGCTATAGTCTCGTAAACAAAAACTTATGGATGGAAAAGTCGAAAGCAGAAACTTTGACTTAAGAACTTTGTTTGGACTAGTTAGGAGATAAACATACTAAAAGTCCTGACCCCTCCGAGGTGAGCCCGAGGGGGGGAGCACAAAGAAGGTCCCGTTTTTTTTTTATTTTTGTTTACTTCTCGAAAACGGTGCTTTGTACGATATTGTGTTGTCAATACTAATATTATAAAGAGGAAAGATTTGTTTTTTGTTTGTTTGTTTGTTTGTTTGTTTGTTTGTTTGTTTGTTTGTTTGTAACGAATAGGCTCCGGAACTACTGGACCGATTTGAAAAATTCTTTCACTGTTGGAAAGCTACACTCTTTGCGGGTAACATAGGCTATGTTTTATTCCCGTATTCCCACGGGAACGGGAACTACGCGGGTGAAACCGCGTGACGTCAGCTAGTATGATATAATAAAAGCTAATTAAATTCTCCACAACTTTGTCTTTTACACTTTGTATCTACATATCTCCAATCATTGTGGTCAATTTTCAAAGCGCGCATTGTAAGAAATGATTTTGATCCATACCATTGTGCTCCCCCTCCTCGGGCTCACCTCGGAGGGGTCAGGCCTTTTAGTTTTTTTTTTCTTTTTTATATTTAGCCGAATTGACGTCGCCGCCAGCCTGATGGAAAGCCGTGGCTCATCTAGCGATTGGGGGCCACTTCTGACAGTGGTCCTCAAGTTGGCGGCCCTGTGATATGCCTCGTCACGCTCCTCTTGAAGAATCCTCATCTCCTAACTACCTCATATCCTAATTATCTCCTAACTAGTACAAACGAAGTTCCTAAGTCAAAGTTTCTGCTTTAGACTTTTCCATCCACACCCCCCTTGTGAGCATTCATTGACTAGACTACTATGCTACAAAATATGGATGTTTTTGATATCCACCAAACACCTGTAATATTAATTATTATCTGTTACCTTTCCTTTCTTCTTATATTAAAACTAGCTGATGCCCGCAGCTTCGCCCGCGTGAAATTTGTTCCCGTGCCCACTTCCCGTATTTTATCCCCTTGGGGGTAGAATTATCAAAATCATTTCTTAGCGGATGCCTACGTCATAACATCTACCTGCATGCCAAATTTCAGCCCGTTCCGTCCAGGGGTTTGGGCTGTGCGTTGATAGATTACTATGTCAGTCAGTCAGTCACCTTTGAATTATATATATTTAGAAGATAAACGTTTTTTATGCATTATATTACACATACGGACGTACGCAGTTTTACATGCGAAGCTCCCGTTCCCGTGGGAATACGAGAATAAAATATAGCCTATGTTACCCGGGGATAGTTTAGCTTCCCAAGAGTGAAAGAATTTTTCAATTCGGCACAGTAGTTTTTTAAGTTTATTCACTGCAAACATACACACAAAAATACAAAGTGTAGATGTAGATAGAAAGCAAGCATAAACTGAATGACCCGTCCTACGATCTCCAGACTCCAGAGCCTCACATGCATGTGGTGCACCTCCTGACGAACAAAGGTGAAACCACAGATACTTACCTACATCAATACAATCAATACATATAATAAAATCGTAACAGGTCGCTGTCTGTACATGGAAAATAAATAAGAAAAAATATTATAGGGGGGCTTTATGAACGCAATACAACCCAAAACAATGATTTTTAGAATTTTTGTCTGTTTGTCTGTATGTCTGTATATCTGTTTGTCTGTACGGTTGTGCACGCTAATCTCAGTAACCGCTCAACTGATTGCAATGCGGTTTTTTCATTGTGTTGAGGATTGCTCCAGTTAACATTTAGCGTTTGTTTTATGTAAATCGGTTTAGAAATAAAAGAGTTATAACACTTTTAAGAATCAGATATTTTGAAAATTTTGATTGTAGGGGTTTCTTTGAATGTGAGTGAACCTAAACTGGCGTGTTGGCTTAATCATTAAGCTCTTTTATGATTAAGCAAACAGGGCAGTTTCAGACGCTGCTTGATGACTCTGATGAAGAAATACCTTTCCTTTCATACACCTTATGTGACGTAAACGAAGTTGCGGGCTCAGCTAGTAATATAATAAAATCGTAACTGTATATTTGTATGTACGTTTGTGCACGCTAATCTCAGCAACCGCTTAACCGATTCCAATGCGGTTTTTAGGGTTTCGTAGCCAAATGGCAAAAACGAAACTCTTATAGATTCGTCATGTCTGTCTGTCTGTCTGTCCGTCCGTGTGTCACAGCCACTTTTCTCCGAAACTATAAGACCTATGATATTGAAACTTGGTAACTAGATGTATTCTGTGAACCGCATTAAGATTCTTTTGTAAAACTAGAAAAAAAGCAGTAAATTTTGGGGTCCCCATACTCAGAACTGAAACTCAATTTTTTTTTTCATCAAAACCATACGTGTAGGGTATCTATAGATAGGTCTTCAAAAATGCTCTTGAGGTATCTAACATCATATTTTTCTAAACTGAATAGTTTGCGCAAGAGACAAAAATGTGTCCCCCCCCCCCTCTAACTTCTAAACTAAGAGAATGATAAATCTAAAAAGAAGATATCGTCACTGGAAAGCCAATAATACTAAAGCGCCAAAAGGTCATTTTACAGGAGAGCGAATTAAAGTTTTTTTTTTCAGAAACCTAGGCATAACTTTTTCTAATTTAGTAATTGACGTACAGTAAAGGCAAATATATTATTGTTACACTATTTCCTATGTTCTGGAATCAATATATTTTGCACAATTTGCTAGATTCAAGAGATAGCTGTCGCTTAAGTACAAATGCTCTGTACACTTGGTAATGAAAAAGTACTTATCTTATTCATTATTTTAAGGTATTGTGATCGAAAATTACTGACAACTCTTATTCTTTCAAAAGTATGCATGGAAAAAGTACTAACACGCATTACAGGTGGATATATTCTCAGGATAATAATACTTAAACACTACAATATGTCAAAGGACTGCACGGTAAAGCGATGTATAGAGTTATTTGTTGGGATCATTGCTATGCCAAAAATACTTAATAATAAGATTGATCGTTCTAATTTGAATTTATTTTTCTTAACAGACATTATCAATAGAAAGTAAATCTTAATAATTGCACTAGTTGCAAACAAAATAATTGAGAATACTTACTAATTCATATTTTAATTTTGACACAGCACCTTTTTTATTTAATTATTATTACTATTTTTTTTTAATATATTAAGCTCGCCAAATTGACGTCGCCACTGATGAAAAGCCGTAGCGCATCTAGAGATAAGAGAAGAGGGCCTTTACAGTCCGTGAGACTCCTGACAGTGATCCTCAAGTTGGCGGGAACCCGGGATCGTATGTTGAGAGAAACACGTGTGGCGGGCAGGTCGTTTCAGGTTTTTATAGTTAGACAGAGGAACGATCTTTTGAAACGCTCAGTTTTGGCGAAGATTCTCGTCACTGTGTATGAGTGGCACCTCTGCCCGGCACACGTTGTTCGGGGGGATCGGAAAGGAGAGGGTGGGATCAGGTTGAATAGCTCTTCAGAACATTCGCCGTGATACATTCGGTAGAAGGCAGCCAAAGACGCTATGGTTCTTCACTGCGCTAACGGCTCGAGGCCTCCCGTCTCCTCAGGACAACCACATCTCTGCACAGCGTCAAGTGCGTCTAGTAAATACCTCGCGGAGTCATCCCAAAGGTGACAACATTATTCGAAGAAGGGGTGAATCTGCGTCTTATTATTATTGAGGCCAGCCCAATATTATACAACTCTCTACGTCGTTTATGTTATTGTGCTCACGCCGGACGTATATACCGAGGATCTCCAAGTTGTTTTTTAGTAGAACCGTAATGTTCTGAAAAGAGGGTAGGGGTTGGAATGGGGATTTAGCTGTAAACGCACACGCTTGTGTTTTTCTGGCATTGAACTCGACCAGGTTGTCTGAACCCATTGGGTAATGCGACCCAGGTTCCGGTCGAGATCCGCCACGAGTTGCCGTCTCTTTTCCTCCACGTCGCGTTGCCCATCCGCTGGAAGGCCGGAATAGCTCTCATGCAGAGTACATGTCCGCATAACGATGAATGCACCCAAGGGACAGCATGTCGTTGATATGCAGGAGAAAGAGAGTTGGAGATAATACCGATCCCTGTAGTACTCTGGTATTCACCTGCAAAAAGCAGGAAGCCTGGCCAACACAGAAAACCTGTATACGTTGCCCGTGCAGGAAGCTGGCCAACCAGCGTTATAGACCATAAGCCGGCAGCTTGGAAAGAAGCGGCGCAAGCCATACTCTATCAAAGACTTTAGCGATGTCTGGGCTAATAGCCAGGGATTCGCTGTGTCTCTCCATAGCCTCACCACAAGTGTGTGTTATGTACGCCAGGAGATCACTCATTGATCGTTTTGGCCTAAAGCCACTTTTACTACTAGTAGGCTTGTATCCTAGCAGGGAAACACAAGTACGACTGATCGTCAGGGTGGCATATTTGCATCTCCGTTAGGAACATCACAGCTAGCTGTATCTGTATCGTCTTTAGATGGTGAAGGACGATGTCGAGGTTGGCCTGGAGTCCGCGGATGTTTGCGAGCTCCACCTCGAACAGAGCGTTTCGGGGATTAGTCGCAGCGGCCACTATGATACCTCTTTTTCTTATTTGCGCTGCCATGATATTTGGGAAATGAA
Source organism: Miltochrista miniata (assembly GCA_933228765.1). Lineage (NCBI taxonomy): Eukaryota > Metazoa > Arthropoda > Insecta > Lepidoptera > Erebidae > Miltochrista > Miltochrista miniata. The sequence goes on from OW121770.1 coordinate 15,392,608, forward strand.
GGGAGACGTGAAGACGGTGCGATATTTGCTAAAGCAGTTAGTGACAAAGCGTATGGATTAGCTTCATCTATGGCTGTGTGGTGTGGTGAGACAGAAGCCGACCCGCGTTTCTACGGATCTCCCTGGCCGGCGGCGGCGGCGGGTCGACCGCAGTTCGACCACCGTCAGCTACACTAGAATCCACTTAGCGCCTACTGTTCCCCCTCCCTGCTACATCATACTGTGCAACTGCTGAACCCCGAACGCAACCCAATCGGGGTTAGGTTACTTGGGGGGCTTTTTACAGCTGCACGGTGGTTCCTAAATAAATACGCGGAGCCTCGTTAGTTGCAAACAGGTGCACCTCATGCAGGTGAGGTCGCTTCGTCGAACACCATCTGAGCTTATGATTCGAGGACGGTTCTAGGATACTTCTTTTGATCTCGATATTTTAAACGGGTTCCTGTGGGAGAGGGGATGAAAGAGAATGATTTTTCAATTTCTCAACGCGTGATCCGATTTCAAATATTTACTGCCATCTGACCTCCACTACCAAATTGGCGAAATCAAAGTTCTGTAGTTAGACTAAGGTCCGACCTTTGAGGGCTCCAACTACCCGTAACGACTGCCATAGGTGTTGTATGGCAACCCACCTGGATGGTATGCGGACCATAGGGTAGAACCTGGACTGACAGCTTAACGTGCTCTTCGAGGCACTACCAGACCAATTCAAATACTCGTATTCATGCACATAATTATTTGCACTAAGCGTTCACTACCGCTACGCCACAGAGGCTGTTAGATAAAAATATTATAGGGAATTAAATAAAGAAATGCTTGTCAGAATAAAATTCGAAATATAAAAATTAATTATCATAAGTTTAGTGTGATCGCGTTTTATATTGTAGCGTACTGGTATAGTGTTCTAAAATGCATAAATAATAGATACCGATTAGTTATGCATTTTAGAACAAAATGCCAGTACGATAATATCATGCATTTGTGCCAAAAAAGTAGTATGAAAACAATTAGTAAGTATTCTGGTAATTGCCTATAACAGTATTTATAGAATAGAATAGAATATGCAGGGTTTAAAATGTACAATGGGCGGCCTTATCGCTAAGTGAGATTTTCTCCAGGCAACCTTATAATTACTACACCAATGATAATAATTATCTGGGTAATAATATATTGTATTTTACATCCGTATCTTACAGGGTGTCTTGGACATTTATGGCACAAGGAAATTTTTTGTAAGTATTCATAATGATAAATTTCAGGAAATATGTTAGATTTAGGTACAAAGTTTCGACGAATCATGGTATTTCTTCTTTGAAATGGGCAATCAAGTTTTATATATTGGTTTAAGTTATAGATTTTTTTGTTATTTCTATTTCTTCAACTAGACCATATTTTGCCATTGTAAATTTTATTGCTATTTTCTGTGGGTCAGATTTCTTAAAAGTTGCAGTACGTACCGGCAAAATGAAATAAGATAATATTTATAAATAAGTTACAAGAAATTGTGGCTCTAATTTCATGCTCAATAAAAAACAACTATTTAAAATTAATTTACTTACCTAGTCTTAAACTCTCGAATAATCTGAACAATTCACTCTGCGGCGGATAATCATAAGTACTTATCGAATCGTAATCAGAACGAAATATGATTTGAAAAGACTTAACGGAATATTTTTTTAAGTTTTTGACCTAACTAAATGCTAAACGAACCATTAATATTTTGTCTACTAGAATTGTCGATACTTAATAAAATAATTAATCAATTTTATTGAATGTAAAAAATTCTAAATAGATACTGAAATACTTATATATGTAAGGCAAAATCACTAAAACCGTTCCCCATCAAAACAGCACGCAGACAAAATATACTAAAGCGCCATGCTAATCAGCTTCTACGTAAAGCAAATTTACTTTGCTACGTTATCAACTAGTAGTTACGGTCGGCAAAAAATACTAAAGTGACATGAATGATTCAACATCAGTATTTTAAGTTGCTAAACAAGGTTTAATTAGCTGGTGTCAGAGCATGAAAAAAACTGAAGTGACAACTACTAAAAATTAATCATAACTTGTACTACGTAAGTATTTGTCACAAATTCAAAATGATGAAAAATCTCCTTATTTTGAAGTGCTAAAGCGCCAAAAAAGTGCTCAGATCAATACGAAACCTAGACCAATCGACGCAGAAAAAAAAATCCTTTCCAACGATATATATAACTCATTTTGGCCAAAATGGCGCTTTAGTATTATTGGCTTTCCAGTGACGATATGATGTACATTGCCATACAAACTACCAACGAAAATTGGTTTGAACGAGATAGAGCTGTTAGTTTTTGTTTAATGCGTCAGAAACCGTAATTTTCGGTTAGAAAAATCACTAAAATGTTTTTATATCATTGACTAAAATAGTGTTTGTTTCATGTCAATCGGTAAATAAATAAAAAAGTTTTATCAATCTAAAGAATCACATATTTAAAATCAGCGTACCAAGAAGCATATAATAATTCTATAGCGGAACGGAGACTTTTGGACTACTAAGGTTTTCCATCAAACGTAAGTCGTCATTTTCGCTGGCTAAATATAAAAAGAAAATGAAATAAGATGTTCCATAAAAAGTGAGCTTAAAATAGATATAAAGTAAGTATTTCAAATCTCGGTATAAAAAGGGTGTAAAATATTTATGAATGTTCTAACGAGAGAATTTAATTCGACTCGATGTAACTCGAGTCACGGTAATCGATTTGCTTGCATCCGAATGTCTAGGATGACCACAGTTATCAGAAAAAAGGCTTTTTTTCTGATTTCTGTGAGGATGACCTTTCCTTCTCCAAGAAATTTGTTCATTTTATTAGTCGTTTTACAATCTGTATCTGTACCTTCAGAACGATAGTTTTCAACATTTCAACCTGGTTCTTCAAAGTAATAGGTACCTACTTATTCCGAGTCAATCTATCTATCCATACTAATATTATAAAGCTAAGTTTGTTTGTTTGTTTGTTTGTTTGAACGCTAGGATCTCAGGAACTACTGGTTGGATTTCGGAAATTCTTTTACAGTTTGATAGTCCATCTATTGAGGATGGCTATAGGCTATATAACATCACGCTAAGGCAAATAGGAGCGGAGCAGCTATCAAGAATGTTTCGAAAACGGGGAATATTTTTTACCGTCTGAGAGCTTCCGAAGCGTACGCTGCGTAAATGGTTAAAGTTACGTAAAAATTGTGTAAAACAAAATTGTTTCTCTTAAAAAGTTCTAAAAAAAAGTCATCGACAGCATATGTCTATCTTTTAAGGTTCGCCCACAATAACCTAATTTGTCTATCTCTTAAGGTCCGCCCACAATATTTTAAAACCGAAGAGTTTGTTTGTGCTACGACCTCAGAAACTACTGGTTGCAGTTCAAAAATTATTTTACAGGTTCATAGTCAATTTATTGAGAATGGTTAATGACATTATTACATCACGCTAAGACGAATAGGGGCGGAGCAGCCATGAATAATGTTTTGAGAACGGGGAAAATTTATTTCTTTTCAGAGCTTCCATTGCGTACACTGTGGAAATTATTAAAGTTACGTAAAAATAGTGTACTATAAAATTGTTCCTCTTAAAACGTTTAAAAAAAAAGTCCTTCACCGCATATGCCTGTCTTTTACGGTTCGCTTACAATAACCTTCTTAGTAAGTTTTAAAACATGAGCGAGGCGACGACGGCAGTAATCGTGGTCTGCAGTGGTAGCCACGATAAAAATCGGTCAAGTGCGAGTCGGATCCGTACCATAAAAGGATGGGCGGAAGTAGATGCGACGGGAAACATCATATCACTTTACATATTAATACCACGCCTCTCTCCTTCTCACTCTCATGTGACGCAAGCGAAGTTGTGTGGGTCAGCTCTAATGAACATAAGTGACGGAGTAAATGCGACGGGAAATATTATATCACTAAATATTTATACTACACTTCTCTCTTTCTTACTCCATGCGCATGTGATGATGTGACGCAAACGAAGTTGCGCGGGTCAGCTAGTATGTATATAAAAATCAATGCCACTTTTCGTTGTAATTTCATAACTCAAGAACGGGCACACCTATCTAAACGAAATGTTAAGGCTTTGTTCGGACTATTTAGTGTTTAATGGTTAATGTGAAGTTTGCACAAAATCGGTCGAGCGGTTCTTCATTTATCACGCAAACGAAGTTGCGCGGGTCAGCTAGTATAAAATAATTATTTTCAGACTGCCTCTGTGGCGCAATCGGTAGTGATACCGCCTGCGGCGCTGGAGGTCGTGGGTTCGATTCCCACCGGAGACAAATATTTGTGTGACCCATAAATGTTTGTTTCAAGAGTCTGGGTGTTTCTATGTATAATATGTATGTATTTAAAAGTATATAAGTATTAATATCCGTGGTCTGATACCCATAACACAAGCAGGTTATTCCTAGCTTACTTTGGGATCAGATAGCGTTGTGTGAAATGTCCGTGAATATTTATTTATTTTCGAATCTAAGCTAATTTTACTGAAGTACTATATTTAATAGCAAATCTTCGGGATTCTTTGGGGGATTACTGGCTGTATAAATTTAATTTTGCGAGCAGTCACCTTGCGTCATGCGCCATCTTGATATATATAACTCAATTTTTTTTACCATAGATTTAGATTTTTTTTGGAAATTTCACCATACCTACACTTTGTACTTAAATTCTACTTAGGTACTTGGATATAAATATAGGTAGGTTGTAGGTTTATTACACTCCCTCTCTTTTAAAACTCCAAGTTCCTACTACTATCTTCATAAAGTGAAAATCGGCGCCTACGAAAGTAATGAAAGCAATTTTTTTTCTAAAATAGCAGACCTCATATTTTATTACAAGAAGGCGCCCACTGTTTCACCCGCGTAATATTCTGTTGTCGTTTCCGAAATAATTCTACCGAGACAAAAAATAGCCAGATTTCTCCGCAGCCTCCGTAGGTACCAGATTTCAGCCACATCTAGAGAATGCAATCCCGCAACGAAATTGAAATCCCGGTATTTGCGGGACTGAGAGATCTCAGTCCCGCGGGATCCCGGTATTCGCGGGATCCCGCATGTTTCTGAAAGTCATTGAGAAAAGTATAGAATTCTGTATCATACATGCATCTAGAACTGAAAAATAGTCACGCCTTAATCACCGAAGGGGTAGGCAGAGACATATTATATACCCACATTTCACCTTTCAAGATTTCGTACCACGTAATATGTGGGGAGCCTTGAAATGAATAGGTGCAGGTTGCGATTGCATGCTGTTGAAATTTTTCAAGCCGGGCCTTCAAACCATCTTACCGGCAAACGGGACCAACGGCTTAACGTGCCTTCCGAAGCACGGCAACGCTCAAATAAATGTCACAAAGTGGCCACCCATTTAAGGACTGGCCATAGTAAATGTAACTTACTGCAGTGATCTTTTACAGAACACTGAGTCCGCGGGGCCACAAGGAAAAATAAATTATTTAATATAACCTTTGTTTTGAGATTATTAAACGGATATATACATAAATAAGTAATAAAATACATACCTACTGCAAATTATTAGAAGCGCAAAAAACATAGCATGTCAAAATTCTTGTCTCCAAACGACTCCTAACTTTACATGTCAGATAGCCAGCAAGCAATGTACGAGATGATGAATACTTTTATAGTACAAGAAAAGTCAAATCTCCTTGATTAAATCACTAAAATCAAATAAGTACATTATTAGGTTATATGTTACGTCACAATTACAAAAAACTTTCTCAAACCGAATCAGTCTGCGCGCTTCCGCTTACAGAATAACACATGGCGTTTACCTTTTCACAATCCCGCTAATCCCGCGGGATCTCGCACGATTTACGTGCGGGACTGGTCCCGCAAAAATACTGCGGGATCCCGGTATTTCGGGATCCCGGTATCCCGGTATTGCATTCCCTAGCCACATCCTTTTAGCCGTAAGAGCGTTTTAAAGAGCGTTTAACATCCTGACATCTAGGCATCGATCTATATGTACTACGTACTAGATGCGGCGATCAGAACAAGCGTTGTGTACAACTCAACCGCGGTACATGTACTGATCTCTTGGTTAGTTGAAGTTCGGTTTGTGCCATAAAGAGAATGACACGCACGTGACGGAGATATTTTAATTTATTGTGGTAGAATTATCAAACAAAGTGTTGTAAACGCATTATCCAACGTTTAGACCGTATTATTCATTTTAAAATATGTGTTTTATAGCACCCGTTGGGCGAGTCCATTAGTCTCGCTCTTGAACATATTCAATGTGTGGACGTTCCTGTCTATCGGTAGAATATAATGTCACTGTATTTAAACAACATATACATATATACTGGATAATGTCAATGCATCTAGATAGGTAGGCACACACTCGCACATCCAGGTACACTCACAAACGCATTTATAATATTAACAAGAAGTAGATATATTTAATTACCTCTTGTGCCTTTTTCGCGAGCTTAGTAATAATCTTCTCCGAGTACACTTGGTGTACTGAAAATGAGGGTTGCTCCACACCGGCCTGCCTCCTGATGTCCTCCCACCGTTCTTCTCCGTACGTCTGACGGATGTACTCCGCCATGTTCTCTAGAAGAAGCCCGTACATCTTGGAGCCTGGGGTAGAAAGAGAAAGCATGTTAAGTTTGAGATGTTAGAGAGAGACACATTTATAAACCACCAGAAGAAAAGAAGCGCTCGTGGCTCGAGGACTCAGTGTTCTGTAAACGATCACTGCAGTAAGCAACTTTCACTATGCCCAGTCTTTGAATGGGTGAACACCATGTGACCACTTTGTGACGTTTATTTTCGAGCGTTTCCGTGCTTCAGAAAACACTTTAAGCCGTTGGGCCCGATTGCCAGTGGGATGGCAGTCGTTAAGCCAAGTTGCAGACCTATAATGGGCGGCTTGAAAGATTAGAACAGCGGGCAATCACAATCTGAACTAACTCCTTCGGGGATGAATCGCGTGACCGTCATGTATGTATGTTTTGAGTTATCACAGAAAGATAAAATTATATACCACCAGCAGACTTCTTTCTTTCAACAAGAGCTATGTAATAGACGTAATAGTCAATCAATCAATCAATCCGCGTTGTGGTCCTGGGTTCGTTTCCCGGGTCGGTCCAAATATTTGTGTGTTCCACAAATGTTTGTTTCGGAGTTTGGGTGTTTTCTATGTATAATATGTAGATAAGTATTTAGAAATAAATAAGAATGCTTATCATTCGTTTAGATCCTTAGACCATATATCACGGGACTAGCCTTTGCGAATCACCGCATACAAAAATATTCTGCCAGTTTTCATACAAGTGAAGGGGGAAACACAAAGACATATAAAATTTCATTGCATTTAAAAATGTATTGATCGACAAACGCGTAATGGCTGTTGTGTGTTAATTGTTATTGTACAGTCAACTACAATGAAATGTACTAGTTTAATCATATAAAATGATGTATTGATGTACAGTGCTTTTATAAAGCCAAAAGACCAAATGGTCATGTGCAATGGCAGAAAACAATGCTTAAGTAAGGCGCATCCTGTGATTAGATGATCTAAGTTTAGATCCCAAAGCACAGGCTTATATTAGCTTAATTTGGGCTAGATGATGTTGTGTGAGAATGTCCACAAATGTTTTTTATTTATTTGCAAGAGCGTAGGTACTTTGAATAGAATAGAATAGATTTTTTTAGAATAGAATAGATTTATTTGCTCATAAACATGGTCACAAAAGATCTTACATTTTTTACTAGTACAGCATGTTTAGCCGCAGCACTGTGTCAGTGTCAACGCTGCCTGCAATATTCTATCCCGTTTTACGTTATTCGGGAGATCGATGGGTTGAAAAGGCGGTGCATAGAAGCAACGTTATTATGTAAGTCACCCGTATTCACCGGGAGATTTAAACGCAGCAATTTTGTTGTATATTCGTTGCCAGATAAATATAAGGGAAACTGGGGACACTTGATCCCCCCTTTTGTTTTTTATCACTAATTTCTATATTGAGTATCCGTTTAAAAAACCGTTGGTACTAAAATACGTGAAATTTATTTGCTTAATTTAATACGTTGCTTAATTTAATACGTGAATTTAATACGTGAAATTTAATTGCTGTAAGAACCAAAGATATGAATATCAAAATTTAGTAGTTATTTGACTTTAATCAATAATAAGGAATCGTACCATGTGTCCCGTATATACGTAAGACTTGATCCCCCCGGTCTGGATGACCTGATCCTGGGGGATTAACAGGGGGATCCTACAGAGATGTGGCCAGCCCACTGCCATTTCAAAACGCATGCTTCTGCGAGCTATGTCGACCACTCTTGTTCTCTTACGGAGAACATCGTTCCGGATTTTATCCCTCAGAGGCATCAATAGCATAGCTCGTTCCATTGCTTACTGTGCAACTTTAAGGGCATTGGACTAGCTTTATTTTCGTTCTCTGGCACCATTTTTCGGGCACCTTCTCTGGTTTTGCAGGCTCTTGGCATATTGTTCTGCAATGAATTGAAAAAAAAAGGTAGTGACACTTGAGTCAGATGGATCAAATCTACCATAATAAAGTGTACCAAGTATACCCTGAGCTATTTGAGGTTATAAACAAAAATATTTTCAAATGTCTATAATATTACCACTTTATTACGTAAAGAATGGCTAATAATATAGATAATAGCTCGTATTAAATACATGCACACTTAAAAGTCCTATTTTAAATAAATGTTTAGTCAAAATAAAAACTCACCAAAATTTTCTTTCTGCCGCAACAATTACTTACTCGGCCGCCGTTTGCCAAAGTGTCAAATGTGATAGATGTACTATCTTTAGAAAGTTATCGGGTACCATATACAATCGATATTGCCGCTATAAAACTAAATACGGCTTATACAAGTTCTGTAAATCTTGTGTACCTAGTCTCCCGTAAGGATCAAGTATCCCCAGTTTCCCCTACTGTTCTTTCAGCTCAACCACGGGGCGGAAACTAAATACAAATGATTCGTTTAAATATTGTCTCCAAAAAAAAATACGTTATGTTTGTACAGAGCTTGAATGTGTGTGTGACCACTAAGGTTATATAATCATTCCGTCAAATTATCCTCCAACTATATTACAGCTGTAGCGGGGGTGGGTCGCCTTAAAGATAATGATTATAATAGTCTTACAAACCTAACCTATATGCTGTTTTTCCTAAGATGAGTATCCTACACGCAGACTGTTTTGCCCCAAAAACAAACGAACCATAGATTTAGAATTTTTCGCTACGAGCCTACGAACGAACTACGTTCCAGGTTGTCATAACATGAAAATACCATCAAAGTAATAGTTCTTATACTAAATTTCAGATAAATCGACGTGCTTATTGTTTTTAAATTTTCTTAAATCCATTTATCTACTAGGAAATAAGCGTGTGGACTTCAAAAATTATAGCTTTTTTTAAAAACTGCTTTCATTCTAGGGTAACACCATCTTAGAATAACCTATTGCCCTGCTGAAATGGACAGGTGCAAGTAGATCGATTTATTACACTATTCCGTAGATTTTAATGTTCAACATCTGAAGTAGCAATGTGATTTCTCACATTCTCGTTCAAAATTTGAAACCTCAGTGCAGACTCAAACATTGAGATATTAAAATGTTTTTTCACTTCTTATGCTCGTAAAGTTCTTGTTTATGCTGGGTGTATGTGGACTAAAACAACATTTTATGCTCTAGTGCATAAAGTTCTTTTTCTTCTTCTAAAACAATATGGCCATACTAGACCGTAGAGACGGTACCATGAAGATCGTGTTACTCTATGAACCAAACATAATTAAACGCTATTAAATAACTTGTTTTTTTTTGTTACATTTAATTTGTACTTTCTGTGTTCTATATAAATTAAGAAACATTAAAAATCAGATAGTATTATGAGTGAAAAAATATTATAAAATGAACTTATGATTAGGCAGTATAGGTCTCGTTACCCATGCCTAATGCTTCATGTAGAATGATTAAAAGAAAAACTTGAAAAAAGACATTGGCGGGAAAGAAACTTAGAAAGTTAGCAGTATTTCATCACTGTTATTAAGTTAAATATCACTGTTTCATTTCCTTGCAATCGAAGTGAAAAGCAGAGTGTATAAATAAATCGATCATAAAACCCATTTTATCCTCGACTTAATATCCACCCTCGCCTTTGGCTCGGGCGGATAAACGTCTCGTATAAAATGGCTTCTTTTATGCACTTGTAGTGCAATCTACTATTGTTAGCATTTACTAGTAAGGGTTAGACGAGTATAACTTTAGAACAATATCAGGTTTATTTTATTATTATAGGCCGTAGTTACATTAAAGCAACATGCAAATAATTATAACAATGAATTAAGTTTACACTGGCAATCCTAAAGCAACAATATCCTCCTTTTTCTATAGAATTTGTATCCTGCTAACTATTATCATTGTTAAATAAAAAGTAAGTAGGCATGGCATATAAACAGTTTAAATGTGACAAAAAAAAATGGATCTAGGTACCATAACACAAGCTTATATTAGCTTAATTTGGGCTAGATGATGTTGTATGAGATTGTCCACAAATATTTATTATTTATAGTTAAAAATTTAAAATATCAAACATTACTTATTTTACGCTTTTTAGCCCCTCTCTATAAAATAGAGTGCAGCGAGGCTTATGTCGAGACTTTGTCTGTAGTCTGTGACTCTGTCGCATTAAACTACGCCACTAGGTCACGTGGATCACCTGTTCAAAGTTTGAAATAAAACAAAAATGATAACGTCAATCGGATTGAACTTTCACAATAAACGTGTTAGAGAGGGGCGATCTGGTGAGAACGATCTCACGGCTTTCTTGTCTAATACTTATACGTCTACATGTCACTACATAGTTTTATTGTGTCACACTTAACAGTTGTTCTGATTATTGCCGTGTTAAAACTGACAGGCGCAAGTTGTAGCAGCACGCAGCAGATTTTTTAAACTACCCATAAGTTCTTCAACTTATGGGTGGCTTACTTGACTTAGATTACAACTTGTGTGTGTGTGACAAGTGACTTACATTACAACTCAGTGACTACCATACATTATGTTTCTAATTCTAACCATCTTACCCGCTCAATCCCGCCGGTGGCGTGGTCACACCGGCGTATCCATAGGCGGTGCCCACGCCTTCGGCGGGAACGGCGGCTGCACGCCAGACGTCACACAATATATCCTTATTTCTTTTACAGGAGTCGTACTACAGAAATACTTACTGTTTCATCATGCTGGATAACTGACGAAATTAACTACACTAAATCCGAGAACACCCCATGTGTAATGGATTTATGATATTTGGCCGAAAATTAGGATGGGGAAAATGAAGGAGTACTCTCAGATTTTACCATGTAATTCAAAATAAAAAGCAGTTTTCTGACATAAATTATTTTATTTACAAAATATACACATCAACAATTCACTTTCACCAAAAAAATAATAATCTGTAGATATAAAATCTCCGAAAATAAAATAAAATATTACTGCCTATTTATTTGTTTATTTTTTTGTTTATTTTGGGGATATCGAGGCAATGTAATCTTAAATTATTTAAAAAAAAAACCCCCCATTTTTATTATTGATTTTCACATAAATTATTCATATGTTAAATGTTAAATGGTATTTTGACAAAAGATTATAGTTTCTATTGAGAAAATCTCAACAAATATCGGTTAAATACGAGCACTGCACAACAAAAACAACAACAAAAAATAATGGTGACCTTCGCGTGTTATTTTATCAAATTTAACAAATTTAACTTCGAATTACACTGAAAATATTTATCACAGCTGTTAAACAACATGACAGGATACTTTTAAATGCAAAACAACAATATTTGAAACAGAATAAACGAAAATATTCAAAAATTAATCGTATTAATACTTTCTATGAACGGCGCCAAACATACAATAAATAATGACAGCCATCAAATCGTGATTTCGACTTTTTTTTTCATTACATTCACTCGGCAAGCTATCTCATTCAGTACCATAACCAATTCTACACATTAATTTATACAGAAAGACTTAGACCCGCGACCATACAGCCATAGATATCGAAAAATGTGCGAGGAGAACCAAACGAAAAAAGTTGGCCGCCATGGTTGCCAAAGCAATCGACTGTTCGGGAGATTGGCAACTCGGGTTTCATGCGGCATTCAACGGTTAGGTGCTTCGGCAAGCACGAAAACGCTCGTAAATTGAAAAGCCAGATACGGCCACATATCTGACTAAACGTATTTTACGCAGTTATCTGTTATAGAGCACTGCCTAAGCGTGATTATGTCAAGAATAGAGGGGCTTATGGCGCGACTTTGCCTGTAGTCTGTGACTCTGTCGCATTAAACTACGACACTTGGTCACGTTGATCATCTGTTCAAAGTTTGAAATGAAACAAAAATGACAACGTCAATCGGATTGAACTTTCACTTTCACAATAAACGTGTTAGAGAGGGACAGTCTGGTGAGAACCATCTCACGGCTTTCTTGTTTAAATAGATAAGTACCACGGATGTTTGAAATAAAACAAAAATGACAACGTCAATCGGATTGAACTTTCACAATAAACGTGTTAGAGAGGGGCAGTCGGGTGAGAACGATCTTACGGCTTCTTCTTCATTTTTAAATAGATACCACGGGTTCATAATATGTCACGGGTGAAGCCGAGGAGCATAGCTAGTATTGAATATGAACATAGATGAAGTTCGGCACCTCAAATAATTGCTCTTGTGTGCAAGTTCGCGTTAAGTGAAAACTTACGCACTTATAACTTGCTTTTACTAAACTTATACCTAACTTTCAACTTATTCTCACTCACGTAAGACAATATTAGGTACCTACTCTATTATATTATAACCTTAGAATATAGACTCTCTTTAGTTTACTCTAGTAGAGTTTACTCTAGTAGAGTTTACTCTAGTAGAGTTTACTATAGTAGAGTTTACTCTATTATCTAAGATTATAACAAGTGCATCAGATGGTTACGTGACACATGATAATATGAGTCAAAATTGGGTTTATAAAAATTTCAAGCATGTACTTGTACAAAACAGTAAACTTTACACAGACATTAATATGACCGAAATGAAACTCGCGACTCGGCTTTGCCTGCATTTAATTCGGTTCCCGTTCCCATGGGAACTTATTCCCGGAATAAAAAAAAGCCTATGTGTTAATCCCGACTATCCGTACTATCCCTACTAATATTATAAATGCGAAAGTTACTGTCTGTCTGTCTGTCTGTTACGCTTTGACGCCTAAACGGCTGGAGCGATTGGACACAGGCTACTCTTTAACCGACTGCGCAAAAGGAGGGTTATGTTTTTACGCGATAACGTCTTCTACGCGGTCGGAGCCGCGGGGAACCAGCTAGTAATCTATAACTGTACCAAATTAACGTCAGATCCGTTCAGGAGTGAGAGCGTGAAAGAGTTACAAACATCCGGACATCGACATATCCACAAACTATCAACTAGATGATGCTCGCGGCTTCGCCCGCGTGAAATTTGGTACCCGTTCCCGCTTCTACAATTGACGATTATTCGCTTGACAAGGACGCCTGGAAATGATCTGCTTGCTCTACTGCATTCTCAAGCAATAGTTTGTGATTTTTAGTTTAAAATTTGTAAATAGAGCACAAAAAGAAAAGCCCGTCGAGTTTCTTGCCAGTTCTTCTCAAGCGGGCCGCGTTCCGAACTGGTGGTAGTGACTTTGTTTTGTATTCACTGACGTGTCGCAAGTACAGTATTAGGATAATGCGAAATAAATGTTTTTTGAGTTTGAGTTTGAGTTTTGAGCTTCCCGTGGGAACATACTCCCGTAGGAGATGAAGCCTATGTGTTATTTCAGACTAAAAGCTATCTTTGTACCAAATTTCAGGCCAATTTGTTCAGCCATTAGAGCGTGATTAAGTAACAAACATTCAAACATCTTCACGGACTTTCACATTTTATAATACAATACAATACAATACAAAAACTCTTTATTGCACACCAGGAAATACATCAAACATATTAAAAGTGAACTTGTTGGTATAACAATTGGCGGCCTTATCGCACAAGGCAATCTTTTAGAGGCAACCTTTGGATGGAATCGGAGGGTGGGAAAACTATAGGGCAGTTTGAAGTGCAATATAAATACATAAACTTATCTATATTAAAATAATTGTGTACATAAATACATACACATGTACATACATACATACACACATACATAAATACACAAATACATAATGTTTACTACTATAACATACATACATACATACATATACTCACGCCTCTATCCCCGAAGGGGTAGGCAGAGGCCTATACCGGCCCACATTTCACCGTGTACAATTCGGTCCCACGTAACAGGTGGTGAGCCCATCGCCGTGTTGAAATGGACCGCCGCCGTCAGAGCCTCGTCCGTTGTTCAGCAGGTGCACGAGCTTGCACGTGAGGTTGACTTGGGCCCGGAGGTGTTGGTAGGCCCCACTACACCCCTATAAATACATACATAATAAATACATACCTAATTATTATACATAATGTTAATAAAGGAAATGAACTAATAACTTATATGCAGTCATTGACACGTAGATAGTAGTTCCTAACTAATGTTTTAAATGAGTGCAGCGACTTTGCTTGTCGAACTGTCAGTGGCAGTGCATTCCACAAGCGAACCGCCTGTACAGTGAAGGAATTGCCTATAAAATTAGTGGAGTGGCCTGGCATCTTCAATACACAATCTCAAATTCAATACAATCTCAAATTCCTCGATTTCATACAATCTCAAATTCCTCGATGAACGCAAATTTGCAGAGTGTGAGGCGTTTAAAAATTAAATCGTCTCTTAAGGTATGGCGGAGTAACAGGGTTGAACAGGATACTATATAATATGAATAGGATATGAGCATTCCGGCGAAGGCGGATAGGTAACCACTTGAGTTTTCTGCGATATTCGGAGATGTGATCATATTTGCGTAGTCCAAATATAAATCTAATACAGTAATTCTGGAGTCTCTCAAGTTTATTTAGTTGGTCTTGAGCGAGATCTAGATAGCTGGCATCGGCATAATCAAGGATAGGAAAAAGAAGTGATTGGACAAGCGCAATTTTAGACGAAATCGGTAGAAAATTTCTCAGTCTGCGCAAGGACCCTGAAGCAGCAAATATTTTGCGCCTAAGCTCCTGCAGTTGAGGATCCCAAGACAGGCATGAATCTATATGTATACCCAGATTTTTGACTGAGTTACTGTACGCTATGTCAGTGTCATTACATATAAGTTTTGGATTCACTGTCCAATCGATTCTGGAGATCTTCCAAGGGCTGGCAACTATTATGGCCTGAGTCTTGGTGGGATTCATTTTTAATCCGTGTGATTCACTCCATCTGCAAATAGTGTCCAAGTCTGCATTGATATTGTCAATAGCTACGCTATAGTTATCCAGCGAAGCTTGGGAATAAATTTCGAGGTCATCTGCGTATAGGTGATAGGAAGAAGATAAGTCCTTAGTGATGGAGTTTATAAACACTGAGAAAAGTAACGGAGATAGAACGCCGCCCTGTGGCACCCCAGCAGACGTATTACACCAAGAGGAAAAAATATCCTCGATACTAATACGCTACCGGCGGTCAAACAGGTAACTTCGAAACCAGTCAATCACCCATGGAGATATGTTAAGTGAGCTGAAAGTACCAAGCAGGATGTCGAAGTCCACCGTATTAAAGGCATTGCTGAAAACTAGCAGGGCTAAAACTGTCAGCTTGCCGTTCTCCATACCTGCTCTTATGTCCTCAGTTATGTGAAGTAAGGTTGTAGTAGTACTGTGTCCAGCACGAAACCCGGACTGATAAGGGTTAAACAGTTGATTTTGGGAAAGGAAATGAGTGAGCTGAGTGTGAACAAGTCGTTCTAGAACCTTAGACTGGAATGGCATGATGGAGATAGGGCGATAGTTAGAAAACGTGAAAGGGTTGGAATTATAAGTGCATCTTTCCAAGCTATCGGAAAGACACCGTGAGTTATAGAGAAGTTTAGGATGTGGCAGAGAATGGGAAGGATTTCATCAATTATGGGGATGATCATTTTTCGGCTTAGGGAGTCGGTACCTACGGCGTTAGAAGTGATTGACAATATGCTCTTCTTAACATCACAAGCAGTGAATTGACTAAAGAAGAAAGGAGCGCAATCAGGAGTGGTCATGGTTGAAAGATGGTGAAGCGTATTTGTTTCGGTTTCCACATCTATATTGGAGGTGGCAGTGAAAAACTGGTTGAGAGAATTTAAGTTATACCTTTAGAAACAGACTCTTGACGTGATTTACCAACTCCTAAAGGTCTTAGAAATTTCCATACTTTGGCTGGATCTCCGTTCTGAACAGAGCTGTGGATATGTTGGCGTTGTGCATTCCTACACACCTTATTGCAGCGGTTCCTGATGAGAACATATTTTTCCCAATTTATCTCCGTTGGCCGTCTCTTATACTTGGACTTCGCTGTTACTTTTTGTGAGATAAGTGATTTAATTTCAGCGGTTATCCAAGGTGATGGCTCATGTTTAACTTTGATTCTACGAATCGGCGCGTGTACATCCTAAAGAGCAATTACATGGGATGTTAATAAATTAATTTTTTCGTCAATGCAGGCAGAAGAGAACAACGGTGCCCAATCAATTTCGTCAGCATCCCTGTGCAAATCTTCGAGATTTATACCACCAAAATTGCGATGTAGTAGGAATTTAGGTTTGGATTTAGGAGTTCGAAGGCGATAGGATAGAAATATCAGGTCATGGAAAGAGAACTCACCAGCTGTTCGCTGACCATGCCTAACAACTCTATCGAGAAAAGAAACAATAATTAAATCAAGCAGGCTAGGAGGATGGTTTGGAGAATGATGTGTAGCATGTGAAGGAAGAATTGAGAGGTTACAAGATTGTACAATGGATTTAAAAGTAGAAGAACGAGAGTCATTTTTGAGTAGACAGGTGTTGAAGTCACCCAAGATAGTATGAGGGTAATTAGGGATGAAGGTTTTAAGGAGTATTTCAAAAGAGGTGAAAAAGTTGATGTTGGAAGAAGGACCATAAAAGACTCCTAGGAGTATCTTAGAGTGGAGAAGTTCTACCTCAGGAAACAGATGCTCACCGGCAAGTCGTGGAGGTGGCTGAGGAGTAGAATCAATAACAGTGTATATAATATTATTGGATAGTAGGATTGTTTGATTATAATGAAAGGAACTTTAATAATATGCATTCTCCATTATCCTACAAAAAGATTAAATAGGTGTATTATGCTGTCATGTTTTGATTGATGACACTTAATTGCAAAATCCTATCCGACATGATCGCCATTCACTGGATGTTATCGCGGATTTAATATGGATGTTCAACCATTTATTGGTTTGAGATTTTGCGTCAATGATCCCGATTAGGTCTTGTGCAAACGTGTCCTGGATATAGATCGCGTATTTTAGCAGAACGGGCTCATTTGATGCAAATGTGAAACTGACCTTAAAGTTTTTAGAACTGCTGCACAGTCCTTTATGGTACAATGTTCATATTGTTTTTTTTTTTTAAATTTAAACTTTGTAAGTAAAAAATTTTCTTACGCAGCCTCATTCAGCTCAAATTAAGCAAAGGAATCTGTAAAACGTTTGTATTGTAGTGAATTGAATCTTAAACGGCTGAACGGATCTGACTGAAATTTGGTACAGGAATACATTATAGTCTGGAATAGCACATACGCTACTTTTATCCCGGGAATACGATCCCACGGGAAGCGGGAACCGTAACAAATTTTACACGGGCAAAGCTGCGGGCATCAGCTAATAAACAATAATATCGATCTGGGATTTGGCATCAGCAATGCATTAAAGATATTGGACATTAAAATCCATATAAAAAAATTAAAACAGATTTTTTTTGGTCATTTTATTATGTTCACTTTAATCCCCGACAGTATTAAATATATCTATTTTATCGGTTTCACAACAATAATATTATCTTCTATATTCAAGAACAATAAATAAATAAGTAAATAAATATTTGTGGATGAACACACACAACATCGTCTAGTAGCCCAAATTAAGCTAATTATAAGCTTGCGCATCTGAAAGAAAGAAAGAAAGAAAGAAATAAAATTTTATTCAGCCCTTGAGATACACATACCTACTTAACTTACATAATAAAAAACATAGATGAAGTTCGGCACATCAAATAACTATATCACATCTAGAGGACTGATTGATATACTTACTTATATCCCTATTTCTACACTGATTTTTCATCTGTACCTACAGCCTTCGCACAGAAGACTTTCAGGAACAGTCTCTACGATAAGAATTACCTATACCTATCTATGTTATCTGTGCCCTAAGTAAATACTTTCATTCAGACTGAGTGCTTTCACATGTAAGAAAGTTGTAACTACTCTTTGTGCGAAAGGGGGTTCAGATCGGAATAAAAATTCAAATCACACAAAACTGATAAAAAAGAATGGGCCTCTGGGGTGCAAACGCTCGCAATAACATATTAGGTATAACATAAATAGGTATTGCAAAGGCATATTATACGTCCATAGTACACCATTTGAATTTTGTTACAGTCACCACTGAGTACCATGTTGAAAAAGACGGGCGCAGGTTGTGGCTTTAGTCTGTTCAATGCTAAAACTAAAACCATGGTTCATCCCAAAGATAATTCAGAACATGGTGTTATTTCGTGAGAGCTGGATAAATTTTTCAAAAGTAATCCTTGAAAATCTGCAAAAACTTAGTCACCAACACTATTAAATATTAGTTTTTGTCTTTGTAGTAGGTAACTAGGGTTTTCTCTATTGTTTCTGGGTTAATTCACTTTTTCCAAGAGATACACGGGGGTGTTTCTCGTCAGCCAGATCCGTTTCAGGCCCCATTATCATAAAGATTGGAGATCGTTCTTAGATCTGCGGCGACCATTACCTCTTCTGCAACACAGGAGTGTGCTGCCTACCTAATGACTCTCCTAATCTTCCCGCCTCCCCCGTTTTTGCGAACATCACGTCTTGACAAAACAAAGCAACATTTTATGTAGCTAACTGTTTTTCTGCCATACAAAACCATGGTCGAAGTGAATGAAAACAGTTACACACAGGACCTCAAAGGCATTAACATCGTTACAAGTCACCAAGTCTATTATTAGCAACACAATGTGACAATGAGCTGTTGCGTCTGTGCTAAAAAAGGCGCGCCAAAACCGACACGATCTAATATGGCAGCCATTGTAGCCGGAAAAAATCTAATTCATGGAACGTTTATCACATGTAATGGACGTGCTGTTATTATATTAATGCACTTGAATGCCAAAACTGTTGCGCTTGTTGGGAGTCCTGGGACATCCTTCCGAGGGCTTACCAGCCAGCCAGGTGTTCCCAACCATAGGCTGTTGGGCGTTACGTGAGGTTTTTTAGTCGGTAGGAGTCCGGCATAGCATTCATGAAGATTTTCCCTCACGTTAAAGAAAAAGAAATTGTTGCGCTTTGTCGACAAATTTAGTATTTTGAAATAGTGTGAATGCGAGGTCCTACTAACGTCTTCGGGACCCTCAATGGGGTGATCCTCCTTGTGGTGTATCCTGGGCAATGGAGTAGCGACCACTTCTCTTCCTTAGTGGGGGAGATTCTGGCTAATTACGGCCCTGGCGGCTGGCGGGATCAGCCCACTGGTAACTTGCTCAGTTGCTCTCTACCTCCTCGGCTTACAGAGGGGCGCTCGAGGGCGGCAGAGGAACGGTTCATACAGCTTTAGGTAACTCCAGGTAGCCGCCCTTCTAGCTCCCCCGAAGAGAGCACAAGAGAGAACCCACGAGTCGCCCCTAGCCGGGTCGATGTAAATAATCTTCTTAGATATCCTTCGACCTGGCTCTAGAAGTCTAGAGCGACGTGGAACACCGCGTGGTTTAGTCCTACGGTTTATTTCCTGGGTCCCAGTTACCCACATCGTCTCAGGTGCCCCAGTTGCTGGGATCACGGTGCCTAAATGCATTCACCACCTAACAAAAAAGCAGTAGTTAACCAATAGCAGTAAGTTTATTTAGAGTTTTCCATCTCTACGCAACGTTTACCTTTGCTAAATTTTTCCAATCGCCTTTTACGAAGCCAAGAGATTGCTTGAGTAGGTAGGTGTATAATTATGTGATAGTGTTAAATACCAGGGCAGATTTGCCCAAATTCGGAGTAAGACTATCCTGGAGAATAACTTGTACTGAAGTAGTGCACTTCAGTATGGTTACCATAGTTACGTCTACTTCAGTTAGGTTATTAGTTAGTGGTAAAATGGAATATCACTTTACTTTTAGAATAAGCACCAGTTATTCTCTAGTATGAGAATAACTTCTACTTTTTCTAAGACTATAGTAAGACTATAAATTTAGTCAGATTTCGGTCGAATCCACCTTCAGTTTGGTAATATTTGGTCTTTCACAACTTAAAATTCGGTTCGTCATTCCTCCCATACAATTAGTTTTGGTTATCCTTAACGGTTGTAAGTTAGGATTGACGAATCGAGGGTGTGCGGCGGGTTCCTTTTGCCCCCTCCCCTCCTTTTATTATCAACTTAAAATTACTTATTTAATGAATCAAACAGTAAACCATTCAATTTTTATCACTATTCTAATACACATTGACCTTCACATTATTACAATGTTATTCCCTGAACGTCCCTGAAATTGTTTACAAGAAATTCTGCCTAAACCTCTTATTGTTATTGCAATGTGTCGAATTGTATTTATTTTTAGACCCTCGGCCTCGGCTGCCCAAATTTAAATTCAGTTGCTTTCATTATCATCCCAAAAAGGTGCTAAGACTCACGTCTTAGCAACGAAGTCACACTTCGTTCTGAATACCAAAACATAAATTTGGGCTAGTCGATAATAGAATAAAGAATGTGATAGGAAAAATTAGCATAATGGTTTGGAATAAACTTTTAATATTTTATTCGAGTTATCAGGTATTTTGCGCTGAAAATGTAGATTAAAGGACATCATTCATTTTGGACCAAAAAATGAAAGTGCCGGCCAGAAAAAGAAAATGTGATATTCGCATAGAACACACAATTTCTAGCAAAAAATACTACTACCTTAACCCTGTGCGTGCTATGGTTTTTTTGTTACATGCTTTTAAAATTCGTGAAAAATGTTATTTCGAAGGTGTCATTCTAATTGATATGATCAGTTGAATAGTGATTTATTTTATTAATTATGTCTTTCAGCACACATATAAGCACACATACATATAATTATACCTGTTTCTCCGAAGGGTGAGGCAGAGGCATATTTTATACCCATTTTGATTTCTCGTTCCTACATAAATAAGCATGTAAAATAAAGATAAAGAGTATTTTATTTCGACAGAGTCAAAGGCCTTCCTGTAGTCCACAAACGCCATACACAGCGGCTGATTGTACGCGTTTGTTTTCTGTACAATCTGCCGTACAGTATAGATGTGGTCCACGGTTCTAAAGCCTTTTTGAAATCCGGCTTGCTCCTTTGGCTGAAACTCGTCGAGCCTTCCGGAGAGGCGGTTTGTGACTAGTCTCGAGAACAACTTGTAAACATGGCTCAGGAGCGAGATGGGTCTGTAATTCCTCAGCAAGGTCTTATCACCTTTCTTGAAGAACAGAGCCACCGCACTCCCGCTCCACGCTTCAGGTGTTTGTCCCTGTTGGAGGACGGAATAAACAAACTAGTCAGCTCGTTGAGAACCGTAGCCCCCCCCCCCCACCGCCTTCAGTAGTTCAATTGTAATTCCGTCACACTTGTTGTTTTTAAGTTGCCCGAGAGCCGCCCTCACCTCGCCCTGACCGATGTCCGGAATGTCCTCGCTATAGTGGCGCGATAGTGGGATTCGGTGGTAACAATCAGTAGGGTCCTACTCGTCGGCCTTTTTGTCCGTGATGCATACAGGTCTCTGTAAAAGCTCTTAATTTCCTCGAGAATCTCGAACCTTGAGGTCACAGTTCTGCCATCCGCTGTTTTCAGTTTCATCAGACGGGGTCTTCCAAGCTGTTGGGCAAATACTTTGGTACCCCTGTTCTGCTTGATTGCTGCCTCGACGATGCTGGTGTTATAGCGTCTAAGGTCGCGTCGTATCAGCTTTCGGATTCTGAGATTTAGATCCCGCTGGTCTGACGAAGACGAGTGCGTAGATGGCGTTTCCCGTCTTATTCTCATAAGTTCGAGAGTCTCGGACGAGAGCTTAGAGCACCTGTTATTGCTTTTTCCGGACAAAAACCTTCGGGACACTTGCTGTAGCGTCCTGACCACATTCTCGGCTTTATCGTGAATATTGCCAGTGGTTTCCAGCAGATCAAAACGATTTTGAAGTTCTAACTGGAACCTCTCAGCCCCTGAGGCTAACTGGAGCGCGGTAGGTCGGAAAGCAGGCTTCATCATACGGGCCCTTTCAGCTCGGAAGTCCAAATTCAGATATGCTCGTACAAGTCGGTGATCACCACCGGTATTAAACCTGTTAACCACAGAGACATCTCTGAATATAGACTGCCTGTCCGTCATGATGAAGTCTATCTCGTTCCTTGTGACCTTGTCGGGGCATCGTCAAGTCCATTTTCTGTGGGGCTTCTTCTTAAAGAAAGAGTTCGTCAAGAAGAGCCCCTGAGACTTAAGAAAACTGACAAGCATATGGCCCCGGTCATTTCTGCGCCCTACACCAAAGGGGCCGATCTTCGTTTCGCCGCGTTCTTGTACTCCCACTTTGGCATTGAAGTCCCCCATCACAACGCTGTAGTGAGTCTTGGCAGTACCATGTAGTGCTTTTGCTATGTCCTCGTACACGGTCTCAACTGCCTCGAGTCGACAGTGCTTTTCGAGGTCGGGGCGTACACTTATATCACCTTCAGGGTGTACCTGTTGGTGAGTCTCAGTATTAAGTACGCTACCCGAGGCGAAACACTGCTGATCTCCATAAAGCTGCTAACAAGGTCCTTTTTCACCATAAAGCCAATCCCGCCCTCGAAAGAATGTCTTCTTTCACCTTCCCGTATGTAAAACAGGTCGCCTGATGCAAGGGTTAGCGTGTCCTCCCCCTTTCTTCGGACCTCGCACAATACTGGATGTGTAAGTTAATACGACCTAGTTCTACCTCGAGTTCGGTGAGCCGCTCGTCCAGGCGCAGAGTAGTTCCATTAAACGTAGCCACTGTCAGTTTTGTATGGCAGTGACCCGGAGATTCTTAGTACCCCCCCCCCACCCCCCTCCCGCCGTCACTCCGACCGCTGCCGTGATCGAGAACAGCGGGAGTGCCGGGAACTGGGGGCCTTTGTTTTGTTGTGTGTATCATAGGAGGATATTTGGCCTTACTGTATCACGCTGGCCAGACGGGTTGGTATAGGGTTTAGTTTCGAATTTTCCTTTTCTGTGCGCCATGACCTCATCCGTTTATCAGCATGTGCACCACTCGCAGGTGAGGCTGGCTTGGACCCCGGGGTTGGTGGTAGGGCCCCATCGCACCCATCGGGCGTCGGGAGGTGGCGGGGTGATTTGCCAGGTACCTGTCGATTGAGCAAGGGGGGACGCGCGCGCAGCACCTTTGTCTAAGTTTTTTTAAACAAATTTGGACTTGTTGTGAATCGTTAGGTACGTTTTGTTTGTGCGTAGGTACGTAGATAATTAGTAAAATGAAAATTCTTTCTTATTACAATAGAATAACGTAAAAACAAATCACTATTCAAGTGATGAAATGTATCAAAATACATCATCAAAATAACATTTTTCTCGTATTTTAAAAGCATGTAATAACAAAACCATAGTACGCACAGGGTTAATGTAGTAGTATTTTTTGCTAGAAATTGTGTGTTCTATGCGAATATTACATTTTTTTTTTCTGGCCGGCACTTTCAGAATTGGCCCAAAAATGTATGAAACGTGAATGATCATGAATTCGGCAATGAATTTAAAAAAGCTACAAATTTTTCAAGTAATCTTACTCCTTTGTAATCTTACTTACTTCTTACTAATAATATAAATGCGAAAGTTTGTGAGTGTGGATGTTTGTTACTCTTTCACGCTCTAACGGCTGAACGAATCTGGCTGAAATTCGGTACAGTGATAGATAAAGGTCTGAAATAACACATAGGCTTCTTTTTATCCCGGGAATAAGTTCCCACGGGAAGCGGGAACGAAAATAAATTTTACGCGGGCTAAGCTGCGGGCATCAGCTAGTCTCAAATACAAGTCGATGGGTTGGGTCAAAATGAAGAGGTGCTACGGCACTTACGATTGGCCAAAAAAGTCATCTGGAAGTCACAGGCGACAAACATCCACATAATTTTAATTGTCTTTTAGAACGAGGGATTCTCGGGGAATATTCTAACAATAAGCAATCAAAAGTTCTGACTCGAAAATCCAATGGAAATACCTTTTTTTAAACGTGAGGAAAATCCTACATGGATGCTATGCCGGACTCCTACCAACTAAAAACTACACGTATCCTACCTAACAGCCTACGGTTGGGTGCCCCGGGTAAGCTCTCGGAAGGATACCCCAAGACTCCCGGAAATACCCTAGATCTAAACTAGAAAAACCATAGTCACTTGTACCACAGATTACTAAATAGTTACTGCTTGTACTACAGAAGCGCTCGTGGCCCCGCGGACTCAGTGTTCTGTAAACGATCACTGCAGTAAGCAACATTTACTATGGCTGGATATGGATGGGTGACCACCACGTGGACCACTTTGTGACATTTATTTACGAGCGTTTCCGTGCTTCGGAAGGCACGATAAGCCGTTGGTCCCGGTTGTCAGTAAAATGACAGTCGTTAAGCCAAGTTGAAGGCCTTACGGGCGGCTTGAAAAATTTCAACTGTGGGTCGTCACAACCTGCGCCCGGGTCGGCAGCGCGTGTGTAGCGCCTCTGGTGTTGCAAGCGTCTATAGGCTACGGTTACCAACCTTCCGGTGGGCCGTAAGCTTGTCTGCCACCTAAGTAGTATAAAAAAAAAAAACAATTTTTTTCTTGGTATCGCCATAAAGCATTTTCAGAGGGCATTTAACCTTTGGCACTGCCAAGACGAAACCAGTCAGGTTCATTTTGAGCATCCAAGTCCTAAATATTTTTAAAAGAAGTCTATACTGGGTGTAACAAAATTGATTCTCCAAATTTTATGAGATGACTTGGCATCGGAAATCAAATGAAAATATTTAATAAACAAAACGGCCAAGTGCGAGTTGGACTCGCCCATGAAGGGTTCCGTAGCAGCAAGTAATATAATATAAAAATTCTTGTAGTTCGTTGTAACTTTTATTGATGTTTTAACACGTTCGCAGTGATAAAGATTTTTCTAGGCGAAAATTGCGGTTTATGACGTAAGTATTAAAACTTTAAAAGAAAACTACCGACTCGATCTGGTTCAAACCAATTTTCGTTGGTAGATTTTATGGCAATGTACATTTTACATTTTTTTAGATTTATCGTTCTCTTAGTTTAGAAGTTAGAGGGGGGAGGGGGGACACATTTTTTCACTTTGGAAGTGTCTCTTGCGCAAACTATTCACTTAAGAAAAAAATGATGTTAGAAACCTTAATAGTATTTTTGAAGACCTATCTATAGATACCCCACACGAATGGGTTTGATGAAAAAAAAAATATTGAGTTTTTTTCCCCAAAATTAACTGCTTTTTTTCTAGTTTTATATAAAAATCTTGATGCGGTTCACAGAATACAACTACTTACCAAGTTTCAACAGCATAGGCCTTAAGGTGGGAACAAATTATCGGACGCGTCCGTAAGCCGCGGCTGACGGACGCGTACGTTCATAAAGCGTCCGCGGCAGCAAAAATATCCAGCCGGCCAGATTCTATTCGGACGTCCGTGCGCTCAAGGTCAGCACAAGGTCACGTCCGCTACTTATGACCGATAGTTTGCACAGTTTCGTTTATTTGTACTGTTCAGATACAAGCAGGCTTGCTTGTATCAGCCGCGGCTTACGGACGCGTCCGATAATTTGTTCCCACCTTAAAGGTGGTAACAAATTATCGGACGCGTCCGTAAGCCGCGGTTATGGTTTCGGAGAAAAGTGGCTGTGACACACGGACGGACAGACAGACAGACAGACAGACAGACAGACAGACAGACAGACAGACAGACATGACGAATCTATAAGGGTTCCGTTTTTGCCATTTGGCTAAGGAACCCTAAAAAGGAGGGTTAATATTTTTGTTCTTTTTTTATTTTTTTGTCGCACATTCAGAATTCGTTTTTTACCGCTACATTCGAGGTAACATGGTCGCCGGCGCCGTGGCAATACAAACACGGAGCACCCGTCTGGCTGTCGTTGTCGCTTTCTACTGCCGCTCAGTAGCGATAGAAAAGGTGATAATGAAAATTTATAGGACCTTTAAAAACGGTTTTTTTTTTTTTTTTTTTTTTTTTTTTTTTTTTTTTTTTTATACCACTAAGGTGGCAGACAAGCATACGGCCCACCAGAAGGACCGGTGGTCACCGCAGCCTATGAACGTTTGCAACACCAGAGGCGCCACACTCGCGCTGCCGACCCTGCAAAAACCTTCTAAGACCCCTTTTGAAGAACCCCATACTGTAGGCGATTGGGAAAACCGAGGCAGGGAGATCATTCCACAACCTAAGCGTGCGCGGAAGAAAACCCCTATCGGATCTAACCGTGCTGGAACGCTCCGGACGCAGAGTGTGAGGATGAACTCCCTGTCTGTGGCGAGCGGTGCGGTGATAGAACGTAGCCGTGGGCATCATATCAAACAATTCCTCAGAGCACACACCATTGTACAGTCGGTAGAACACGCATAAGGAGGCAAAGTCTCTCCTGTCGCGAAGAGGTTCCACACCACTTGTAAGTATAGGATCGTTGACAACTCTTATAGCGCGTCTTTGCACCGAGTCAAATGGACGAAGCTGATATTCAGGTGCCCCCGCCCAAAGGTGACAGCAGTACTCCATGTGCGGCCGCACTTGCGACTTATACAGAAGCAGTGTTTGCGCAGCAGTGAAGTACCGCCGCGCCCTGTTGAGCACACCTAGCTTCTTGGACGCCAGCTTAGCCTTGTCCTCCAAATGACTACGGAACTGAACGTCACTGGAGATGTCAACGCCGAGGATCCCTATACTTTTGGAGATGGAAAGAGATGTGCCATGAAATAGCGGCGCTACAGTAATTGGGGTTTGTTTAGCGGTGAAAAAACACGCTTGTGTCTTGGAAGGGTTGAACTGGACAAGATTTTGTCCACCCCAATCGGACACTCTAGTAAGAGTAGCCTCGATTTCAGACACAAGCTGTTCACGATTTTCCTTCACTGTGTCCCGAGAGATACCGGGGCGACCCGTGTAACAAGTGTCCCCCGTACTGTCGTCCGCATAACAATGAATGCCGTCAATAGACAACATGTCATTGATATGCAGCAGAAACAGAGTAGGGGACAACACTGAGCCTTGCGGTACTCCAGCCTTTATGGCCATGCAGTCTGAACAGCTGCCGTCAACGACGGCCTTGATGCTTCTACCGGCCAGGAAGCTAGACACCCATCCGCATAATCTCTCGGGCAGTCCATATGAGGGCAATTTCGTAAGAAGACCACGGTGCCAGACCCGGTCAAAGGCCTTAGAGATGTCAAGGCTTACTGCTAGAGCCTCGCCCTTACTCTCGATAGCCGTCGCCCATCGGTGTGTGAGGCACACCAGAAGATCGCCCGTCGAGCGACCGTGACGGAAACCGTACTGCCGGTCACTGAGCAGGTCGTGTTCCTCTAGGTACCTCAGGAGCTGTGTATTAATTACACGCTCCATCACCTTAGATAAAAGGGAGGTGACGGCTATAGGCCTATAGTTGGCCGGGTCGGTCCTGTCACCCTTCTTGGGCACAGGATGCACATACGCGATCTTCCACGACGCCGGGACTTGTTGCTTGGAATATGAAAGCGTGAAAAGACGTGTAAGTACCGGACACAACTCTGGACCACACTGCTTCAGTACCACCGCGGGTATACTATCCGGCCCACTCGACTTATGAAAATAAATAAATAAATAAATAAAAGCTTTATTCGGCACGCACAAATAAATGTGAATGAACGTCCAGAGATCGAAGCTCACGTCGGACATTTCGCTGTGTAAATTTTACTTCCGGCATGGAAGTTCCACACCACGGAATATCAGGCGGCAAAGCACCCCCGTCGCTCATGGTCGAGTTAGAGGCAAAGAGAAAACCCAAAAGGTCGGCTTTCTCCTTAGCGCTCTGGGCCAAATTACCGTCGGGTTTAAGTAAAAGTGGTAAACCTGACCGACAGAAATTACCCTCGGCAGCTTTGGCAAGCGACCAGAATTCGCGACTCCCTGAAGGGTAGCCTGCTAGCCGTTCACCAATTCTGCCGACGAAATCGAACTTAGCCCTGACAATTGCTCTTTTGCTGGCTCTCGAGGCGGCATTTAATTTGCGTTTCACCTCAGAGATGTTTGGATCTGAATTTGCACGAGCCGTGGTCCAAGCCCTGTAAGCAGATTCTTTCAACATCAAAGTTTCTCTGCAGAGCCGATTGAACCACGGTCGCTTTTTTGCTCCTACAGGGATCCAACGGTTAGGAATGTAACATTCCATGCCCTCCAAGATCCCCGAAGCGACTGCTGCAGCGCAAGAATCCAGATCCTCTGAGGCAAAACAAAGCCGCCTCCATGGGTACGACGCGAAAAACTCTCGCAGTCCATCCCAGTCTGCTGACTTATAGTGCCATACGTGTCGCCACTCCTTGGGCCGAGGTGGTTCAGGCCTTGCGAGAGGCACATACGCCCGAACGACACAGTGGTCCGACGATCCGAGCGGAGCATCCACTGAGACGTTGTATCCATCCGGACGCGTTGTCAGCAGGAGGTCCAGCAATGCACTATGCTCGTTCTCCTTGTCTGGTATCCTTGTGTGGGATTTAACCAGTTGAGAGAACCCATAGGTCAGGGCAAATTCGTGAGCAGCTTTCCCCGCAAAGTCGGTGGTCCGGGAGCCCAACCAGTCAACATGATGTCCGTTGAAATCCCCCAGAATCACTATCTCCGCAGAGGGATACTGCTCAATCACCTTGTCAGTCGCTTGTTGCAGGTGGTCAAAAAGGCGAACTGTGTCCGTGTTACCACCGCTGTGAGACCTATACACGCACGCGTAGATCCGAGTGTGGCCCCCGTGATCCAAGCGTGCCCATAACGTAGACAGGTCCCTGTCTTCGAGGCTTGAAAGACGACGACAGCAGACATCATCCCGGACGTACATACATACCCCGGCTTTCTGCCTAAAGTGGTACTCAAGCTTGTAGCCAGGGTACATTAAGTAAGATGTATCGCCCGGACGTAAGATCTGCGTCTCCGTTAAGAAAAAAAGGGTCGGCTTCGCAGTTTCAAGATGGTGGTGGACTACGTTGATGTTCGTGCGCATACCTCTGATGTTGCAAAAGTCCACTCGAAGTGTGGACGACGATGCCGCTGTGGAAACCTTTTTCTTTCTCTTTGTTTTAGCCATAGTTCTTAAAAATATGGGGAATTAAGAAGGTGAAGGGGGCGCTTTTGTGCCGGTGGCGCAGGAGACTAGGCGAGGCTCGAACTCACCGAAGGCAGACAGAGGTAGTGCGGTAGATTGGCACGGCGTACGGAAGGGCCCCCGGTCCCCCCCCGATGCAGTAGCCGCGTCCACTCCGGTATCCTCCTCCGGCACGAGCACAGCACCAGGGACTTTACACAGGCTGCTGGTTCAGCCTCCTGGGGCGGAGATTAAGTAATCCCCAGGTTCGGGTCCCGTACAGCCTGCGGGCGGTCAGCGGTCAACCGTTTCACCGGGTCTCCCTGACCGCCGTACCAATATTCCGCGCCTCGATCTGCCAATGGAGACAGATAAGCCTCTGGTCTCACCGTCACCGGCACAATGTCACCCCAATGAGCTCTGGATCCCTGCTAACCGACGGAGAACATAACCCAACCGGAGTCAGGCTACTATTACCGCGGTCTTCTGCAGGGCGGAGGTACTGCCCCAGGCGGGCTGCTCAACGAACGGAGTACCGTTAGGCCCTTCCTCCTAATAAAGATTTACGGTTAAAGTACATATTCATGTGATTTTTTTTCTTCATTTTTGTAATGTTTCTTGACTGATGCCACGTCACGTGACGAAATTTGGAGAGTCAATTTCGTAATAGCTGTAAAAATACTATTAACACAGTCTATACAGTGCTATTAATGTCTACCGCAAGTTGATTAAGTGCTTTACCTTGTCAGAAAGAAAGTAAGTTCAGCATTTTCGTGACGCAAACTCGTCCTGAAATGACTACTAATTAGCTCGCGGTACTTAATCTTGCGAAAATAAGCCACAACGCCTAATATTCTAAAGCATTACAGGTTATTCAAAATACAAGGTGAAATTTTTCTTGACAAGTTTTAATGACTTCCGAAACTGTAGTATCTATTTAATTTGTAGGGTTTCAATGGGTTGGTTGTGGTGAATAAGTACTCTAATACTACGTGTATAAAATATATAATTGTAGTCTGGTATAATACACTAAACAAAACAAAATACTATACGATATTATAATATGACCTAACCTATAGCGTGCGGGGAGACGACTGCTGCGCCCAGCGAGTGTTTGCGCCTCGGTATATAAAACTAACGCGTCAGCAGTGTCCCTACAAATTCATTCTGGTTCATTGATGATGATGAAGTTGATTCCTTTGGTGATTGAGGAGAGCCAAAGATAATATATCTAATAGTAGATAATACAGATAGGCAACTCCCTGCCCCCACTGAGCAAGCTTCCCCACCCCCGCCACAGCTGTCATTATAGTTGGCGGGTGTGTTGAGAGAACATTTGCTTAGCCTTATTGATCACACACACATTCAAGCTCTGTACAAACATAGCGTGTTTTAGTGTAGGTGAAACAATGAAAAACGAATAATTTGTATGGAGTTTCCGCGCTGTGTTAGAACCTAATTTATCGAACCTAGGTTACTTTTAGGGTCCGGTAGCCAGGCAACAGTCACTGCTTCAAAACCAAGGTCACATTGGAAATCACGTGTGAAAGTCAACCTGTATTTTAAAAGTGAGTGCAATCGGAATGAAAGTTATGATTATGAAACATAAAAATATGAAGATACTAGCTGACGTCCGCAGCTTCGCCTGCGTCAAGTTTTGTTCCCATTCCCGCTTCCCGTGGGAACTTATTCCCGGGATAAAAAGAAGCCTATGTGTTATTCAAGACTTATAGCTACCCTTGTACCAAATTTCAGCCAAATCCGTTCAGCCGTTTAGAGAGTGAAAGAGTAACAAACATCCACTACACACTCACAAACTTTCGATACTAGTAAGATTAGTTAGAAGTTATACTCGTATCCCTTGTAAACCAACATAAAATTATGTAGGAGCAATTGCTGCACAGCGTGGGCGCAACAGCGCCATGTCCTCGTGGTGGGTCTGGACGTGGACACTCTCTCGCTCGAGACCATGGTGCGAGCCATGCTCTCCAGCGGGAGTAAATGGGACTGCGCCGCCTCTTTCTGCGAGCAGGTCATGCTCGTGAAAGAGGCGGCGGGGCGGGAACGGGAGAGAACTCTCCCACCCGAGTACCGCAGTCGGCGGCTCGGGCGCCGCCGACGTGTCTTCGCCGAGGACTATCGGCCTCCATGACCGGGGGCCTGAGGACGGTGAGAAGGCGGCTCACCGTCCTTACAGGAGCAGGCCCATGACGGCAGCGTGACGTGAGGAACTCACGAACGCCCCCACTTAGAAGCGGGATCACACCCGAAACCCCCAAAGATGCGGAATAGCACCCGAACCACCCCCTGAGCGTGGCCGCAGAGGCGGCCGTGGGTCTGTTGGGAGTCCTGGGACATCCTTCCGAGGGCTTACCCGGGGCTCCTAACCATAGGCTGTTGGGCGTTACGTGAGGTTTTTTAGTCGGTAGGAGTCCGGCATAGCATCCATGAGGATTTTCCCTCACGTTAAACAAAAAAAAAAAAAAAGAAAGGAGCAATTGCTGCATAACCAGTACTTTAGTTTACAAGGTAACTACATCTAGGTACTTAGTATTTATTTTTCATCAGCCTAACTTTAGTTCCGGTTCCGATTGCATTCTCTTTCAAGCCCTAGGTTAACTTTAACAATGTGATGTGATGGTGACTTTGGTTTTAAATCAGAGACTGTTGCCTTAGTAAAGTGTAAAGATATGTATTTAGTATCTACTGAACTTAGTTTCGCGTAAAAGGTGGTGAGTCTATTGAAGTACTAGCTAATAAGATGTAGGGCATGATCCAATTAGGTTATACGACTTCTTCTAAGAAGCAGAGCTGACTCGTAAGAAACGAGAGGAGCCGCAAAGAACCACTAGACTGAAACAACATATCAACTTACTTCAAAATTCCGTCACATGCTAAACTCATAAATCCCTTGATATTAACTTACATTCTCCGCTAAACCACAGTAGAGGTTTGAGGCATTTTAATATAAACTGGAGCCCGATAAAACTTTCAGCGTTAAATTTGCGTGCCTGGGGTATTTGCCAAAGGGTTGGTTTAAAAAGCTAACTGTCAAAAATTTCATTTTAAAGCTTAAAGAATTTATATTTTATGCTTTGATCACAAGTGTGTGTTGATTTATAAGCGGGACAGTAAACATACATACATAGAGTCACGAGGGGTAGGCAGATGCATAATATACGCCCACATTTCACCTTATACTTGAATGTCCCACGTAATAGATGGTGAGCCCATTGCTGTGTTGAAATGAAGACGCTAAAGTCGTGACGACCCGCAGTTGAAATTCTTCAACCCTTCCTAATAGACGAGTATGTATTCAATAAAACAATAGTTATGGAACATTGTTGTATTGGTTAGCACTAGCAAAGATAATATTAGTAAGTAAAGATAGTATTACTATAGAATACATTATATAATCTGTGGTATAACTCTACTGACAGACAGCTGTGGCGCGACAGGGAGTTGCCGATCTGTATGTACAGATCGGCAAATCCCTGTCTCGCCACAGCCGACTGTCAGTAGAGTTGACGTGCGCGTTGACGGACAATTTGCTTACATTTTATTGATCACACGCACACATTCAAGCTGGAGTTTCCGCCCTGTGGCACTCGCTAGCACTGTTCATTTTAACACGAAACACAGAACACAATCAACAAAAAGTAGGTAGGTAGGTACTTCAGTCATGTCATATATGCCAACAAGATATACAAGTACCCACATGATTTATACACAACACGCCCATAAGGCGATCATTTTGCTTTTACACAACACGCCCATAAGGCCCTCAACCTGGCCCAACGATTGTCATTTTACTGACACCTGACACCCGGGTTTCATTTCGAGTTTTCCTTCTCTACGCAATGGATCGTTTTGTGAAAATGTTCCCTTAGTCGCCTCTTCTCGGAATGAACTGCGGTGGCGAAATGTTGTACTCTTTCCGATTGCCACACGGGGACAGGCCACGGTAACCATTTTCTATATCTATACCATTGAACTAATACTACTACGTATAATACTACTACGTAGTAATAATTACTCAAAGATCTATACTAATATTATTAAGAGGAAAGATTTGATTGTTTGTTAGTTTGCATCGCTTCGAAACTACTGGACCGATTTGAACAATTCTTTCACTGTTGGGAAGCTACACTATCCCCGGTGAACATAGGCTATATTTTATTCCCGTATTCCCACGGGAACGGGAACTACGCGGGTGAAATCGCTTGACGTCCGCTAGTATATAAGTAGAGAAGGTGCTATAAAACAAATTATTATATACTAAAATGTATTTAGATTGTAATGGCATGTTCATATTTGTATTACATCATTCACTTAACCGCTTCCATAAACAAGTAATAAAATAGCAATAAACCCAGCGTGTGCAACATCGCCTTCGCCATTAGTTAAATCAAAAATCGATGTTACAACTAAGTGTTTTTTTTTAGGGTTTCGTAGCCAAATGGCAAAAACGGAACCCTTATAGATTCGTCATGTCTGTCTGTCTGTCTGTCTGTCTGTCTGTCCGTCCGTGTGTCACAGCCACTTTTCTCCGAAACTATAAGGCCTATGCTGTTGAAACTTGGTAACTAGATGTATTCTGTGAACCGCATTAGGATTCTTATATAAAACTAGAAAAAAAGCAGTAAATTTTGAGGGTCCCCATACTCAGAACTAGGGTTGCCATCCGTCCGGGTTTCCCCGGATTTGTCCTAGTTTAGAAGGCGTCCGGGAGCGTCCGGCCGGGGTTTTATTTGTTGTCCGGGTTTTGATTCAAATTACGTGCGCGGCTCTGGACGCTCATCTCAAATCGACTTACTCCGCGCAATGGACGAATGATAGAAATTTATTGAAAACAGAAACAGTCTCGTCAATTATCAAAATCTATACATATAATAAAATGATAGAAAAGTCAAAACTGTACATTGAAAATATTAAAAAAAAAATACTCGCTGGGTGTTCAACATAAGATACCGAAGCCGAAAATATAGTTAGAATTTTTTTTGTCTGTTTGTCGGTTTGTCTGTTTGTCTGTTTGCTTTGCTTTGTCCGGAAGGATCTCGAAAAGTACTGAATGGATTTGGTTCAAATTTTGTACAAATATTAGCTAGGGGTAGGGCCTTAAAATAGGCTATATATTATCACGCTACATATCCTAGGGGCTAAGCAGAGAGCAATCAAATTGGCATTATAACATAATTTTCACGCGTACGAAGTCGCGGGCAACAGCTAGTTAAATATAATTTCAAAGACTATAATTGTATTGATTTTTATAAATTTCTTCTAACCAAGGAAGATATTCTAAAAGCTATTGGAAAGACTGATTGTTAAGACAAGCACCTAATACATCGTAACCGACACCAGAGGTCGCAAAGATCGGCACCGACCATAATCACCTACGATATATGACGTGATATTAAACCAATCGCATCAATATATCACGTCATCGGCGACCAATCACAGCGCTTGATCTACGGCCATACTACGAAGCTTTTTCTACTCAAAATTACCTACGTCAAACACTCGCATCTGAACCTTTGTACTAATAAGCTATACTTAATCTACTCTTTACTGTACATGAATCTATATTCAATTATATTCATTTATCAAGAAGTCTACGTTCTCAATTCTCTCCTTCAACTCGAACCCTCAAGCATCGCAGCATTACCATAAATTTGGACCTTCGTGACGGATTCACAAGGAGAGAAGAACCAGTACCTGGCTGAGATACCCAAACGCAGAAGCTGCCTTCTATACTTCGTAAAAGTATACCTACAAGTGAAGATCGCATACAGACTACCCTGAGCATCCGCTACGTGATTCCAAGTCGCAGCGCAGTGGCAAGATTGGATCGTGGACGAGGGTGTCGTTGTCTGAGTCGTGTCGTGGCTGGTGGTTGCAACTGTGAGTACCCCATCTTTCTTATCCCCCCAGAATGTCTAAGCCTACGGTGGTTGAAAGTGGTAGTAACTCAGTTCTCAAAGATCTCATAAAACGCAGAGGTTCGGTCAAGGGTAGATTAACAGTTTTTAAAAATTATATTACTTCTTTAGTGCCTTTAGAAATCAATCATATCAAACGCGCAGAATTAAAGTTACGTCTACAAGGTGCTAAAAGCTTATACAAGGATTTCAATGAAATTCAGACTGAAATTGAGTCGTTGGTCTCAGAGTCTGAGGAACTAGTAGCTCGTGAATCATTCGAAAACGACTATTACAGTGTTTTAGCTCAGGCTGAGTGCATGATCGTTGAAGATGAACCTCATGTAAAGTGTAATAATTCGCATAAATCTGTAAAATTGCCTACCATTTCGCTCCCTACCTTCAACGGTAAATATGAACAGTGGTTAGACTTCCGTGACACTTTTCTGGCTTTAGTTCATAATTCTAAAGAAATCTCAGATATACAAAAATTCCACTATCTTAAATCTTCATTGCAGGGTAGTGCAGAACTAGTTATAGATTCTATTGAATTCTCTGACACTTACTATTCTATTGCCTGGGAAATTCTAACTAACCGCTATAACAACAATAGACTTCTGGTGCATAATCATGTTAAGTCACTGTTCAATATTCCTAGCGTTAATAAAGAATCGCCCGCCGTGATTCGTAAACTTATTGATACATTAATAAAAAATATTCGCGCATTAAACTTAATAGGTGAACCCACAGAGCACTGGGATACGCTTATTATTTATCTAGTAGTCACTAAGTTAGATACGGCCACGGAGCGCGAATGGGAGCAACATAAAAATTTATTATTTAGTTCCAACGATTCATCTCACAAAATCAAATTAGAACACTTAATTAAATTCTTAAGAGACAAAGCCGATATTTTAGAAACGGTATCATTAACTCACTCAAAGCCTAGCTCCCTACAATCATCCGATCACAAGCGGAACGTTTCTAGTTCTAGCACACATCCTAAGGTACACTGTAACGTAGTAGCAAACAAATCTAAGTCGGCACTAAGGAATACACGCACGAAAAGCTGTGTTAAGTGTAACGAGAACCATCCGCTGTATTCATGTTCACAATTTTTAAATCTTAATTTGCACGATAAGCTACAATTTATAAACGATAACCACTTATGCGAAAACTGCTTGCATTCCGGTCATACACTGTCTGATTGTCGATACGGTCTTTGTAGGAAATGTGGCAAAAAACATAATACTGTAGTTTGTCGTGAGGATTGTGATATGAAGCGCGATGAGGTGTGCACTGTATCACTGGTGTCGAATAGTGAGGCGTCACTGGAATACGGGCCCCGCTCGCCGCAGATAGACAAAGGGTCACAATTACATACCTATAATGCACATTCATTGTTCACACATTCAAATAACCAACCTGTTCTATTGTCGACTGCAGTTGTGAGGATCGCTGATAAGAACGGCACTCATCATAACTGTCGTGCGATATTGGATAGTGGTAGCGAGCGTAGTTTTATAACACAGTCATTATTTCAAAAACTAAAATTAACTTCTTTACAGTCCACTTTACAAATAAATGGAGTTGGTAATGTTGTAACACAAACCACACAACTATGCGATATTGGGTTTGAATCTATTTGTGGCACGTTCTCAAGGCGTGTTTCCTGCTTGATCTTGCCTCAAATAACTTTAAACTTACCAACTTTCACCATTAAAAAACATTCATTTAATATACCTACACGCATACAGTTAGCTGATCCCGAGTTTTACAAATGTCATCACATTGACATGTTAATCGGGGCTGACCTATTTTGGGATATTTTGGAGGAAGGTAAAATACGTCTTTCTAATGGTCCTTACCTCCAGAATACCAAACTGGGTTGGATAGTGTCCGGACCTATTTACCAAAACAATACAAGATTCTCGCATAATGTTTCTTGTAATTTTACTACTATAGAATCGCAAAATATAGATAGGCAAGTACGCATGTTTTGGGAAATAGAGGAACTATCCAACCACTATCACGGTGACATGCGCAGCTTGGAGGAGCGTCAGTGCGAAGACCATTTCATTCAAACAACGAAGCGGTTACCAGATGGAAGGTTCTGCGTGCGCATTCCCTTCAAGCAGTCACCTGACGCTTTAGGTGAGTCTTATTCGCAAGCGGAAAAACGTTTTTTTGCGTTAGAAAGACGTTTAGAACGCAATCCCACTTACCGACAGCTATACAAAGAATTTATACACGAATACATAAAACTAGGTCATATGTGTCGCATAACATCATATGGCAACCCGCATTACTTCATGCCACATCATGGTGTATTTCGCGAGCATAGTACCACTACCAAGTTGCGAGTGGTATTCGACGCCAGCGCAGCGACATCAAGTGGTATGTCCCTCAATGACTTACAATTACTGGGGGAACCGTTGCAAGGAGATTTGATTGCTATTTTGTTAAGATTTCGTGAAAATAAATATGTTGCCTGCGCTGACGTTGAAAAAATGTACCGACAGGTACTCGTCACACCAGATCAACGAGATCTGCAACTTATATTATGGCGCGATAATCCATCGGATGAACTATCTATTTATCGTCTAAATACAATTACGTACGGAACCACCTCAGCTCCGTTTCTAAGCTGTAGGTGTTTAAAACAGTTAGCACATGACAGCCAATCCCCCTTGATTGCTAATGTCATAAAAAACGATTTTTATGTCGATGATTTGTGTTTCGGTGGGGACAACATCGAGGACTTAGTATCTGCTTGTGCTGAAATCACCGACACTTTGAGGACGGGCTGTTTTCCCCTCCGTAAATGGATTTTCACTTTGATCATGAAAATTCAATTTCCATAAGTCACACGAAACACTTTTCAATGGGTGAACACGCTAACAACAAAACACTAGGGTTAGGCTGGCATAATAAATCGGATCAGTTGAATTTTCACACACAATTTAATATAAATGATCAATATCCAACTAAACGCATAATTTTGTCTGTAGTGTCGCAGATATTCGATCCGATCGGTGTTTTAAGCCCTACTATAGTGATAGCCAAAGTTTTACTACAGAGATTGTGGCTTTTACGTTTGGACTGGGACGAAAGGGTTCCTAAAGACATAGCAAAAATCTATTATGAATTTCTAAAGAACCTATCTAACCTACGTAATATAAATATTCCTAGGTATGTTTTCTGTGACAGTTCTATTCAACGAGAATTACATATTTTCACAGATGCGTCACAGGTGGCATACGGCGCGTGCGCATACGTGCGTAGTATAGATAGTGAATCAGCTGTTAAGGTACAACTGTTATGTGCGAAGGGTAAGATCGCGCCGCTATCTCCCACAACTATACCGCGACTAGAGTTGTGTGGAGCATTAGTGGGGGCTAGACTTTATCATAAAATTAAACAGTCACTCAGAAGTCATTTTGATAAAGTGATTTTCTGGTGTGACTCAACGATCGTATTAGGATGGTTGCATATGTCACCTAATTTATTAAAAACGTACGTACAGAACAGGGTTTCTGAAATACATGAACTGTCGAAGGACCTCCCATGGCGACATGTCAAGGGTCGGGACAACCCAGCTGATTTAGTTTCACGCGGCCTTCACTTAGACGCTTTGAGTGACTCATGTAAGTGGTGGGACGGTCCTGAGTTCCTTCACGATCTGGACTACGACTGTAGGTACAAAGAAATGGAGTCCAATGTTAATAATTTACCGGAAGTAAAATCTAATGCTGTTAAACTTTTATTGCTCAGCCAAGTGACGACGAATTCATTTTTTCCCTTTCATAGATTCTCACAGTTCGTTCGTATGCAGCGGGCGGCCGCTTATGTACTTCGTTTTGTACATAACTTACGTAACAAAGCGTCGCGTCGGTCCGGCGCGCTGACTGCTGACGAACTGAACGAGGCTGTGTTGTTGCTCGCGCGCATTTCACAGCGAGAGTCTTATCTTGAGGAATATGAGGCGTTGTTGCAAGATGCACAATTACACACGAAACATAATTCAACTAAACTTAATTTATTTACCGACAATAGTAAATTAATTCGAGTGGGTGGTCGTCTATCTAATTCTTTAAATTTTAATTATGATAAGAAACATCCCATTTTGTTGTCAAACAAACATCATTTCACATTGCTACTTTTTAGACATCAACATAAAATACTGCTACATGCTGCACCACAGTTACTTCTATATTCACTTAGGGAAATGTGGTGGCCGGTGGGTGGAAGAGGCTTGGCTCGAACAGTTAATCATAACTGCATTATCTGCGCACGCCAGCGAGCCAAGATCTTAACGCCACTTATGGGTAACTTACCACCAGAACGTTTGCAACCAGGTGTTCCCTTTATGAAATGTGGAGTAGATTACGCAGGGCCCTTCTTCATATTAAATCGCATTGGTAGGGGAGCGAAAACTGTTAAATCATACTTATGCATATTCGTATGTTTTACTACGCGTGCGGTTCATCTTGAACTGGTCAGTGACCTGTCAACAGAGGCTTACCTAATGGCACTCAAACGCTTTATTTCTCGTCGTGGCAAACCAACTACTATTTTCTCAGACAACGGGAGAAACTTCGTAGGGTTGATGAATCAATTTTCAAAATTTTTATTAGATTGTTCAGAGGCTATTAGAGAGTACGCGATTTCTCAAAGCATTAAATTTAAATTTCTACCACCGTATGCAAGTCATTTTGCCGGGATCTGGGAGTCTGGGGTCCGAAGCTGCAAGCATCATTTGCGGCGCGTCGTAGGCAA
The DNA here is from genome assembly GCA_933228765.1 of Miltochrista miniata. NCBI lineage: Eukaryota > Metazoa > Arthropoda > Insecta > Lepidoptera > Erebidae > Miltochrista > Miltochrista miniata. The sequence goes on from OW121770.1 coordinate 15,432,845, forward strand.
CGCACACTTAACGTACGAGGAGTTCTATACGGTTTTGACGCAAATTGAGGCCGTATTGAACTCCCGTCCTCTAAGTCCTATGTCAACAGATCCGAACGACTTGCAGCCCCTCAGTCCAGCGCATTTTCTTGTCGGGCGGCCCCTGACTGCTCCGGTATGCGAAGACGTTCCCGAGAAGCCAATGCATCTCCTAACGAGGTATCAACGTGTGGAACAGATACGCCAGCATTTTTGGAATAGATGGTCGAAGGAGTATGTTTCCGAGTTGCAGACCAGATTAAAATGGAAGCAGAATGCAGATAGCCTACAAATCAACACGATGGTTTTAATAAAGGACGACCACCTGCCTCCTTTGAAATGGGCACTGGGCCGCATCCTAAAAACATTTCCTGGCAAGGATGCCATCTCCAGAGTGGCTGACATCAGAACGGCGAACGGCACGGTCCGTCGAGCATTTTCGAAGATCTGTCCTCTGCCAATCAATGTGGACTAATTGGAAGACACCTCTTCCAAGGCGGGGAGTATGTTAAGACAAGCACCTAATACATCGTAACCGACACCAGAGGTCGCAAAGATCGGCACCGACCATAATCACCTACGATATATGACGTGATATTAAACCAATCGCATCAATATATCACGTCATCGGCGACCAATCACAGCGCTTGATCTACGGCCATACTACGAAGCTTTTTCTACTCAAAATTACCTACGTCAAACACTCGCATCTGAACCTTTGTACTAATAAGCTATACTTAATCTACTCTTTACTGTACATGAATCTATATTCAATTATATTCATTTATCAAGAAGTCTACGTTCTCAATTCTCTCCTTCAACTCGAACCCTCAAGCATCGCAGCATTACCACTGATAAATACCAAAAACCTGAAAAGTAAAATAGACGATTAAACCAAAAGACACTGATAATAAATTATTATTACTTAGTTTATTAGAACTTTATAAAAAATTGTTTTTATTAAAAAAAAGTGATATTGAAAATATAAATTGATTTTTTAAAGTTTTTTTTCGTAACAGAATTTTAGTGAAGTTTTCGAAGCTAAAGAGTATAATTTTTATTTACAGACAATTAAAATGTAAGGTATATTTCTTTAAAGTTTGTTTTAAAGACTGTTTTAAAAATAGTTAGTAGTATGTAAAGCGGGCTGGTTTCTGCAACTCCAATACTAAAGAGTAGTTTAAATATATTTTATGAATAAACTTAATTACCTATTTAGAATACAAAAACCCGACTGCCAAGTAAACATACAACTGAAAAGCAAAAAACAAGCTCTACATTTCTTTTGTGATTTTCTTTACAGGCGTTAACATTTGCAGGCGGGAAGTGGTGGTTTACAAAATAGCTACATGTTCCCATAGCCTTTTCCCGCCTGCAAATGTTGCCGACAAAGTAAAACAGTAAGTAGCTAAAGAAAATCACAAAAGAAATGTAGAGCTTGTTTTTTGCTTTTCTGTTGTAGGTATGTTTACTTGGCAGTCGGGTTTTTTGTATTCTAAAAAGGTAATTAAGTTTATTTAAAACTTTTTAGTTATGTTAGTAGTGGAGTTATTAATTTTCGCGTAGTGAAGGGACGTCACCAAAATTCAACCTTAATTAATTTATTTTTGGTCATAATTCTGGTGCTACTCTACCGATTGCAATCAAACAAATGTTAGGATTTAAGTCAGACCAAGGCCTTATAAACACATAATACCGCATCGAAATTGGTTCAGTAGTTTTGCATAGAATATATTATAAGTATAATCTGTGGTTTTGCGTTCATCGCAGTTAAATAATTATAGAGTCGAAAGTCCGCATATTATACCTGGTGTCACGCACACAATCACGACGAATGAAATGACACCTTGTATTTTAAAATCCATGAAGCCGTTCAGGCTATAGATAGAGCGTCCAAGAAAAATTATCAAACTTTACATTTTAGCGCCAAAAGTCTGCCATTTTTATTTTTCAAAAAATTTTACATACCTGGTGTCACTCACACAATCACGACGAATCAAATGACACCTCGTATGTTAAAATCCGTCAAGTCGTTGAGTCTGTAGAGCGTGCAAGAAAAAATATCAACGTTTTCATTTTAGCGCCAAAAGTCAGCCATTTTTATTTTTAGAAATTTTAATGTACCTGGTGTCACTCACACAATTACGACGACACCTCACATGTCAAAATCCATCAAGCCGTTCAGGCTGTAGGACGTGACAAAGAATTATACATACATACATACATTATCTCGAAAAACATTACCCTCCTGTCTTCGACAGTTCGGGTAAAAAAGTCTAATTTTGTTACTTTTTACTTTTATAAGAATTTAAAAAGGCTGTTCTTTAAAAAAAATAAGAATATTCTGTTTTTTTTTTTTTTTTCAAATTGAATTAAAAAATAAAAGTTGATTTATTTCCATGAAAACTGTTTTTATTCTATTGAGTAACTTGGAAAAAAATCCCTGTGCGAGGTTCAATTGTCCGGGTTGTGAGCTCCGATTTCCGGGGATTTTACGTTTCTTGTCCTGGTTCACAAATTTTTGCGGTGGCAACCCTACTCAGAACTGAAACTCAAAAATTTTATTTCCATCAAATCCATACGTGTGGGGTATCAATCGATAGGTCTTTAAAAATGCCATTGAGGTTCCTAAAATCATTTTTTTCTAAAGTGAATAGTTTGAGCAATAGACACTTCCAAAGTGAAAAAATGTGTGTCCCCCCCCCCTCTAACTTCTAAACTAAGAGAATGATAAATCTAAAAAAAATATATGATGTACATTGCCACAAAAACTACCAACGAAAATTGGTTTGAACGAGATAGAGCTGGTAGTTTTTTTTTTAATACGTCATAAACTAAAATTTTCAAACATCAATCAAAGTTACAAAGAACTATAAGAACTTTTATATTATGTTACTTGCTGCTACGAAACCCTTCATGGGCGAGTCCAACTCGCACTTGGCCGGTTTATTTAATATTTAGCTCGCCAAATTGACGTCGCCACCAGCCTGATGGAAACCCATGGCGCATCTAGCGATTGGGGGCCACTTCTGACAGTGGTCCTCAAGTTGGCGGACCTGTGATGTGCCTCTTCACGCTCCTCTTGAAGAACCCGGGATTGTAAGATGAGGGAAACACGTGTGCGGGCAGGTCGTTCCATGTTTTTACCATGTTTTTAAGAAGAAAAGCTTCTAGACTAGCTAATGCCCGCGGCATTGCCTGTGTGCTGAGATTTTTTAAACCACTGAGGTGGCAACAAGGCAACAATATGCCCACCTGATGAATAGTGGTTGCCGTAGTAGTCTATATACTTTTACAACACCAGAGGCGTTACACTCGCGTTGTCAACCAATGATATTTAAATGCTACCTTCATACAAAACAGCGTTCAGTTATTGTTGAGTTATAATTTCACGTACTTACCTATCGGACGGAACCTAATAGATTTCATCTATGAATGCGTTAGAGAATACAAAACGTTTAATACAGAAAGAGAAGGCTATCTGTGTCGTTTTGCACACAGCAGCAGACCACACCACGACTTGTTTCGCTCGCAGCTATTAGCCGACTAAATGGTATTACAACAATTGTGTGACTTTGTCCGCAACAGTTTTTGAGCGCTAATGCGATATCTACCCTCTTTTACTATAACATCATTGTTGTCAACCCTTCCAAAACCTTTTTTTAGACCCCTTTTAAAGCGCCCCGTCTATACTAATATTATAAAGAGGAAAGATTTGTTTTTTTTTTTCTTTTTTTGTTTGTTTGTTTGTAACGAATAGGCTCCGGAACTACTGGACCGATTTGAAAAATTCTTTCACTGTTGGGAAGCTACACTCTTTGCGGTGAACATAGGTTATATTTTATTCCCGTGTTCCCACGGGAAAGTGAACTACGTAAGTGAAACCGCGTGACGTCCGCTAGTATTATAATATTTCCCACAGAAACTTTTTTCCGGGATAAGAAGTAGCTTGTCTGGCCATGGTTTATTTTACTCAGGCGTGATAACGGAGTCAGCCAACAAATAAAGTTACTTTAGTATTGTTAAATTAAGGAAATTTTGTTAAATAAGGCATATTTTAACGTAGATGAATAGTTGAATACCTATATAAAGGACGTGTTTCGACTATGTATAGTTATAAATTAATATTTATTTGACATTATTTACTGTATTTATCATGATTATTTTTATCAATTTAATAATACTTAAAATTTTAATAATGTAATGTACTAATTAATGTACTAATAAAAATATTATGCTAAGTTGCAAGCTCAAGGGCTGAATATGGCGGGACTCAACTTTGTATCTAAATGTTTTTATGTAATACCAATATTCGCAACAAATAAATGAACAAATGAATATTATATACATCTATACTATAATAAGAGAGTAGAAATCGTGTGTCTGTACAATTGATAAAATTTAAAAAAAAGTAGCGGGGGCGGTATAAAAACACCAATAGAGTACAAAAATGATGTTTTTAAAATTCTTTTCTGTCTGTCTGTCTGTCTGTCTGTCTGTCTGTCTGTCTGTCTGTCTGCCTGTATGAACGTCAGGATATCCGAAGATACTGAACGGATTCATTCGCTGTTTTCAAAAATTGATTAAACGCAACTTGGGGGAGGCTTTAGGCTATATTTCATCGAAATCGAATCGCAGATTAAAGAACTATTGTCGTTTAAAGTTATTATCAATTATTGCGTAAACGGTTAATTGTACGGTGATGAAACTCAGCACGAGCGTTGTTTGTTACGTTTCGAAAAAAGTAATTTTACCATTTTTGTAAATTCCACCTCCAAGGGTATAAAAAAGAAGGGTAAAGTTTGTATGGGAGAACGTGATTCCTTGGTCGGATTTACTTCAACTTTGGTATATAATAAACTTATAACAATACGAACTTATTTCTCAAAAGACATGTTTCGTATTTTATTAAAATTTATACTAAAACGAGCTATAAAGGGAATGTACGATAATGTGGGGCTTATTTTCTCCAGAGTTGATATCAATACTCCATATACTCATTATTTTTGATTTAAATTACTTTTTATTGTGACACATTTTTGAAAGTTCAATCCGATTGACAGTGTCATTGTTGTTTAATGGCATGCTGTCAGCAAAGCGATTTCGTAATAATGTTATATGTTTTCATGTTTTTACCATAGATTTAGAATGTAGCGAAAAATTCTAAATCTATGGTTTTTACAATAAAAAATAATTTGTGAAAAGTAGATAATGCGAAGAAGCCATGAATAATGATATAAGTACGTAACACGCTTTACGTAAAGTGTCCAATGTTCATCGGAATAGGTAGGTAACACCAAATGTTACCGTGTTACCATCATAACTCAATTTTGTACGACAAACACTGCCGTATGGCCGTAAGGGACTGGTAATTCAAAAAGCGTAAGCTGTATTCTATAATGCTGGCTACAATCTTTCAGATTACAGACTCACTAAGTTCTTGAGTAAAAATACTTATAAGTATGGTGACTTCATACGACGACTGCAAAGCATGGAGCAAGTATAAGAGAGGAGGTGTTATAATATGATTTCCCTATGAAACAATGTGTGACTCGGCGCGGGGGGAGGGTGTGGTGAGGAGGGGAATGTATCCGCCCACTTTACTATTATCCATCTAGCGGTCAGTGTCAAAACTACTTGCTTTCTTCAACTTCCGGGTTACTACGTAGTACTACTACTGTACACTGAAAACAGGGCCGAAGTTGGAATATTTTGTCCCCCGGAGTATTAACTCTTAGCAAGATGAATAGTGTATTATTTATTTTATTTCTATCACTATGAAAAAAAATCATAACAGATTCTCATATTTTTTATTACCGAAAGCAACCCGCTTCTTAGTGGTTATTGCTGTGAAGATTATAAATCTTCGTAAATGTATTTTTTTATTAAGTCTTTTCAAGATTGTAAGTAGCCTTAATAGAGAGAGAATAATAAAATATGACTTCGACTGACATTCGCTCACGTGACAGTCACTTCAAAATAATGACAAATAGACAAGAATACGCACTCAAGTTAAAAGTACCATGATGGCAATAAAGAGACAGACCATGAGTGTTGTATATAGTTTAAGATGCGGAACCAATAATACAGCAAATTATAGCGAAAATAATTTATTTGCAACATTCAAATTTTATGTTATGAAAGCTCTAACAGTTATTAAGCCTTTACTGTATTGTCAGCGGTAAATATTAAAGAAAAAAAAATGGAAGAATAAACCTCACATGGTGAACAAATTACTTATAAGAAGCCAATCAAGCTTCCGCCAATTGTCGTTAAACCGGGGATAAAATGCAAGTACTTTGAAAACTTTTCAATGAACATACAGGTCAGGTTTATAGAAAAACAGAAGCGCCAGCGCTTTTGCCTACGTAGCGTTCAGTTGTCGTTCCCGCATTCCATGGGAATCGACTCCGGGAATAAAAAGCGTTAAAATATGTGTTATTTCAGACTATAATCTATTCCTGTACCAAATTTCTGCAAAGTCCATTTCGCCTTTTGAGCGTATAAGAGTGACAAAAGTCCATACATCCACGCTCAGAAACTTAAGCATTTACAATATTTTGTAAGATAAATTAAAGATTTTTTACAGTACCTGCTAAAAAATATGAATTAAATAAAATATTCTTAGTAGGTATCGATTGTTAAAATTATAATTAACTCGATGACCCGACAGACGTTGTCCTGCCATAACTAAAAATATGGAAATCGGTATCCGAGTTCCCGGTCCCATGTTCCCGTTCCTGGTTTCCTGATCACTGATCCCGGTTCCTGATTTTCATTTCCCAGTCCGTTTTTCTATTTCTATTTTCAAAAATGGCTCCTATTGTAGTACGAACGAGCTGCATCCAGTCGTTTGCTAATTATTACTTTTTGTACCTACTACTAATAGGTAGGACGGTTATGGGCCCCTAGGTGAAATTCTAAATTCGATCCTGTTTTTGGTGCTGTTTATTCTAGGCAATAGATGGCGGTCTGTTATCGAAGTTCTTAAATAAATTTGTAAAAATAATCTTTGGTTGCCTAAATTTATTTCGGAATTATTGCTAAACAAGTTTAAATACTTAACAATATTAAAATTATATTATTACTGAGCTCTACGCACCTACATATTTTAGGTAACCAAAACACAAAGTATCGCCATCTAGCGTCGAGTAAAAAATATCTTGCTGTATCCGGGGATCAGAGATGTTTCTAGAACTATTTATGAAAATAAAGAATAAAAATATTTACAACTGAAATGTGATGCCATGCATAGCATCAAATCGTCTATCCGAGTAATTTTTACACAATAAACACAACACTTTATCCTTATCTTTTTAAATTCTTCTAATTTCGCGAAAATACGAATATTGACATATATTTGCGTATAACGAGCCGGAAGTTGCCTAGACGAACGCGGACAGTGCACTGACTTAAGCCACGCCCACTGATGACGTCAGGACCCGCATTGAACGGTCACAGTGCACGCTTGCTTAGGCCCTCTCCTCTCTTATATTTGCTCCATGCTGCAAAGGCTTTCTAGCATTTTATTGAAAACAAGACATCACGCGGTTTCACCCGCGTAGTTCCCGTTGCCGTGGGACTGGTCACAGTAGGACGATCTGTATTAGCATTAAGAGGACACAGCCTACAGCAGTAGGTACGGTTTGCCATGATGTGAATGCTTGAAATATAACTGGAATTACCTGAAGAAGAGCGAATTTACGATGTCGATGACTTAGGAGAAGTTTTGTGGCGTGTCTCTCTAGCAAATTACCGAAGACAGGATGTACTTAATCAATAAATTTACTTAGCTCAAAGTGATTTGAATTTTAAATTTGTTAATCAAAAATCTATCTTTTTAATATTACAAACGGGAAAGTTTGTGAGTGCGAATGTTTGTTACTGCTTTCACTCTGATACGGTTGAAGGGATCGGGCTGAAGTTTGGTACCTACCTACAAAGATAGATAATAGTCGGGAATAATAAATTTTTCTATCCCTGAAATAAGTTCCCCAGAGACGCGAAAAAGAGAAAATTTCACGCAGGCGAAGCTGCGGGCATCAGCTAGTATACAATAAAATAAAATAAATATTCTCGGACATCTCACACAACGCTATCTGATCCCAAAGTAAGGAATAACCTGCTTGTGTTATGGGTATTAGACCACGGATATTAATACTTATATACTTTTAAATACATACATACTATACCTACATAGAAACACCCAGACTCTTGAGACAAACATTTATGGGTCACACAAATATTTGTCTCCGGTGGGAATCGAACCCACGACCTCCAGCGCCGCAGGCGGTATCACTACCGACTGCGCCACAGAGGCAGTATAATAAGAGATTTTTTATACTACTGAGGTGGTAAACAAGCATACGGCCCACCTGATGCAAATTGGTCACCGTAGCCTATGTCCAGCGCTACATACCGACCCAGGGGCAGGTTGTGTGTGACTGTTTTTAAATTTTTAAGCCGCATCCCTATGTTCACTGAAGATCCATCATGGATCTTTGTGGTTATATCATGTCCACTTTAATGCCATACAATATTTTAATGACAACCGAGAAAAACAGATTAACGTGCTTTTAGAAGCACCGCAACGCTCGCAAATAAATGTCACAAAGTGCACACAACATCAGGGGCACTTCAACTTATGTCTACTGTTATTTGTGGCATGGCGTTACACATATAGAATGGTTATAGATTTTCTCCTGTAAAAACCAGCCAAGTGCGAGTTGAACTCGCCCATATAGGGGAACCCTATATGGGGTAGCAGCAAGTAACATGATATAAAAGTTCTTGTAGTTCGTTGTAAGTTTCATTGATGTTTTAACACGTTCGCAGTGGTAGTGATTTTTCTAGGCGAAAATTGTGGTTTATGACGAATTAAAAAAAAACTACCAACTCGATGTCGTTCAAACTAATTTTCGTTGGTAGATTTTATGGCAATGAACATCATATATTTTTTTTAGATTTATCATTCTCTTAGTTTAGAAGTTAGAGGGGACACACACACACACACATTTTTTCACTTTGAAAGTGTCTCTTGCGCAAACTATTCAGTTTAGAAAAAAATGACGTTAGAAACCTCAATAGCATTTCTGAAGACCTATCTATAAATACCACAAACGTATAGGTTTGATGAAAAAAAAAATTGAGTTTCAGTTCTGAGTATGGGGACCCCCAAAATTAACTGCTTTTTTCTAGTTTTATATTAAAATCATGATGCGGTTTACAGAATACATCTAATTACCGAGTTACAACAGCATAGGCTTTATAGTTTCGGAGAAAAGTGGCTGTGACATACGGACGGACAGACATGACGAATCTATTTCGTTTCGGTTTCCGTTTTTGCCATTTGGCTACAGAACCCTAAAATGGGTCCCATGGAATAAACTAAAATACATAAATATATAAGTAGTCAATGGGGGCAACCCCGTCAATAAACAAGTAATAAAATAGCAATAAACACGGCGACGTGCAGCCATATAGTGCAGCGTTGCCATTAGTTATATCAAAAATCGATGATAAGACTGTTTTTTTTACGTGTCCCGGGTTAGCCCTCGGAAGGATGTCCCAAGACGACAAAGTGTTAAAAGAAAACGTCTGGTAGGTATAATTTCTTTTTGTCCCACGTAATAGTCTGTGCGCCATATTGCCGTGTTGATATGGACAGGCGCAGGTTGTGGCTGCCGGGTTGTTGAAAATTTTCTATTCGCCCATAAAGGCCTCTTGGCTTAACGACTGCCATTTTACAGGCAACAGTTTAACGTGCCGTCCGAAGTCACCCATCTATAACCGGCCACAGAAATTGTTGCTTACTACAGTGATAGTTTACAGAACACTAAGTCCGCGGGGCTACGAGCGCTAGGTACAGGTACAAGGTTTTATCCCTCTAGCTGTACCCTACGGCTTCGCTAGCGACATGATACGAGTACGAACAGTAATACTCGTTTTTTTACTTGTGGGAATCCTCATAGATGCTATGCCAGACTGCTACCGGCTAAAATCCCACGGTGCACTACAATCACCTCTTTTTTGTTTTTTTTTTTTGAGGGAAAATCCTAATGGATGTTATGCCGGATTACGGTTAAGAGCCCCGGGTAAGCCCTCGGAAGGATACCCCAGGACTCCCAAGAGACCTACGGCTACCACTGCGGCCTCATCTAAGGGGGTTCGGGTGCTATCCCGCGTCTTTGTGGGGCTTTTCGGGTGTTCTTCCGCTTCTTAGGGGGGGCGTGGGTGAGTCTCTCACGTAAGGGCCTGCTTCTGTAAGGACGGTGAGCAGCCCCCTGACCGTCCTCAGGCCCCCGGTCATGGAGGCCGATAGTCTTGGGCGAAGACACGTCGGCAGCGCACTGCAACCACCTATGCTCTAATTGTTTAAGTAATTCGTATCCGCTATTAATCTGCAAAGATTTGTTTGTTTGTTTGTTTGTTTGTTTGTTTGTAACGAATAGGCTCCGGAACTACTGGACCGATTTGAAAAATTCTTTCACTGTTGGGAAGCTACACTTTTTGCGGTGAACATAGGCTATATTTAATTTCCGTATTCCCACAGGAACGGGAACTACGCGGGTAAAACCGCGTGACGCCCGCTAGTATTAAATATACTCATGGTATCAAAACTGTTGGTAGGTTAAATAATAAATACTACCGCGGCCTCTGTTATGGGTTCACTAATTATTAGGCTCAGTAGTTTCAGAGTTTATCAACGAAGAAATCTTTCCCCTTTATAATGTTAGTGTAGATCAGTCAGCAATAATCCATACATACATGTAATAAAATCGTAACAGGTCGCTGTCTGTACATGGAAGATAAATAAGAAAAAAATATTATAACGGGGCTTTATGAACGCAATAGAACCCAAAACAATGATTTTTAGAATTTTTGTCTGTTTGTCTGTATGTCTGTATAACTGATTGTCTGTTCGTTTGTGCACGCTAATCTCAGTAACCGCTTAACCGATTGCAATGCGGTTTTCTTTGTTGTGTTGAAGTTTGCTCCACTTAACATTTGGTGTTTATTTCATGTCAATCGGTTTTTATATAAAAAAGTTATATCACTTTAAAGAATCATACATAGACATGAATCCAAAAATGGGTAAATCTAAACTGGCTTGTTGGCTTAATCATTAAGCGCTTGAATGATTAAGTAAACAGGGCAGTTTCACACGATGCTTCATGAGTCTGATAAAGAAATACCTCTCCTTTCATACACCTTATGTGACGTAAACGAAGTTGCAGGGTCAGCTAGTTATAAATATAGTTAAAAATAATTATTACATATATATTAATTTACATTATTACTATCTAAAATTCTAAACTAAACCTAAATACAGCCCCCGTGTCATTGTGTCCAAAAGACTAGCAGCATTCCCCCTTTGAATAGCAATATTAGCGATACCTACTCGCTGAACGAGAAAACTGCCAGCCCTTGGGTCACCAGCCGACTCTACCAGGCGCTGTTTCAAATTCTTGAAAAATTTTTGCGCCTTGGGAACTCGTGGACCTCAAGTCTAAATAAAAAAGTTATATTCAATTTAAAAAAAAATAATAATAAAGATTGGTGCACATTTATGTTTATTCTGTTCCGTGATCTCGCTTCAAAGAGTAATCTAATTTACAACTTCATCACAAACTGCTCCCGGCGGATGTTGTTAAGTAAATCTAAAGTATGGTCTGCATTTTAATTGGCTAGTTAATATTCATTGGTCTTAGTTCTTGTGTAATTTAAACTTAACTTATTGGAAATATCTACTGGCAAAAGGATCAGAGTCGTCCTTTTGATGGCTAAATTAAAATAAAAATATTTATCAAAATAAAATTTATCTTTGAATTAAAAAGAAGAAAGTTGGAGTCGTTAAAATTTTTGTAACTCTACTGAGGGTTCAGAAATGCTGCAGACCGGGAAGAACACCCTAAGAAACTCGGTCCGGCTTTTTTTATAAAATTTATCATAAAATCGAATACAGTTTTTCTGTAGAAAGGAGCAATTCGTGTCATTGCCTAAACAGAATCTAACTTTGCCCGTGCTCTTGTACCTAACTGACAGTGAAAATACAGCTTCGGGTGCCCGAATTCGGGTAACGTCTTTCGTGCATTGCGTGTGATAATTAATTCACTACTTAACTGTACTTTTATTCGTGTAATGGAACTACTGGGACATGAAAAAATAAGATAACAGTTCCATGGAACTACTGGGATAAAAAAATCCCAGTAGTTCCATCATGGAACTACGCAATGGAACTACTGGGATACGGCGAACGACTAATTGCGCCATCACGTTGTAAAGTTAAATATTGCTAGGAAGGGTAGTATCTACCTACTACCTATCGTACCTACATACTTATCTTTAATCATTCAGCCGTTAAAATAAGTAGAGGTGGCCCTTGTACTGTTAAGAGTGAGTTGATGAATAGAGGGAGGTACCTATTCATTTCACTAACATACATACATACATATGGTCACGCCTTTATCCCCGAAGGGGTAGGCAGAGGCATATTATATGCCCACATTTCACCTTTGTGTAATTTGTCCCACGTAATAGGTGGTGAGCCGTATTGCCGTATTTAAATGGACAGGCGCAGGTTGTGACTGCCTGCTGTTGAAATAAAGCCTTCAACTTAGCTTAACGATTGCCATTTTACTGGCAACCGGGACCAACGGCTTAACGTGCCTTCCGAAGCACGGAAACGCTCAAATAAATGTCACAAAGTGATCACATGGATGGTCACCCATTCATGGACCGGCCATAGTGAAAGTTGCTTACTGCAGTGATCGTTTATAAAACACTGAGTCCGCTGGACCACGAGCGCTTCTCATTTCACTAAGTAACGACTAATTCGATTACCTGCTTATCATCTGTCGGGAGTCCTGAGATAATCCTTCCGAGGGCATACCCGGGTCTCCCGGCCATAGGTAAATGGCAGTGCATCGTGTGGTTTTATTCGGTAGAAGTCCGGCATGCCATCCATTCCACACGTATAAAAAAAACCTAGTTATCATTATCATAAACCTTGTGAACAATTAATTCCTCTCAAAAAAATCTCTATTTTCTTACATAATATTTCCTACGTTCATGCTTCTGAATAAATAGCTGTAGAACTAGGCTACGCAAATTACGTTTTAAGTGAAGCACTTAATACTGAGAGCAGTTTATGCGGACTAAACAGCGTAGTCTAGAGTTATTATAATACTACGTGAAATAAACAGATTCAATAAAATATGTCACGGGGCGCCAGAGACATGTTTTGTGAAAATTCAACAAGAAAGCCGTGAGATCGTTCTCACCAGACTGCCCCTCTCTAACACGTTTATTGTGAAAGTGAAAGTCCAATCCGATTGACGTTGTCATTTTTGTTTTATTTCAAACTTGGAACAGATGATCCACGTGACCTAGTGACGTAATTTAATGCAACAGAGTCACAGACTACAGACAAAGTCTCGCCACAAGCCCCTCTGCACTCTATTTTATAGAGAGGGGCTAAAATGTGTCACCACAGCAATTCCTTTTTTTTACATACATACATACATACATATGGTCACGCCTTTATCCCCGGAGGGGTAGGCAGAGGCATATTATATGCCCACATTTCACCTTTGTATAATTTGTCCCACGTAATAGGTGGTGAGCCGTATTGCCGTGTTTAAATGAACAGGCGCAGGTTGTGTCTGCCTGCTTTTGAAATAAAGCCTTCAACTTAGCTTAACGACTGCCATTTTACTGGCAACCGGGACCAACGGCTTAACGTGCCTTCCGAAGCACGAAAACGCTCAAATAAACGTCACAAAGTGATCACATGAATGGTCCCCCATCCATGGACCGGTCATAGTGAAAGTTGCTTACTGCAGTGATCGTTTACAGAACACTGAGTCCGCGGGGCCACGAGCGCTTCTTCGCTTCCTTTTTTTACGTAAAGGAAAATCCTCATGTATGCTATGCCGACTTCTACCGACCAAAAAACCTGACGTATCCTGCCTAATAGCGTATTACGGTTTGAAGCCCCGGGTAAGCTTTCGGCCTTCCGAAAGCTTACCCGGGGCTTCCAATACCCCAGGAATACCCCAGGAATCCCAACAAACCTACGGCTACCACTGCAGCCTCGCCTAGGGGGTGGTTCGGGTGCTATCCCGCGTCTTTGGGGGGTTTTCGGGTGTGATCCCGCTTCTTAGGGGGGGTGTGCATAAATCCTAATGAATCCCTGACGTCACGTTGCCGTCATGGGCCTGCTTCTGTAAGGACGGTGAGCAGCCCCATCACCGTCCTCAGGCCCCGGTCATGGAGGCCAATAGTCTTGGGCGATGCCACCACTGCACAGTATAACTAGTTATACTGCCTATAAAGATCTAAGATTTGTTTCTACATAATCAGCTCTTCTAATTAAGCTAACATAATACGTCCTTGAAACCGTATAAGGCTACGAGTATAATTAAGAGATAAATACTGGGTACCCGGATTTGTCAACAGACTATCCGTAATGAACTGACAGGGTAAACTAGGGACGTCGTTGGTCTACTAAAATATCGAGTATCTAATATCGAGAATTGCGTATCATCTTACATGTACATTTCTACATTATCTATAAATATAAAAATAATCTGTGCGTATAGGTACGTATTTAAACTCAAAATGTACTGAATCCATTTAACTCAAAATTGGACACGATATACAACAGACAGAGATATGTTAAGTAGGTCAGTACGTATTCTTAGGCGCTAGACAGACGACGGGGCGGGCCGGGCTTTTTGCCCGCGACGTAATAAAGACCGCGTCTGTCCGCCGATGCCCGCGACTGCCCGCCCCGCGAACGCAACGCACACGACGGCGACGGGCGGGCAGTTAGTTCACTACGTTCGTTCTAGTGAAGAGCGCGTCAGTGAAAATGGATACCCAGAGAATTCGAGTCGTTGCTTATTTAATGTACAAAAAAAGAAAGAGACGCAATCGTAATATAGTCCATTGAAATGTTACATGAGCTTTGCATTTATTAGAGGACGCAATTTTATTTTCGGGACATATGTGGGGGGTCAATAGAAGCTTAACCTCAAGTTTGTGGGGTCGCCACCCTTGTCCCCCGGCCGCCATCTTGAAAAGAGTGGAAAAAAAACACTTTTTTCGCAACATTTCGGAAACTATGAGTCTTACAAAAAAATTGTACAAGCATAATTTGTAGCATATTGTGTTGCCTACAAATGTGTATATAACTTAACAAAAAATTTTGAATTTTTTTATAAAAATTTTCTTTTTTGCTCTTTAACTTTTTTTATACATTTTACAAAAATAATACCTCAGACTAATCTTGTAGATGATCTTTAAAGAGAAATTAAAAAAAAAATGCCACAGCAAAAAAGAAAATTTTTATAATTTTATTTTCAATTTTTTGTTTATAATTTTTAATTTAGGACAAAAATTTGTTTGACATATTTGTAGGCAAAACAATTTGCTACAAATTAAGTTTTCACAATTTTTTTGTAAGACTCATAGTTTCCGAGATATTGAGGAAAAAGTGTTTTCACCCCTTTTTAAGATTGCGGCCGGGGGACAAGGGTGGCAACCCCACAAACTTGAGGTTAAGCTTCTATTGACCCCCCACACATGTCCCAAAAATAAAATTGCGTCCTCTAACAAATGCAATATTCGGTCCTTAAATTTGTAACATTTCAATGGACTAATAGGGAGTACTGGGTACTCGATGACAACTCATCCCATACTGCAGGCGTATATATTGCCTGGCATATTTGGTTCCATAGCTTCCTCTTTTCATTTACATCGTGATATTCTTTTAATGCCGTATTATAAATCGGCGATCTTTTTTCGACTTGAGAAATTAAATTTTCGACGTCGAAGGCGTCTATCACTAGAAAACGTGCGGCGAGGACTGAGCCTGGCCGGCCCGCGCCGCCCCGCGCCCCCACGCGCCGCCCCGTCTGCGTTACTTCATACAAACTGGTTTGTGTGATTCATGGCGGCGAGCCACGGACATGCCGCGCCGCCAGTGCCCGGCGGACAGCGGCGGCGCGGTCTTTTTGCCCTTCGTGTGCGTTGGTAGTATAGGATTCCTTTAGCGCTATCGTTCGCGGCGAAATTGACCGGCCCGGCCCGCCCCGTCGTCTGTTTTACGCCTTAGACAACAGAATTCAGAGATGGTTTTAGGCTACTTTATACACTTTTATCATCCCAGCAATAAGAATCAAACAGCTTTTATGTATTTTACCAATAAAAATGGCGCTGGTCGTTTTTTTTTTAAATATATTCTACCAGCTACAGAACAAAATATTATGTAGGTACAACCTACTTAGAAGGTCCCACTAGATTGCTGTTTTTTAAGAGAAGTTTGATTGTGCCCTCCTTGCATTCAGAATAATAAAATGGGAGTACCTACTTAAAAAAGAGGTCAGATATGTTTTGCGTTATTTTTGAAGTTAGAGTTTTGGCGCGTTAGGGAAATATTATCAGAGTGAATTTATTTTTTTGAAAGGTGTGCACGATGTTTTAAAAACTGAACATTGAACACAGAATAGATATTTTTATCAAGTGAAACTTCTATTGATTCGTGTGTTAATTGGATTAGCTGAAAGATTGGTAGGACTTCGGATTGTCCTCCCACGATTTAAGGGCTGGGAGGTGGTGGGGGGGAGGGGGGAGGGGGTGTAGAACCCCCCCCTTGAAGGAAAAGTTGCGGACGCCCCCCCTTTTTGAGTTACGATTTTTTTTATATTATAACCTAACTTTCTCATTTTCTTGGTCTGAAATTGTTATAATAATATTATAAAGGACACCTCTGGCGCTCGGCGGCCGCTGCCGCGGCACGCTCGCTTCGCTCGCTCGCCGTCGCGCGTCAATGGTCACAGTTCCAACCTAACCTAACCAACAGTAGTTGGATAATCAACAATAGTTTGGCTAAAAGGCTGTAGTTAAAGGCCATAAAATAAGTATTACAAAAAAAAATATAACTGTCAGACAGTAACAGTGACAGCGCTTCGACGGCGTTTTACGTTTAGTTTTACATAGCGGCAATAGTCGGTAAATTATTGTCAGAATACATTTAAGTAATAGCATTCATTTATGTCAACGAAATATGTGTATTATAATAAAATATGCATAAAATTTTACGTAGTCACTAAATATACCTATTTATTTCATTATTAAATGAAGTTAAACATTTTAGTGCGTAAACCATATGTAAAACGAAACGTTTAATGACGAGCCGAATGTCAAAAGCATTGAGAGTGCCGGTATTCTGTGGTCAAAAGTGACAATTTTTGGTAATTTTTTATGATTTTCATAATTTTTTTTCTCGTTAACCATTAATCTCCGCAAGTTAAAACTTCGTGTGGAGGCTTCTAATAATATTAGCTTTGTGTAAAAAAAATATGAACCCCAAACTCGTGGGAGGACAATCTAAAGTTAAGCCGAAAGATTTATGATTTTGGTTACCGCTCAAAATTAAACTTTTTTGAAATGTTTCCTTTGGTTTGTTACTCATTTCTCATAGGTTGATGAAATCACCATAAAAAAGTCACAGCGAAGCGTGGCAGGGAACCGCTAGTAGATGATACAAATTAATACCTAACATTTCTTTCGTACCTACTAAGAAAAAAATCAATATTTCAATGTCTATTTTCTCTGTCTGTATGTTTCGGCTAAACTCTAAAACCACTGGACCGATTTTAAAGGGACTTTCATTGGCAGATAGCTGTCATAGCAGATGATAAAGAAGTAACTTAGGCTACTAATTCTAGAAAAAAAGACCAGTAATATTTACTTTATATTTTACTAGCGGACGTCACGCGGTTTCACCCCCGTAGTTACCGTTCCCGTGGGAATACGGGAATAAAATATAGTCTATGTTCTCCGCAAAGAGTGTAGCTTCCCAACAGTTAAAGAATTTTTCAAATCGGTCTAGTAGTTCCGGGGCCTATACGTTACAAACAAACAAACAAAAAAACAAAAAACAAAAAAAAATCTTTCCTCTTTATGATATTAGTATAGATGAACCTAATAGGTCGTTAGTTCCATACCTTAATATAAAATGGGCATATACCGGTTCAATTGGTGCTATTAAGGCTCGTAATATATACCCCAAGCGAAGCTGTAGGTCACAGCTAGTACATAAAAATTGGGGAATCCACAAGGAATTCGATGGTCCCTAGGTAAAGTATCGAAATTGAAAATTGGTACTTTACAGGAGAGCTGTTTGAAGTTAATTTTTTGCATATCTTTGTCATTAATGATTATTTTTTCATAAAAATTTGGATTTACAGTTTCGTTGAGTTCACAAACTATTCTATTGTACCAAAAATCAATAATTATAAACCATTGTCGAGAAAATTGAGTTACGATAGTATAACACGTAAATGAACTTGCTCTGTGAATCGAAACTGGCACTTTCAATAAATATTTAAATTCGTCATACCACGTACAGTATCGAAATCGGCAGTTTCGATAAAAATGCTTTAAAAAAATACCACGTACATAATGGTAAGTGCCACTTTCGTTGTACCAGGAATATGACAACCCGTCATAAACAATCAAAACTGCCCGAATCGATATATTACGTGGGAAACAGTAAAATTATTTATGTATTAAATTATTTATTTATTTATAATCGCAACGACACGACACGCATGCTCTGGCGGCGGGGCGACGCGACGGCGACGTTACGGCGTACACTCGCGGTAGTGGTAGTTCCGTCCTTGTCACACACTCGGTCATGTAGCGTAAACCCGCGAAATTTAAATTTCGTTGTTATAGGACGGATGGACTGATACGTTTCGATAAAATACGTCTCTAAAAAACGGAAAAGTAATGTTTTTTTTTATTTTTTTGTTCACGGGTCAAAAAATGAATAGCATGAATTGTCCAAAACAGTATTTAAAAAAAAAATGCCATTTTGTAATTTCGATACTTTACGTAGGGACCATCGAATTGTGTGTTACACAATATTGATGACAAGATTGTATCAATTTCCTGTCGAATTCAGAAAAAATATATGAGAAATAGGAAGCCCTACTGTAAACATTTTGAAAGCCCTTCTGTAAATATTCGGAAATATAAATGTAAATAAGGTAGGCTCAAAGAACACGGCTTGATATTGCTTTTTATTAATACTTCAGCGAGTAAGGTAAGTAACTACGTGATAGCAATAAAAAGTAACCCGGAAGCAGTTTTTGATGCAAGTGGAGCCGTAGGCGTCTGCTATTAATTTGTGTTTCTACTCACATCTCTCGTGTTGCGTCTCCTCATTGGATACGAAAGGACCACGTGTCGGTAAAGTCATTTTTATAAGTGGCCAACCAA
Source organism: Miltochrista miniata (assembly GCA_933228765.1). NCBI lineage: Eukaryota > Metazoa > Arthropoda > Insecta > Lepidoptera > Erebidae > Miltochrista > Miltochrista miniata. The sequence goes on from OW121770.1 coordinate 15,452,156, forward strand.
ACAACAATCTACATGTCTATATTAAAGGCGCCACGTACGAATAATGTATACTAAAAAATAAAAAATAATGTATACATTATTTGTAGGGCGCTACCATATACGGGGCAAGACAAATTAAAATAGTTGAAATGTGGTGTACACACAGATTTTCTAATTTCTGTGGGTGTACAGTATAAGGACTGAAAGTTAACCGTAGAACACCCAAATAAACACAGACAAGACACTGTCTGGTAATACTATCATACACAGAGTTAGTTTGTTAACAGTGGAATACCTAGGCGTGCTACGTAGACGTTTCATGGATCAAAAACTGCCTAATCCTTTTGGAGAAATTAGCGTGACTATTATGTACATGTCAAGAGGATGGATGAAAGTAGACTGACTAAACAGATTTATAAGGCGAGAATGAATGGGCAAACTGGTAGGGGTCGACCTCGGCGTACACATGATGACCAGATCAAAGACCTGTTGGAAAAAGGCCAGGTCAAGAGTACCCTTAACCGACGAGCATGTATGAAAGCACTTATGAAAGTAGAAGAAGCGAAAGTGGTATGCCAGGATCGTAGCAAGTGGAAAGCCATAGTCTCTGCCTACCCCGATGGGAGACAGGCGTGATGATATGTATGTATGTACAACAAACAATCAAACAGTCGACTAAAATTATCAGTATAGTGCATGGGCAATGGTCGTGATGCAGGCTACAGTCAGCAGTCGAATCTGGACCATCTCCAGAATCAGTAGTTCCATACAAAGTCACTATGCTGCCCCATATTGCCCAAATTCTTTCCATCATGTCCAAAATACTCTTCAGTATAGGAGACCAGGCTACTAATGACTTTTCCATAAACTAGCAGAATCTTATAAAGATTGCAGTAAAACGAAAATTACCTATTAAAAGTTTTAATGGTCATTCTCTTTTAACGCTATGGAGCACATTTTTACGACTTCCGATCTGTTGATAAATGGTGGCGCCCGCTTACAAAGTACGAAAGCTTTGAACCCACTTTCCAAGAAGAGGTTCTATTTTTTTACTATCAATTTTCCAACAAGAGGTTCTATCTTTTTAATATTAATTTTAATGTACTCCAAGATAGTTTTATAATACAGAAATTTGATACGAAATAGCATAACAATGGGCCGCTTTATCGTTCTAAGCTTGCATAAAATAATCAATTTTGTTTCTTTTTGTTGTGGAGTCGATATTCAATTGATTCATAGGTGATGCTATGCTGGTTGTATAAACAAACAAAGTTATTGGTTATCGATTAAAAGAGTGACTGAAATGAAGTATCAATCACTGCCTCGTATTTTTATCTTATTCTTTTTTTAACATAAAAATCACCCATACTACAGCACAAACATTTGTGGATCACAATTTTTTTTAGACCGACCCGAGAAGCAGCAGGCGGTTACTCTACCGACCCGAGAAGCAGCAGGCGGTTACAGTACCGACCCGAGAAGCAGCAGGCGGTTACAGTACTGACCGCTCCACCGAGGCAGTCTCGGCTCTCGGATAGCTGATGCTATGCTGGTTGTATATGCAACAGAATTTATTAGTACTTAATCGATTAAGAGTGACTGAAATTAAGTTTTCATCTCTGACTGGTATGTTAATCAGTTTGAAATAAAAAGAAAAACATTTATTGTTGAAAATTACAGAAAAACATAATTATTACATATTTATATATTTACATTATTACTATCGAAACTAAACCTAAATAAGACCCCCGTGGCATTGTGCCCAAAAGACTAGCAGCATTCCCCCTTTGAATAGCAATACCTATTCGCTGAGCGAGAAAACTGCCAGCCCTTGGGTCACCAGTTGACTCCACAAGGCGCTTTTCAAATTCTTGAAAAATTTTTGCGCATTGGAACCCCATGGACCTAGGGTCTCCACACCGAATGGACAAAAATGATACGATGAGTCGAGACCCTTATATTTATTAATTTTAAAATTTTCAGCCGCTTCCGCTGCTGTGCTGGTTTGAAATTGATTTGATTTTGAAATTAATTAAATCCTCTTTTGTGTGCAGAACTGTAAAGGATCTGAAGTGAGGAAACACTATAGTGGTGGGTCTCGACATTACCGATTCGCCAGGTTAGATATACGGTTTACGAGATCTTCTTTGCATATTAACATAAAAGGAAAAGACAAGGTATCGCCTTCGTCAAAGTACTTTTTTGTTTGGGTTTATGATATTAGCAAGATCCGACAGAAAAGTTCCGATCCGCATAAAGAATGAATGGTATAATAAAAAGTATATTTTCCACAAAATTTATAACTCGAATTCAATGCTTAATCCGTCAACGGATGTTCATAAAACTTGAGGACTGGGGTCTCCTTTTTGTTTAACGTGAGGCAAATCCTATTTGGATGTTATGCCGGACTCCTACCGACTAAAAAACCCCTACCTACTGCCTACGGTTGGAGCCCCGGGGCCCAACCGAGAGAGACCAACTCGAATTTTACAGTCCAAATATTTTAATGAAATCTCCCAATAAAAATTGAAAGAGAAATAGAAACTCGAAATTAATTAAGGGGCTCAAAAAAGAACCAGTTTATTGTGCCACAGCCAAAGTCAATAATTAGCATACATATAGTCACACCTTTATCCCGAAGGGACAGGCAGAGGCAGAGAAGAAACAAAGAATGAAAAACATTTTTTTCTTTATTAGAGTATATTAAATGTCTACATTTTCACCTCATAGTTTTTTTGGCCCACGTAATAGGCGGTAAGTCTATTACCAACAAGAGTTAGCCTAAAATAGGTACAATCATTTTCTAAATCACAATAGAAATCGCTACACACAAAAAATTACAACTCCATGCAAATATTTCGAAACATTCAAACCGCTCTCTTATCCATAACAGTTTCGAAATTAATCGATATAGTTGGCTAATTATTGTCGTTTGTCATCGCATTGACGCCGACGTCAACATTAGCCGGCTTTGAAGTACTGACGTTACTTGCTTGAGTAAATAAATATTACGTCTCGATGTCCCGGTATCTCGATATTTATAATCGAGTGGGCGTTCCGGAAAGCAGCATTTTAGAGCCCCACTGTAATGTTCTTCTGTTTAAAAAAATTGAATTTCTTTTTTGTCAACTTAAAGAATGACTCAATGATTAGGGATTAGGGTATAATTTAGAGTGTGTGAGCAAGAACCTAAGCGATTTCTTCAGTAATTTATTTTGGAAGCTAAAAGAGAAAACATAAGTAGGTACTAAAGTCCATGGTCCAAGGGCCAAGCTGAAGGAAGGGTTGGGGGACCAAGGTTTTAGTTATAAGTTCTTCCTCAATGTTTCTAAAATGGTGCCTTGTAGCAAAAAGTGTTTTAATATGAAGTGAAAACTTTTAAAATACGACAAGCACTACATTCATAGTTCAGTAAGTACCTTGACCAAGTCAATCAGTCCCACTGCTCGACGCAGATCTTTCCCAATTATTTTTTTTGTTTTTTTTTTTAAATAAAATTTTGTGGACAACCACACACAACATCAACTAGCCCAAGTTAAGCTACTATAAGCTTGTGCTATGGGATCTAGACGACTGATAGACATACTTATATGTATATTTCTAAATACATACATATAATACATAGAAAACACCCAAACTCCGAAACAAACATTAGTGGATCAAATATTTGGACCGACCCAGGAATCGAACCCAGGACCTCCAGCGCCGCAGGCGGTATCACTACCGACCACGCCACTGAGGCAGTCGAGTCGAAATGGACTATATTGATACTGATTCACCTTATTGTATCACGCTGGTCAGCAAGGTCGGTATAAGGTTTTTTTCCAGTTTTATCTTCGCCATAAACTCCGTTACCGACAACTACAGCCAGCACAGCACTTGCAGGTGATCCTGGCTTGGTCCGCCAAAAACCTGGTTTATTTTTTCGGGAGCCCCGGGGTTGTCCTTTCGGAACTCCCGGCCGTAGGTGGATGGAAGGGCATCCTGTGGTTTTAGTAGGTGGAAGTCCGGTATAGCATCCATAAGGATTTCTACACGAAAAAAAAAATCCGGTAAAACCATATCGCATCTAGTCCCAGGTGCTTAATTAACAAGTTTCAATGGTCAAGACAAAATGTGTGTTTCGTCACAACATAGATAGGTTAATTTTCTTAATTTTTTTACAAAGACAAAATCTCACCTGCTGCCACGTACCTATCAATATCAATCAATACATATAATAAAATCGTAACGTCGCTGTTTGTACCTACATGGAAGATAAATAAAAAAAATACTATAGGGGAGCTTTATGAACGCAACAGAACCCAAAACAATGATTTTTAGAATTTTTGTCTGTTTGTCTGTATGTCTGTAAATCTGTTTGTCTGTACGTTTGTGCACGATAATCTCAGCAACCGCTCAACCGATTTCAATGCGGTTTTCTTTATTGCATTGCGGTTTGCTCCACTTAACATTTAGTGTTTGTTTAATGTCAATCGGTTCATAAATAAAAAAATTATACCAATCTAAACAATCATATGATAATAAAATGTAACGTACGAAGTCGTGGGCAACAGCTAGTACATAATAAATGCGTGAATCTACCAAAATATAAAATAGCTGACATTTTATAAGCTACTCGACCAAGCGAAGTAGACGATTGTCTAATGTGACGGCATTTCTACGATTAAGGATAGCAGAAAATCCCTTTTAATACCTACGTGGCTCTTAAAAAGCGCTGCACATGCTTGCATGCGTTGTTCTAAACGCCCTTTCTTGCCCGTAGTAGTTTCAGTGGTACAGTCAGCTGCCGAGAAAAGAATACGGGGCCCGGCCGCCCTGATGATTAGATTTATTTCAGAAGGTCTTTAATATTTTTTAATGAAATTAGCTATGCGTATTAAATTTGTGTAACCCTGTAACTATACAAAAGCACATACAAAAATATAAAAGATTTTCTGAGAAACTTCAATCCTTATACGGCGACCCTGTATACTTTTCTCTGCAGCTGACTGGTACTACTAGGACTGGGCGGCACCATGGATAAAACACCCATGATAAAATTATGTGATCCATAAATGTTTGTCTCGAGAATCTGGGTGTTTTTATGTATAATAAGTAGGTACCTATGCATTTAAAAGTATTAATACCCGTGGTCTGATAATACAAGCGGGTTCTCGTTGCTTACTTTAGGATCAGATAACGTTGTGTGAAAACTGTCTGTGAATATTTATTTAATAATCGACGGCTGCTGTGGTGAGGTATCTAGTTGAGTTTTGGTTCGGACTAAACATTTGTGTTGAGTTAGCACAAGCTTTTTATTTTCCACTAGCTGTTTCCCGCGGTTTCGACCGCGTAGAAGTCGATAACGCGTAAAATCATAACCCTTCTTTTGCACAGTCGGTTAAAAAGTAGTCTATGTCCATCCCAGGGCCTCGAACTATCCCTATACCAAATTTCATCTCAATCGCTTCAGCTGTTTAGGCGTGAAAGCGTAAAAGACAGACAGACTTACTTTTGCATCCCTACTAATATTATAAATGCGAAAGTAACTCTGTGTCTGTTTTTCTGTCGCTTTCACGCCTAAACGGCTGGAGAAATTGAGATGAAATTTGGTATAGGTATAGTTCAAGGCCCTGGGGCCCTGGGATGGACATAGGCTACTTTTAACCGACTATGCAAAAGGAGGGCTATGATTTTACGATATAACGACTTCTAGAGGACAATGACCTCTACGCGGTCGAAGCGGCGAGGAACAGCTTATTTATAATGTTAGTAGGGATTTTGAAATCCTCATGGATGCTATGCCGGACTTCTCACTAAAACTACACGGATCTTCCATCTGTCTAAGGCCGGAATTAGTATTAATTGAACTTTATTTGAGGCAAGAAAGGTCAAAAGTCTGATACACAGGAAATTCGTTGACATTTATTGGGGTTCCTTTTGTTTATTTATTTGTTGAACTCTAGTTTATCTAACTAGTAAACCACGTGATACAGGGATGACCGAAAAGATTGTGGTTTTGGAAATGTCGGTTTTAATAACATCGTGGTATGGAATTTATTTTCCCATGTTAAATTAGAATCGGTGTGGTTTGTAAAAACAGGATTGGAATTTAGATTTGTCTATTTATTTTTGCGTTTGCTGATTAAATTATTTTTAGTCGATCAGATTCAATTAAATGTTTAAATTTCAAAACTATCGTTGTCTAGATTTTTGTGAATCCAGAAACAAGTAGAGGAATAGACATTAGAGTAATAAGATATCATTTATGTGGTTCAGTTAAAGAAAAAGCACATCTTCATATTTTCTTCTCTATGTAAACTTTGTACTGCATATCAATCAGAGTTACCATTTCTGAGATATTTCAGTAACAAACCATAAAGGTACACGTACCCGTACCTAGTTGATTTTAATTAATCTAGAGGTACTTACCTAACTCACTCGCTTCGCTCCTTCATTATTAATTAGCAAACAAAGAAAGCTAAATGAAGTCTTTAATCGCCTTTTATATACAACACTGCTATCTGCAAAGTAATCTTGAGAATGTAAATAAGCCACAATATTAAATGAACTGGGAACATTTATTACCTCGTTTAGTTGTACCTATTTCGTGCTGTAATTGAACTGTCAGGACCTTACTTTTAATTAAAATTTGATAGTAATTCCAAGTAATGGAGGAAGATAAAGATATGGGTTATTATTATTGGTTTTGTAATGGGAATATTGTGTTACTAGAAGACGCTTGCTGCTTGGCTTTTTTTTTTACGTGAGGAAAAATCCTCAAAGTATGTTATGCCGACTAAAAAACCTCACGTAACGCCCAACAGCCTGTGGTTGGAAGCCCCGGGTAAGCCCTCGGAAGGATGTCCCGGGACTCCCAACAGACCTACGGCCGCTACTGCGGCCTCGCCCAGGGAGTGGTTCGGGTGCTATCCCGCGTCTTTGGGGGGTTTCGAGTGTGATCCCGCTTCTAAGGGGGGGCGTGCGTGAGTTGCTCATGGGCCTGCTTTTGTAAGGACGGTGAGCGACCCTCTCACCGTCCTCAGACCCCCGGTCATGGAGGCCGATAGTCCTCGGCGAAGACACGTCGGCGGCGTTCAGGCCGCCGACTGCAGAACTCGAGAGGAAGAGCTCTCTCCCGCACCCGGCCCGCCGCATCCTTCACGAGCATGACCTGCTCGCAGAAAGAGGCGGCGCAGTCCCACTTACTCCCGCTGGAGAGCATGGCTCGCACCATGGTCTCGAGCGAGAGAGTCTTGCGGCTTGGCTTGTTTGAAATTTGGATATCAAACTAAATGGTTTTGCAAAGCATAACGATAGTTACTTTTTTATTTATATAAATACATATAGTAACGCCTTTATCCCCGAAGGGAAGTATACGCCCACATTTCACCTTATAGTTTTCTGTCTCACGTAATAAGTGGTGAGCCCATTGCCGTTTTGAAATTGACAGGCGCAGGTCGCGCGACCCGCAGTTGAAATATTTTCAAGCCGCCCATAATGCCTCCAACTTGGCTTACCTACTAACAACCGGGTTTCATTTCAAGTTTTCCTTCTCTACGCAATGAATCTTTTTGCGATTTGGGCGTATACTAAGCCTCTGCCTATCCCTTCGGGCATAAATATGTATGTAGGCAAAATCATAAATCTTTCAGAAAATTCAACCGACACCCGAATCAATAGAAGTTTCACTTGAAAAAAAAATCTATTCTGTGATCAATGTTTCAGTTTTTAAAACATCGTGCGCAGGCTTCAAAAAAATTAATTCACTCTGATAATATTTCCCTAACGCGCCAAAACTCTAACTTCAAAAATAACATGCAAAATATAGCTGTCCTATTTTTTAGGTAGGTACAGACTTCCTTTTATTATTCTGAATGCAAAGAGGCCGCAATCAAACTTCTCTTAAAAAAACAGCAATCTAGTAGGTACCTTCATAAGAAGGTTGTTTATAATATTTTGTTCTGAAGCTGGCAGAATATAATTTAAAAAAAATCGTAAAGCGCAATCTATTAGTAAAATCACTTTTTTAAAGCTATTTTACAAAGAGAATACAATACTATTTTAGTCCTGTTGCGAAGATGTAAATGATGCAAAAAGTAGCCTAAAACCATTTCAGAAACCTGTCGTATATCGTGTCAAATTTTGAGCTCAATCGATTCAGTAAATTTTGAGTTTTTAAAGCGTACACATACGCACAGAATATTTTTACAATATATTGGGTGTAACAAAACTACCTGTTCAAATTTAGTCATGTGACGTAGTCATGAAACATTACAAAATTGAAGAAAAAAAAATCACATGAATACTTTAACCGTAAATCCGTTTTAAAGGTCCTATAAATTTTCATTATCACCCTTTCTATCGCTACTGAGCGGCAGTAGAAAGCGACAGCGACAGCCAGACGGGTGCTCCGTGTTTGTTTTGCCACGGCGACCATGTTACCTCGAATTGCCGCGGTAAAAGATGGATTCTTAATGTGCGACAATTTAAAAAAAAAAATTAACCCCCCTTTTTTATTAAATATTTGTATTTGATTTCCAATGCCAAGTCATCTCATGAAATTTGGAGAGGTAGTTTTATTACACCCAGTATCTTAGATCATCTAACCACAGGATGCGCCTTACTTAAGCATTGTTTTCCGCCATTGCACATGACCATTTGGTCTTTTGGCTTTATAAAAAGCACTGTACATCAGTACATCATTTTGTATGATTAAACTAGTACATTTCAATGTAGTTGACTGTACAATAAAAATTACCACACGACAGCCATTATGCGTTTGTCGATTAATACATTTTTAAATGCAATGAAATTTTATATGTCTTTGTGTTTCCCCCTTCACTTGTATGAAAACTGGCAGAATATTTTTGTATGTGGTGGTTCGCAAAGGCTAGTCCCGTGGTATATGGTCTAAGCCCAGTATAGATAGATAGAAGAAAATTATATAAATAGTGAAGACATTATCGCTTTGCAAAAACGCCCTCAATTAGATTTTATTTAAGTGCCATTTAGGTAATAAAATACCACAATAATAATTACCATCACGGGTATAATGAACGTTTGAAATACGACTCAAAAGCTCTCATAGCTCTAATTGTATTTTAAAACAATTTTCTTGAAACATCCAAGTAAATATCGCGATGAAGCTTGAACTGTCTTGAGCATCTTGTTACAGGAAATATGGTTACCATGGCAACGCGAAGTAATCGGATCAAATGTCTAATGGAGGTTGTGATACACAGATGGACAAAGTAACAAAGATAAGAGGTATCTTTTTAAGATAACATTGATTGACTGCTTTGGCGACATGGACCGGACTTGATTTGCAATAGAAAAATGTTAAGTTAAGGCATGTTCGAAAGAGACTCATCTTGGCGTGAACTTTTTCGATTTGATCTGATAAAACTATATTATTGTTAGATACTCTTGCTTTTTTAACGTATCAAAACACGATTAGGAATACTTTGTTCGATCGAAATCGCTCTCGAAAAATGAGAAATATTGCAAAAATCTTAACAAGTAATGTACTTTTTTTATCTAAATAAATGAGTTTAATTCTCATAAAAACTTGTCATAAAATAGATATAGGTCTTTAGAACAATATTTTAAGTATACATCTTACTAATATTATAAATGCGAAAGTTTGTGAGTGTGGATGTTTGTTACTCTTTCACGCTCAAACGGCTGAACGGATCTGGCTGAAATTTGGTACAGAGATACATTATAGTCTGGAATAACACATAGGCTACTTTTCATCCCGGGAATAAATTCCCATGGGAAGAACAAATTTTACGCGGGCGAAGCTGCGGGTCTCAGCTAGTTTTTTATAAAACCTCTCAGATTTTATAACAGTAATAAAATGTATTAGAATCAAATGAAATCCGGCAAAAGCGTACGCTTCAATCGTTCGAATTGCCTTAGGATTTGTCAAGGTCGAATATTGCAGTCTTAAGAAGATAGTATAGCTGATCTACTCCAGTAATCACCACCGACAAATTCCCATCAGTGGGGATGGTTACTTTTTTTTCCAGAAATCCCCACTCGGCTAATAAACTCAGCCTAGTGGGGTTTTTTTTGAAAAAATAAATTACAATTCCCACCAGATGTTGTTTTAAAATGATTAAACAAAAACTGCGATAATTAATTATATTATTTTAGAATTCATTGGCGGCTAGGAATTTACGAAATAGGTATTGAATTTATGTATTGCTATCGCACTGCACCTGGTACACTTTGTACAGTGCGATAAGTATAGCTTTTATTTCAGACTGATTTTATTTGGAGAAAATATTATGACTCGTATTCCTCTGTTTTCTTGATGATCACTGAACCAATTTAAATATTTTTGACACCATTTGTTAGAGAAAGGTCCATGTTCCTTTTACTCTTTTTATATGTAACTAGCGGACGTCACGCGTTTCACCCGCGTAGTTCCCGTTCCCGTGGGAATACGGGAATAAAATATATTATGCCTATGTTCACCGCAAAGAGTGTAGCTTTCCAACAGTGAAAGAATTTTTCAAATCGGTCCAGTAGTTTCGGAGCCTATTCGTTACAAACAAACGAACAAAAAAAAACAAATCTTTCATCTTTATAATATTAGTATAGAATATAGAAAAGCTTTTCAATTCTGTCTGGTAATTTAAAAATGGCTATAAAAATGGGACGATTTTATACATTTTTAAAGTGTCATATTTTCTATTTTATTAATTGCCGAAAAATAGAAGCGATAGGGTCATGTAGGTATAGGTATAGGTTGTCTGCTAGCAAATTTTACGTCAAAATCTACTCATAATTAATGTTCATAAATTAGTAACTCAATGCTCACATTAAGCTGTAGGTATTAAGTTAACAAAAGTTTAACAAGATTCTAAGTCCACAGTTAAGTTTATAATTACGTAGTTATGACAGCAAATATTAAGCGAAAATACCCAAAGGCGTTCTGTTTCAGACATAAAACGCCCGTTTGATGTTCTTAGAAACGTTTTCATTACTAGCTAATGCCCGTGGCTTCGCCAGCGTGTTCCCATGGGAACTTATTCCCGAAATAAAAATGTCTTACTCCAGACTTTAATCTATTCCTGTACTAAATTTCAGCCACATCCGTTCAGCCGTTAAAGCTTGAAACATGTTCTTACACTAATTTTTAAAAATTAGTCTAAAAACAATGCACTAATTTAAAAAAAAAAATTGTGTTAGAACCTTAGATCATCTAACCACAGGATGCGCCTTACTTAAGCATTGTTTTCTGCCATTGCACATGACCATTTGGTCTTTTGGCTTTATAAAAAGCACTGTAAATCAGTACATCATTTTATATGATTAAACTAGTACATTTCATTGTAGTTGACTGTACAATAAAAATTAACACACAACAGCCATTACGCGTTTGTCGATTAATACATTTTTAAATATAATGCAATTTTATATGTCTTTGTGTTTCCCCCTTCACCCGCTATGAAAACTAGCAGAATATTTTTGTATGCGGTGGTTCGCAAAGGCTAGTCCCGTGATATATGGTCTAAGGTTAGAACCAATGATGATTAGAGAATAATGCTACTATAGCGAAACCGGTCAGGTATTTTAAAAATTAAAATAAAAGTGGAATAGTACAAGTGAACTCGTTATAATACATCATATTATAACAAGTTCCATCAAGTGCCAACAATCAAAAGTATAACGGCGGATAACACGTTTCATACTATAACTATATTAATAAATTAGGATGCCGTATGAAAAGGGTTTGTCTGTATGTCTCCAGGTTGTATCTCATGAATCATGATAGCTAATCAACTTCCAAATAACATTTACTAAAAACTTTAAAAAAATCCCACACAACAAACGTAGTGTTATTTGCCGTTTTGGTACGAAATTTTCCGAACGCTAATCCAACATACACTTGGGCAGTTTTTAAACAATTTTTTCTGTATTTTTTATGTCAACAGTATTTGTTTATGAACTGTTTTGACATAGGTACTTACTTTTATTAGCACCTCTCTATAAAATAGATTGCAGAGGGGCTTATGGCGAGACTTGTGTCTGTAGTCGGTGACTCAGTTGCATTAAACTATGTCACTAGGTCAAGTGGATCATCTGTTCAAAGTTTGAAATAAAACAAAAATGACAACGTCAATCGGATTGAACTTTCACTTTCACAATAAACGTTAGAGGGGCAGTCGGGTGAGACCGTCTCACGGCTTCTTGTTTGCTGTGTATATGAACTGGTTTGACACAGTACTTACTTTTATTACTCCGACTAAAATAAGAGACCTACTGCATCAAATAAATTGTAGCATAATTCAGATGGGGTTCACTAGTTTGTGAAGTAAATATTCAAAGGTATCGAAACCTAAGGTGAACGCACTCAGGTGTTTTATGTGGAAACAACTTTATAGCCTTACATTCGGGGTTTATGTGATACATTACTAGAATTAAAAATACTACCTATGTTTGGTAGCATGCGTATTGCTCATTTTGTGATGCCGTTTTAAGGTTCTGTACTCAAAGTGTAAAAACAAAACCTATGACTGAGACTTTGTCTGTCTGCCTGTGACCAGGATGTATCTCATGAACTGTGATACCTGAAACTTGCAGTTGAAATTGTCACAAATTGTGTATTTCTTTATTGAGCTTGGGGGCCACGTAAGTAGGTGAGGCCACAGTGTTAGCCGTAGGTCTGTTGGGAGCATGGTTGGGAGTCCTGGGAACATCTTTCTGAGGGCTTACCCGGTGCTCCCAACCATACCTATGCATTAGGTGGGAAACATTTGGTTTTGACGTGAATACGTCTTTAAAATTACTTCGTTAACTTGTTTGTTAATTAAATGACCTAAATAGCAAATTTCGTTTTGAAAAAACTCGCATTTTTCAACTTGCAACGTCAAACCCGAGTCTCTCAGCCTCTGCAACACGGTATTCAGTCTACTCAAGTGTTCTACTTTATTATTGCCTGTAATTAGAATGTCATCGAGAAAACATAGCACTCCATCTAAATCACTGAAAAGGCTGCTTATGGCACGCTGAAAAATTCCAGTTGAGCTGGATAATCCAAAAATTAATCTTTTATAGGTAAATAAACCTATACTAGTGTTTATACATGTAATTTTGTTAGGATCCCGAATACAAAACTGATTATATGCCATTGACATGTCCAATTTCGTAAATTGCTCACCCCCGTGTAACTTCGCGAACAAATCTTCGATGGTGGGTAACGGATACCTATCTACTAATAATTGCTTATTAATAGTTCGAGAGTAATCGGCGCATATTCTTATTGAACCATTTTTTTTTAAAACGGGCACTATGGGCGATGCGTAGTCAGAGTGTTCTACTGGTTCGATTATTCCTAAACTAACCATGCGTCGTAACTCAGCTGCAACTCGGTCTTTTAACGCGAATGCCACCGGGCGCGCCTTCATAAAAACAGGTTTAGCGTTATCTCGTAAACGTAATTCCACTTTGTACTTGTTGAAGCAACCAAGTTCATCTGTGAATACCTCCGGATAGCTTTGCATCAATTGTTTTAATTCACTATCAGCTGCAATTGAGGCTCGGTTATAATTAATTGGAACGAGTTCGAGACCGAATTTACAGATGAAGTCCCTACCAAGCAGCGGAGGACCACCGCTTCGTATAACGTATACATCTATAGGAATACATTTACCCTCATATGTAATAGAGACTATTAACTTGCCTATGCAGTGTAACGTACCACCATTATACCCAAAAAGCTTCTTTTTGTTCATTAACAATGGCAAATCGCTAAAATATTTATTGTAAATGTTTTCCGAAATCGCAGTTACCGCGGCTCCGCTATCAATCTCACACTTTAAAGGTAAATCACCAAAAAGTACTGTCTCAACCATGGGTTGCCCGCCTATGCAGCGAATATTGAAAAACTTACCATCGTCACTATCACCTTCGCTCATGACTTCATTCTCGACAAATTTTATAGTTTTACACATGTTAGCCAAGTGGCCCTTATTTTTACACTTCCTGCACTGATACTTAGAAAATCGGCACTTGACAGCGGTGTGGTTGGATCGTCCACAGACCGTGCATTTCTGTTGCTTAGAACTGGAGTCGTTGGCTATTTTATAGACCCCTTGCTCCTGCGTCAATGCTTCTGTTGATGTAGAACTTGTAGACGCTGCACCAGCTCGAGAACAACGAATTCTATCAGCTAATTCCACTGCTTTAGATAATGTGAGATTATCTACATCGCGTGAAAATAATTTTTCTCTCTCGGGACCAGGCAGCAGACCCATTACGAATCTATCCAGAAGGTAGTCTTCCAAGTTCTTGAAGTTACAGTGAGCGGCAAGCCCCCTGAGTCTGGCTGCCCACTGCGCGTGGCCCTCACCGACTTGTTGAACTGCTGTGTAAAAGCGTGACCGCTCCGCAAAACTGCATCTTTTCGGCGTAAAATGTGCATCTAATAATTGAACCACTTCATCGAAGCTCTTTTCTTCGAGATTTTTCGGCAACGCTAGGTTTGTGGCCAGCCGATAGGTACTTTCTGAGAGTGCGCTAAGCAGGATTGCACGTCGCTTTACACCTGCTTTGTCCGTTGTTTCTAAGACGTCATTTGCAATAAACCATTGCTTTAATCTGTTTTTGTACGTCTCCCAGTCTTGAATTTCATGATTGAAATTCGAAATCAATCCAAAAGGTGATGAAAGGGTAGACATATTTGTTTTCCGTCGTCGCCACTGTTAGATATGCACCAACCAACGTGAGACACAAGTGAAACAACCGGTAGTTATTAACGCACTGCTTTATTGTATAGCACTGACGTACATATTAGTGGTGAGCGCAGTCACACAACGCGTATACCTATAGCTACATACGTAACACATAGGGACGCAATCCAAAAAAACGAATTATATCAAAAGCGGGGGATACAGTTTAGTGTTGTAGCTACATATTTATCATATCCATCCAAAGTAGTTACACCACTGGATAGCTAAAGAATCAAAGAATTTATCACGCTAAGTAAGGACTGTAACACATCGCGCGCGGGGGAGGGGGCAGCCCCGCCATTTTGAAGGTCATTTGCTGCGTCTCGAGATTTCCATTTAGTATAACTTTCGACTCGGTGAAGCTACGACGTTCATTCAAGTTTCAATCGTCAGCTCTCGTCAAAATCTATCGATTATATGTAACATTAGTGTAAAATTGTAACTGTGAAAATAATAAGGTGTTTAAATAAAAAAATAATATCAAAAAATATATAATGTCGGCCTATACGCGTCGAAAAGCCAAATCGAAATACAGAGATCGTATACGGTTGGAAAGGGCATCTCAACAGCAATCGAATGGTACCAATAAAACACCATATGATCGAGTCAAGCAGTGCCGGCAACGACGGTGCCAGTACATTTGCAGCTGGTACGGCTGGAATGGTTCGTTACATGACGTATTCACGTTTAAACCAACGGCCGTGTGCCCCGACACAGCCCCACCCGTTTTTTGTCTGTAGGAGTATGGCATGGCCTCCCTGTAGGATTTTCCACACGTTAAAAGTAAAAATAGTAGGTTATTTTATTTTATTATTTATTTATTTATTGGTTTTGTACACACAATTAAAAACAAAAGAAATCATATGGAATATTGTACAAGGCACTACTTATTTCTAATGAAATATCTTCCAGTAGGCCTGAGAGAGGAGATGTGAATGAGAGACAAAATAAATAAGTGTGTGCAGAATAATAAACATACATAAACCTTAAATAGCATACATACATAAATACATACATAATATATAGTATTATACTATCTAAATACACTTAAGTACAGAGAAATATCATAAACATCTCTAAGGATAAAATGTTATGTTAAAGATAACAGGTAATGTTCTTTCACTTTCTTCTTGAAGAGTGAAACAGTTTTACAAGTTCTTATCTCCGGTGGGAGAGAATTCCATAGCCTTGCAGCGTGAACAGTGAAGGAGTAAGAGTAAAAATCAGTTTTGTGAGAAGGGAATGTAAGGCGATTTTCAAGATGTGTTCTAGAAAGAGCATCAGGTGTACGCATAAAAGAGAACCGCTCACGTAAGTAGGTAGGACATAAAGGATTGTGCAAGATATTGAATAGGACACACAATATCCGAGTATTCCTCCGAAGTCGGATTGGGAGCCACTTGAGTTTTGCACGAAATTCCGAGACATGATCATACTTACGAAGATTGAAAATAAACCGAATGCATAAATTTTGCAGTCTCTCAAGTTTGTTTAAAAGCTCCTCAGTAGCATCCAAGTAGCAGGAGTCCGCATAATCAATAATGGGCTGTATCAATGTTTGAGCAAGTGAGATTTTAATATCTACAGGCAAAAAAGGCTGAAGGCATTTGAGGGTGTGGAACGTGTAGTGAACCTTTTTGCTAACATTCAGAACATGAGCATTCCAGGACAAGTTTCCATCTAAGGTAATACCAAGATCTTTTGCCGTGTCGGTATAAGGTATTCGAACTCCATCAAGTAAGAGAGGCGGAAGAAAGGCCATGTCTAGTCCAGATCGCATTTGCCTACTGCCGATCACTATCGCCTGAGACTTACCTGGATTAATTAAAAGCCCAAAAGACTTAGCCCACTCGCCAATAGCACTCAGGTCACGATTCATATCGGCTATGGCGCTTCTATACTCATTCAACTTAAAATGACGATACAGCTGCAAATCGTCTGCATACAGATGGAAGTTGGAAGAAATAACTCGAACAGAAGAGTTGATGAAAATGGAAAAGAGTAGAGGAGAAAGTACGCCACCTTGAGGCACTCCAGCAATGAGGTTACGCCAATCCGAGAAAGACTCGTTAAGGCGAACACACTGCGAGCGCCCCCGAAGATAAGAGTCAAACCAGGCCACAGTCTCAGTGGAGAAATTAAGGGAATTAAGAATGCCTAGAAGAATATCTAGATCCACTGAGTTGAATGCGCTACTGAAGTCCAGCAGAACAAGTACGGTAAGGGATTTGTTCTCCATGGCCAGACGAATATCATCCGTCACCTTCAGCAGAGCCGTCACAGTGCTGTGACCTGGACGGAAGCCAAGGTTAATGCCCGGTGACGACACATAAGGTGGAAACACACTTTTAAGACACGACGCGACGCTACGTGTAGACTGTACTGCGCATGGCTTTTTCTTTTTTCCTCATTACGTAGGACCTACAGAGGTAGGGACTGTCAAAGTGTGGGTGTGTAATTTTCACTTGTGCCTGCGGGAATATATTAAACACGTAATTGTTGTATGTTGCGAGAAAAACATAGCTTTTTTTCTTGATATTATATGGATTACAATTTTATTATTCCTTCTACTAGATACGACTGCCAAGTCTTTCAAATTAATATTTTATAGAGGAATGATTCGTTTGTTTTTAATTGGTAAACTCTGAAAATACATACATTGCCGCTTTCCTTCCCCGTGACATCACCAAGTTGTACCCCCAGTGGTGTCATGGGGAATCTACTCTTCCCCGTTGCACCACCGTGGTGTCACGGGGAATCGTATTTATCCCCGTGACACCACCAGTGGTACCAATGGGCATTAAGGTCTTCCCTCTGGCACTACTGTAGTGATGCCCCACATTTCTGAGATATAAAATAAAATATTGGAATCCTCATCCAGAGACA
Source organism: Miltochrista miniata (assembly GCA_933228765.1). Lineage (NCBI taxonomy): Eukaryota > Metazoa > Arthropoda > Insecta > Lepidoptera > Erebidae > Miltochrista > Miltochrista miniata. The sequence goes on from OW121770.1 coordinate 15,469,747, forward strand.
ATAGAAAAAATATTGAAAATGTTTTACGAAGATTATGAGAAACAAGTACCTACTTGTACTATTCCACAACTTTTATTATAATTTTCAAATTTTTTGTTAAAGGTCTCTTTTATTAAAACGTATTACAACAAGGTCTATCAAGTACCAACAATTAAGAAAATAAAGGCTTTAGGAAAACTTTGAAGTAGACTGCAATTAATTAAGTTAATTTTGTATGGTTTTTTATACCACTAAGGTATAAGTCGTGTCTTCGCGCCGAAGGCTATCGGCCTCCATGACCGGGGGCCTGAGGACGGTGAGTGGGTTGCTCACCGTCCTCATAGAAGCAGGCCCATGACGGCAGCGTTACGTGAGAGATTCACGCACGCCCCCCCTAAGAAGCGTGATCACACCCTAAAACCCACCAAAGACGCGGGATAGCACACAAACCACCCCCAGGGCGAGGCCACAGTAGTAGTCGTAGGTCTGTTGGGAGTCCTGGGACATCCTGCCGAGGGCTTACCCGGGGCTCCCGATCTTAGGTTGTTGGGCGTTACGTGAGGTTTTTTAGTCGGTAGAAGTAAGGCATAGCATCCATGAAGGATTTTCCCTTACGTTAAACAAAAGAAAAAAACAAAAAGGGCTGGTTTCATATTAAAAAATAGTGTTACTTAGATTTCAAAACCAAAAAAATTATGATCGCACGGAAACCATGACTATTCTATTTTAGTATTTTTTTTTGGTTCAGTATTCTCGTAGTTGATATCTATAAAATAGCCTAGGTATTTTTTTTTAATTTCACCAATCAGACAGACAGACATGACAACTTTTATTTTAGTTTGAACTTTTATTTTATTAGCGTTAATACTACCAATAATTATAGATCAAATTCCACCAGATTAGCTATAGTATTAGTTAAACAGTATAGTACCTATAGATAGTTCTACCGAGTTGAAACACGCAAGACTCCCATCACTATTAGTCGGTAGTGCCAGAGGGAAGACCTTAATTCCCATTGGTACCACTGGTGGTGTCTCGGGGATAAATATAATTCCCCGTGACACCACGGTGGTGCAACGGGGAAGAGTTGATTCCCCATGACACCACTGGGGGTACAACTTTGTGGTGTCACGGGGAAGGAACGCAATGCCGAATGTCAAAAATTCTTTCACTATTAATAAGCCGAGTTATTCAGAAGCAATAGATATACTTAAGCTGTTTATAAACATGTTACCTACTCTTTTCAAAAAAGCGCAACTTTTGTGGTAAGATTCAAGTCTGTCAGATAAATAGGCGCCTCGGGGTTCGTTGTATGTGACGGGCAAAGACGTGGGACACAAGTAGTCTAATACTAGTATTATAAAGAGGAAAGATTTGATTGTTTGTTTGTTTGTTTGCATCGAATAGGCTCCGAAACTACTGCATCGATATGAAAAATTCTTTCACTATAAGAAAGCTACATTATCCGTGGATGACATAGGCTAAATTTTATTTCCATATTCCCACGGGAACCGTAGTTGCGGATCAAACCGCGTGACGTCAGCTAGTTTTACATAAAAGACAATGAACACAATAAATAGCCTCATATTGCCTCTTACTGAGAATGTAAGTGAACGATATTTACCGGATTCAATTACGTGTCATATCGTTATCCCGTGCCGCCATGCCACGTAAAGAGATTGCGCGCGAAATGACAACTATTTCACGTTCATTTTTAGGGTTTCGTAGCCAAATGGCAAAAACGGAACCCTTATAGATTCGTCATGTCTGTCTGCCTGTCTGTCCGTCCGTGTGTCACATCCACTTTTCTCCGAAACTATAAGGCCTATGCTATTGAAACTCGGTAACTAGATGTATTCTGTGAACCGCATTAAGATTCTTATATAAAAAGAGAAAAAAAGCAGTAAATTTTGGTGGTCCCCATACTCAGAACTGAAACTCAATTTTTTTTTTTCATCAAACCTATACGTGTGGGTATCTATTAATAGGTCTTCAAAAATGCAATGGAGGTTTCTCACATCATTTATTTCTAAAGTGAATAGTTTGCGCAAGAGACACTTCCAAAGTGGAAAAATGTGTCCCCCCCCCCCCCCCTCTAACTTCTAAACTAAGAGAACGAAGAATCTAAAAAGAATGTATGTTATACATTACCATCAAAACTACCAACGAAAATTAGTTTGAACGAAATAGAGCTGGTAGTTTTTTATTAATACGTCATAAACCGCAATTTTCGGCTAGAAAAATCACTACCACTGCGAACGTGTTAAAACATCAGTCAAAGTTACAACGAACTATAAGAACTTTTATATTATGTTACTTGCTGCTACGAAACCCTTGGCCGGTTTTTTATTATCCTACTATGTTCTACTATAACTTGATGGGTGATGGGTCTGCCAACTCTATCATTATGAGCGTTATTTATAACTACTTTTTACGTAATAAAAATACTGCTAATTCATGGCATGGGCTTACCCGAGCAGGCAGTCCCGGTCATAGGCAGTTTTTAAGGAATGACTGTTGTATAGGTACATGCATACATGCATGCTTGACTGCCTCTGTAGTGCAGTCGGTAGTGATACCGCCTGCGGAGCTGGAGGTCGTGGGTTCGATTCCCACCGGAGACAAATATTTGTGTGACCCATAAATGTTTGTCTCAAGAGTCTGGGTGTTTCTATGTATTATGTATGTATTTAAAAAAGCGTATTAAAATGTGAACGATAGGTTCTTTGACATTTTATTAAATTCTTTTTGTATTTAATGTAATGTGACGTAATCTATACTTCTATACTAATATTTTAAAGAAGAAAGATTTGTTTTTTTGTTTGTAACAAATAGGCTCCGGAACTACTGGACCGATTTGAAAAATTCTTTCACCGTTGGGAAGCTACACTCTTTGCGGTGAACATTGGCAATATTTTATTCCCGTATTCCCACGGGAACGGGAACTACGCGGGTGAAACCGCGAGACGTCCGCTAGTTTAATTATATAAAAATTTTAAGTTTAAAAAGTATATAAGTATTAATATCCGTGGTCTGATACCCGTAACACAAGCAGGTTATTCCTAGCTTATCTTGGGATCAGATAGCGGTGTGTGAAATGTCCGTGAATATTTATTATTTATTGAAGTGAAACTTTATCGGCGTTGGAAAAAAATTTGCGTCACGTCACGTCACGTCACGTCACGATTTTTGGTTACGCGCCATCTTTGTTCTGTTCCCCACCACGGTGGATTCGAATTAAGAGTACTTTATCCAGGGATAGCATGTCATTTAAGGGTTTTTGGACTTTTGGACTTTTGGATGGGACATTGGTACTTTGGGTCTTTGGAACTTTGAGACTTTGGGACTTTTGAACTTTTGAAGTTTTGGACTTTTGGACTTTTGGATGGGACCTTGGTACTTTGGGTCTTTGGGACTTTGGAACTTTGGAACTTTGGGACTTTGGGACTTTGGGACTTTTGGATGGGACCTTGGTACTTTGGGTCTTTGGGTCTTTGGGACTTTGGGACTTTTGGACTTTTAGACTTTTGGACTTTTGGACTTTTGGACTTTGGGACATTGGGACATTGGGACTTTGGGACTTTGGGACTTTGGGACTTTGGGACTTTGGGACTTTTGGACTTTTGGACTTTTGGACTTTTGGACTTTTGGACTTTTGGACTTTTGGACTTTTGGACTTTTGGACTTTTGGACTTTTGGACTTTTGGACTTTTGGACTTTTGGACTTTTGGACTTTTGGACTTTTGGACTTTTGGACTTTTGGACTTTTGGACTTTTGGACTTTTGGACTTTTGGACTTTTGGACTTTTGGACTTTTGGACTTTTGGACTTTTGGACTTTTTGACTTAATTTAAGGTGAGGTGAAAATTAAGTTTATGAAGAAGTTTCACTTCTTACGTGTGTACACTAAGTACACGCAATTTTTTTATTTGTTAAGCCTAGGATTTAGTTTTCTTCCTATATTGTTTGTGTGCCTCACTATGTTACCGAATACTCGTAAATATTTATTTTTCTTTTCTTCTTGCAGAGCTCCATGTGGTTTTAGCTCGCATAGCATCCAATAGGATTTTTACACGTAAAGAATGCTACATTAAAGAATATTTGTTACGAGTGAAAGAGTTTCAGCATTACTAAAACGAAACGGTTACAACAAGCAACAATGAAGGTATAAATAGTTACTACCACTTTAAAGCTATCTACCTGTGCTATTGACCAAGTTGGTATCTAAAATGTTTGCGACACTTTTCCTAAGTCGTTAAAACTTCGAGAATAGAGTCTTTTAAAATGCTTTTGCAGTGCTCATATACAGTATATGAGCACTGCAAAAGCATTTTAGTATTAACAACACTAGGAAAATATTTTCAAAGTGGAATGACGTCAGGCATTTGATTGTTGAAAATCCTGATGTAAAATTTATGATAGTATGCCGTATGAACATGTATAGGTTTAAATATGGTGTGTTTCAGGGTAGTGTGTTGGGCCCCTGTGAGCATATTATCAATGTGGAGTCCTGAATTCTATAAGTGTAAAAACCGCGATAGTTTAAAAATAACATATTACCAAAGTAGGCGAAATCTAGTCTACTACTTTCCATTTACTCACGTAAAGCGATGGGCTGAAATGAGAATCATTAGAATTAAGGTTGTATATATAAAATACATTACCAGATATGTATACGAACACACAAATGGAAAATAAATATTTTTCTTAAACATTCTACACAAGCATTTACCATATTTAAGCGAATATTAGGTAGGTACCTATTTAATTTATACGCACATCAAAGTATTTTTTCTTTTAAATAGGAACAGAGAGTAAAGCCTGCTGTAGGTAATTCATTCAGAATGAAACATAAATATTTTATTCAGGTCACAGAGTAGCACTTATAATTTCAACATTATTGGCTCTACAATAAATACATTTATTCTGGTGTCCGTGCGTCACGAGGCTGTATATCAGGACCCGTGAAAGCTAGAGAGCTGAAATTTTCACAAATGATGTATTTATATTTCCTTTATCGCTACAAATACTAAAACCAGAAAAAAGGGGAGTGTTAAGGGGGGCTCTCATACAACAAACGTGATTTTTTGCTGTTTTTTGGTACGGAACCCTCCGTGCCCCAGGTCGACTCGCACTTGACCGGTTTTTTGTGTTGTATTACGTTTTATAGATATAGGTATGCTGACATAGAAAGGAGGCACTATGGCCGCGTTGATCAACCAACAGCGGGGTTCGTTCTTCATAAGCATCTGCACGCTCGGAGCGCTTGATTGAACGCCTGACCGCTCTCTGTCTGATAGAGCCCTTACTTATTCAAATATTAATGTTTTTTTTATTACCGTCGGTGTCGAGACACTAGGTCATGGGATCCCAATGCGCACATTTTTTTAATTTTTTTAAGAAGCGTCTTGTTGAGTCGACTGGTGACCCTAGGGCTGGCAGTTATCTCTCCAAACGAATCGGCATCGCTATTCAAAGGGGGAACGCTGCCAGTCTTTTGGGCACACTGCCACGGGGGCCTTATTAGTTTAGTTTTATACACATTGTAACTGCTAAACAATACATTGATATCATCGTATAAATACATGATCAGATTCCCTTTCATGTAATATACGATAGATTAGGGAAGTGCTCAGGGATTACTGAAGTCTGCCTTAGGACTTAAGACTTAGGCATTTTTACCAGACAAACTGAACAATAGTACTCCCTGAACACTTATCTTCTCGTAATCTTATCATTAACTCTAAGGTTGACGGCTAATAATGTTCAAGTCTTAAGTGTCTTAAATCTACATGACAAAACACAGGCCCATCATAATATCTGTTCTATAACATAAAGTGTCCCAAAACTACCTGTCCAAATTTTGTCACGTGACTTGGCATCAGTCAATACTTTGACTGTAAATCTGTTTCAAAGGTCCTGTAAATCTTTACCCCCCCCCCCCCCCTACTATCGCTACTGAGCGGCAGCAGAGAGCGACAACGACAGCCAGGCGAGTGCTTCGTGTTTGTTTTGCCGCGCGGACCATGTTACCTCGAATTGCCGCGGTAACAAACGAATGCTTAATGCGCGACAAAAATATTTTAAAAAATAACCCCCCTTTTTTATTAAATATTTGTATTTGATTTCCGATGCCAAGTCATTTCATGAAATTTGGAGAGTCAATTTTGGGACACCCAATAATATGTATTTCTGTATTTTATTTCAATAAGACGAAGCTTATTTGAAGTTAAATTTTTCATGTTATAAATTAGGTATATTACTGAACTTTATGCAAAAGGTCTATTTAATATCCCTAAGGAGTCGTGTATTCCTTACCACGCTATGTAGGTAATTAATTTAGACAGCTGGGTACACATATTCATAGAAATTGTGAAAAATTTGGAGCATTATACTTTTAAATAACGTTTATTGTGTCGTAGTAAATTATAGCTAATCTTTCTTTCTTTTTCCACACTGACAATTTTACCATTAATAGTTCTCTATTAAGGAAAAGCGTTCATTATAAAGGATCCTGTCCCAGTCGTTTTGGACCCAGAAATACTATTTCAAGGTTGGGAAGTCGGTCTCGCGCTCAGAGTACAAAAAAAACGGCAAAAAATCACGTTTGTTATATGGGAGAACCTTACATTACGATATTAAAGTCGGTGTCAGATATTCATATTCTCATCGAGTACCCTAAAACGGATTACTCTCAACGAGTCACCCTAAAACGGGTCACAGTGTGACTCGTTGAGAAAAAAACTCGCAAGGAGTAACAGTGTGACCCGTTGTTGACATTTTATTCTCATCTAGTCCCACTGGGTCTTGTAGTGTGACTCGTTAGGAAAAAATCGTCGTATCGAGTAACAGTGCTACTCGATGCGAGTTTTAATTCTCAGCTAGTATCACGAGTGTTACTCGTTCGGAAAAACAAATCTCTACTAGTAACAGTGTGACTCGTTGCGGAATTTTTATTCTTATCTAGTAGTTAGTACATCATATATATAGTATATCATGTAAGTATAAGTATTATAATAAGTTAAATATGTATGCCGAATATGATGAAAATAACAAAAAAAAGACACCAACTTCAAATAAAACTAAATACTGAAAAATAAAATTTACTTAGCACAAAGTCAGTATATTCTGATTTATCAGATATCATTAAATATAATACAGAAATCGGTGCCCAGTGAAACTATATAGGCTTAGGTAGGCATTATTAATCTCTCAGTCATATTGGCACCGACTTTAGTTAATTTTTTTATTTTTTACTTTTTAGTGTACATAAATAGAAAAGTACCTATTTATGAGGTTTATTATGTACAGAGGCATCAAAAACAGAATTTTTGCTGTAAATTTGATGATTTACCTCGATTTTCCCAAGATCCCAGCATCAGATCCTGATACCCTGGATATGGGACCAACTCAGAAGTAGCCTCTTTCAAACAAAAAAAAAATCAAAATCCATCCATAAATTGGCGCCGCTATCGCGTAACATACATACAAAAAAAATAGCGTACGAATTGAGAACCTCCTCCTTTTTTGAAGTTGATTAACAAATTTTCATGTCACTTTATTGACTTAATAATGAATGACACAAGCTTTCTTCGTTGTTTCATAGTAAATCGTTTATCAATGTTTCTTTAAACATAATAAATAAAATCTTGTTCAGAATAGGTATTGTAATTTACATATTAAACCACAGACTTACAATAAGTAGCAGACAAAGCATTAGAGATTGAAAAGTACGCCAAAACTAACACATATAAAAACCACACACACTAACGCAACTACAGGGAAGGAGTTAGCCGCCTAGTTCAATAAGATTTATTTTAATGAAATAAGAGTATCTTAAAATACCTCTTAAGGTTCCGTAGCCAAATGGCAAAAAACGGAACCCTTATAGATTCGTCATGTCTGTCTGTCTGTCCGTCCGAATGTCACAACCACTTTTCTCCGAAACTATAAGACCTATGCACTTGAAACTTGGTAAGTAGATGTATTCTGTGAACCGCATTAAGATTTTTAAATATAACTAGAAAAAAAGCAGTAAATTTTGGGGGTCCCCATACTCAGAACTGAAACGAAAAGTTTTTTTTTCATCAAACCCATACGTGTGGGGTATCCATAGATAGGTCTTCAAAAATGCTATTGAGGCTAAAGCACCTTTAGAAAAAAATGATGTTACAAAACATCATTTTTTTCTAAAGGTGCTCCCTCACCGGGAGCATTCGCGCGTAATGTAATGTTACGAGTCTAGAATTACAGCCAGTGTGGGAGGTGAACCGAGCATTGCAATGCGCACCTTGTAATGATACAAGACGAGGTTACAGCAGTGAAGCAGGTGATCCGAGCATTGCAATGCGCGCCTTGTAATGATACAATTTGTAACGTTTTGATCCAACTCGTAACATCAATGCGCTTTTTTTGTTGCGGCTGGCCGGCCGCACACTGGTCCGGATTATAAATAGGTGGTCATACGATCTAAGATGTCAAACGCTTTTGGGAAAAAAATAGTAGTACGAGTACGAATTTCAGGTTAATTTTGCAATCCAATATGGCCGCCGCGCCACCATTGTAAAATTTCATGTTGGATATCGTTTATGGGGTTTTTTGGTATGCTGAGTACGAATTTCAGGTTAATTTTGCAATCCAATATGGCCACCGCGCCACCGTTGTAAAATTTCATGTTGCATATCATATAAGGGGTTTTTTGGTATGCTGATTACGAATTTTGGGTTAATTTTGCAATCCAATATGGCCGCCGCGCCGAATTCACAAAATTTCATGATGGGTATCGTTTAAGGAGGATTTTGGTACACTGAGTACGAATCTCATGATAATTTTGCAATCCAATATGGCCGCCGCGCCGAAATCACAAAATTTCATGATGGGTATCGTCTAAGAGGTTTTTGGTATGCTGAGTACGAATCACATGATAATTTCGCAATCCAATATGGCCGCCGCGCCGAAATCACAAAATTTCATGATGGTATCGTCTAAGGGGTTTTTTGGTATGCTGAGTACGAATCACATGATAATTTTGCAATCCAATATGGCCGCCGCGCCGAAATCACAAAATTTTCGTGATGGGTATCGTTTAAGGGGTTTTTTGGTATGCTGAGTACGAATCACATGATAATTTTGCAATCCAATATGGCGGCCGCGCCTAAATCACAAAATTTCATGATGGGTATCGTCTAAGGGGTTTTTTGTTGTGTACGAATCACATGATAGTTTTGAAATCCAATATGGCCGCCACGCCGAAATCACAAAATTTCATGATGGATATCGTATAAGGGGTTTTTTGGTATGCTGAATACGAATTTTAGGTCAATTTTGCAATCCAAGATGGCCGCCGAACCACCGTTGTAAAATTTCATTTTGGATATCGTGAAAGGGGTTTTTTGGTATCTCAGCATACTGACAGAAATCTCGCAACAGTGGCGCGGTGGCCATATTGGATTGCAAAATTAACCTGAAATTCTTACTCAGCATACCGAAAAACCCCATAAACAATATCCAACACGAAATTTAACGAAGGTGGCGCGGCGGCCATATTGGATTGCAAAATTATCATGAGATTCGTACTCAGCGTACCAAAATCCCCCTTAAACGATACCCATCATGATATTTTGTGATGACGGCGCAGCGGCCATATTGGATTGCAGAATTATCATGTGATTCGTACTCAGCATACCAAAAAACCCCTTAAACGATACCTATCATGAAATTTTGTGATTTCGGCGCGGCGGCCATATTGGATTACAAAATTATCATGTGATTTGTACTCAGCATACCAAAAAACCCCTTAGACGATACCCATCATGAAATTTTGTGATTTCGGCGCGGCGGCCATATTGGATTGCAAAATTATCATGTGATTCGTACTCAGCATACCAAAAAACCCTTAAACGATATCCATCATGAAATTTTGTGATTTCGGCGCGGCGGCCATATTGGATTGCGAAATTATCATGAGATTCGTACTCAGCGTACCAAAATCCCCCTTAAACAATACCCATCATGAAATTTTGTGATATCGGCGCGGCGGCCATATTTGATTGCAAAATTATCATGTGATTCCTACTCAGCATACCAAAAAACCCCTTAGACGATATACCCATCATGAAATTTTGTGAGTTTGCGCGCAGCGACCATATTGGATTGCAAAATTATCATGTGATTCGTACTCAGCATACCAAAAAACCCCTTAAACGATACCCATCATAAAATTTTGTGATATCGGCGTGGCGGCCATATTGGATTTCAAAACTATCATGTGATTCGTACTCAGCATACAAAAACACCCCTTAGACGATACCCATCATGAAATTTTGTGATATCGGCGCGGCGGCCAAATTGGATTGCAAAATTATCATGTGTATAGTACTCAGCATACCAAAAAACCCCTTAAACGATACCCATCATGAAATTTTGTGATTTCGGCGTGGCGGCCATATTGGATTGCAAAATTATCATGTGATTCGTACTCAGCATACCAAAAAACCCCTTAAACGATACCCATCATGAAATTTTGTGATATCGGCGTGGCGGCCATATTGAATTTCAAAACTATCATGTGATTCGTACTCAGCATACAAAAAAACCCCTTAGACGATACCCATCATGAAATTTAGTGATATCGGCGCGGCGGCCAAATTGGATTGCAAAATTATCATGTGTATAGTACTCAGCATACCAAAAAACCCCTTAAACGATACCCATCATGAAATTTTGTGATTTCGGCGTGGCGGCCATATTGGATTGCAAAATTATCATGTGATACGATCTCAGCATACAAAAAACCCCTTAGACGATACCCATCATGAAATTTTGTGATTTCGGTGCGGCCGCCATATTGGATTGCAAAATTATCATGTGATTCGTACTCACCATACCAAAAAACCCCTTAAACGATACCCATCACGAAAATTTTGTGATTTCGGCGCGGCGCCCATATTGGATTGCAAAATTATCACGTGATTCGTACTCAGCATACCAAGAAACCCCTTAAGCAATACCCATCACGAAATTTTGTGATTTCGGCGCGGCGGCCATATTGGATTGCAAAATTATCATGAGATTCGTACTCAGCATACCAAAAACCCCCTTTAACGATACCCATCATGAAATTTTGTGATTTCAGCGCGGCGGCCATATTGGATTGCAAAAGTATCATGAGATTCGTACTCAGCGTACCAAAATCCCCCTTAAACGATACCCATCATGAAATTTTGTGATTTCGGCGCGGCGGCCAAATTGGATTGCAAAATTATCTCTTAGTCTTTCTGTTCCCGGTTTCCATTTCGGAGTTTCCAGTTCTATGATCCGATTCAAAATCGCAGTAAAAACCATTTCTGCTAATAGTTTTGCACCAATTTTTTTAAAACCTTCTCCTGACAGAAACAAACACAACAAAAAAGAATTAGAGAAATCGGTCCAGCATTTCACGCGTGATGCCGTGACCACAGAAATCGGGCTTCATTTTTATATATTGTTTACTTAATATCATCGAAGATTACAGGCATTATATTAAAATGCAATTCTGAACTAATTAAATGCTGAATCACAGTTTGCCACACTTAATTTTATGTTAGCATTTTTAATCTTGAAAAGAAGTGCCTGAGTTTGGCCCCTACATTAATGAGAGGTATCTAATACGTCAAACTGCAGCATCGGCAGCTTATTTCTTTCAAAAACCAGGCGTACGTCATTTTTTTTAACATGTCATGTATAGTGTTGCAATACGTGTAGAAACGAGATAGCAGCATTCACTAACCCCCTAGAGCGAGCGGAATGGAAAGACCAACGCACACAAACATAATTAATGTTTCGTCTGCTACTTATTGTACGTCTGTGTATTAAACACATTATACTTAGCAAACAATGAAAACTCTAAATAATTTTCTTGCTCAAATATTTATTTATTTCAATCTGGTAATCGAATACGGGACCTCAGCAGGGTTCTGAGGAACCCAGTAAAAAGGAGTATGAGAGTGCACCTTTGCCAGCCTTGCATTGTACGGGATCGAAAAACCGAACAATCAATACCTATTCTTAATATCAATTTATTTTTTATAATTTTTGGGTAACTCTTTAAAAGACAAGTAAATTAATAACTTTTGGAGAAGTTACTAATAGAATCTTGTTAGTTAATTACAAAAATAATATATTACGAGTACTTACAAGTGTTACTTCAAGAGAATAAAAATTCCACAACGAGTCACACTGTTACTAGTAGAGCTTTGTTTTTCCGAACAAGTAACACTCGTGATACTAGATGAGAATTAAAACTCGCATCGAGTAGCACTGTTACTCGATACGACGATTTTTTCCTAACGAGTCACACTACAAGACCCAGTGGTACTCGATGAGAATAAAATGTCAACAACGGGTCACACTGTTACTCCTTGCGAGTTTTTTTCTCAACGAGTCACACTGTGACTCGTTTGGGTTTAACCGTGGCCGCGCAGTCCGCATGAATTCAACTGCGCGGCCACCAGTTCTCTTGAACGGAGCTACGTACAAGTCTAATTCTTTTTGCTAATCACTGACACGATTTCGAAGAAAATGTAGATTATAAAAATAAAGCCCTACTATTTGAACTTCACGACATACGGCACCCAAAGTTATGGCCGCGCAGTCCGCATAAAGCGAACCGCGCGGCCACCAGTTCTCATTAACGGAGCATTGTAGAAGTCTAATTCTTTTTGCTAATCACTGATACGATTTCGAAGAAAAAGTAGATTTGAAAAATATAGCCCTAAAGTTTGAACTTCTCGTTCTACAGCACTTACGTAAGGGCGAACCGCGCGGCCACGTGTTTCTTAAAGTGGAGCTTAAACAGAATTTGGTAGAGGTCTCATTATTTTTGCTAATCATTGATACGATTTCGAAGAATATGTAGATATCATGAATGAAGTTCTAATGCTTGAAAATCACGAGTTACAGAACTTAAACCCTGTAACTCGAGTTAAAAGAAGGGTGACCATGATTTACGTTGCGTCGACGAGATATTCCCAAAAAAAAAATTGAACCGAATTCATACAAATCCTTTAAAATATTTACCTAGCACAAAGTTATTATTTTGATTTACCAGGTTTTATTCAATATCATATTGAAGTCGGCGCCAAGTAAACCCATAGGTATAGGTAGGTAGGTATTATTAATGGCAACAACTTCCATATTAAATTGAATAAAATCTGATAAATCAAAATACATATTACTATGTGCTAGGTATATTTTATTTTTAAGGATTTGTATGAAGTCGGTTCTATTGTTTAATTATTTTTTTATTATTATTTTAAGTCACGGGTAGACCGATAAGTATATCTATCTAGGTGTAAAGTTCTCATCAACACAAATCAATCAAGCCGAAACACAAGGTAACTGCTGTAAAACGTTAAGAAATTCCCTCAACTGTCTTTCGGTTCCATCATCATATCGACTCCAGACCTTTATTAAATTGTAGTAGGTATACTTACTTATTAAAGCACTTAATCAAAAAGTTAGCAAACGCACTAGTTGTCCCAACAATTTTCGGTGGTTGCCCTCGATTTCTCCTGGATCCCAGCATCAGATCTTGATACCCTGGATATGGGACCACCTCAGAAGTAACCTCATTCAAACAAAAAAATCAAAATCGGCGCCGCTATCGCGTAATACTTATACATAAAAAAAACATAGCGTACGAATTGAGAACCTCCTCTTTTTTGAAGTCGGTTAATAAGACTTTTTAATATCACGTATATTGCTATACTTTTAATCGTAAAAAGCAAATAGTTGTAGTCCCTTGGTTTGAATTTGAATAGAGAAGTTTACTTCTAGGATATAAATAAATAAATATTCACGGACATCTCACACAACGCTATCTGATCTCAAAGTAAGCTAGGAATAACCTGCTTGTGTTATGGGTATCCACGATCCACCACGGATATTAATACTTATATACTTTTAAATACATACATATTATACATAGATACACCCAGACTCTTGAGACAAACATTTATGGGTCACACAAATATTTGTCTCCGGTGGGAATCGAACCCACGACCTCCAGCGCCGCAGGCGGTAGCTCTACCGACTGTACCACAGAGGCAGTCAAAGATAAGAAGATAAGAAAAAAAAACACTCATCGATTTTCTATAGAACTAATGGGAGACACCCGATTGATGTATATGTCAGTAAATGGTGATGATCACAATATAGGTACATATTGTTATATAATGGGTAAGGTAAGGTAAGGCCGTTAGCGCAGCAAAGAACTATTGCGTCTTTGGCTGCATTCTACCGTATCTTTCACGGTGAGTGTTCTGAACTCTTCAACCTAATCCCGCCCACTCCTTCCCGAACAACGCCTGCTGGACATGGGTGCCACTCTTACTTCGCTACAACTGAACGATTCAAAAGATCGTTTCTCTGTCGTACCATAAAAACTGGAACGGCCTGTCAGCGCACGTGTTTCCCTTCTCTTACCATCCTGGGTTCTTCAAGCGGAGCGTGAAGAGGCACATCATAGGGCCGCCAACTTGGGGGCCGCTTTACATAGTCTTGCAGACTGGGACGGTGGCCCCCAATCGCTAGATGTTGCTGTGACTTTCCATCGGACGGCGGCATCATTTTGGCGAGCCGAATATAAAAAAAAACATGAAGAGTTAAAGTGCAAGGTGATTTATCACTGACCTCAGCTCTGGCACCGACATTTACCCACTTAAATGTTAAAAATAGCTAATAATACCGGAAATGTAAATAAGCCAGATAAATAAAGCTTCTTTCACAACTATTACAATAAAACAAATGATATTTAAATTGATAAAACATATTAATACTTACTATAAACTATAAATCACATATTTTAAAATTCACAATTCGTTTTCGTAATAGTAAGATTACAAATAAAATAGTAGATTTTTAACCAAGGTCAGGGTGGAAAGAATCAATTCCCGAGGTATTTAGACCGGCTATAGTCCGAGTCGGAATTGATTCTTTTGCCCGTGTTAAACACTCTACTTTTCATTTCGAATAAGAGAAAAATAAAGTAAAAGTAATAATATTCAAATCTTAACATAAAAGATTATTACCTATTTTTATGAATTCTGTCACAGACAGATAAATAACAGATAATAATATTACACTCTGTTAAAACTAGGATGATAATTTTGACAGCTCACGCCTATGAAGTATCGGATTTGTTTATGTCAAGTATACTTCAAAAAATTAACGTAGCACATAGACGAGTACCGCCCACTTATCCTAGTGAAGCGTATTCCAACAATACCGCACAATCGATCACAAACAAATAATTCGGAAAAATCGAATTCAATTGTTAATTTAAATGTTTTAAATTCTGTTGTTAAAGAAAACTCGCAAAAAACATACCTTCTTGTATCTTCAGATGATGCACAAACTACACAGTAATTATTTTGCCAAATATAGAAACGTGCGTAAATACAACAGAAATAATTATTATTATTTATTTTCCGGAATGCTAAAATGGCGTTTGGCAAGGAAAATGTACTCTGTACTACCCGTTCGCTCTAACTTTGCCGCTGGCCTAGAGGCGTATACCCGAATTGTTAAAGTAATTTGACAGTAGCTAATGTCACTTCGTCATAGAAAATACGCAACATTGTATGAAGAAGTGACATTAGTTGCTGTCAATTTACTCCGTCTAATTAAAAATTCGACTTTAGTATGGAGCCGAGCGGCAAAGTTAGAGCGAACGAGCAGTATTCTGTGGTGGTTTGGCGCGACCCACAAGGGGATGTTGGGGAGATTTTGTACTACTTAATATTTTATTTTGCTAGTAGATTTCATTTTATTTAATTATGTTTCTATAAATAAAAAGTAAAACAAAATAATAATATATTAAGATTATTAAAATGATTGAAATTAAAAATATTTTGATTACTTATTATGTACTGAATTATTACTTATTAAATAGATGTTTCTTTATGGTATTGTTATAGTTTGATTTTATGACTTAAATTACGCCAGTAATTACTAATCCGATAAACAGCACTAACATTTTATAAATTTAATTATTACTTTTTACCCGTAAACACATTAAGTAGGTAATCATATGTCTCAGTAAGTGAAATTCAAGTTTCCTTTTTACTCCACGTTCCTCTGATATTGACTTTTTTTCTTTCGCCAGCAAATATGTTTACTTCATGCATGCTACTACAGATAATTAATAGAATTCTTTTTTCAAATTTATAAAAGTTTATTTGTTTTTTAAAGTCGCGATGTCGATGTGTATAGCTATGATACGTCCTTGTTTTCGACCATTTTTAATTGCTGATTTAATTTCAAATGCTTTAGTTTTACGTAAATTGAATCTAAATACCACTATTCAAGTAATATAAACTTTGCGTTTAACCTATAACGTTGGTAGTCTGGACAATAACAATATCAAGTAAGGTATTTCCGCAATACTAATATTTTTTACCCAATATTTAAGTTGGTAGGTAATGAGGTACTGTATGGTGTTTTTACGTATAGTACTTAATTAATGTAATGTAATCGAAAGTCAATACTTTACTTATATGTACCTACTTACTTTACTTTTTTTATAAACGACATTTTAATACCTACATTTATAGAAGAATACTTCTAGTTAGTAAATAACACCTTATATAAATAAGTACGGAAAATGCTCAGAAAAGTTGTGGACCGTTTCATCTTAGAAAAAGTTACAAATGCCATCAGGCGAATTATCGTCCCGTCCATTTGTCTTCTTTGGGTTGGGCAGTTCGTTATCGTCGTGGTGATTTGCTAAGGTTTGTTTCCTTTTGGTGGTTGCTGTGGTTGGGATTGTTGAACTGTGGGAGTGAGGAGGTCCTGCACCAAAAACCAATATTAAATGTAGTGGAATATCTATTTCACACAGCGCCATGTAGAATGAATGATTGCCAATCGCCAGCAAATATGTTTTCTTTTTAATAAACCTATTTTACTTAAAAGCTTACAAGCACATTTTCGTAAGACTAATTCGAATCACTAATTCTCAATTGAATTGAATTGGAATTCAATTGAAACAATCAGTAGCTCTTTTTACAAGAAAAGCTACTTGCTATATAAATATATTTACACTATGATATTAAAATATTAAAAAGCCTGGATTCACATACTATAAATCTTGGTCACCCTATTTTTTCCTTCGATTATAGGTTTTAAGTTCTATACGTCATTTAGTTCTTAATTTGAGGCTTTATTCATACTGTCTACATATTCTTCGAAATGGTATCTGTAATTAGCAAAAAGAATGGGACTTCTACTAAGCTCCGTTTAAGCTCCATTTAAGAAAAACCGTGGCCGCGCGGTTCGCATTGTGCGGACTGCGCGGCCATAACTTTGGAGTGCCGTATGTTGTGAAGTTCAAATAGTAGGGCTTTATTTTTATAATCTACATTTTCTTCGAAATCGTGTCAGTGATTAGCAAAAAGAATTAGACTTGTACGTAGCTCCGTTCAAGAGAACTGGTGGCCGCGCAGTTGAATTCATGCGGACTGCGCGGCCACGGTTAAACCCTTATAACTTTCTAAATATTGACTCTTCGAATTTGCGGTTTTCACTGTTCGTTTTCTACGAATTCCTTCGAAATGCTGACATAAGTTTCTTTTTTCTACGACATATTGGCCGAGCAATCGAAATGGACACGTTAAAACATCAATCAAAGTTACAACGAACTATAAGAACTTTTATATTATGTTACTTGCTGCTACGAAACCCTTCATGGGCGAGTCCAACTCGCACTTGGCCGGTTTATTATATTATAGACTTAACTGTTCGCGACAATGGATTTCGATTTCGAAAAAAAAGGTTTATCAAAAAATACGATCTAGAAATTTTTGAAGTCTTCACTCCAGTCAGCATCCAGCACTGCCACTGGGTATTACGTGTGAAATATTTGTGATGCGTAGTACCTACCTTTCGTATGGGGACGCCGTGGCGGATGACGAGTGTGAGTCTACTGGCTTTTCTAATTTACCCACTAAACCCCGCAGCGGCATACATAGGCAAGGGTTAGGAGGCCCAGCTCAGGAATACATTAACTGGTTCTGGAGTCCGCCCAGCAATGCTCTGGTAAGTGTTTTAAGATTGCAGCACTTATCAGAGTGATACAGAGTTCTGTAAACGCTCACTGCTTTGAGCATCTTACGTTATGATAAGTCCTGAGATGGCTTTTTTTTTACTGTAAGGAAAATCCTACACGGACTCCTAACGACTAAAAACCAGACGTATCCTACCTAACATCCTACGGTTGGAAGCCCCGCGTAAGCCCTCGGAAGGATACCCCAGTAACCCCCAACAGACGTGTGGCTACCACTGCGGCCTCACCTAGGTTCGGGAGCTATACCGCGTCTTTGGGGGGTTGTTCGGGTGTTATTCCGCTTCTAGGGGTGGAGGAGAAACAGGTGCCGCTAGCAGATGATGTCGTTTGGGCGCCAAAGATAGTTATAAGGCCTCCTCTCCTACACCCCAATGTTTAAATATCATCAATAAATAAAATATTCATATAAAACCGACCAAATGCGAGTCGGATTCGCCAACCATGGGCTCCGTACAAATTCTTTAGGTTTATGTAGTTCAGAAATCAACCTAACAAACAGCAACACATTATTTGCCAAATTTCATAGTTCTAGGTCAACAATAAAAATTTAATTCCCACTAGCTGACCCCGCAACTTCGTTAACGTCACATAAGGTGTATGAAAGGAGAGGTATTTCTTCATCAGACTCATCAAGCAGCGTGTGAAACTGCCCTGTTTGCCTATTCGTTATTATTGTATTTTATACTTTTATGATGAAGCGCCAGTTTAGATTTACCCATTTTTAGATTCATACGTCTATGTATAATTCTACTATTATATTTATAAACCGATTGACATGAAATGTTAAGTGGAGCAAACCTCAACACAATAAAGAAAACCGCATTGCAATCGGTTAAACGGTTACTGAGATTAGCGTGCACAAACGTACAGACAAACAGATATACAGACGTACAAACAAACAGACAAAAATTCTAAAAATCATTGTTTTGTGGTATATTGCGTTCATATAGCCCCCCTATATTTTTTTTTTATTTATCTTCCATGTACAGACGGCGACCTGTTACAATTTTATTATGTACCTATATGTATAATGATGAGAGTGTCGAAAGTCGAAATATAAGATTTTGTGACATAAACTGCCGTAACAGTTTTCTGCGTTAAGTGTCTAACATACATACATACATACATATCATCACGCCTGTTTCCCATAGGGGTAGGCAGAGACTATGGCTTTCCACTTGCTACGATCCTGGCATACCACTTTCGCTTCTTCTACTTTCATAAGTGCTTTCATACACGCTCGCCGGTTAAGGGTGCTCTTGACCTGGCCTTTTTCCAGCAGGTCATCAATTTGGTTACCATGCGTACGCCGAGGATGACCCCTACCAGCTTGCCCATTCATTCTCGCCTTATAGATCTGTTTAGTCAGTCTATTTTCATCCATCCTCTCAACATGTCCAAACCATCTAAGCATCCCTTTTTCTATCTTTGTCACTACATCTTCAGTTATACCACATTGTTTTCTAATCACGCTATTTCTTACTTTGTCCATCAATTTCACTCCAGCTGTACTTCGCAGACTTCTCATTTCCACTGCATTAATTTTACTTTCATGCTTCTTCTGCCACACCCAACTTTCACTACCATACATAAGTGTGGGGATAAGCACACCCCTATGCACAGCCACTCTTGCCTTCTTAGACACGTTTTGACTGCTCATAAAGGTATGCATCGCCCCATTCACTTGATTTCCTGCCAAAACTCTTCTCTCAATATCCTGGTCACACTTTCCATCCCTCGTAAATTTTGAACCCAGGTATACAAATTCTTTCACCTGTTCCACTCTTTGCCCTTCGATAATAATAGGGCAATTCGTCATACATTTCTCTCTTTCAAAAACCATTACTTTAGTCTTACTTACATTCACTTTAAAATTCACTTACATTCACCTAAAAATATTTTTGAAATTAATTAGATACTTAGTATTTAAACAATTTTAAACCAACTAAAACCAATATCATCACATTAATAGTGTCCTAAAATAGTCAGATAATTTAATAAAAGTGTTCTGTCCGTGTATTTTGGTGTAAAAAGTGACGAGTCAGGTACCCGGTTTTTTCGAATGTTGAATGTTTTCTTTTTCACGTAAATACATACTAAATCGACTGTTTCTCGTGAGTAGAATTATTATACTTGTATAAGCGTTTACTCGACGTTGACGACGGTCGGTGTATTTGCGTAAGTACATAAAAATATTAAGTATAATTTTATTGCCGGTACATACATAACCTTGTTACTTCTTACCATAAACTGTACAAAGAGCTCCATCATCAATATAATTCGCGTTTAATTGCACTTTCTTATTAATAATATGAATACCCGTAGTCGCAGAGCTCTCGGCCGCCAGCAGGAGGAAACCAAACTTCAGTTGGTGTTGCTGGAGCTTAAATGTAAAACAGAGCTCTGTGAACAGTTGGAGAAGGAAAGAGAAGAGAATGAAAACTTATTGATAAACGCTTTGAATGACACAAAAAAATTAAAATGCGAATTATCAAAACTTCATGTTAGTTATGATGACATTGTTGCGGAGCGGGACCACCTTCAGTCAATAGTAGATAGGTTCCAAGAGTGCAGTGACGAGTATGAGAAAACTTTGAGGAGGACTACCTTTCTGGAACAGGAGCTAAGGGATGCCCAGGGACAGATCTCACACCTGGAAGAAGCTGCTGAGAAAGTTACTGCTAAACAAACTGATAATCTTTATAGTGAGTTAATGAGTGGTATCCCGCAGTTTATTCCTTCTTCAAATTCTCAAAACCTGGACTTGACTACTATAGATCTTACAGGTGACAGTCCATATCAACAGGACAAGTCGGTTTTGTTTTGCAGCAGAAATAAACTAAAAAAATATCTTAGAATTAAAAAGTTTATACAAAAATCAAAAAAGCAATTAAAACTGCATAAAATGTTAATCAAGAAGTGTAAAAATATAGGTTCTTGTTTAAAATTTAGAGAACAAGCTAAATTGTCAATGTTAGAGCTGGAACAAAGCCATTTAAAATATTGCACTGACACACAAAAATTAGAATCAAAAATACAAAGTTTGCAATTTGAGCTACAATATATGACTAAAAAATATGAATGGTCCCTTAAGGACTTTACTAAATGTTCTTTAACCATAGATAAGGTACTCAAAACATCAAATGATAACACTGAGCGCCTTAATTGTTTCCTAAATGACCACTCATGCAATATTAACTGCCCTAAAGCAATTGAGCCGGTGGAGGCTCAGGGCGAACCGGTTACCGCTGAGCCCCTAGCTCCCATTACCATGTGCTCACCCAGTACATCAGTGGATATATTGTGTGACAGTGTAAATAATAGTAATAGTTGTACTAAATTAATTGTATTTAGTGATGATATTGGTACCAATCTTAGTTCATTTTTAAAACAAAACTTAAATTCAAGTTATTACTCGGTTATTAATAATTGCTATCCGGGTGCTTCATTAAGTGATATTATGCAAAAGATAATAGAATATAAATTTGACGCTAACAGTAAAATAATAATTTTCTGTGCAAACAGGGGCAAAATTAGCAATGATGATTTGTCTCTATACATGAATTACATCTTAAACTTAAATGCCATACAAGTTGTAATGTTCACACTTCCATTTATAAAAGGTGTGCCAGATTCGGAAAATTCATTTAGATATAAGATGAATTTACGTTTAAACTTAATAAGTCAGTATAATAATAAATTTAATGTAATTGACTTTAATTCTGTATTTGACACAAATTTGTCACATAGCAAGTATAAAGTCTATAATAATCACAAGGGTAGGTATTGTCTACCCAATTATTATAAAAGACAAATAGCAAGTTTGCTATTCAGTTATTTTTACTCTTTAGCCAAAAACTTGGCTGACAAAACTGCTTTATTTGAGCAGAGTAGATGTAGGACTTTGGAATCTGTTCCAAGTAATTTAAATTAACTTCTGGGACAACAGAGGAATTACCCTCTAGCCAAAATTGTAAATTGATAGAGTTGAATTTAATTGCAAACCATAACTATATCGGAAACTGTCCTCCGAACAAAACTAAATTAAAAAATGTAAATTATATCAGCCTGGTGCATTATAATATTGCAACATTAACGCAGGTCAAAGAGTTTGAATTGGAGCTGTTCATGAGCTCAGAAAATATTGAAATTGTTTGTCTTACAGAGCATATGCGTAAGGAGTATGAGCTCATGTTCAGTTTCAGTAGTCACCGGGTTGGTAGTGCGTTCTGCAGGGTCAACACAACACGGGGGGGTTCGTTGATTTTATTAAATAAGAAATTAAAGTATAAGGAACGGAAAGATGTTGTGTCCCTCTCTGTAGAGTGTACAGTTGAAATATCATGCGTAGAATTGGAGCAATTCATAGTAGTATGCGTATATAAACCTGGAGTCTCACCCTTTTGTGAGTTTGAGGAAGTAATGGATAAAGTGCTATTTAAACTTGGAAAAACTAATAAACACCTAATAGTGTGCGGTGATTTTAATGTTAATATACTTATAAATACGCGTCAGACCAATGATATCTTAAATTTATTTAAATCACACAATCTCACTAACTTATTTTTAGAGCCTACTAGATATTGTGATACAACAGCTACTTGTCTGGACAATATATACAGTGATATGTTGCCAGAAAGTAAGAGTATTATAAATAAGATAAAATCAGATCATACTGGGCAAATAGCATCTTTCAAGATCACAAGAGAAAAAGTTAAAAGACGTAAAATATTATGTAGACCAGTAACTGGTGGCCGCTTGGAACGTATGCGAGTTGGACTTTGCAATAAACTTCCATTTTTAGACACTGGCTTAGATCCAAATGTAAGTTATAAGTTATTTTTTGATTCCTTTTACAATGAGTTCAACTCCATATTCAAGTCTAAGGAAGTCACAATCGGTGACAGGCCAGTCTTCAGTGAATGGGCCACTGAGGATATACATAAAAGTAGATTAAAACTGTATGAACTATACTCAGAAAGACAGCTTAATAGAACAGATGAATTTCTAAATTATGTTAAAACTTATTCAAAAAAGTTTAAAGCAGACTGCTTAGCGGCCAAAAGAAAGTATATAAGTAATAAAATTATCAATAGTGTAGACAAAGTTAAATCTACTTGGAAAATAATTAACGCAGAAAGAGGCGAAGCAAAATCAAATGATAATAATTTTAAACTTAAAGTAAATGGTAACATAATTACAACAGATGCCGAAGTCGCTAACGAATTTGAACAATTTTTTTCTCGTATTCCAGTAGATTTGACCAGAGCCCTAGGTTCTTGTACCCCAATAGCAGAATCCTTGTTGAAAGCAAATGTTCCTTGCTGTAATGAAATATTCAAATTCAGTAAAATTAGTTTACACACTATCATAAAAACTTTTAAATCTTTAAATATTAAGAAAACGGCTGACCTCTGGGGAATTTCTGTACATTTAGTTAATTCGTTAATTGAAATGGTTGCTCCTGAATTATCAACAATATTTAATAATTGTGTTGATAGTGGTGTGTTTCCTGACTTAATGAAGTTTAGTAAAATAACTCCTCTGTTTAAATCGGGTAGCACCTCGGATCCGTCCAATTTTCGTCCTATTTCTGTACTACCCACGTTTAGTAAAATCTTTGAAAAGGTAATGCTTAATCAAATGCAAAATCATTTTAATACAAATAAACTATTCCATACTAAACAATTCGGTTTCACGCGCGGTCGGTCTACCACGGATGCTGGAATCAAATTATTAGAGTATATATATGAGGCCTGGGAGGAGTCGTATGATGCTTATGGTGTATTCTGCGACCTATCTAAGGCCTTCGATTGCGTCCAGCATCAGACTTTAATTTAAAAACTTGATCATTATGGGATCCAGGGGACGGCTTTGGATTTAATTAGTTCTTACCTAAGAGATAGAGTACAGAAAGTAGTTATAAATGGTAAACAGTCACATGGTTCTGCTGTAACAATGGGGGTGCCTCAGGGTTCAATTCTGGGACCTTTTCTATTTTTAGTGTACATAAATGATCTCCCTCACCTTATAAGAGACGATCACGAGGTAGTTTTGTTTGCTGATGACACATCTTTAATATTTAAAGTTGAACGTGGACAACGCGATCTTGACGAAGTAAACAATGCCCTCTCTAGGGTAGTCCACTGGTTTAACGCAAATAATTTATTGTTAAATGAAACTAAAACAAAATGTATTAGATTCACCTTGCCAAATGTTAGGCTCGTTAACACCAGTATTAAGATTAGGGATGATCAAGTAGAATTGGTTGATGAAACTGTCTTTCTGGGCATAAAGTTAGACTCCAACTTGCAGTGGGGGCCTCATATCGAGAAAGTCTCGGGCAGACTGAGCTCTGCAGCCTATGCCGTTAAAAAGATCCGACAACTGACAGACATTAGAACAGCGCGTCTTGTCTACTTTAGCTATTTTCACAGTGTCATGACCTATGGCATACTATTATGGGGTAACGCTGCCGACATCGAATCTATCTTTGTGTTGCAGAAAAGGGCTGTCCGGGCTATCTATGGTATGGGGATTCGGGAGTCATTAAGAGAAAAGTTTAAGGATATCAACATACTTACTGTGTATTCACAGTACATATATGAAAACTTATTATATACTCATAAAAATAACAGTAAATTTATTAAAAATAGTGATATCCATAATCTAAACTTAAGAAATAAGAATAAATTGGCTGTACCTAGATTTAGGCTTAATAAAATAAGCAATTCTTTTGCGGGCAATTGTATTCGAATGTACAATACATTGCCGACAGCCATAACAGGTTTGTCAGTTAATAAATTTAAAAAACTAATAAACCTTAAATTGTGCCAGAAAGCTTATTATAGCATTAAAGACTTTCTAGAAGACAAGGCTGCCTGGCAGTGACACGAATTGCTCCTTTCTACATTAAAAACAACTGTATTAGATACTAAGATACTAGAAGAGTAGGGACCAGACTGAGTTTCTTGGGGTGTTCTTCTCAGTCTGTAGTATTTCCGAACCCCCGGTAGAGTCACAAAAATTTTGACAAACCTAAATAATTTTTTTAAAAATTTCAAAGGGAATAAATTTTATTTTATTTATTTTATTTTTTATTCTTTCATTCCTCTACCTTTCAGCGCCTCATGCATAATATTAACCATCAACTGCAACTCCTCCGCCGATGCAGCTAAGATCACCTGATCGTCAGCATATAGGAGGCATTTGATGGACAGCTCGTTCAGTTTTATACCACACGCACTCTCTTGCAATTCTTTCAAACAACTGTCCATGTACAGGTTAAACAGCCACGGTGACGCTACACAACCCTGTCTCACACCCCTTTCTATGTTAAAGAAGTCCGTGCAAGCTCCGTTGATCCTGACACAAACACTCGAGCCCTCATAAAGAGATTTCAGTGCTCGTATCAAGCTGCTGCTCACCCCGTACAAAGACAATGTTGACCATAGTTCATTCCTCACCACTTTGTCATAGGCCTTCTCCAGATCTACGAATACGCAATATACCTTTTGACTTTTCGCCAAAACTTTTTCTGCTATGCGTCGTAAGGAGAAGACCTGATCCGTGCATCCCCTTCCTTTCATAAATCCTGCTTGAACATCCCACATTTTTCCTTCACTTTCATTCATCACTCTTTTTATCAACACTTTCGCATACAGTTTACCGACGATGCTGAGCAGGCTTATGCCGCGGTAATTTTTGCACTCTTGCTGCGACCCTTTTCCTTTGTACAGCGGCACAATGACGGCTTTGGACCATTCTTTTGGTACGCTGCCACTCCTCCAGCACAGATTAAAAAGGCGGTACAGCTGGTCAATCACCACGCCACGTCCTGCTTTCAGCATCTCAACGGAAACCCTATCAATCCCAGCAGCCTTGCCTAGTTTCATACTATTTAATGCTTCAATTATTTCTTCCATACTAATGTCGTTTTCATTGCCAATTTCATTCATTTCACAAAAATGAGTTTGCACTTGCGTATCCTCTTTATCAAATAGACTTTCAAAATACTCCTTCCATATTTTTAGCACACACTCTTCTCCTCCCACAAAACTTCCATCCTGGTTTCTGATCTTATTAAGCGTTGATGTGGTCTGTGGATTCCTCACCGCTTTTATGGACTTTCAAAAGAATTTTATATTCTGTTGGAAGTCACCAGATAACCTTTTATCAAATTCATCTCTATCATTCTCCTTCTTTCTAACTAACACCTCTTTTGCCACACGCTTATACCTTTTATACTCATCGTTGGCCATTCGTACATCCTCATCCGTTGCCTTCTGCATTCTTTGATTGGCCTTTGTGGCCAGCCAGTCCAACCATGCTTTCTTCTTCTCAGACAACGCTTTCAGAACTTCCGCGGTCATTCTTTTTAACTTACATCCTTGGCTTCTCTTGCTCACACCACACACTTCAATCGCAACTTCCACGAGTCCTTCCTTAATCGGCTTCCATAATTCTTCAATCTCACATACTTCATCTAAATTATCAAACTTTTTGCTTAGTTTGCTCACAAATTCCTCTTTTATACCTATCTCTTGCAAATTCTCAACTTTTATGCGTTCTAGTACACTAACAGGTTCACGCACACGGTGCCTCCACCGCTGAAACAGACCTCTTACTCGGCTGACAACCAAGAAGTGGTCTGTGTCAATCTCAGCACCGCGGTAGGCTCGAGTGTCTAGTACTTTCTTTCTCATCCTTGCGTCAACAATCACAAAGTCAATCATGCTCCTCTTACTTCCTTCTTGTCTCGTAATCAAGTGGATATCTTTGTGGTGAAACATGGTGTTAGTCACCACAAGATTCTTCTCCAAACATACTTCAAGCAAACTTTCTCCATTTTTATTCACTCGCTCATCACCAAACTTTCCCAATACTCTTTCATACCCATCACGCTTGACTCCAACCCACCCATTAAAATCGCCTAACATTACTATCCTCTCATTTTGTTTGCACTTACTCAAAACATCACTCATGCTCTCCCAAAATGCCTGCCTCTCACTTTGGTCTCGTAAAGATCGGCACCACCGCGCATCTTGTGGAGCATATACTCCTAAAACAAAGATGCGGGTAAGTCCAACCTTCAGCCTCAACCAAAGGAGTCTTGGGCTTACACATTCATATTCTGTGACACATTCATTCATTCTCGCAGACAGTACTACACCAACGCCCTGACACGCTTTACTGGTTTTAGGCACACCCGACCAGTAGGCAGCGTAGGGTCCATGTGTGGTGGTGTCACATCCTTTCCTCTTTGTCTCATTCACGCACAGAATATCGAGTCGTCTCTCTTTCATCATCTTGCATACTTCCTCAATTTTGTCTATCATACCTCCTCTTACATTTAACGTAGCAAAGTGGCTATCCCAAGTCCACTTTTCGCCTCGATGGGAAACGAGACGTGATGGGTTGCGAACCACATCGCCGCCATTTCGAATTTTGTTTTTGGTTTTGTCCATTGCGTTCCCACGAAAAGCAAGGGAAAATAAAGTCCACCCAGACAGAGCCCCGCATGTCTAAGTAAGGCTAGCCTTCTTCTGGGGTCGCCCGGCCCCAGGGCAATTGGCACGCTAATACTAGGCTCGCCCCTAGTCACGCAGCACATACGCACGGCAACGTTGGCTTGGCGGAGAAAGGATGGGCGTAAGCAACATTTACTATGGCCGGTTATGGATGGATGACCACCACACGTCACTACATTTATTTACAAGCGTTTCCGTGCTTCGGAAGGCACGTTAAGCAGTTGGTCCAGGTTGTCAGAAAAATTACAGTCGTTAAGCCAAGTGGAAGGCCTTATGGGCGGTTTGAAAAATTTCAACTGTGGGTCCAACCTGAGCCTGGATCGCAGCGCGTGTGTAGCGCCTCTGGTGTTGCAAACTACGGTTACCAACCTTCCTGTGGGCCACAAGCTTGTCTGCCACCTAAGTAGTACTTATATAAAAAAAAGTTCAAATGATGAGAAGTTAAATCCAAACAAGATTTAACTCTCAGATGAAGAAAATTAGGTTGTATACCTGAAAAAGACTTAAACCTAAGTATTTACTTTGTGGTTGTTCATTACATACATCAAAGCTTTAATGCGA
The DNA here is from genome assembly GCA_933228765.1 of Miltochrista miniata. Lineage (NCBI taxonomy): Eukaryota > Metazoa > Arthropoda > Insecta > Lepidoptera > Erebidae > Miltochrista > Miltochrista miniata. The sequence goes on from OW121770.1 coordinate 15,497,920, forward strand.
AATGATCCCTTTCACGAAAGGCTTAAACAGGCCTTGAGGTAGACTGTTATTCCAGGAGATTTAATTTGTAGGTATACTGTACATCATTTTATGTTAAACTCGTACTAGCTAATCTGACAGACGTTGTCGTGCCTTAACTTTGAATATTGAAATTAGTATTCCAATTTCTAAGTTACTGATCCCCTGTTCTCGGTTTCGGGTGTCGATTCCCGGTTCCTGGTTTTCAGTTATCAACTTTCCAGTTTCCTGCCCGTTTTTCAGTTCCCGGTTCCCATTATGAGGTTTCGACTTCCAAGACCCGATTCAAAATTCGCAAAAGAATCCATTTCGAGTCTGGTTGCAGTTATTTTATACGAAACTTTTTTTTTTTCATAAGAACCTTTTCTTGAGAAGAACCCTTTTTTTTTTTTTTTTTTTTAACGTGAGGAAAAGTCCTCGTAGGATGCTATGCCGGACTCTTACCGACTAAAAAACCTCACGTAACGCCCAACAGCCTATGGTTGAGAGCCCCGGGTAAGCCCTCAGGAAGGATGTCCCGTGACTCCCAACAGACCTACGGCCGCCAATGCGGCCTCGCCCAGGGGGTGGTTCGGGTGCAATCCCGCGTCTATGGGGGGTTTCGGGTGTGACCCCGCTTCTAAGGGGGGGGGGGCGTGCGTGAGTTGCTCACGTCACGCTGCCGTCATGGGCCTGCTTCTGTAAGGACGGTGAGCGGCCCTCTCACCGTCCTCAGACCCCCAGTCATGGAGGCCGATAGTCCTCGGCGAAGACACGTCGGCGGCGCCCAGGGCGCCGACTGCGGAACTCGGGTGGGAGAGTTCTCTCCCGCACCCGGCCCGCCGCCTCCTTCGCGAGCATGACCTGCTCGCAGAAAGAGGCGGCGCAGTCCCACTTACTCCCGCTGGAGAGCATGGCTCGCACCATGGCCTCGAGCGAGAGAGTGTCCACGCCCAGACCCACTACGAGGACCTGGCGCTGTTGTGCCCACGTCGTGCACTCCACCAGAGTGTGGAGCGCCGTGTCATCGCTGCGGTCCTCGCAGTGCTGACACTCGGCCGTGGTTTCCCGGTGTTTTCGCCACAGATACCTACCGAAGCTACCGTGCCCGGCAAGCATCTGTGTCAACCGGTAGGAGAGAGCACCGTGTCTTCTCTCCAGCCACTCGTCCATGACCGGTCTGACGGCCGCGATTGTGGCGAATCCCCCCTTTGGTTGCTCAAGTCGCACCTTCCATGTCTCCACGGTTTCCTGGTGGAGCAGGGTCCGCTGGGCCTCGATTTCTCGAGACGCAGGCCTTTGGCCCCGCTCCAGCGCCTCCTTGCGCCATCTGAACAGTGACGCAAGGGCTCTCGCTTCCAGGTCCCATGGAGGGGTCCCGACTAGGAGACATGCCGCCTCACCGGAGATCGTGCGGTATCCTCTTATCACCCTGACGGCCATCACTCTCTGCGGGCTCAGTAGTCGAGCCTCATTGCTGGCCGTCAATGTCTACGCCCATACGGGAGCCCAGTACAGGGCCATGCTTCGCACGATCCCCAGGTACAGCCTCATGTAGGGAGCGTTGGGTCCCCTGATGTTGGGCATAAGCCGCGCGAGTGCGGCCGATGCTCCCCTCAGTTTTGGGACCAAACTTCGGAAGTGATGTCCGAAGTTCCACCGGCCATCGAGGACGAGCCCCAGATACTTCATCGAGGGCTCGATGCCGATGCTGACGCCCCCTACCTGTAGGCTGGATCCCGCAGGTGGCCCCATCCGAGGTCCGTGGAAGCACAGAGCCTCGGATTTGTGAAGGGCGACCTCGAGACCCAGTCGCCGAATCCGACCTACGACCTGAGCAACCCCTGCCGTGGCCTTAAGTGCTGCGTCACGGTGCGTTGCTCCCCGCGCCGTAACGAGGGTGTCGTCGGCGTAACACGTTACGCCGACCCCTCTGAGCAACGGACCACGCAGCACCCAGTCGTAACCGATGTTCCACAGGAGCGGCCCTAACACCGATCCCTGTGGAACACCGCACGACACATCTCGCCGACCCGGCCCTAGCCAGCTCGGGTAAGTTATGGATGAGAAGAACCCTTAAAAAAATAATTTGCGAACTCGGTTCAGCTTCGCCTGCGTGAAATTTGTTCCCGTTCCCGCTTCTTGTGGGAATTATTCCCGAGATAAAAGTAGCATATGTGTTATTCCAGACCATAATCTATCCCTGCACCAAATTTCAACCCGATTCGTTAAGCCGTTCGAGCGTGAAAGAGTACAATCATCCACACATCCATACTCACAAACTTTCGCTTTTATAATATTAGTAAAATTTTAATATTACCAAAGATAATATAATAGTACTAGCTGACCCGCGCAACTTCGTTTGCGTGATAAATGAAGAACTGCTCGGCCGATTTTGTGCAAACTTCACATAAACCATCTACTAAATAGTCCAAACAAAGCCTAAACATTTCGTTTGGATAGGTGAGTCCGTTCTTGAGTTATAAAATTACAACGAAAAGTGGCATTGATTTTTATATATATAGATTACATACAGATCGGCAACTCCCTGCCTCCCACCTGAGTAAGCTTCCCCATCCCCCCACCAAAATTAATGTGTCGATTCCCGTGTCAGTACTGGAGAGAGTGTTACTGCGTTGCATGCATTACGTATTACTATCTATACCTACGTACTTTGTGCTATTGCTTTGATTTATTAGATAGTTCGCAAAATGGTTAGATATGGTGCCGTATACAATGATATAAAAACTATAGATACGTTATATACGTTATAACTATAGATACGTTAGAATACTCACACACACATTGAAGCTTGATTTAAGCATTCACATTACGTCTATATTAGTGTGGGTGAAAACGAACATTTTTGTATGGAGTTTCCACCCTGTGATATTACCTAAAAAATATAGAAAAATATGGATCGTCTTAGAAGGTTTTTGCAAGGTCGGCAGCGCTAAAAGCACCATGTGGTCGGTAGGACTCCGTAATAATATTCTTGAGAACTTCCCCACGTAAAATAACCTCAGGTGTTTTTTTATACTAATATGGTGGCAGACAAGCTTACGGCTCCAACCGATGAACTGAGGTCACCGTAGCCTGTTATAATACAAACGTCTATAAGCTTCTGTGATCACATTATTTCAAGCAGGCGTACCTATGTGTATAAGTAGTATAAAAAGTATTTATTTCATACTAGCGGACGTCACGCGGTTTCACCCGCGTAGTTCCCGTTCCCGTGGGAATACGGGAATAAAATTTAAACTATGTTCACCGCAAAGAGTGTAGCTTCCCAACAGTGAAAGAATTTTTCAAATCGGTCCAGTAATTCCGGAGCCTATTCGTTACAAACAAACAAACAAAAAAACAAATCTTTCCTCTGTATAATATTAGTATAGACAAGCTTTATATAAGGTATAAATGTTGATCTGAAATTTTCTTAAACGATATTAGATCTTTAAAAAACGGTTTTTATAATTATATATGTACAAAGTCATATCTTTCGAATATCACTTTGTTCGTGACTTCAAAAGAGACGTCCCAAAAATTATATGACAACAAATCTCTTTGAGTTTTGTACTTCATTGAAGAGAATTTCACAGAGAAATACCTATATATTTTCTATTTTTAGTATCATTTCTCACATCTTTACATGGTAGGTATATAAAATGAATACGTTTTTTATGTTTGACTTTAATACAGTTTCATCAATTCATACACTACATAACCTCAGTGTTAAGAATGGCATTCCATTCCATAATTGGACGGTAGTAGCATAATCCGACTAGATTCGTAGACGTACTGGAGTGGTATGCTACGAACAGCTACGAGGGTACGTAGCACACAAAGCAAGTGCTACGAGATATGGCTGTAAATCGCATTTTGTGCCTTCAAAATACAAAATAGTTATTAATATTAAACTATGTTGTACTCTGTATTCTCTAAATGAACTTACTAAGGAAAATTACAAATAATATATTCCAATACTATACTGGAATATACCTATTCATTGTAATTTTGGTTCATATACTTATTGTAACTTAATACCTATACTGCTGTTACCATTGCTATTTTTTTAAATATATTGTAAAATTCATCTTTTCACTATTATTGGGATGTATGGATAATACTCTTACGAGAGAGAGAAGAGAAAGAGTTTAATCGGTATTCCAAACTTTAGTAAGAACCCTTCACCAATTAGGAAGTGAGCTGATGATTTTTTCAAAATTTATTTGTGTTAAAAGCTGGGATATTAAGGGGATGATAGGAATGATAAAGAAAGGTTGCAAGCAATTTACTTGATTACTATGTTTGCAAGAAATCTTATAAAAATATACAAATCGATTACGCTCAAAAAGTGAATCATTTACGACAAAACAAAGGACATCTTTGACATTGTCGTATCTTGAATAAAAAATGGCTGCTGATCTCGTAAAATAAGATGATCAGTGGATTTTTATTATACTTACTATTCTTGAAAATGAAGTCGAGATTAAACGTATTGAAATTCACTACTGCATGCTTGCTAAATAGACTAGCTGTATGACTGTGCTGAGGTCGCTGGTTCGATTCCCTGCCCTGGTTTGAACAAATATTTGTGTGAATTTTGGTTTCTACAAAAGTACCTATTTTGAAATGGGTAGGACCATAGATTTAGAATTTTTCGCTACTCTCAATAGATATACAAAGCGTGCGAGCGAGACCTCATTATCCATAGCACTTAGCTCGAGAGGAAAAGAGAAAGCAAATTGTGTACTCATATGTCAGTATTTTGAATCGCTGAGCCCGCTGGGATCCTATGGCGGCTCTATGTTATTCATAATATCCAATAATCTGTAGTGATCTTACGATTAAAATAGAAAATTTTATATTTTCAACAATATTGTCGTGTTTAGTGTGTGAATAGGATATTACAAAACGCAATTATACGAAGAAAGACTCGTTTAACAGGTCATTTGTGACTTCGTTCATTCCATTTTTGACGTACATATTTTGCCAAATTGGATGTAAAATTTCACTGAAAGTTCAACTCATAACGTAGATTATGCATTTTCCTTCATACATAACACAATATTTAATGTGTAAATGCATTTTTGGAGGATATAAAGGCAGAAATAGAAAGGGCTGTTTACAGTAAAATAGTCATGGGTAGGTATCGATAAGTATGTCGATAGTTCATTATAGTGACATTGCTACAAACAAACTTATCTGGATTTAATTTACTATAAATATGATTGATTTTTACTCGAACTGTGTTATTTAGGGTTTTGTGCCTATTTTAATATAATATTTCCAAAATTTGTGATCCATTTTGAGTTGAGTTTTTATAATTTTACTTCACTTAAGGTACTCCACGCCACACCGGGATGTTTGCTGTACAAGGCGCAGATTAGCCTCTGCGTCGAATACTGTTCTCACCTTTGGGATGACTGTGCGAGGTACTTACTGGACGCGCTTGGCGCTATGCAGAGACGTGTTATCCGATTTCAATTATAGGTTGTCCTAAGATGACGGTAAGCCTCGAGCCGTTAGCGCAGCAAAGAACCATAGCGTCCTTGGCTGCCTTCTACTGAATGTATCACGGCGAATGTTCTGAAGAGCTCTTCAACCTGATCCCACCATCTCCTTTCCGATTCCGAACAACACGTCGGGCAGAGGTGCCACTCATATATAGCGGAGAGAATCTTCGCCAGAGCTGAGCGTTTCAAAAGATCGTTCCTCTGTCGAACTACAAAATCCTGGAACGACCTGCCCGCACATGTGTTTCCCTCATTTTACAATCCCGGGTTCTACAAGCGGAGCGTGAAGAGGCACATCATAGGGTCGCCAACTTGAGGACTACTGTCAGAAGTCTTGTGTGCTGTAAGCATGGCCCCCATTCGCTAGATGCGCCACGGCTTTCCATTAGTTTCCATCAGTGGCGACGTCAATTTGGCGAGGTTAATATATTTAAAAAAATCTACGAGTAATATCTTTTATTGTTACTAGGGTTCAATAATAAATGAGTTTCTAGGTTTCGTATTACGATAAGAGTTGGATTTTTAGTAAAATTTCAAATTTAATTGGCAAAATATCTATGTACGGCAACAATGCAATGTACGATGCCATAAATTACATGTTAAAAGTGTATTTTCACATTCACACACTGAATCAAAATTCGTAAAATCACTACAGAATTTCTAATATTACGAGTAAAAATGGGATTATATGGATATACTTTTTCATAGTCGATTACATTCAAATTAACAATTTATTCCCCAAAACAAGAAGTTGGAGATGAAACTTCTAAGCACTTTGTGTGCTCAGAAGTTTCATTTCCATTCCATCCATTTATACAGATACTTTTATCGATAACATAGGTGTGACCATTCAACAACACTATTTAACCCACACATAGATCTTTCATTTTTAGTCTCGTCTTCAGTTTGACACTGTTCATCTTGTACATTCTAAATCTATGGGTAGGACCGTTATTAGTTATTTAGCACATATACATGAAAGTAGCATAAAGTTTATATTACTTAACTACATAAATAAACCAAACTGCTCTGTGTAAAAATGTCTCAAATTATTTTAAAACCATTTGCTTTTTTTACATTTTAATGAATAATGAACTAGACTTATCAATTGGAGCCGTACCAAATTTCGTCCGGAGCGTTCCAGCACGATTAGATCAGATAGAGACTTTCTTCCGCGCACGCTTAGATTGTGAATTGATCTCCCTGCCTCGGGTTTCCCAAATGCCTACAGTATGGTGTTCTTCAGAAGGGGTCTTAGAAGATTTTTACAGGGTCGGCAGCGCGAGTGTGGCGCCTCTGGTGTTGCAAACGTCCATAGGCTACGATGTCCACCAGTACAACTGGTGGGCCGTATGTTGGTCTACTACCCTGGTGGTATATGTTTAAAAATAAGAATAAATATAAATAAATAATATTCACGGACATTTCACACAAAGCTATCTGATCCCAAAGTAAGCTAGGAATAACCTGCTTGTGTTATGGGTATCAGACCACGGATATTAATACTTATATACTTTTAAATACATACGTATTATACATAAATCACCCAGACTCTTGAAACAAACATTTATGGGTCACACAAATATTTGTCTCTAGTAGGAATCGAACTCAAGACCTCCAGCGCCGAAGGCGGTATAACTACCGACTGCGCCACAGAGGCAGAATGACCTGAAGATACAACTTTATACAAATCAAGAAGTCTACAAACAGACTTGAACTTAATTCACTATCATGATATAAGATGCTCTTCAGACATTTCACCGAATGAATGAGCGATTTAACCGCTCTCTCGATTTAAATTAAACAGTGTCCACTTGAGCGATCCTCGAAATCGATTTAAACCCTTAGGCGTGGTGCGCGCTGATAACGAAGGGTACAATATTCGATTGTTTTTGAGTAGTTTATGCTTCAGAATCTCTTTGATAGAGTGGGAGATTTTATATCTCCTGTTTATGTTTTATAATCACTGCAATCACCAAGTTTCACTATGGCTAGTCCTTGGATATGTGACCGTCCATGTGACCACTTTGTGACTTTTATTTGTGCATTTGCGTGCTTCAGAAGGCACGTTAAGCCATTGGTCCCAGTTGCCAGAAAAATGGCAGTCGTTAAGTTAAGTTGAAGGCCTTTTTAGGCAGCTTGAAAATTTTCAACAGCAGGCAGTCACAACCTGCGCCTCTCCATCTTAACACGGCAATACGGCTCACTACGTGGCTACGGCCTATTACGTGGGACAATCAATCAAATCGGCCTATATCAATCCACTGCTGGATGTAGGCCTCTCCCAAATCATGCCACAACACACGGTCCTGCGCCTTCCGCATCCAGACAGTCCCTACGACCTGGGACATACTCTAAAAAGGTGAAATGTGGGCATATAATATGCCTCTGCCTACCGCTTCGGGGATAAAGGCGTGACCATACGTATTATGTATGTATGTTTATGTTGTGATGCTAAAGATATAGTCTCATTGGGTCGTAGATTTTAAATCTCCTTTAGAATATACGGCACTGAGCGTTTCAAAAAATCTATAGCCACTTCTTTCCCTCCTCTGACAATCCCGGGTTCTTCAAGCGGAGCGTGAGGAGGCACATCACAGGGCCGCCAACTTGCGAACCACTCTGTCAGAAGTCTAACGTATTGTGAGAGTGGCCACCAATCGTTATATGTGGCCATGGCTTTCCATTAGGAGGGCGGGCGGCGTCCAATGGCGATATTAAAAAAAATGAAACATATTTGGCATCACATTGGTATCCGTAAATAGATTAGTTACTTTAGTTTTCTTTCATCTAAATATATAAAAACAAGAACTGACTGACTGACGATCAATGCACAGCCTAAACCGCTGGGTCTAGAACCATGAAATTTCGCACAAATGCTCCATATATCACGTAGGCGAGCAATAAGAAGGGATTTTTGCAAATTCAACTCCTAAAGGGGTAAACAAGGGTTGCAAAGTTTGTATGGGACAACGTGATTCCGTGGTCCGATCTTCTTCAAATTTGGCGTAAAACATCTTTAACTGAATTGATAGGGAACGTGTTTTGTATTTTATTGAATTTTGTCTTTTATCATGGTTAAAATGGGGTAGAAAAATATTTTGGGGGGAATTGTATATAGTTCATATTAATACTTCTTAGTCAGTACTTTTTGTTTTTTTTTTGACACATGTTTGAAAGCTCTATTCGAATTAAAAAATATGGTCTCAATTATTGACATTTCGGAAAAATAAATGTCAAAAAAATCAAATAATAATTCTATCAAAACTTTTCATTTATTGATTTTTGCCCTTCAATATGCGGAATTGCCTTCGTATTTTGTATGTCAAAATACATTTGTGAGAAGAAAAACCTGTACATGTCTGGCTAGGAATTATGAAAGAACAAGTTCTAGGTAAGATGTATACGGTTACCACAGAGTATTTATTACCATCTTCGCTTACTTTCTTATTATATACAGAGATAATACAAACGATCAGAGGCGTTATAGACGAACTTTTACAGTAAATGTCTGGTCACTTGTATTAGTACGGGTTACCTCAGCCTCGAAAGTCTGAAACCTTCACAATCCAGAAATACGAGAAAGAAAGAAGTTCAGATATCAATTCCTTAGCAAAATCAGAGAATGCTCTCTAAACCAATTAAAAAAGACATTAAGTATCAATTTTTACAAAAAAATATATTATAGATTTACTTCGCTCAAAGTACGTATTTTGATTTATTTAGTTAGAATTATATCTATACACTAGCGGACGTCACGCGGTTTCACCCGCGTAGTTCCCGTTCCCGTGGGAATACGGGAAAAAAATATAACCTCTGTTCACCGCAAAGAGTGTAGCTTTCCAACAGTTAAAGAATTTTTCAAATCGGTCCAGTAGTTCCGGAGCCTATTCGTTACAAACAAACAGACAAAAAAACAAATCTTTCCTCTTTATAATATTAGTATAGATATAAAAACAGTACTGTAAAGTGCCGCGGGCTGGCCACAGTAGACGACAGACGACCGCAGATGGAGCAAACGAGTTCCAAAGCGGGCATCGCGACTTGGTCCACCCGCCAGATGGACCGAGGACCTAGAAGAGGTCGCAGGCTGGATGCTGAAGGCGCAGGACGTAAATTAGGAGAGGCCTATGTCCAGGAGCGTACATGCTGATTTGATTGATATAAATAAAAACTGACTTAGATACCTGATCGAGATCTAGATCCTTGAAATTAGATTAATGGCATTGTTGCGCACAAAGAACGGTGTTTAGGGTTCGTGCACTTAAACGGAACTCTATTTATGATACTTCGCTGTCCGTCTGTCTATCTGTCCGTCATGAGGCTGTATCTAAGGAATCTACAGAAAAGGGGGGCAGGGATTAAGGGGGCTCCCGCATCCAACAAACGTGATGCTTTGCTGTTTTTTTTGGTACGGAACCCTCTGTTTTTTCACTCCGACCAACTAAACCGGCCAAATTATTTAATTACTTTTTACATTTTACTTTAAGATGTTCTTCGTATACCACAACCTATAATGGATCTTTTTCCACTCGCATGTCCTGAAAGATCCATTTAAGGTATTAAAGTGGACATGATATGTCCACAAAGACCCATGATGAATATTTTTAATGGATTTTAGTGGACGAAGGGGTTGTTCGGAATGGAACTCATTAAGGGACTTTATTCCTATCTATACTTTATTCTTTATTTATTTCCTCTGTGCGCGAGTCCGCTTCGCACTTGGCCAGGTTATTGTTGCCTGCGGTTTCACCCGCGATGAATTTTGTTACTATTCCCACTTCCGGTGGGATCACAAAAGCGAGAATAGTTACAAAATCCCACGCGGGTGGAGCCGCGGGCGCTATCTAGGTTATAAGATTTTAAATAAATAATAATAATGTCGACTATGAACTATTACTATGAAAAAAACATTATAAGTGTGATGTATGTAAGTTGATTTTGGTATTTTTTCTTAACCCGTTTTGAACTTTAACAGTAAAAATTACTAGTTTCTGTTTATGCGAAATCCTTACATGGTATCATTTTGAAATCAGTATTACATAAGCATATTTTTAAACGTTTGGGTAGCATCAGTGTAGTACATATTTTTTATTAAAAACGTTGAACAATTTTCATGATACCTGAAAATTAGAGAGAAAATTGAGATGAACTTATATTTATTTCAAACGTTTGTTGTGGAATTCTATTAACAATATTATTTTTTGATAGCTTATGTATTTAGCTTTAAGAGAGAATAAACAGAAATCAGAAATAGCGGTGTTCCTATAATCTACAGGCAACTTTACAAAAAAGGGACGATTTTTCAAAAAAAGTTATTTTTTTCTGAGACCCTTGGATAAATTTGGATGATATTGTAGTATGTTATAGTGGGGCACCTGGTCTATCACACCCTGACGGTTGGACCACTATTTACGCCACACCCTGTATATAGACTAGCTTGTGTACTTTGTGTATACGTTGCAAAGCTTTAACCCTTTCAAGACCAGCCATAGTGACCGTTTACACTGAGTTAGCAAGTTTTCGTATTTACGTAAGGTACAAAAACCGTCAACTTTTATACTTGTTAACCTACACTCGAGAGCAATGAATCCGGGTCACTTAACCTCTCAACCGTGTTGTGCCGTATCCGTCCATACCCCACCATTTGTGTTGTCCCGTATCCGTCCCAAGAATACCGGCTCTAAATTTACGCAAATAAAACGCTAATGCTCTTGAAAATAGGTTCTTTTATTGCTTGATATTGTATCTATGATCATCAATTTTACCATTCAGTAGTGCCATCGTTAAAAAAAAAATATATATCAGTCTAACAATTCGACAAACGCCGATTTGCAATATTTGAAATCTGTTTTTAGGAGTGATTTATTGTTGGAATCCAGAGAGTTTACTTATCAATTGATTGGAAAATTATCTCGGAATGTGTAAAAATAAAAATAACCAAATTCTGTGAACTAATTTATTGACAAAATCGTTCATGTTTTGCAACAGGTAATGTTCGGTAATATTATAAAAAACATGATTTTATAAATAAATGTTCATGAATAACATTATTCACTTATTTATCTTCCTAAAACAATCATTGTTCATATTATGATTCATATAAATTTTCCTTGAATTTTGAGAAATTCGAAGAGCAGTCGCGCGCTCCCAGCGGCCTGTGTAACTTGCCA